>CM031243.1:538379716-541077216 GCA_018340775.1 Taxus wallichiana var. yunnanensis
ATTATTTAATTTAGTGAAATTGATAAATTAACAAGAAATTCACAATGTGATCAATTCTTAATTAAATTTGTATCTTGATAGATGACATTATAGATGATCCAAAAAAATACAACTCTTTAAACATTTAAACAATTTTAATATGTTGAAATCTATAAATTAACAAGAAAATCACAACACAACTAATCTTTATTTGATTGATTAAATAATACTAATTAAATTATTAATTATTAATAATAAGAAGATATAAGAAAATAATTTTAATCATGTGTAAAAGATATGAGTAAACACACAATCTAATTTCTTCCCCAAAAGAATTAAAAAAATGTATGAAAATCTCTGTTTGAACATAGACCATATAGTCTGTTGAATATATAGACCGTGTAAGTCATTATCCATCCAATAATTTGAAAGCCATTTTACCGTGGTCATTATTGTCCAACATTCTATGCCTTTTAAGTAGTCAAACTATCTACCTTGGTCGTTCGAGTTAACCAAACAATTATAACAACTAGTTGTACCTCAGGGCAGTCCTGGAATTTTAAATTATATGTGCTTGTCAAATCAAGTTTTGTCGACGGCTTAGTTTTGTCAAGGAGCTATAAATTCTAACAAAATTATATATATTTTTATGTTTAAAAAAATTAAAAATAAAATAATTTGTATATTTTCACATATTATATACATATATTTGTAGAAAATTATTAAAAAAATTATACTATTATCTAAATTTTCACTTTGTCATTCGCTATAACTACCTAAAATTTTTACTAGTAAAATATTATTTAAATCGCAAAAACGCTCCACACCGATCAATTTCTAGGCCTCCTCTCAGTATTTAGGGAGAGGACCCTATAACCGAAAGCAGTACCAAAACATGTACATCTCTTTTCACCATAGATTGTTGACAAAAGCACCAATAGTTGTTCACTTTTTGGTTAATTACACTTTTTAAGAGTTAATGAGAATGTGACACATAGGGCACTCGGTCATTGGTCCCTCTTTCAAATGCTTTATATTGATTTTCTTCATATTAAATCAATTCAAAAGTAATTTTCCTCCAAATTAACACGCGAAACGAAAATGTCAATATGGCACGATCATACTCTACATGATAATATAATTTTTTTCACTATGGACATACTTACATATATTTGCGTGCCCCTAAAGTTAGGTACGATTATAGGGTCCCTACAGGGTTACTTATGTGCTTATAATGCTTTATTACGCTACTAACTATTATTATGGTTATTGTTTTTTTAGTCTTTTTTTTTAAATTTTTGACAAGTGAATGTCTATTAGCCATATTATTAAATAATGTTTTTAATAATTACAAAATTTATAGTTTTATGTTACAAATACTAATCAATTACCTTAATATTTTACTTGTTTATTTTTTTGTTATCCAAAACTGTAAAACAATTGTTCTTATTCTTATCCCCTGCGAAATAATGGAATTTATACTGTTATTATCCGCACATGCACATATTATGTGACGCTCACAAGATCCCGCACATGAGCCAAAAACTTGAAGAAATGCGGGCTTGAGGGCGCCCTCCAACAAGAAATGCCCGCTACCGCAGAGAGTATTATGGTTATTGCTGATTCAGTACCTTATTAAATATTTGACAAAAGTCCATTAAATTTATTTTGTGATTATAATATTTTGAAAAACAAGCCATGCGCATGTGTGAAAGGATGGTTTTATCCCTATTAGCGCCCTTCCATTGCTGCGCATTTTCCTCATTAAATATTTGATATTTCTCTTTGTGTTGTTGTCGTGATTAGGGGTTAAATAAAAAAAAAAATTTTTAAAACTTATATCACCTTGCACATGACGTTTATTATTTATTTTTAACTTTCATAATTTTTATATTACAATAAATTAGGTAAAATATATTAAAGCAATTTTTTTTTAGTTCAAAAAATTGTAATTTTATAGTTCAAATAATGTAGTTGATGCTCATCTTTAGAGAGTAAAGTGCACAATGCACTTGAATACCCAGAAATCTATGATCAATTATTACTTTTTTTTTTCCTTTCAACCTTATTTCCAACATTACATTCTATTTTATAATTCAACAGTTTATAAGAAAATAAAACATTGAAGAGATTAAACTACCTACTTGAAAGTGTTGCCTCCTCTTCTCAATGCCCTCCTTTTTTATCAAATAATCTCTTCCCAAAAAAATGTGTTTGTTGCATACGAATTCCCCTCAAAATTCCGAAACATGTTGTCTTCTCATGTTTCAAAGACCGGGTTCGGTTGTTTTGATCTTGTTGCAACATGCCTTCATTAACTAGTTAACACTTGCCCTGACATCCACCTCACTCTAATCGACTTTGCTTTTTTTTTCCTTACTAATTATTCTAATTGCCAAAAAATATTTGGCATTATTCTTGAGGAGTCAAAAATCAAATACCTGGAATCAAACGAATAGACAAGAAAAATCTAGTGTTCATCATCACCTACTCCAAACTGAACCCAAGTGCATTGATGAATCTAAACTTCACTCTATTACACTTTGTCGTCCATCCACTCTAAGTGGGAGAAAAGAAGTCTCTTTAAAGTTCAGATCGATTATCAATGGATGCCCTGCAAATCTTTGTCAATAGGAGCAGCGTGAAGAGCATTACAATTCTCCATCCCTACGCACACTCCTTATTCACTATCAATGCCCACTACGTAATTAATATTGCTGCTGCGAGGGATATCTGACAATGTGACATTACACATCGTGTGTGACTCTGTGAGTTAAAAAAGAAATGAAGTTTGAAATCTTTTCATATCTTATTATGTCGAAATTTAAGAAAGCAAAATATTTATTGCAGATGCGTATAAAGACGCCGACTTGTATTGGTTCATTGTTTAATGAAGACAACATATGGCATTGAGCCAAAATAGAGGAGGTTTCTCGAAACAGTGCTACATTTAAATAAACTTTAGCACTATGCCAGCATAATTTACACTTGTTAAACTTTAACACTAAATATCCGCACACAATTTACAAAATAATTGTAAGCTAGGTAGATGGAACAAGGAGACTCTAGGAAGTGACTAGTGCAGAGGTGCAATGTTAAAAGTGCAGGACACATCTAGCTGAGTTTGAAAGAGACATCATACAACGCCAACAGTTTTCATGCTCTCCAAGTAAGCACAAGGCAATTATTTATAAAACCAAATCTTTTAAATGGTCCCATAATCCCAGGTGTTACTTAACACATATATTTAAATTAAAAAACGGCTGAATTTTAAACCTAAACGTTTATATGACAGGGTCAAAAAAGAATCGCCCATCCCGTGCTACGGTTGATGAAATAATCCGACCGTATTTCGTCTCTGTGTTAAACGGTTGCCAAATTTAACCCCTGGTCGTGATGTTAATTCTCCATTCATCTATAAAGCTATTTATCAATGGTTGTTGAAATGGGACAAATATCGAGAAAAACAAGTGGGTATAGTTGTTGGAGAAAAGGACAGGGCTCTGTTATACTTTTTATTTCAGTGCGACATAAAAGCTTGCAGGACTTTTGCTGTCAATAATGCATGTATTCCATGTGAATGACTGTACTGTGTCTCAGGGAGGTCCACAAGTTTCCTTGTCTCATTAAAACATGGATTAAAATGATTGGAATGCTCAAAAGACGTTAAAACGACATGCTTTTCATCTTTATTTCAGGTTACAGAATATGCAGAGAAACTTCAGTAGTCCATTTATGGCCATGATTTAACCCCACAATTGACACCTCAGATCTTTGAACTGGCCCTCCCATATTGATTTAACCATTTTCAAGAAAGAGTTGGTTTTCTTACAAAAATTGAACTGCTGAGGAATCACGTGGAAGTTGAAGACTTTTGCATAAGTCAAGGACTCACGGGGAAGTGTAATCTCACACAGAAATTGCAGACTTGTGCGGAAGCAAAAGCTTGTGCAGAAGTTGAGATCATGCAAGAGATGAATGACTCTTGCAAAAGAAAAATTCACACAAAAGTAGAATAACTAACAAATTTATACACTAGTGATATAAATAGATTGAAGTTATATAACACTGGGTAGAACTCACGCAATAGTAGAATCACAGACTTGCAAAACATGTATTTTTTGGAAGTCTGTAACTTTACATACAAAGTCGAAATTATGTTGGCTAAATTCGATAATTTTTCAAGAAAAATCTAAATGTATAATTATGCCAAAGGCGTCTTACCATTCAGACATGCTTGACGACGACGACGTCCTGCTTCACCTGCATCGCTATTTCACTTGCTCCGTGTCTGCCGCTACCTCCATTGATGACTCTGCCACCTGAACCAACAAAGTGAATGGCCAAAATTTTGTTCTGTTGGTCGTTGCCTTCGATCGCTTAGGGTTGTTGGTCAGCCTTGAAACCCATCTGTGAACTGCGTGTCTACTACAGCAGCAGGACGAGAACTGTGTTTGTAGGATTCAGCGAGCAATTTTTGACAGTAATTCGGACATGCCTCGCAACATTTACATTCACATTCAGTTATTAGATCTGATGCACATAACCAAAATTTGGATATGAACAATGTCTTGCTGCATATCGATATTCCCAAATATTTGGGATTGGATTTGTGGGTTGCTGCTTTCGGTCATTCAATAGCCCCTTCTCCAACCCACAGAGGAACTGGTTTTGAATCTTCTTTGTTACACCTGATACCCACTTGGTTTTCTCGATATGTTATGGTAGTCACACAACTTAGAGACGAACTGACAGTTGTAATCTGGAACTATATTCTAGATATTAAAATTTTTATAGTTTAATGAGAATCTTATACAACAAACAACATAAAAGAAATAAACAAAATACTTAAATAACTTGCATAAATAGATGAATATTCGAACCAACACTGCTGTGCATAATCTCCATTAATAAAAGCTTCATCATACTCAGAGCTTCAGCTCTTTACAATCAAGTTGTGCGTGCAGCTGTGTGCTTTCAATGCACATCCTTCCTTGCTTGTGCAGATTTCACACCTTTGTGTGTGCATACAAAGCAATTACAATTGTTGTTATTTAAATAGAATAACTCACCCACTAACAGCTCTTCAACTGAGCATTCTAAATCTAAACTCATGCTTTAAAATAGTTGCATGCTATGCATGAATTAAAATAGATTTATTTGAATTAAATCTAATGATAAAAATAAGATAAAGCTAACTTAACTAAAGCAAACTAAAACAAGACTAAAGCTAAAATTAGCTTTCCTAAAAAGCTACGGTTGGAATTAAATATGCAACACATGCATATTTCCAACACTCCCCCTTAATTTCAAACTGTAGCTTTCAGTCTTCTAGAGTTGTGTTTGCTTTTTCAGATCTGCCATGTGCAGGATCAAAAACTCCCAAACAATCTCTCAAATATACAAAAACTTCTTTTGCTAAAGCCTTTGTAAAAATGTCTGCAAACTGATCTTGATCTACAAAACTCAAGATGAATTTCCTTGTTGTTTACCAGCTCCCTGATGAAATGATACCTCGTATCAATATGCTTGCTCCTCTTATGAAAAACATGATTTTTGGACAACGCTATGGCTGAGTTGTTGTCACAAAAATTTGTGTAGCTTCCTCTTGTTTCTGTTGTAAATTTGTCAACACTCTTCTCATCCAAACAACTTGACATGCTGCTCCTGTTGCTACATACTCTACTTCTACTGAAGATAATGTGACAATGGGTTGCTTCTTTGATGCCCATGAAACCACTCTTGTTCCAAAGTGAAAAGTATAGCCGGATGTGCTTTTCCGATCATCTATACTTCCAACACTATCACTATCTGTATAACCAATGAGTTTGAACTCATCTGAACTTGAATAAATAATTCCATGATTTCTTGTTCCACGTACATACCTCAAAATTCTTTTTCCAGCTTGCCAATGTGAATCTTTTGGAGATTCCATGAACCTTGATATGAGGCTCACACCATACATGATATCAGGCCTTGTGGCCGTCAAATACATAAGACTTCCAACCAACTTTTTAAACAATGTTGGATCCACAAACGATCCTTCATCCTCTTTGCTCAACTTCAAACCTACCGCAACTGGTGTTGGTGTTGGCTTACAATTCAACATGTTAAACCTTTTCAAAACGTCACTTGCATACTTTGCTTGTGAGATAAAAACTTCACCTTCTGATTGTTGAACTTCAATACCCAAAAATAATGCATAAGACCAAGATCTATCATCTCAAACTCCTTCTTCATGGCTGATTTGAATGACTCTGTAGATAGATTTCCAGTAATGATCAAATCATCTACATATAAACAAACAATTAAAATTTTACCTTGCTCATTTATCTTGGTGTATAAGGTAGGCTCATCTGCTACTCCTACTGAAACCATTCTCAATCAAATAAGAATCTATTCTCATTGTACCAAGCTCTAGGTGCTTGCTTGAGACCATAGAGAGCTTTCTTCAATTTGTATACTTTTCCTTCATGACCTTCAATCTCATAACCTTCTGGCTGATTTACATAAACTTCATCTTCAAGGAATCCATTTAAGAATGTTGATTTAACATCCATCGATAAATAGGCCATTTGTTTTGAGCTGCAATTGCTAAAACCATTCTTACCGTGTCCAAACGTGCTATTGGTGCAAATGTTTCATTGTAGTCAACTCCATATTGCTGCGTAAAACCTCTTGCAACCAGCCTTGCTTTGTGCTTCTATACTTTTCCATCAACATTGTATTTTGTCTTGTAGACCCACTTGACTCCTATCACGTCCTTTCCTTTTGGAAGATCCATTAGCTCCCATGTCTGATTCTTCTCTATAGCATCAATCTCATCATCCATGGCTTTTCCCAAACTTCATTCTTTATAGCCTCTTCATAATATACTGGATCTCAGACTTGAGAAAATAATGCAAAAACTGAAAATGAATTAGTTGTATCAACATTATAAATCTCACTTAGACTTCTTGTTTCCATCGTTACGTAGAGTATTTGATGCAGGACTACTTTTTGGTGATGGAGTAGCTTCTGGTGTTCCCTGTGGTGTCTCTTGCATGGCTGAAGATGGCTGAAATCTTGGTGACCTCCTGACTATAGATGGAGGTGTAGCTTGTGCTACAACTTGTGGTGCATGTCCAAGATTTGTAGATACAGTAGCTTGTTGCTCTAAAGTTTCATCTGTCATATCATCATGTGGAATAGATGTTGCTATACTCACTATTTTCTCTATACTTCCATCCCATGCTTCATTCTCAATAAACTGTACATCCCTGCTGATCACAACCTTTCCAGTGACTGGATTGTACAACTTGTATGCTTTTGTATTCTCTGAATACCCAACAAAAATACACTTTTCTCCTTTGTTGTCTAACTTCTTCCTTAGCTCATCAGGTACATGTGCATACGCTACACAACCAAAAACTCTGAAATGTGAAACATTGTGTTTCCTATTAGTCCATGCTTGTTGAGGAACCATGTTCCTAACAAGTTTCGTTGGACACCTGTTCAAAATATAAACAGAAGTTGCTACTGCTTCTGCCCAATACTCATTTGGAAGATGTTTTTCCTTCAACATGCTTCTCGCCATCTCCATGATGGTTCTATTTTTCCTCTCTGCCACACCATTCTATTGTGGTGTATACCTAGTAGTAAACTACTTGTGTATACCATGATATCTACAAAAATTCATAAAATCATTAGAAACATACTCACCTCCTCTGTCCATTCTGAGAACTTTGATGTAGTATCCACTTTGCTTCTCCACTAATGCCTTGAACTGCTGAAATGTATCAAAGGCATTTGATTTATTTCTCAGAAAATAAACCCATGTCTTCCTTGTGTAATCATCAATGAATGTCATAAAATAAATACAACCTCCAATAGAAGTTGTCTGCATAGGTCCACATAAATCTGAATGTACAATCTCAAGTGGTGCACTTGCTCTTGTTGTTTTGCCAATTGGGAATGAATCTATGTTGCTTTCCCAAAATACAACCTTCACATACCCTTTCGGTTTCTGAATCAATGGAAAACCTTTAACCATATTTTTTCTATGTAATAAATTCAAACCTCCAAAATTCAAATGTCCATACCTTAGATGCCAAAGCCATGTTTCATCCTTCATGACTGAATGAAAAGCTGATTGTGTTCCTTCAACGCAGGACTCAACTATATTTACGTAGGAATCAGTGCAGGACTCACTTGCTGTAGTGCAGACCTGATTTTCATTGGCACATGACTCATCTGTTTGAGCGCAGGACTCAACAAAAGACTGATTTGGCTTAACGCAGGACTTTGCTACAAACTGAGCTGCTAATTTTGCTGCAAACAGATCTGATTTCTTCTTTTTTCTAGGTTTCAAAATCAATGGAAACATCCTATTGCTGCTCATCTTCACTTTTGCAATCAACTGAGTGCTAGGAGCTTTTTCCACAATCACGCACTCATTGTCTTCCATATAGACTCGGTATCCTTTTTGTACCAGTTTTTCAATACTCATAAGGTTATGTTTCAAACCTGTAACATAGTAAACATCTTACATACTTGTTTGCTCCCCTGTCTTGTTAGAATACTAACCGTGCCTTTTCCTTTCACAGACACAATATTGTTATTTCCAAGAGTTACATCACTCTTAACTGAATCATCCAAACTAGAAAACAAATCTAGATTACTTGTCATGTGATTACTGCAACCTGAATCCAAATACCATACATCACATGGACTCTCTTTTGACAAATTACATTCAATAGGGGATAAATAAGGTATTGCTTTGGCAATCCTTGTGCATGCAATAAACATAGGTTTAGAAATAGAACTTCCAACCTGATTTTGATTTTGTCTCTCTTGATCATATTGCTTTTTCTTGCAATCATAAGCATAGTGCCCATACTTCTTGCAATAATGACACTGAACATGAGACTTATCTTGTCTCTGACCATAACTCTATTCTTGATTCTGTCCTCTTCCACCTAAGTTTGATGAACCGCTGCCATGTCCTCTAGATGGACTTCTTCCTCTGCCTCTTGGGCTGAAACTTCCTCTTCTTTTGCCACGACTACCTGTTGTCTGAGATGCAAAAGCCTGATCTACACTTGCATGTGATCTATTCATCCTCTATTCATGATTGATTAGTGATGCATGCAACTCATCAATAGAAAACTGACTCAGATCCTTAGTTTCTTCAATAGAACAACTAAAGGATCAAATTTCGTAGGCAAACTTCTAAGCATTTTTCAATAATCCTTTTGTCCTCAAGAGTCTCACCATGGGATTTGATTTGATTGACTAAGCCAACTACATAAGTAAAAAATGATTCTACAGAATCTGAATCTTTCATTGCTAAATTCTCAAAATCTCTACGAAGTAACTGTAGCTTGGCAGTTTTTACTTTCTCCTTACCTTGATATGCAACTTGTAAAGTATCCCATGCAGTCTTTGCTTGACTAGCTGCTGCCACTCTTGGAAGAATGCTTTCATGCATTTCCTGATGAATATAGAAAAGAGCTTTGCCATCCTTCTTTCGTAACTCCTTCAAAGTATCTTTCTCTGCTTGAGAAAGTGCAATATACGCTGCTGCATTTGTGGGCTCTGTGTACCCATCTTCAACGATCTCCCACACATCTTGAGATCTGAATAGCGCCTTCATGGTCAATGACTAGTATTCGTAATTCTTTCCATTAAATTGTGGTGTCTACATACCGGATGTAGAAGCCATAGCTTGCTACCAATTTAATAAGCTGCTGGAATAACCTTGCTCTGATACCAATTTGTAGAAAATCTGCAGTCTTATACAACAAACAACATAAAATAAATAAACAAAATACTTAAATAACTTGCATAAATAGATGAATATTCGAACCAACACTATTGTGCATAATCTCCATTAATAAAAGCTTCATCATACTCAGAGCTTCAGCTCTTTACAATCAAGCTGTGTGTGCAACTGTGTGCTTTCAATGCACATCCTTCCTTGCTTGTGCAGATTTCACACCTTTGTGTGTGCATACAAAGCAATTACAATTGCTGTTATTTAAATAGAATAAATCACCCACTAACAGCTCTTCAACTGAGCATTCTAAATCTAAACTCATGCTTTAAAATAGTTGTATGCTATGCATGAATTAAAACACATTTATTTGAATTAAATCTAATGATAAAAATAAGATAAAGCTAACTTAACTAAAGCAAACTAAAACAAGACTAAAGCTAAAATTAGCTTTCCTAAAAAAGCTACGGTTGGAATTAAATATGCAACACATGCATATTTTCAACAAGATAAATGAAAACAATGCTCAAAACTAAAAATATTAACATAGACACTTAGCCATTTATTAGTTGTTTTTAAATTGCAGTGTTTATGTTTGTTTGTTTAATTCGTTTAAATTACCATTTTTACTCCGAAAGGCTTGTTATATGTGGGAAAGCCTCCTGCGTTCTGACAGTGAAGAAGATTGCAATGGCTCAGATGAATCGGTCGATGAAGCACGGCGCAAAACCAATTCTACACGTGTCCTCCGAAAGCAGGAATGTCAGAGACAATGACATGCACAAGGTGAGCCATTCCGCGAGGGAGAAATGCAGGACAAGTTCCAGAGTCCTGTGCGGGTGTGGGCATACTTCTTCCATCATGAACAAGGCGAGTATGGTGGCTCCTTTCTTTGTCAGTACGTATGAGCCCGAAAATAATTTAAAAATTCTCTTGCAGGGCCTCAAAAAAGTTTTATAACATGCATTGTATTGAGGTCTTCGCGAGCGTTCAGGTTCGATCCTGGGGCAGCGAGGATGTAAAGACGTGGATTTTATGACCCCGGAGTGCAAGCTCGCGGTGGAGGGTTCACGCGTGACGTTCCATGCGCCTGCCGAGGAACCGATGGGCCATTTTTTCACAAACAGGGTGATTTTTAGTGGAGGAGGTTCCGAGGTCATAAAATGCAATATACTCCATCAAGAACACAAAGAAAATAATAGACGCCATGAAACTGGTGGCGGTGGCGAAGGTACGGTGGGTGCAGGAAGTGGTGGTGAACGGGGAAAAACGATGGATGTAGGCTGGCATTGACATATGCATCTATTTTTTTATATAATTTGTTGATGTTATCAAGTTAATGCGGAGGAATGTTTTGATCCTTGCAAATCTGTGTTTCTCCGTTGTTCTTTGTTCTCTGTCTACTCTGAGTCTGAACTTTGTTTTGTATCAAGTTAACACACGGAGGACAGTTTTGATTCTCGAAAATTCTTTGTATCAAGGTGAAATGTTTAGAGACTCTAATGCTGCACAACTGTGAGGAATTGGAATACGTACCTGGAATGGGATCTCTGCAAGGTTTGGTAGATCTCCATATAACAGGATGTAAGAACATTAAGAACACAAATATCAAAGGCTTGGATACATTGACTTCTCCCTTTTAACCAGAGAAGGCTCATTCACATGCCCACTTTCTGTAATGTCAAAGCAAAGCTCTCGGAGTGCATAGGTTTGTTGCCATATCCTGTCTTTTTTTTAAAGAAGAGATTTTATGTTTTCAGTCCATGGTATATTGTTTGATACAAACTGTTTGACGTAATGATTACTAAAAAACCTCTACACAGTTTATCCAAAAACATCTTTAATAATTCAACAGAAAGCTTGTAATTTGTATGGATTATAATTTTTGCAATTTGTTGACAGTCAATTAAACTGGCGTTAAGCATTAAGATTCTGTAACAAGTTCCAAAAATAGAATGTTTGCGAACATTAAAAAAATGGACTGCATAGGTTTGTTGCCATATCCTGTCTTTTTTTTTAAGAAGAGATTTTATGTTTTCAGTCCATGGTATATTGTTTGATACAAACTGTTTGACGTAATGATTACAAAAAAACTCTACACAGTTTATCCAAAAACATCTTTAATAATTCAACAGAAAGCTTGTAATTTGTATGGATTATAATTTTTGCAATTTGTTGACAGTCAGTTAAACTGGCGTTAAGATTTCGTAACAAGTTCCAAAAAGAGAATGTTTGCGAACATTAAAAAAATGGACGCTAGTAATAGTACACTAGACGGTTCCGCATGACAATGATTTCAGCCTTCATGTCCCAATTCCTCAGCTCATCTAAGGTTCCGTGACCAAAACGTACAATCCTAGCTGTCCAGCCTGATTGCCTTTTTATTTTGATTCATTTTTCAGATTCAACTGTGGTCCTATTTCCTTACAACTAAATGTTTTATGTCTTGGAGCTTTGTGATGCAAATGAAAATTGACTGAAGTTCTGGTGCATTCTCCTCTAGAATATGGAAAAATAGAAAATCTCCAAAACAAACCCTGCCTCAACTGGAGACTGCTGTGATTGATTGCTAACTACTACTCTATACCAGTTTCAAACACGACACTGTGGTGACTGTCAGAGGATTTCTAAGCTCATTTCCCTCAACATAAATCTTTCATAATGCAGCTCTCTCTTATTAGCCATGCACAATGTTTATTCTCTCTAACACAATCAGGTATCCTACACTTCATTCATGCCCTTGAGTTAATTCTAAATCTCTATGAAATATCTCCATACTTCACTTAATCTTCAAGATTATTGCAATTGTTTGTTGTCTATATGCCTGGTTAGTAAATGTCCAAGCCATGGCAAACGTGGAAAGTGCTATGCACACTAGGTTCCATTTCTTCCTGTTTTTGCTTTTCCACAAAATTTATAGTTTTTTAAGCAGCCGCAAAACTTCCAGCATTGTTCAACTTTGGCCAGGCTACTTTATCTCCCTGAGGATTATTTATTCTTCCGTTCTAACATGCATTATCCATTAATCTCTCGTACCATAAATGAATAATTGTAAGCAAGAAAACATCAATATTTCATTCCATTATTAGTATGATGTATATTATACATAGTTGTCTAGTTAGGTGCATCATTTTAACAATCGAAACCTTGAATGTCCAAAACTATCAAAGTTCCACCTTATCAAAGTAGAATTGATTAACTAATATCTCAGTTAGGTTTCATAAATCTTGTATAAGCCCTAGATATGGCATTGTTAAAAGTTTGCAATAGATACAATTTAGGCGCACAGTCAATTTGAATAGCTATTCAGACAAAAAAGTAGGAAAACAAAGCATAATCCAAAAGAATACGTAAAAGAAAAGAACTCAAAAACCCAATATGATTAATAACATTACAATAACTTGAGATAGTACATTAAATGAATTGACTGAATTACATTCATAATAAGAGATTATAATTGACTGCGTCGCATTAATAAAAGATTATGCATACACAAATTTTTAAACTCACACTTGCTAACAGTCATACTGCACAGATTTTACCCTGCCCTCCTACTTTATCGATACACATTTTCACTTTTTCCTTGCCTAATCAAAATCAATATATAATTACAATTATCGAAGTGGACGTAGTGTACTATTGCTAGTGTCCACTCTTATGAGTCTCACCCATCCTTTTCTTCCTAATAGCACCAAGTCTGACAGGAAAGGGAAATTAATTGAGCTTGATGGACTAAGTCAGTGCTTATTAGTTTAATTGTTGCTCGTTTACTTATATTTGTGTTTAATGGTTTAAGTGTGAATATCTTTCTTTCACAATCCCATTAACTCTTGGGTCTCAAAGTAAAAAAGATCGTTGAAACTATGTTACTTTGTTAATGTGTTGCCTTTCACATTTTCATAAACTCATTGATTTCTGGTATGCATTCTCTATTGTGGGAGTGTTATGTCCTTGCGAAACGTGTGTACATTTTTATGGACTTGTATTCAACTACTTCCAGCACTTTTTTTGAATCGTTTGGCTTTCATCATTGTCCTTACCTTTTCGATGGAAACCCTCACGCCGCTTCCAGATAGATGTCTAGCTAGAAAAACATAATGTCAAGCATTTTTAGGAACCACCTTAGACATAATAGATACAATGTGAAATAGAAATTACTTGTATCTTTATATTCTTATGCATTGTGCAAGGACCGAGCAAACAATTCCACGCAGCCACCACAGGTTTAATTGGCATTTTCACAATAAACTCTAGAGTTTCCTCAAGTTAGCCATCAGCACTGTCATTTTTTCAAACACTTTCCCAACGTCCAGCAAACAATAAGAGTACAATATATGGTTTAACAATATAGTAACTCATTAATTTGTTATGAGTTATTTGATTATCAATAATATATGTATATACAAGAAATGTACCGAGGGAGGTCACTTGTGGGGTGTGTTATCCCTGGAACTCGTTATTTCTTTCCTTGCACCAGACTATTCACATAAGTTGTTTTTGTGGAAAACTCTAAATATAAAACAATATATATAAAGGTGCATGGGAATCGTTGAAGGAAGGAACTAAAGATTTATAAAAAAATTGTTCAAAAATTGTATTTGTATCTTTTTGGCACACTCTACATAAAAGATTTACATTAATGTTCTTATCTAAAATTATATTGATGTTTTTATGTTTATGTTCATCTTAAAAATTCAATGATGAAATCATGGGATTGCATGCTATATAATGCTTAAATATTGTTGTTTATATATTCTTGTCAGTAACAATTTTGGAAAACTTTTAATTGTTTCAATTATTAGCAGATCGTCTACGTTGATGACGATTGATCAATAGATTTGAAATCTTGAGAAATCCCCTATTTTTCTCGGAACCTCACCCATTTTCTCGCCATAAATTGATCCCTTTATGTTGCTCGGAATCCATCTGAACATTTGGAGTGATGAATATAGGTTCCATCGCACTTCTCGCCAAACCCTCCTCCGACAACCCCGCCTCCAGATATTTTAACATGCCGCAAAAATAATCCATCGTGGTGCCGACGTGGCTTGATGTTGACATTACAACTGCAGTCGAGGGAGCCTACTATGGAGAGAAACTCCATCGGCCTCATTGTCCTCCCATTTGACTGCACTGATTCGAAGCAGTTCCAATCCCATCTTCTGAGATGCCGAGCTTCCATTAATGGTGGCCACTACAAGCCCTCCACCACATCAAAATCAATGATATGCACCTTTTTATTTTTTTAGACGGAAAAATCCAAAATTCTCTGATTTTCCATAAAATGAGAAAACCTTGAGTAAGGGTAGAGTTCGTACAACCCCGAAACATCATAGCAAAAAATATCACTACAAATTTCTTTCGTTAACCTGCATGAAAAGCTACCAATCATGAAGAGCGGACGTCTGTTTGTTGTTGCTTGACTGAGAATGTTGCAGACTGGCATTTCCGTTAATGACATTTTTAAAATATGCCGAGAGGTATAAACGTCTTGCGAACTATACCTCTCGGCATATTTAACATATATTAATATAATATAGGTATGCTAGTTACTTTTTTAAATACATTAATACTGCTAATATATGGTTTACAAAAACATTACTAGCGTAAATAGTTTAAAGAAAATAAATTATTGTTAGAATATATACGCAAAAGATTACTAAATTATATATAGTAATTTATTTATGCTTATTGTTTGCTATTAAAAAATATAAATGGAACAATGTATGGCTTACTAGATACTTTTTGCAGAAACCCTTCTCTTTCAAATCGTTTCCAGATAGTTTTTGCTTCTGAGGATATCGTTAGGGTGTTGTTCTCTCTCTTGCGATAGTCATGCAATGTAAAACTATTCATTGTAATTTATATTTTCCTGAATGTTTGTATTTGCTTACAAGTTCATGTTTATTTCACTAGGATTTCTAAGATTTATCGCAATGCACCTTTTTCCTCCACATGCATAGACATAACTTGTATGAATACGGATAATTTATATAGCTAGGCTACGCTTTGGTCAGAAAAGTGAATATCTACCGCATACTATAACAAGGGATAAAATTGCATTGACATTGTGTCGCTTGGACGCATATCTAATTTACATATAGATGTTGGCCTCATTGCTCATAACCTAGAAATGCTGGTTCATTTTTCCTTTGCAAGTCACAAAGGTTTCATTTGATTAGAAGTTCGATATTCAATAACTTATGCAGCATAGTAATGTGATTTAGGTCCAATCTTCTCTTCGTGCTACTTCATAAAATGCTACCAACACATTTACCGTGCCTTAATGTTAGATATTCCTGCTCCTGACTTTTCCCTTTTTGATGATTTAATGTTGTTTTGACTTCCACCCATCGAGTTTTCCAACAATGTTCCCATGATTCACGCCTTCATTCTAGAGACTAACTTTTTTCCCTTTCCTCTTTATTGGCTAATCTTAACTCTGTTTTCCATATCATAGACATCCCGCATCACATAAGAAAACTCTTGAAAGATTTAAAAAAATTTGGGTCATCCTCTATAGGTCCTCAAGTCCCCAAAAATTTGTGACGTCACAAAAATTTAGGGGATGCATCCCATATAAGACTGGACTATAAATCTAACCTTTAAAACCTTTCACAACATGTGCCCTCCTATGTGAAAATAGGTGCTTAACAATCAATGTAAAAGAACTACTCAATCCTTGACTACTTAAGGTTATTTCTCAACAGAAAATATCAGGTTTGAAATATTAAAAGCTGTGACTATTGCAAACCTAATAAAACTAAAAGTTTTGAAATCTAAACTACTAGCAATGATTCAAAACTCTACATCTAAAAAATTAAAAATAGAATGTGAACAAAATGTTAAATTTTAATTTATAATATATATGGAATTGAGCTATTGAAAAAAATGACTTAAACTCCTTTGTAACTTGAAAAATTACGAGAACTAAGTGATGGTAAAATGAATTCAATCTCTCTTTGAAACTAATAGAACCAGTCTATAGTAATACTAAGCATAGATGAGATGATATGAATTGAGAATGTTGTTTCCTATGGCGAAATAAGTCTTCATACCTATGCAAAACATTTCTTTCTTCCAAACAAGCTTTACTCTCCTCTCTAAAAGTATGTAAAAACTCCCCCAATTTTCTATTCTTCCTTTTAATCTTAGTATACTTACCCCATAAACATGAAACCAAGTAAACCCACAAAATTGAATCCACTTTGACCAAAAAGAGGCCATTGAAAATGTTAGCGCATTATTAACACATTGTTGTTAGTAGTTGTTAGTAAACAGTTATGTAACTGTTTTCCTCCTGTCCTCCCTCTCGTAGCCTATATAATGGCGTGCTCTCTGTATTAATAAATATAGCAATCAATAAAACATTGTTGGAGTGCCATCATTGGTATCGAGCTCGTGGAGTTTCACTTTGTGTGTGGAGGATTTGGTGTCTGCTGTGCGTGGAGACTCAACTTGTTTTCTTATTACTCCTAGTGCATTGGAAAAGGATAAAGCCAGTGCATTGGAAAAGGATAAAGGAACTGTTTTCTTTACCAGATTCAATCTGGAGGACAGACCACAAGAACGTGGCATTTTCACTATCAAATACTATATAAAAGGTGCAACAATCGGACCTTGTGCGTGGGCATCTGCTGGAAGGAGAGGGCGTTTCATTTGGCATTGGAGGCATTTGTTTGAAGAGGATATATTTGTAACATATGTGTGGAGGAAGAGTGCGTGATCAAGATCTTTGTGCATGGAAGTGACCAAGATTTCATTTGTTTTAGTTGGCGTGAATAGTCTTTCCTTTTCTTGTGTGGAGGAAGAGTGCATGATTGTGATGTGTGCGTGGAGGAATAGTATTTCTTTTTCTATCCCCTGTCCGTCCTCTTCCTTGGAGGCATTAGTTTGTAGTTTGGTTGTTGTGCGTGTGCATGGAAGGAGCCCAAAGCATCTGTCCATCCTCTACCTGCGTGGAAGGAGACATTGTTGGATCCTCTCTGAAGCGACCAACATCTGTAGTGATTGATTCAGACTTTCATTGTTGAGCGAGAGCCGTGCTTCCTTGTTGTGACTGCCATACTGCCTGTAGAACCACATGAAAGACCATCCAAACCCCTGTACAGTAAGCAAAGCCGAGAAAATTGTAAAACTGTGTGTGCCGCGTATGTCTCAAATCTTGGATGCACAAAGCACCACAAGCAATGCATCAAATATTTGGGCATTGAGTGACAATGAAGACACCACTGGACTATTCTTTTCCTTGGTCAACGAGCTACACAACACTGGGAATATTCTCTTTGATGAGATTGTGCATCAAGGATTGTTGGAGTATTTTTGTATCGACATTCAATGTCAAGCACGGTGGATTTGTGAGAGCTTGAACATGGCTATGATGCGAGATGATGAACACAAATTATAACGCCCACAGGAGCGTCTATGTCTCACTGCACGAGCCTATAGAGCCCATCTTCGGGATAGATTCCTTCAGTAAGCATTGTAGCCATTTTTGAAAATAAATAAATAAATAAAATACATTTTTGAGTTTTTGAAAATGTATGCTCCAAAAATATTGCTATCGATGACCAACTCTTGAAAGGACCAAATTTTGCCGCATGGAGAACCAATATGCGGACAATTCTTCAGTTTGAAGATCTTTGGGGGATCGTTTCTGGAAAAGACGCCCCTCCCATAGATGTTGATCTGTTGGTTAAATATGAAAAGGCTGATGCAAAAGCACTAATGCTTATCACCCTGAGCCTTTCTGATGAGGTGCAACCATACATTCGGGAAGCAACTGCTTCTTCTCAGGCATGGACCGCATTGTGTACCATCTACAAAGCTAAGAATCTGACGAAAAATTTACATCTTCAGGAAAAGCTTCACACGATGAGTATGCATGATGGTGAATCAGTAGAAGCCTTCTTGCGGCGTGTGGCTGAGTTACGTGTAGAACTCTCTGCTCTCGGTGAACCGGTGGATGACAAGTTGCTAGTCCCGCTCACCTTGTGAGCTCTTCCTTCCCGGTTTTAGACACTGATCACCACGTTGACCATCACTCAACAAGAGGTGAGTTTTTCCACCCTAGTGAATTATCTCCAGCAGGAAGAAGCCATGCAAAATGTACAAGAAGCCTTCGAAGACAAGGCTCTCATCACGAGGCAAAAACATAAGCCTCGTGAGAAAGGGCATCTTGACCCCCATAATCAAGAAGTAGCATCCTCGCGGCAGTCTTCTCGGCGCCACCACGGCCACCTTAGAAGTAAGTGACAGTAAAACCACAAGGCGTATCGGTGGTGCCACATTTTCTCCATGGATATACACACGATATGAACGAATTATTACAACGGTCGCTAGTATGGCAAGTCTCAGCGAAGAGAGCACTTGAGGCTAAGGATATTCCAAGAAATCCTGATGGCGTGCTCGTAATCGTCACTTCATGCAAGAGGCGAGAAGGGGCACATTGCTGCTCAACGGGATGCCACCTCATCGCTCTCATGATGAAGAGGCTCCGACATGACTCATTTTGACATTGTTCTAGTCTCACGAGACTTCGTAGCCATCGCTTTCTGGGAAAACACCCCATCCCAATTTAGCATCAGACTCACAAGATGTCTGATGGTTGATTGATTCAAGCACTAGCAAACACATGACTAGCAATAAGAAGTTGTTCCATACTGCGAGTGACCAGCCCTTTGGAGATCAGATCACCATCACGGGCATAATCGGGGAGTATATTGCGGCGGGGATTGGTGATGTCATCATTCCTCTTGGAACATGAAGATGTACACTCATGAAGGTGCTATATGTTCCAAGTTTGACCTCAAATCTTTTTTCTGTGAGTCAACTTCTTAACCATCGGATGCAAGTTGAATTCTTTGTTGAGAAAGGGGTCAAGTCCTGCATCATTTCTCAGGGAGATTCAATAATTGCTCAAGAATTTCTGAAGGGCCGCCTATTTGCACTGGATGCGGTCACTTCATCTAGCATTTCTCTTCTCTCTCATCTTCAATGCATCATTTCTTGGAGTCCGCACTACATGGTAGTTTCGATATGGTCATCTTTCTTTTGGGGCTCTGCATCAGCTCGGTGCCAAGTAAATGGTAAAAGGGCTTCCTCCACTCTCCCATTCCTTACTCATTTGCTCGGGATGTCCTACGGGAAAACAACATAGAGGTCCGATTTCAAATAGAGCTCTTATCATTCTACAGAGAATCTTTAGGTCATTCACACCGATCTCATGCGGACCCCTGCCCGGCTAGCTTAAAAGGTCATCTCATCATTGATGATTACTCATAGAAAATGTGGGTATATTTCCTTTGGAAGAAGAGTGAGGAACTTGTAAATTTCAAACCTTCTACCAAAGAAGCCACCGGGTAGTGCGGGAAGCCTCTTCTTCTCCTCCGCTTAAATCGAGGGGGAATTTGTGTCAAAAAGTTCTTAGCATACCTAAAGCAAAGCATGGCATTTAACAACATTTGACTTTGCACCCTACATGCCCCATAAAGAAGCGGGATTTTTGAGGCACACAACAAGTGGTCATGGAGATGGCTCAGTTAGTTGCATTCAAAACATTCTTGGTACGTTGATATGCTCTCGACCACTAAGTTGGAGGATCAATTTTGGGCGAAGCATTCTAGAGCAGATGAAGTGTATCTACTCAACCAGGCACCCATGAAGATCTTGTAGAAAAAAACATCGGAAGAGGTATGGGTGGTCGTAAACCTTTATTCATCATTTGAGAGTTTTTGGTTGTACTACATATATGCATGTTCAGATAAGAGAAGAAAGTAGATCAATCCAAAGACACTGCCATGTCTTTTCTTGGGGTATAGTACTACCTCAAAGGCATATCGTCTCATGGATCCGAGACGAAGAGGATCTATGAGATTCGAGATGTGGTATGTGATGAGTCATCCTTTGACTCAAAAATGTGTCGAGCCGCCACACAATGGAGATCCAGTACCGACCTTGTCACATAGATTGCTCACACATCCAGATGATGGGCAAGATGATTCTTCTCAGAGAGAAGAAGAGCTGAGTGGAGACTTGTTCGTTGATCTTGGCACATTGGAAAACACATCTTCACATCAAGCGCAGCACCAACGTCTGAAATGGGTCCAGAATACTATTAGGGATGCACACCTGAACTCACTTCCAGGTACTTCTACGGGAGTCAGAACACGAAGTCAAGCTAGACATGAGGTAAATTTTGCACTCATGAGTTCAGTTGTTGAGAGAACCAAACTTGACATTGTTCGTGAGGCATTAGACCAACCATAGTGGAAACAAGCTATGGATGTTGAATATGATTCCCTAATTTAGAATCAGACGTGGGAACTTGTCGATCTGCCTCCAGGTAAGAAATCCATTGGCTGCAAATGGATTTTCAAAACAAAATATAAGGCAGATGGTTCAATCGACAAACACAAAGCACGACTTGTTGCGAATAAAAGGGTTATGCTCAGAGAAGGAATTGACTATGACGAGACCTTTGCACCCACTTTGTGAAGATCAAAACCATCGAGAGTTGTCATGCACTAAAGATGGAGCACAAAATGGATGGAAACTTCAGCGCAGATGGATGTCAAGAGTGATTTTCTAAACGGTGATCTAAAATAAGAAGAAGTGTACATGGCCCAACTGAAGGGTTTGTAGACGAGCATCAACCACACAAGGTATGTCGTCCGATAAAGTCTCTTTATGGACTCAAACAAGCACCTAGGGCATGGTATATAAAAATTAATGATCACCTATTACAGCATGGATTCACTCGTAGACCCCCTCATATAAAAATTTGTATATCAAGAAGGTAGGAACAAAGATTGTCATTCTGGTTTTTTACATAGATGATCTTGTGATCATAGGAAGTTTTGACAATCTTGTAGATGATGTAAAGAATGATCTGAAGAAATCCTTTGACATGACCGATTTGGGGCTACTTCACTACTGTCTTGGCTTAGAGATATGGCAGAAGAAGAATCATATCTTCATCTCCCAGATGAAATATGCCAAGACACTCCTAGAAAAGTATGGGATGTCAGATTGTAAACCAATGTCCACACCTATGGAAAAAGTTTGCAATTTTCTAGATTCCAGGATTCACCACAGGTAGATGGCACTCACTATAGGTAGCTTGTGGGGAGTCTCATTTACTTGACTTATACCAGACCAGATATTTGCTTTGCAGTGAGCTATCTCACCAGATTTATGTAGGAGACAAAGAAATGTCATTGGATAGTAGCAAAGCATGTGTTGAGATATGTCCGAGGTACAATTGACTTTGAATGCAGAGTATCGAAGAAGAACACTCAGTTCTTCTTACAGGGATATCTAGACTCGGACTATGCAGGATCCGTTGATGACTGGAAATCCACTTTAGGATATGTTTTTCATCTCAGATCTAGACCTATCTCGTGGATTAGCAAGAAACAAACTGTTGTTTCTCTCATCCATGAGGCTGAATACCGCGCCCGCACGAGGAGCATGTGTGTGTGAAGTAATTTGGTTACGTCACATTCTTGCGAGATATAGGGATTCTAAAGAGAAACCTTCCATCATTCATTATGACAATCAATGTGTGTTGAAGCTTGTGAATAATCCTATTTTTCATGAACGAATAAACAAGTGCAAACCATATTGAGGTTGAATGTCACTACATTCATGAACAGGTCTTGAACAACCAACTTTAGCTCCAGTATTACCCTACCGATTTTTAGATTGCAGATATTCTCACCAAGCCTCTCGGCAAAGTGAAGTTTGATTTGTTTAGGGATACATTTGTAAGAGCAATGTATTAAGGGGGGGAATGTTAGCGCATTATTAACACATTGTTGTTAGTAGTTGTTAGTAAATAGTTACTTAGCTGTTGCTTTTTTTTCTATCCTCCTCTCACAACCTATATAATGGCTTGCTCTCTGTATGAATGAATATAGCAATCTATAAAACATTGTTGGAGCGCCATCAAAAAAGTAATTAAAATTAATTTTTCCCTTTACATGTAAATTTGAAAATTAATTGAAAAAGTGATTAGGTGCGATTCTAGTGGGATAGGTATGATGAGACTTGCACTTTACATCGGAAGATGCTACATTGCTACTGAGTTCAATTTCCACACCTATTTCGGTGAATTCCAATGGAGTGAGGAAGTCTGCAATGAGTCTAAGGGGAGGGAGATGTAGTGTCCACTCCTATTCAACACTTATTATATTTTAATTTTGATCAACCTTTGAATCTTGTAGATATGGATGTTATTTATCATTTTTGGTTTAAAGAATGTTAGCAAGTGATAAAGACATTTTGATTATTGATGGATTGTGATTCATAGTATGATTGTGTGAATTCTTAAAGAAATTTTGAGAGACATTTTATATTGATGATGATTATGTGATTAACATATATATTTTTTAGCCCTAATTCAAAATTGTGTTGAGTAGGATTTAACTTTTCAAATAATTTTGTGATCTTGTTGATATTGATAAAAGATAGAATTGCGATGTTGCTAAAATTTTAGATGAATGATAGAATTATTTAGCGGAGATGATGATTTAGCTATATGCGAATGGTTATTGATTTACGTGCATATATTTTATGTTTGATATTTTCATGTGAAAATGAGTTGCAAAGCGCGAAGGTAGAAGGAGGTATTGTGTGATTTTGCAAGTGCTAACTTACACTATATCACAACAATCAAAAAAGGGGGATTAGAGACCAACCATAGTAGAATAATGGATGGATACAATGAAGGTCACCATGGCAACTTGTGTAATTTTTTGGTTTGTGTGTTTTAATTTTGTTAGGGGGTCCTCATGGGGAGATGACCTCCAATTGTAACCACGGTCGTGTGTGTAATTGTTTCCCTAGTATTTTATTTATTGTAGAGTATGCCATTTAATTTGTGATGTAATTTGTTTAATACTTGTTGATTTATGTGCTTCATTAAGTAATTTAATCTTGTTATTTGGTGATTTTGGATGATGTGACGATGAAGTCATTTATTAGAGTTGTTGGTTTTTAGACTATGTGATTTTTTTAGTTGAGTGTATGTAATTTTGAGTGTTGTCCCACACCTCTTAATTTCTTATACCAACCCTACCTATTGATTGGAGGGTCAAAAAAGACCCCATTAAGTGTTTTTTAAGACAAAAAGTGACATTAATTGCACTTTCTTACATGGGATTTAAATTTTGTGCTTAGGGGGTGTGGGCTTGGATTGTGTGTGTAAGAGGGTCGTCATTACTTTCAACCACCCATTTATTTTCATTGGGGTTGAGGTTTGACTTGTGATGTGGATTTGAGGATGATTGATGTGGCATCCTACATGGAGCCACCTCATCCTCCTCTCTCCTTTTTCTATATATGCAAGTTTAATTGTTTGTTTGGGGTTACTTCATTTTTTTTTGCTCTTGTATTTTGGAGTTGGAGGATTTTGGGGAGTGCTTGTTAATTTCTTGGAGCTTATTGGAGTTGGTTGGAGCTTAAAGGATCTTGGAGTGTGTTTTCTTGATCAAGATCTTACCATGGAAAGGTAGGAGCTACACTCTTTTTACTTGTTGTATTTTTATTTGTGTGTATTACATGTATGTGAATGTTTTGGTATGCTTGTTGGGTTCTTGGGTAGAATGCCTAAGTATGGTGTAGGAGAAGGTTATGGGTATTCTATATTAAGGGAGGAATAAGAGTTTATTTCATGTTTTGAAAGGGAGTTTGGGCTGTGTGCCCCACCTTAGAGGAAAACAATGCTTGTATTTCTCACTTGGTTCTTTTGAGGGAGATGTAAGAGATTGTAGGGAGGCATAAGAGAATGTGAGAGGCATAAGAGGATCTTGAAGGATGAATAAAATTGTGAAGGGGTTTGAGTTGTTTATTGGAGGGTTTTAAGGTGGGAACCTAATCCCATTAGGAGGCATAAGTGATCTCCCCATAGATCCTTGCTCCATTGGCTTTCATTTCAAGCCTTGTTTATTTTCAAAAGTTGTATTATTGTGATTGTTTTCTTGTGTTGAGTGAAGTGTTATATGGTTGTGAAATTTTGTGTGTTAATGTAGAAGCATTGTATTGTTTCCATGAGTTGTATCCATCCCTTATTTCCTTGTGGTTGGGGCTGGGGCCAATGAGGAGGATAACTTCTTCTCCTCATTGAAATTTTTGGTTGGGTGGAGAGTGTTGCCTCTCCCCATTTTTGGTTATTGTGATTAAAGTGAAGACATGGTGGAGATTTTGTTGGTGATTTGGAATTTGGAGCATTTGTTGATGTCTAAACAAAAATCCATCTTTGTGAGAAAACCTTGATTACAATTCCCACTTAGGTGGAAGACTTGTAGACTTGTATTTTTAAAAAAGAAAGGTTGTATTATAAGTTTCATATACCAAGTTGTATTATTATATTTGAAAGAAGTTAACTCAAGAATGTGTATTTTCATTTCACTTCACATTGTTGTATGTAAATTAATGGATTAGAATGGATATCATGTTTAAAATTTTACATGTAATGAAAAAGAAAGAGAAAGTTTTGTATTCTTTGTGGAAGTTGCCTTTTGTAAGAGTGAAGGAAGAACATAGAAGTGTAAAATAATAATAATGTATTTGTGGTAAATCTTAAATATATAATATTTGTTTTGTTATATTTGAATATATGGTTGTAGTGGAAATGAAAAGATGCACTAAGTATAATAAGTTACCTTGTTGATAGATTGCATTTTGTTGTAAAAAGGGAAAAACAATGATAATTAGAATTAGATTAAGTTTCATTTCTTCCTTTGAGTTGAAAACAATTTTGTGGGAAAAATAATCTTATAGTTGTGTTTCTTGTTACTATAGAAATAGCAAATCTTTAAATGTAATAATTTTAAGCATGGAATGAATAAATGGTTAAACCCTTCAACTAGAGACTTTAGGAATTTAAATTCAAGCTAAGGATGATCTTTAGAACACTCTAGTAAAATTTAATTTTGAAAATTATGAAAATGAAGGATCTATTTTTAAAGAATAGGACTATTGCACCTTGTGCAGAGCGGCGGTCTCCGAACCACCACTTAGAAAGATGGTGATTCGCGAATCATCACCCAAGTAGGGAAAGGTCAAGGACTCGCCGACCTGCTTTGGACGGCGGTTTCATCACTGACGGTGGAATAATACGAATCCGCATCTGTGTAAATTTTAACTTGGTTTAATTATAAATTTAACTCTACAAACTTAATAGAAACCTCCAGCAAGTAATAAAGGCATAAATTCATTGTTCTAAACTTGTAAATCTTCAAATGGGTATTTAAAAGAATTCAATCTCTTGGATTAAAAATGAAGTAGGGTTTTTCCCATGTAGGAAACTAAAAATGGAAATAACTTTATAACAACTCTAGATTTGGAGTGGAAACCTTTAAAAACCTCAAATGGAAGGCATTACACCAATAAATCCATAATGTAAACTAAACTAAGATTGATTCTAGTGTAATTCTTTATGGCTTCTTCCTTCCTTGCTCCCATGGCTTCCATTTCTCCAACCTGCAAATTAAACAAAAGAAAAGTGACCAAATGAGGAGGCTAGGGAAAAGGAAAAGGTTTAATAAGTTTTCATAAGGATAGTTAGGGTTAGAATGGAACCCTAAGATCTAGTGGCCATAATTGGTTTGATCCAAGGATTAGGAATCAACCCTACAATTTTTAGGTGGGAATATGTATTTTGGGTTTTTAGATAATTTAAGGGTATGTGTAAATGGGTGAATGGGGCCATTTAATACCCTTGTATGTAAGTTAACTATGTAACACTCCTAGTATGTTTTCTTGGTTATTTAAATGGAAATTAAAGCTTTTAAGATATCGGAAACTACAAGTAACTAAGTGTAAGGTTTATTAATTATGGGTTTGAATGTTAATTTTAGAAGGAGAAAAACATTTAACCAAGTAAATTAATTCATGGCACCTTCCTAGTTGATTGTAATTAATTTGACCATAGAGATAAATTAAGAATTTTTAATTATTTAACTTAGACCTAGTCCATCATTTTTAATGTATTAAGATTGGTGGATATTAATTTAACGTACATTAGGGTTTGTGTAATGCCCATTAAAAAACCACTTGAGACCCAAGAACAACCTAGGATTAGTTAGGAAAATTATGGAATATTTTGTTTTATTAAAGGAATCTACAACCAGAGTTACAAACAACATACATCACTAACAGGTTCCAGAACAATCCTAATCTACTAGAATATACTTTTCTTTTATTAACAATTATAAGAAGTCATAAGGTCCAAAATTTAGGGTTAGAAGTTTTAATTAGGTTTAGAGGGTAATTCCACACCATACCCCCCTCTAACAGGATTAAAGTTTCAACTTGATTTTTCTCACACTTAACACATTCAAAATTTCCCTAAATCACTCCCAATGGATAGGAAATTTCCTCACCTTTCCACTGATATAAATAAGTCCTCCTAACTCCTCATATTTTTCAAGTTATGGGCCGGCGGGTCTTGGGGTGAAAATTTTCCCAAAGGCGGACTCCAAGGCCCAGTGGGAGAAAATTTGCCCAAAGGGTGGGTTGGTGAGCTACGAGGGGACCTTTGGAAATTTTCTACATGGGGGCAAAAAAACACAATTGCACCGTGCGCTCCGCTGGTCCGTAAGTCCAAACGGACATGTGGCACTCCCTAAGGCAACGTGGGGAAAAGTGGGGAAAGGTGGGCAACAGGAGATATTTTGCAAATTCTCCTACGCGGGTGAAAAGTTGGCTTTGCACCGACATTCCCACGTGTCCAAAAAGGACACGTGGCATCTTCTAAGCCAACTTGGGGAAGGCGGGCAAAGGGGGATAAAATTGTCTTAATGCCCCAAAGGGCTAAGAGGGTACATAGACCCGCGCCTTCGCCAACACCTCGCGATGCCATGTGGTAGACCTTGATTGGTTGTGGGCTCAAGCGGGATATAAAGAGGGAAACATGGAAAAAAATTTAAATTTTTTCGAGATGTAAATGATGAAAAGGGACCCTTTCCTCCACCGATGCCTCGTGACGCCATGTGGCATCACCGATTAGTTTTGGGCAAGGCGGAAAATTTTCCAAAGTGCTAAGTTAAATAGGGGATCCACCCCTCTCCTAGACACCTCATGGTGCCACGTGGCAACCTATGATTGGTTGCGGGCTGGTGGGAAAATTTTTGAAAATTTTATGAAATTTTTTTCAAAGCTCCAAGGGAAAAATTCAGGATGCGGGCCACGGGCCTGCCAAGGAAAATTTTCCCAAAATTTTAACGCCAAATGAAGAAAATTCAGAAGCCCATAAAATTTGATAGAGAGCTCAGTTTTGGGAAAACAAGGACTTTCTGGAAATCTCTCAATGTCCTCTTTACTTAGGGATCATTAATTTTGGTTTTGACAAAGTTTAAGGGGTCAATTTTAAGAAAATGGCCTGCAGGTTTTTACAAAGTGTGAATTGGTAATTCTTAACTTGTGAGATTTGTCCAATTTGATCTTCTTCCTCTCTCAACATGTCAAATAGACATGGAGAATCATTCTTAGGAGGAATTAGGATAAGATTGTGAGGTAGATCTGTTTGATTGAATTCCAATTTGAATTTTTTTCAATTTTGACAACAAAATGACTGTGAAAACTTTGAACTCGGTTTTGCCGATTTTGGAATATTTCCTTTAAGTGTTTTTGTCTATTTGAACTTGTTTAGGGCCTACTACTCCAATTCAATCATTTAATTTGTTATTTTATTGTTGCAAGCTCAAACTGTGCATTTTTGGTTTAGATAATTACCAGTTTGAAATTACAAATAATAGGGATCAAATTTTGATGGGTCTAATTGCCATTTCTTCTTCCAAGTATTTAGAATACATTCCAATTTCAATCTAACACCTTTTAGTTAATTCAAATCAAACTATTCAAGACCAAAATGCAATTCTGATTTCAAATTTTTCACATTTCAAAGACAGAGTTCTGCACTTTCCTTCATACGCATTTACTTCTTTCAAGCAGAGATTCCAATACATTGAAATAATCAGATTCAATACAACAATGCAATTTGAGAAAAGTATTACATTCATTTATTGATTTCAAAAGGCAATTTTTACATCTTCCCTCTTTTATTTCTTCCAAAACATATATTATATACAGGACAGAATAATACATTTTCTTCTCACGTGTTTCACATTTCCACTTTCAAAACAGGGACTTCTAGTGCATGATAAACAAAAATTTCCAATGGAAGAATATCATATGAATAAGGTAACACTTCCAATAATTCCAATGAAACTCATACAACCTCCTTTCCATTTGATTTCAAAATACAATATACAAAACAATATCATTCTTTCACATTCTTTCCAAAATAGAATACAGAGTATAACTCTTTTACATTTTCAATTTCCACTTGCAATCAATACAACATCTTTCCATTACAAACATTTACAAGTTCATCCACTTCAAGTGGGAAATGTTACAATGAGATTTCATTTCACAAGGACTTTCAAACTATATTTTCTTAGCTCGAGAACAATAACATGGATCATAACCGAATCAAGTCAACAATACTCCATGATCTAACATCTATCATCGTACTATAATAAGGTCCATAATCATGTCCATAATATAATCAGCAGTATGATGATTAGTACAAAAAAAGGTGTTAAAGGAAAGTGGGCACTACAATTTGACACCCTTGCACCTTTATAACTTAAAACAAAAAAAAAATTATCACAATTTTCTAGATAATTATTTAAGGATTAATGTGGTTTTAGAACATTGAAAATGTGGGCATTAAATTTTGTATCGTGAGCCATGGGTTCAACACTGGGAGTTGGGCACACTTGGAAACATAAGACATAACAAGAGAACATTAGCATAACTCTAAAACTAGATCACAAAACATTGCATGGTTTTTTAAAACATAGAAAGCCTACAAAACTAATACTAAATCTAGAACAATAAGACTAACTCTCACTTTGGTCCGTATAGGAGGTACAGACTAGACGAGGGGTTCTTGCACGTTGACCTAGACTTATCACCTCTAGATCAGGCAGTAGTAGCCATATTTCCTTAAAAACTTCAGATGTTACAGGATGTTAATGCTGCTATACGTGGAGGATCCTTAGGAGGGAGGCACAATAGACAAGATAGAGAGCCATCAGTAGAGGCCCATGCACCTTCTCGACATAGTGATGAGCATAGGTAGAGAAATCCCACGTGGAGTCAATCAGATGCGATTCACCACAAAGAGGTCATGGTGACAAGGCTACAGAAACAGTGAGAAAAATCTTAGGCCCCTAGAAAACATGATGATTGTGTTGAGAGACGTAGGTGAAGAAAGTATACAAAAATAGATCACGTTAGAGAGATCCTGAAACTCCATCAATCTCATTTTCCTAGGGATAATGCAATGATTTCAGCTAGAGGCGTGGTTAGTCATCTTGATCATATGCTTCAACTTATGTTCATGTACCAACAACACGAAGGCTCATGTTTGTATCCACCTTATGAGAGATGGAGCCGGGGTTTAATGGAGTACTGAGGAGCAAAAGCTCCATGTGGATTATGAGACAGTCATGTGGGAGCTATTCAAGGAGTGGTTTAGGACAAAATACTTATCAAGGATGTTCATTCAACAAAGGATATATGAGTTCCACAACATATGTTTGGCATCCATGATGGTGATAGAGTATAAGAGTCATTTCCTATACCTACTTGTATGTTGACTACATGCGGGATGATTAGGTGAGGATCTACATTGTCATCAGGGGCCTAAACCTAGACATTGGAGGGGTAGTGGGCATTCATCACCCGTAGACATTAGTAGAGGATTTTGAGAAGGCTTATATTGCAGAGGAGACTAGAGAAAATGCAAAAGGTGAGAGATAGAGTACGTAGTCATATCCAACAGATGTAGGATAGTAGGTCGAGGGGAATAGTTTCTCCTCTTCATTGAGCCACCTCAACAACCACCTCACCAACAAACAACAGAGGCTCATCCTCTTTTAGGCCTCTACAAAGATTCGATGCTCAAAGAGGACACAGTATATGACCTCCTCCTAGGGGACCAGTTAGGACTCAGGCACCTCCTAGAGCTCGGTCGAAGGATCTCATCGAGCGAGCGAATGCAATAGTCCATAGTAGGATCATCAGGATCCATGAAAAAGACCATTAGAGTACCTGCAGGAGTCGTATCTCATTTGAGGGGACCTGGTAGTTATTATGGGTGTGGATTACATGGGCATCATTAGAGAGAGTTCCCTTAGAACCCTAATAATAAGGGTAAGGCACCAGTTTTAGAGCCTACAATAGGTGACATGGCTAGGAGTCATAGGATTTATGATGTAATCAAGAAGCTGCTAGGTAGAACACCAAAGTGCACGGTGATTAAGACAATAGGTAGCATTGATGGCATTCTTATTCATTTTTATTTGATTCAAGCTCCTCATATTCTTTTATTTCCCATTTTTGTAGAGCGATGCAAGCTGGTGGAAGTTAGGCAGGGCCATAGTTGGGATGTGGAGATGGATTTTGAGCCAAGCTCAAAGTGGACTCCTTAGTGAAGGAGTGTACAATCGACCTAGGACCCTTTTCGATGACCTTGAATCTTTGCATCATCCCTTTGGGTTCCTATGGGATTATTCTAGGCATGGATTGGTTATCTGCACACAGGCTAGGGTTGATTGTTATAGTAAGGTAATATTATGTGTAGATGATTTGGGAGTGGAGTCAGTGATAGTTGGGGTCAGGAGACCCACCTCTATTTACACCATATCCGCTATGCAACTTAAGTAGTGTGCACATCAAGGTTGCTAGTTGCATGTTGTCATGGTTAGTGACAGATCGAGGATGAGTCTAGTGGGCCATCACTTGAGGATCATCATATCTTGAGGGATTTTTGGATGTCTTCCCAAGGGAGCTGTCGGGGTTACCTCCCTCACGTGAGATAGAATTTCACATTGATTTGGTTATACGAGAAAATCCAATCTTACGAGAACCTTATAGGATGACTACCCCTAGGTTATATAAGCTCAAGTTGTAGTTAGAGGTCCTTCTTGAGAAAGGCCCAATCCTTCGTAGTGTATCCCCTTGGGGTGCATCGGTGATTTTTGTAAATAAGAAGGACAAATCTCTACGGTTGTGTATTGATTATCATCATCTAAACAAAGTAATGATCAAGAATCGTTACCCCCTTCCATGTATTGATGATTTGTTTGATTAGATGAAAGGGGCCACAATATTTTCCAAGATAGATCTTAATTCTAGATACCATCAGCTGAGGATCATGAAGGTAGATATTCATAAGACAACCTTCCATATGAGATATGGCCACTACGAGTTCACAGTAGTTCCTTTTTGTCTAATGAATTCCCCCGCAATATTCATGAGTTTGATGAATGGGGTATTCAGACATTTTTAGATCACTTTATGCTCATTTTTCTTGATGAAATTTTGATTTACTCATGTACACGTGAGGAGCATGAGGAGCACATTTGGCAGGTTCTGCAATGTCTTCGTGAGTAACAACTTTACAGGAACCTAGAGAAGTGTGCATTCTTTCAATTAGAGGTACAAGACTTAGGTTGCATCATTTTCGGGGAAGGTATTGTAGTTGATCATTCCAATATTAGAGCTATTATGGATTGGTGTGCACCAACTAGTGTGATCGAGGTGCACAGTTTCATGGGGTTGGTAAGATACTACATGAGATTTGTTCAGGAATTTTCTTAGATTGCTCACCCCCTCACTTCCCTTTAGTGGAAAGGGAATAAGTTTGTTTGGTCTGACAAATGTGAGCATGCCTTTAGTACACTAAAGGGATTCATTACATCAACACCGATTCTTGAAGTACCAAATCCACACGGAGAGTTCTTCGTTTGTATAGATGCTTCCTTGGCGGGGATACGAGGTGTATTAATGCAAGAGGGTCATGTGGTTTCATTGTTAGTGTGAAATCACGGAACCCGTAAATGAATTATGGATCTTCTTTTCTAAGGTAGAATCATCTAATGTGATTACATAACATTGAACTTTCCCAAGGTGTGAGACCTTGGAAAAATGGAAAATCTCTCTAGATTAAAGGTTGGTTCCTTATTCCTTTGTTAATGTGCACACATGAGGATTTGCAGAGGATCTATTTCTATACCTAATCTAAAACTTTCCAAGGAGACGGGGTAAAAGAATATAAGAAACAAGAAATAACTAGACTACCAGGTGATGCACCAAAGGAATGATGAACACTTATTTTTCCAATAGACACAAACCAACAAAATGTGTACCATAAACAAGCACAGATAGCCAGATCTGTAATGGGAGACCAAATGAAAGCTAGAAGAGACAAGAAAGGATCTAAGATCGATCATAGATGTGTTTTATTGCTCTGTGGATTGGTACAGTTCATTACAAAATAGCCAAAAGGTAAAAATGTATTACAATTTTAATGGAAGGCCTAAACCCCACAAATCCCATTATTAGAAGAAGGAGCACGAAAAGAAAAGAATGTCCAACCCTTTACAATGAATCCTTCCCGGTATTTATAGATTCAATCAAAGAGAAGAAAAGAGAGAGAGAAGTGGGAAAAACAGGTCAAAGCTCAACCACTATTGTTAATGCTTCTGATGAAATTTGCCCCCATATCCATCTTTACTGCATCAATCCTTAGTTGGCACCTAAAAGGAAGATGAAACAAAAAAATAGATCAAATCTTATTTGGTTGATGAGGAAAGAAGATCCTACATTTAAATCCCAAAGATGTTTCCTCCATTTTACTTCACCTAACCTCCTAAAAAATAAAGTCTCAGACATCCATGGTGTGGGTGAGGCCGAGATCTTTCCAACAGTGTCAGATTCAAAATATTTCAAGCCCTGAGTTGAAATATATCCCCCTTTGAAATTTGTATCAGGTACATATAGATGGGTGGGAAAATAATTTGAAAAATGGGTCCCCCTTTTGATATGGGACACATGGCAGCCAGATTAGAGCAAAATTGGGCTTACGGGTCCGCAATTTATAATTTTTCCCTATTGTGTAAAAATGCAAAACTAAAAAAAACTCCCATAGCCCCAAAGCTCCACCTAGACACGTGGCTCCTTCTTGGTTGGCTGGGGAATGCGCTTCCATCTTTGTCTTTGTGCCTTTTGAACGAAAGGAAAATTTTCACTTTTTCCTCTAACTCCCGCTTTGGCTTTGACTTGGGTTCAAACACTAATTTTTCCTTTGGGTGGAGTTGTGGGTCATTGTGTAAATTTTACCCCTTTTGAAACAACAAGTGGAAAAGAACCAAATTTTTCCCGATGGCCCGCTTTTCCCTAAGACATGCGGTAGTCTTACGCTTATTTAGAAACCTTTTATTTATTCAATATTTGAATCAGTGCCATTAAGACACTTGGAAACCTCCGCCAGCCTGGCTCATGCATTAACTACTCTATTGATTATACCCATTTGTTATAACACGTGGAGGCACAACGCTTTCCTAAAAACTCGGCCCAAGGTTTTCCTATGGAGGAGTGTTGAGTTGAAACTTGTTGGCCTCCACTGATTTGTGGAATTTTCAACGGTCCCTCTTACTTTTTAGACTTTGGGCTACATGGCGAGCTCGCACTCATTTGGGTCTCCACCTTGAGACCAACTCTTGGAGATGCGCCATGCTGACACTTGGCATTCTCCGCTTACACTTTTATACTTAGCTAATTTTGAGGCTGCCTTGTCTACCTTTTGACTCTGTTTTGACCATTTGCTACGTGGAGGGCTAGCGCAAGTTTGAGTCTCCACCTTGGACTTCCTTTCAGTTTTACGCCAAGCTGACACTTGGCACTTCCTTTTATTTGAAGACTTTTCAATGCCCCATAATTTCTTTGGGGTTTTGGACACGTGGAAGCCTGGCGCAAGTTTGGGCTCCCCTTTTTGAATTCACCTTTGGAGAAGCGTCATTAGGACACATGGCTCCTTCCACTACCTCCTCCATACTTAGTCATTTTTGGGCTTTTTCCTGAACCATTTTGAGCTTGAGGACTTTGGATCTTCATGCGTTTCTCCCGTTCTTATTTTTGGTTCCTCTGCATGCATAACATGTTTTTGTCTCGACCCAAGTATCTCATATTTGAGTCTACTTGTAACTTGGAGAATGAATTTAAGACATGGAAACGGCTCGACATAGTCGTTTTCTTCTACATAGGATCCATCAGTCTCTTTTGGCCTCCACCACTCCATGGTTGAGTCCTTATGCGACCAATTTGTAGTATTTGAATGAGTTTTCTCAGGTTCCTTATGTGTGGTCATGAATGATCCAATATGTGGCACGGGGTGAAATATGGATAGAAATTTGGTGACTCACGGGGGTATTTTCTGCTAGATGAAAAGACCAATTGCCTTGTCGTATCTGTTGGGAATGGAGTCAAGCTCGATAACCAATTTTCTAATCTAAATCTGAAAATAAGACCTCTCGAATCACTTGGGAACCCACTGAAAATTGGAGTTGATCTTCACCAAAATCCAACTGAAATGGGTGTGTAAGAGCAATACAATAACACCACACTATATACAACAATTCTAAAATCATACATGCTCCAAATGGAACATGCATGGAGTGTGAAAAATCACTTCTTCTACTGAAAAAATACCTACCTACACTACTATAACCAAGAGTAAAGGGAACTCAAACAAAACCTACAACTGGTAGGGAGAAATAGCTTCCCTTCCTCAAAAATGGCAGCCATGCAACTGATTTGGCACTGAACATGGCTGGTTGGATGAGTGAAAAACTAACTACAAGTTGATCTTCCCATGCAAACGACCAAAATATCAACTGAAGACAAATCCAATACCTCTTTTAGTTGCTCTGCATTTGGATTGAAGAGGTATTACAGCTGATCCTTAGTACTTTATAGCTCATCCTCATGCCTGAAGCAAGCATGACTAGTTGTGGCTTCTCTCTTTGGCTCCAATGAAGCCAAATACCTAATTGGGCAAGGTCTGGTCCAATTGATGTGCCTATTGCTTTGATTTTCAACTCCAAAAATGGAGTCCTCTTGTAGACCTTCTTGGATGAATGGCATGGAAGAAGTGGTGAAACCCTTCTACTCTTTCTCTTCTTCCTCTTGTGAAGAACATGGAAGATTTAAATCTTCCAAACTTGATTCCAAAAGGCTGCTATAAGGTACAGACTACTGCAAATGAATGCTCTCCTCCATGACAACAGGTATGCATGTTTGGAAGGTGGATGAAGGAGGAGAAAACAATGTGATTTCAACTGGTTCTTCTCCATCAAAACAATCCTCCAAATCAGACAGATAAACTGCCTCATTGTTGTCCTGCTGCAAATGTTCAACTTCCTCCATGGTGTTCTCTTGATCAGAAACTTGTTTACCATGGTTTCTTTCATCCTCCAACATGAAGTTTGAAAGATCAAACTCTTCTCCAACATTAGATCTCGAGAGAGATGAAGTGGAAGGAAGAACTGAAGGTTCTTCTATAGCCTGTTTTGTGTTCAAAGCTCTTGGACCTGCATTTTTCTCCTCCACAGCTGGAATGTGCTCCTCTTCTTTTGGATTTGGAGTAGCTTCTCCTTCCTCTACTGCTTGAAGACCATCTTTCTCTTGAATGACCTCTTTCTCTATCATGAAGTTTTCCAAATCAAACTCTTCAATCTATTTCTCTAGAGGACAAGTTGGGACTACAAGATCTTCTTCAGAGCTCCTTTCCATGGTGGATTCATCAACCAAAATAGGCCCTTTGAATGAAAGAAAGAAATTATCAATGATGCCTTCTTCTTCTACTACTATAAAATCTGATTTGGTCTCACCCATTTTCTCCTTTCTAATGGGACTTTGAGCTGATTTTCCTTCCTCTTCCATGGCTGATTGTGCAACTTGAATTGGACCAACATTTTCTTCAAGTAGAGTGCCAACATGGACACTACATTATGAGAAAATAGGCTGATCTTCTTGCTCCACTGCTGCTGCTACAAACTCAGCCTTGGCCACCTCTGGTTCTTCAACATTTACCTCCTCTGTAGGCTTAACCAACAAAGGAATTTTTGTAATCCCGAATCTGAGAGCCAAGTTCACTAAACTCTTAATCATTTCTTCTTCTTTCACTTCTTCTTCTTGCTTTTGTCCTTCATGACTGATTTTTGCAATTTCTTCTTCCCTACATGGAATTGGGAAGGCAAGAGGAGAAATAGATTGGGATTCAATCATTTGTGCATTTTTTGGTGGTGGTGGGAGGGATGGAACTTCTTGTTTCTTTGGAGGGGAAGGTGTTTCTTTTTTTCTTGTGGAGGGGATTTGGATTTGGAAGAGAAGAGAGAAGAAAAGATGAGATGAGATGGAAGACTAAGGGATGGAGGGATGGTTTTCACAACTGGAGTAGCATTGGTTGGGTTTACAACTTGACATTGTTGAAATGGTAAAGCTTGAGATGAAGAAGAAGAAATACAAGGAACTGTTGAATGACTTACCCATTGACAAGGTTGATTCAGACTCTGCTCATATGCTTCTATCTCCTCAGTCCATTGTGCAAGTTGGGGTAACATCTCAATTATGAATTCCAACTTCTCTTGAGGGTTGTAGTGTCTTGGAAAAGGGCCTTCCCATGGACAAGGTGCCCTGTAACCAATTTTGAATGCCTTCATTTGAGCTGTAGCTCTTGATTGCACCATGTCAATCTCCATTTTTTGGATCTTCTCCAAAGTAGACCAGCATCTTGCATTTGATTTTATTCATTGTTTGCATACCCCTGCTCTTGGAAAGCTCCATAACCAAACTGATTTTGGCACTGCTGCTCATAGGGGTAACCATGCTGATTTTGGATTTTCTCAAAATGCTGATTTGAAGGATTTGTAAAGCTTATTGGAGTTGGAATGTGTTGTTGCTACTGTAGATGTGAATTCCATGGTGGAAATGAAGTCATGATTGCACAACTTCATGGAATGGAAAGAATGAAAGAATATGGAAAGAAGGATGAATGGAAGTGAATGGAAAATAGGTCTGCAACTCAGAGAATGAGTTGTTTACTAGATGGAGTCACCAGATGTGCAAATTGAAGCTTCTAATAAGCTGGAAATTGCAACAAGTGCACATCAATCTTGTTGCAATGAAGTGGAGACCTCTAAGGTCCCACTAGGCATGCCAAAACTATTAGTGTAAAATCACAACACCCCCAAATGAGTTATGGATCTGATTTTCTAAGGAAGAATCATCTAGTGTGATTGCATAACATTGAATTTTCCCAAGGTGTGGGAACTTACAAAACTAGAAAAGCTCTCAGTTAAAGCCTAGTTCCTTATTCCTCTATTCAGGTGCACACGTGAGGATTTGTAAAGGATCTATTTATATACCTAATCTAAAACTTGCCAAGGAGATAGGGGTAAAAGAATATAAGAAACAAGAAATAAATAGACTACCAGGTGATGCACCAAAGGAATGATGAACACTTATTTTTCCAATAGACACAAACCAACAAAATGCATACCATAAACAAACAAAGATAGCTAGATCTATAATGGGAGACAAAATGAAAGCAAAAGAGACAAGAAAGGATCTAAGATCGATCACAGATGTGTTTTATTACTCTGTGGATTGGTATAGTTCATTACAAAATAGCCAAAATACAAAAACATATTACAATTTTAATGGAAGGCCTGAACCCCACAAATCCCTTTGCTAGAAGGAGAAGGGAGCCTACAAAAAAAAGAATGTCTAACCCTTTACAATGAATCCTGACCCCGTATTTATAGATTCGATCAGACGGAAGAATGAGAGATAGAAAGGGAAAAATTTTTTTGAAGCTCAACCACTATTGTTAATGCTTCGATGAAATATGCCCCAAATCCATCTTTTTGCATCAATCCTTGGTTCGACGCCTTGAAGGAAGAGGAAATGACGAAACAAATCAAATTTGATCAGTTTTTTGAGGTAAGAAGATCCTGCATTGAAAGCCCAAAGATTTTTCCTCCATTTTCCTTCACCTAACCTCCTCAAAAATAAAGTCTTAGACCTCCATGGCATGGGTGAGGCCAAGATCTTTCCAATGGTGTCAGATTCACAATATTTTGAGCCCTAAGTCGAAAGATATGCCCCTTCAAAGTTTGTATAGGTCCGTACAGATGGGTGGGAAAATAATTTTAAAAATGGGTTCCCCTTTTGATATGGGACATGTGGTAGCTAGATTAGAGAAAAAATTGGGCTTACGGGTCTGCAATTTATCTTTTTTCCCTATTGCGCAAAAAATGCAAAACTCGAAAAACTCCCGTAGCCCTAAAGCTTCACCTAGACACATGGCTCCTTTTGGTTGGCTAGGGAATGCACTTCCATCTTTATCTTTGTGCCTTTTGAATGAAAGGAAAATTTTCACTTTTCCTCCGACTCCCCGCTTTGGCTTTGACTCGGGTTCAAATGCTGACTTTTTCCTTTAGGCAGAGTTGCAGGTCATTTTGCAACTTTTACCCCTTTTGAAACAACAAGGGACAAAGAACCAAATTTTCCCGATGGCCCACTTTTCTCTAGGACACGTGGAAATATAGTGCTTGTTTGGAAACCTTTTATTTATTCAATCTTTAAATCAACACCATTAAGACACTTGGTAGCCTCCCGGCCTGGCTCATGCATTGACTATTCAACCGATTCTGCCCCTTTTGATATAACACGTGGAGGCACCATGATTTCTTGAAAACCCAGCCCAAAGTTTTCCTTTAGAGGAGCATTGAGTTGACACTTGTCACCTCCGCTGATCTGTGGACTTTTCAATGGTCCCTCTTACTTTTTAGACTTTGGGCTACGTGGCAAGCTCACGCTCATTTGGGTCTTTTCCTTGAGACCAACTCTTGGAGATGCACCATACTAACACTTGGCATTCTCCGCTTACACTTTTATACTTATCCAATTTTGAGGCCCACCTTGTCTACCTTTTGACTCTGTTTTGACCATTTGCTACATGGAGGGTTAGCACAAGTTTGAGTCTCCACCTTGGACTTCCTTTCCAGTTTTGCACCAAGATGACACCTGGCACTTCCTTTTAGTTGAAGACTTTTCAACGCCCCACAATTTCTTTGGGGTTTTGGATGCATGGAAGCATGGTGCAAGTTTGGGCTCCCCTTTTTGAATTCACCTTTGGAGAAGCGCCGTTAGGACACATGGCTCCTTCTACTGCCTCCTCCATACTTAGTCATTTTTAGGAATTTTCTTGAACCGTTTTGAGCTCGAGGACTTCGGATTCTTGTCATTTCTTTCCCCTTGTTTGGTTCCTCGTGGCATCGCCCATTCTTTTGACCTTGTTATCTCATAGTTGAGTCTACCTATAACTTGGAGAACAAAATGAAGACTTGGAAACAGTTTAACATAATCATTTTCTTTACACACAATCCCTCAGTCTCTTTCGGCATCTCCCACTCCATGGTTGAGTCCTTCGTAAACCAATTTGTAGGATTTGAATGAGTTTTCTCAGGTTCCTCTTATGCGGGGTTGTGATTGATCCAATATTTGGCACGGGGTGAAATATGGATAATAGTTTCCTTTGAGTCTCGCAAACTCAAGCACCATGAGCTCAATTAACTAATTCATGACTTTAAGTTGGTAGCAGTTGTGCATGGTTTGGTTCAATGGAGACATTTCCTTCTTGGTAGGAGATTTATTCGAGGACATACCAATTGATTTTGCGTCACCTCTTCATGCAACCCAATCTCAATGTTCATTAGTGGAGTTGGATGGAGTTTCTTTCATGAAAGTACGACATGGAGATAGAGCATGTGAAGGGGAAGGAAAATTTTTTCGACACTCGAGTAGGAGGAGACATTTGGTTATGGATACTTTAGTGGGTACAAATTTGTGGAGAAGGATTTTGTAGCAACTTCCTCATGTGATTTTACCTTGCGGTAGATCGGAGATTGAGTCTCGAGACTCCTTAATGGGAATTTTGATGGTCTTACACTAGAGTCAGATGGACTTCTCATACACACAGAGGTTGGATCTATGTACCTAGGGATGGAGGTTATAGACAGGATATCTTGGTAGAGGATCATTGTGTACCTTATTCAGCCCATCTAGGGGTGAAGAAGATGCATGCAACCTTGAGACAACTATATCATTGGAGGGGCCTTCAGATAGATGTAGCTCAATTTGTATCACATTTTTAGGCATTAGAGGGTGAATGCGAGCATCAATATCTAGCTGGTCTTCTTTACCCACATTCTATCCTGGAGTGGAAATGGGAAACCATTTCCATGGATGTCATAGTAGGGCTACCGACTTATAGATACCACCATGATGCCATCATGGTCATAGTGTATAGAGTGATGAAAGTTTCTCATGTTTCTTCGGTGAAGACCACCTATACTGACCAGTGCAATAGTGAGAGTATATTTGGATTAGATTGTTAGAATGCATGGGATTCCATGGAATATTATCTATGAATGCGTACCTATGTACACATCACACTTCTAGACTACCATGTAGCATGCCCTTGGAACAAGTATCAACTTTAGCACAACATATCATCCAAAGATAGATGGATAGATAGAGCGGGTGAATCAGATTTTAGAGGGCATTATTTAGGTATACGTCATGGATCATCAGTCGAAGTGGGAGGAGTACTTGTATTTGGTGGAGTTTTCCTACAACAACAGTTTCCAGAGTTCTATTGGGATGGCACCATTTTAGGCACTTTATGGTAGGGAGTGCATGACACCTTTGAGTTGGGATAGACTTGAGGACAGAGTATCCGAGGCCAACCTTGTTAGGACATGGAGTAGTAGGTTGTTTTTATTGTCGGAGGTTATAGGAGGCTCGGGATAGGCATAAGAAGTATGTAGATCAGAGGAGAGTTGATCGTAGTTATGAGGTGGGTACAAAGGTTTTGCTTCATGTCGAGACCTCATAAGAGTCATGTCCATTATGTAAAAGGCTTTAAGTTGTCTCCTAGATTCATGGGTCCTTTCGATATCCTAGACCGGATCGATCTGTTAGCTTATCATCTATCCTTGCCATCTAGGTTATATCACATGCATGATGTGTTTCATGTATCTGTTCTTAGGAGATATATCCCAAATCCATCTCATGTATTGGATTGGACCACATTGCTAGTGTAGGAGCAGGGGTAGATGATGGTGGAGCCCGTGTGTATTTTAGAGTGTAGGACCTTGGACCTTCGAGGCTAAGAGATTGATCATGTGCGAGTCTAGTGGGATAGGTATGATGAAACTTATGCTACATGGGAGGAAGGTACGTTACTACAAGCTCAATTTCCACACCTATTTAAGTGACTTCTAGTAGGAATTCAAGTTTAAGGGGAGGAGGATGGAGTGCCCACTCCTTTTCGACACTTATTATATTTTGACTTTGATCACTTTGTTGACTATAGATATGGATGTTATTGTATCATTTTGGTTTAGCAGGATGTTAGATGATAGAGAAATTTTTATTATTGATGGATTGTGATTCATATTATGATTATGTGGATTGTTAGAGACATTTTATATTGATTATTAATATGTGATTAGCATATATATTCTTGACATTCGAAATTGTGCTGAGTAGGATTTAACTATTGAACTAATTTTGTGATCTTGTTGATATTGATAAAAGATAGAATTGATATGTTGTTGAAATTTTAGATGAATGTTAGCATTGTTTAGTGCATATGATGATTTAGCTATATGCGAATGGTTATTTATTTACATGCATATATTTTATCCTTGATGTTTTGATACGGCCACGAGGACGAAGGAGGTATTGTGTGATTTTCTAGGTGATTATATCACAACATTCAAAAGGGGGATTGGAGACCAACCACAACGGAATACTGGATGGATACTGAAGGTCACCATGGCAACTTGTGTGCAATTTTAACCATGGGAATTTGTGAAACTCTTTCCCTCGTATTTGTTTTATTATAGAGTATGTCATTTAATATGTGATGTAATTTTTTTAATCTTTGTTGATTTATGTGCTTCATTAATTAATTTAATCTTGTTATTAGGTTATTTTGGGATGTGACAATTGAGTCATTTATTAGAGTTTTTTTGTTTTTGGACTATGTGATTTTTTTAGTTGAGTGTAAGTAACTTTGAGTGTTGTACACTCTCCCTTACCTTGGAAATTCATATTTTGTATTATGTGCCATTTTTGGAGGCTTATGGGACAAGCTAACCTTTCCCACACTCTTAATTTCTTATACCAACCCTACCTATGGATTGGGGGTAAAATGTAGATCCCACTAAGTGTTTTTAAAGACAAAAAGTGACATTAATTGTACTTTCTTACATTGGATTTAAATTGTTTCCTTCGGGGTGTGGGCTTGGATTGTATGTGTAAGAGGTTTTTCATTCCTTTCAACCACCCATTTATTGTGCATTGGGGTTGAGGTTTGACTTGTGATGTGGATTTGAGGATGAGTGATGTGGCATCCTACATGGGCAACCTCATCCTCCTCTCTCCTTTTCCTATATATACAAGTTTGATTGTTTGTTTGGGAGTTACTTCATTTATTTTGTGCTCTTGTATTTTGGAGTTGGAGGATTTTGGGGAGTTCTTGTTGATATCTTGGAGCTATTTGGAGTTGGTTGGATCTTGAATGAGCTTGGAGTGTGTTCTCTTGATCATGACCTTACTTATGGAAAGGTAGGAGCTACACTCTTTTTACTTGTTTTATTTTTATTTGTGTGTATTGCTTGTATGTGAATGTTTTGGTATGCTTGTTGGGATCTTGGGTAGAATGCCTAAGTATGGTGTAGGAGAAGGCTATGGGGATTCTATATGTAGGGAGGCATAAGAGTTATTTCATGTTTTGGGAGGGATTTTTGGTTGGGTGGCCCACCTTAGAGAAGAAAATTCTTGCATTTCTTACTTGGTTCTTTTGAGGGAGACATAAGAGATTGTAGGGAGGCATAAGAGAATATGGGAGGCATAAGAAGATCTTGAGGGAGGCATAATATTTGTGTATGGGTTTGAGTTGTTTATTGGGGGATTTTAAGGTGGGAACCTAATCCCATTGGGAGGAATAAGTGATCTCCCATAGATCCTTGCTCTATTGGCTTGCATTTCATGTCTTTTTTCTTTTGAAAAGTTGTATTATAGAGAATGTTTTATTGTGTTGAGTGGAGTGTTATATGTTGTGAAATTTTGTGTTGTAATTTAGAAGCATTATATTTTTACATGAGTTGGATCCATCCCTTATTGCCTTTTGGTTGGGGCTCGGGGGCCAATGAGGAGGATAACTTCTTCTCCTCATTGGAATTTTTGGTTGGGTGGAGAGTGTTGCCTCTCCCCCATTTTTGGTTATTGTGATTAAAGTGAAGACATGGTGGAGCTCTTGTTGGTGATTTGGAATTTGGAGCATTTGTTGAAGTCCAAAAAGAAATCCTTCTTTGTGAGAAAACCTTGCTTGTAATTCCCACTTAGGTGGAAGACTAGTAGACTTGTATTTTTAAAGAAATGTTGCATTGTAAGTTTCATTTACCAAGTTGTATTATTATATTTGAAGGAAGTTCATTAAAGAATGTGTATTTTCCTTTCTCTTCAAATTTTTGTATGTAAAGGAATGGATTAGAATGGATATCATGTTTAAAAGTTTACTTGTAATGAAAAAGAAAGAGAAAGTTCATTATTCTTTGTGGAAGTTACATTTTTGTAAGAGTGAAGGAAGAACATAGAAGTGTAAAATAATAATAATGTATTTTTGGTAAATCTTAAATGTATAATAGTTGTTGTGTTATCCTTGAGTAAATGGTTGTAGTGGAAATGAAAAGATGTACTAAGTATAATAAGTTACCTTGTTGATAGATTGCATTTTGTTGTAAAAAGGGAAAAACAATGATAATTAGAATTAGATGAAGTTTCATTTCTTCCGTTGAGTTGAAAACAATTTTGTGGGAAAAATAATCTTATAGTTGTGTTTCTTATTACTATAGAAATAGCAAATCTTTAAATGTAGTAATTTTAAGCATGGAATGAATAAATGGTTAAACCCTTCAACTAGAGACTTTAGGAATATAAATTCATGCTAAGGATGATCTTTAGAACACTCTAGTAAATTTTTTTGAAAAATTGTTGAAATGAAGTTTCTATTTTTAAATAATAGGACCGTCACCACGTGCGGAGCGGTAGTATCCGAACCGCCACTCGGGAAAGGTGGCGGTTTATGAATCATCACCTAGGTACGGGGCGGTCCTAGGACCGCCGATGTGCTTTGGGTGGTGGTTTCATCACTAACGATAGAATAATATGAATCCACATTTGTGTAAATTTTAACTTGGTTTAATTATAAATTTAAGTCTACAAACTTAAGAGGAAACCTCAGCAAGCAATAAATGCATAAATTCATTGTTCTAAACTTGTAAATCTTCAAATGGGTATTTAAAATCATTCAATCTCTTGGATTCAAAATGGAGTAGGTTTTTTCCCATGTAGGTAGCTGGAAATGGAAATAACTTTATAACAACTCCAGATTTGGAGTGGAAACCTTTATAAGCCTCAAATGGAAGGAATTACACCAATAAATCCATAATGTAAATTAAGATAAGCTTGAATCTAAGTGATTTTCCATCATGGCTTCTTCCTTCCTTTCTCCCATGGATTCCATTTCTTGTAAATCAAACAAAAGAAAAGTGACCAAATGAGGAGGCTAGGGAAAAGGAAAAGGTTTAATAAGTCTTCATAAGGATAGTTAGGGTTAGAATGGAACCTATTATCAATGAATCGCATCATCCCTATGTTTATACAAGTGCATGTACTTGAATTATAGTGTGATTGGATAACATGGGTACTATCTCCAAGTTGTGGGACTTGCTACTTGAGATAGACCTCTAGAGAAAGTTGGTTCTTGCTCCTAAACTACCTGCCACAATCTACTCTAATGCAAGGGAAACTAACTATTCTAATCTAAATTCCAAGGGACCAGGGAGAGAGAATGCATAAAATGAAAGCCTACACTAAAGTGGTGATACACCAGAAAAGGAGGGTGTGTGAGAGTATCCTTTCAATGTGTGAGATACAGAAGCAAAGTGCACACTAGAAGTGGTGATGACAGTTCTTCACGATCTAGAAAAATGCATTCACAACAACATTTCAAACATAAACAATGATAATAGATTCCCACATGAACATAAAGTAGACACAATATTCTTGTAATCAAGATTAGAGGGGCAAGAAGAATGCAAGAAAACACAGCAGGGGGAGATACATCCACAAACTTGTATTTTATTGCTTCATGATATACACAGTTCAATCTATTACAAGATAAGGGCCTGGATCACCATGCAAGGAGTCCACTACAAGGGCCTACAAAAAAATAGTTTCACAAAATGATTTTGACAGAGCTTTGCTATCTGAAAACTCCCCCCTTACAATGAGCCCAACACTCCAATTTATAGAAAAAATGAGAAGAGAGAGAGAAGGGAAAATGGAAATCCTAAAATCTATCCTTCAACCACTTGTAAGAGGCATTAAATAGAGTAAAATGATTTTATATTACTTGCAAAAGGCTCCCCATACTATCCAGGTGCTGCAATAGAGAAAGAATGGTGACCATGCCTCTTAATTGCACTCCCAACTACCAAATAAAACACTGTTATGAACCCGGCCACGTTTTATGAAAAATACCCACCGATTTCTCATCAAATATTGGAATTTATTGATTTTTGTGTGTCAGGCTCGGAGCCACAATTTCAACAGTTCCAATTTTGTGTGATTTTTTTGAGAAATGCAAAAGTTATGGCCTTCTGAGTGCGGGCAGCTATTTTGGGTCTAGCAGGCATTTTTTGTCATTTGACGGGAATGAGCATTAACTGACTGGAGCCGAATATGTTTATTTTATTTAAATATATCTACCCTATAAAAATAATAAATCTAGGTTTTGTGGCGTAGAGGACGTCGTGCTCGTTCCAGAAAGTCAATTTTGGGAAAATCGAAGCTCGGAGTCAAAAGTTATGGCCGTTTCGCATCCCACGCGTCCCACACGTACTTTTGTACTAGTTATCCCGAGAAGAAAATATATGCACTACCTGTAATAGATCGTCTTGTGGAAAATCATCCGATTCATGCCCCACACGTACTTTTGTCTCGGCTGTCCCAAACCACGCGAAACAAAAAACTTGACGATTTTTATTGCCTGCGGCCGTTTCACCTTTCACGCCCCACGCGTCCCCCGACGCCCCAACCTGTCCCGGACCACCTGGGACAAAAATGTCCAACTTAGCCAATTTTATTCCCTTTTTTGGTCCCAAAATTGGTACGACAAACCTCGGTACGACCCGTACTAGTACGATCCGTACCCTTCAGACCCGAAATGCTTTAAAATAGTCCTACAACCTTATCTTTTACATTTTTTCCATTTTTCTAACTTGTTGGGATTTTTTCTTGGATGGGAGAGTTAGAGAGAAGCCGATGGGGCCCCAAAAACATGATTTCGGGCCTTGAATCAATCTACTTGCTCGGGACTGAAGAATTTGATGCATGTTATCAAAATTACCTTGAGGGGTGAATTTTGGATATGAGAACCTTAAGATCTAGTGGAAAAATTCGTTTGATCCAAGGGTTAGGAATCAACCATACAATTCTTAGGTGGGAATATTTATTTTAGGTTTTTAGATAATTGAAGGGTATGTGTGAATGGGTGAATGGAGCCATTTAATACCCTTATAAGTAAGTTAACTATGTAACACTCCTAGTATGTTTTAGTGGTTATTAAAATAGATACTAAGGTTATAGGATATTGGAAATAAAGTAACTAAGTGTAAGGTTTATTAATTATGGGTTTAAATTTAATTTTAGAAGGAGAAAAAGATTTAACCAAGTAAATTAATTTATGGCACCTTCCTAATTGATTGTAATTAATATGACTATAGAGATAAATTAAGAATTTTTAATCATTTAACTTATACTTGGTCCATCCTTTGTAATGTATTAATTTTGGTGGAGATTAATGTAACGTACATTAGGGTTTGACACCCTTGTAGTCTAATAACTTAGAACAAAAAAATTGCCCTAACTTTATGGATAATTTTTTAAGGTTTAATTTGGTTTTAGAACATCGAAAACGTGGGTGTTACAAAATGCTTACATGAAAATTCCCTTTTTGTCTTACTATCTTTGCATTGACAAATCTGTTAAATGTTCTACCTAACACATCTAAGATTTTTCTAAACATACTAGAATTTTTACATCCCACCCGCTTAAACACCAAATACATGTTCAGTTGTCTTCCTCTCTTTCTCAACACACTACATTACAACAATTCTTTCATATATAACAAATATTGACAAAATCACTTTTTCCCAAGTGTTAAAATTGTTTGCAAAAACTGTGATTACACACATAATTCACTATCACTTAGTTTAATTAAATACAATATGGAACAAATAGTCTCACAAGAGAAAGTGAGCACTTTCATTGAAGGCCTAATAGATTATAAGAAACTACATATTCCTATTTCCTAAAATGTGAAACAACTAATATTTCAAATTTAGTTGGACAATAAACAATTTAGAAATTCACATCCACTGAATTATAGAATATATTTTTAATGAAACCTATATTACACAATCCATTATATGAACTACATCTCTCCCCGAAAAACCATATAACATATTGTACACCTACCTACAATACAAAAAACACATTCCAATCTACAACACTACAACCTAATACATATGCATTTTTGGAAAAAAACACATGCTCCACAAACATCCAAACAAGCCACATGCATAACACCACTACCACCAAAAATGTGCAACTTTTGATAACACATACAATTCTAATATAACAAGTTCTAAAGAAGACATGCCATAAATAGTATAACTAAAAATGGAAGAATGCAAAATGTGTTCCCAATTGCACCCAATAGGGGCCCTCAACATCAATGATCTGGAACTCCTTGGTAAAAAACTTCTTGGCTACAATTCAGAATAGTAGTAACTTTAACCACCAACTTCGATAACAAGGTTCTTCAAGTACACAACTCATTTTCAAAAACTAATTATTCAATATTGAAATGCAATTGCTACAAAAAAATAATTACCTCTTGTGATGTCTAAGGATTCTTTATGTATTTTCCCTACAAAACAAGATCTTTTACTAATGCAACACATTTATATGCTATTAATGCATCATCCAATTTATATTACAGGGAACAAAATGCAAGCCCTTAATGTTCCATTTGCATTGAGTACAGATGAACAAAATTGACAAGGAGGATATAGAAAAACCAATATGCAACTTGAAAGTGCAATACTCATTTGTGATGGTGAAGAAGATATGCTTACTGCAAATTTATGGGTTCAAGCCATTGTGGTCAATGGTGCTCATGGTCATGTAATTACTATAATGTATGCATTAAGTTTCACACCTCCATATTTGGCATCGTATGTAGTTATTAATTTCTAGAAATACACAGGACCAACATAGGATACCACACACCTAACACATATTTTAGTTCCTCCCAAAACAAGAGGCACATGTCATTAGGTTAATCTTTTAAAATTGGCATGACCTCTAATAATTCACAAATTAGAGGCTAACACTTGACAATGCAACTGAATTTTATATCCCTCTTTCATGTCTATTCTCTTGAACACGTACTGATTTTCCCAACATTTTCCTTTAACAAAGAAACATGTCTACAAGAAGCTACACATAACCAGGCTTTGAAACAGGAAGAAGCAATTCTCCACCAATGCATCCTTCATCACACATGATGTACGCACATCAATTACATGCTATGTTATTATGTACACCTTCCAAAACATTGAATACATTAGGAAAACATATTTAAATTTATTTTCAAAGAAAAACAATAGACTATTTGAATATCTAAGATGCAACAACAACCCTATCTAACATAAAAACTCTTGTTTATCTAAATATAGGTATGGAAAAAGATGACACCACCCACATATCATAGCAAGAGTGAAAAATTCTATGATATAGCTACTCTTACTGATAATTCCATAAGCTATACAACACCAACTAATCTCTTATTGTGTAGACCACTACCAAAATGAAACAAACTCAAAAAAGGATAGGAAACTATAACAAAATCTAAAAAAGCAAAGATTATTGCAATTGATGACAACTAAAAATACTTGGAGAGAAATGATATGCCCATTTGTATAAAACACATGCCTAAATCACCACTTACGTACAATGTACAAACATACAGAACCTACCCAATGTTTAAAATATGTAATATGTAAATATACTTGACCTTCTCAATATGTAAAAATGTAAACAAATATTTCTTACAGTTAAATTGGAATTTTATGTGGGAGAATCTATTGTCCTACATTTACTCTTGTATTACCAATACATTAAAAGATCATTCTATTACTATTATTTTTATTAAATCTCATTATGCTTGGTAAATTATTTAGATAGAAAAATAAATATTTCATTTTTGCATATTTGTTAGCTTTTGACAATCATTTGTATTTGCACCTTTTTTAACCAATATTTACATGGACCAAGTCATCAGCTTACACTATACCCAGTATCAATTTAGAAACAAATAATATGAAACATTTATTCACATCCTAAACCATGACATACCAGTCACCCTCTGGAGGAATTCATCCATTTATTACCTCACAAACATGCTACCTATGGGTAGTCACCCAAACCAAATGAAAAGCAAAATTAAATTCTGCCAAAAATTAACAAAAGAGTGGTTGTAAAGAATGTATGGTATGAGAAAAAGAGATGTAATTTTAAGGATTCTAGAAGTGACTTATAAATCTCTAAAATGATACTCTTCTTTATGAATGTAAATAGAAATATTTCATCCCATAAACCAAATGTAACCCTTCATATATCACCTCATTCAAATCCACCGTACATGTGAGTGGATTTCAAGCATATATTCCTACTTGAAAAAAAATTATCAGTAACGCCCACATTTTACACACACAAATACAACAATAAAATACCAAAATAATTATTTTTGACTTACATTGCTCACTACAAAACACCACAAGGGCTCCAAGTAAGGAAAAATCAACAACACATACGACACGTACATAAGTCATCGACTCACATAGACACATGAAAACAACATAGACATGTCAATGCCACACTTTTCCCAATGAATGAATACTAGCAATGACCCAACCATAAGAAAAGGACTCAAGGATTGGCAAACCCACAACACATCATTTCTTTAATTGCATTTTAGTTACAATCAACATTCCATGAACATTATTGTGCAAGGAAAACTTTCTCCTTTTTCCATCTATAGAATCTTAAGTTCATTCCACATTTAATTTACAGTTTGACCATTTTAAGTTGGATTTTTATCCTTCACAGAAATTTCCATAACTTACATACTTATTTGGAATAATTCAAATTGCATATAAAGTACTTAATTATCTTGTTCTTATGTTAAGAATATGCTTCTCAAATGTTTATTCAATGTCTACATTTTACCCTTACAACTCAAGTGAATCTAACTTGATGTCCAGAAAGTAATATTAGGATTTAAGGACGATGGTTTAGATTCAAGATACCTTTTTCCCATAAACATTCTTCGATCATGGTATCTTTATTTCCCGATTCAACATTCCCACAAAAGGAATTTTATTTAAATTTTATGTATATATATATATATATATATATATATATATATATATGTATATATATATATATAATTTTATATATAAATTTATATGTATATATATATATATTTTGTTTTATTTTCTCAAACTTTGATCTCACCAAGGAAAAATCATATCCTTTGAAACACATGAACATAATAAATTGAGCTATAATGACTCCAAGAGTGGCATTATTTCTAACCTCAAATTTCTATTATTTTCTCTTATATGATTTACTTTTACATCGCATTATGGTCTCAAAATTACCATCGCTTTATAAAAAAAGTGTTACGAATGTAATTGCATGGCATCTAGAAGAAGTACATGCTTGGAAGCATCATAAAATACACATGAACCACAAGTGATTTGTGTTCAAGGTAAGATCCCATGTTTCTGCGTTTCACGATTCGCACGTGAAATTTATTTTATTTTTAATGACATAAAAGGGCATAACAAGGGATTATGGGAAAATATTTCATTTCCCTGGGTTCTCTAAAGCCAACATCTTTCAAATCAATTTTTTTTGCAAAGAGTTACTTATAATTTCCTACCCACAAGTTAACCTCCTAATCACTAAGGTTTAGTTAAATTTCAAATTTTCACTCAGGGATTTATGCCCTATTATAGATTAGATTAGGGTTAAAAACATATTTACCCTATAAACCCTTCGTAAGAGATCAAGGCACTATATTGTCACTAGCCAAAGATAAGACATTTAGCTGAGAGGGACTAAAGAGTTCGCTAACAAGAGTGCAAGTCATATAAAAACTATATCATGATATCCATTTATGTCATCTGAAACCAACAGGGATCTCATTCAATGATGAAGTTAATTTCTAGATCTAACTTCGTAAGATTTGGAAACCCAATAGGATCCTAAGGAAGTAATAGCTCTACTTACTCCATATAAAGTTTGTCGAGGTCATTCCTAACTCATTCAGTGTTCATGACAATAAGGCTAAGCATACCGACCATGACAGTAACACCAACTAGGGTTCTTATTTACCTAAGCTAGGAGGTTCCATCAAGCACAAAAGTTTAAGTTCATTTTACGGTTTTAATTTCTTTTGGGCTAAGAAAGATCACACATGAAGACATGTTATGCATGAATCTTAAACTAGGGTTGAGTGTTTTGATTAAATCTCTTTATTACGTTTACAAGGTAAGAATACAACCCTGTAATTAATTAATCGTTTATTGAACATTGAAAAAGAACTACAATATATTAACTTCAAATTCATTTACGATATATATAAAACCCTTTTCCATACAAACTATGAATCAAATTGAACCGTGATTAAATGTACATTTCCTAAGATATCCCTAAAACTAGCATCTCATACATATTAGCAAATTTCAAATATAACCTTTTGGTAACAAAAGACTACACTATACATTTATTCATTGTACAATGTCCTATATAAATTACAATAATAATTAAGGAATTACACATCGCCATTTCACCATCTTTCTTGCATCCTGCAAAACCATGTGAGCATGAAATCAACGATAAATTGTTGGCATGGAATCCACCCTAATCTAACATAATTAACATTTTTAATTTTCCCATTCACATACAATAATAATTAGAATTTACAACTGAAAGAAAAGGATTAGAGACATGTATTCATTGCATTTCATTTCGTAATCCGAGAGAAAGAAGGAGAAGGAAGAGAGAGAAACACCATTTTGTCAAAAGTTCTATTTTACACAAAAATTGACACTATGGAGTTTTCAAACAATTATTTACATCTGGGAAGCACATAATTGTTATAACTACATAAAAATTATACCGTAAAAATAATAAGCCAAATATGGTTGATAAAACCATATAACAAAATACAATAATAATTAATTAATAAAAAATAATCATATAATGCATAATTAATAATATTAGGTAAATAATTAACCTAACATTTCCCCCTTAATTGTGCATTTTGAAGGGATGAGGAGAGAAACTCTCTGAACAACTTGAACATGTCACGTGCAAGTGACTTTGTGAAAATATCTACTCGTTGTTCAGCAGTTGGACAAAATTGAAGATGGATGTTGTGATTCAACACATGTTCGCATATGAAAAGAACTTTTACCTCAATTTTATTTTTTTCTCTCATGAAAAACTAGATTGTGAACAAGTTTGAGAACACCTTCATTGTCAACATACATGGTGGTCGGTTTGTCTTGTGGTATTCCAAGTCCTTCTAGTATGTGACATAGCCAAATCGCTTCACAAAAAGCTTCTCCTGTAGAACGATACTCAACTTCTATGGAAGAGTGAGAAATGAAGTGTTGTTTCTTGCTTCCCCATGATATTGGTCTAGATCCCATAAATAATACAAATCCAAAAGTGGATTTTCTATCATCAATGTTACCTACATGATATGAATCTGAATATCTAGTTAAGAAGAAGTTCAGCGTTCTTCTTCTTGCATTCTAGACCAATATCCACCGATCCTTTGAGATATCTCAAAATGCACCTTGCTATTTCCAATGATAAACTTTGGGTTGCTGCATGAACCTAGATAAATAGCTCACTTCAAAGCTAATATCAGGTCTAGTGTAGGTTAGGTAAATGAAACTCTCGACCATTGTCGATAGAGAGTGGCACTTACCTCAGGAAATGGATCTGAACGAGATAACTGCAATTTGTTCTCCGTGGGTGTAGCTATTGGTGTGTAATCCATCATCTTAAATTTTTGAGTGTAGTATTGGTATATTTCATCGAGAAACAAAAATATGATTCTATTTCTACCACACTTCTAATCCAAGACAATAGTGCATCATCCCAAGATTGGTCATGTTAAATGATCGATTAAGATCTTTCTTCATTGCATAGATCATCCTCACTAGACTTGCGAGTGATGACTAGATCATGGACATAGACAACAACAATCACCATCTCCCCCTTGCTTTTGAGGTAGAGATTGGAATCGTATGGATTTCTAACAAATCCATGTTGTACTGAGATGCTCATCAATCTTGATGTACCATGCACAGGTGCCTATTTGAGGCCATACAGAGATTTCCTGAGTCTACATACCTTTGCTTCTTGACCAGGTACTACATATCCCTCAAGTTGAGTCATGTAGACTTCTTCCTGTAAATATCCATTTAGGAAGGCACTTTTATGTCCATTTGGTGGACTTTCCATCCAAACTGAGTAGCTAGAGAAAAGATCATGCTGATCATTTTGATCTTAGTTGTGGGAGCAATTGTCTCCTCAAAGTCAATACCTTCTTTTTGTGCATACCCCTTTTCTACAAGTCTTGCTTTATACTTGTCCACTATCCCATCTACTTTGTACTTTGTTTTAAATATCCATCTCGTATCCAATGGGTTTCTTCCCTAGTGGAAGATCAAAAGTTACCAAGTGTTATTCTTCATCACTGATTGATATTCAGAATCCATGACATCTTTCCAAGATTTTGACTGTAGGGCTTACTAGACTATTGAGGGCTCATCTGATTCAATAACTCTACTCATCAAGGAAAAGTTAACTTCTTCTCTTTCTTTAGAGCGAGTCCATGCTCCAAGGGTGGATGTATCTAGTGGAGCATCCATTCTTGCATCTCGTAATGTACTTGTACACCATTTAGGCATATGTTGAACTGTTCCCGTGGGTCGTGGTTCTATCTGATCAACACCATCATCCCCATCATCACTTTCATCTTCTGAGGGAACATCAGCTTCAATTTTTACAATAGGTGAAAAATCTACTTCTTGTGAGTCCGGAGGAGGAGTCTCTTCTTCCTTCTTCTCAAAAAACTCAACATATCTGCTAGTGTAGACTTTTTTGGTCTTAGGATCCATCAATCTATACCCAAGAGTCTCTTCACTATACCCAATGAAGACGAGTTTCTGTGACTTCATGTCCAATTTATTTATGTTTTGTTTGGGTATGTGCATGCTTGCTTTGTACCCAAATACTCTGAGGTGTGTAATAGATGGTTTCCATTTTGACCATGCTTCTTGTGGTGTTACTCCATTAAGAGCAACAGTGGGTGCTCTGTTCAATAAATACACGTTGTTTTTTTGATTCTACCTGAATGTCTTTACAAGTCAAAATCATCGATCATGCATCGCACCATTTCCATGATAGTATGATTTCTTCTCTCAACAACACCACTTTGTTGTGGTGTGTGTGGAGGAGGAATTTTTCGACGAATCCCGTGAGTTTATAGGTAGTCTCTGAACTCATCACTGGTGAATTCCCCCCTCAATCTGAGTGGAGAGTTATGATGTGATGACTAGTTTCTTTCTCAACTACTACTTTGAACTTTTTGAAGGTTTCAAATGCTTCACTTTTCTTGTGAAGACAAAAAATCCACATTTTTCTCGAATAGTCGTCAACACAAAGCATGAAGTACTAGAACCCAAAATGACTTGGCTACATCGGACTCGCAAATATTGGTATGAACCAAGTCAAGTTTACCATGAGCTCGAAATGTACTCCTTTGGAACAAATCTCTATGTTGTTTTCCTGCTAGGTAGTGAGGTAACTTGTCTGTATCCTTCTGAAGAGATGGTAGCCCATGTACCATATTATGACGGTGAAGTGTTTGAGATATTTGAAACTTACATGACCAAATCTCTGATGCCACAACTATGCTGAGGTGGAGTTCTTAGCCACAAGTGCTTGATCATCACTTTGTGAACAAAATCAAGTTGAAACATGCATCCCACATTGGAGGCTTTTACAATTATTTTCAAGCCTCTTGATTTGTCTCGAATAAAACATGTTTTCTTACTGGATTGACTATCAAATTCAATTTTTAGGTTGTGATCTAGGAGTTGACTGAGTGAAAGAAGATTCTTAGTTAACCTAGGGACATATAGGACATTCGATAGTCTACATTTTCATGAACCAAGGGGTAGAGAAATGTTCCCAATCCCCTGAATTGTATATGAAGAATCATCTCCCAACGAAACATGATTTTTCGATGGCATGTCCCTCATTGAAATAAACCATTATTTATGGCGGTCATGGAGTGGCCCCGAATCAACATACCAAACATCACTAGATGACGTGGATGGTTCACTTGATCAAGTAGTGAACAAGAAGTCTTCATTGTCTGACTGTTCTTGTTGCTCAACAATATTACCTTGCTGGTGGGGTCTTCTTTTCCAGTTCCCCTTTTTCTGCCCTTGATTGTAGTTAGAATGTCCCTTGTTAGATTGTTGTGGAGGTCCAAAGTTGCTTGATGAACCTTTCTTGTAAGTATTATACCAACAATCTTGTAGGTTATGTCCTCTTTTGTAGATTGGACATTGCTTCTTCTGTTGTCTATCCCCTTGATATTGATTTTGATTTTGGGATTTTTGATAGGAATTAGGTTTTCCTTTACCTTTTCCTTTCCATTTTTGATGTGAAGATAGTTCTGCTCCTCTTCATCATCCTTATTGTGCATTGCTTCCTCTTATTGCAGTAGGTTTACCAGTTTGTCAAAACCAACTGTCGTATCTGACACATTTAGTGTTGTGACAAAAATGCGGTAAGAAGAGGGGAGTGCTCTCAGAACAATGGGAATGAGAGCATCATCTGTGACCGGTTCTCCAGGGCTAGAAGTGAAGCCCTCAATTCTGTAACTCTTCTTAGGAAAGCTTCTATTTTTTCATTCTGCTTGAAATTTAATGTGTGTAATTGACTCTATAAATTTAGTATAACATTCTTGTTCTTGGCCTCGTATACTGTACTTAATTTATCCCAGGATTCCTTGGCTATTTTGGCATCTTGAATGTGGGGTTGCACATCGTCGGACACTCCAAACAAGATGATGAGTTTGGCCTTCTGATCTGCTTTATCAAATTGCCACTATTGTTTGTATATGTAGTTGATTGGCGGTGAGTACCATTCACACAGAGGCAGATTTCTTCAAACTCAAGCTATGTCTTGATTTTTGTTTTCCATGTAGCGTAGTTGTTTCCTCTAAGTAGTTGTGAATGCGGAAGAAAAATTTGGGGGCATTGGTGCCCATTTTAAAGAGATCACTGATAGGGTTTGGTTCTTATCACTCTAGGTATAAGGTCTCCCAATCTATATACCGTCAATCGATATACTAAACCTTTCTATATATGTGCCCTTCCGATATACAGCATGGTACGTGGAAGAAGCTCGCCCCTTTCTATATACCTGGTGGTACGTGAAAGAGGCATTAATGTACGTGAAAGAATTCAATACGTGGTACCAAGATATGATCGATGGGGTCTGTGTGATTATTGACACCGGCTCAAAGAAATATCCTCATACGCACGCGTCACTTCACTATATACTTAAATAATTTCTCAATGCGGATATATGTTGTGTAATCGTTCACGAGACGGATGGGATGGTTCATAGTGTGTGCTTTGTGACCTTATTACTCCCCATCGATTTAAAGGGATGATGCACGGATGATGTTGTTGTAGCTATATTAGGAGTTAAGTGCGGTAGTAGTCGCGATAGCTTTACTCGTAAGCACTTCCTAGAGGCACCGTATATACGAACACTTTGAATGAGATCTAAGATCTCGTGAGTGTTATAGAAGTAATTTTAGCTATTTTTTATTACAATTCTACCAGTTTCTGAGCAGTTACAAAGTTTGCAGTTGACTATGGCAACCTGCAAATTAGTACAATATAATGCAAGTATACAAATTACATTCAAAAATCTAGAAAAATTGAATGGCAGGCAATTTTTTTGTTTTCACTGAGCCCAGTGGCCTCGGAGCCCAAAATGACCCAAAATGTCGGAAACCGTAAAAAAAATTCCCAAGATGAAGTTTTTGGATGGTCCTCCTTTTTCCAAAAATGCCCGAAATGAAAAAACAGGCCTAGTGGAGAAAAAAATTTACCCTAAATTTAGGGTTTTTCTCACTAAATTTTTAGAAGTCTGTTTAGTTATGACTAAACTGTTTAGTGAGGGTTTTTGGCTAAATAGCCCTCCAGAATTGGCAGTTTCTCTATTTTGGCCGCTAAAGTCAATTTAAAAAATTGTGTTTTTAGTGGGATTTGACCCACGCACCTCCCATTCCCAAAGCTAATGTGCTATCCACCAAGGCGCCTATGCATTTGTGTTATAAAAAGAACAAATTGTATTTAAATAAAGCTGAATTTCACTCACCTTTGGAAAAAATGACTTGGCTGAAGTAAAGGCCTATGGTAGATGCATGCATGGAGGATGAGTTTAGGGCTTTTGGAAGATGTGGATCTAAGACTCCTTATGCTTTTGAACACCTTTTTTTGTTATTTCTCTCCTTGTATTTTTTATTCATGCACCGTATTGTTTTGCTGGTTGCTTGGAGGTTGATTACTTCATTGTTTATTGCTTTGTGAAAGTCTGTTTCACTGGTAGGAGAGAACATGGTGCTCATGGAGGACAAAAATGGTGTAGAGGACGTAGTTGTTATATGGAAGATTTCACGGTTGTGTGCAAAGTCACAGTGTCAGAGTGTCGAGGTGTTGCGGAAAAGGATCGGCCTTCCCCTTTTTTTATTGATGTAGGTACCACGGTTTTGGCCTTTGCACACAATTATGGCCTTTGCTTATAGGAAATGCCAAACTTTGAATTACTGAGCTTGAATCTACCCGTAGCTCGCCCATTGTCTCTGTCTCTTCAAAACAATGCACAACTCTCTGTATGAGCTCAATTCACTGAAATGGATGCTAAGCTCTGCTAAAATAGCACAAAATTCTCCAAATATAGTGTTGTTGCCACTGTTAGCTATGACTATCAGGGTCACTAACTTTTAGTGACAAAACCCCTAATGGGGAATTTTTTTAATTTCTTTAATTTTCAAAACTTGTAGCAATTGTTTTTGCCTGGTGTTGGGTGCACCAGTGCAAAAAAAAATTGTGTTCCAAACACCTGGAATGAATAGGAGGATGTGAGGAGGCAAGGATGGGGTTAGGAGGTTGTAGGAGGCTACACAGGCTCTCAGATGCTGCAAATGCTTCTCCAAAACCCTCTATCTCAGCTTCTCTCTCTTTCACTCCTTCACAGGTCCAGATTCTCACTCTGGTACCAAATGTAAATAGGGATGGAAGCCTAAAATTTTTATTAATCAGAATCAACCATTTACACAAGGAGCTGCAATACTTATAGGTATTGTACAGCTGAATACAAACAAAATAGGAGTTGCAACAATGCAACAACTAATATGTAAAGAGCTTCCAATATTACATCCGGGAAGCACATAATTGTTATAACTACATAACAATTATACCCGTGAAAATAATAAGCCAAATATGGTTGATAAAACCATATAACAAATACACTAATAATTAATAAATAAATAATTAACCATATAATGCATAATTAATAATATTAGGTAAATAATTAACCTAATGAGTCCTACAACTCTTTTGTTTTACATTTTTCGCTAGCTCCAAAAATGTTCGAATCAAGCTCAGAGGCTAAGAATCCACTTTAAAACATTGTCTTCTGATGAGAAAACACACCATGGTTAAATTTCTACATGTCCACTTATATACCAAGAGTTCATAGGAACTAGTGAAATTCAGAACTAGAGAATGATTTAGGATTGGTGGCTAGTTTTCTATGTCCATCGGTCGTAATTGGCCTAGTTGCAAATGATTGAAAGTTATCTCAAGGGATCATAAAACCAAATCCAAAAATAATGATTGATGTATGAACATGCAACGATAAACTTCCTAAAATTTCCCTATATAAGGAGAATTCATCAGAGTTGATGGGACTAAGAGTTAGAAAATAGTTTTCAAATGGTGAAAAGTTTTTGGAGTGACAAGTCATAATTGGTCTAGTTTGACGTCGTCAACTGTGACCAGAGGCCTACAAAATGGATTTTCCAAACTATCAGGAAAATTGATTTTCCTCAGAATGAAAATAACAGAAATTGTCTAGTAAAAATACTAGAGGTTTATGAAGACAGATAAGCATTTCACTATCTAGAATTCAAATGGCGGTTCAAAATGAAAGCCAACTTTATAGTTTTAGTATCCTCTTACAACTACAAAACGGTGTAACATTTCTCCTAGTAGGGCGTCAAAAGGATCACAAATGTTCATTCGGGGTCAAATCAAAGGTTAAGGTGACTCCTCACATAACAAGGTGTAGATTGAGCATCGGGGCGGAAGCGTAAATATGTATTAAACTCAATCAACCAAGAATACAATGGAGTGCTGCAATTCTTATAGGAATTGAACAATCATGTGCGATAAAAAGAAATAGGTTATACAAGTAAAACTAAACTCACAACAACTTCAAAAATACATCCGAGAAGCACATAACTTTTTATAACAATTATAACAATTATGCTCTTGTGGAAATAAAAGACAAATATGGTTTAAAAACCATATAACAACATACAACAATAATATGGTTTAAAACCATATAAAAACATACAACAATAATATGGTTTATAATATAACCATATAACATTATTATTTAATTAATATAATTAATTAAATAATAAATTTATATTATGCATAATTAATTAACCTAACATTCCCCCCCTTAATTGTGCATTATCTTGAGGGATGAGGAGAGGAACTCTGAAGAACTCGAACTTGTCACGTGCAAGTGACTTCATGAAAATATCTACTTTTTGTTCAGCTATTGGACAAAATTGAAGTTGGATGTTTTGCTTCAACACATGTTCATGTATGAAATGAACATGTACCTCAATGTGCTTTGTTCTCTCATGAAAAACTAGATTGTGAACAAGTTTGAGAACACCTTCATTGTCAACATACATGGTGGTGGTTTGTCCTGTGGTATTCCAAGTCCTTTAGTATGCGACGTAGCCAAATCACTTCACAGACAACTTCTCTCCGCAGTAACCATACTCGGCATCTATGGAAGAGCTAGAAACGAAGTTTTGTTTCTTGCTTCCCATGATATTGATCAAGATCCCACAAAAAACACAAATCTTGAAGTGGATTTTTTTTCATCAATATTTCCTGCATGATCTGAATCGAATATCTAGTCAAGAAGAAGTTTTCGTTCTTCTTGTATTCTAGACCAAGATCCACTGATCCTTTGAGATATCTCAAAATGCACCTTGCTACTTTCCAATGACAAACTTTGGGTTCCTACATGAATCTAGATAGATAGCTCACTACAAAGCTAATATCTAGTCTAGTGTATGTCAGGTAAATGAGACTCCCAATCAACTACCGATAGAGAGTGGCATTTACCTCGGGAGATAGATCGAACGAGATAACTATAATTTGTTTTCCATAGGTGTACCAATTGGTGTGCAATCCAACATCCTGAATTTATCAAGAATTTTCTTGGATTATTTCATCTAAGAAACAAAGATGTGATTCTTTTTCTCCATACTTCCAATCCAAGACAATAGTGCATTAGCCCGAGATCTGTCATGTCGAACGATCGATTAAGATCTTTCTTTGTTACATCGATCATCTTCACTGAACTTGCCTAGTGATGACTAGATCATTGACATAGACAACAACAATCAAAATCTCCCCCTTGCTTTTGAGGTAAAGATTGGGATCGTATGGATTTCTAACAAATCCATGTTGTATGAGATGCTCATCAATCTTGATGTACCATTCGGGGTGCCTGTTTAAGGCCATACAAATATTTCTTGAGTCTGCATACCTTTGCTTCTTGACTAGGTACTACATATCCCTCAGGTTGAGTCATGTAGACTTCTTCTTGTAAATCTCCATTTAGGAAGGCACTTTTACGTCCATCTGGTGGACTTTCCAAAGCCAAACTATGCATCTAGAGAAAAGATCATTCTAATTGTTTTGATCTTAGTTGTGGGAGAAAATGTCTCCTCGTAGTCTATGCCTTATTTTTGTGCATACCCCTTTGCTACGAGTCTCGCTTTATACTTGTCCACTATCCCATCTTATTTATACTTCATTTTGAATATCCATCTGTATCTAATGGGTTTCTTTCTGGTGGAAGATCGATAAGCTACCAAGTGTTATTTTTCATCACCGATTGATATCGAGAATCCATGGCATCTTTGATGCTTTTGACTATAGGGATTACTAGATCGTAGAGGGCTCATCATTCTCGATAACTATACTAATCAAAGAAAAGTTAACTTCTTCTCTTGCTTTCTTTATGAAGTCTATGGTCCAGGGGTGGATGTATCCGGTGGAGCATCCATTCTTGCATCTCATAATGTGCTAGTACACCACTTAGGAATACATTGAACTGTTCCCGTGGGTCGTGGTTCTATCATATCAATACCATCATCCCCATCATCACTATCATCATATGTGGGAACATTAGCTTCAATTTTTACAAACGGTGAATAATGTACATCATGTGAGTCTAAAGGAGGAGACTCTGCTTCCTTCTTCTTGAAAAACTCAACATCTCTACTAGTGTAGAATTTTTTGGTGTTTGGATTTATCAATATGTACCCAAGAGTCTCTTCACTATACCCAATGAAGATGAGTTTATGTGACTTCATGTCCAATTTATTTATGTTCTTCTTGGGTATGTGCATGCTTGCTTTGCACCCGAATACTCTAAGGTGTGCAATAGATGGTTTCCATTTTGACCATGATTCTTGTGGTGTTACTCCTTCAAGAGAAATTGTGGGCACTCTATTCAACAAATACACTGTTGTATTTGTTGTTTCTACTCAGAATGTCTTTGCAAGTGTAAAATCATCGATCATGCATCACACCATTTCTATGATAGTATGATTTATTCCCTCAACAATTCCATCCATTCTGTGTGGTATGTGTGGAGGAGGCATTTGTCGACGAATCCCGTGAGATTATAGGTAGTCTTTGAGCTCATCATCGGTGAATTCCCCTCTCAATCTAAGTGGAGAGTTTTGATGTGACAATCAAAAATAGCTTCACTACTACTTTTAACTTCTTACAAGTTTCAAAAGCTTCACTTTTATTGTGAAGACAAAAAATCCACATTTTCCTTGAATAGTCGTCAACACATAGCATGAAGTACTGAAATCCAGAATGAATTGGTTACATCAGACCGCAAATATTGGTATGAACTAGATCAAGCTTACCATGAGCTCGATATGTACTCTTCTAGAAAGACGCTCTATGTTGTTTTCCTACTAGGTAGTGAGGACACTTGTTTGTATCCTTCTAAAGAGATAGAAGCCCATATACCATATCGCACCAACAAAGTGTCTCGAGTTACTTAAAAATTACATGACCAAGTCTCCGATGCCACAACTATGTTGAGGTGGAGTTCTTAGCCACAAGTTCTTGATCATCTCTGTGAACAAAATCAATTTAGAACATACATCCCACATTAGAGGCTTTTGCAACTATCTTCGAGCCTCTTGATTTATCTCGAATCAAACATTGTTTCTTGCTGGAATGACTATCAAAGTCAATTTTTAGGTTGTGATCAAGGAGAGATAACTGAATGAAAGAAAATTCTTTATTAACCTAGGGACATATAAGACACTAATAGTATGCGGTTGTGAACCAAGGGGTAGAGAAATGTTCCCAATCCCTTAATCAGTATATGAAGAATCATCTCCCAACAAAACATGATTTTTTGATGGCATGTCTCTCATTGAAATAAACCACTCTGTGGCTAGTCATGTGTTGAGTGTCTCCCAAATCAACATTCTAGACATTACTAGATGATGTTTCCATGGTTCACTTGATCGATTAGTGAACAAGTAGTCTTCATTGTCTAACTATTCTTGTTGCTCAACAATATTTCCTTACTTGATGGGGTCTTCATACCTATTCCCATTTTCTTCCCTTGATTTTAGTTAAAATGTCCCTTGTGGGATTGTTTTGGAGGTCGAAGTTGCTTGATGAACCTTTCTTGTAAGTATTGTACCAATAATGTTTTAGGTCATGTCGTCTTTTACAGATTGGACATTACTTCTTTTGTTGTCTGTCCCCTTGATATTGATTTTGATTTTGGGAATTTTGATAGGAATTAGGTTTTCCTTTACCTTTTCCTTTCCATTTTTGATGTGAAGAAAGTGTCTACTCTTCTTCATCATCCTTATTATGCATTGCTTCCTCTTGTCGCCAGTAGGTTTACCAATTTGTCAAAACTAAATGTCGATATCGACAAGTTTAGTGTTGTGAGAAAAATATGGTATGAACAGGGAGAATGCTCTAAGAAAACAATGGGAATGAGATCATATTCTTTGACCGGTTCTCCTAGGGCTAGAAGTGAAGCCCTCAATTCCTTAACTCTTCTTAAGAAATGTTCTATTTTTCATTCTGCTTTAACTTCAATGTGTGTAATCGACTCGAAAATTTAGTATAACATTCTTGTTTTTGGCCTCGTATATTGTGCTCATATTATCTCATGCTTCTTTGGCTGTTTTGGCATCTCGAATGTGGGGTTGCACATCGTCAGACACTCTAAACAAGATGATGAGTTTGGCCTTCTGATTTTCTTTATCAAACTATTGTTTTGTGTTGTATCAGTAGTTAATCTGGTCAAAGTACCATTCACAACATGCCAAATCTCTTCAAACTCAAGTTGTGTCTTGATTTTTGTCTTCCATGTAGCATATTTGTTTCCTCTTATTAGTTGTGAATGCGAAAGAAAAAATTTGGGGGCATTGGTGCCCATTTTGTAGAAATCACTGATAAGGTTTGTATCTTATCACTCCAGGTATAATGTCTCCAAATCTATATACCATCATTCGATATACCGAACCTTTCTATATATGCTCCCTTCCGATATACCCGTGGTACGTGGAAGAAGCTCGCCCTTTCTATATACTCGGTGGTACGTGAAAGAGGCATTAACGTACGTGAAATAATTCAATACATGGTACCAAGATAGTATTGAGAGGGGTCTATGTGATTATTGACACTAGCTCAAAGAAATATCCTCATACGCGTGTGTAACTTTGCTATATACTTGGATAATTTCTCAGTCTAGATTTATGTCATGCAATCATTCATCAGACGGATGGGATGGCTCATAGTGTGCACTATGACCTTATTAATCCCCATTGATTTAAAGGGTCGATGCCCAGATGACGTTGTTGCAACTATATTAGGCATTAAGTGTAGTAGTAGTCATGATGACTTTACTTGTAAGTGATTTCCAGAGGCATTTTATATACCGAATGCTACGAATGAGATGTAGGATCTCGTGAGTTTTATAGAACCAATTTTTACTATTTTGAATTATAAATTTTCTCCCATTTTCGAGAAATTACAATATTTGCGGTTGACTATGACAACCTACAAATTAGTATAATATAATGCAACATACAATTACATTCAAAAATTTATAAAAAATTGAATGGCAGGAAAAATAATTTTGTTTTGCGGGCCCTGGTGGCCTCTCGGAGCCCAATATGAGCCTTGATGCCAGAAACCATTAAAAATATGCCCAAGATGAAGTTTTTGGTTGGTCTTCCTTTAGCAAATGTTGCCCGAAATCAAAAAATAGGCTTAATGGAGAAATAAAAAATTACCCTAAATTTAGGGATTTTCTCGCTAAATATTTAGTGACCTATTTAGTTATAACTAACAAGTTTAGTGAAGGTTTTCCACTAAATCCTTCTCCAATTTTGGCGGTTTCACTAAATTTTCCTCTAAATTTCAAAATTGAAAAACTTGTGTTTTTGTGTGATTTGAGCCATGCATCTCCCTTTTCTAAGTAATACCTCTTAACCACTTAGTCTCTATGTGTGCTTGTAATATGAAATGAAGTGTAATGTATTTAATATATACAAAAAAATACTAACGTTGTTTCATTGATGATTTGGAAAAGATAGACGCTCCACGTGGAGAATGATGGTGTTTGAGGCAATTTTAGGGTTCCTTTATGCGTAAAAACTGATCTTTGCATGTAATCTGAGTGTTTTATGTCTTTTGTAGCCTTATATTCTACTTTTATTCATGCTTTTTTATGTTTGAAGGCCACTATTTGTGATTAATCACACCACTATTTTTTTATTGCAGGCTCAGCGGAAGAGGGAGAGGGAACGTTGAACATCAAATAGCTCTTTGCTTGCCCTTCTTTATTATTTTTTCTTGTGCATGTCATCTCAAAATGTGGAGAGGGAATTTTTGTAGATAGGAGGAGGTCTTAGTCTCCACCTAGATCAAATAAAAAAATTCACCAATGATTCGACGTCATGTATTTGTTTTCCTCAGTTGGATTGAACGATCATAATAGATTTTCCACCTTCTCCAAATTGATATGGCTATTATGGTTTTGAATTACTTGTGTGCAAGTCTATACTTGATATGTAGATCCACACTTTTCGAGAAAATGTTGAATGTTGGCAAGTACGTTGGGTGGAAGTATCCATGTAAGTAAGTGAACTCGACCTTTGTTCGATTCCTCCAAAGATAGCATAGAAACCTTCAATTATAGTCACCGCTAAAACTAGCAGAGACAAAAGGAACCTCTAAGATTAGAGGTAAAACCCCTGGATGGGGTAAATTATTTTTTAATTTTGTATACCTCGCATAAAAATTTTCTGGTGTTGGGTGCACCAGTGCAAAAAAATTTCATTCCAAACACGGAATGAAAGAGGGGTTCGGGGATGCAACGATGTTTGGGAAGTTGTTGGAGGCAACACAAGCTCTCCAGAAAATACAATTGTTCTCCAAGACACTTCTCTTCCTACAAAGCAACCTCTCCTTTAACCCTTTTCGATTCACAAGCGATTCTTGCTCTAGTACCAAATGTAGATTGAGCAATGGGGGTGGAAGCCTTAATATTGTATTAAACTCAATCAACCAAGAATACAATGGAGGTTCAATTCTTATAGGAATTGAACAACCATGTGTAGACAAAGAAACAAGTTGCACATGTAAAACTAAACTCACAACAGATTCCAAAATACATCTGGGAAGCACATAAATTGTTATAACATTTATAACAATTATGCCTATGGAAATAAAATAAAAATATGGTTTAAATATCATATAATAACATACCACAATAATATGGTTTATAATATAACCATATAACATTATTATTTAATCAATAAAATTAATTAAATAATTAATTAATACTATGCATAAGTAATTAACCTAACACAAGGTACACAAATGAAGCTTAACATCCCATTTTCAGAGTTATGAAGGGTACTTAACGAGTCTTGGACAATGCAAAATTATCTCTTTAAACAGGGAAATGGTAAACATTTTTACTGGGAAGTCAATTTTTTCTTGTTGATAAAACAATATTGTAGTTATTTAGCTATACTAGAAGTTTTCTAAATCATCTCAGAATGAGGGTTGAGGTTCATGGTTTAATACAAAAGGGTTATTTTTTTTTTCAGTTATGATATGATGATATTTTATTGTTTTACAACAAGTTCATATGCATCCACGGAGGAGCACTTATAGCTACAACATCTAACAAAACCCATCTATCTTTTATGCTTTGTTAGATTCCCATGCAAGTTCCATATCTCGTGTTTGACACGGGTTGGGAGTATGCTGGTAAATGTGAACATATCCATTTGGATACCTGTTAGTAGAAATGGAGAAATAGAGTGGTTTTCGAGTGAGTAAACCCAAGCCTTCGTGTGCTACACTACTCGATACTCCTAAATTTACAAAATCGCTAGGTGCTTCGCGTGTCCCAAAAATAAAGTTCTAGTATTTTCCAACGATAATGATGGGTTTGACTACACATCTTAGGGATCACATGTGATCTGTAAGGTTGGCCATGTGCCTACACATGGCAAGGTTACTCCACTCACCAACTTCATCACCAACCCCATCACCACAATTCACCCCACCTCCCATGCAATTCAAGATTTATTTATTATTATTTTATTTTATTTTTATTTATTTTTTCTTTGGGTTTTACGCTAGACACTACAATTACTATGAATCTAGTTACAACTTTAGTTATCGTTATTTAATGCAGAAATTTTCTTATCATTGTTTTAATGACATTCTTTAAACTATGTTACTAGAAAAAATAATTTATATGTGTCATTAATGTATTTTTCCCCAACTGAAGAAAGAGAACACATAAATATATGGAATTATCATTTACCAAAACCTATATTTATCCCATGAATACTTCAAGCTTATATTTTGAACATCCATGATTGTTTCTATAGGAGAAGTAAAAGAATTCCAATAAGATCCACAAAAGATAAAAACAAAGTACATAATCAATCAATATTGCTTACCCTCGGCGTAGACTTTCTCCTCCAGCGCAACCACTAGTAATAATCTATAGACGCATGCCAAATTTCTAATTTGTAAATAATTACGAGATGTATAATAATTTTGAAAAAAAAATTCACAATCTGGAAGACAAAATCCAAAAAGTTTAGGAATCATAATAAAATTTAGAGTAAAGTGTGTGAAATAAAAATAGTTACACCAAAAGAAATGTCTAAATTTAAGTACTCTTGCACTCCCGATCAAACTATTTAAAATAAGCGTTAAGAGGGAATTTATTTTCATTGCTTACTTTAGGTATAATTAAATGGCTAGTTTTCCAACAAAAAAATGTTATCCGACAATTTAAAACACAATTAAAAATATTAAATCCAAAAATATTTCTTAAACATTATTTTTGTAAAATTCATCCTATACCCATTAATCTGTTAAAGAAATATTAAATATAAGAATCAAGTCATATACCCAAAAATATAGCCATGTAAATATTTTAAATATGCATCTTTAAAATATTTAGGTATTAATCTAAAAGTGATTATCTTGGCTTATTGGCTTTGTCTGGAGCAATTTATAAATCTTAATATATCATGATCATTATGTCACTAGGTTTATGTCTTGATAATGAATGTGGCCATATTATGAGTTACATAATGGTTAATTGGTGTAGGATGAGTATATTTGTTTGGCTTTCACCTCTTCTCATTTGTAGTTGTGGAATCTAAAAACAAACTTTAAAATTATCTCTAAATACATGTCTTACACTCCAATTTAGATATGTGTCTTTGTTGCATATTAGAATTACTTCTATGCATCAATCGATCCTCATTCAATTAAAAATTAATCCTGCATTTGTTGAATGGTTTATTCCACGATAAAATTTAAATTCCAATATATCATAATCATTATGCCAATAAACTGATGTCATAATGGAAGTGGCCCTATTACTAACATAATAGTTTATTAGTTTTTTTGTTGAGTATGTCCACTTTTTCAGCCTTCCCCTCTCCTTTACCCCTTTGATTATCTATTACTTTTACCCCTTTGATTATCTATCAATGTATGTTACTAGAGATATGGAAATGAATATTATATTGAGAATGCAAAGTTACAACTAAATATACTTTAATAAAACAAAACTAATTACTACTAAATCAATTATCCAAAACATAGGAAATGTTGATTAATTGAATTTTAGGGGTTATTAAGATTTTAGTGTGATATTCAAAGTGTGTATCTAAAATCTAGAGATTGTAATTAGTAACATGTAGTGGAATACAAGTTTAGGGGTCAATAATAACAAAACCTAAAAAAAAAAATAGAGTGAACTAAGGGCTTGTCACAATGATCCAAAACATTTCAAATATAGAAATGACACAACTAGAACAATAATAGTAGGATTCTCGCACATATATGTAGATGTGGCAGAAAATTGGTAAATTATTTAATATTTTTCTTTGTGTAGTGCCCACTTCCCTTTAACACCTTTTGATACTGATCATGATATTGCTGATTATATTATGGACATGATTATAGACCTTAATATAGTATGATGTTAGATGTTAAATCATGGATTATTGTTGACTTGATTTAGTTATGATGCATGTTGATTATTAGAGACATTTTGGATATTGATGTTGATATACTATTTAACATGGTTATATTATGGATGTTGTTCGGACATGTGATATTTGGATATTGTGAGTAGACCTAGAAATGGAAATTATTTGATGATGATATAGTTGTTGAGTAAAATTGCAAATGATCTTGTTGGTTGCTTGGATTTTGTTATGATTCATATATCTAGATGATCTTGGAATTTTATTTATGTTATTTTGGATGTTTTGATATGGCCACGAGGCCAAAGGAGGTATTTGTGTTTTGTAGGTTAAAATATCACAACAAACATTGGGGGATTGGAGACCAACCACATTGGAATTCTAGATGAATTCAACAAGGTCACCATGGCAACTAGTATTTGTTTGTGCGTGTTTGTGTGTGTTAGGGATTCCCATGGGGGGGTCACCTTTAAATGTGACCAAGGGGTTATGTGTTTTTTATTATTTGACCCTTTTGTTTAATGTTGCATGTGTTTATTTTGTGATGCATTTGCCCATTTCTTTATTTATTAAATGTTGTATTAATATTATGGGTAAGCATGTTGTTAATATTAATTAAATAAAATATGTCATAAGAAATTAATTAATAGAGTTGTTGGCCTTGAATGATGTGTAAGTTAACTTTGGAGTGTGAAACACTTCATCTTCTTGGAAATTCGAATTTTTCCTTGAAGGCTGATTTTGGAGGCTTGTGGGACAAGTTAAACTTGTCCCATACCTATTAAATTTATTTACCAACCATACCTATGGTTGGAGAGTTGAAATTTTGACTTTTATAATGCTTTTTGAGAAGGCAATTTGTAGGTTTTAATTGCATTTTTCTTACATGATTTAATTTCAGTCCTTTGGGGTGTGGGTTGGATTTAAGTGTGTAAGTAAACTGTCTTTTTATTCACCCACCTATTTATTATGCATTGGATAATGAAGTTGACTTTTGGGGTTGGGGTTGAGGATGTGTGATGTGGCATCCTACATGGATCCACCTCATCCTCTTCCCTTCCCTCTTCTATAAAATTTGAATTCCTTTCCTTGTTTTGGGTTGCTTCACTTTGGAGACTTCATTTTTGGGTGAATTCCTTACTATTTTGGGAGCTCTTGCTTTGAAGAAGTTTTTAGAAGATTGTTGCATGCTTGTGCTTGGCTAATTTTGACTACTTGAATTATGATAAAGATTTATATTTTGGAACTTGGAACAACTCCATCATGGAGAGGTAGGAGCTTGGCTCTTGAAATTCTCTTCTTTTATGAATGTATATGTTAATGTATGAATGTTTTGGCATGTTTGTGGGTTGTTGGGTAGATGGCCTAGGAATGGTGTAGGAGAATACTATGGGGTTTATTTTGTGGGAGGCACAAGTATGTTTTAGGGAGGTATAAGGGTGGAGGGAGTTGGGATTTGGGTTCCACCTTACAAATAAATAGCTTGCATTTCTTTACTCGTTATGGGGTGCCATAAGAGGTTGGAAAGGCATAACGAAATGTGAGAAATAAGGGGTACTTTGGGAGGAACAAAGAATGTTAGGGATTTGATATACTATATTTTGGTGGTTTGTAATTCAGGTGATGATACGCATTTCCCCTTTTGGGAGGCATAAGAAGCATCCCCCATAGTTTCTTGATCGTTTGGCTTGTTGATGAAGCCTCAATAATGTTTTTCATGCTTTAATGTAGTTGTAAACTACATTATTTTTTGGACTGTGTTTTGTTGTGAAAATGTTGCTTGTGTGTTTGTGGAATCTTGTTTTTCTATGAGTTGGATCACATCTTTTATTGCATTGTGGTTGGGGCTGGGGCCAATGAATAAGGATGGCTTCTCCTCTTCATTGGATGTCTTGGTTGGGTGGAGAGCGTTTCCTTTCCCATACTCTTGTTGTGATCACAATTTGGAAGAATGAGAAATACACATGTTGTTGTTCTAGAGCTAAGAAAAAGATAGTTTGACAGTCCCTTGTGAAATGAAATCTTATTGTAGCCCTTTCCCACTTTAAATTGGATGATCTATATATTCATTGTAATGGAAAGATACCTTGTATTAACAATGAAAGTTGAAATTGAAATGTAAAAGAGTTATACTCTGTATTCTATTTTGGAAAGAATGTGAAAGAATGATACATATTTTGTATGTTGTATTTTGAAATCAAATGGAAAGAAAGTTGTAAGAGTTTCATTTGAATTAATGGAAGTGTTTTCCTTGTTCATATGATATTATTTCCATTGGAAATCTGTGTTTAACATGCACTATGAAATCCCTGTTTGGAAAGTGGAAAAGTGAAACACGTGAGAAGAAAATGTATTATTTTGCCTTGTTTATAATATATGATTTTGGAAAGAATAGAAACTACATTCTTGTTTTAATATTTGATTGAAAGAAAGAAAACTATTTATGACCAACATGGAATGAAATTAATGTTTTATTTCATGGAAAAAGAGATAGTTAATTTTTGTTCTGTAAATGTATACACTTCTTTTAATTCATTGTATACTTTGTAAAATTCCTTTATCAAATGTTCAAATAACCTTACAAATAGATAAGAGGAAAATGAAATAATCAATTGGACTTAATGAGGACAAAATGATCCCAAACCAAACTAAAAACACTTAGGAAATGTCTTGAAAATCTTCTAGTCGAGCCAAGGCAAATCTGTAGGCTTTTTGCTGTAAAAAAGAAACTTGTAATTTTGAAATGCAGATCAAACCAAAAATTTTACACTTGCTATATATCCTAAAACTTTCCTAATGGAAACCTCCATGTCTATTTGACATGTTGAAGGAGAAAGAATGAAAAATTTGAACAAAATTTTATAAGTTAAAATTACTAGTTCACACTATAAAATCCTACAGAACGTTTTCACAAAATTGAATCCTTAAATTTTATCAAAATCAAAATTTAATGATTCCTTTGTAAAGAGGACATCAAGATATTTCTAGAAAGTCCTCGTTTTCCCAAAACCAGCTCTCTATCAAAATTTATGGCCTTATGACGTTTTTCTTCATTTCGCGACAAAAATAATTTTAACTGTGCGAAAAAAAAAAAAACGCAAAAATATCCTTGGTAGGGTGGCAGCCCAAAATTTTCCCTTAGAGCTTCGGAAAATTTTGGGAAAATTTTCCAAATTTTCCCCACCGCCCGCTGTCGGCCCGCATCAAATCGAGAGGTTGCCACGTGGCATGAGGTGTCGGTGGAGGGTGGATCCTTTTTGAACTTAGTGATTCTCGGGAAAATTTTGGGAAAATTTTCCAAATTTTCCCCACCGTCCCTCCGGCCCATAGCAAATTAGGAGCTGCAACATGGCTTCCTGAGGCAATGGGAGAGGAGTGGGTCCTTTATTGCCTTTTTACGTTTCATAAAATTTTGGGAAAATTTTCTAGATTTTCCCCTGCCCAACCCAATCAAGAGTTACCACGTGGAATTACAAGGTATTAGTGGAGGTGCAAGTGAATGTCACCTTTTTTTTCCTTTGGCGTTAAACAAATTTTCTCCCCACCGCCCTGCTTTCCTCGTGTTGGCTTAAGAGACGCCATGTGTCCCTCGTGGACTCGCGGGAGCGTGGGTGCAAAGGTGGCTTTCCGCCCCTTGGGAAAATTTTCTCCCGCAGCCCGCAGACCTACCCATGGGGAAATTTTCCTCCCGAACCCCACCAAACCGCCTTTGGGGAAAATTTCTCCCATGGGCCCACACGGGCCCATCGCTCTTGGGGAAAATTTTCACCCCAAGGTCTGCCGGCCCATAACTTGAAAAATATGAGGAGTTAGGAGGACTTATTTATATCAATGGAAAGGTGAGGAAATTTCCTATCTAATGGGAATGATTTAGGGAAATTTTGAATGCATTAATTTTGGGTAAAATCAAGTTGAATCTTTAAATCCTGTTAGAGAGTGGGTATGGTGAGGAATTACCCTCTTAACCTAATTGAATCTTCTAACCCTAAATTTTGGACCTTGTAACCTCTAATAAATGTTAACAAAAGAAAATTATATTCTAGTAGATTAGAATTGATCTAGAACCTTGTCTATGACAACTGCTGTCTTGTAACCTGGTTGAAGACTCTTTTAAAAAAAAAATTATTCCATAATTTTCCTAACTAATCCTAGGTTGTTCTTGGGTCTCAAGTGGGTTATTTTTAGTGGGCATCACACTTTTGCAATAATACCTTGCTTATTTTTATATAATGCACTATGATTCACTATGAATTATTTCCCTTCACCAATTTTTTTTTTTGCATCTACTTCTATAAAATGCATAAGGAAATTAAATAGGTATTATGGAATGTTCTATACTAGAGGTTATTTGATCTTATTTGGTATTTAATTTTCCCTTAAATGCTTGAATAATTTTCAAATTGACATTCAAGTAAAATATGATTTAACAAGCAGTCCCAAACCACATTTTTTTAATGGATGCAATAAACAAGAAAATTCTAGAAGATTCTATAAGTTCTTTAAAAAAATTGACATAAGGATGCTTCAAAAATATATATATTATTGACTTTACAACTCGATGGATTCACTTGTAATAAATATGTGTCCTTAATGTACTTATGAACCTATGAATTTATAATATTCAACTTGAATTCAAATTAAAATCCTACTTTCTCATAAGCCAACACACAAAGGTAAAAGACGATGAATTATAAGGTTAAAAATATAGTACACCCAAATCATGGGTAAATCAAACTTACAACATGGAGCCATAACGATACTATTACGTTGATGGAAAAATGTACAAAATAAAAGGAATTCCAAAGAATACGAGAAAACACTAGGGAGGAGATAACTAAGAGGAAAATAAATGAAGAGATCACAACAAGAATATGAATTCACAATGGTCCACAAAGTTAAATGTGTGTGTTTGTGCATGCATATACATATCAAATTAAAACAAACAATAATGTGTATTTTAATTAGGCACATTCACTTTGCCACATCCATGGTTCCATTCTAGGAAAATTTCATGCCATTGTAAACATGTTGAAATGTCACGCCCACAAATTTACTCCGCAAAGAAACCCAATACAAACATAGTTCATATTAGAAAAATTATGGAATAATTTTTTTGTAAAAACCCACTCACAACATTAGGTTAAAATTTACGGCCAACACTTTCTCTTATTAAATTTTCATTTAATTAATATTATGAATTTCCAAATGAGGTCCACAATCCCCTTACCTTCCTTCTTCAATAAATTATTGAAATTTCTCAATAACACTTAATAATTTAATTATTTTACAAAAATGCTTAGACTCCACTCCATTTTGTTTTAATACAATTAAATTTAGTCTTATTTATACTCAGTCAATATTAATTTCAAAAGTGTTGAGGTCTATTTGTGTAAATAATAAAGTTTTACTACACCCACAAAGGGGTCAATGATTTTATCAATTAAAAGTCCTCAATAAAACATTTGGGTTAGAAAATAAAAGTAATTACCCCCTACACCACTTAAGTGGCCCCAATTAAATCCTACCCATGTATTTTAAAATTTAAAAAGATTAACTCACCCACTTCCCACCTACTTTTTGTAGGGATGAATCTCATCTATTAGATGGATTCATTTGGAGCCCTTTGATTTTGGGATCCATCTAACCCTAAAATTGGTTATGAAAGGATATTTTTCAATTCATTTGTCTTATTGTTTCTTTTCTTATTTTGCAGGTTTGAGGAGAAAGGAGGTGGAAGCCATGAGAGGAAATCTCAAACTCATGGAAGAATGAACATTCTTCCCTTCTTTTCTAAGTTCTATTTACACCCTCTCCTAGGGTTTGCACATATTTATTATTTGTTTAACTTATTCTTTTTGTATTTTCCCTATTGGGCATATGGGTATTTTCCTATTTTAGTTAAATAGGTAGAGTAGTGAGGGACTACATAGTCCAAAAATGAGGAAGGCTTAGCTAATGCAAAGGATAAAAAAAATAATAGCGATCTGGTTTATATTATTTTAGCAAAGTATATTGGGGTTGGGGGACGGTCGTTGACCCCACCCGCATCCCATTTATTAATGGGGTGGGGATGAGGTCGGTGACCCTTCCCCAACCCTTACTCCTTATTACAAGCACAAAGTTGCGGCCTTAGAGTTTTAACAAATTTTTTAATTTTTTAAAAATTATTCTAATAATTAATTTTATATATATGTGTGTGTGTGTGTGTGTGTGTGTGTTATATATATATATATATATATATATATATATATCAAAATATTATTAATATATTATTAATAATAGGTTAATATTATTATTTCTATCAAAGAGTAATAATATTAGTAAGATTAATAATGTATATTAACCTATATCTTCTACTTAAAATTTTTATAATTTGATAGTAATATTTTTTTATTATTTTTTGAAAGGGATTATACCCTTGTATACAAAAGGGGGCCTAAAAGCCAGAATAGGAATGAAAATCATTACAAAAAGGATCAAGATCTAGATGAGACATAGAAACCCAATGTAACCAAAGAGAAGTTACCCCAAAACATCAAACCAGTTCAAAACTGCAAAGAAGAGCAACAAAAAAACAACAAAAAACATGAAGGAAGACAACAAGAGTATCGCAGATCCCAATTACTTCTTGGCGGCTTTGTCGATTCTGGATTTGATAGTCTGCCAAGAGGTGAACATAGCCAATGTCGTCATATGAGTAGAGTCAGTAACATCCAGCTGTTGAATGGTCTGTTTGCTTTCCTTTTCCGTGCCCCAAAGAGTTGCTGGTATTCCACTGAGATTAGAGACGCTGCGGACATGTTGCTCAATAAATTCTTCGATTGCACTAAAAATAGCCATATTATGGTCATGGCGAGTCTTGGATTTCCCTAGATGGTTGTCCAAGGAGTTCAGTTTTTTGTAGATAGTCTTCAACCTGTTTATTATCAATATCAACCTCCTCCTCCTTCTTCCTCTTACCTTTTTGCTTTGCCAAGTTTTTAACTTCTTCTTTCAACAACAACATGTCAGCTTCTAAGGCTTCCAACCTTTTTGTGGAGCTCTCAATGTGTGCCTCCTATGAACCAAGTACTACTAATATGCAGGAGGTTATGAGAAATTTCCAAGTCCTGAGGAACGTTCCCCGAAATAGGGGTATCAAGGTTCAGTCTTTTAGAAGACCTAGTAATAGGTCTGGTCGAAGTGGAGGCAAAGGGGGTGGGAGTAGAGGTGGGGGGATGATAGAGGGAGCCGAGAAGGAAGGAAAAGGGGTGACAACAGTGGTGATGGGGACAAAAGGAGAAGAGATGGGGGTAGCGGTAGTGGTGTGGGGAAGAGAAGGAACAAAGATGGGGGAGGTTGGGATGCGGGAGACCTAAGAAGACAAAGCTTATGCAACAAGAAGATGAGACCCTGATGCAGAGGGACCACATGTGCATGCTTTTGGAACTCCAAAATGGAGTGCTCAAGAGAATTAAGCAGATAATGAGGGAAACATACCATGAAACTTCTACGGAAGTGATTGAGGAACACAAGATGCTTTGAGGGCACAGTGATGAATCTCCCCTCCAAAGAGATGTAACGCACCATCATACGGGTGACCTCGTCAAAAGGTAGAGGGATAGAGCTGACCTGCAGACCCACCGTGACAAAGACCAGTTTCTCATTACCCTCAACAAATTTCCTCTCCTCAAGAACTGTCAATCCTTTTATTAAAAAAGTGGTACCCATCCATGCCAAGGCCTATTGCTTTGGCTATTAACTCTTCATTGATCAAAATTTTTTATCTCGCCATATTCCACTGTGTGATCCTTCCAATCCTTCACAAAATGCATGGAGATGCTTTGGTCGTGACCCTGAATCTTCTCAATAAAATTAGTGATGCCTCCCTGGTTGAGAAGATTCCAAAGCTCTTCATTATTTTTCCACTCCGGGTCCTCACTGGGTTCTATCTGACAAGGGGCACCTCCCATTATCACCATGCGTAAGTGTTTGCAAATATAATTTTCAAAATCCCTATGAGGAGTTCTATAGTAGACACAGTTACCAGTCTGCCTTTCTCTATTTTTTTCACGCGATGTGAATGATGACTAGTGTAGCCATTGTTGTTCCCACAAATGCTGCGTGAATGCTGCTATGTACCTAGGAAAACCCACATGTGTGAACTTCAGTCCCCTTAGAAACCCACTCCAGATCATCATCATCCTTATTACTGACTTGAGAATCCATAAAACCCTGTTTAAAAGTTGTTATAGGCACAATATTTCCCACATGTGTGGCTTTAATCTTCATATAGATCCACTTTAAGTCATCATTATACTTTCTATAACCTTGATTTCCCATCAAGATCTGCTTGAGTGCTGTTTTAATATCAGCACGTGTGGGAGTCTTATTCTTAAAGTCCCACTCCAAATGCTCATTTCTCTTACCCCGAATTTGCATGCTCATAAGTATCCGCTTGTATGTTGTTTTGAATCTTCAGAATGTGATCTCTATTATCCCAAATAATGTGATTAACATTTATGCCATAATTAGCCAATGCATCTGCCACCTTGTTACCCTCCCGGTAAGTATGCTTGATCCAAATATTATTGAAGGTTTGGAAAATACTTATGGATTCCAAGATGAAGTCCTTGATGTTCCAACTTGGAGGTGAACACTGATTAAGATGATTAATGATATTAAGCGAGTCTCCTTCCAGAATGAGATTTTGGATATTATGAGTATGAGCAATTCTAATTCCCCATAAATCGGATAATGCTTCAGTAAAATGATTAGTTTGTATTCCCATTTTACCAGCATAAGTAGCAATCAAACTACCTTTATGATCCCGGATCACTCCTCCCCCCGCTACAATTCCAGGGTTACCCTTAGAGGCCCCATCAAAGTTCAACTTATACCAGTTAAGATCAGGAGGATGCCAATGTATCAAAGATCTATCAATACTATTACAGAATTATTTCGGATATTGTCAGCTCCAATCTGCCATTGGGACAAGATATGCTCTTCATTTTCTGGATAACTCTTGTTCTTGGGGGGTTTAAATCTAGCAATATTTTCTTTAATAGCATTAGAAATTTTCCCAATACTGAGCTTAAAATTCTGTTTATTATTTCTAAAGATAATATCATTTCTATCTTTCCATATCCTCCAAATAACATGAGGTATTACCAAATTCTAGAGCCTTCTAACAACACAATGTTTATAGGGTGGGCTCCATTGGGTCCAGAGCTGACTGAAATCCTTCGGAACCACCCAGAAAGCTTTAAAATTAGAGAGGGAAAAACTCCATATTCTGGTAGCATAATCACAATGGATAAACAAATGACTGATATCCTCAGAGTCTTTTTACATAGATGACATCTATTAGGCATTATGAAACCTTTTCTTATTAGGTTTTCAGTGGTAAGAATTCTACCCCGAGAGCAAGCCAAAAGAAAAAGTTAATTTTAGGTGTTAGCTCAGTCATCCAAATTCTACTCCATTTAAACTCAGTTTGACTATTGTCAAAGAAAGTATTATAACTAGTTTTGACAGAGTAGTCCCCATCAATAGAATTTCTCTAGACCAATTCATCCTTAACATCCAGCTGACTTAAGGGGATAAGGTCCAACTGATCTTGCAGGGAGGAAATATTTTGGATCAGATCATCTCTATCCACAGAAAGTTTTTTCCATTTCTTTTTGTTGCCATTTCTTTCAATATAATCCTTGATTCTAGTGCCATACTTGTTTTCAAGACTGTCTTTGACAACACCAAATCTGTCCATAAGGCTTCCATTAAACCAGTTATCGTCCCAGAATTTTATATCACAGCCATCTCCCACTTTCCATTTACTTCCTTGTTTGATGAAATTTCTGCTCTTCACTAAATTATTCCAAAAAATGGAACCATAGGGAAGGTGCTCATCTTGAAGAAAAGAAAATACTACTTGTTGATTAAGGTATTTAGCCTTAATTAATTCTATCTAGGGTTGCTTCTCAGATAGCATTCTCCAGCCCATTTTCACAATAAGAGCCTCATTCATTTTCTTGATGTCTTTTATGCCCAGTCCCCCTATAGATTTTGGAGTACAAACCTTATCCCAAGAAACTTCTCCTCCATGCCCTACCATAAGAAGTTTTTCTGAATCCTCTCAATTCTTTCTCTGAAGGTAGAAGGGATCTTATAAAGAGACATGATATAGATAGGCAGATTTTGAAGAGTGCTTTTTATGAGCAGGCACTTACTAGCACTAGATAGAATGGCTCCTTTCCATCCAACTATTTTTTTAAATCTCACAACAGATCATCCCACACCTTGTTAGAAACTTTTTTAGTGCCAAGAGGGAGTCCTAAGTAAGTGGCTAGAAGTGCACTTATTTTATAGCCCAAAATTTTTGCAATTTTAAGTTGTCTTTCCTCAGGAGTGTTGAAGAAGAAAATGGAGCTTTTATCATAATTGATCTCTTGCCCAGAAGTAGATTTGTAAAGTTGCAGAATAGCCTTGGTAGCCTTAGCTTCAATGATGGAAGCCAATAAAAGAAGGATTGTATCATCCGCAAATTGCTGATGAGAAGTTGCTTGGCTGATGGAAGTGGGCTTTGAACCTTTCAGAAGACCGTCAATGACTGCTTTACCAATTGTTCTACTAAGGTCTGTTTGCCATAAGAATGAAGAGAAGGGGGATATGGGGTCCCCTTGCCTTAGTCCTCTGCTGCTTGTGAAAAAGCCCACTGGCTCACCATTAACCACCACTGAGAATCTGACCGTAGAGATGCAAGCCTTAATAATTTTTTTGAATTTAGCTCGGAAAACCAAATTTAATTAAGACTTTGTCAAGAAAAACCCAAGAGACCTTGTCAAAGGCTTTATTCATATCAAGCTTAAGGACCATATTCACTTTTTTATTATTCTCCATAGAGTGTATGGTCTCATGAACCATAATCACTCCATCTTGGATAATCCTGCCTTTAATGAATCCACTCTGCTGCCTTGAGATTAAATCATTCATAATAAATTGAAGCCTGGTAGCAATGATTTTGGTAAAAATTCTATAGATAACATTCACAAGGCTGATGGGTTTGAAGTCTTTGAAGTCTTTAGCATCCATTTTTTTGGAGCAAGCACAATGTGGGTGTTATTCAACTCTTTCAAAAGATCCCCAGTTCTATAGAATTCATTCACCACTCTGAGAAGATCATCCAAACATATTTCCCAAAATTTTTGGAAAAAGTTAATGGAAAAACCATCCAGGCCCGGAGCCTTGTCACCTTCTAAAGTAAACACAACTTTTTGTAGCTCTTCAAGTGTGACAACTTTAGTGATATCTTTAAATCTCTACTCCTCAATTTTGTCTTGGGGAATAGCCTCCAACATGAAAGAAATTGCCTCATCAGTAATGATATTCCTCTCATTAAGAAGTTTTTTATAGAAATTGAGAGCTTCTTCTTTGATGCTGTTGGGATCTTTTATAATAGTGTCATTACTTTTAGCCACTTCCATAATCCTATTACAAGCTTTGTGCTTCAAAGTGGTCATATGGAAAAACTTTGTATTCCTATCTCCTTCTTTTAGCTAGATAGCCCTAGATTTTAGTCTCCATAAGGATTCTTCTCTGCTACAAATCGTATGCAGTTATGAAAGAATATTATTTTCCTTAGTTTGGTCTTCAAAATATCTCCCCATTGTATTCATTTTGATTTCCAGATCTTGGAGCTTTTGTTTTAACTTTTTTTTTTTTTTTCAAACACATTGCCAAAAACTCTTTTATTCCAGATTTTAACTTGTTTTTTAACATTTTTGAGCTTTTGAATCAATCTAAATTGAGCAGTGCCTTCACCATTCCAAACCCACCACTCTTTAATTTTTTCATAGATGTCATCATGCTCCATCCACATATTTTCAAATTTGAATGAGCTTCTGATGGGCTTAGTCCAATTGAGAAGATTTAAGGCAATCGGATTGTGGTCCGATCCAATTTTGGGTAGGAAGAGAGGTGGAAGTCCTGACTGAGAATCCAACTAGTAGAAATCAGGGCTCTATCTAGTCTAACTTGGATAAGATCTTTTCCCAACCTTTTGTTGTTCCAAGTGTATTTATTCCCATGGAGATCCACATCCAAGAGATTAAGATCAGCAATAAAATCAGCAAATTCCTCCATATTTTTCACCTGGGTTTAGAGGAGAATTAAAGTCACCCATGATAAGCCAGTTGGTTGTACTATGTTGGTTTCTAAAGATCTTAAGATCAGTCCATAGTTTGCGTCTCCCACTAACCATATTAGGGGCATAGATATTAGAAAGGATCCATTCACCATTGTTCTCAATAGCATGAAATTTAATAGCAAGATGATTAGTGCTAGCATTAAGAACCATACCAAGTATAGTGTATTTTATCTCGAAAGATTAGCTGGACCTCCAGAGGTTCCTGAGATTCCACCTGCATGAGTCATTTCGAGTTTTCCAGAAACTCTTTTACTAATTTCAAGGATCTTAGCTTTCATCTTAGTTTCCTGCAAAATCAAAATACTAGGACTACTAGAATCTCGTAACTCCTTAATGATTCTCTATTTGGAGTTTCCATTTAGTCCTCGGATGTTCCAAGAGATAATATTCATTTAATAGGAGTGGGAGTTGGGATTTCCTGATGGCTCAATTGATGTTGAATGCCATCTGCAATGTCTTTCTTTGTTCTCTTGGATCTAAGAGTCTTTTTTGAGGGCCTTCCTCTTTTAGAACTACTTCCAAAATCTACTAGTCTTCTAGCAGAAGATCTAGTAGTTCTGGATGTTGAAGTTTCCCAGTTGTCCATTTTCTTTTTCTTTTCACTGTAGAGTGATTCTGGGATCATTTCAAATCCTTTCATTCTTTTTTTTTTAGATGACCTCTATAAATCCAGAAGTTAGCTCCTCATCTTCCTTGAATGGTGTTACTTCTCCCTCCTCTTGCTCTCTCTGATTACTATCAATAAAGTGTAGATCTGTTGATCTGTTGTTGAAGCAAGGAGGTATATCTGCTGATCTGTTGCTGAAGCAAGGAGGTATATCTATTGAGATTTTACTTTCGCCCCTTGGAGTGTTTTTCTGCAATGTTTCTTCTGAACCCATGTTATCCTTCTCCAATATTTCCTCAATGATGCACAGAGAGTTATCTATCTCAGCTTCCTTAGTGTCATTTGGAAGTTCCAAAGTCTGAGCTAGATCCTTAGGGATGATATTTATCTTCACAGTTCCTTCTTGTTCGTCCACCTCCATAGTCACCTTTACAGGATTTTCTAAGTCCTCTTTGATTCTGATTGGTGCTCCATGCAAAGCTACCGCTGGGGTTTTTGGACGCTAGACCAGGTGTTTCCTTATTGGAGTTCTAAACCCCCCTTTTTTTCCTTTTATTTTTGTAGTTCAACTCAGTCTAGTTAGGGGATTTTTCTTCTCTCGGCTTTTAATGTCTAGAACCCTGTTTTCCTTTATCATTTCTAAATCACCCTCAAGTTGTTCTTTCTTTTTGTGTTTGTCCTCCTCTGTAGAGATCTCCTTATTAGGACATTTTTTGGTGAAGTGTCCTATACGATGACATTTCTTACACCTTAAATGAAAGGTTTCAAATTTGATTTTTTGGATCCACATTCCACACTTAGATTTCAAGATGATGTGCTCGGTAACTCCTGCTCCATTTCAGAAGAAATGTAGAATCGAGAAAAAGTAAGTCTGGATCTGTTTCTCATGGGCCCATCTAGCCCGATCAGAGCACCTAAGGATTTAGCAATTTTTAGCAAGATTTCATCATCCCAAAATTACAATGGTAGCCCAAGGAGTCTACACTAGATTGGAATGGTGTTTATATTTTCAATGTTAGGGTCAAACCCTGGATACCATTTTTTTAAAAAGAGGCCCATATTACCCAGCCACCACGGTCCTCCCAGAAGCACCAATTCCAAATCAGTCTGCTAATTAAATTTTGCTAAAAAAAAACCCCGTGGCATGATGGTAATACTCAGATCCCCCTTAGGTTTCCACTTTCTAAGAGCCCATTTTCTAATAAAATCAATATTAGGTCTGGAGCCTAGAAACTTACCAACAAGGGAAAGATTCACTTTGTTCAAATCCCTATTTACGCAGCCATCTAGGACCATTAGATAGGTAGCACCTTCATTGTCCTTTTCCCACATGAATTTCCCTCTTTCAGGAGATTGTGGACCCACTTTTCTGTTAGGGTTTTGAAGAATCTTATTCCAGGACAAAGGTGTGGATCCCAACGTGTCCACTTTTTCAGTTTTGCAGCTTTTCATCCGTCTCGATTTCGGTCAATAAAACCTCTTCTCATCTATATTTGGCCTAGAATGTAGACATTTTGTAGCCAATACTATGGAAACTCGCTCTAACTATACCTCTGTCGCTTTCTCCATCGCTCGCTATTGCTATTTCAATATTACAAAGTGTTTGTTTATAATTTTTCTTCATCAATCATTACCTTATTTAATATTTTATTGAAAATAAAATTAATTTAACTTAACAACACATTTATATAATCAATTAGATCTATGGTCTACTTTGTAACTATGTAGTTTCCTTGCTTAACTAGTTTTAAGGGATCAATATATTATTTGATAAGGTGAATAAAAAACAAGAATTTAAGGGCTTTTCCATCTACACCTATGAAGGTAAAAAAAAAAATGGGAAAAACACACTCTTTTTTTTTGGTCTTTCTTTCAACAATACAAAAATAAACAAATATAGTTTAACTTGCTATCATATGCCTTTCAAGTAGTGAAATGTAAGTAGCTATTTCCTTTCATCACACAATGCAAGTTCAATCATTTCAAAACAATAATTTGTAACAAGATTTCCCCATATTTTAAAATGAATATCACTCCTCTTGAAGGCAATGAAGAAAGTAAAGTTATTCTCATTTCAATCACATTTCCATCATATCAAGAACTTGTTACACTAAAATTGTTTCTCTTCCCAACAAGAAAAGAAGTAATATTAAATCTTTTACTTTCATTTCCAAAGAGAACTAATACTACAATTTTAATAAATAAGACAACTAAGAATCTCCACTTTAAGAATACAAGTTTACAAGACCTCCATACACAATGGAGACAACATGATAAAATGTTTACAAGGGATTCTTGGTCCTTTCCTCCAAATGCAACAAGAAACATGATTCCTCCTTTGAGCTCCACCTTCTACCAAGATCAACACAATAACCAAAAATGGGGGAGTAGGAAACACTCTCCACCCAACCAATACTCCAATGAGGAAGTGAAGCCTACTTCCTCATTGGCCCCGAGCCCCAATAATGAAACAATATGGAATATTTGGCAACCATGGAAACAAAAGACAAGGATTCCACATTTACTTTCAAACAACATTCACACAATAAAATGACCACAACACATTCATTTTTATACACATACTTCCCAAAACATTGGATCTTAAACAATCCAAGTAGAGAAATGAATATGGGGATACCCTTGTGCCTCCCAAGGGTTTGAGTTCCCACCTTAAAATATCCAACACTCAATCCACCCCAAAACGATTTTATGCCTCCTATAAATAAAATATCTCTTATGCCTCCCTCTCTCTTATGTCTCCCACAATGAACAAAATAACAAGATGAGAACAAGGTGGGCACCCAACCCACTCCCTCCTAAATACCCAAGAGAAACCCTTATGCCTCCCAAAAATTTCATCCCCATTGCACTACCCAAAAACATCATGCAATAACACATTCATTGAACACATAAACACACAAGAAGAGAAGAAACCAAGGGTGAAGACCCTACCTTGCCACAATAAGAATCCACTCCAAACCAAGTTCAAAAATTATCCAAGATCAAGCAATTCCAAGCAATAATCAACTCAAAAAGTACTCCAAAAAGAAACATTCCTAAATGAGAGCTAAAACCCAAGAAAGTAACCCCAAAAATTCAAAAAAATCTAATAAATAGAAAAGAGGGTGAGGGAAATGATGGGGCTCCATGTAGGATGCCACATCATTTCTTCTCCATCCCACAACACCAAGGTAAAACTCAAACCCCAATGCATTATAAATTGTTGGTTGGGGAAATAACCACCCTCTTACACACTCAACCCAATCCACACCCCTTAAGGACAAAAATAAACACCCATGTAAGAAACATATAATTAATTGTTCTTTTCCTTCATTAAAACACAAAATAGGACATAAAATAAGTCCATCACATCATAGGCTAAGTGGGTGGGTGACTTTGGGACAAGATTATCCCACAAGTCTCCAAAATAGCCTAAAAGGTCGAAATCCTAATTTCACACGGAATATTGAGTACACACTACCCCAAAACAAATTAAATTCAATCCAAATCAACACACATTAAGGCTACCAATTCACATTTATTCACCCGCTTTTGTCACATCCTAATTAGCACTAGATAAAACACTTGTAAATTAACTTAAGAGGGGTGCTAAACACAATTTATAAAAGTGACTCCACATGCTAATAAAAATACAATAACTCAACATTAAATAAAATCAACAAGACAAAATTACAACATTCCCAAGGTCACTTTTGAGGTCACCCACCAATGGGGACCTCCTAACAAACTAAAAAACATACAACATACAAATACATGTGTTGCCATGGTGACCTATTGCCAATACTTCATATTCTTTCACTATTGGTCTCATATCCCCCTTTTGTTTATTGTGTTGCAAACACCTACAAAAGTCAAGACAATACCTTTTTGGCCTCGTGGCCATATTAACGACATCGAAATAGTAAAAATACATGCATATACATATAATCAATTATCGTAACTAAACCATCTCAAAACAAGTAATTTGTCATCGTTCACAATTTCAATTATTTCAATTTCATTAATTTATCAACTAGCAATAAGATCATGACATCAAATACATCATCTAACATCATATAATTATTGAAATAAATGCATCAATCCAATATAAGCTCAAAATCAACAATTCGATATATCCAAACATGCATATAATCCATCCTGTAAATCATGTCATAAGTCTAACATCCACACTTTCTATCAATTAACTAATCAAAATAACAATATCCATCTATCAATATCTAAACTATGATAGAAATGTCCATAACTCTAGTCTATAATAAGAAACATCATAATCATATAAATTTCGAAGAGGAGTGGGCACTATAGGAAACACGTGTAATTGAATCAATGTCTAGAGAAATATGTGGTGGAGGAACTAATGAAATATAGATAAGGACACCACAATACGAAGAAATACACATGAATACACTTAAATTTGTGGAGATGCCTTCACAAATTCATATTTATGTAAAAAATTTATGTATTTGAATATAATATCCATGGTGTGTTTCATGGTGATGAAAAGTAGGAAGAAATGTTTTATGTCATCATGTGATTAGTTATATATTATAGGGAAAGAAAGAATATCATGTAATTCCATGTCAATTCTTCGATATGAGTGAGAAAAAGAGTTTTCTATAGGTATAGAATCTAGTGATAAATTAATTGTAATATGTAACACCCATAAATTTGACACAAAAATATAATATTAAAATTATCTACATAACTTTTTTTTTTTTGTTTGATTACTACTACAAAACACGACATGGACTCCAATACATAAAGTTAAGATCACATTAGACACTTACACAAAATTGTGACCAACATAGACAACATGATAACACCATATATACATTGAGGCCACATTTCCAAATATGAAAAAGTACAACAACTACCCACTACAATATACACTTACTCACAGGAATTTCCTACAACACATGGTTTTAATGGTGAAATATTTATTATAATCCTATTCTTATTAGTTGACTATAATTGTTTGAAAAACAAATAACATGGGCCTCTTCATTCCTCTAAAACTAGGCTACATGTTTTTTTCAAAATTTCACCTACAACACTTCCTTTAGAATTTTCTCTTTTTCTTATAGAAATAACTTTATATAGCATTATTTTTACTAGGAATGTATATAAACATGCACGTCTTCTAATATTTTACTTAAGGATTTATTTGAAAGAGTTGTGTTTACTTGGTTTCAAAAAATACTCGTTAGAAGGAGGAAAATTCACATGAAGAAAAAGGAAGGTTACTTAGACCAATAGAAAACCTATCTCGATTTTGTTTCATACCATTGTTTAATACTAGCAATACACTCTTTTCATCTTCAAGTTATTACTACTAACTATGAAGGTCAACTAATTAAGTTGTATCATTCTTGATTCAAAATATCTTGCTCGAATTAGGAATTCATATTTTCAAAATCATATTGTGCATGACATGGTGCATTACACCTTTGTTCCTATTATAGAGATTTTTCCTTGAATTTAAGTGATGAATTTCACATTTAAAACTACTTTTGTTTCATCATCTTAAGGATTCACTCTCAGTAGAAATGGTTAATTACATGTTTCAACCATAAATTCTACTTCTTGAGTGATCCTAGATTTAATATATTCCTATTTATGACTAGGGGTCTACTAACTTTTACAAGTCCAACTAGAGTTCAATCTCCTTAAATCACAAAACCTTGGCTATAGTTGAAGGTATCCCATGCTCAAGGCTGAATTTTATTATTTCATTAGCATTTTTATGTAATCTGCATTTATGTAAACAACACATGTGATCGGGCATCATTTATTAGGTTGTTTTATTAGTCATGGAGCTCTACTTTATTACATTCAATTTATGATCACATTTGACATTTTTGTTGGTTTTGACATCGCTCAATGGCATACCATTTTTGTAGCGGTCATTCCTTAGTTTAATCTTATTTACCCTTTTTACTAACTACATTTATGTGGTTACTTTTTCGTGTATTAACATCATTTGGGAATAAACATAATTCCTACAACACTTACGTAACACTTAGTGATTTAAGGCTATAAGGAGTATGAGCTCACAGAAGATAGCTCAAAAACTATATATATATTTTTAATTTTCTTCCAAGGTACTATTTAAATCATTTACTAAAAGGTATCAACAATTCTTTCACCAATACCCTTAAGAGAGGCCGCATGATCTATTAAATTCAAAATAAATCATGGATGGGATAAACTACGCCTATAAAACAACACATAGTAAAATTATACTAAGGGTAACAATTATCTAAGAGAGACAAAGGGATTTCCATAGAAAAATAGTAAAATTTTATGTGTTTAAAAATATTTTACATTTAATATTTACAATCATTAGTAATAATACATCATATCTCCTTTGTTCATTAGCATCATAAGAGGTCACTCGATGTATTACATTCATTTCTACTCAAGGGTTTCTACACCCTACCACAAGACAAAATTAGAGTAATCAAATGTCCCTTCCTTGCAAAGCCTTTGTGCCACTTGAGGTATTCCAAGACTACAATTTCTCACTTTTATTTAACACTTAGCTTATAAAGGGTTCCATTAGGTTTAGTTTAATTTCAATTGCACTCAGGGATCTACACTGACTATAGGTTAGTTTAAGGTGTGAAAACATATTTATCCCATTAAACCTTCATAAGGGGCAAAGGTGTAAGGTTGTTACTAGCCAAGGTGACATCATTAACTTAAGATCACATTAGACACTTACACAAAACTACGACCAACATAGGAAACATGATAACACCATATATAAATTGAGGCCACATTTCCAAAAATGACAAAGTACAACAACTACCCACTACAATATACACTTACTCATAGGAATTTCCCACAACACATCATTTTCATGGTGAAATATTTATTACAATCATATTTTTATTAGTTGACTATAATTGTTTGAAAAACACATAACATGGGACCCTTCATTCCTCTAAAACTAGGCTACATGTTTTTGTTTAACATTTCACCTATAATGTTGTTAGCAAATTAATACATTTTGTTAGTTGTTAGTGATTAGTAAATGATTAGTGAACAGTTATATAACTGTTCCTCGGATTTGTTCCTCCCTCTGCTCTTCCACGGCCTATATAAAGGCATGATGTCTGTATCTTTTTTCATAGCAATACATACAATCTTCTTGGAGCACCTAACATTGGTATCGGAGCAAGTTTTGCCTGTCCCGCGTGTTTGAGTGCATGTCCGTTCTTTGCTGTGCATGCATGGAGACTGAGACTGTCCCTCTTTGCTGTGCGTGCGTGAAGGAGGAGAGGAGACTGAAACTGTCCCGTTTCTCCCGTTTGTGCTATGCGTGGCGCTGAAGGAGGTGAGTTCATGTGCGTGGAAGACTGTCCCATTTTTCCTTTGCGTGGAGAGTGCTTGTCCATGCTTGTGCATGAAGAGTGCTTGTCCGTCTGTGCGTGGAAGACTGTCCCGTTTTTGCTGTGCGTGGAGAGTGCTTGTCCGTGCTGTGCGTGGAAGACTGTCCCGTTTTTGCTGTGCGTGGAGTTCTTTGCTGAGTGGAAGACAAGAAGAAGAGAAAAACGTGCTTGGTAGGAGCCCTCAAGGAGCCCTCAGTGACTGTTTTGTTCTTCTTTGCTCCATTAAAACTGTGCAAGTGAAGAAAGCCTACAAATTTCAAAACAGTGTGTGCGCGTATGTCACAAATTTCCGATGCACAAAGCACCACAAGCAATGCACCAAATATTTGGGCATTGAATGACAATGAAGACACCACTGGGCTGTTCTTTGCCTTGGTCAACGAGCTACACAACACTGGGAACATTCTCTTTGACGAGATTGTGCGCCGAGGACTGTTGGAATACTTTTGGTTCGACGTTCGATGTCAAGCACGGCGGATTCGTGCAGAACTTGAACGTGGTTATGATGCAGATGACGAACGTGAAATAGAACACCCACAGGAGCGTCGGCGTCTCACTGCATGAGCCTATAGAGCCCATCTTTGGGATGATTCCTTCAGTAAGCATTGTAGCCATTTTTGAAAAATAAATAAATAAATAAAATACATTTTTGAGTTTTTGAAAATGTACGCTCTCAAAAATATTGCTATCGATGCCCAACTCTTGAAAGGGCCAAATTTTGCCGCATGGAAAACCAAAATGCGACGACGATTTTCAATTCGAAGATCTTTGGGGGATTGTCTCTGGCAAAGACGCCCCTCCCACAGACGATGATCTGTTGGAAAAATATGAAAAGGCTGATGCAAAAGTGCTAATGCTCATCACCCTGAGTCTTTCTGATGAGGTGCAACCATACATTCGGGAAGCAACTGCTTCTTCTCAGGCATGGAGCGCATTGTGTACCATCTACGAAGCTAAGAATCTGACGACAAAGTTGCAACTTCAGACAAAGCTTCATACGATGAGTATGCATGATGGCGAGTCAGTAGAAGCTTTCTTGCGGCGTGTAGCTGAGTTACGTGTAGAACTCTCTGCACTCGGTGAACCAGTGGACGAAAAGTTGTTTGTCCCGCTCACCCTGCAAGATCTTCCTTCATGGTTTCAGCCACTGATCACCACGTTGACAATCACTCAATAGGAGGTGAGTTTTGCAACCCTGGTGAATTATCTCCAGCAGGAAGAAGCCATGCAAAATGTACAAGAAGCCTTCGAAGACAAGGCTCTTATCACGAGGCAAAAACATAAGCCTTGGAAAGGGCAATCAGCCCCCCAAAATCAGAAGCAGCATGCTCAGCAGCCATCTTCACAGCGGCCACCACAGCGGCCACCCCAGAAGCAGCATAATCACAAGGCGGATCGGTGGTGCCACATTTGCTCCACGGATACGCACACGACTGCGAACTGTTATTACAAAGTGAAGTATGGAAATTCTGGAGAAGAGAGCACTTCGGCGAGGATATTCCAAGAAATCCCGATGGCATGCTCGTAATCAGAGACAGAAGGGCCACATTGCTGCTCAGCAGGATGCCACCTCCGATGAAGAGGTACCAGATACGACTCATTCTGACATTGTTCTAGTCTCATAGACTTCACAGCCATCAGAAGATGTCTGGTTGATTGATTCAGGTGCCAGCAAACACATGACTGGCAACAAGAAGTTGTTCCATACTCTGAGTGACCGGCCCACTGGAGATCGGATCACCATTGCAGACAATCAAGAGTATATTGCAGCAGGGATTGGTGATGTCATCATTCCTCTTGGAACACGAAGATGTACACTCACAAAGGTGCTCTATGTTCCAGGTTTGACTTCAAATCTTTTGTCTGTAAGTCAACTTCTTAACCATAGAATGCAGGTTGAATTCTTTGTTGAAAAAGGGGTCAAGTCCTGCATCATTTCCCAGGGAGAGTCAGTCATTGCTCAAGCATTTCTGAAGGGCCGTCTATTTGCACTGGATGCGGTCACTTCATCTAGCGTTGCTCTCTCTGCATCAACACAGCGAGTCCACTGCACTTTGGCACTTTCGATATGGTCATCTTTCTGCCGGGGCTCTGCATCAACTCAGTGCGAAGGAAATGGTAAGAGGGCTTCCTCCACTCTCCCATTCCTTACCTGTTTTCTCGGGATGTCTTGTGGGAAAACAACATAGAGGTCCATTCAAATAGAGCTCTTATCATTCTACAGAGCATCTTCAGGTCGTTCACACCGATCTGTGCGGACCCTTGCCAACTAGCTTCCAAGGTTTTACGTACTTTTAGCTCATCATTGATGATTACTCACAGAAAATGTGGGTATATTTCCTTCGGAAGAAGAGTGAGGCACTTGCAAATTTTCAAACCTTCTACCAGTAAGCCACCGGGTAGTCTGGGAAGCCTCTTCTTCTCCTCCGCTCAGATCGAGGGGGGGAATTTGTGTCAAAGAAGTTCTTAGCATTACAAGCAAGCGCGATGGCATTCAACAACATTTATTTGCTCCCTACATGCCCCAATAGAATGGGATTTCCGAGCGACACAACAGGACTGTCATGGAGATGGCTCGTTGTATGCTCTCGACCACCAAGTTGGAGGATCAGTTTTGGGCAGAAGTAGTCCAAACAGCAGTGTATCTACTCAACCGGGCACCCACGAAGATCTTGCAGAACAAGACACCGGAAGAGGTATGGACTGGTCATAAACCTTCTATTCATCATTTGAGAGTTTTTGGTTGTACTGCATATATGCATGTTCCAGATAAGAGAAGGAAGAAGATCAATCCAAAGACACTGCCATGTCTTTTCTTGGGGTATAGTACTACCTCAAAGGCATATCGTCTCATGGATCCTGAGACGAAGAAGATCTACGAGAGTCGAGATGTGGTATGTGATGAGTCGTCCTTTGACTCCCTGCCACACAATGGAGATCCAGTACCGACCTCGTCACATAGATTGCTCACACATCCAGATGATGAGCAAGATGATTCTTCTTAGAGAGAAGAAGAGCTGAGTGGAGACTTGTTCATTGATCTTGGCACACTGGAAAACACATCTTCACATCAGCAGCTGAAGCACCAACGTCGAAATGGGTCCATAAGTACTATCGGGGATGCTCACACTGAACTCACTTCTTAGTACTTCTATAGGAGTTAGAACACGAATTCAAGCTAGACATGAGGTAAATTTTGCACTCATGAGTTCAGTTGTTGAGAGCACCGAACCTAACAATGTTCATGAGGCATTAGACCAACCACAGTGGAAACAGGCTATGGATCTTTGAATATGATTCCCGATTGAGAATCGGACGTGGGAACTTGTCGATCTGCCTCCGGAGTAAGAAATCCATTAGCTGCAAATGGATTTTCAAAACAAAATATAAATGAGATGGTTCAATCGCAAACACAAAGCACAACTTGTTGCAAAGGGTTATGCTCAGCAAGAAGGAATTGACTATGACGAGACCTTTGCACCCACTGCGAAGATCAAAACCATCAGAGTTGTATGTGCACTGGCAGCACAAAATGGATGGAAACTTCAGCAGATGGATGTCAAGAGTGCTTTTCTAAATGGTGATCTCAAGAAGAAGTGTACATGGCCCAACCTGAAGGGTTTATAGACGAGCATCAACCACAGAAGGTATGTCATCTGATAAAGTCTCTTTATGGACTCAAACAAGCACCTAGGGCATGGTATATAAAAATTGATGATCACCTATTGCAGCATGGATTCACTCGTAGCCCCTCAGATACAAATTTGTATATCAAGAAGGTAGGAACAGAGATTGTCATTCTGGTTTTGTACGTAGATGATCTTGTGATCACAGGAAGTTCTGACAATCTTGTAGATGATGTAAAGAATGATCTGAAGAAATCCTTCAACATGACTAATTTGGGGCTACTTCACTATTGTCTTGGCTTAGAGATATGGCAGAAGAAGAATCATATCTTCGTCTCCCAGATGAAATATGCCAAGACACTCCTGGAAAAGTATGGGATGTCAGATTGTAAACCAATGTCCACACCTATGGAAAAAGGTTTGCAACTATCTAGATTCCAGGATTCACCACAGGTAGATGGCACTCACTACAGGCAGCTTGTGGGGAGTCTCATTTACTTGACTTATACCAGACCAGATCTTTGCTTTTTTGTGAGCTATCTCTAGATTTATGCAGGAGCCGAAGAAATGTCATTGGATAGCAGCAAAGCATGTGTTGAGATATGTCGAGTAGTTGACTTTAGTGCAGAGTATCAGAAGAACACTCAGTTCTTCTTACAGGGATATACAGACTCAGACTATGCAGGATCCATTGATGACAGGAAATCCACTTCAGGATATGTTTTTCATCTCGGATCTGGACCTATCTCGTGGATCAGCAAGAAGCAAACTGTTGTTGCTCTCTCATCCACTGAGGCTGAATACCGCGCTGCACGAGGAGCTGTGTGCGAAGCAATTTGGTTACGTCGCATTCTTGCAGATATAGGGATTCCTGAAGAGAAACCTCCCATCATTCACTACGACAATCAAGGTGTGTTGAAGCTTGTGAAGAATCCTATTTTCCATGAACGAACAAAGCATATTGAGGTCGAATGTCACTACATTCATGAACAGGTCTTGAACCACCAAATTCAGCTCCAGTACTGCCCTACTGATTCTCAGGTTGCAGATATTCTCACCAAGCCTCTCGGCAAGGTGAAGTTTGATTTGTTTAGGGGGTACATTTGTAAGAGCAATGTATTAAGGGGGGGAATGTTAGCAAATTAATACATTTTGTTAGTTGTTAGTGATTAGTAAATGATTAGTGAACAGTTATATAACTGTTCCTCGGATTTGTTCCTCCCTCTGCTCTTCCACGGCCTATATAAAGGCATGATGTCTGTATCTTTTTTCATAGCAATACATACAATCTTCTTGGAGCACCTAACAAATGCTTCTTTTAGAATTTTCTTGTTTCTCCTATGGAAATAACTTTATATAACATGATTTTGACTAGGATTGTATATACACACGTGCATCTTATAATATTTGACTTAAGGATTTATTTGAAAGAGTTTTGTTTACTTGGTTTGGAAAAATATTGTTGTTACTAAGGAGGAAAATTCACATGAATAAAAGGAGGGTTACTAGATCAATAGAAAACCTATCTTGATTTCATTTCATACCATTGTTTAATACTAGTAATACACTCTTTTCATCTTCAAGTTATTACAATGGCCTATGAAGGTAAACTCATTAAGTTGTATCATTATTGATTCAAAATATGTTGCTCCAATTAGGAATTCATATTTTCACAATCATATTGCACATGGCGGAGTGCATTACACGTGTTCTGTTATAGAGTTTTTTTCCTTGAATTTAAGTGATGAATTTCACATTTCAAACTTCTTATTTTCCGTCATCTTAAGGATTCACTCTCATTAAGAATGGGTTAATTACTTGTTTCACCCATAAATTATACTTCCTAAGTGATCCTAGATTTAATATATTCCTATCTACACCTGTGGTTCTACTAACTTTCACAATTCCAACAAGATTGCAATCTCCTTAACTCACAAAACCTTGGCTATAGTTGAAGGTATCCCATTCTCAAGGCTGAATTTTATTATTTCATTAGCATTGTTATTAAATATGCATTTATGGTGGAAAGCAGAACATATGATCATGCATCATATTTGGTTTTTTCATTTATTAGGTTGTTTTATTAGTCATGGATCTCTACTTTATTACATTCAATTTATGATCACATTTTACATTTGTGTTGGTTGTGACATCACTCAATGGCGTACCATTTTTGTAGCGGTCATTCCTTAGTTTAATCTTATTTACCCTTTTACTAAGCTGCATTTATGTGCTTACTTTTTTGTGTATTAACATCATTTGGGAATAAACGTGATTCCTACAAAACTTACGTAACACTTAATGATTTAAGGCTACAAGGAGTACGATCTCACACAATTCAACTCAAGAACTATATATATTTTTAAAATTCTTCCAAGGAACTATTTAAATCGTTTAGTAAAAGGCATCAACAATTCTTTCACCAATACCCTTAAGAGAGGCTGCATGATCTATTAACTTCAAAAGAAATCATGGATGGGGGAAACTACACCCTACGAGAAAAAAATAGTAAACTTCTACCGAGGGTAACAATTATCTAAGAGAGACAAAGGGATTTCCATAGAAAAATTTGTAAAATTTTATGTGTATAAAAATATTTTACGGGTAATATTTACAATCATTGGTAATAATACTTCATATATCCTTTGTTCATTAGCATCATAAGAGGTCACTCGATGTATTACATTCATTTCTACTCAAGGTTTTCTACACCCTACCACAAGACAAACTTAGAGTAATCAAATGTCCCTTCCTTGCAAAGCCTTCGTGCCACTTGAGGTATTCAAAGAATACAATTTAACACTTTTATTTAACACTTATCTTATAAAGGTTTCCATCAAGTTGAGTTTAATTAAAATTGCACTTAGGGCTCTGCGCTTGACTATAGGTTAGTTTAAGGTGTGAAAACATATTTATCCCATTAAACCTTCATAGGGGACAAAGGTGTTAGGTTGTTACTAGCCGAGTTGAGACCATTAAAAAGAGTTTAATGCATAGTACACTAGTGCACTAACTCAACTTGTGTCATTAGGATTTTACAAAGGGTTCATATAATGATAAATCTATCCCGAGTATATTATTAAGAATATGGTTACCACTAGGACAACAACGCCCATATGAACATTGAATTATAACTATTCGATGAAGATGAGTAGACCTATGACACCAAGAAGTGTTAGTCCTATTTACCCTATGAATGAAAAGGTTACTCAACTGATCTATTTCTTTGTGTAAGGAAATTTAAGTTATAGAAATGGTCTTTGAATAATTTTCTTAAGTGTAGGACAAGAAGTCTAATATTTGGGATTAAAGTATTTCTTAATACATTAGGGTTTTACAAACCTAGATGTGACATGATTGAGAGGGAGAGTACGAAAAAGGTTGAATACTCGCTGCATTTATATGGTTTAAAAATGATAAGTTACTTCCAAACATTTTAATTTTATCTATGAACCATGATACTTATTTGGCGGGTAATAGTTTTGGATCAATTTGACACAACCGAATAATCAATAAAACTCTATGTATTTTCTTTCGCATGCATAGTACAAGGGATATTATATAGCCATAAGTACAACCAAACCACCTCTTAATAAATAGGAGGTGTTACAACAAATAACTGAAATAATATTCACGGGTAAAACATACTTTATAATATATTGTTGAAACAATATATTATAACAACATATTATAACAACATACATTCTAACCAAATATTTAATATATAACAATATTAAATATTAACTAACAAACTACTTATTTACCTCTCAAGTAAATACCAAAGTATAATGTAAACATTATATTTCCTAAAATTCCCCCTTAATGTTTACATTGTAATAAAAGATCTTTCACGCTTCCCTCTGCACACTGTGCCCGCCTCGTGCCCTAATGATCTTGGGACACACTTGAGGCGAAGGTAGAAGAAGGAACAAATCAACTTCTTATTGACCATGTACTATCGGGAACACATCGACCGCGAGGATGGGTTCACGCTCAGAATCATCTACTTATCAACCTGCTCACTCTATGGAACACATCTAACCTACTAGTGTGGGAACTCAAGCATGAACACATCGAACAACCCTCAATGGTTTTTAGGAGGCTAACCACAAACCTAGGTTTAAACAAGAACACATCTGAATGTTTTACCTCATCAAGACTCATGATGCTACCTTTCACTATGCTATCTATTCTTTACTATGTTTTGGCATTAGGGAAATAGGGATAATCACATATACAATCGAAAACTGGATATGGAACATTAGATCATGTTGATCATGTTCCCCCCTCAATGTGAAATTTCCACTTATTGAAAACTGCAAATTGTAAAAACTGAAGCACACGACTAAAAACAAACTCACACTGCACACACGTGCCACCAAATCAATGAAGTGGCCCTTTTTTTGATGTGATGAGAGGTGGTTGTTTGTCCTCCGGCTTGTGGTGCCTCCATCCTCCAATAACATGCTGCTAACTCAGTAAGATGTAAACATGAAGTACATCTATTTCCAGATTGAACTTATTATAGCTTCCCTCCTACAATGTGAAACACTTTATTTTTAGGACGTCGGATAACACCGACAATGCATACGTGAGGCAATTTTTTTACGGTCTTTAACTCTTGACACCATGATAACGGAAACCTAAAATCACCTATTTGAAAATAATATGAAATGACCTTTTGACCATGTGCCAAATTTTTGAATATAAATGATGAGTACCGACTAGATTGAGTTTGATGAAAAAATTAAATACTTAAGATTATAAATGTTGTAAAGACTCTAAACTTATAAAACCAAACACTCAATTAGATCTCTATAGACTTCAAACAACACACTATTAAAATAATTGAATGATATGGACCAATGAAAAGAATTTAGAATGACACGACTCGATAGTTTTACGAGACAATACTTGACTTAATCGACATCAATATATACTATCCAATTAGAAACATGGAATAAACAAACAACCTAAAACATGGAATAGACACTAAAACAATAAATAGACTATTTAAAACTTGTCAAAACTTGTCAAAACAACTTACTAAACTCCACGTTTGACTTTTAAAATATGTGAATTTCTACACGATCTCCACCACCATCACGTACATAGGCACATGTTGAGCAACCAAGGCACCCACAACAACAAATGCATGGGATCCAATGTGGCAAAATTGGTGTACACTAGCAACTCGCTGCAATGACATCTCAAAGTCTTGCATGCAACACACTCCTAATATGTGCCACGTGTTGGATGTTAGATGCACAACTCGCTATGAGTATATATCACTACTACAAGGGGGTGTTTTGAGACAATAATAGAGACAATACTTGATCAAATTGTCTCAAATAGAGACAATAAAAAAGTTGTATATTGTCTCTATTATTGTCTCAAAGCGGGTGTCTCTAATATTGTCTCTAATTATTGTCTCTTCTAGAGACAATATAGGTTGATACATATTTTGTCTCTTGAGAGACAATATAGTTTTTGTCTCTCTAGAGACAATATTTGTATTGTTTCGCTAGAGACAATACAAAATACTGATTTTGTCTCTCTAGAGACAATACTAATTTCAATTTTTATTGTCTCTCTAGAGACAATACGAATTTAAAGAATGAAAAATCTGAATTTCAAGAATAAATAATAACCAAATATCATATAGTGCAATCGACGGCTACATATCGTCTATGATGTTAGAGTAGACCGGTAAGGAATATCATAAATTAAAAACAATTTGATTTGAATCTTGTGCCCAACAAATGGGTCCACAAACATTTTATTAATATCAAATAAGATAAAATACAAAAGGGTGTCTAAATACTGTTAACCCTTTAAATACAATGATAAAATACAAAAGGGTGCCTAAATTCCGTTATCCCTTTGCATACAATATGAACACCTCTCCACCCCCAACTTCAAGCGATCTGTCTGCTTCCCTAGTGCTACTTTGAGGTTTTTTTCTTAACTTTAATTTTGAGTCAGTGTCTCTCTGTCGGCAGTTGTCATTTCATGTTCTTCGCTTTGATTGTCTCAACTTTGATACAATTCTCTACTATCAATAGCACCAAGCAACTCATCTTTAGTCTTCATGAAAACAAAGATTATAATGACTCGTTGCGTTTATCAACTATCACTTGAAAATTTATAACAAACATCTCATTAAAATACTGAGGTTGAATTAAACATATAACAAGAAACCATCAACCTTTCATAAAAAAGGCCATCTTTAATAACAAGGCATGTCTATGCTGAGCCTTTTCATAATGTGACAGGTAACTTGAAAATACAATACATAATAACATTGCTCTTATACTTGAAGTTATTTTGATGATACGAGCTCACATAAAAAAGAGTATAGTCACCTCCAAGCATAACTTGACCACGAGCTTTCGTAGGCCAGGATGAGAAAAGTTTGTATTGAAGTAAACAATATGGAGAGCTTGAAAAACTTCAGCAAAAAGGTATAAAGAGGGTAAAACAGTTTGCAGCCAACCTTCAGAGAAACCCCTCCGACTAGAAATCCATCAACATTAAGATGTGCTGCCAACTCAACACAATTTCCAGCATTTACTAAACCTGCAATATGCAAAACAAGTAATGGTGTGTTTATTCCAGTCAAACAAGAAGCTGATTGGCACATATTAAAGTGCTTCTGCACGACATTAGTAAGAACATGTTATCCTAGATGAACATAGACAATTTATCCACTCTTTACAATGACCTTAAAATTTCAGCAATATTCAAGTTTCCTCCTCCATCATTGACCCAAAAGAAGATGGCAATGATGATAAGAATAAAAAATCATTCAAACTGTTAGAGCATGCAACATATCTATTAGAGCATATAACAATTACAAACCTCAAAATACAAGCTAGATAGCCTTAAACTTCAGTCACTAGCAAAAGATGCCTCTTGACAAAGAATGTACCTTTGCATGTTCTAATTCCTCAAGAAGCAGAATTCTTGCTCCATCCCCCATGAAAAACCAATCACGATCCTGTCAAAAAGTGGAGCAATTAGTTTAGCTAATTTGAAAAGTTGTCCCAAAATCAAGTATGAGATGCTTTGATATTAGAAAAACGCAAAAGGAGATCAATGACATTATTCTTTTGTTGGATCATCATAATGGACCAATAATCATACTTCATCCCATGGACGTGATGCTCTTGTGGGATCATCATTCCTTTCTGACAATGCCCGCAAGCTACAAATCCCCCAAGACCTGCAAGCAAACATATGTTCACCAGATCAAAACTCAAAGAATACTTGCAGACGGTGACCATGTGAAGCCCGGTAAAAGTAATTATATGAATATGGTTATTATACAATCATATCATAATCCTGTAAAAAATAACTCAGAGTCACAAGCCAAAATACAAGAAGAAAATAGATGCTACTTGACTTTACCTATTGGAATAATAGCAGCATTAGAGCCACCGAAAGCATGACATCTTAAAAACACACCAATTTGAAAACATGTAGATTCAGTGCCTCCGTAATGAAATGTATCTCTTTTGTAAACAACGAGTAATAAGATAAGTGTAAACAACTTACAGCTTCACCCCGAATTATATGATTTGCAGCACCTATGAGATAGAAAGTGCTTGTTGCACAAGCAGTAGAAATAGAGTCATTTGGACCCATCCATCCCTACAATTGAGGCATTCAGTATGCAAGAATAAGTGTGCATCTATTTTGCATAGCTCAGTATGAAAGAGAGATTGTTCTTGTAAGTCTTTATGTTGCCATATGTTACTTAATACTGTGATTACTTGCAAATGTATTCTAAATAACTCTTTAAATTAATATGAATGAACATGGTTGTGAAGTACTTGGAATGGTAGATGGTGAATTCCTTAGTGAAAGTGAGTATGGTTAGGCTTTGTAACCGAAATATGATGCAAGAAATGATGGTGGGAGGATTCATTCAAAAGAGAGAGAATTCAAGAAGGATGTGGCAGAGCTTAGAATGCAAGGAGTAATTCGAAAGCCAAAGGTGAGAAGTTTCTTGAGATATGTTGTCTCAATTCTGAGAAGAACCCAAAAAACAAGGTTTTGCATTTGATTCTTGTATTCTTGAGCTCCCAACGAATGGTATGAGGGTGTTAGGTATTTAATAAAGATGAAGACAAATTTCATGACATTATAATTTCTCCTTTGTTCAGTTGCTATTCCTCAAATCTTATGAAACTCTGTATTTTCCAGGATTTTCAAGACTGTACTGAGCTTTCATATGTTTCTTTTTATATCGAGATGCTAATAGCTTGTTAGGGGTTTGCTGTACGTATGGAGGCATGTAGAATTTGGTAGGAACCTCGGTATATTCTTGGTGTGTCGATATTTACGACAACCCTTATATTCTGCCTTGACTGTCATATAATCCTATGGATTTCCTGTGCTGATACAGGTCTGTACAACATTCTTACATGTTCCCCTGATATCTAGATGACTACAAGTTGTATTTTTGGATGTATGTCTTGGAACGAGGCAGTAACTGTAGGATCCTTTGTATATTCTTGAAGAGTCACTGGTTCTTAAATCTCTCATGCTCTGTCCTGTTCTTAGTAAACATGTGCTTAGGGTTACAAATTGTGATTTTGGAAACTGTAGCATTGAAACCTGGCTGTCATCATATAGGCCTCCATCAGAACTTTTGAGAGGGAATGTAATATAAGCCTAAGAGTATGTTTGGAGAGCTTAATACTTTGAAACCCCTATAACTCTACCCTGTGACAGTGACCTTCTGACTTTGGGCTCTAAAATCCTATCAATAACTCATTCCTCTGTTTAAGCAAAGAAGGCTTGACTTGATCATCTTGGCCTCCATCAAATTAAGTTGAGATGATTCCCTTTATCCATGTTTCATGAGATGTTCTCACAACTTTGAATGCGACCTTGGCATTCAATACATCTAGGTGAAGATCATAGGGGTGAATTATGCTACAAGGGCTTTGACCCCTTAGGTCACTTATACCAAGATCTAGTTCTACGGTAGTAATTTCTTCATTAAATTCTCCTAATTCTCCCATTTAAACACTTGCTTACTTTACTCTACCCCATGTCAAAACCTTAGAAATAGTACACTTATGAACCACTCATGATGACCACTAAAATCTACCCTTTACCCTCAAATAAAGTCTGTTACCTCCGAGCATCAAAAATGCACAATTTTTGATGGGAAATTTCAAATACAGAGGGAAAATTTGGGGATCTTCGTCACATTCAAGAAACCCTAATAGAAATTTTAAGAATATCAAAGTATTCAATCAAAATTTTGAACGGTGGAAAAAGCAAACTAATGATTCCATATAAACTTACATCAAAAAAAGTAATTTAGAACTTATAAAGTCATATTACATACATGGAAAATAAATTAGGTAAGTGCTCCTTATACCCTATAGATCTTTCTAACTAAGAGCCACACCCAAGGGTCGCCCACCAACAAATGTTGAGCATTGAACATTACGAGACACTTTACACATCATAAGTAGAGAGACTAGAATGCACACAATCTAGACATTTATAAATAATTGATATGTCTTATCATAAATGAAACATAGAGACTTTCACTTGGGATTTTTCAGCAATATCGTTTGAGAAGATTGCGATCCCTAGCTTTGAGGAGAAAGCACTACACTAACATTTTAACTACACTTGTCACTCGCTTGTTTCTTTCAAACACACGAATGAAGACCCAAGCTCTTCCTCTTCTAGGAGTTTCAAATAAATAAAGAAAGTAAGTAGTCCATAGAAAGAAGCATTTTCCTCTGAAAAGGAGATGAATAAAGGAATCATCTTCAATGTTCTTGCAAAAATAAAAAGAAAGTTAGATATTGCTCTTGGAAAACTCAACAATGTTCTAAATAGTAATTCCAAATTGTATATCTCTTCCACATGACTTTGTAACATGGCACTCTGACTTATTAGATGGCTCTACCATTTTTTGAGCACAAAATCAGTAGTGTGTATGTGTATTCAAGCTTCTTATCACTTCGAAAGAATCCAAGCACTCTTGAAACACAATTTAAAGGTAACTAGCCGTATTATTTCAAGGAGTACTAAAAGAGACCAAATTGGCCTTTTATACAGTTTTGAGTCTCAATTCAAAAAAAAGCACATGTATTAATGTAATATATATAGTTAATCTTAGGAAAGTCAATGTATGAGATTGATCTTCAATACAAAATACCAAACATTGGTCACACATTTATGGCTTTTTGATTTATGATGTTTTTGTTCTTTGGTACTTTTCACCACATCCATTCACCTTGGAATTAGAAAAATATCAAATATACCCTCAAACACACTGTCTTACTTCCTCAAGTGGCGTGTAGTAAGGCTATTCACGGTGATAATTGACCATCTTAAGACCATCACATAGCAGTCCAAGGTGTGAGGTTCCCTAAGCCTTTAACTGCAGTTGCATACTTTTCTTTCATTTGAACAACTTGAAACCAAGATTTCAAAACCATATATGTATATGCTTCTTCACTTACACATTAAGGATGATCTTCATACCCTAAGATCATTCATGCAATCACTAGTTCTTCGAAGACATAGCCATGCATTTGACCACCAAGAGGGAAAACATATTAAACATAGAGGTTATAAGACCATGTCAAAAGAACCTCATCATGGTAATAACATCATTTCAAGGTATTAAGTAATCCAACATTGGTCATCATAACTTGTTTTGTTTTTCATTTTAACTTGTTACTTTGTCAGAAAGGTTCCTTTCTCACCATTGGACTTCCCAAATCAAGGACTCTTCACCGCCTGGGGGTTGCATACAAAGACACAAACTTCTTAAGTTTAGATTCCCTTTATCCTATTTGAGATGTTTCCCCAACTTTATGCACCGATCCTTGACAAATTATCCCAGTTCTATTTGAAAATTATGCTAGTGACCTACTTAGGTCTCTTTGTGCCCAACCGTGCCTAGTTCTCAAATGGTCATGAGGGAGATTCTTCATTAGGGAGGTGTCGGATAATTCTCATTTAAAGAGTTTGAGCTGATCAGGGAGGTAGTAGATCAATCCCATACATAATGGACAAGAGTTTCTGGTGTTGTGATCTAGCCATTGGGGAGGTTACCCTCATTGGGGCGAGCACCATTACCACACCTTGAAAGCCAATGTGGATACCCTGAAACTCATCCAGCTGGGATTGACATTTTCTGATGAGGGAAACTCCATTCGCCCGAGATTTGGGGACTCTTCATGTGGCAATTCAATCTGAGAGAATTTAATCCCGGGGAAGACATCCATGCCCCTGATTCCATCGAGTTGAGAATAAAGAGTATCGATTTCAAGAAAAATAATTGTTTAGGTATCATATTAAGCATTTTGCAGAGCTCCCTGATGTTGAATGAAAAATTATATTTGTGAATCCTTATATATGAGATGGATACTTTCACGGTGCCTAATCGTATGATTTTGGGTATTTGATCAAGGATTCGATTTACTACTTGCCCCACACCCAAGAATGATTTTTCCGTTTGATGAGATTGTATTTTCCAAGTGTGTATGATGTCAAACATATGATCAAGTTTTGTGATGGGTTGTATGGAGGTGCCAAAGTAGAATATGTGAAGTGACAAAGTGGAAGAACGAGGAATATGCCATGTTGGGAGTCGAAAGATTCTTACTTCCTCTGTTTTCATGAAATTGAAAGAGGGGTTTTTCAAGAGATCCATGGACAAACATACAAATGTCTTATATGGACTGGGTTTGGACAACTGCTATTGAAAACTAGCATGTTAAACTATTCTCCTTTGTACATTGTAATTACAACAATAATCAACAAAGAGCTACTTAAACTTTTGACAAACCATAATTTTTTTTGATAATTACTCGTGTTCTTCCTTCATCACATTTGAATATACCCATTTCTTCCCTCAAAATACCACAGATAATCTTGCAATTTCAATCTACTACAACCATTAAAGCCTATGGATCATCTGAAAGCTTTAGAACTTTTTAGCAAAGAGGTCTTAATGCAATTTAACAATTCTCCAGTAATAAAATGTCAGAAATTACAATTCTTACCACACTGCTTGCATCTCTTCCTCCACAAAGCAAAAGTAGACCATCTGAACGAGCACTTGCAATTGCATACCTATCAATGCAAGCAAATGATTAGCAATGGAAGATTCAACAGATACATTACTGACTTATTGAAACGAGATCAATACATTTGTCTACAAACCAAAAGATAATACCTGGGGGCTGCAAACCAAAAGATAATGACCATAATAGAATTAAAGATCAATCAACCTTATTGAGTATATTATAGCCATCTCATCAAAAAGAAGGTTATAGAAGTTCTTATGAGGCAAAAAAAGCCATCTTAAAATGTATAGATACATACTATAAATCTGGCTATCACATAAATATCTGTGTTTGACACGCATTTGAGCGATTTTGGTAATGAAATAGCCAATAATTCATAAAATAACAGTCAATTTAAATCTATTTAGCCGGATAGGAAAAATGTCTATTCTTTTTTGTCCTCTTTTGACGAGGAACTATAATAGATGGTGCAACATGATAATCATCCTGAACTCTTGTCTGTTGGATTTCTGGGTTGTTTTCCAGATGAGTTCCAAGAAGGTCAATCGATTCATTTTGTCCAGCAACAAAATCATCACATCCTTCTGTGGCATCTTCATGTTCACTGTCAGTTGCACCCTTTAAGGAGTTTGATTGTTGCACATCCTATTAAACAACATACTTTAGTTAATTAAATTATCACAACATTGATACTTAAATGTTTTATTATGTCATCAAATACTATAATAAACTTACCTCAGATTCATGCTCAATGACCAATTTCTCCCCTCGATCTATCATATGTTGCCGGAGCCCTTGGGAACCATGCATTAGTGCATATTTCAGATCTTCATCTGAAGCTTCCTTTCGAAAGTGGTGAACCTAAGTGTACAAAGACATTTTAATTTATCAAGTATCATTTGTCATCCAATACATTCAAGTCACCAAAAAAATATAAAAAATTAAATGAAATTATTCACTTACCAAGCTCCCACGAATACTATTATACCCACCCGACCCCAATTTATGGGACCCAATACTTGACAACCTAGCTTGGGTAGCCTTTGTTGTATCTCGAAGGCGTCTTTTACCTCCTTCTCGTGCAGATGGCATGTAGTTTGGATTTTTGAAGGACTTTCTCTTGAATTTGGCATCTTTGATAAGCTCATCCCATGTTGTTTGGTTAGTGATCCAAGCTGGTCGGGGATATCTCAAGTCATTTGTTAGCTTTGACCTTATTTTGTCTCTTTTAGAATGAATGAATTTCCGTGCATAATCCATTATGAAATCCTTGTTAAAACCGGGATTTCCAAACTCTTTTATGACATCTTCAAAGAGTTCATCTTTCTTAGAATTGGCTTGCTTTCTCCAATCCACTTGTATGGTATTTCCAAATAGGCATTCTGCGCGATGAAATAGAAATTGGAAAAATTTCGACCCCATTTCATCTTTTAAGACATTTCCATCCGAGGTTAACAAGATTGTAACCTCTTTCTTTCCTTTTGTGTTCACTGTGGAGATTGTTGCAGTCGTAGGGGTCACAGTAGCTTCCCCATTAGGTACATCAGGGGGCATGCCATTTTCTTCCTGTATGTATAGAGCATGAATGTTTGTTAGGACTATTGTAAACCATGCAATATGAAAAATTGCTGTTATGACTGTTTTATAGCACATGAATGATAATTAGGACTGTTAGGAATATTTTATACATAATTAATTATCATAAGCATACCTGTTCAGGTGCAGCAAGACCTGTACTTTCCAGCAATGTAGACTCCAATGCATGAATTTGCTTAATTACTTCCTGTCTAACTTCATAAAATTCAGGAGTATCTGGTAGGAGCGTTAAAATTTTGGCTTGTGATTCTATGATACTTGTCAAGGAAGCATGTTGTGGTGTTGGAGGGTGAATTCGGAGAGAACCCACACATGAAGGGTTACTCCTTAACTCTGGTGCTATATTATGTGTTGGCATGCTTGACGGAATTGGAATACTAAATGTTTCAATGTTGGATGTAGAAAGTATGGTACGGGATTTACTTGTCGGCGGCACTCTCATGTTAGGATTTTCTAGTGCATATGTAGAGGGCCTGCCACGATCCTTCAAAATATCATAAAACAAAATTATTAATAGTAAAAAAAAACTTCAAAGTTGTATGTAACATTGAACAACTTCACTAACAAATGAATAATAACATATGCAATACTAAATTGGTAAGGTATGCTTTGACATTTTGTTGGCCATTGCATGTTGAGAGCAGCAAAACAGAACTGCTTTGACATTTTGTTGGCCATTTCATGTATCCAAAAATATATATATTCAAAAGGACCAAAAGGTGTGCATCTTCATATAATCTTCAATAAGGAAACATTTAATGAAACAAGGAAACATGTGCAATGTATGCATTGACATAGAGAAAAAAACATTAGCAATCCACTCATAAAATATATCAAATTGTGTTATGTCCTTACAATGAATTTAAGGTTTACATTATGATTAAATAAAATCATCTTCATCTGACATTACAATTTCCTCATCTGGAGGCATGAATACACCATAATTAATGGGCCCCAGATCCACAAATAAATTAATACCATGGTTCTCATGATCTTCATCCCCTTCAGCCATAGGTAAATGATGATCAATAAACTCATCATGTTCATGTATTTCATCACCAAAATGTTGTTCTTGTCCTACTGGAACTTCATCTTGTTCATATTCATCATCAATAGTCATGTTATCATCATCCTCCACTTGGTCATCTATGTCTTCAAGTGGATCTTCTACCTCTTCAATTACATCATGGCCTTCTACATCTTCGGAAAAGGTGACTCTTCGCCCTCTTGGATCATAATCTATCACAAAGGACCAGCCAGGGTGTTCTAAATTTGGAACAAGAAATATTTGACTACATTGGTTTGGAAACACATAAGGTTCAGAAGTAGATTCAAACCTCGATGTATTTATCATATTGAATCCATTCTCATGCAACAAAATAGTTTTGTCAAGGCCCACTTCAATGAGCCTATACCATTCAACACGAAAAATAACTTTTTTAAAAGATGTGAAATCAAGCTCTATTATATCCTCCAACACTCCATAATACCGAAGTGTACTCGTGATTGTGTTTGTGTCATATGCATGTGAACGACACTCCACTTCAAATGGTGCTGAAATTCCACTATCATAAGTTTTCCGCTTCTCATCGATCTTCCTGATTCGAAAATGATGACCGCTAATCCACATTGCTTTGTAATATGTTACCTAAATGCATATGTACATATTATCCAATTAGATTCAAGGACACAAAGTTAACTAACTAGTTTCAACGATAAAAAAATCTTTAGATTAAACAATTTTCATCATAATACTTTATTTGTATATTACCTCCCCATTTATAGATCCTTTAACGAAATCTACTTGTTTTTTTGTCACTGCTTTCATTCCCTTGGTTGCCTCGTGTTCAACATTTGTCTTTAACCAATGCCATGAGCATCTATCTGGCCATTTTCTTTTATGGCATGCAGGAAGTCCTCTATTAGAGTTTTGACCATGTCTATTATATATATCAGCCCATGCCTTTTCATCTTCTATTTTCTTTTGTTCAGCATACTTCTCCATCCATTGTAACATAAATTTAGAGTTGTATGCAACATACAAATGCAATGACTCCCACTCCTTAGCATCTACAACAAAAAGTATTTAACTAATCATTGATCTAACCATTCTTTAAAGGATGCATCATACAATACTTAGGATTAAAAAACTACTACTAACATTTAAGATTACCTTTTATCCTCTTTGAAGTTCCTTGACCCTCTAGTTTTCTATCTCCAATGGATTGAGGTTGTTGATCACCCCATAATCTTGGAGCCTCCAGATGCAATTGAGGCAAGTACTCAGATAAATGAACCATGGTTTGAAAAACCATGTACCCTTCAACCATAGAACCTTCAGGTCGAGCTCTTTGCCTCACAAAATGTTTTAGGACCTTCATATATCTCTCTACAAGCCACATTGTCCTGAGATGGATGGGCCCACATTGTTCAATCTCTTCTACCAGGTGTATAAGGTAGTGCTCTTGAGAATTGAAGAAACTTGGAGGGAAACACATTTGAATGTCACACATCAAAAGAGCAACATTCCTCTTCCAATAGTTCAGCTCATCTGGATGTATCTCTTTAGAAGATACCCACCTATAAATTTTACTAACAAGCATTAACATATCACCAGTTATAATATTTGCAAAATATATGTTAAAACAATTATAAAGACATTGAAAATGATATTTATAGAAGGAAAAAAATTAATTATTGAATAACAATTGATGGTTTATAATACCTCAAATATTTGGACAATTTGTAAATTGTTTGTGCGATGTCATGGTTGAAAGTGCTTTGTATTGTTGTAGGAAGCACATACTACACCAACATTGAAAAATAGCGTTTAAAATATATATTATCTTCTACATTACTAATATATTGAAAATTTCAATTATACTATCAAGAAATATAAGATATCACGAATTACCTTTATCCAATTATGCCAATCATGTGTTTTCATTCCAGAAAACTCTGAACCATCTCTTGTGAATACGGTTTTTAATGTCGCACCAAAACCAGTTGGAAATCTTATGGCACGCATAGTATCAAACATATATTGTTTCTCCTCTGCTGTAAGAACCCATGGCGCAGGATCATATGTGTTATTTTCATGTAACCACATGTTTGGCATCATATTGACGGTTTTGAGGTCCTTCCTTAATTTTATTTGGTCTTCATTGTTGGTTCCCTTTAGATGTTTCCATAAGCACTCTGCCACATTTTTTCCAATATGCATTGTATCAAATAAATGAGCTATTGGGAGATGCTCGTAATAATCTAACTTATAAAACTTAGATAGTCTTTTCATTCCCAATGGATAAGCTCTCCCTTCCTTTTTGTCATATGCTGATTTCCACCTCAAAGGGTTCATCCTTTTTGGCCGCCTCCTTTCCTCTTCCTTTCCATTGAACTTATTTTTCTCATGCATGCGATAACGATGGTTTTGAGGTAAGAAGTGTCTGTATTCATCGTACACGGTTTTTTTAAGATCCTTTGATTGCCTAGATACAGTGTTTGGCCCACATGATGGACAACCATGTTTCCCTTTAGTTTGTAGGCCTGAAAAATCAGTATGGAAACCATATTTAATTAATGGGCAGCAACATAAATAGAATGATTACAAATGAATATGATAAATAGATTACCACAACACACAGAGAGCCCCGGAGCGTCGTGAATTGTCCACATAAGTATTGCACGAAAAAGGAAGATCCTATCATTGCTAGGTCTTGATACATCATACATGTTGACACCCTTCCATAATTCGCATAACTCATCAATGAGAGGCTCCATGTATGTGTCCATATCTTTCACCTGGTGTTTTCCTATGAAGAAAATGTGAATTAAAATTTAAATATATTCATGTAAATGTACATCATTTTCAAGAGAACATAACACTAAGAAGTTCATATACCTGGTATTATTAGAGTTAGCATTGCATGCTCTTTTTTCATTGCCATCCAAGGGGGAAGATTATTGTTAACAAGGAAAACCGGCCAAACAGAGTATGTTGTTCTAAGATCTCCGAAAGGATTGACACCATCCATTGCCAATGAAAGTCTTGCATTCCTTGGCTCATTTCTTAAATCAGGCCATTTTTCTTCAAGCTCCTTCCAATCTTTGCTATCAGCCACCATACGCATGACACCATCTTGGCTCCTTCTTAGTGCATGATAGTCCATAAATTTTGCCAAATCTTTACATTTGAACATCCTCTCAAACCTCGGTGTTATTGGAATGTGGCGTAGAACCTTATAAGGAACTTTCTTGGACACTTGATCTTCACGATATCTATTGGTGAAACATATTGGGCATTGTTGTAAATTTTCATTTTCACCATAGTATAAGATATGGTCATTTGGACATGCATCATATGTTTTGTACTCCATCCCAATGTCTTTCATTGCTGAAGATACTTCCTTTTGTGAACGAGGCATCTTATTTTCCTTTGGAAGTATCTTATCTGCCAAAAGTCTGCATAAAACAACAAAAGATCTTTATATTATTCACTATACACAATATTCAAAACTTGAATGACATGGAGAGATATAGTTTAGAGGAGTTTAAAATATACCTCAAGATATCAGTGAAGCATGTATTCGTCATTCCATGCATAACTTTCAAGTTCAAAAATAACATAAGTGTTGCCAATACAGACAAATTTGCATTTGGGTATAGAGGCGTCCTAGCAAGTTGAGTTAGGGGTGAATCATCAACTTCTTCAGCATATGTGTAGAAGTCTTGTAAAAATTCGTTCACCCCATCTTCATTTAATTGAGAAGTGGTATCACCCATATATGTGTCTTCTTCTTCATTGTGAGTGCCACTATCATCATTGTCATATGCCCTTTCCTCAACATTGTTATGAACTTGGATTGGCTAAACATTACAATATCATTTAAAATAGTCAATGCGATATGAAAAGTTTATATTTTTTAATAACAAGCATTTTTGAAATTTCATTATAGTATACCTCTTCTATATAAACTCCATACTTCAACCTATGGATACCAACGAGTCGACGCTTCTTTAATTTTCTATTTTTGCACTTTTCACAAGTACAATATATCATTTCATTAAAATATTCATTTGTCCCTGGAGTAGGTCTTGGTATATGTTCATCTGAACATTCAGATGAAGATATACTATTTTCCTGCATAAATCATATACTTTAAATAATGAGCATCTACCTCTCAACTTGAGACTTTTATTTTTATAGTTTGGAAATGGGTAATTCTGTTATGATGTTTTCGTAAACTAAAACATCATTAGTTTGAACTATGAGATGCCTAAAACGCTCACTGTGGGTCTGAAACGTGGCTTATTTAACGTGGCTTGTTTAACGTGGCTTGTTAAATAAGCCACGTTTCATAATCCATTTTTTGTAAGCTAAAATAGGGTCCATTATGAGTGTTATTTAAGATCTGAGTATTATTAAAAAAACTCATGACTATGATAATATTAATCTTTATTGAGATTAAATTCATTAAAGAAATAATACAAGTGGCAGAAAATGAAAGTACCTGTCTTTCCATTTTTTCCAAGAATAGTGGCTAATTAGGTAATAGTGTCCTACAAAAAAAAGTAACACTCGTCATAATAATAAAGAAAAATATTTTTAAAAAATGAATAAAAGTATCTGCACGTTCTAATTATTTACCAATATATCTAGGACTAGAATGTCATCTTATCTTACCTTCTTGCAGTAAAGCCACTCCACACCAACTAGAGCAAGAGAAGACAATGAAACCTGGAAAAAAAGAAAAGACGAAGAACTTAGACAAGGAAAAGCAATCTAATTTATTAAAAATGAAAACAAAATAGCATGAGAAGGTCCACATATTCAAAACCATGCTGCAATAAGACCTATGATAAGTTACAAGGTTAACTTGGAAGCAAACTTGAATCTTGGAACTTATCATAGGTCTTTGTTTTCATTACAAATAAAGTAGATTGCTTTTCATTGTCTAGTATCCAGTATCAATCCAATTTATACTCTACAAGCTCCGTCATTATAATATCTAATGACCAAATATGTGCCTTGATAAGAGGCTTCTCTGCCCAAATGTACAAGTCATGAAATATTTTAATTCCTTTCTCAAATGAAAGGAGGGCAGAAAAGCCTCTTATCAAAGCACGTATCTTGTGATTATATATTATAATGACAAGAGATTATTCTACTTTATTATTGTGTTACTCCACTTAATCTTTTCGAATATAGCTTTTATTTCTGATCTTAGAATTTTCCAAACCCGAGAATAAGTTACAGTGTGCTCAGCTGTAATGTATTATAACATTAAAACTATACTAACAACGAGGAACATTAATCAAGCCTAAAGAGTTAGGCAACATCCAGAATACATCAGCAGTGTTAGGCAACATCCAGAATACATCAGGGCATTGAAAAAGGCTTGGGCAGCATATGCAAGGCTTCGTGGCTTCAACATGCAAGATAGAAGTGTTGCACAACAAGAGACAAGGTCCCAAGGTTTCGTACGACACAAATAGTGATGCACAGCTAAGTATAGGCTTGCGCAACAAGGTTAAGCCTTTGCAGATTGGGTAGGCATCTGTGGCTTCTATAAAAAAGAGTCAAGGCACTAAGGTTTGAGTGGCAAGGCACTGCACACCGCATTCAAGCAGAGATTCGAATCTGGATCAAATTTATGGTAAGGCACTGCACTGCATTCAGTGAGAGATTCGAGATCACACTCAGCTAAAATGAATACCAAATTGATTGTGGGAGATCATATGCACGTCAATGGATTCTCAGACTTAACCAGTGATTCATCTAAGCACTCCCAGTATCAGTCTGACCAAGCTCATGCTTCGACTGCAATGCAAGACATATACAACAATAATGGGGATCAGGCCTACAACATGTTTTCAGACTGTAGCCTCCAGCTTTCTCAGAGCTCAGTAAACAACAATAATAATATGCACGAGCTCTCAGATTTCAGTTTAATATGCATGATAAAAATGCATATTAAACTGGAAGCCCTGACATATTAAACAGATCTTCAAAGTTTCTGTTAGCCCTTGGCATCTGTCATTTCTCTTGATCTTCAAAGTTTCCTATCGTACTATGTATGCAGGATGCTGAATTGATTTGTTTCTCGTGTATTCTGTATTTGCTCGAGTATCAATAGGAGATTGCAATGAATGTTTCCCACGTTCTTGTGTTGACTCGTGGATTGCTAGCTGTATATATTGATTAAAGGTGATATACTTGTAGGTTTATTTCCCTCCACTTGGGCTTCCAATCGAGGTTCTTCTTTTCTTCCCTCTAGTGGGTATTCTACGTCATGAGTATCTGAAAGGACTGGAAATGGATCAGGAAGTATATATTCTGCTAAATGCTCTATTTATAATCTTATCTGACTACTGCTGTGTATATGCATTTCAGTTGATAGACTGACCTTTTATACCTCTTCTATATTCTCTGACATGTTTGTTTCTTTTCTGCATATTTTCTTGACGCATTTTTCTGATGGAGACCCTGTTGGGAGTTTAATTGTTTAAGGCTTTGTTACTTGCTTATGGACATCATGTCAACAGAGGCCCTTATTCATGGTAGATCGTATAGTACATGGTATGCCTACTTAGTCAACTGGATCTTCCTTAGTTTGCCCCATTAACCACAATGTAATCTTAATCTAGGTAAATGGATATTCATGCATAAGTGGCTATTGTTCTATCAATTGCAAGGTCAGAGGCATACACAAACTCACCCAGACTATTTCCTATAAGTCTCAAGGAGTTAAATTTTAATTTTCAGTTGGAGCTGTTAACAACCTTACCTATTAATACTTTTACTTGAGTGACTATAGGAAAATTCTGTTCCTGTACTCAAAGATCATGAACCATGTCCCACAGTGGAAAACCCATTCTCTGTCTTCTTTGGAAGCAAAGAGAATTGTTAAGTAGCTTCTTGGTTCTATCATTATTTCCATTTCTTTCTCTATAAACTGCTAATACTGATAAGAATTAATTCCTCTTGTGACTGTCGACATGACTGTAAATGTTTACATGCACACTTGGTTTAGTTCACTGGAGTTCCCCTGACTGGATGTAAGTAAAACTGATTGATGTGAATTTCAGTTCTCTGGAACCTCACTAGCTGCTTGTAAGACTAATTGAGGAGGATTTTGGGTAGTTAGTATTTGCTTGGATTTATCTAACCAGGACACATCCACATCCTTGTAAATCTATTTAATATATGCTAATCAATAGTGTATACCATTGGTTTTGGCAGCTAATTCCTAATTAGCTTTTGTTCTACATATTGGCGTGTACTTTATTCTGTGTTCTCTGTTGTATGTCCGTTGTGGTTATATCAGCTGGTATTAGAGCCTAGTTTTGAATCCATCCTTTCTCAGATTTTGGCTCATTTTTACCAGCTGCCTTTTCCCCTAGGTGTCTACATAATTGTTTTGTAGGGGGTTCACCTATGTTGGCATCAAGTCTGTTCATAGGTCCTTTCCCAAAATGTTAGTAGCATCATTTTTTGTTGTGCATCCTGATGTGTTGCTTATTTCCCTGTATCATTTGGTCCTTCTACCTGGGATCCAATGGCCTACCATTCCAAGTCTTTGTCACAAGACACGTGCAATTATAGCACCTTCAACAAGGACTTCTATGATTGAGGAGGGTGACGGATCTCCAGCCTCCCATCATATCTTTGAAGTCTTTGGGAATAAGTTTTATCAAACCAGCGAAGGTCATCTTTCTTGTCCAACAGATGCTAAGGACTTTGTGGTAAGTTCACTAAAGAAATGATTTCAACGTCCTTCTCAAATAGATTACCAAAGGATTTTCTGAGTGTTAGGATTCAGTCTGATTCATAACTTTCCTTTCCATTTTACCAGTGGAAGTAATTAGAAAGTGCATCCACGTCCTTTATCCGAGAGGTTATGGCCTTTTTGTGGTTCATCTAGCCTTGTAATCTTCAAACCTCATAAGTTGGCTCTCCAAATCACCCAATTTTTTATTGATCTTCCGTATTGAAGAAATCCATCTGAAATCCCTTGCGAGCTGAACTAAATTGCTCTTCGTTCTCTTTTTGTTTCCTCTTTAGGTTCTAGCTACCATCCTACCCCCACCCCACATGAGGTTACAAGTGAATTGAGAGGCAACTTCCCACCAGAGGATCCAACCCATTTTGCCATACAACCGGGAACTAGATTCCAAATTCTCTCCAAAGTCTTCATACATTCATCCAATGCCAACAAGGAAACATGTCCGTGTTCAGGTCTTCACCTACATCCATAGCAGTAAAGATCGGGAGATGCTTTGAGGTTGTCAGTGTCACTATGACTTCAACCTCCACTACTACGACGTGTCCAGAAAACAAGAGTAAAAACCTGCTAATTGGCATAAAAACAATCCAGGTTCACTTGTATTCTCTTCTATCCTTTCCATCTACAGAATATACTATCCACTGAAAGCTAGAACTCTTGTGACCCCAAGCTCAAAATGGGACACTCCTAAGAAACTTTTGCATTAATTCATCCCCAACTTTTGCATTCATTCATTCAAAATCAGAGGACCTAATAAAATATCCTTCTAGGATCCATTGTGCAACAGGTAGTGAGAGTAATATTTGAATGCACACTAGATCTTTGGAGCATATCTAAGCAAAAGCTCAACACAATTCCTATCAGCATGACTCTTATGCAACATTGGGTCAAAGAGACAATGAAGGTGCTATAAAAACAGACACTGTGTCCTTCTTCACGACTTATTATAATATAGTCTCCGTGCCAATCAAATGTTGGTCATCAAAGTCCATCACCAAAAGTCTAGAACTGTTATGAGCAAAGCATAGAGGCAAGAGTATGAAATAGTTGATCATACAAAGACCCTTCTATCTGGGCCTGAGGCTTCTTAACACTCCAAGACGATGAGTTGACTTTTATGTGGGGCTTGAATGTTCTCATGGGGAAGTAGTATATATATATACAGTGAGTATATGGATTAGGTTTGGTGTTGCAGAGGCTGTTTTAGTTTTGGGTATTGAGATATATATTCATTGTAGGTGTTCCAATCAGGAAGGTCCCAAGAAGGATATATAGAGAAAGATATCTGTTATAGATCGATAATTTGGTTGTTTGGGTGTTTGGGATATGGGATCTATGAATAATTGGTTGGCATTTTCTTTGGCATCTCATCTGGATATGCAGGAACAACAACAGCGTCATAATCAGTCTGGTGTGGATACAAGCAATATGATCATGTCTAACTTTTATCAGGCTGATGTTAATGCCTATGGCAGCTGCAGTGCTGCTGGTTTTGAGCTCCCTTCAAACACAACGACCACATCTTTGGACATGGGTTCATTGAGGTCTGATATGTGATTATTCTCACTACCTAAACAAAGCAGGAAGCCACTTTTTTGGGCATCTTTACCTAGGGTTAGTGTACTCCATTGATGTTCTTCTCGCTAGATCAGATCTGCTGCATGCTTGCATTTGTTAAGACTCTTTCATGTCACGTCTTGTTAATAGAAATCATGTTATAGAACAACCACAGACAAGAAGCTTGATTTTCTATTTTGGTTTGAGACCCCAGAGCATAAACAAAAAAATTCCATAACAGTCTCTCTTCTATATGTCATTCAGATTTTGATGATAATGAAAATGATTGTAGTATGGTAAAATACATTTTTGTTTTGTTATTTCTCAGTACATGCCACATAATCTTTCAAATTTGTATGTGGGTTATTTAGCTACCATCCTACCCCCACCCCACATGAGGTTACAAGTGAATTGAGAGGCAACTTCCCACCAGAGGATCCAACCCATTTTGCCATACAACCGGGAACTAGATTCCAAATTCTCTCCAAAGTCTTCATACATTCATCCAATGCCAACAAGGAAACATGTCCGTGTTCAGGTCTTCACCTACATCCATAGCAGTTAAGATCGGGAGATGCTTTGAGGTTGTCACTATGACTTCAACCTCCACTACTACGATGTGTCCAGAAAACAAGAGTAAAAACCTGCTAATTGGCATAAAAACAATCCATGTTCACTTGTATTCTCTTCTATCCTTTCCATCTACAGAATATACTATCCACTGAAAGCTAGAACTCTTGTGACCCCAAGCTCAAAATGGGACACTCCTAAGAAACTTTTGCATTAATTCATCCCCAACTTTTGCATTCATTCATTCAAAATCGGAGGACCTAATAAAATATCCTTCTAGGATCCATTGTGCAACAGTAGTGAGAGTAATATTTGAATGCACACTAGATATTTGGAGCATATCTAAGCAAAAGCTCAACACAATTCCTATCAGCGTGACTCTTATGCAACATTGGGTCAAAGAGACAATGAAGGTGCTATAAAAGCAGACATGTGTCCTTCTTCACGACTTATTATAATATAGTCTCCGTGCCCAATCAAATGTTGGTCATCAAAGTCCATCACCAAAAGTCTAGAACTGTTATGAGCAAAGCATAGAGGCAAGAGTATGAAATAGTTGATCATACAAAGACCCTTCTATCTGGGCCTGAGGCTTCTTAACACCCCAAGACGATGAGTTGACTTTTATGTGGGGCTTGAATGTTCTCATGGGGAAGTAGTATATATATATATATAGTGAGTATATGGATTAGGTTTGGTGTTGCAGAGGTTGTTTTAGTTTTGGGTATTGAGATATATATTCATTGTAGTTGTTCCAATCAGGAAGGTCCCAAGAAGGATATATAGAGAAAGATATCTTGTTATAGATCGATAATTTGGTTGTTTGGGTGTTTGGGATATGGGATCTATGAATAATTGGTTGGCATTTTCTTTGGCATCTCATCTGGATATGCAGAACAGCAACAACGCGTCATAATCACCCGGTGTGGATACAAGCAATATGATCATGTCTAACTTTTCTCAGCTGATGTTAATGCCTATGGCAGCTGCAGTGTCTGCTGGTTTTGAGCTTCCTTCAAACAAAACGACCACATCTTTGGACATGGGTTCATTGAGGTCTGATATGTGATTATTCTCACTACCTAAACAAAGCAGGAAGCCACTTTTTGGGCATCTTTACCTAGGGTTAGTGTACTCCATTGATGTTCTTCTCGCTAGATCAGATCTGCTGCATGCTTGCATTTGTTAAGACTCTTTCATATCACGTCTTGTTAATAGAAATCATGTTATAGAACAACCACAGACAAGAAGCTTGATTTTCTATTTTGGTTTGAGACCCCAGAGCATAAACAAAAAAATTCCATAACAGTCTCTCTTCTATATGTCATTCAGATTTTGATGATAATGAAAATGATTGCAGTATGGTAAAATACATTTTTGTTTTGTTATTTCTCAGTACATGCCACATAATCTTTCAAATTTGTATGTGGGTTATTTATTACCAGTGCAGGTCAGGTATCTCCATACATGACTCCCAACATGATTATGGTGATACATAACTTATTGGACTGATTTGACAGAAACATTGTGATACCCAGTAAACTATGGACCCTAACATTAAGTTTGTCATACACAGTTATTTTTGCAGAATGGGCCCTAACGTTTGTTTTTTCATGTACAATTTTGTTGCAGAATGGCATCAGAAGAGCTTGAGCAATCAGTCAGAAGTCATGAAATCTGAAGCAATTATGAATGCGAACAACAATGATCAGAAACGCCCAAAGCTGGAAGATTTCTTGGGAGGAGCATTTGTAGGTGTTCAGTTTTCAGATGATGCAGAAACTCATGACATTCATACATCAGAACTGGATCAAATTTATGGCAAGGCACCTGCACCTGCATTAAACAGAGATTTAGATCACAGCTCAGCAATGAATACCAGCATTGTGGGAGATCATATGCATGTCAATGGATCCTCAGACTTAACCAGTGATTCATCTAAGCACTCCCAGGATCAGTCTGACCAAGCTCATGCTTCGACTGCAATGCAAGACATATACAACGATAATGGGGATCAGGCCTACAACATGTTTTCAGACTGCAACCTCCAGCTTTCTCAGAGCTCAGTAAACAACAATAATAATATGCACGAGCTCTCAGATTTCAGGACATGGCTGAGAATCCAATCATCTGAAGAACACAAGACAACCAATAATAACAACAACTTTCCTAGCAGTACTGTTCCAACTGCTACAGAACCCATTGCAAATAAAGACTGTTTTGTTTTGGCTATACCATGTCTATAAATATAAGAATCACCCAAGCCTTGCAAACAGTAAAAGTCCAGTGACCTCATGTGTGCTTACCCCCAACACGAGCACTACCCTTTTCTTTGAGCAATTAGCTAAAAATAACACTAAGATTTTAGAGACAATTCTCTGGTACAAAGATCCAAACCGTATTTATCATCCATACCTAAAGGAATAAGACAAAGCCTCTTGTTGGGGGTAAGCAAATAGTAAAAGTCCAGTGACCTCATGTTTTCTTACCCCCAACAAGAGGCTTTGCCTTATCCATTTAGGTATGGATGATAAATAGGGTTTTTGAACTTCAAAATGGAAAATCTTTCCATGAACTACCTCGTGGAAGGCTTTCAAAATGAGCTTCAATCAACACACAAGAAGCCATTAAAGTACCAAAACAATAAAAACCGCTAAACCTAACAAGAATAAAAAACCCCATCGTGCTCCCCCTCCTCCATTTAATATGAATCTTTCAGCATGTGGGATATTGCAACTAAATGGAAATTATACCACTACAGCCTGAAAAGAATCAACAAATCATATCCCATGCCACTGTTCAAGACTCTGACGTCTAACTAGAATAAAATGTAGAGTATGTAAAACACGGAGCATAAAAGGAGCCCAGCAAATTTTGATAACACCAAATATTTGACCGCAGAATCCTGTAAGGGACATGAAGTCGAAAACCAAACCCTCGCTGTGCAGAAATCTCAGAAATACTCCATAAAACGGACGTACCAGATAAAAAATAAAACAGGGGAAAATGCCGGTGGATACCTGCGCCTCGTCCTCCTCCTCTGCTGAAATCCGCACCATCTGCATGCAGCGTGAATAAATTTCCCTCCCGCCCAAGCTTGTTCTCCATTTTCCTCACATTCAGGGTTTTTCCCGCAGTTTCCCCGATTTGCAAGCCGCCCAAAATTATAAAGAGTTTTTTTAATTAAAAAAAATACATTAAGGATATTAGAGACAAAAGTAGGAGGGGTGTATTAATTACCCCCCTTGTAGTAGTGTATGCAAACAAGATGAAGAGGATCTCAATCCAGAAGTGAGGCCGATGCATTGAAGTATGTTCACCCAATAGGATCATAAATAGGGGTGTCTAAAACATTTCTCGTTCTAAAAGCATGGCACCATAGAAAGTAAATGCAGTTCACAAGAAGACTATACCATGAAGAGCCTAACAAATTTCCTCCTTTGATTTCAATGTGAAAAGAATGGAGTAGGACGTGCTAGATTCCAAGGACGAAGAAAAGTATTTTGATCAAATCGGTGACTGAGACGCCGCAATAAACAACCCACTCTTCTTATTATATACTGATCCTTCCAGAGATCAGAAATGAACAAAAATTCAATGTAGAAGACAAATCCTGTGAGAAATCCGCTACTTGAAGAGAAAACGTGTTGGGCCTGTCAAGAATCGTTCTATCCTCAAGAAATCACACTCGACGCTAAGAATTTTTTAACGTCGATCCAAAGAAAAATAAATAGAATAAATGCAAAGACAGTGATATCAATTCAATATATCTCCTTGTGAATAATTGTGTCGTTGATTAATAATAAAATATATTTGATGAGAAAATTCTCTGCAGATCTTTTCCTCTCTCCAACATCCTATTCTTTTTGAGTCTTCTTTCTGAAAAGACGACCGTAAATATAATTATGTAAATCTTAAAATGGCATTCCCGTAATGCTCAAACAGATTCCAATGCTTTTACAATGCAAACTAAGTCTAACATGCACCTTCAGGTAATGACTAAATGATAAAATTCAAATTTCCATACATGGGACAGGAAAACTACTAAATGTCCCTTCAATCAATTTACACTTTCATCACATACAGAGAATCAAACTACTGTGATACCAAATAATATTTTTGGATCAGTTTGACACAATGAATAATGAATAAAAATCTATGTATTTTCATTCTATACAGTACAAGGGTTATTATATAACCATAAGTATAGCCAAACCACCTCTTAATAAATAGGAGGTGTTGCAACAAATAACCAGAAATAATATTCATGGGTAAAACGTACTCTATAATATTGTTATTATATTATAACAACATACATTCTAACCAAATATTTAATATATAACAATATTAAATATTAACTAACAAACTACTTATTTACCTTTTGGTAAATACCAAATTATAATGTAAACATTATATTTCCTAGCAACAAGTGATTGTTTCAATCGTCTAAACCATGAGATCCATATTTAAATTCAGATGGGCTTAACACCTATGAAGTGAATGGTATGATTTTTACCCATTTAAAAAATTCAACTATCTTCCTTGTTTATCTAGCTAACATAGTTGTTCCTACATTAATTATGTGTCACTCCTACTAGTGTTGTAAGGTTAGCTTTAACACAAGGAAGATACAAACAACATAGTTTTCCATGTACAATGCTTGAAATATAAGATTCCAAGAGGAACAATAGTATTCAACACACTACTTTTTATCATGCAATTCTATTTAATTCTATTTCATTTAACATTCATAATTTATATCAATATACAATATCTAAATGCCACCTCATTGGTTACAACATAACACACTCTAATCCTTCTTCTCCGAATTACCCGCAACAAACGTTGTGTCAATTCTAGGAATGAGTAGGGAAATCCCCTACACTAAATAATAAATCCACACATTCATCATTTTTAATATTTTCCATTAAATATAATATAGTGAGAGAGTTATGGAGAGGGAAGAAAACATAGTCCGTTTCTCATGTGGTCACAAGTTTCACATTCATTGCACTTAATATTTTGGTACTAGAGAGAGAGAGTAAGGATGAGAGAGAAAGTTAAGAGACATTTTATTTTCCATTCACAATGTCATAACCATTTGAATTTAATGTCCATTATCATTTCATTTCAAACCAATTCACATTTCCTAATTCATTTATGTTTTCAAATCAATCAAGTATCATAGTCATTTCTAGAGAGAGAAGAGGGTGGAGAGAGAAAATCACCATACATTTCAAAATTCATTTATACAAGATAAAAGATAGAATAAAATTATACAAGAGTAAAAGATAGAATAAATTTAGCATAGCATTGAAATGGTATTACGAGGTCACATGCATGGCTAGAAGTCAAATGAGACTCAAAAAGGGGATTCTAGCTAAGGTTGAGGAAACTGACCAAAACATCAAAATTGCCACAAATGGGTCTTCAAAACACATGTTTAACTTTGATCATGAATTTTCACGATTAATTACTCTCCCATATATATATAGAATTTTTGTTTTGGAAGTTGATTACAACCGAGTAGAGCTAAAATGTTACAAGGCCAACTTTGGGGCCAATTATCATAATTGCATCACTTAAACTCTTGTCACATAGGTAATAGGCCTAAAAACCCACTTGAACATTTATTTTAAGGAATTTTCATAAAATTAAAAGGACTACGATCCTTTTTTAGTAGTCTAGAGGTATTAGTGGTTTTCATTTTAATAAGCTAAGTTCAACTATAAGCCATGAAATCGATCATGGTTTACTAAAATTTACGTATGTCACCATAAGTAATTATTAAGCTAAGATGTTTAGAATACAAAAAGAAAAAGAGCATTAAATAATTTCAAAAACTGTTAAGGCTCCCAAAGGTGTTCCATTTTATGAAAATATAGGAAAACTTAGCGCATTAATATATTTTGTCAAGTATTTGTTTAATGAAAATTTATGATAATAAATAAAAATGTTCGCCATTCCTCTCTCGCAACTATATAAAGGAGGTCTCTTTCATTCGATACACATATTATATTCAATCTATTCGAGCTCTATCATTGGTATAGTATAGTGTGAGCCAAGAAGAACCTGCTAGTGGAGGAACAGTTTTGCGTGTTGTCGTGGAGAGGAGACTCCGATTACCTATCCATTTTGTTCCGTTTGATGCTCAAGGAGGTAAGTTGTGGAGAGGAGACTATTTGTATTTGCGTTTTTCTTGCATGTTTGTCCTCAGGCATCGCTTTGAGAAACGTGGGGAGCAAAATATTTGTTTGTGGAGGTGTGGCTTTGGAACGACCAAGGGAGACTCGCAACTTAGGGCATGGCGGTGAACTCCGTGCATGGAGATTCAGAGGGAACCGTGTGAATTTGCTATGCGAGCGTGGAGAATTTACTATTCATGGTGTAGATGTTGGCATTTTATGCGAGTGACTGTGTGGAGAAGAATTCGGTGATCTTCGTGGCATCAACCACAAAAGGTATGTCATCCGATAAAGTCTCTTTATGGACTCAAACAAGCACCTAGGGCATGGTATATAAAAATTGATGATCACCTATCAAAGCATGGATTCACTCGTAGCCCTATACAAATTTGTATATCGAAGGTAGGAATAGAGATTGTCATTGGTTTTGTACATAGATGATCTTGTGATCATAGGAAGTTCACAATCTTTAGATGATGTAAAGAATGATATGAAGAAATCCTTCAACATGACTATTTGGGTTTACTTCACTTCATTATCCGTTGGACATTATCTTGGCTTGGAAAAGAGATATGGCGTAAGAAGCAAAAAAATATCCTTAATTGGATCATATCTTCGTCTCCCGGATGAAATATGCCAAGACACTCCCGAAAAGTATGGGATGTCCGATTGTAAACCAATGTCCACACCTCACATAGGAAAAAGGCTGTGCATTATCTAGATGGCCAGGATTCACCACTGTGGGTAGATGGCACTCACTACAGCATTTGGGAGTCTCATTTAATTGACTTATACCAAATCAGATCTTTGATTGTTGGGATCTATCTAGATTTATTGAGCCAAAGAAATGTCATTGGATAAACAGAAAGCATGTCCACATGAGATAGCCGAGGTGATCATTAATGACTTTGCAAGAGTATCAAAAAAGAACACTCCCATATCTTCTTATAGGATATTTTCACTGACTATGCAGGATCCGTTGATGACAGGAAATCCACTTCAGGATATGTTTTTCATCTCAGATCTGGACCTATCTCGTGGATTAGCAAGAAGCAAACTGTTGTTGCTCTCTCATCCACTGAGGCTGAATACTATGCCGCATGAGGAGTTGTGTGCGAAGCAATTTGGTTACGTCACATTCTTGCAGATATAGGGATTCCTGAAGAGAAACCTCCCATCATTCACTACGACAATCAAGGTGTGTTGAAGCTTGTGAAGAATCCTGTTTTCCATGAACGAACAAAGCATATTGAGGTCGAATGTCACTACATTCGTGAACAGGTCTTGAACCACCAAATTCAGCTCCAGTACTGCCCTACTGATTTTCAGGTTGCAGATATTCTCACCAAGCCTCTCGGCAAGGTGAAGTTTGATTTGTTTAGGGGGTACATTTGTAAGAGCAATGTATTAAGGGGGGGAATGTTAGCGCATTAATACATTTTGTTTGTATTTTTTAATGAACAGTTATGTAATCATTTCGCCGCAACTCCCTCTCTCTCGCACCTATATAAAGGCGCTCTCTCGTATTCATATACATACATAGCAATATATTCAATCTATTTGGAGCTCTATCAATGCAAAGAGTTTTGGTTTTGTGGTACGTTTGGGTGTGGATCTCCACATGCCTCACTTTAAATATCGAGTTTTCTTATTTTTTTGTTTGTGTGGAGCTCCACGTACATAAGTCCCACATTTTACACACACAAATGCAACACACATAATAAGAGGAAAATTGTTTTTGGCTTACATTTCCTAATACATAATGTCACATATGATCTGTTAGGATAATGTATATAACATATGAGACATTTGTGTAACCATGGACCCACATATATAACATGAAACACATGATGCACATCAAATCCACATTTCCAAAAATGAAAAATTACAACAATGACCCACTACAATATACACTTACTCACAGGCACTTCCCACAACACATCATTGTTCATGGTGAAATATTTATTACAATCTTATTTTTATTAGTTGACTATAATTGTTTGAAGAACACATAACATGGGATCCTTCATTCCTTTACAACTAGGTTGCATGTTTTTGTTTAACATTTCACCAATAGTGGTTCCTTTAGAATTCACTTGTTTCTATTGTGGAAATAAATTTATATAACATCATTATGATTAGGGATGTACGTACAAACATGTGTCTTTTAATATTTGAGTTAAGGATTTGTTTGAGATAACCGCACGTTTACTTGGTTTGGAAAATACTCTCATTACAAGGAGGAAATATTACAAGAAGAAAAATAAGGCTACTAGATCAATAAAAAACCTATCCCGACTTCATTTTATGACATTGTTTAATACTATCAATACACTCTTTTCTTCTTCGAGTTATTACAACCAACTATGAATGTTAACTAATTAAGTTTTATCATTCTTGATTCACAATCCATTGCTCCAATTAGGAATTCATATTTTCACAATCCAATTATGCATGGAAGGGTACATTACACACGTATTTTGGTTAAAAATATGTTTCCTTGAATTTAAGTGATAAATTTAACATTTGAAACTACTTTTGTTTCATCATCTTAAGGATTTACTCTCAATAACAACGGGTTAATTACATGTTTCGACCATAAATTCTACTTCCTAAGTGATCCTAGATTTAATATATTCTTATCTATGCCAAGGTTTCTATTATATTTTACTGAGACCAACTAGAGTGTAATTTCCTTACCTCATAAGACCTTGGTCAGTAGCTAAATTTATCCAATTCTCAAGGATACATTTAATTATATCATTATCATCGTTGTTTAATTGACATTTATGCAAACAAATCATGTGATCATGCATCATATTTGTTTTTTAAATTTTATTGGTTGTATTAGACATGGAGCTCTAGTTTAGTAAATTCATTTTATGATCACATTTGACATCTTAGTAGGTTTTGACATCACTCAATGACGTACAATTTTGTAAAGGTCATTCCTTAGTTTATTATTATTTACCCTTTTTACTAACTACATTTACGTGGTTACTTTGGTCCTGTATTAACATCATTTTGGAACAAATGTAATTCCTATAACACTTACATAACACTTAGGGATTTAAGACTATAAGGAGTATGACCTCACACAAGACAACTCAATGGCATATGTCTTTATTTCAAATTTCTTACAAGGAACTATTTAAATATTTTAGTAAAACATTACCAATTCTTTCACCAATACCCTTAAGAGAGGTTGCATGATCTATTAAATTCAAAAGAAATCATGGATGGGGGAAACTACACCCTACGAGAAAACACATGATAAACTACTACTAAGGGTCACAATTATCTAAGAGGGACAAAGGGAGTTCCAAAGAAAAATTTGTAAAATTTTGTGTGTTTCAAAATCCTTTTAAGGTAATATTTATAATCATTGGTAACAATACATCACAAATCCTTTGTTCATTATAATCATAAGAGGTTGCTCGATGTACTACATTCATTTCAACTTGAGGGTTTATGTACCCGCCACAAGTAAAAATTAAAGTAATCAAATGTCCCTATCTTGCAAATCCTTCGTGCCACTTGAGGTATTCTAGGACTACAATTTATCACTTTCATTTAAATCCTAGCTTATAAAGGGTTCCATTAGGACTATAATTTTTCACTTGTACTGGGGATCTACATCCGACTATAGATAAGTTTAGGGTGTGAAAACATATTCATCCCAATAAACCTTCATAAGGGATAAAGGTGTAAATTTGTGACTAGCCAAGTTTACATATTTATCTATGAGGAACTAAGGAGACCATTAACAAGAGTTTAATGCATGCTACACTAGTTTAATAACTCCACGTGTGTCATTAGGATCGCATACAAAGAGTTCATTTAATGTTAAAGGTATCCTAAACTATCTTTTACATTAAAAATCCTCCTAAGGACCTATTTACATTATTGGGTAAAAACACAAGTAATTCAAAATTTCTTCTTCACTCACATAATTTAGATCTCGAAGAGATCAATCATTGGTACAACCACCAACTATTTTCATGAGGCTTTAGGCACCCACTTTGGTGCCAAGGGAAATTATGCACAAGAGATTTAACTTATTCATGATATGGTAAGATCTACAACACCTAGACATGAACACAAAAGTCATCCAAATATGATAGGTTTCACAACATATAGGCACAATTTCATAAAATGTCAAGGAAATGGCCCTTAATAAGATGTCTTAGGTGTGAAGCGTGAATATTTTTAATGAGATAGAGTATTTTATTAACACAATCAATGTTTTATACCCTGGAAAAAGACTCAAATGGGGGATAAAGGATAATATGCATTATAACTTGATATTTTAATTTCATTAGTTTTGATGAGAGGAGATTCCATCTAGCATTGTGGGTGTTAAGGAAATATACCAATAATTAACATAGAAAAATATTATTTTACTATCTTTATAACATAGGTACAACATTGATTACAACTTCACATCCAATTTGAGACTATAAATATAGCCACAATGGCATTCTCTTTTCCAAATATACAAAGAACAATTCTATGAATAATAATACATATCATTATTTTATGGTAATACTTGTATTGCAAGATGAATATGACTTTACAATGCCAACTAATTAATTACAACATATAAAACAAGAAATCTCCTCTTGTTCGAGTAAGCTGTAACCAATGTTGCATAAGTCCTAAAAATTATTATGGGAGTCCCCTACACTCAAACATAAAATCCACAAATCCATCATTTCAAACAATTAGAACAAACAGAGAGAGAGATAGAGATAGGGATAGAGAGAGAAAAAGAGTAAGGAAAGGAGGAATAAAATCTAGAATTCCTTTTCTTTTCAAATCACCGTAACATCCCGTATCATATTTTTATTTCATTTTAACTCATATAAATTTTGAACCATTTGTATTTTCATAGTTATCTCAGTATAGAGAGAAAGGGGAAGAGAGAAAGTATGGATTTCATTTTCCTTTTTATTAGTCATATAATAATCACCTATATTATCAAATTTTCATTTCATTTCTAACCCATGATTATTTATAACTCATTTACATTTCTAGAACTACTCAACATATATGAGTTACTTCTAGAAAGAGAAAAGGGAAGAGAGAGAAACATCATAATTTCCCAAAAAAAATTCATATAATAATTTAATCAATTCATATTGTATAAATTTTAGAAAGGATATGTACAAGGTTCCAGGGTTAGTTACGAGTCAATAGAACCCTTAGAAGGTGTTTTTAGCTTAAGTTTCAATTATGGTGTAACCTGGCCAAAACATCAAAATTGTCTAGAAACTAGGTCTTGAAAACACTCGCATTAAATTTTATCATAAAGTTTGATGATTCCTAATTACTCTCCCATATATAAATAATTTTTTCGTGTCCAACAAATGTTGATTATAATGAGTAGAGATCAAGTTACAAGGGAAACTTTCGGGTGAGATATCATAATTATGTTAGCAAATCTTATCGCACACAATGACCAGTGAGCCCAAAAACCCACTTTAAAGATTAGTTTCGAAAGGAACTTTCATCAAACTGAAGGTGGGTTAAGATCTTCTCATTGGTATTCTAGAGGTAGGTGGTAGGGGTTTTCAATTTTTCTCAAACTAATTGCAACCATAAGATGAAATCGACTGTGTTTTATTAAAATGAACACATCACACAAGTTATGGTTAAGTTAGGTGGCTTAAACATTCTACTTGAAAAGAATGCTAAATAAATTAAAACGACTTGGATAAGTAACCCCATGGTGTCCCATGTTACTAGGGGTCATGCTAGGAGTTTCGGTTTTTTGTAGTACGTATGGGTGTGGCACTTGATACTCGTAACTTTAAATATCGAGTTTTTAATGTTTTGAGAGATCACGTTGAGGAAATATTTTTCATTTCTTAGAATTATGCTCCCTATGATTCAAAAAATTAATTTTGAAAAAAATTGGAAATGATAAATTGAAATTCAATGCAAGTGAAAAGGGAAAAACCATACCCATATTTGACGTTTGTGAGAGGAAAAAACGGGATTTTCATCATGGCTTTAGGTGGTGGCTTTCATTCACTCGTGAGTTCCCATTACCCTTTCTCGCAAGTGCATATGTGTATATCCAATTTGCATGGAATTCCATGAAACCATTCTCAAAAAAGGCCACATTTTTATTTTTTTCATTTTAAAAAAAAGCTCAAGTTCCCTAAATAAGAATTTCATCTTTCCTGCATATATAAACAAAATTGCAACTACAAAATCAGCAAAAAAACATCCTTCGCCCATTCAAAGTTTTGGAGATAGTCCCTACAATTTTCCATGGTTCCCGATTTATTTCAGATCCATCCCGGGCCACTTCAACCTCTCACACAATAAAATAAATCTCTTCATTTTTATGTATAATCATACCCTATCTCAAATCTCACATTTTGACACAAAATGAATACACATTAAAAAGGATTTACATTTTCTTGAAAGTGTATAACTCTATTTAAACAAAAGCAACCCTATTGGCCCAAAACTAGATAGATATAGAGCTCAACTTAAAGAACACGATGAGCCATAGATGTACACGAACCAGAAATTGAAACCACAAGATGGAATAAATATAATAGCCTCAAATTGAATGAGCTCAATCAGATGTAAAACCAAACATATTGCATAGATTAAATGGAAAAATAGAAATTTTGAGCAACAAAAATGGAGGACCCAAATAACCACTTCAAACTTTGTAAAAAAATAGCTCCCTGTGATTTCAAACACAAAGAACTCTGGTGAAAACCACAATGTGAAACTCCAAAAAATGCATATATGTAGAGCCCGAAGGCGTGGATACCTATGATCATACTTGCAGGTGAAATGCATAGAGATCCAAACTAGAAAAATGCAAGGGTTTTTCTCCAAATGAATAAAAACCAACTTCTAAGACTCCATAATGACTACCAATGGAAATGTTACACGCTTTTCCCCAAATACCTAGCCCAAATCGATGAATAATAGCAAAGAAAAGATATGGTAAGCTCCATTCCAAAGAAAAATATGTCTGGTCATATCAAACCTTGTAATCACATGATAGCCCACGCCTTAAGAAAAAAGGGTCTCGAAATTATTATTCTATTTAACAAAAACATTATATTTATAAGAATAAGGATTTTTTTAAAAACTTTATTATGAAGGGGGAATTTGGAAATACACCTCCCTCCCCTTATAAGAGCATCATCCTTGATGGGACATAACCCCAAGGGTAGTAAAATGAATCATAAATTAAGAGAAAGATAATGATGACAAGCTTCATCTAGGGATAATATCTTTTTCGTTACAACATGACCATAATGAAGTCAAGAAGTTTTAATAATTTCATAAATTTATTTATATTTATATTTTTAAGATTGGTAGTTAGTTATGTTTTAATTTATTACTTAATTTTTCTTTTTCCCCTTTTATAGTATTTCATAATCTCAAGCACTTATTATTCATTTTTTAGAATTTAATTTGTCTTATGTTCATGGGTCGCCAAAAATAATTGGACTCAAGATGTCACACAAAACTCAAGACAAGAAAAAATACCCATGATACATCTTAGTACATACTTCCACGACTATATCACATCACGGATCGTCTAATTCCACCATGGAAAGACAAACAAGTAGTCCACATAACGAAGAATTTCCAACAATTATGTCATAGGCATAAATCCAACACACACATGTTATTAAGCAGAATCATCATGCTGATACATATACAAGTGGTATCACATTACGCAAATACCATGACAATACCTACACCATGCCAAGACCATATCCAATAGTACATAGTAACCAAGAGGAGCGTCAAACCTCAATCATAACAATGCCTAACAAGACTCACAAGAGTACACATAACTCATAATACCAACTCCACACATCACAAAACATCACAATATAACTCCATATATATCCGAAGGCATCAAAAAAAAACTCCATATACGTCTAAAAACATCACCAAACAACTCCATATATAGGTAAGTGAACCAAGTTGTGGGGTCAAAATAGGGTCTTAAGTGGATGCATTTTTATGAAAATAAAAACTTCAACTTGTACAAATTTTGCAAAATATTAACACTCAAAATTGGAAGATGTTGTAGAAATATAAATCGTAGAATTTTGAGTCTAGTTTCTAAGATACTAAATTTTATTGAAAACAAATAAGTTTAAGTGGGTCAAACAACTAAAATACCAACATGTGCTCTTGTTTTTGTTAAAAAACATAATAGAGTGACTTTCGTGCCCCCCACCATTTTTTGAGCACCATTTAGTATTTTTGAAAATCCTTTGGTAGAAAGATAGCTAGGAGCATCTAGTTTGTGTTAGAATTTTTTTAATAATTTTTTGGTGAATATTTATTTATTTATTATTTTTCTAGTAAAAATAATTTTATGTTTTTAAAAATAACGTAACTCCGACCGTTCCCCCTAATTACCTCAAAAATATCAAAAATTTGATTTTTTTAATATGTATAGAATTATGTCTAGTTTGTGCTAGTATAATTTATTTTCAATTCGATCACCCATAAAATAAGATACATGACGAAATATTGACATATTTAAACTTTAAAAATAGTTATAAAAAGAATAGTTAGAAAATAAATAATATAGAAACCTTAAATTATTATTTTTATTTTAAATTTATTAATGTAAATATAAAAAAATAGGGTCACTCGCACATTATGGAACTAGTTGCACATCTCCATTAGTCACAATTTTAGAGATTGTTTTATTATAGTATAATTTGTCAAGACATAGGTAATTTTAAGGCTTTCAACATTTAGCTAAATATTTTAGCATTTAAATTCTACAATCAAAACCCTAAACCCTAAACCTTAAACCCTAAAAAATCGAGGCCCAAAACCTAAACCCTAAACACTAAAAACCATGATCTCTAAACCCTAAAACCTAAACCCTGACCCTAAACCATGAACCATGAACCATGAGACTTAAATGTTAAACCCTAAACCCTAACACATAAACCCTAATCCCTAAACTCTAAACCCTAAACCCCAAACCCTAAACCCGAATCCTAAAACCTAAATTTGAGCCCTAAACCCTAAACCATAAGCCCTAAATCCTAAACATTAAACCTTAAATCCCGAACTCGTGACCTAAACCCTTAACCCTCAACCATGAGACCTAAACCCTAAACCCTAAAACCACAATAATAAATCTAAAACCCTAAACAATAAATCCTAAACCCTAAAACCTAAACCCTAAAATCTACATCCTAAACCCTTAATCCTAACCCTTACACCATAAACCCCGAGCCCTAATCCCTAAAACCTAAGCACTAAATCTAGATCCCCGAGCTCTAGTTAGTAAACCTTAAACCAAGAACTCTAAACCCCAAACCTTAAACCATACAACATGAACCAGAGACCCTAAAACCTAAACCTTAATCGTTAAACCATAAATCCTAAACCTTAAGCCTTGAACCCTATTCCCTAATCCCTCAGCCCTAAACCCTAAACCTTAAACCCGATCTCTCGATCCCTAAACCCTAAACATAAATCCCGAGCTCTAACCCTTAAACTTTAAACTAGTAACTAACCCCTAAATCTTAAACCTTAAGCCCAACCCAAAACCTTAAGCCATACAACGTGAACCATAAACCCTAAACCCTAATTACTAAACCATAAACCCTAAACCTTAAGCCTGAATCCTATTCCCTAATCCTCATCCCTAAACCCTAAACCTTAAACCCCGATCCATGATCCCTAAACCCTAAACATAAATCCCTAAGCTCTAACCCTAAACCTTAAACCCATAACTAACCCCTAAACCTTAAACACGTAACTCGAACCCCGAACCCCGAACCCATTGTCGTAAACCCTAAACCATACACCCAAATCCCTACACCCTAAACCCTAAGCCCCGATCCGTAAACCATAAACCATAAACCTTAAGCCCTAAATGTTAAATCCTAAAGGTCCCTAAAACCTAAACCCTAAACCTTAAAAACTAAATCATATTAATGCTAAACTTTGACTCAGTAAACCATAAACTCTAAACTCTAAGCACTAAATTCTAAACACTAAAATCTAAACCTTAAAACATAAACCCTAATCCCTAGAAACACTAAACACTAAACCCTAAACCATAAACCCTTAAATCTACAACCTAAAACCTTAACCATTAACCCTTAACCTTGAGAGACCTAAATCATGAATTATAAACCTTAAAATATGAACACTAAATCCTGAACACTAAACTCTAAATCCTAAATCCTTAACCCTAAACTCTAAACCTTGAACCCTGAGCCCTGGAGTCGTAAACCCTAAACACTAAATCTAGAACCCTAAGCTCTAACCCTAAACCTCATATATTTCCAGTAGGTCTCATGAGTGAGTTCATTTTTTGAATATCTTAGGACCATATTTCCTAGTCTTGTGCCTAAAACCATCATTAAGTTTGCTTTTATAACTACCTTGTTTATGAGAGGTGGGAATTTCCCTCCTTTAAAATATCAACAAATGAAAGACATCAAATTTTGATGAATCTCTTTGATATTTTTTCCTATGAAGTCAATGAACCCTTTTCAATTGAATACTCTCTATCAATACTAATAAGAATGGGTAAGACACAAAACATTACAGTGAGTGAAATAGTTCACATTCGATGGGAGTTTACCTCTTTTAAAATATCAGTAGATGAAATGAATCAAATTGTGATGACTCCCATGAAAGGCATCAAATAACCTTGAGCCCTAAACCCTAAACCCTAAGCCTTGAAACCTAGCCTTAAGCCATAATCTCTAAGTGAAAACACTAAACCTCGAACCGTCAAACATAAACCCTTAACCCTAAACCCTAAAAAAAACATTAGCCCTAAACCCGATCCCTAAACCATAAACCCCCCGATGCCTAAACCCTTGAGCCATAAACCTAAACCCTCAACCTTGATCCCTAAAACCTAAACCCTAAACCTTGAGGCTCGAACATTAAACCATAAATCCTAAACCTCGAACCATAAACCCTAAAATCTACACCCTATACCATAAACCCTAAACCATGAAATTGGAACTATGATCCTTAAACACTAAACCTTAAACTATAAACTCTAAACCTTGATTCCTAAAGCCTAAGCCATAAAACCTAAACCCCGAGCCCTAAACCCTAAATCATAAACTTTCACCCAAATGAAATTCCTAATAAGATCATTTAGCATGTTTCAATGTGTATGGAATAATGTCTAAGGTGATCGATCAACTAATTTACTTTTCATGAGAGACTATTTCCTTCAAACACTCAAGTTATCTCTTTAAAGTGCACCTTGTAGAGAGATGGTTTTAGGTGTTCTAAGCTTGCAAATTTTATCTCTCTTTCGAAGATACAATGGAAATACCTCACATTTGTGAGTATACCTATTTTTATGTGAGTCTCTCGGGATCAAGGCGGTTCGTTATTCATGTATCCTAAATTGATTTCTAGGGTTTAAGGATAAAATATGGTTGTAATAAAAATGAATTAAAACTAAGGTGATACACCAAATTTATATGAGGGCTCAATGATTATATGCAAAATTGATATGGGAAGGATTCTTGATGCACAAAACAACAGGTTTTTGCGTAATAATTAAGGGTAAACACTTGTTGTATCAAGGAAAATACCACAACGTCAAAGATCGATAAGTTAACATGCACATTAAAAGCGTGCATAAAATACTTAAATTGGAGCAGGTAGGATGATTGTTCAAGGAATTTTCATTCACAAGACTAATAGAAACATACAAAAAGTTTCAATTAATTGGAAAGGCCGAAAATACTTCACACTCGAAGTCAAAAGCTGAAAAAATTGCTTCAAGAATCCTTTATCCAAAAAGTCCTCTTTTGGCTTTGAAAGGCACACAATATATAGCAAAATAAAAATGTACCTTCTTCCTAAAAATAGCCTAAGGCTTGTACTCACCCATACATCATATTTTTATCCTTTATTTAATAATAGATAAAGGAATAAAAATAAAACATGCAATTACAAATAGGCATTAATAGCCTTGATTGCAATACAGTCAAATTGAAGTTTACTATTCTATTTTTAAGCAAATAAGGTGAATAATTTGCTAATAATAAGTTTTCTTGCTAGGCAAGTCTCCTTCTTTGAGCATGTAAATTTTCTAATTCCTTGTTTTGTCCTCTTAAGAAACATGAAAAAATCAACTCCCTATTTGTGGCTCGAGAAAATATAAGGTCTACCACCTTTAATTATTATACATTATATATTGGTCGGCCTTTTGCAAATTTGAATAACCATGATGATTAAGGTCTAATATTTTACCCTTTTCGGTGATCATGGTAAACATGTTTTGGTCAATTTTTAAGGGTTGATAGCAATTATTATCTTTGATTTACATGGGGCAACTATGGTCTAGACCTTAGGAGGTCAAAGCAAATGATATTCAACGGGGCTGGTCCCCTTCACCATGATGACTCACCCCTTTATTATGTCGGTGGCTTTCCTTTTAACTCAACCCTAATTAGGGTTTCATCATATTGTTGCCACGTAACATTCTTGAACTCAGGATGAGTTAGAGGTTTGGATTTTGCACCATTGATTTTATACTTTCAGATCTCTATCGTCGGTTCTTTAACTCACATCGAGTTAATTAACTCACTGAAAGAGTTAATGAAGGAAAAGGGGTCGAAACCTGTCATTTGGCATTTTTTACTTTCGAGCTCTGCTTGCTTGGCAAAGCCCTAGCCAATTTTTCCGAGCCACCATGAATGTTTTCTTTTGAGCTTTCTCATGGAGCTTTTTGTTTCTATTCGAGCTCATTTTGAGGGGCTTCAATCTACGTAAATAGTTCTCTGTGTTCGAGTGAATCTATATCTTTGTTTCTTGGTTCTGTATACTTTTGAAATCTCTAGTTTTGTTATGGCCACCATTGTTGAAATCCTAAAGCTCGGATCTATGTTATTCTTGATCTCTGTGAGTTTGTCTTCAAAGTGGCAACCATTTATGTTACTTTTGAGCTGTAAGAGGCATTCTATCACAAAATAATGGTCGTTTGATTTGGTTTGTGCATTTATCGAGCTTTGGGTGCTAGCCGCCATGATTGAAAACTTGAGCTCATTCACTGTAACAAGGTAAGTGGCTTTTGAATACTGGTTTGAGCCTGATTTATCTTCAATGGGTGTCATAAAAAGAAGAACTTTTGTTTACTCGAAGTTGGTCTATATTTTATTATCATGGTCTCCGTGATTCTCCTATTAGCTTACCTTGAACAATTGTGAAGGGTTTGTTGGATGATTTCCATTATAGGTAATCTTTTATCTTTCATTTTTAGAGATCTATGGGTGTCCTGTGAATCCCTTTAAGCTTATTTATGTGGTTTTAGCTCAAAACTCTTTAATGTTTTTTTAGCGAGTTAGATGAGACTTTTCCCGATCGAGCTCGAAAATGACCATCACTCGGGCTTATGGTATTCCATTTGAACTCTTCTACCATGAATGAGTTATGAACCCTCTTATTTCTGGAAGCTTTGCATTATTTTCTTGAAATCCATTTAGGTTTCCATTTTTAATTGCAGCCTTGCTCTACCCTTAACTACAAATCGAACATTTTTTTGATTTGGGTAATTTTGTTTCACTTTGATATCCCTAGATCTGGAATTTTTCTCTAAGGTTTTATGTATATCTTTTAAGGACTGATTTTTTGTGCACTTGAGTATGGATGTTGTTTATTGAGGTCATTCGAGCTCGAATTCTCTTACTCGTAGTGTTCTCGTAATTCCATAATACTGTGGAAAATATTTTTGGGTAGATGTAGATTTTAGTTTCATCCTTTCTCTGATAGTTTTTGTTTCACTATGAACACCATTGTTGAAGTCTAAAACTCAGCCACTGTGTGTGTCAGTTTGCTTCTCTCTGCAAAAATAGGTTTTGTATATTACTTCAGGTCTATTCTGAAATCCTTGGCTCGATTTTTGTATTCTAGAAAATCAATTCTATTGTAATTCATTGTTCAGGATCAACTTGATTCTTTGAAAATTATGTAGCACCCCTTTGAGAATACTTACTTTAATCCTTTTCCAATCTGAGATCACTTGAAAACTGAAATTCCTTCTAAGATGAGTGTTTGAATGCCATTGGTTTCTCGTTATTATTGGAAATTTCCATCTCAAAATAATAGTTGTAATCCATTAATCATTTTGGGAGTAGAAATGAACTTTTCTTTTTTGCAGTGCTCGATGCATGCTCTGAAAACTTTGATTTGTAATGCAATTTGGACATTTGTATTCTTCCATGAGTTTCTGAAATTCATTAAAATGGCATAGTTGAACTTGTAATAGTTATCTAAAAACATGTTGATTTGCATTTGATCTAGTTGGGATTTTTTCTACCCTGACTATGCAACCCTGTACTGTTACAATAAAACCATGTAAATATTTTCCTCTTGTTTATTGCTTCAGTTGAACTCATCTCCCTTTGCAACCACGGGTTAAAAGTAATAAGTTTCTTCATTCTGTATCATACTTCCTTGATAATCAAGAATTTGAAAAAAAATACTCTGCCCTGGATCATGATCTAATTGCACAACTTGTTTCTTCTACTCTGAAAGAGATCTTTCATTGTAGCAGTTTGTATAATGTGTTCTTGCTGAGATAATCAGAAAATCTATCTTTCTGAAAGTTGTATTAAATTCCTTTCTGTAGGATTGTTCTTGCTCATTTTCAGTTGTAAAATGATTTTGAAATTTTGATTCTGAACACTGAAAGATGTAGAAGTAAATCATTTACTTTTATTTGAGAAACTAGAAAGAACATATTATTTCTAGGAATTTTTGTTCACAAATTCCTGCATTTTGATCATTTAAGTTTTGTTGAGATGTTCAGTTCCATTTCTTTTCTGCTTCAATACTATATTTGAGCTTCATTACAACTTTACATGCATGCTAGAAAATTCATAAATGTCCATTTTACATAGCGAAGCCATGTCAATTTTTTTCCAAAATCTTCTTTTCATTCTTTTCTAGATGTAACCCTTCTTTTCCGCTTAAATTCAGCTTTTTGTAAATCCAATTTTCTTCTTTAGTTCCAAAATGAAAGGTATACTTCTATTTTCCATCTCTTTTCTATATCAGTAACTTTTTCCATTTATAGAAAGTTACTGAAACATGAGTTACACTCTTCCTTATTTCCAGCATACACTTATGACTTGTCAATTTCTTCTTCGCCGCAACTCGTATCTTCACACTTTAAGAAAATAGTTATAAAAATACTTAGGCTTTTTGGCCTCTCTTATGTCCATGTTTTTTCTTTTCTTTTCTTTTTCTTTCCTTCTTCCTGAGTGAGTAAAGCATGTATGCAGTTGATCTTCAAGTAATCTATATCTCCTGTTATTAGAGATCCATATGCATGAATTAGGATAGTATAGGAATATAAACTGATCCCTCGAGCTTCAGAATCGACGGTTCTCTCTTTTTCTTCTTTTTAGGTATAATGAATTCTACAACGAAGATGAAGAAGGAACAAAAGATGGAATGGAGATGCTTCGAACAATGAAGAAAACCCCCAAGGCAATGATGGGTTCACTCATACTCCTTTACTTTCTTTTTCATGCATGTGTACCTCTTATTTCAGTAGTTGTACTTTAATTTTTAGTTACATCCCATGGCTTGTGTGGGAAACATTTGAAAATTCCTTATGAATAAAACATTGAATTTTGTAAATGAGTTGTATATTCTTTTTGCATTTTAACTTTCTGTATGGATTGTATGATGAACTAAACAACTCAGTAATATAATTGAATGTCTTAATCATGAAGGAAGAACATTAAGAAAACTGTAACATCCAACAATGAACTCTGATTTCTGCAATCTGCACTTATGTCTATTGTTCCAAAACTTAGCATTTCACCTATTAAGTAATTGGATGTCTTCATCAAAACAACATGAATGTCCTTCAGGGATTTGTGTTCTTTTTCTTGACTATAGTCATGAAATTGTAGACTATGTGATCTATTACGTTTTATAGAAACACACATAACTCGTAGATTTCATGTAATCATTTAACTAATTTAGTAAGAATAACATAATCTGAAAAATATCCCTAGGTTAGGTATACTTCAGCAGTGCTATCCATCATAACAAAGTTTCGAGCTTCCCATTTTGGCACAAGTGCAAAAAATTGTCAACAAACACCTAAAAATGATTTTTGGCCATTCTCGTAGTTAATTGAACACCCTTAAGAACAAGCTAAAATGAGCTAGTCATCTCATCGAGCTATCAAGGACCATTATTTGTGAAGTATTAAGGCATGGTTTGTCTCTATAAGAGACATATGAAAAAAATATGTATGAGAATCAAGAATTTGATTCCATGAAAGGATGATTTTAGATCTAGAAAAGGTAAGGGGATGATCTTTATATGGAGCACAATGTTTCTAAGAATGAGAAATCATCTAAGTTCGATTGATGCAATTCACTTGGTATTATTCATAACAACTCATTTAACACCTAGTAGTGTTATCCCACCTTAAGGAGGAGGCACATTACAATCACCTCATTTTGGCCATATGACAAAAATCCCATTTAGGAACAATCCTCTATCTACAAAGTGAGGATTTGCTTTTAATAAGAAGTAGACAAGCATCATAGAGTTGATTCATGGTCACTAAAGTGAATTATGGACCAAATTTAAAAATTAGTACCAATTCAAATAGTGGTAGGGCGAAAATCCATTTTAGAAGGTCCAAAAACTAAAAATTACTATATGCTTTCCCAAAACAAAGACCGATTACAATATATATGCCCTGAAAGTTTTAGGTCCTTTGCTAAAATCCTAAAAATGAGTAAGTACTGACTAGATTAGATTTTGAAAAACTATCTTCTAGATTATAATTGTTAGAGCTACGGGACCACTTCTATCAGGTGCAGAGTGACCATAATTTCTTATATTCACTAAAATAAATTTAAATTCTTATACTTAAATATTTGTTTTGTAAGTATAAGACACCCAAAAACAAATACATGGTCCATACTATTCAAAACGTGTATGTGTTTGGACTTCCCTAAAATGCGTATGCATTTTGTCTTCTCGAAAATGCATGTGTTTTTCCTTTTTTAAAACACATATGCATTATAGGTTCGGTAATTACCAAACCAAAAAAATAAAACACAAGCTTGTTTTAGCTAAATACGTATGTGTTTCATCTATTTTTCGTGTTTTTGTCCACTTTTTGGCCCCCCAACTTTATGCACTTACCCATACCTCCCAAAGAGAAAGAATAATAGTGCCAAAACCAATCTGGGTCGGGTCAACCATAGAGCCCAATAAATAATATCAGGTCATCGAACCATAGAGCACCATCATGAATATTAGGTCACTCAACCATAGATTCCCATAAAGAATATCGGGTCACTCACCCATAGAGCCCCATTTCCTTTCTCCATTGAATGATTCCGGGTCACCCTATGGCCCCGGGCGCATAGATCGTCGTCACCCCCATCCGAGTGGTGTAGTAGCTCGTAGTTCAAAAATACATGGTGTTATGACCCCCTGGGGCATAACCCCATACAACGAAGCACTTCCATAGGTTCAACCATTCCATGGTGAATCTCATGACCATATTCCAACACATTATGACATTAGAACCAACATAACAATGTTTTTCATATACCAAGTAGAAAAATCCCAAGCCTTGGGCTAGACTATAAAAAATTTAAACATGAAAATAAAATTTAAAACTAAGAAAAACAAATGGCTAATTAACCATAGTGAGTGTGAAAATCATCATGTTAGTGCAATAACCAAATAAAATGCCCAAAATATAATATCACATCAATCAAGAAAACTATTGGTTCTGATAAGAAAAAAGATAATGATCAGTTTATGAATAAAATACATATAGAGAAATAACATGTTACAATCATTATGTGGCCATATACGGACACCAAAGGGGAACTCATCGAGTTGTTGAAACTCAGATATCAAGCATCATCTTGCAAAATAACAAGTCAAATAATATAACTATCATCATCTGTTCCTGAATCATCCCTCCATACTCCCACATGGCTCAACATAGTCTCAACATTGTCTGAGATGGGGGTGTATAGGTTGTCATTCACTAAGCCTAAGGTGTTTGTGAAAAAAAATATACGTGGTGGTCATGCATACTAAATGAATAGAAGTGGGTTTTCAATCTATGTAATACTACACTCCCTATCTCATACTCGACTTGAGGGACTGGTCAACGATACACCAATGCTAAGGTACACATAGGTCATCTACATGACAACTATATAGGGAGAGAGAAAAAGGTACATGTCATCTTCTACCGAGCCTAAGATTTTTACAAAACACAATATATATGGTGCCCATTGGGTAATGTGTCATACATACAAAACAAACATAGGTGTATTTTTAGTCTATGTAAGACTAAACCTCCTATCTCATACTCGGGTAGAGTGTTTTGTGTGCGGTATTCATTTCCTCTCTCTAAAAATACAATTTTTAGCAATTTCTTCCATTAGGGTCAGTTAGTGTAAGGTTCACAACATAACACATAGCTACATTACTAACATGATGGTTATTCACACACATTAACCATAACATCTTACGTATTATATATATATATATATATCAAATATAAAATAATCAATACTTTCATGGATTATAATACATCATGTTTCCACATAATGGACCCAAGTGCAAATATTGTACAATAGGGGTCATATGATCACCATATACCACATAATTCATGACATGAACCATCAAAATTACACGAATTATATGTATAATGAAAACAATGTCTAATATTACAACATATAGTCAATTAAAATTACAACATGGTGACACACACGATTTATCACAAAACGTTGGCGACATCATGATATAATACAATTCACTATACACATATTTGTTTTTATACCACCCATCAACACATGTACATAGAAAAGAATAACCTAAACACTCAAACACCCCCGCAATCTGAAATAACATTATTTTCACATAGAACCAAGGATTACATCACGCATGAATTCCTCATTGAATCCATGAAAACGAGAGTTAATACTCTCATCACAAGCACATCAACATGATAACAAATATGCACTAAGTGAGGTGTACAACATGTGTATTCATAATATCACAATCAAAACATCATTCACATCACAACATATATCGCATTACTCTTCCCATCTCCACCACCACCATGCGGGATAACCACAACTCCAATCTGTCTTAAAGGTTCGAGAGCATTAACCTATCTCTAATACCATATGTAATACCCTTATTTTACACACACAAATACAACACACATAATAACATGATAATTATTTGTTTTCTTACATTGCTTGATACATAACATCACATAGGATCGCTTAGGAAAATGTATAGCACATGAGACATTTACGTAACCATGGACCCACTTATATAACATGATATACATGATGCACATCAAAGCCACATTTCCAAAAATGAAAAATTACAACAACGACCCACTACAATATACAATTACTCACAGGAACTTCCCAGAACACATCATTTTTCATTGTGAAATATTTATTACAATCCTATTTTTATTAGTTGACTATAATTTTTGAAGAACACATAACATGACACCCTTCATTCCTTTACAATTAGGTTTCATGTTTTTGTTTAAAATTTCACCTATAGTGGTTCATTTAGAATTCATTGTTTCTCATGTGGAAATAAATTTACATAGCATGATTGTGATTAGGAATGTACGTATAAACATGTGTCATCTAATACTTGACTTAAGGATTTGTTTGAGAGAGAGGTGTTTACATGGTTTGGAAAAATACTCTCGTTACAAGGAGGAAAATTCACAAGAGGAAAAAGGAAGGTTACTAGATAAATAGAAAACCTATCCTGTGTTCATTTCATAACATTTATTAATATAAAGAATACACTCTTTTCATCTTCAATTTATTAAACCAATTACGAAGGTTAACTAATTAAGTTGTATCATTCTTGGTTCACAATATGTTGCTCCATTTAGGAATTCTAATTTTCACAATCAAATTGTGCATGGAATGGTACATTACACATGTGTTCTTGTTATAAATATTTTTCCTTGAATTTAAGTGATGAATTTAACATTTCAATCAACTTATGTTTCACCATCTTTAATATTTAGTCTTAATAATAATTGTTTAATTACATGTTTCCACCATAAATTCTATTTCCGAGTGATCCTAGATGTAATATATTCTTATCTATGCCAAGGTTTCTACTCTCTTTTACAAGTACAACTAGAGTGCTATTTCCTTAACTTGAAAGACCTTGCTACAACTGAAGTTATCTCATTATCAAGGCTACATTTTATTATTTCATTAGCATCATTGTTTAATCCACATTTATGCAAACAAAGTGTGTGATCATGCATCATATTTGGTTTTTTAATTTGCTAGGTTATTGTATTAGTCATGGAGCTCTACTTTATTACACTCATTTTATGATCACATTTGACATTTTATCTACTTTTCACATCTTTGTATGGCGTACCATTTTCATAGTGGTCATTCCTTAGTTTAATCTTATTTACCTTTTTACTAAATACATTTATGTGGTTACTTTTGTCCTATATTAACATCATTTTAGAAAAAATATAATTTCTATAATATTTATGTAAAACTTAGGGATTTAAGACTATAACGAGTACGACACGCACACAAGAAAACTCAACAACCATATGTTATTTTTCAAATTTCATCCAAGGAACTATTTAAATTTTTTAGTAAAATGCATCAGCAATTCTTTCACTAATATTCCTAAGAGAAGCTATATGATTTATCAAATTAAAAATCAATCATGGATGGAGGAAACTACACCTGTATAAGAAAACACATGGTAAAATCCTACTAAGGGTCACAATTATCTAAGAGAAACAAAGGGAGTTCTAAAGAAAAAGTTGTAAAATTTTGTGTGTTTAAAAATCCTTTTAAGGTAATATTTACAATCATTGGTAGCAATACACCGAACTCATTTGTTCATTAGCATCATAAGAGGTCACTTGATGTATTACATTCATTTCTACTTGAGGGTTTATACACCCTACCACATGTGAAAATTAGAGTAATCAAATGTATGTATCTTGCAAAGCCTTTGTGTCACTTGAGGTATTTTAGGACTATAATTTCTCACTTTCATTTAACACTTATCTTATACAAGGTTCCATTAAGTTTAGTTAAATTTCAATTGCATAAATGGGGATCTTCACTTGAATATAGATAAGTTAGGGGTGTGAAAAATTATTTATCGAATTAAACGTTCATAATGGACAAAAGTTATAAATTATTTACTAGGTAAGGTGAAATATTTATCTATGAGGAACTAAATGGACCATTAACAAAAATTTAATGCATAGTACACTAGTGTAATAAATCCACTTTTGTCATCAAGATCTTACGAAGGGTTCATTTAATGATAAAGGTATCCCAAACTATCTTTTTCATTACCAAAGCATCCTAAGGACCTATTTCATTTGTTGGGTAAATACGCAAGTGATTTGAAATGTAGTCTCCACTCACATAATTTAGATCTCATAGGATACCAATCATAGGTACAACCACCAACTATCTTGCTAAGCTTCACCACCCACTAGGGTACCAAGGGAAATTACACACAAGTGGGTTAACATATTCATGATATGGTAAGACCTACAACACCTAGACATGAACACCACACTTGTCCAAATTTGATAGGTTTCACAACATATATACACCACATCATAAAATCTCAAGGAAATGGTCCTTAATAAGATGTCTTAGGTACAAAGCATGAAGATGATTAATAAGATCATATAATTTTATTAACATGATAAATGTTTTATACCATGGAAAAGACTCAAATAGGGGAGGAAGGACAATAGGCATCATATGTTGATCTTTTAATTTCATTAGTTTTGATGAGAAGAGATTCTAACCAGCATTGTGGGTGTTAAGGGAATATAGAAAATAATTAACATAGTAGAAGATTAGTATAATATCTTTATAACATAGTGCACAATGTTGAGTGCAAATTCACATCTAATTTGACACTATAAATATAGTCACGATGACATTCTCTTTTCCAAATATAGAAAGAAAAATTCTTTGAACAATGATACATATCATTATTTTATGGTAATAATTGTATTGCAAGATGAATATAACTTTACAATGATAACTCATTAATTACAATATATCAAATCTAGAAAATTCCTCTTGTTTGGAGTACCTCCAACCATTGTTATGTCAGTCCTAGGAATGAGTTTGGGAATCCACTACACCCGAGCATAAATTCCACGAATTCATCATTTCAAACAATCAGAATAGACACTAAAGAGAGATAGAGATAGAGATAGAGAGACATGGAGTAAGGAAAGGAGGAAGAAAATATAAGATTCATTGTCTTTTCAAAACATCATAACATCCTATATCCACTTTTCATTTAATTTCAACTCATATACATTTTGACCCATTTGTATTTTCAAAACCCAATCAATATTTTCATAATTATCTCTAGAGAGAGAAATGGGAAGAGAGAGAAAGTATGGATTTAATTTTCCTTTCTATTTATCATATCATAATCACATACATTATTAAATTTTCATTTCATTTCTAACCCATGAACATTTATAACTCATTTACATTTATAGATCCAGTCAAAATATCAAAGTTACTTCTAGAAAGAAAAAGGAAGAGAGAGAAACATCATAATTTCCCAAAAAGTATTCATACAATAATTTGCATCAATTCGTACTCTATAAAGTGTGGAAATGATATTTACAAGGTTCCATGGTTAGTTAGAGGTTAACTAAAGGCTTAGAAGGTGTGTTTAGCTAAAGTTGCAATTTTGGTGCAAGTTGGCGAAACATAAAAAAGTGTCTACAAATGGGTCTTGAAAACACTCGGTTTAAGTTTGATCACAAAGTTTTAGGATTCCTACTTACTCTCCCATATATAGATAACTATTCGTGTTTGACTAAATTTTATTACAGCGAGAAGATCTCAAGTTAAAAGGGAAACATTGGAGCTAGGTATCGTAATTGTGTCGGTAGCTCTTGTCGCAAAATGACCGGTGGAACCAAAAACCCACTTGAATTATTAGTTTCCAAAGGTGTTTTCATTGAAATAAAGGTATTTTACAATCCTCTTATTGGTATTCTAGAGGTAAATGGTAGGGATTTTCAATTTGCTCAAAATAATTGGCAACCATAACACTAAATCGAACACGTTTTATTAAAATGAAGACATCACACAAGTGATTGTTAAGCTAAGTGCATTAAAAATTTGACTTGAAAATTATGATAAATAAATTAAAACAACTTTCTAAGTAACCCCATGGTATCCCATGTTACCTAGGGTCATGCTAGGTGTTTTGAGATTTGTGGTATGTATGTGTCTCAGCGCTCCATGCGCGTAACTTTCAATATCAAAGTTTTGTTTTTTTTGTTGATGTTTTAAGAGTTCACATCAAGGAAATATTTTGTCATTTTTGGAATTATTCTCCCTATCATTCAACATTTAATTTTGAAAAAATTTGGAAATGATGAAGCAAAATTTAATCCAAGTGAAAAGGGAAAACCATACCCATATTCAATGTTTGCTGAGGAAAACAACACTAGGATTTTCATCCTGGCTTTAGGATGGTGGCTTTCATTCACTCACGAGTTCACATTACCCTTTCTAAAAGTTCATTTTTATATATCTAGTTGGCATGGCATTCCATGAAACCATTCCTATCCATGAAGACTGCATTTCTATTTTTTTAATTTTCTCAAACAACTCAAGTTTCCTGACTAAGCATTTCAGCTTTCATGCATATACAAACACAATCCCAACTACAAAATATGCTAAAAAAGTCATTTCCCCATTAAAAGTTTTTGGAGAGTCCCTACCCTTTTCCATGGCTCCCCATTTCTTTTGCATCCACCTGGGCCACTGACCTCTGACACAATAAAATCAATCTCTGCCTTTTTATGTATAAGCATATCCTGTCTCAAATCTCACATTTTGAATCAAGATGATAACACATCTAAAAGGATTTAGATTTCTTGAAAGTGTATAACTCCATTTCATCAAAAACAACCCTATTAGCTCACATATGGATATATATATAGAGCTCAAATTAAAGAAGACGATGAGCCATAAATGTATATGGACCAGAGCTTGAAACCACGAGCTAGAATAAATCAAAGATACTCAAATGAATGAGCTCACTTGAGGTAAAACTAAACATATTATAGATATTAAATGGAAAAATAGAAATTTCTTGTAGCAAAAATTGAGGCCTTGTTATCTCTCAAAAGTGCACCCTATAGAGAGATTATTTCAAGTGTTCTAAGCTTGCTCTAGATCTCTCTCTTTCGTAGATACAATGGAAACACGTCAAGTATGTGGTATACCTATTGTTTAGGTGAGTCTTTGGTACCAAGGTCGGTTACTTTTTATGTATCCTAAACTAGTTTTTAGGGGTTTTGAGGGTAAAATATGGTTGTAAATGAATTGAAAAATGGGGTGATACACCAAACTTGTTGAGGGATTTGACTAAGTACATGCACAATTAATTTGAGAATGGATTTTGGATGCACAAACCAATAGTTTTTAACATAATATTAAGGAAAAACACTTGGTGTATTGAGGGAATGAGTCACAACAATACAATAAGATAACATGCACACTAATATTATGTAGAAATTACTAAATTTACAGCAAGGTAAGGTGATTAATCGGGAATTTGACATTCAAAAGAGTTAATGAGATATACAAATTACTACAAATAATTGGAAAGGCAAAAATCAATTCTCATTTAAAGGGAAAAAATTGGCAAAATCTACTTCAACACTCATATGTCTAAAAAGTTCTCCTTTGTGTTTTGCATAACTCCACATAATATATAGAAAAAATATTCACCCATCCCCTCCTAAAAATAGACTAAAATTGTAGTATCCCATGCATGCTAATTGTACCCATTTATCATGAATAAATAAAGGAATAAAAATAAACATGCTAATTGAACAAGGCATTAATAGCCTTGATTACAAAAATAAATCCGAGTCAATCGTAGTTGGTGAACTATTTTTAAAAAGTAAGATAAATAATTTGGCTAATAATGCCATTGTTTACTTTCAAACCTTCCCACTATGGGGACCACTTGTGATGTGTGCACACTTTGTCTTCATAGGTTTTTGACCTCCTTTAGGCCCATCATTACACATATAGTTTATTGGCCTCCTTTGAATAATCATTGCATTGCATAAAATCTTCATACTTTCACTTGGTTGGAAAACATGGTTATTTCATGGCATAATGTTTGATCACCTTTGATTGGAGGATCATGGAAAATAATATGAAGTTTACCTTTTTGTTGGTTGGCACATATACTATGGTTTTTGGTTTGAATAATCATTTGATTGATTATTGTTGTCGGTGTTTGATTTTGTCGAACCTTGGTTTGGACCTTAGTCGGTCAATGGAAATGATTTTTTTGGATTATTATGGGGCTGGTCCCCTCTTTGCACGATGACTTGACCCTTTTTTTTTTCGGTGAAGTTTCTAACCTTGAGTTAGCTAGGTTTTTTAATGGCTCGACACGTTGGCACATTATGAACTCCGGTCAAGTTATGGGCAACTGTGGTTTGAAATCCTGATCATTTGATCTTTGTCCTTTTACATATACATCGTTGATCTGTACTTTTTCCTATGTTGGAGTTAGGGTTTTCTTGCGGTTAGGCTTGGAGTTTGTATGGAAATTGGTGAGTGAAACTTGATCATTGATCTTTGTACCTTTTGATTTCCACCATTGATGACTCTGAATCTAGCAGTGGGGTAGGTGAATTGTGGGTTATCTCTCAACCATCAATCTTGGTAATTTTTTTTCATCGAGCCATTGATCTTAACTTTGGTTAAGTTTTGGCAACACCATGGTTGATTGTTGAGTAGGTTATTTATAACCTAAACTTGATCATTTCGCATGCATGCCCATTTTGGAGGGTGAAGCTCTAATAATTTTTCTTCACGTCACCATTATTGTGTGCTCCTGATCTTGTTTTCTTTGAAAACCCATCTTATGTGAAGCCTTGAACATGAAAATTTCATGCAATATTGATTTTTTGAGCTCAGAGCACAATTTGATAGACGTGGTTGTAGTTTTGGCATCTCGAGCTCTCTATATTCAAACCTGAGCACGAAGGTTTTCTATTTGAATCTTTCATGGAAATAATGTCCATGGTTCATGAGCCTCTGTGAGATTTTGTAGTCTTTCTAAGCATGGCTCCTTTATTATCACGAGCCTCAGTGAGCTTCCTATGAGATTTGCTCGTATTAGCCGCAATCTTTAGATATTTCTTCGTTCTGAGTAGTCGATACTTAAGCCTCTCAAATCTCTTGTATCACCATTTCGAGGGTTTTGAAGGTAAGACTAGACCATTCCTTCCTAGCAATAATTTTGAGAAATATATTTTTAACTGTACATTTTGAAAATGGTTTATTTAAGCTTCTGAACCATTACTATTGTGTTATTTCAAGAGTATATCTGTATTTGTCATCATTTCTTCAGCAATGTACATTTTCTGATGTGGGTTTTCATGTTTTGTGTGATTGCTTCTGAGATCTTGTTTATCATGTTGCCATTCTTTTCTGCTCTGAAGCTCATTTCCTGATATTTTTACCTATGCAAAGTAATACCCTTCTGTATTTTCATCTTTCTAAACTTGGGATTCTATATTTTTGATCCTTTGAGCTCTAGTTATGCGTATTCAGCTGTCATTCGAGGGTTTGGAGCTTTAGTGAAACCATTTTGTGGGTATTTTGATTTATAGCTTGTGGGGTTTCTTTGTTTCTTATGGGTCGCAACAAGTATTCTATGGGATTTTCTTGTAACTCCACACTATGGCATTTGCTATTTCTAGGTCTGAAACTCTATTTCACTGCTTTACCTACTCAGATATGGTTGTAGCTATTGTTGGTGAGTAGCTTACTACATTCTGTTTCGAGCTTTATTTTACCCCTTTTAAAGTGCTCTATGAAGGGTCTCTACGTATGTGTTTTATCTTTCCCATGAGTATCATCATTGCAATCTCAACTGTTCTTGAATTACGCATTTGACAGTTCGCCACTATATTTTCTACTAAAATGAATGGTTTTGTGCCTCTAAAGCTAAACATGTCGCCATGGATCTGGTGTCTTCTTCTGTCTCTGAGATTTTCAGGTTCATGCTTAATTTCTGTTGTTTCACATCTATGGCCACTTTTAGAGTTTGAGTTTTTACACTTGTATGGATGGAACATTCATGTATTGATTGCGTTCATCTTTTAGACTAGACTTCGTTTAAATAAAAATTCTATGTTCTGCTATAAGAGCTTGATCTACAAAACTTTGTCTGTGTATTTGATTATTTTTTTAATTCGAGCCTCAGTCATTTGAGTTTATTTTTCATATTTTTAGCCTTTTACTCAATTTGTAACTTCTTTGGAAGATCTAGGTTTGATTGGTATTCACAAACTGCATTGATGAGCTTACGCATTTTGAATCTTTTCTTTGAAGTTTGTCTCCTCCTTTATTCTTATGAATGTTTTTATTCGATAGAATCTACGTTCCCATTTCAATATGAAAGACAACTATGTCAATAACTTCAAGCTCTAATGAAATGGTTTAGCTTCACTCATGGCTAACATATTTCCCCAAAAGGTAAAACTTCATTTATAATAGTGCTCTCAAATGTTTTGTAATTGGCTGCATTTGGACACCATGTTACAGAAGTTTTATCGTTCTTTCTTTTTCAAGGATAAAACTTGACTCCTGCATGAAAGAAGATGGAAACTAAAACTTGTTTTAATGAAGCTCTTCCTAGAAAATCATATAAATTATAGATTAAAAATATATCCCTTTAGCACTCATTTCTTTTAAATTCTCCTCATTTGTAGAAACTTTAATGGAGTTTGTGATTTTTATAGCTCATTGTTCCAATTTATCAAAAGGTGGCATTTTTATTGATAAATATATATCTTCTTTATTTCCTTCATTCTTTTTATAATCTATATTTTAAATGCTTGATGAATTGTCATTTCAGGGGTATACTTTGTCATGATGTATCTTTCCTTTTCTCCATGACTTACTACAGTAATGAAGGTCATTTACATTTTCATTTTATTTATGAGGATTTGAGGAATATGTACCTTGTTGCTTCTACCCATGTTCTTTGAAAACATAATGGCCATTCTAAGTTTGTATACAAGAATGCCTTCCCTTTTCTTTAACATGGAAAATATAAACATTTGTTTACTCTTATTACTACAAAACTAAAACTTTTTCTGTCATGAAATTTCTGCTTTACTTTGTTATGTGACTTGAAAAATGAAACTTGTATTCTATTTTGTAAAATTATGCATATCCATGGGTAAGTGCATGAATTTGGGGGGCCAAAAAGTAGACAGAAACCTGAAAATAGACAAAACGCATATGTGTTTTGCTAAAACATGCCCGTGTTTTAATTTTTGGCTTAGTAATTACCGAACCTATAACCCGAATGCTTTATAAGGAAGGAAAAATGCATACGCAATTTAAAGAAGGTAAAACACATGCATTTTAGAATTGCATTTTGAATAGTATGGACCATGTATATTTTTGTGGGTGTCCTATACTTACAATAATAAATGTTTAAGTATAATATTTATTTTATTATTTCTTATATAATTTCTTTTATCATTTCTTATACTAAACATATAAGAAATAATAAAAAAAGAAATCCTATACTTTAAATTTATTTTAGTAAATATAAGAAATTAGGGTCACTCTACACCTAATGGAAGTGGTCCCATAGCTCCAACAATATAATCTAGAAGATAGTTTTTCAAAATCTAATTTGGTCAGTACTTACTCATTTTCAAGATTTCAAAGAAACATCCTAAAACTTTAGGGCGCACACACACACACACACACACACACGAGTATATATATATATGTGTGTGTATATATGTATGTATGTATGTGTGTATGTATGTATGTATGTGTGTGTATATATATACTATGTATGTATATATATATATATATATATATATATATATATATATATACATGTATGTATATGTATATATATATATATATGTATATATGTATGTATGTATAGTTGGTCTTTGTTTTGGGAAAGGATATAGTCATTTTTAGGTTTTTGACCTTCTAAAATGGATTTTGGCCCTACCACTACTTAAATTGGTACTAATTTTTAAATTTTGTCCATAATTCACTTTAGTGACCATAAATCAACTCTATGATGCGTGTCTACTTCTTACTAAAAAGAGATCCTCACTTTGTAGAAAACGATTGTTCTAGAATGGGATTCTGTCCCATGGCCAAAATGAGGTGATTGTAATGCGCCTCCTCCTTAAGGTGTGATAAAACTACTCGGTTTTGAATGAGTTATTATGAATAGTACCAAGTGAATTACATTAAGTGAAATCATATGATTGCTCATTCTTAGAAGCATGGTGCTCCATATAAAGATCATTTCCTCACCTTTCCTAGCTCTAAGATAATCCTTTCATTAAATCAAATTTATTATACTTATACATGTTTTTCTCATATGTCTCTTATGGAAACAAACGATGCCTTAATACTTCACAAATAATGGTTCTTGATAGATCGGTCACATGACTAGCTCATTTTAGCTTGTTCGAAGGGTGTTGAATTAACTACAAAATGGCAAAAATGCCTTTTTAGGCCTCAAAGGAAGTAGTCTCTCATCAAAACTAAATGAGTTGATCGATCACCTTAAACACTATTTCCTACACTCTTAAACACACCTGAATGATATTTGAATGAATTTCTTTTCGGTGAGGATTTATGATTTAGGGTTTGGGGTTTATGGTTTAGGGATCAAGGATTAGAGTTTAGGCAAGGGTTTAGGACTCAAAGTTTGGAGTTTAGGGCTTAGGGTTCATGATTTAGGGTTTATAGTTTATGGTAGAGATTTTAGGGTTTATGGTTGATTTAAGGGCTGACGGTTTAGGCTTTAGGGCTCAAGGTTCAGGGTTTAGGTTTCAGGGGTAAAGGTTAAGGGTTTAGAGTTTATGGCTCAAGGCTCAGGGTTTATGGTTTAGGGATTATGGTTAAGGGTTTAGGATTTAGGGTTGAGAGTTGAGGGTTCATGGTTTAGGGCTCAGGGTTTAGTTTTTAGGGTTTAGGGTTGAGGGTTTATGTTTGAGTGTTCAAGGTTTAGGATTTTGGCTTAGGATTTGGCTTAGGGCTTAGGGCCTAGGCTTATGGTTAGAGTTTATGGTTTAGAGTTTAGGGATCAAGATTTAGGTTTTAGGGTTTATAGTTTAGGATTTAGAGCTTAGATTTTAGGGTTTAGGGCTTATGGTTTATAGTATAGGGTTTAGGGTTTAGGGTTTAGGGCTCAGGATTTAAGGTTTAGGCTTGAGGATTTAGGGTTTAAGGTTTAAAGGTCGGGGGTTAAGGGTGTAGGGAAAAGGGTTCGGGGTTTATATTTTAAGGCTAAAGGTTTAAGGTTTAGGGTTCATGATTTAAGGCTCATAGATTAAGCTCACCCATTCAGTCACAGTAATGTTCTATGTCTTACCCATTCTTATAAGTATTGAAAAAGAGTATTCAACTAAAAATGGTTCATCTACTTCGTAGGTAGAACATTTGAGAGATTCATCACAATTTGATTCCTTTCATCTACTGATATTTAAAGGATGGAATTTCCCATTATATATGAACTATTTCACTCACTATAATGTTTTGTGTCTTACCCATTCTTATTAGTATTGACATAGAGTATTCAACTGAAAAAGGGTTCATCGACTTCGTAGGAACAAAATTCAAAGAGATTCATCAAAATTTGATGTCTTTCATCTATTGATATTTTGCAAGAGGGAAATTCCCACCTCTCATAAACAAGGTAGTTGTAAAAGCATACTTAATGATGGATTTAGGCACAACACTAAGAAATATGGTCCTAAGATATTCAAAAAATGAACTCATTCATGATACCTACTTGAAATATATAAGGCTTATGGGTTAGAGCTTATGGTTTTGGATTTAGTGTTTAGGGTTTCATGCTTAGTGCTCAGTGGCTCGAGAATTCAAGGTTTAGGGTTTAGGGTTTAGGGTTCAGGTTTTAGTGTTTAGATTTTAAGGTTTATTATTTTTATTTCAGGGTTTAGGGTTTATAATTTAGGTTTTACGTCGTAGGATTAAGGGTTGAGGGTTAAGGGTTTAGGTCATAGATTTTAGGGTTTAGGGTTTAGTGTTTAGGGCTTACGGTTTTAGGTTTATGGTTTAGGGTTTAGGGCTTAGGGCTTAGGATCTAGGGTCTAAGATTTAGTGCTTAGTGTTTAGATTTTAGGGTTTATGGGTCGGGGTTTATGGTTTACGATTTGGGGACAATTAAGATTAAACATTTAAGGATTAAGCTTTAGGGTTTACGGTTTAGGGATCAAGGCTCGGGGTTTAGGGTTTAGGTGATAGGGTGCATAGTTTAGGGTTTACGACTCAGGGTTTGGGGTTAAGAGTTATGGGTTTAAGGTTTAGGGGTTAAAGCTTAGGGCTCTAGATTTAGGGTTTAGGGATCAGGGTTTAAGGTTTAGTGTTTAGGGCTCAAGGATTAGGGTGTAGGGTTCAAGACTTAAGGTTTAAGGTTTATTGTTTAGGGATAAGGGTTTAGGGTTCATGGTTTATGGCTTAAGGTTCTGGGGTTAAGAGTTATTAGTTTAAGGTTTTGGGGTTAGAGCTCGGGGATTTGGATTTAGTATTTAGGGTTTGGGGCTTAGGGCTCAAGGTTTAAGGTATAGGGTCAAGGGTTCAGGGTTTAAGAATAAGGGTTAAGGGTTTAGGTTTTAGGGTTTAGGATTTATTACTTTGGTTTTAGGGTTTAGGGTTTATAGTTTAGGGTTTAGGTCTCATGGTTAAGGGTTAAGGGTTTAGGTCATAGATTTCAGGGTTTAGGGTTTATTGTTTAGGATTTAGGGCTTATGGTTTAGGGTTTAGGGCTTAGGATTTAGGGTTTAGGATTCAATGTTTAGGGTTTAGGGTTTATGGGTTAGGGTTTAGGATTTAGTGTTTAGGGTTTAGGGTTTAACATTTAAGGCTCATGGTTCATGGTTTAGGGTTTAGGGTTTAACATTTAAAGTTTAGGGCTTAAGGCTCAAGGTTTAGGGTTTAGGGATCATGGGTAAGGGATGAATATTTAAGGATTAGGGTTTAAGGCTTAGGATTTAGGGTTTAAGGTTTATGGTTTATGTTTTAGGGTTTAGGGTTTATATTTTAGTTTTAGGGCCATGAGTTTAGAGTTGAAGGTTTATGGTTTAGGGTTTCGATTGTAGAATTTAAATGCTAAAAGATTTAGGATGAATTGAAAGCCTGAAAGTTACCTATGTCTTGACTAGATTATACTATAAAAGACTATCTCCTAAATTATGACTAATGGAGTTGCGAGACTAATTCCATAAGGTGCAGAGTGACCCTAGTTTTTATATTTACATACATAAAATTAAAGTATAATAAATAATAAAATATAAATAACAATAAATGAAAAACTTATAATTTAATTTTGTATATAGAAGCATCTCAAAAGAATATACTTAAACATTTATATCGCATACATGTTATAGCGTGTATGCGTTATAGTGCATACGTGTTATAAGCGCATACACGCTTTGTGTTTTTCTTTCTCCAAGCCATGCGTCAAGGCTTGGGATTGGTTTGGATCCCAACCCCGAGGCATGGACAAGCACAAACACAAAAAACAATGTGATTTTATAAGAAAATATGAAAATGCCACTTCCTCTATGATAAATCAAAATAAAACAATTGATCCATTTTAAAAACTCATACCACGACGTAGAGAAAATTTTATTCTTTTTAAAAATAAAAATTTTCAAATTTCTAGACTAATATAAAGTTTCCATATTATTTATTTTCTAACTATGCCTTTTTATAGATATTTTGGGAATTTTAAATATGTCTATCTTTCAACATGTATCTTTTGTTTGAGTAATCAAAATTGAGAAAAAAATACTAGCACAAACTAGGCATAATTCTATAGATATTTAAAAAAAGACTATAATTTTTGATATTTTTGAGGTAGTCGGAGAGGGCACGGTTGGAGCTCCGTTATTTTTAAAAACATAAAAAAAATTTACTACAAAAATCATAAATAAAACAATACTCGTTCAAAAAATCTGAAAACAAATCGACACAAATTAGATGCTCCTATCTATCTTTCTACCAAAGGGTTTTCAAAATACTCAATGGTTCTCAAACAATGGTGAGGAGCACAAAAGTTGCTCTATTATGTTTTTTAACAAAAACATGAGCACATGTTGGTATTTTAGTTGTTTGACCCACTTAAACTTATCCATTTTCAATAAAATTTAGTAGCTAAGAAACTAGTCTCAAAATTCTACGATTCATATTTCTAAAACATCTTCCAATTTTGAGTGTAGTTATTTCAAAAACTCATACAAGTTGAAGTTTTTAATTTTTAGAAAAATGCGTGCACTTAAGACCTCCTTTTGGGCTCCCAACTTGGTGCACTTACCCCCATTTCTTCCTTAATGGTTGGCTATAGATTTCTTTGATAATGGAGATTGATATGCTATTGATGGATTTTCTAGTACTTTGCACTCATTGTTGGTGAACCTTGATTTTCTGTTTGAGTTTTGTAACTATTGTAATTGACTAAAAATTTTCTTTTCTTTACTATGACTGGAAGTAATTGTATTGCAAGATTTTCTATTCCTGTTCAAACTAATGTTGAGGCAACTTGATTCACATTTGATTGATCCATGTTTTAGATTCCCAATAATCCTTGATGTTCTTGAATGTATTTTGTTCTTCAAATAACTATTGATTGGAAATGAAACTTGCAACTTTATCATTATATGTATTTAGCTTCTCAATGGATTCCTATAGGCAAACATATATTGATACACCTCTAATTTTCTTTGCTTGATTATGATGTGGCAATTTTTATTTTTCATTCAACATGTATCCAAAATTTGGAATCCTTCTTGAAGTTTGTAGATTCATTTAATGACTTCAGTTTGACTTTCTTAAATTCGACATCAAGTTTTGTAAACGTGAAGCATTTAAAAAAGCTTCCTTTTAGTTGTATGTCCATGATTCTTTTGATATAAATGCTTAAAATGGATTTTTATTGGTAATTATCTTTAATAATTGAATATTTTACACTGTAGTTTATAACTTTTGAAGCGTTTACTTTCCTCGTTCACACCTTTAGATTTTTCTCATTTGTGGTATCTCTTGTAACTATCCTCTTCATGGGTTCTTGTAGAGTTTTGTTAATGAAAATTGGAAGATACCTTTTCTCATTTCCCATGCTTTGATGAAAACCTTGCTCTGAAAGAATTGTTACTTGTATCTTGCTTCCTCATTTTTATTTGAGTTTCGGTTACCTTTCTTTTACGCATTTTCTATCTCTGGATTTTCCTCTTTTCTAGAGAGTTCATAAATTTGTATCTTGTAGATTCCTTCAGCAAGTATTTATTTTCTATACAGTAATCATTTTGCAAAATATTTCTTCTTTCTAATCTACTACCTATACCTGCACACTTAAATAAATAGTTAGAAAATATTTAGGATTTTTGGCCTCTCTTATGTTCCATAGTTTTTCTTTTCTCTTTATTTTCTGAAATGATTCTGGGAATCATATGTGCTGATGTAGAATATTGCTTTATCAATTTTGTATTGTCTTTAATGTAGCTTATACCTCTTGATGTCAATTGATTCATTTGCATGAAACTATTAGCATAAGTATACAGATTAAACCTTGAGCTCAATGTCTGACGACAATTCTCTTTCTTTTCCTCAGGGATGATGATGGAACCGGATGATGCAGAAGAAGAGGATGAAGAAGCTACAATTGGATGAAGATAAATAGAAGACCCAAAGGAAATGATGGGTTTCTCTATATTCTTTTGCTTTTAGCTTTGTGTACATGCATATTTTACTTCAATAGTTATAAGTTACATCCCATGGCTTATGTGGGAAATATTTGTACTTCTTCATGAATAAATAACATTTAATTTTTGTACTTGAGTTGTATACTTCTTCATGCTTTCAGCTTCATGTTGTGTATATTGATTGTATAATGAAATAAACAACTCAAACACATAATTAAATGTATTTACATGTAGAAATAATGAGTTTTGAAATACCTGTAACTTTATAATGAACTCTCTTTCTTGGAAACTACGACTCCACTTATTGTTCAAAATTTAGCATTTCTTCTAAAATTTGATTCCTGCCTTCATCAAGGAAATGCATTAGCCATCAGAATTTTGTGTTTCTTTTCTAAAAATGAACATGGAATGGAAGGCTATGTGAGGTGTTATGTTTTGTAATAGCACACATAGCTACATATTACATGTAACTATTAAATTTTGCAACTGAAAACATGATAAAATTGTAATGCATTCCCCATTTAGGTCCACTTCATCAATACCATCCATCATAACGAAGTTTTGAGTTGCCCATTTTTGTATAAGTGCAAAACTGTTAATAGGCCCCAAACACCCACTTGAAGTTGTGTAAAAAAACAGGTCTTATATTCAAAACACAATAAACTCCCCTGTGAAAACCACAATGTGAAACTCCAACCGAGGCATATATCTAGAGCCTTAAGGTCTAGATACTATTGGCCATAATTGCATGAGAAAAGAACAAAGATCTAAACTAGAAAAATGCAAGTCTTTTGCTAAGAATGAATTAAAAAACAACTTCCAAGACTCGATAATGTCTTCCAATAGAAAATTTCAGAGTCTTCCCTAAATCCCTACGCAAATCAATGAATAATGGAAAATAAACGATATGGTAAGCTCCATGCCCAAGAAAACTATGTCCATTCACATCACACCTTACAATCACATGTTATCCCACGTCTCAAGAAAAAAGGGTATGATATTATTATTCTATTACTATTATATTTAACAAAAACATTATATTTATAATAATAATGATTTTTTTAAAACAAAATCTCTTTTTGGAGTGGGGAATTGGGCATTACCCCTATAATTCAACATTTAATTTTGAAAACTTTGATGACGATGAAGCAAAATTTAATGCAAGTGAAAAGGGGAAAACCATACCTTTTTCATGAAACTAGCGATTACCACATTCGACGAGACCACATAAACATCAAGAACTCCAATAATTGTGTTTGACTCACTCATTCTTTGCCGCTTTTCTTCACCAACAAGGTCAAAACACGTATAGTTTCATTATTCTTTCTTGAAAATCCATATGACTGTGAAGTAGCTGTAGGTTCATTAATAATGGTTTGAAATTACCATACAACAATGCATCTCACATCCTTTGTTATTGTTCTCTCAGATTCACCAAAATAAGAGGGAATATAACTACAACCTAGTTCACCTCATTCATTTTCTTCCCCAAAACAAGTAAATTATTTCACTGAAAAGTGCACATTAATGAATTTCATGTCATCATGCCGCTTTGCATTGTTTGGAAGTTTCTAAAGCATTTTCAAAAATACCATTTGGTGCATACCTAAACAAGTCTCCCATTTTTTCATTGGATGGAAGAAAACAAGGATTCCATGCAAAAATGAGTGGGTTCTATCTCTATTAACGCCTTGTACTCAAAGCACACTAACAACTAAACAATACATGAAAATTATTTAAAATCTCTATTTTCTTTAATAGGAATTTAGAGATGGTAGGGGAATGTGTTTCTATGCACATACCCTCCTCTAAGTTCCCATTTGACAACCATTGAGGATATGTTAAATAAGATTATGAAGTTTTTTTACAAATTTCCAAAAGTATTTTCATGACAGTTCTAGGAACTTTGTTAGAGTAGGTATTTATCTTAGCTCATGTTCACCTAGGTACTTTATTTACCTTTATTTTATTTATCCTCACCCAATTATGTGTGTGGATATTTCTTTTTATTTTTTTAGATATTAGGGGATATTATCTAGTCGTTAGGCATGGTTCTTTCCTTGATCTATGGTATTGACTACATCCTTGATGTCTAGTACTCTCCTAAATCTATGGACTTAAGTCATTTATTGATACCTAGTTCTTTCCTTTATTTATGGCTTGATCTACAACCTTGACTGGTTGTTAGATTGGTAGTCCTTACCTATATAAGCAAGGCCCATTCTCATTGTATTTCATTGAGTTCCATAATAATATATGATATCTTTACTCATTTGTTTACAAAGGTTTATGTAAAGTTATTATGGTGAATTAATTTCATCTTATTGATGGTGGTGTTTTCTTAGCATCTGTGTTCTTGGCTTGTTACATTGATCTAGTTATCGTTCATTTATGGTATCAAAGGGAGATTTCTATTGATATCCGTCTCAGTAAGTTTTATTTTGTAAATAAATTATTTGTATATTTATTTATTCGATTTTTATCATATTTTTGTGGTGCATTTGTTTTTATGCAAAATAGAGGCTTCCATTGGATCCGGAAGGTAGTAAAATGCTAAGATCAGCTGTAAACTCAGCCACTTCTAGAGGTAATAATTTAAATCCTTAGCCCCATTCATATGGTATGGTGATATGAGGGCTTAAATCTTGTGATCCCTACTAGTATGTGCTTAACTCCAGCTCCCTATATTTTTATTTGTGTGGTGAAGGAAAGAGAATTTTATTATGTTTTAGTGGTGACTAAAATAAATATTAGAGCATAATATGGAAAATCTTATAACTTTTGATCGGTAACTTGGTTTTGAGTGTCGTTTTGGCAAAAGTGCTTGTTTTTATGCAATTTCCATTGGAAATATTTATTTTGAGAATTGATATATAATTATACAATGCCATATTGTAACACACACTCATTAGAAAGTGCCAAAATCAGGGGTGGACGTTGTTACATTGTTTGGGGGTCTTGTTGCATTACTTGGTTCTTGCATTTATTTTGGTATTTTTTGAGGATGGCGTATTTATCTATGTATGCATTAGATCATGTTGTGCCATTGACAACACATAATTACCACACATAAAAACAAAGAATGGAAACAATAATTAACCGAAAAGGATTATGGGATTTAACTTCTTCAAAACAACCAATGTTCACAAGAGAATATGACAAATTTTAGTACCGGTGCAAACATGATGAGTGTATGGGTTTGATAGGAACTTATGTAAGTGAAAGTATTTTGTTTCATTTAGAAACATGTGACTCTCCTTTCAAAATATGGGAGAAATTTTAATATTTATTTGGTAATATGGATCATTTGAGAGCCTTGCCACATGAAATTAAGATCAACTCTATTAATCCTGAATATTTTCCAACAATTATAGAATATCTTACTAAGATCAAGCATTTGTTGATATAGTTGAAGTGGAGTGGAAGAGATAAGAAAGATGAGGAGTTTGCTTACTTAATTTTATCTTAGTTGAGAGGACCATTTCAAATATTTTCTTATACCTTTTTCTCTAGCATGGATGCCTTAGGTGACACATTCAAAATTCTGACTTAGAAACATTTTGTGAAAGAATTACTAGGGAAGAATCCAAATTGTCTCACCTTGAGTCTTTCACCTCTGAAAAGGCATTAGTTGCATCTAATCCTAAGGGCAAGGGAAAATCAAAAAGTAAAACCAAATCCACCCCTTCTCTATCTCAAAGTGCTCCTAAACCCAAAGAAAACAAATCTAAACCTAAGGAGTCTTCTAAATCCAAGAATAAGTCTAGCCTTTTATGCTCTTTTGGTGGGGGTATTGGTCATGAAGAACATAGGTGTTATAAGTGAATGCAAGCCTTAGAGGATGTAGTCAAGAAACACATAATTTCTATCTCCACTCCACCTCCTTGTAATTAGCATTGAAAATCACTTAATGTTGTTGGGAGATGTTAGTCATGACTTCCAGACAATTGGGTTATAGATTCTTGTTCTTCTCATCACATGACTTCTTCCAAGGATTCTTTTGTTTCTCTAGTTTTGAGTTCTATTTCCAAAATTGAGGTTGGAGATTCTTTCTTTCTTTATGTTGAGGGAAAAGGTGATATACAAATTGATGGTGGAAATATCCAAGATGAATTATATGTTCCTAGCATCACTACAAATTTTCTTTCCATATATCAAATTTTTCATTATGATCAAGGGAAAATAGTGAATTTTACGCCATATGGGGCAGAAGTAAGAACTTTTTTGGAGTCTTATTCACTTGTTGCTCAGGGTATTGTTGATCATATTTCTAGACTATATCACTTTGAGGGTTTTGATGAAAATTCTTCTATAGGGACAATATTGGTTTCTCATGCATTCAAAGAGTAATCTTTGGCATGAAATATTTGGACATCTTAATTACAGATATTTGAAGGACTTGAGCACTCATGGTATGGTAGATTGTCTTCCTATATTTTCTTGTCTTGAGGAAGTTTCTCTAGCTATGATTTAGGAAACAACACCAAGATCCATTTCCTAAGAATTTGTCTAAGAGAGCTTCTTCACCACTTGAGCTTGTGCATTTTGTTTTGATGATTGTTCAGCCCCCTCTTTTAATGGAGCTAAGTATGCACTTACCTTTATTGATAATTTCTCGAGGCATACTTGGGTTTATTTTCTAAAGTAAAAAAATGATGTTTTTTCACACTTCAAAGTCTTTAAGGATTTGATCGAGAAACAATCTTCGACTTGCATAAAGAACCTTCATACCGATAATGGGGGGAGTAATTCAACAATGAGTTTTCTGAATTTTTGGAAACTCAAGGGATTATTCACCAAAATTTTGTTCCTCATACTCCACAATAGAATGGCTTAGCAGAATGGAAGAATAGAAATTTGAAGGAAATGGCTAACTATATGATGCATTCTAGATATTTACCTCCTATCTATTGGGCAGAAGTAGTTAATTGTGCTAACTACATTCAGAATCATACACCACATAAAGCACTTGAGCATTTGACTCTAGAGGAAGATTGGTCCAAAACTAAGCTAGATGTCTCATTTTTCGAGTCTTTAGGAGCCATGCTTGGGAATTTGTGCCAAAGAAGAAAAGGAAAGCTTTGGATAATAAGAGTAAACCCTTGATATTTGTAGGGTATTATGAGGAAATTAGAGCTTATCGTATTTTATATCCTGATACACATGACATTTTTTTGTAGCACATGTTTAGTTTGAAGAGCACTTCACTCCTCATGATTCTTCATCTTCTTCCATGCCTTCTTATTTTTTTTTCATCTCATCTTGTGGATCCTTTCTTTGAGGATATTGATGAGGAGGTTATAGATATCTTTGATGATCCTATTCCCACTGATGTTGTCACTATGCCTAAGTGGGATCATGATAAAGTTTCTAAAGAGACACCTTTCATATAGGATCTTCCACCCACTAGGCATCATCACACACATTCTATAGGTTCTATACTTTTGTGTTAGGTAGTTTCTGAGAATCCAAAGTATTTTTCACAGGCTCATGGGATACAAGAGTGGGATGATGTGATGGTAGTTGATTATACTTCTTTGATGAAGAATCATACTTGGGATTTGGTATCTCTTCCTAAAAGAAGAAAGATGGTTAGGTGTAATTGGGTATACCGAACCAAATAAGCAGATGATGGGTCCATTGACAAGTATAAGGATCATCTTGTTGCAAAGGGTTTTTCACAACTTTAAGGTATTGACTAATCTCATAATTTTGCACCCGTTACCAAGATGGATTTTTACGCCTTGTACTTGCTATTGCTACATCACAGGGGTGGCCCATATACCATATGGATGTGAAGAGTTCCTTCTTACATGGAGATCTACAAGAAGAAATATACATGGAGTAACTGTTGGATTTGTTCAGGATTCTTATCTTGTTTGTAGGCTCGAAGGTCTCTCTATGGTCTCAAACAAGTCCCCTAGGCTTAGTATGAGAAGATGGATTATTTTCTTCTATCTACTTGTTTTGTTCATTTCCACTCTAGTAATACAGTGTACCTCCAACATGTTGGTGAGGATATTGTGATACTTGTATTATATGTTGATGATCTGTTACTTACTAGAAGATCTTCTTCCCACATTCATAGTATTCATAGGTCTCTTTCTATAAAGTTTGACATAACAGATCTTGGGCTATTGCATTATTTACTTGGTTTGTAGATTTCTCGATAGATTCGAGGATTCATTTGAGTTAGTAAATTTACACCCATGATCTTCTTTGGTGCTTTGACAAGGCTGATTGCAAGCCAAATCCATCTCCTATTCAATCTAGAGTTAATCTTGCTTCCATATGTACCACACCACTTTGTGATCCTACATTGTATAGGAAGTTAGTTGGGAGTCTCATTTACTTAACCCATACTCACCCCGATATTTAATTTGTGGTAGGGCTTATATCTTAGTTTTCACATTATCCTCATAGTAGTCATTGTTAGGATGATAAAAGGGTTTTGCGCTATTTGCAGGCACTTCCCACTTTGGCCTACACTACACTAGGGGTTCTACTTAGTTGGTTGGATATACAAATTCAGATTGGTCAAGGTTCTATTGATGAAAAGCGTTCCACTTATGGCTATCTTTTTTGTCTTGGTTCTTCTCTAGTTGTTTAGGCATGCAAAAAGCAACATGCTATTGCACTTTCATCTTCAAAGGAAGAGTACATGGTAGTAGTTACAGCGAGTCAACATATTCTTTGGCTTTGATAGTTATTGAAAGAGTTTGGATTCCCATAGGATTCACCGACTATACTTTTTGTGACAACCAAAGTGTAATTCACATTTCTCGCAATCTAGTTGAGCACCAATGGACCAAGCATACTAAGATACACATCTATTTCATTTATCAAAGCACATTCAGATGGAGTTCTTTTCTTGGAGTACATTTTGACTCAAAGAATAGGTTCGCAGACATCTTTACGAAGCCTTTTGCATCACCTCACTACCTTGAGTTGCGTGGAATACTTGGTGTTTTAGAAGTTTTCTTGGGGAGTGTTTATGAGAAAATATTCCTTCTTCTTCATTCTCTTTCCTTATAGCAGATTATTTCCTTCTTTTGGTTTGAGATTTTTTCATGGATATATTGTACATGAGTACCTCATTAGGCCTAGTTATCGGGACTCATACTATGTACATGCCACTTCTATTTTAGCCCCTAGATTAACTTGAGGGGGTGTTAGAAAAGGTATTTACCTTATCTCATGTTTACCTAGGTACTTTATTTACCTTTATTATATTTATCCTAACCTACTTATGTGTGTGGATATTTTTTACTTATTTAGATATTAGGGGATATTATCTAGTTGTTATGTATAGTTCTCTCCTTGATCTATTATATTAAATAGTTCTTTCATAGATCAATGGTATTAACTAAATAATTATGTCTAGTTCTCTCCTAAATCTATGGACTTAACTAGTTCTTTCATGACTAGTTCTTTCCTTGATTTATGGCTTGATCTACGACCTTGATTGGTTCTTTGATTGTTATTCCTTTCCTATATAAGCAAGGCCCATCCTCATCAGATTTCATTGAGTTCCATAATAATATATGATATTGTTGCTCATTTGTTTGCAAATATTTATTTAAATTTATTCTTGTGAATTACTTTCATCTTATTGATCGTGGTGTTTGATTAGCATCTGTTTTCTTGGCTTGGTACGATCTCGGTTATCGTTACTTTTAACTTTTACGATACCATTTTGCAATTAAATTCTGCAACCATGAAACCCATGAGACACATCTAGATATGGAATTTTTAGGTAGAGGAAGAGTGAAAAAAGACAAAGATTGTAGAAAAATAAGTGGAAAAGTGGGAAAGGGAACTTTCAATGTCTTAATCAATACTAAAACTAAAAAAATAAAAGATAAAGATCAAGAAAAATGCATTGGAAGATTTCATTTCCCCAATAGTGAGGCTCAAAAGGTTATAGTGCACATAACATGAGTGCGCAGTGAAGAAGTCGAATCCAAAATAATACGGCTAGACATTATGCTTTCGTGAAGTGCCTCCTTGATCCTCAATCTTAATCTTCTCTTCTAAATACATCAGAAAAACAATTGGTAGTAGAAACTCCTCTCTCCTCTCATAAACAATTGGACTAGCTTTTCACACATATAAAAACCAGATTGATCAATATGCATACAAGAAAGTGAGATGATGTTTGAGTTTATGTTTATCACCTCATACATGACTAATTTGACCCATTTACTTGCTAAATTTATAACATTAACTTGGGCTTCACGTGATAAACATCTTGGGGTCTCAATAAAGTGCTTGTATTAATCTCCAAGGAAAGTGACAGTCAAGTAGACCCTTACACGTGTCACCCCGACAAAGGTGGCTCAATTATCTTGTAATGGAGGGGCATTACAGAATATAATACCCCCTTTTGAGATGTGGATTAATATTTTTTATAAAAAATTGCACTTTTATATAGAGAAATATACACAACGCCATTCATACAAAAATGGGTGGAAACATCATACCCTATAAAGCGAGTAGAATAAAGCAAAGAGTACGAACATGGAATCTGGGTGGTGGTATTGGCCCACCCATCTTAACCATAAAAAGTCTCACCATGCCCAAGAGGAGAATTAGCTAGTGAGAGACGAGGAAACCACAACCTCCCGTCGGAGGAAGCATAGGTGAAGGCTAGGAGATCTTTTCTAAGGAGAAGGAATCTACCGACTCCGGGCACATATAATTCCCCTTCCGACAATACACATTTGCAGGGGTATACTAGCTAGCATGTTAAGTAGGAAAGGAGAGACACACATCCTAAATGCATTTTTTGACCTATCACCATCTTTGCATAATAAAATAAACACACCATTTGAGATCTGAGGAATTAACCACATGAAACCCAAAGCTAGCATTGGAAACTTAGTAGTGATTAGATAAGTGGCAAAGAATTGTAACTGCACTTACAATTAAGTAAATAGAATTTTATGTGATTTTTGATATAATGAGATATGCTAATAGCCATCTAAAATTTGTCCATTCTCGGGTTGAAATATCCTAGGCATGGAGATAAAAAGGTAACCCAATATCTCCTTATTCTAGCATCTACAAATTGAATGATTTGAATCTTTATCTCTAGTGAAGTTGGGTCAATGTCTCTATGAGGATATTATATCTCCAATATTTTATTTATCGTATGTAGAAGATAAGAAGAATAGTGAGGATTAGGAGTCACATATTATCAAGTTGTTGTTTTTGTCTCTTTTTCTTATGTTTGCCGTGTTGTGTGCACTTGTAACCTTTATAGAACCATTCTCATGGAAAATAAAGGATACTAGTTCATTTTTCCTACTCATTTTCTTTTATTTTGAGTATTTAATCAATTAGGTTAAGAGGGTAATTTCTCACTATACCACTCTCTACTAGATTTAAATATTCAACTTGATTTTTCTCAAAATTAACATGCACTCAAAACTTCCCAAAAACATTCCCATTAGATAGGAAATTTCCTCACCTTTTACGGTGATATAAAGAAGTCCTCCTAACATATTTCATATTTCTCAAAGTTATGGGCCGGACGGACCTTGGGAGGAAAATTTTTTCCCAAAAGCCTTTTCTGCGGGCCTAGGGGAGAAAATTTTCCCATGTGCTGGCCTACAGACTTCGGAGAGAATTTTCACCGGAGGAGGAATGCGGACCGGTCGGGGCGGGGAAGAAAATTTTTCCCATGCGCGGGCAGTGAGAGTGGGAAGAACTTTAGCTTTTTCCTTTTTGGGACAAAAAAGATTTGCCTCGCATGCGCCCTGAGCCCGAAAGGACACGTGTTGGCATTTCCCAACTCTGGCGTGAAAATTTGGGCCACTAGAGAATTTTTAGACTTTTTCTTTTTTTTCCAAAAAGTGCTAAGGGATCAAAATGATCGCACCTCCGCCGATGCCCAAGGCACCACGTGTCAGCCATCCATTGGTCGGTGGGTCGACGGCAGGGAGAACTTAGAAAAATTTTCCCAAAGAAAATTTTTTGAAGTGCTAAGTTTTTTTAAGGGATCCGCTCCTCCATCGATGCCTTGTGATGCCACGTGGTAGCACCTGATTGGTTGCGGGCGGCGGGGTGCGTGAGAAAACTTAGAAAATTTTCCCAAAATTTTTTTAAAGCACTAGTTTTTTTTAAAAAAAAGGATCCCTCCTCCGACTGATGCCCGTGATGATGCCAATGTGGCAGACACTTGATTTGGTTGGGCTAAGGGCTAGTGCAGGAGAAAACTTAGAAAATTTTCCCAAAATTTTTTTAGAAAAGCTCTAAGTTTTTAATTAAGATTTTTTTTGACAATTAGAATTATTTTTGAAGCCAAATGAAGGAAAATTTCAGAAGGCCATAACTTTTGATTGGGAACTTCGATTTTTTAGAAAACAAGGACTTTTTGGAAATCTCTCAATGTCCTCTTTGCACAAGAATCATTAATATTTTCATTTTGATAAATTTTAAGGGGTAAATTTCATGAAAAATGATCTCAGAGGATTTTAAAAAGGCAAACTAGTAAATTTTAACTTATGAAATTTTAATCAATTGATCTTCTTCCTCTCTCAACATGTCAATTAAACATGGAGAATTGTTCTTAGATGGATTTAGGATGGATTTGGAAGGTAAGTTTGTTTGATTGAGCTCCAATTTGAAAATTTACAACTTTGACAACAAAAATGACAAGTGAAACGGTTTGAGCCCGATTTTGCTAAGTTTTCTAAGAAATTCCTTAAGTGTTAATGTCTAGATGAATTCGTTTAGATCTTATTATGTCAATTTAATGTTTCATTTGTTATTTCTTTGTTGCAGAGTTTGGTCTATGCATTTTGGATTAAATAATTGCCAGTTTGAAAATACAAAACAGAGATCAAATTTTAAAGGGTCTATTTGCCATTTTCTTCTTCCAAGTATTAGAATACGTTCCAATTCCAATCTAATACATTTAGTTGATTCAAATCAAACTATTCAAAACCAAAATGCAATTCTGATTTCAAATTTTACACATTTCAAAAGACAAAATTTTGTATTTTTCTCACACTCATTTCTTCCTTTCAAACAGAGATTTCAAATACATTGAAATGATCAGATTCAATACAACAATGCAATTTGAGAAAGGTAATACATTCATTTATTGATTCCAAAAGACAACTTACAACTTCTTTCTTTCATTCTTCAAATTCATCATACAAAATACAATTCTTTCTTTCAAAAATAGAAATGGAGTATATCTCTTTCACATTTCAATTTACAACTTTCATATTCAATACAACATATTTCCATTACAAAACATATACAAGTTCATCCACTTCAAGTGGGAAGGTTACAATAAGATTTATCTCAACAAGGATCTATCAACTATTTTATTTCATTTTCCTTTGCTCAGAACAACAACATGTAGATTTATCATTCTTCCAATTTTGATCACAACAAGAGCAGGGAAAGGCAACGCTCTCCACCCAACCAAGACATCCAATGACAAGGAGAAGCCATCCTTCTTCATTGGCCCCCGAGCCCCAACCACAAAGCAATAGAAGATGTGATTCAACTCATGGCAACAACAAAGGCTTCCACAAACACACATGCAAATTTCACATTTAAAACACAGTCCAAAAAGAATGTAGTTTACAACTACATTAAAGCATGAAAACACACTAAGGCTTCATCAAGCAAGCCAAAGGAGCAAGAAACTATGGGGGATGCTACTTATGCCTCCCAAAGGGGAAATGGGTATCACCACCTGATTTCAAACCACCAAAAATATAGTATATCAAAGCCTTGACATGCCCTTATGCCTCCCCCAAGTACCCCTTATTCCTCACATTTCCTTATGCCTCCCCAACCTCTTATGGCACCCCATAACGAGTAAAGAAATGCAAGCTATTTCTTTGTAAGGTGGAACCCAAATCCCAACTCCCTCCACACTTATACCTCCCAAAACACTTGTGCCTCCCACAAAATGAACCCCATAGTCTTCTCCTACACCATTCCTAGGCCATCTACCCAACATCCCACAAACATGCCAAAACATTCACAACAATAACAATTTCATAAATAAAAAAGAAGCATTACAAGAGCCAAGCTCCTACCTCTCCATGATGGAGTTGTTCCAAGTTCCAAAACAACAAGCTTTATCCCAATGCAATCCAAAAATCCAACCACAAGCACAAGCATGCAACAATCTTTCAAAAACTTCTCCAAGAAAGAGCTCCAAAACAACAAATAATTCACCCCAAAAGGAGTTTCCAAAAGTGAAGCAACCCAAAACAAGGCAAGCAATTCAAATTTTATAGAAGAGGGAAGAGAAGAGGATGAGGTGGATCCATGTAGGATGCCACATCACACATCCTCAACCCCAACCCAAAAGTCAACTTCATTCTCCAATGCATAATAAATAGGTGGGTGAATAATATGACAGTTTACTTACATACTCAAATCCAACCCACACCCCAAAGGACTGAAATTAAACCATGTAAGAAAAGTGCAATTAAAACTTACAATTTGTCTTCTCAAAAAGCATTATAAAAGTCTAATTCAACTCTCCAACCATAGGTATGGTTGGTAAATAAATTTAAGAGGTATGGGACAAGTTTAACTTGTCCCACAAGCCTCCAAAATCAGCCTCCAAGGACAAATTCGAATTTCCAAGAAGGTGGAGTGTTTCACACTCAAAAGTTAACTTACACATCACTTACACATCTCTTACAACACTTTAATTCAAGGCCAACAACTCTATTAATTACTTTCTTATGACATATTTTAATTAATTAACTTAACAACATGATTACTCACAATATTACACATCATTTAATAAATAATGAAAGGGTCAATGCACCACAAAATAAACACATGCAAACATAAACAAAGGAACCAATAAATAAATACACATAACCCCTTGGTCACATTTAAAGGTGATCCCCCCATGGGAATCCCTAACAAAAACAAACACACACAAACAAATACAAGTTGCCATGGTGACCTTGTTGAATTCATCTAGAATTCCAATGTGGTTGGTCTCCAATCCCCCGATGTTTGTTGTGATATTTTAACCTGCAAAAAACAAAATACCTCCTTCGGCCTCGTGGCCATATCAGAACATCCAAAATAATATAAATAAAATTCCAAAATCATCTAGATATATGAATCACAACAACATCCAAGCAACCAACAAGATCATTTGCAATTTTACTCAACAACTATATCATCATCAAATAATTTCCATTTCTAGGTCTACTCACAATATCCAAATATCACATGTCCGAACAACATCCATAATATAACCATGTCAAACAATATATCAACATCAATATCCAAAATGTCTCTAATAATCATCATGCATCATAACTGAATCAAGTCAACAATAATCCATGATCTAACATCTAACATCATACTATAATAAAGTCCATAATCATGTCCATAATATAATCATCAAGTATCATGATCAGTATAAAAAAGGTGTCAAAGGGAAGTGGGCACTACATCCCCCTCCCCTTAGACTCGACTTCCTCCTGGAAGTCACTGGAACAAATGTGGAAACTGAACTCGTAGCAAAGTAGCATCCTCCCATGTAGCTGCAGTCTCATCATATCTGTCCCACTACACTGCACACTGATCAACCTCTCTACCCCGAAGGCCAGGGTCCTGCGATCTAGGATGTGAATGGCTCCACCATCACCCTCCCTGATCCTACACCTGTAATGATGTCAATCTAACACATGAGAAGGATCTGCAATATATCTCCTAAGAACTGAAACATGAAACACATCATGTATGTGAGACAAGCTGGGTGGCAATGCTAGATGGTAGGCCAAAGGGCCGATACACTCCAAGATCTCAAAAGGACCAATGAATCTAGGAGCTAACTTAGAACCTTTTCCATAATGGATAGGGATCTTGTGTGGCTGACACGAAGGAACACCTTCATGCCCACATCAAAACTATGATCGGTCCTATGTTGATCTGCGCATACTTCTTTCTCCTGTCATCTGTGCCTCCTGCAATCTCTGTCGATCAAAACCACCTGTTACTCCATGTCCCGCAACAAAGCTGGTCCAAGAGAAACCTTGTCCTCTAACCTGTCCCAACTAAGAGGTGTCCACACTCTCTACCATACAAATCCTGAAAAGGAGCCATGCCTATAGAACTCTGAAAACTATTATTGTAGGAAAACTCCACCAAGTACAGGTACTCCTCCCATTTAGACTGTTGATCCATCACATACATCCTAAGCATATCCTCTAAAATTTGATTCACCGCTCAATTTGTCCATCTATCTCGGGGTGATATGTTGTACTGAAATTGATCTTTGTTCGAGGGCATACTGCATGGTAGTCCAAAAATGGGAAGTGTACAAAGGATCACGGTCACTAATGATCTTCCATGGAATCCCATGTAACTGACAATCTCATCAAGATATACCCATGCCATTGCACTAGTTATATAAGTGGTCTTCACTGAGAGAAAAGTGAGCCACTTTTTTCAATTTATCAACCGTGACCATGATGGCGTCGTGGTGATATCTCGACATCGGTAGCCCAACAATGAAGTCCATGGAAATGGTGTCCCATTTCCACTCCGAGTATAGCATGAGGAAAGAGAAGGCCAACTGGATGTTGATGCTTGGCCTTCACTTTCTGGCACTCTAAACAACATGATGACACAAATTGAGCCACATCTCTGTGAAGTCCTCTCTAGTGATACAACTGTCTCAAAGTAGTGTGCATCTTCTTCACCCCAGGATGGGCTGAATAGGGTGCATGATGTGCCTCTGTCAATATGTCCTTGCCTCAAGCCTCCATCTCTGGGAACATAAATCTGACCTTTGTGCCTGAGAAGGCCATCTACCTCTAGTGAGAAACCATCAAACTTCCCTTCAAGGGGTCTCTGGGACTCGATCTCTGCTCGAACTGCAATGTAGAAGCTGTCAAGAGGAAGTCTGTTGAAGAATCCTCTCCACAAATCTGTGCCCACTGAAGTGGCCATAATCACATGTCTCCATCTCTATTGAGAGCATCTACCACCACATTCTCCTTCCTTTCACATGCTCTATCTCCATATCATACTCACAAAGAAACTCCATCCAATGCCACTGATGAGCATTGAGATTGGGCTATGTGAAGAGGTGGTGAAGACTCAAGTGATCTATCCTGAGTGTGAATCTCGACCAAGTAGAAAGTGCCTCCATCGAACCAAAGCATGCACAACTACCACAAGCTCAAGATCATGAGTTGGATAATTAAGCTCATAATATTTGAGTTTGCGAGACTCAAAAGCCACTACTCTACCCTCCTGCATCAACACACCTCCAAGTCCTGCTAAAGAAGCATCCGTGAAAAAAAAAACTCACCTGTGGATCCGCATTGCAAGAATAGGTGTTGTAGTGAGACATTCCTTCAGTGTCCTAAAGGCCTGCTCACACCTGTCCACTGAAACAAACTTCTTCCCTTTTCGTTGAAGGGAAGTGATGGGGTGTGCAATCGAGAGAAGTCTGAAAACAAATCTCCTATAGTAACCTACTAATCCCATGAAGCTGTGCACCTCTGTCATAGTAGTGGGTGTTGCCAATCCATAATAGCTCTAATCTTGGAAGGATCGATGGTGATACCTTCCCCAGAAATGATATGACCCAAATACTGCACCTCCATCTGAAAGAATGCACACTTTTTCAAGTTCCCGTAAAGTTGCTGCTCCCGAAGACACTGAAGAACCTGGTGAAGGTGCCCCTCATGCTCCTCATGCATACGTGAGTAAATCAAAATGTCATCAAGGAAGATGAGCACAAAGTGATCTAAGAAGGTCTGAATACCCCATTCATCAAACTCATAAATATATGGGGCATTAGTTAAACCAAAAGGTACCATTGTGAACTCATAGTGGCCATATCTCATATGGAAGGTGGTCTTATGAATGTCTACCTCAAAATCCTCAGCTGATGGTAGCCATGACTTAAGGTCTATCTTAGAGAAAATTGTGGCTCCCTTCATCTGATCAAACAAATCATCAATGCGTGGAAGGGGATAATGATTCTTGATCATTACCTTATTCAATTGGTGGTAATCAATACACAACCACAAGGATCCATCCTTCTTCTTTAAAAAGATCACCGGTGCACCCCAAGGGGATACACTAGGATGAATTAGGCCCTTCTCTAGAAGGCCCTCAAGCTGTAACTTGAGCTCGTAGAGTTCAGGGGTAGTCATCCTATAAGGTGCTCGTGAGATAGGCTCCACTCCGAAACTAGATCTATATGAAAATCAATCTCACGTGGGGGTGGTAACCCGGTAGCTCCCCTAGAAAAGACATCTGCAAACTCTCTCAAAATGGGATGGTCATCTAGCGATGGTCCACTAGACCCATCTTCTGATTGGTCACTAACTGTGACAACAAACATCTGACAACCCTGTCACACACACCGCTTAAGCTGCATAGTAGAGATGGTGCGAATAGAAATGGGTCTCTTGACCCCACTATCACTACCTCCACTCCTAGATCATCTGTACAAGATATGATCTTGTGGTAACAATCCACTCTGGCTCTATGTGTAGATAACCAGTCCATGCCCAAGATGACTCCATAAGAGCCCAACGGAAGGATACGAAGATCCGAGGTAGTGGTGAAAGGTCCCAAATCCACCACACACTCCTTAACTAAGGAGTCTACAGAGATCTTGGCTCCAGAAGCCATCTCAACATCCCAACTATGACCCTTGCCTAACTACCACCACCAGCCTGCATCTCTCTACTAAAGATGGTGCAATAAAAAATAGAAGAACCAGAATCAAACAAAATGGAGGTAGGAATACCACCAATGTTACCTGTAGTCTCAATAATTATACTCTGATGCTCTTCCTAGGTTCTCGACCGCTACGTACATCCTATGACTATGCCCCATATCACCAACAATAGGCTCTAGAGATTTGTGCCTTACCCTTGTTATTAGGGTTTTGTGGGTAGTCTCTCAAAAATGTCAGTAACACCACACCCAAAACAACCACCTGATCTCTCTCCCTGTGTAGCAGCTCCAGTCGGTACTCTGGAGGTCTGTGGTGTGGATCTGATGACCCTGCTATGGTCTGTTGAGGTCTCTACTGGTGAGCTCTGTTGAGTGAGCTCTCTGGGCACCTTGTGTCCTGATGGGACCCCTAGGAGGAGGCCCCATACTCGACCTCTCTTGTGCATCAAACCTCTATGGAGGTCTATAAGGTGGGTGGGACTGTTGTTGCTGTTGTTGTGGTCTAAAAGATGACTGTGTTGAACCCTATCCACCATGAGGAAGAGGTACTGACCCCCTCGATCTGTTGTCCTGCATCTGCTATATGTGGCTCGGACTCGGTCTCTAGCCTACTGGGTCTTTCCCGAGTCTCCTCTGCTATATAGGCCTTCTCAACGGCCTCAGCTAATGTCTATGGACAATGAATCCATACTGCACCTCCAATGTCTAGATTCAGCCCCGGATGAACCTGTGGATCGCACCTACTCATCCTGCATGTAATCAACATACTGGAGTAGATCCAGAAATCTACTCTCATACTCTGCTACTATAAGAGATGCCTACCGGAGGTCATGAAACTCATCTATCCATTTGTTGTAAGAACCTCCGTGAAAATATCTACTCTGAATCTCCAAAAAAGCTCTCCAGTGTAACTGTCTTAGAATCAACATGGAGCTTCTTCTCCTCTATCCACCACTAGACACCAGCTCCATCCTCAATAGATGGATCACAACATGAGCTTTTGTGTTGCTAGAACAAGGAAAGAGCTTGAAGCATCCACTCAAGCTCACCAACCAGGCCTCTTCCTGAAATCCACCTGTGTCACCAGAATAATGTGATGGCCGAAGCTTTAGGATCTCCCTGATGTGATCTATCAGCTATGGTCTGATGGCCTCTAGGCCTCTCTACATGCTCATCCCTAAGCCTAGGGCTCCGAGACCTCTCTCTATGCCCTGAAACCCGGTCTCCTGTCCCCTCTGTGGTGACTCTGCTCTAGCTGACTCCACATGGGAGTTCTCTCCTCTATGCTCCTTATGTGCCGAGGAGATGCACGAGCCTCAATGGATGTCACCCTATCATGTCCGACTGAATGTGCCCCTACGGTCCCTCCGCGTAGAGGCATTAACATCTGAAGAGTCTACAAAATATGTGGTAGGATGGCTGCTACAACATGATCTGGAGGTGGTATGCCTAGGTCTATGTGAAAAGGCTCCTCATCTTTTTCTGTGCCTCCTACACAGAGAAAAATGAGAGTTAGCTCCTTATTCTAGGTTTTACTTAGTTTCCATGTTTACTAAAATATGTAATTTCTAAACTAAGTTGTTTTCTAGATTTAAAAGTGTGCTAGGTTTTAAAGTTCATGTCTCAAGTTTTCTAGTGTGCCCAATGGCCCAAGATTTTGAACCACTACTCTGATACCAAGTGTAACGCCCACTAAAACAACCCACTTGAGACCCAAGAACAACCTAGGATTAGTTAGGAAAATTATGGAATAATTTTTTTTTGTTTAAAAGAGTCTACAACTAGGTTACAAGACAAAATTGTTCAAGCAAGTTTTCAAAGCCAAATACTATTAATAGCTTATAGTTTTATTAATATGACAATTATAAAAGATCACAAGGTCCAAACTTAGGGTTAGATTAATCAATTAGGTTAAGAGGGTAATTTCTCACTATACCACTCTCTAACAGGCTTAAAATATTCAACTTGATTTTTCTCAAAATTAATGCACTCAAAACTTCCCAAAAACATTCCCATTAGATAGGAAATTTCCTCACCTTTTTTCGGTGATATAAAGAAGTCCTCCTAACTCCTCATATTTCTCAAGATATGGGCGACGGACCTTGGGAGGAAAATTTTCCCAAGAGCGGGTCTGCGGGCCTAGGGGAGAAAATTTTCCCATGCACACTGGGGCCTGTGGACTTTGAGAGAGAATTTTCACCGGAGGAGGAGGAATGTGGCGGGGGGGGAAGAAAATTTTTTTTCCCATGCGCGGATGGGGAGAGGGGAAGAACTTTAGCACTTTTTCCCTTTTTGGGACAAAAGTGTGATTTGCCTCCGTGCGCCTGCGAGCCCGAAAGGACACGTGTCGGCATTTCCAACTCTGGCGGAAAGTGGGCCACCAGAGAATTTTTAGACTTTTATCTTTTTTTGAAAAGCTAAGGGATCAAAATGATCCGCCCCCGCCGATGCCCAAGTGCCACGTGTCAGCCATCCATTGGTTACGGGTCGGCGGGCTGGTGGGAGAACTTAGAAAATTTTTCCCAAAAATTTTTTTTTGAAGCTAATTTTTTTTTAAGGGATCCGCTCCTCCGCCGATGCCTCGTGATGCCACGTGGCAGGACCTGATTGGTTGCAAGGGGGTGGGGCCACAGAGAAAACTTAGAAAATTTTCCAAAAATTTTTTTTTGAAGCGCTAAGTTTTTTAAGGGATCCGCTTTTGATCCCTCGTGATGCCACCCCTGCGGGATGCCTGTGATGGGGAAAATTGAAAATTTCCCAAAAATTTTTGGCTAAGTTTTTAAATGGAAATGGGAGCTAATTTTTTCCCAAAAAAAAAATTTTCCAAAATTTTTTTTTTTTTTTTTTTTACAATTAGAATTATTTTTGAAGCCAAATGAAGGAAAACTTCAGAAGGCCATAACTTTTGATTGGGAACTTCGGTTTTTAGAAAATGAGGACTTTTTGGAAATCTCTCGATGTCCTCTTTGCACAAGAATCATTAATATTTTCATTTTGATAATGTTTAAGGGGTCAATTTCATGAAAACGATCTGCAGGCTTTAAAAGGAAAACTGGTAAATTTTGACTTATAAAATTTTACTCAATTTGATCTTCTTCCTCTCTCAACATGTCAAATAGGCATGGGAATTGTTCTTAGATGGATTTAGGATGGATTTGGAAGGTAAGTTTTTTGTTTGATTGAGTTCCAATTTGAAAATTTACAACTTTGACAACAAAATGACAATGAAATGGTTTGAGCCCGATTTTGCTAAGTTTTCTAAGAAATTCCTTAAGTGTTAATGTCTAGATGAATTGTTTAGATCTTATTATGTCTAATTTAATCATTTCATTTGTTATTTCATTTTTATAGGTTCAATCTTGTGCATTTTGGATTAAATAATTGCAGTTTGAAAATACAAAACAAAGATCAAATTTTAAAGGGTCTATTTTCCATTTTCTTCTTCCAAGTATTAGAATACATTCCAATTCTAATCTAATACATTTAGTTGATTCAAATCAAACTATTCAAAACCAAAATGCAATTCTGATTTCAAATTTTACACATTTCAAAAGACAAGAGCTTTGTATTTTTCCTCACACGCATTTCTTCCTTTCAAACAGAGATTTCAAATACATTTAAATGATCAGATTCAATACCACAATGCAATTTGAGAAAGGTAATACAATCATTTATTGATTCAAAAGAAAAGACAACTTACAACTTCTTTCTTTCATTCTTCAAATTCATCATACAAAATACAATTCTTTCTTTCAAAAAAGAAAAAAAAGAGTATATCTCTTTCACATTTCAATCTTACAACTTTCATATTCAATACAACATATTTCCATTACAAAACATATACAAGTTCATCCACTTCAAGTGGGAAGGTTACAATAAGATTTATCTCAACAAGGGACTCATCAACTATTTTATTTCATTTTCCTTTGCTCAAAACAACAACATGTAGATTTATCATTCTTCCAATTTGATCACAACAAGAGTAGGGGAAAGGCAATGCTCTCCACCCAACCAAGACATCCAATGACAAGGAGAAGCCATCCTTCTTCATTGGCCCCCGAGCCCCAACCACAAAGCAATAGAAGATGTGATTCAACTCATGGCAACAAAGGCTTCCACAAAACACACATGCAAATTTCACATTTAAAAAACAAGTCCAAAATAGAATGTAGTTTGCAACTACATTAAAGCATGAAAAACAACACTAAGGCTTCATCAAGCAAGCCAAAGGAGCAAGAAACTATGGGGGATGCTACTTATGCCTCCCAAAGGGGAAATGGGTATCACCACCTGATTTCAAACCACCAAAATATAGTATATCAAAGCCCTGACATGCCCTTATGCCTCCCCCAAGTACCCCTTATTCCTCACATTTCCTTATGCCTCCCCAACCTCTTATGGCACCCCATAACGAGTAAAGAAATGCAAGCTATTTCTTTGTAAGGTGGAACCCAAATCCCAACTCCCTCCACACTTATACCTCCCCAAAACACTTGTGCCTCCCACAAAATGAACCCCATAGTCTTCTCCTACACCATACCTAGGCCATCTACCCAACATCCCACAAACATACCAAAACATTCACAACAATAACAATTTCATAAACAAAAGAGAAGCATTACAAGAGCCAAGCTCCTACCTCTCCATGATGGAGTTGTTCCAAGTTCCAAAACAACAAGCTTTATCCCAATGCAAGCAATCCCAAATCAGCCAAGCACAAGCATGCAACAATCTTTCAAAAACTTCTCCAAAAAGAGCTCAAAACAACAAATAATTCACCCCCAAAAGAGTTTCCAAAAGTGAAGCAACCCAAAACAAGGCAAGCAATTCAAATTTTATAGAAGAGGGAAGAGAAGAGGATGAGGTGGATCCATGTAGGATGCCACATCACACATCCTCAACCCCAACCCAAAAGTCAACTTCATTCTCAATGCATAATAAATAGGTGGGTGAATAATATGACAGTTTACTTACATACTCAAATCCAACCCACACCCCAAAGGACTGAAATTAAACCATGTAAGAAAAGTGCAATTAAAACTTACAATTTGTCTTCTCAAAAAGCATTATAAAAGTCTAAATTCAACTCTCCAACCATAGGTATGGTTGGTAAATAAATTTAAGAGGTATGGGACAAGTTTAACTTGTCCCACAAGCCTCCAAAATCAGCCTCCAAGGACAAATTCGAATTTCCAAGAAGGTGGAGTGTTTCACACTCAAAAGTTAACTTACACATCACTTACACATCTCTTACAACACTTTAATTCAAGGCCAACAACTCTATTAATTACTTTCTTATGACATATTTTAATTAATTAACTTAACAACATGATTACTCACAATATTACACATCATTTAATAAATAATGAAAGGGTCAATGCACCACAAAATAAACACATGCAAACATAAACAAAGGAACCAATAAATAAATACACATAACCCCTTGGTCACATTTAAAGGTGATCCCCCCATGGGAACCCCTAACAAACAAACACACACAAACAATACAAGTTGCCATGGTGACCTTGTTGAATTCATCTAGAATTCCAATGTGGTTGGTCTCCAATCCCCGATGTTTGTTGTGATATTTTAACCTGCAAAACACAAATACCTCCTTTGGCCTCGTGGCCATATCAGAACATCCAAAATAATATAAATAAAATTCCAAAATCATCTAGATATATGAATCACAACAACATCCAAGCAACCAACAAGATCATTTGTAATTTTACTCAACAACTATATCATCATCAAATAATTTCCATTTCTAGGTCTACTCACAATATCCAAATATCACATGTCCGAACAACATCCATAATATAACCATGTCAAATAGTATATCAACATCAATATCCAAAATGTCTCTAATAATCATCATGCATCATAACTGAATCAAGTCAACAATAATCCATGATCTAACATCTAACATCATACTATAATAAAGTCCATAATCATGTCCATAATATAATCAGCAATATCATGATCAGTATATAAAAAAGGTGTCAAAGGGAAGTGGGCACTACATCCCCCTCCCTTAGACTCGAATTCCTGGAAGTCTTTGGAACAAATGTGGAAACTGAACTTGTAACAAAGTAGCATCCTCCCATGTAGCTGTAGTCTCATCATATTTGTCCCACTACACCCACACTGATCAATCTCTCTTCCCCAAAGGCCCAGGGTCCTGTGATCTAGGATGTGAATGGGCTCCACCATCACCTACCCCTGATCTGCACCTGTAATGAGGTCCAATCTAACACATGAGAAGGATCTACAATATATCTCCTAAGAACTGAAACATGAAACACATCATGTATGTGAGACAAGCTAGGTGGCAATGTTAGATGGTAGGCCAAAGGGCCGATACACTCCAAGATCTCAAAAGGACCAACGAATCTAGGAGCCAACTTAGAACCTTTTCCATAATGGATAGGGCTCTTGTGTGGCCTGACATGAAGGAACACCTTCATGCCCACATCAAAAAATAAAAGATCGGTCCTATGTTGATCTGCGTACTTCTTCTTACCTGTCTTGTGCCTCCTACAATCTTTCTTTGATCAAAACCACCTGCTACTCCATGTCCTGCAACAAAGCTGGTCCAAGAGAAACCCTTGTCCTCTAACATGTCCCAACTAAGAGGTGTCCTGCACTCTCTACCATAAAATCTGAAAAGGAGCCATGCCTATAGAACTCTAAAAACTATTATTGTAGGAAAACTCCACCAAGTATAGGTACTCCTCCCATTTAGATTGTTGATCCATCACATACATCTTGAGCATATCCTCTAAAATTTGATTCACCCACTCTCGGTCATCCATCTATCTCTAGGGTGATATGTTGTACTAAAATTGATCTTTGTTCCGAGGGCATACTGCATGGTAGTCCAAAAATGGGAAGTGTACAAAGGATCGTGGTCACTAATGATCTTCCACGGAATCCCATGTACAACCTGACAATCTCATCAAGATATACCATGTGCCACTACACTAGCTGTATAAGTGGTCTTCACCAGAGAAAAGTGAGCCACTTTTGTCAATTTATCAACCATGACCATGATGGCATCATGGTGATATCTCGACATCGGTAGCCCAATAATGAAGTCCATGGAAATGGTGTCCCATTTCCACTCCGGTATAGCATGAGGAAAGAGAAGGCCAGCTGGATGTTGATGCTTGCCTTCACTTTCTGGCACTCTAAAAATCATGACACAAACTGAGCCATGTCTCTGTGAAGTCCTCTCAATGATACAACTATCTCAAAGTAGCGTGCATCTTCTTCACCCCAGGATGGGCTGAATAGGGTGCATGATGTGCCTTTGTCAATATGTCTGCCTCAAGCCTCCATCTCTGGGAACATAAATCTGACCTCTGTGCCTGAGAAGGCCATCTACCTCTAGTGAGAAACCATAAAACTTCCCTTCAAGGGGTCTCTGGGACTCGATCTCTACTCGAACGCAATGTAGAAGATCAAGAGGAAGTCTCTTCAAGAATCCTTCTCCACAAATATGTGCCCACTGAAGTGGCCATAATCACATGTCTCCATCTACTGAGAGCATCTGCCACCACATTCTCCTTCCCTTTCACATGCTCTATCTCCATATCATACTCACAAAGAAACTCCATCCAATGCCACTGACGAGCATTGAGATTGGGTTGCGTGAAGAGGTGGCGAAGACTCAAGTGATCTATCTTGAGTGTGAATCTCTTTAACCAAAGAAAGTGCCTCCATCAAACCAAAGCATGTGCACAACTGCCACAAGCTCAAGATCATGAGTTGGATAATTAAGCTCATAATCCTTGAGTTTGTCGAGACTCAAAAGCCACTACTCTCCCTCCTGCATCAACACACCTCCAAGTCCTACCAAAGAAGCATCCGTGCAAATAAAAAACTCACCCTGTGGATCCGGCACTGCAAGAATAGGTGTTGTAGTGAGACATTCCTTTAGTGTCCTAAAGGCCTGCTCACACCTATTCGACCAAACAAACTTCTTCCCTTTCCTTTGAAGGGAAGTGATGGGGTGTGCAATCCGAGAGAAGTCTGAACAAATCTCTGTAGTAACCTACTAATCCCATGAAGCTATGCACCTCTATCATAGTAGTGGGTGTTGGCCAATCCATAATAGCTCTAATCTTGGAAGGATCGATGGTGATACCTTCCCCAGAAATGATATGACCCAAATACTACACCTCCATCTGAAAGAATGCACACTTCTCAAGTTCCCGTAAATAGTTGCTGCTCTAAAGACACTGAAGAACCTGGCGAAGGTGTCCCTCATGCTCCTCACGTATACGTGAGTAAATCAAAATGTCATCAAGGAAGATGAGCACGAAGTGATCTAAGAAAGTCCTGAATACCCCATTCATCAAACTCATAAACACGTGGGGGCATTAGTTAAACCAAAAGGTACCACTGTGAACTCATAGTGGCCATATCTCATACGGAAGGCGGTCTTATGAATGTCTACCTCGAAATCCTCAGTTGATGGTAGCCTGACTTAAGATCTATCTTAGAGAAAATTGTGGCTCCCTTCATCTGATCAAACAAATCATCAATGCGTAGAAGGGGATAACGATTCTTGATCGTTACCTTATTCAGCTGGCGGTAATCAATACACAACCACAAGGATCCATCCTTCTTCTTTACAAAGATCACCGGTGCACCCCAAGGGGATACACTAGGATGAATTAGGCCCTTCTCCAGAAGGCCCTCAAGCTGTAACTTGAGCTCACAGAGCTTAGGGGTAGTCATCCTATAAGGTGCTCGTGAGATAGGCTCTACTCCTAGAACTAGATCTATATGAAAATCAATCTCACGTGGGGGTGGTAACCCGGTAGCTCCCCTAGAAAGACATCTGCAAACTCTCTCAAAATGGGATGGTCATCTAGCGATGGTCCACTAGACCCATCCTTCTGATCGATCACTAACTGTGAAAGTAAACATCGACAACCCCATCACACACACCGCTTAAGCTGCATAGTAGAGATGGTGCGAATAGAAATGGGTCTCCTGACCCCCACTATCACTTACCTCACTCCTAGATCATTTGTGCAAGATATGATCTTGTGGTAACAATCCACTCTGGATCTGTGTGCGACAACCAATCCATACCCAAGATGACTCCATAAGAGCCCAAAGGAAGGATACGAAGATCCGAGGTAGTGGTGAAAGGTCCCAAATCCACCACACACTCCTTAACTAAGGAGTCTACAGAGATCTTGGCTCCAAAAGCCATCTCAACATCCCAACTATGACCCTACCTAATTGCCACTAACCTGCATCGCTCTACTAAAGATGGTGCAATAAAAGAATAGAAGAACCAAAATCAAACAAAATGGAGGTAGGAATACCACCAATGTTACCTTGTAGTCTCAATAACTATACTTTGATGCTCTTCCTGGTGGTTCTCGACCACTGCACGTACATCCTATGACTATGCACCCCATATCACCAACAATAGGCTCTAGAGATTTGTGCCTTACCCTTGTTATTAGGGTTCTGTGGGAAGTCTCTCAAAAATGTCCAATAACACCACACCCAAAACAACCACCTGATCCTCTCCCTGTGTAGCAACTCCGTCCGGTACTCTGGAGGTCTGTGGTGTGGATCTTGATGACCCTGCTATGGACTATTGAGGTCTCTTCTGGTGAGATCCTGCTGAGTGAGCTCTTTGGGCACCTGTGTCCTGATGGGACCCTAGGAGGAGGCCCCATACTCCGACCTCTCTGTGCATCAAACCTCTGTGGAGGTCTATAAGGTGGGTGGGAATGTTTGTTGTTGTGGTCTAAAAGATGACTGTGTTGAACCCTATCCACCATGAGGAAGAGGTATTAACCCCTCGATCTATTGTCCTACATCTTCGTTGATATATGCGGCTCTGGAACTCGGTCTCTAGCCTGTTGGGTCTTTCCCAAGTCTCTCTGCTATATAGGCCTTCTCAATGGCCTCAACTAATGTCTGTGGACAATGGATCCATACTACACCTCCAATGTCTAGATTCAGGCCCCTGGATGAACCTGTGGATCCACACCTACTCATCCTGCATGTAATCAACATACTGGAGTAGATCTAGAAATCTACTCTCATACTCTGCTACTGTAAGAGATGCCTACTGGAGATCATGAAACTCATCTATCCATTGTTGTAAGAACCTCCGTGACAAATATCTACTCCTGAATCACTCCTCAAAGAGCTCCTAGGTAACTGTCTCAGAATCAACATGGAGCTTCTGCTCCTCTATCGCCACCAGACACCAGCTCCATCCTCAATAGATGGATCACAACATGAGAGCTTTTGTGTTGCTAGAACAAGGACAGAGCTTGAAGCATCCACTCAAGCTCACAACCAGGCCCTCTTTGAAATCCACCTATGTCACTAGAATAATGTGATGGCTGAAGCTTTAGGATCTCCCTGATGTGATTTGCATGTGGTCTGATGGCCTCTAGGCCTCTCTGTATGCTCATCCCTAAGCCTAGGGCTCGAGACCTCTCTCTATGTCCTGAAACCCGGTCTCCTGTCCCCTCTGTGGTGACTCTACTCTAACTGACTCCACATGGGATTTCTCTCCTCTATGCTCCTCGTTATGCCGAGGAGATGCATGAGCCTCAATGGATGTCACCCTATCATGTCCGACTGAATGCCCCTATGGTCCCTCCACGTAGAGTGGCATTAACATCCTAAAGAGTCTGCAAAATCTATGTGGTAGGATGGCTGCTACAACATGATCTAGAGGTGGTATGCCTAGGTCTATGTGAAAAGGCTCCTCATCTTATCATGCCTCTGCATAGAGAAAAACAAGAGTTAGCTCCTTATTCTAGGTTTTACTTAGTTTCCGTGTTTACTAAAATATGTAATTTCTAAACTAAGTTGTTTTCTAGATTTAAAAGTGTGCTAGGTTTTAAAGTTCATGTCTCAAGTTTTCTAGTGTTCCAATGGCCCAAGATTTTGAACCACTACTTTGATACCAAGTGTAACACCCACTAAAACAACCCACTTGAGACCCAAGAACAACCTAGGATTAGTTAGGAAAATTATGGAATAAATTTTTTTGTTTAAAAGAGTCTACAACAAGTTACAAGACAATAGTTGTTGCAAGCAAATTTTCAAGCCAAATATTATTAATAGCTTATAGTTTTATTAATATGACAATTATAAAAGATCACAAGGTCCAAACTTAGGGTTAGATTAATCAATTAGGTTAAGAGGGTAATTTCTCACTATACCACTCTCTAACAGCTTAAAATATTCAACTTAATTTTTCTCAAAATTAACACACTCAAAACTTTCCCAAAAACATTCCCATTAGATAGGAAATTTCCTCACCTTTCCAAGTGATATAAAGAAGTCCTCCTAACTCCTCATATTTCTCAAGTTATGGGCCAGACGGACCTTGGGAGGAAAATTTTTTCCCAGAACTCCTCAGGGGAGAAAATTTTCCTCAAGTTATGGGCTGCGGACTTGGGGGAGAATTTTTTCCCAAAGGAGGAATGTGGACTGTGGGGTGGGGAAGAAAATTTTCCCATGCATGCGGGCCAGTGGAGCGGGGAAGAACTTTAGCACTTTTTTCCTTTTGGGAAAAAAGTGATTTGCCTCCACGCGCCCGCGAGCCCGAAAGGACACGTGTCGGCATTTCCCAACTCTGGCGGAAAGTCAGGCCGCTGGAGAATTTTTAGACTTTTATATTTTTTTTCCGAAAAGTGCTAAGGGATCAAAAATGATCCATGCCCCCACCGATGCCCAAGGCGCCACGTGTCAGCCATCCATTGGTTGCGGGTCGGCGGGGTGAGGAGAACTTAGAAAATTTTTCCCAAAGAAAATTTTCAAAGCACTAAGTTTTTAAGGGATCCGCTCCTCCGCTCGATGCCTCATGATGCCACATGGCAGGACCTGATTGGTTGCAGGGGCGGGCGGGGTGGGAGAAAATTAGGAAAATTTTCAAAAAAATTTTTTAAAGGTGATTTTTGAAGGGAAACAAATGTTTGATGCCTAGTGGATGCCAGGGAAAATCGTTTTGGCATTTTTGTCCAAAAATGTGCAAAGGGAAAATTTGGGCCCTCCAACTGCAAGAAAACTTAGAAAATTTTCCCAAAAAAATTTTTTTTTTTTTTGACAGTTAGAATTATTTTTGAAGCCAAATGAAGGGAAACTTCAGAAGGCCATAAATTTTGATTGAGAACTGGTTTTTAGAAAACGAGGACTTTTTGGAAATCTCTGATGTCCTCTTTGCACAAGAATCATTAATATTTTAATTTTGATAAAGTTTAAGGGGTCAATTTCATGAAAATCGATCTGCAGGATTTTAAAAGGCAAAAGGTAAATTTTAACTTATGAAATTTTAATCAATTGATCTTCTTCCTCCCTCAACTTGTCCATTAAACATGGAATTGTTCTTAGATGGATTTAGGATGGATTTGGAAGGTAAGTTTGTTTGATTGAGCTCCAATTTGAAAATTTACAACTTTGACAGCAAAACGACAGTGAAACAATTTGAGCCCGAGTTTGCTAAGTTTTCTAAGAAATTCCTTAAGTGTTAATGTCTAGATGAATTTTTTTAGATCTTATTATGTCCAATTTAATGTTTCATTTGTTATTTCTTTGTTATAGGTTTGGTCTGTGCATTTTGGATTAAATAATTGCTAGTTTGAAAATACAAAACAAAGATCAAATTTTAAAGGGTCTATTTTCCATTTTCTTCTTCCAAGTATTAGAATACGTTCCAATTCCAATCTAATACATTTAGTTGATTCAAATAAAACTATTCAAAACCAAAATGCAATTCTGATTTCAAATTTTACACATTTCAAAAGACAAAATTATGTATTTTTCTCACACTCATTTCTTCCTTTCAAACAGAGATTTCAAATACATTGAAATGATCATATTCAATACAACAATGCAATTTGAGAAAGGTAATACATTCATTTATTGATTCCAAAAGACAACTTACAACTTCTTTTTCTTTCATTCCTCAAATTCATCATACAAAATACAATTCTTTCTTTCAAAAACAAAAACAAAGTATATCTCTTTCACATTTCAATTTACAACTTTCATATTCAATACAACATATTTCCATTACAAAACATATACAAGTTCATCCACTTCAAGTGGGAAGGTTACAATAAGATTTATCTCAACAAGGGACTGTCATCAACTATTTTATTTCATTTTCCTTTGCTCCATAACAACAACATGTAGATTTATCATTCTTCAATTTTGATCACAACAAGAGCAGGGAAAGGCAACGCTCTCCACCCAACAAAGACATCCAATGAAAAGGAGAAGCCATCCTTCTTCATTGGCCCCCGAGCCCCAACCACAAAGCAATAAAAGATGTGATTCAACTCATGGAAACAACAAGCTTCCACAAACACACATGCAAATTTCACATTTAAAAACACAGTCCAAACAAAATGTAGTTTGCAACTACATTAAAGCATGAAAACAACACTAAGGCTTCATCAAGCAAGCCAAAGGAGAAAGAAACTATGGGGATGCTACTTATGCCTCCCAAAGGGGAAATGGGTATCACCACCTGATTTCAAACCACCAAAATATAGTATATCAAATCCCTGACATGCCCTTATGCCTCCCCCAAGTACCCCTTATTCCTCACATTTCCTTATGCCTCCCCAACCTCTTATGGCACCCCATAATGAGTAAAGAAATGCAAGCTATTTCTTTGTAAGGTGGAACCCAAATCCCAACTCCCTCCACACTTATACCTCCCAAAACACTTGTGCCTCCCACAAAATGAACCCCATAGTCTTCTCCTACACCATACCTAGGCCATCTACCCAACATCCCACAAACATACCAAAACATTCACAACAATAACAATTTCATAAATAGAAAGAGAAGATTTACAAGAGCCAAGCTCCTACCTCTCCATGATGGAGTTGTTCCAAGTTCCAAAACAACAAGCTTTATCCCAATGCAAGCAATCCAAATCAGCCAAGCACAAGCATGCAACAATCTTTCAAAAACTTCTCAAGCAAGAGCTCCAAAACAACAAAGAATTCACCCCAAAAGGAGTTTCCAAAAGTGAAGCAACCCAAAACAAGGCAAGCAATTTGAATTTTATAGAAGAGGGAAGAGAAGAGGATGAGGTGGATCCATGTAGGATGCCACATCACACATCCTCAACCCCAACCCAAAAGTCAACTTCATTCTCCAATGCATAATAAATAGGTGGGTGAATAATATGACAAAGTTTACTTACATACTCAAATCCAACCACACCCCAAAGGACTGAAATTAAACCATGTAAGAAAAGTGCAATTAAAACTTACAATTTGTCTTCTCAAAAAGCATTATAAAAGTCTAATTTCAACTCTCCAACCATAGGTATGGTTGGTAAATAAATTTAAGAGGTATGAGACAAGTTTAACTTGTCCCACAAGCCTCCAAAATCAGCCTCCAAGGACAAATTCGAATTTCCAAGAAGGTGGAGTGTTTCACACTCAAAAGTTAACTTACACATCTCTTACAACACTTTAATTCAAGGCCAACAACTCTATTAATTACTTTCTTATGACATATTTTAATTAATTAACTTAACAACATGATTACTCACAATATTACACACCATTTAATGAATAATGAAAGGGTCAATGCACCACAAAATAAACACATGAAAACATAAACAAAGGAACCAATAAATAAATACACATAACCCCTTGGTCACATTTAAAGGTGATCCCCCCCATGGGAATCCCTAACACACACAAACACACAAAAAAAATACAAGTTGCCATGGTGACCTTGTTGAATTCATCTAGAATTCCAATGTGGTTGGTCTCCAATCCCCGATGTTTGTTGTGATATTTTAACCTGCAAAACATGAATACCTCCTTCGGCCTTGTGGCCATATCAGAACATCCAAAATAATATAAATAAAATTCCAAAATCATCTAGATATATGGATCACAACAACATCCAAGCAACCAACAAGATCATTTACAATTTTACTCAACAACTATATCATCATCAAATAATTTCCATTTCTAGGTCTACTCACAATATCCAAATATCACATGTCCGAACAACATCCATAATATAACCATGTCAAATAGTATATCAACATCAATATCCAAAATGTCTCTAATAATCATCATGCATCATAACTGAATCAAGTCAACAATAATCCATGATCTAACATCTAACATCATACTATAATAAAGTCCATAATAATGTCCATAATATAATATACACAAGGCATGTGATCTATTTGGAAAAAAATGGTTTATTTTTAGGCTTGAAAACTTCTAAGTAGAGGCTAGGTATTTTCCCAAAAATCAATTTCTTTTCGTTCCTAGTTCCTCCTTAGTTGTGTCTAAATAGTACATTAGAGCAACTGAAGGGACCATATGTATGCCTCGGGTGTTTGGAGGACATGCTAAGTTGGTATTTTATATATTCTTGTGACTTCATTATCACAAGGCTAGTTGTTAGTTATGTGGAGCTCATCATGATTTGTCTTGTGGTTTACACTTAGTGAATGTGGTGAGATGATGCGGTCACATTGAATGTGGGGATTGTGAGTTTTGCATAAAAAGGTATGGTTTTCCCCTTTTTACTTGCATTAAATTTCGCTTCATCATTTCCATATTTTTCAAAATTAAATGTTGAATGATAGGGAGAATAATTCCAATAAATGAAAAATATTTCCTTGACGTGAATTCTCAAAACATAAACAACAAAAAAATCTGATATTGAAAGTTATGCGCATGGAGTGCCACACCCAAATGTACCGCAAAACCGAAACTCTTTGCATGACCCCTGGTAACATGGAACACCTTAGGGAACCTTAATGAATTATTTAAAATTATTTAATACTCTTGCAATTCGTATTCCTAAACCCTCTTAGCTTATCAATCACTTATAGTGACATGGTCATTTTAATAAAACACGATTGGTTTTGGCTTACGGTTGTCACTTAGCTTGAGTGAAACTAAAAACCACTACCTCCTACCTCTATACTACCAACAAGAGGATCGTAACCCACCTTCAAATACTAATTTTGCAAGAGGTTTTGGGGCCCTTGGTCATTGTGTGACAAAATCTATGACGCAATTATGTTAATCATTGACCGAAGTTTCCCTTATAACTTGAGCTCTACTTGTCGTAATCAAATTTTTTCGAACAAAAAGAATTCTCTATATGTGGGAGAGTAAGTATGAATTGTCAAACTTCATGAACAAACTTAAACCATGTGTTTTCAAGACCTAGTTTGTAGTCACTTTTTTATGTTTTGCTCAATTTCGCAACCTTGGTTAGAATCCCCTTTTTGAGGCTCGTTTGACTTCTAGCCATGTGCGTGACCTCCTGATACCATTGCAATGCTATGTAGAATTTTATTCGATATTTTATCTTATATAAATGAATTTTTAAATGTATGGTGATTTTCTCTCTCCACCCTCTTTTCTCTCTAGAAACAACTATGATACTTGATTGATTTGAAAACGTAAATGAATTGGGAAATGTGAATTGGTTTGAAATGAAATCATAATAGACATGAAATTAAAATGGTGATGAAATTGTGAATGGAGAGTAAATTTTCTCTTATCTTTCTCTCTCATCTTTAATCTCTCTCTCTCTAGTACAAAAATATTAAGTGCAACTAAATGTGAAAGCGTGAATGCATGAGAAATGAACTTTGTCTTCTCTCTCTCTCTCTCTCTCTCTCTCTCTCTCTCTTCTCTCTTCTATTTAATTGAAAATGTTAAAAATGATGAATGTGTGGATTTATGCTTGAGTGTAGGGGATTTCCATACTCATTCCTAGGACTGATGCAACGTTGGTTGCAGGTACTCTAAAAAGAAGGATTAGAGTGTGATATGTTGTAATCAGTGAGATGACATTAAGATATTGTATATTGATATAAATTACGAATGTTAAATGAAATTGAATTAAAGAGAATTGCATTATCAAAAGTAGTGTGTTAAAGACTATTGTTCCTCTTGAATTATATTTCAAGCATTGTACATGGAAAACTATGTTGTTTATATTTGCCTTGTGTTAAAGCTAACCTTACAACACTAGTAGGAGTGACACATAATTAATGTAGGAAAACTATGTTAGCTAGATAAATGAGGAAGATAGTTGAATTTTGTAAATGGGTAAAAAGCATACCATTCACTTCATAGGTGTTAAGCCCATTTGAATTTAAGTATGGATCTCATGATTTAGACAATTGAACCAATCAATAGTTTGAATAGTAGTTATTATGGGTCATAGATAAAATCAAAATGTTTGGAAGTAAGTTATCATTTTTAAACCATATAAATGTAGTGAGTATTCAACCTTTTCGTACCCTTCCTCTCAATCATGTCACATCTAGGTTTACAAAAATCTAATGTCTTAAGAAATAATTTAATCCTCACAATTAGAATTTGTGTCCTATACTTCATAAAAATCTTCAAATACCATCTCAATGACTTAAATGTCCTAGCACAAAGCAACAGATCAATTGAATAACCTTTTCATTCATAAGGTAAATAGGACTAACATTTCTTGGTGTCATAGGTCTAGTCATCTTCATAGTCGAGTTAGAACTCAATGTTCGTGTTGGACCTTGATGTCCTAGTGGAAAACCATATTATGAAGAAGAAATTTTGGGATACCTTCATCATTGAATGAACCCTTCGTAAGATCCTGATGACATAAGTGGAGTTAGTGCACTAGTGTACTATGCATTAAAATCATGTTAATGATCTCTTTAGTTCCTCATAGATAAATATGTCACCTTGGCTAGTAACAACTTTACACCTTTGTCCCTTATGAAGTTTTAATAGGATAATTATGTTTTCATACCTTAAAATGACCTATAGTTAGGCATAGATCCCTGAGTGCAATTGGAATTAAACTAAACCTAATGGAACCCTTTATAAGCTAAGTGTTAAATGAAAGTGAGAAATTGTAGTCTTGGAATACCTCAAGTGGCATGAAGGCTTTGCAAGACAAGGACATTTGATTACTCTAATTTTTACTTGTGGTAGGGTTTAGAAACCCTCGAGTAGAAATGAATGTAATACATCGAGTGACCTCTTATGATGCTAATGAACAAGGAGCTATGATGTATTGTTACCAATGATTGTAAATATTACCTTAGAAGGATTTTGAAACACATAAATTTTATACCTTTTTCTTTGGAACTCCCTTTTTCCCCTTAGATAATTGTGATGCTTAATAGCAGATTACCATGTGTTTTCTCATAGGTGTAGTTTCCCCATCCATGATTGATTTTTAATTTAATAGATCATGTAGCCCCTCTTAAGGGTATTGGTGAAAGAAACACTGATGCATTTTACTAAATGATTTAAATAGTTCCTTGGAAGAAATTTGAAAAGCATATAGTTGTTGGGTTGTCTTGTTATATGCTTTAATACTTGGGTTTTTAAGAGCGATGAAATGAGTTGTTAGGTACAAGGTCACCACTCCTTGTAGTCATGAATCCCTAAGTGTGAATTTTTTTCATTTGAATTAAAATTGTTCTAAAAAATGTCAATAAGAGTCCAAAGTAGCCATGTAAGAGTAATGAAAAACAAGAGTAAATAAGATATTTGTTTGGGAATAAAGTTATGGTTGAAGTTTTCATTATTGATTTTGTCAATCTCTTGTTAAACAAAAAAGAGAATACAAATTTTCTTGGAGAAATAAAGAATTTGAGACAACAAAAACTCTTGTATTATAAAAAATAGAAAATTTATGACATGTAAATGTTAAATCGACTTAAACTAATTGTTGAACTATAAAAAAGTAATAGGAAAAATAGGGTACTATGATGGACGGATGTTTATGGGAAGAGGTATAATAACGCTTAAATCCTAAGGTTTCCTTCCTTGAGCTCACGATAGTTCCCTTGTCTAACAAAGGTAAATTTTAAACATTGAATGTAGGTCTCAAAAAGTAGAACCTTAACATCTTGTTAGTTCCTTTTCGTAATGAGGATAAAATTTAATGTCAATTAAACATATTTTGAGAAGCAAACCTTTAATGTAAGAATGAATATTGGGAGGCTCGTAGGTGTATAAAATGAATTTGATTAACAAATTAGTTGTGGATAATTAATGGAAATTGAGAAAGGAACCAACAGTGCATTCTTTTTTAAAGGCTAATGCTATATGAAAATAAAGTATTTGAAGTTCTAGAAAAAAGGAAATTTTACACCCTTACAAGTTAAATTCACTAGAAACCTATAAAGTTATATAATGGAAAACTAAATGTAATAAATATGTAAACCATAAAAAGGCCATGTTGTGGAGTATGCCTATCCTGTGTCTTCTTTGTAGTTGGGTCATTGTCTTCATTTACATCATTGAGTAAGTCATTGATGTGTACCTTATGTTATCTATTGTATGAGTGGGTTCATATTTATGAAAGTGTCATATGTGATTTCGAGTTTCTTTATTTGGGTCCCATGTGGTGTTGTGTAGTGTGTACTTAAAGACAAAAAAATTCTAATAATTGTGTTGTATTTTATGTGTCAAATATGTTGTCATTATAACACACCATGGAGGCGAGAACGGTAAGAAGTAGGTGACGAATGATAGTGCGGGGCGCAAACAAGAAGGTCGGGCTTGAGGTGGAGCATCTCCAGCGCCTCCTTGACCACTGGTTTGTCTTTGTCGGTTGGGTTCCCTAAAATAAGATTTTGAATATCACATGTTTTTCAAAATAAATGGACTCCATATACCATGTTTCTAACAGAGAAATAATCTTTGGTATAAACATATTAAAATGTCATCGCAAAATTATGTATGTAGTCATAATCACAAAAAAATTGTTTGAGGTATTTGAAAACATCAATTTTACAATTTTTATGCATATGTATCCTAATTCTAAGTCAGATTTATTATCTTTATCTACTTTATAGAAAAAAAATTTCACCATGTTACTTCTATATTGGTTGGTTAATAATTTCCATATATATTTTAATTCATTTATTATTACTATGTCTAACTTATATACTAAATAATTGTAGCATAATGTAACTTACATAATCATTAATTAATAAAATGTAATTATTTTATTTAACTTATATGTATCAGGATTCAAAACCAAAGTATTATCTATAAAGTGATTCATTTTAATGTTTTAAATATTAATAAAAATATACTCAATATATAACTCTATATCAAGGGGCATTTAGAGTTTGAAATATACATATTTTGAAAAATATTTTAGGGCTACAGTATATCAAGCAATATGGATGAGAGAGGACTAGTAGATGAAGAAGCCCTAAATACAAATAATTTTTGTTGTGTTTTCCTATAGTAGAAGCACTACATAAGTCCGGAATGTTGGGACATCCAAGCTCATAATAATATTGCTAATATATATTTCTTGTTATTTAATTCATTTCTTTTAGGAGAATAGATGTCACGAAGATTAATAAATTTAACTCACAATAATAAAATCATACATAGAATTGAAAGGAAAATAGACGTCTAATTACATATATTGAGGGTTTTAATTTTTTATTCTATATGAATTTCATCAAATTCTAATGTTGTTAAGTGGAGATATAATAATTAAATTTTGTGAAATTGTAAGATATTAAATCCAACACTGAAGAGGTGGAAACAAAAAAAGAGTATAAAAATTTCCATAGGAAAAATCAAGAGTTTGAATATATATCGGTAACATAAGACATATTTTATAATTGAAAATTTGTATTGGGAGGTGATATTAAAAATAGAAGATTAAGATTTAGATTTGGAAATAGGGGTATTATTCAAGATCTTATGAACACACGGTGATATACTACAAATTTACATATATAACCCCGACCTATATGCAAATAGTTATTAATATTTGAATAGATATTTTAAAATGTTTTTAGATAATTTTAAGCATAATCATTGTACATTCACCAGTTATTATGCCGAGAGACATTACTACATTAGCAAATTGGGGCGCAATGGTATGGGTTCTTCAATTTTTTTCTTCACAATAAATTTGACTTCCATTTAACGGCCTGTGTGACCATTCATTTTTAAATCTGACCTCCAACTGATTGCTACTTGCAAGTTTTATCTTTTGTCTTAAAGAAGTTAATCGAAAATTAATTAAATCGTAGTGATTAGGTAATGTTTGGGCCCCTTTTTTTCCTCCTCAAAATTACTCTCTCTCTCTCTCTCTCTCTATATATATATATTTGATTGAGCATTCTAAATAGCTATACTAGTTTAATAAAACTTAAATCCAAATAACAACATACCAACAACTTTATGCAATGAACAAACCCATCAATCTTACATTACATATTTAACAATGTATCATTCTCTTAAACACACTACTTTACTATTAGACCATAATACTGCCTTGTTTTAGCTTCTAAACTTCAGTAGATAGCTGATCGCTGATATAAGACAATATACTTATAGTGGCAAGATAAGCTTCTACCGTAGTTGTCTTGAACTTCAAGATACATATCTTTATTGTCTACTGGCAGTGACATCAAATAAATCACAGAAACTTTCATATTTTTCCGAGATGATCTTACAGATCCTTTTTGTTTGTTGACAATGACATTAAATAATCCACAAAATCTTTCATATTTTTCCACGATGATCCTCCTTTTCCCACTGTTTTCCTTATTATTTCTTTCACTTCACTGCTCCTCTTTTCATCTCATCATCTCGCAGCAAAGCTCTCACACACCTTGCAATCTCACTCCCCTCAATTATTCCATCATCTCTACAACTCTCTAATCTCAACCCATTTTTCCACTGGTTAACAATGAGCATTCTGTTTGTGTGCTGCTCAATTGCCTGGGAAAACCAACATTGGAACTCCCAGAGTTAAGCTCTCAACTGTAGAATTCCACCCCCCATGGGTGAAGAATCCTCCAATCGACGGATGAGATAAAACCAGCAGCTGAGGTGACCATGGAACCACCAGACCTCTATCTTTTGTTTTCTCCACGAATCCCTCGGGGAGAATATCGACATTATCTGTTGGTGTTGTTGATGTCTCTGAGCTCACCAGATCTGGACGGATTACCCACAGAAATTCCTGCTAAAAAAAAACCACTTATTAATATAAAATAATGAACTAGTCAGGTCAAGACTTCAAGTGCAATACAAATTCAAAAGGGAGCAAAAAGAAATGAGAAAGTCTTTAGTAATATATAGTGTTCTTTAGATTTTCAAGTTTGTTAAAGAGGTTTCTTTTTATTTCATTGTGAAGAAGGAAGAGACAGGTAAGGAGCAAATTCAAGTCTTTAGCCAAAAGTGGTTAAGATCAAACATCTCTATAATGACAAAAAAACAATCCAGAAGGGTCGAGGAAAAGCTCAATATTTCAAATCTGATAACAACTGGTGATCTGTCTTTGTGTATAAAAACCTTAGAATTATTCTAATAATGCTTTCAAACTGAAATATAACTGAAAGATAAAGTAATTTAAGAGAAAAAATGCTAACAATTCAACACTAATCTTGCACCCTATTATCATTTTTGCACTAAAATAGATCCAGTCGAATTTTAAATTCACAAAATAAAAGCACACTAAATCCCTACCTCCAAATGATATATTTTTGGTTGAGTAGTTTGTGGCTGCATTTGAAAGACTGCTTTGAACCTTTGTAATACAGTGGTAAAAGATGCATTTGCTTGATTTTAAAAGAATATATTAACTTTTAACTTCTATTTTAAACTGTTTCCAATTTAACATGTTGCTATAAATGTCTTTCTTATTTTAATGTTATATTAATGTAGCTATAAGACAGTATTTTTCGTGATTGAATAAGGGTTGATGGGACTCTATCATAAAGGGACTCAATGTCTGGAAGTGTTGCTAATATATTTAATAAACCAAAAAAATTAATTTTAATCTATGACTCAACTAGACAATATTTGTATCTATATTTTATATAATTGAAATCTAAAAAACCAAAAATCAAACGACCATCAATTTTTTAATTTATTGGTGAATTCGCTTCGAACTTAAAAGAGCCAACGAAAATGAATCCCCGCCCAAACATAAAGGCCTGAAACAAACAAAACTATAAAGACATGCTGCGCTGAAGTGTAAGATTAAAACATTTAGTTTTCCATGGATCACTTTATAAAGATTGAATTAAAGATTTTTTTACAGTACCTGCTCGCTTTCCATCAATCCTCTTGCTATTTCTTGGACTTGAGCTTTTGACATCTGAGCCATGCTTCCAAACGAAACATACAAAACAGAACATCTCTGTTTCGAATCCAGCCAAGGTAGGCAATTGGATTCTGCCCACAAGCTTAATGATGTGGGGCTCTCTACAGAGAAGAACTCTTGTTTATCTCCATCTTCAAAACAAATTGAGGGTAGAAATGGACCCACTGAGCGAAGGGGAGGACATTTTTCTTTGATGGCATCGCTTGCTTGGCTTTCTAGTTCATAGACTGTGTTGCCAATAATCCAAGCCGCCTCTTCCAAAGCAGGGAGTTGTTGCAGAATAAGCTGATGCACAAGATTTGATGGGTCTCCTGCCTGGATGTCTGATGGGAGATCTTCCGGCCGCAATGGAGGAAGACCTGGAATGTAGTCTATATTGGCTGTAAATGCAGTAGCAAACGTTAGTCTAGAGTTTTTCTTTCTAAGAATAATGATCATTACATATTTACACAGGGCCATGAAAAGAATAAACTTCCAACCATCAGCTTTGTATTGTACACACACTGCCCAAATTGTTTTGACTGTACTGAACGTGCTCAAAGAAGTTAATAATGGTTTGCCACTCTCTTCCCCACTCTCGGAGCCAGGACCTGCAGCTTATTAGACTACTGAGTTGGATTCTTTTGTTGAACGATGAGTATAGCATTATTTTGTTGAAGTACGCGTCTACGATAACAAATAATCTTTTGTTACCTTAGCATTATTACTTTTTCTATAACCAATTAATATAAACTTCTCTGATTGATAAACTTTGGCTTCAGCGTTTTAATAAAATAGTTTCTATATATGTAAAATAACTGTGAACAGTAAATTCATGTCATTGAACACTAGTATATAAGTGCTGTTTGGGAGGTTAATGTATTCCAGTTTAATGAGACCCAGTCGATGTACTTACAAGTCAATCCTGCCCAACAAACATTCTTTCTGTAGTTAGTCCCTACCTAACAATCAACCCATCACAAAAGACTGTCTTTCAATAATTTAAAACATCTAAATTCTGAACCCAACAATGGAATAGATGTAATTTATAATGATAAATATATTGGGAGTATTATAACTTACAAAATTAAGATCTAAATACCCTACTAACTTCTAAGTAAAACACGTTCATGTAAAACCATATAAAAATTAAGATCTAAACACCACAAAATTGAACCTAATTCAAATACAGGTTTCCTCTAAAATACCCTTACAGAAAAAGAAAATAGCAGAACAGATCCAGAATATTAATGTACAAAATTTATAAAATATTTTTTTGTCAAGAAATAGTACTTGATGTTGATTTTCTAAATTATCTATTGCACTAATACCTAAAGGTGTTTGCGGAGATCTCTCTTTTTTTTCCTGTAAAATCATCCATTACATACTGAAATGGTTTGGTAGACTAGTTCCTATGAATATGAAAAATTTGTTAAACCATGACTTTTTTGTTAAATATAGAAGCGGGAGTAAATATGACTTATTGTAAACTAGAGCAAGATGTAAAATATGCGAAACGTAGGTGTAACAATGAGAAAAGTGCACCTTGCTTCTTTGGGGGGAAGTCTCCGTTGTCAATAATCATTGACAAATGTCTGTAGATGACATGAACACTCACAGCCTGCGACCAGAAAGCCACCCATGGAAGCTCAAACTTTTTGGCTACATTAAAAGTCCAAGGAAGAAATGAACTGCCAATAACACACGAAATTGGAGGCTCACAGCCCTGTGTTTTTAGGTTGTGAATAAGATCTTCTGCAGAAGCTCTGGCGGTGGTCATCAGCGCATTAAAAGCTTCATCTGGGTTGGCTGTTCTGTTGAAATCAAGCGGCAGGCCATCTGAGATTTGAACAAAACGAATATTAAAACTTGGGTCTTCTGAAATTCCATGGCGATTGTTACGAGCTTTCATCATTCTGGAGTGGTTCACTTCTGTATTGACAAAGGTTATAACAATGCCTTGGGCAGCAAGCTTCTCAGACAGTCTTATCAGGGGATTTATGTGTCCCTGAGCTGGGTATGGGATGACAACAGCATGGGAAGCCATATTTAGCTGTGAATGACTATACCAAAAAAAGGTTTGAATTTTTTTTAAAAACAAGGCAAATAGCTTTAAACTGAATGGTTCTGAAGACGAAAATCCAACTAACAAATGAAGCCCGCTTGATTGTGGAGACAATCCTTAACAGTAGTGATACTGAGATGGGTATTACAATGTCCTATTATAAATAGAAATTCAGTAGAATAGGTTTGCAATCTATCCAGTTTTTACTGCGTGAAAAATTCCCTTTGCATTAAAAAGATACTGAAATGGGTCAAGAAAATCCTAGTTACTAAATGATAATGTCAGCTTATTAATATCAAGCTAAATTCAACGAACTGTTTGATCCCAGCAAATATGAAGAAATATCTATAATCAAGTAGTAGGAGAAATGATAAACCCAAATGACGCCATACTGCTTTATTTAAAAAACAAATGCTAGCTTTTGGTTATAATGCATTACTCAATGAACAACAAATCTAGGCATAGTTATAGGCAAGGAAGGAACCTAAACTGAATGCAGATGTAGAAGCAGTTATGTCAGCAGAGAATCTTCGTTAGACATATTATTTTATACAGAAGGCAAAACAAAGTTAAATACGAATACCTAAATATAAACTAGAAAAGCCAATGAATATCCTTCACATGCCTGCGAATGTCCTCATGAAATGTTTTGGTTTTTAGCAAAAGTTATGGGAAGCCAAGAGATATGAATTTGACAGCTTTTGGACTAGAAATTTGGATCTTAGCCGATATGATTTTATGTTCTTCAAATATTTTTCCGCATTATTCAACTGAAATGCAAAACAGTTCATTATATATTTTAAATTTATTTTGAAGTTTACAATAGGGTACAACAAAAAGGGACTGGTAGGTATGCAAGACCAGATTTAAAAACTATCCTTTTGATCATAAAATAATTTAGATTTTTATTACGGATGTTTGAAAAAAACATTATCGTTGAATGATCTATTTCTTTATTAATGTACCCACCTACCGGCCATGTTAACAACAGCTAAAAACAACTTGAAATTTTGACTCTTTAAAAGCAGCATGCATGGTATGCATGTATATATGCGTGTATGCTACTGCTTTTTGCATAGACATTAGTTTGCCCCGATAAAATAATGGTTCCTTATTAAAAAATATTGTGTGTATTAATATTTTGCTATACCTTCATCGTTGTCAAATTGTTTTCGATGATAACGAAAGTAATTGATAGGGTTGGAATTTGATTGGGATAATTGTTATTTGTATTCATCCACGCGAGTAAAAATCCCTCCAAATATCCAACTTGGAATGTCAAACGAAAAGGGCCAAGGAAGAGAAGAGATGAGTACTCTTAATTCAATTGATATAATCTAACAATTTTTAACATTCTATAACTAGCAATTGCATGTGTACAATGTAATGTGAACGTCGAATGGTATATGTTCTTTGATTTAGAGGGATCGTTATTACTTTTGTAGTAGCTACATTGCCAAAAAACCTTTCACATTCACATGACGTATATGTAGTAGAATAAGTAGAGAAAGACAAAATATATCAGTAGGATGCCTTTAAAATAATTAGGATGACTAGTCGTTAGATTTCTTCCCCATTTTCTACCAAGAAAGGAGCAATGTCACCTAGTCAGTGTTATAAGTACATCACCTTAGACATAATAATCCATGGGATGGCACACATACCAAGAGAGAAGGAAACAATGAAAAGCCCTAATGAAACCACCGGCCAATAACATATATAAATCAATATTAAAACAAAACATATAAAGGCATCAAATAACGGAAAGTTTTAATATATTGAGTAAGTTGTGCAGAAACTCTTCATAGCCAAAGCAATAAAGAATCCCATAAGTTTTCATCAATATATATTATGTTGTTGTAATGCCAAGGTCTCTTGCTTGATAGATTATTTTGTTGCCAAAAAAATCGGAAGCATAAAAAATGTTCTCTTACCTGCAAATTGAGTATATAAAAAGTGCAAATGTTAGAAACCAAGAAATTGTACTATTATTTTACTTTATTCAAGTAAATGAAACTATGTTTTTTAAAATATGATATTTTTTCTGGTTGTTAGCTACAGTAAGTTTGACATCCTATAAAGGACAATGCAGTGTGATATCCTTTATTGAAATATTTTTACAGAAGTAAGAAGATATTATAAACAATTTGAAAAAATATATAGAATATGGGCTATAAATATATGAGACCCAAGATCCAATATTATAGTCATTCTCTTTGCCTGTGCTCAAATCAATCCATTTACGCTCTCCATTGATCAAAGAGGTGAACTAGAGGCAAGTAGATTGCTCTCTGTGCATGAAATGAGATATTGGTGTTTCGATTAGAAGGTAGGGTAGGGATTTGTATGACTCCCAAATCTTCGTGAGGCTTGCACTCCAGTTGAAACACCCTCGAGGAAACAACTTCGCATGACACTCGAAAAAAGGGAAAAGTTTCCCGTCAAAACCATCATTTAAGCCGTCAAATTTGATATAGTCTCGTGAATGTCCTGCAAAGCCCTTTCCCATAGGGGAACGCTTTGACGTAACTAACAATAGCACCAAACGAGCTATAAAAAAGCGAGATAGACCTCTTTATAAGTTATAATATAATATTATAATTTATAAAATATAATATTATATTACCATCTATAATTATAATATTATAATAATTTTACTATAATAGATTTATAATTTATACATTATATAATATAATAAATTTGATTAAAAATAAAAATTAAAAATTGATACTATAACTATAAGATATTTGGGGTGGGGTGTGAACAATATATCTCTAATATATGGAGTATGGCGCGAGTTCTATATAGATAGTGAACTCGAGAATTTTGGCTTGGGGATAATACATAATATTATAATTTATAATAATTTTAGTATAATAAATTAAAACTAAAACTCGAAGAATTATATATAATTTTTAATAAAAGAAGTTATAATTTCTAATAAGTTTATTATTATAGTATAATATTATAAATTATAATAAATTAAAAAATTATAAATTATAAATTTAATTAAATATAAACAATTAATAATTAAAACAATTAAAAATTAATAAGAGTTAGATATTATTTTTAAGAAAATTTAAAAATTAATAAAAGATCAAAGTTAAAAAATCAATAAAAATATAAAATAAAGATAAATAGAAATTAATAATTATTGATAAAATTATTTTTATTAAATATTATAAAAATTAAATTAAAATTAATAAAAATGAAAAAATTGTAAAATTAATAAAAATTGAAAAGAATTAATATTAAAATTTAAAATTAATGAAAATAAATAATAAGGAATAAAAATTTGAAATAACTAAAAATTAAAAATTAGTAAATAATTAAAATTAGTAAATATTTAAAATTAATAAAAATTAAAAATAATTAAAATTTAGTAAAGAATAAAAAATTAATTCAAACAAAAACAATAAAAAATAATAAAAATGCAAAAGTAAAAATGAAAATTAAAAGATAATTAAATTTTACTATTAAAATTACAAAAATTAAAAATTAAAAATTATAAAATTAAAAATAAAAATTGATAAAAATTAAAAATTAAAGATTAATAAATATTAAATTTGAGATGAATAAAAATTTACTATCAATAAGAAATTAAAAATAAACATAAATAAAAATAATAATTATTGATAAAATATAATTAAATAAATATTAAAATTAAAAATTAAAAAAATGAAAATTAAAATTAATACAAACTAATAAACATTGAAAATTACTAAAAAAATTAAAATTATTAAAAAATAGAATTAATTTAGAGGTAAAATAATAATAACAATTAATAAAAATTAAAAACTAGTACCAATAAACAAGTTATTAATATTAAAAATTACTAAAAATTTAAAATTAGTGAAAAATTAAAAATTAATTAATTTAAAACATTACTAAAAAAATAGAAGCTAATAAAAATTTAAATTTTTTAAAAAAATCTAAATTCAAATTTAAAAAGTCTTAAAAATTAGTAATTAATAAATAACAAATTTAAATTTTAAAAAGACAAATTATAAAATCGAGTTAATTTGAATAAAAAAATTAAAAATTAAAAATAATTAAAAGTAATAAATAAAATTATTAGTAAATAATAATCAATATCAATCAATTGAATTATCATCTTTATCAACTCACTATGACATAAGTACACATAATGTGTTAGAGTAGGTATTTACCTTAGTTTATGTTCAACTAGGTATTTTATTTACCTTTATTGTATTTATCCTCACCAACTTATGTGTGTGGATATTTCTATTTATTTATTTAGATATTAGGAGATATTATCTAGTTGTTAAGTATAATTTTTCTTTGATCTATGGTATTGACTAGTTCTTTCCTTGAATGGTATTGACTAAATCCTTGATGTCTAGTTCTCTCCTAAATCTATGGTCTTGACTAGTTCTTTGATGACTAGTTATTTCCTTGATTTATGGCTTGATATATGACCTTGATTGGTTCTTATATTTTTATTCATTGCCTACATAAGCAAGACCCATTCTCATTGTATTTCATTGAGTTCCATAATAATATATGATATTGCTTTACTCATTTGTTTGCAAAGGTATATGTAAAGTTATTCGAGTGAATTGTTTACAGTTTAATGATCGTGGTGTTTGATTAGTATTTGTGTTATTGGTTTGGTACAATCTAGTTATCGTTCCTTTTATAGTATCGAGTAGAAGATGGATGTTGACATCCGTATGTAAGTTTCATTTTTGCAAACAATTTTTTGTATATTCATATATGCGGGATTTGTCTATATTTTATTGTTGTGTGCATTTTAATGGAAAACAAAGCCTTCCATTGGATCCGTAAGGTGGTAAAACCCTAATATTGACTATAAAATTGACCATTTCTTGAGGTAGTCATCTTATTAGTTTTTTTGTTGTTGCAAACAACCCCATCGGTTTGCCTTGGCATTTTGTTCCTCATACTCCACAATAGAATGGATTAGTAGAATGGAAGAATAGAAGTTTGAAGGAAATGGCTAAATGTATGACACATTCTAGAGATTTACCTCTTATCTATTGGAAGAAGCAACTAATTGTGTTAACTACATTTAGAATCACACACCACAGAGAACTTGAGCATTTATCTATAGAGGAAGCTTGGTCCAACACTAAGCTAGATTTTCTTTTTTAATTCTTTGGGAGCCATGTTTTGGCCTTTTTACAAATAAGAAAAGGAAAGCTTTGGATAAGAAGATAAAACCCTTGATCTTTGTAGGGTAATGTGAGGACATGAGAGATTATCGGCTTTTAGATCCCGATACTCATGAGGTTATTTTTCGAACACATATTCAATTTGATGAGCACTTCACACTCATGATTCTTCGTCTTATTCTATGGCTACTTCTTCTTATTTATCTCATCTTGAGGATCCTTTCTTTGAGGATGTTGATGAGGAGGTTATAGATGCCATTGAGGATCCTATTCCCACTAAGTGATCTCATACTATAGTTTTGAGGATCCAAAATATTTTTCATGAGCTCATGGGATACAAAGGTGGGATGATGCGATGGCGGCTAAGTATTTTTCTTTGATGAAGAATCATACATGGGATTTGGTATCTCTTCCAAAAGGAAAAAATATGGTTAGGTGTAAGTGGGTATACCAAACCAAATACGCATCTAATGGGTCCATTGCAAGTATAAGACTCATCTTGTTATAAAGGGTTTTTCACAAGTTGAAGGTATTGATTACTCGATACTTTTGCACCCGTTGCCAAGGATTTTTACCCCTTGTACTTGTTATTGGTGCATCAAAGGGGTGGTCCAGTATACGAGATGGACGTGATGCGAGTGCTTTCTTACATGGAGATTTACATGAGGAAATATACATAGAGCAATGTGATGGCTTTGTTGAGGATTTTCTCTTGTTTGTAGGCTATGAAGGTCTCTCTATTGTCTCAAAACAAGCCCCTTGGGCTTAGTATGAGAAGAAGGATTATTTTATTTTATCTAGTTATTTTTTTTCGTTGTGACTCGATCATACGGTGTATCTCCGAATGTTGGAGAGGATATTGTGATACTTGTATTGTATGTTAATGATTTGTTACTTACTAGAATATCTTCTTCGCACATTGAGACTATTAGACGGCTCTTTCTACACAAACTTGACATGAAAAATCTAGGGTTATTTCATTATTTCCTTAGTTTATAGATTTCTCGAATGATTCGTGGATTCATTGAGTTCTATAATAATATATGATATTATTGCTCATTTGTTTGCCAAGATTTTATGTAAAGTTATACTAGAAAATCAATTTCATCTTATTGATCATGGTGTTTGATTAGCATATGAGTTATGTGTTTGGTATGATTTAGTTATCATTCTTTTATGGTATAAGAGAAAAAGTACATCCATGATCTTCTTCAACAATTTTATATGGCTGATTGCAAGACATGTCCATCTCCTTTTCAGTCTATAGTTACTCTTACTTCCACATGTACCACTCCACTTTGTGATCCTAATTTGTATAGGAAGTGGGTTGGAAGTCTCATGTACCTAATCCATACTCACCTTGATATTTCATTTGTTGTACGACTTATAACCTTGTTTGCACATTCTCCTCATAGTAGTCACTAACAAGCTAGTAAAAATATTTTACGCTATTTGCGAGGCACTTCCCACTTTGGCCTATAGTAAACTAGGGGTTATACCAAGTCGATTAGATATACATATTTAGGTAGGGTAGGTTCCATTGATGACGGTGTTCCACTTTGGCTATCTTTTTCTTGGTTCTTCTCAGTTTCTTGGGCATTCAAAAAGCAACAAACTATTGCACTTTCATCTTAAGATGAAGAGTACGGGGCATTAGATTATAGCAAGTCATCGATTATTTTCCTTCGTTCGTTATTGTGAGTTTTGATTCCCAGGATTCACCAACTATACTTTGGTGAGATAACCAAAGTGCGATTAACATTTCTCGCAACCCCGTTGATCACCATTTGACCAAGCATTTTCAGATACACATACACTTCATTCGTCATCACATCCGGGATGGATTTCTTTGATTGGAGTGCATTCGACTCAACATCATATTGCGGACATCTTTACGAAGCATTTTGAATCACATCGCTACCTTGAGTTGAGTGGAATTCTTATGGTTTTAGAAGTTGTTCTTGGGGGTGTTCATGAGAACATCTTCCTTCTTCTTCTTCTTTCTTTTTTGCTTCTAGTAGGATATGTTACTTATTTTGGTTCAATATTTCTTCATGGATATATTGTACATGAGTACCTCATCGGGCCTAGTTCTTTAGGACTCATATTATGGATGTGCCACTTTTATTTTGGCCCCTTGTTTCACTTGAGGGGGTGTTAGAGTAGGTATTTACCTTATCTCATGTTCACCTACGTAATTATTTACCTTTATTATATTTATCTTCACCCACTTGTGTGTGTGAATATTTCTTTTTATTTATTTAGATATTAGGGGGATATTATCTAGTTGTTAGGTACCGTTCTTTCCTTGATCTATGGTATTGACTAATTCTTTCCTTGATATATGGTATTAACTAGATATTTGATGTCTAGTTCTTTCCTAAATCTATGATCTTGACTAGTTCTTTGATTATCAATTCTTTGATGACTAGTTCTTTACTTGATTTATGGCTTGATCTACAACCTTATCTAGTTCTTAGATTGTTATTCCTTGCATACATAAGCAAGGACCATTCTCATTGTATTTAATTTTGTTCCATAATAATATATGATATTACTACTCATTTATTTGCAAAGATTTATGTAAATTTATTCTAGCGAATTGATTTAATCTTATTGATCCTAATCTTTGATTAGTATATATGTTCTTGGCTTGGTACGATATGGTTATCATTCCTTTTATGATGTAGTGCTACATTTTTTATACCAACTTCTCATCTAATGTACTATTAATGCCAGACGTGAGTCTTCAATATTTTGGTAACATTTTCCTCAAGATGTTTCTTAATGAAAATAGAAGTATTTTCTTGGCCGTGAGAGGACAAGCTGCTATATTATGTCCACAATATCTAAATTTAGGTTTCTTCCTAAACTTTTTTTGTCATGATACCTAATCAAATGCTTTATATAATAATAAATTTACACTCATTTCATCCTCGATTCTAGATATTTCAAGTTTCATGTAGGGAAAAGTGTCAGAAATTCCTTGGATAAGATTCTCTCGATATATTTTTCATTGATTGGTGAAGAGGCAATTGGTGCCTAGTCATAAGTCAATCGACTTAGCATCCATATTTTCAAAAAATAATCTACACTTCTCCATATTTGTCTACAAATTAGGCAATTTGAAAGCAAATGATGGTGATGATTGCCTATTTGTTCTTCATTAACACTTTCTATATTCCTTACTACATTTGTATTTGTGTTATCTTTTGTGCCATCACGAATGTCAAATTATAATGACAAACTATATATGATACATCTCCATATGTTTTTGGTAGATCGTGTAATGTTGCGTAGTCTATATCCATATCCTTGTGTTAATTGTCATTCTAAATTTTATAACACAAGGCATCAAGAACACTCGATCAATTAACAACACATTCTTATTCCCCATGTTTGGTATTCTTCCTTTTAAATATAGTATAAGAATATCAACATCATTAACTTGACATCAAAGAAGTCATACAATGAGAATATATGTCTTGCATGAAGAAAATTGTGTGTTCGCTATATTTATATTTTCCACCATATACATGAGTCACCTGCAATATGATATTCACATGTGCTATTAACATTTCCTCCACATGTGTCTCTATACGTAAAAAAATGAGTTATTCCCGGGATCCATATTGTTCCACTTCAAAAACCGATGAACTCCTTATTTAACCTTACATCTCTTACAAATAGGAACTTTGATAGAGAAGGTTAAAAATAATCAAGTGTAAGATTCTTTGCATATAAAACACATCTAAATAATAGCCACTATTCTTTTCCAAAATCTCTAACGGGACTCGAACAATGCATATAACCGTAAACCATTAATTAGTGAGAAGAAATTTGTGTAGCTTACATCTCCTTTCGAAAGTAGGTTTTGATTTTGGATGTTTTCTTCGAATCTATAGTTCCCACTTCACTTTTACACCTGTTGATACTGATTATGACACTGTTGACTATATCATGGAAATTATTATAGTTTTGATTTAGTCGGATGTTAGATGTTCGATCATGGATTATTGTTGACTTTGATTCTTATATGATGTGTGATGATTATTAGAGACATTTTAGATATTGATGTTGATATACTATTTGACATGGTTATATTATAGATGTTGTTTGGACTTGTGATATTTGGATATTTTGTGTAGACCTAGAAAATGAGAATTGAATTAAAATTGATGATGATATAGTTGTGGATGAAATTGTAAGTGATATTGTTGATTGTCTTGATGATTGTTGTGATTCACATATATATATTGATGATCTTGAAATTATATTTATATTCTTTTTGATGTTCTGATATCTCCAAGAGGCCAAAAGAGGTATTTGTATTTTTCAGGTTTAAAATATCACAACAAGCATCCGAGGATTGGAGACCAGCCACTTTGGAATTCTAGATGAATTCAACAAGGTCACCATGGCAACTATATTTATTTGTGTGTGTTTGATTATGTTAGATATTCCCATGGGGGGAGATCACCTGTAAATGTGACCAAGGGATTTTATATATTTATTTTATTTGGTCCCTCTGTTAATGTTTGTGTGTGTCTATTTTGTGGTGCGTTGACCCTTTCATTATTTATTAAATGATGTGTTAAAATTGTGAGTAATCACGTTGTTAAGTTAATTAATTAAAATATGTCATAAGACAATAATTTATAGAGTTGTTGGCCTTGAATTAAAAGTGTTGTATGAAATGTGTAAGAGATATGTAAGTTGATTTTGGAGTAAGAAACACTTCATCTCATTTGAAATTCGAATTTGTCCTTGGAGGCTGATTTTGAGGCTTGTGGGACAAGTTAAACTTGTCTCATACCTCTTAAATTTACATACCAACCTTACATATGGTTGGAGAGTTAAATTTAGACCTTCTTTATCCATTTTTGTAAGTGATGTTAAATTTTTAATTTCAGTCCTTTAGGGTGTGGGCTTGATTTGAGTGTGTAAGTAAAACTATCATATTATTCACCCACCGATTTAATATGTTTTGGAGAATGAAGTTGACTTTTGGTGTTAGGGTTGAGGATGTGTGATGTAGCATCCTACATTGATCCACCTCATCCTCTTCCCTTTCCTCTTCTAAAATTGGAATTCTTTAGCTTGTTTTTGGGTTACTTCACTTTTGCATACTTCTTTTTGGGAGACTTATTTTGTGTTTTGAAAGCTCTTGCTTTTGGAGAAAGACTGGACACTATTGCATCTTGTAATGCCCGTTTGGCGGTTACCCAGTTTCTTGGCGTAGTGACCTTTCCCTTGTTGGGCGTCGAACAACTGTGCGTAATTCTGTTGTCTTAGACCCGGTCTCAGTGATGTTTTAGCACCTTCCCCCTCCTTCTGGCATCCTCGAGTCGTTATCGACACCTCCCTTTGCTGGTAAACCCTTTTCGAAGGTTGTTTGGGCTAGTAACTTTCCTTGAAGCCATTTCCATCCTGCTCCTATTCGTTGTCAAGCCAAGGACTTTAACCCATCGACAAGGGTTGATGAGTTCAGACGTTTGGTTTATTATCGCTCGGGGTTTGGTTTTGTATGAGTTGGGATAGAACCCACTGTTAGTTGCAGAGAATTAAAAGACTGAGGTTTTTCGACTTGCTTTAGCCCAATGAATAAACTTGTTACTGAGTTACTGTTGGAGATGTTCTGGTGACTCTGGTAAATTTGGATTATATACACTCCTTTTTAAGTATTTGTTGTTGCGTATTTCATTTACATGGGATTATATTTTAAAAATAAAATACCCAGAAGACATGGGTGTAGAACGATATATGTATTTATACACTAGTAAATCGAATCCTTAGATTCGAGTGTGTGGCTTCAGTTCGCATTATGCAATTTTTGTGTGGCATGCACCCAATCGGCATTGGTCTAAATGATAATCATGGTGTACGAGTTAGTTGTTTGCGTGGTGGATGTTGACTCGCCCTTGTGAAATAGTTGTTTAATGGCCATGTGCTTGGTCCATGATGCATTAAGAAGCAAAATATTGGTGTGTGGCGCAGGTTGGAGGGGACTGTTTTAAAATCAAATTTTATCTACTTGTGCCTAGGCTCTACTGTCCCTCACCCCCCTTCCTGCCATCTAGACTGGTACGTGGCCATCTCCCACTGGCCTTACCTCTGCCAGCCGCCCCACCTTCTTTAATTCCTTTGATTTGCAAATTTCTTGCGCCCTGTGCTAACTGCTTCCTTTGACCTGTTCTGGCCGCGTGAGCAGGGAGGAGTGTTGTCGATGGGATTTGGTATGAGTGGCGTGAGAACCCCAGTCGAATGGAGTCACAGGTGTTTGGGAGCTCTTCAGTTGCTGTTCCTCTCCTTGCCATGGCCGCATAGGCTGTTTTTGCAATGTTTTCCAGCTGTCGGGTCGTGTTTAGATTGGGGCCGAATGTTTTGAAGTTAAATGCTTTCGCATGGTTGCAGCCGCCTGTTCCTTCCTCCCTGCTCGTGAAGTTCAGAGTGAGTTAAGTGTGACAGCTGCCGCAGGGTGATCCCAGGGAGCCGTTGGTGTTGATCCTACTGTTCTGGTTGCACGCGACCATAGTCGTGATCAGTTGTTGCAAAATCTTGCAGCTGTAGTAGAAGAATGAGATAAAGTTTTAGTTGAGTTGTCTTGCCTTTTCATTTTGGAAAGTCACTTCGGCCAGTGCAGAGCACGTTTCAGCAAGGAAGAAGCCCTTTTGAGCACCTCCAACAAGCAGGTCGTCCAACTATGATGTTATCTACTCTGTATCGACTGCATCCTCAATTCGGGATTCTCCTTCAAAGTGACAGATCACACCCACGGGCACAGGAGATCTATGCAATGTTGGAGAAAATGTCTTGGGAGATGAAGGTAGCAGGATATTTTCCAGATCCAGATCTTGTACTGAGTTGTTTCTTCAAAATCGACCTTGGACAGTGAGGGTGTTACCAGCAGAACTGATGAAATTTATTTACAAAGAGTCTCTATTGAGATCTTACTTGTTGTAGGATGTAACTCATGGAAGAGAATCTCATAGGGGCGGATCTGTTTCATATCAGAGTATTTATGAAGCACTTTTTGCTTTGCTAGTATATGAGCTTCTTCAACGAGTCACCAAGTTGGCAGGCATAAAGTTTTATGTTGGACTAATCACACCTTACAGGCTGCAGCTGAAACGTTTGCACCGAGTGTTTGATGTTGTCCTCAATCTAATGAAGGAAAAGGTTTATTGATCATCACGGTAGATGCCTACCAGAGCCAGGAGCGTGATGTAATCAGTATATCTTGTGTCCGAGCTTCAAATCATGGGGTTGGTTTGTAGCTGTTTTTCACCGCGTGAATGTGGCGCTAGCACGAGCTCGCAGAGCACTTTGGGTTAAGGGCAAGCAGCGGCATTGAGACAATCATATGCATATGGAGATGGCATTTTAAACCAGGCATGTTAAACCTGCCCTTGCAATCTTCTGCTACCCTTTTATTATGTCATGAATTGAATGTCATTTTATTTCTTTTATCTGTTATGGCATTTAGAATGGGCTTCTACTTTTTCCTTGTGAATCGACCCTGATTGAAGGAAAGGAAGGACTGTTGGAAGTTGTTTTTTTTTCATACCCTGATAGAACTGTGACACTATATACATTCCTTTCTGCCTCGTTTTTTCTTTTCGAAATAAAAGAGTATCTGTCATGTGATAGCAAAATAATGGTTGAAGTTTTATACTGTGGGTGTTAGATCTTTAACCTGGGTACTTTCCTGCTTAATTCTTAAAATTCGGGTGACATTTAGAGACAATAGTGAACAATGGCCATTGAGTTCGATTCCTAAACCAGCAGTAGCAGATATAAACTTGAGCCATGAATAATATTAGTGGATATTAGTAGATTTGTCGATTCATGGCCAGTTTTAGGCTAAATGTTTGTTTGTGTCTTGGTAAAATCTTTTCTTGGGCTGAATTTGTGTGTAGACCTCGCATAGTGAGCATGATGTTTTCTTAGAGGCCTACGTGAGTGAAATATTGACTGCTCAATGCAGATCCTGTGACGTGAGTCACTGTATCATAAGATAAAAGAGTTCAATCGAACTCTGTAGTGGCAGATGCTTTCCTTGGAGCGACTATGAGGATAGGTCGAGTAGACTGTCGTGAAATAGATGGGTGTGCCCAAGCTATTCATATGTTGGTTTAGAGATGGAAGAGAAGGCTTAGTTCGCAGGAAGAGTATTTTGCCTTGTATTCCTCCTTCGCTGACTGTAAACCTTGTGTTTGTGACTCGAGTTGGGTCACGGTAGAGGATCTTGTGTCGATTCACTTATGTTTCCAACAGACTATCCCTTGCTTGTTTAAATTCAAGTATCGAATGAATTGGGTTTCTATTAAATCCAGTATGTAGCTTAGCAAACCTTCAATAATTCAGGTAGGGATTTTCTGAGTAAGTGTTGACTGAGGCATGTATGAAAATAGAATGGTTATCTTTCTTCGAATTGGGTTAGACTTGTATGAAAATGGAAAGGGTAGGAATCGACTCAGTTACATACTTTAGTGAGCTAAGTCCTTAATCTCTTACAATGATCATACGAGGGGTGGATTACGGTTTATTACTGATTATGTGATGTAAGATAATAACAACCTTTGGTGAAAAGACTTCTTCTTGATCCTTGCCTGTGTAATCCAACTATAGTTGTTGTATGAAATTTTAGTTGGATAGAATCTAATTTATTTAACTTCTTGATGAAAAATAATTAGGTTCGGTGAGAATTGCTTGGTATATTGAATCTTCAGATTTAGTTATAGTGTTGTGAGTATTATATGTATGTTGGTTTATTCAGCCGAGTGAAGTTAACTTTAATCTTTGACTGATTTGTGTTCATATATGGTTGGGGCCTATATTCTTCTTAAAACATGGATGTGCGTTAATGCAGTCTTGTTAACCAGCAATTTTGAATATGTTAAGTCATTTGACTGATCTTTATCCTTTTGGTTAATAATATTAGAATGATTTTTGGGTGTTAGATTTCAATCACGTAACCCATAGGATTACATGACTGAAATCTCAATACTCTCAGCCTGGTTGTCTTCACCAATAAGGTCTCACCTTGTTTGTCTTTGGAATATCTCTCTCACTTGAATATTGGGATTCCTCCTTGTTGGCTGGTATAAATCTCTTCATCTTGTGAAACATATTGATTAGTGGTTGTGATTTGATCCATTCTTGAGTTTAGAATTTTACTTTCATGATATTATAAAATGTTAGCTTACTGTTGCAATGGGTAGTCTTAACATGCTCAGTTCTAGCGAACTGACTCTAGTTAATATTTGTGCAGATGGATTATGCGAGTAGACTAGAAGAAAAGAGTGAAAAAGGTTCATCTGTACAATTTATGAAGTTCCTTGTAAAAATGTTTGATATGTTGTAAATTGTGTAACATTGCTTGTAAAGAGAGTTTATATGACCTCTTGCCTGGAATTGTTCGGAGAATTACGTGAAGTAGTAGTTTTGTCCTTTTTGTAATTTGGCTGGTAACTCTTCTTAGTGAGAAATGTTATTCAATCCTTTCACTGGCATAAACATTGTAAAACTTTGACCTTGAGAATTAAGTGTTAAATTAAATCTTTCTAAGACTTTGTATTGATGGGTTATATGTAAGTTTTAATGGGGTGGCTTTTCCTTACAGAAGTTACCTAAAAGTTTTATTCAAATAAATCTGTTGTAGAGGAGATCCACTCGAAAACAAACAATACCTTAAGTAATCAAGAGTGAGACTATCCTTGCAAAGTGATTTTATATAACGTGTTATCCCTAACTGAACTAGTAAACACTACTCTTTTGGTGAACGCTTAAAACAAGCTTAAAGGAAAACAATGGTTAGTTTCTAATAAGATTTAACAAGTAAGAGAAGAAAATTTTGAAACCACTCAATTTATCTCTAAGACTATTTAAAAGTAAGTAGCTTCCTCTTGATAAGCTCTTTCGGTGAAGCCTAAGTAAGAGCGCTAATAATTACGTATAAAACCTCAAGCTTCAATTAAACCTCAGTAAGAACTAATGACGTCTTAAGGGTGAACTCATTTGACCTTCTTCCTTTAACTTTATCCAGGGTACCTTGTAATTTTCTCTTAAGTTTGTTGAACGTGAACCGATGTTGTCATAAGGGCATGAACGAGTTCTAGTAACGTAAGTGTGAGTAGATGGCCCTGTGGAATTAAATTACCATCTTCATCAAATAAATATATAAAACAAATAATTGTTATAAAGGAGAAGACTTTAAGTGAACTACTCTACAATGTATAAGAACATAACTCAGTTGGTAAGAGGATTTGTGCGAATCATATATTGAATCCTTCTGAAAACTTAAGTCATGAGTTAAAGGGTGTCTTATCCAAATAAATAACCTCCAATCATTTCTTACTGTGGCTTGCCCTAGCTGTGAGAGTGTTCTATCGTTGGACTTCTATGTTGTCTTGTCAAAAAAAAAAGGTGTGTTATCCTTTTGGGTGTGAACGTTTCCGTGCTGACCTTGTGGTCCTCCTCGTAACAAGTGGTTCCCAGAGTTGGTTGTAACTTTGTGACGACATGTTGTGTCGTGTTTTGTGTCGAAGTAAGTCAAAAATATATATATATATATCTTTTCTTGTGTTGTGTGTGTGTTGATTTTGGGGTTGTTACACATGCTTGTCGATTGTTGATCTTATCTTGTTTTGCATTGGAAAGCTTGTTGTTTTGGACTTGGAACAAAATCCATCATGGAGAGGTAGGAGATTGGCTCTTGAAATTCCCTTCTTTCTTTCTTTTATTGTATATGTAAATGGTTAAATGTTATTATTGTGAATGTTTTAGCATGTTTGTTGGTTTTTGGGTAGATGGCCTAGGAATGGTGTAGGAGAAGGCTATGGGATTTATTTTGTTGGAGGCATAAGTGTTTTGGGAAGGTATAAGTGTGGAGGGAGTTGGGATTTGGGTTCCACCTTACAAATAAATAGCTTGCATTTATTTACTCATTATGGGGTAAGCTTATAAGAGGTTGGGGAGGCATAACAAAATGTATGGAATAAGGGTACTTGGGGTAGGCATAAGGGTATGTCAGGGATTTGAAATGTTATATTTTGGCGGTTTGTTCTCAGGTGATGATACCCATTTCCCCTTTAGGAGGCATAAGTAGCATCCCCCATAGTTTCTTGCTCCTTTGGCTTGCATGATGAAGCCTTGAGTTTTTTTTTGTTATGTCTTAATGTGGTTGCAAACTACATTCTATTTTGGATTGTGCTTTTAATGTGAAGTTTGCATGTGTGTTTGTAGAATCTGTTGTTGCTATGAGTTGAAACACATATCTTATTGCATTTTTGTTGGGGCTTGGGGGCCAATGAAGAAGGATGGCTTCTCATTTCATTGGATGTCATGGTTGGGTGGAGAGCGTTGTCTTTCCCCTACCTTTGTTGTGATCAAAATTGATAACGGAGGATCTTCATGTTGCTATTCTAGAGCAAAGGAAAAGACAGTTTTGACAGTCCCTTATGAGAATTTTATTTGTATAACCTTTTTCCCACTTAAAGTGGATGACAATGTAATATATTTTGTGAAAGAAAGATGTGTTGTATTGGCTATGAAATTTATAATTCAAAATGTGAAAGAGATGCATTCTGTTTTCTGTTTTTGAATGAATTAAAAGACATATTTGTATTTTTCCTTGGGAATGAAATGAAAGAAGAATTTGTAAAGGTATATTTTTGAATCAATAAAATATTGTATTACTTTACTCAAATGGAATTATTAGGTATTGAAATCTGATTGTTGAATGTATTTTGAAATCTCTATTTTGAAACTTGAAAATTCAAATACGTATGAAGAAATGTTACAATACTCTGTTCTTTTGAAAAGTATGATTTGGAAATCAGAATTGTATCTTTTGGATTTTGCACATTTTGATTTAAATCAACTTAGTATGTTAGATTTGGTTGGAATGAATTCATAGATTAAATTTGGTAAATGTAAATAAATCTATTCGAATTTGAGCTCTGTTAGATAATTTTCATACTAGCAATTATTAATCAGAAATTGAACAGAATAACCCTGCAACCTTAGGAAATGAAATGAAACAATTAAATTATAGTTGCATGACTAGAACGACCGCAAATAAACTAAAATACTTAAAAAACTTTTAAAGAACCGTTTAGTTCAAGAAAAGGCAAAATTGCAAACTTCTTACTGAGTACAATTGGAAATCTTGGTTTGCAAATCCATCAAACAAATTAACGCTTGAAATCCTTCCTAAATCCCTCTAAGAGAAACCCTCCATGTCTGTTTCATATGTTTAGAAAGGAGGGAGGTCAAATTGAACGAAAATTTATAAGTCAAGAATTACCAATTTTCATTTCATAAGCCTGTAGAGTGTTTTCTCAAAATTAACCCTTAAAAATTTATCCAAATTAAATTCTTAAGGTTTATGTGTAAAGAGGACGTCAATATATTTCTAAAAAAGTACTATTTTTCAAAAACAGAGTTCCCTATCAAAATTTATGGCCTTTTGAAGTTTGCAGAAGAGTAAAAGCACCTTGTGCGCCGTCTTGCGTGCCCATCTTGCACGCCCATGAGAAAATGAGCATCTTGCATTCCTTTCTTGTGCAAGTGAGCCCATCTTGCACACCGGAAAAGAATGAGTCTCTTCGCATGTGTCTTGCATGCCCGGGAGAATAAGAGTTTCTCCTGTGCCTCTCTTCCACGCCTTGCGAGATAAAATTTTCTTTCCGCTCCTCTCTTCCATGCTGGGAAATTTCTTGCGTGCCCCTTGCAAGAAGATAATCTATCTACGCTAGGGATGAATTTATCTCTCCTAGTGTTGTGTATGATGTTTGGTAACTATTTTAATGGAGTCTGGAATTTTGTTGGGAACACTTTAAAAAAATTATTCCTTAACTTTTCCTAACTAAACCTAGGTTGTTCTTGGTCTCGAGTGGGGAGAATTTAGGTGGCGCTACACTTGGTATCAGAGCCATGAGTTCAAAGCTTGGACACTTGGGCACACTAGAAAACTGGAGACATGAACTTTAAACCTATCACAACATTAAACGTAGCATGCTTTTAAATCTAGAAGAATAACTTGGTTTGAAATTACATATTTTAGTAAACATGGAAAACTTTGTAAAACCTAGAAAATAGAATTAACTCTTACCTTGGTCTATGTAGGAGGCGCGGACAAGATGAGGGGTAATTTCACATAGACCTAGACTTACCACCACTAAATCATGTTGTAGCAGCTATCCTACCCTAGATTTTACAAACACTTCAGGATGTTAATGCTGCTCACGTGCAGGGACAGTAGGAGCACATTTAGTCAAACATGATAGGGTGAAATCCATTGAGGCTTCATGCATCTCCTTTGCATAGTGAGGATCATAGAGGAGAGATCTCCCACATGGAGTAATTCAGATTAGAGTTGCCATAGAGGGGACAAGGAGACCAAGTTTCAGGACACAAAGATAGGTCTCGAGCCCTAGGCTTAAAGACGAGCATGGAGGGGGCATAGGGGTCATTAGACTACAACTTCATACCACATTAGGGATATCCTTAAGCTACGGCCATCACATTATTCTGGTGACATAGGTGGATTTTAGGCAGAGGCCTGGTTGGTGAGCTTGAGCGGATGCTTCAAGCTCTGTCCTTGTTCTAGCATCACGAAATCTCATGTTGTCGTCCATCTAATGAGAGACAGAGTAGGTGTCTGGTGGAGGATGTAGGACCAGAAGCTCCATGTGGATTCTAAGACATTTACCTAGGAGCTCTTTGAGGAGTGTTTCAGAAAATATATTTTCATAGAGGTTCATATAGTAGAGGATAGATGAGTTTCATGACCTCCGATAGGCATCTCTTATAATAGTAGAGTATGAGAGTAGATTTATGGATCTACTCCAGTATGTTGATTACATGCAGGACGAGTAGGTATGGATCCATAGGTTCATCTAGGGCTTGAATCTTGACATTGGAGGTGTAGTGTGGATCCATTGTCCACAGACATTAGTTGAGGTCATTGAGAAGGCCTATATAGCATAGGAGACTCGAGGAAAGACCCAGCAGGATAGAGATTGAGTCCAGAGCCGTATACAATAGATGTAGGATAGTAGATCAAGGGGGTTAGTACCTCCTCCTCGTGGTGGATATGGTTCAACACAATCATCTTATAGACATGCAACATCAGCAGTAACATCAGCAATAGTCCCACCCACCTTATAGACCTCCATAGATATTTTATGCACACAGAGGTCGGAGTATGGTGCCTCCTCCTAAGGGTCCCATCAGGACACAAGGTGCCTAGAGGGCTCAGTCAATAGGAGCTCGCCAATAGAGACCTCAATAGTCCATAGCCAAATCATCAGGATCCACACCACATACCTCTAGAGTACTGGCCAAGCTTACTACACATGGGAGAGGATCAAGTGGTTGTTTTGACCGAGTTGTTGATGAAGATTTTGGATAGATTACCCTCGTAACCCTCTTAACAAGGGTAAGACACACATCTCGAAACCTAGATCGTTGGTGATATAGGATGCAATCATTGGATCTATGCAAAGTGGTCGAGAACCACCAGTGAGTATTAGAGTACATTTATTGAGACCACAGGTAGCATTATTGGTATTCCTACCTCTATTTTGTTTGATTCTGGTTCTTCTGATTCTTTTATTGCACCATATTTAGTAGAGTGATGCAGGCTGGTGGTAGTTAGGTAGGGTCTTAGTTGGGACATTGAGATGGATTTAGGAGCCAAGATCTTAGTGGACTCCTTAGTTAAGGAGTGTGTAGTGGATTTGGGACCTTTCACCACTACCTTGGATCTTTGTATCCTTCCTTTGGGCTCATATGGAGTCATCTTGGGTATGGACTAGTTATCTATACACAGAGCTAGAGTGGATTGTTACCATAAGACTATATCTTGTGTAGATGATCTAGGAGTTGAGTCAGTGATCTTAGGGGTTAGGATACCTATTTCCATTTGCACCATCTCTCGTTATGTAGTTAAGTGGTGTGTGCAACAAGGTTGTCATATATTTGCTTTCATACAAGTTAGTTAGTGATATATCCGAGTATGGGTCTAGTAGGCCATCCTAGATGATCATCCCATTTTGAGAGAATTTTTAGATGTATTTCTAGGGGAGGTACAGGTTACCACCCCCACGTCAGATTCAATTCCATATATATCTTGTCCCGGAGCAGAGATCCTATCTCACAAGCACCTTACAGATGACCACACTAGGGCTCTATGAGCTCAAGTTACAGCTAGAGGACCTTTTGGATAAAGGCCTAATCTTTCTTAGTGTATCCCCTTGGGGTTTACCGGTGATTTTTGTGAAGAAGAAGGAAGGATTACGGTTGTGTATTGATTACTAGTAGTGAACAAGGTAATGATAAAGAATCATTATCCCCTTCCGCGCAAAGAGAATTTGTTTGATTAGATGGAGGGAGCCACAGTTTTCTCTAAGATTGATCTTAAGTCAAAGCTATCATCATCCGAGAATTATAGAGGTGGATATTCATAAGACCACTTTTCGTATGAGATATGCACACTATGGGTTCATAGTGGTCCTTTTTGTTTGACGAATGCCCCCCACAAGTATTTATGAGTTTGATGAATGGGGTATTTAGGACTTTATTATATCACTTCATGCTCATCTTCCTTTATAACATTTTTATTTACTCAAGTATGCATGAGGAGCATAAGGGTCACCTTCGTAGGTTCTTCAAAGTTTCTTCATGAGCAAAACTTTACTGAACTTGGAGAAGTGTGCATTATCTCAGATAGAGGTACAATATTTGGGCCACATCATTTCTAGGGAAGGTATCGCAGTCGATCCTTCCAAGATTAGAGATATTATGGATTGGCCAACACACATTTTGTGATAGAGGTGCGGAACTTTATAGGATTAGCAAGTTATTACAGGAGATTGTTTAGGACTTCTCTTGGATTGCACACCCTATCACTTCTCTTTAGTGGAAAGTGAAGAAGTATGTTTGGTCAGATAGATGTGAGTAGGCATTTAGGACACTGAAGGAGTGCCTCATGACAACACCCATTCTTGCAGTGTTAGATCCACAGGGTGAGTTTTTCATATGCATGATGCTTCTTTGGTAGGACTTGGAGGTGTTTTGATGCAGAAGGGTAGAGTAGTGGCCTTTGAGTCTCGCAAACTCAAAGATTATGAGCTCAATTATCCGACTCATGATCTTGATCTTGCGGTAATTGTGCACACTTTGGTTCGATGGAGACACTTTCTTCTTGGTCAGAGATTCACATCGGGGATGATCACTTAAGTCTTTCATACCTCTTCACATAGCCTAATCTCAATGCTCATCAACAACGTTATATGGAGTTGCTTTGTGAGTATGATACGGAGATAGATCATGTGAAGGGGAAGGAGAATGTAGTTATAGAGATTCTCTCTCGGTAGATGAAGACATGTGGCTATGGCTACTTTAGTGGGCACATATTTGTGGCAGAGCAGATCCTTTAATGAGCCTTCCTCTTGATAGTTTCAATATTGCAAGAGAGTAGAGATCGAATCTTAGAGACCCCTTGAGGGAAGTTTGATGGTTTCTCTTTAGAGGAAAATGGACTTATCAAGTAAGAGATGTTGGATTTATGTTCCCAATGATGAAGGCTTGAGATAGGATATTCTAATAGAGGCACATTGTGTACCCTATTCAACCCATCCCAGGGTGAAGAAGATGCATGCTACTTTGAGATAGTTGTACCATTGGAGAGGACTTCGTAGAGACGTGGCTCAGTTTGTGTCACACTATTTAGAGTGCTAGAAAGTGAAGGCCAAGCATCAACATCCAACTGGCCTTCTCTTTCCTCATGCTATACCAGAGTGGAAGTGGGACACCATTTCCATGGACTTCGTTGTTGGGCTACCGATGTTGAGATATCACCATGATGCCATCATGGTCATGGTGGATAAATTGACAAAAGTGGCTCACTTTTCTCTCGGTGAAGACCACTTATATATAACTAGTGCAAAGTGGCATAGGTCTATCTAGATGATATCTTCAAGTTACATGGGATTCCGTGGAAGATCATTTATGACCGTGATCCCTTGTATACTTCCCATTTTTGGACTACCATGCAAAGCACACCCTCGAGATAAGGATCAACTTCAACAAAACATATCACCCCGAGACAGATGGATTGACGGAGTGGGTGAATCAAATTTTAGAGGATATGATCAGATGTATGTTATGGATCATTAGTCGAGATGGGAGGAGTACTTGTACTTGGTGGATTTTTCCTACAATAATAGTTTTCATATTTCTATAGGCATGGCTCCTTTTAGGCTTTGTATGGAAGAGAGTGTAGGACACCTCTTAGCTGGGACAAGTTAGAGGATAGAGTTTCTCTTGGACCAGCTTTGTTATAGGACATGGAGTAGTAGGTGGCTTTCATTAGATAGAGATTGCAGGAGGCACAGGACATGAAGAAGAAGTATGCAGATCAGCATAGGACTGACCATAGTTTTGATGTGGGTATGAAGGTGTTCCTTCATGTTAGGACACATAAGAGCCCTATCCATTATGGAAAATTTTATAAGTTAGCTCCTAGATTCGTTGGTCCTTTTGAGATCTTGGAGCGTATCGGCCCTTTGGCCTACCATCTAGTGTTGCCACCTAGCTTGTCTCACATACATGATGTGTTTCATGTTTCAATTCTTAGGAGATATATTACAGATCCTTCTCATGTGTTGGATTGGACCTCATTGCAGGTGCAGGATCAGGGGGTGACGGTGGATCCCGTTCACATTATAGATCACGTAGAAACCCGGGCCTCTCGAGGGAAAGAGAGATTGATCGGTGCGAGTGCAAAGTGGAATAGATATGATGAGATTACACCTACTTAAGAGGATGCTACATTATTACAAGTTTAGTTTCCCCATCTGTTTTAGTGACTTTCGGGAGGAAGTAAAGTCTAAAGGGAGGGGATGTAGTGCCCACTTCCCTTTGACACCTTTTGATATTGATCATGACACTCATTGACTATATCATGGAAATTATTATAGTTTTGATTTATTATGATGTTAGATGTTGATCATGGATTATTGTTGACTTTGATTCTTATATGATGTGTGATGATTATTAGAGACATTTTAGATATTGATGTTGATATACTATTTGACATGGTTATATTATAGATGTTGTTCAGACTTGTGATATTTGGATATTTTGTGTAGACATAGAAAATGAGAATTGAATTAAAATTGATGATGTTATAGTTGTGGATGAAATTGTAAGTGATAATGCTGATTGTATCGATGATTGTTGTGATTCAAATATATATTAATGATCTTGAAATTATATTTATATTCATTTGGATGTTCTGATATGGCCACGAGGCCAAAGGAGGTATTTGTATTTTTTAGGTTTAAAATATCACAACAAACATTGGGGGATTGAGACCAACCACTTTGGAATTCTAAATGAATTCAACAAGGTCACCATGGCAACTGTATTTGTTTGTGTGTGTTTGATTCTGTGTTAGGGATTCATATGGGGGAGAGATCACCTTTAAATATGAGCAAGGGATTTATGTATTTCTTTTATTTGGTCCCTTTGTTAATGTTTGCATGTGTTTATTTTTGTGGTGCGTTGACCCTTTCATTATTTATTAAATGGTGTGTTAAAATTGTGAGTAATCGGGTTGTTAAGTTAATTAATTAAAATATGTCATAAGAAAGTAATTAATAGAGTTATTGGTCTTGAATTAAAATTGTTATAAGAAATGTGTAAGTAATGTGTAAGAGATATTTAAGTTGATTTTGGAGTAAGAAACACTTCATCTCCTTTGAAATTCGAAGTTGTCCTTGGAGGCTGATTTTGAGGCTTGTGGGACAAGCTAAACTTGTCTCATACCTCTTAAATTTACATACCAACCTTACCTATGGTTGGAGAGTTAAATTTAGACCTTCTTTATGCATTTTTGTAAGTCATGTTAAAAATTTTAATTGCATTTGTCCTACATCTTTTAATTTCACTCCTTTGGGGTGTGGGTTTGACTTGAGTGTGTAAGTAAAAATGTCATATTATTAATCCACCTATTTAATATGTTTTGGATAATGAAGTTGACTTTTGATGTTGGGGTTGAGGATGTGTGATGTGGCATACTACATAGATCCACCTCATCCTCTTCCCTTCCATCTTCTATAAATTGAAATTATTTAGCTTTTTTAGGGTTACTTCACTTTTGCATACTTCTTTTTGGGAGACTTCTTTTGGGTTTTGAGAGATCTTCTTTGGAGAAGATTGAAGATTTTTACATGCTTGTGGATTGTTGATCTTGGACTATTTTTCATTGGAAAGCTTGTTGTTTTGGACATGGAACAAACTCCATCATAGAGAGGTAGTAGTTGTGCTCTTGAAATGCTCTTCTTTCTTTCTTTTATTGTATATGTAAATGGTTGAATGTTATTGTTGTGAATGTTTTAGCATGTTTGTGGGGTTGGGTAGATGGCCAAGGAATGGTGTAGGAGAAGGCTATAGGGTTTATTTTTTTGGAGGCATAAGTGTTTTGGGAGGTATAAGTGTGGAGAGAGTTGGAGATTTTGGTTCTACCTTACAAATAAATAGCTTGCATTTTTTCCTCGTTATGGGGTGCCGTAAGAGGTTCAGGCATAAGGAAATGTGAGAAATAAGGGGTACTTGGGGAGGCATAAGGGAATGTCATGGATTTGAAATGTTATATTTTAGCAGTTTGTTCTCGGTGGTGATACCCATTTCCCCTTTGGGAGGTATAAGTACCATCCCCATAGTTTCTTGCTCCTTTGGCTTGCATGATGAAACCCGAGTTTTGTTTTTATGTATTGATGTGGTTGCAAAACTACATTCTATTTTGGACTGTGCTTTTAATGTGAAGTTTGCATGTGTGTTTGTGGAATCCTGTTGTTGCCATGAGTTGAAACACATCTCTTATTGCATTGTGGTTGGGGCTTGGGGGCCAATGAAGAAGGATGGCTTCTCCTTTCATTGGATGTCTTGGTTGGGTGGAGAGTGTTGCCTTTCCCCTACCTTTGTTGTGATCAAAATTGAAAATGGAGGATCTTCATGTTGTTGTTCTGGAGCAAAGGAAAAAAATAGTTTTGACAGTCCCTTGTGAGAATTCTATTTGTAAAACCTTTTTCCCACTTGAAGTGGATGACAATGTAATATATTTTGTGATGGAAATATGTTTTGTATTGGATATGAAAGTTATAATTTGAAATGTGAAAGAGATGCACTCTGTTTTCTATTTTTGAATGAAAGAAAAGAAATATTTGTATTTTGTCCTTGGGAATGAAATGAAAGAAGAATTTGTAAAGGTATATTTTTGAATCAATAAAAGATTGTATTAATTTACTCAAATGGCATTATTAGGTATTGAAATATGATTGTTGAATGTATTTTGAAATCTCTATTTGGAAATTTGAAAAGTGAAATACGGATGAAGAAATGTTACAATACTCTGTTCTTTTGAAAAGTATGATTTGGAAATTAGAACTGTATCTTTTGGCTTTTGCACATTTTGATTTAAATCAACTTAGTATGTTATATTTGGTTGGAATTAATTCATAAATTAAATTTCGTAAATGTAAATAAATCTATTTGAATTTGAGCTTTGTTAGATAATTTTCATATTGACAATTATTAATTAGAAATTGAACAGAACAACCCTGCAACCTTAGGAAATGAAATGAAACAATTAAATTGTAGTTGCATGACTAAAACAACCCCAACCAAACTAAAATACTTAAGAAAATTTTAAAGAACCATTCAGATCAAGCAAAGGCAAAATTGCAGACTTCTTGCTGTGTACAATTGGAAATCTTGATTTGCAAATCCATCAAACAAATTAACCCTTGAAATCCATCCTAAATTCCTCTAAGAGAAACCCTCCATGTATGTTTGGAATTTTGAGAAAGGAAGGAGGTCGAATTGAACGAAATTTTATAATTCGAATGTTACCAATTTTCATTTTATAATCCTACAAAGATTTTTCTCAAATTTTTCCCTTAAAAATTTATCCAAATTAAATTCTTAAGGTTGTTGTGTAAAGAGGATGTCGAGAGATTTCTAAAAATTCCTTGTTTTCCAAAATGGAGTTCCCTATCAAAAGTTATGGCCTTTTGAAGTTCACAGAAGAGGAAAAGCCCCTTCAAAGCCCGTCTTGTGTGTGTGCCAAGTGCTTCTTGCGCACTTGTCTTGTGCGCCCATGAGAAAATGACCCTCTTGCACACCTTTCATGCACGTCTAGGCCCGTATTTCACACAGGAAAGAATGAGTCTCTTTCGTGCTTGTCTTGCACTCCTAGAGAATAAACCTTTCTCCCGCACCTCTCTTCCATGCCCGGAAGAAAAGTTTCTTTCTCGCACCTAGGGAAATTTCTTCACGCGCCCCACAAGAAGATAATCTATCTACGCTAGGGATGAATTTCTCTCTCCTAGTGTTGTGTAGGATGTTTGATAACTGTTGTAATGGACTCTGGAATTTTGTTGGGAACACTTTAAAAAAATATTCCTTAACTTTTCCTAACTAAACCTAGGTTGTTCTTGGTCTCAAGTGGGGAGAATTTAGGTGGCGCTACAGAATCACCTTCACACATTCTATCTCGAAAAGAATAACAATTTATATTCTACGCTAAACCTCTTATGCAAAATTTAATATTTTCCCTATTCACATATCACTTACCTTAATAATTTTTCACATGAACAATGGAATGCATGTTATCAATTTCCCTACAAAAATTGCAATATTATTCATTGATGTTATTTTGGGAATTTTCACGTGATTCTCTTTGTATTTTCATATGCAATCCACATATACGTCATTGTCTTCCAGTGGCTTTGTTTCTTGCGTGACCCAATAGACCACTTGATGAAGCATCTCCTTTATAACCGACATAAAAATGTATTTAATTCAAAAAAATTAAAACTGAAATGAGTCATGTCTAATCATGTGTAAAAATAAAAGTAAATTTTTTTTACTAGTAAATGAATATCACATATGTTCCGGTTCATGACTTAATTTTTATGTTGTTGTTACGGAACATAATTCATAATGCTATCGAAATGTTAGCGATTCCAACATAAATAGTTTGCATCAAGTCTCTTTCATGAATAAAATCATTCAATATGAAGCATCTATGTCAATTACAAGCAGGAGTTATGGCTATATAGTAATCAAGTATTTAACATAGTATAACCACCAAAGAGGTAAGTGTAGCAAGTTGGGGGGCCAAAACGTTGACATCAAATCCTAAATTTTACATCAAACCTAGAAAAACACCAAATTTTATTTTCCGTGGACTTGAACCATACCGAAAAATAAAAAACATGTCACAAAAATGGGACCATCATATAGGCAGATTGTTAGGTTTGTAGAAATATTGATTTTAAAATGAATAGAATATGATAAATATCATTTTATAATTTTTTTACTAATAGTAGGTTTGTAAGACACTTTTTCCAGTGAATATTCATGCCTACATTTAAGACTGCAACTTTTGTTTCACTTGTCATAATGTGATAAAACATATACCATCCCAACCATGGAGAAATTCTATACACATTTAAAAAAGGTATTTGATTTTGATATTTTTGATGAAGTTATCGCAAACAAATAGAAAGTGATGCATTTTCTTTATGTTTTTAGACCGCTTTCATTGAAAAAAATCATAAAAAATAAAATATTGCTAAAAATATATAAACTAAAATCTATCCCAAGATACACAACGGCATCTAACATTTCACCAAAGGAAAAAAATATATATGTCAAGTTTTGGTCATCCAAATCATGGGAAAATGAACTATAATCTTATAGGATTTTTAAAAAAACTAAGTCATTAAATTTTGAGTGTTTAATACAAAGCTAAACTTGTCCGTTTTAAAAAAAAAAGTAGTTTAGAAACTAGATTATGGATTCTACGATTCATATTTATATAAGTTTTTCTAATTTTGAGTGCATGCATTACTAATAATCACTACAAGTTGATATTTTGTTGTTATTTACAATATGAAGTCCACTTATAACCCGTTTTAGAACCGAACTTATCGCACTTACCCAAAGTTATAACCATTGGGGTGTATGGGAACTAACGCACTACGAAGATGCAAGGTATGATTACATTCGAGTCTTTGATACTGGGAAGCACTCATAGAACAAACGCCATCATAGAGGGGGGGTAGGAGCTGTGCTCTTGAAATGCTCTTCTTTCTTTCTTTATTGCATATGTAAATGGTTGAATGTTATTGTTGTGAATGTTTTAGCATGTTTGTGGGTTGCTGGGTAGATGGCCTAGGAATGGTGTAGGAGAAGGCTATAGGGTTTATTTTGTTGGAGGCATAAGTGTTTTGGGGGTATAAGTGTGGAGAGAGTTGGGATTTTGGTTCTACCTTACGAATAAATAGCTTGCATTTTTTTCCTCGTTATGGGGTGGCATAAGAGATTGTGGAGGTATAAGGAAATGTGAGAAATAAGGGGTACTTGGGGAGGCATAAGGGCATGTCATGGATTTGAAATGTTATATTTTAGCGGTTTGTTCTCGTGTGGTGATAACCATTTCCCTTTGGGAGGCATAAGTACCATCCCCCATAGTTTCTTGCTCCTTTGGCTTGCATGATGAAGCCTAAGTTTTGTTTGTTATGTCTTAATGTGGTTGCAAACTACATTCTCGCATTTTGGACTCGTGCTTTTAATGTCAGTTTGCATGTGTGTTTGTGGCATCTGTTGTTGCCATGAGTTGAAACACATCTCTTATTGCATTGTGGTTGGGCTTTGGGGGCCAATGAAGAAGGATGGCTTCTCCTTTCATTGGATGTATTGGTTGGGTGGAGAGTGTTGCCTTTCCCCTACCTTTTTGTGATCAAAATTGAAAATGGAGGATCTTCATGTTGTTGTTTTGGAGCAAAGGAAAAAAATATTTTGATGATCTCTTGTGAGATTTCTATTTGTAAAAACTTTTCCCACTTGAAGTGGATGACAATGTAATATATTTTGTGATGGAAATATGTTTTGTTTTGGCTATGAAAGTTATAATTCGAAATGTGAAAGAGATGCAAATGCTTTTCTATTTTTGAATGAAAGAAAAGAAATATTTGTATTTTGTCCTTGGGAATGAAATGAAAGAAGAATTTGTAAAGGCATATTTTTGAATCAATAAAAGATTGTATTAATTTACTCAAATGACAATATTAGGTATTGAAATATGATTTTTGAATGTATTTTGAAATCTCTATTTGGAAAGTGAAAAGTGAAATACGGATGAAGAAATGTTACAATACCCCGTTCTTTTCAAAAGTATGATTTGGAAATTAGAATCGTATCTTTTGGCTTTTGCACATTTTGATTTAAATCGACTTAGTATGATATATTTGGTTGGAATTAATTCATAAATTAAAGTTGGTAAATATAAATAAATCTATTCGAATTTGAGCTCTGTTAGATAATTTTCATATTGGCAATTATTAATTAGAAATTGAATGAACAACCCTGCAACCTTAGGAAATGAAATGAAACAATTAAAGTGTTGTTGCATGACCAAAACAACCCCAACTAAACTAAAATACTTAAGAAACTTTTAATGAACCATTCAGATCAAGGAAAGGCAAAATTGTAGACTTATTGTTGAGTACAATTGGAAATCTTGGTTTACAAATCCATCAAAAAAATTAAACCTTGAAATCCATCCTAAATACCTCTAAGAGCAACCCTCCATGTCTATTTGGCATTTTGAGAATGGAGGGAGGTCGAATTGAACGAAATTTTATAAGTCAGGTGTTATCAATTTTCATTTTATAATCCTACAAAGATTTTTCTCAAATTTTTCCCTTAAAAATTTATCCAAATTAAATTCTTAAGATTGCTTTGTAAAGAGGATGTCATGAGATTTCTAAAAACTCCTTGTTTCCAAAAATGGAGTTCCCTATCATACGTTATGGCCTTTTGAAGTTCACGAGAAGAAGAAAAGCCCCTTACACGCCCGTGTTGCGTGCCCAATGCTTCTTGCGCACTTGTCTTGTGCGCCCATGAGAAAATGAGCCTCTGCACACCCGTCATACACGTCTCAGGCCCGTATTTCACACCGGAAAAGAATGAGTCTCTTTCATGCTTGTCTTGCACTCTAGGAGAATAAATGTTTCTCCTACACCTCTCTTCCGTGCCCGGAAGAAAAGTTTCTTTCTGCACCTTGGGAAATTTCTTCTACGTGCCCCACAAGAAGATAATCTATCTACGCTAGGATGAATTTATCTCTCCCGGTGTTGTGTAGGATGTTTGATAACTGTTGTAATGGAATCTGGAATTTTGTTGGGAACACTTTAAAAAAAATATTTCTTAACTTTTCCTAACTAAACCTAGGTTGTTCTTGGTCTCAAGTGGGGAGAATTTAGGTGGCGCTACAGTAATCACCTTCACACATTCTATCTCAAAAATAATAACGATTTATATTCTACGCTAAACCTCTTATGCAAAATTTAATATTTTCCCTATTCACATATCACTTACCTTAATAATTTTTCACATGAACAATGGAATGCATGTTATCGATTTCCCTACAAAATTGCAATAGTATTCATCGATGTTATTTTGGGAATTTTCATGTGATTCTCTTTGTATTTTCATATGCAATCCACATATACGTCATTGTTTCTTGCGTGACCCAATAGACCACTTGATGAAGCATCGCCTGTATAACCGACATAAAAATGTATTTAATTCAAAAAATTAAAAACTTAAATAAGTCATGTCTCATCATGTGTAAAAATAAAAGTAGAAATTTTTACCATTAAATGAATATCACATATGGTGCGGTTCATGACTTAATTTTATGTTGTTGTTACGGAACATAATTCATAATGCTATCGAAATGTTACCAATTCCAACATAAATAGTTTGCATCAAGTCTCTTTCATGAATAAAATCATTCAATATGAAGCATCTATGTCAATTACAAAGTAGGAGTTATGGCTATATAGTAATCAATATTTAACATAGTATAACCACCAAAGAGGTAAGTGTAGCAAGTTGGGAGGCCAAACCATTGAAATCAAATCCTAAATTTTACATCAAAACCAGAAAAACACCAAATTTTATTTTCCGTGGACTTGAACCATGCCGAAACATAAAAACATGTCACAAAAATGGGACCATCACATAAGGTGATTGTTAGCTTTGTAGAAATATTGATAAATATCATTTTATAATTTTTTACTAATAGTAGGTTTGTAAGACACTTTTTCCAGTGAATATTCATGCCTACATTTAAGACTCTGCAACTTTTGTTTCACTAGTCATAATGTGATAAAACATATACCATCCCAACCATGGATAAATTCTATACACATTTAAAAAAGGTATTTGATTTTGATATTTTTGATGAAGTTATCGCAAACAAATAGAAAGTGCTACATTTTCTTTATGTTTTTAGACCACTTTCATGGAAAAAAATCATAAAAATAAAATATTTCTAAAAATATATAAACTAAAATCTATCCCAAGATACACAATGGGCATCTAACATTTCACCAAAGGAAAAATTATATATGTCAAGTTTTGGTCATCCAAATCATGGGAAAACGAACTATAATCTTATAGGATTTTTAAAAAAACTAAGTCATTAAATTTTGAGTGTTTAGTAAATGACCTAAACTTGTCCGTTTAAAAAAAAAATAGTACTTTAGAAACTAGATTATGGATTCTACGATTCATATTTATATATTTTTTTCTAATTTTGAGTGCATGCATTACTAATAATCACTACAAGTTGATATTTTGTTGTTATTTACAATATGAAGTCCACTTATGACCCGTTTTAGCCCCCAACTTGCTACACTTACCCAAAGTTATAATCATTGGGGTGTATGGGAACTAACGCACTACGAAGATGCAATGAATGATTACATTCGAGTCTTTGATACTGGAAGCACTCATAGAACAAACTCCATCATAGAGAGGTAGGAGATGTGCTCTTGAAATGCTCTTCTTTCTTTCTTTTATTGCATATGTAAATGGTTGAATGTTATTGTTGTGAAAGTTTTAGCATGTTTGTGGGTTCTTTGGGTAGATGGCCTAGGAATGGTGTAGGAGAAGGCAATAGGGTTTATTTTGTTGGAGGCATAAGTGTTTTGGGGAGGTATAAGTGTGGAGAGAGTTGGGATTTTGGTTCTACGTTACAAATAAATAGCTTGCATTTTTTTCCTCGTTATGGGGTGGCATAAGAGGTGGCAGCATAAGGAAATGTGAGAAATAAGGGGTACTTGGGGGAGGCATAAGGGCATGTCAGGGATTTGAAATGTTATATTTTAGCGGTTTGTTCTCAGGTGGTGATACCCATTTCCCCTTTGGGAGGCATAAGTAGCATCCCCCATAGTTTCTTGCTCCTTTGGCTTGCATGATGAAGCCTGAGTTTTGTTTTTTATGTTTTAATGTGGTTACAAACTACATTCTATTTTGGACTGTGCTTTTAATGTGAGGTTTGCATGTGTGTTTGTGGAATCCTATTGTTGCCATGAGTTGAAACACATCTCTTATTGCATTGTGGTTGGGGCTTGGGGGCCAATGAAGAAGGATGGCTTCTCCTTTCATTGGATGTCTTGGTTGGGTGGAGAGTGTTGCCTTTCCCTACCTTTTTTTATCAAAATTGAAAATGAAGGATCTTCATGTTGTTGTTTTGGAGCAAAGGAAAAAAATAGTTTTGACAGTCCCTTGTGAGAATTCTATTTGTAAAACCTTTTTCCCACTTGAAGTGGATGACAATGTAATATATTTTGTGATGGAAAGATGTTTTGTATTGGCTATGAAAGTTATAATTCAAAATGTGAAAGAGATGCACTCTGTTTTCTATTTTTGAATGAAAGAAAAGAAATATTTGTATTTTGTCCTTGGGAATGAAATGAAAGAAGAAGTTGTAAAGGTATCTTTTTGAATCAATAAAAGATTGTATTACTTTACTCAAATGGCATTATTAGGTATTGAAATATGATTGTTGAATGTATTTTGAAATCTCTATTTGGAAAGTTGAAAAGTGAAATACGGATGAAGAAAATACATTACTCTATTCTTTTGAAAAGTATGATTTGGAAATCAGAACTGTATCTTTGGCTTTTGCACATTTTGATTTAAATCAACTTAGTATGTTAGATTTGGTTGGAATGAATTCATAGATTAAAGTTGGTAAATGTAAATAAATCTATTCGAATTTGAGCTTTGTTAGATAATTTTCATACTGGCAATTATTAATCAGAAATTGAACAGAACAACCCTGCAACCTTAGGAAATGAAATGAAACAATTAAATTGTAGTTGCATGACTAAAACGACCCCAACCAAACTAAAATACTTAAGAAACTTTTAAAGAACCATTCAGATCAAGCAAAGGCAAAATTGCAGACTTCTTATTGTGTACAATTGGAAATCTTGATTTGCAAATCCATCAAAAAAAATTAACCCTTGAAATCCATCCTAAATACCTCTAAGAGCAACCCTCCATGTCTATTTGGCATGTTGAGAAAGGAGGGAGGTCGAATTGAACAAAATTTTATAAGTCGGTGTTACCAATTTTCATTTTATAAGCCTACAAAGATTTTTCTCAAAATTTACCCTTAAAAATTTATCCAAATTAAATTCTTAAGATTGCTGTGCAAAGAGGATGTCGAGAGATTTCTAAAAAGTCCTTGTTTTCCAAAATAGAATTCCTATCATACGTTATGGCCTTTTGAAGTTCACAGAAGAGGAAAAGCCCCTTAAGCACTCGTCTTGCGTGCCCAAGGTGCTTCTTACGCGCTTGTCTTGTGCCCATGAGAAAATGAGCCTCTTGCACACATGTCATGCACGTTTAGGCCCGTATTTCACACCTAGGAAAGAATGAGTCTCTTTCATGCTTGTCTTCCACTCCTAGGAGAATAAATGTTTCTCCTGCACCTCTCTTCCGTGCCGGAAGAAAAGTTTCTTTCTCGCCCTGGGAAATTTCTTCTACGTGCCCCACAAGAAGATAATCTATCATGCTAGGGATGAATTTCTCTCTCCTAGTGTTGTGTAGGATGTTTGATAACTATTGTAATGGAATCTGGAATTTTGTTGGGAACACTTTAAAAAAATATTCCTTAACTTTTCCTAACTAAACCTAGGTTGTTCTTGGTCTCAAGTGGGGAGAATTTAGGTGGTGCGCTTAATCACCTTCACACATACTATCTCTAAAAGAATAACAATTTATATTCTATGCTAAACCTCTTATGCAAAATTTAATATTTTCCCTATTCACATATCACTTACCTTAATAATTTTTCACATGAACAATGGAATGCATGTTATCGATTTCCCTACAAAATTGCAATAGTATTCATCGATGTTATTTTGGGAATTTTCATGTGATTCTCTTCGTATTTTCATACGCAATCCACATATACGTCATTGTCTTCCGGTGGCTTTGTTTCTTGCGTGACCCAATAGACCACTTGATGAAGCATCTCCTTTATAAGCGACATAAAAATGTATTTAATTCAAAAAAATTAAAAACTTAAATAAGTCATGTCTCATCATGTGTAAAAATAAAAGTAGAAATTTTGTACCATTAAATGAATATCACATATGGTCCGGTTCATGACTTAATTTTTATTTTGTTGTTAAGGAACATAATTTATAATGCTATCAGAAATGTTAGCGATTCCAACATAAATAGTTTGCATCGAGTCTCTTTCATGAATAAAATCATTCAATGTGAAGCGTCTATGTCAATTACAAAGCGGGAGTTATGGCTATATAGTAATCAATATTTAACATAGTATAACCACAAAGAGGTAAGTGTAGCAAGTTGGGGGGCCAAAACGTTGACATCGAATCCTAAATTTTACATCAAAACCAGAAAAACACCAAATTTTATTTTCCGTGGACTTGAACCATTCGAAAAATAAAAAACATGTCACAAAAATGGGACCATCACATAGAAAGATTGTTAGCTTTGTAGAAATATTGATTTTAAAGTGAATAAAATATGATAAATATCATTTTATAATTTTTTTACTAATAGTAAGTTTGTAAGACACTTTTCCAGTGAATATTCATGCCTACATTTAAGACTGCAACTTTTGTTTCACTTGTCATAATGTGATAAAACATATACCATCCCAACCATGGATAAATTCTATACACATTTAAAAAAGGTATTTGATTTTGATATTTTTGATGAAGTTATCACATACAAATAGAAAGTGCTGCATTTTCTTTATGTTTTTAGACCACTTTCATGGAAAAAATCATAAAAATAAAATATTGCTAAAAATATATAAACTAAAATCTATCCCAAGATACACAAATGACATCTAACATTTCACCAAAGGAAAAATATATATGTCAAGTTTTGGTCATCCAAATCATGGGAAAATGAAGTTTAATCTTATAGGATTTTAAAAAAAAAAAAACTAAGTCATTAAATTTTGAGTGTTTAATACAAACTAAACTTGTCTGCTTTTTTAAAAAAAAAATAGTAGTTTAGAAACTAGATTATGGATTCTACGATTCATATTTATATTTTTTTCTAATTTTGAGTGCATGCATTACTAATAATCACTACAAGTTGATATTTTGTTGTTATTTACAATATGAAGTCCACTTATGACCCATTTTAGCCCCCCAACTTATCGCACTTACCCAAAGTTATAACCATTGGGGTGTATGGGAACTAACGCACTACGAAGATGCAAGGAATGATTACATTACGAGTCTTTGATACCAGGAAGCACTCGATCTTCACCTTCTATATGCATACGAATATCTGATATGAACGCTCTAAAACCGTGCACGAGGATAATTATTCACATGATTCTATAGTTATTCGGACACGAAATTTAATTTTTATGATACATAACGTTCGTAGTGGCCGCTTTAGTGGAATGATGCATATAACCCTTCCCATCTATCTCTTTCATTTTTCTTGCTATTAAACCTGCACCGCTTTCGAAAATGGTGAGCATTGATGTCCCTTTGAAATTTTCCATGTGAATTTTGTCTCTTATTGGTACACGTGGGATTTTTTTGATACAAAGAATCATAAGATAAAAAAATGATGAAATGAACAAAAATAATAACATATGCAAAATATAATTAGTTTTCAAATTTTTAGGAATAAGGACATGAATTACTTGAAAAATACAACATACGATGATTAACTACAACCGCTCTATGATATAAAATTATACATACATGTCTTCACGAAATAATCACTTTTATGAACATCATTCGATCTTATTCTCTTCTCAGCAAAGAATATTTTCTACACACATTTCTGTAATGAACATGTTTTGCTACATCATCGTATACATGCACACAAACATTTTTGTTTAGTTCTCTATGATAGCATGTAAAATTCATCCCTTGATGCAAAGCTTGAATAGGATGACGAACAACATAAATATATTCAAATGAGTCTCTTTTGTGATTACACACATTCAAAAACATATTTCTAGGTTTTGTGAAATATGTTTCACTCAAAGACTAGAAAATGTTTGCACTGAACCCTTCAGTTAAAATATGCCTATAATGTTTCCCATGTGTCTCTTTCATTTTTTCCTATGCTTGAATTTGTTCTTCCGTAAAATTACCATGATCAATGTTCCTTTGAAATTTTCCAGGTGACTTTCGTCACTTATTAATATGAATGAGAGTTTTTTCATTCACTGACTACAACGTAAAAATTTGACAAAATAAACAACAATGAAAACATACGCAAAACATATTAAATTTTCAAATTTTTAAGAACAAAGCGTGAATTATTCAAAAACTTCAACATAAGAGGATGAAAAACAATCGTGATGTCATCCGAAAAGTATGCACACATCTCTTGGTGAGACCATTACTTATATGAATATAAATTGATCCTATTATCTTATTTAAAGAAGAGTTGTCGTGAACACAAATGAACATAAATGCATTATTGTATCATCATGTACATGTACACAAAAATTTATGTTTTCTTCTATATGATAAGACAAAAAAATCATTTGTTGATGGAAATGAATAATATAACCTCCTCCATCTCCCTCTGCGAATTAGGAAATTTTCAAGCAAATGATTATTGATGTTTGTGCAATTTTATTCATTGACATACGATATATTCTCTACTACATTTGTCATTTTGTGATCCTCCATGCCATCCTATATGTCGATTGTATACGAAAAATTCTATTTGGTATATCTCCATATGTTTCGGGAGATCATGTAACTCCACGTAGTCTACCTCCATATATGTGTAATACCTATAATTCTAAATTTAATAACACAAATCCTTAATTACATGTGATCAATTAAAAACACATTTTTACTCGTTATGCTCGATGTTATTTCTTTTAACTATAAGAATATAAACATCCTCGACATAAAGTGGAAGAAGTCTTGTAACATAAGATATTTCTTACGGAAGCAATTTGTGTGTCCACTATATTTATATTGGGCACTATGTGTATGAGTCATCTATAATACGAGATTCAGACGTGTTATCAACATTTATTTCACTTGTCGGTATATGTAAACATTTGGTTATTCCCTAAGAACCATATTGTTCCATTTCAAAAACTAATGATCTCCATATTTACCCGTGCATCTCTTACAAATAGATCCATCTATAGAGAGGGTTATGCCTATTCTAAGGTATGATACTATACATATAGAACACATCTAAATAATAGCTAGTGCATCTTTTCTTTTCCAAATTTTCTAACGTGGCTTAAGCATTTTATTTAACCACACACCATAACGTAATGAGTAGAACTGTGTGTAAGTTACATCACCTATTGAAAGAAGGTCTAAATTTTGGATGTCTTCTTACAACTAACCTTCACACATACTATCTTTAAAAGAGTCACATTTTTTATTCGTGTTAAACCTCTTGTGTGGTATTATTGATTTCCCTATTCATAGATCTCATAACTTCACTATTCACACGTATGATACAATGCATGTGATCCATTTCCCCACTAATGATTTTTATAGAAATAATTGACTTTACATTGAGAATTTAAAGAGAAAATGGTTTACTCATTTTCGATGAAGCATTTACTTTCATGTTTAACTAATACATCCCTCTGGAAAAATATGATGCACTTACAAGAGGAGTCACTTTGAGAGTGACAATATCGGTGGTATTATCAATGCACTCCAACAACATTACCTACTACACATGACTTCATAAAGTAAATCTCAAGATATGAAACACCATAATAGAATGAATATATATCTTTATTCATTTCCATCATCAAACAATGAAAATAAGTCATTAATTCCAACATCAATGAATCTAATTCTAACCACTTACCCTATGAATGGGTTAGAACAACATAGTGTTGAGCTCCAAATTCACATACTCGAAGGAAAAAATAACAAGGGATCCAATTTTCATATGTATCCTCATCCTGTTTACACAACACTAATCCTTAGACAAAAACCTAATCTCGGGCCCACATTTAGGATTTAGGGTTTAGAAATTATTTTTAGGGTATAGGGTTTCGGGACTAGGAACAATATTTATTGTTCATGTCTATAGTTTAGGTTTATATTTTACGTTTTAGGTTTCTATTTGGTTTAAAACGTGATTTATATATAATTTGTACTCACATTTATCCATTAGTTTTTAGGGTTTGGGGTCTAGCATGTACAATTAAGATTTATGGTTCATGTTTAAAAGGTTCAACATTAAGTATTTATTTTCCAAATTTTCATGTTCAACATTTGACATTTACAATTAAAATGTTCTTTAAGTCTAATTGCTACTCACATTTATCCATTAGTTTTTAGGGTTTGGGGTTTAGTGTGTATAGTTAAGATTTATTGTTTATGTATAAATGGTTCCACATTTAGTATTTATTGTCAAAATTATTTTGTTCACCATCGACGTTTATAGTTAAATATTTCGTATCAAACACTTTTTTTTTTGAAGAGGAAGTATTTTAGTAGAAAATTTGGTCATCCGCCCTTCATTTTTGTTGTAATATCTTTATGTAAAGGCCACATGTGCTTCTTTTTACCTATAACATGACTTGTGTGGTAGCTTTGTGACTAGAGGAGTCAATGATAAGAACTTTGAGCACATTTTAATTGTTTCGTCTTATGCCAATAGTGTCGGAAGAAACCAATGATATGTGTATACTTTGAGAAACCAAAATCAAACCCCGTAAAGTGATGGTTTCTACTTTTTGTTTCTTGAAAGTCCTCAAAACATACAAATTTACAATTCGAGGATATATTGTTTCATAGACTACTTCACGGGTTCTTATTCAATTTATGGTGCCAAGAAGAGAAGTTTCATGATAATCTCAAAAAGGATATGATATACATACATACATACATACATACATACATACATACATACATACATACATATGTACGTATGTATGTATGTATGTATGTATGTATGTATGTATGTATGTATGTATGTATGTATGTATGTATGTATGTATGTATGTATGTATGTATGTATGTATGTATGTATGTATGTATGTATGTATGTATATATATATTGTGAATGCAAGATATGATGCCCCAAAAGAATCTGTTTCTCACCGCACAAGCATACATAGCCCACCTTCATCCACTTCTTTATCTCTGTAAGTATTTTTACTTTTTAATACAATAATAAAAATCTATTTCTGGTATTATAAGTGTTTCCAAGTTATTGTTTTCCAATGCTCGGTTTTCTCAAAGAAATAAACTATGCCACTTAGAAAATTAACATGTGCATGATTCTCAAGTTTAAAGAGATATGGGAAACCATTAGTGGCACGAATATGATAAGGTTTATGTTGATCATGTCGACATTCTCGAAGAAGTTCAACGTTACATTCATTATGCGGAAACATCAAAGAATTCTGAGATGCTCTACCCACCATCTACAAAGTAAAAACCAGAAAAAGATTATCCATATCTAGACTAATCTTCATAAAATAAGTATAAAACATGGAGAGAGAAGTAGAGGAACTCTTATGTCATGTGGCGGAACTACGAGTAGAGATTATTGCGTTTGGTGAAAAGATGGAGGAATTTTTTTTTATTATGATCACACCGAGTGGTCTTCCTTCGTAATTTATGACTATAGTCACAACATTGAACAACATAAATATATTGGTACATCATCATATGCATGCACCCAAACATTCATGTTTGGTTCCTACGTGATAGAATGAAAATATCATTCCTTAATTCAAATCTTAAACATGATGACAAACAACATTAATATATTAAAATGATTCTCTTTTGTGATTACACTCATTCAAAATCATATTTCTAGGTTGTGTGAAATATGTTTCTCTTGAAGAATGTTTGACTTGACCCATTTTGTTAAAAGATGTATATAATGTTCCACATGTGTCTCTTTCATGTTTTCATGCTCTCGAAGTTATTCTTCCTAAAAATGACGATGATCGAGTGTCCTTTTGAACTTTTCCATGTGACTTTCATCACTTATTACTATGCATGCGATTTTTTTCGTTCACTAAGCGCAACATATAAATTTGACAAAACAGCCAAAAATAGAACATACACAAAACATATCAATACTTTTTAAAAAATTTGGATCAAAGACTTGAATTAGTCGAAGAATTAAACATAAGATGATGAAAAACAATCATGATAAAATGTAAAAGTATACACACATCTCTTCACATATATAGTTACTTATATGAATATCAAAAATCTTAATATCTTATTAAAATAATAGTTTTCGTGAACAAAAATAAACATCCCTTTTTTTTGCATCATCGTGTACATGTCAACAAACATTTGTGTTTGCTTGTCTAGCATAGTACAAAAAATTCATTTATTTTTTAAACATTTATATGACCTCCTCCATCTTCCCTCGTGGATTAGGCAATCTAGAAGCAAATGACAATGGGTGATTGTGTATTTATTCTTCATCAACACTTGATATATTCCCTCTGCACCTTACATGTTGTGTGATCTTCTGTCCCATCTTGTATGCGATTCTAAATGAAGAATTCAATATGATACATATCCATATATTTATGTGAGATCCTATAACGCCACATAGTCTATCTCTATATCCATGTAATACCTGTAATTCTAAATTTTATAACACAAAGAATCAAGCACATGTGATGGATTAACAACACATTTTTATTATATTTGTTTGATGTTCTTCCTTTCAAATATAAGAATATCAACATCCTTGACTTGAAGTGGAAGAAGTCTTGCATCATAAGATATTTCTTGCAGAAGTAAATTGTGTGTATGTTATATTTATATTGGCCACCATTTTTATAAGTCACTTGCAATAGATGATTCACACATGTTATCAACATTTCCTCCACCTATGTTAGTATATGTAAAACATTCGGTCGTTCTTAGGATCCATAATATTCCATTTACAAAGCGATGATCTCCTCAATCACCCTGTATCTCTTGCAAATAGACTATTCTATAGAGCAGGTCATGAATATTCCATGGTATGATTCTTTCCATATACAACACATCTAAATAATATCCAATGCATCAACTATTTTCAAAAATTTCCGATGGGACTCGAGAATTTGATTTAACCGCATAATATAAGGTAATGAGTAGAACCGTGTGTAAGTCACATCACTTCTTCTTCCAATTCACCTTCACACATATTATCTCTAAAAGATTAAAAACAAATATTCTATGTTAAACCTCTTATGTGGAATTCCAACTTTTCCCTATTCATATAAATCTTACCTTTACTATTCACACATACGATACTGATGCATGTTATCCATTTCCCCACTAAATTTTTGATACCATTCATTGACATTCTAATGGGAATTTATTGAGAAAATGGTATACTCAATTTTGACATAAACATTTACTTTCTCATTTTCCTAATACATCCTTTTTCCAAAATATGTTGCACCCACAAGAGGAGTCACTTTGAGTGACAATATCGATGGTAATGTTAATGAACTCCAACAACGAGAACTGATACACTTGAATCAATAAATGAAATATAAAGATAGTGAACACCGATAGAATGAATATATATCTTTTTCATTGCAATCCTCAAATGATAAAAACTAGTCATTAAATCTAACATCAAATTTCACCACTTTCCTTATGGATGGATAAGTAGAACATATTGTTGAGCTCCAAATTCACATAATGGGAAGGAAAAAATAACAAGGGATCCGATAGTCATGTGTATCCTCAACCTATTTTAAGAAAACTAAACCCTAGACATAAACCCTAATCTTGGTCCCACATTTAGGATTTAGGGGATTTAGGGTTTAGGGATTATGCATCCAACATTTATTGTTCGTGTCTATGTTGGTTTATATTTTATGTTTTGGGTCTCTATTTGGTTTAAAGCATTATTTAAATCTAATTTTTACTCACATTTATTAATTTGTTTTTAGGGTTTGGGGACTATTGTGTAAAATTAACATTTGTGATTCATGTTTAAACAATTCCAAATTTAGTATTTATTGTCCAAATTTTCATGTTCAACATTTGAATTTTACAATTAAAATGTGCTTTAATTCTAACTGCACTTTACACGCACATTTATCGATTAGTTTTTAGGGTTTGGAGTTTAGTGTGTATAGTTGGATTTATGGTGATTGTTTAAATGGTTCCACATTTAGTATTTATTGTAAAAAAATTTATGTTCACTATTTTACGTTTATACTTAAAGATTTATTATGAAGCACTCATTGTTTGGTGAGCAGGAAGCATGTCAGCAAAACATCAGACGCCCACCCTTCTTTTTGGTTGTATTATCTTTATGTAAAGGCCACATGCCCTTCTATTTACCTATAGCATAACCTATGTGGTAGAAAAGACCAAAAGAGTTATCAGATTGATTGTGAGAACCTTTCAATCGTGCCATCGATGCTAGTAGTGATGCAAGCAACCATTGAGATGTGTATCCTTTGAGAAACCAAAATATAGCCCCGAGAGAGTGTTGATTTCTACTTAACGTTGCTCAAGTCCTCATAACATCAAAACTTATAATTCACGGATATAATGTGTTATGGACTACTTGACTAGTTCTTGTCCAACATATGGTGTTAGGAAGAGAATATTTGTGATAAGATCAAAGAAGGATATGATGCAAGTCTTTGAACGTAAGTTAGAATGCCCCCTAAAATCATCTGCATTTGTGATGCCCACTTTTCACCACCTCAACTCACACCAAAACTACATCGCATTACTTAGGTAAACCTGCAGAATGTTTTTTTAACATACATGTGGTTCATTTATTTATTACATCCCCTTCCTTAAATAATATTATTTTAATATCCAATTATTATGGTTTAATTAATCCTTAAATTAATTTCATTTATTTATTTAATTAATCCCTAAATTAATTTTATTTATTTTCTTCCTCTTAAGTTTATATTAAATTTAATCAACAAAATTCCCTAGTTTAAATTTAATTTGTTTCCCTTTAGTTCATATTAAGTTTTATTAAAATTATTTCCTAAGTTAGATTTAATTTATTTCCCAAATAAATAATACCCATGCCACTTATTTATTCATTTACCCATAATTAAAATATACTAATATGACCTAAGCTCACTATTACCCGTGAATAAAAATTTCCTAGGGTTCCATTAATTAAATTCACCCTTAATTTAATAAGGCGATTATTTCCCTTCGTTTAAATAGTGAGGATTAAATTGGGCCCTTGGATATATTTAATCCTCACCCTAGCTTCTATGTTTTTTCCTAAAAGACCCTAGATCCCTCTTATGTTTTCCTTTTAATATTTTTTTCCCTAATGTGCGTCCATTTGTATCACGAGTTTTCTTGCAAATGAGAAGAAGGAGGATGCCCTGGGAGCTTCTAAAGAATATGAAAAATTTCTTTGTTTTGGATCTGCTGATAAGAGGGGATTTCTTCCTCCATTCTACTCTCTACTCAATTTATTTACCCCTAGGGTTTGTAGTTTTTATGTTATTTAAGGTTTTATTTTCCAAAATGCTCTGGTTTTGGTATTTTACTTATGTGAAGTGTTTTTTTGTTGGAAAGGATGGATCCAAGTTTAAATGGATATATATATATATATATATATATATATATATTCCATAGGGGTTAACACAAGTCTTAAGGCCTTGCCACAAATTCTATGGGAGAGGGGGGTGGTGTGGAATTGCCACACAACTCTACCCAATTAAGGTAAGGGTTGTGGGGAGGCACAGGGGGTTAGACACCAATTTTTCCTCTCTAAATTTATTTATTTTAATTTTTGAAACAATACAATACAACACAAAAATCAACTCCCTTTTCATCTTAATATTATATAAATATATATTTTTTAATCTTATTGATTAGCAAAAATAAGGACCTAAAGTGGGGTATTTAGGGTTCTAGTGTTAATATAAATAGGATGAATAATTTTTCTAAAATGAACTAAAGGAATATTGAAATAAATGTAAATAAACTATTCTAAGTGAAATCAAAACCGTAATATGTAAGAGGGGAAAAGGAAATGACATATTTGATAATAGGAGATTGTCGCGCAGGTTGTCGTGGATCTATAACAAGAACTCGACAATGTAGGTGAACACTCGGGGTCCTACAAATGGAAGATTTGGAATTTTGAAATGCCATGGGTGCTTGATATTGAATCAGGGCACACTTGAGGTTCCTGGTCTATAGTATGGGCACTCGGAATAGTATAAATGGTCAAAACCTAATTGGGAATGGTGGCTAAGTGTTTATGAATACTCTCTATGTCGCACTTTGGATTCACTAGATGAACTAGATGATGCCCTACAGAAGAAGAAGCGAGAAGAAGGGGCTAACCTCAACTACCAAACCGGTGGACTTATTGTTGAGCACTACACTACATTAAGGACCCCGACATAGTTCTTGTGAGTGTGTTTATGTTGTACCCTAGGTGCTCTTGTTCTAGTTGCACTTTGTGAAATAGTGAGCTATGGTATTTATAGAAGATGTAGATAGTATAATAGAATGAATAAAATTCCTCCTCCTCAAATAATGTGTGTGATGCATACTTTCCTAGCTTGAATGTATGGTACTATGTGGATGTAAGTGGTGTAATTGATGCAGCCCTATATGGAGTTATAGTAGTGATAGGATGCAATGACCTCGGACCCTCATTATGGTCTTATAAGATTGATATATATATATATATATATATATATATATGGATCTTAAGTTTAATTTCCTAATTAATCGACAAGGATGACCGAGAAGAAGATAAGGATGACCAATGGCTAGAAGTGACTCAAAAAGGAGTGAAAGAGGTTGTGTATAGATTGAGGCACCTTGTGTGGGACTAAGGTGCCTCGGGGTGCCCCATTATAGCATGGGGGCCCTAATTTAAGACTAGAAACTCAGGGAAGTTAGAAAATGGGGTGATAAGTATCGGGAATTATGTGGGAAAGATGAAATAAGAGATAAGAAAAAGGTGACCAAAAGGTGGGATTAACTACTACTTTGTACACTTTAAAACCTTCTAAATAGTAGTATAAGACTAGGCTAAATATTGTCTAATGTGTAATATTTGTGTCTACATTTTCCCCCACTTTATGTTGGTTAGAGAACAACTCAGTAACATAAAGTAGATAGAAAAGTGTACCTGATGTCTATGCAGAGTGTAGAAGAAAATGTTAGGATGGACTAAAAGTGTGGAATGACAAAATGAAAAATGTAAATAAAAGTGACGAGAGTGAACCTAGGGCAGAATGTGTGTGTATTTGTTGAATGTGTGTGGTATACTTGCATGGTTAGTATGGAAAGTATCATCACAGTGTGTTCTCTTTGTTGTTGTTGTTGTTTCCCCAAATTTGACTACTTATTTCTCATACAACAAACCTAGAAGAAGAAAACAATCAAGTAGTCAAATATGTATGTATGTAAAAATGTTGTGTAAAGTACACAAATGTAAAGTACGCTAGAATAGAAAGTGTAAATGAAAAAATGGAACATGTGCACCTAATCCATGTCAAGAAAAAGGGTGTAGAAGGATATATTGTAATGTCATGAGTTTTTCGAGTGATCTCACGCCACCCTAGTTGAAGAAGTGTAGGGAGGAAATGCTCGGTGTCCTCCAACTCTAACCACTTATGCAGAAATTTGATGAAGAGATATCTATATTGGCTAGTGTTTTGGGTGATCCTATGCCTTTGGATGGAGAAGTGTACAAAAGCCACCCACTATAACCCCGAGCTTGTGACCACTCCACAAAATTGCTGAAAGATACCATGTCCTATTAACGATGATGTGTATGGAGTTTGAAGATTGGTCTTAACTCACTCATTATTTGTGAACTAGTGTAGATATGTTGTGTTAGTAAACACCCTTAATGATGCCCCCTCTTTTGGGGGAACATGCGATGACCCCGGAAGGAGAATGCATCCCCAAAAGAGGACCAACCACACTCTAACTCGTAGAACTCTTCCCTACAAGAGGAAAAGGAAAGCACTTGGTAGATACCAAGTCACACACAAAAGGGAATGACTAGCCAATACAATTTTTATTCCGAACACATGCATGCAAATAAGTGTTAAATACATAGATAATGTAGAAAAAATAAAAGTATAGTAGTGTAAACACACAAGAAGACAAGCAAACCACAAAAGAAAATTGTAAACATGGGGCATCACTCATGATGTCACAAGACACGATGAGGCCATCATGGCTGAAAATAACAATCAAGTGTGGACACAAGCAAATGGAAAAGCCCACACACAATGGAAAACAAAGCAAATAAGTGGAAATATAGTAGTCATGGGAACATGTAATCCTACAAAACAAGTGCTTCACATGGAACACTGTTATCATGTTAGAGTGGAATCTAATATGTCAAAACGTGTAAGAACCAATAGTATAAGATTCTAAGTACAAAATGAAACAATAACACATGTATGAGATGAATGTGGATGCCCCAGTGACCAGTATAGTAAGGGTATAAGGTGAGCATCCATGCCACATGTAAATTTCTAGTATCTATGATCACACTAGATAAAGGCATGAATGTGCATGTGTTTAGGGTAATGACATATAGGAAACCAAGATAACATGTGTAATATAGTGAGCATGTAAAATGTGATAGTAAGCAAAGGTAAATACTACCAAGATAATGTGGTATGTTTTGGATGGATGGAATGGAATGTAATATGGAATGATAGGGCAACATTTCCCCCAAGTGAATGAAATGTGTATGCCTTTGGGGTTAATTATATCTCCCCCTCAAAGAATCAAGAATGAACTACAAACAAGAATGTGTCATCAAGAAATGGTTGAGTAGTGTATGGTGTGTCTAATGCGCTTCGATGAGTGTGCATTTGTAGTGGTGATGAAATGTGACATGTGGAGAAGATGTGTGTGAACCCTATAGAAAAATTTTATATCACAAATTTTTTTGATCGGAAGAGTGTGTAGATCAAGAATTTTGCGCTTGTTACCTGTCCAAGTTAATGCACCAAACTAACACAAAAACCCCGAAAAACCTCAATGAAATTGACACGATGAAGATGTAGATGGATGAGGAAGCCGATGTAGATAAGACAGCGCACACGAGCAATTCGCACAATAGATCCGAGTAACTGTGAAACACCGATGCTTTGATGTAAAAGACCACGTTAAAAGATATTTAAGTGGGACTGCTCGAGAAGGGTCCGAGAAGCGATAAGCTTCCTCTATGGATGTCATCCACGTTTTCAATTAAGAAAAGAAGCATACATAATAAAAGATGTAAATAAAGACTAGATTTTCTCGATTGCAGTAATAAGAATCTAAAATGACATGAAAGTACGTAAAATAGGAACTATAAAATAAATGCTGGATTTGTGTTACCCGTATCCTTTTACCTATCTCAGTAGATAAATCGCGTCGACCGGGTAGAATCGGCGCCGATCGAGACCGGTCGGGCGCCGATTGAGAGGGGATCGGCGTCGATCGGATAAGATCGCGATCGATCGAGACAGATCACCAATCGGGGGCCAAGGTGCGGCGACAAGATTCGGGAATCGGAAGGTGAATGTGGTCTCGCTTCGATGTGCCGAAGTTGGCGAGACACTGGAACAGGTCACCGAGATGATAGATGGTGGTGTACGATGTTGATGCGACAGGGACAGAGTAACGGTGCTCCTCTCAGGGATTGATTCGGACAGGATCTGCCCTAATTTGATACAATTGATGCTAAGAAGATCTCTCTTTCTCTCAACCTGTATCTTTCGCTCTCTGCGCGCTTTTCGCTCATTCGTAATCTCTTCTTCGGTCTCTTCGCTCTCTTCGGTCCCTAGAACTGAGTTCTGGACTTGCTTTTATAATCGGCGCCGCTCCTAGAAAATCGGCGCCGACCATATGGGTCGGCGCCGATCGCGGAAAAGAATCCCGAGATGGCCAAATTGATTGATTCGAGAAAGATAAGACTTATCCCGACTACGGGAAAATATCCCGCTTAGGGAAGATTAAAAATAGATGTGATACATGGGTAGAATAAATTTGGGGTGGATAAGTGATTAAGATGCATGGGAAGAAGCGTAATTAAATATTTAATATTTAATCACTCATGGGCAAGATGTGATGGGATGAATTAAATTTAGAGTAAGTGATTAAATCACAAATTGGATAATATCCCAAGGGGATAGATGGTGACTAAACGTGCCCCAAAAGTTACCTAAGCAAGTAAACGATGAGAGGGACACTAAATTGGGTAACCAAATTTAAGTGTCTACATTTTGCCCCTTTTTGTCAAGTAACTTGCGATAAGCAAGGCTATGAGACAAAAACAAGGAGATGGAAGAAGAGAAGATTTTAAGAAACTTTCTAATGCATGGGAGATGTGGAGGGTCACGCCTGTTTGGGAACCTATTGTAGATCAAGAATTTTGATGCTTGTTACCGATCCAAGTTAATGCACCAAACTAAACACAAAAACCCCGAAAAACCTCAATGAAATTGATACACTGATGAAGATGTAGACGGATGAGGAAGCTGATGTAGATAAGCGTTAGGCGCACATGAGCAATTCGCACAATAGATCCGAAAGTAACCTGTAAAACACCGATGCTGGGTAAAAGACCACGTTAAAAGATATTTAAGTGGACTGCCCGAGAAGCGGTCCGAGAAGCGATAAGCTTCCTATGCAAAGGACAAACCCACGTTTTGATTAAGAAAAGAAGCATACATAATAAAAGATGTAAATAAAGACTAGATCGATAAAAGTAATAAGAATCAAAATATGGCAACAGACAGAAAAGTACGTAAAAACAGGAACTATGAAATAAATGCTTTGGATTTGTGTTACCGTATCCTTTTACCTATCTCGCAGATAAATCGGTGTCGATCGAGACCGGTCGGCGTCGATTGAGGGGGATCGCGCCGATCGGATAAGATCGGCGTGGACCGAGAGATGATCACCAATCGGGGAGCGATGCGACAAGATTCGGAATTGGAAGGTGAATGTGGTCTCATTGGATGTGCGAAGTGCATGGGAGGCAAGAATTGGCGAGAGACACTGGAACAGTAGGTCACCAGATGATGATGGTGGTGTACGATGCCGATCCGGACAGAGGGAAAGTAACGGTGCTCCTCTCGGGGATTGATTCGGACAGGATCTGCCCTAATTTGATACAATTGATGCTAATGAAGATCTCTTTTCTCTCCTGTAGTCTTCTTTCGCTCTCACGCTTTTTCGCTCGTTCGTAATCTCTTCTTCGAGTCCCTAGAATAAGTCTGGACTTGCTTTATAATCGGCGCGCTCCTAGAAAATCGGCGCCCACCATATGGGTCGCGCCGATCGTGGAAAAGAATCCCGAGATGGCCAAATTGATTGATTCGAGAAAGATAAGACTTATCCCGACTACGGGAAAATATCCCGCTTAGGGAAGATTAAAAATAGATGTGATACATGGGTAGAATAAATTTGGGGTGGATAAGTGATTAAGATGCATGGGAAGAAGCGTAATTAAATATTTAATATTTAATCACTCATGGGCAAGATGTGATGGGATGAATTAAATTTAGAGTAAGTGATTAAATCACAAATTGGATAATATCCCAAGGGGATAGATGGTGACGTAAACGTGCCCCAGGTTACCTAAGCAGGTAAACGAATGAGAGGGACACTAAATTGGGTAACCAAATTTAAGTGTCTACATTTTGCCCCTTTTTGTCAAGTAACTGCGATATAAGCAAGGTTATGAGACAAAAACACAGGAGATGGAAGAAGAGAAGAATTTGTGGTGATGTGATCCCCCTCAAACTAGGGATGGGATGGATAATAGACAGACGATCCGAGTTTGAAAGAGGTAGATGAAAATGCAGGATGAGTGATCGGATATCAGGAGTAGATCGATCATTGATGACGCATAAAAATAAACAAAAGGGCAGCAACCTAAGGAACTCACATTGGTAGGGAAAACTAGCCGGTCTCCTCATGAGACAACGTTAGTGCCTACAGACCCATGAGTGTAAGGAGAACTGCAAAAATAGTCAGCATCTAGAGAGAGACACATTGGTAGGGACAACTAGACGGTCCATAAATCGGGATTTACGTTAGTGCCTACAGACCCGCGTAACTCTAAGCGGCCAAACAAAAGGCGAGTGCTCCACGCAAAGGGAACAAACTCGAAATAGATCGTGATATCAAAAAGAGGTGCCAAAAGGCAATTTTCAGCACACCACAATGATCAGATAGATAAGTAAGCCAAGCATCAACACTATGGCAAAGAGACATGAAAAATCGGCGGTGATCAAACTAATCGGCGCCGACCAAAACAAGCGGCGTCGACCCAAAAAAAATCGGCGCCCGATTAATCCGATCAAGCACGCATATAAATATGCGAACGGAAAACGTAAGCGATTTTTCGCAACGTGACGATTGATTGCAAGCAGAGATAGATTTTTGATTTGAACACAATGGAAGCCTCTGGGAGCGGACAGAAGCGCAGGAGGACACGACCTGGGGTAAGTGATCATTCTTGAACCCACTTTTCTTATTATTATTTATTTATTTATTTTTTTTTGTTTGATTTTTTGGTGCACGGAGGAGGCGAGTCTGTTTACATCCACATCCGGCAGCATGGGCGCCGATTGGTTTTAATCGGCGTCGATTTGTTTTTGGATCGGCGTCGATTGGTAGTAATCGGCGTCGACTTAATGAACGACGCCGATTTTAATAAATCGGCGCCGATTGAAAGATATGCATTTTTTTGTGTTTTGGAAGATGAGATTTGGGGAAAGAAGAGACTAATTATGTTTTGTGATGTCGTGGATGCAGGCACGAGAGGCTCTTCATATGAGGGATGCCATCCCTGAGCTATTGGAGACGATCCTTCCTGATGTGACAGATGCAAACTGGCAGCATTTAGAGCTAGCGGGCTCGGGGGTTTCAGATATTATAGACGAGTGCCATGAGATGTGGAGCTCATGCGGGCATTAGTGCGGGTGGGACAGCCACACGTGCACATTTTGGTTCGAGGACGGGTGAGATGATGAGATCACCCATGAGGATGTATTCAGATCCTCGATTACAGGTCTAGGGGACCGATCGAGATCACACCTCGGGAGCAGCAGCGAGAGGGCCTAGTGCGATTATACGAGAGATAGAGCAGATGACTCGGAGATAATCTCAAAGAGCAAAGTGAGATAGCCTCACAAGACTGGGAGATAGCCCCTCGGAGGCGGATAGCCTGATTCAAATGGCTATCTCCTATTTTCCCCGCGGACTCGGGAGGTGGGAGATTCCCATTGCATGCTGCTTCAGCTGCGTTTGTGACATCTTGCAGAAGATGACAGGTTTTTTTCCTTTGCCACGATGCCACGATAGCTCGGGTATATTATGAGCTATGGATGTACCCTCTGAGTCGGAGGACGAGGAGGATCGATGTCACTTTTGCTTCATTCTTGGGCATACGAGCATATAGTAGTGATCAGGCCATCCGGGCTTCCTTGGATGCCAGCGAAGCAGAGGGGAGTGTTGATTATGGATTTTGGAGATGGCGGGGGCGACATGGCCGCAGGAGATCTGAGTAGATCAGCCGAGTGGTACTCCGGGCGTTTGGGCAGCGACGCTTACACCGATCAGGTTATCTGGAGACCATATCGGGCATTCCCGACATGGGCTGGTCAGGACGCCCACCTGGCAGCATTGAGACGGAGTCGGGTGGTCAGGGGCCGGAGGCCAGATATGTGGGAGCGAGTCCCGTTTATGCGGATATCGAGCAGTTTGGCCTGAGCATCAGAATCTGGCCACCTACACGCCATATAGGTGGGATAGCGAGAGACAGATTTGCGATTTTGATCCCGTGCAGACCCATTGAGAGAGGCCCCACCCTCATGATGCAGTGATGATGACGCTTGGGGTGAATGAGGGCTATGCAAAGATGGTACGATACAAAGTTGCCACGACATCTCCCGCCCTCTATAGATGTTGATGAGGAGGACATAGCTGCTACGCTGGACAGATTAGAGGGAGAGCATGCCACCCTCACACAGACACATCAGGTAGCACTGGAGGAGATCAGGGCTTTGACGGAGGAGAGGGATGCCCTGATTGTGGAGAGAGACACCGCTCGCCAGGAGCGAGATACAGCGATCCAGCAGAGGGACCGCTACTTTCGGCACAGGGAGGCCCTCAGGGCCAAGTATGGGGAGACAGGTGCCACATCAGAGTCTGGCACACAGGGTACGACTCTAGGAGGGGCACCACTAGCAGCGCCCAAGACCCAAAGCAGCGGCAAAGCAATTATTTACGAGCACCGGCATGCACTGTGAGCCCGAGCACGTACAGTCTCTCCCTCTTTGAGGTGAGATATTACGAGGATGCCCTAGCAAAGATGCCCAGATGTGCCTCGATACGGGGCGAGGAGGAGAGCAGCGACGGCTACGGCGAGCGGAGCCTCGGGCGGAGGGAGTACTGGGAGAGATCGGGGTGGGCCGAGACCTAGCAGTGCATCGAGCTCGATAGGCGGCGGCCAGGAGAGACAGCCAGGTGCAGAGGAGGGTGGAGGAGATAGTGTCCTCCACGCTTCGGATTTTACCATATAGAGATTTGATAGATTTTGTATTTGTATAGTGATGTAGCCTCGATTGGAAGGCATTGTATAGATGGCTTGATTAGAAGCCATCCATTTTTGTACAGACACACATGTATATATAGATTCATTATTTGTCATATAATTGTACTCATGCTTTTTAGTTTAGATATAGATGGGTAGATGGATATAGATAGAGGATAAAATAGATGTGATTGGATAGATATAGATGATAGATGATAGAAATAGATGTGATTAGATAGATTGAAATGTGGATAAAATAGATGTGATTGGATAGATATAGACTGATAGATGATATATGTGATGTGGATAGAACTTTGATAGATGGATATGATGTAACTTGGATGTACATGTGTTTAAATATTTTGATGAATAAATAGATAGATGTGTTTGATGTATGGATTAGATATAGATAGATGTAATGTATCTTGGATGTACATTTGATGGATAGATTTAGATATAGATAGATGTAATTTTAATGAGAAATGAAAAAAGATAGATGTTTTGATAGATAAGAGGAATTTTGATAGAAGATAAATTTTGATTTAATTAACATGTGAAATGCCAATTTAACAGGGTTGCAAGACAAAGAAATGGGGAATACTCCTTGCAAGAGCCAAAGATGAAAGCGGAAACAACCGTGACTTAGAAGAGAAGATACTCGGAGAAGAAGAAAAATGATAAGTTGGACTTCCAACCGACCATAGATAAAATCCAGAAAGGAAACCGAAAGACCAAGCAGACAAGGCCCTATATAAGATTAAAATAAATCTGACACTAACTAGTCGCAAACCAGATCTAGGATAGAAATGGAAAGAAAAGTAAGTAAGTATCTTGTCGGAACTTACAAGGGACAGAATACATGTCCATAGTGGGAAAATAGGATTCTCCATATGATCGACAAAAAGGTCCTAAATCTCAGCTTCATGATTTTGACAGAAAAGCAAACTGATCAATGCGGGAAGTTGATGGAAAGAGCCCGATCGATGCGGGAAGTCTTTCAGTGATGCTAAAAAGTGTATAAACTGACTGGAAGGCTGATTGATTACAAGAAGCCTTGAATATTTCTTTGAGAAACAGCCGTCCTTCAAGGGAGCGGTCTGTATTTTGAATTTGAATGATAGCCATCCTTCGAGGGTATGGTCTATATTTTTAGAATTTTGATTCGCTTGTAATATATGGATATTTGTCCTTGAGGATCAGTCTATCTTTTTGGATAGCATCTTTTTCTTTTCTTTTTTTTTTTTTTTTTTTTTTGGGAACTTTTGAAAGAAGCTGAGTTTAGACCTAGATAGATCAGATGGAGGGGAAGAGAGCATAGAAGAACATGTACTCATGCCCCGAGTAGATCCAATTAAGATAAGTACTTGGGACAGATGAAGTGGTGATTAAGGTATTCCTACCATGAGGAGGAACATATCCAAAAGAAACGTGCAATGAGTAGAGCCGCGATACTCATATTTAAGGTAGATGAGGCAATAGGCGGAGAACCACACGATTTCAAATCACCACAAAAGTAGATGACTGGTTATTAGGACGGATGAAAGATCTGAGTTGCGACTAGATTTGTGTAAGATAGATTTTAACAATAGAAGGGCCGTAAATGCAAAGCATTAAGAGGTTCCGCTTCAGGGATACCATCCATGGAAGATAAACGATAAGCCCCAGACCCATATTTATGAGTGATAATGTAGGGGCCCATCCAATTGGGAGCAAACTTACCACGTTGACTCCTTTCGAGTGTAGTGACATTTTGATTTTCCTTAAGAACAAGATCACCAATTTTGAAGTCACGGTGTTGCAAGTGCTTGTTATAAGCACGTTTGACACGCTCGAGATAGACTTGATGATGCTCAAGAGCGTTAAGACGCCGCTCATCTAATAATTCAAGTTGTGCTAGACGATTTTGACGATAATCCTCATCGGAGACAAATTCTCTGAGAGAAACACGGAGAGATGGGATTTGGACCTCCAAAGGAAGGACGGCCTCAGACCCATAGACGAGAGAGAAGGGAGTAGCACCAGTAGGAGTACGAATGCTAGTCCGATAAGCCCAGAGAGCGAAAGGGATATGTAAATGCCAATCCCTACCAGCTCGACTAGTTACCTTTGCGAGGATATTACGCAAAGTTTTATTGGACGCTTCGGCTTGACCATTAGCTTGAGGATAGTATGGAGAAGAAAAACTGAGCTTGATATTGAAAGCATTGCAGAGATTTTGCAAATCAGCGTTCTTGAAAGACTTACCATTATCTGTGATTAGCTTGTGTGGAACGCCAAAGCGACAAATGATGTGTTGATAGACGAAATCAACTATGGGTTTAGCCTTTGTTGAAGAAAGAGGGATAGCTTCTACCCACTTAGTAAAGTACTCAGTGGCAGTAATGATAGAATGATGACGTTGTGAAGAACGGGGATTGATAAGACCAATAAGATCAAGACCCCACTGCGAAAAAGGCCACAAATCCGCCGCAGGTTGCAAATCCTGACTAGGGATGTGCGTGAGATTGGAATGTTGCTGACATTTGATGCACTTCTTAGTGTATTCACAACAATCTTGATTAAGAGAAGGCCAATAATATCCCAACGTAAAATACGGCAGCACACTAAGCCACTAAAATGTCCACCACAGATACCGTCATGGACCTCCTGGATAGCTTTAGATGATTCATGGGTTTTGAGGCATCGAAGCAAAATACCATCAAAGCCGCGTTTGTAAAGAATCCCGCCTAGGATAGTATAGTGATTGGCGCGTTGGACAAAAGACCTTCTACCATTGGAAGTCAGATTTGGAGGAAGGATCGAATGAGATAGATAATCAACAATCTATTGATACCACTCATCCTGAGTATGGGTTGTGACAGCATTGATTGAAGTTAGTTGCCTAAGATAAGATGGTTGATCTAATCGTTGCACAGCCACATAAAGACGCGAGTCTTCGGTAAAAGGCGGGATAAGGGAGGCTAAAGAGGCCATGGTATCCGCGAATCGATTTGCAGTATGAGGAATGGCTTGGATAGTGAACTTATCGAAAGATTGGAGTTGGGCAAGAACGATGTCACGATATTTTTGAAGGATATCATTCTTGCATTGATAGACACCCGTGACCTGATTAACGATGAGTTCAGAATCACCAAAGATGTCAATATGACGAGCGCCGAGATTAATGGCATTTTGAAGACCTAAGACAAGAGCTTCGTACTCAGCCATATTATTGGTGCACTCAAAGTTTAATTTGTGTGCAACTGGGATAGGCGTACCCCAAGGAGGAATCATCAAAACCGCACCTCCCCTTGCTTTTGGCATTTGGATCCATCAAAGAAGAGCTTTACTTTAAATGGAGATAGACCAAAATCAATTTGTTGGATATACTCATCGGGAAATTGAGCAAGGGGGTCTTGAGTGTCCGGAAGAGGAGCATCAGCTAATTGATCTGCAATAACCTGACCCTTGATAGACTTTTGCGGGATAAACTCGAGGTCAAACTCAGTCATGAGCATAAGCCAACGAGTGATGCGATCATTGTGATAAGGTTTTGCATGGATTGTCTTGAGGGGATTGACACTTGTGACAATGTAAGTTTTGTGATTAAGGAGATAATGACGAAGCTTAGAAGTTGCGAAGAAGAGAGCACAACATAGTTTTTCAGCTTCGGAGTAACGTGTTTCATACTCATGGAGGGTGCGACCGATGTAATAGACAGCTTGTTCTTTACCACAAGTGTCCCGATGCGAAATCATGGCTCCCAGAGCATGGTCAGTCACAGAGATATAAAGATAGAAAGGCTCCCCCTCGCGTGGAGGTGTAAGCACAGGTGGAGAAAGAAGATAAGCTTTGAGATCATCAAAGGCCTTTTGGCAATGTTCATCCCACTCAAAATGAACATTCTTACGGAGGAGATGGTGAAAAGGTTGACAACGGTCCGACAATTGGGAGATAAAACGACGCACTGATTGAAGACGTCCTTGGAGACTGCGGAGTTGCTTTAAGTTAGACGGGGGAGGCATCTCAAGGATAGCTTTTATTTTTGCGGGGTCGACTTCAATACCCCTGATGGAAATGATAAAACCTAAAAGTTTACCAGTGAGAACGCCAAACACGCACTTAGCTGGATTTAGACGAAGACAGAAGCGGATAAGCCTCTCAAAGAGAGGTGCAAGGATGAAAAGATGATCCTGACGGCGCGTGGACTTGCCGAGGAGATCATCAACATAATCCTCCACAGTTTTGTGCAAGAGATCATGGAAGATGTACGTCATTGCTCGTTGATAGGTTGCTCCTGCGTTCTTAAGGCCAAAAGGCATGACACGATAGCAAAAGGTCCCCCAAGGAGTTATGAAGGAAGTCTTATGTTGGTCTTCTGGTGCGATGAGGATTTGATTATATCCGGAGAAACCATCCATAAGAGAAAGCATCTCATGACCCGCAGTTAAATCTACGAGTTGGTCGATATTAGGAAGAGGAAAATCATCCTTTGGACAGGCAAGATTAAGATCCCGGAAGTCGGTACAAATTCGAATCTTCCCAGTAGCCTTAGTTACTGGTACTACATTGGACACCCATTGCGGATAATCGATGGGTTGGATGAAGCTAGCCGAGAGCAAGCGTTGTAACTCTTCTTTGACAAGAAGGGCTACTCTAGGGTGCATCTTACGCAATTTTTGCTTAACTGGTTTGATGTTGGGAAGGGTAACGATATTGTGGACCACAATATCGGGATCGAGTCCTGGCATATCCTCGTATGACCAAGCAAAGGCTTGACGATGTTTGGAAAGAAAAGCGGTAAAGTCCCCTAATTCCTGTGGATTAAGGGATTGGCCGACCTTGATGATGCGAGGGTCTTCAGAAGTCCCTATATTAAGGTCGATAGTGGCTTCGTTGAGAAGGGTAGACGTGTCAGAAGGAATAGTCTTGGGAAGATATGAATCCTCTGCCCCCAGATAGGTGAGGACAGAATCATCATCCGCACAGTGGATAGTATTGATAGTAGGAGAGTTGTCTCCAACTATTTCAGGGAAGATTAATGGTATAGAAGAGGACCGATTGTTAGTCTCATAGACTAACGGCCCTAAGGAAATGGTATTGATAAAAAAAAAAAGTTAGGCGGGATGGAAATTTCATCGTCCACATCAAGTGATGCTTCTGACTTGGTGGGGGAAGATGGTTCTTCAGTAGGAAGAGACTCATCAAGAATAGTGATAGTGGCCTTTGAAAGAGGTTTAAATCCTAAACCAAATTTCTGATGTGGCATGAGAGTAGGAATGGATTTGAGATCATGTATACCTTGTTCATATTTTCCAAGGCCAAAACCTTTCCACGCGCATCGATATAGATAAGTTTTTGCAAACGTGGGATTCTGTAGATAATCAAACCCTGTTAGGTAAGGTTTGGCTCTAGGAGGAGAATCCGGGTGATAATGAGGTGTATCAAGACCACCGTAGATGAAATTGGTCTGTTGATTGGGCAGACCAATGGTGACGATGCGACCGAGACCTGGTTGATATTCAGGTTGTTTGTCTGGTCTACCATACTCATTAGGTTTGAGATGGGCATCGAAAGAAAAGAGAGGAAGCTCTCCTAGTGAGAAACGCTGCAATGTCTCTTCAGATTTTGTAAATCCGGTAGTTTGGTTGCAGGTATGGAAGAAGATGAGGCCTCGTCAGGAGAACATGCATTTTCTTTTAAAGGGGCAGACCTTGTGGTCATGTCGCATTGTGCGGAAGGAAAAGGATCTCCTGGATGAGTATATATTTTGCCCTCATATTGATATTTTAGGCATCGATGGAGGGTGGATGGGACACAATGCATTGCACGAATCCAGGAGCGTCCGAGGATCATGTTATAGTGGAACTTTCCTTCGACGATGTAGAAGAGTTCATGAAGCAGCTTCTTACCTACTCGAATGGGTAAGACCACAGTTCCTAGAGTGACTGCTAGCTGATCGTTAAATGATCGAAGGGCGAAAGGTGGGGGTGACACCACATTCTTTGGTAACTTAAGTTGTTCGAATGTGTGCGAGGAGATGACGTTGAGTGCAGCTCCACTATCGATCATAACACGTTTTAAGGTAGTGTTATTGATTTGGACTGTGATGAAGAGGGGAGCCTCCAAATCTTCGGAAGAAAGAGAAGGAATTTCTGAATCTTCAAAAGAAATGGTAGTTGATGGTCTATTCAGTCCAACAACCAACTCGAAGGGCTGGGGCTCATCGGAATTCACTGCGATGCGACGCAGATTATCGATTAGAGCCTGGCGATGTTGTGGAGAGGATTGGATGAGGTCAAAAAGAGACATTTTGACCGGAGCCTGGGTGAGTTGTTTCATAACACTCTCCAACGAGACACGGGAACTTGTGCCCGAGTGCAAAGACGAATAGAGACCCTGGGTCGTGGGGCTGATGAGGAAGGAGAAACGCCTTCAGGGGCTGCAGAAATGACAACCCGTGGTCGAGATGCTGAAGATGAAGATGGGTTATCATAGTGTTGGGTTCTAGTGGCGATATGGATTGTGTCAATTTGAGAAGGTGGAAGATCAAGTGGAGTGGAACCACCAGAGATCTGAGTGGATTGTTGGGGCTCAAATGAGGCTAAGGTGACAGGAGGTACTTGTTCCTCCTCCTCCAGCAAAAGGTCACTTTCTTCTAGAAGGTTCTTGATAACGGCTTGAAGAGCTTTACACCCCTCAGTGTCATGACCCGGGGTACGGTGGTAAGCACAAATCAGATCAGAGTTAAACCAAGTAGGTTTCACTCCTTTAGGATTATAAGGTTTAATCGGAGGAAGGGTTATGGATGAAGATTGGATGAGTTGATGAAGGATTTCGGTATAGAATCCGGTAGACGAAGAGGAGGATAGAGATGATGAAGATGGTTCTTTTACCTTAATCGACTACCGAGGTAAAAGAACTTGCATGTTAGGTTTAACAGTCTCTTTAGGGATCCTCTTGTTTGTTTGGACATTTGGAGGAGCAGTCTTGGGCACTTGAGATGGGAGCAAGTGAGACATGATTGACTTTGGTGGAGGAGGAGCCCCTAAAATAGATTTTGAAGATGAGGGATATGCGACAAATTTTGCGGTCTTTGGAGACAAAGGGGGTTGCTTGGTCGAATGTACTGATGATTTAGATAATGTTGGTTTAGAAGAGGAAGAAGCTCCCAAAGTAGATGAGATTGGAGGGAGATAGGGTGCCTTGGTTTTTGGTAACGAAGATGATGATCCTGATAGAAGAGGTGACGTCTTTTTAGTAGGTAGGTCTATTTTTCGGAGTATTGGTGAGGAATGTGTTGTGGAAGAAGATGATGGCTTTGATAAGTGTGTAGAAGAAGATGCCTTCTCGTGGGCAAATCCAATCGTTTATGAGGCGTGGAGAGAGATTTTTGTGGAAGAGCACCAAGAGTTTTGATGGGGCTTTCCTTTTCAGTGGATGGTGACGACTTCAACGGCATAAGGTGATTGTAACCTTTTTGGGGGAAGCAAATGGGGAGATACTGATGGTGTAATGTTAGATTTTGGTTGTCTCGGTTTAGGTTGAGGAATCGAGTGTATAGGTGTTGGTGCTACTTCTTTTGATTTTTCCTGAATAGGTGAAGTAACATTGGTGATGGAAGAAGGGGGTGATGACGAAGCAGTTCCTTGCGAAGGGACTACTTCTGATGCAGTAATCATTGGTGAAACTACTGTAGGAAAAGAGATAGGAAGGGTCAAAATTGAAGATGCTTCCGTTGAAGTTGGCACAATGATAGGTATGTTCACCAAGGGCATAGTTGCAGCGGGAATGGGAGCAACAGAAGTGGATGTGTCTGAAGTGGAAACTCGAAGGGATGTAATTGCCTCGAGTATTGAAAGAATGTCTGATGATGAGACAGATGAGGATGACACTGTCTCGGGTATGGATGGTAGGTCCGACAAAGGAACGGAGAAAGATGACTCCGTGCTTAGTAATGTAGGAATATTCAAAGGTGGGCCATCTGAAGATAGAGGAATTCCAGTGATTGATGAAGTGGAAGGGGGTTCTGATTCGATTGATGGGTTTGCAGATGGATTGGTTTCAGAAGAAGAGTCCTCGGTAGAGATGAAGTTGATGGTGTGGGTGTTTGGTTTTGAGATTGAAAGAATTATGATTTGGGGCATGATTGGGGAAAGGTTGTTTAAAAACGTCCAGTGCTTGATTTGGGGGAGCATTTGGGTTATCCAGAATGAGCTCGCCTTTATCAATGAATTTTTGGACAAGGTTTTTGAAAGTCTGGCATCGTTCGATGTCATGACCCTTGGTTCTGTGATAATGACAGAAATCGTTTTCCCTATACCAGAATGGGTGTTCTCGGCTTTCATCAATATCCCTAATGGGTGGAAGTTCGATCATGTGAACTTCCAACATTTTTTCTAAGATAGAGGCATATGATTCCCCCAATGGAGCAAAGGATCGAGATGATGAAGCCCCTTTCCGAGAAGATGAGGAATCTCTTCGTGGTGGTTGATTAGGAGTACTATCGGTTCTTGATGTTTTTAATACGATAGCATTTGTGGACCCTTGATTCTTATCTTTAGGAGGGAAAGAATTTGGTTTGGTGAACCGAGAAAAATCTGGTTTGGATTTAGAGCGGAGTTTTAGCTTCCCTTGTTCAATGGCACGAGATTCAAGTTTGCGTGCCATCGTGAAGGCTTCCTCAAAGGTATGAAAAGTTTGGATCCTTAACGTGGAAGAAATGTGATTAGCACAAGATCGAGTAAACAACTCGATTTGTTGGGATTGGGGAAGGGAGAAAGACAATTGGTTGATTATCCCTCTCCAACGAGCGACAAAGTCTGCAATAGACTCATCGTCGAATTGGCGAATGTTGTAAAGATCTGTAATTGAGATCTTATGGGCAATATTTATTGAAAAGTTTTCAACAAACATCTGGGCCAATTGAGAGAAAGAAAATAAGGAATGTTGAGGAATATTATTGTACCAGTCCAAAGCGGGACCCGCTAGAGACATAGGAAAGGTACGGAGCATGAGTTCCTGATCCTGGACGATGAGGTAGCAAGCATGTTTGAATGCTCGCAGATGTTGTTGGGGGTCTTCCCGACTATGAAATTTTGAGAATTTGGGAAGTTCCCATTGGGGAGGATAAGGCTTAAAAGCCACCGAAGGATGAATGGGTTCATTGCACACTTCTTCAAAGGAGTATGAAGGACGGGCTCCTTTTGTGGAGGCTTCCAAGTCTGCAATTTTCTTGAAGAGAATTTGAACTACATCCGATTGGGGAGGAGGTACATTGGTATGTCCTACATAAGAAGCAAGAATTTTGCGCTTGTTACTCGTCAAGTTAATGCACCAAACTAAACACAAAACCCCGAAAAACCTCAATGAAATTGATACGATGAAGATGTAGACGGATGAGGAAGCCGATGTAGATAAGCGGCGCACACGAGCAATTCCGCACAATAGATCCGAGTAACCTGTAAAACACCGATGCTTGAGAAAAAGACCACGTTAAAAGATATTTAAGTGGACTGCCTGAGAAGAGGGTCCGAGAAGCGATAAGCTTCCTCGGCGGATGTCAGCCCACGTTTTCAATTAAGAAAAGAAGCATACATAATAAAAGATGTAAATAAAGACTAGATTTTCTGATTGCAGTAATAAGACAGAATCTAAACAGCAGACAGAAAGTACAGAAAACAGGGAACTATGAAATAAATGCTGGATTTGTGTTACCTGTATCCTTTTACCTATCTGCAGATAAATCGGCGTCGACTGGGTAGAATCGGCGTCGATTGATCGAGACTGGTCCTAAGCGTCGATTGGGGGATTAGCGCCGACCGGATAAGATCAGCGTCGACCGAGACAGATCACCAATCAGGATGCTGGGCGACAAGATTCGGGAATTGGAAGGTGAATGTGGTCTGCTGGATGTGCCGAAGTTGGCGAGACACTGGAACAGGGTCACCAGATGATAGATGGTGGTGTACGATGCTGATGCGACAGGGACAGAGTAACGGTGCTCCTCTCAGGGATTGATTCGGACAGGATCTGCCCTAATTTGATACAATTGATGCTAAGAAGATCTCTCTTTCTCTCAACCTGTATCTTTCACTCTCTGCGCGCTTTTTCGCTCGTCCGTAATCTCTTCTTCGGTCTCTTCGCTCTCTTCGGTCCCTAGAACTGAGTTCTGGACTTGCTTTTATAATCGGCGCCGCTCCTAGAAAATTGGCGCCGACCATATGGGTCGGCGCCGATCGCGGAAAAGAATCCCGAGATGGCCAAATTGATTGATTCGAGAAAGATAAGACTTATCCTCGACTACGGGAAAATATCCCGCTTAGTGGAAGATTAAAAATAGATGTGATACATGGGTAGAATAAATTTGGGGTGGATAAGTGATTAAGATGCATGGGAAGAAGCGTAATTAAATATTTAATATTTAATCACTCATGGGCAAGATGTGATGGGATGAATTAAATTTAGATTAAGTGATTAAATCACAAATTGGATAATATCCCAAGGGGATAGATGGTGACGCTAACGCGTGCCCCGGGTTACCTAAGCGGGTAAACGAATGAGAGGGACACTAAATTGGGTAACCAAATTTAAGTGTCTACAGAGTGATTATTTAGAACTAAGCGTATATCAATATAAAATGAATGGATGAAGATGAGAGGTATGGAAAATGTGTGTAGACCCTATAGCCTAACTATATACCATGATTTGGGTTGAATAGAGGAGTGATGATTTATCCCTAAGTGTCTCTCAATATAAGATGGAAGAAGAAGGTGAAGATCTAGCCTATGGTATATGTCACTACGAGATGAGTGATGAGGGTGTATGAAGCTTAGATAAGTAGGTGTTGAATAAAAAAATATGGTGATGTTAGCACTAATCCTGACAACTATGTGATGAAGAAATCAATGGTGGTGGTTTACCCTAAAGCGTATATCAAAAATGCACGAGTAGGAGAGGTGATGATGTTGTAGAATGACTAAGAATAGTATAATAGAATATGTCATGATAGGCGGTAAGAAGATAATGTAGAATGGGGAAAGGAGTGGTGACTTAACCTAAGGTCTATACCACTACATGAGATGATGATGAGTATGGGTAACAATATGGCCTAAAGCAATGGTCACTAGTCCAATGAATTTGCTATGATGACATGTCGCATGCGGGTAAGGTCCATTTGATTGGTAAACCCTCGCAATCGAGTATGGACTCGGCATCAAGGAACTAGAGTGTGTCATAGGGTGGTGGGTGCAACACGTAGAATAATGTGATGTAGATGACAAAATTATATGAATGTGTGGTGTAGGAAATGTAATATAGCATGTGGTTAGGTAGAAATAGAATGTGTTCTAATGATAGATAAAACTAGACACAAGTATAAGGAAATCTATTGTAGTATGTAAAATGTATAGGATGTTTGGATGACATAGAAAACTTGACTAATATATGATGATGACTACTGTAGCGTGTATGAAATAGATGAGGTAGAAATGACTAGTAGATGAGGTATAATGTAGGATGTATATGTATGGGTCCATTAGTGTAGAGTGTGGGGTTCAGTGTAATAGTAAACCCTCAACTATCATGTGTTCCTAAAATGTTTGATTTATATATAAGGTATATGTGAAGGGTGGCTTCGTGACTACATATGGGGAGAGGTAGAGGAAAATATGTTGAAACTATTACATGAGCCCTTATATAAGACCATGCAATTAAAGGATGGATTATTTTGAAGCGGTACTCTCTCGGGCCATCGGCAAATTTTTTTCTTCAAAGTAAGAATTTTCCACACTGAGTGGAGTAAAATCAAGTTTTTGTAACGTTTCAAAATTGATTTTGACATAATTCACCTCATATTTAGACTCGGTGGAAACGTCGGTGCAAAGTGCGTCATTTTTTTGGGTAGCGCTATCGAGGACATTCGAAGGTAATGTAGGAATGGATGGTGGCAGGATGGAGTGCGAGTAGGGACAAAGACAATGGGCGAAATAATAATCTGAAGTGTTAGTAGATATAAAAAGGGAAGGAATGGTAGGAACACTAATTTTGGGTACACTAGATTGGCCAACATCATATTGATCCAAGTTAGCATACATAATAGGTTGAGGTGGTGGGACAAGCATACAAGAGATAGGGTCAATGTGGCAATATTTTAAGGGTTCTCGGGTCGAGTGGTAACAATATTTTTGTAACCATCATAAAGGAATTTGACACATTGATGTAAAATGAGAGTACATCTTTCATGAGGAGGATCCACGGCTGTGTAAGATGAGATTGAATTGAAAAGAAGTATCGATGATGTAAAACTTAGTAAGAACGGTTTTAGGTCATGTTACTCTCAAAATTGCACCTGGTTGAGAGATGACAACAAAGGTTCTAAGATTTATTTTATCTATCAATTTCATAGATACAATAGAAACACCTTAGGTCTATGCATATACCTATTGTTGAGGAGAGTCTCTCGGTATCAAGGCAAGTTCCTTATTGATGCATCCTAAACTATTTTTTTGGGGATTTTGAGGGTAAAATATGATTGTAACTGAAATTGAAATGGGTGATAAACCAAAATTATTTAGGGATTTGACTAGTACATGCACAATAAAATTTGAGAATGAATTTTGGATGCACGAACCAATGGTTTTAAGCGAGAATATTAAGGTAAAACACTTATGTATTGAGGGATGAATCACAACAACACAACAAGATAAACATACACACTAATACTATGTAAAAATATAGAATTTGCATCAAGGTAAGATGATTCATCAGGGAATTGAAATTCAAAATAATTAATGAAGAGATACACACCACTGCAAATAATTGGAAAGGAAAAAATTAGTTCTTATTGAAATCAAAACTAGCAAAAACATGCTTTAGTACTCCCATGTCTACAAATTCCTCTGTTGTGCTTTTTCAATGCACACAAAGTATATAAAAAAATAATTCACCCAACCCATCCTAAAAATAGGCTAAAATTTTTAATCACCCATGCATGCTAATTTTACCCCTTTATCATGAATAAATAAAGGAATAAAAATAGACATGTTGATTACAATGAGGCATTAATAACCTTAGTTACAAAATAAATTCTAGTCAAAGTGTAGTTGACTGATCTATTTTTAATAAAACTTGGATGAATAATTTAGCTAATAATAGCTCTTGCTTGTTGTGCAAGTATTCTCCAATGTGTATGCAATTTTTCTTCTTTGCTTGGTGTGACACGTGCAATTTGATGCACTTGCAATGATAAATTTAGCACCTTTTCAATTCGCCCCTTGGATGCACATACAAAAGTAATATCCCCTGTGTGGCGTAAATAATTCCTTTGTCTTCAATACCTAAGAAAAGTATTTATCCAATGTTTGGGGACCACCTCGCACACATGTGAAAGAAAATAATACCCTTATTTTGTGAAAAATAAGGTAATTGGGACCTCACTTTAATCATTTAAGCCTCTGATATTGACATTTGTGCAAGAAGGATAACTCATGTTGATAATGAAATCTCTGTCCCTTTGTGATTCCTCTATTCAGTGCAAACACTCAATTTGCGAGAGGATCTACTATAAAACCTACTCTACCTTGCCAAGGAGACAAGGCTAAGGAGATGCAAGAAATAAAACCTAAACTAAAAGAGGTGATACACCAAAGGAATGTTGAACACCTTCTTTGCAATTAAACACAAACCATCAAAACTATAACACAACCACCATGCACATATAAAAACTGCAATGAGAGATCAGGTGAAGATGCAATGAACACAAGAGAGGGTTGAAATCATCCACAGACTTATCTTATTGCTCCAAAAATTGATACAATGCATTACAATAGCCAAGAGGAAAAAATTACATTACAACTTGAATGGGAGGTTTGAACTCCACAAAATCACTTGTAGACAAGAGAAGAAGGGAGGGTGTAAAGAAAAAATGTCCAACCTTTTAGAAAAATGCCCCTCCTTACAATATATAGGAAGAATAGAGAAAGAGAAAGAGAGAAATTAAATTCTGCCTCAACACCCCAAAAGAGCATTGAATTTCCTACAACAATGATGGGTTCCTCTACAAAAATCCATTCCTCCATGTGTTGTTCCTTGTTGGGCAAGAAAGGAAGCCCATACTTCATTAATGTGGTAGGTGAGAATCCTGACAACCTCAAAAATGGTGGACTGTATTTAAAATTCTTGTTGGGATTCATGATTAATCCTTCATTAATGGTGGTAGGTGAGTAGCAGACGTCGAGAGATCTTTCCAAAATTCCTCTCTCACTCAAATCCAAGCTTCCAGTCAAAATTTATGTTCATCTGAAGGTCAGGGTTGGCCTTTCCATTTAGGCTCCCAAGACTTTATCTATGCAAGATCCACGTGGAAGCCCCGCGCATCCTTAAAATTTTTTGCTTCCTTTTATGGTCCTAAGAATGCGACGTGTCGACACTTGGCACTGTCATCCAGACTTATCTACTTCCTTTTTGTCCTACCTAAGTCCCTTCTGTTTAGTGAAGATATTATGCTTGACCTTGGACACATGGAGGGCCAACGCTTGTTTGAGGACCTGCCTTTGGTTTTTTCCTTTGAAGTTTGCCGAAGAGACATGTGGAGGCTTCCACTGACCCTTTTTATTTTTTCTTAACTTTTCAAATGGATGGTGCCACTTTTTGGATCTAGACACATGGAGGGCTCATATGCGCTTATTTGAGACCTCACTTTGGATTTTACCTTAAGTTGCATGTTGATGAGCATTGGAGGCTTCCACTGGTTCTTAGACTTGTTAATGGCCGATGAAACTTTTTTGGACCCTAGACACGTGGAGTGCTGTGCTCATTTAGGACCTTTATTTTGGGTTTTACCTTTGAAGGTGTGTGTGAATGGGGCATGTGGAGGCTTCCACTTTGACCATTTTTTATCCTTTATTTGAAACCCTCAAGTGAACATTGCCTTAGGTTTGGATTCTTTCCGTGCAACTTGAAGTTTGTGGTTTGGACACTTGGCATTGTCCGTGAGCCTACTATATGCTAAGATCCACATTGGGTGTCAAGTGAAACCCTAGGGTCTCTAATTTTGTTACACCTTTTAAAATTACACTGATCTGACATGTGGCACCTTCCATGACTCTATTGCTTTTCTTTAAGTTGAATCTCTTGGCTTGGCTTGACTTGACTTACTGAGTTGGATTTTCTTCAACATTTTTGTTGGCCATTCATTTCCCCACCTTCCATTTCCATTTCGAGCCTACTTGTAACCTGATTGTTAGATTTTAAATGTGGGCTCACATGACTGAACCGACCCTTCAATTTTCTCTGTGTAAGGTCATGTTTGATCAATTTTTCCCGAGGGAAAAATTGGATAACAATTTGGTGACTCGCGGGATCACCTACCTACTAGGTGAAAAGATCAATTGCCTTGAAGTATCCATTGGGCATGGAGTCATGAATGATAGCCTGATATTGATCTTGTTCCTAAAACCTCGAGCCTGACTACTTGCAACCTATTGGCCCTTAACCTGACTCCACTACTTGCACTCTCAATTTTCATAAGAAAATCTTGAAGGTGAGATTTTTGAGAGTAGAAAATTGTCTTGACTGGAGTTTTCACCTGCTCCTAGAAATGGACTATTACAACATTCACTTTTGGAGGCACACATTGAACTACAATGATACAACCTTGGAGCAACAAAACTGTGCCAAAGCACTTAGGGAAATTGAAACCTACACTACAACAAGACAATGTGCATACACACTTAGAGGAATTAAAATCCTAGGCTAATATTTACAAGGGTGAAACCTTTCCTTTTCAGTAGCAATGTTTAAGATAGATTCATTAACCGGAATCGGAAGTTCCTCTCCATCCAATGTAGACAATTGGAAGGCATTGCTACTTTTACATCTTGTGACCATGTAGGGGCCACTCCAAATGGCATCAAACTTGGAATGCCTTCCTGGTTTTTCCCGATCTACATCCCACTTCAAGAACTAAGTCCCCTTCCTAAAAGGTCCTTGCTCTTGCTTTCTTGTCAAACCATCTCTTAATTAAGGCTTGATCCTTTTCCATTGTTTGAACTGCATGTTCTTTGATCTCTTCAATTCCATCAGCTCTGCATACCTAGCCTCCATTGGTTCAAACTTAGATAACTCCAACTACTTCATGAGCTCCAATGCGGGTAGCTCTAATGATATAGGCAACACTTGCCTCTTTCCCATAGACTAACTTGTAGGGAGAATTACCTATTGACCTCTTTGGTGTGATCATATCAGCCCATAATGCTGATTTGAGCTTAGTATGCCATGTCCTTTGGTTTTCATCTAGAGTCCTTCTGATGATTCTTAGCAAATTCTTGTTTGTGGACTCTGCTACTACCCATTACCCTGTGGGTAATAGTTTGAAGAGGTGCTCAAGTAGGTTCCATTCTTGATATCCCATTCTATGATCTTGGAACCTAGGAATGCCAATGCATTATCTGATATGATAGTGGTGGTACTCCAAACCTAGTCATTATCCCTTCATAGAAGTCTAGTATGCTAGACTCATTTGCTTCTTTGAGTGCTACCGCCTTGGTCCACTTGGTGAAATAGTTTGTTGTTGTGAGAATCCACTTGTGGCCTTGGCTTGAGTTTGGATTGATGACCCCAATGAAGTCCAATCCCCATTGCATGAATGGTTGGTCAACTGAAATTGGGTGCAATGGAAGTGTTGTTAATCTTTCTTTACCTGTGAAGAAGCACACATTTTTGCACATTTTTTGATCCATGTGTGTAGAGTCACTAAACACCGTGGGCCAATAATAACCCACCTTCATTATCTTGAGAGCTATTACCCATGGGAAAAATGACCTCCGACTTCTCCATCGTGAAACTCTGTAACAATCTCTCAATTTGATTTGTTCCAATGCATCTCAGTAGAACACCATTGATGTCCTTTTTGAAAAAAACACCATCAACAAGCACATATGGAATGGCTTGTAATCTGAAGTATCTCCTCTTTATTTGCTCATTTCTAGAGGGCATAGGCCTATTTTGTAGGAAGTGTATCATGTTTTGAGTCCAACAAGGAATAGGAACATTATCATTTGCTTGTTCTTGACCATCTTGTAGTACCAAAACAACCCCATTTTCATTACTTGCATCAACTTGTTGGCTCGAGGCTAGCTGTTCACATAGTCCCTTTCCATGGAACCAGCTTAGTGACCTTAATTTCAATGTCATATTCCATGACATGAGTGATCCATCCTACACATTTCTCATTTAGATCTTTGTTCAAAAGGAAGTCCTTGACTCCCGCATGAGAGACTAGCAATTGGATCTTGTTATTTGAAACTAGGTGTTTGAACTTCTTCAAGCTCTTGATCACTGCAAGGACATGCTTTTTGATGAAGGAGTATCTCACTTCATAGTCCTCCAAACTTTGACTAAAGAAGGCAACTAGTTGTTTAGATCCCTCTTTGTTTTGTTGCACTAGGATTGCAGAAATTGTGTCCCCACCACCAAAGGCATAGAGCATGAAGTCCTTGGAGAAGTCTGGATTGATGAGAGTTGGAGCTTGGGATATAGCCTCTTTTATTGCTTCAAAAATTTCTTTTCCCTCATTTTCCACCTAAATTCCATGCTCTTCTTCAACATCAGTGTTATTGGCTTCACAAGAGTGGAAAAATTTGGCACAAACCTGCAAACAAAATTGATCCTTCCTAGAAAGCTCTGAAGAGCCTTCTTATGACTTGGAAATGGTAATGCTCGAATTGCTTCAACTCTTTTTGGGTCAATCGTCAATCCTTCCTTTGACACAATATGGCCTAGGAGCTTGCCTTCGTGAGCCAAGAATATGCATTTTTGGGATTTAATGATACCCCAAATCTCCTACATCTTTGAAATACTTGTCTTAGATGAAAAAGGTGATCCGTTTGCATTTTTGGAGAACACAGTGATATCATCAAGATATATTAGCACTATTTTGTTGATCAACCCCTTGAATGCCATGTCCATCGCCCTTGAAAAGTGGCTCAGCATTAGACAATCCAAATGGCATCTTCTGTAGGCATAGGTGCCCCACTTAGTGGTGAAAGTCATTTTGAACTGATCATCTTCTTTCACCATTATCTGATTATACCCGAGTATCCATCAGGAGAGAAAATATTTTCTGATCCGGATACTACCTGTAAGATTTGTTCCATTGAAGGAAGTGGATAGTGGTCTTTGAGAGATGCCCTATTCAAGTCTCAGAAGTCCACGCACAACCTTATTTCTCCATTCTTCTTCTTGACCGGGACCAAGTTTGCAACCCAACTTGAATGCTTGATTGGAAATATAATGCTTTGCCTCTATTAGCTTGTTTAGCTCTTTCTTCATTAGAGGCTCAATGTGAGGGTTGACTGGTCTTTTCTTCTACCTGATGGGCTTAGCATCTAGATCCAGTTCTATGGTATGTTGTGCTAGCTTTGGATTGAACCCTCGTAGGTCCTCATAACTCCAAGTGAAGATGTCTGGAAACTCTTGGAAAATTTGTGCAAACTCATATCTCTCTTGTTTAGTGGCCATTTTTACCAATTTGGAGTGTTTTTTCCTTCCCCAACTAAAATTGGCTCTGAATCCTCTCCTTGACCTTATATGTTGGCTTTCTCTTTACTGAAACTGGTCATTAGGATTGAAGATAGACTCCAATGTTACTAAACCCTTGGGAAGCTTGTTTGTCCATGAAGCTGCACTACTTGATCCCCATATGCTTGCTCTAATTTATCTTGATTCCTAGCTGAGAATTCAGCCTCTTCTTGCAAGAAATTGATGATTTGTTGATCATTCTCAAACACTTGCCAGCTTGTGTTATTGTCTAGAACTATTGGCCTTACAATCACATGGATATGTGGTTGTGTTTTGTCTCTTTTGATACTATCAACCACATCAAATGTTTCTCCAACTGCTGCAAGCCTATCTGTAGCTTCATTCTTCTTCCTAGGTATGGACACAATGTTGAAAGCTTCAAAGTCTTCAATTAGGTCCCATACCCTATTTTTGTAGCTCTTGAGTAGGTCATTCTTTGCAGCATGTTTCCCTTGACTTGATTGATGATTAGCTCACTATCACCAAATACTTGCAAATTCTTTTATGCCTCTTTTCCTTGGCCCAATGAAGTCCATGAATCAAGGCCTCATATTCAGTTGTGTTGTTTGAACAGGAAAACTAGAAATGAAAACTGAATAATACTTGATGTTTTGTGGTGAAACTAACAATGCACCTCCTCCAGCACCTTGTTTGCTTCTTGAACCATCAAAAATAGTTTCCATACTTCATTTTCATCCTTATTTTCGGCTTGGTGATGTTAGGAATGGGTGAATTTTCTTCATGTACACAATATACACCTAATTCAGATTCTTCCATTTCCTTAAATGGGTCAAAACTCATGCCTTTTGTTTTCCCATTCATCCAGAGTTAAATCTGGAATACCCTCAACCTTAGTACTATTTCTAGATCATTTGAACACTCCTCTTGATCAAAGGCTGAGCAATTTGCATTGATAGGACTTGGCACATGAGGCTCAATGTGAAAGTTTGCAATGGTTTCTAGACCTGATGGTTTCCTTGGCTCCATACCTTGTTCTGAATAGCATGTGTGACCAATATGCTATGATAGATATCCACCAATTTTGGTAGTGAAGTCTCTTGACAAACACAATGCAAAGAGTGGTGGGAGGTCAATTACAGACACATCTTGCAAGACTATGACATTTGGACAGGCATGTAGTGTTAGGCTTAAACCTTTGATGACCCCAACCATTCTTATTGTTGTCCCATCTAGTTGCACACTCCTTTAGAGATGACTTCATACTTTAGACCCAATTGATCTGCTATTTTTTTGGCATAACTGAGCTACTTGCTCCTCGAATCAATCATGCAATTATGTACCAACTTATCTCCTATGATCAATGAGATATAGAATGGTGGTGGCTTCAAATTCTTACCTTGATGGCCTCCATGATTTCCTTCTTGATGAGATGCATTGGTGAGCACTTTTTCTTGTTGATTGGGTGGCTGATTTGATGCTGACCAATTTTCCATAGCAACTTGCAATAGGTCTCTTTGTCTGGGATAGCCAATGACTCCCACATCGAGATGTTTACATTGTTTTCTTCATCTTCTCAATGATGTTGAATGGATATGAGCTATCCTTCTTTACCCCTTCCTTGCACATTCTTCTCTTGCACATGGGCTGTTACAATGGGCACTTGAGCTGATCTAGAAGGTGGCTTGGGCTGACCTTGCACATTGGGAGCTGCACTTTGATTGCTAACACCTTGTGGAGTGATGGAGGGTTGTGGATCACTTAAATTTGATGATTTTCCTCTCCAATGTTCCTTTTCTTGGAGCATGTATTGGCTGCTACACTTTGAGAAGGTGTTTGGTTTATACCACAAAATCTTCAACCTACCAATTGACAAGTGTGGTCTCATTTGGAGGTGCCTCTTGTTGATTTTCTTCCTCTGTTGATTTCCTTCTTGGCATGTCTCTTGTTCCACACCCATTGTTGTCACCATAAGAGCTTGATTCAAAGCACCATTAAAACACATTGATTGGTTATGAGGTTGATTGCATGGGAAAACACCAGTCATATTCTTGAGCCATGTTATTTTGTATTGGTACCAAGGCTCTAGATGTGGATGTAACATTAGGATTGTAAGGTTGGAATGGTCTATTAGTAGGAGGCCTGACTTGGTTCTGATTTGCAGCTTGAAAGGGTGGCCTATTAGGATGATATGGAGGCCTATTGGGTTGAGTTTGAGGCTGATATGATCTGTAATTTTGAGCTTGTTGCCTCTTAAGTGTCACTAACTCATTACCCAAGTTTTGTAGTTGCTTCATGACTTCTTAGAGATCATTTGAGGTGCTAGAAGATGAAGTAGAAGCTTCATTGAATTTGATTTTTTGGAGCAAGGAATGGGAGCTAATGTGGGTGTTTGACTAGTGCTTGGAGCTCCTAGTTCTAGATATAGAGGCATAGGTGGCCTAGGTGCAAGTTTACCATACCTTGAATGAAGACAATTCTCAGCTCTAATAGCAATGTTATAGGATGTGGGTAAAGTTATACCTCCCATGGATTGAATCATCATGGAAATATCAAAATTTAAAGCTTTAAGGAAGTATAGGAAAGCACCTTCAGTTGTTGGTCTCATGGCCAATGGAATCCTATCCCACGTTCATTGGAATATGAAGTTGAAGTCGGTCAACTACTCATTAGGAGCCCTCTTGATTTTTGTCAACTACTCCAATAAAGACAAATTATCCCCCTTTTCTCCAAATTGATTATGGAGAGCTGTGCATAAATGGTCCCAATTCTGGATGGATCCCACATTTAACTTTGAACCACTGCAAAGCTTTACCCTTAAAGGAGGATGCCAACAACTTGACAACAATGTCCATTTCAACAATCTCATGAATTACACAGACATTTGCAATGTCTGGATATGATCAATTGGAGTTGTCTTTGGTTCTCTCTAGTAAAATATGGAATGTTCTTCAGTGCTACAACTAGAACTAGGTTTTGTGCATTGAGAGCCAGTGGGCTGCTTGCTAGTGAAGTTGATGTAGGGGTTGGGTTGTGCCATCTTGATTGGTGAAGAACTCTAGTCGATTGAATGAAAGGCCTACCAGGTGGAGGTGTTGACAAGGTTTTGTTTGGTGGAGATGGAGACCTTTGAGCTCTTCTTCCTCTCCTTGCTCTTTCTGGGGATAAATGTAGATAGAAAAACATCCTTCTTCTCTTGTTCTTGACCTTGTCTGAATTCTTCTCATGAATCTGCCAAGCTTGGACTACTGAAACTAGTGGATTCTACCCTTTTGGAGTCACCAGATGTGTAATTTAGAGCTTCTTACAAGTTGGGAACTTACAACAAGTGCACATCAATCTTTCTACAATAAAAATGAAGACTTCTTAGTCCCACCGGGCATTCCAAAACTTTTGGATGCGTAATCACAACACCCATGAATGTCTATAACTCGATGGGTTGAGACTCTCAGTGTGATTGCATAACATGGAGCTTTTCCCAAAGTGTGGGACTTTGAAATCGGGAAAGCTCTCGGATGAAGGCTAGTTCCTATTCCTCTGTTTAGGTGCACACATTCATATTGTAGAGGATCTACTCTAAAACCTACTCTAACTTTCCAAGGAGATAGGGTTAAGGAGATGCAAGAAATAAAACCTAAACTAACTAACAAGGTGATGCACCAAAGGAATGTTGAACACCTACTTTGCAATTAAACACAAACCATTAAAACTATAACACAACCACCATGCACAAATAACCAAACTATAATGAGAGATCGGGAAGATGTAATGAACACAAGAGAGGGTTGAAATCATCCACAAACTTATCTTATTGCTCCAAAAATTGATACAATGCATTACAATAGTAAAAAGGCAAAAATCATTGCATTACAACTTGAATGGGAGGTTTGAACTCCACAAAATCACTTGTAGAAAAGAGAAGAAGGGAGGGCGAAAAGAAAAAAATTCCATACTTTAAAAAAATCCCCTCCTTACAATATATAGGAAGAATAGAGAGAGAAAGGAGAGAATAAATCGAATCCTACCTCAACCACCCCAAAAGAGCATTGAATTTCCTACAAAATGATGGGTTCTACTGCAAAACCCATGCCTCATGTGATGTTCCTTGTTGGGAAAGAAAGGAAGCCCATACTTCATTAATGTGGTAGGTGAGAAGCCTGATAGCCTAAAAAATGTGGACTATATTTAAAATTCTTAGTGGGATTCATGATTCATCCTTCATTAATGGTGGTAGGTGAGTAGAAGACGTTGAGAGCTTTCCAAAAAGTCCTCTCTTGCTCAAATCCAAGCTTTTGTCGAAAGTTATGATCATCATCGTAGGTCGGGTCGGGTTTCCACATGGTCTCCCAAGACTTTATCTATGCAAGATCCATGTGGAAGCCCCACGCATCCTTAAGATTTTTTTCTACCTTTTAGGGTCCTAGAATGCGATGTTTCAATACTTTGCACCATGTGCAATCTTTCTCTACTTCCTTTGTGTTTTTCCTAAGTCCCTTCTATTTGGCAAAGATACTATGTCTAACCCTAGACACATGGAGGGCCAACACTCATTTGAGGACCTACCTTTGGGTTTTTTCCTTTGAAGTTTTGCGTCGAAGAGACACATGGAGGCTTCCACTGACCCTTTTTATTTGCTTACACTTTTCAATGGCTAGTGCCACTTTGTTGGACCCTAGAAACGTGGAGGGCCTCCACTTATTTGAGACCTAACTTTTTTTTCACATTTGAAGTACGTTGAATTGAAACTTGGAGGCTTCCATTTGGCTCTTAGACTTTTAAACGGCTAGTGGAACTTTGTTGGACCCTAGAAACGAAGAGGCTCTCGCTATTTGTTTAAGGACCCCACCTTTGGGTTTTACCTTTTAAGGTGTGCTGATGGGGTATGTGGAGTCTGCCATTGACCCTTTTTATCCTTAGTTGATTTGGACCTCGAGTGAACACTTGCTTTAGGTTTGGATTCTATCCGTGCAACTTGAAGTGACACCGGTTGGACACTTGGCATCATCTCTGTGAGCTGTTATATGTTGATATCCATGTTGGGTGTCAAGCGCATCCCTAGGGTATCGATTTTTTTGCACCTTTTGAAATTTCATTTGAGTGACATGTGGCACCTTCCATGATTTGTTTCTTTGCTTCGATTCATCTCACTTTGGGCTTGACTTGACTTACCGAGTTGGCTTTTCTTCAATATTTTTGTTGGCCATTCATTTCCCCACCTTCCATTTCCATTTCCGAGCCTACTTGTAACCTAATTGTTAGATTTGAAATTTTGGCTCGCATGACTGAACCGACCCTTCAATTTTCCCTTGTGCAAGGTCATGTTTGATCATTTTTTTCTGAAGGAAAAATTGGATAATGATTCCTTTGAAAAATTTAACATATAATCATATTTAATCTTGGATTTTTAGCATGCATTGTTACCATATATTACTTGGCCACCTTTGTTGACTTGATCATCGGGTATTATTTTTTTGGTCCCTTTCACAAATCATATATCACATAATTTGGATAAGACTTTGGATATTGGTGGCATATATTATAGTTTTTCTTTTTATTAATCATTTGATTGATCATTGTTGTCAACATTTTGATTTTCATGGCTTTAGGTTTTAGAACTTAGACAGGTCAATCTAATGATTTCAACCTTTTAAGGTTAGCCCCCTCTTGACGGTGACTCAATCCATTTGATGATTATTTCAGTGTAAAGATAATATTAAGTTGATCTTGTTGTTTCTGATCTTGACCGTTTAACCCCTAAGAGTTGGAAAATTTTGTTCAGTTCATGGATTTTGATGTGGTTTGTTTGATTTGGTACTTTGTAAGCTCTTCCATTGATCTTGACCTTTGATGAGTCAAGGAGATAAAAGGGAAAACTGAAAACATATCATTTCATTCTTGGCTCCTTCGGGAATGGGCGAAGCCCTATTGAAATGTTTCATTGAATGCCATTGTTTCACCTTGAAGCTTTATGTATCTCTTCTAATTTGACTTTCATGAGGTTCTGAGTCTGAATTTTTGTATTTTTCTTCAATCCTCTATTCTAAATCTGGGTTCTAGCTCGGCCGTCATGGAAAATTATTTAACTCTGTAAAATTTAACGTCACCATTAATGAATCTTCAAGCTCTAGTTTTTGTCATTACTTTGAATGGCCGCCATGAATGGTTAAAGGTGAGCTATTCATTTTTTTACCCATATAATTACATTTTTCATTTTTTCCTTCGATCTGATACTGAATATTTTGAAAATGTTTGTGGGTTTTGTGATCTCTTGTGCTTGATTGACTCCCGAGCTCGAAAATCATTCTTGGTGTCTATATCTTCGAGTCTACAACAAGGATTTCATGGCCGATAAACTATTTGAACTCATAATTCCATTTAACCACTGAGTACATCGAAAAATGAAGAAATAATTAACGACCATGAGAATCTAGGCCGTTCTTTGCTTGCTTTGCTCTAGTTTCTTTGAAAGAATGATGAAGGTTTCTTGTACTTGTTATTTTTATCCTTGAAATTGATGTGTTTCCTCAAATGAAGATTTTTCTAGTTTTCATGCGATGGTTTTGCACTACTTGGCATACTTGTATTTGAATTTGGTTATTTTCTTATTCTCTGCTTTGCATGAATCCCTTTATGTACAATAACGTCAAAAAGAGTCTGTGAGCTTTTCAATCCCTCTGTGGCTTTCTCCAAGGGTCTGCCACTTGCATGAATTGGAAAATACGTGTAAAATAATGGTTCCATTACTGCTCCTTTTCTATATATCTGAGAGTCTCGTTAATGGTTTTTGCATTGAAACTTTCACACATTTGTATTTGATGTATCTGGTTGAATTTTTGGTCTGCTATTGAAATTTGATCTGGTTATTTTTAAATACAAACTCTATTACTTGAAGCTACAACTGCGTCACTGTTATCATGTTGCAAAAATGTGTTCTAGTTTTATCTTCTTTCAACCGGGCATGAATTTGTCATTGTAGTGGAGTTTAAGTTCATTCCCTCAGGCTTATATGATCTATTTGATATTTGAGCTTGTATGTAATCTGATCATTGATTTTCTTTACTGATGAGAAGTTTTGACATTACATTTAATTTCTTTGATGTTTTTGATCTTTCTGTAAGCTCATTACTATCCGTACATGCCCTTCAAAGTGTGTGTCTGAAATTGGTGATCATTTTTCTAGCATTCCTTTTGAGATTGTACATGCCTTCAAAATTTCCAACTACCCTTCATTTGTTTACACTTAAATTGTAAATCTGGATATTGTGATACCCAAACCATGTTGTGACCTGGAAGCTCTAGAGATGAGGCATACATGTACCTAACTTTTTCTCTTGATGTCCATTCTTTGCAAAATGAAAGTGGAAAATCATTTCTTCCCTCAACCTACATTGTGATGTATTCTCTTGTCTCGAATGCTTCTTTAAACCTCTATATAATTGTAAATAGATCGTGTTTGTTGTATCATAGATTTAAAACATCACTCGGAGGCTCTAACCTATTCTGAATCTTCCATTTTGAGTTATTTTGATCTGAAATGTCTTATGTACAAGAGAAAACTCCATTTTCTCCATTGCAGTTGAAATTTGATCTTCAATTCATGCATAGCTAAAAGAGCTCCTTCCAAAGTTTGTCATTTCAAATTCTTGGTTCATTTGAGCTATATCTTAACTTTATTCTCTAATATAAAAGCATGCTTTTATTATTTACTTGAAAGTTTAGATTGAATTAAACTTACGGCAATACTTCATTTCTGATTCAGCTTGTTTGATCGGTTATGTGCATGTACATTCTATACTTTATAATATGTAAATTGTACTCGAGATGTGATTCACTAGCTATTATCGTATGAAAATGAACTTTTGTTTCTTCAATTGTTGAATGTATGTTTCTACTAGAAGCAAGTTCCTCTTTTGGTTGGGTTCATTTTTTGTTAAATCTTAGTTTAGGAAAAATGAGAACTTGATTCAATGTTTGATCCATTCTATTCTATAGGACTTATCACTTTTTCCATTGTTGTAACTCTTTGAAGATGTGGTTGTAGCTTTGACATACTGAAAATGAATACAAATTGATACTTTGTAAATATGTGATGTTTGTAGATTTTGTACTCACATGCTTATGCCAAAACAACCATATCATACATGATTACTCTATGAGGAATGATGGGAATCTATGTTTGATTCAATCTTTTGTAATTGAAGCTTTTGACTTTCTTTTAATCGCCATAACTATAAATTTACTTACTATATTGCATGAGTTTCTTCTAGTTACATGTCTTGTAAGTTACATGTCTTATATCATCTATTAAGTTTTCTCTATGACACTGTACTACTATGTAGAAGCTCCTTCATCTATTTGGGTAGTGCTATCAAGGACGTTAGAAGGTAGTGTAGGAATGGATGGTGGTCGGGATGGAGTGTGAGTAGGGACACGATATAGTGGGAGAAATAATAGCCAAAGTGTGAGTAGATATAGCAGGGGAAGGAATGGCTTGAATAGTAAAGGTGGGTACACTAGATTGGCTGACATCATATTTATCTAAGTTAGCATACAGAATAGGTTGAGGTGGTGGGACATGCATAGAAGTGATAGGGTCGATGTAGAAATATTTGAAGGGTTGTGGGTTAGTGGTAATAGTATGTTCATAACCACCATAAAGGATTTAAACACATTGATGTACAATGAAGGGTACATATTGCATGGGGTGGATCCAAGGCCTTCCTAAGAGGAGATTGAATTGAGAAGAAGCATCAATGACGTAAAACTCAGTAAGAATGGTTTTAGGGCATGTTATCTCTCGAAAGTGCACCCTGGTTGAGAGATGACAGTAGGGGTTCTAAGCTTGCTTTGATCTCTCACTTTCATAGATATAATGGAAACACCTCAGGTCTATGGGTATACCTATTATTGAGGTGAGTCTCTAGTATCAAGGTCGGTTCCTTATTGATGTATCCTAAACTATTTTTTTGGGTTTTGAGGGTAAAAAGATGATTTGAAACTGAAATTGAAATGGGTGATACACAAAACTTTTTGAAAGGATTTTCGAGTATATGCACGATAAAATTTGAAGATGAATTTCAAATGTAAGAACCAATGGTTTTTAGTATAATATTAAGGTAAAAAAACCTATGTATTGAGGGATTAATCACAACAACATAGGAAGATAAACATGCACACTAAAATTATTTAGAAAATATCAAATTTGTAGCAAGTTATAATGATTAATCAGGGAATTGACATTCACAAGAATTAATGAAAAGATACACACCACTACAAATAATTGGAAAGGAAAGTATATTTTCTCATTCAAGTCAAAGCTGTTATAAAATTGCTTCACCACTCCTATGTCTACAAAGTCCTCCTTTGTGTTTTTCCAATGCACACAATATATAGCAAACTATTTTACCCAACTCATCCTAAAAATAGGCTAACATATGTACTAGCCCATGCATGCTAATTTTACCTCTTTATCATGAATAAATAAAGAAATAAAAATAGACATGTTGATTATAATGAGGCATTAATAACCTTAGTTACAAAAATAAATTCCAGTCAAAGTGTAGTTGACTGATCTATTTTTAATAAAACTTGGATGAATAATTTAGCTAATAATAGCTCTTTCTTGTTGTGCAAGTCTTCTCCAATGTGCATGCAATCTTTGTCTTCTTCTACTTGATGTGACACTTGTAATTTGATCCACTTGCAATGATAAATTTAGCACCTTTACAAATTTTCCCCCTTGGATGCACATGCAAAAATAATATCCCTATGTAGGCAAAAATAATTCCTTTGTCTTTAATACCTTAGAAAAACATTCACCCAATGTGTGGGGACCACTTATAGGCATGTGCAAGAAAATAATACCCTTATTTTGTGAAAAATAAGGTAATTAGGACCTCACTTTAATCATTTAAGCCTTTGATGTTGACATTTGTGCAAGAAGGATAACTCATGCTGATAATGACATATCTATCCCTTTGTGATTACATGCATAATATTATTCTGTAAGCAAAATAATGTATTTGTCTTCAACTCAAAATATTGAACTCCTCAATGCGAGACCACCTTAAGCAATGTGTAAGAGAACAATACTATGTGGGCACCATGTAATCATATAGGCCACCTTTGATTGGTATGAGTTTTCTTTGGAAACTTTAAGGTATAATCATATTTAATCTTAGATTTTTAGCATGCATCTTGACCATATATTACTTGGCCACCTTTGTTGACTTGATCATCATGTATTGTTTTTTGGTCACCTTCGCAAATCATTTAACAGATAGTTTGGATAAGACTTTGGATATTGGCGGCATATACTATAGTTTTGGCCTTTTGATTGATCCTTTTTTGTCGATATTTTTTTCATGGCTTCAGGTTTTTAGACCTTATACAAGTTAATGAAATGATTTTAACCTTTCGAGGTTGGTCCCCCTCTCCATGACAACTCAACCCATTTAATGATTATGTTAGTGTAAAACTAATCTTGAGTTGATTAGGGTTTCATCAAAATGCTACACATTTGTACTTTACAAATTAAGGTTAAGTTGGTAGTGACTTTAGTCAAGGTCGGATTTTTATCCTCCACCATTTGATCTTGTTGTTTTGATCACAAACATCGATTGTTTAAGCCCGAGAGTTGGAAAAGTGGTTCGGTTGATGGATTTTGATGTGGTTTGTTTGACATGGTACTTTGTAAGCTCTATCATCGATCTTAACCTTTGATGAGTCAAGGAGATAAAAAAGAAAATTGAAACCCTATCATTTCATTCTTTGATACTTCAGAAATGGGCAAAGCCCTATTGAAATGTTTCCTCAAATGCCATTGTTACACCTCAAAGATATTTGTATCTCTATGAATTTGAGTTTCATGAGGTTTTGAGTCTAAAGTTTTGCATTTATCTTGAATGTTTTATTCAGAATCATGGTTCTAGCTCATTCGCCATGGAAAAGTATGGAACTCTGTAATTTCTTTACATCACCATTAATGAATCTTCAAGCTCTAGTTTTTGGCATTACTTTGAATGGATGCCAAGAATGCTTAAAGGTGAGCTATTTTTATTACACTGTATACTTCCATTTTTAAATTTTCTTTGGATCTGATACTGAATCTTTCATAAATGTTCATGGGTTTTGTGATCTCTTGTGCTTGATTTACTCTAGATCTAGAAAATCATTCTTGGTGTTTGTATCTTTGAGGCTACAACAAGGGTTTCATGGCTAATAAAATATTTGAACTAGTAAGTCCATTTTACCACCGATTACTTTGAAAAATGAAGAAATAATTATGACCATGATAATTTAGGCCATTATTTTCTTGTTTTGCTCTAGTTTCTTCGAAGGAAAGATGAAAGTTTCTTATACTTGTTATTTTTATCCTTGAAATTTATGTGTTTCCTTAAATGAATATTTTTCTCGGTTTTCATGCAATGGGTTTGCACTACTTGGAAAACTTGTATTTGAATTTGGTTATTTTATTATTCTCTACTTTGCATGAATCCCTTTCTATTCAAAAATATCAAAATGAGTCTGTCATATTTTCGAGCCTTGTGTGGCTTTCTCCAAGGGTCTCGCCACTTGTGTAAATTGGTAAATACATGTAAAAACATGGCACCATTGCTTATCCTTTTCTATAGATTTTAGAGTCTCGTTAATGGGTCTTTCATTGACACTTTCAAACGAGTTGTGTTTGATGTGTATGGTTGAATTTGTTGATCTACTCTTGGAATTTGATCTCGGTCATTTTTAAATATAGTATCTGTTTCTTTAAGCTATAATTGTGTCACCGTTATCTTGCTATAAAAATGTGTTTTGGTTCTATCTTCTTTAAATTGGTCATGTGTTTGTTGTTGTAGTGGAGTTTAAGTTCATTCTCTCATACTTATATGATCTATTTGATCTTCGAGCTTGTCTGTAATCCGATCATTGATTTAATTTATGATGGGAAGTTTTTTGATTTAGTTTTGAATATTTTTATCTTTCTCGTAAGTTCATTACTATGCATACACACCATTCAAACTAGGAGTTTGAAATTTGTGATCGTTTATTTGGCATTCCTTTTGAGACCTGTACATGCCTTCAAAATTTCAAAATACCCTTCATTTGCTTACACTTCAACTATAAATATGGATATTGTGATACCCAAACCATGTTGTGACCTATAAGCTCTAGAGGCGAGGCATACCTATAGCTGAATTTTGCGCTTGATGTCCATTCTTTGCGAAATGAAAGTGAAAAATCATTTCTTCCTTCAACCTACATTTTGATGTTTTTTCGGTCTTAAATGCTTCTTTGAACCTCTATATAATTGTAAATTGATGGTCTTCATTGTATCATAGATTTAAAACATCACTCGAGAGGCTCTAACCTATTTTGAATCATCCCTTTTGAGTTATATTGATCTGAAATGTCTTATGTACAAGCGAAGTCCATGTTTTCCATTTCATAGGTTAAAATTTGATCTTCAATTCGTGTATAGCTGAAAGAGCTCCTTCAAAAGGTCATCATTTCACATTGTTGGTTCATTGGAGCTATATATTAACTTTCTTCTCCAGAATATAAGCATGTGTTTATTATTTACTTGAAAGTTTAGATTGAATTAAACTTATGGCAATACTTCCTTCCTTGTTCGGTTGTTCGATTTACGTATGCACATGTACATTCTATACATTATAATTTGTAAATGGTACTGAGATCCGATTCACTAGTTGTTATCGGTCGAAAATGAACTTTTTTCTTCAATTGTTTAAGATATGTCTCTACTAGAAGCAAGTTCCTATTGTCTAGGTGCATTGTTGATTAAAGCTTAGTTAAGGAAACCTAAGAACTCGAATCAATGTTTGATCCATTCTTTTCTAGAGGACTTATCACTTTTTGTTGTTATAACTCTTTGAAGGTTTAGCTATAGTTTTGAAATAATGGAAATATATAAAAATTGATACTTTATAAATATATGATGTTCGTAGAATTTTTTTCTCACATGCTTATGCCAAAACAACCATATCATACTTGATTACTCTATGAGGAATGATGGGAATCTATGTCTAATTCAAAATTTTGTAATTGAAGATTTTGACTTTCTTTTAATCACCATAACTATAACTTTACTTACTATATTTCATGAGTTGTGTCTAGTTACATGTCTTGTATCATGTATTAAGTTTTCTTTGTGATCTAGTACTACTCTGTCGAAGCTCCTTCATATTTTGAGAAACTAAAAGTTTTCTCTTCCTTTTTTGTTTAGTGAAAATATATGAGAAAATCTCTTTCAGTTTAATTTACACCCTTGGTCCCTTTTAGCATGTTCCTTGATCATATCTATAATTTGCAGGACCAACTTCTATTTGATCTTGATGATTCTTTATTTACTCTCCGATTCATGTTCTAGAAGACCTTATAAATCTTCTTCATTTAATGCTGTAATGAACTCTTTTAATGCAATATGTTTTATTGTTGTGATCATAGCTGCTCCATTTGATCTTCATTGATGGCTCATAATCTGAAAGTGATAAGTAGATATCCATTTCATTATCTTGAAATCATTGTATTGTTGATTCATCTGTACTTGATTATCTGTTTGATTCCTTTTGATAGTTGATCTGGATATCTCAAAATTTGAAATGCATGAATGAATCCTTTTCTGTTGTTCTTGAATATGCTTGATCATTGAGTGCAATCTATACTTGATAGTATAAATTTTAAAACATGTATTGATATCTTCTGTTGTAACTTGTACCTACACACTTAAGAAAATAGTTAGAAAATAATTAGGATTTTTGGCCTCTCTTATGTTCGATGAGTCTTATTCTTTTTTTCCTTTTTAGTTTTCATGATTGTAGGAATCATATGTGCTACTATAGAATACTACTTTATCAATTATATATTTGTCTCGATGTACCCTATGTTATTTATATTAATAAATCCATTTGCATGCAATTAGACAATACATGAGTATATATTAAACCATGAGCTCTATATTTATGCCCTTTCTTTTATATTTCAGGTACATAGTAGCTACTTGTAACATGGATGAAAGATGGAGCTGGGCTGGAAACACGAAGATTAAAAGAAAACTCAAAGCAATGATGGGTTTCCTCTATACTCCTTTACTTTTATATTTATGCACATGTACTTATTTCTTTAGTAGTTATGAGTTACATCCCATGGTTTGTGTGGGAAACATTAAATTTCTTCATGAATAACTAAAATTAATTTCTAGAGTTGAGTTGTGTACTTTTTTTCGCATTTAGATTTTATGATGGATTTTGATTTTATAATGGAATAAAAACCTAATCACATGATAAAATGTATTTAACATGAAGAAATAATGATTTTTGATGTACCTATATCTTTAATAATGAACTCTACTTCATGTAAACTCGCAACTCTATTTATTGCTCTTGAATATAACATTTCACCTAAATCGTGATTCCAGCCTTAATCAAAGAAATGCATTAGTTCTTCAGATTTTTGTCTTTCCTTTTGAATACGAACATGGAATGAAATTCTATGTGAGGTATTACATTCTATAACAACACACATAGCTTTAGATTATATGTAGTTAATCAATTGTTATAATCGAAAAGCACAATAAAACTATAAGAATACCCTTAGTTAGGTCCTATTATCCCAATTTTACCCCAGAAAAATGAATCAACCACAACCCTACACAAAAGAAATCGGAAGGGTTGGCTCGGTCATGCGAGCCCACATTTCAAATCCAACAATAATGTTACAAATGGGACTCGATAATGAAGGAGAAAAGTTTTCGACTCAAAGTTTCAGACTTCACATACGATTCAACTCAAGGCCCAAATCGCCCAAGTATAAACAAACTCGGGAGGCACCACATGTCAAAGCATGGTGCATTTCGAAAGGTCAGTCCAAGCAGATCCTCAAATGTGCATTGAGCCTCCACATGTCCATGGTCGAGACAGATGGCCCCACAAAACAAAATGGACTTAGCTAAAACACAAAAAAATAGAATATATATGTGAAAGGAGGCACGCATCAAATCAGTGCAACTTCAAGGTTAAAATCCAGAGTGGGTTCCCAAATGTGCATGGAGCTTCCACGTGTCCCACGTTCGAGAAAAAGGGATAGATCCAAGCTGTTTAATTGACTAAGTATAAGAGAGTCAGTGGAAGCCTCCACGTGCCTCATTGGCGCAACTTCAAAAGTGATACCTAAGGAATAGTCCCTAAATGAGAGCCAACTCTCCACATGTCTAGGTTCCAACAAATGTAAAATGGGTAGCAGGCCCGAATCAGCTAAGTATAGAAGAGACAACAGAGGCCTCCATTCATCTAATCGGTGCATCTTCAAGGTTAAGCCCAAGGGCCGATTCCCAAATGATCATGTATTCACCATGTGGTCGGGAATTGAGAAATGGGGAGATCGGGCTGAATTAGCTAAGTATAAAAGGATAAGTGGGAGTCTCCATGTGTCAGCTCAGTATAACTTCAAAGGGAAAATCTTGAGATAGGTCCCAAATGTGCGGTGAGCCTCCACGTGTCCCGGGTTAGACATAAATCCTCTCCCAATGGGAGGGACTTAACCAAAACACAAAAATACAGAACATGCCCGCAAAGGGACACGTGGCCATGTTTTAGGTGAAAGCAGGAAGGCGGGCCTTGGAAGGATTTTTGCCAAAAGTGGGTCAATTGGCACGGGAAAACTTTTCACCAAGTTATATTTGTGGACTAGCGAGGCGGCGGGTGATATTTTGGCATTTTGCACTTTTTGCAAAAGGAACAAGTTATAAATGCAAGCCCGCGATCCCAAGAAGGATTTATTTTTGCTAAGTGGAAAATGTGGGTCGGCGGGCCTGGGGATGACAAATGGAAAATGAGAAGGTTGTGGGATTGTGAGCCCATAGAGGCATTTGGGAAAAGTGAATTTCAGGCCTGTGGAGCTACAGGAGGTTTTGTGAATTTTGATTTTTTTTGCAAAAGGCGCAAAGTGAATTTCGGGCCCATGGATCCGTTTTGCAAAACTTTTTTTTCCATTTTTGTATGGATTTGATTCAAATATTCAAATGGGAATAACTTTCGATCCAAAGTGCTCAGAATTAACAAATTTGAGTACAGTTGGAAAGGTCTCGACCTCCTCTACGCCACAAAATCCTGAAACTTTAATGTTGAAAAATTTAGGTGGGTGGAAAATACAAAACGTCTTTCATACCATTAATGTATGATCTAATTGCTTCAACAACTAGATCAGATTTGATTTGATCCGCCATTCTTCCTTCTTCAACACGCCAAATAGACATGGAGAGGCAGACTTGACAGATTGTAGGCAGATTTGTAGGGGCATTGATGGCTGGTAGCTGAGCTTCCAAATCAGATTTCCCACCTCCTTTTCTTCTCCTCTCTTTGCTTCATCTATAAAGGTAAGAGCTTGGATCATTATAAAGGGTTGGATATTTTGGTTTTGTACCCTCCCTTTTCTCTAGTCTCAAGCAGATAAATTCTCGGATTTCAAACTTCTATTGGATTTGTAATGAAAGTTGTTTTCCTCTTGGCCATTATAATTTTCTCTATCATTTGTGAAGCAATAATACATATATGTGGATAATTTCAACCCTCTCTTGTGTTCATTTCCTTTATCTGATCTTTCATTACAATATTGGTTATCTATGCATGGTGGTTTTATTACATTGTAATGGTATGTGTTTGATAGAAAAGTCGGTGTTCAACATTCCTTTAGTGCATGAGCTATGTTAGTTTAGGTTTAATTTCTATATCTTCTTAACACTGTCTCCTTGGAAAGTTAGAATATATTTTAGAATAGATCCTCTGTAAATTTTATGTGTGCACCTGACGAGTGGGATAGGAAATGACCTTCATCTAGAGATCTCTTTTGATTTAAAATTCCCACACTTTGAGATATGCTCCATGTTATGCAATCACACTGAGAGTCTCAACCCATCGAGTTGCATACATTCATGGGTGTTGTGATTTTGCACTAACGGTTATGGCACACCGGTGGGACATGTCTCAAGCACCTTACCACTTCATTTCATCAATTTGATGTGTTCATGGTGAGATTGAGCATTTTAAGGCACATACAAAGCAAATCTAGCATCTCCATCTCGGTTAATAACCATTCTTTGAGTTCAGACTTTCATTCCATCCATTTCCACCGATCTTCATTCATCTTCCTTTCCACATCTCCCATTTATTCCTGTTGATGGTGATTCAAAGCACCCTAAATGTCTCGCAACTTGATGGGTTGAGACTCAGTGTGATTGCACAACATGGAGCTTTTCCCAAGTGTGGGACCTTGTGAATCGGGAAAGCTCTCCGGATGAAGGCGGTTCCTATTCTCTCTTGAGATGCACACATAAAAATGTAGAGGGTTTACTCAAAAACCTAATCTAACTTTCCAAGGAGACGGGGGGTAAGAAGATACATAAAAAAATAAACCTAAACTAATAAAGGTGATGCACCGAGGAATGAAGAAACACTGTCTTGCCAATAAACACGAACCATTAAAATGTTATGCAAGATCATGCTGAGATAACCAAATTTGTAGTGAAAGATCGGGAGGATAAAAATGAACAAAGAGAGGGTTGATAATCATCTACAAACATGTATTATTTTCTCCAAAGATTGATACAATACACTACAAAATTCCAAGAGGCAAAGTTGCATTACAGTTTTAGATGAGAGGTTTGAACTACACAAATTCACATGCCAAAGAGAAGAAGGGAGGGGCAAAAAAAAGAATGTCTAAAATTTAGAAAGAAACCCTCCTTAAAATTTATAGGAAGAAGAGAGAGAAAATAGAGAGGAATTCCAAATCTACCCCAACCACCTCTAGGTTGCATTTAATTCATCTCATTATGGCAAGATGGCGAGAACCTTAAGAAACACAAAAATGGTGAATTGTATTTTGCATTTTTGAATAACTTTTTCTCACCTAATTAAAGATATCCAATCGTAGTTGGACATAGGACCTTGTAATATTTCCAAAAATTCCAACCTTGCGTAAATCCGAGCTCCCTGTGAAAAGTTATGGCCATTTGAATATCTGCGCTAGGGTTTTCTTTTGTCGGTTCGAGTATCGGCGCTCAAAATGTTGCACCTCCTGAACGTGTGCCTTGGCGCATCTATCCTCATGTCAACATACTTTTAAGTGCACCATATGTAATGAAAATGTGGTGTTGATGTCTTCTAATTTGTGCCTCCAACCTGCACTCTGGGCGTAACTTTTTACGTGTCGACACCTTTCGTTTTACACCTTGGTGCATCTTTTTACGTGTCAACACCTTTTGCTCTGCGCCCCCAACTCCGTGCTGGGAACGAATTTTCACATGTCAACAAATTCTAATGTGCGCTTCCCAACTGTGCTGGGCATGAATTTTCATATGTCAACACCTTTTGATGTGCACCCCTAACCTGCGCCAGGGCACAAATTTTCACATGTCGACACCTTCTGATGTGTGCCACCAACCTACACCGGGGTGAAAATTTTTGCATGTTGACACCTTCTGATGTGTGCCCCCAACTTGCGCCGAAGTGCGTGAATTTTTCATGTCGACACCTTCTAATGTGTGCCCCAACCTGTGCCAAGGCGCAAATTTTCACATGTTGACACCTTCTGATGTGCGCCCCCAACCTGCACCAAGGCGCGAATTTTCACATGTCGACACCTTCTGATGTGTGCCAGAGGTGCTTTATGATGAAATAAATGTCGGTTTTTTACCATGTAATGTACTTTCAAAACCTAAAATGAAGGATTTCGATTTTCCTTGATTTCCATATTCTTCTACTCTTGACTATATTTACTCGAGGGGGAGATATATACAACACTTCCATTCCATGAAGTTCGCAATCATGACTTCATTTCCATCTTGGAATTCACACTTGCAAAAATAGTGCTATTCAGATCCATCTCTAGGTTACTTCAACACACCTCCAGAAAGGTTTCACAATGAAAATCAACACTATGGATATCTAGGTGAGCTAGATTCAAATCAGTTTAGTCATTTCCAAACTATACAAGTTGTTACAGAGCATGGATATACAAATTTTGGAGGTAGTTCCACACCTGAAGAAGCTAATTTGTACATGGAAACTATGAGAATGGAGGCTCACATGGTACAATCAAGGGCCACACTCAAATGATGAAAGTGTTCAAAATTGGCTATAGGGCACCTTGTCCATGGGCTGGCCCTATGCCAAGACATTACAACCCTCAGGAGAAGATTGAATTCATGGTTGAAATGTTGCCTCACCTTGCATAGTGGATTAAGGATATTGAGGCATATGAGCAAAGTGCGAGACAACCTTGTCAATGGGTAAGTCAGTCACCAGCTCCTTTTCCTTCATTTTCTCTTTCTCAAACTCTATCATTTCAGCATGGTCAAGAGTCAAGCCCCTCACTTGCTGCCCCAAGTGTTGATTTCCCTTCTCCATCTCCTAATCTTCCATCTCATCTTAATTCTTCTTCCCTTTTCCCTCCCAAGAAGTCATTCCCTCCAAACAAACAAGAAGTTCCACTTCCCTCTCCACCAAAAAACAATAAACTGGTTGAATCCCAACCTACCACTCCTCCTACTTTCCCAAGTCCATGTTGGGAAGAGACTCAAGAATCCAGTCAAGGAGAACAACAAAGAAAAGAGGAACCCAACAGAGAAGAAATGATAGAAAATTTAAAGAGTTGGGCTGCTAGATTTTGGATTACAAAGATCCCCTTGATGGTTAAGCCAATAGAGGAGGTCAAGGTTGAAGAGCCAGTGGTGGCTAAGGCTGAGTTTGTAGCAGAAGAAGAACAAGAACAAGAAAGAGAAGATCAGCAATTTTTTTTTCTCTGAATGCAGTTTCCATAATGGCACTTTGTCTAAAGAGGATGTTGATCTAATCCAAGCTGCACAATCAGTCAAGAAGGAAGAAGAACAATCAGCTCCAAGTCCTATTGAAGAGGAGAAACTGGAAGAGATCAAATTAGAGTTGAAACCGCTTGATGAAGGAAGCATTATTGAATTTTTTTGCTTTCATTTGAAGGGCCTGATTTGATTGATGAATCCATGAGGGAAGAAGAAAAATCAGCTCCAAGTCTAGTTAAAGAGGAGCATATGGAGGTGACCAAGATAGATTCAGAGGCACTGAATCATGAGCTGGTTACATAAGAGATTATAGACCCCTCTCCCATTCAACCTCTCCAAAATTTTGATTTTTGGAAGATTTTGAACTCACTAGCTTCATGTTTGAAGATGAAGCTTCATATGGTGAAAATAATGAATATTTTAAGATCACCATGCAAGAGGGAGAGACCTTACAATAGGACAAGTGAAGAGTTTGATTTCCTATCAGACTTAAAAGAATGTTTTGATAAGGAGGATCCAGTTGAAATTGCAATATTTTCTCCCCCATCATTCATCCTTCAACCACAAGAACTTGCTGCATGGAAGAGAACGTGCAAGCACAACCTGTAGTTTGCAACATGCCTCTTGAATCAAAGTTGGAATATTTTGATCTTCCAAAAGCCACACCTGCTATAGAGGAAGGGAAAGAGTATGAGGCTATCATCCCTCTCACATCATCCATCCAGGAAGATCTATAAGAAGACTCCATTTTTGGAGTTAAATATCGAGCAAAGATGGGAAAATTCAAAGGGTTGTACCTTGCCCAATCAGATACTTAGTTTCATTGGAGCCAAGGGAGAATCCAAAACAAGTCATACCCACTTTAGGGCATAAGGATGAGTGTCAAAGCACCAAGGGTCACCATCAACACCTCTATGTGTCTAACCAAAATCAGCTTGAGGAGTTATTTTCCATTAATTTTGATACCTTGATGATTTGGGTGGAAGATCGACCTCTTATTGGTTTCTCATTGATTATAACTACCATGTTTATTGCCAAATCATATACGTGGCTGCATTTTTTGAGAAAGGAAAGCTATTTCTCCCTACCTATGGCAGGATTTGTTTAAGCTTTTCTTTGATAGGGTTAGTGTAGGAGTAGGAGTAGATTTTATTTCAGTAAAACAAGTGCTTTTACACACTCTACATGTCTCATTTGAGGCATGTATGATTTTACCTTTGTACATAATTTTGTTCATATTGCTCCAGAGGTATAATGTGCCATGCCCTTTAGTATTCATGGTAGGGAGACCCATAGTTTCCTGTAACAGTTGCTAATTTAAAATGAAACAAATATAGAGCAACTAAAATCAGTTTTGAGATACCCATTTTACAGACTTGAAAATGAAGGAGAAAAGTCGACAAGGAGGCCAATAATGTTATACTAGACAAGAAGCTCAATGAGAAGGAAGATGTGGAAAGGAAAGTTTTCAGACTTCACATACAATTCAACTCAAGGCCCGAATCACCCAAGTATAAACGGACTTACGGGAGGTGCCATGTGTCAGCTTGGTGCATTTCCAAAAGGTCGAGTCCAAACAAGGTCCTCAAAAGTGTGTTGAGCCTCCACATTTCCGTGGTCAATCAAGATATATGGCCCCACCAAACAAAAGGGACTTAGCCAAAACAAAAGAAATAGAACAAAGATGTGAAAGGAGCCACACGTGAACTCGATGCAACTTCAAGGTTAAAATCCAAAGCGAGGTTCCCAAATATGGATGGAAATTCCACATGTCCCAGTCCGAAAAAGGGACAGAGCCGCCGCTTAATCAACTAAGTATAAGAGGGTCAGTGGAAGCCTCCACGTGCCTCATCGGCACAACTTCAGAAGTGAGACCCAAGGGACAATCCCTAAATGAGCACCATCTCTCCATGTGTATAGGGTCTAACAAAAGTCAAATGGGTAGCAAGCTTGAGACGACTAAGTATAGAAGAGCCACTGGAGGCCTCCATGCATCTAATCGGTGCATCTTAAAGGTTAATCCCAAGGGGTAGTTCCCAAATGAGTGTGGGTTCGCCATGTGGTCAGAATAAAAAATGGGGTAGAGCAAGCCCAAATCAGCTAAGTATAGAAGGATCAGCAAAGGCCTCCATGTGTCATCTCGCCACAACTTCAATGGGAAAATCTAGAGGCAGGTCTAAAATGTGCACTGAGCCTCCACATGTCTCAGGTCAGATATAAAGCCTCCACCAATATGAGGGACTTAGCCAAAACACAAAAATATAGAACAAGCCCATGAGATGGACATGTGGCCATGTTTCAGGTAAAAATTGGAAGGCATTCCTTGGAGGGAATTTTCACCAAAAGTGGGCCAGTGGGCTCGGGAAGAATTTTTGCTAAGTTATGTTTGCATGAACCGGTGGGAGATATTTTAGCATTTTGCACTTTCCACAAAAGGAACAAGTTATAATTGTGAGCTGCGAGTCCGGGAAGGATTTCTTTTTGGTTAGTGGAAAATGGGGCAGCATGCTCGGGATGACAAATGGAAAATGAGAAGGTTATAAGATTGCGGGCCCATAGAGGATTTTGGGAAAAAGTGAAATTTGGGCCTCATGGAGCTGCAAGAGGTTTTGTGAATTTTACATCTTTTTGCAAAAGGCGGAAAGTGAATTTCGGGCCCATGGATCTATTTTGTAAAACTTTTTGTTTTTCCATTTTTGTATAGATTTAATTCAAATATTCAAATAGGCATAACTTTCGATCCACTACTTGAAATTCTATAAATTTGGTACCATTAGAAAGGTCTCGACCTCCTCTACACCACAGAAACCTGAAACTTTATTTTTCACAAGCTTAGGTGACTAAAAATAGTAAAACATCTTTCATACCATTAATGTATGATCTGATTGCTTCAACAACCAAATCATATTTGATTTAATTTGTCATTCTTCCTTCTTCAACATGCTAAAAAGACATGGAGAGGCAGACTTGACAGATTGAAGGTAGATTTGTAGTGGCATTGATGGCTGGTAGCTGAGCTTCCAAATCAGATTTCCCACCTCCTTTTCTTCTCCTCTCTTCACTTCATCTATAAAGGTAAGATCTTGGCTCATTGTAAAGGGTTGGACATTTTTGTTTTGCACCCTCCCTTTTTCTCTAGTCTGCAGACGAATTCATGGAGTTTGAACCTTCTATTAAGACTGTAATGAACATTTTTTTCCTCCTACCCATTGTAATGTTCTATATCAACTGTGTAGCAATAATACATGTCTCTAGATGATTTCAACCCTCTCTTGTGTTCATTTCCTTTATCTAATATTTCATTGCAATATTGGTTATCTATGCATGGTGGTTGTATTACATTTTAATGGTCTATGTTTGATAGCAAAGCTGGTGTTCAACATTCCTTTAGTGCATCACCTCTGTTAGTTTAGGTTTAATTTCTTGCATCTTCTTAACCCTATCTCCTTGGAAAGTTAGAATAGATTTTAGAATAGATCCTCTGCAAATTTTATGTGTGCACCTAAATAGATGAATAAGAATCAACCTTCATCTAGAGATCTCTCTCAATTTCAAAGTCCCACACTTTGAGAGATGCTCCATGTTATGCAATCACACTAAACACTCAACCCATCGAGTTGTAGACATTCAAGGGTGCTGTGATTTTACAGTAATAGTTTTGGCACACCTGGTGGGATAGGTCTGAAGCACCTTACCACTTGATTTCATTAAGTTGATGTGTTCTTGGTGATATTTAGCCTTTTAAGGAACACAAAGAACATCTGCGACTCCATCTAGTCAACAACCCATTCTCTGAGTTGTAGACTTTCCTTCCATTAATTTTCACCCATCTTCATTCATCTTCCTTTCCACATCTCCCATTTTCTTCCATTCCATGAAGTTGTGCAATCATGACTTCATTTCCATCTTGGAATTCACACTTGCAACAACAATGTTATTCAGATCCATCTCCAGGTTACTTCAACACACCTCCAAAAAGGTTTCACAATGAAAATCAGCACTATGGATATCCAAGTGAGCAGATTCAAATCATTTTGGTCATTTTCCAAACTATACAGTTGTTACAGAGCATGGATATACAAATTTTGGAGGTAGTTCCACACTTGAAGAAGATAATTTGTACATGGAAACTCTAATAATGGAGGCTCGCATGGTACAATCGAGGCCCACAAAGGACAATTGAAAGCATTCAAAATTGGCTATAGGGCACCTTGTCCATGGGCTGGCCCTATGCCAAGACATTATAACCCTTAGGAGAATATTGAATTCATGGTTGAAATGTTGCCTCACCTTGCATAGTGGATTGAGGATATTGAGGCATATGAGCAAAGTGTGAGAAAACCTTGTCAATGGGTAAGTTAGTCACAAGATCCTTTTCCTTCATTTTCTCTTTCTCAAAGACTATCATTTCAACATGGTTAAGAGTCAATCCACTCAAGTGCTGCCCCAAGTGTTGATTCCCTTCTCCATCTCCTAATATTCCATCTCATCTTAGATTTTCTATCCTTTTCCCTCCCAAGTAGTCATTCCCTCCAAACAAACAAGAAGTTCCACTTCCCTCTGCACCAAAAACAATAGCAAAACTAGTTGAATCCCAACCTACCACTCCTCCTGCTTTCACAAGTCCATGTTGGGAAGAGACTTAAGAATCCAGTCAAGGAGAACAAAAAAAAAAGAGGAACCCAACATAAAAGGAATGATATAATATTTGAAGAGTTGGGCTGCCAGATTCTAGATTACAAAGATCCCCTTGATGCTTAAGCCAACATAGGAGGTCAAGCTTGAAGAGCAGGGGTGGCTAAGGCTGAGTTTGTAGTGGAAGAAGAAAAAGAACAAGAAGGATAAGATCAGAAATTTATTTTCTCTTAATTCAAAGTCCATAATGGCACTTTTTCTAAAGAGAATGTTGATCTAATCCAAGCTGCACAATCAATTAACAAGGAAGAAGAAAAATCATCTCCAAGTCCCAAGAGGATCAACTAGAAGAGATCAAATCAAAGTTTAAAAGCTTGATGAAGGAAGCATTATTGAAGATTTCTTACTTTCATTTGAAAGGCCTGATTTGATTGACAAATCCATGAGGGAATAAGAACAATCGGTCCAAGTCTAGTCAAAGAGGAGCATATGGAGGTGACCAAGAATGATTGGAGGCATTGAATCATGATCCAAGGCACAAGATATTATAGAGACCACTCTCCCATTTCCTCTCCAAAAGTTTTATTTTTTGGAAGAGTTTGAACTCACTAGCTTCGTGTTAGAAGATGAAGCCTAATATGTTGATAATAATGAAGATTGTAAAATCACCATGCAAGAGGGAGATACCTTGCTATAGTAGGACAAAGTGAAGAGTTTGATTTCCTATCAGACTTCAAAGAATGTTCTCATAAGGAGGAGCTAGTTGAAATTGCAATCTTTTCTCCCCCATCATTCATCTTTCAACCACAAGAACCTGTTGTTATGAAAGAGATTGTGCAAGCACAACCTACAATTTGCAACATGCCTCTTGAATCAAAGTTGGAAGATTTTGATATTCCAAAATCCACACTTACTGCAGAGGAAGGGAAAGAGTATGAGGCTATCATCCCTCTCACATCATCCATCCAGGAAGATCTACAAGAAGACTCCATTTTTGGAGTTAAATATCAGAGTAGTGGGAAAATTCAAAGGACCAAACCTTGCCCAATAAGATACTTGGCTTCATTGGAGCCAAGGGAGAAGCTAAAACTAGTCATACCCACTTCAAGGCATGAGGATGAGTATGAAAGCACCAAGGGTCACCATCAACACCTCAAAGAGTCCAATGCAAATCAACTTGAGGAGGTATTTTCCATTAATGTTGATACATTGATGATTTGGGTGGAAGATCAACCACTTTTCTAATTCTCACTTATAATAGCTGCCATGTTTTGTTCCAAATCATATATGGCAGCATGTTTTGAGAAAGGGAAGATATTTCTCCTCTTTGTGGCAAGATTTGTTTATCTATTTTCTTTAATAGGTTAGTGTAGGTAGGAGTATATTTGCTTTCAATAAAGAAGTGCTTTTGCACACTGCATGTCTCATTTGAGGCATGTATGATTTAATCTTTGTATATAAGTTTTGTTCATATTTATCTAGAGGTATAATGTGCCAGGATCATTAAGTATTCATGGTGGGGAGACCCATAGTTTCCTGTAACAATTTCTAAATTCAAAGGAAACAAATACAGAGAAACTAAACTCGGTTTTGAGATAGTCCATTTTCAGGGAAAGGTGAAAGCCCCATGTCATTACAATTCTCTACTCTCAGAAATCAAGATTTTCTTATGAAATTGAGAGTGTGGACAATGTGGGAAGGCTTAGTCAAAAAAACTAAGAATAGGTATGAAGTCGGGCTCACGGTTTCAAGGACAAGCTCAAAGTTATCAGATCGGGCTATCATTCATGACTCCATGCCCAATGGATGATTCAAGGCTACTAGTCTCTTCATCTAACAGGTAGATGTCCCCGTGAGTCACCAAATTGTTATCCCAAATTCACCCTAACAAATTTTGATCAAACACGAGACCCACACAAAATAAACATGAAGGAAACATTTGGCTTAGCTCGCAAGCCCACATTTCAAATCCAAGAGGCTCGAGAGAGTCAAATGTGGGACTATACAATGAAGGAGAAAATAAAATGCGAGGAGGCCAAATGATGTTACAAGAGCATTTCCATATCTTAAATCTATTTAAAGGGTATCAAAAGATGAGGAAAGGCTCATTTTTTTGGAAGGCATAGATTCAACTCGAGGAAATGACCTTCGCCCAAGTATAAATGGACTCGTGGGAGGTTTTATGTCTTAAATATATTTTTCGAATGGTTAGCTGAAAACATGGTCCTCAAATGGAGCATCCATGTGTCCAGGGTCGATGTATGGCCCTAAAAAAAAAAAAGGGAGGAGCCAAAACACAAAGAAGGGGAATAGATCTTGAAAGGAGCCACAAATTTTCGAGCTCAAAATAGTTAAAAGGGTCCCAAAATCAACTGAGCTTCCACATGAAGGAGAAAAAGGACAAACCACATTCCTAATTGCTCCTAAGTATAAAGATGAATTCAAAAATGGAACTCCATGTGCCTCATCTCCACGTGTCCAACTTGGAATGAGACCCAAGAGTCAAAATGGTCAACTCTCCACATGTCAAAGGAAGAAATGGGTGGGCCCTCAAAATTGGCTAAGTATAGAAGAATGTGCAAGTAGAGCCTCAGTGCCAATTCGATTGGCACATTTAAAGAGTTAGTCTAAAGGTGGAGTCCCAAATGAGTGCGAGTTCACCATGTGGTTAGAATAAAAAAAAATGGGGTAGACCGTTGAAAATCCATACTAAGTATAGAAGGATCGGCTGTCAAGAAGCCTCCACATGTGATTCAAGTGCAACTTGAAAGGGAAAATCTGGAGGGACATCCCAAATGTGCGTTGACCCTCCACGTGTCCCAATCCATAAAGTCCAATGGGAAAAGGGATTTTTAGCCAAAACATAAAAATAGTGAAAGTTTCAAATGGGCCACATGGCCATGTTTCGGATTAAAAAAAAGAAGGCGGGTTTGAACCCAAGATTTTTTTCCAAAGTGGGAATGAGGAAAAGGTCGGGAAAAATTTTTTTTGATATTTAAAGGGCCAAAAGGAGAACGTTGGCATTTTATCTTTACAAAAGGAACAAATTAAAGGGTGCCACATGTCCAAGCGGAACAAGCGGGTCCATGGGAATTTTTATTTTTGATTAGTGGAAAAATGGGGGAAAAGATAAATTCTAAACCCACAAATGGAAAATCATTTTTCCCTAATCTCATGCGGGCCAACAAGTCTTTTGGGAAAAAGGAAATTCAGGCATTGGAGCTATGAGAGTTTTTTGTGAATTTTGTGTTTTTTTGCAAAAGGCACAAAGTGAATTTTGGGCCCGTGGATCATTTTTGCAAAACTTGTTTTTTTGCCAACTGATTCGATTAAAATATTCAAATGGGCATGGAAGCATTTGACATGCTATGCCATTGGAAAAATTCATTTTTTGAAAGGTATCTACCCCCTATGCCACGAAATCCTGAAGAAAATTATTTTTCTAGGTTGGATGAGTGGAAAATAGAAAATCTCTTTCATACCATTAATGATATGATCCGATTGCTTCAAAACCAGTAAGTGACATATTAGATTTGGATTTTGATCCATTGATTTTCCTTCTTGAGCAACATGCAAAAATGAATTCAATACGTATGGAGAGTGGTTGAAAGATTATAGGTATTTTTAGGGGCATCTCTCCCATTCTTCTATATATTGTAATGAGCTTCCAAATCATATTTCCCGCCTTCCTTTTCTTCTCCTCTCTTGCTTCATTTATAAAGGTCGAAAAAGAGCTGAACCTCATTGTAAAGGGTTGGACATTTTGGTTTTGCACCCTTTTTTTCCTCTTATCATAAAATGAATTCATGGAATAAAAACCTTTATTGAGATAATGCATTTTTCCTCCTTGGCCATGTTGGATGTTTTCTTCAAATCTTGTGAAGGTAATAATACATGTTTTGAATGATTTCAAACCTCTCTTGTGTTCATTTCCTTTACATCTTTCATTGTGAATATTGGTTATCTATGCATGGTGGTCCATATTCCATTGTAATGGTCTCTGTGTTTTGATAGAAAATAGATGATCAACATTCCTTTGGTGCATCACCTCATTATTTTAGGTTTATTTTTTCTTGCATCTTCTTAACCCTTATCTTCTTGTAAGTTAGATTAGAATTAGATTATCTAGATCCTCTAATAACTTTTTAGGTAGATTAGGATGAGGAACCAACCTTCATCCGAGGCTCATTCAATTTCAAAGTCCCACACTTTGGAATGATCCATGTTATGAAATCACACCAAATGAGTCTTAGAAAATCATATAGATTACTCATTGGGGGTGTTGTGATTTTTGCACTAACAGTTTAGGTTTTATGGTTATGGTAAGGGATTATGGATTTTTTCATGGTTAAGGGTTTTTTAGGGTTAAGGATTTAATGTTTAGGGTTTAGGGTTCACCTAAGATTTATGGTTTAGGATTTAGCATTTATGGCTTAATGACTTTTGGTTTATGGTTTAGGGTGGGAGGTAGAAAGGAGAGAAGAATGTGGAGATGAAGATACTTTATCACACACTTATTTTATTGTGAAGAAGTGCATACAATATATAGGAGAAATAATCAACTACATTCCCCTAAACTGAAGGAGGAAGATTTGGATGAAGGAGAGAGAATAATGGAATACACCTAGAAGGAGAAAATAAAGGGATAAAATAGAACATTCTCTCCTAAAAATATAAACTATTCAATGTATGCTAACATTCCCCCCTTATTACATTATTCTTGCAAATGTGACCCCTGAAAAGTTCAAATTTCACTTTTCCAAGAGATTTAGTGAGAATGTCGGCAACTTGTGCTTCAGTAGGATAGTACTGGAGCTGAATTTGATGGTTCAAGATGTGCTCTCGAATGAAATGGCAAGCCAATTTCAATATGCTTTGTTGTTCATGAAAGACTGGATTCTACATGAGCTTCAACACACTCTGATTGTCGCAATAGAGAATAGGTGACTATTTTTCAGGAATTCCTAGGTCATCCAAAATGTGACATATCCATATCACTTTGCACACAACTCCTCGTGCGGTGTGATATTCTACCTCTGTGGATGAGATAGAAACAACATTCTGCTTCTTGCTTATCCACGAGATAGGTCCAGATCCGAGATGAAATATGTATCCTGTAGTTGACTTCCTGTCATCAACGCAGATCCCGATGGTCCGAGTCGACATATCCCTGTAAGAAGAATTGATCATTCTTCTTATATTCCAGACCATAATCAGTTGTTCCTCGGACATATCTCAAAACATGCTTTGCTACATTCCAGTGACATTTCTTTGGCTCTTGTATGAACCTGGAAAGATAGCTAACAGCATAGCAGAGATTTGGTCTAGTATATGTCAAATAGATGAGCCCTCCAACAAATTGCTGTAGAGAGTAGCATCTACTTGAGGTGAGTCCTGGAATCTTGAAAGTTGCAAGCCTTTTTCCATGGGAGTGGATATAGGTTTACAATCAGACATTCTATACTTTTCAGGAGTGTCTTGGCGTACTTTTTTTGGGAGACAAAATGTGATGCTCCTTTTGCCATATCTCCAAGCCAAGACAATAATGTAGTAGCCCCAAATCTGTCATGTCGAAGGTTCTTTTGAGATCATTCTTTACAATATCAACTTGATCTTCTGAATTTCCAGTGATCACAAGATCATCTACATATACAACAAGAATGAAATTTCTTTGCCTACCTTCTTTATATACAAATTCAAATCTGAGGGGCTACGAGTGAACCCATGCTTCAAAAGGTGATCATTGATCTTGATATACCATGCCCTGGGAGCTTGTTTCAGTCTGTAAAGTGATTTGATGAGACGACATACCTTCTTAGGCTGCTCTTCATCAACAAATCCTTCAAGTTGGGTCATGTATACTTCTTCTTTCAGATCACCATTTAGGAAAGCACTCTTGACGTCCATCTGCTAAAGTCTCCATCCTTTCTGTGCTGCAAGTGCACAAACTACTCTGATGGTCTTCATCTTCACAGTGGGTGCAAAGGTTTCTTCATAGTCGATGCCTTCTTTCTGAGCATATCCTTTTGCTACAAGTCATGCTTTATGTTTGTCGATGGATCCATCTGCCTTATATTTTGTCTTGAAAACCCATTTGCAGCCTATGGGTTTCTTTCCTGTAGGTAGATCGACAAGTTCCCATGTCCAATTTTTCATGAGTGAGTCATATTCTATATCCATGGCTTCCTTCCACTGAGTTTGATTGAGTGCTTCATGAACATTATCTGGCTCGGAGCTATTCATCAATGAACTCATGAGTGCAAAGTTTACCTCAATTTCTTGTTTGACTCCTTGTTTTGACTCCGGATGATGTATCGGGAGTTGTTGCAAATGTGAGTCCTTGATAGTTCTTTGTACCCACTTGGATGAGAACTTGATGCTTTTGAGAAGAACTCGTGTTTTGCCATGTGGATTGATGTGGAGTCACATTCTCCAGTTCTCCAAGGTCAACAAATAGTTCTCCTGGTAGCATTTCTTTTCTCTGAGTAGTCTCCTCTGGCTCATCATCTGATTCAGAGACTAATCGGTGAGATGTGTTTGGAAGTGGATCTTCTATTGATACTATTGAGTCAAAGGATGACTCATCACAAACCACATCCCGACTCTCGTATATTTTATTTGTCTCAGGATCCATGAGACGATATGCCTTCGAGGTAGTATTGTAGCCAAGAAGGATACATGGGAGTGTTTTTGGCTCTACCTTCTTTCTCTTTTGAGTTGGGACATGCATGTATGTTGTGCAACCAAATACTCACAAATGAGAAATTGATGGCTTTTTACCACTCCATACCTCTTCTGGCATCTTGTTCAGTAGAATCTTTGTTGGTGCCCTGTTGAGAAGATATACAGCCGTTTGTACTGCTTCAGCCCAATAGCGTTCTCCTAGCTTTGCAGTTGATAGCATGCAGCGAGCCATCTCCATCACTATGCGATTGCGATGCTCAACAATGCCATTTTTCTGGGGTGTGTAGGGAGCAGTCAGGTGCTGCTTAATGCCGTGATGGTTTAGGAAGGCCAAGAACTTCTTTGATGTGAATTCCCCCCCTCGATCTGAGTGGAGTAGAAGAAGTGGTTGTCCAGACTCTTTGACAACACGATGATAGAAGTTCTGAAAGTGTTGAAGAGCCTCACTTTTCTTCTTTAGGAAATATACCCACATCTTGCGAGAGTGGTCATCCACGAACAATTGAAAGTACTTGTATCCTAAAAACGAAGCAGGTAATGGGCCGTTCAGATCGGTATGAACTACCTCCAGACACTTCTTGGCATGGAAGGTGCTCGCTTGAAACGGATCTCTATGTTGTTTTCCTGCAAGACAACCAGGGAAAATAGGTAAGGAACTGGACAATTTGGGTAGTCCATGGACCATTATTTTGAACTCATTTGGTGCAATGAACTGACCGACAAGTGTCCATATCTAAAATGCCATAGGGCAGTTGATTCTATTGTTGAAGTAGATAAAGCTACTGCAGAAGATGAAACAATATCTAAAGCAAATAACTTATCTTTTACAAATGCTTTAGCAAGAATCATACCTTGTCGGGAGATTAAGCATGATTTAATGCCATTTTGAACAAGAAATTCTACCTTAAGGTGATGATTCAAGAGCTAAGTAACTGACAAGAAGTTGCTAGTCAAGCCAGAACATATAGTACCTTTGTAAGTGTACATTTTCGTGGTCCCAGAGGAATGGTGACATTCCCTATTCCTTCTTGCAATGTACTCTTTGTCATCCGCTATCCGAACTCGATCTCCAGTTGGTTCTTCGTATAGTGAATCAAACAACTTCTTGTCACCTGACATATGCTTGCTTGCACTGAGTCTATCAACCAGACTTTCTTCGTGGGCTGAGAAGTTTGAGAGACGAGTACAAGATTCTTACTACAATGGGCTCCTTCTGATGTATCCTCATCAGATTCATCATCTTCTTGTTGGGCTGCAAGATGTCCCTTGTGCTTTCTCCAATGGGGACATCATTTAGACTTTTGAAAATCTTCGCGCCCGGATGTGCTTGTATGGCTTGAAGACCCTTGTTTCAAGCTATTATGCCAGTAGTGATCAGTGTCGTGAGTATTGGTTCTGCAAATGTGACACCATCTCTTTGACTTTTGATCTTTCTTGTTGTTTGGGTTGCTACTGATTTGGCTTCTCTGGGGGACCTTTCCGATTCTTCTGGCCACGGTAAGGCTTTGAGAACAAGGATTTGTCCTGAGACTCCTCATGGGATGAAGTGATGGCCTCTTCCTGCTGCAGCAAATTCACAAGCTCTTCGAATGTCACTGTTTGTTTAGACACATTTAGTGTCATAACAAACACTCAAATTGAGAAGGGAGTGCTCTCAAGGTGATTGCGACGAGAAGTTTATCGTCCACCATTTCACCGAGTGCTAATAACTCCGATCTCAACTCAGCCACGTGACGAAGAATTCCTCCACTTTCTCGTCTAACCCCATAGAGAGGGTGTGTAGCTTTGACTGAAGATGAAGAATCTTTGTCTGATTTTTGGCTTCATAAATGGTTGCCAACTTGTCCTCAGGCCTCCTTGGGTTTCTCCGCATTCCGAACATGCGGTTGCACATCATCACCGAGCATCGAGCATTATCAAGCATCAAGGATTTAGCACTAGCCATGTCATATTTTACTAGTTCATCGTGGGTGTGGGAGCAGCAGCACAAACCGTGACAATTCCCATAATCCTTCAAATCAAGGATTATCTTCATTTTTGTCTTCGTGCCGCAAAATTAGGCCCTTTGAGCAACCGAGCATCGATGAGTAACTTTGGAGCGTATACATTGTAATAAAAATATTTATTTATTTATTTGAAAAAGGTATTACAATTTGGACTCACCTGCCGAGAATGACTTGCTCGTAGATGCTCGTAATATTCGCGCGCCGTGAGACGGCGACGCTTTGTAGGGCGTTCTTCTTCTTCGCCACAACTGCGCCGTATCCGGCTTCTAATTCTTCCCGTACTCGCTTTGCTTGAAGCTGACGTGGAAAAGAAAGTACTCAAGGAGTCCTTCTCGAACAAGTTTGTCGAATGCAAGATTGCCACAATTTTTAAGCTCGCTCAAAGAAGGCAAAGTAGAACCCGGAGCTCTCGTGAGCTTCTCCACGGTGTTCTCCTCTTGGGAGTTGATGTTGTGGCTTTCAGCAATGGCGACCGTGTTGTTGACGCTTTCAATCGAGTTGTCTACACTCGACATTCGATGTAGTGTAGAAGAGACTATTGTAGACTCAAGATTACCTCGAAAACGCGCACGTGCAAGGCCCTCCTCTTCCACGGGAGGAGTGGCAATAACAACGGGGAGCCGAGGCCCTGCCAAATTCGGCACTCAGGCTCAGCGCTCTCTTGAGAAAAAATCTCACGTTTCAGAAGCGTAATTTGAAAACAAATGTGGCTCTTGTCATCTTCCCACTTATTCTATGTGTGTTGCTGCTCATCTTGCAAGAGGTGGTGAACCATCAACTGAATTCCTCTAAGTATCGATGTGGTTGCAAGTGTGTACAAACAGATGGGACTGGTAGCTGTCAAGAGGTCTGTGGTATAGAGTATTCAAATTTGGATCAAGTTGGCACTTGTCCGATACCAAGCCCTCCAAAGTGGACCGCCTTTCTGCAAGTGCCGAGGCTTCTCCTTACGCACTCCACACGCCTTTCTCTTCTACGCCAATCAACTATCAATCAATCCTCACGCAGCAGCAAAGTGTATAGTCTAAGATGGTGGATTCTCCTATTACTTCGCCTTCTCCTTGTATATTGCGATCTCGCTCAGCCCAATAATGCGGGCGCGGGCGTAAGTCTTTGATATGCGTGGTGGTGATCGCCACCGATGATCCCAAGCAGCAACACCATCTGCGGATCCTCCTCGCCTCGCGTTCAAGTTGTAGCATCCGCCGCAGCTCACCGACATCGACAGGCGCCGTGCTCAACACAGCAGTCGCCGTAGGTTCTCTCCTACGTTTTATATGGAGCGAGCAAGCCGCAAAGAACAGCTTCTCCACGTCCAAGAGCGAGTTTTCTGTGCGCCGTAACATCATCGATGACAAAGATCTTGGCTTGCAACCAGACCGAACGTGCTTTCGATACAAATCGAGAGCAACAGAGAGAAATAAGAAGAGATAGATAGATTTATCTCATATTATTCTGAAGAGAACAATGCACACGTCCAGTTTATATAGGACAGAAGAAACTAAACTGACTTCCTAACAATGCTGGGAAGATCCACAAAAGTGGCAGAGAATAATGTGATAACAGGATAAGAATAGACAGCTAAGAAATAACCAACGTATCCTATAGCTAATAAACAACGTATCCTAACAAATGGGCACAAAGATTAATGGAAGACTCATTTTAATGAGGACATGCTAAATACAAGTAGTATATGACAATAATAATGAGAAAGGGTGCACAAGGGTTATGATGGGCAACAAGTGATATGTCCTCATCGGTAAAAGAGATCAAATGGGGTAAAGTACAAAGAGATTGAATGAGATGGGAAAAAGCTTCGTTAGAGTGCTCTAGTCTCAAAACCCTAATTCGGCATGGTTGTTAATTGCCTCTCGAATACTCTGTCGGTGGCCAAACCTGGATTCTTGGATGAAGTGGATGACACCCGCACAAGAAGAAGAAGAATGGGTCAAACTAACATAATTAGCCAAACCTACGAACATATTTCTAAGTGTTGCACTATATTACGAACTCGATGTAGTTCTAGTGAGTGTGTGTATTTTGTGCCCTAGGTTCTCTTGTACTAGTTACACTTTGTGAAATAGCAAGCTATGGTAGCTATAGAAGATGTAGATAGTAGAATATAATGAAGACAATCCCTCATCCTCTAATAATGTGTGTGATGCATACTTTCCTTGCTTGAACGTAAGTGGTGTGATGGATGTAACCCTAGATGGTGTTGGTATCCAAATTGATTCTCCTCAAAAGCTAAGTAGCATCATGGTTTGATAGGAAGCTTAGAGACAGATAGATCATAGTGAGTCATTTTGTAGCTAGGGATGGGATCTAACTGGCCCTTTTTCACTCAGATGTGGAGAAATGGATAACACCTTAAAAGGATATGATCTTATCCTAACTATTTTAGGTTGTGCCTTTCAACCAAGGTAAGAGAACCTATTTTGTAACCTTTGTTATTGAAGAATGCTACTAAATCCTTCTTTTGCACAAATTTTATGGAGAAGACCTTGGAAAAATATGATCAACACACCAAATCTAAATCTTATGACTTGTCACTTCCAGATTATGGAGATATTTTCAATTCGAGGAAAAGGTTACTAAAGACATTTGGAATCCTGATTGTTTCTACATGTTTTGGTAATAGAAATTATGCATTTGTACACACAAAGGAAAATTAGGGGTAGTACAGGTAGGATTGGTTGTTTTTAAATGATCTTTTTGTGGGAGGTGAAGCAAGATGGACTGGTTCACTGAATTTGAAATATTTTACAAAAATGGAAGGCTAAATCAATAGAATGCTTCAGAAAGCTAAAATGTTCCTTCAACAAGAAGGTGTGCATCAATGGAGGCCCAAATTAACACTTTTTCACACAAAATATGAGATTATAGCATGAAGGCTCAAGTTAGAAGACCCAATAAAACATCAAAATATAAGATTAATCACACCTGAGGTATACCCAAAGGCTTACAAACAATATCTGTCATCATGTGAAAGAAAAGTGATTTTAAATCATTTATTTCATTCACAGATGGAAGCTCTTTTAAAAGATGAAATTGCAGATGCCACTAAACTATCACAAGGATTGAGATCTATGTGATTGAGATGGATTTTGATACAAGATTGTAATATGAAAAAGAAAACTATTTACAAATAGTAAGAAATGAAGCGCAACACAATTTTTCTCGAATTCAACACGTATTTACTCAAATTTGATTAAATTTATCGCTGGGGGAGAGTTTATGGAACAATCTCAGAGCTTGTCAATGGTCTTACACTTGAAACCACCTTGAAATGATCAAGTTTAACCTAAAAGAAATAAACAGGTTCCTCAGACGGCTTCTCGAAAAGATGGGCTCTGTCAAATTTTCTTCTTAGGATTTTTCTCCAACCTCTAACACTCCAACCCTTTGCATGAAAAATTCATGCAATTTATATCATTTTACAATAGATTTTTCCCCAAAAACAAAACATTCAATGTACCAATTCTTGTTACGATCTCGATCATGATTCCCGTAATCATATTTGCAAAAAGGTGTCAGGTGCTCAGGGGGGAAAATCTCTTCAAATATCTCCAACATTCAACTCTTTCATCTAGTAAATCACTCTTCGTCTCCTATGCCAACTACTTCTGCCCCTAATCTGTTAAATATGGTTCTTTACGTGCCAAGGAGGGAATAATGGAAGATCAAATCAAACCCAATAGTCAAATCACATTTTATCGGCAAAAGATGTCTTCAGATCTTCCCCACCAAACCAAGATATCAAATTTATTCTCCTCTTTGTTTGGCGTGTAGGAGACATCAAGAAATTATGAATACTCACATCTCTAAGATCTTTTGATTAAAAATGGTGGGAGAATCAGATACAAATGCACAACTGCCATTGATCTCTATTTTGAATTTGGACCGTCCATGTGGAAGATCCAATTTAAAACGGGCCTGGGGTTCCTTTTTTTTCCTTTACAACCTTTTGAAAAAATGTAAAAATTCTCATTTTCCTCTACCTCTTTGCCTTTAAAAATGGGCCCGACACTTGTCCTAATGTGGGTCCTAGCGGAAATGTGCTCTCTTTTGAACTTTAACCCCTTTTTTCAAAAAAAGAAAATTTTCCAAATTTTCCTCAAAAGTCTACACCTCGCCGTTGACTTAAAGCAAATTTTGACTTATCCTTTGTCGGGCTTGCATGCCATTTTGATGATTTTAACCCTTTTGATGATAAGAGACAAAATCCAAGTTTCCAATGGTTTCCCCGCCTTTCTAACTTTTCAAAACCAATTTTGACTACCCTTTATTAGGCTTGCGGGCCATTTTGATATTTTTAACCCTTTTGAGAATAAGAGGCAAAAAACCCTTGTTGCCTTTCGACGATCCTTTCCCACCTTTCTACCTTTTCAAACTGCCACGCATCTCAATGGTGCATCCTCAGATGGTCCCCAAAATTAGAGACCCTAAATGAGTGAGGGCTCACCATGTGTCCTAGCCCGATAATTTTTTTTTGAAATTTGAAAGCTCATCTTAAAGGGTCATCTATCCAAGGTCCGAGGCAGTTTCCTTTAACCTTTGAAACTTCCAAGCAACAGGAAAAGTGAGCGGAAGCTTCCAAGTGTCCTCCCGACAATTTTCATAGAAAAACTCAAGGGACAAATGCCAAACAGCGCGCTCCCTCCATGTGTCCTTGTCCCACCAAAAACTATACTAGCCGCATAAAAAAATTCTAAGTCCTGGGAAAAGCAAAATGAAGTCCTCCACGTGTCCTCCTGCGCAACTCCAAGGAAAATAAAAAAGTGAACCTTCAAATGAGCACCATTCTTCCACGTGACAGGGTTTTGGGTTGAGGTGATCCATAGAATTTTTAGAGTGCCCCACCAAGCCGCATCCAACCAAAAAGTGACCACGTTTCCTTTTGATGCAAAGATGTAAATTTGACTAGGAAAACACCCACAAACCGTAAAATGTAGGAAAATAATTGTTTTAGCCTGTAAATGAAATTTTCTCCAAGGATGAAGAATTTAGAAATGTTACAAGGTTCAAACACATTCCCAAGCTACATCCATTCATTTTCTTCAAGTATTTTGGATAAAAATGACAGGGACGACGATTCTCTAATGTGGAAAACATAAAGAACGGAAAACTTGAGTTTTTTACACCCAATTTATAGACTTTTTAAGATGAAAAAGAAATGAGGAATCAAATACGGATCCATATGTGATCCTCATCCCATGAAAGGATTGATTACGATAAAAAACTTGAAGACAGAGTCTTTTCAAGAACAACACAGGAGATGAAATGTGAAATAGGCCACAAATTAAGAGATTTCAATAGAAAATGGGGTGAGACCAATCTGAGCACCAACATCGGCTCGACGCAAGGATGGGCACATCTTATGAGTGCCACAAGGACAAAGGTAGACGAAGTGCCAAAAATATCCATTGGGAAAAGAAGTCATCTTAGAGAGTAGAAAACCGTAACCATTTCCAAAAAAACTAAGAAACCAAGCAAAACCAGGCCACCAGGACTATAACAAACAAACAACACAAAAGACAACAAACAACCAACAAACTATACACCGTAAAATGATATTCACCCTAATTCTAGGGAATAAATCCAAGAAATTCTTCAAATGCCTCGCCATTAATAGGCAATTCAAGCAATTCCCCATCTAATTCCTAATCCTAATATCAATGGAGTAAGGGCCCATCCATAATGCGTCAAATTTTCCATGCTTTCCCTTATCCTCATGCCTGTTATCCCATAGCAAAGCACGCGATCTCCAACATTGAAATATCTTAGAGTTACCTTCTTGTCAAATAACTTCTTCATCTTTTCCGAACTTTACATGCCTTTGGTGGGATGTCATCCTTTCTTAATCAAGTTCAACAATCTAGTTAATGTGAGCATCATATGGACTAAATTCTTGATCTTCCAGTTGTTGAATGAACTAATATGAGGATAATTTCACATGCAGGGGCAGCAGGGCTTGATTTCCATACACCAACTCAAATGGACTCTTTCCAGTGGCCCTTTTAATAGTAATTCGATCAGCCCAAACAAAAACTTCAACTGCTCACCCCATTTTCTTTTGTTCATCTCCAAGGTTCTTATGATAATCTTCAGCAATTTTTTATTATTGGACTCAGCTTGTCCATTTCCTTGGGGATTGTAGTAAGAGGCATATGTCAAATTGATCCTAGACTCTTTGCACATTGCCACCAAAGGTTTAGCTCAAGCTCATGGCATTATTAGCAACAATTTTAACTAGAAATCCAAACCTCGCAGATGATATAGTTCAAGATGAAGTCCACGACAATTTGGTGTGTTGCTCTCTTTATGGCTACAAGAATCCACATATGGCCAACACTTGAAGGGTCTGAAATCTCACCAATGAAATCCATTCCCCATTGCTTGAATGGGGCTTCAATTGATAAAGTCAGTAAAGGCAAGGATCCCGAAGCTTTCATTCTTCCAAAAAAAGGTGGCAACTTTCACATCTTCTAACAAAAGAGTTATATCTTTGAAGAGATTTGGCCACCAATAACCAACCCTCAAGATCTTGTGTGTTGTGAATCTTCCAGAAAAATCCCCCCACAAAATCCTCCATGGAGATCAGATATTATCTTGGGGGCCTCATCTTCAGTAATGCACCTTAAGAGAACTCCCTCAGGGTTCTTCCAAGCTAATGCATAATTAGTAAAGACTTATTTTCGGGAGGCCAACTTAAGAGATCTTTTCTAGTTCTTAATCAATTACTCAGGGCAACATAAATGTCTAAGATAAAAAATCACATCTTTGTACCACTCAAAACTCATCAACTTTTCAAAGACACCTACCCTTTCTTCTTATACCTCATTTACCTCAATAGTTTGCAAGTTGCTCTCATCCATAAGCTTAACCAAGCCCAAACCTATTATCAAATTTGTGGTTTGGATATCCATGTCATATTCTTGCAACTTGTTCACCCATCTACATCTTTTTCTTGAGACCTCCATCTCTAATAAGATGTCCTTCACCATGGTGTGGGGAACATAAGCAACAACTTTAGAGCTCAAAATGTAAGGCCTGAAAACCTTTGTTGCTTTTACCAAGGAAAATTCTTGCTTCTCCATAATGGTGTATTTTAGCTCAGCCCCTTGCAATGCCTTACTGAAAAGGAAATTGGCCTCTCCCCTTCATCATCCTTCTGCAACAAGACAGATGCAATAGTGTTCTCTGAAGCAAAAGAAAATAGTTGGAAAGGCTTCTTATAATCTAGAGCTACTAAAATAGGGGCATGTTTTAATGCCTCTTTGATCCCATTGAAATCTTGAATGGCATCCTCTTCCCATTTGATAACTTGGTCCTTCTTTAGCATGGAAGTAATTGGAATGGTCAACTCAACAAAGTTTGATATGAATCTTCTGATAAATTTTATCTTCCCAAAGAAGGACTGAATTCCTTTCTTGGTTCTTGGAATTGGGACCTTGTTGATGGCCTCTACCCTTTCTGGATCAATCATTACCCCCTCTTGTGACACAATGTGACCAAGCAACTTTTCCTTCTGCACTCCAAAATGACACTTCTTTGGATTGAGTGAAATGCCATATTCTCTACACCTTATCAACATTTTTCTAAGTGTTGCAAGTGATCACTTCTCTTCCTAGAAAACACACTCACATCATCATGGTAAACAAAAATAAAATCATTAATGTAACCAACAAAAGAAACATCCATTGCTCTTTGAAAATTTTCTCATACATTCATCAAACCAAAGGGCATCCTCACATATACATAAGTTCCCCAACGAGTAGTAAAGGCTATCCTGATTCTTTCTGATTCCTTCACCACAACTTGGTTATAGCCAGATAAACCATCCAAGGTAGAAAGAAGCTCAAAACAAGTCACTAATTACGGCATGTTTTCCATGTTTGGTAAAGGATAATTATCCTTCATTGATGTTCTATTTAGATTTCTGAAATCCACACACATGCCCTAATGTCACCATTCTTTTTTCTAACTAGCACTAGGTTTATAACCCAAGAAGAATATCTTATGGGCTGAATAATCCCTCAATCCCTCAGTTTCTTCAGTTCTTCTTACATTTTAAGAGATAGGAGTGGATTGATCAGCCTCTATTTCTGCCTCAATGGCTTTACATTGTATTCCAAGGGAATATCATGTTAAAACAAATCCTCTCTGTATGCCTTTAGTTCAGAATAAGTCAAAGCTAGGAAATCTTGATATTTTTTCAACAATTGGACATAGGAATACTTCTCCTCCTTGCTGATATTGCTTCCTAGCCAGATTTCCTTGATTTCTCCTTTGTACCAAGGTCATGCTCCTCAACATCCCTTAAGGATTCTATATGTTTGTTAATAATGCACTCAACATTATCAAATTTTATTTCAAGAGAAAGAAACCCTCTAGGAATGGTATTAGTGTTTAATTGGATGATGCCTTTGCCAAAAAATGTTTCTTTACCCTCTATTGTACACACCATTGGCTCCCAATCAATGTATTGATCAGAAAAATCTCCTTTGTTCTACAAAAATATTCTGGCCTGAGCATCATCATCAAAAATTTACCAATGTTTAATGTTGTCAGGGACAGATGGCCTTGTTAACACCTCAACATCATATTCACAATATGGGGACATTGTACAATTGTCAAACCGAGATCCCAACACTGCAAGTTTTTCTACCAAATCATTGAACTTTCTATCATGATGCAAAATGTTGAATGAATCAAACATCTCAATAAGATCCCAAACTACATGCTTGTATTATTTCATTCACTGATTTTTGTGGCATAAAGTTTTCTGACTTTCTTGACAATTAATTTTGAATCTCCTTTGACAATGATGTCCTTAACACCATATTTCCAAGAAATTATTCAAACCTAACAACAATTCCTCATACTCAGCAATGTTGTTAGTGCACTCAAAGTTGAGTTTGAAGGAAAAACAAACTCTTCCTGGCCTGGAGAAATCAGAACAACACTAGCACCATTTCCAAACTTGGAGCAAGCTCCATCAAACAATAAATTCCAAGGAGATCCTACCTATTCAAGACACTTGCATTCTTCAATTTTGTGCTCCTTTCCATTAGCAAATCCTACAAAGTTATCAACATCAACACTTGTGTACAATACTTCATAGGATGTATTGTTGGGATCTTCAATAAGGTGCAACATCTTCTTTTCTCGATACAACCTAACAAGACTGCCCTCAATTGAGATGGTGGCATAGGACATATCCATTTGAAAACTCCCACCAACACTTACAGCCCATTTTCTAGACAAAAACATACCCCACTTGACTGGGCAATCAACAATGACAACATCAAGTTTTAGGTTCTTACCTGGGTAAGTGGAAATTTACACCATAAACCTTTCACACATCCCACCAGTGGCACTTCTCTAGAGACCATGGTAGTGCATTTCCCATATATTGTTGTTACTTTGATATCCAACTCAATCATGACTTCTAGAGGCATAAAATTTCATGATGCCCCGAAAAAAACATACACTTGTGTAGCAATCTGTCTTAATGATCAAAGTGGTGAAAAATGGATCCACATTTAGCTAAGATTCAACCAACGATGTTCCTAAGTAAACCTCGGTGTGGTTCACCTAATTCTTCCAATGCTGATGGTGTTTCTAGTTCTTCCATAATTGGAGGAGTCTCCACAATGTTTACATTCCTTCCTATGGTAGTGTTCTCTTCTTTCAGTCCCATGTACTCAAATGCTCTATTTTTGTGCTCAGAATCCTAAGAAACTCAACAAATGGAACACTAACTTTGATTTGGCTCAAATTTTGGGCAATTTCATATGGAACATGCTTCGGCAAGGAAGTATTAGAAGGGAGATTAGCAAACTCATCAGATGGCATGGGATTCTTGACGCTTGGGCATGAGGAGAAGTATGAATTTTGTTTTGGGACATCAAGGCCTTTGGAAGGTGTATCTTTCTTAGAGCCTCTTTAGGAATACTAGTAATCAATGGAGTTTTAGGTTTGGCTTTAGGCCCTTCTTCTCCTTTAACAACTATACTCCTAGTATTATAATCCTTTTCTTGAGCAGAACAACGTTTATCAATAACTGCCTATCTTCCTCCGAAGGGACTCCTCCATCATAATTATTTATCTTTAAAGCTCTAAAATACTCAAAGTCATTATTAGGTATTTCAAAAGCTTGCACAATATCTATTTCTAAAGTATGAGAAGGAGGAAGAAGTGGTACCCTATGAATGTAGTCCCAAAACATTGCAGCAGTTCGAGCACTTATCACTTTAGTTGAAGTTCTCTTTTTGTGAGCTCGTGGAGCAACCCATCATGCAAACATCATCATCATTATCATCATCAGCTTCTTCTTCTTCTTTCTGATCTACTTCACATGGAGCATGGGGCATGAAACATCTATCACACCAATCAATTACATTTGTTTCTTCCACAACAATAACTCTAAAGATCCAAAGGATCAGGCACCATTTTGTTTTCCCTACCTTGGGGTTGTTTATTTCCAAATCCAATAGGTCCCTTACCTCTTTCATCAGATATCTTCTCATTTATATGATGATTTGTAAGTCATTCTTGGCCTTTTTTTCTTTGTGCTGACCTTGTGAACTCTTCCCAACTCCTTTCTCTACCCGAGCTATTTGTAGGAGATTCCTTTGACAACCCCTACCAAAGTTTTTACAACTTCCTCCAAATAAACCTTTACTTGTTTGATATTTTTTTTGGCTTAACCAAACTTCACACCATCCCTCTTAGATGGTTTTACAATTTCCTTGATATTGTTCTCAATTTGCAGAGCCATGGTGAAGGCCTTCCTCAAATTAGTAAGGTTTTTGTCCTCAAGTAGTAAACATATTTTTATCAAATGCATCGAATATTTGATCAAACATGATTCATCACATGGCCTCAAGTTAATAGGAAATTTTCTCAAATTATTATTGGATATCATATTAAAATCATGGACTGAAACCTAGGGTCTGCTTTTTCACCATACCGCAATCTAAATGCATTGTTCATTTCAGTCCAAGAATCAATAGAGTTATCAGGAAAATATTTATACCAATCCCTTGCATCCTCTTCTAATGTATGAATAAACAATTTGATGTATACATCTTCAAATTCAATCTCAAATTCTTCCATCATGTTGATAAAAAGCTTTAAATGTTGATCACCAGTTATAGCATTATTTCCTTGGAACTTTGGTAGTCTATTTCTTACATCTTGAGGAACTGCATTTGGATAACCAGCCATCCCTCTAAAATTTATAGGACCAAAGGTATTTACAACAAATGGAGGTTTGGGTGGGGGATGGGCCATGTTGTTTTAAGGAGGTGACCTTGGAGGAGAATCAAACTGATAAGGGACAAGGGGTCTTTGAAACACAGGAGTATAACTTTCAAAATGGATATCCCCTAAAGGTTATGTTTCTTGGAAAACCCTATCAACTTTTGAAAACACAGGGGAAAATGAGAAGAAAACTTTTCAAATTCAAATGAAGGCCCCTCTCCAGATGGAGAATTTAATTCCACAAAAATACTACCTGATTTAGAAGCACTTGAATGACAATCTTCAATGATAGGCTGATCACTTTCATCAATGGGGATTTATTTTCTTGATCGCTAATCTCTAACAACCCTCCGTGATCTTCTTCCTTCTAACTTTTTTTTCTAAGCTCTAGGAATAATGTCCTAGTAGGATCCTTAGTGAAGAAAGATCTTCTTCCTTCCATATTTGCAAAGATTAGTAACAAATCTCACTTGACAGAGGTTAAGACACTGGTATTTATCAAAAATCATATCAACATGGAGTCACCACTAAGGATTTCCACCTTAGTTGTGAAAATGCACTAAAATATGATCTGTCAAATGTCTATCAACACTAGAAACTAGAAATGAAAGAACTCGACCTTCCTTTACTAAGATTTGTCAATGAAACCTAGTGAAAAACTGTAGAGACTGGAAAATTACACACAAGATTTAGTTACTTTGAACACTTACAGGTATGAACACAGATGATGTTGAAATAATGTCCTAGCACTTAGAGTGTATAAGCAAATGTTTACTGTGGTCTAAATATGAACTGAAGTCACAATGTCCCCGAAAAACGGCACCCAGATGTGTGTTGTTGCCACAAAAATAAATCTTAGAGCTCAAATAATCCCCGGTAATGATGTCAAGTATGTTGTTACTACACAAATAAATCTTGGAGCTCAAAATAGTCCCCCCGGTAATGGCACCGAAGCGTGTGTTGTTTCCGCACCAATAAATCTTGGAGCTCAAATAGTCTCCAAAACAAAGGCGAAGCATGTTGGTATCCAAATTGATTCTCCCTCAGAAGTTGAGAAGCATCACAGGTTTGACAGGAAGCTTAGAGATAGATAGATCATAGTGAGTCATTTTGTAGCTAGGGATGGGATCTAACTGGAATTTTTTCACTCACATATGGAGAAATAGATAGCACCTTAAAATAATATGATCTTATCTTAACTATTTTAGGTTGTGCCTTTCAACCAAGGTATGAGAACCTATTTTGTAACCTCTGTTATTAAAGAATGCACTAGTAAATCCTTCTTTTACACAAATTTTATGGAGAAGACCTTGGGAAAATATGATCAACAAACCAAATTTAACTCTTACGAGTTGTCACTTCCAGATTATGGAGATATTTTCAATACAAAGCAAAGGTTACTAAAGACATTTGGAATCCTGCTTGTTTCTGCATGTTTTGGTAATAAAAATTATGCATTTGTACACACAAAGGTAAAATAGGGGTACTATAGGTAGGATTGGTTTTTTTAAATGAATATTTTGGTGGTAGGTGAAGCAGATGGACTTAATTCACCAAATATTTAAGAGATTTTACAAAATGGAAGGCTAAATCAATAGAATGCTTCAGGACAACTAAAATGTTCCTTCAACCATAAGGTGTGCATCAATGGAGGCCTAGATTTGCACTTTTTCACACAATCTATGAGATTCTAGCATGAAGGCTCGAGTTAGAAGACCCAATAAAATATCAAAATCTAAGATCAATCATGTCTCGAGGTACACCAAGAGGCTTACAAACAATCTTTGTCAACAGATGAAAGAAAAGTGATTTTAAATCATTTATTTCATTCCCGATGAAATCTCTTCTGAAAAATGAAATTGTAGATGCCACTAAACTATCACAAGGATTGAGATCTGTGTGATTGAGAGGAATTTTGATACAAGATTGCAATAAGAACAAGAAAAACCATTTGTAGACATTTAGAAATGAAGCAAATACAATTTTTCTTGAAGTCAACATAGATTTACTCAAATTTGATTAAATTTATCAGCAGGGGAGAGTTTTTGGAACAATCTCAGAGCTTGTCAATGGATGTACACTTACAACCACCTTGACATGATCAAATTTAACATAAAATAAATAAACAGGTTCCTCAAACGGCTTCTCAGAAAGATGGCTCTGTCAAATTTTCCTCTTGGGATTTTTCTCTGACCTCTAACACTCCAACCCTTTGCACGACAAATTCATGCAATTTATATCATTTTACAACATATTTCCCCCAAAAAACAAAACATTCAATGTACTAGTGCTTGTTACGATCTCGATCGTGATTCCTGGAATCAGATTTGTAAAAAAGGTGTCACGTGCTCAGGGGGGAAAATCTCTTCAAATATCTCCAGCATTCAACTCTTTCATCTAGCTAGATCACTCTTCATCCAAAGCACCAACTACTTCCACCCCTAATCTGTCAAATCTGGTTCTTTGCATGCCAAGAGGGAAAAATTGGAAGATCAAATCAAACTCGATAGTCAGATCACATTTTAATGGTGAAAGACATCTTTAGATCTTCCCCACCAAACCAAGATATCAAATTTATTCTCCTCTTTGTTTGGCATGTAGGAGACATCAAGAAATTATGAAGACTCACATCTCCAAGAGCTTTTGAGTAAAAATGGTAGGAGAATCAGATATAGATGCACAATTGCCATTGATCTCTATTTTTAATTTGGACCATCCATGTGGAAGATCTAATTTAAAATGGGCTTGGGGTTCCTTTTTTCCTTTTACAACCTTTTGAAAAAATGTAAAAAAATCATTTTGCTCCGCCCCTCCGCCTTTGAAAAATGGGCCTGACACATGTCCCAATGTGGGTCCCAGTGGAAATGTGCTCTCTTTTTATACTTTAACCCCTTTTTTCCAAAAATGATTTTTTTCCAAATTTCCCCAAGAAGTCTGCACCTCTGTCGTTGACTTAAAGCAAATTTTGACTTATCCTTTATCGGGCTTGCGGGCCATTTTGATGATAACATGCAAACAATCCAAGTTGCCCTCGATAGTCCACCTCCCCGCCTTTCTGACTTTTCAAATCCAATTTTGACTACCCTTTGTCGGGCTTGCAGGCCATTTTGATAATTTTAACCATTTTGAGAATAAGAGGCAAAACTCCAAGTTTCCTCCGATGGTCTGCTTCCCCACCCTTGGGACTTTTCAAACTACCATGCGTCTCAATGGCACATCCTGAGATGGTCCCCAAAAGTAGAGACCCTAAATGAGTGTGGGCTCACCACGTGTCCTAGCCCGATAGAATTTGTTTGAAAGTTGAAAGCTCAATGGAAGGCACCCTTTTTCTCGGGGTCTCGAGGAAGTTTCCTTTAAACGTTAAAAGTCCAAGCAAAAGGAAAACTGAGCGGAAGCTTCCAAGTGTCCTCCTAGCGCTTTTCATAAACAAAACTCAAGGGCCATTCCCAAACATGCACGGTCCCTCCACGTGTTTTTGTCCCACCAAAAAATATACTAGCTGCATAAAATTTTCCCTAAGTCTGGGAAAAGCAACGGAGTCCTCCATGTGTCCCTCCTCATGCAACTCTAAGGAAAAATCAAAGGGTGAACCTTCAAATGAGCGTCGTTCTTCCACGTGGATAGGTTTTTTGGCCGAGGTGATCCCTAGAAGTTTTAGAGTGCCCCGCCAAGCCATGTCCAACCAAAAAGGACCACATTTCCTTTCGATGTAAAGATGTAAATTTGATCTTAAAAACACCACAAACCGTAAAATACAAGAAAACAACTGTTTGAGCCCAGAAATGAAATTTTCTCCAAGGACAGAGAATTTAGAAATGTTACAAGGTTCAAACACATTCCCTCGAGCTACATCCATTCATTTTCTTCAAGTATTTGGGACAAAAATGATAGGGAAAACAATTCCTAACTATGGAAAACGTAAAGAATGGGACAACCGAGTTTTTACACCCAATTTATAGACTTTTTCAGATGAACAGAGAAATGAGGAATCAACTATGGATCCATATGTGATCCTCATCCTAGAAAGGATTGATTACAAAAACAATTTGGAAAAAAGATTCTTTTCAAGCACAACACGGGGAGATAAAATGTGACAGAGGCCATAAACTAAGAAATTTCAATAGCAAATGTGGTGAGACTAATTTGAGTACCAACAGATGGAATGATAGTAGTGATAGGATGCAATGATCTAGGACCCTCATTATTGTCTTATAAGCTTTATATTTATAGGGCTCTCAAGTTTAATTTCATAGTTAATCCCAACAATGCCAAGTGAGAAGAAGATAAGGATGACCAACGACTAGAAGTGACCCAAAAAGAACGAAAGAGGTTGTGCATAAATCGATGTTCCCTCGGGACTAGGGAACCTCGAGGCACCTCAATATACCTGGGGTGCCCTAATTTAGGGTTAGAAACTTGGGAAGTTATAAAATTGTGTGATAAGTGTCGGGACATACACGGAAATACACAATAAGAGATAACAAAAAGGTGGCCAAAAGGTGGGATTAATTATTATTTTTTACACTTGAGAATCTTCTAAATAGTAGTATAAGATCAAAGCTAAATATTGTCTAATGTGCAATATTTGTGCCTACACTTAGACAACCTTACTTTTATATAATGTAAGTATGTGTATGTATTGTTATATATATACTTCCGGTTTTGTTTTCAAAACGTATACAGTAGAACAAATTTATTATTATAAATATATATATATATATGAATATAGATATATGAATATATATACATACATATATATATATATATATATATACATATATATATATATATATATATATATATATATATGTATGTATATATATATATATATATGTTGGCCTTATATTTATAAAGGAATACGTCACATTTTACCCTCATCACATTTCACCGTAGGGAATAACATAGGAAACACCGATGAATTTTTTTCGCTCACGCACACAAACCGAAAACTTGAAATGAATCATAGGATCATGTTCCCATCTCAATTTGACATTTCCACTTATTTAAAACATGAACACTAAAATATAATCACACCGAAATCAATCAGAACTTTGAAAAGAAAAAAACTCACACACAAGCAAAATGCCACCATAGCTTTGTGTGGTGCCATCATTGGGGACTGACGAGATGGCGATGTTTTTAGCCCATCCTCCTATGCCTCCATCCTCCAAAGATATGAGTTGATAACTCAGCCGGATGTGATTATGAAGCTCAACTACAACTCGATGTCGGATTCCACCGAAAATACATCCGTGAGGGAAATTGTTTTTATTTTTAAAATTTTTGACACTTACAAATCTTGGAAACTTTTACAATAACTCTTACTCACAATATCAACAAATGACACAAAGACTTATAACACCTAAAATTAACAATTTACGATAAATCTACAATTAACAGACAAATAGTTCTGTAGACAATACAATGACTCACTAATTTTTGGTCTTATGAGCATTATGCTTCAAAACATCTTCCACTTATTTGACATCAATATACTATCGAATTATAATTAATAATACTATCTTACTCAAAACATGGACATGGAAGGGCCACTAAAAAAATATTTCCTACACAATCTAAAATCACTTCTTGAATTTTGCACGAGATCCCGCAACATCAAACTTCCACCTTCCATGTAAAACATTGCTTTCCCATCAAGATTTTTTTATCATAGTAGAAACTGCATACAAGGCCTTGACTGCTTCCTCCGAACAGCTAGATTTTACCATCCTTATTAGTTTAGGGAAAATACCTATTTCGAGAATCTATTTCTGGACAATAGGATTATTCTGACTAGCTTTGACAAGAACCCATGCAACAATTGTACGCAATTCATCCTCTGCTCTATAAAGCTCTCTAACAACAGTTGAAAGGCCTCTAAGTTTATTCAGGTCATTTTCATTTTCAATAGGTTCTAAAAGAATAAGAAGTTCAAGTAGAGTTTGATGGTGATCTTCCAAAAACAAAGAAAAATTATTGAGATTTTTATTGCTATTTTCATTAGCTCGGAATCAGATGGCATCCGAAACTTGTCAATCAACTCCTTTATTTATTCTCGACGCCCCTCTAGTTCTTTAGAACTTAGTTTTTGAATTTCCTGTGCATGTTGTGTGAGTGGATTGTCACCACATTGGGTGGATCACCAAATAATATCAAAGCATGAAGAACACTTTCCAAAATAAAAAAATGACCCGTCCACTCAAAATTCCACGCTTCTTTTGGTACTCTCTAAATTGCTTTTTAATGGTCTGACCAAAAGAAGAAGATGTCCACACAGCCAAAAAGGTACCAAGTTGACGCCAAAGAGAAATGCACCCAAGAGAAATCTGAAGTTCAGATTTTGCTGCAGTCTATGCCCACTCTAAAAATTAAACTAAGAAGCTATATCTTATCTCCTACCAAGAAGGATAAAATAATTAAAAGACTGCACATATAAACACTCATAGGGGGTGGCCATGAAGAATAATGAATCTACCCCAAACTATGCTCAAGAATCCATATCGCTTTGATACCAAATAAAACAGAAGAACAATATTTATGTAAGAATATGACACAATAATGTAAAGCTTCTCAATTTATGCATTCCATGAATAATACATTTAGATATATATAGGACATATAATTCCAATATTTTAGGAGGTAGCCTTAACTACTTCTCCCATTAATCTCTCCACACTCTATATACGTGAGTGGTTAAAACTCACCTAATAAATAATTGTTATATGTTGTTTTATATAACAACCATATAATATAATATACTAACTTAAATAATGATTACACAAAAATAATGGAGCACTAATAAATATATTTTCCAACACTATTCATATTCCCTCCTTTGTTTATTGTGACGTCATTCCCTCGTAAAAAACCAAGAAAATACCACCTTCAGCCTCAAGGCCATATCAATACATCAAGAAATCAAAACACATATATCATCTATCATATAACATCATCATACGACATAGTTGCATCATTATCATGGTTAAGCAATTCTATTCTAAATAAATTATTCACAATTACTAATTATCACAATTTTACCATATCCATTAACATTTACTATCACCCTATGCCTAAGCATAACCATCTATCACAATTCATATTTTACGATAACCATGCAATTCACATACTTACTATAAATTTAAACCTACTTAGATGCATTCGACAACCTACTACTGATCACCTATTATCATCATATTATTAATAAACCATAACATCAATGTGCACACATGGTTAGTCAATCATCTAAACATAATCACCATTGTCAAGGAGTCCAAGATGTTAGCATATAACAAAATAACACTAAATCATCATCATGTGCTTCCATATCTATAAATGTCCTCTATGTAACCATGCAATCCATAGTAAGAAGAGCCAAACACATTAATAATCAAAATGTCCATGTCACTAAACAACTAATAATCATGATCATAGAAAAATAGGTGTCGAAGATGAGTGGGCACTACATCCCCTTCCTCTTAGACTTGAATTCCTCTAGAAATCACTGGAACAAATGTGGGAATTGTGCTCGTAGTAGTGTGGCATCTTCCCATGTAGTGGATGACTCATCATATTGATCCCACCGGATGCGCACCTAGTCAATCTCATGCTCTCAAAGGCCCAAGGTCATGTGCTTTAGGATGTGCATGCACTCCACACTCACCTATCCCTACTCCTACACTTGCAAAGCGGTCCAATCCAAGACATGAGATGCTACTCATATATATCTTTGTAAAAGAGAAAAATGAAAGATATTATGGATGTGAGACAAGATGGGTGGCAAAGCTAAGTAGTAGCCTATGGGATTGATCTACTCCAAGCTTTGAAATGGACCCAAAATCTCGAAACTAGCTTAGATAATTTTCCGTAATGGATGGGGATCTTATGAGGCCTAACTCTCATGAACACTTTCATGTCAACCTAATAAATTTGGTCTATCCTCCTCTCGACGATCATACTTCATTTTTGTCTTGTGACTCCTATAATCTTTTCCCGATCAAAGTAAAATATTGATCCATGTCTTGTAACAAAGTTGGCCCAATAGTAACCATATCCTTTAATTTTTCCCATCTTAAAGGAGTCATGCACTCTCGGCCATACAATACCTGCAAGGGAGTCATGTCGATAGAACTCTAAAACTATTATTGTATGTAAACTCTACCAAATACAAGTACTCCTCCCATCATGATTGATGATCCATAACATACATCTCGAAGCATATCCTCTAGTATCTGGTTCACCCACTCAGTCTGACCATCTATCTCAGGGTGATAAGTTGTACTAAAATTGATCTTTGTCCCAAGTGAAAACTACATGGTGGTCCAAAAGTGTGAAGTGTATAAGGGGTCACGGTCATAGATGATCTTCTACAGAATCCCATGTAATCTCACTATCTCATCCAAATAAACATGTGTAACTGCACTGGTTATGTAGGTGGTATTAGCCTAAGAGAAGTGAGCCACTTTTGTCAATTTATCCACCATGACCATGATCACATCATGGTGATATCTCGACATAGGTATCCCAATAATGAATTCCATGGAAATGGTGTCCCATTTCCACTCTGGTATAACATGAGGATAAATAAGGTCAACTAGATGTTGATGCTCGGCCTTCACCTTTTGGAACTCCAAACACCGAGACACATATTGAGCTATATCCCCTCGAAGTATACTCCGATGAAATAGATATCTCACAGAGTAGCGTGCATCTTCTTCACCCCTAAATGGGATGAATAAGATTCATGATGAACCTCTACTATAATGTCTGTCACAAACCTCCATCTCTAGGAACATATATCTGACTCCTATTTCTAAGAATCCCATCTGAATCCAATGATAGTCCCTCAAACTTCCCCTTAAGGGGTCTGTGTGACTCAATCTCTACCCTAGCCGAAAGATAGAACTTGTTGTGTAGAATTTGATATAAGATCCTTCTCCACAAATTTTTACTCACCGATGTATCCATGAAAATTTGTCTTTGTAAACTCAAGGCATCTGCTACCAAATTCTCCTTCCCCTTCACATGATCAATCTCCATATCATACTCGCATAAAATATCCATCCAACGCCATTGATGGGTATTGAGATTGGGTTGTGTGAAGAGATGTCGTAGGCTCAAATGATCTATCCTAAGTCTGAATCTCCTATCCAATAGAAAATGATGCCATTGAACTAAGGAATGTACCACTGCTGCAAGATCAAATTCATGGGTTAGGTAATTGAGCTCATAATCCTTGAGTTTGCAAGACTCAAACATGATAGCACTACTATGCCACATCAAGTACATCTCATATCCCTACCAATGAAGCCTTTGTACAAACAAAGAAGTCCCTCTGAGGATTTGGTATAGCTAGGATAGGTGTTGTAGTAAGGAATTCCTTCAAAGTCTTGAAGGCCTACTCATATCTATTCGACCATAAAAACTTCTTCCCTTTCCACTACAGGGAAGTGATGGGATGAGAAATGTGTGAGAAATCCTACACAAACCTCCTATAATATCTTGTTAATCCCATAAAACTATGTACCTCTTTCATATTGGTCGATACTAGCCAATCAATGATAGCTCGAATCTGTGAAGGATCAACTATGATACCTTCCCCAAAAGTTATGTGACCTAGATACTGAACCTCTGACTGAAATAATGCACACTTCTCCAAGTTCCCATATAGCTACAAATCTCGAAGACAATGAAAAACTGTTGAAGGTTCTCCCTATGCTCCTCATGTGTGTGTGATTATATCAATATATCATCCAAGAATATGAGCATGAAACTATGTAATAACATCCTGAATACCCCATTCATCAAGCTCATGAACACTATGGGGGCATTCATCAAAATGAATGACACAACCGTGTGAACTCATAAAGTGACCATATATAGTGCGGAAGGTTGTATTATCATTATTTTCCTCCGCAATCCTCAGCCAATGATACCTTGACTTAAGATCTATCTTTGAAAACATAGTAAGCCCTTTCATCGATCAAGGAAAGCATCAATGCGTGGAAGGGGGTAATGATTCTTGTCGTTACTTTATTCATCTTCCTATAATCAATGCAAAATCTAGTGATCCGTCCTTCTACACAAAAATCACTTTGGTTGATCCGAAAATGGGTGCTTGAAATTAACACTTTTAATTTTTCAAAGGATCTTCAATTGTTAGGAAATAAGGGATAAAATATGTGGAATAATCCCTCATAGAATCGCAACAGTAGAAACTAATATGCAGAAATTATTACAGATCTCAAATAAAATTACAAAATAAAATAACACAACACAAAGAGACAGTATTTAACGTGGTTCACCCAATTTGGGCTACGTCCACCAAGAATCAATTGCTCATATTTTATTACAAGCCACCGCTCTCTTAATACAATACCCATATCCATTTGGAGCTATGCTCAACAAAATCTACAAAATTCATAGCTGAATTCAAAGCACATCTGTAATGTTCTTCATACCTCTATCATATGCATAAAACCATATAAATAGACAACTGCTTAAGCAGTTTTACAAAACCATGGGTATCAAAACCATGGGAAAAACCGTCCCATAAACCTATGGGTCAAAAAAACTCGCCCATATGAGAAGAGCACGTTTCCCGATATGTTGGGTGCATTTTTTCGAGGCCAAAAAAAAATTTACGCCTAAATATTTTTTTGGGGGCTGCACCCCAAAGCCCTACTACCAAGAGCTGCACACCGAACCCCACTCGAGGCCCGGCCCTAGCCCGAACCCTGGCGAGGATACATGAAAAGTGTACAGTACTCTTAGTGTACAGTCTTCAACACTTTCACACATGAAAACAAGCTCCACAACCTAACAATCTCCCACTTGGAGACTAGTTTTCCTCTGAGCAAGCTTCTCAACCCTTCACTAGTTTCTATGAAGACCAACCAAAGCTGAACACAACTTTAGTTTTTCCCTTGTGACCACCTTGGTCATCATGTCTGCAAGATTCTGACTGGTATGAATCTTCTCCAACTTCAACTTCTCTTCCTCCAAAGTTGTCCTAATGAAATGGTACCTTAACTGTATATGCTTCGTCCTAGAGTGGAAAGCAGAGTTCTTAGCTAGGTGTATAGCACTCTGACTATCACTATGCAGCTTACATTCCTCCTACTTATGCTCCAACTCCTCAAGCAATTGTTGTAACCAAATCATCTCTTTGTTTGCCTCTGTTGCAGCAACATACTCAGCCTCCGTGGTTGACAAAGCCACCAACTTTTATAGTCATGAAATCCAGCTCACTGTTGTCCCACCTACAGTGTAAATATAACATGTCGTGCTCTCCGCATTGTCTACATCTCTAGCCATGTCTGAATCTACATAACCACATAAAGTGGTATCTGATCCACTATAGCACAAAACTATCCCCATGGTTCCTCTCAAATACCAAAGGATCCACTTTACTGCTTGCCAATGCTCTTTACCTGGATCACTCATAAATCTACTCACAGCTCCCACTGCATGGGCAATATCAGGCCTAGTGCACACCATAGCATACATCAAACTGCCAACTGCTGATGAGTAAGGTACCTTGGACATCTGGTTTCTTACCTGCTTTGTCTTGGGACACTACTCCTTTGATAACTTAAAATGGCTTGCCAAAGGAGTCCTAACCGGTTTAGCATCCTGCATGTTAAACCTATCCAATACCTTCTTAATGTACTCTTCCTGAGATAAAGTCAGCTTTCATTCCTTCCTATCTTGAGTTATCCTCATACCAAGGATTTGTCTGGCTGCCCCCAAATCCTTCATATCAAAGGATTCACTTAGTTGTTTCTTAAGTACTTTTATTTCCTGCATGTTTTTATCTGTAACCAACATGTCATCTACATACAAACATAGGATAATATAACTTCCATCCTCAAATTTCTTTGTATACACGCAATGGTCAAAATGACATCTAATATAACCTTGCTCCATCATGAAGCTATCAAACTTCTTATACCATTGATGTGGAGCTTATTTTAGGCCATACAAGCTCTTCTTCAGTTTACACACCATCTCCTCTTTACCTTTGACTTCATATCCTTCTGGCTGCTGCATATATAGCTCCTCCTCCAAATCATCATGGAGAAATGTAGTCTTTACATCTAACTGTTCTAAGTGAAAGTATTTTGCTGCCACTATTCAAGAACAGATTCGATAGAAGTCATTTTTACTACAGGAGAAAAAATATCATCAAAATCTATACCTTGTTTCTGTGAAAACCCCTTGAACCCTTGACCACCAACCGGCCTTATATCTTTTCTTTCCTCCTTCATCTTTAACTCTATACACCCACTTGTTCTGCAATGCTCTTTTCCTTCTGGTAGCTTCACCAAATCCCAAGTCTGGTTCTCCATGAGAGACTTATGCTCCTCATCCATGGCTTTCTCCCACTTCTACCGGCATATACCCGCATTGCTTCATAAAATCTCTCGGCTCTCCACTATTAGTGAGTAATAAATAATAAAGAGAAGGAGAAAAACATTCAGGTTCTTTTCTTACCCTAGAAGACCTCCTCACTGTAGGAGTTTGGGGTTCCTGTTGAGTAGGTTCCTGAACTGATTCATGGGTCACTTTCCCATCTAGAAGATCCTCTACCACTACATATTCTTTCTTGGATTCTTCCTGTTTTCCTACAACTGTTGCTTATACATGACTTTCTCATTAAAGACAACATCCCTAGACCGAATGATTTTCTTGTCCTTAATACTCCAACATTTAAATCCAAAGTCATCACCGCCATAACCAATGAAAGTACATTTTTATGATTTAGCCTCTAGCTTGGTCCTATCATCCTTGTCTATATGAAAAAACACCTCACATCCAAAGACTTTAAGAAATGAATAATTAACTTTCTTACCATACCATGCCTCCTCGTATGCCTCCATCCAAGGCACTTGAGGGTCCTCTCTGTTTATCAAGTACATAGTTGTGCTGACCGCTTCTACCCAAAAAGAAAGAGCAGTCTTGCATGTAACCTCATGCTCTAGCATGTTCCATTATTGTTCTATTCATCCTTTCCGATACCCCATTCTCTGCAGAGTTCTAGAACCATCTTTTGCCTACAGATTCCATTCTTAGAAGAAGTAATCATTAAATTCATTACCGCAATACTCCCCTCCATTATCGACCGAGACATTTTAGCTTAAGAATTGTTTCATTCTCTACCAAGGCTTTCCATTTAACAAAAGTGTCAAATACATCAGATTTGTTTTAATACAATAAACCCAAACTTTCCTTATTACATCATCAATAAAAGTAACATAATAAATTGAACCCCAAGAGATGAACCGAGTTAGCCCCCACACATCGAATGTACCGGCTCTAACTCACTCTCTTTCTTCGTAGCTCTAACCTTGAGAAACCTTACTCGCTTATGTTTCCCATATATGTAGTTCTCACATAAATCCAAACCTGTTTTTGTATATCTAGGAAAATTCTTCTTTATGATGTTCATGCCCTTATGGCTCATATGACCGAGCCTATAGTGCCATAATGTTGTATCCGCATCGAAGCCACAAGATTACAATCATTATTACTATCATTGGTTAAATACAAGGTTCCAACCTTCTTACCTCTTGCCACCACAAGAGCACCCTTGGTAACCTTCCAAGAGTTAGCTAAAATATCACAAGACAACAATCACTTCCCAACCGCTACCGCCGATATCAAATTTCATCTTAATGTAGATACATGTCGACATCCTTCAATAGCCAAGTATTCTCATTCTACATCTTAACTCGAATGAACCTTTTCCAACTATGTTGCAAGGCTCATCATCACCAAGAAAAACATGCCCAAAATCTCCTTGAACATAATCAACAAAATAATGCCTATGTGGAGAAGCATGGAAAGAAGCCCCTGAATCTAAAACCCAAGATTTAGTAATATTGTGCAAAGAGAGAATCAAATCATCCTGACATACATTACCCGTTGCCACATTTTCCTCCTTGTTTTCTTCCTATTGTTTCTTCTTATCCCGAAGCTCCCAATAGTCCTTCTTTGCATGCCCAGGCTTTCCACAATTCCAGCATACAATCTTGTTCTTGGATTTTGACCTTGCCCGATCTTTTGATTTTCCATGGTTTCCTCTATTTTTCTGTCTCCTCTAGTTTCCACTATCAAAGCATTCCTAAAGTAGAAGATTCCTTAGAGATTTTTCTTCACATTTCCTCACTTAGAATCACCCCTACAACATCCTCAAACTTCAACTTCAAGTTAGGCTGAATCAAGTTACTTACTACCATTACCAAGCTATTCCAACTCTCGTAAAGAGCACAAAATTACTAAAGCCCTAACTTCTTCATCAAATTCTATTGTTAGCATATTCATATGAAATCATTTAAATGACTTCTGAACTATTCTAATTTTCATATTAAACAACTTTTTCATTAGATCTTTTGTAGAGTCTTTTTTTCATAAACATTAATGCATCCCGAAGATCTTTTGTCAAACATTAAATAATACCAAAGATGCAAGACATGGATTGTCCCAAGTGCCTTCTATCCAAGCAAATCCCATTCTCGCATCTATCATACTCGACGGTTTTTCACCTTCTCGAGACAATGGAGTATAAAGATCCTTTTGATAAAGGTAATCTTCCATCTGCATCTTCCAAAGACTAAAATTTTGCTTTTGAATTTATCAACTCTAGATCTTCCATCATCTGCCATAGCTCCCACTCAAAGCTAAAATTTTTCCCCTACGATTCAACACTTCACAAACTAAACTGTGCTCTGATACCAATTGTTAGGAAATAAGGGATAAAATATGCGGAATAATCCCTCACATAATCGCAACAGTAGAAACTAATATGTAGAAATTATTACAGATCTCAAATAAAATTGCAGAATAAAATAACACAACACAGAGATAGTATTTAACGTGGTTCACCCAATTTGGGCTACATCCACCAAGAATCACTTGCTCAGATTTTATTACAAGCCACCACTCTCTTAATACAATACCCAGATCCGTTTGGAGCTATGCTTAATAAACTCTACAGAATTCACATTCGAATTCAAAGCACATCTACAATGTTCTTCATACCTCTATCATATGCATAAAACCATATAAATAGACAACTGCTTAAGTAGTTTTACAAAACCATGGGTATCAAAACCATGGGCAAAACCCATCCCATAAACCTATGGGTCAAAAAAACTCACCCATATGAGAAGAGCACGTTTCTCGATATGTCGGGTGCATTTTTCGAGGCCAAAAAAATATTTATGCCTAAAAAAAAAAAAAAATTCAAGGGCTACCTCCCTGAACCCCCACTCGGGCCCGGCTGCCGAACCGGTGAGGACAGAAAAGTGTAGGACTCTTAGTGCCCCAAACCCCGGTGAGGACACATGAAAACAAGCTCCACAACCTAACATCAATTTCAATCAACTTAAGAGGTCTTAATACTCCAAATTATTGATTAAAAATCTTATTTAGGACTGAATTCAGAACTGAAATTAAGTTTGTAATTTACTCAAAATTTCACTGTTTGATCAAAGCCCAAAAGTTACTGTTTTAGATTTAATTGATTTTTCCAATTTTATCAATTCTAATTATAGTTGCATCCATATTCAAATTGGGAATGTAAATTACTACAAATAATCAGAAACTGAAAATAAAAATTAGAACACAACATCATATTGTTTACGGGGTTCATAATTCGTACGTCCCGGGTTCATGATGAACCGATCTATTAATAATGTTAAAAAATGTAAATACAATAACATTTATTTTAAAAATAATGAATAAAAAACTTAAAAAAATTTAGACCTTGAAGGATGTTAATGGAGCTCACCTATGTCCTTCACCTTCCTGATCCACTTGCACAGCAATGTCTCCCTTTGGTTTCTACACCTTCATGTGAATTTAAGAGAAAATAAATCTATCAAAAATATACAAATCAGATAAATGATCATACCATCATGATCGTCTCAAAATTCTAAGCAACTTTCATATATAACTCGAGATCTGGTTTTGAGTGGAAGTGCCTCAAAATTGCATTTTTCCAAAACTACCTGCTTATTGGCTTAACATAGACTTAGCACTTGTCCATTACAAATACAAGTGAGATTTATTTATACCATTTATAAGAGAGTGGTGGGATGGTAAGGCCTCTTATCTTTTTAGATGAGGTTCTAGGTTCAAATCCCCCTTCCATAGGTTTAGGCGCCCAATTTAGCCATTGACCCCACATTTGGTGGGAAAGGGATAGGATAAGCCTTTAAATAGCTTTTGTCCACAAAATCCTCCTTATCCCATGGGATTAGGCTTATTCTCTTGGAATGGTCATGCCCATAATATGTCATTTTTCTACGTCAGTGTGTGCCCATGTCATCATTTGACCACAACTTTTACTATGCATATCTTTCGCATACGAATTGATTTGGTCCATTCAAAATGAGTCAGAAAGCTTGCGACAAGCTCTATATAATGGAACTAATTTTTAAAAAATTACAAGACCATAAATTTTGACTTGTCACCAATTTCCACATGTCACCTTGTCATTGGTCCACTTGTTGACCAAAGTTGACTTCCATGTTGACTGAACTTTGATCGGACATAACTTGAGCTCGAGTGTATCCTTTTTCATGTTTTTATAGTTGTTAGAAAGGTCTCTGAAGGATCTAATGCACTGGTATGTTTTATGGAAGTTTAGAGAAATTTTGACACTGAAAAATATCCCCTAATCACCAAAGTGTACCCCAAGGAGATACACTAGGATGGATTAGGACTGTTTTGGAAAATTCACAACATTCCTAATTACTTGTAAGTGGATGGTTGAGGCATTTAGCATGATTCATCAAACATGGAGTTATCCTAAAGTGTGGGACTTTGGCATTCATGATAACCCTCTAGATGAAGGATGGTTCTATTCCTCTATTTATATGCACACATCCAAATTGTAGAGGATCTACTCTAAAATCTACTCTAACTTGCCAAGGAGACAAGGTTAAGAATATTACAAGAAATTAAACCTAAAATAATAGAGGTGATGCACCAAAAGGAATGTTGAACACCTACTTTGCATGGAGATGGAAACCACAATCAGATTAAGAAGGATGGAAATACACCATAGATCAATCCACTAACCATTAAACATAGACCATTAAACATGTAATAAAATAACCATGCACAGATGACCAATATTACGATGAGAGATCATAAGAAAGCAATAAAGACATGAGAGGGTTGAAATTCAACCACATACTTGTTTTATTGCTCCACATATTTGATATAGTGCATTATAATGGCCAAGAGGCACAAACTTGAATTACAACTTGAATGGGAGGTTTTGACTCCAAAAATTCACTTACAGGAAAGAGAAGAAGGGAGGGTGCAAAGAAAAATTATCTAACCTTTTGAAATGAGCCCCTCATTACAATATATAGGAAGAATGAAAGAGAGAGAGAGAGAGAGAGAGAGAGAGAGAGAATTCAAAATCTTGTTTCAACCACCCCAAAATGCATTAAAATCACCTGCAAAAATGATGGGTGCCACTATAAAACCCATGCATCCATGTACTTTGGCTTGTTGGAGAAGAAAGGAAGCCATAGCTCATCATTTTAGTAGGTGGGAAATATGGAAACACCCTCTAAAATGGTGGACTGTATTTCTTCATTTTTAAATACATAGCCTTACTTAAGTTCAATTTTGTGCAAATCGAGATTCTTATGAAAACTTATGGCCATTTGAAAATGAAGTTGCCATAATGTAAAAATACGAGTGGTTGGATTTATTCTTCAGACTCCAAACTTTCCTTGTGACCTCCGATGTTTAAAATTTCAAACTTTTTTACATTTTGAATTCGAGAGGTTGATGTTACTTTTCATTCGTCTTGAGTACATAAAACTTTTAAAGCGTGAAACTCAAGTAAGAAATTCAGAATTTGGGTTTCAGACTTTGTGTTGTGATTTTTCAAACTAGGGGGTTGAAGGTTCGAAATGTCAAACCTGAAGTCCAAAATTCAGACTTCGGGTTTTAAACGTTTGTAGTTTTGGGGTTTTAGGACTTCGGGGTTTAGGTTTTTTAGGAATTAGGGTTTGGGTTTTGGGTTATCAATGATGTTCGACCCTTCTTTAAACCTCAAACTTCTAAAATCCTAATGTCTAAAATTTGGAATTAGGATTTCAAACTTTTGGCATTTCAAGTTTTTTCACTATTCACCTACTGCGCTAATCAAAACCTGAACCTCTACAATTCTAAGGTCCAAATTTCAGACTTCATGGTTTTAAACTTCAAGTGCTTCTTTCCACCCAATCCTGAATTTGATCTTAGCCTACCTCCAAATGGCTCTACCTCTGAAATCTAAAATTTGAACTTTTGAAGTTTCTTTATTTCTTGAATTCCTCTACAATTTTCTTGGCCTGCTTCAACCTGTTTGGCCAACCTCAAAATGTAAGCTCCCATGACTAAATCAATGACTCCATTTTCTCAGTGTGAAAGGCTTTGTTTGTCCAATTTTCCTTGAGGGGCAATATTGGATAACAAGAAATTCTCAAGAAGGCCCTCCAACTATAGCTTGAGCTCACAAAGCTTAGGGGTAGTCATCTTGTAGGGTGCACATGAGATAGGATTTTCTCCAGGAACAAAATCTATAGGGAAATCTATATCATGTGGGGGAGGTAGGAAAGGTAAATCGCTAGGATAGACATCTACAAAATCTCACAAAATGTAATGGTCATCGAGTGAAGGCCCACTAGTCTCATCCTTTGACTGTCACGAATGTAATGGCATATAACTAGCACCCTTGATGTGAACACAACTTAAGCTACATAATGGATATAGTGTGACTCCACTCACTCACTCCACAACAATCACTAACTCTTCTCCCAAATCATCTGCACAAGAGATCACCTTACTGTAGCAATCCACTCTAGCCCTATGTGCTGAAAGCCAATCCATACCCAAAATAATTCCATAAGATCCCAAGGGGAGGATGCGAAGATCCAAGGTCATGGTGAAGGGTCCTAGGTATACTACACACTCCTTGACTAAGGATTCCACTATGAGTTGGGCTCTGAAGCAATCTCTACATCCCAACTTCGAGCCTTCCTAAGCTCGCTACCATCCTACATCACTCTACTAAAGATGGGGAAATGAAAGAATCAGAACATACCGAATCAAATAAGATATAGATATAGGATTACCACCAATGCTACCTAAGGTTTCCATCATAGTAATCTTCCTAGTAGTTCTTGACCGATGCATAGATCTTGTTATCATGTGTCATATCTCCAACCGTCGGCTTAGAAATAAGGGCCTTTCCTTGTTACCGGGTTCTCGGATAATTTTGCAATGGTGCACTGTGCACCACATCCATAACAACTACCAGGTCCCCTCCAAAGAGAAGAGACTCCTCCAAGCCCTCTATTAGTCCTCATTATAGACCCTAATGATCCTTTTATAGATTGTTGTGGCTATTGTGGACGAGATCGGGATGACTACGCTCTAGGTAGTGTATGTGTCCTTATGGGTCCTCTACCTAGATGCCCCATATTCTGCTCTCTCTGTGTATCATATCTCAATGGAGGCCTAAATAGTGGGTGGGTTTGTTGCTGCTGATGTGGATACTACAACAACGTAAAGAAGGATTGTACGAGATCTTTTTATGCGGAGAACGACGAGGAGGGGTTTCCAACGTGACCGAATGTCCTACATCGATGTATATGGCTCATCACTTGTGTCTCAACTATTGTGTCTTCCCATTGTTCTCCTCCACAATATAGGCCTTCTCAATGGCCTTAACTAGAGTCTCGTGAACAATGCATGTGCACCACCCTATTAGGAATTAAGAAATAAAATATGCGAATAATCCTCATAGAATCACAACAATAGAGACTAATATGCAGAAAATATTAAAGATCTCAAATAAAAGTGTAGAATAAAATAACACAACACAAAGAGACAGTATTTAACGTGGTTCACCCAATTTGGGCTACGTCCACCAAGAATCACTTGCTCAGATTTTATTACAAGCCACCACTCTCTCAATACAATACCCATATTTGTTTGGAGCTATGCTCAACAAACTCTATAGAATTCACACCCAAATTCAAAGCACATCTGTAATGTTTTTCATACATCTATCATATGCATAAAACCATATAAATAGACAACTACTTAAGCAGTTTTACAAAACCATGGGTATCAAAACCATGGGAAAAAACTCGTCCCATAAACCTATGGGTCAAAATCCCACCCATATGAGAAAATCACATTTCCCGATATATCGAGCACGTTTTAAGGCCCAAAAAAATAAATTGGGGTTGTGCCCTGAACCCCTACTACGGGGCTACCACCCGACACCCCGCTCGGGGCCCGGCCTACCCCAAACCCCAGCAAGGATACATGAAAAGTGTACAAGTACTCTTAGTGTACAATCTTCAACACTTTCACACATGAAAATAGGCTCCACAACCTAACAATCTCCCACTTGGAGACTAGTTTTCCTCTGAGAAAACTTCTTAACCATTCACTCGTTTCCATGAAAACCAACCAAAGCTGAACACAACTTCAGTTTTCCCTTGTGACCACCTTGGTCATCATGTCTATAGGATTCTAACTGGTATGGATCTTCTCCAGCTTCAACTTCTCTTCCTCCAAAGTTGTCCTAATGAAATGGTACCTTAACTATATATGCTTCATCCTAGAGTGGAAAGAAAAGTTCTTAGCTAGGTGTATAGCACTTTAACTATCACTATGTAGCTTTCCTTCCTCCTATTTATGCCCTAACTCCTCAAGAAATTGTTGTAACCAAATCATTTCTTTGCTTTCCTCTATGGTAGCAACATACTTAGCCTCTATGGTTGACAAAGCCACCAACTTCTATAGTCGTGAAATCCAGCTCACTGCTATCCCACCTATAGTGTAAACATAACCTATTGTGCTCCTCTTTTGTCTACATCTCTAGTTATATCTGGAATCTACATAACCACACAAAGTGGTTTCGATCCACTATAGCACAAAAATGTCTCCATGGTCCCTCTCAAATACCGAAGGATCCACTTTACTTCCTTCCAATGATCTCTACCTAGATCACTCATAAATCTACTCACTACTCCCACTACATGGGCAATATCAGGCCTGGTACACACCATGGCATACATCAAACTACCAACTATTGATGAGTAAGGTACCTTGGACATTTGGTTTCTCTCCTGCTCTGTCTTGGGACACTACTCCTTTGATAACTTGAAATGGCCTACCAAAGGAGTCCCAACCGGTTTAGCATTATGCATATTAAACCTCTCAAGACTTTCTTAATGTATTCTTCCTAAGATAAATTCAGCTTTCGTTCCTTCATATCCCAAGATATCCTCATACCAAGGATTTGTTTGGCTGCCCCCAAATCCTTCACAAGCAAAGGATTCACTTACTTGCTTCTTAAGTACTTTTATTTCCTACCTTTTTCTATCTGCAACCAACATGTCATCCACATACAAACATAGGATAATATAACTGCCATCCTCAAATTTCTTTGTATACATGTAATGGTCAGAATGACATCTAATATATCCTTACTCCATCATGAAGCTATCAAATTTCTTATACCATTGATGTGGAGCTTGTTTAAAGCCATACAAGCTCTTCTTTAGTTTGCACACCATCTCCTCTTTACCTTTGACCTCATAGCCCTCTAGTTGTTGCATATATAGTTCCTCCTCCAAATCACCATGGAGAAATGCAATCTTTAAATCAAGTTGTTCTAAGTGCAAGTCTTCTACTTTGTAAATATTCCTAGAACAGTTCTAATAGAAGTCATTTTTACTAGGAGAAAAAAATCTCATCAAAATCTATACCTTTTTCTATGCAAACCCCTTGACCACCAACCGAGCCTTCAGATTTTCTTTCCTCCTTCTTCCTCTTTGACTCGAACACCCACTTTTTCGTAATGCTATTTTTCCTTCGGGTAGCTTCACTAAATCCCATGTCTAATTCTCTATGAGGGCCGATGCTCCAAATCCATGGCTTGCTCTCACTTCTTCCTAGCATTTACCTGCATTGCTTCATCAAAGCTCTCGGTTCTCCACTATCAAAGTGAGTAATAAATAATAAAGAGAAGGAGAAAAATTTTAGGTTCTCTTCTTACCCTAGAAGACCTCCTCAATATAGGAGTTGGGGTTCTGTTGAGGAGCTTCTGAACTTGATTCATGTGTCACTTTTCCAATCGGAAGATCCTCTACCGCTTGCATATATTCTTTCTTGGATTCTTCCTGTTTTCCTACAACTACTTTGCTTATACATGACTTTCTCTTTAAAGACCACATCCTAGATCAAATGATTTTCTTGTCCTTAATACTCCAACATTTATATCCAAATTCATCACCACCATAACCAATGAAAGTACATTTTTCTTACTTAGCCTCTAGCTTGGTCCTATTATCCTTGTCTATATGAACAAACACCTCACATCCAAAGAATATAAGAAATGAATAATTAACTTTCTTACCATACCAAGGCTCCTCATATATGCCTCCATCCAAGGCACTTGAGGGTCCTCTATTTGTTAAGTACACATAGTTGTGCTCACGCTTCTTCCCAAAAAGAAAAGAGGAAGTCCTGCATGTAACCTCATGCTCCTAGCACATTCCATTATTGTTCGGTTCATCCTTTCGATATCCCATTCTCTGTGCAGAGTTCTTGGAACTATCTTTTTCCTACGTGGATTCCATTTTTAGAACATTAATCATCAAATTCATTGTTGCAATACTCCCCTCCATTATCGACTGAGACATTTTAGCTTAATACTGTTTCATTCTCTACAATGCTTTCCATTTAATAAAAGTGTCAAATACATCAGATTTGTTTCTAATACAATAAACCCAAACTTTCCTTGTTGCATCATCAATAAAAGTAACATAATAACTTGAACCCCCAAGAGATGATACCTGAGCCAGCCCCACACATCAGAATGCACCAACTCTAACTTAATCTCTTTCTTTGTAGGTCCAACCTTGAGAAACCTTACTCGCTTTTGTTTCCCATATATGCAGTCCTCACAGAACTCCAAACCTATTTTTATATATCCAGGAAAATCCTTCTTTATGATCTCCATGCCCTTATGGCTCATATGACCGAGCCTATAGTGCCACAATGTTGTATCTACTTTTGAAGCCACAAGATTACAAACATTAGTGCTATAAGTGGTTAAATACAAGGTTCCAACCTTCTTACCTCTTTCCACCACAAGAGCACCCTTGGTAACCTTTCAAGAGTCCCTTTGTAAATATCACAATATAACCATCACTTCCTAACTACCTGCCGATATCAAATTTCATCTTAATGTAGGCACATGTCTAACATCCTTCAATAGCCAAGTATTCTCATTCTGCATCTTAACCTAAACAAAACCTTTTCCAACTATGCTACAAGGCTCATCATCACCAAGAAAAACATGCCCAAAATCTCCTTAAACATAATCAACAAAATAATGCCTATGTGGAGAAGCATGGAAAGAAGCCCCGAATCTAAAACCTAAGATTTAGTAATATTGTGCAAAGAAAGAATCAAAGCATCCTGACATACATTACATGTTGCCACATTTGCCTCCTTGTTTTCTTCATGTTGTTTCTTCTTGTCCCAAAGCTCCCAATAGTCCTTCTTTGCATGCCCAAACTTTCCACAGTGCCAACATACTATCTTGCTTTTTGATTTTGACCTTTTCGATCCTTTGATTTTCCACGGTTTCCTCTATTCTTCTGTCTCCCTCTAGTTTCCACTTTGTCAAAGCATTCCCGAAGTAGAAGATTCACCGAGATTTTTCTTCACATTTCCTCGCTTAGAATCACCCCTACAACATCCTCAAACTTCAACTTTGAGTTAGCAAGAACCGAGTTGCTTACCGCCATTACCAGGCTATTCCAACTCTCAGGTAAAGAGCACAGAACTAATAAAGCCCTAACTTCTTCATCAAATTCTATTGTAACCAAAGCTAGCATATTTACAACCATATTAAAATCATTTAGATGATCTGCTACTGAACCATTCTCAGACATCTTCATATTAAACAAAATTTTCATTAAAAATATCTTATTAGAGGCAGAGGGTTTTTCATACAACTTCCCTAATGCATCCATCAGTTCTTTTGTAGTCTTTTCCTTTGAAACATTAAATAATACCGAAGATGCAAGACACAACCGGATTGTCCCAAGTGCCTTCCTATCCAGCAAATCCCATTCCGCATCTGTCATGCTCGAGGGTTTGTTCACCTTCTTAGATAGCGGAGTATAAAGATCCTTCTGATAAAGGTAATCTTCCATCTACATCTTCCAAAGAATGAAATTCTTCCCGTTGAATTTATCAACCCTAGATCTTCCATCATCTGTCATAGCTCCCACTCAAGATAAAACTTTCCCTATGATTCAACACTTCAACAAACCAAACCAGCTCTGATACCAATTGTTAGGAAATAAGAGATAAAATATGTGGAATAATCCCTCACAGAATCACAACAATAGAGACTAATATGTAGAAAATATTAAAGATCTCAAATAAAAGTGTAGAATAAAATAACACAACACAAAGAGACAGTATTTAACGCGGTTCAACCAATTTGGGCTATGTCCACCAAGAATCACTTGCTCAAATTTTATTACAAGCCACCACTCTCTCAATACAATACCAGATATGTTTAGAGCTATGCTTAACAAACTCTATAGAATTCACACCCAAATTCAAAACACATCTGCAATGTTTTTCATACATCTATCATATACATAAAACCATTATAATAGACAACTGCTTAAGCAGTTTTACAAAACCGTGGGTATAAAAACCATGGGCAAAAACCGTCCCATAAACCTATGGATCAAAATCCCACCCGTATGAGAAAATCACGTTTCCCGATATATCGAGCACGTTTTAAGTCCCAAAAATTTTTCGGGGGCTGCGTCCCCAACCCCAGCGATGATACATGAAAAGTGTATAGTACTCTTAGTGTACGAGTCTTCAACACTTTCACACATGAAAATAGGCTCGAAAACCTAACACACCCTTAGAGATCTAAATTCGGTGCCCTTGATGAACTGTGTACCCTAACCAACTCAACTTGCATATAGTTAATGTATTATAGCAAGTCCAAAATCTACTCTCATAAGCTCCCACTATCATAATTAGTTATCACAGATCATAGAACTCATCAATCCATTCTTGAATTAATCACCTAGATAGATATCTGCTCCATAATCTCTCCTAAAAGTGCTCCCATGTCATGGTATCTAAATCTAGGTGGATATTTTACTCCTCTATCCTCCACCATAGTTTAGCCTCGTCCCTCAAAATATGTATACCAACACAAGCCTTCGTGTTACTAGTGCATGCACATCACTTGAAGCATCCACTCAAGATAACTAGCTAGGCCTCATAAATGTGGTTTTCCGCAACGATGTTTTTCTACCCCTTGGTCTCTCCTCACATTTGTCTCTCTTCCAAGAGCTCCTAGATCTCTCCCTCTGTCTCACAGCCCTATCTCTCTACTCTCTTTGTGGTGAGTCTTGTCTATCTACCTCCACGAGGGAGTTATCAACCCTCTTGTAAGTTCTGTAGAATATGTGGAAGTGTGGAAACAACTACCGATTTAAGGGTGGCCCTCTAACTCGATGTGTAAGAACACTTCTTCCGGTTTCGCTTTCTCGCATGATAAATGAAGGAGTTAGTCCATCATTATCTAGGTGTGTTTCAGTTTACTAAGTTCATACATTTTAAGTTATCTACAAAGTCAAGTGTCCTAGGTTTAGGTTATGCTAAGTGTTTTGTTGCATTTCCATGTTTCCCTAGGGTCCAAGTGTTGAACCCACAACTCTAATACCAAAGTGTGACACCCACATTTTTCCATGTCAAACCACACCAAAACTACATCACATTACTCAAGAAAAATATGGAATTTATTTTTTTATCATACATGTGTTGCATTGATTTAAGGATTGGTTCATTTATTTATTACATCCCCTTCCTTAAAATTTTTATTTTAATATCTAGAATTAATATGATTTAATTAATCCTTAAATTAATTTCAATTTTATAAATAATTAATCACTAAATTAGTTTTATTTATTTTATTCTCTTAAGTTTTTATTAAATTTAATCAACGATATTCCCTAATTTAAATTTAATTTATTTTCCAAAAATAAATAATACCCATGCCACTTTTTTTTTTACCCATAGTTAAAATATACTAATATGACCTAAGCTCACTATTACCCATGAATAAAAATTTCCTAGGGTTCCATTAATTAAATTCACCCTTACTTTAATAACATGATTATTTCCCTTTCTCTTTAAGTAGTGAGGATTATATCTGGTCCCTTTGATGGATTGAATCCTCACCCTAGATTCTAGGTTTTTTCTTAAAAGGCTTTAGATCCCTCTTATGTTTTCCTTTTAATCATTTGTTTTCCTAATGTGTTTCCATTTGCACAATTTTTCTTGCATAGGAGAAGAAGATGGAGGCCATGGGAGCTTATGAAGACTATAGAGAATTTTTTTTTAAGATATGCAATAAGGGCAAATTTCTTCCTTCATTTTACTCTTTGTTCAGTTTATTTACCCCAGGGTTTGTAGTTTATATAATATTTCTTGTTTTAGTTACTGTAATCCTCTCGGTTTTGGGTCTTTTACTTACCCTCGAAGCATTTTTGTGTTTGAAATGATAGATCCAAAATTTAAATGGATATAATTAAGCCTACGAGTATGAGGTAGGTTTAAAATAAATTACATACTTTCAAATAAATTTCAGATTTAAATTATGAAGCAAATTTTACAATAAAATTAAAATACAACCTTTTTTATCCTTCTTCAACCCTCTATATTCCATAAATCAAATACATAACAACCTTAATTAAATTTATTTACAAGGAGAATGAAAATAAAATCCAAGTTTACAAGCCCTCCACCTAAAGGTGGAGACAACATGACAATTTTTTAAACTTTTCCTAACTCTATCCTGTAGCTCTATCTCATGTATTTAAACCTAGAACTCCATTTCCCTTCCATCTTCAACACATAAACAAAGGGTAGGGAGCTAGGAAACACTCACCTCCCAACCTTAATCTAATGATAAGGTGAATCCAACCTTCTCATTGGCCCCCGAGCCCCAACCAAGAAGGAATGAGGGGTGTTCACAACCATGGCAGCCTCACAAAATTGGCTTCAACAACACATACATACACATAAGAGAAAAAAATAAAAAAAACCTATAACATACACAAACACATAGGCTCAAAAATTTGAGCCAAAGGAGAAGGGAAACATGGTGGCCATCTCCTTATACCTCCCAAGTGGGATAGGGATCCACCCAAAACCTCCAAGTGCACTATACACACACACAAACTCCTTATCTCTCTATTTTGAAGAATACACAATAATATAGATTTCCTTATATCTCCACATAGGTGGATTACCCTTCCCACACTCCCTCCACAAGACCTCACACACTCCCTTTTACCTCCACATTGGCCCCATTTCCCTCTCCCTACACCATCCTATGGCCAATTCTACCCAAACCCATACAAAAACACATGCATTCATACATTTCACAACTCAATTCACAAGTAAGAAAACAAAAATACCAAGTTTAGATCCTACCTTTCCATAGAGCTCCTTCAACCTTCAAGCACCCAAGCTCCAACTTATTTCCACAATCCAAGAAATTCCCATGAAAGCTCCCAAAACATCCAAGAAAGTAACCCCTAAAACAACTAAAAGACTCCAATAAATAGAATTTGGTGGAGAGGATGGTGATGTGGCTCCATGTAGGATGCCACCTCATTTCCCTTCAATCCACCTCACAACCCAACAAAAAAACCAAGGTTCCATAAATGAGGAAGATGAGACATGACACATACCTTCCCATACAAAACCCCCATTCCACATTTCAAGATTTCAAATTTAGGGAATTAAGAAAAAGGTGGCATTAATTGCCTATTTTCCCTCAAAAGCACATGATTAGGGCTAAATTTGACCCTCATACCATAGGTTGGGTTTGTGGAAGGGTTTAAGAATTTTCAGACAAGTAAAAATTGTCCCACAAGTCTCCAAAAATGGGTAAATGCCCAAATCTGAGTTTTGGAGATGGGGATGGGCACACAAACCAAGAGAAATTAAAATCCAATAAAAGTATAAAGAAAAATAAGGTATATCTCACACAATCATCCCCCCCATATGCCACATCATCCAATTAACATAAACCACAAAATTACTTACTTAATCAAGGGTACATTAATAAACACAAGAACATGAGAGAACATTAGGATTTAATAAAATCACAACATCAACTAAGACAAATAAATAGAAAGAAAAAACAACATTTACACCCATGGTCACTTATGAGGTTTCTCCCCCTTGGAGACCTCCTAACAAATGATAAGCAACATGACGACACACACACACACAATGGTGTCAAGGTGACCATGTTGTAAACACACGACATTCCTCCATGGTTGGTCTTCTTAGTCCCTCCTTTGTTTATTGTGATTTCATTCCCTACAAATAACCAAGACAATACCACCTTCAGCCTCAAGGCCATATCAATACATCAAGAAATCAAAACACATATATCATCTATCATATAACATCATCATATGACATAGTTGCATCATTATCATGGTTAAGAAATTCTATTATAAATCAATTATTCACAATTACTACTCATCACCTATTATCATCACATTATTAACAAATCATAACATCAATGTGCACACATGGTTATTCCAATCGTCTAAACATAATCGCCACTGTCAAGGAGTCCAAGATGTCAGCATATAACAAAATAACACTAAATCATCATCATGTATTACAATATCTATCAATGTCCTCTATGTACCCATGCAGTCCATAGTAAGAGCCAAACACAATAATAATCATAATGTCCATAATGTCTAACAATAGGCTATCTAAAATATCATAATAATGTCCATGTCACTAAGCAGCTAATAATCATGATCATAGAAAAAAATAGGTGTCAAAGAGAGTGGGCATTGTTATCCAAAATTCACCCCAGGGGTAATTTTGGATAACTTGCACAAATTCCTTCAAGCTGGAGCAAGAAGAAATGGTGAAGGGCCAAAATTTTGGATTTTTGGGTACCTCTTTGCTTTCCTCTAACTTTCCTATTCAAGAAAAAAATCCAAGGAGTTAGTAAAATTTGCAAAAAAATATGAAAAATGAATTCGAGGATTTTTTTAATGTATTATGGGTCTGGAGGCTGCGGATGGTACTAATGTGGATTGTACCAAGGTTCGTCATATTGATTTCGGGTCTGATTTACAAAGGAAACAATGTATTATGGAAAATGTAGAAAAAAATTCCTAGGTGGCACAAGTTCAACCGAGCAGTAAAGCTCAAAAGATGACTTTTCTGATTTGTTAGGTGGATCTCGGTGATGTGGAAGAAGAGGAGAAATTGGTCTGGGATAGATGGGATATTGGTATGCACGAGACCAAAAAAACCCAAAATCGTCGCAGGCAAGTGAGATGTGGTAAAAGTGGAGGTCAACGGCTCCGACGGCCCGGTCAATAGCGGGACATTTGGGATAGGAAAGCCCAAATTGGGTGATGTGGAGAAATGATGCCAAGAACATTTGAGTATGTGTGGGACATGAGTTCCCGAAAACCCACAATACCCACAATACAAAGGAAAAGTCAACCACGACTCCCGAACTTCAAACAACCATAAATTTTGACCCAGAGCTCCGATTTTCATGAAATTTGACTTTCTAGAAAGGGCATGATTTCTTAATTTTTATGAGGATAGATATATGAAAACAAAGGAAACATATTCATATCCATTTAATCAAATTCTCATTCCCATTAAATAACAGAAATGCCTAGCTGACCCAAAACAACTGCCTACACTTAGAATGCCATATCTTTTACAATTCTCAATGAAAATGCATAAAATTTGTACTGTTGGAATCATGGTTTTGAGCCCCATTCACAAAAATCAAGAAATTTAGAATTTGATAAAGAATCAATGGTGATTTTGTAGAAAACGTGTCTAGGTTCAAAACAATGTTTTATTTGGTAGTTGGGATGCATTCAATGAAGCATGGGTAGACATTTCTCACTACTGCAAGTTATGGGATAGTATGGGGGACTTTTACAAGAAACATAACATCATTTCACTTCATTTACTACCTCTTGCAAGTGGTTAAAAGACATATTTCATGATTTTCATTTCCCTCTCTCTCTCTCCTCTCAGAATTCTATAAATTGGAGTGTTGGGCTCATTGTAAGGGGAGATAGTTTTTGTGTAGCAAAAATCTATCAAATTTGTTTTGTGAAGCCAATGTGCTGCAAGCCCTGTAGTGGACTCCTTGCATGGTGATCTATGCCCTTATTTTGTAATAGATTGAACTATGCATATCATGAAGCAATAAATACAAGTTTGTGGATGTATCTTCCCTTGTTGTGTTTGTCTACATTCTCCTTGCCTCTTCAACCTCATTGCAGATATATTGTGTCTATCTTATGCTCTGTAGGGATCCATTATCATTGTGTGTGTAAGAAATGTTATTGTGAATGCATTTTTCTAGACTGTGGAGAACTATTATCACCCCTTCTAGTATGCATTTGATCGTATTTTTCACACATTGGAAAGCTATCCTCATTCCCTCCTTTTCTGATGTATCACCTCTTTAGTGTAGGCTTTTTTTCCATGCACTCTATCTCCTGGTCCCTTGGAAAGCTAGATTAGGATTAGATAGTTTTTCCTGCATTAGAGTAGATTTTGATAGGTAGTTTAGGAGCAAGAACCAACTTTCTCTAGAGATCTATCTCATGTAGCAAGTCCCACAACTTGGAGATAGTAGCCATGTTATTCATTCACACCATGACCTCAAGCACACACACTTGTGTAAACCATAGGGTGCTATGATTCGAAGATAACCGGAACTAAAACGTATCACTACACAAAAATACAAATCTCACCTTCATCCACTTCTTCATTTGTAATGATTTGTAATTTTAAAATGATAATACAATTTTATTTCTAGTATTATATCTTTTGCCAATATATGTTGTCTAATGCTCGATTACTCAAAGAAAAAAACTACGCTTCTTTGAAAATTAACATGTGCATGATTCACAAGTTTGAAGAGCTATGGGAAATTATCAGTGACACAAAGCAACACATTCAACTAGAGCTGATGAGATAACACAATATGATAAGTGTGATGAAAAATACTTGAATTTGATCATGCTTGGCATTTCTGAAGAAGTTTAACCCTTTATACGAGATGCGGAAATATCAAAGAATTGCCTTAGATTATCTATCCACCATCTATGAAGTAAAGAACCGAATGAAGATTCTCCGTCTCCAGTAAGCTTCATAAAATTATAATGAAAGATGGCGAGAAAGTAGAAGAGTTATTATGTCATGTGGAAAAACTATGAGTATAGATTATGGCACTTGATGAAAAGATGGAGGAAAATCTATTAATTTTGATCACACTAAGATTTCTTCCTTTGCATTTTATGACTTTGATCACAATATTGAACAACACAAAAAGTGGTTTCACATGAAGAACTATTAAATATGATCCAAGAAGAAGAATCAATCATGAGGGTAGATGAATATTTTTGAAAACAAGGTATTGATCTTGAGACAATAGTGTAATCACAATTCTCGAAAGTGACAACAACATAAGAAGTCCCAAAAGAATCCCTCGGAGCAACCACAACAAGTAGAAGCCTCAGAAAGCATATCGATGGTGTCACATCCGTACTTCAAATAAACATGATGTTGTTTTCTATGGTATAATGGAAAAAATCAAGGTGATTCTCGTAAAGAGAACACATCTAATCACACGGTGATTCATAACAATCTAAAAATCATCCTCGCCATAGGAAGCAAAAAGAATTTTTTTAACTCAATAAGATGATGATTTAGAAGAGGAAGTACTAGAGGTACAAAATTATGGCACATATCAAAATGTTGTTCTATTCCCTAAACATAGCATCCTTTGTAGAACATTTGGTTGAATAACTCGGTGTTAGTAGGCATAAGACAAGTGATAGAAATCTTTTTAATTCATTATCGATAAACCCAATTGAAATCAATTTCGCATTGCAAACTATAAGGATTACATTGCGAGAAAGGACTATCATAGTCACCATTCCTCTCATGAAGAGAAGTTGTACCTTCACAAAGGTGATATATGTTCCGATCTTGACCATAAATATATTTTTTTTTTCTCACTCTATATTCATAAGGTCAATGTGGAGATAATGGTCTAGATAGGCATTAAATGCTATTTGATATCATGCGAATGTACGAAACTTGGTAGAGGTTTTTTAAGGATCATTTGTTTGCACTATGCATAGTTTCATCCTGTAAAGTTACTCTCTCTATATCCATGATAGAGTCTACTACACTCTAGTATTATCGATATGGGCACCTCTTTACCAACCCCATCTATCAGCTCAACTCTAAGGATATGGTACAAGGACTTCCTCCACTCTCCCATTCATTGCCTATCTTTTTTTATGTCTAGTGGGAAAACGACATCGAGATTCATTTGATTAGAGCACTTTCCATGTTAAGAACCATCTTGATGTCATGCATATTGATCTATGGGGACCCTTTCTTGCTCCCTTTCGGGATTTCAATACTCGTTAGTTGTTGATATATGATTATTCCCATAAGGCATGGTTGTTCTCTCTCTAGAAGATGAGTGAAGCATTTTCCATTTTTCAGGCCTTTTATCAATAAGTTGTTTAATAGATTGGACAACCTCTTCTTGTCTTCCACTCGGATCAAGGGGGAATTCACGTCGAAAAATTTGTTAACATTCTTGAAGGATCATGAAATAAAACAACACTTGAATAACCCCTATACACACAAGAAAAATGGACTTCATATCTCCTTCACATACGTCAATTTATATTCTTTCTATTTAAAATATTTTAGAAACCACAAACCTTGTAAATCTCTAGCTATATTCTCTCTTGAGAAATTTTGTTGTTTTTACCTCCATTAAGTATCGTGGAGTTATTCAATGGGCTCTCGCTATTTAAAAATTCCTCCAATATTTGAAAACGAGGAAAAACATAATGTGAGAAAAACTTAGTATTTGAGATACAAAAAAATCATTCGGGTGAAATATTTAAAAAGGAAACCCTAAAATCAGACCAAGTTGAAAAATCAGGATCCAAAGTCCCAACAGAATGTATAGTTTGATTGAAAATTTTATCCAAAACCCTGAAAGTTGACGAACAAAGAAAGACAAGTATTTCTAGATTTGTGATTCAAATCTACATTTGCAAGTTAATTGCAATTTACCGTGAAAGCTTTGAAACCATGAATAATAGGGAACGAGACCAACTCAAAAATTGGAGTTTTAAATGCAATTCGATTTTCATATTTATCAAAAACTCCAAAAGTGTAATGAATAAAGGAAAGGGAGTAAAATCGAAATTGTACTTTTGGAAAGTAATTTTATTTGGATTATAAAATTTATTCAAACCCGTGAAAGTCTGATTTAATCTATTTTCTCAAGACTTCAAATAATTTTTTGAATCCTTTAAACTTGGTTAAACTTAGAAAAATAATTTTTGACTTAAATTTTTTTATGGTTATTATTTTTTCTTCTTAACTTAGTTCAAAATTTGGGATAATATAATGTTGATGAGGAAACATTTTCATGTCCTAGCATTATTAATTTATCACGATATTTTCCATCCAATAGTGACAAATTTATTGCAAAAAATATTGAGAATTTGATCTTTTGATTATAATTATGGCAATCCTTTCATGCTTGGTATCGGCACACATAATGTGTGGGATTCAAAGGAATTCTAATCGAAAGGCTATGTAGTATGGTCATCCCAAGTTGAAACCTCTCAAAAGCTCAAATCCCTCCACCACCATCTCTCAAAACCAAATAAAACACATAATATTCAAGAGAATCCACTAACATGTAAACCTATAAACAAAATTTGTAAGGTTGTCAATTATGAGGTTATTTAGACACTTCAGTAGAGTTAAGGAATTAAAAATCAATATTTAAAATTTATAAACAAAATAATTTCAGATTTATTTAACTCAAAATATTCAAAATTTATGGAAAATTTACAAATTTTAAAAATATAAAAAATAAAGAAATAAATACAATCCCTTAACTAGCAATCTTACGTGGAGTATTCGATCGAAATGCCAAAGGGGATGGAAAGAAGAATATAAAATTGAGGATGTAAAAGAGGGAAAGAATGAGGGACACTTGAAAAGGGGTTCTGGAGGGGAAGCGAATTGTGTTCTAGTATATCATCCACTATACCTTTTTTGTTATATCAGTCCAACCCTCCAACTAGGTGCAAGTTCATCAAAATATTAACAATGGGCCTACATTTATGCTTTTTCATGTCAACATGACATGGGATCGTACAAGTGAAGCATTTAAACAAAATTAAATAATTAAGCATTTTATCTTTGTCATTTATCTATAACTATATCTACAATTAAGTTTATATTATTCACAAATAATGGGGACGACTATTGCAAATCTCGACTGTGCACGCACCGCAACCATGACCATCAATCAACACTACTACATTGTGAGCTTAAAGAAAATAGCATAATACATATTTTTAAAATACATGCATGAAGTACTATTATACCAATTTATTCAAATCTTGCCAACCATTTCTGATTTGGGAATTTTATGCTACAAATAGAAAAACGTCTAAACACCCATCAAATGTAAGCACATGCATAAAACATCAAAACACCTATCAAATTTAGGATAGTGGCATGAACGACCGTATGTACTTTACCATAGGGGAATGTCTTCCGGTGTAATAATTAACTCGTCATTTGCTCCATGAAATTCTCCTCCAACATTTGCCAACCCAATCTTCCGCTAACTCACCAATCAAATTGTGTTTCATATCCATTGCACAATGTCCACCCCTTCCCCATACACCACCTCACCCATCGGTTTCATCCCACTTAACACTTCCAACATTTGTATACATAACATTATTTTCATACTACTCTACACACCACATTAATATTTAGAAGAAAAGCGTCGGATAATATTTGTGGAACAAAACTAATTTATTATGCCAAAAGGCGTGTTATAAGTTAGATGAGCCCTCTCATTCCCATTTATGACATGGCATAGTCATTAGACGATGGGGAAGGAGGACCAGAGGCAATGGTTATATTCTCTATCCACCATCTACGAAGAAAAAAACCAAATGAAGATTCTCCATCTCTAGACTAAGATTCATAAACTCATTATGAAAGATGGCTAGAAAGTACAAGAGTTCTTATGTCATGTGGCAAAACTACGAGTAGAGCTTATGGAACTTGGTGAAATGATGGAGGAAAAAATAATAATTTTTATCACACTACTTGATTTCTTCCTTAGCATTTTATGAATTTCATCACAACATTAAACAACACAAAAGAGTGGTTTCACTTGAAGAACTAGTAAATATTCTCCAGTAAGAAAAATCCATCACGAGAGTGCATGAAGAGTTTGAAGACAAGGTATTGATCTTTAGAAAATAGCATAGTCAAAATTCTCGAAAGTGAAAACAACATAACAAGTCCCAAAAGAATCCCTCGAGAGCAACCACAACAAGAGAAGCCTCGTAAAGCATATCAATGTTATCACATCCGCACTACAAATAAACATGATGTTGTTATGTATCGAAATAATGGAAAAATCAAGGTGATTATAGTAAAGAGAACACATCTAATTGTAGTGATTCATAGCAATCTAAAAATCATCCTCGCCATAGGAAGTAGAAAGAAAATGTTTCGACTCAATAAGATGATGATGTAGAGAGGAAGTACCAGAGGTAAAAATTATGGCAATATCAAAATGTTGTTCTAGTCTTGTAAACATAACATCCTTTGTAGAATGTTTGGTTGACTCACTCAAGTTTTAGTAAGCATAACACAAGTGATAGAAATATGTTTAATTCATTGATGATAAAACAACTTGAGATCAAGTTTGCATTGACAGCATAAATAAGGATTAAATTACAGAAAGGATTGTCATAGTCACCATTCCTCTAGTGAAGAGAAGTTGTACCTTCAAAAAGGTGATATACGTTACGGTCTTGATGAAAAATGTTTTTTTTTGTTTCTTAGCTCTTTAATCATAAGGTCAAGGTGGAGCTAATGGTCTAGATAGGCATCAAATATTGTTTTATCTCATGTGAATGTACGAAACTTGGTAGATATTTTTAAGGATCATTTGTTTGCAATAGGTGTAGTTTCATCCTGTAAACTTACTCTCTTTACATCCACGACAGATTCTACTACACTCTAGCATTATTGGCATGGGCACCACTCTAACAACTCCCTCTATCAGCTCAACTCTAAGGATATGATACAAGGACTTCCTCCACTCTACCATTCTTGCCTATCTAGTTTTTATGTACGGTGGGAAAACAACATTGACATCCATTCAATCGAGCACCTTCCATGTTAAGAACCGTCTTGAGGTCACACATATTGATCTATGTGGACCCTTTTTTGCTTCCTTTCGGTGATTTCAATCACCGCTAGTTGTTGATATATGATTATTCTCACAAGAAATGGGTGTTCTCTCTCGGAAGAAGAGTGAAGCATTTTTCAATTTTAAAGCCTTCTATCGGCAAGTTGGTTAGTAGACCAGGACAACCTCTTCTTGTCTTCCACTCGGATCAAGGGGGAATTCATGTCGAATAATTTCTTGGCATTCTTAAGGATCACGAAATAACACAACACTTGAATACCCCCATACACACGAGAAAAATGGCATTGTAGAATGTCGCAATTGAAATGTCATAGAAATGACTTGTTGCATGCTTTTCAACGCCAAAAGTGGAAAACATATTTTAGGAAAAAATACCCGTACAACTATATATCTTCTAAATTGGGCACCTATAAATATCTTACAATACTTGATATCTCCGTCACATACCTCAATTTATATTCCTTCTACTTAAAATATTTTAGAAACCACAAACCCTATAAATCTCTAGCTATATTTTCTCTTGAGAAAAATTGTTGGTTTTACCTCCTTTTAAGTATCGTGGAGTTATTCAATGTGCTCTCCCTATTTAAAATCTCCTCCAATATTTGAAAACGATGAAAAACATAATGTGAAAAAAACTTAATATTTGAGATAAGAAAAATCATTCGGGTGAAATATTTAAAAAGGAATATGAGAAGAAAAATTCTACCTTTGCACTAAGTGGAGATGAAAAATTTACTTTCAATCCAATGAAATCTAATGAGAAAATATTGGGAAGAACCCAATCAAGAAGTTAGATCAGAGATTGGAAAATCAACAAGTGTAAAATAAACTTTATAATCTGAAAATTAATCACGAAGTTGGCACGTGCAAGGGGTATTTTTGGAAGCATATAAGTGGCGTACGTTAAATATTTGGTGATAAACAAGAGAGAGATTTAAAATTTCAAAAATTTCAATACTAAAAAAACAATAAAATTTCAATATTACACTAAGCCTTTGAAATCCAAAAATCTGACCAAGTGAAAAATTAGGATCTAAAGTCCCAAGAGAAATGTATAGTTTGATTGAAAATTTTATCCAAAACCATGAAACGTTGACGAACAAAGAAAGACAAGAGTATTTCTAGATTTGGGATTCAAATCTCAATTTGCAAGTTAATTGTAATTTTCCTTGAAAGCTTGGAAACCATGAATAATAAAGGGCGCAAAAATTGGAGTTTTAAATGCAATTAGATTTCCAAATTTATCAAGAACTCCAAAAGTATAACGAATAAAGGAAGGGATTAAAATCGAAATTGTACATTTGGAAAGTAATTTTATTTAGATTATAAAATTTATTCAAACCCTTGACAGTCTAATTTAAACTTTATTTTCTACACTTCAAATAAATTTTCGAATCCTTTAAACTTGCTTAAACTTAAGAAAATACTTTTGACTTAAAATTCATTATAGTTATTATTTTTTTGTTTTACCTTAGTTCAAAATTTGGAATAACATAATGTTGATGAGGAAACATTTCCATGGGCTATCAATGTCCTAGCACTACTAATTTATCACGATATTATCTATCCGATAGTGACAAATTTATTACAAAAAGTATTGGGAATTTGATCTTTTGATTATAATTATGGCAATCCTTTCATGCTTGGTATCGAGGCACACATAATGTGTGGGATTCAAAGGATTTCTAATAGGAAAGGCTATGTAGTATGGTCATCCCAATGGAAATATCTCAAAAGATCAAATCCCTCCTCCACCATCTCTCAAATACCACATAAAATGCATAATATTCAAGAGAATCCACTACAATGTAAAACTATAAACAAAAGTTGTAAGGTTGTCGACGAGGTTATTTAGACAAATGTAGAGTTAAGGAATTAAAAATCAATCTTTAAAGTTTATAAACAAAATAATTTCTGATTTATTTAACTCAAAATATTCAAAATTTCGGAAAATTTACAAATTTTATAAATATAAAAAATAAAGAAATAAATTGTACAATCCCTTAATCATCTTATAAGTAAGATCAATCATACGTGGAATATTCGATGAAATGCCGAAGGATGGAGCGAAGAATTGAAAATTGAGGATGCGTAAAAGAGGAGAGAATGAGGTTGATTGAAAAGGGGTTTGAGAAGGGGAAGGGAATTGTGTTCCACTATATCATCTACTATACTTTTTTGTTATATCAATCCAACCCTCCAACCAGGTGGAAGTTCATCACAAGATTAATACTGGACCTACATTTATGTTTTTCATGTCAACATGACATGGGATCGTCAAGCAAAGCATTTAAACAAAATAAAAACCTAATAAGCATATTATTCTTGTAATTTATCTATAATTATATCTACAATTAAGTTTATATTGTTCATAAATAATGGGGACAACTATTCCAAAGCTCCAACTTCGCACTCGCTGACAACCATCCAATATTTGCTACATTGTGAGCTTAAAGAACGTAGCATAATACATATTTTTAGGTACATGCATGAGAGTACTATTATACCAATTTATTTGAATCTTGCCAACCATATGTCACAGATTTGGAAATTTTACTACTACAAAAGAAAAATGTCTAAACACCCGTCAAATTTAAACACATGCATAAAACGTCAAAACACCTATCAAATATAGGACATTGGCGTGAACGACCGTAGGCACTTTACCATAAAGGAATGGCTTTCGATGTAATAATACACACATCATTTGTTCCATGAAATTCTCCTCCGACATTCGCCAACCCAACCCTGCCAACTCGCCAATCCAAATTGTGTATCCATTGCACAATGTCCACCCCTTCCATACACCACCTCACCCATCGGTTTCATCCCACTTACCACATCCAACAGCTGTATACGTCACATTATTTTCATACTCTGCACACCACGTTAATATTTATAAGAAAAACGTCAAAGAATATTCGTGGAACAAAACTAATTTATTATGCGGAAAGGCGTGTTATAAGTTGGATGATCCCTCCCATATCTGACATGGCGCAGGTCATTAAACGACGGGGAACGAGGAGCAGGCAATGTTGATGCACGACCAGTTAGGTAAAGCGTGCATTGGTTTGGCGGAGGTATCTCCAACGGTGTGGCATATTTGTAAGGAAATGATAGCTTTTGAATTCCCTGAACGCAAGCGTATGCAATGCGAAGCGTGGGCAAAGTGTGATAGTTGACACATTTGCAACTGCATCAGGTACAGTTGAACAAACGTTAGAATCATAATGTCCAAGAAAGAGGCTTTAAATCTTTGTTGCGAGCAACAGAGATAGTGACACTGACCATTCATTTGTGCTGAGTTCCAACTTGCGGCTTAAACCCGACCTTACCTTATCTTCCATCGCCGCCCTCCTCTTTCTACTCGTGGTTGCTGCATCTGTTGAAGAGAAACAAGGATGGAGAAACTATTGCAGAATGAGAGATGGAGTACTAGCCTCGTAGATTTCGCTACAAATACCTCCAAACTGCAACTAATGGCTTCCGAGACGAGGGAATTTTAGGATCTGGAGGCTTTTGCTGATCTTGATCCATGCCATTATTTTCCTTATTGCGTCGGTGTGGATAAATTTTTTATCTTGAACGTCGTTAGCCTGCTTTAAGGTTAGAGCACTATTTTCTCCTCTGCCATTGCAAAAATATTTATATTGGACTTTTCCCTTTGAAACGTAGACCTCCAGGGTTAGATCTGCCTAATACGGTTGTAGGGATATGGAAATAAAATGGTGCTTCAATAAAATATCCTTAATCCTTAATATGACTGCCTCAGACAAAAAGAAATTAATTATTTGTGCATGTCTACAGGGTTAGCTGGGTGGAAGAATGGTTTGGCATTCACAATACATCCTCCAACTCTGGCACAACTCCCCTCCAACCAGCCATTTGTTTCTGACCTGACTTCTCCTTGATGCTGAGAGATGCATTTCTTCCTATATCAAAGAGTGGTATATATCAAATAATGTAATTCAGTATTGCTTCTTTGACCATCCAAAAAAATTCGGCAGCTATTGTGGGTGGATAAAATATGAGTTGTAAAATCGATTTGTGTTCATGCCCGGATCCGGTCAGGTGGGTGAGAGGGCCAATTAAATGTGACCTTTAGCATTGTAGCAAAATTTCTATTTAATACACCGGACATTTTTTGTTTTTAGTATGCGTATTAAAATTTATACTGAATATATCATTCATTTCTATTCTCATTTTTGAAATTTTGTATTTTAAAGAAAGTTTGTAATTTTTAATTATGAGGTTTAACAACACATTATAAACGTTTGGAAGTGAAGAGTATAAAAGAGCATGGGAAGGGTTCAATTATGAAAATATAAATCTGGTGCAGATAATTTGGGGGATCTCTATGTAATAAAACAATGATTTAAGAGATCATAAAATAGTTCAAGACTATTTGAAGTTAAGGTATTTAAACATGGAGGATAATAGTGAAACCCATGGTCAATTGAAGTCTCTCAAGATGCATAAAGGAGCTTGAGAGAATAGTGGAAATCTACATCTTGCTTGCAAGACTACAATCAATTAATTGTGAGAATATTTCTTAATTTAAATCAAGTAATGAAAATGAATTCAATATTTTAATAATATTTTGGTTTAAATCAAGTAATGAAAATGAATTCAATATTTTAATAACATTTTGGATGCTTAGGAATCATATTATTATGCAAGTTCATTAATAGAGTTTTCTCTGGTGTATATTACAAGTTACACAACCGATCCTTTTATACGTATACATATTTAATTTAATTTTAACATCCTTTAATGAAGGTGATGGAGCATCAAAGTGGTCATTGACGATCGACTCTAAACTAGAAACCATCCTTCTTGCCATTGTTTTGGCATATGAAATGATCCACCAACAAACACAATTGATTGAACAATGGTATAGAAAGTGTACAATCGAAAACATTTGTAGAGTAAACAAATTAAGCACCATGCAATTAGAAACCTTGACTCTATAAAAATAAATTGAAAAATTAGTAAAGGGTAAGTGCGGTGAAATGAGGAGCCAAAGGGGGTAAAAATGACACCTTTTTTTTAGAAATCAGCCAAATAGCTAAATTCATTAAAGAATTCATCATGCCTATGCTCAAAATTTGACAAAGTGATAAGAATAAGTACTATAAAGCCGAGAATCTAGTTTCTAAACTATTATGTTTTTGAAAATGGTTGAGATTAAGAGAGTCAAATGTGGTGCGCAAACAGATTATGTCTATTTTTGTGTAAAATGATAAGAACCTATTGTGTGTGTGTGCCCCCATTTTTTGAGTTCTATATTTTTTTTTCCAAATTCCTTCATAGAAAGTTATCTAAGATGATGTACAAGGTCCAACGAATTTTCATAATTTTTGGATGAATATATAATTTTGTTTATTAATTTTCAAAGTGAACATATCCGAAAAATGAAATATTTGTGTGTGCATCCCCATAACTTTGAGAAAAAAGTCATTTTTAATTTTTTTAGTGCATGTAGAATGGAGTTTAGAACAAAATACTACTTTTTTTTTTTAATAAATTTTGATGAAAAAATTGTAAATTGTGTACCAAAATGTATGCATAGGTTTTTACAAGAAAACAAGGCACTAGTAAAAGAAATTATGGATGAAAGCCTTAAACTAATCAGATTTTAGAAATAATTATATCATCATCAAGGAAAAATCAAGCTTGATATCATAGGATAATCTATTTTGAATATAATATTTTAATATATGAGATATTGGGGTACATGTGAAATTTTGATTGTTTTTTGTCAAACACGGTTTTATTCACGCGAGAATATAGACCAAACCTTTGGTTTGGAAATCCAAGGCAAATCCAGCCTATGGATTGGGAATTTATAACCCAAAAGAGATGAAACCCGAGCACGTTATAATGCGCCGCATTCCTATTTGTTATGTGGTGTATGTGCTTATGGGAGGGATATATTTATTCTTATTTAGCACTTATATTTTATTATTTCTTATACTTTAAATTTATTTTAGTAAATATAAGATGTTAGGGTCACTCTGCACCTTATGGAACTAGTCTCATAGCTCCATCTGTCATGGTTTAGAAGATAGTTTTTCATATTCTAATATGGTCGGTACATACGTAATTTTCAAGATTTCAACATTCAACATTCAACCTTCAAGCTTTTAGGGTTTAAATTATACAATCGATATCGTGTCATGAAAGACTATAGTCATTGTTTAGGTTTTGGGGCCATTTGGATTGGTTATTAAATATATGGACTCAAGAATTTTCCTATGAACATGGATTTGAATCCCTAATTTTGTCTTAGAATATGGTAAAATCGTAATATATATGAGTACATACTTTAAAAGCTTAGGGAATGCATCTTTTGCTTATTGGTCAATGGTATGTCCTTCATCTGGCTAGCATGCTTCAGTACAACTCTCAACCTAGAGGAAAAGAAATTGTTAACAATATTTTTTTAAGTTTGTTTCAATGTGTAGGGATGATTGGATATGATGATTGATGAGTTATATGTGACTTGATAGAAGATAACTTCCTCTCGAAGCTAAAAAGACCATTCTAAGATAATCGAACACCCTCTAAGATAGTTTAAGAAATATATTAAGCATCTAGAGGTGATGTAAGATAATCTTGGAAGTGTTGGAGGCAATTTATGAAGATTTAGGAATATTATTTAGGGCATAGGGTTTAGGGTTTAGGGCTTGGGGTTTAGGGATTAGGGCTCGGGGTTTAGGGCTCAATGTTTAGGGTTTAGGGTTTACCACCCATGGATCAGTTTTAGGGCTCAAGGTTTAGGGTTTAGGGTTCAGTGTTTAGGATTTAGGGTTTAGAATTTAGGGTTTAGGGCTCAAGGTTTAAGATTTATGGTTTAGAGTTTAGGGTTTAAGGCTCAATGTTTAGGATTCGGGGTTTAGGGGTTAGGGTTTAAGTCTTAAGGTTCGGTGTTTGATGGCTTAGGGTGTAAGTTGTAACTTTTAGTGTTTAGGTTTTAGGGTTTAGGGTTTAGCATTTATGGCTTAGGGTTTACTATTTAGGGTTTAGGATTTAGATTTCGGGGTGGTAAAAATAGGGTTTAGGATTTAGGTTTTAGGTTTGGGGTTCGGGAAAGGAATTATGGCTTAGGGCTTAGGCGTAGGATTAACCAATACCTCCAGTGCAATACCTCAGAGGATTATATTCATATTTGATGTATCATTTTCAAAGAGGTTTACTTCCCTATCAAATCTCTCAGTATAATGTGGAAGATTTGAAAAAGAATGAAAGTTGGAGAATTATATTTGATTGGTAATTAGTATAAGTATCAACAACACTAATATTTTCAACTACTTATTTAGAGGGCATGAAAATATTAAGACCATATTTTCTAGTCAAGTGCCTAGAACCATCATTGAGTCTACTTGTGAAAAATAAGAATAACAATAAGGGAACAATAAGGGAATGGCTAAAAACACAAAGGGGTTATCAACCACCTAGTAAATATTTCCACTACTAGAAAGAGGGCTAATTTTCCACAATGTTATCCACAAAATAATCAATTTGTGGAAAAAATGTAGATTAGCAACATTAAATGGGTGGCTTCTATAATATACAAAGTAGATGTTTCACAATTTCATGAAAGTTATATGTAATTTGTGGAATATTCATAATCATATAAATTTATTGTAGAAAAATCACAATATATCTATTTGTTTTGGAAAAAAGATAAAAATTCTCAAGACTATATTCAAAGGATACTCTAAATAAAATGTAGATTGCAATTTCTAATTTCCACAACATTCTAAACTTCAATAAAAAAATATTAAAAATTTACGGCTAAAACTATGATTACTCTTTGTCTAAAAAATAAAAAATATAGACAAAAATTAATTCTTATTTTTCATAATCTACAAAATATATCATAAATAAATAATCACATAGTTTTTAAGATTTGAGTTTTATCAAAAATAAATAATCACATAATTTTTAAGATTTGATTTTATTATTAAAAAATTAAAACCCTTAAAATTTAAACTGAGTATTATCCTAACTCACTCTAATTGTTGACAATCTACAATTAAAAATTTAGTCAAACTCTTATTGTAGATAATCTACATTAATAAAATAAATAGTGATAATAATGAGGATTGCAAAAATAAGAAAATCTTAAGTAATCTACACTACTCTAAATTCCAATATTATTTATGTGAGTAATCTACATAATATTACAAATGTTATTTGTGAATAATTTACACAACTACAAATAAATAGTTTGACTAGTCAATTCAATTAAATTGTCAAATATATAGAGGCTCCATTAGACTTAAATAGTGGAAAATCCACATTAATGTTATTATTAGCTCACTTACATAATTGTAAATAATATAATTATAAATAAATAATAATTATATCAATATAATTTCATTACAATTATACAATATTTATTGTTTGAAAATGACATTACCTTAATAATGTTTTTGGATAATCCACAATATTTGAAATTTTAACCAATTAGATTTATTAAAAATGTAAACTCTCCTTCTATTGTTCGAATTTTTGAATCATAATAATAAAAGATTACATTCTATAATTATATTTAAAACACATAATATATCTAGTACATTTGAAATTAAATTAAATTAAAAATTATTAAAATTTAACAGTAGTTAGGATCATGATACAAAAAAATAAATTTTTACAGCATATTTTTTTTAGAGTGGTCAACTACTATAACAAATTAATTTTGTAGTAAATTATTGTATTAAAAAAATTCAAGAAAAAAATTACAACTTTAATAAATGTCTACACCTTTATAACTCATTTTGCATGTCATCTTGATTGAATTCCTCATCATCTTGAACCAACTCTTGAACTTGTTCGTACTAATTTCCAATTCCCCTAAGTCCACAACTAAATTAATCATGGCATCTTCTCTATCATATCCAATATCATCATCAACAAGATTATTAAATATCATTGTTGAATCTTGTCTACTCATGTAATCTGAAATATCATCTTCTTCTATTCCTCCTTCGGTAGTATACCATCATCTGATTGTCTTAATTCATGATATTCTTCTTGGGACTCTTGTGACTCGACATGATCTTCAATTTCAACCAGTGGTTCATATTCATTTTCATTGTTTGTTTCATCTTCATCACTATTAGTACCATTGTTAGAATCAGGGTTCACATCTGAAAATGATGGATGTCATTGGCTCCTTGGATTGTGTTCGATGATGAATGACCAATTCATATCATTAGTATCTTTAATAAAAAAAAATTGCTCACATTGACTAGGGAATACATAAGGCTCATTTGTCTCCATAAAGCTTGATGTTTTGATAAGGGGAAAACCATTTCGATGCATTTTAAATGTTCTATGACTTCCATCCTCAACCATTGGATACCACTTGACATGAAAGATAACCTTCTTGAATGCCCTGAAATCAAGCTCAATAATTTCTTGCAATATACCATAGTATTGTTTCCTCAAACACTCATTTGAACCATCCATCTCAAAGTACGTTGAGATACCTCGATCAAAACTCTGCCTTAGTTCATCAGTCTTCTCAATACGGAAATGTTTACCATATGCCCACATTGCTTTGTAATGTCTCACCTGCAACATAAAAAATACACAGTTTTAAATTTCATCTAGAATATGTAATTTAAAAATGTAAAGAATATGATATTAGAATAAGTAGAACACTACCAAAGTTATTATTATAGATTATAAAAATATACCTTTCTCATATGTGTCCCAGTGGCAATTTCTAATTCTTCTCTAGAAACAATTGTAGGATCTTTATTATTTTGAAATATAATATTTTCTCTCAACCAACTCCAAGTACATTTATCTGGCCATGTATTTCTATGTTCAACTTGTAACTTCCTTGTGTGAGTTTTATTCATAGATCCGACCCTCCTAGATAAATTTGAATAAGCATTTCTATCAGCTTCTTCCTTCTTTGTATTATAAATATCAATCCACTTATCCATGCATTTTGTGTGATGGGAAACAAAAACATGCATTCTCTCCCATTCATATGGATCTGCAACTCTAAAAAAAGTTAACTTTAATTTTTTATTGAAATGAGTATATTTGTGATATAATAAAAAAATTAAATGAAAAATTATGTACACACCTCGTATTGTTCTCAACTTTGACCTCATTTGAAGTACTTCACCGGTGAGCATATCTTGTTGACATTTACTCCAAAGTATTGGTGTATCTAAATGGAATTTTGGTAAATATTGTGTTACACGTACCATTGCTTTGAAAGTAGTATAACTTGTTGCAATAGAGCCCTCAGGGTGAGCTCTTTGTCGTACAAAATGTTTTAGTACCTTCAATAAGCGCTCTACAAGCCACATAGACCTTGATGTAATAGGACCACAATATTCAATCTCTCTGACAAGATGTACTAGATAGTGAACTTGCGAATCAAAAAATGTTAGTGGAAGATGCTTCTGAATTGTACATAGTAGTATAGGTGCTTGCTTCTTCCAATAGTCTATATCTTCCAGCCTAATCTCTTTTGAAGTTAACCACCTAACATAAATCATAATAAGTATATTAAATAACAAAAATTATTTTTTATCATAAATAAATTAATCTTACAATGATTTTAAAAGGAAATTTACCTCATATATGCTGATAAGTCAAATATTGCAAGTCTAATATGTTTGTCAAAGCTATTTGGAATAATCAGCTGGTAGAATAACCTACAAAAAATAAATTCCATTATATATCTAATATATTTTGAAGATTTAAACTCATATATAGTAATATATGTATGTTATGTATACAACTCACTTTAAGAAGGTTATGCCAATCATGTGTCTTCAATCCTATCAACTCTTCATCTTTTCCTCTTGTGAATGCGTTCTTGAGTGTTGCAGCAAATCCTGTAGGGAATTTTATCTCCTTAATTTCCGATTTAACTTGTCTTTTCTCCTCATTTTTTAATCTCCAAGGACCGATAGAATATGAATCATCAATAGGATTTGGCCATAGATGAGGCATGACATTATTTTCTTGAAGATCTCTTCTCAATCATAATCCATCAACTTTTTTTCCATTAATAAGATACCATAATGATTTTGACACATTGCATCCAATGTGCATGACATCAAGAAGGTGTACAATCGGTAAATATCTATAGTAAGGAAGTTCATAAAAAATTGAGAACCTCTTCATTCCTCGAGGGAGTTCACCTTGATAAATCATGTAAAAATATAGTGAGATGTAATAAAATAAAAAATAGAAATATATTTAATGCAAATCCTATGTTTAATTCGTTACCTTGAGCATTATTGTATGAAGTATACCAATCATTTGGTGTCATACACTTTGGAATGGGCAATTTCATTTCCTTATTATTGAATTCACCTCTCCTCCGTACTCGATATCGATGATTTATGGGCAAGAATTGCCTATATTCATGGAAGATAACCTTTTTGAGGTGATTGGAATGCTTAGCTATTGTTTCACTTCCACAGGATGGGCAACCAAATTTACCTTTTGTTTGAATACCTACAATTATGATTTTGAGAATATTTATAGTTAGAGGTAAATTTTTGAGATCCATGTTACTCTTATGAAAATTTAAATATTAAAATAAATCAACTTACCACAACAAACAGATAATCCTGGGGCATCATGAATCGTCCAACACATCATTCCTCGAAAAAAAAGTCCCTTCTACCAATAGGCCTCGAAATATCATGCATTTGAAATCCTTTCCATAACTCTTTAAGTTCTTCAATGACTGGTCGTAAGTATATATCCATATTTTTCACTTGATATTTTCCTGTAAGTGAATGAGTTCCAAATGTAATTGTAATAAAAATATTATAAGATTAATTAAATCATGTGGGGATGAAAATAAACTATAAGGAATTATATATTATATCTAAGGGTATAAGTTAACTCACCTGGAACTATTAACGTCAACATTATTTGCTCTTTTTTATGGCCATCCAAGGTGGGAGATTATTCACAACTGCAACAATTGGCCAAATGGAGTACATTGAGGACTGGATTGAGTATGGATTAAAACCATCCATCGCTATTGAAATCCTTGCATTTCGTGGCTCACTTGCAAAATCTGGCCATCTCTCATCGATTTCTTTCCATGCTTTCCCATCTGCTACAATACGCATTGTTCCATCTATGCTCTTATTGTGTGAATGCCAATCCATGAGATTTCCAATATCATTACATTGGAATACATGTTTAAGTTGTGGTATTAATGGGAAATGGCGAAGTACTTTACGAGGAACTTTAATAGATTTAACAACACCTTGATGCTCATATCGACTTTCACCACACACATGGCAACTTTCTTTATTTTCATTTTCTCCATAGAATAGCATACAATCATTAGGACAAGCATGATAAACTTTATAATCCATTCCCAAATCATTTAAAGAATTTTTCACTTCCCTATAGGAGCGTGGTAGTCGATTTCCTTCTGGAAGTAGTTTATCAGCTAGAAACCTGAACCATAGAATTATGAACAATAAATAATTAATATTTTATAATAATAAAAAATTATATTATGAATTGTATAATATGAAATAATTAAATGTACCTCAAAAGTGTTGTAAAGCTAGTATCTGACCATCCGAAAATAGCCTTCAAATTTAGAAGTAATAAGATTGTCGCTAGCACTGAGATTCGTGCACCTTCATATAACTTTGTACTTGCAAGGGTTTTCATGTTAGATTCTGGATGAGTGAAAATTTCATGCATCATATCTTCAATCCCAGTGCTCCAAGATTCCCATTTCATCATCCATCATTTGATTTGGGTTCATTCTCTCCATATTTTCTTTTGGTTCATTACAAGGGGCATCATAACTAGTACCCTGCAAAAACATTTTATATAAATAATTAATTATAGTTAATAATTAAATGCAAAGTAATTAGTATTAAAAGTGATCTATATTAGTTATGGACATATACCATAGGTGTTTCTTGCGTAGAACCATGTTTTCCTAAATGTTGAATCTCTATTCTACGCCTTTGTCGTCTACAACCTCCACATTTTGGACAGGTACAATACACAAGCTCCTCATACCATTCGGAAGTGTAAGGTTCGGGAGCTACAAATCCTTCGCTATCACTAGAGCTTATAGTCATTTAGTATCCTGCATTTTATTCAAAATTAACGTTAATTACAACTTTTTTATATCAAGAAATTACAATATTGTGAATATAGTTATAGAACCTAAAGTTCACATTAATAAACATCCAAAATAAGAGATAATAAATTAAATAGATAACAATATATTCATAAATGATAATTAAAATTTATGGTTTTTTTTGTATTCAACTTTAAATCTATTAAAAACAATAAGAAATCAAACGCTAAATGAATAAGGTCTTTGGATTCATAGGATAAATTAGAAATTGAATGAGAATTTTAAAATTGTATGAACAATCACAATATGTATTGAAGAGCATATATTATTTATTGTAGTAATCTACATGTATTTAGAAAAAAAATATTAATTTTAAGAATATGGATATATACACGGGGAAAGAGGAATATTGACAAAAACAAACATACTCCACAAGTAGTAAAGTTTTTATTATTAGGATGATCATTTCCAATATGAATTTTTTTCGAGTTTTGCATATGAATAATGGAAAGTTATGTGTTATATATTATTACAAATAATGCTACATAGTGCAATATTAATTTGTGTAATGATTGGTATTTGTTATTTTTGAAAATGCATTCCAAGACACACATATGAATTATATCTAACATGCGATTATAGGGAATGAATTTAAACATGAAGATAATTTAGAACCCTACAATAAATCAAAAGAGAATAATATTGAGAAAGAAGTATACTAGAATAAATATAAATCTTAATATAAAATGTTTCTATGTTACATAAAATTAGAACTAGAAAATATAGCTATAAAAATAAATAAATAATAAAATTATAAACAGAGTTATGTAATAAAAATATTCTTAACAATATCAAAAGTAAAATATATATTATAAAAAATATAAATTATGATAAATATAAATATTAACACTCATAACATTTAAAAGTATATTTTTAAAATAAAAAGTACCCATGTTTTTTAATGTGAAATATTCAATTTCAGCTCCACATAACTCAATTTTGGTGCCACGTATAATCCTTAATTATAGAAAAACATGTAACCTAAATTAAAATAATGAAATTCTTCATTATTGGGTGGAGAACACGTATTGAAGTAATTTTAGGTTTTCCACAAATTATGTTGATTTATTCAACTATTTTCATATTTGCATAAAAAATAATATTACTCCCTCCAATTTTGTTTTTTCTGCGCAGATTTTTGGCTCTATGAGCAAATGCAAATTTGCTAGTTTTTTTAGGGTTTAAAAATAAAAATTCATGTGGCTTTGCATTTGTTTGTTTCAAAAGTTTCTACAGGAGGAGATATTCAGCGCAAAAAATTCCTTTAAACTTTAAGGTATGTTCATTCAATGTTTTCTGTTTTATTTTTTTGGGAATACAAAATAATATTTTTTTGGGGGTTTTATGTTTTTTTGGGGTTTACTAGAAATATAGTAAGAATGTCATACTGCTGTTTTACACTTCTAGATTTGAAATACTGTCATTGTTTAAGTTTTTAATGAAGCTAAGAAATCAGTTACCTGACGGAATTAAAATACAAAACAAAATATGAGGAATCCCAAATCGCTAGCCAATCTTTTCACTTCTTCAAATTCATACATGGATTAGCCAGTTGCCTCATCCCCTCTTCTTTCTGCATATTTACTTTTTCGGTATAAGAAGCCTTTATTTTCTCGAATCTCTCTAATGGACTAACACTAAGGACCTTGTAAGGATTGTCATCACTACTTGAACTTGATCCCCTGCCAGCGGATGCAGCAGTGCACACAATTCTGTAGTTCCCCAACGCTTGCCTTATAAGGATTGTCATCACTACTTACTTTTAGATGCAGGTTACTAACTATTTAGGTTTGACGGGTGAGTATGTTGTGTTCACAGAGAAGTAGATGAGCATCCTCTTCTTGCAGTGGTGAGATTGAATCTGTAGCGTCCAATACAGGCCTGGCTGCTCAAGTTATACACAAAATTTCAGAGGAAGCAGTAAATTTTAAAACCAGGGTAGTGGATATATATATTTTGTCGAGATATGCATTCATGTCTTTTGAACACAGATGATTTCATAAATCCATTCATGTGGACTGAAACTCCAACAAAGTCACGAGACCCTGAAATCTCTATTGGTGTATTCTTATATTGTATCCCTTCCAACAATTGTCCATCCTCACCTGCCATGGCAGATTCTCTCTCTTCATGACTGTTCAAACTCTCTAATCCCTCGATCGGCTGAAGTGAAAGAAAACATTTCACTAACATCAATCGATCCTTGAGAAGCTGTAACATCATTAGATTGGGAAATAGGAAAATCATGAAATACAGAGTTTTCTATGGATTCAGTCTCATTTGTACCCTCCAAAATATCGTAGCTCTTGTCCACGGTTTCATCTTTAGATTGGTTGATTGCTTCCACAAGACCTGCTTCACACTGGTCAAAAGAATCATCCTTCCCCACCTCAACTTCCTTGTGTGGCAACTCAAGGCTTCCCTCCCTACCCTCTATGCTTTGAAAAATATCCAAATCCATAAATTTTGCAGGCAGGTTTGTCGCAGAGCCCTTAGATAAAACAACGGATGCTCCATTCCTGTCTGATACCTTGTCTAAACCTTCTGAATTCCCACATCCACAAAACTCATGGAACTCCAATTTCTCAAACGACCCACTTTCATATTCCACCCTCTCAGAGGAAGGAGATGTTGATCCACCCATCCTGTCTTTATCTTCCCCTTCACTTGCTTGAACAGGTGTTTTAGGACTAAAAACATCTTCCTCGTTCAATTTTAATGCACAGAAATCTATGTCCTAAGGCAGTTTTAAGAACCTACAGTCCATCAATCATGAGAAACGGAAGCGCCAACCTCCAAAAACCATGCTGGGTCACTGAAATTGTTTCTTCTTTAACAAATCCGAGGCTACAACGCTAAATCATTTCCCACCACTAATTTGACACATCTGCTGGGGTCCTTGTGTCCTACATAAAAACTTAAAGCAGCAAAAAAGAAGGCTATCCCTGTTCACATCCTGAGGTGAGAAGCGTATACAAAACCATGCCCTCTGAGCCTATCTTATCCGGAGATAACAATTTTCAATCATGGGAAGGGCAAGGAACAAGTCCAGAGGAGCTTGTAGCAGGGCATATCTCAAACTCGTGTTGCTACAGTGATTTTTTTTCTCAAAACAGTAAAATTATTCTTGAATGCGTGAGGAAATACACAGATACTGTTGAATATAGCCAAAAGGTGGGATATTTTTCCTAAAAGAAACAAGAAACCCTTTTTTACAAAAAAATTTATAGAAAACTTGGAATAGAAATAGTAGGGAGTAGCAGACTCAAGTGTAATTGAAGGAAATTTGTAATTAAGGTTTGCAGGACTGGAATTTGATGGTATGTGGTCTATTTTCAGGACTTTAGATCGTATTTTTCAATTGAAAATAAATTTGGAAACGAATACTATCATATATGTACTTCATTTTTCTCTCCTTAAGAAATATATATAAGACAATATGTATATACTAACTTGTGTTTTCATTATTAATGAAGGAATTTGAAGAAAGTGAGGATCTGACTTACCGGATGGAATGGAGACTGAAGAACGTGAAAATCTTCGAGAATGCAACACTTCAGTCAGTGCTCAAGCCCAGTTAGGAGAAAACAACACTCCAATCAATGCTCCTTCCGAGCAATCAATGCTCCTTCCCAGCAAAGAGAATGCAACGCTCATGTCCAGCCAACCAACACTATAGCTAGCAGTGTTATTTAACCAATGATTCAATAAAGCTGGATAAAAGCTTCTACAAGCAATTTGGTCAAAAATATTATTAATAGGATGGTTATTTATACATTATATGAAATATCCAAATTTCATATATTTATTGAAAAAACATGCAAACTGCAACTATATTTTTATTTCCTATTTTAAAGAGATTTATCTCTTTCTAAAGTATTGTTTTATTAATAAATATAATTTTTAAATATCGGATTGAGTTCTCTACCGCCATGCATTGTTTTTAATATTTATAGTTTAATTCTATCTTTAGATTATGTATTATTTAAAACTTTTAATAACTGAGGTTTGACTACGTTGGTAAAAGGCTGCATAAAAAATATATTTTTAAATGGCAAATTTATAACATGCTTTACATGCATTGTGCTTTTATAATTATTGTATATTTAATTTACTTCAAGTTATTTAATTTAATATTTTTCCTATTTTATTTGTAAAATAATTTTTAATTAAATATTAAATTTATGTTATTGATATTATAAATTTTGATAAAATAATTAAAATAATATTATATTATTTTCTAAAATTTATTATGATAGTTAAAATAAATATTTTATTTAAATGAATATTAATAAGAAATTTGTGTTAAAAAATAATATCTAAGATTTATAATAATAAAATATTAAAATTGAAAAATAATATTATATTTTTTATAATTCTAATTTAATTAAATAAAATTGTGAAAATAGTTACAATTTAAAAATTGTGAATTTATCTACAACGTAGATCTAATTATTGTGACACATGCCAAAATTTTATAATTGTGGATCAACAACAATGTGCAATTTGTAAATGTATACACAATTTTTAATTGTAGGTATGTAACAATATTAAAATTATGACAAATACCACAATTATATTATTGTGAATTTTTTACACTTATTTTTGTTGTAGATAGTTTCACAAATTTTGTCACGTTTTAGGTTTCCACAAAATTATTGTAGGTGGAGTCCACAAATTTGGATTCACAATTTTGACTAAAATATCCACAACGAAAATGTGAAAAAATTGTGGATACTATACCCTTTATCTTGTAGTGTTCTTATTTAGATTTGATTGGAAATCGGTTGGCTTATGGCTTCTTGACCTTCCATTCATTGAGTGTCTAAATCTGAATGTCATTGTATCTGGAATAATACTCTCGAAACATAGGAGTAATGCCTCTTGGAAAATAAAATTGAATCTCATAAATCCTCTCAAATTTCTTGTCTACATCTTGGTCTAGGTAATGTTATTGGTCCTTTTTTGTTTCGGTTATAGTTCGGTCATGGTGGAAAATATTTTGTCATTAACCACGATCCCACAAACCCTAAACCCTAAACCATTAACCATAAACCCTAAACCCTAAACATTGAACCCTAAATCTTGAGCACTTATCCCTAAACCACGAAGCCTAAGCACCAAACCCTAAACCCCGAACAATGATTCCTAAATAATAAATCCTAAACCCTTAAATGAGAATTAGACATCTAGTGGTATGCCAACTAAATCCCATTCATAACTAAACAAAAATATTTACCAAGAAATTCATTTAGGGTTTAAGGCTTCTGCTTGTTTAGGGATTAGGGTTTAAGGCGAGGGTCTAAGGCTAATGGTTTAGGTTTGATGGCTTATGGTTTAAGTTTTAAAGTTTACGGTTTAGGGTTTAAGGTTTATGGTTTAGAATTTATGGTTTAGGTTTTATGGTTTAGGTCTTAGTGCTTTGGGTTTAGGGTTTAGGTTTTAGGGTTTAGGGCTCAAGGTTTAGGGTTTAGGGTTTACATTTTATCATTTAGGGTTTAGGAATCAAGGTTTAAGGATCATGATTTAGGGTTTTGGGAACATGGTTTAGGTTTCAAGGTTCGGGGTTTAGGTTTTAGGGTTTAAGGTTTAGGGTTTAGGTTTTAAGGCTCAAGGTTTAGGCCGGTCTAGGGATTAGGGGTTAGGATTTAGGTCTCGGGGTTTAGGATTACTCATTAACTAACTTGAATGTTCTTTATGTTACCCATTCTTATTAGTATTGATAGAGATTATTGAACTAAAAGTGTTCATTTACTTTGTAGAGCGGGAGATTCAAGGAGAGACATCACAATTTTATGCCTTTCATCTGTTGATATTTTGAAGGAGGGAAATGAAAAATATCCAAGAACAATTTGGTATAAAGAAATGTTACCCAATACACCTATCTCCTTTTTTTCTATATCTTGTGAAATATTTGGAGCTCCAAGAGTGTTATAAATTGATAATAACAAGTCTAGTGGTATTTCTAGGACTAATGGCTTAGGATACCAAGCAAATTTGATCATTTTTACACTCTTTTGAATAATTCTTTCAGTTACATAAGTTGTTGGGAATGAATGGTCCATTTAAAGAACAGGAGCTTGATATGTCCAGTGCTTGTGTAAGATGGAAATTTGAGAGGATTTCTAAGAAATGTGAAGTTTCTTGAGTATATGTGTAATCCTTACCGAGTTAGTGAGACAAACTAGGCACCTTTAAGGAAGAAGAGGTTCTTGTGAATATGAACATGTATCAAAGTGAATCTTGAATGTGAATATGAGCATGTGGTTATTTTTCAAGCTTCCAATGGGTCATCTGGCTTGTATAATACCATACATGGAAATATGAGAGATGTGAAATTTGTTTCAGAGTGTTAAGAAATTAGCATTCAAGAGTGTAAGTATATTTAGGGAGAAAAAAATTTGGTGGAGATGTGTAATATGCATTACAAGGCACATGGTAGCTGCCATATCCATTTAGTTACTCGTCCCACCTCTCATAAATAAGGTGATTCAACTGAGAGAGTGGCTTTCACAATTATTTAATTTAGTTGGAGTTCTAAAAGATGGATGTCACCCTCAAAAATTCCTTCAAATCTCATTTGGTGATCAATCCTTCCATGTAAAGGAGGAAACTTATTTCCATGAGGAGTAATCAAGCGAATATGTGTCCAAATATTAAAAGAATATTTCCACTCATGTGATATCTTGGTTAGGGAAGGGAATTGTGAAGTTAAAAAGGGTGTCATCATGTTCAAAGGTGAAATGGGAAGCTCATAGAGTAATTTGAGGATCATCATATCTTGATTCCACTATCATGTTCAAACCTTTTCAAGGAACAATCCAAGATGAGATAGTCAAGCTACTAAGGCATTCATAACCATCATATGTGAAGGATCAAGGCATCATCTATCTCCATGAGAGGCATAAGAGCAAAGAGGTGTATGAGTATCCTAAATTTCATTCCATCCAAGGAGTACACTAAAGCAAGGAGGGGTAAGAGGATGATCTTCATATAGAGCACCATATATGTAAGAATGAGAAATCATCTGAGTTTAACTTTATTTGTCACCCATTTGGTAGTGTTCTTAAACACTCATTTGAAGCTTGTAGTTTGATTGCACTTTAAAGGAGGAAGGACATTACAACCACCTCATTTCATCTAATAGGTGGCCATATGGAAAGAATCTTATTCAATGATAAATCCTTTAATCTACACGGTGAATACCTATTTAAAGTAAGTGATAGATAATCAAAAATGGTTTAGGAATCATGGAGTTGATTTATGGTCACTAGGGTTAATTGTGGAAGCCATGAAAATTAAAAGAGTTTAGGGATTCAAGCTTAAGGCTTAGGGTTTAGGGTTTAGGTTTTGGGGCTCAAGGTTAAGGGTTTAAGAGTTTATAGTTTAGGGTTTAGGGTTGATTTTAACATGATTGATTAGGATTTTGTACAAAATTTGAGAGCATGATATGGGGGTTGGAAGGGTATTTTTATGTTGATGCGCACCATTTTTCCATATTTGAGCCTATAGATCTTGTTGGAAAGACTTCTTAAAACAAGATACTAATGAAACTGATTGAAATTTATTGTTATGAGTTGATGAATGCATGCAAATGTATTGGAGCTTTACATCACCTCATGATGTTTGAGATCCTTTATATACCTCATAATGACCATTCCCTTAATTACTTGAATTAATAAAAACATACATATATGTTTTGATTTATTATGTGTTATAAGGAATTGCATGCATCCATATATTCAAGCAATTATTGGTACCTTTGGGAGTTGTGAAGCTTAAAATATATATTTTTCAAACATTTAACACTCATACAAATATCAATAACCAATCTAAAATGCCCGAAACCTAAACAATGATTACGTTCTTTCACAAAACAAGTATCGATGGTATAGTATAAACCTTAAAAGCTTGAAGGTTGAATGTTGAGATTATGAAAAATACCTATGCACTAACCGGATTAGAATATGAAAAACTATTTTCTAAATTGTGACGAGATGGAGTGTGAGAGTAGTTCCAAAAGGTGCAGAGTGACCGTAACATCTTATATTTACTAAAATAAATTTAAAACATAAGAAATAATACAACATAAATAATAATAAAAGAAAAACTTATACTTAAAAATTTATTTTGTAAATAAAGTGTAGCCATTTTCATGTATGACTAGTACATCTTTCTAACCCCATTTGCAAATTAGCTTATCACCTAGCGGTCACTTAGAGATCACCCGAGGCACGCACTAGCACTTGAGCCCCTTCTTTATGTGTGCATTGTGAGAAGATATTGCCATTGTTAGAGGATTAGTTGCAGAAAAGTAGATATTCGTGTAAAAGCACAACATGAGCTACCATATCCTTATACCCATTCATGAAACAAGAGAAAGAAAAAACATGGACTATGAAGAATAGATCTGATTCATAATATGAAGAAATTACACTAGGATTGCCATGAACTATATATATATATATATATATATATATATATATATATATATATATATATATATATATATATATATGATATATATAGTATATATAATAATACATTAAATTATAAAGGCCATGTCAAGTCGAATACATGAGTAATTGTCAAGGATCCGGCCCATATAATATATGTTAAAACAAATATCTAACTCATATATTAGGAGTCCTAGCTATGCCCCCCTTATAAATTTTACAGACCCATCCCTTAGATATGATGACCTTCTTGCAACTCCCTAATGAAAACCCCCAACCCTAGGGCCTCCTAATACTTTCTGCAGAGCTTCCCCTTTTCCATGCTATATGTTTATCCATATATATCTTGGTATCTCTTCTTCTACATGAGTATCTCTTCTTATAGGTCCAACACCCACCGTCATGCCTTCCTTCAAGAGTAGATTGCATGCAAAGTGCCCATGTGGTCTTTCATCGGTGAATGTTTATCCCATTCCAAGATCTCCACTTCTCGTAATGATGTCTTCTTAGGAATATATATTTTCTTTGCCATCATGTCTCAAGGATGGCACCTTATCCACTCAGCATGCCTAGTCATGTAATATTTTTCCTCTTAGTGCCTCAAGATTATTTCGAATATGCCTAAGTCCTTAGATCATGTGTATGTTTCCCGCACTTTATTAAGGTCTCTCCTAAACCCATCTTAAACCTCTCTCGAATCTTGTGTGCTTCTCCCCAAAGACCCTTCTCTTTATTACTCATGCACGCGCTTGACTTTTGGTACTTAGCCAATAATTTAATGCCCAAAACCACCCCACACTAAGCTTGTTCTCCATCCTCAAAAACATCCTACTTCCCAAAAATAATAAAAAATGGTGGGACTAAAATAACTTGAAAGAAGAATGAAAGAATGGGAGAATGGAGGAATTAAAGAGAATGGAAGAATGGAAAATAATATTTGTTGCAAGAGGAGAGGGAACTCATTTCACCTTTTTGCCTCAATTTTCTCCTAGGCATCACTTCACCCTGCGCCTTTGGAATTGGCCACCCACTAGTTCGCTCATTCTTCTTGAAAGCTCAATTCATCGGAACCTTAGCATGTCATGTATCTACAATCCATTGCCAACCTCCACCGATACCTTTGAGTTGTCCAACGATCCATTCTACGAGTGACCTAGATTTTATAGTTCCTTTAAACGATTTTTAACTAAACACCGCAAGGTTTCAATTGACCTCAATTATCTTATCAACTTTGGCTAGGATCTTATCTCATTTCCTCCTTGGTACATTCCTTATTCTTCTCTTGGAATTATTTCATATCTGCTCTCGTATGTAGGACTAGTATACTTGTTGCCCTATCTCTCTGTGAGCGCTTAGATTATCATATAAGGCCTCTTGCTATTACATGGCGGTATTTACAATGGTAAGGAGCTAAGAATACGAGTGAATGTCTCAGATATTTATCCTTTCTTCCTTCTTCTAGTGCGCTAATACCTCTTTTGGTTATTCTAGTGCGGTCGCCTTTCCATGATAAGGATGTGGGTTAAATATTCCAATCATTGCAAGGTTGACTTGAATTTTTTCTTGGTGGATCCAAGTACGGATGCTTAAAGATAATGGAATTTGTAATCATCTCTATATTTTTGTAGACCTCATGTCTCTTCACCTTTTCCTCCCTTATTTCACACCTTAATCGTACACAAGGATGGTCTGATCAACTCTCCTACTTTAGGTCCTTTCCATTTTCAACAATCTCTTCATTCTTCTTCTCTAGCTATTCCTCCAGGAACTTTACCATGTCATTCCTTCAAAAGAGTCTTGCCTCAACCTACACAAGCGATACCTTTTGAGTGTGTTGCATGGAGACTTTCTCATCGTGATAATTGTTACGATACCGATCAGTGATGTTTGTACACTCAATTTATGGGGGATTACTCCCTTGCTTTCTAGTATCTTCATCAGTTCCCCCTCTTGCTGACCTCGAATTCAAGCTCATCAATATGGGACTCAAAATCCCAAGATAACATCTGCCTCATATGTGGGTACGTTCCTTCCTCTTCAAATGAAGAATAGGAAAGGATTTAGTCTATAGGCCCCATTATTTGGAAGCATAGATGCCGTACCTTACTTAGATAATTGATGTAACCCATTCCTTGCTCTTGTGCACTACCACACTATTTCCTCATGTGTGCATTGCCTTTGGAAATCTTACTACTGATTTGGGATCTCAGCCCATGCTCCCATACTCCTTCCCTAAACTCTCCTTCTCTATCTCTTTGAGCACTTTGTCAATGCTGCCCTCCACCTCTTACTCCTCCAAGTCCTTTATTATGTGCAAACTTGCTAATTCCCTTTCCATAGATTCTTCTACCTATTCCTTGGTGAGGCTTGGGGTCCTTTGATCCTTAGTGTTTACATCCTCACTTCTTCCTTTTCCATGAGCATCTCCTTCTTCCCCATCCTTATCTTCATTCCCATCCTCCTACGAGTAATGTACATCGTATTCATGGATGGTCCTCGACTCTTCATGCTCTTCTTCATCCTTTTTGCCTCCGTAGGCTTCAAGAAGATGCTCTCTATTCCTTTTGATTCCTTCCTCTCTGCTACCTTTTTCTTCTCCCTAATGAAGGTGACTAGGTTAGAGGAATCTTCCTTCTCATCTTATTTAGATAGAAGATACTACTTCCTCAACGACTCTTCTTTTTGCTTGGACGAGACTCTTCTTGCTTTGGAACCTCTTCCTCATGTGTATTTTCCTTTTCCTTAACAGGGGACTTATTCCTTTGAGCATATGTTCTCGGATTCACTCCTGACTCTTGCACTCCTACTGATTGTGATGTTTGTACACTCAATGCCTTCTTCTCTGGTACCTCCTCTCTCTCCCTCTTCCTTGGTGCGGCCTTCTTCCTTGTGGTGGGGTCTTCTAGGATGGATACATCATTCTCCATGTAGGAACCTTTCTCATACTTGGGCCTAATGCATATGCATACCCTCTTGCTACGGTCCTTCCAATAATTAGAATTCCATCTCCATTTTTGGGTTTATCATATGCACCTCATGGGAGACATACTTCTCCACATAAGTGTGCTTCTTGGGGTATACTATCTTTTCTACGTAGCTATGCGGTGGTCTTGGTCCACCTCGTTGAGGTTGAACCTTAGTCTTTTGGCCTCCTTGAAATGATTGACCCTGGCTTAGAAATATTGTGTAGTGAAGGAGAATGATAGTTTACACCATGGGATCTTTTTCGAAACCTTCTTCTTACAGAGTGAACTTACTTTAACACAAAAGTGTAGCAAACTTAGCTTATCCTTGAACTAGTGCTGATAATTATTTGGGTATCCTCCACTTAGCCCTGAACACGTCATGCATTTGCTTACACCATTTTTCCAGCGCGCCTTTGTGGGTGGTTGTCATGGTATCACAAGTGTACATCTAAAATATTTACGTTTACTTATATCTAAGGGTATTCAGCCAACCTTAAGGTACTCCCATAGAAAATTTTTGGCCCATCGGGCACTCAATCTTCAAGAAGATGATGGTGAGGAGGAAATTTCCAAACATGATCTTATCTCCTTAACCTAACACTAATGATTTCTTACGCAGCTGAAGGTAGATAGGTTATAGATGGTTCTTTTATAAAATTTTGACACCAAGTTCCCCAAGACTTATTTATCTCGTGTCCACCTCTTCTTCCCATTTAACTTGGATAAATGCGCGACCATGAAACACCCTCATCACTGGGTTGGAGATATCAGTAGTGCACCCCTTTTATAATCATAATATTGTATTGTCTCATTAATGGCTTCCTTTTCCTCTAAGTCATCTTCTAATGGCTCCCCTTTGCAAATAAGATTGGTAAAATTAGAGATTAGTTGTGGAGTTATTTACATTCTACGCTGCGAAGTGGAAATGATCCTGGTGTATGCGTGACATCAGCCATTGGTACAGTTACTTAGGCTTACCAAAATAGGGAAACTCATAGAGTTACAACAACCTGACCTTCCCCATCTTCACCTTTACTTTATCATCGAAGTGGGGCATTCCTTTAGTTTCCTTTTTCTATCGGAAAACAAGTTCCAATTCCATCTCCATCTTTTTGGTGTTTTTGTGATGTTTTTAATCACTTACCTCCATCTTCCTTACATGGGATACCCACTCCTTTCCAAGCAACATGCCATCTGGGTATTGCATCTTGGAGGAGACCACTCCTTGTTAAAACTAGGGAAACCGCCTATTTCAAACGCCCTTACATTTCTTTGGTGAAATGGTTCTTTTCTTTGGTTCCATCTTCTTATCGGGTTAATGAAAACAAACTCTTCCCAAGCCCCTCTTCCAAGGGTCTGCTCAAATTTGTGGCTTACCTTGAGAGTTGAAAAATCCCTTCCAAAATCCCTTGCCCTAGCAAACACGAAACCCTATCTAGACATGGAGCCCTTCTATAAGACGATTTACTCTCCTAAAACCTTCTTCCTTATGCCCTTGTAGTTCTTCCACTCTTTGGTTCACAAATCACACTAGTCACATACTCATATTTTCACAATTTTCCTTTGACAAGTCTTCTTCGTGGAGAGGAGAGAGCATTGGCAATGACCACCACCAATTTAAAGCTCTTTGAAGGTAAAAATAATGTGGCATCGACCTTCTACTTATATCTATTTGCTCATCTTCTCAAACGTAATAAATGCTATTTCACCTACCAATGTATTGTTTTCAAAAGATAAAAGTGGAATTTTTTCCACTAAAGCCATCCTTAAGCCCTTCATTCTTACCGCACCCTATCAAAGATGGATGTGAAAAATATCTATGAACCTTGATGCTAGTGGAGCACGCATGAAAGTCTTCCAAGATGTTATCAACATTTCAACATCCTAGAGACGTGCCACATTTGAGAGAAGGCAGAAAGCACTTCTTCTATCTTAACTAATTTTTTTCCCTTACCTAGCTCAGGGACATAATGTTGTTCCTCGCTTCTCATCCTTTGTTTGTAGATCTTTGTAAGCTTCAAGAAAGCTATAAATGACACCAAACTCCTTATGTCCACCGCAGATTTTCTACATCACTCTTCCACACTACATTTTTTTTTTAATCACATTTTAAATTTGAAAATCTAGACAAAACACCACTAGGTCATGTCCCAACAAGATGATTTACTTCAGGGTACATTACTCCACCCCATATAAAAAATGTTGCGGTCCGAGTGTATTCACATGCACAACCTTTGAAAATAATAAGTGGCTACCAGCATTCTCAAGGTGAGTAAAACAACAATCATTCAAAAGAAACAGAACATTTCAAACGATCTAACAAACACAAGGAAAATAAATGCATCAAGTAGAATCCTAAGCTAAATGGAAATATTGCCTTATTTATGAATACAAGGAAGAATTATTTATATTAGGGCTTGAGTATACTCCCATTGAAATGGTCTAATAACTATGTTCCATCCATTGCTTGTAGCTATAAATATCCTAAGTTAAGGATGTAAATGATGATATACGGCCCTAACCAATGGAATTCTAGTTTCCCAAGATGGCGCAAAATTTTGAGTCATAAAGCAAGACAATCTGCCCAACCTCAAATTGTTTGTTTTAAATATGATGATCATGTCATGCTTTTTTCATGCCTTTTTATTCTTCTGAATCCATCTAGTAAGTGATCACCTTTCATCTAGTTGCATTAACTTCTCCATGTGCTCTTGAATTTCTTATTCATCAGCTAACCCTCATGTGCGTGGACTACATAGTGATGGTAGCATAAATTCAACTAGTAAAACAATCTCCACGCCAAACACCAATTGAAATAGTGTGGCCTTGTTCAATCTCTTGTAGGTTGTCCTATATGCCCATAAAATGGCTGATACTTTGTCATCCCAATATTTTCTTCTCACATCACAAATTTTGGTCAGTGTGTAGCTTAATATCTTGTTAAATGCCTCAATAATTCCATTTTCTTGGGGGTGATAAGGGGTGGTCTTGTGATTAGCCACAATGAAATCTGCCACCAAAATCTTGACAATAGAACCAAGATGTAGTCATTTTCATGTATCCTTAGTATAAATTTCTAACCCCATGTGTGCCATCCTATCACCTAGTGGGCGCTAAGCTCTCATAAGAGGCATGCGTGGGCTCACCGAGCCCTCTTTTATGTGAGAATTGTGAGAAGATATTTCCATTGTTAGAGGATTATTTATAGAAAAGTAGATATTCATGTAAAAGCACAACATGAGCAACCATATCCATATACACATGCATGAAAAGGAGAGAAACATCACAACATGGATTATGAATAATAGATTTGATTCATAATATGAAGAAATGACACTAGCATTTGCACCCATGAACAAGATATCTAGAACACACACACACACACACATATTGATCAAGAGTGCTAAATAACCACATTACATTCAAATGGCCATGCCAGGTCGAATACGAGTAATTTCTAGGATCCGACCCATACAATATATGTTCAAAAAAGATCTAACTCATATACCAAGAGTCCTAACTATGCCCCCATATAAATTTTATAGACTCATCCCTTAGATATGATGAACTTCTTGCAACTTTATAATGAAAACCCACAACCCTAGGGCCTCATAATACTTTCTACAAAGCTTCCCCTTTTTCATACTATATGTTTTTCCATATAAATCTTGGTGCTTCTTCTTCTACCTGAGAAACTCTTCTTATAGGTCCAATACCCACCACCACTCCTTCCTTCAGGAATAGATTGCATGTCAAGTGTCCATGTGGTCCTTCATCAGTGAATGTTTATGTCATTCCAAGATCTCCACTTTTGTAATGATGTCTTCCTAGGAATATTCCCTGCATGGAATATCTTTTTATTTACCATCTTGCCTTCAAAGATAGCACCTTTTCCAGTTGACATGCCTAGTTGGGTCACATTTTTCCTAAAGTGCCTCAAGAACATTGAATATGGCTAAGTCCTTAGATCTTGTGTATTGTCTCCTCGCGCGTGCCTTGGTCTCTCTTAAACCCATCTTAAACCTCTTTGTCTTGCGCACTTCTCACCGCACACCTTCTCTTTATTATTCATGCCGTGCGTGACTTTTGGTACTTAGCCAATAATTTAGGGCCCAACAAGAAGCATTCCAAAAGCACATATACTAAGTAACATGTTGGAGCACACTCGCATTATGGCTCAGATTTACCGAACTATAACGCACTCGCATTATAGGGCACCCGATCCATAATGCGAGCACGTTATGGCCAAAATGGCCAAAAAATGGATTTTTTTCTTCTTTTTGCCCCCACCCCCTTATTTGTGCACTTACCCTAAAACCCATTTTCATTATGTTTTCTTAAAATTTTCTATTTTGTTCAAATGTTGACAAGTTATAGTTTTTTTAATCTTTCATGTCTTATATTCGCAATGTGTGGGAATTGTTAACTATTTGCTGCTACATGGATACTCATGAGCAGCCCCATTACTAACTTTATAAATAATTCCATGTCATGTCATGTAAATTCAAACATCATCTTTCATCCCCAAAACATTACAATGCCTAGACCCTCTATAGTATGTTATTGTTCATGTTAACCTACACACCCATTGCTATGGAGAAGAATGGCTATCATGAAAAAAGTAATGCCCAACATTAATAGATGTCCCACATTTAACTTTTTTATCTTTACCATCTCATATTTCTAATGTGTGGAAATTGTTTCCTATTTGGTGTTCCATGGATATCTCATGAATCACTTCATTATTAACCTTGAAAATAATGCCAACATCGTGTTATGAAAGTTCAAACATAATCTCTCATTCCCAAAATATTGCAATGAAGGGATCCACTATAGTTTGTTATTGTTGATGTTAACATACACCTTTGAAGATGATAAATTGTTGGTTTGAGAACAATTATGCAAATGCAATGTCCAAATGGTAATTCGTAATTTTCCTATTCAATTCAACTTGTTTGGTTTTTTGCGAGAATAAATGGGTTCATTATCATGAATGTAAATTGTTCGTGGTATTTTTGCAAGATATGTGTTGCTTCCTAGTTAGGTCATGAGGTCGAACCCTAAGGGTACAATATTTGAAAATTAACTAGTTTCGTCTCGAACCTCTGTCACTATAGATCCCTATCAGTAGGAGATAAATGGGGATGGAAGAACAATAGTGCTTTGACTAACCTTGGAACACAAATGATAACGTAGCTATGTGAATTGGATACTTCCAAACAAAGGAACAAAAATAGAAAAATGCCAATATTAGTATGCTTCCATATGATAATGCTGAAACTATATTGCCCATGATTGAATTATTCGTCATCTCCTGATGACCAAGTGGATGCATACGTAGAGTCTCCTTCAATGGCCCTTGTAGATATGGAAGCTTGTTACCCTAGCCTACTTCGTTAACTAGCTCATCCTGCATCTTCTTTCTCCAAAGCAATGAACATAATTTTTTCCGACAAAGTAAAATGTAAATAGAAAATTTAATATTTAAATCAAATTTGTTATTATAATAATTATTGCAAAAATATATAAATTGAGTTAAATATTACATCCACTAGATTGAAAATACATTTAAATGATTTTTTAAATTTAAAATTGCTTGCAGGCTTTATCTCTATATGCAAAGTTTTCTCTTTTAAAACCATGGGTTGCAGAAATGAATGGTGCAAAAGTCAAGTTTTCTAAGATTCTTCAATGGAATGAAAATGTATATGTTGGTACTACACAATTTCTAACAAAAAAATTGTATTGCTCTAAAAATTGATCTTACAACATAAAGTTGGATGTAGAGTAGCTTTTGGGTCATAAATTTAGTAATTTTAAGTCAAAGTGAATGGTCGCTTATAGATGATAAGTTTTTTCTATTGACATTATTTTTCTTTATGATAGTTTCATAGAAATTAGGCGTTAGTTTTGTGGTGAACACTACATTTTATTTTAAAAAGTAATTCTTATAGTCCATATATTGCACTTTCATTGAAAAACATAGCCATTACGTGAATATCTCATGTGGATGGCTCCTTATCAACTATGTGTCAATGAACATTAATTGAGGAACCCTTCATTCAATAAGAGAATATGCTTATAACTTGTTTATAAATGTATATAAAAATAAGCAACATTTTAAATTCTAAAACAAAATAAGTGTCATTGAATCTAAATCTTGTACAAGTTAACACATAATTCTTATGCTTATTACTACCAATAATTGAAGGGTTCCCATTAATTCACCTGTACGAAGATCTCGACATCATACCTTAGCATGCAAAGGAAAACCCAAATAAAACAAAGACAAAAAAAAATATAAATTTTATACCCACAACCTGCTTCTTAGAAAGAATACATCTTACAACCATACAACCATACAACAAAATTGAATGTTTTACCAGAAACGTGGAATGAATGTTTATAGGCAATGATGTAGGAGACACTAAGAAACCTTCGAGGGTGAGAGGAAACTGGAATGAAGGTGAATTCCTCGAGTCTTTCCCCCTTAGGCATGGGGCATCACAGTTCCTCAATAGCCTATAAAGAGTTCAAATTTAGCATCGTGTACGCCATTTCATTGTGTTACCTCCTCTACCACGAATGTGCATTAAGTGCACGTTTATGTTTTATAACGAAATCTTGGTGATCCAATTCAATAGCATCATGTGGATTTGATTTATGTCCTCCATTTGTCTTGCAAGATATCATTCCTCTGTTTTTGCATGTCATTGTTGGAAAATAGAATTGTTGTCAATATTCCTACTATTTTCCTGCTAGCAACCATGCCAAAATAGTTGGGGATGGCAATGTCAAGGTTCATGGGATTGCACTTCCACATATCTTCTATGTAGGTTAAATCCCGCACTACAATTACACCTCACATAGCACCGCACTCATTCTTTGAGAGAGCATACTTTGCCCCTCCCACTTGAACAAAACTGCATCGACATGATATTTTATGTCGTGAGCTCCTCTAACAATGCACACCTTCTCCATTCAAATTTGTGAACTAATTTAATTGTTTCTTCGATTTAAAAAAAATACACATTAGAAATTTTTGAATTCTAAATCAAGATAATTTAACACACTTGACGATATGGTTAAAAAAGACATTTGCAAGCTTCCCCTTCTCATTTTTTTAGTTTTATCCATCTTTCCCTCCACTCAAAGTTATCATGTGTCAAATTCCACTAAAAAAATTATTTCCTTAAAAACAACCATTGATTCCTTCTATACTATTTACTCCTCCATAAAATCCCTTTTGACGTTCACATTGCATTGCTTGCATGCGATTGCTAGTTCGTTAAAACAAGAGTGAAGAAACTTGGGGCTATATATTTGTGGGATCGACATAACCTGGATATGGTATACACATCATCGAACCTATTCAACGATAATATGAATGAGACCAAAATCTATAATTTTAGAGTGAAAATCAACATCTAATAAGATGTTGTTAGACTTGACATCCCAATTCAATATTCGACACTCAACTTGGTCATGATACAAATAGCTAAGCCCATGAGCTGCGCCAATAGAAATTTCACAATGCTCGGCCATATGCAACACCATTAGTTCATCTCCATATTCATCATCACATTACTACAAGGAGGGGTGTTTTGAGACAATAATAGAGACAATAATTGACCAAATTGTCTCAAATAGAGACAATAAAAAAGTTTTGTATTGTCTCAAAGTGGGTGTCTCTAATATTGTCTCTAATTATTGTCTCTTTAGAGACAATATACATTGATACATATTTTGTCTCTCTAGAGACAATATCATTATTGTCTCCCTAGAGACAATAATGAATACTAATTTTGTGTCTCTCTAGAGACAATACTAATTTCAATTTTTATTGTCTCTCTAGAGATGATACGAATTTAAAGAATGAAAAATATGAATTTCAAGAATAAATAATAACCAAATATTATATAGTGCAGTCAATGGCTACATATCATCTATGATGTCAGAGTGGACTAGTAATTAATATTATAAATTAAGAACAATTTGATTTGAATCTTGTGCCCAACAAATGGGTCAAACATTTTATTAATATCAAATAAAATAAAATACAAAAGGGTGTCTAAATGCTGTTAACCCTTGAAATACAATGATAAAATACAAAAGGGTGCCTATATGTCGTTAACCCTTGACATACAATATTCACACCACCAGCTTCAAGTGATTTGTTTGCTTCCCTAGTGTTACTTCGACGTTCTTTTTCTTAACTTTTATTTTGAGGAATGCTCTCTGCTTAATACTTGTCATCTTCATGTTCTTTCCATATTCTTCAAAATACCTACATGGACATTATACAAATTTAAATAAAGAACATTTTGAGATAATTATAGGAAGCAAGTGAATTCATAAATGTTGCAACACCGCAAAATAATTTGAGAAAACTAGTTCATAGTTAAGGAACAAAACTGACTTTTGAAACATCTCCTCAGTAACAGAGGGTGGAATTCTTACAACAAATATTCATGTAATATTCTTGGAAGAAGGTTTCCTCCCAGTAAAAAAATCATGTTTAATATAAAAGAGCATATCGTATTCTGATATAAATTAAAGATAATAGTTGTACAAATTGTAAAAAGGGTGATCCATTTTTTGGCACACTAAGTTCCTCCCATGGGCATTAAAACAGATGCTCATACAATTCAAGTCATACAGGAGTGACCAATTCCAAGAGTACTACCATCAACTTGCATATACTCTAGCATAAAATGCCAAAGCAGTTAAACTTACATCAAAATTTCTTCCAAAGGCAACATCAGTATCTATTCTTAGCAAATGAAAGTACAAATTTGCATAAAATTAAAGGCCACAAGACAACATTAATGCCTCAAAAAGAATAATAACATCTAGTTTGTTTTTGACACCAGATTTGAAATCAACTGCTCGTGATTGACATAGATAAATAGCAAATGGTGAAATAAACAAATTTAGAATTGGGAATTCAAAAATTAGTGAATACCATCAAATTTTTCGAGTGTAATTCCCATTCATCGTCAGCTCCCTTCGCCTGCGACAACCATGCTTCTAGGAGATGAATCGTTGTTATGTTCCTTTGAAACGTTTGAGTCTTCGCCTTGTCGAGCGTTCCTTTTGATCGCTAGTAATATGATTAATAATTTTATGTTTTTAATAAAAGTCATGCGAAAAGAAAAAAATAATGATAAAAATAATATTTTAAATTATTTTGTCGATTGGCGATTATTTATGTTAGTGTCATTTTCTTTTAGCAGTATAGTTATTAGTTCTTGCAAGCTTTTCAACTATAGTATTGATCTCTCTTGTGCCCGACCCCTCGATCAAATTATTTTGTTTTGTCACTGTCGTGTTAGTTCCTAAACGTTTATTCGAACCCCGTTTAGGTGTCACGACGTCTTATAGCGTAATAGGAATAGATAATAAAGGAATCAGTAACAATTATATTTTAATTGTGTAAATAAATAATAAAATTTTATGTGGGATAAATTAAGCCTTTTTAGGCCATGTTAATCTCTTCTTTGTCTTCCACCGACTGCCTTTATGGCTTTTACTCCTTTGGTTGGCGTGGGGTTGAAGGTTTCTATTTTTTTATTTGTTTCCTGGCAAGTGGGGGGTGCGTGGAGGAGTGTATGGCCTCCTGCCATATTTTTTTGCTTGACCAAATGAAAGATGGGGCGGTTTTTCTAAGAGAATTGAAGGCAGGTGGGTGAGAGTTGGTTCGGATTGGCAGGGGGCGCTTCTGTAGCTGTCATAGTCTCACCGAACGCATTAAAAATTTTCCCAAACCATCACGATACTAGACCAGCATGCCTCAGCCTCTGCCTGTACCTCGTGGAGTGTAGAACTGAAATTCTCCTAGGACAGTGCCGTGAGGAGGTGTTCGGTGATTGACAGCAGCTACAGGGTAGAGAAGTAAACTTATCTCAGAAAATCAGTGGCCTCCAAAGAGAGTTATGTGCGACTGCTGCCACAGGGTGAACCCAAGGAGCCATGGGTGTCGATCCTGATGTTCTGGACGTTGCACGTGACCACACAGTCGTGATCAGCTGTAGTAGAAAGAACGAGATAAAGTTTTCTCTTGAACTGTCTTGCATTTTCGTTTTGGCAAGTCGCTTCTGTCCAGGTGGTGAATTTATCATGGAAGGAGCTCGATCAAATCTTGCAGCTGTGGCAGACGCTGTTTTAAGTGCTTCCATCGAAAGCGGGGTGTCCAAGTAGCTTTGTTATCATTCGATATCAACGCATCCTCAAAATTCGGGACTCTCCTTCAAGATATTTTCATCAAAATCGATTAGTGACAGTGAGAGTGTTGCCAGGAGACCCGATGAAATTTATTACAGAGATTCTCTGTTGAGACTTTACTTGTTTTACTCTGTAACGCATGGAAGAGAATCTCTCAGGCGTGGATCTGTATCTTGTCTGAATATTCATGAAGCACAGTTTGCTTTGCAAGAGCTTTTAGGAGATCGATGAAGAGACATTTGTGTATGTTCTTTGCATTATACGAGAAAAGGTGTTGAGCTCGAATTCAATGGTTCCTTCAGGGCTTCGCAGTGTGGTGTTTGGAGATGCAGTCCTTGAACCGAGTGTGCTTTCTGCGGATTGTTCTTTGGGAAGAGCGACCGATATTGCTCATGAAACTCTGCTGATGCTTTGCACCGACCCTAGTCACGGACTTCTGCCAGAATTTCACCAACAATATGGTGTGTCCAAGGGGAGTGAAAATTCGCATAGAGGTAACCCTGCCAGGTTACTGAGACTAATGTTGAAATTAAGGTCGACCAATGTAGACAATCATAGGAATTTGTTGCTAGCAATAGTCAGCAATTGGCCATCACTATTTTCTGCATGCTTGGACTCGTTTCCTTACTCACTCGAGCCTCGGGCATCATCTACCTGGTTCGCAGCCATATCTCTTGTATCCGATTTGGTACATGCTGCTAAGGTTTCTCCACCATTTTCTTCGCTTGCAACAGAAGGGTCTTCTCCACCTTCTTTGGAGCATCCTACATTGCGTAGCAGATTGAAGTGCATACTTCCTCGCTCATTTAGTCGGGAGGTGAATAATAGGGGCCTCCTGCACACTAACATATTGGTGAAGCATGGCTCTTTGTGAGTACTTAAAGAGGCCTTGAGTTCTCTAGAATGCTTATTAAGTGCAATGCATGCTGCAGCTGAAAATGCATCCAAGAACGGACACTTTATTGAAATGAAGAAAGAAAATCTGTCTAGATGCGTATCTGAAATTCATTTATTGGAAGTCAAGGGATTATCTGGTATAACTGTTTTGAGAGCCTTAAACAGTGTATCACATGGTGAAGAAAACAACATAAGCTGTACTGATACTTTTAATGAACTCTCTAGCTAGAAGTGGTGTTTTCTTCAACGAGAAGTTCAGGATGAAATACGGGGATTATTGCCGGATCCACAAGTTTTACTGTCTTTGCTTTTGTCCACAAAGTCTGGATTAACTGAAAGTGCTGGCAAAAGCAATAAGAGGAAGTTCCCTTCTTCCACGAAATCTAAGGAAGCTGAAACGAAAGAAAAATAAATTTAAAAGAGTAAAAAGTCGACAAAATTGATGGTGGTGTTGACATTCTTGTTAGTGGAATCAAAGCGGGGATAGAAAGGATATACTTGAGGGATCGTCAGAGCATTTCATCGAGCAGGGATAGCCATGCCTTAGATAATGAAGACAAAGTTTTGGTAACAATGATGGCTCGGATATGGGGTGTGCAAGATGCACTTTCTTATAGAGATGATTGTAAAGATGGTGAAAGCATGCTTTATACAAAAGTTCTTGATGTGTTGGGTTTGTATCAGAAAAAAAAGTGCTTCTATCTTCCCGGAGTTGCTCCCGAGGATTCCAAGAAGGCATGTTTCAATCACCCCCTTTCCTATGCCAAGCATGGCCGTTAACAGGATATGGATCTTCAGCAGGTGGAGGAAGAGAAGTTGCGTAGGTTGTGTTGTTGTTGCCCGAGCCCTGGTCGACGTGGTTGTTGGTTGGAGGAATCCTAACCAGGCATGTTAAATCTACTCCCTGTAATAGTTTTCTACCTTCTTTCAGTATCTCGAAATGAATTTTCTTTCCTCTTGAATGGCGCCTAGACTAGATGTTTTCGTGGTTGTTTATATCACTGCCTGATTGTGTGGTTGTTCCTTTAAATCTTATTCCTATTTCGCTGATTTTGCTTGGAATGTTCCTTCCTCTCTTATAGCTTACTCCATTTCATATTTGTCTAAATGGGTTACTGCAATTTTGAGTGATGCAGTCTAGTTCGTAGGGAAGGAAACACTATTGAGTTTTGTTTGTTTATATGGCTTTCTTTTAAAAAGAATTTCTGTGATGGTAATTATAATTGAAGGTTAGAAAATAGAAGGTTAAACCTACATACCTCTTTTGGTTGAATAAATACGCATTTCCTGTTTAGGGCTCTCTTGTTTTGCTAAAAGGTACATTAATAGTGACGTTGTGTCTGAAACTTGTTTAAGCCTATGGGCATTCCTTACTTTATGTTTGATTAGAAAATGGCATTTGGGGTTTGTTTTATAATTGTACATTGTTGATTGTTGTTACCTAGTCTAGATGAGGGATAACTGGCATCTATTTTGGCCTCCACGTGTTGAGAGTATTACTATACCTAATTCTTGATGTAAACTCTTGTATGATTAAAGCAAGGGAAACATTGTAAGTTTAAGCTGAATGAAATCTTTACAATTTTTATTAAGGGTCGCAAAGCAAGCTATTACTAGCTAGATTTGAAACAAAAGTTGTAGGTGAATCCATGGTCTTGGACTTGTGAACTCGTTTCCTATTAGATGACAGCTGATTTCGGTGATAATATCATAGGTGGTTGTTCTATATTTATCATTTGATATTTGCTAAGACCTTTCCTCGATAATCCCACATGGATCGGGTGAAATTTTCCATCTTCTTTACCTTTGGCAACGAGTTCATAGAACTTCTAGCCACGACTTGCACTGCATAACCTTCACGATAGCTAGGTGCGTTGGTTCTTGGTCGTGCTTGTACTCATGGTAAGGTCTTTTGAGCCTGGGGCATCGTTGGTGTTTTGCCCTCTGCGTATCGAATCCCTTTGTTTTCGAACTCGAATACCTTATACTTCAAACTTGGTTACTAAAAGGTCCCATTTTGTGGCCTTGTTAGGGAAATCAATTTTTATTTTAATGTTTATTGACATTGTCTGAATTATATAAAAATTATTAACGACTTTTGGGTTTAGTCTTCCCTTATATTATGTAGAGAAGTTGACAATTAGGATAGGGTTTGTTGGAAGAATAATGGCCCTTTCTGTGTCTCTTTCGTACGCTTTTGGAAAAGTGGAATTGTTTTGGTTAACTAGTACTACGTTTTAAGAAATCCGATAAGGAGGTAGTGGTAAACTCCTTGGTTAAAACCAAAACTATAGTTGTGTTCTTTTAAGGGCATCGAACCCATATTACTTTGGAGCCCCTGGAAGAATTGGATAACGTCATTTTTGCTTCGCGCCTACGATCATAATTAGTACGCTTTGTCTTCTCTTGGACCCCTTAGTTGGATGGAGTAAATTTTGGATTCCAATCACGTAACCCATAGGATTACATGAAGGAGATATCAGCACTCTTGATTTTCTTGTTCCCAACCCATAAGGTCTTGCCTTGATTTATGTAATTTTGTTCTTACTAGTATTTGGACTTTCTCCTTGTTGGATGATTTAGTTTTCTCTCTCATGAGATTAATATCGGAGTTGTGAGTTGTGTTTTAATCCATTTCTGAATTTAGAATATTCCTTTCTTGATATTGTTAATTGTTAGCTTACTATTGCATTGTGTAGCCTTAACATGCTCGAGTTCTTGCTGAACCGACTTTAGTTAATATTTGTGCGAGATGGATTATGCGAGTAGACTAGAAGAAAAGAGTGTAAAAGTTTCATCGTACCATTATGAAGTTCCTTGTAAAAATATCCAATGTGTTGTAAATTGTGTAACATTGCTTGTAAAAAGAGTTGATATGACCTCTTGCCTTGTATTGTTTGGTAATGGTGAAATAAAGTGTCTTGTTCTTGTGTAGTTAAGCTTGAAATTATCCTTGTGAGAAATGGCTCTCAATCTTTACATTGATATGAGTATTGTAAAACTTTGATCTTGAGAATAAATTGTTAAGTTAAATCTTTCTAAGACTTAGCGACAATATTTTATAAGTAAAGTAAAATGAGTCGGTTAACCCTTAAAGAAGCTAAACAAAAATAATAATTTTATATTCAACAAATAAATGTAAAGGTGATCTATTTGAAACCAAATGCTTCCATGAGTGATCAAAATGAAAACATCCTTTGTGAAGTAAACATTTATAAATTGATACCCCTAGCTAAACTAGCGAACACTATCCCTTTGGGGTGAACTCTTAAACAAGCTTAAAGGAAAACAATGGTTAGTTTCTGGAAGATATTAAGATTTAGTAAGTAGGAGAAGACTTTAAGTGAACTACTCTACAGTGTTTAAGAAATTAACTTAGTTGGTGAGATGAATTTGTGCGAACCATATATTGATTCCTTCTGAAAACTTAAGTCATGAGCTAAAGGGTGTCTTACCAAAATAAATAAACCCTAACCATTTCTTACTGTGGCTTGCCCTAGCTGTGAGTGTGTCATGTGGTTGGACTTCCATGTTGTCTCGTCAAAAGAAAAATAAATTGTCCTTGATAAGTGTGAATGTTTCCGTGCTGACCTTGTGGTCTTCCCCGTAACAAATGGTTCCAAGTGTTGGTTGTAACCTTGTGACGACATGTTGTGTCGTGTTGAGTCAAAGCAAGTCAAAAAAAAAAAAGTTATCCTGTATTTCACTGTGTTGTTCTTGTGTTGGTATTTTTGGTGCGTTACATTTTGGTATCAGAGCGTAGGTTCATGCTCTCGAACCTATGGGCCGGATTGGTGTTGTATGGTGATGTTGCATGGTGGTGGTGGTGTTACATGATGATACTGCATGATGATGATGATGTTGCATGATGATGATTTATATTGGAAGAGTAATGTGCTTTAAGCGTGATGTGATTATTGTCGTAATTGTGATATTGTGAACACACGTGATGTGTATGTCACTCAGTGCGTATTTGTCATCATGTTGATGTGTTGGGGATGAGAGTATTCTCTCTCCTTCTTGTGGATTCTAGGAAGAATTCACGTGTAAATTATTGTTTGTGATGTGTGAAAAGAATTCTAATGTGGATGACGTAGTGTTGGAGCATTGTGGCATATTGTGATATGTGGGTGTATCAATGTGTTGTATGAGTGGTTGATGTTAAAAGAAACGAGTTGTATCATGATGTTTTTACCATGTTCTGAAGAAATGTGTGTACAACCTTGTTATGAAGTAATTATTGTTATGTTGTGATGTTATTATGTTCATCATATATATGAGTTGTGTAATATGTAATGCTTCATGTTGTGATTTTGGGTCATACGGTGAGTGTATGAACCCTATCGTATTGTGATTGCACCTTGGGTGCAGAATGTGGTAAAGTGATGTATTGCGCCCTGTGAATGTATGATTGTGATATACCCCGTATACCTACCATACGTGAGACGTTATGGTAGCTATGTGTGTACCACCATGGTGTTAGTGATGTAGTTACATGTTATGTTGTGAGCCTTACACTAACCGACCCTGAGGGAGATCGGTAGAAGTGTATGTTAAGAGTGAGGAATGGTGTACCATGGGTCAATAACTCGAGTCAAAACTCGGTTTAGTAGATTACATGTGACTCATTCCTCTCTCCCTATGTGGTTGTATGTATGCAACCCTAGTGTATCTATGACTATGTTTAGCCTTGTCGAAGGGTGGCGGGATTGATATATATATTTTACGAGCTGAGGCTCGATGTTCCGAGTGCCAGCAACTCGTTGAGTACCCCTTTGGTGGCCAGATAAGGCCACATAGTTATCGTAATGTGACATTATTATAAGTTGATTTTATTCGTAAATTGAGCTTTTATTTTTTTATTTTTATTTTGCAAGAACCAGCATCTTTTCTTGATTGCAATGCTTTACAATTTTGGGCATTTCCGTGGTTTGTGGCACTAACATGGGGATTTGATACTAACTTTGGCCATTTGGTCATTTATTTTAGCTTGATTTGGGGTCTTCTTTTAAATTTGGAATTTTTACCGCCTTGCCCAAGGCTTGTACTTTGCACTTGGCACTTTGATTTGGATTGTTGTCTTTGGTTCTAATGTCGTGATGTGTGGAATAGGGTCATGGGATGCACCATGGATTGGTTGGACCTATGGACCCGCTTCGTTGTATGGGGGTACGCCCCGGGGTACATATGACTAGCGAGGTTATGGAGAACTACGCGTTATTATGTCACTTGGGTTAGGAGTGTCCAAACTCGATGTGCCTTGGGCACGAGAGGGACAACCGGCCTCCTTGAGGGAGGCAAAAGAGTTTGAGGGAGGCATAAGAGTTTGAGGGAGGCATAAGAGACTTGAGGGAGGCATAAGAGTTTGAGGGAGGCATAAGAGACTTGAGGGAGGCATAAGAGTTTGAGGGAGGCATAAGAGACTTGAGGGAGGCATAAGAGTTTGAGGGAGGCTTATGATATTTGTCTGTATGGTTGATGTTTCAGGATATATGTTGAGTTATTGTGATGTTTGGTAGTGGTCTTTTGATGTATGTGTTACTCATGTCAGATGGTTATGTGTTGTGATGTTGTGGACATGTCATTGATTCCCTTGTGGACACTATGTACCTGTAGCATGGTTTGTTGTTATGAGAGTCTTTCATTGATGCAAATTGAGGAAATGTCTGGTGGATTGTAGTACTCTTCTGTTTGAGTATTTGGTATGTCAGTCATTGATGTGTGATGAGTACCTATGTTATGTGGAGTGTGCTTATTCTATTCCGTAATTGTGTAACCTTTTGTGGTGTAATACAATCTTGAAGTATTTACTTGTGTGCTTGTGAATCTGTAGTGTCTTGTGAACCTGATAGGGTGTTGTGTTAGCAGTTCATGTTGGGCACCCACAATAAAGAATAAACCAAGACTCTGCAATGATGAAATTTTAAAAGAAATTAAACTAAGAATAATGCTAATGGAAAGAGACTAATGAAATGATGAACAAGAAAGAACTGCCAATCTTCACAGAACATTTAAAGTTAAAAATTTCTACCAAATGTTCCTAAGGCTACCTAGTGACCCTGCTTTAATTAACTAAAATTTAAACCATAAAGTGTACTCCTCCTTTGCATGTTGTTGGTTACGTGCTTTTCCTTCCCTCTGTGTAATGTCGCATCGAGGACGATGCTTTCTTAAGGGGAGGAGAATGTAATGCCCGTTCATCGTCGCTCCCTTGCTTCTGCGACAACCATGCTTCTAGGAGATGAATGCTGTTATGTTCCTTTGAAACGTTTGAGTCTTCGCCTTGTCGAGCGTTCCTTTTGATCGCTAGTAATATGATTAATAATTTTATGTTTTTAATAAAAGTCATGCAAAAGAAAAAAATAATGATAAAAATAATATTTTAAATTATTTTGTCGATTGGCGATTATTTATGTTAGTGTCATTTTCTTTTAGCAGTATAGTTATTAGTTCTTGCAAGCTTTTCAACCATAGTATTGATCTCTCTTGTGCCCGACCCCTCGATCAAATTATTTTGTTTTGTCACTGTCGTGTTAGTTCCTAAACGTTTATTCGAACCCCGTTTAGGTGTCACGATGTCTTAAAGCGTAATAAGAATAGATAATAAAGGAATCAGTAACAATTATACTTTAATTGTGTAAATAAATAATAAAATTTTATGTGGAATAAATTAAGCCTTTTCAGGCCATGTTAATCTTTTCTTTGTCATCCACCGACTGCCTTTATGGCTTTTACTCCTTTGGTTGGCGTGGGGTTGAAGGTTTCTTTTTTTATTTGTTTCCTGGCAAGTGGGGGGTGCGTGGAGGAGTGTATGGCCTCCTGCCATATTTTAATTGCTTGACCAAATGAAAGAATGGGGCGGTTTTTCTAAGAGAATTGAAGGCGAGGTGGGTGAGAGTTGGTTCAGATTGGCAGGGGGCGCTTCAGTAGCTGTCACAGTCTCACCGAATGCATTAAACATTTTCCCAAACCATGCAATGCTAGACCAGCACGCCTCTAGCCTCTGCCTGTACCTCGTGGAGTGTAGAACTGAAATTCTCCTAGGACAGTGCCGTGAGGAGGTGTTCGGTGATTGACAGCAGCTACAGGGTAGAGAAGTAAACTTATCTCAGAAAATCAGTGGCCTCCAGAGAGAGTTATGTGCGACTGCTGCCACAGGGTGAACCCAAGGAGCCATGGGTGTCGATCCTGATGTTCTGGACGTTGCACGCGACCACACAGTCGTGATCAGCTGTAGTAGAAAGAACGAGATAAAGTTTTCTCTTGAACTGTCTTGCATTTTCGTTTTGGCAAGTCGCCTTCGCCCGGTGGTGAATTTATCATGGAAGGAGCTCGATCAAATCTTGCGGTATGTGCAGCGGTCTGTTTTAAGTGCTTCCATCGAGCAGGGTGTCCAACTGCACTGTTATCTGTTTAGTATCAACGCATCCTCAAAATTCGGGACTCTCCTTCAAGATATTTTCATCAAAATCGATTAGTGACAGTGAGAGTGTTGCCAGGAGACCCGATGAAATTTATTACAGAGATTCTCTGTTGAGACTTTACTTGTTTTACTCTGTAACGCATGGAAGAGAATCTCTCAGGCGTGGATCTGTATCTTGTCTGAATATTCATGAAGCACAGTTTGCTTTGCAAGAGCTTTTAGGAGATCGATGAAGAGACATTTGTGTATGTTCTTTGCATTATACGAGAAAAGGTGTTGAGCTCGAATTCAATGGTTCCTTCAGGGCTTCGCAGTGTGGTGTTTGGAGATGCAGTCCTTGAACCGAGTGTGCTTTCTGCGGATTGTTCTTTGGGAAGAGCGACCGATATTGCTCATGAAACTCTGCTGATGCTTTGCACCGACCCTAGTCACGGACTTCTGCCAGAATTTCACCAACAATATGGTGTGTCCAAGGGGAGTGAAAATTCGCATAGAGGTAACCCTGCCAGGTTACTGAGACTAATGTTGAAATTAAGGTCGACCAATGTAGACAATCATAGGAATTTGTTGCTAGCAATAGTCAGCAATTGGCCGTCACTATTTTCTGCATACTTGGACTCGTTTCCTTACTCACTCGAGCCTCGGGCATCATCTACCTAGTTCGCAGCCATATCTCTTGTATCCGATTTGGTACATGCTGCTAAGGTTTCTCCACCATTTTCTTCGCTAGCAACAGAAGGGTCTTCTCCACCTTCTTTGGAGCATCCTACATTGCGTAGCGATTGGAAGTGCATACTTCCTCGCTCATTTAGTCGGGCGGTGAATAATAGGGGCCTCCTGCACACTAACATATTGGTGAAGCATGGCTCTTTGCGAGTACTTAAAGAGGCCTTGAGTTCTCTAGAATGCTTATTAAATGCAATGCATGTTGTGACTGAAAATGCATCCAAGAATGGACACTTTATTGAAATGAAGAAAGAAAATCTGTCTAGATGCGTATCGAAATTCATTTATTGGAAGTCAAGGGATTATCGGTATAAGCTGTTTTGAGAGCCTTAAAAATGCGAGTGTATCACATAGTGAAGAAAACAACATAAGTGTCAGATCGATACTTTTAATGAACTCTCTAGCTAGAAGTGGTGTTTTCTTCAACGAGAAGTTCAGGATGAAATACGGGGATTATTGCCGGATCCACAAGTTTTACTGTCTTTGCTTTTGTCCACAAAGTCTGGATTAACTGAAAGTGCTGGCAAAAGCAATAAGAGGAAGTTCCCTTCTTCCACGAAATCTAAGGAAGCTGAAACGAAAGAAAAAAAAAAATTAAAAGAGTAAAGTCTGACAAAATTGATGGTGGTGTTGACATTCTTGTTAGTGGAATCAAAGCAGGGGATAGAAAGGATATACTTGAGGGATCTGTAGCATTTCATACTGAACAGGATAGCCATGCCTTAGATAACACAGACAAAGTTTTGGTAACAGTAGCTCAGATATGGGGTGTGCAAGATGCACTTTCTTATAGAGATGATTGTAAAGATGGTGAAAGCATGCTTTATACAAAAGTTCTTGATGTGTTGGGTTTGTATCAGAAAAAAGTGCTTCTATCTTCCCGGAGTTGCTCCCGAGGATTCCAAGAAGGCATGTTTCAATCACCCCCTTTCTATGCCAAGCATGGTCGTTAACAGGACATGGATCTTCAGCTGGCGGAGGAAGAGAAGTTGCGTAGGTTGTGTTGCTGTTGCCCGAGCCCTGGTCGACGTGGTTGTTGGTTGGAGGAATCCTAACCAGGCATGTTAAATCTACTCCTGTAATAGTTTTCTACCTTCTTTCAGTATCTCGAAATGAATTTTCTTTCCTCTTGAATGGCGCCTAGACTAGATGTTTTCGTGGTTGTTTATATCACTGCCTGATTGTGTGGTTGTTCCTTTAAATCTTATTCCTATTTCACTGATTTTGCTTGGAATGTTCCTTCCTCTCTTATAGCTTACTCCATTTCATATTTGTCTAAATGGGTTACTTGCATGATTTTGAGTGATGCGAGTCTAGTTCGTAGGAAGGAAACACTATTGAGTATTGTTTGTTTATATGACTTTCTTTTAAAAAGAATTTATGTGATGGTAATTATAATTGAAGGTTACTAAATAGAAGGTTAAACCTACATACCTCTTTTGGTTGAATAAATACGCATTTCCTATTTAGGGCTCTCTTGTTTTGCTAAAAGGTACATTAATAGTGACGTTGTGTCTGAAACTTGTTTAAGCCTATGGGCATTCCTTACTTTATGTTTGATTAGAAAATGGCATTTGGGGTTTGTTTTATAGCTGTACATTGTTATTGTTGTACCTAGTCTAGATGAGGGATAACTGGCATCTATTTTGGCCTCCACGTGTTGAGAGTATTACTATACCTAATTCTTGATGTAAACTCTTGTATGATTAAAGCAAGGGGAAACATTGTAAGTTTAAGCTTGAATGAAATCTTTACAATTTTTATTAAGGGTCGCAAGCAAGCTATTACTAGCTAGTGAAACAAAAGTTGTAGGTGAATCCATTGTCTTGGACTTGTGAACTCGTTTCTGTTAGATGACACTGATTTTAGTGATAATATCATAGGTGGTTGTTCTATTTATCTGTTTGATATTTGCTAAGACCTTTTCTCGATAAGCCCACATGGATCGGGTAAAATTTTCCATCTTCTTTACCTTTGGCAACGAGTTCATAGAACTTCTAGCCACCGACCGCACACTTGCTGCGTAACCTTCCTGATAGCTAGGTGCGTTGGTTCTTGGTCTGTGCTTGTACTCATGGTAAGGTCTTTTGAGCCTGAGGCATCGTTGGTGTTTTTCCCTCTGCGTATCGAATCCCTTTGTTTTTCGAACTCGAATACCTTATACTTCAAACTTGGTTACTAAAAGGTCCCATTTTGTGGCCTTGTTAGGAAATCAATTTTTATTTTAATGTTTATTGACATTGTCTGAATTATATAAAAATTATTAACGACTTTTGGGTTTAGTCTTCCCTTATATTATGTAGAGAAGTTGACAATTAGGATAGGGTTTGTTGGAAGAATAATGGCCCTTTCTGTGTCTCTTTCGTACGCTTTTGGAAAAGTGGAATTGTTTTGGTTAACTAATACTACGTTTTAAGAAATCCGATGAGGTAGTGGTAAACTCCTTGGTTAAAACCAAAACTATAGTTGTGTTCTTTTAAGGGCATCGAACCCATATTACTTTGGAGCCCCCTGGAAGAATTGGATAACGTCATTTTTGCTTCGCGCCTACGATCATAATTAGTATGCTTTGTCTTCTCTTGGACCCCTTAGTTGGATGGAGTAAATTTTGGATTCCAATCACGTAACCCATAGGATTACATGAAGGAGATATCAGCACTCTTGATTTTCTTGTTCCCAACCCATAAGGTCTTGCCTTGATTTATGTAATTTTGTTCTTACTAGTATTTGGACTTTCTCCTTGTTGGATGATTTATTTTTCTCTCTCATGAGATTAATATCGGAGTTGTGAGTTGTGTTTTAATCCATTTCTGAATTTAGAATATTCCTTTCTTGATATTGTTAATTGTTATCTTACTATTGCATTGTGTAGCCTTAACATGCTCGGTTCTTATGACCGACTTTAGTTAATATTTGTGCAGATGGATTATGCGAGTAGACTAGAAGAAAAGAGTGTAAAAGTTTCATCTGTACCATTATGAAGTTCCTTGTAAAAATGTCCAATGTGTTGTAAATTGTGTAACATTGCTTGTAAAAAGAGTTGATATGACCTCTTGCCTTGTATTGTTTGGTAATGGTGAAATAAAGTGTCTTGTTCTTGTGTAGTTAAGCTTGAAATTATCCTTGTGAGAAATGGCTCTCAATCTTTACATTGATATGAGTATTGTAAAACTTTGATCTTGAGAATAAATTGTTAAGTTAAATCTTTCTAAGACTTAGCGACAATATTTTATAAGTAAAGTAAAATGAGTCAGTTAACCCTTAAAGAAGCTAAACAAAAATAATAATTTTATATTCAACAAATAAATGTAAAGGTGATTAACACCATAATACCAATTATCAATCCTTTGAATACACTGAACTAGTTATTTGCATAGCACCGTGATAGTTGACCACAGAAGATGGCTTATAAATTCAATGAAACCTTGTTCTAAAGCCCACAAAGATGATTTCGTCAACATTTACTTGCTTAATGATAGTACTTGTTCCTCCAAGACAATTCTGATGTAATCACAGTTGCTGTCATAACATGATCTGGTATAATAGATCTTTTTATTTGAAAGAACAAAAAAAAATTGATTTCATCTTTCACCCCTTGTGCATTGCAAGTTGGCTCTCAGCCTTGGGGAAACATATTCAACCACTAGTCATGACCTCTAAAAATTATGCACTAATTTGTGCTAATGCAACCCAGAATAGACTTTTGCTTAACTATGAAGTCATCAGTTACATCTTACAAGCGATGAGAAACAATCTCAAGCCAAAAATCCAAGAGGGCATTCAACCGAGGAGACATAAGAAGATATCACGATGAGATCATTTAAACATTTTTGACAACATCACTGTATCCATTTAACAACATTTTATGTCGATGACACCATCAGGTCAAAGTCAAAGTGGATCCAAACCCGATTTTCTCACTCCTATCCAACCTAATTAAGATGTTTGTTTTACCTGCTTAAGTTGACAGACCTAGCTGCTTAAGTTTCCAATTACTAAATTAGCCTAGGACAGACTCGGTGAAAAACCTACATGACATTATAGTGCATGACTTACATAAACTTATAAGAAAATGAATGACCTATTCAATTTAAATCCCATATTCGCAGCACAAACATTGAAGTAAAATCTACTCTGACCAGCAAGTTGACATTTTTACATCATCGACAAGTTATAACATCAACATTAGCTCTACAACAATTTGATTATTTTGACCTGAAATTGCAGTGTTGATCAGTATAGCAGCACTGACTTTTCTGGCAGAAATTGGACTGAAGGACGGAATTAGATTTTCATCTTTGACTAATATATTTGACTGATCAATTGACTACTATAAAAAGCATAAGAACTGTGTCATTAGTTTTAACTAAATGTTTACTTTAATACAAACTGTTGAATATTGTACTAGCACAGTTGACATTGACTGAATGGTGCGGTTAAATACTTGTTCCTAGAAGGGACGATACTATTTCCAATGAAAAGTGGGACATCTATGCTATTTGGATACAATAGCCCAAAATAGCAAATCAGTTCTTTGGATACAATAGCCCAAAGTTGATAAGTGGGGTGTGTTCTTGTATACAAAACTGTGTTTTCTGTGCATGCCATTCTTTGGATAGCTGAACTAAGGATTTTGTGAAGTAGCAACTCTTGTCAAGAGGTAAGCTTGGTATAAAGGTTTAATTGATTTGTAATAACATTCTTGGAGTTCTTAGAACGTCTTAAAGTTAATAAAGTTGACAAACTCAGGAGATTATCCTTTGGCAAACTGTACCCTATCCTAGAGGATCTATGAATGAAATTCTTGCTTAAGTTGCACAAATAACTCTTAAAACTAGTCATTGGAAGGAGTATGATGGTATCTGGTGTACTCAGAGAAAATGAAATCTTTTAATTGCTTGTGGTAGAAATCCTATAGTGCAAATTTGAAGAAACCCTCATAAATTGTGAAAATACCCTGTTTAGAGATATTTGAGAGAGTTGAAGGTAAATAAGTAAAAGAAAGACCAATATTGTGTGGAAAATAAATGCCTAGGAGGTTTCCAATGAGAATCTTGGTTTGTGCTACAGGATCAATAAGTATAAGAGTGTTAGCCATCAAAACTCAGGGCTAGTAAAAGTAAGGAAACACATTCCTGACTGTGAATGTTCAAATTTTTGCTTGGAACCATATGAAAATGGACTATTTGAGTGATATCTCAATCTTGAAGGATAATTCCATGTGATATGAGTGAATGAAGGATCATTACATGAATTAGAAGTACCATCCTTTGTGATATTCTATTGGTAATGGATAAACTAGTTGAAATCTGTACTGTGACTGTGCCTTGGGTTGTGGGATCAAACTTTGATTTGTTTTTGTGATGAGTATAAGCACGAATGAAATCTGTAAGAAGGATTAGATGAAGTGTATCTAAGCCATGGTTGAGACCTATACAAGGAAAGAAGTCTTTGTTATTTGAATTGAGAGTAAGGGTTTGAATTACCCTATTTTTATGAGCATGTATAGACCCCTCCTTAACGGAAATCAAAATTATTTGTATTGCTAAACCTTACTGGTAGCTCAGGATCCTAGAGAAGGTTAAGACAACCCTGCATGTCAAGTAAGAAGCTTTGGAAACAAGGATCATGCATTTTATAAGCATTTTGAGGCTCACAGGCCAGGTAAGTGCACAGTTAGGGTTTGTAGAGTAGAGTGTGAAATCTCCCTATTTGGACATCTCCCTATTAATCCTTTTATGGAAGATCAGTTCATGATGAAAGTCAAGATGGGGGCGTGGTTAGATAATTGATGTTTCCCAACTCCTCAAACATGTATGAAGGTATTTTACAATAATTGAATGTATATTCAAATGCAAATGTTCAATCTGTCATTATCCTTCTCCTAGTTGATGTTGTGCAGCATTTTCACTATGTATAAGAAATAGAAGAAAATGCATAATGATTGCTTTTAAATGCATATATATATATATATATATATATATATATATATATATATATATATATATATATATATAACAAATACATAGGTTATTGAGCTTATCTCGAGACATTAGACATCAAATTCAAGAAATTGGAATGAAATCATCCCTCTCGGGCTCCATGGAAACCCTTGGTCAAGGTTTGTAGAGAAATGTTTATATCTTATGAAATATGATGAACTTAATCACCAAATCTAGAACTAATCATATTTGTACTCCCCTCAAGCATTTAGAAAGGGAATCAGGTCCTTAGGGCTTCACACGAGTGAACTGGGCATGACAGTTCTAGGAGGAGTATGAAAAATACAGTATTTAGGCGTAAAAGGAGAAGAACTCAAGAGAGCTGGCAGTGATTGGTGAAGAGGCATTGCATGAAACTTCCTAGGCATTTAAATCTCAATAATGGGTATCTAAAAATGTTTTTAAGTAACTGAGAAATTTCAAATTTTGCATTTTATAAGCAAAACTCGGTCTGAACTGTGGAAATTGTGCAAACCCAGTTTTAGGACAGCGTGCATAACTTTTTATGGAAGTATCATAAAGAGATAAAATTCAGACAGTAAGAGAACCTTGGAAATAAAAATCCAACGAGTCTATTATGAGGTCAATTGGGTATGTATAGAGAAAGTTATGACCAAATTACCGACCTGCACTTCTGAGACAACTCAAAAGAAAAACGTATTTCAGTAAGTAAAATCATCATAAAGTGAAAAATAATCAGCCAAATCGTCTGAAAATTTGAGATAATTTTTGTCTGATAGAAAAGAACAAGTTTACAAAAACTTGGGTCTCGATTTCATGTGGGGAGAAAGATATCAGAGACAGAATTTACCCAGGTTGTGTAAAATGTGACAGAGTAAGAAATGGTGTTTTTATTTTCTATTTAAATTTGATCTAATTTGATGCTCCATCCCTCCAAATCTATGGACAGTATTGAGAGTGTTTTGCAAGTTCCAATTCAAGAGTATTAATGGGGTATTGCTCCATCACGAACTTCCACAATATCTCCTTACTTTATTACTATTGTTTTAATAAAGACATCGATAGAAGTATATCCTTTTTCTTGCAAAGCTGTGGTAGGCCTTTAAACTGATAAACAAGCCAACATTCAAAATGATATCTTTGCAATAAAGAATATGAATACAATAAGCATGGAATTTAAAAGATATTTCTGCACTAGAGAAACAAACTGCAAGACATACCTGAAAGATTGGGTTTCAAATCCACTGTCAACTGCATTGCATCCAAAGAATTGTCTTGACCTCTTGTACAAAAAACTACTCTTGAATCTCCAACATTACCAATAACCAAGTCTTGTCCCTGATCCCAAGAAACATAGAATGTAAGTTATTATTTAATAATTATACCTGGAATGAGATTCCATTTCCCAATTAGTCTTTGAGTCTTAAAATGCGAGATCAAAACACATGGTAAAATAATTACTCAGATTGTTCACGCTTCCCACGCTAACTGTTGTCTATCCATCGTCCATGGTTGAGTCCTCAGGATTATTCATGCTTCCCACCATACTATTAACTTCCTTTAAGCTATCGTCATCTTTAACCTCCATTTCCCATTGGGAGCACAACTTTGATGGTAGTGAGTCGCTCACACTTTTGGCTACTAGATGCCCAAATGGACCATGCCCATCAAATACACCACATAAAACTGTGTCCTTTCTTGAACCCAAATCCTACAAATTAAGATGTGTTTAAGTAATAATGATCGATTTCACGAGTTCAACTAAAAACTCATTAATTTGTTATTCAGGATAATTACCATGTCATTCAGTCTTGAATGTTTGGAAATACCTCCCAGAGGAGCATGGTGTCTTGATTGGTTCCCTTTCGGCCTTGAACATGGTACCATTTGAGGAGCAACAGAAATGAACATGATTTGAATTCCACATAAAAGTGAGCTAAGCAAAGATGCAATAACCTTTTTATGTAATAGCAAACAGGGCGACAAAAGCTACTCTACCTATCATACTAATGACATAATTTCTTGTAGTTAATGCTTTCTTCTACTCAGCATGAAAATCCAACAAATAGCCCAAACTCTACAAGGTCAATTATACTTAAACATGTTTCATTGGTTAGAGATTTCTTCTACTTTCCATGTAGAATACAACACATTGCCCAAAGTACTGGGAGGTTTACCCACAATAAAATGCCAACTCTTTGGAAGGTTCACTACCGTCGAACATTACTTCGTTGGAAAACCTGGGTGAAATGTAAGCTTTGTTGTTTTATTCCCTGAGATAATTTATAAATGAAAACATTTGAGATTAGCGTGGTAACTGTTGGGAACAATTTGTACTTACATGTATATTTCAAACAATAAACTGAATGGTACTGTACCTGACTTATCCGGGATGAGCAACCTGCAATACTTGTGAGTAATATAGACCTGCAGCAAGCTACCTGCAAAGATTCCTCATTTATGTTGTGAAGTCTAATAATAATGTTTGGGTGTGGTATTCGCAGGGACCTCAATAACAATTCATTCGATGTATCCCAAGTTCCCCTGTGGTTTTCTTCCTTAGACTTGTTAACCACAATGTAAGTCCAAAGTAATCTATGTGTTGGTCTTAATAGATTACAAAAGAAACTTAACTAATACTAATACTAATACTTGTCTAAGCACTTAAGCACAGGGGAAATCATCGGAATGGCAGTCGGCGCAGCAGTGCTAGTCCTTGTCATTCTTGCCATCGGGATTTATGCATTGATGATTAAAAAGAAAACAGAAAAGGCAGTTAAAAATAGCAGACCATTTGGTATACAATATTTCTTCAAGAAGCTTATTGCATTACACACAGTATATACTTATGTAAAATTGCATATAGGTGAGTTGCTGGTTTTCTGTTTGAGGGTGTGTTTGTATTTCATCAGGTTCCTGGGGCCTTGCAAGAGGTGAAATTAGCGAGGTGCCCCCAAATTGAAAGGGGCAAGGTGGTTTTCATTCGAGGAACTAAGACTGGCTACAAATAATTTTTCCACTCAGAACGTAATTGGATCTAGAGGCTATGGCAAGGTAATGTCCCACTCTTCAATTACCTTTTCTGTGGGTCTGATAACAATAATATCAACAACTAAATTAAACTTAATAGAACTAGGACTTTTTCAGTTAAATACAAAGATACTCTGTAAGGTCCATGCCAGGTTGAGATACAGTTTATTTAGGTACCTTTGCAATTGCATCATGTTTTATTACAGAGTTTTAGTTGTCCTTCACATCAATTCTATTTCACACAAACTGTCATTCGCTTGTTTGTGATGTTCTAAAGCAGTGGCCAAATTCAACAAACATTGTAAAACAGGGGCAAAATTCAACAAACATTGTAAACTATTATCTTCTTGCTTTCCTTTGTCATATTTGCTCTTGATTTGGTAGGATAATGCAACATTGCTTTTAATCCTGTTCTTTACCTTCTCTTTCTTGTAGAGTTGGCATAAATACCCTTCTTTCTCTGTTTGTAATTTTTCATTTCATTTAGACTAGTGCAATGTGATAAAGCTTTTTGCACTAAGCCTCTTTTGGATTGCCAAAGAATCTACAGGCCCTATCATTCCTGATTGCTTTATCTATTTCATATTTCTCAATCTTTTTATTTAGTCCTGGTAAAATTATGTTTCAAATATGTGTTCCCCCGAACATCACAGAGTGGAGAGTTTGAAGAATTACATTTTTCGGTTGTATTTACATGTGCAGAAGTGAACAGGCTTGCATTTGTTTGTATGGAAAGGCAGGTGTACAAAGGAATGCTGGCAGTTGACAGACAAATGGTAGCCATGAAGAGGGCGACAGCGGAGTCTATGCAGGGTGGAGCCAAATTCAAGACCGAAATAGAACTACTGTCTCAAGTTCATCACATGAATCTGGTGGGACTCATCGGATTTTGTTTTGAAGAAGGGGAACATATGCTCGTTTATGATTACATGCCAAACGGATCACTCAGAGACAGTCTCTCTGGTAAACTTGTTTCTGCTCTGCCTTTGCCTTTGAAGTTTAAACAAATCAGCATTTTCTTCGAAACTAAACACATAATTTCATGTTAACAGGTAGAACAGGAATCATCCTTGATTGGCGAAAGAGAATTCGAATTGCATTGGGGGCGGCGAACGGTTTAACATATCTCCATGAGCATGCAAATCCGCCCATAATTCACAGAGACGTGAAGTCCATCAATATTCTCCTCGATGAAACTCTAAATGCCAAGGTAGCAGATTTCGGCCTTTCCAAACTGATAAAAGACACAGGCGCAAGTGGTCATATCACAACTCAAGTGAAGGGAACACTGGTAAGTACATGAACTCTTTTAAACAGTTTCTATGGATTTTCTTAAACAATCTCATAATCCATTTTGTGTGATTGGGCAGGGTTACTTGGACCCAGAGTATTACATGACACAGCAGCTGAGTTACAAGAGTGACGTGTACAGTTATGGCGTGGTGCTGCTGGAAATATTGAGTGGCAAGGAGCCCATTGAACGAGGGAAATATCTGGTTAGAGAGGTGAGGACTGCAATTGAGAGAGGAGGAATAAATGCCCTTGCACAGAGCTGGTTGTTAGATACAATACTCGCAGAGTCTCCCATGACTCCCTCCATTTTAGGAAGCTTTGTAAGGTTAGCTCTGCATTGCTGTGAAGATTATGGCACAAATCGACCCAAAATGAGTGAAGTGATGAAGGAGTTGGAAGCCATAGTAGAAGATATGGGAGATAATGAGAGGGACGAAGAGACGACAAAGTTTGGAGGGGGAGTGTTGGCCATTCATCCATATGCTGGCTCGGCTTCATTTGATTACAGTGGGAGTGGTGGAAACATTGTGCCTTCCTTTGTACAACCCAAGTAATTTTAAATGTTTTTGAGTTTGTGTTCAAAATGGAAGGCCTTAACGGTATTAGATGACGTGCCAAGGTTGGTCCATGGCTCCATCTTCTAGGGTCAAACTTGTAAATTGACTGCGGTTCCGTTTTAAATCATGCATGTCTAGGTTTCCGTCTATCTGCTGTTGATGTCACCAACAATTTGAACACATGGCTGCATTTATGAATATAATTGCTCTAAATTGCCCAAAATTTTAATAATAATTTTCACTTTCAAACAATTGAAACAAGGCCATGATATGGCAAATCCTGCCAAAGATAATGTGTTTCAGGGGTAGAGGAGAAACTAATAACCAATAATACATAAAAGTAAGAAGCAAGGCAGCAAAAATATTCAATAGGGCATAACAATACAAGACCATGATATGACTAATCGTGCCAAAAATTAAGATTTTAATAAAGAGAAGAAGAAGCAATATATGTATAAATAGAATTAGGTGACTAGAAATGCCAAAAAAATTACATCAAAATGCAAGTGCAAACTAACATTTTGTAGAGGAGTTGATACATTCGAAGAATCTTGATTGAATGTATAATATATGATAAGAATAATCCTAACAATTTCTAAACACCATTTCTAAATTTTGTCCCTCCATTATGTTCGAATGACTTGGTTTTTTGAAATCATCTTAGAAATATCATAATTTTAAAGTAGGAAAGGTGGAAAATTTAGCTTGTTCGCTCCTTATTAAATGGAAAATTGTATTATTTGTTTATTGTCGTCACATTTGTCTTTAATTCATGTGTTAAATATGATAAAAGATTGAGGAACTCCTCTAAACGGATTTGTAGTTTGATTATGATGTTTGTCTTTTACATTTTTGTAACAACAGGAAATTAGTAGCCTTTCTACAAAGCACACATATATGGAAACAATATAAAAATTGAGTTTGAATACTATGGCAGTTGTGGAAGATGAATACTTGAGAACTTGTTATATACCTTTTAAATTCAAATCTTGAAATGAATGTTTCTCTTCCTAAAACTTTATTGTGATCATAGTACGTAGAATATTCCTGCATTCAAAATGAAAAGCATTAGAAGAGAAGGGTCAATAAGAAGTAATTATTATCTATTTCTTTAGCATTGATTTTAAATCGCCTTTCCAGTTTGAGTCTTTGTATGAAAAAAATTGAATAATCAAATCTAGAAACAAAGAAATCGATCTATTTCTAGAAAGAAATCGATCTATGTCCTTATAGAAATTGATCTATAAAGCCATAAATCTTTTCATAAAATCCGTGGCAAGTGACTAGTAAAGAATTCATTAAAAGTATTTGTTAGTTTTAAACAATTATCAATATAAATTGTAAAGATCACATCAATTTTTACTATTTCACATATAGAAGAAATTTGCCCACATCAAAATGACGATAAACTACTGGATGTCTTAACATAGTATAAGTGGTTAAGACAATAATACTAATCCAAATATATTGATAGATAAATTAAATATAAACAAAAATAATTCAACTTTCATTAATCTTATCAAATGCCGCTAATGTTGAAGAAACATTGTTTTTAGGCCAGGAGCTCAGGATTCTCTTTAATAAATTTGAAGAGTTGTCTAAATCACCATTATGTATGTCGAATATTTTAAAGTATTGTAGGTATCTAGAAAAACAACATGGAGGAAGAAACAAGAGAACCTACAAGCAACTGCAAGGCTTTATAGCTACCAACACAAAAGAATTCTAGAAATACAACATGACTCAAATATTCAGATAGAAGAATTTTCTAAAAAAGAAGAATATCTTCACAATGAATCAGTTGAACCATCTCCAGAGATCAAAAGGCTCATCTAGCTTGATTTTAAGGATGATACTGAGCAGAGAGACATGGGTGTGTGACCTTTTTGTGTTGTTTGTGGGAAGAATGAGAAGCCTCTGGTTTAGATGGAATTGAAAGGTCCCAAAAAGAAAGTTTTGGCAGAGGAGATCTCTTTTATGCTTCTATGAAAACTAAAGAAAACTTTTGAAGCGTTTCTGAAAGCTAAAGTAAAAGATGTTGTATGAATGCCCACTAATTGAAATAAAATGTGAATTGCAAATTTTTTTAATATTCTACCGAACTAAAACCCAACAGATGATCAATAAATTATGTGGCAGATATCAGTCATAATGTAATTATTTCATTTATCCATATCTTGGACTTGAAATGAAACTGGTTTCCCAATGTTATCCTTTTAAGATTACTTGAAACATTTTTCTTAATATGTAGGGCCTTGATTCTTTTGTTCCATATTTCCTAGCAGCTCTTTATTTCTCCAAAGAAGTTCTTGCTGCTAAAAATGTTGTGTATATTCACAGTTGGTTTTAAAATTTATCATGCCTCTGCTCAAAATCTGTAAGTTAGTTTTGCACCATATGTTAAATCGTTTAGGTATTTAGTGATAAAATCATTTCTTCCAAGTGGAAAATGGTTTTTCACAGCGCCTTGATGATTTTCCAGGAAAAGCTTACAAAATGTTTCAAGTTGCATTGAAACACAAGTCAAAACAAATAGATCTCAATTAGAAATGTTAGTAGTGCTCACATTCAAGTTGGTTGTTATTTTTATATTTTATAAATCGTTGTAACACCTTATTTCAATTTCATAGGTTATATATTTTAATATTAGAAATGTAGTGTCCATGCTATTAAATTAACCAGGTCTTAATCTTCTGTTTGGTTGGACTTACGTTTGATCATATCATGCAGTCTCAATTTTAATAGCATCAAGGGCTCCACCACCTGGTGTTTTGAGCAGAGGAATTGATTTAGAAGGCTTAACTAGCATCTTGGCAGGACTTTGGGCCACTGGAATGGGTTTAAATAATCTTACCGAGAATGTTCACACCATTGCAGTGACACAGATGGAAAGCAGAAGAGCCGTGGAACTTGGTGCCGGATTGTTAATTCTTATCTCACTTGTTGGTACAAATTTTTGTTTCTCTACTTTCTGCTTCTAACCAATGTTGCTGCTGCCTGGGTTGTATGACTGAAAATTCCTAATGATATTTGTGATTTCATATTTTAGAAGGCTTAAGATGTTCTCTTTGTAATATAATCTCAAGTACTAATTTTTTTGGTAGGTAAAGTTGGGGCCATTTTAGCTTCAATTCCACAGGCCATTGTTGCTGCCCTCTTATGTTTTATGTGGGAAATGCTTGCGGCACTGGGTCTATCAAATCTTAGATAAAGTGAAGTTAAATAAAATCATTCAAACAACCCTTGCCCACAAAGTTCAAGTCAACTATCTAAAATAGGGGAATCAAACAGGTAGCCTACCAGTTCGTGGTTTCTCACAATAGATAGAAACCAATAAAAAATACTGCCACAAAAGACAAAATTTGAAATATCCCTTTCTAGGTTGCAAACCTCTTACGAGAAAAAGACAAAAAAGAGAAAGGGGAAGCTAACCTTTAACCGCCACTCCATGTATGCTCCCCACTTGATCGCTCTGTTTCACAACCAGATTTTTGGAGCTGTATCTGAAATTCCAAGGAAAATAAAAGGTAATCAACATTCATTTTCCATCGGTGAGATCATCTGGGTGCTGTCATCTACTGCACCCAACACGCCAACATTCCCATCACAATCCACATCGACTTCCTTTTTGGTTAACTGGTGACTGCAATATAGATTTTCTTTGGGTGGCCTTGTGCATGCTTCCATATTTGCACACACAGTTTTTCTAGGTGTGGCAACTGTAAAAGTGAAAACATTCCCATTTCCCTAAATGTTTTAATGGTTCAAAATACCATGTTCCAAAATCCCATTTTGCACAGGTTGGAAGGATGGCGTCAGGGAAGTAGGTGCAATAAAAATATACATCGCGATAAGGAAAAAGTTGATTCTGAATGCCACTAGCATTCTGTTGTTAGCCATTAGATCATCCCCATGGACCATTACCACTTGATCTGTGATGTTTTCTATCATCAATGGAAATGTAAATAACTCGTTGTTTACTTTCACCTCTTGTGCACAATGGGAAATGAAATCAAAACCATTTTGATTAATGGTGAGCACCAAATGAGGAAGAAAACACAATAGCACAGAGTTCAAAACATACAGAGCGCTCAACAAACCCTAGCTTGCCCAAGCAGCGTGAGGAGAGAGAAAAGTAGATTTTTGCAGATTTTCTAAAAAAAACAAAATTGTAGTAATGTCGATATCTCCAAAAGGAACCCCCATATTTCTTCTGAATACTATGCATTTTACCAGATGTAATGTCGAATCCAGATTGGACCCATGTCATAAGCCCTAAAGTGTAGAAACAAAATAGGAAGAAAGATCCAAAACCTTTGGTTGCCTCCTCGATGTCCAACACAATACTATTGCCGTCGCCTCCAAAGAAGAACCCCAAACATAAAAGCACATAAACTCAAGGAAGGATTCATACCCTTAATTCTAAATACAAATATCGCATTAACGACTCTTCCATTTCAGGTAATCGACCTCGGGGTTCTGTTCAAATATCTTCATCTTCTTTCGATCAGCCTCAAGCTGCTACTTTCATGAAGATTCTAGGTGAACCTTCTTGTTCAACAACACTACCATATTCTGTAAATCATTTGGATTATGGGCATCATAACTATCCAATGGCTGAAGGAAAAGCCATAAATAGTCGATTTGGCCGTCGCCTCCAAAGAAGAACCCCAAACATAAAAGCAGAAATGAGTGATAGACACTATCTTAGGAGCATATAATCCAAAATTTTGGTAGGGAACTGGGCTTTGGGCTGCTCCAGGAAGAGGCCAAACCACTACACCTCCATCCACAGAAACCCATCTGGCATTCAAGCTAGCAGACATACCAGCCGCCATCGCTTTGTCTGTGATTAGGTTTGTTAGGGTTGGAAAGCAGATGGAGATGAGATAAAAGTTCAAATGGTTTTGTCGGGTGTAATTGAAAAGGTGAATAAATTATTAAAAGTTTAAAAAAGGAATTTAGAGACAAAAGTTTGAAAAAAAAAGAATGTAGAGACAAACGTTAAATTTTGTCTCAAACTATTGTCTCAAATCACCCCCAGGTGCAAGGGTATGCAAAAGGTGGTTTCAAATCCCCAAATATGGATACATACAATGGAGACGTGGGGGTACACAAGGTGGATAGGGTGCGGTATATGTAGGGTGCGTACCCCCAAAACTTGCGCACACTGTAATATTGGGTATGCTGTAACATTTAAATCGAAACATCAAACTTGAAACAGATCATCATAAAACTGAAATCAAGTATATCTTCTTTCACTTTTTTCATTTCTCCTTGCAGGTTTTGGTTTTTTTATATATTAAACATGTTTTCTATCGTAGTGCACAAGTTTTAGGGGTGGATGCACCGGGTGCATGAGGGTGTATTAGAATGCAACAGGTACACCACAGGTGCTGATTTGGGTGCATTTCACACCCACGGTACATAGATGTGGGTCCATAGTAGGTGCACCCCAACAACCATGCATAAAATCCCTGGAAATACTGATATAGCCCCGTTCATTTTTTTGGCAGCATTATATATGTTAGTATTGTAAAATACCATTCATGGCCTAATGACAGAATTTCCAGTTCCAGTTTTTGAAGAAGGTGGGGCCAAGATAAAGAACCAAGCGCAAAACAAGGAAAGCAATGTCATGAAAAAGCGTGGATGCATATTCAACTTACTAGAAGTCATAAGAGAAACCATTTTGTACATATGCCACAATCATAGGAGACATTGCTATGAGTCATTTCTCTACAGAGTTTCGGTGCCTTATTACTAAGCCCATTTTGCACATACCCGCAAGCATAGCATTCGGTGAAACTAGTGCAGTTGATGAAATTTCTCAAAACAAGTGTATTCCTTGTCATCTTTCCCACATTTCGCATACATATCTATAAGGGAACTCATGATAAATGCATAGAATACAATCCTCTAACTAACTTTTTTGTGTATCTCCTCCCCATGCTCTAGATATATCCTCAAATGTGAAATCATGCGAAATCATGCAAATGAAAATTAAAGGTGGAGCAACAGATATATCGGAGGATATATGATAATGATGTACTCAGTATCACAATACTTACAAGCAAATAGCAAATACATAAGTCCTCGAAAGATATACTGGAAAACATCCTTGGCACCAACAGGTGTTCCATTAACAAATATAGTGTTGTCCCGTGTAATATTTTCTTGAAGAAAAGCCATACGATCAATACCAGTACCACTCAATGTCGTTGGAGGTCCATCCATACTCAATGCCCCGCTTGGCAAAGCACGAGCTCTGCTGATGCATACAATACTAGTTTCATCACGGGTTGTGATTTCTTCGAGCACCACTCCATAGGTAGCACAAGCAACAAGTGTGAAATCATTTGGGTTCTATTCTTGTCCATTGCGCACTAGGGGAAAAAACATAGAAAGCCTCACCAATAAGCCCTTCTCTCGCCTTGGCCTCTACCAGATCTGCCATTTATCGAGACAGGCACATGTTCACTTGGACTCTGCCACAGGAGGAAGGGGAGTAGGCGGCGGCTGCAGCGGCGGGGAGGAGGCAGAGTCTCAAGCGGCCATGGTGCAAAGGCATGAAATCTCACACCTGTGTGAGATTTGTAAGGGTTTGAATAGATATGTGGTTTTTGTACTAATGATCGAAAGTTTGAAGCCCTAAACGGAATGAAGTTACAGCCTTTGCCTAAATGCCCCAAATGTTTTCAATAGGGTAAAAGTAAATTTATTATTAAATTAAATGAAAAAAATTAGAGACAAAACTAAAAAGTTAGAGACAAAATTAAAGTTTTGTCTCTAATTATCGTCTCAAAATAGCCCCCATGTAGTACTGTTGGGCAGAGCGCCGACAAGCTCCCTTTGGGCATGTACTCGTATACCAACAGCTTGAAGTCAGACTCCTCACTCCAAATGCAACACAGAATTTCTAGGATATTTCTATATCGGATAAGCCCCAATGTATCCATCACCAGATTCACCAATTTCACCGATTCATCCTTTTACCGCTGAGTTATTATCATAAATCCGGCAGATCGAATGATGTTATGGATCTTCTTAACAGCTACTGCTAAGAAGATCCATAACTTTTTGAGAGCCTCCACATCTAAAATTGAAGAAAGTATAATTGTAAACTTTTTGAGAGCCTCCACATCTAATTACGTTGCTGTCCTTCAATTTGTAGAGGATGTAGGAATCGTCCAGCACTGGCGAGTGGAACGATGTTACCGTCCACGACGATGCTCGCGCCACAAGAGAAATAAATGGCTGTCCGAGCAGAACTGAAAAAACTTTTCAGGTAGCGGTCAAAAATATTAAATTTATATTGAACTGCAGTCGGTTTACATGTATACAGTGCGCGCAGGGGGGATGTGTCAATCGAAATAGGTAGGTGTGATGGTCGATATTCGTCTACGAAATGGCATAAATTTTTAGTCGAAAGCTTTCGACCACTGGCAGTCGGTGAGCAGTTTGTATGTACTGGTTACGCCCAGGTGTTACCAAGAAATGCATGCAATGGAATAATTGAACCGTTTCTTGTATCTTTTATTTAATAATTATATATTTTAATAATGTTTGAAATTTTATTATTATTGTTAGCAATGTTGACAGTTGTCGCTTATTCAATAAAAAAGGGCAGCAGGTGTTGCCAACCATTGAATGGAAAAGATCAATAAGAAGTGTCAACGGGAAAATGTGACAAATGTCAAAAAATGTTTTGGATTGAGTATAGAGTAGGCCTATCGGCTTAAAAATGTTTACTATATTGTATTTTAGATCTAAATTTAACATTTCAAAATGTATTTGTGATTCTTTTATTATCTGCCAAAGGCATGGATATTGCTTTCACCTTACCTATTATCTTTTTCTCTTTTTTCCAATAAATTTTTGACATGTGGATTTTCTCATTTGTAGACTATAGTTTTTGAAAAAATAATATTTTTTCACAATTTATGAATATCATTTATCTTGCATTTTATTGGGCTGCCCCTTTATTTGGTACTGTGGATGGAAAAAACAAATTTTTCCTTCCTTGTTTTAATGGAAGTCACTGTGTGTGAGGCAAAGGTGTGGTGGAAAATGAGATGTTGTCTTGGTCATTAAATGCCTTTACTGTGCACGCTGCAGGTTTGGACGGTTTTGTGTGGCTCGAGGCAGGGTATTGTTTTTGGTTTGAGCACGTCAAATTCGCACTACCATATTTTCATGGACCTGGAGGAAGAAATGGTGGTCCGAAGAGCACAATAGGTGATAATCTATTGCCATAGCTTTTGGTGGATACACCCTCGCAGTCTCACCACTAATCTTGCCAGTTTCACTTGGATCTGCTCCACCAGCCCCCAAATTATTCATCTCTAAACGACTTCTGCTAGGACATCACAGGTCTCATGGTGCAAAATTCTTGGAAATTTTACACAAGCCCGCAAGCGCTCCCTCCTGCAGAGTCCCCATGAGCATTTCATATACCTGGCCTACAATGCGCTCACCCTCGCCAAGCTCAGAACGTACGGAGAAGCCTCAAATGAATTAGACACCCTCAGATATTTTGAAGATCCTAAGCAAAGGTACTAATGTCATGGCTATTTTTATGAGGATATGTTTGGCTCTATGATTCCCTTTTCCTTAAGGTGGCTGCACGCCGAGATGCACACAGGCTCCAGGAGGAGATGCGAATTTGTTGAAAATAAGATTAATTTGAAAAAATCTGTGGATAAAACAGATACCCATTTGGTCGAAACCTTTGATAATCCTTCATTGTGATTGGGCTTAGAAGCTCTAGAAAAATCCCTGAAACTATAGAAGTCCCACAAAAATTCCTTGAAACCCTAGAGTTTCTAGAAAAAGGCCCTGAAACCGTATAAACCACTGGAAAAGGGCCCAAAACCCTAGAAAATATGCAGAAAGTAATTTCATCTTCTGTTCCTTTTCCCTTTACATATTCATCTGCAGAGGAGGGGGGCGTGGTTTTGGATCTAGTCAGGATAAATGAGTGTGGGTATTCTAGGGGTTTGGATTTTGTCCCTAGTTCCCCAATTCGGCATGTGGGTGTGGTTTCCGGCAGTATGAGATTTTGCTAGTAGTACACAAATTCAACAACATTTGGTTGATGCTGAAGGGGTTGCTGCATTTGAGTCATTGAAATTGGATGAGCCCATCCATGTTGAGATTGGTGCTATAAATCCTACAAGTGCTCTTCTGTGGGAAAGGATTGGGAGACTGATCATCGTGTTCATTGCTCAAATAATTTGGATGAGGATTTTGTTGAATTTGTTTCTAGATATTTTCTCGGATCCATTAAGGTGCTATAAAATTCCCTTGAGAGGGTGCCTACTCTTACATTGAATGAGAATTTTGTGTTAAACATATGTAGTATGTATGAATTGGCATTTGTGAGCAATGTTGAGACTAAGAGGACTCTGAGTTCATGGATTGTGCAAATTGCAACAGAAGATTTTGATTTGTCTTGTACACGACTCTAGGAGATTAATTCATTTATTTTTTAATCTAGGTGATTTATTTCTGTGATATACATATTTCTAATATAGTAGCAGAGCACATAAAGTTCTATTTTGTTGTGAGTTTTTTTTTGGTGGAGAATCTGAAAAGGTACTTTTTATTTTCCAGTCTTTTTAGACATAATAAATTTCTTGTTGTCTTAACTAGAACACATTTGCTATTTGGATTCTTCTGGTTTTTCGCTTTTCTTTTGCCTAGTTAGCTGATACATTTTCAATCTATATCTAATATATTATTCATGAATTGTATTTGTAGTTGATTCAGAAAATCATTCATGAATCACCCACTTTGGGCTCATGAATAAAGTTGACATCATGTGTGAGTTTTGTTCTTCCTCTTATGTTTTAAATTCATTGTGAAGGACCAATTCTTGTGCAAAAATGGTGAACTCTGGATTATGTGAGAATAAGAGTGGTACCAATGTTTTCTTATTAAGTTTAGTCCCATAATTCTGATGGTCTACACCGCTCTTCTATTTTAACAGCGATTGAACTTAATTTTGGGGGCAATATTTATGATGAAATAGACCCAAATGATTTAAATGATGATTGATCTATAAAACAGGATACTGGTTTTACTATCATTTACTGTCAAGGAGCTTGGGAAAAATATGTGAGCCAGATTGTTACAATGTTGCATCCCTTTCCTTGCTCTTATTTGTATTGGCAGTGAATATCAACTCATGACCTTGATGAAGTTTTAGTTCATGACATATTAACTTTTCAAATACGACTTGGCCATTTGTAATACCTATAGAGGGAATGGGGTTGTAAACATTTTTTTCTTTCTTGTATTTGATCTGTACATACAACCTATGCATCTTGCCTTTCAACTCTGTAAACATATGGATTTATTTTACATTTAAATTGTTCTAAACTAAGGCTGTTTTGTATCATGATGCACTCAAAATTCACATTGACTATTCCTTACTATTTGTTTCTGTTAAAGAAAATTTCACAAGGAGAAACAAATAGGCATTTTTCCGATTTACTGGTCAAGGACGTGGAGGCGAATAAGTATCAGAAAAACCCCATCTTAACCTTGGCAACGAAATGGTGCCCTTCTCTCGATTCCTTGTACAATCTCTCTACTCTGCTCTACGAGAACATTGCACACAAGGTTTTTCTCCGTGAAATTACGCAGACGTGACAGATGATCGCCATTATGCCTATACGATCCATGACAGGTTGAGGAAGCAGGTTTTGGTTCCGCTGCGAAAATCCATGCATTTTCCTAAGGTGTATATGAGCACAAATTTGTGGGGAAAATTGCCTTACAACAGAGTGGCCTCCGTGGAGATGAAAAATTACAAAAACATATTGTTCGTGCATGACTCGGACCATGGCTACTCCCATTTGCATAATAAAACAAGCACAATATTTGATATGCGAAGGCATTAACCATGTAGGAACCCAAGTTAACATTGAATATTTAGCAGTGACTAGATAGTTAGTTGTCCCTGCTAATGCTTTAGTTAATTTCAGCCCTTCTTGGTTTACATTCAGAAGGGGGCATTATTGACTTCTATAATTGGAATCCTCTTTCAGCCCTAGAGGCTGCTGTAATTCCAGTGAAAGTTTCATTTACACTTGGTTGATTGGTTATTTTGCTTTGTTGGGCCTTATTGGAGGCATCATTTTTGTATTGTTAAGCACAAATGCACTTACTTTTTCCTATCTGTAAATGATGGTGTTGACCTTAAGGACTTCACATGTCCCACACTTGCTATTTTCCATTGATTCTATTCTCTAGAAAGAGTGAATTTTTGATTTCCATTATTTCCATTCATATTTTGGTTAATTTTAGTAGAAATATGCATTTTGCATCCCCCGCGAGATTTGGTGAAGCTTTCTTTTCGTGCTGATTTTTGAAGATAGAAACGGGTTTCAAGATACCATCATCTCTAATTAGCCACAAAGGCCTGGATGACTAGCCATGATTATGAGTGTCGATTCCTCTTCGATTATGGAATGTATTATTTTCCAACATCTTTAAGTCCCTGCTTTTACTTGTGGTTTCTTAAAGTTGAGTCCAAAATCTTAGCTTGAAACCGACTAGATAATATTTTTGGCTCTGTGCCCTTGGAGCAATATTTCTTGATCAACGAGAATAAAATTGGGTACTCTAGATTTTTTCTTCTCATGTATTGGAATTACTCGAGTAACACTGACCATAAATATTGATGCCAACGTAGTTTCCCTGCTAATGCTTTAGTCAATTTCAACCCTTCTTGGTTTATATTTAAAAGAGGGCATTATTGATTGCTATAATTGGAATCCTCTTTCAGCCCTAAAGGCTACTGCAATCCAATAAAAGTTTCATTTACACTTGGTTGATTGGTTATTCTGCTTTGTTGGGTCCTATAGGAGGCATCATTTTTGTGGACTATTTTATTGTAAGAAATCGTGTCTTAAATATGAATGATCTATACTCATGCAATCCCCTTGAGAATTACTTGTACTACAGAGGATATACTATGAGTTCCTTCATATATTTGTTGCTTGCTATGGTACTTTTCATATTGGGCTTCCTGCAGAATGTTTCCATGTTAAAACTCAATACATCCATTTTTGGGTACAAGCTTTATGTCCTCTAGAAAAGCTACAATAAGAACCTAACCCAGAAGGACTTGCAGTTGATGACATCATTTGTACTATTAGCTTATATTTCTGTCTTGCCCTCCTCGTTTTGAAATCGAGAATGAAAAGGAAAGGACCTTAAAGATGGTTGGCCTTCTTGGAAAATCTTTTACATTTGGTAAGATAAAAATATTAGAAATTACTAAATTTTAGTTGTTTACCCTCAAAAACTTTCCAATTAACCTATAATATACATTAACTTTATTCAATCATATTTTATGTTCCACACTCCATTTTAAATATTACAACATCTATTTGATATCACTTGAATTGAATGTTGCATGCCAGGAAGATGGGTGATCTTCCACATGTAATTCACCTAGAGTTCAAAGTTGTATAGCTGTTATGAATAGGAATTGTCTCTTATGAATCTTCTGACACAACCTTCCATCACAATTAAGTTTACATTTTACATGCTCATTATCTATTAAAAAATATTATTTTTTACACACAGGTCAAACTTTGTTTGGATGCAAAGAATGAGTATTTGGTCTGTACTAAGTTGTTTTCTCCTTTTTTGCATGTTAGGTGTCTAAAGGTGTGATGAATTATGTCCCGCAAGAAGTTAAGGATCTGTATTATCTATTGGAAAATGATTTCCACCCATTGGATCTTGCTGAAAAAGCTCAACCTCTTCTGGGAAAGCTTTCTAATCTTAGTGACAAATTATCCTCAACTTCTCTTCTTCCTGAAGTACAATTGGAACAATATATTCCTTCTTTGGAAAGGCTAACCACATTGATGGCGGTGCAACAACCGATCTGGTTTTCTTTTTTCTTTTTGCATGTTCAGTCACTCGTCACTTATTTCTTACTTTATGCATTTAATTCACTCGTTCATCATATGTGTAGCATTAATCTTGTTATTGTGTCATGGAGGATATCTTTTTAAAAATCAAACAAATTTTTTTATATTTACTTTTCCAGATGTATTATTAACTTTTATTTTTGGCACGCACATGTTTCACGTATCTCAAGTGTATCAAACTATGAAAATTTGAGTCATAACAAAGATGATGCCCTTTTTTGCCTTCACTATTGTTGAAAAGTTTAGCGCGGATATTGTTAAGTACAATTTTGTGCAGATGAAGATTGACCATTTAAAGGGTATTGTACAATTTGGCAGTGAGGAAGAAAAATGCAATGCTGGTTTCTATATACCTTGTTTATTTGAAGATATTACTTCAATGATTTGGATATTTTAATATTGAACATTAATGTAAGCTACTCCATGGATTGTTTGTGCAGGACCTTGAGTCAAACAAAATTCCAAATCATTTGACTATTCTTGCAAAGTGTTTAAATAAGGTTAGAAGTCTCATATAACACCAAACCATCATTTAATATTAGTGTCTGTGTCTATTTTTTTGATGTTTCTAATTTACTTACTACCATTGGGCTTTATCAAGGAACGTGAAGAGGAGTCCAAGAGATTGAAGCAACAAAGACTAAAAGAAGAAGCACAAGCTTGCTAATGTTTCCATGGTCATCAACGTTATTCGGGGTTTCTTCAGGACTTATAGGCATGTTATGTTATGGACTTGCAAAAGAAAGCAGAACAATGACCTGGAAAATACAAGCGATGCATCTTACCGCTTCACCGTTGTACATGCAAATCCTAAATATATTCCCAGACAACCCTCACCCACAACACATACCACCATCTTCGGCAGGATTTGCCATATCATGGCCTTGTTATTTTAAAATGTTTTTATATTTCGCAAAGTTATACAAGAATATTACAAAATATAGTCACCAAAAATTTGTTTGATGGTCGTGGTGTCAAATTTACAGCCTATAGGGCCACAATCAAAACTAATGGTGCTAAATCTGTCGTAGATGGCAAGAAAATTGTGCTAAATTGTAACTATTTCCAGCTTTTAAACAAGTCCCACCACCTATTTATTTTCCTATGATCCCCTTGAAAGTTAAATACTCATGTTTCTCAAAGTTAATACATGTTAGAAATATTTCCCAAAGTGAATACTTGGCATTTATTGATAATTAGACCTCTCAATCGTTTTCATCTTTACCCCGGTGGTTCTAGAGGTAAGAATACACATCTCGACATTTTCTATTTTAAGAGAGAGACTTCCTAGAAATAATGGCATAGAGAAATTTAAACATTATTTCATTCATTCAGTTATATCTAGAAGACATATGCATATAAGGGATCAACTATCACTCCTAACATTTTTGTATGCATGTTTGTAATGTCAAAGTAGGAGGACAAGAGAAAGATCGTACATGTCCCTCCGATATCATTGTTGTTACCACGGAGTAGAGATTACTAAGGTTGGAGCAAAGTTGATTTGATTCATTGCACCAAAAATAAGTAGTTTGTGTGGATTTTGTGCATAGGTTTAAATTATATTGATGGAGAGGTGGGTCCGGTTATCAACATATCTTCGAAAAAAATATCAAAACTTCAATTATAGTGTGAGTTGTGGGTGTCATATTTTGAAAAGAATAGCTAAGAGAATGATATTAGAAATTTCAATTAGGATGCAAATACAACCTCGGGTAAGAAAGTTTCAGTTTTAAGATGAATTGAAAATGTGTATGGTATTGTAGAATTGAAGCCCTTTTTAAGAGGTTGTTAGTCCAGGAAAGTATACAAATTTTTTTCCCTATTTATCATATTTTTCAATAGAATGAATTGTTTCTATCTACACTTTGAATAAAGTTACTACCTAAATAAAATCCAATCCTCTAATTCAATCTAATTTATTATATCATTTTTACTTAAAACCTACTTTACAAAATATGATTAGTTTTGAACATTTTTTAATATAAACTAGCTTCTTTGTCTACAAAGATATAAGTTGTTGAGTGCAGCCATTTGAGCTAAAATAATTGACATTGTAGACACCTATAGTTTGATCAAAGCAACTTTATTACTAAACTTGCACTAACTATTCTATTCCTTGTTAATTAACTACACTATGCTAGTTAAATAACCCGCCTAACTCTCTCTAATCCCCTAAATCACACTAACACCCCTCTAAATGGCTTCCACAAGCCTATTCCCATTAATTAAGCCACTTAGGGTTAATTAATCCACCTTTGACTTTCTAAAGGCACTTACCTTTCTAAAATTGCATGTCACTTTCCAAATGCATTTTCATTTGCATTTCACCTTTTGGGATTTTGTCCCACATGCATCCAAAACCTCCCTTTCTTGAAATAGAAATTTATAAATAGATCTCTACCTCTCTCACTTTTCCCTAAGAACACTTCTCCTTCTTTAGGCTAAACTATAATTTTTTTATCGATTTAGAGCATTCTTCATTGTTATTGAGCTATCACTATCTATTGCATTTTCCAAACTCAAGCTTGAGTAAATGAGAAGAACCATATGGCCTTGTAGCCATTAATGGTGAGCTCTCACTCTCAAACCCTTGAGCATCAAACAATCAAAACTGATTGCTAGGATCTTCATAGGTTCATATTTTTATAGCTTTCAAAGAGTAGAGAGTAATATACATGTTAGTTTGATGTTTTTGTCAAAGTTATAATGCATGCATAGGAGTATCTCTTGTTTATCTCTTATCTAGATGGTTCATAGTTAATTTGTTAAAGCTTTGGGGTTTCTTTAGTGTTCTAGCCTCATTTCTATAGATTTTCAAACTTAAACATGTTCACAGACATAAAAATATGTACAATTAAACTCCCTCAATTTCTTCATACGAATTTATTAAATAAACGATAGAAAATAGTTTCATTTTCAGATTGAGTTCATAATACGCCATGATAAATTCTTCGTATAAAAGATGACTATTTTATCGACTTATAACTATCTCTGCGCATACGAGAATTTACAAACTGCAATGGAAAGAGAAATGAAAATAAAGCTTAATCCAATAATAGAAATAATTAATCTTTTCTTCACATGAAATAGGATCCCTTAAGTATATATTCTACGATGTTGATATACATATGTATACAAAGTATACAAAACACATATACAAAAAAACAATTTCAAGTTCTAACCATTTTAAAGGTTAAATAGTGTAGTTTCAAGCTTTTGATAATCTGAAAGGTAGTAAATCTTCCTTTTACATGCATATTTGTTGGGTTTATGTTAGAAATTGAGTTAAAAGACAAAAATATAACTTGTTTGTAGTTTTAGATTTCTAGTTCTCGACATTTTTGTGGTTTTTCAGGCCACGCGCGTCGGTTTTTAAAAGGGAACGCACACATAACAACCCACACACACTTGTTTGAAGGCACACACATCTTTCCATAGGGACACACACACATTTCCTGGCCATGTACTATTACCTTTTACTTTTGACCCTTTGTTCAAAATTTCACACATGATCATACACATATGTCATCAACTACGAGCACATGCTTACATACACATGCATATGTATCTCGAGATGCACATGTTTCTATTAGCTCTATGTCAAACTAACCTTTTTTCCTTGCACACACATCTGATTTCTAAGGCACGCACATGATTAAACCCACGTGTAGGTGTCGTTATGCCCACAGAGGAGTAATTGCTCCTTATCTTTTCCACTGAGTCGTGCACTTGTCATTTTGGTGTACACATGATGCTAGGCACACACACATGCCATAAAGGGCATGCAGGTGTTGTTGTTTGAAATCAAAATTTGTTCTAACACTTGCATGGTTAATTCTTAGAAATTTATAACACTTTGCAGGTTTCTTGTTGATGTTAATCGACTGGGATTCGAGTTAATTTGATAAAAAAATTGTGCTCACTTTACTTAGTTTGTGGTGATGAATGTTGCAAATTATCATTTATAAGATTTTTGAAACATGTATGTTCTTCCCTCACACCTTCTAGGTGATCTTGGGAATCAAAAATGGTTCAAAATCCCTTTTATGCTTTCAAAACACTTCACTAAGTTTTCTAAAAGGATTAACTTCAAATTTGGTTAAAACGAACTTAATTTTTCCATTTGATTGAGTTTTTTTCCATTTTCACAAGATTAGTGAGGTATTTTGTTGTGTATGCTCTTTCCTTGTGTCTTAGGATGATCTAGGAAATCAAAAACAACATTTTATCTCCTTTATATGATGTATTGATCATTTGGAGAATTACTAATCATTGTGTGAAGGTCCATATCGCATGTCAAAGAAATCAAGATCTAAACCAAATCTAACATGTTTTTAGGTTGCCAACGGCATTCAAAACCTCATTAAGATCATAAGATAAAACAAACACCATATTCAACACACTTGATTTACATGTTCAGATAAGGGTATGCCTCATCTTTTTAAACTAGGACATAACACGTTTGGCATAATCTTTAAGATACAACCATAGGGGTGGTCCTAGGAACCCTAAAGTAGTCCACGTAAGAGGGAACCTTGTGGATGAAATGGGAAGTGCTCCACTTACCCACTTGAATAGATTTTCCATTGTGAGTTTAGCACCAAAACATTCTCCATTGTAACCCTAGTGAAAGATACGCATGAACACATTCATTTCTCATCATATTTGAAGGGGGTAAAGTAAATTTGAGATACTCCAAGACTAGTCAGTGAAAATTTCTTGGTAAATTCATATCGCAGAGGATGTTTTTGGTAATAAGTTAAGAGAACCACCTAGGAAATCCATATTGTCTTAGATCCCACTTTTCCATATGAAGCCATCATATTTTATAGAGCTCTCGTGAAGTAACTACTTGCTTGGATTCAAAACCTTATTTCTCAAACAAGGCAAGAGTCCACTTAAGTTGAAGCTAAGTGTTATTCATCATGGACTTACGACGTGTCACTTTAACATAGTTCTTCACTTACCCTAAGGTAAGGTGAAACTCTATTGAAGTTATACTTAGTTTGTTTCATCATCACTTAGTCTACACCTTTTTTATCTTGTTTCCCATTTGGGACAAAAGAGAAACAACACAAGAGGATACCATTGCAAATAATCGTGTCCACCACTTTTATATTCTACTTGCATGACTAGGATGCATTGTCAAAATGTAAGTGTTGAAAGTGTGAATGGTATGTCATTATGCTCTAATAGGCCCTATGTCTCAAACTCATATTGAGAAAATACATTATCAACGTAGTTAGGATAGATTCGTCTTTTTTATCTCCCTTAGATGTGTTACATTGTTCCCATTACACCGACCCAATTTCAATACTTACGTCTTGTTCCTTGTGAATGTAATATAAGTGTGCATATTGTGGTGTTACACTACCTACATTTAAAAAAATCCTTAGTATACTTACACTTAGCTTATATTTCAAACATTACCTCAAATCTTGAAAAAAATTGGTTACATTGTTTGTGTATCGTATCCATACTATTTCGGTGCTAAAACCTTGTTTTCTCTTAAAACTTTGTTAATAAACCTTATTAGTATTGTTGTGTTCCTTCTAGTCATAATTTATACCTTTTAGGGCTTAGTTCTTGCTTGTTTCAAAACTGGTCATAGTATCCTTTGATTGGGACTCACATCTATGCCTTGTTAATAGTTACGTTGCATTCTCATTTAACTACCTTTAAGAAACATAAGGTGTAAACAGTTGGTTGATTGATTGGTTTATTTGTAGGCTTGCATGATTGTTCCTTGTGTGATAACAATTGCATAGACTTATATCTAGGAAAATCATTGGATTCTTTGATTCTTTGACCCATCATTCGTTAGACCATTGATTAGTAAAACATTGAGACTTCAGAAACTTATACCACGTTATACCTAGGTTTGTTACATCTTGATCACACTTAGAAAAAAACCTAGTACAAAAGAGACTAGTGATGCCGCCCATTACGAGAATGGCATCTAAGAAAATTGAACGTGAAGTAGAGTTAAATCCTTTTGCCAACTATCCCTTTGGTGGTAATAACTTAGGTTCCCTCTTTTCAGAGGTTAAAGACCCAAAAGTATTAATAGACCATAGTGGGGATGACATTGAATCATATGAAGAGCAACCCACCCTTTATTTTGATCACTTCAATGAACTCCTATACTATAATAGAGATCAAGTACTCGCATGAGTCCAATAACTAGGAGCTAAATTACCACACAAACATGAAGAAACTATCAAAAACATTAACCTAAGGGAGGAAGAGTGACAACGGAATCCCCTTATTGACACGAGTATAACCCTTTTAACATAGGATACACTTCCACTTCCAATGCTTGTAATAAGAAATTTGAGAGTGATGGGCTAAAACAAATAGATGGTTCTCGAATACCATCCGTAAGGCTTCACGCAAAGTTAAAATCAAACGTGAACCCAATGAGTTACCTCCTCCTGAATATGACAAAGAGGATGATCTTCAAGATGAGGAAGATTTCATACAAAGATAGATACTAAAACTCAGTCAAAAGTTAGAAAATTTAGGTTCCTCTAGTAAGAGTACATGAAAAAGAAAACTCAAAATCAAATTGGGTGAATTTCATAGCAACTCCGATGACAATGAAACATTACGGGTTACTTGGGTGAATAGACCATCATCCCCTATGAAAGAGAAACTCATTAAATAATATTTTCAATCCATGAAAAACATGCTCATAACCCTCCTATAGAGTAATGTAGGTCATAGTAAGAAATACCAATAATAAGAACTATTTCCTTACCCCTTCGAGAGAGACATGTTAAGGGTGTCATTCCCTAACAAAATTTATAAACCTAAATTCGACAAGTATAAATGTAAAGGTGATCCTTGTGCTTATATTAAGAACTTCTACATGGATTTCCAGGAAGTATATTTTAGAAAAAACTATTTCATATGTTTTTTCCCTTGTAGCTTGGGATGACAAGCACTAGAATGGTTCCTCCACATACCCAAAGGAACAATCGTAATGTGGCCTGCACTAGCTAAAATGTTTGTGCATCATTTCTCCTTCAACATGCATAGTTTTATTACCATTGCAGACCTTTACAATGTGAAGAAAAAACTAAATGAGACCTTCACTGGTATCTTACAATAATGGCGGGGGTTGGAAAGCCGCTTCCCTTGTCCTATTCCATAAAAACAAATGGTTAGTATCTTTTTCCGAACTTGAATCATGACATAACCTTCCATCTCAGATGTATCTTGTTTCACTAACTTCAAAGAAGTTATTGAGAAAGAAAACCAAATTGAGAAGGCTCTCATAATAAAGGGAATGATTAAATCCTATTCCAAAGATAAACATGAGTCAAAATACTCAAACAAACACAAGTTCTTCAATAAGAATAAGCATGTCATTAGAGACGTCATCACAAACTCCAATAGAGTTTGAGCTATACAAAAGGGTCCTCTCTTAAATCTTACACAAGGACCTCGCCCGAAAGTGGCCCCAAAATGAATGTTTACACCTTTAATGAAATCCTTATCTGCCATCCTTAATAAATTAGATTTTGTAAACATGGTGCAGTATCCAACCGCAACAAAGTACCCTATCCATATGATGCACCTAAACCAATATGGTTCAAAGAACATGAATACTGTGACTTTCACCATGTCAAAGGACATAAGACCAACAAATGTCTGAAGTTGTGGATTTTTTTCCAAGACCTTAAGGAAGAAGGAAATATTATGGTGGATTCACCTGAATTGGGACAAGTGCTAACACAAAAATGGGAATATGAACAAAAACCTTTCCCTAAACATGGTAAAAATGGAAACGAGAAGCCAGATCATGGCCAATCCTCTAATGACTATAGAACTGCTAACTATGTGTATCCATCAAATGATAATCCCTTTGATTCCCTCATAGGTTGTATTCATTCATCTGATGAACATGTAAACACTATTAGAATCTTAGGTAACGATTACTTGACTGTGGGCACGTGATGTGCTTGCTTAGAGATCCCAAAACCTTCTCAACCTATCCCTTAAGAAGGTCAATATGACTTAATAGAACAATTGGAGACAACCACGGCTAATGTCTCAATCTTAGACCTCCTTAAAATCCAAAATTCTCATAAGAAAATACTATATAAAATAGTCTTTGTATCATGAGTATCCACAGATGTATATCCTATGCAACTTAAAGTGATGGTTGCAAATATAAATCCCAATGACTACATTTATTTTGATCGGAATGAAATCCCATGTAAAAATATTGACCACAACTTACCTTTATACATAGAGGTCTTGTTTCTGTTTGTAAGATAAAGAGAGTGCTTGTGGATGATGGATCCAGTCTAAATATCTTTACACTAAAGGGCATCAGAAACTCAGCCACGTAAGTAGATCTGGATGCTAAGAAAATTACAATCATGGCTTATGATAATGAAGAGCATGAGTCAACAGGTACGATAATAATCCCAATGGAAATAGGGCCCATGTATCATTATAGAAAGTTCCATGTCCTTGACTTGGACCTTACTTATAACGTGCTTCTATGTCACCCATGGATTCATGCCATGTAGGCCATTCCTTCGACCTTCCATCAATGCATGAAACGATGTCATGAAGGACATGCGATCACCATGCCAAGTGATCTAGAATAATTTACACACCATAGAGCACTGAATTTATTTTTATCAAGCAACATAGGAATGTCCCTCTACTAAATTTATTGTCCCATTATGAATTGAGGCTATAAAGGACCTTATAGATCCAGATACATTGAATCCCAGCAATCAAAATTTTCCCACCCTAGTCAATCCCTTAACATCATGGGAAGAATTGTTTGGAAAATATGGTATAGATGATTAATTTAATCTCCAACATGCTCTCTTGATATCCCATCTTTCAGTGTCACCTAAGAAACTTGGTAGACCATACTTTCAAATTAAGAGCACTTAGGCTACTTGTCATAAACCCTTTGAGAGGTTTGTTCCTAACGGTCTCTTGTGAGATTAAAAGATCCTAGAAACACCTACCCATTGTGTACTTGAAGGAATGACAGATTCATTTCACAAGCCCCATAGTATGTTAAGGGTCACCGAATGATGCACCTCATGCGTAATAAAGGATTTGGATGTGACACAAATGCTTAAGGAAAATTAGTGCCCATTCCTATTCCCCATTTTAAGTATAATAATCATAGCCTTAGCATCAGGCCTGATGATGCTTCTCCCTCGAGATAAATTCTACCTCTTTTAACCGTGAGGATATCTCATCTCATTTGGATAACAACAAAGATTCCCAATATAGCCTATACGAGGACCTTCCCTCGACCAATTTGTTTCTACATTCCGCTATCTTCACCCTTTTGAGATCCAATTCCCACACCGATTTCCAAGTCACCCTTGTATATCCTGAACTCATTGATTGGGATCAACAACTTCACATGTCACCAATTTCTTTGAAAATTATGAGGTAATTACAAAATTCATGGGACGTGGATATACCATTCCAAGTAACGATCGAATAAGGGTTTCACTATCAAATTACACGTAGCCATGTACTTTAAGGAGGAAGTAGAATTATTTTTGTTTGAGAAAGAAGATGGAAAAAAAGGAAAAAGTAGTAAAAGAAATCCTTACAACAAGAATAAGCATAAGTATCATAGTGACAAGCTCTTTGAGATGCTTGTGAATGAATAAACGGAACAATCAACGAAAAAGGTAGTTCCACCATGGGAAGATAAAAATATTTAAGAGCCACCTATAGAAGTGGATCTTACTCTCCCCACTTATCCTACATGGATGGAGGACGCATCAAAAATGTTAGTTGAAGAGACAATCAATGTCAACATTGGGTCAAAAGAGGATCCTAAGATGATAAAGATGGGAGCTTCATTCTCGGTGCAAGAACAGAAAATCCTCGCAGCATTATTATGAGAGTATTAAAACATATTTGCATGGTCATATTAAGAAATTTCAGGTTTAGGCCTAGAATTTTTCATGAACAAACATTTTGTGCACCTAGATGCCAAACCTATCAAGCAGAAACTAAGGAAGATGCACCCAAAGATTGCATTTTTGTATAAGAAGAGCTAGAGAGACTATTAGCAGCAAGTTTTATCAAACCTATTGACTATTCAAACTAGATATCTAACATAGTCCTAGTCCAGAAAATCTAATTGGCATCATAATATGCATTGAATTAAGCTACATCAACAAAGCATGTCCCAAAGATGACTTCCCCTTACCCAACATCGAAATGATTGTCGATTCCACTATTGGTTATGAGATGTTGTCCTTAATGGATGGATTTTAGGATATAACCATATTAAGATCACATAGGAATACCAACATAAAACTAATTTCATCACCCCTTAGGGGACATTTTTCTATTAGGTCATGCCTTTCGGACTCAAGAATGGTGGGGATATATATCAACACGCAATGAAACTAATCTTCCATGACATGATGAATGAAATCATGGAGGATTACGTGGATGATATACTAGCAAAATATAAGACTAGAGAAGAGCACCCAAAAGTGTTGAGGTGTATCTTTCAATGTCTCCAATATTATAAGGTTTGTTTGAACCCCAAGAAGTGTGTCTTTGGCATCCAATCAAGAAAGTTATTGGGTTTCATTGTTTCACAAAGAGGGATAGAGGTAGATCCCGCCAAGGTTATAGCTATTACAGAGATGCCTCCACTAATGAACCTCAAATGAAAATGAATTCTACAAGGAAAGATTCAGGAAATATGCCAATTCATATTAAAGCTTGTGGATAAGTGCCATCCTTTCACGCATATTTTGAAGAAAGATGTCACTTTTAACTAGGGACCGACTCTCAAAATACCTTTTAAATGCTTAAACAATATTTTTCAAGTCCACCGTCCTCATGCCACCTACCCCAGGTGAACCCCTACTATTGTATATTTCAGCTACCCAATTCGCTATTGGTGCACTGCTTGCCCAATATGACCTTAGCCATAAAGAAAGGGCAGTTTATTACCTTAGCCACACCTTAACTGCCTATGAACCGAACTATCCTCGGATCGAAAAATCCATCCCGATTGTGATCTTTACATTTGAAACTTTGACACTACCTCCTTAATAATAAGACCAAGCTAATATCCAAAGTTGACCCTCTCAAATACCTCTTATCTAAACCTACCCTTACAGGATGGATGGCTAATTGGATCATCCTCCTTAGTGATTTTGACATTGAATTCATTAACTAGAAATCCCTAAAAGGACATGTACTTGAAGATGAGTTGGTTGAATCCCCCGAGAAATGGAACCGTTGTGTTTGGATCTTCCAGATGCATCTATGATCTATATTGTGGAATCCGTTGTATGGAAAGTCCACTTTGAAAAGTCATTTAATTTTCATGGTTCAAGAGTAGGAGTGGTAATTATCACTCCCACTGGAGAGGTTATTCCCAATAATTTCATTTAAAATTCCCTTGCACAAATAATATTGCAAAGTATGAGGCACTTATCGTTGGCTTGAAATTAGCTATCATGTTGAACATCATATAGTTATGAGTCATTGGTGATTCCCAATTGATCATTAAGAAATTTAATGATGAGTACAAAGTTAAAGATGAGAAGCTTGTTCCATACAAGAAATTGGTTAAAACTCTAAAGGAGTACTTCGTATATATTATCTTTGAGCAGAGACCAAGATCACATAACCAATCAATAGATGCCATGGCTACAATTGGGTCTTTACTTCACATTCCACCTCATGGAAACAAAATGCCTTTCTTTGTTGACAACTTGGGAGTGCCTGCATATGACATGCCGAAATATTGTCTAGCATGTTAAGTTTTTAGTCCTCTATCTCCTTGGTATGATCACATTTTTAACTACATAAAAGATGGAATTTTTCCCCAAATATCTAAAATACCAAAAAATGAGCCCTTATCCACTGTATATCTCATTATCACCTCCTAGGAGGAACCCTCTATCCTCATGGCTAAAATTGGAATTTGATACGCTATCTAGATGTGACCAAGTCGGTCTAAGAAGTTAAAGAAATGCATGGAGGAATTTATAGAGTATACACCATTGGGATGGTCCTTGGTAATAAATTATTGAGAGTAGGTTACTACTAGCCTACAATGGAAGTAGACTATTACAACGTTGTCAAGATATGTGAAATTTTAAAAAATATGGAAATTTAATATATTGGTACCCAAATTGTTTCTCCCTTAAATTTCGAGCAACATCACAGGTTTGTCGGGAGGCTTAGAGATAGATAGATCATAATGAGTCATTTTTAGCCGGTGATGGGATATAATCGGCCTTTTTCACTCGGATGTGAGAAATGGATAAGACCCTCAAGAGGATTTGATTTATCATTACTAATTTATGGTTATTAGTTTCAACCAGGGGTGAGAGGACCCTTCAGTAGCCTATTGTTTATGGAGGAGATGGAGATATCCTTCTCTCGTGAGGTTATGAATGAGACCTTGGAGAAAATATGATCAATGCAACAATACCCAACTCTCACGACTTGTCACTCCGAATAATAAAGATATTTCCTAAAAAGGTTCAAAGCTACTAAACAAATTTGGAATCCTAATTGTTTCTTAATGTTTTTGTGATGGAAATTATGCATTTGTATACACGGGACAAATAGGGGTAGTACGGGTAGGATTAGTTGTTTTTTTAAAGTAATTTTTTTAGTGGGAGGTGAGGTAGGATGGAATTAATTCACCATATCTTTGAGAGCTTCTATAAAATGGAAAGCTAAATTAACAGTAATGCCACAAAAAAGCTAAAATGTTTCTTTAACAAGAACACGTGATTCAATGGAGGCCCAAATTTGTAATTTTTCACACAATCTACGAGATTCTATCACAAAGGATTGAGTTAGAAAACCCCAAAAAGCACCAAGATCTAAGCCAAATCACACCCGACGCGTACACCCAAAGGATTGCATATAATCTATATCAACAGATGAAAGAAAAGTGATTTTAAATCATTTATTTCACTCCCAGATGAAAGATCTTCTAAGAAATGAAATTACAGATGCCACTAAATTGTCACAAGGATTGAGACCTGTGTGATTGAGACAGATTTTGATACAAGATTGCAATAGGAACAAGAAAGACTATTTACAGACATTCAAAAATAAAACAAACATAGTTTATTCAAGATCAACATAGAATAACTTGAGTTTGATTAACTTTATTAGAAGGGGAATTTTTATAGAACAATCTCGAGGTTGTCAATGGTTGTACACTTGAAACCACCTTGACACGATCAAATTTAAAACAAAATATATATAGGATTCTTAGACAACTTCTCAAAAGATAGGTTTTATCAAGCTTTTTCAATTAGAAAATCAGAATCTGACATCTAACACTCTAACCTCTCCAACCATTTGTACGATGAATTTGTGCCATTTATAACATTTTACAATAGATTTTCACCCCCAAAACTAGACATTGAGTGTAATATTGTTCACTATGATCTCGATCCGTGATTCCCGAATAAGATATGAAAAAGGTGTCAGGTGCTCAGGGGGAAGATCTCTTCGAATATCTCCCACATTCAACTCCTTTGGTAGATCACTCTTCCTTCTATTCACCAACCACTTCTGCCCCTAATATGTCAAATTTGGTTCCTTGCATGCTCGAGAGAAGAAAAATAGAAACTCAAATCGAGCCCAAGGGTCAGACCATTTTAATGGTGAAAGACATCTCTAGATTTTCCCCACTGAACTTAGATATCAAAATTAACTCCATTCTCTATTTGGCATGTAGGAAATACTAAAAATTCATTAAGACTCACACTTCCAGGAGCTTTTAGTAAAAATGGGGGGAAAATCAGATTCATACACACAGCGTTTGTTAATCTTTACTTTGAATTTGGGCCATCCGCGTGGAAGATTCAATTTAAAATGGGACCAGGGGTTTCCTTTGAATTTTCATCACCTTTTTGAAAAATGGAAAAAATTCCCATTTTGCTCTACACCTCTGCCTTGAGAAATGAGCTTGACATGTGTCCTAAGGTGGGTCCGAAAGGAACCATGGCTAAATTCTGTTATTTTACCTCATTTTTGGAAAAGTGAATTTTTCCAAGTTTTCTTTGCAACTCCACCCTTCCAATTCTAGTTTCCAATGTGGGTCCCAACAGAGCCCCGCTTCCCTTTACACTTTTAATCCTTTCTCTCAAAAGAAATTTTTCCAAATTTCCCCCGAGAGTCCGCACCTCCATCGTTGACTTTGAAACAAACTTTGACTGATCCTTTGTCATGGGATGCCATTTTGATATGTTAACCCTTTTGAGAATAAGAGGCAAAGATTCTAAGTTACCCCTGATGGTCCGCCTCCCTGTCCCTTTTTACTTTTCAAACTGCCATGCATCACCATGGTGCATCTTGAGATGGTCCCAAAAATTTAAGACCTTAAATGAGCGGGCTCATATGTGTCCTAGCCTGTGGAAATATCCTTTGGCCATTGAAAAGTCTAAGAAAAATGCAAAGTGAGTGGAGGAATCTAAGTGTCCTCCTAGCGCTTCTTTAAAATAAAATTCAAGGGCAAGTCCCCAAACATGTGTGGTTCCTCCTCGTGTCTCAGACCTCCCAAAACCTTTTGAAAAAGACTAAGTATGGGAAGACCCAACGAAAGCCTCCACGTGTCTCCATGGCACAATTTCAAAATGGTTCATGAGTTTGAGACCCTAAATGAGTGTGGGCTCACCACGTGTCCCTGTCCCACCAAATTGTATCCAGCTGCATAAAACTTTATCTAAGTCAAGGCAAAGAAGCGGAAACCTCCCTGGTGCTACTCCAAGACCAAACCAAAAAGTAAATCTTCAAATGAGCGTCGTTCATCCACATGAACAAATTTTAAAGTTAAAGTGATTTATAAAATTTTGAAGTATCTTGCCATTCCACGTCCAACCTAAAGAGGCCACATTTCCTGTTGATGCAAGTATGTAAATTTGATTGGGAGAAACACCCGTCAAACCATAAAATATAGAAAAATGATCATTTAAGCCGGAGATGAAATTTTCTCCAAGGAAAGAGAATTTAGAAATGTTACAAGGCTCAAATATATTCTTTTGAGCTACATCCATTCATTTTTCTTCAAGTATTTAGGGAAAAAATGACAAGGACAACAAATATCGACTGTGAAAGATGGAAATAAAGCCCAAGTTTTTAGATGAACAGAGAATGGGAGACCTAAATTATAGACCCCTTCAGAGGAACAGAGAAACAAGGAGAAAAATATGAACCCATATGTGATCATCAGCCCAAGGAAAGATTAATTATGGCAACAAAAGGAAGGCAGAGACCTTTTGGAGACAACACAGGGGGCTAAATTGTGATAGAGGCCGTAAATCATAGATTTTCCAAGGTAAAATGGGGTGAGACTATTTTGATCACCAACATCGGCTCTGACTCTGGGGATGGGAACTCCTTGTGAGTGCCACAAGAACAAAGGTAGACCAAGTGCCAAAAATATCCATTGGGCAATGGATTCAGACTTGCAGAGTAGAGAAACAAAGCCATCTCCCAAAAATGAATAGAGAAACCAGCAAAAATAGGTCACCAAGGACTAGAACGAGCAAAAACACAAAAGGACAGAAACAAACAACAAGCTATACACTGTACAAAAGATGTTTACCTTGATTTAAGGGAATCAATCCAAGAAATGCTTCAAATGCCTGCCATTAATAGGTAATTCAAGTAATTCCCCATCCAAGTCCTTCAAGAAGAAGGTATGTTCACCAATTCTAATATCAATGGAGTAAGGGCCCATCCATAATGAGTCAAATTTTCCATGCTTTCCCTTATCTTCATGCTTGCTATCCCATAACGCAGCACGAGATCTCCAAAATTGAAAGCTCTAGAAGTGAGCTTCTTGTATAATAGCTTCTTTAGTTTTTCTTTGAACTTTACATGCCTCACGTGGGATTCCCTCCTTTCTTCATCAAGTTCCAAAATGGTTAATGCGAGCATCATATGGACTAGCCTTTTGGTCTTCCAACTGTTGAATAAAATGATATGAGGATAATTTCATATGAAGGGGCAGTAGGGCCTGAGGTCCATACACCAACTCAAATGGACTCTTTCCAGTGGCTCTTTTAACAGTAATTCTATCAACCCAAAAAAAAAAATTCAACTATTCACCTCATTTTCTCTTGTTCAACTCCAAGGTTCTTTTGATAATCTTCAACAAGTTTTTATTACTGGACTCATCTTGTTCATTTCATGGGGATTGTAATTAGAGGCACATGTCAAGTTGATCCCATACTCTTTGCACATTTCCACCAGAGGTTTAGCTCAAACTCATGGCATCATTAGTCACAATTCTTACTGGCACTCCAAACATGTAAATGATGTGGTTCAACAAAATCCATGAAAATCGGTGTGTTACCTTCTTGGTGGGGATTGCCTCCACCCATGTAGTAAACGTAATAGTGGCTACAAGAATCCACTTATGGCTAGCACTTGAAGGGTTTGCAATCTCACCAATTAAATCCATTCCCCATTACTTGAATGGGGCTTCAATTGATATAGGATGCAAAGGAAAGGATCCTGAAGCTTTCATTCTTCTAGAGAAATGATGGCAACTCTCACATCTTCCGACCAAAAAGGTTTATCCTTAAAAAGAGTTTGCCACCAATAACCAACCCTCGAATCTTTTGTTTTATGACTCCCTGCAACAAAGTGCCTTCGTAAACTCCTCCATGGAGATCAGCAATTATCTTGGGGTCTTCATCTTTAGTGATGCACCTTAAGAAAACTCCCTCAGGGTTCTTCCAAGCTAACCCAAAATCAGTAATCACATATTTCGGGAAGCAAACTTAAGATATTTTTTTGGTTCTTAGTTAGATACTTAGGGTAGTATAAGTGTCTGAGATAAAAATCACATCCTTGTACCACTCAGAACTCATCAATTTTTCAAAAACACCTACCCTTTCTTCTTCTACCTCATTTACCTCAATAGTTTGCAAGTTTCTCTTAGCCATAAGCTTAGCCAAGCCCAAACCTCTCACCAACTTCATGGTTTGGATATCCATGTCATATTCTTGCAACTTTTTCACCCATATGCACCTTTTTCTTGAGACTTCCATCTCTAATAAGATGTCCTTCACCATGGTATGGGGAACATAAGCAACAACTTTTGAACTTAGAATGTAAGGCTTGAAAACCTTTGTTGATTTTACCAAGGAAAATTCTTGCTTCTCCATAATAGTGTATTTTAGTTCAGCCCCCTACAATGCCTTGCTGAAAAGGAAATTGGCCTCTCAACCCCTTCATCATCCTTTTGCAGTAGGACAGAAGAAATAGTGTTCTCTGAAGAAAAGGAAAATAGTTGGAAAGGATTCTTATAGTCTAGAGCTACTAAAATAGGGGCATGCTTCAATGCCTCTTTGATTCCATTGAAATATTGGATGGAAGCCTCCTCCCATTTGATGACCTAGTCCTTCTTTAGCATGGAAGTGATTGGAATGGTCAACTCAACAAAGTTTGATATGAATCTTCTGATGAAGTTTATCTTCCCAAAGAAGGACTGAATTCCTTTCTTGGTTCTTGGAATTGGGACCTTGCTGATGGCCTCTACCCTTTCTGGATCAATCATCACCCCCTCTTGTGACACAATGTGACCAAGAAACTTTTCCTTTTGCACTCCAAAATGGAACTTCTTTGGATTGAGTGAGATGCCATATTCTCTACATCTTATCAACATCTTCTCCAAGTGCAGCAAGTGATCACTTCTCTTCCGGAAAACACAATTACATCATCTTGATAAACAACAATAAACTCATTGATGTAACCAACAAAAACAACATCCATTTCTCTTTAAAAGTGTGTCTCTAGCATTTATCAAACCAAAGGGCATCCTAACATACACATATGCTCCCCAAGGAGTAGTAAAGGTTGTCTTGATCCTTTCTGATTCCTTCACCACAACTTGGTTATAACCAGAGAACCCATCTAAGGTAGAGATTAATTAAGAACCACTGACTAATCGCAGCATGTTTTTCTTCCTTAATGCTCTATTTAGATTCCTGATATCCACACATAGCCGATATCACCATTCTTCTTTCTAACTAGTACTAGGTTTGCAACCCAAGAAGAATACCTTATGGGCTGAATAATCCCTCCATCTCTTAGCTTCTTCAGTTCTTCTTGCATTTTAAGAGATAAGAGTGGATTGATTGGCCTCTGTTTCTACCTGAATGGCTTTGCATTAGACTCCAAGGGAATCTCATGTTGAAATAGATCCTCTTTGTATGCTTTTAATTCAGAATAGGTCCAAGCCATGCAATCTTGGTATTTTTCAACAATTGGATGTATGACTGCTTCTCCTCCTTGCTGAGATTGCTGCCTAACCAAATCTTCCTTGGTTTCTCCTTTGTGCCAAGGTCATGCTCCTCAACATCCCTTGAGGTTGTTATATGTCTATTAATAATGCAATCAACATTATCAAAGTTTGATTCAAGAGTAACCAACCCTCTAGGAATGGTATTAGTCTTTAGCTAGATGATGCCCTTGCCAAACAAAGTTTCTTTTCCTATGCTGCACACACTATTGAATCCCAATCAATGCTTTGATCAACAAACTCTCCCCTATTCTGCAAAAATCTTATGATCTGAGCATCATCATCAAAAACTTTCCAGTGTTTAATATTGTCAGGGATAGAGGATCTTGTCAATATTTCAACATCATATTCACAATATGAGGACATTATACAATTGTCAAACCAAGATCCCAACATTGCAAGCTTGTCTCGCCAAATCATTGAATTTTCTATCATGATGCACAATGTTGAAAGAATAAAACATCTCAATAAGATCCCAAACCGCATGCCTATACTATTCCATTCATGATTCTTTGTGGCATAAAGTTTTTTGACTTTTTTGACAATTAATTTTGAATCCCTTTGAAAATAATGTCCTTGACACCATATTTCCAGAAATTCTCAAACCTAACAATAATGCCTCATATTCAGCTATGTTTTTAGTACACTCAAAATTGAGTTTGAAAGAAAAGACAAACTTTTCCTAGCCTGGAGAAATAATAACAACACCAGCACCATTTCCAAACTTGGAGCAAGCTCCATCAAACAATAAAGTCCAAAGAGATGAATATCAAAGTAAGACACTTGAACATATGGGAAGTGTACTTTCTATCAATGGACTCCAAAAGTTCTAGTGGTGGGATGTGTGAAGGGTTTGGTGGATGGCTGATGGGATCCTTAATAAAGTTAAAATTTTTTTCTTGATGTAGTCACAAGTTGATTGTCCATTGGGATGGGGTATGACATATCCATTATAAAATGGGATGCAGTGTTGGTGGGAGTGTCTAAATGGATATGTCCTATTCTACCATCCCAATTGGGGAATCCTTGTCAAGGTTATATGGACTACAAAAAGATGGTGCACTTTTTAGGATCCCATTAGTGCATCCATGAAACCCTTCACACAGTGTTGACTGATAATTTTGTGGGATTTGTTGATAGTAAAGAGCACAAGATTGAAGAATGAAAGTGTCTTAAATAGACAGGCTCATTCATGACTTCCAGAGGCATGACATTGCATGATGCCCTTGAGTCAAACATATAATTGTGTAGAAGTCTATCCTTAATGATCAGAGTGGTGAAGAATGGATCCACATTTAACTAAGACTCCACCAAGGATGTCCCCAAATAGACCTTAGGTGGTTCTCCTAGTTCCTCCAATGCTGGTGGTGTTTTTAACTCTTCAATGATTGGAGGAGCCTCCATAATGTTCACATTTCTACCTAGGGCAGTCTTCTCTTCTTTTAATCCCAAGTATTCAAATGCTCTCTTTTTGTGCTCAGGAATCCTAAGCAACTCAACAATTGGAACAAAGACTTTGATTTGACTTAAAACTTGGGAAATGTCATATGGGAAATTCTTTGGAAAGGAAGCATTAGAAAGGAGATTAGCAAACTCATCATATGACATAGGTTTCTTGATCAGTTTGGGCATGAGGAGAAACATTATGTTTGTTAGGGGCAGCAGGGGTTTTGGTAGATGCATCCTTCTTAGGAGCCTCTTTAGGAATGTTTGAAAGTAAGGGAGATTTTGGCTTGGCTTGAGGCTATGTCCCTTTGACAACCTTACTTCTTGTGTTATATTCATTTTCTTGAGCCATAACAACATTCGTCAATAACTACTTATCCTCCTCAGATGGGATTCCTCCATCATACTTCTTTATAATTAAATCCCTTAAATATTCAAAGTCATTATTGGGCAATTCAAAAGCTTGAATAGTCTCTACTTCTAAAGTATGAGAGGGTGGAAGAATAGGTACCCAGTCGATGCAATCCCAAAAATCAGTAGTAGTTCTAGCACTTATCACCTCAGTTTAATTTTCCCCTTGTTGTGAACTGGTGGAGCAACCCATCATGCAGACATCATCATCATTTTCATCATCGGTTTCTTCTTGTTGTTGTTGATTTTCTTCACAAGGAGCATGGGGCATGAAACATTTGTCACACAAATCAATGGCCTCTGTTTCCTCCACAATAGCAACTCTGATAGCCAAAGGATCAGGCACCATTCTATCTTCCCTACCTTAAGGATGCCTATTTCCAAATCCAACAAGTCCCTTGCCTCTTTCATCAAATATTTGGTGATTTGTAAACCTTTCTTGGACTTTTTTTCTTGTGTTGACCTTGTGAACTCTACCCAATTCCTTTCTTAGCCTGGGCTAGTTTGTAGGAAATTTCTTTGACATCCCCTACCAAAGTCTTCACAACTTCCTCCAAATCGAAGCCTTACTTGTTTGAGGTTTTTCTGGGTTAACCAGCTTCACACCATCCCTCTTAGGAGGTTTTCCAATTGCCTTGATATTGTTTTCAATTTGCAAAGCCATAGTGAAGGCCTACCTCAAATTGGTAGGGTTCTTGTCCCTCAAGTAGTAAGAAATTTTTTTATCAAATGCATCTGAATATTTGATCAAACATGATTCATCACATGGCCTTAAGCTAACAGGAAATCTCCTCAAGGTCTTGTTAAACCTTGTGTTGAAATCATGTACTGACTCATTAGGATTCTTCTTGATGTTTTCAAACTCTGATAGAAGAAACCTAGGGTCAATTCTATCACCATACTACAATCTAAATGCATTGTTCATCTCAGTCCAAGAATCAATAGAGTTATCTGGCAAATGCTTTACACTAGTCCCTTGCATCCTCTTCCAAAGTGTGAACAAACAATTTGATGTATACATCTTCATGTTCAATCTCAAAGTCTTCCATCATATTGATAAAAAGCTTTAGATGTTGATCACCAATTATAACATTATTTCCCTGGAACTTTGGTAGTCTGCTCCTTACATCTTGAGGAACTGCATTTGGATAACCAACCATTCCCACAAAATTTATAGGTCCAAAGTTGTTTACAACAAATGGAGGTCTGGGTGGGGATGAGCCATATTGATTCGAGGAGGTGATCTTGGGGAGAAACAAACTGATAAGGGGCAGGGGGTCCTTGAAACACAAGAGTATAGCTTTCAAAATGGATATCCTCTAAAGGCCTTGTTTCTTGGAAATCCCTATCAACCCTTGAAAACACAGGGGAAGAATGAGAAGAAAACCTTTCAAATTTAGATGAAGGCCCCTCTCTAGATGGAGAATTCAATTCCAAAAAGAGACTACCTGATTCAGAAGCACTTGAATGGCAATCTTCAATGATAGGCTGGTCACTTTCACCAATTGGGATCTCTTTTCTTGACTGTTGTTCTCCCACAACTCTCTAGGCTCTTCTTCCTTCTGACTTTGTTTTTCCTAGCTCTGAAAATAGTGTCCTAGCAAGATCCTTAGAGAAGAAAGATCTTCTTCCTTCCAGTTTTGCAAATATTAGTAACAAATCTCACTTGACAGAGGTTTAAGACACTGGTCCTTATCAGAATCAAATCAACAGGGAGTCGCCACTAAGGATTTCCACCTTAGTTGTGTAAATGCACTAAAATATGATTTGTCAAATGTATGTCAACACTAGAAACTGGAAATGAAAGATTTGACCTTCCTTTACCAAGATTTATCAGTGAATACTAGTGCAAAAAAATCACAGAGACTGGAAAAGTTGCATACAACACTTGTAACTTGAAACTTCTTACAGGCCCGAACACAGGATGATGTTGAAACAAGATTCTAGCACTTAGAGCATATAAGAAATGCTTACTAGGGTCTTAATATGAACTGTAATCATGATGTCCCTAGAAATGGTGCCAATCAAATGTTGTTGATGGGCTAAATGGATACGAACTAGCAGCAAGTCAACAAATTAGTCTCGAAACACAAATCGGTTCAATGACTTAAAAATAGTACCCGTAACAACGACACTTGGGTGTTGGTACCCAAATTGATTCTCCCTCAAATTCTGAGTAGCATCACAGGTTTTCAGGAGGATTAGAGATAGATAGATAATAATGAGTCATTTTATAGATGAAGATGGGATCTACCGGCCTTTTTCACTTAGATGTGGAGAAATGGATAGCACCCTCAAGAGGATTTGATCTATCCTCACTACTTTATGGTTGTGCCTTTCAACCAGGGTGAGAGGACCCTTCTGTAGCCTTTGTTGTTTATGGAGGAGATGGAGATATCCTTCTCTGTGAGGTTATGAATGAGACCTTGGAGAAAATATGATCAATGCAACAATACCCAACTCTCATGAGTTGTCACTCTAGATAATGGAGATATTTCCTAGACAAGGTTCAGGCTACTAAAGACATTTGGAATCCTAATTGTTTCTGCATGTTTTGGTGATGGAAATTATGCATTTGTATACACACATGACAAACATGGGTAGTACGAGTAGGATTAGTTATTTTTTTAAAGTAATTTTTTGGTGGCAGGTGAGGCAGGATGGGATTAATTCGCGGATCTTTGATATCTTCTATAAAATGGAAAGCTAAATTAATTGAATGCCACGAAAAGCTAAAATGTTTCTTTAACTGAGAATATGTGCTTCAATGAAGGCCTAGATTTACACTTTTTCACACAATCTACGAGATTCTATCACAAAGGCTTGAGTTTGAAAACCCAACAAAGCACCAAGATCTAAGCTAAATCACACCCGAGGTACACCAGAGGCTTACAGAATAATCTCTGCCAACGAGATGAAAGAAAAGTGATTTTAAATCATTTATTTCACTCCCAGATGAAAGCTCTTCTAAGAAATGAAATTACAGATGCCACTAAACTGTCACAAGGATTGAGACCTATGTGATCAAGACATGTTTTGATACAAAATTGCAACAGGAACAAGAAAGACTATTTACAGATATTCAGAAATTAAAAACACATTTTGCTCAAGATCAACACAGAATAACTTGAGTTTGATTAAATTTATTAGTAGGGGAAAGTTTCTAGAACAATCTTAGAGCTTTTCGATGGCTGTACAATTGTAACCACCTTGACATGATCAAATTTAAAACAAAAGAGATATACAAGCTTCTCAGACAACTTTGAAAAGATAGGTTTTATCAAGATTTTTTATTAGAAATTTAGAACCAATATCTAACACTCCAACCTCTCCATCCATTTATACAATGAATTTTTGCCATTTATAATATTTTACAACATATTTTCACCCCCAAAAAACCATCCATTGAGTGTACCAGTGTTCACCATGATCTCGATCGCGATTCATCTAAAATGGGGAAAATCAAATTCATACACACAACTGTCAAGTATCTTTATTTTGAATTTGTCTCCGTCTACTTTTAACGCTTCTTTTAAAATCACCTTTTGGGGTAAAATCATTTTCTCCCACTTACCATAATAGCTCCGACACATGTCCTAGAGACTCTCTACACCTCCGCCCTGTCTAGGGCCCATGTTGGTCCCAAAGCCCCGCTCCCTTTACACTTTTCATTCAAAAAGTCCAATCGAATCAGATTTGAAAAAAGGTGTCATGTTCTCAAGGGACAGATCTCTTTGAATATCTCCCACATTCAACTCCTTCTAGTAGATCACTCTTCCTTCTATTCACCAACCACTTCTGCCCCTAATCTATTAAATCTAGTTCCTTGCATGCTCGAGAGGAAGAAAAATAGAAACTCAGATTGAGCCCAAGGGTCAAACCATTTTAATGGAAAAAGACGTCTCAGATTTTCCCCATTGAACTTAGATATCAAAATTAACTCCCTTCTCTATTTGGTGTGTAGGAAATACCAAAAAAACATTCAGACTCGCAATTCTATGAGCTTTTAATTAAAAATGGGGAAAATAAAATTCATACACATAACCGTTGTTGATCTTTATTTTGAATTTGGTCTGTCCACATGGAAGATTTAATATAAAATGGGACTGGGGTTTCCTTTGACTTTTCATCACCTTTTGGAAAAATGGTAAAAATCCCATTTTTCTCCGCACCTCTGCCTTGAGCAATGACCGACACATGTCCTAAGGTGGGTCCCAAAGGAACCGTGGCTAAATTTTGTTATTTTACCTCCTTTTTGGTATATGGAAATTTTTCCAAGTTTTCCCCACATCTCCACCCTTCCGATTCTAGTTTCTAATGTCGGTCCCAAATGAGCCCCGCTTCCCTTTACACTTTTCACTCCTTTCTCTCAAAAGGAAAATTTCCAAATTTCCCTCGAGAGTCCGCACCTCAATCATTGACTTTGAAACAAGCTTTGACTGACTGATCCTTTATTGGGCTGGCGGGCCATTTTGATATTTTAAACCTTTTGAGAATAAGAGGCAAAAATTCTAAGTTTCCCCTAATGGTCCACCTCCCCATCCCTTTTGAATTTTCAAAATGCCAGGCATCACCATGGCGCAACTGGAGATGGTCCCAAAAATTTGAGACCTTGAATGAGCGCAAGCTCGCCATGTGTCCTGGCCCGGGGCAATCTCCTTTCGCCATTGAAAAGTCCAAGCAAAATGGAAAGTGAGCGGAGGCCTCCAAGTGTCCTCCTGGCACTTCTTTAAAATAAAACTCAAGGGCCGGTCCCCAAAATGTGTGGTTCATCCACGTGTCCCAGACCTCCCAAAACCTTGTGAAAAAAGACAAAGTATGGGAAGACTGGCGGAAGCCTCCACATGTCTCCATGGTGCAATTTCAAAATGATTCCCAAGTTTGAGACCCTGAATGAGCGCGGGCTCACCATGTGTCCCTGTCCCACCAACCTGTATCTAGCTACATAAATTTTTATCTAAGTCAAGGAAAAGTAGTGGAAACCTCCACGTGTCCTCCCGGCACTACTCCAAGACCAAACCAAAAAGTAAATCTTCAAATGAGCATCGTTTCTCCACATGGACAAATTTTAAAGTTGAAGTGATTCATAAAATTTTGAAGTACCTTGTTGAGCCGCATCTAACCAAAAGAGGCCACGTTTCCTGTTGATGTAAGGATGTAAATTTGACCGGGAGAAATGCCCGTCAAACCGTAAAATGTAGAAAATGATCATTTAATCCAAGGACAGAGAGAATTCATAAATGTTACAAGGCCCAAATACATTCTTCTGAGCTACATCCATTCATTTTTCTTCAAGTATTTAGGGAAAAAACAACAAGGACAACAAATCTCGACTATGAAAGATGGAAAGAATGGGAGAGCCTAAGTTTTTAGATGAACAAAGAATGGGAGACCCAAATTACAGACCCCTTCAGAGGAACAGAGAAATGAGGAGACAAATATGGACCCATACGTGATCATCGACCCAAGGAAAGATTAATTATGGCAACAAAAGGAAGCAGAGACCTTTCGGGCACAACACGGGGGGATAAAATGTGACAGAGGCCGTAAATCAATAGATTTTCAAAGGAAAAATGGGGTGAGACTATTTTGAGCACCAACATAATACATGCACCAAAGCCACAGTATTTGCAGCCCATCACAACACCCTATCCATTTTCAAAATGGGGACTTGATCTCATAGGGAAACTCACTCCAACTTCCTCATATTATCGACGCCACCAAATACTTCACTAAATGGGTTGAGGTTGTGCCTCTCTCACTTATGTAGCTAGTGCACATGTCTCCAAGTTCATTATGATCCATCTCATTTACCATTACGACATCCCTCTTTCATTGTCGTGAGACAATGGTAAATCCTTTAAAAATAAGATGATTTAAGTGTTATGCCAACACTTCCAAATATGACTCAAGTGGTTAAATCCCTATTACCCTTAAGGTAATGGACAAGATGAGGCCACTAATAAAACCCTTGTTCATATAATGGAAAAGATGGTTAGCAAAACTAGCCATAATTGGCACCTTCAGATCTATCCCGCCCTCTGGGCCTATCAAACCTCTATCCACACCCCTATTGGTGCTACTCCTTATTCATTAGTATCTGGAAATGATCCCATTATACCCGAAGTTGATTTTTCCTTCCTTTTAATATCTTTCTAGGACTATTTGGACAAATATTGAGACTACGGGGTAGATCGACTAGCCAGCGAGAATAAGAGCTAATGGATGAGAAGCGTATGAGAGCACTCAATCATTTGAAATTTTATCAGAACTCAGTGTCACAAGGATACAAAAATGGATCATACCTCATCAATTTGAGGTAGGAGATATCATTTTAAAAGAAAATCAATTTAATAGAATCAAGGTTTGACAAAAGAAAGGCAAGTTTGAGCCCAAGTGGTTAGGTCCATATGTCGTGGTTGCTAAATACAGTTCAGGGGCATATAAATTGACCCAATCAGATGGTGAGGAATTACAAGAACCAATGAATGTAATTCATCTCAAGCATTTATATGCTTGAATATGAGGTTCCTAAGAAAAGAAAGAAAAAACAAGAAAAAATCAAAAAATAAAGAAAAAGTAAAAAGAAAACAGGTCGTCCAACTGTGAAAACCATGCAATTATGGCACATTAGGCAAGTCCTTATGTGAAAATCAGCTTCGGAACTTAAGGAGGATTCATTGTTCACAAGCAACTCTCATAACTGGACGAATAACAATCGCTTCTATCTAGGAAACTTTTTCCTAGGTCTAGGGATTCTTTACACCTATATTTTAGGTCCTTGATCTAGCTGATTTTTTCTTGTATTTATGTGAAGAAACTACCTTTGTATAATCTCATCTAACATTGGGAAAACTTTCAAATTTTCTTCTTCTTTTACATAACACGTAGCATTCTTCCCTTAAACATTCCCTCTATTGCTGAGGGCATCCACGCTTCTTTGGTTTGTTGTACATAGCTTCAAAATACCTTGCAGAAAACACAAAAACATTCAAATATGTTAGAAAAACCCTAAAAATTTGAGAAAACCCCTTCTAGGGACAAAACCATGAAAATAATGTGAATAGTATCCTGTAAAACTTATCTTTGAGATTACACAAAAATAGTAGAAAAAAAATCAAAATTGTCCCACAAAAACAAAGTAGTGTATTTATTACTTTTAGTTGTTAGTTTGTAGATTTTTTATTGCATTATCTTTCCATGTTGTGTGCTTTAAATTGGATTCACATGTTTAGTTTAAAGTGTTATTGTAAAATTTTTACATATGCATTGAGTTCATTTTATCTTGCATACTTGTATATAATTGTGTTGTATTAGTTAGATCTTGATTAAGTTGTATTTGTTGTATAGTTTGTTGTCATCATAACATCATAACATCATATCATCGATCATCACATATATACATCATATATCAATAAAAATATAAGATACATAATCTTGAACATGATAATTAAACATTTATGCTAAGCTACATCCTTATAATATTACCACGAGGGGCAAGAGGGACTACTGTTTCCCCCTCTCAAACATAGACCATAATAGAACATGGAAAATCATAATTATCACATACAAAACAACATGATATAATCTACTGCTATCTCATACCACATATAATAAGTATAACATTAAACATATCATCAAAACATGCGATATCATGTAGATGCTTTATCTCATAAATCAAGAAGATGTGATACAATTAAAAAAACATCATAACATAAATCCATAATCATATAACATATCAAAATCAAATGTGCAAGTACAAAGTGTCTCCATACATCCGGATACAAAGAATGCCATCATGGGTATAGATAAAAATTCACCTTCATCACGAGGCATAATAAAAATTGTGTATGGACATCCATCACAAATGAGCCTTCATATTGAGGCATCTATCTCAAAAACATACATTTGTGTGTACAATCCAAAAAGAACTCATGTCGACTCGATACCTCATGATGACTATGTGGCCTACAATCTAGCGGAGGACCAATAACTCGTGGACCCTACTAGACTGGACCGCTGCCCTAGATCCTACTCCACTAATCTAGATTATACCAATGGCCTCTGTGATCTCGCAGATCTACTCCACTACTAAATATAGCTAGGTGCCCTCTTACACTTTTGGGAAAACCTCGTAATATAAAGATCTATAATAAGAATCCATTCTATTGGTTATCACCAAATCCATGTGCATGCGTGGTGTCACCACGACTCCATCAGTGTGTCGAAATGAGGCTATCTCAAAGCAAAAATTATAGCAATCTCGGGATGTCCCATTGTCGTTTAGCTCAAAGTTGATCTCGCTCCGTAATGATCGCTTGTATTTTTGTCCCAGAGGCACAAAACCTATCTCTCTTTAACTAGATCTGATCTTACTTCATTGTAACTTACAAAGAATCGATATTCTAACTAGTCATGCTCACCCCGAAGCCGTGTGTCCTATCGCCACTTCCGGTGCCTCTCAAGAATAATCATGTCCCGCTTTGTGATGACCTACAACTATACCGCTATGACCTATTGTATCTAATTTTTTAATGCAACTAGATCACCTACACGTTGTGAGATCTACTCCCATCCCGCTTGCGTCCTGGGGATGCGTGGTGGAGTATCCCATTCATCTCATTTGCCTCCTCCGGGATGTAGGGTAGAGTAACAATATGAACTTGTTTTCATGGTTATTGTACATGGGCCTATGGAAGTACCCTTTGTAAGGGAAAATCTAGTCCCACTGTATACCATCTAAGCCATCGGGATATGAACATGTACATATGGTTGTGCAAGAACTTGTCTTGGTATTAACTATGACAAACTATAGCCCTATACATGCATGGGGCCTTTTCCTCTCAACTTCAATCACCCCCATCATCCCCATCATATCTATTATCTCTATCATCTCTCTCATCATAATCACTAACATCTTCTTCCTCACTATCCTATTGAGCCCCACGTCATCCTCTCCCTCTACGAGGAGGCTTCTTATGGTGACCGCACTCCTGCATCCCATGCAGCCTATGGAATAGTAAGTCATTAAGGAAAAATTGTAGGATACCATGTTGCATAAGCCACTATACATCCGGGATCTCTCGATCTCTCGAAGAGGGGCCCATACTAATACAACCATCGATCAAATCTATCTTTAGGTCATTGCGGTCTAATCAAAGGGCCAATATCAAATGTCTCTCGGCTCATCATCCATATCATATCTCAAGTCAGGGCACATCCTGTATGTCCTAAAATTGTACATTGAGAAACAGGGACGGAGGAAGCCTCGTGTTATTTTATTAATCTCAATCAAGTAAAAATTACAGAGGATGGGCTGCAATATTTATAGATATTGCATGACCAAATACATCCGAGAAAATGAGTTGCATAAGTGCAACCAAAACCAAAATAAACAAGCTTCCAAATCACCGGAAGCAATAATTACATAAAAACAAATATATTGTTTATAACAATATAACAATGTGCATACAGACAAATATGGTTGATTAACCATATAACAATATAACAATTTATTATTTAATTAATAAAATTAATTAAATAATCTAACTATGCATAATTAATATTTAGGATAATAAAATTTATCCTAACATTCCCCCCCTTAATTGTGCATTGTCTGAAGAGATGAGGAGAGAAATGCTCTGAACAACTCGAACTTGTCACGTGCAAGTGACTTTGTGAAAATATCTGCTCGTTGTTCAGCCGTTGGACAAAACTGAAGCTGGATGTTGTGCTTCAACACATGTTCGCGTATGAAATGAACCTGAACTTCAATGTGCTTTGTTCTCTCGTGAAAAACTGGATTGCGAACAAGTTTGAGAACACCTTCATTGTCAACATACATGGTGGTCGGTTTGTCCTGTGGTATTCCAAGTCCTTCCAGTATGCGACGTAGCCAAATCGCTTCACAGACAGCTTCTCCTGCAGAACGATACTCGGCTTCTATGGAAGAGTGAGAAACAAAGTGTTGTTTCTTACTTCCCCATGATATTGGTCCAGATCCCATAAAGAATACAAATCCAGAAGTGGATTTTCTATCATCAATGTTACCTGCATGATCTGAATCCGAATATCCAGTCAAGAAGAAGTTTTCATTCTTCTTGTATTCTAGACCAAGATCCACTGATCCTTTGAGATATCTCAAAATGCGCTTTGCTGCTTTCCAATGACAAATTTTGGGTTCTGCATGAACCTGGATAGATAGCTCACTGCAAAGCTGATATCTGGTCTAGTGTAGGTCAGGTAAATGAGACTCCCAATCAGCTACCGATAGAGAGTGGCACTTACCTCAGGAGATGGATCTGAACGAGATAATTGTAATCTGTTCTCCATAGGTGTAGCAATTGGTGTGCAATCCATCATCCTAAACTTCTCGAGCATTGTCTTGGTATATTTCATCTGAGAAACAAAGATATGATTCTCTTTCTGCCATACTTCCAATCCAAGATAAAGAGTGCATAAGCCCGAGATCTGTCATGTCGAATGATCGCTTAAGATCTTTCTTTGTTTCATCAATCATCTTCACTGAACTGCCAGTGATGACTAGATCATCGACATAAACTACAACAATCACCATCTCCCCCCCTTGCTTTTTGAGGTAGAGATTGGGATCATATGGATTTCAGCGAATCCATGTTGTACGAGATGCTCATCAATCTTGATGTACCATGCCCGGGGTGCCTGTTTGAGGCCATATAGAGATTTCCTGAGTCTGCATACCTTTTCTTCTTGACCAGGTACAATATATCCCTCAGGTTGAGTCATGTAGACTTATTCTGCAAATCTCCATTCAGGAAGGCACTTTTTACGTCCATCTGATGGACTTTCCAACCAAACTGTGCAGCTAGAGCAAAGATCATTCTGATCGTTTTGATCTTAGCTGTGGGAGAAAATGTCTCCTCATAGTTAATGCCTTCTTTCTGTGTGTACCCCTTTGCTACAAGTCTTGCTTTGCACTTGTCCACTGTCCCATCTACTTTGTACTTAGTTTTGAATATCCATCTGCATCCAATGGGTTTCTTCCCTGGTGGAAGATCAACAAGCTGCCAAGTGTTATTCTTCATCACTGATTGATATTCAGAATCCATGGCATCTTTCCAAGCTTTTGGTGTAGGGCTTCTGGATTGTAGAGGGCTCGTCGATTCAATGACTCTACTCATTAAAGCAAAGTTAACTTCTTCTCTTGCTTTACTGCGAGTCCGTGGTCCAGGGTGGATGTATCAGGTGGAGCATCCAGTCTTGCATCTCGTAATGTGCTTGTACACCATTTAGGCATACATTGTCTTGTTCCCATGGGTTGTGGTTCTATCTTATCAACACCATCATCCCCATCATCACTTTCATATTCCGAGGGAACATTAGCTTCAACTTTTACAGGCTGGTGAAAAATCTACATCTTGTGAGTACGGAGGAGGAGTCTCTGCTTCCTTCTTCTCGAAAAACTCAATATCTCTGCTTGTGTAGACTTTTATGGTCTTAGGATCCATCGATCTGTACCCAAGAGTCTCTTCTTGTATGTATCTAATGAAGATGAGATTTTGTGACTTCATGTCCAATTTCTTTCATTACATTTGGGTATGTGCATGCTGGATTTGCACCCAAATACTCGAGGTGTGCAATGGATGGTTTCCTCTTTGACCATGCTTCTTGTGGTGTAATTCCATCAAGAGCAGTTGTGGGTGCTCTATTTAACAAATACACTGCTTGTTTTTGCTACTTCTGCCCAAAATGTCTTTGCAAGTTCGGAATCATCGATCATGCATCGCACCATTTCCATGATAGTACGATTTATTCTCTCGAAAACACCATTTTGCTGCGGTGTGTGTGGAGGAGGCATTTGTCGACGAATCCCGTGAGTTTGTAGGTAGTCTTTGAACTCATCACTGGTGAATTCCCCCCCTCGATCTGAGTGGAGAGTTCTGATGTGATGACCAGTTTCTTTCTCAACTGCCACTTTGAACTTTTTGAATGTTTCAAAGGCTTCACTTTTCTTGCGAAGACAAAAAATCCACATTTTCCGTGAATAGTCGTCAACACAGAGCATGAAGTACTGGAACCCTGAATGACTTGGCTGCATTAGACCACATAGATCGGTATGAACCAGGTCAAGTTTACCATGAGCTCGAAAAGTACTCGTTTGGAATGAAACTCTATGTTGTTTTCCTACTAAGCAGTGAGGACACTTGTCTGTATCCTTCTGAAGAGATGGTAGCCCATGTACCATATTACACCGGCGAAGTGTTTCGAGATATTTGAAACTTACATGACCAAATCTCAATGCCACTGAGCCGAGGTGAGGTGGAGCTTTTAGCCCAAGTGCTTGATCATTTTTGTGAATGAAATCAAGTTGAAACATTCGTCCCACATTTGAGGCTTTTGTAATTATTTTCGAGCCTCTGGATTTATCTCGAATCAAACACATTTTCTTACCAGATTGACTATCAAAGTCAATTTTCAGGTTGTGATCTAGGAGTTGGTGACCAGAAAGAAGATTGTTTGTCAACCCTGGGGACATATAGAACATCCGATAGTTTGCATTTTCGTGAACCAAGGGGTAGAGAAATGTTTCCAATCCCCCCGAATTGTATATGAAGAATCATCTCCCAACGAAACTTGATTTTTCGATGGTGTGTCCCTCATTGAAATAAACCAGATCTCTGTGGCGGTCATGTGTCGAGTGGCTCCCGAATCAACATACCGGCGTCACTAGATGGCGTGGATAGTTCACTTGATCAAGCAAAGTGAACAAGAAGTCTTCATTATTGTCGACTATTCTTGTTGCTCAGCAATATTACCTTGCTGGTGGGGTCTTCTTTTCCAGTTCCCCTTTTTCTGCCCGTGATAGTTGTTTGAATGTCCCTTGTAAGTTTGTTGTTGTTGTGGTCCAGAATTGCTTGATGAACCTTTCTTATATGTGTTAAACCAACATTCTTGCAAGTCATGTCCTCTTTTACAAATTGGACATCGCTTCTTCTGTTGATTGTCCCCATGATACTGATTCTGATGTGGGGACTTCTGATAGGATTTAGGTTTTCCTTTACCTTTTCCTTTCCATTTTTGATGTGAAGACAGTGCCTGCTCCTCTTCATCATCCTTGTTGTGCATTGCTTCCTCTTGTTGCAGTAGGTTTACTAGCTTGTCAAAACTAATTGTTGTATCTGACAAGTTTAGAGTTGTGACAAAAATGCGGTAAGAAGAAGGAGAGCTCTCAGAACAATGGGAACGAGAGATTCATCTTTGACCTCTTCTCCTAGGGCTAGAAGTGAAGCCCTCAACTCTGCAACTCTTCTTAGGAAGGCTTCAATTTTCTCATTCTGTTTGAATTTCAATGTATGTAACTGACTCTGCAAATTTAGTATGACATTCTTGTTCTTGGCCTCATATATTGTGCTCAAACTTATCCCAAGCTTCTTTTGTTGATGTGGAATCTCAAATGTGGGCTTGCACATCGTCGGACACTCCAAACAAGATGATGAGTTTTGCTTTTCGATATGCTCTATCAAATTGTCATTGTTGTGTTGCATCCGTTGGTGATCGGTTAGAGTCGATCCTGATAGGCGATTTCTTCAAACTCAAGTTGTTTTTTTTTTTTTCTTCCAAGCGACATAGTTGCTTCCTCCGAGCAATTGTGAATCCGGAAGAAAAATTTGGGGGCATTAGTGCCCATTTTGCAGAGATCAGCGACGGGGTTTGGCTCTTATCACCTCCGGGTATAAGGTCTCCCAATCTATATACCGTCGATCGATATACCGAACCTTTCTATATACATGCCCTTCCGATATACCCGTCGGTATGTGGAAGAAGCTCGCCCTTTCTATATACCCGCAAAAGCGTGAAAGAGGCGTTAACGTGCGTGAAAGAATTCGATACGTGGTACCAAGGCAAGATCGATGGGGGGTGCGTGCGATTATTGAAACCGGCTCAAAGAAATATCCTCATACGCGCGCGTAACTTCGCTATATACTTGGATAATTTCTCAGTCCACATTTATGTCTTGCAATCGTTCACAGACGGATGGGATGGTTCATAGTGTGTGCACTGTGACCTTATTACTCCCCGTCGATTTATAGGGACGATGCCCAGACGACGTTGTTGCAGCTATATTAGGCGTTAAGTGTAGTAGTAGTCGCGACGGCTTTACCCGTAAGCGCTTCCCAGAGGCACTGTATATACCGAACGCTGCGAATGAGATCTAGGATCTTGTGAGTGTTCTGAGAACCAATTTCTTGTTTTTTATTACAATTACGCGGTTTTGAGCGATTACATAAATTTTTGCAGTTGACTATGGCAACCTGCAAATTAGTACAATATGCAGTACAATTTTGAATAACAGGCAAAAAATTTCAGTTTCGGGGTCCTGGTGACCTCCTGAACCCAAAATGCTAAAAATTGCAAAAAAATAGCTGAAAATGCAATTTTTAGGTGGGTCTCCTTTTGCAAAAAATGTCTGGAATGAGAAACATACCAGATAGAAGAAAAAAATTTTTACCCTAAGTTAGGGATTTCTCCGCTAAATTTAGTTAGTTGTAACTAAATTCAAAAAACCTGCTAAATTTAGCAGTTTCGCCAAAATTTCCGCCAGATGCAAAAGGAGAGTTTTTGAGTGTTTTTTGTGGGATTTGATCCTCAAACCTCTCACTCCCAAGGCACATGCACTAACCAACTTGCCCACTTGGGGCGCTTGGACTATGAAAGGAAGGAATTTGTATTTATTGACAAATAAATTGACTTACCTCTTAAAAATGCAACTTGGTGAGCCTCCACGTGGCGCATGCTGGTGAAGGGGCGTTTTTAGGGTTGTATTTGCCTAAAAAACAGATCTGAGGCTTTATTTCCTTGCTCAGGCCGCATTTTCTCCTTCCTTTGGCCGTGTTTTTGGTGTTTGGGCGCTGAGTTTCCTCCTGGGCCACGTTTTTTTCCTTTGGATGCACTGTACAGGCCGTATTTGCTGTATTTTTTGCCTTGGCACTGTGTTTTATTGCTTGGGCGCGTGTTTTATTGCTTGGGTGCTGTATTTTTGTTGTTTATTTGCTTGCACAGGCTGTGGGGGACAGCAAAGGGTGAGTATGCTCAAAAAAACATTTTTTTCTCCTTGTACAGGTTGCTGGAGGCTGAGAATGGCACGGGCAAGGGAGAATGGTGCCTCTTTTGCTCAAAAAAATGTTTCCTTGCTTGTGCAGGCCGCTGGGTCAAGAAAAATGCGTGGAGGACTTATCTCAGTCTGGTTTGGCCGCTTTTCCTCTTCTTTCACTGTATATTTTCCAGCTTGGGCGCCTCCTTTTTTTTATTTTCTTTGCTCTGTTTGATTCTTGATCACTGCAGGTACATATACAGACCTCCAAAACAAGCCAAGCAAATTCCAAATACAGTAAAACAAAACCCTTATTGGGAAATTTTTTTTATTTTTAATTATTATCAATACCTGGAGCAATTTTTGCCTGGTGTTGAGTGCACCAGTGCAAAAAAATTTCCTTCCAAGTACCTGGAAGGAACAGGAGGATGTGGGGGAGGCAGGGATGGGGCTGGGAGTTTGCACGAGGCTGCACAGGCTCTCAAATGCTGCAAACACGTCTCCAATCTCCTCTCTCTCTGCTGCTCTCTCTTCCACACCTTCACAGGGCCAGAATTTCACTCTGGTACCAAATGTAGATTGAGAAACAGGGACGGAAGCCTGTGTTATTTTATTAATCTCAATCAAGTAAAAAATTACAGAGGATGGGCTGCAATATTTATAGATATTGCATAGCCAAATACATCTGGGAAAATGAGTTGCACAGGTGCAACCAAAAACCAGAATAAACAAGCTTCCAAATCACCCGGGAAGCAACAATTACATAAAAACAAATATATTGTTTATAACAATATAACAATGTGCATACAGACAAATATGGTTGATTAACCATATAACAATATAACAATTTATTATTTAATTAATAAAATTAATTAAATAATCTAACTATGCATAATTAATATTTAGGATAATAAAATTTATCCTAACAAAAATTACCACTATACTTTGTTAATCTTGGAGTACTCTGTTATCCATTTTTACCCCCTTGGTAAAAATGGATAATTGGAGAAAACCAAACAGACTGATTGACAGAGCTTTATGGTTGAGCTGGGGTTTTTAGAGGGAAAGGAGTTCAATTCTTAGCCAAATTTGAGAAAATTGAGTAAAATTAGGAAAATGTGGCTTTGAGGCACTCTACTTCATTTTTCCTAACTCCCAATCCAAGAAAATTCTAAGGAGTTAGTGAAAAAGGATGGATAAAAATCCATAGAAGCCGCAAAAAATCACGGGAAGCCACGAGAAAAAATCTACGGAAGAAGTAGAAAAAGCCGCAGAAAAGTCCACAAAAGCTGCAGAAAAATTTGCGGAAACCACGAGAAAAATTTGCAAAGTAAAATCCGCATAATAAAGCCGTAGAGTAAAATCCACATAATGCAGAAAAGCCATATAAAAATCCATGGAAGCCGCAGAAAAGCCCCAGAAAAGTCCACGGAAGCTAAAGAAAAGTCCACAGAAAATTCTATGGAAGCCACAGAAAACGCCACAGAGTAAAATCCATAGAAAAAGTCACAAAACAAAGAGGCACAAAAATCCGTGGAATGTTGCAGAAAACTGGAAAATCTGCATAACAAAGGAAAACAACAAATTTTCACGCAAAACTTGAATGGCCATAACTTTTGCATTTCTCAACAAAATCACACAAAATTAGTACCATTGGAATCATGGCTCGATTCCGATGCACATCGAGAAAGAAATATAGGAATTGATAAAAAATAGATGGCAATTTCGTGTAAAATGGACCAATCTTAGAATAATGTTTTAATTAGTAGTTGGGATGCATTTAATGAGGCATGGTCATCATTATCTCTCTGTTGTAGCACATGGGACAGCATGGGGAGCCTTTTGCAAGAAACATACCATCAATTACACTCATTTATGACAACTTACAAGTGGTTGAAAAGACAAATTTGAGATTGTAATTCTCTCTCTCTTTCTCATTCTATAAATTGTAATCTTGGGCTCATTTGTAAAGGAGTTGGTCATTTTTTCTCTCCTACCCCCTCTCTCTTTCTTCCCTAGGGTTGAATGTGGAGCTTAAGCCTCCTCTTTTTTTGTAATGGCATTTTCTTTCCCCTTTCCCACTAATGATGTACTATGTGAACTCATGGAGCAATAAAATTTGTTTCGTGATGCATTTTTTCCATCCTTTGCTTATTTTATTGTCTCTTCTTGCCTCTCATCATTACAAGGTATATTGTGCATATTTTTGATGTCTATTGCAGGTTTTGGAAGTTTTTTTAATGGGTTTGAAGTGTTTTTCTGTGTGAACTTTATCTTTTGTCTGTGATGTATCTTGTCCATCCTCTCCATTTCGACCTCTCTCCACTTAAGGCAGTTGAAATCATGATCAACAACCCCCATTTTCTTGATTATCACCTCGTAGTGTAGGATTTCTTAATTTTCATGCTCTCTCTCTCTCCTTAGTTCCTTTGAATTGTTAGATTAGGAGTAGATAGTCACATTTCCTTCCTAAGAAGTAGTTTAGTGTTAGGATTAGGTAGAGGAACTATCCTTCTCTGGAGAATCATCTCAAGCCCGCAAGTCCCACATCTTGAGAGATGATTCAATGTTACCCAAAAACACTAGTTTCTCATTCACACAAGCATGAAAAATCGGAGGGTGTTATTTTTGGTGATAACAACTCTTTAATATATCCACGTCTTCCAAACATAAAGTGCTCAAGCATGCATAGAATAAGCTCCACACCATCCTCTAGCAATTGATAATGTATATAGGGCCTCCAAATGATCATATATTGCTCGATATCATCTAAATCACAAGCTGATAAAAATAATTATCTCTCATATGACCTCGAACATCGTCACCAATGGGAACCCAACCAAAAACTAAGGGCTCATCGGGAGCTCAATCTCGAAAGCTCCCTGCCCAAATTTGTAAAAGGGTGACGATAGCTATATGGTCACTGCCCAAATTTGTAAAAGGTGTCTTTGGACCTACCAAATGTCTTATAGTAGTAGGTAATTAGATAAAGATCACAATATAAATGAGCCAATATGCACTTGTTGGCCCCAATAATAGCGCTCTCCTTTGAGTAGACCTTGAATCACGAGTAATTAGACCTAAATAGAATGATGTGCCTATCTTGTTAGTGACAAGAATTCCACTAATAACAACCATGAGATAAACCGAACATGATGTAATCTCGGATGTGTAATACACTAATGCATATGATTTTTCATACCTCATCAAGGTAACCATCATGACAAATTTTTTGATCAAACCATCGATAAGCTAAGTATTGGTCTCATACTCAATCAAGCTACCTACAATCGGGACTCGTAGGATCCTCCAAACATCCTCCAATGTAATCATTATCTAGTTGGTAGGAAGCCTAAAGAAATGCCTCTTGTTGTGCCATCGCTTAGCTAAAGTTGTAATGATGATGTGATCCATGGTAACATGAGGCATGTGCACCACAAAGCTAAGTCCTGTCACATATAGAGTGATATCTATTCACTCCCTCTTGCATTGTGAGAGGGTAACATCTAAGCTGGAAAAATGGCCATGTCTCTCACATACCGGAAAATAGTTCGTTGTCTCTTTAAAATCGAACAAAACACTTGTTAGATTTTATTTCTATCTAAACATCAGTTAACACTTAGCCCTTTCATCATTATTGTTCTTCAAAGAAATTTTCCTATGTTCTTAAAAAAGTTTCCTATATTCTTCTACATTCCTCCAAAACCTTTTCTTTTTCTTCTAAGTGTTCAAAAACACCTTTTTTATGCATCCTCACCCTGGTGAAATATGCGCACACCCTTCAAACATAGGTGTGCACATCAATGCATGCACCTACATTTTGGCACATGTGCTTGCATATTAGCATATGTGTGTGTAACCTCTTTTCTCCCCTTATTTTGATGCACACACGCCTCTCTAGGATGCATGCATGTGCCGAAATGTGTTTTTTTAACATGTGTCTACAAACACATTTTTATCCCCTAGGACGCATACACACCCCTTTTAATGCATGCACTCACGCGCATCTACTTTTTTCAACACTTGCACATACGTGCACCAATTTTCTAGTGCATATGCATGCCTAATAACATATGTGTGTCCCCTAAGGTGTGCACATGTGCTATCTTAGCTAGTTTTTTGGAAGCTAATCGTGATGTCGGCAATATGCCAATATGCAGTGTATAATGTATAATAACACTCTCCTTCCAGTGTGGACAGGTCAAAGCAGTAAATGAGATGTTAGCTATGTTTTTGCTTAGTTTCGCCGCGGAATGCCTCTTTTGCGGCCCTGCCGCTGCCCCTAAACAATAATAAATGTAATTAAAATACATTAAATGCTAAAGTTTAAAAATGGGGATAGGGTACCCACGTAGGCTCCATCATCCGGCATCCACACATACTCTCAAACATTTTCAGCTTGCCGGGTATGGATCTTAATTCGTTCCATCTATTCAAGGTTAGAGCAAGGAGCACAATCTCGCAAAGCTCCTATGGAAGGGGTGACCAATAACTATGTGGTCCAGAGCTTAGATGTGTAAAAGGGTCGTTGGACCCACCATCTTCTGACGGTAGTAGGTAATCAAATGAAGATCCTAGTATAAATATGCCAATATGCGCTACCCCCAACAATAACACTCTCCTCTGCCGAGTAGGTATGGGGTAAAAGTAATCATACCTACGAGGGAATGATGTGCTCTTCTTGTCAGCATGTATCATCATACTTCTAGCATGTATCATCATACTTCTAGCATGTTTCATGATTACCTATTTTTGTGTTCATTCTTTCTGGAACACCATTCTCTTTTGGTGTTCTTGGAACCCTCCTTTCTCTATGCATTCCATTCACTAAACATTAATCATTGAAATCCTTGCTACAATATACAACACCATTTTCATATCTAAGGCACTTTAACTTTTAATTTGGTTCATTCTCAATAAGGGCTTTCCGTCTTTAAAATTATCAAAACAGCATATTTATGTTTAATACAATAAACTCATACCTTTCTTATAGCATCATCAATTAAAGTAGCATAATCTTGAGATCCTCCATGAGAAACTACATGGGTTGGTCCCCACACATATGAGTGTACAAGCTCCAATTTCTGCTCCTTAGTTACCCCAATTTTGAGAAATCTCACTCTCTTTTGCATTAAAAAGATACAATGCTCACGAGAAATCAAGATCTAAATCTTTCAAATCGATAACTTACCCTTAACCTTTAAGATATGCATTCTTTTTTTACTCATATGGCCCAACTGATTATGCCACATGCATGCATTTGAATCTGAATTAGATAACACGGAAAAGGAACCAGTAACACAGGAAGATAAGTATAATGTTCCTACCTTCTTGCCTCTTTCCACAACAAAGGTACCCTTGGTGAATTTTCAAGAGTCTGTTATGAATGTAACCATGCAACCAACTTTGCCTAATTGCCTGCAGAAATAAGATTCCTCTTGAGGCATGGCACATGCCTCACATCTTTCAAAACCCATGTATTTCCATTCTGTAATTTTAGATGAACTTCCCTTTACTAGTAATACTTGCAAGGTTCATCATCATCCAAATAAACATGCCAAAAATTTCCCTTACATAATATTTTAAATAACCCTTGTTACGGGTTGCATGGAAAAAAACTCATGAATCTAAAACCCATGATTCTATTATATTATCCAAATAAAGAATAAGAGCATCTTGAATTATCTTTGCTGCAATATTTGACTCTGTACCTTTTTACGGGTGTTCGTTCTCTTTATCCTTTGACCAAAAATTGTATTTGTATGTCCTTTTTCCACATTTCTAATAGGTAATTCTCTTACCTCACGGATTTAGATCTGTCATCCCTTAATTTTGATTTCCCATTATTCTTACTCTTGGATCTCTCATTCTACCTACCGCCTCCGCTTTCTACATTCAAAGCATTCACAAATGATGATTCTTATGTACTTTTCCTACAAAATTTTTCATTCAATATTATACTAACCACATCATAAAACTTCAAAATATTATTAGCAGATGTTGTATTACTAACAACCATTACCAAGTTATCCCAACTATCATGCAAAGAACATAAGAATAAAAGTTATTTCGCATCATCATCAAACGGATAATCAACCGATTTTAACTGATCTACAATACATCGAAAATCATTCTAATGACAAGATGTAGATCCACCTTCATGCATCTTAGAAATAAATAGTTTATTCATCAAATAAACTTTATTTGAAGCACTAGGCTTTTCATATAAATTAGCAAGAGATTTCATTAACTCTACCATAGAAGTCACTTCGGTAATATTGGACACCACGGATGCTGCCATTCTCAATCATATAGATCCCAAAACATTTCGTCAAGAATCTTCCATTCTTCATCAGTCATCTTCGTAGGTCTAGACTTTTCATCCAACAATAAGTACAAATATCTTTGATACAGATAATTCTCAATCTGCGTCTTTCATAATTGATAATTTCAGTCATCAAACTTCTCTACCTTGTATTTTTTTCTTCTACCATTGTTGTAGCTCCTACTCAATCGAGAAAACCCTCTCTGTGACTAAATCTATCAACACACAATACCCTCAAACAAAGCTCGATACTAGTTGTTGGGGCTATCACAAGGTTGTACATATAATATTTTAGATCTATTTGAAATTTATGAAAATTTCAAGGATCCCATTGTTTCCTCCACTTGCTCTAGAGTAAAATGGGAAAATTTATGAAATTTTCTAGAAGCCTCTTATTTCCTTCGCTTTCTTTGTTAAAACTTTCTCATTGGTGAAAGTAATCATTTCTTGATTTTTTGAAGGCTTCTCAATTAAACCTTCATTTTTGATTCATACAGGTTGTATTGATAGTTGTAAACATGATACTCATTTTTTTGTTAAATTTTATTTTCTCGAAATCCACCACAAAAACTTGCACATATACATGTTGGAAAATTTAATAATTTAGTCCAAATAAAAAATCATGAAATCTGAATTAATTATAATTATGTGGACACTTAATTATTTAAGATATAATATTAAATTAGATGAAAATTGTTGTGTTTGTTCTTGTATATCCTCGTTAGTAAAAATAGTTCGTTACTACTAACCTATGAGTATCTTTTGGTAGTACTAATTAAATGATGTGAAGGATTCAAAATAATAAACTTCAGATGGGTATATTGTTTCTATGAAGAGGGATCTTGAAATCCAAGTTAAAAAGATATGAAATTCCACACTTCTCGTAGTAGTTACATTGTCTTGTATCCGCATTAACAATGTCAATGCAAACACTTAATATTCCAGTAAACATATATCCTAAAGAAGGATAAATTGTAGAAAATATGAGGGTGGTTTGTGCACCATGTGCTTATTTAGAAAAAAAAAAATCTGGGTAAAAAAACCCCATTGAACACTGGCAATTTTTAGCAAATGGAAATTTGCACGCATTTTTAGTAACATGTATGATGCCTAAAATAAACCATACACAAACATAAATGGTTTTCAAGGGTTGTGAATAATGCAAGGGCTAGATGTTTACTGAATTTTTGTTTTTTTGAAGACAAATGAATAATATAAATGATGTCAGCATCTCTGTGGCCCGTGGGTATACATTCCTATTCTAAATAAAGTAATATATATCTTAAAATATTTTATTTATTTAATTATCTGAATGTAAGTCACTCATTGGTCAATCTCTGGAGTAACATATTGACGACTTTTAAATGTATCGTTCAAATTTGTTAAAATTCTGCAACAGTAGTTGCTGGCAGTGACATCAAGTAATCCACAAAATCCCTCATATTTTTCCAAGATGATCCTCCTTCACCGACTGATTTCCTTATCGTTTCTTTCACTTCACTACTTCTCTTCCTTATCTTTTCATCTTGCAGCAAAGATCTCACACACCTGGCAATCTCACTTCCCTCTATGATTCCATCACCTCTACAACTCTCTAACCTCAACCCAATTTTCCACTGGTTAACAATGAGCATTCTATTTGTGTGCTGCTCAACTCCCTGTGCAAAAACCAACATTGGAACACCCAAAGTTAAGCTCTCCACTGTAGAATTCCATCCCCATGGGTGAAGAATCCTCCAATGGAAGGATGAGATAAAACCAGTAGCTGCGGTGACCATGGAACCACCAGACCTCTATCTTTTGTTTTCTCCACGAAGCCCTCGGGGAAAATATCATCATTATCTGTTGGTGTTGTTGATGCCTCCGAGCTCACCAGATCTGGACGGACTACCCACAGAAATGCCTGTGCAAAATATAGCCATTTATTAATAATAGAAATATGTAACTAGTGTTCCCCCAACCTTTCTTAAAAGATGGAAATGCTTTACGAAAGTTTCTCTGGAAGACGGAAGGTTACTGTCCATTAAACACTATCTTACGAACAAACGGATGAAAGTTTTTGTTACAGTACCTGGTCGCTTTCCATCAATCCTTTTGCTATCTCTTGCACTTGAGCTTTTGACATTTGAGCCCTGCTTCCAAATGAAACATACACAACAGAACATCTCCGTTTGGAATCCAACCAAGGCAAGCAATCGAATTCTTCCGACAGGCTTAATGATCTTGAAATCACTACTGAGGATTCTTCCTCTTTAAGTTTGCCTTCCTGGTAAATTGAGGGTAGCAAGGGACCAATTCAGCGAAGAGGACATTTTTCTTTAATGGCATCGCTTGCTGCGGTTTCTAGTTCATAGACTGTGTTGCCAATGATCCAGGCGGCCTCTTCCAAAAAGGGAGTTGTTGTAGAACAAGCTGATGCACGATATTTGATGGGTCGCCTGCCTGGATGTCTGTCGGGAGATCTTCTAGCTGCAATGGAGGAAGACCTGGAATATAGTCTATAATACCTGCTAACGCAATAGTACAATTACACCAATCAGTTTATTAAATGAACCTGTTATTTTTATTTTTTGTAATGGAAGTATACAACTAGCTGTATATAGGTATTTTAAGTAATCAAGATATGTATTAGAACAAAACAAAACAGATGGCTCCAAATTTTATGGCATGAAAAATATATAACCATTTTTAGATTGATTCTAAAATAAAGAAAATACTTATGGTATGGTTTTTTAGATTGATTGCAAAATAAAGGAAACACGTATGAATAATAGTTAGGTGGACATTAAATTGAAGGTTGAAATGATATTATAATAGGTAAATAGATATAAATATAAAAAATTATATTCTCTATATCGATGTATACCATTGTTGAATGTTTATCTATTTAATTATGCTAAAGGTGTTTCCCCTATGGGAAAGGCCTCTGTAGACGTTTCTACAACTATGTCAAATTTGACGGTTTGATGGCCGTCTAGACGTTTTCACTTTTTAACAGTTTTTTTCGTTTTGGAAGAGTGGAAAATCTACGTGGAAACATGAAAGTCTGCCCACGGCATGTACTACTCTACACTTGAATCCAATAATATTGCCATTGAATCCTTCATTCTCGTGCGACAAGGGGTTTTACTCCATTGAAGTCATTGCCATATTGTCTTAAGTGAGGAAACAAAAAAACATCCATGTCAGGATGTTCTGAATCCACCAAAACCCACCTGGATTTTAACTATGATCACTGAAAGACCAAAATGCATTGGGGTTTTAACAGTTCATAGAGAAACGTTGCTAAAACCAAATACTCAAACCATTACAATCATCTAAAAGGATCAATCTAGTATCCTTCAAACAAAATTCTTGAATATGTGAGATTTCTCTAATCTGTTTTGTATTCATCTCAGTTGCATTAATGACAAAATGGGTGTCTATATCCTTCCATATGCTATTGACACCAAACTTCAAATTCACTGATTAAACAACAGTTCGGGCTTTCACGAAATTTGGGTATGTCGTCAAATACAGAATTTGGGCATTTACTTTTACATCGGAAATCTGTTTTGTATTCATCGCAGTTTCAATTATGAAAAAATGGGTGTCTGTAAAATCCGACATGGTACTGACATTAAGCATAAAATTTACTGATTTAACAAACATTTGGGCTTTGAACAAATTTAGGCATATAATCAAACATAAGATAACGAAAATTGATCCTACTTAACGTCAATGATAAATATACTAAATAGACGTCAATGGTCAATGGTATACTAAATATGAGAAATTTTGGATGATAAATAGACATCCGTGTAACATTTTAGTTTTTCCTTTTGTTACAAAGCAGAACTAAGGATATATTCAATTTACCAATGATAGTGATGAACCCCATTTATTGTATGTAGTTTTTCCTTTGGTTACAAAACAGAAAACATTGACATCAATGATATCAATTACTTTAAAATATTAATCTAAATGTCTTTCCATAAAACACTCACAATGTGGAAAGAAATTTCATTACAAACCTTTTTATTCCTTGAAATTCGAAGTCGTTTGATCCAAAATAAGTTGGATAGAAAGAGCATTAAGTGGGTCAGATATGAATGTAAAATTCCTGTCCACAAATAATTGTTGCAAAATTGACTTGTACTGTGCACATGCCATCTAAAATAACACATAACTCCATTGCTAAAATAATAATCAGACAAATAATAATTATCAAAACAAATTATAAAATGGTTTTCTTCAGTCCTTACCTCTCATCTGCTCTTCATAAAACCCATGAGGTATGTAGCCAATATAAAGAACATAAGGCTTCTTTACATCACTAACTGTTTGACCTTCTTTTGGCTCTTTTTTCTTTACAGAAAGGGATTGAACATGATCTGTATTATTTCCCTCCAAAGGCTGGAAAAAACAAAAGAAATAATGAGATGGGCAAAACGATAAATTCATTATAGATACAAAGACAAGCAGAATTGCTTCCAATAACCTTTAAAGCTAAATGGCAATAATAGTGCAAAGCTATAATATACACTTGCATTAACATTGTAACTTTTATTTGTTACTTTAGGGTTTTTATGCATACCAAAAAATTACGCATGCCTCGTGCCTCCTATTGCCTTATTTTTCTTATTACCCATTTCTAGTATTCTTCAAGGAATGTACCCTCTTTCCATGCCAGATCGTAATTCGAATCTACCCAATATTACAAGCGATGATCACATGAATATCGGGCATGGCATCATAGAAAACCCAAATGCATTAAAGGGATCTGTTGGAGGAATGAAACAGTCCATGGAAAGTTCAGGCACGCCATGGCTATATCCCCAAATCTTACGAGAGTTACAAGTGAGCGGCCTGAATGAGCTATCATCACACCATCGACCGCCCTTCAATCTCCTAAGCTGCTTGCTATGTTCGTTTTCGAGTACATCGCCAATGCCAAAACATCGTAGTATTAGAGGCGTGAGATGTCGTATTTTGCAAGCTCGTGAATACAATATTTGTGGGCTCTGTCAATGCATTAACGTCTACAGAATTAGGGGAAACAGAAAATTGAGTCCCCCAAATCGATTTGTGAATTGACATAGTTGCATGCGAGATACATATACTACAACACCGACAATTGTTAGCTGGGCTTATCGGCCACTAATAATAGGAAAACAAAAAATAGAGAAAAAAAAACCAAAAAACAAATCTACGAAAATAGTAGGAAAGTGTCATTTTAGCCATCAAATTTGACATAGTCCCATTAATGTCTGCAAATCCATTTCCCATAAGGGGAACACCTTAACCCTTCCTATACAAGCAGTTGACCTCACTACCTTGTCTTTTCCAAAGGCAATAAGAGCCCCAAAGAAAGCCAGAACCATCACAAGAACCCTTATCGATTCATCCGGGGCAAGAACTTTGGAAATAGTAACCCCTTTTGAGGGGAAGACAAGAAAAGATATAACTGATGACGATTACAGTATTCAGGTCATCCCCTTGGGTAAACCATCAAGGGAACAACTAAAGTAGGGAGTGTCTGAAGTTGTAAGCGGTCTTCTACAAAAGGTAGATGAGGATGGAATAACAAAGAAACAACTTAAGGAGCAAGTTAGAGCCTTAAATTCATGTTTGACATATCAACGGGTCCGTATAGCACTTTTAACCAGGTTGATCAGAATCAATCCTGTGTTCGCCTCCTTCCAAGTCATGTATTTCCATCTTTTTAGATGGGAGCACATGAAAATGCCTGAGGATTTGAAAATATACTGGTTTGAAAGGAGGCCTCAGGTCTCTGGGCAGGCAAACCAATTTTCAATGTCCCTTTTTATGCAATGAAGAGTTTGTTTCAAAAGAAATCCCTAAGGAGTCATACATATTGTATGACAAAACCTCCATTGATACAGTGCCTACCATCTCCAACAAAGTGAGTGAATTGGAGAAGAGGGTTCAATTCCTGGAAAAGAAATAAGAAGAAAATGTGCCCTTGCCATCATGTCCATTATCAGCACCATCCTCGAGAGAGGAAGGGTGAAACACACACTCATTCTCCTGTCATCATCTCGGATGGAGAAGAGGACCAATCTATCTCTGCTCACCGTTTGAGGGAAGCACTTTCTTCAGCTCGAGATAACATAGGGCGGTTTGCAACTCAGCTATCCACACGTTTGATGCATTATGCCCCTCGATCTGAATGGGAACTTTGAGGTCCTCAACCAATTCCTTCTCCAAGGGAAAATCCACCCTTTTCAGGAGTGGGAAACATGAACTAGTTCAAAACCTCACATTTCACCCAGTCACCAACCTACAACATCTGCCCCTCTCAACACTTCAAACACCCCTCTTCAGAGCAATTTTGGCACATTGACCCTTCACAAGGGAAAGGGGAAAACAAATTTCTTTTCAATGGTCTGGACCTCCTGGATTGGGTATCATCCCATCAAAATAAAGTCAAGCTTGAGGAGATTATGGGTCACCTAGGATGACCTTGGAGTCATTAAGGAAAACTTTTATGTTCGAGTGGTGATCTATGAGTGGATGGTTGGACTCATCTTATTTTCTCATGGTTTTTGATGGTTTTTATTGGTGTACAAATGGAAAGAAAAAAGTTGCTTCTCCACAATAATTTTGTTTCTCTCCGCTCCATTGCCAACATTACAGGGAAGAAGCAACACCCCATCGTTATCCTCTTCAAATTTCTCCAAATCCAACACCAAATTCATGAAATTAGGGCTCAATGGATTCGTTATGCACTCATCATGTTGCGATTTTTTTTTGATGTCGGTGTGGCCAAAAAAATTGTTTGTGTTGGGCGCGTACATGTCTTTGAATTGGGATGTCATGGCTTGTGGCTTAGAGATGAGCGTATCAATGGATGCTCGGAGATTGACTCCCACTATTGCCACAGTACGATAGGGGAATGTATTAAATACTCCGTGCGGATTCACATCTTTACACGTGGAGTTGGACCAAGACTCCCAACACATTTCCATGGCATTTGTAGCAAAGAAAAACTTGTCTAGGTCGGGGAAATTCTAGGATGAATACGCTTCCAGAGCCATGTCAATTAACATACTAAAACTATTTTGTATTTTGTTTTAGCCTTACAAATGACTGTGTTTTTATACTTCCCGAAAACTTTGAAATCACTACCTAAGCGTATTTTGCATGAAATCACTACCTAAGCATTCTAAGTACACTATACGTCCTCATGTCCCTATCGTGTCCAATATAACATGCATTTTAATTCCAGTTACATTTACTTTTTTCTAACAACCCAATAAAGTCAAGAGCTACAAATTCAAACAAGTATTCACCTTGTCAACATTTTCCATCACCTACTTGCATTTTTAGATATCTCCCTCTATTGTTTCATATGCCTCTTCCCCGACACGAGATTTCTCCTTCTTCCGATTGACATACATGTCATGCTCTTCATAGAGACTTAAATTTCACATTAACTCCTCTATTCCACTTTCCTTTTCTTTTCCCTTCTCTACCCTCAAATGTCATTTTCTACCCCATCTTCCTCTCCCTCCAATTTCACTTATTCACTATATCCTTTTCGGCGTTCACATTGTACATTTCACGTACGATTTTGCTAGTAGAATAATACAATCAAATATATTTATTATTATATGATATTGTTAATAAATTTATTATTTTAGTAGGAAGTTTAGGAGAGGGCTACCCTTCACTCATATGCACCTAGTCAACGCTGGTCAATGCATCATGACCGTCCATTTTGAAATGGACGGTCATGATGTAATGACCAACATTGACTGAGGTGCACATTGAGTGAAGCTTAAGCTGGGCCAGTGGTGGAAGGTTACGGCCGATATAGTTATCTAAAATGTATGTATCTAAAAAATATCAATGGGCATTAGTTTCAAGTTATATATTTTAGATTTTACATTGATAAATAATTCTATTGCCTTTCCAAAAACAATGGTGACAACATCGATTTAATTACACTAAAGTGTGATACTCTAAAATATTTTTTTAAGACAAAAATAGCTCCAAATTCCATGATATAAATAAGATATACACAAATTTTAAATTGGATTTTTAGAATAATAAGAAAAAATTTATAAGTGAGTATGAAATGGAAATCATGTTTAAGGCTCAAATCACATTATAATTGCCATGAATGTATTTGAAATTTTATTTCATAATTTTATTTACATTGTAGAATGCCTATCTACACATACATACATACATACATATATATATATTATTGTTATTTAACCGTGAATAATAATATATAACGTATATTGTTGTTGTTTAACCATGAATAAAATAATTTTGGAACATCAATTATATAAAAGAATAGTACACATGTATTTATATAAACATGTCCTTTCATATACATTTTGCATTGTCTCTTTGTAATGGTCTATTTTCCTCTACTATTTTCATATACATTTTGCATGTCCTTTCATATGTTAGCCATGTTTAAATTATGTGTCTACTATTTTCCTCTTGCATGTATATGAATGAATTCAGGGATATTGACTTATTTAGATTAAATTATGAAGTAGTTGTTTAATTATTTTATCTTGTTGATAGGTGTAATTTTGAATGGAAATTGAGGGGAAGTAGAAATTTGTGTAATAATGTGACATGTCAAATAAATGGCCAACCTTAACATCGAGTTGACATCATAAAAGATTTTTGTGATGGAAAAAATTATCTAAAACTCATGATATATATAGTACATATCATAGAAATTAGAGGTTTAGTATACCTTTTTCCCATAAACTTTATTGAGCCTAACATAGTGATATATGTAAATTGAAGTCATCTAACATCACCTAAAAATTTAAGAAGAAGAAGATGATACATCTACTCATTAATTAACAAAATTATAATATGACAAATCTTATATAAAATTCTTCTATAGTAATCAAATAAATATATTTAGATATATAAACTACACATATTTTGAACCAAGTTTCATTCCTTAATCATTTTATATAGTATATATTATCCAAAGAAAATAAAATACTATTATAATCTTAGGGTCTAGAACACAACAATTTACCAAGAAATTATCTTAACTTAATTTATATGAACAAAGAAATCACAACAACTCAACTAAAAATAAATAAAAAATAAAAGATTAATACATTTACTCATGGATAAAACAATTATATGACAAACCTTAAATAAATGCCTCTATATTAATACATTTACTCATGGATAAAACAATTATATGACATGAGAGAGATGGTTTTTTTTTTTTTAGGCTTCAAATAATATATTAAATCTGTTTCACTTTGTGACATGATATGGAGAGTAAAAATTTTAGCTTTGGCTTTGCCTTTCATCTTCTGCTTGCCAAATCAATATTGTCGATCCATCTCTATACCCTATTTAAATATTTAGTTTATATCGGTAAGTATATAAAATATGGTATCTCTTTTAAGAAAGGGGATTATGGCCTGACAAACAAGACAAGCTGCTTAGGGCACCAACATTTAGGGGCGTTACTTTATATTATTTTACTATGATTTTTATGAAGAGTAGATTAATATATTAGTTCCATATATACTAGTAGCGAGTTAGTGTCCAACCTTACATAGCAATTCGCTTCACATTATTCAAAATAAAATTAAAATTACATAAATGTATTGAGAATAGGATATCGAGGAGTCCTCAAATATTTATGTAAGTACATTTGTTGCAGGATTCTTAAATTTAATTCATACTCGCATATTTTTCATACTTTGTATTGTTTTGAAGTCTTAGAAGTTTTTGTTGGAGGATATAAAAAGGCAAATATGTAAAGAACGTGGAAAAAATAGTTGGGAAATATATGAGAAAATCAAGATTATAATAGACTATATGTTAGAGAATTAACTTGGGATTTTAGGCACTAATAGGTACAAAAAAAAATATTATGAAGTTTTTCTCGAGACGGTAGAGGCATAAAATATCAAGTAAGACAATATTTGATCACAGTTAATTTTTTTCTACTCTAGATTTTTTTATTTATAGAAGGCGGTAGTTTTAGTATTGCCTAGGGCACTCATAACCCTTAATTCAGCCTTGTCTACTCACTTGAGGAAATATATGTGGTGTTGTAGGTATCCTCTATCTATAGCCAAACTTTCATAGCACTATGTCAACCTGTATTACTCTATAAGAAAATCACCTATGCCAACTATGTAATACTTAGTGTAGGTCTAATATAACGCCGCTAAAAAAGGCTGACGGCAGCTACGACAACGACGGCGGCGGCGATGGCGCCGCGCCACAAATATTCGACCCGAAAATGCGACAATTTTTTTTTTTTTGCAAATTATTTTACTTCGAGTTGTTTCCACACGGCTCGATGGGTTTAGCTTATACGTGTACCACCAATCAAGGTTATAAAATGTCAAACCACTCCTAGCGAGCTGGTCAAATAAATTCGATGAGCTTTATTGGAGACCAAACTACTCCACACAACTCGGCGAGTTATAAACTACATTGGGCGAGTTCTTTATTTCCTCGGCGAACTCAAAGGCATTAACGGGTTCAAATGTGGAGGAACGAGCCGCTTATGGGCTATATTATTATTCCACATGGTGATACTAGATTAAAGAGGGGTATTTGACCATTGACTTCATTTTCACTTAATGGTCCATTGAATAAGAGGATATAGGGACGATGGTAATTGCATATATTACAATTTTATTGATTTTTTTTTGATATAATTTAACCTATACTTGCAGAGATATGTTACAATGATAAACCAAATATTGCTATTTTGTTGACTCATTAGAAATCTTTTAATGTATGTTCCTAGCTATCTCCTTGGAGGATTAAATGCTTCTAATTTAAGTGATATATAAATATATATGTATAATCAAAATTTTCACTTAATTAATTCTATATGCTTGAACATACATTTGAAATTTGGATCCAAGGAATAAGAGCCAAATAGGGGGAAAGGTGTTTCAAACTATGTTTAAATCTTGTTGGTTGGGGCGGTGGAGTCCATCAACCAACTGTCATAATTAAATGACTCCTTGCCTGGCGTGTCAATTTACACCTGCTGAGCCGCTCAACTCACTAGATTTGCAAATCTATTAACTGCAAGGTCATCCCAGTCGGCCTGCTGCTCCCTATTGACTGGCTGCGTCGAAGAGAGAAGGAGGGAGTGCTGGATGTGCTTCAAACACGCGAGACAAGTTGGGTGCGTTGAACTACTCTGGCCGTGCATACCCCTTTGTTAGGAAGGTAGGAGGAGATGATGCAGGCGGTAAAACAACCCAAAAACGTGCTACTACCCTCCCAATGCGTGCTGCGATGGGTGTTCTCGCCGGAATCCATGGCCGCCACTTTGCCGCTTTCTCATTTGTCATTGGCCGCTAAAAGAAAATGGAGGTGGATCTGTTTAGATCAGAAAATATATGAAACAACACTTTGTTTTACAATCAAACAAGCACTTCCATGTGACCCCCACCCATTTATTAACAGGCTGCTTGCAAGTTTTGTTATTCATTGGGGATCAAGCGTGGAACATTGCAGATTTGTCAGGTTGCAAACTTGTTTGACATGGAGCATGGAGACTTGGCCGACCTATGTGGTAAGAAGCATAGCGAATACCGGTGAAGGATCGAAGCAACCAGCATCCAAACACAATCACGGTTTGTTTAGCGACCTCGATTTTATACGAGACTTGTAGCATCGACCAAGAGAAGAGAAACCACGACTGTATTGTTTGCATAAAAGGAAGAATTTGGCGGTGACACATTGTTTATTTAACTGTGCATGGTTTTGTTTTTGTCATTGACGATCCGTGTGAATTTTTTTATATACACTAATATTAATATAATTCAATAAGGATAAATCCATTAGCTTGGGCATTACTTAGATATCAATTATATTGAAAGTATTAGTTTCCTAATAAATGAGAGGTGGGTAAGGAACTAACTAAGCTTAGAATTTTTGCGTTAAAACCTCTTTCTACATATTTTAATAGGGATATTTGTATGAAATTTCAAGCGGATTTGATCTCCTTTTACAATTTGCAAATATATTTACAATGGTTTCTTAAATGAAGAAGCATAATAGAGCTAGAGCCTAGATGATTTCATGGTTATATTGAAGGCTATTTAAAAACTTAAGTCCTTTCTTCAATAATACAAGAAGAGGAAATACACTAACATTCCACTTTTCAATACATCTCCTTTTAAGCAACAAAATGAGATCTAACATGTATATTCTTTTGTAATTTCTTCCCAACATTCCACAAAAGAATTCAACCACATTTCCAATAAATTTTAGAGTAAGAAATACTATCATTTCAATGCAACTTTTCCTTCCAAATCTTTTTACAACATATCCTACTTCATGTGGAAACAAATTTGCAATAATGGAAGCTAAAGAAAGCAAAGCAATATTACATTTTTCCTCCACTCAAGGTGGGTAAATACATGATGTTTTTACATTGTCAACAACAAGGTTCTTGTGCTCCAAGGTGTTCTTCATCCATGCTCCAAGTTCCAAGTATTTCAAATCACAACCAAGATAGGGGGAGAGGCAACACTCTCCTCCATCAATGGAGAAGAGAAGATCTCCCCATTGACCCCTGAGCCCCAAACACAACACAATGAAGGGTGGTCTCCAACTCAAGGCAACAATACTTGCTTCCACAATACAATTTCTTCACAACATTCAAAGCTAAAAATAGAAGAAACAAGAGACACACAAATAACACCAAACATTTCACAACAAGGCTTTCATCCAAGCCAACAAGAGAAGGAACTATGGGAAAGTTTTCCTTATGCCTCCCAATTGAGATGAGATGCCCATCCAAACCCTCCACAATAAAACTCAAGCCCCTATGACTCTTATGCCTCCCTCAAGTACCCCTTTTTCCTCCCATACTCTTATGCCTCCCTCCTCTTATGGCTCCCTCAAGGACAAGGTAAGAATGTGAACATTCTTACCCAAGATGGGCATCCCTCTCAAACTCCCTCCACAATATCCTATTCTACTCTTATGCCTCCCTCATGAGTTTTCCCATAGACCTCTCCTACACTACACATTAAGCATTCTATCCATTTTTCACAATACACAAAAGTAAACATACATTTTCCACAAATTTAAGCATAGAAACAACAACAATAAGAAAGCAAAAAGGGAGAAGGTTTCCTACCTCTCCATTGGAGAAGCCTAAACCAAGAAGCTTTGTCCAAGCTCCCTCCAAAACAATCCAAGCATGCAAGTCCAAGCTCCTTCTTTTTCTCTTTCCCCAATTCTTTCCTCTCCCAAAGAAAATAAAAGAAAATAACTCCTCAACAAAAACCTCCAACCCCCTCAACAAGAGAGGAAGTTTCCATAAATAGACAAAAGGGAAGGGTGAGGGTGATGTGGCTCCATGTAGGATGCCACATCACACATCCTCAAGACCACCTCCCATAGTCAACTCAACTCCCAAAACACAATAAATGGGTGGTTGGGTTGAATGACATCTCTCTTCCACATCCATCCCTTCCCATGTGTCTTAAGGCACAATTAAATGCAAAAAGGAGACAAGTGCACTCCAAAGTCACATTTCCCTTCCCAAAACAATAAATAATCCCCTTTTTGGCTTCCCAACCCATAGATATGGTTGGTAAGGGGTTTTGGGAAGTGTGGGACAAGTTCAACTTGTCCCACAAGTCCCCCAAAATTGCCCTAAATCTCAAATTCGAGATTCAAAGGATTTGGAGTGGTCAACACTCAAAACAAGCATTCAATACAAGAGGAAAACACAAGGCTCAAGGAGCCAACCATCAAAATTAATTACACCCACTAGACTTCCCTCCAAAACTTAAAAATTAAAACAAGATGTTAATTTAATCTAAACATACTTAGCAAAAGAAATTTAAAAAAAAGGATATCACAAATAAAATCACCTACTAAAGTAAGTTAAAACAAGTAAATAAAATTCTTAACCCCTTGGTCACATTAGAAAATTTCCCCCTCATGGAAATTTTTTCTTAACAACATAAAAAAAACAAAAGTAACACAATACAATTCACTAGTTGCCTTGACGACCAAATGTTGTAACCACCCGACATCCTGTTGTGTTTGGTTCCCAATCCCCCTCATGGTTGTGATCATGTTGTGTTTCCTGCAAAATGCAAAATACCTCCTTCGGCCTTGCGGCCATGTCAAAATGTCCAAAATAACCATATGCATGAAATTTATTAACATCTATATGTAATTCAATTATCCATTATTCCAAGGTTTAAATCACAACTTAATTATGCATTTCATCATTATCCAAAGTTATAGTAATGTAAATTCAACAACTACATTCTATTTAACATGGCGAAGAAATCCAATGTTAGAACACATGCAATATATCCATATAAAAATAATATCAGTATCCAATAGTCTGTCCATGAGCCAATGTAGATCATACTAAAACAAAATCCAATCATAACCCAAATGCGTCTACTCACAAAACATCATGCTAATCAACGTAAGTATAAGTCATGTCCATATCCAAAAGTCTGCATAACTCAAAATGATAATCAACTAAGTGTCATAGGGAAGTGGGCATTACATCCCCCTCCCCTTAGACTAGACTTCCTCCTGGAAGTCACTGAAATAAGTGTGGAAGGCCCAGAGCTCGCATGATGATGTAGCATCCTCCCAAGTAAAGAAGCAATCTCATCGTACTGTCCCATTGGACCCGAACACGATCAATCTCTCTGCCGCGCGAGGCCCATGGTCTGCGATCTAAAATGCGCACGGGCTCCACCATCACCACGCCCCACGATCCTGCACTCCGCAATGCAGTCGATCTAGCACATGAGAAGGATCGAAATATATCTCCTAAGCACGAAACATGAAAAACATCATGGACGCGCGATAAGCTAGGTGGCAATGCTAACGATAGGCCAAGGGACCAAGGCGCTCCAAGATCTCAAAGGGACCCACAAACCTAGGAGAAAGCTTAGAACCTTTTCCGTAACGGATAGGGCTCTTATGTGGTCTGACACGAAGAAACACCTTCGTGCCTACCTCAAAGCTGCGATCTACGTTCTATCTTTGGTTTACATACTTCTTCCTGTCTATCTGTGCCTCTCCCGATCTCTGTCTGATCAAGGTAACCTACTACTCCATGTCCTGTAATAATGCTGGCCCAAGGGAAACCTTGTCCTCAATCCTGTCCCAACTAAGAGGTGTCCTACACTCTCTGCCATATAATGCCTGAAAAGGAGCCATGCCTATAGAACTCTGGAAACTATTATTGTAGGCAAACTCCACCAAATACAGATATTCCTCCCATCTCGATTGGTGATCCATCACGTACATCCTGAGCATATCCTCCAAAATCTTATTCACCCTCTCTGTCTGTCCATCTGTCTCAGGGTGATAAGCTGTGCTGAAATTAATCCTCGTCCCGAGGGCATACTGCATGGTGGTCTAGAAATGGGAAGTGTACAAAGGGTCGCGGTCGCATATTATCTTCCATGGAATCCCATGTAGTCTGACAATCTCATCAAGATATACTCGTGCCACCGCACTAGCCGTATAGGTAGTATTCACTGGGGAAAAATGAGCTAATTTTTTCAATTTATCCACCGTGACCATGATGGCGTCGTGGTGGTATCTCGGCGTCGGCAACCCAATGATGAAATCCATAGAAATGGTGTCCCACTTCCACTCGGTATAGCGTGAGGATAGAGAAGGCCATTTGGATGCGATGCTCGGCCTTCACCCTCGGAACTCTAAACGGTATGGGATACAAATGAGGCTACATCTCTCAGAAGTCCTCTCCAAAAATACAAGCTGTCTCGGGGTGGCGTGCATATTCTTCACCCGGGATGGGCTGAATAAGGTGCACGATGAGCCTCTGTCAAAATGTCATGTCTCAAGCCTCCATCTCTAGGAACATATATTTGACCTCGTATGTGAGAAGACCATCTGCCTCTAATGAAAATCCATCAAATCTCTCCTCGAGGGTCTACGAGCCTCGATCTCTGCTCTGGTTGCAAGGTAGAAACTATCTGAGGAAGCTACCGTAAGATCCTACTCCACAAATCTATGCCCTTGAGGTGGCCATAGCCACATGTCTCCGCCTACTCAAGGCATCTGCAACCACATTCTCCTTCCCTTTCACATGCTCTATCTCCATGTCATACTCACGAGTAACTCCATCAACGCCGCCGACGAGCGTTGAGATAGGAGGCTGCGTGAAGAGGTGGCGAAGACTCAAGTGATCGATCACGAGTGTAAATCTCGGCCGAGAAGAAAATGTCTCCACCGCACTAAGGCATGTACCTGCTTTGCTTTGTAAGCTCAAGGTCATGGGTCGAGATAATTAAGCTCATAATCTTTGAGCTTACGGGACTCAAAGGCAACTCTCTACCCTCTGCATTAACACACCTCCAAGTCCGCCAAGGAAGCATGCATGCAAACGTAGAACTCACCACGAGGATGCAGCGCTGCAAGAATAGGTGCTCTCATAAGGCATTCCTTTAGTGTCCTGAAGGCCTGCTCACATCTATCTGACCATAAAAACTTCTTCCTTTTCCGTTGAAGAGAAGTGATGGGGTGCGCAATCCGAGAAAAGTCCTGAACAAACCTCTGTAGTACCTGCTAGACCCATGAAACTACGCACCTCGGTCACACTAGTGGGTGTTGGCCAATCCATGATGGCTCAAATCTTGGAAGGATCGACTACGATACCTTCCCCAAAAATGATGTGGCCCAAATATTGCACCTCTGTCTGAAAGAACGCACACTTCTCCAAGTTCCCATAAAGGTGCTACTCACGAAGACATTGAAGAACCTGGTGAAGGTGCTCCTCGTGCTCCTCACGTGTGCGTGAGTAAATCAGAATGTCATCAAGGAAGATGAGCACGAAGCGGTCAAGGAAGGTCCTGAATACCCCATTCATCAAACTTATAAACACTGCGGGGCATTCATCAAACCGAAAGGTACCACTTTGTGAACTCGTAGGGCCATATCTCGTGCGGAAAGCAGTTGTCTTGTGAATATCGTCTTCGTAATCACGAGTGATGGTATCCTGACTTAAGATCTATCTTAGAGAAAACTATAGCCCCCTTCATCTGATCAAACAAATCGTCAATGCGTGGAAGGGGGTAACGATTCTTGATCGTTACCTTATTCAGCTGACGGTAATCAATACACAACCGAAGAGATCCATCTTTCTTCTTCACGAAGATCACTGGTGCACCCCAAGGGGATACACTAGGGTGGATTAGGCCTTTCTCCAGAAGGCCCTCAAGCTGCAACTTGAGCTCACATAACTCAGGAGTAGTCATCCGATAGGGTGCTCGTGAGATAGGCTCTGCGCCTGGAACAAGATCTATATGGAAGTCGATCTCACATGGGGAGGTAACCCCGTTAGCTCCCCCAGAAACACATCAGTGAACTACGATAAGATGGGATGGTCATCTAGGGAAGGTCCTCTGGACTCATCCTTTGATCTGTCACTGACCGTAATAGCAAACATCTGACAACCCTGTCGCGCACATCGCTTAAGCTGCATAGCGGAGATGGTGCGAATGGAAACAACCCTCCTAACTCCTGATATCACTGACTCTACTCCAAGATCATCTATGCAAGAAATAGTCTTATGGTAACAATCCACTCTAGCTCTGTGAGCAGACAACTAGTCCATACCCAAAATGACGCCATAAGATCCTAATGGAAGGATTTGAAGATCAGAAGTAGTGGTGAAGGGTCCCAAATCCACTACACACTCCTTAACTAAGGAGTCTACAGAAATCTTGGCTCCAAAAGCCATCTCAACGTCCCAACTACGGCCCTGCCTAACTGCCACCACCTACTGATGCTCAACTAAGGATGGTGCGATAAAAGAGTCGAGAAGAACGAGAATCAAATAATATAGAGGTGGAAATACCACCAACACTACCTGTCGTCTCAATCACAGTACTCTGATGCTCAACTGGCGGTTCTCGACCGCTACGTAGATCCGATGACTCGTGCCATATCTCCAACAGTAGGCTCTGAGATCTGTGTCTTACCCTTGCTAGGGTTATGTGGGCAATCTCTCCAAAGATGTCCAACAACACCACAACCATAACATCATCTGCTTGGTCCTCTCCGGTGGGAAGCGGCTCAGTGAGTACTCTAGACGGCGAGATACGAGATCGATGATCCGGCTATGGACTGTTGAGGTCTCTGCTAACGAGCTCCTGGACTAAGCTCTCGGTGCACCTTGTGTCCTGATGGGACCCCTAGGAGGAGGCCCCATACTACGTCCTCTCTGTGCATCGAATCTCTCGAGGAGGTCGGTAAGGTGGGCGAGTCTGCTGCTTGCTTCTTCTTTGTGGTGACTTTGAATGAAGCTTGCCCTGAACTCTGTCCACCCCTGGAGGAGGAAGGCCGGACCCCTTTGACGTCTTATCTGCATCTGCTGGATACGGCTCCAAACTTTGTCTCTAGCTTTTGTGTCTTCCCTCGTGTCTCCTCTGCAATATAGGCCTTCTCCACGGCCTCTGCTAATGTCTGCTGGGCGAAGTGAATGTGCACTGCGCCACCTAGATCCAAGTTCGGGCCCGGATAAACCTACGAATCCATATACTGCTCATCCTGCATATAGTCGACGTCTTTGGAGTAGGTCCAAAATTGACTCTCATACTCGCCATTTCTCTTGTCATCGATGCTGCGGAGGTCATGAAACTCGTCTATCCCTTTCTTGAATAAATCTCACAGGTAAATACTGCTCTGAAACACTCCTCAAAGCAGCTCCCGAGGTAATCATCTCTGAGTCGACATGGAGCTTCTGCTCCTCGGTCCTCCACCAGACTCCTGCTCCATCCTTCAGAAGATGGATCGCAACACGAGCTTTCGTGTTGCTACTACAAGGACAGAGCTTGAAGCATCCGCTCAAGCTCACCAACCGAGCCTCTGCACGAAAACCACTGTATCACCCCGAATAGTGAGATGGTCGTAGCTTCAGGATCTCCCTGATATGGTGCTGCAAAGTGACGTATGATGAATCCCCTATCAGGGCTCCGAGACCTGTCCCTATGTCCTGAGATCCTGTCCCCATGTCCTCTCTGTGGTGACTCTGCCCTAGCCGACTCCGCACGGAAGTTCTTTGCCCTGTGCTCCTCGCTGTGTCGAGGGGATGCCTAAGCATCTACTGATGGCTCCAAGCTATGTCTAGCAAGTCATCCTCCCAAGGGCTCTCCGCGTATAGCGGCATTGACATCTGGAGTGTACGCAAAATTTGAGGTAGAAGGGTTGCTACGGCGGTGGTATGTCTCGGTCTATGAAGAGACCCCTCACCCAATCCGCGCCTCCTGCACAGATCAAGGTGAGAGTTAGTTCATTGTTCTAGGTCTTGAGCCAGTTTTCTAAATTTTCTTGTTTCTATAATTATCAACATTATGGCTTTATATTTTAAAAGTATTAGCTCTGTACTAAGTTGAATGTTCCTGCTTTGCGTTTTCCTGCATGTGCCCAAGGGTCCTAGCTTTGAACCCCTGGCTCTGATACCAAAATGTAACGCTGCTAAAAGACGACGACGTATTCTGACAACGGCGGCGAGCGATGGCACCGCGCCACAAATATTCGACCCGAAAATGCGACAATTTTTTTTTTTTTTGCAAATTATTTTACTTCGAGTTGTTTCCACACGGCTCGATGGGTTAAAAGCCTATACGTGTACCACCAATCAAGGTTATAAAATGTCAAACCACTCCTAGCGAGCTGATCAAATAAATTCGATGAGCTTTATTGGAGACCAAGCTACTCCCCACAACTCGGCGAGTTATAAACTACATCATGGTAGGCGAGTTCTTTATTTCCTCGGTGAACTCAAAGGCATTAACGGGTTCAAATGTGGAGGAATGAGCCGCTTATGGGCTATATTATTATTCCACATGGTGATACTAGATTAAAGAGGGGTATTTGACCATTGATTTCATTTTCACTTAATGGTCCATTGAATAAGAGGATATAGGGACGATGGTAAATGCATATATTACAATTTTATTGATTTTTTTTTGATATAATTTAACCTATACTTGCGAGAGATGTGTTAAAGAATGATAAACCAATTATTGCTATTTTGTTGACTCATTAGAAATCTTTTAATGTATGTTCCTAGCTATCTCCTTGGAGAATTAAATGCTTCTAATTTAAGTGATATATAAATATATATGTATAATCAAAATTTTCACTAAATTAATTCTATATGCTTGAACATATATTTGAAATTTGGATCAAGGAATAAGAGCCAAATAGGTGGAAAGGCGTTTCAAAATATGTTTAAATCTTGTTGGTGGAGCGGTGGGTCTCAACCACCAAGCTGTCATAATTAAATGACTCCTTTGGCGTGTCAATTTACACTATCTGAGCCGCTCAACTCACTAGATTTGCAAATCTATTAACTGCAAGGTCATCCCAGTCGGCCTGTTGCTCCCTATTGACGGCGCGTGGAAGAGAGAAGGAGGGAGTCTTTGGATGTGCTTTGGCATGCGGGACGCATAGGTGAGGGCGCATTGAACTACTCGGCTGCGCATACCACTGTTAGGAAGGTAGGAGGGGATGTTGCGAGGCGGAAAAACAACCCAAAAACGTGCTCTACCCACCCGATGCGTCTTTGCGATGGGTGTTCTGAGAAATCCATGGCCGCCTGTTGCTTCTCATTTGTCTGTGCGCACAGAAAAAAGAAAATGGAGGTGGATCTGTTTAGATCAGAATATATATGAAACAATACTTTGTTTTACAATCAAACAAGCACTTCCACGTGACCCCCATTTATTAACAGGGTACTTGCAAGTTTTGTTATTCATTGGGAACAAGCGTGGAACATTGAGGTGGATTTGTCGGGTTGCGAAACTTGTTTGACATGGAGACTTGGCCGACCTATGTGGTAAGAAGCATAGCGACTACCAGTGAAGGATCAGAAGCAACCAGTGTCCAAACACAAACACGGTTGTTTAGCGACCTCTGATTTTATACAGACCTGTAGCATCGACCAAGAGAAGAGAAACCCTAACTCGTATGCAAAGGAAGAATTTTGGCGGTGACACATTGTTTATTTAATCGTGCATGGTTTTGTTTTGTAGTATGATCCATGTGACATTTTTTTTTATACACTAATATTAATATAATTCAATAAGGATAAATCCATTAGCTTGGGCATTACTTAGATATCAATTATATTGAAAGTATTAGTTTCCTAATAGATGAGAGGTGGGTAAGAAACTAACTAAGCTTAGAATTTTGTGTTAAAACCTCTTTCTACATATTTTAATAGGGATATTTGTATGAAATATCAAGCGGATTTGATCTCCTTTTTACAATTTGCAAATATATTGACAATGGTTTCATAAATGAAGAAGCATAATAGAGCTAGAGCCTTGATGATTTCATGGTTATATTGGAGGCTATTTAAAACTTAAGTCCTTTCTTCAATAGTACAAGAAGGGGAAATACACTAACATTCCACTTTTCAATACATCTCCTTTTAAACAACAAAATGAGATCTAACATGTATATTCTTTTGTAATTTCTTTCCAACATTCCACAAAAGAATTCAACAACATTTCCAATAAATTTTAGAGTAAGAAATACTATCATTTCAATGCAACTTTTCCTTCCAAAACTTTTTACAACATATCCTACTTCATGTGGAAACAAATTTGCAATAATGGAAGCTAAAGAAAGCAAAGCAATATTACATTTTTCCTCCACTCAAGGTGGGTAAATACATGATGTTATTTACATTGTCAACAACAAGGTTCTTGTGCTCCAAGGTGTTCTTCATCCATGCTCCAAGTTCCAGTATTTCAAATCACAACCAAGATAGGGGAGATCAATGGAGAAGAAGACACTCTCCTCCATTGACCCCCGAGCCCCAAACACAACACAATGAAGGGGTGGTCTCCAACTCAAGGAAACAATACTTGCTTCCACAATACAATTTCTTCACAACATTCAAAGCTAAAAATAGAAGAAACAAAGAGACACACAAATAACACCAAACATTTCACAACAAGGCTTTCATCCAAGCCAACAAGAGAAGGAACTATGGGAAAGTTTTCCTTATGCCTCCCAATTGAGATGAGATGCCCATCCAAACCCTCCACAATAAAACTCAAGCCCCTATGACTCTTATGCCTCCCTCAAGTACCCCTTTTTCCTCCCATACTCTTATGCCTCCCTCCTCTTATGGCTCCCTCAAGGACAAGGTAAGAATGTGAACATTCTTACCCAAGATGGGCATCCCTCTCAAACTCCCTCCACAATATCCTATTCTACTCTTATGCCTCCCTCATGAGTTTTCCCATAGACCTCTCCTACACTACACATTAAGCATTCTATCCATTTTTCACAATACACAAAAGTAAACATACATTATTCACAAATTTAGCATAGAAGCAACAACAATATGAAAGCAAAAAGGGAGAAGGTTTCCTACCTCTCCATTGGAGAAGCCTAAACCAAGAAGCTTTGTCCAAGCTCCCTCCAAAACAATCCAAGCATGCAAGTCCAAGCTCCTTCTTTTTCTCTTTCTCCCAATTCTTTCCTCTCCCAAAAGAAAATAAAAGAAAAGAACTCTTCAACAAAAACCTCCAACCCCCTCAACAAGAGAGGAAGTTTCCATAAATAGACAAAAGGGAAGGGTGAGGGTGATGTGGCTCCATGTAGGATGCCACATCACACATCCTCAAGACCACCTCCCATAGTCAACTCAACTCCCAAAACACAATAAATGGGTGGTTGGATTGAATGACATCTCTCTTCCACATCCATCCCTTCCCATGTGTCTTAAGGCACAATTAAATGCAAAAAGAAGACAAGTGCACTCCAAAGTCACATTTCCCTTCCCAAAACAATAAATAATCCCCTTTTTGGATTCCCAACCCATAGATATGGTTGGTAAGGGGTTTTGGGAAGTGTGGGACAAGTTCAACTTGTCCCACAAGTCCCCCAAAGTTGCCCTACATCTCAAATTCGAGATTCAAAGGATTTGGAGTGGTCAACACTCAAAACAAGCATTCAATACAAGAGGCAAACACAAGGCTCAAGGAGCCAACCATCAAAATTAATTACACCCACTAGACTTCCCTCCAAAACTTAAAAATTAAAACAAGATGTTAATTTAATCTAAACATACTTAGCAAAAGAAATTAAAAAAAATATCATCACAAATAAAATCACCTACTAAAGTAAGTTAAAACAAGTAAATAAAATTCTTAACCCCTTGGTCACATTAGAAAATTTCCCCCTCATGGAAATTTTTCTTAACAACATAAAAAGAACAAAAGTAACACAATACAATTCACTAGTTGCCTTGACGACCAAATGTTGTAACCACCCGACATCCTGTTGTGTTTGGTTCCCAATCCCCCTCATGGTTGTGATCATGTTGTGTTTCCTGCAAAATGCAAAATACCTCCTTCGGCCTTGCGGCCATGTCAAAATGTCCAAAATAATCATATGCATGAAATTTATTAACATCTATACGTAATTCAATTATCCATTATTCCAAGGTTTAAATCACAACTTAATTATGCATTTCATCATTATCCAAAGTTATAGTAATGTAAATTCAACAACTACATTCTATTTAACATGGCGAAGAAATCCAATGTTAGAACACATGCAATATATCCATATAAAAATAATATCAGTATCCAATAGTCTGTCCATGAGCCAATGTAGATCATACTGAAAACAAAATCCAATCATAACCCAAATGCATCTACTCACAAAACATCATGCTAATCAACGTAAGTATAAGTCATGTCCATATCCAAAAGTCTGCATAACTCAAAATGATAATCAACTAAGTGTCATAGGGAAGTGGGCATTACATCTAATCCATCTTTTCAAAGGTCTCGGACAAGTCCTCATCAATAAGTAATGCATCCATCGATAGCTTCTATGGCAAGCTCATCCAAGGAACATCTATATACTAGTATCTCTCTGTACAAAACTAAGTTTAAATCTTTGTATAGATGTGCAATGACATGAGGTTACCAACCAGATCTTCATTTTTTTTACCATTTCTACTATGACTCCCATGAACATTGCTGATAGGTAGTGACCACTCTTGTCAATAAAAATGATGCCGCTAACAAGAGTCATCAAAACTACCCAGGAAAATTCTCAATCATATATTTGTTCAAACGATTTTGGTCTACACCGGGAAGATCGAAATCACCAGTGGCTCACATCACCTCTCCTAATAAATTAGTAGTATAAAAATAGATTGGGTCCTTTGTAATGAGTAGCCTCATAATCTTGTAGACATCCTCTCGTGTAATCGTCATCTCCCTTATCGAGAAGATGAAACGTGTCTGTCTCTAAATTCCATTTCTCGGCCTAGGGCTATCACCGGTGGCCTATCTTCACACATTACTGAGACATCAATATTGTGTAGTATAGGCCCAACTCATCTAAGATGGACCAATCATGTAGATGCATCATCTAAATTTGTAGTAAGGCTCTAGATAGATCCTCTAAGAACTAGATCAAAAGCAACCTCAAATGGTTATTTCAAGTAAATATGGACATATTCCAATGAATCTAGAATCTAGTTTACAAGTTTTGGAAGAAATCTTTCACCATTTAAATTGTGTATATTGGATTCCATTATTACTATTAGTGGATTCCATTGGTAATAATATTGGACTCTAATATTGTCATTATTGGACTCGTAGGAGTTCCAATTTTTCGCTATTCTTTTATTATAATTTCACTATTATTTGATTCCAATTTTGTTGTTTTTGGATTTTCATGAATTTGGAAAAATCATGTTGGGAGTATATAAGGTTAGCGGCCACTTACTATTAAAAGGCATGAGCCTATTGTATTAAGAAAATAAAAAAACTTATAATAAATTCCTGCAAATGCAAGTTTAAAGTGTGGGCCTTGCACTTTGAAAAGGCAAGGCTAGCACTTTCCTCACACATTGAAAGTGCAAGCCTCGATGTAAGGTTAGAGACCGCTAACTATTACAAGGCATGAGCCCCTTAGATTAAAATAAAAATAAAAAATAACAATAAATTCATGAAAAAGCAAGTTCAAAGTGTGAGGTTCACACTTTGAAAGTGGGAGACTCGCACTTTCAAAGTCTGAGCCTTGCACTTTCAATGTGTGAGTCTCACACTTTCAAATTTTATCCTCACACTTTTAAAGTGCGAGGAAGTGCGATCCTCACACTTTCAAATTGCGAGGTTCTCACTTTGAAAGTTATGTACATCCTTTATATTGGCATTGGCCTAGCTTACAATAAAATTACATCCTCACCCTAAAATATCCTTATTAATTATGAGGTGTCATATTTTTGGTGCTTTGTAAAAAAAAATTATGTAAAGGATATAAACTTCAAATGCAATGTCACCCATTAAAAATCAAAATTACTTGAAGATTATTTAATATTCCACTTATAATCTTGGATTTTATGAATTAATCCACATGCCCTATTAACAATTGACATATCACTATTATGGAATAATGTCTAGACCCTTTTTGTTTGATATTATATTAGTGAAATTATTGAAGCAAACTATGGAACTTGTGCCAATTGGTCATTCAATTTTTGGGCTAAAATTGAAAATTGTTGAAGATAGGTGGTAGAAGTAATTTTATTTTAGTTTTCTTATCTCATCCATAGCATTGTAACAACTCAATTATTTTTTTCTTTGATTGTACACGACCTTAAGTTTACTACTTTTTTATTATAAATTATATCTCATATTTATCATTAAAATCCGACAACATCATTGGGAGCTATGTATATCACAAATTCAATTATTGTGAAAGAAAGTATTATTTATGCTTGTAAATTGTTCCATTCTCCATATAAATGATGAGTCACTTACTTCCATGAGGAATAAAATGAAGTAATCCTTAACACAATGCAAGCATAATGATTGTGAGAAACACAATCAAATGTCCTTGGAGATACATTGAACCAATATTGTATGGTTTACATCAATCAAAAGACACATTGTGCCATAATTGTATTATTTGTGAGTCAAGAAATGCCACCATCTTTTACCCAATGATGGACACTGTGAATGACCTACATTTTCTTCACACCCATCTTTGTGGAATATTTATTTTCTCCAATATATTTTCTCAATTCCCCTTCTTATAGCCTAGCCGCATAAGTTGAGTAGATCTTCATGGGGCTATTGAATGGATATCTAACTACCAACCCTTGTTGTTATTGAAGAATTTGATTGGAATATCATCTTCAAAGAATATGAAATACAAATCAATGAACTGTACTTACACAATCCAAATAAATGATCATGATCTAAGAATAGAGTAAAAAAACTCTTGTAGGGTCCAACAAAAGGTATATACATTGTTCCTTGTCTCCTTTCCCTCTACTAACCACATTGGTTGGTAGAATGAATGACTACCCATGCCTAAGAACTCAAAGTCTATATCATCATGCTCTGAGTTATGTGATGATAGTTGTAGCTCACAATAACACAATTGATGTGTCATACACAAGTAGAGGAAAGCATTGAGAAAAGTAGGAGAACATGATTGTGGGATAAATGGTATAGTCACTAGATACCATATTTATTTTCATAGTTAAGTGCCCAAACAAATACGCACTGGATTGGAATCCATTACACATGTACGATCTTCAACCAATGAAATCAACCACCATGAGAGAAAAAAATATTCACATCAAAATATCACTGAAAATATTTCCAGTATACAAGACTACTTACAAAACCGAATAACCTCTTTACAGAGTTGGTAGTATGATAGATCTTAAACTGCTACACATCCAGTTTTGACAACAAACATTGAAGGAAAAACCAAATTTCAAGCTCAAACCTTAAAGAAAGAACAACAAAATAGGCATACATGACATTACTTTTACAAAAGGATGTTTTTATAACAACCATTAGACTATACCACAAATAGTTGATTTTTTCATTAGCTAAGATTAAGAAGAGAAAATAAAGATCTATTTAAGAAATAATGAATTTATACGAAATACCAACTATAATCATAATAAAAACAAGATCTCATTCGTGAAGAAATAAGTGAGAACATTTGGGATAGTTTCCAGTGATATTTGAGATTATTACCTCGACATTTTCAAAGGTCTAGTGGTTGAAAAGTTTCACTTTGGGATGTGGTAAGGTGGCTGCCATGGCTATTGATGCTATGTCTTTCCCTCTACTCCAACAACCAAAAAAACAAAAAATCCTTAAATAAAAATGTTTATAGGAGAGGAAGGAAAAAAGGCAAGTCAAGACCAAAGAAAGCATGGATTTGACATTGGAAACAACACACGAAGGGGTTTGTAAATAACTAAGGTACATTTAAGAAGCCATTGCCCCATCCCTGATTCTCCCAAAACCTCTTGTTGTTTTAAATCATGTTGTACGTTAGAAAAGACATTGAAAATTATAGGGGAGGAGACAAATACCCATCGTCCTTTGGGTCCTCTTGTCTGCCACAAGGCCAAAGTGATAGCCATGGTCATGAACAACATTTGTGTGGTGAGTTTGGTGATGTAATGCCATAATGCACAATGAATTTAGGTAATTGGGATTATTGACCACTAGACTAGTTAATCTATTCCATACAAGACATTATTTTTTTGTTTTTTAGATGTTCTATGAAACTTTTGTGTATTTTCGATAACATAATTAATACCCCTCTCCCACATAAAATATAGACACATGGTCAACAAGTGAATTTTGAATATTTTAGTCTAGTTTAGGTACATGGTTAGCGAGTGAATTTTGAATATTTTACCCTCACTTTAGGGTAATATTGCAAATACCTAAAGTGAGAAAATCTATGGTGTTTAAAGAATTGTTATCCCTTACGCTTCTGAAAAGTCAACCAAATTAGAAGGTTAATATTTTAATGTCCTCTTCTTTTTCCCACAATAGACATACTTACGTAGTTAATTTTTATCTCCTCTAATTTAATTTAGCAAATGGGTGAGAAAACAAGGTGTGGAAATTGGAAATTGGAAGGAAATCTATGAAAGTTGAAAGCATACTATATTGAATGGGAATGGAATTTGTGGAAGTTGGAAGCATCCCATCCCCATTTCTAATTCTCCCATTTGTCTATGTGGGTCACACACTAGGCATGAATCGCACAATGTAGGAAGCGGGTGAAAGGGTGATTCACGACCAAAGAAAGCATGGATTTTCCATGGAAGCAATGCACAAAGGGATCTACACAAAAAATAAGGTATATTTCATAACCAACCATCTCGTCCCCTCAATCCCCAAATTTTTTTGGATTAAATTTTACTATTTGTGAGAAAAGACGTTAAAAATTACAAGGAGGAAACAAATTTAGAGAATTGGGAACAAATATAGCTAGGTGTTTGACCCAGCCTCCTTCTGATACCTCCTGTCACAAGGCCAAAGTGATACCCATGGCCATGAACAACATTGGCATGTTGAGCCTATTGGTACCATGCCATAGTGCACCCCTACGCCTAAGACAAATCTAGTGAATTGTGAACAAATATAGCTAGGCGTTGACCCGACCTCCTTCTCGGTCCTCCTATCACAAGGCCAAAGTAATAGTCATGGCCACAAACAACATTGGTGTGGTGATTTTGGTTGTACCATGCCACACCACACCACCTAGTCACATCGTATCCCCACACCTTACATGGATTTAGGGAATTGGGAACAAATATAGCTATGTGTTCAACAAAGCTTCCTTTTGTTCGTCCTTTCACAAAGCCAAAGTGAAATCCATGGCCACTAATAAAATTAGCATGCTAATTTTGGTGGTTCCATGCCACAACACACCCCGAGCCATAGTATAACCCCCATGCCTATGATAGATTGAGGGGTGGGAAAATTAAGGTTATGCATTGGATCCACCTCCTTTGGTCCTCCTTTCATAAGGCCAAAGTGATAGCCATGGCTATGAAAAATGATGGAATCCTAAGTCCGAAACTACTACTATATTTTTTTTTTCCACAGTGCACCCCCATGACTAATTTTATAGAAAATGAAATCAAATGCATGTGTGAAACTAAAATGGAATTGAAAGACATAGAGGATTTCATTTTCAAGTGTCGCTTGGGAATAATGATAAAAGCTTCATCTACAATTTTTTCAGAATTTAGTGTTGATGACACAACGATGATGGAAAAGTGTTGAGCATCAAGCTCCTAGAATGATAGTGGAAAGAGGATTCCCTAGTGGCTTGAAGTACTATAGGAGCATGACTTATTTGGATCTCTCTAGTAATAGTCTTCTAGGATATTTTTATTTGCTCAAATTTAATAAAACATATACAACTAGTCATCTCGCCATTATGACCATACTCAATCCCCACCTAAGCTCACCTCATTAGGTCAAGATTTTCATATTCCAACATGATATTCTAATCCTAACGACAACTAAGCTCAATATTTATTTTATTGCATTGATGCAACATAATGAACATTTGAGATTAGTGACTACTATGATAGTTATTACCTTGTATATCATTATAATTTTTTATCAATTTCCAATCATTGTGTGGGAGGATATGATCTTCTAAAACAAACTTAAAACACCCCGTGTAAAACATAGGATACACCACCCATGACACCAATTCAATGTCATGGATCGTGACATTAGTAAAGGAAATTAAAATGTGTTATCAATCCAAAATACACACTTTTATTTGGTAAACAATCAAACTTCTAACTTTGGCCGGTAGAATGGGATCTCCTCCGAGTTTTGGACACCTCGGTTTTAGGAGAAACTCTAGAGTGGGCTGATTTCCTTGATGAATCACCTAAGCTTATATTATGGTGGGGTTTCTTAACAAAAATCAAGTAAAAAGGGTGATACACCAACGTTTTGGGACTTATACTTTCACGAAACACACTTAATGAGTGGTAAAGAATTGATAAACTTCATCGCAAATACTATTTGGAAAAATTTGCACTCACAAAGGAATTGACACACTCTTACGTGACTTGTAAAACTTACAAAATAGTTAATTGGAGGTGATGTAAGATTATTTAACATGCAAAGGAATGATATTATTCTCTAAAAGACATTGTAAATTTGTTGTAACACACTTCACAAAACTTTAAATTTGAGGAAAACAATCTTTTATTGATAAAAAAGGTGCACAAGTAAAATAGTTCTACATATAAATCTATAGAATAATGATAAGCCCCCTAACACTTTCTCAATCAAGGTATATGTACTAAACATTCACCCCCAAGATCCAAAAAACTCATACTAAAATTAGCTGGTTGGTTGATTGGAGACAAATCCAATTGTAGCCTTTTGCATGCTTAATTTTAACCTAATTGCACTTAAATACAGTTTTCAACAAAGGTAAGGCTAAAGAATTTCTGCATGAGACTCCAAGGCTAAAAATTTATCATTAGCTATCAATATGTTTTGTTCTACACCATGTTGAAACAAATCCAACATTTTTCGGCATCTTGATTTCCTTCTCTAATACCACTATAATTTACATCCTACCATTTAATGTAATTGTTTGCATGAAATGTGAAATATATATTATATCCATAGTTTTTGAATGTATGAAATGTAAAATAATCAATGAGGAAGATAATGATGTAGAAATGGTGCTTCTGAAAATGGTAAAAATTTCATTGATTAATACAATAGCACTAGTTATGAATGTATCCCTTCTTTGCATATTTGTTTCCATGTTGAACATGGCGATATCAAAATTGAAAAATGTATAAAATTTTCAAGGAGTCCATTGTTTCATCCACTTGCTCTAGACTTAAATGGGGAAAATTATAAAAATTTCAAGAACCTTCTTGTTTCCTCTGATTTCTCTATGTTAACACGTTTTCATGGGTGAAAGTAATCATTTCTTGAATTTTTGAAGGCTTATCAATTAAACCTTCATATTTCGATTCATACCTAATCCGTATTGATAGTTGTCAAAATTATGTTCTTTTTTCTTTTCTTTTCTAAAAATCCACCACAAAAACTTGCACATGTGCATGTTGGAAAAATTAATAATTTACACCAAATAGAAAACCATGAAATATGAAATAACTATATTTATGTGGGTACCTAATTATTTTTAATGTTGCAATAAACCATGAAATATGAAATAACTATATTTATGTGTGTGCCTAATTATTTATAATGTAGCAATAACGATGAAATATTTTGTGTGTGTTCTCGTATATTCATGTTAGTAAAACATAGTTCCTTATGACTAACCTATAAGTATATTTTGGTAACTTAGTGATCAAGTCATGTGAAGGATTCAAAATATGCTACACCCTTAACCTATTTCTTATATTAGGATATGAGTAGCTAACTTGTGGCTTACCATATCATTTTATTATGTCATTTATACTTTCTCATGCTTAGTAGGTCAGCCTTGGTGATGGCCATAACATAGGAATAGTATATATAGGGGATTGTAGGTAGTAGTTTATCATCATTCGAGCATTTGAGTCTTATTATATGGTTTGGAGGTTGCCCCCTCGAAGTGGTGAAGCTATTTTAATTGCATATTGAGATAATTTATCTGAAATATTGTGTTCTTTGGTGTTTTATTGCTTCTCATAATCTGAATTATACAAGTAATTTCATTACAAGTGGTATCAGAGCTGCGATCGGGGCCAAAATTAGGAAAAAACCTAATTTTTAGTTATCACTATATCTTGCTAACAAGAATGATTTTATCCAAGTTGTTTTTACCAGTTGTGAACCATTTTAAGTAATATTCCTAAAACTTTTAGACTTTTTTGATATAGTTTGCAAACGTTATTGCAAATTAAGGTTTTTTCATAAAATTTCTCCCTAGGCTACAATTTGTGGAATTTTTCCAATTTATTTACATTTTGGAAATCTCTAAAAAAACCTATTGATAGTATCATCTTTGTGTGTTTTCCTATTCGGTTAAATTTATATCGAAAACTAAAGCCTATAGTTTGACATCATGGTGGGGCCTTCCACAAGAGCCAAAAAGAATATTGTCACTCTGAGTAAAACCCCAAATAAATATGGGGTAGTGATTGAAGATTTGGAGTCAGAAGGGGTAAATATAGATTCCTTAACACTAGGGTTTACCTCAGTTGATCATAAGGTGATCCAAATTGAGTATGAACTACAAAAATCTCAATATGAGATGGCTTGAAAAGGAGACATAGAACAAATAAATCAGCTTGGATGATATCATTCAACATATAAAGGGTAAATAATTTGTCCCATATCCCCAACTCAACTAAGGAGGATCTTCAGTTCAGAATAATGGGCAAAATAACCATGTTGGATCACTTTTCTAGCCCAATTAGAATCCAACTTATTCACAACCACAGAACATGATGCAAAAAGTGGAGATGCACAAATTTGATGGGAAGGATCCACTGAATTGGATAAATCAAATGGAGAAATTCTTTGAGTTACATAAAACCCCATCAGAAAAAAATGTTACCTTGGCATCCTTTATCTTGAACCAAACCATTTCTTCTCGTATCGATGGTTATGTGCTCGAGAGGCGTAAGAGAAGTGGTCTCAATGTCACTTGACATTTTTATTGAGGAGTTGCAATTGCACTATAGTTTCAATGTTTCAGATAACTACTTTAGTCAATTGGAAAAGTTATGACAAATAGGATCAGTCAAAGATTATGTGCATCAATTCTAGAACCTATCCTTAAGGGTGGAGAATATAATAGAAGAGAACTGAATGAATTATTTCTTGGGGGTCTTAAGGACCACACTAAGCATGAGGTACGTATGTTTAATCCACTCAAGATTTCTGATTCTATTATCATGGCATGTACAAGAGGAAAAAATTATTTGTAGTAGGAGGCAGACTTTCACTAACACCAAAGAATATAGTACCCCTTCCTCATCACTCACTCGGCCAATTAGACTGACTCCTAAACAAATGGAAGAAAAAGAGAAAAAGGATTATGTTTTAAATATGACAACAAATATGGAATGGGACACAAATGTGTTGAGAAGAAGTTGTTCTATATTGAAGGAGGAAATGAGGATGAAGATGAAGCTGAAATTATAGGAGAAGCTAAGGAACTAGTAGAAGATGAAGTAGAGGATCACCAACCTACAATTTCTTGCCATGCATTTTTAGGTATTAGTACTCCTCAAACACTCAAGGTTATTGGCTATCTCAAAAAATAGAAGGTGATGGTGTTGATTGACTTAGGGAGTAATCATAACTTCATAAATAGTAAGTTAGCTACCCACCTCAATTGTTTTATTTACCCAACTCCATAAATTTAAGTTATGATTGCGGATGGTGGGATAGTCAATTGCACAAGAAAGTGTCATAGTATCAAGCTCTCCATGGGAGACTACATGTTAGACTCACCTATGTTTGATATTTCTATGGGAGGGGTAGTTATTATTTTGGATGTCCAATGGCTCACAACCTTGGGTACTATAGAGATGAATTTCCAAGAATTGTTCATGTGATTTCATTCAGAAGGAAGGATAGTACAATTAAAAGGGATGGTAGCTAAGTCTCCACAAATTATTAGCTCTCATCAAATGTAGAAGGTTCTCAGAAAAGGAGTAGATGGATTTGTAGCAAATTTATTTTCCATAGAAGTACAAAATATAGAGTCTTCAATTCCACCCGATCTTGAAAAGATTTTTATGCTCACTTGTCTATTTTTGATGCAATTCCAAAGGACTACCACAAGTTAGGGATCATGATCATGCCATTGGTTGATTCCAAGGAGCCAATCACCTAACATCAGACCATATAGATACCCATATTCCCTAGAAAAGTGAGATTGAGAAAATGGTGCAAGAAATGTTGAAGGCAGGTATCATCAGGCATAGCCAGAGTGCATATTCTTTCCAGTGGTCATGGTACGTAAGAAGGATGAAACATGGAGGATGTGTCCAGATTACCGAGAACTAAACAAGTACACTATCAAAGATAAGTTTCCTATTCCAGTAATTGATGATTTACTTGATGAATTGGATGGTGTTATTTATTTCACAAAATTAGATCTTCGTTCAGGGTACCATCAAATTAGAATAAGAGAGGAAGATGGTAATAAAATGGCTTTCAAGACTCATGAGGGCCATTATTAGTTCTTGGTAATGCCCTTTGGTCTTACAAATGTTCCACAACATTTCAAAGCTTGATGAACACTATTTTTAAGCCATTTTAAGGAAATTTTTATTAGTTTTCTTTGATGACATATTGATTTACAATAAGACATGGGAAGAACACTTGCAACATGTAGATAAAGTGTTGGAAGTTTTCGAGAAATATAAGCTTTATGCAAATCCATCCAAATGTTCTTTTGGTGTACAAAAGGTAGAGTACTTGGGTTACATTTTATCCCATGAAGGTGTCAAATTTGATCCTCTGAAGATCAAAGCTATGGTGGAATGGCCAAGGCCCAAAACTCTAAAAAATCTTTGAGGGTTCCTTGGACTAACATGGTACTATAGAATATTTGTGAGGGGATATGGTAGAATCGCAGCTCCACTCATTGCATTGCTAAAGAAGGACACCTTCCATTGGATAGATGCAACCACTAAATCCTTTGAGTAGTTGAAGGAAGCCATGTGCACCACCCTAGTTTTGGTTACTCCCGACTTCTCAAAAACCTTCATTGTTGAGTGTGACACTTTTGGATCAACATTGAGAGCATTTCTAAAGTAGGATGGAAGACCAATTGCATTTGAGAGTCATCAATTCAAAGGAAAATATCTTCTCAAACCTATCTATGAGAAAGAAATGATCGCTATTCTTCATGCGGTCAAGCAATGTAGGCCCTATCTAATGGGTAGAAATTTCAAGGTGAAAATTGATCATGATAGTCTCAAATACTTTTTGGAGAAAAGGTTATCATCTGAGGAACAACAAAAATGGGTAACAAAAATATTGGGTTATGATTTTGAAATCATATACAAAAAGGGTAAAGAAATTTTAGTAGCCGATGCATTGTCCAGAAGGGATACACCCACAAATGTGTTACTATGTGCAATGTCCATGTTGAAGGCCGATTGGGTAAATGAAGCAAGATTGGAATGGGAGAAAGACAAGGATACACAATCTCTAATACAAAATATCAAGCAAGGATCTATAACATCTAATAAATTTGAGTGGAAAGCTAATACCCTATGGTATAAGGATAGGTTATACTTGTGCAAAGATTTTGAGTTGAAGCATAAGATTCTTGCAGAGCTACATGCATTGCCTATTGGAAGACACTGTGGGTTTTTGAAGACATGTCATAGAATAAAAAGAGAATTCTTTTGGGAAGGACTCAAGGGTGATGTACAAAATTTTGTATCAGAGTGTTTGGTGTGCCAATAGAATAAAGGTGAAACCATTAAGACACCAGGTCTATTGCAACCATTACCAATTCCTAGCCTAGAGATGGGAGGAGGTCTCCATGGATTTCATCACAGGATTTCCTTGTTCAGAGGGTAAGAATGTTATTTTGGTGGTTGTGGATAGGCTCAAAAAATATGCCCATTTTGTGTCCCTAACATCCATGTTCAGCAACCATTATTGTCGCATCTATTTTTTGGAGACAATTCAAAAGCTACATGGAACCCCAAAGATAATTGTAAGTGAAAGTGATCCTATTTTCACGAGTAATTTTTAGACAAAATTATTTTCATGTTTGGGTGCTCAGCGAGCTCATAGTTCATCTTACCATCCTAAAATTGATGGGAAAATGAAAGTGGTTAACAAATGCTTAGATGTGTATGTACATTGTTTTGTATCGGATAAGAAGGAATGTTGGGTTAAATGACTACCACTTGCTAGAATGGTGGTATAACACATCTTTTCAAACCTCTTCTCAAATGACCCCATTTTTAGCATTATATGGTTACCATCCACCATCTATCACTTCTTCCTTGAGGGTGCAAACTAAGGTCAAAGATGTTGAGGAACACATTCAACATCAACAACAGGTTTTGGCTAGTTTGAAGGAGAATTTGGCATTGGCACAAAATAGGATGAAACAACAAGCAGATCAACACCGTAGTGAAAGACATTTTGAAATTGGTGACTGGTTTTTTTTACGTGCATCCTTACAAGAAGATGTCCCTGAAGAAACAAAAAAAGGACAAAAAAATTCTCCTAAATATTATGGTCCTTATCAAGTTCTACAGAAAATTGGAAGTGTTGCTTATAAACTAGAGTTTCCTCAATCTTCACGCATACACCTAGTATTTCATGTTTCCTTCTGAAGAAGGTTATTGGACAAAAATTTACAGCCCAAACAGAGCTACCAGAACTTGATGAGGAAGGAAGAATCATTTTGGAGCTAGAGAAGATTCTGCAAACACGTACTAAGAGGCTGAGAACTAGAGACATTAAGGAATATCTTATCAAGTGGAATAATCTGAGCATAGAGGATGCGACCTAGGAGGATGAAGGTATTCTATAAAGCAACATCCAGATTTTTCAACGTTGATGAAAACGTTGGTTTTAAAGGGAAGGGCATGCTACGCCCTTAACCTATTATTTGTATTAGGATATGAGTAGCCGACTTTTGGTTTACCATATCATTTTATTATGTCATTTATACTTTTCATGCTTAGTAGGTCGGCGTTGGTGATGGCCATAACATAGGAATAGTATATATAGGGGATTGTAGGTAGTATTTTATCATCATTCGAGCATTTGAGTCTTATTGTATGGTTTGGAGGTTGCCCCACAAAGTGGCGAATCTATTTTAATTTCATATTGAGATCATTTATCTCTGCAATATTGTGTTTTTAGTTTTCTATTGATGCTCATAATCTTAATTATACAAATAATTTCATTACAAAATAGTGAACTTTATATGGGTATTTTGTTTCATGAAAAGGGATCTTGAAAGGCAAGATTAAAACATATGAAATCCCAAACTCCTAGTAGTAGTTACATTGTGTTGTATCCACACTAAAAATGTCAATGCAAACACTTAATATCCTAGTAAACATATGCCAAAGTACGATATATTGATGAAAATATGAGGGTGGTTTGTGCACAATGTACTTATTTGGAATTTTTTAGCGAAATAATTTATTAAAGACTTGCGTATTTTAATAAATGGAAATATGCACGCATTTTGAGCAACATGCACTACAACAAACTAAGCCTTTTACCACAAATTTTCAACAATATTTTTGTGGTTATATGGTATTCTAAAAATTAAAATTGTGGAATTGGAATTGTAGCTAATCCACTTTTTTATATATTATTGTAGTTTTTCCACAATTTATTATACCATGGATAGTCCACAATTTATAAAATTTATAGATAATCTCCATTTTTTAAATTGTACATTGTCCACATTTCTTAATATTTGTAACATTTCTACAATTTTTATTTTTGTTAGTATTCCACAATCTTCACAAAAATGTAGTTTTTCTATATATTCCATCTTTGTAGAAATTCCACAATTTACAATTTCTTAACTCTCATCAATATTATTTTTCAACATTTCAACAATTGTTTTCTACAATTATCGATACCACATGAAAATTGTAGGTGGAAGCTACAATTTGATTTCCACAATAATTAATTGTGAAATTATCTTTATTAAAAATGTAGAAATATTACTATTAACAACCATTATTATTTTAATTGTTTAAAATACTTTATAACCACAATACCAAAAAATAATTAAAAATTGTAGATCAAACATAATTTTTATTTATTATATAAATTGTATACATCATATATTTTTACACTTACTAAATTTATCATTAACTTCAAGTATTCTCACACTATTATAGATCAAAAATACCCTTTCTAGTGATGTATCTCCTATCACAGGTTTGTGGCCCTGAATTAGTTAGCACACTTCAATGTTTCAACTCCTCCACACATTGTAATTATTTTATTTATAACAAGTTTAAGCTTCACTCAATATCTCTTATGATCTTCAATCTCTCTTTCCCGATCAGTCATAATGGCATTGATAGACATAAGATCTGATTTCTAAATTTGAAGGATTAAGAAATAAAGGAAGCTATATTCATTTTGGGATTTTTGTTTAAAAGCGGGAAGCACTTGTATAAATTAGAAGTTGCAGACATGTTAGCTTAAGAAAAAAAGATAAATTATCGATTTATAAATCTATGGAATTTTAATAAAATAATGTCAATGGCTAGAGATAATACCCTTGTCTCATGTAATCCGCAATTTGTTATTCTTTGATATGCCATCTGCTGCTATGCTGTTGTCAAATGTGTTTTTGACAATGCACTAAATTCCTGTAATCAACATTCATGTTGATAAGATAAATTTGAAAAACCAAACACGCATGCAATGAATGAAAATCCTCAAAACTATTCATTATCAAAAAATTGATAGGAGCACTTAAAATTTCATTAAAAATACCAAATTGAGAGCTGGAAAAATTAAACTAGATAATAACGCACTCCGTAGAGTAGATTCCAAAGCCTAGACTGTTGAATTCACAATAAATGTAAAGAATGTTTTTTTACCCTTCCCACCAATCCCATGGTAGTATATGAACGACAGTTTCAGACTCAGAGTTATTTAGTACGAAGACATTTTTTACACTGGTTGTAACTAGTAACAAATAATATATTACTGGTGGAAAAAAATCCAAAAACCTATTAATACAAATTTGTGCACCGCCACGCTGCGCCATGTTGTAGATGCTAATTAGAAATCCTTCTTCATTATCAAAGAAACATGACAATAGAATCAAAGAAAGAAAAAGTTGAAGAAAATATGCCTCGTAGCAATATCTTAGCATATCTTCATATAAGTAGTATTGAAGAAATTGGATATGCGCCCTAGTATTCTGGATCTTTGAGATATTCAAAAACGTTAAAAAAGGCATTCTACAGTGATAGTGTTTCTGTGCTCAACACATCATCATTAATCACTATTTATCCTCCTACCTCGCCAACGACACCCCACGTTAATACATTGAATTGTATTCCTAAGGGTAGACAATTAACTATATTCCAAGCCACATACATCATTCAAAACTGCACCCACGTGGAGTAGGTAGGAAATTTTATAATTATTGGAATTTGTTAAATGTGATTAAAATATAAAATTCTCCCATTTATTTTGGAAAATTTTATGGCATTTATATCTTACTGTAGTTTTTCTATTTTGTAACTTCTGCATTCTAATATAAAGTTCCCACTCATGATGGTATCATTTGGATTGTGGGATTTTTTTTTTTTATTAATTTATTAAAATATATATTTTAAATTAGTTTTTATATATTATAAATCAAAAAGTGGTAGGTATTATCTATATTAAATTTAATATTATAAAAAATTGTAGTTTTATATTTCTATGGAAATTTTATAATATCTTAATTTTAAATTAGTTTTTATTATATGTGTATGTGTGGGAGGATATTGAGTGATCTACTCAATCATTCTCATTTAAGTAACATATATTATAATTAATATATATTTTAGGTAATATAATATTATCACACTAATATTATATATTAGTTATATTAATGATTTTTTTGTTAATTTCATCTTAAAATATGATACAATAATGATATATTTTTATACAATTAGATTTTCATAGTATTCTAATTTAAACTTTCTATAATTTTTCTTAAAACATGTAAATATATTAAAATATAGACAATAGAATTTCAATATTAATATAAATTTATATTAGTCTTTTAAAAATATCTCATAACTATAATTTGGTAACTGCATTTTATGATAAATTTTAATTTTATTTTCAAAAAATTGTGGATTTTCTATGAGGAAGGGTTGGATATGTGAGTTCTCTACAAATTATTATCACTATGTGTAAATTGTGGAACATCCACAATACCTAAAAATGAATAAATGAAATTGTCATAGAGATGCCACAATTGTTCTACAATTATTCCAAATTGTGGAAAATTTGTGGAATAATTGTGGTAAAAAAGGCCTATATGTTGTAGTTATGTATGATACCTAAAATAAACCATGCACAAATTCATAAATAGTTTTTCAAGGGTTGTGAATAATGCAACGGCTTTATGTAAATAAATAAATTTGATGCGTGTTTAATTAAAAAACAGTTTTAAATCACTACTTCTCATATATCTACATTCCAATGCTTTTTATATTGGTGCATCTCATTCATCACTAATCAACGATTCCCCATACTCAATAATTATTAAAATTGACCATCTAAGTCTTTTTAATGCAGTAAGCATGTCATACCAGGTTTTTTTAAAAGAGAAGAAACATAAGAGGCATTTCATTTTTTTGATATGCACTTCTTTTTATTTTATATGCATTTATTTTTTAATATTTTAATATGTGCTTCTTTTTACATTTTTTTAATGGAGGTAGACACATTTCATAAATTAATATTTTTATTGGTGAGATGTCCATCTTAGTCATATCTAGTAATAGATAGGGATACAAACATAAATATAATGGAGAATTATATTTACTACACGCAAAAAAGTAATAGCGCACAGATAGAAACCTTATAAAACGAATATATAAAATGTTATCCTTCATCATTCACATTTTGTGCATAAATTTGTTTCTAAATTTTCAAAAACCTAAACGTAAAGCATTAATATGATGCATATCATGGAAGCACGTACATGCAAAAAGTCATTGTATGTACAAAATGAATAAAGTGAAATGGATCTTGGTAATGGTTTGTAAATGTATATATTTATAAAATAAATAAATAATATGATGAATGGAAAAACTTTGATTATTTGGATTTTAATTTTTTTAAATATAATGAAAATGCTCCTTTTTAATCCACCACTCAAGGCTTCATAGAGTAAAATGCATGGATGAAACTAACAATGAAGCATAAATTTGACAAAATATTAAAGAGTCTTATCATTGGATCTCTTTCTTGTAATAAGGAAAAAACAAACTATCTCAACTTTCTACAATAAGTCATGAGAAATATAATCTTGTTGTCTTCCATAAGCTCCACTAGCTATTAAAAATGATAATTCATCTTAATTGATAAGAAAATGGATATTATAGAGTTTTACATACAACACCACACACTTAATGTGTTTCCATTTTCCCAAATCCTATACAATTATGAGGAGTTTAATTTTTTCTTTCATGGATTTATAATTTCCTTTGTATTCTTCTTTGGTATGCATAATAAGAAGATTTTTTTATTGAAGACATATGAATTATATAGTTGTCGGCATCTTTGCGTGGGTATACCTAATGAATTATATAGTTGTCGTTCTTCTTGTATACTAGACCAAGATCCACTTGATCCTTTGAGATATCTCAAGATCCGCCTTGCTACTTTCCAATGACACACTTTGGGTTCCTACATGAACTGGATAGATAGCTTACTACAAAGTTGATATTTGGTCTAGTGTAGATCAGGTAAATGAGACTCCCAATCAACTGCCGATAGAGAGTGGCATTTACCTTAGAGATGGATCTGAATGAGATAACTGCAATATGTTCTCTATAGGTGTAGCAATTGGAGTGCAATCCATCATCCTAAATTTATCGAGTGTTGTCTTGGTATATTTCATTTGAAAACAAAGATGTGATTCTCTTTCTGTCATACTTCAAATCAAAGACAATAATGCATCATCCTAAGATCTGTCATGTCGAACGATCGATTAAGATCTTTCTTCTTTGCTTCGATCATCCTCACTAAACTGCTAGTGATGACTAGATCATTGACATAGAAAATGACAATCACAATCTCCCCCTTGCTTTTTGAGGTAAAGATTGGGATCATATGGATTTCTAACAAATCCATGTTGTATGAGATGCTCATAAATTTTTATGTACCATGCCCGGGTACTTGTTTGAGGCCATACAAAGATATTTCCTAAGTCTGTATACCTTTGCTTCTTAACTAGGTACTACATATCCCTTAGGTTGAGTCATGTAGACTTCTTCTTGTAAATCTCCATTTAGGAAGGCACTTTTTACATCCATCTGATGGACTTTCCAACCAAACTATGCAGCTAGAGAAAAGATCATCCTGATCATCTTGATCTTAGTTGTGGGAGAAAATGTCTCCTCGTAGTCAATGCCTTCTTTTTGTGCATACCCTTTCTACAAGTCTTGTTTTGTACTTGTCCATTGTCCCATTTGATTTGTACTTTGTTTTGAATATCCATTTGCATCAATGGGTTTATTCCCTGGTGGAAGATCGACAAGCTGCCAAGTGTTGTTTTTCATTACTGATTGATATTCAAAGTCCATGACATATTTCCAAGATTTTGATTGTAGGGCTTCCTAGACTATAGAGGGCTCATTAGACTGAATAACTATGCTCATCAAAGCAAATTTAACTTCTTCTCTTTCTTTACTATGAGTCCGTGGTGCAAGGGTGGATGTATCCGGTGGAGCATCCATTCTTGCATCTTGTAATGTGCTAGTACACACTTGGGCATACACTGAACTATTCCCATGGGTCATGGTTCTATCAGATCAACACCATCATCCCCATCATCACTTTCATCATCAATGGGAACATTAGTTTTAATTTTTACAATTGGTGAAGAATCTACATCAAGTGAGTCTGGAGGAGGAGACTCTTCTTCCTTCTTCTAAAAAAAAACTCAACATCTCTACTAGTGTAGACTTTTTTGGTATTTGGATCCATCAATATGCACCCAAGAGTCTCTTCATTGTACCCAATGAAGATGAGTTTCTATGACTTCATGCCTAATTTATTTTTGTTTTGCTTGGGTATGTGCATACTTCCTTTGCACCTGAATACTCTAAGGTGTGCAATAGATGGTTTTGCTTTGACCATGCTTCTTGTGGTGTTACTCGTCAAGAGAAACGTGGGCACTCTGTTCAAAAAATACATTGTTATCTTTGTTGCTTCTACCTAGAATGTCTTTGCAAGTCCAGAGTCATCGATCATGCATCGCACCATTTCCATGATAGTATGATTTCTTCTCTCAACAACACCATTCTCATTGTGGTGTGTGTGGAGGAGACATTTTTGATGAATCCCATGAGTTTGTAGGTAGTCTTTGAACTCATTACTGGTGAATTCCCCCTCGATCTAAGCGGAGAGTTCTGATGTGATGACCAGTTTTGTTCTCAACTGCTACTTTGAACTTCTTGAAGGTTTCAAAAGCTTCACTTTTCTTGTGAAGACAAAAAAATCCACATTTTTCTTGAATAGTCATCAACACATAAAGCATGAAGTACTGAAATCCAAAATGACTTGGTTGCATCGGACCGCAAAGATCGGTATGAACCAGATCAAGCTTACCATGAGCTTGATATGTACTCTTCTGGAATGAAGCTTTGTGTTGTTTTCCTACTAGGCAGTGAGGACACTTGTATGTATCCTTCTAAAGAGATGGTAACCCATGTACCATATTATGTCGGCAGTGAAGTGTCTCGAGATACTTGAAACTAACATGACCAAGTCTCGATGCCACAACTGTGTTGAGGTAGAGTTCTTAGCCACAAGTTCTGATCATCTCTATGGAAAAAATCAAGCTGGAACATGTGTCCCACATTGGAGGCTTTGCAACTATTTTCAAGCCTCGTGATTTATCTCGAATCAAACACGTTTTCTTGCCGGAATGAGTATTAAATTCAATTTTTAGGTTGTGATCTAGGATTTGGTGAATTGAAAGTAGATTCTTTTTCAACCTAGGGACATATAAGACATTTGATAGTCTATAGTTATGTGAACCAAGGGGTAGAGAAATGTTCCCAATCCCCTGAACTGTATATGAAGAATCATCTCCCAACGAAACATGGTTTTTCAAAGTGTGTCCCTCATTAAAGTAAACCAATCTCTATGGTCGGTCATGTGTCGAGTGGCTCTTGAATCAACATACTCAGACATCACTAGATGACATGGATGGTTCACTTGATCGAGAAGTGTACAAGAAGTCTTCATTATCTGAATGTTCTTCTTGTTCAACAATATTTCCTTGCTAATGGGGTCTTCTTTTCCAGTTCCCCTTTTTCTGCCCTTGATTGTAGTTTGAATGTCCCTTGTGAGATTGTTGTTGTGGAGATCCAGAGTTGCTTAATGGACCTTTCTTGTAAGTATTATACCAAATTTTAAGTCATGACATTGGACATTTCTTTTATTGTTTTCCCCCTTGATATTGATTCGATGTTGGGACTTTTGATAGGAATTAGGTTTTCCTTTCCTTTTCCTTTCCATTTTTGATGTGAAGAAAGTTCATGCTCCTCTTCATCATCCTTGTTATGCATGGCTTCCTCTTGTTGCAGTAGGTTTACCAGCTTGTCAAAAATAACTATCGTATCTAACACATTTAGTGTTGTGATAAAAATGTGGTAAGAAGAGGGGAGTGCTCTAGAACAATGGGAACAAGAGCATCATCTATGACCACTTCTCCTGGGCTAGAAGTGAAGCCCTTAACTCTGTAACTCTTCTTAAGAAAGCTTCAATTTTCTCATTCTTCTTGAACTTCAGTGTATGTAATTGACTCTATAAATTTAGTATGACATTCTTGTTTTTGGCCTCATATATACATGCTCAATTTATCCCACACTTCTTTGGTTGTTTTGGCATCTCGAATGTGGGGTTGCACATTGTCAGACACTCAAAACAATATGATGAGTTTGGCCTTCTGATCTACTTTATCAAACTGTTGTTGTTGTGTTGTATCAATAGTTGATCTGGTCAGAGTACTATTCACAACAATCTAGATCTCTTCAAACTCAAGTTGTGTCTTGATTTTAGTCTTCCATGCAACATAGTTGTTTCCTCTAAGTAGTTTTGAATCTAGAAAAAATTTTTGGGGCATTGGTGCCCATTTTTTAGAAATCACTGACAAAGTTTGGCTCTTATCACTCTAGGTATAAGGTCTCCCAATCAATATACCATCAGTCTAATATACTAAACCTTTCTATATACCCACCCTTCGATATACCCGACGGTATGTGGAATAAGCTCACCCTTTCTATATACTCGGTGGTATGTGAAAATGCGAATTAACATACGTGAAAGAATTTGATACATGGTACCAAGACATTACTAAAAGGGTCTGTGTGATTATTGACACCAACTCAAAGAAATATCCTCATACGCTCGCGTAACTTTGATATATACTTGGATAATTTCTCAGTTCGGATTTATGTCATGAAATCATTCACAGACGGATGGGATGGCTCATAGTGTGTGCATTGTGACCTTATTACTCCCCATTAATTTAAAGGGTCGATGCCTAAATGACATTGTTGCAGTTATATTAGGCGTTAAGTGTAGTAGTAATCGTCAAGGACTTTACCCGTAAGTGCTTCTCATAAGCACCATATATACCGAACTCTGCGAATGAGATCTAGGATCTCGTGAGTGTTTTAGAACCAAATTTTACTATTTTGTATTACAATTTCTGCTAGTTTATGAGTAGTTACAATATTTTCGATTGACTATGGTAACCTAAAAATTAGTACAATATATTGAAGCATGCAATTACATTAAAAAACTAGAAAAATTGAATGGAAGGCAAAAAAAAATTGTTTTTGTAGGCCTGGTGGCCTCAGAGCCCAAAATGACCCTCAATGCAAAAAACTATTAAAAAGTAGCTCAAAATGAAGTTTTTAGACAGTCTTCCTTTGGAAAATGTTGTCGGAAAAAAAAAAAAGGCCTAATAAAAGAATTTTTTTCCCCTATATTAGGTTTTAAGACTAAATTTTTGGAGTCAATTTTTCGACTAAACTATTTGGAGTTAGAGGTGGTTTGCTAAATGGTCCTCCAAGTTTGGTGGTTTTATAGTTTTTGCACTAAAACACATTGGTTTTAAAAAAATTGTTGGGGGTGGGGGTCGAACCCCTCACCTCACTCACCCAAAGCTTTCTCTCTAACCGCCTTGGCTCTTATGAGTGCTTGATATAAAAATGAAGAAAATAATATTTAAATGAAAGAAGCTTTGACTGACCTTTTCCAATGGCGATGTGGCAGAAGCAGAAATTCCACGTGGATGACATGCATGGAGAACAAGGCATTAGGGATTTTTACGTAAACTGGATCGAGCTCCTTTATCTCCTCTTTTGCAAAGTTTTGGCCACTTGTTTTGCTTTTGCATTTTATTTTATCGGAGCCTTTTTATTTCTATCCACCTTTGATTTCTATGTTTGCATTTATTTGCTTGTTTGACTATGTAGAGGTCACTATTTTTTTGGTTACGTTGATGTTGTTTGCAATGTTGCGGGTTCATGGAGAATGTTTCTTACAAGTTGTTTTAGCTACGTTGTTTTTAGTTATATGTATGCATATCTCTTTTGTTTGCATGTGGTCATGTGGAGATGGAGCCGGGACGACTCAAATGGAAGGAGGTGAGCTAGGATTTTGATGTGAGGTCACTTTCCAATGATTTGAGAGCTCGGTGAACAACAGGGGCTCGTTGGATTAGAGGATGGCTCATGGGAGTAGAGGTAGTGTGAGCTCGACTCGCCAAGAAATCAAGAGCTCATGCCAATGCAATGTTGACTCCACAATTGAATGAACTTGGTTGCTTTGCAAACAAAGCACACAAGACGACCCGTTCAAAGCCAAAAATCAACACTGTTGAACTCACCTCCAATATGCATGGCTCGGTCTTCAAAGGAGCTTTGTCACAAGCTTCGATTAGGAGTTGTGTTCTTTGCAGCAATGCAAATTGATTCCTCCAAATATAATAGACTCCTCAATGTAGCAGTGACTAAATGTTTCTCTAATATTAGAGATAAAACCCCTAATGGGGAAAAATTAATAATATTTTTTTAATTTTTCTATACCTCCGCAGACAATTTTTTTCCCAGTGCTTTGGGTGCACCAATGCAAAAAAAATTTTTTTTTCCAAATACTTGGAATGAAAGAGGGGGTTGTGGGGATGTAAGGATGTCTGGGAAGTTGCTGGAGGCAACACAGGCTCTCCTGAAAAGAAAATTCTTCTCCAAGACACTTCTCTTCCTACTACAACCTCTCCTTCAACCCTTTGTTGCTTCACAGTCCAAATTCTCGCTCTGGTACCAAATGTAGAACAGGGACGAAACCTGTAAATTATATTAATCAATCAACCTAAATTACAATGAAGTGTTGCAATTCTTATAGGAATTGAACAACCATGTGCAGATAAATAAATGGGTTACATAGGTACAACCATAATCACAACAACTTCCAAAATACATCCGGGAAGCAACAATAATTAAATACAAAAAAATAATAATTGTTACAACTACGTAACAATATAACCTATGCAATAATAAGACAAATATTGTTATAAAACTATATAACAATATATCAACTAATTACCTTATTAAATAATTAAATAATTTAAGGTAATATGATGCATAAATTAACCTAACAATTGTTGTCATCCATAAGCTCCACTAGCTATTAAAAATGATAATTCATCTTAATTGATAAGAAAATGGATATTATAGAGTTTTACATACAACACCACACACTTAATGTGTTTCCATTTTCCAATTCCTTTACAATTATGAGGAGTTCATTTGTTTCTTTCATGGATCTATAATCACGCCTTCGTATTCTTCTCCAGGTATGCACAATAAGAAGATTTGTTTTTGAAGACAAAGGAATTATATAGATGTCAAGCATCTCTGCGTGGGTATACCTTCCTATTCTAAATAAAGTAATATATATCTAAAAAATAGCTTATTTATTTAATTGAAGAGAATTGACTATATGAATGTAAGCATTTCTACACGCATTTAAACCAAAGTCTTCATTGGTCAATCTCTATGTATGTGGAGGGGGAAAAAATGAGGCAAGTGAATTGAATAAATAAATAATTAGAAGATTTTTTTAATGAAAAATATTGAATAGATATCATTATATGTGTGTGGGTATACCTTCCAATTCTAAATAAATTAACATATATCTAAAAATGCCCAAATTTTTTTATTGAAGAAATTTGAATTACATAAATTTAAGCATCTCTACACAAATCTAAATCGAAAACTTCTTTAACGAAAGAGATTATAATATATTAAGTAACATATTGACGACTTTTTAAATTTATCACTTAAATTTGTTAAAAGTCTTCGGCAGTAGAATTTTGGGATCGGCTTCAAGACACACATTCTTATCGTTTACTGGCAGTGACATCAAGTAATCCACAAAATCCCTCATATTTTTCCAAGATGTTCCTCCTTCACCCACCGATTTCCTTATCGTTTCTTTTACTTCACTGCTTCTCTTCCTTATCTTCTCATCTTGCAGCAAAGCTCTCACACACCTGGCAATCTCACTTCCCTCTATTACTCCATCATCTCTACAACACTCTAACCTCAACCCAATTTTCCACTGGTTAACAATGAGCATTCTATTTGTGTGCTGCTCAACTCCCTGTGCAAAAACCAACATTGGAACACCCAAAGTTAAGCTCTCCACTGTAGAATTCCATCCCCCATGGGTGAAGAATCCTCCAATGGAAGGATGAGATAAAACCAGTAGCTGTGGTGACCATGGAACCACCAGACCTCTATCTTTTGTTTTCTCCACGAAGCCCTCGGGGAAAATATCATCATTATCTGTTGGTGTTGTTGATGCCTCCGAGCTCACCAGATCTGGACGGATTACCCACAGAAATGCATGTGGAAAATATAACCATTTCTGAATAATAGAAATATGTAACTAGTCTTCATCCAACCTTTCTTACAAGATATAAATGCTTTACGAAAGTTCCTCTGGAAGACGGAAGGTTACTATCCATTAAACAATATCTTACGAACAACTGGAGAAACTCAAATGGATGAAAGTTTTTGTTACAGTACCTGCTCGCTTTCCATCAATCCTTTTGCTATCTCTTGCACTTGAGCTTTTGACATTTGAGCCCTGCTTCCAAACGAAACATACACAACAGAACATCTCCGTTTGGAATCCAACCAAGGCAAGCAATCGAATTCTTCCCACAGGCTTAATGATCTTGAAATTACGGAGGATTCCTCCTGTTTAACTTCGCCTTCCAAGTAAATGGAGGGTAGCAAGGGACCAATTGAGCGAAGAGGACATTTTTCTTTAATGGCATCGCTTGCTGTGGTTTCTAGCTCATAGACTGTGTTGCCAATGATCCAGGCGGCTTCTTCCAAAAAGGCAGCTGTTCTAGAACAAGCTGATGCACAAAATTTGATGGGTCTCCTGCCTGCATGTGTGATGGGAGATCTTCTAGCTGCAATGGAGGAAGACCTGGAATATAGTCTATAATACCTGCTAACCAATAGTACAATCAGACCCATGTGTATGATTTTGTTAATGAACTACTCTCTGTTTTTTTTTTTTTTTTGCAATAGAAGTATGTTGTTAGATATGTGACAACAAAGGTAAATTTTAGATCCCTTTTCAGCGTGGATTGTAGCTCACTTCCCAAAGTGGGGATGTGGGGCTTCTTGCCCCCAACTCATGTCGCAGGGGGTCTAGGGGGCGGTGACATGTTATGGAGGCCCCCGAAGCAAAAATTAATGAATTAATCCCTTGTTTCTAGAAAAAAGAAATCAGCTGAATTCTATTTTTAAGAAGGAAAATCCTAATGGCATTTTCTACTCTATTTTTAGGAGGAATCCAAATTGTACTTTGCCAATTAGGTGTATTTATTTTTGTGGAGATCCAAAGTAGCTCATAATGAGTTCACATGTAATTTGTTCATCTTGAGTTAATAAAAGCTTGATATCTTGCACCGTGGATGTTTTCCTAAGAACTCAACTAGGGTTTTACCACGTAAATCTGGTGTTCATCTCTAGAATATTTGGTATTTTGTATATTTATTTTCTCTATCTCTCTGTGTATTGTTGTTTTTTTATTCAATTTTCTACATATTCATTGTTGCAAAGTTTGTGGTTTCCTTACAAGTGGTATCCAAGCGACGTTTTCTAGATTTGCAACAATTGTTTTGTATTTTGTGTTACTATACATCAAATGGAAAAAGTGTCGAGTGCAAATTTTGAGGTGCAGAATTTTAACGGAAAAAACAACTTTGAGCTATGAAAATCAAAGTACGTGATGTATTGGTGCAACAGGGGCTGCACAAATCCTTGGATGGAAAGGCAAAGAAACCTGTAGGGATGGATGATGATGACTGGGAAGAGATGGATACAAAATCTCTCATTACAATACGATTTTATTTAACATATGAGGTTGTCTTTAATATAGTTGGAAAAAAACAATGGTAGGTTTATTGATCATATTAGAAAGTCTCTACATGAGGAAATTTGTAACAAATCATATTTACCTAAAGAGGCAATTGTATACATTGCAGATGAAAGAAGGTATGAAAATTTTTGATCATTTAAATATTTTCAATACTTTGTTATGCCAGTTGACTAGTATTGGTGTGAAAGTGGAGGATGAAGACAAGGAAGTCACCTTGTTATGTACTTTATTGGATTCTTGGGATCATATAGTAACTTCTATTAGTTTTAGTATTGTTGATGACCTTGACTATGATTCTATTGTGGGAGCATTGTTGGCTGAGGAAATGAGAAGAAAATCTAGTGGAGAGACCTCTACACCTGAAGCCATGTTTTCTAGAGGCAGATCTAAAGAAAGAGGTCAAAGCTCAAGAGGCACATCTAGATCTAAGTCACAAGGCAAGAATAGTAAGGCAAGGTGTTGGCATTGTGGAAAAGTAGGGCATCTTAAGAAGGATTGTTGGAAGAGGAAAGAATTAGAAAAGAAGGAAGATGTCACCAAGGAAGCAAATCAAGTAGAAACAAGTGAAGGTATGACTGATGAATTTTTATCTATTTGTAATGTTTCCTCTTATCATCATGAATGGTTGTTAGATTCTTGTGCTACACATCACATGTGTCCACATAGAGGTTTTTTTCTTCCTACTAAAACCTTGACGGTAGTTTGATTCTTTTGGGAAATAATGTTTCTTGTAAAACTAAAGGGATTGGTAGCATTAAGATAAAAATGTTTGATGGTATAATAAGGACTCTAACAGAAGTAAGACATGTACTAGAACTACAAATAAATCTGATTTCCTTGAGTGAATTAGACTCTAGTGGTTATAAGTTCACAAGTCAAGGTGGAGCTCTAAAGGTGTCTAAGGGTGCCTTAGTTGTAATGAAGGCTCTAAAAGTAGGGAACCTTTACATATTACAAGGGAGTACAAATATCAGTCAAGTAGTTGTGGTATGTAAAACAACAGAATATTCTACTCGTTTATGGCATCTACATTTGGAGAATGTCGGTACCCAAATTTAATCTCCTCCAAAGGCCGAGCAAAGCATCATGGGTTTAACAGACACTCGTGAGGCAGATAGATGATTATGTATGTCATTTTGTAGCTAGGGAAGCAATCTATCTAACTTTTTAGCACTCAAGATTTGAAAAGGAGTGGGTAGCACCTTAAGAGGATATGATCTATCCTCACTATTTTAGGTTGTGCCTTTCAACTAGGGTAAGAGGACCCTTTTAGCCTGTTGTTTTTGGAGGAGATGGAGATATCCTTCCTAATGAATTTGTTAAGGAGAGCGTGAAGAAAATATGATCAATGCAACAAAATATAACTCTCACGTGTTATCACTCTAGATAGTGGAGATATTTTCTAGGCAAGGTTCAGGCTACTAAAGACATTTGGAATCCTGATTGTTTTTGCATGTTTTGGTGATGAAAATTGTGCATTTGGGCACACATGGGAAAAACAGGGGTAGTACAGTTAGGATTTGTTGTTTTAAATGAATTTTGGTGGGAGGTGAGGCAGGATGGACTTGATTCACTAGATCCTTGAGATATTTTACAAAATGGAAGGCTAAACCAATAGAATGCCATGAATAGCTAAAATGTTTCTTTAACCAGAATATGTGCTTCAATGGAGGCCCAGATTAGCACTTTTTCATACAATCTATGAGACTCTAACACGAAGGCTTGAGTTAGAGGACCCAACAAAGCATCAAGATCTGAGCCAGATCACACCTGAGGTACACCTAGAGGCTTACAAACAATCTTTGTCAAACAGATGAAAGAAAAGTGATTTTAAATTGTTTATTTCACTCCCAGATGAAGGCTCTTCTGAGAAATGAAATTGTAGATGCCACTAAAATATCACAAGGATTGAGACCTATGTGATTGAAAGCATTTTAATACAAGATTGCAACAGGAACAAGAAAAACTATTTGCATACACTCAGAGATAAAACAAACACATTTTTCTCAAGATCAACACACAATAACTCAATTCTGATCAAATTTATTAGCAAGGGAAATTTTCTAGAACAATCTCAGAGCTTGTCAATGGCTTTACACTCGCAACCACCTTGACAAGATCAAATTTGATACAAAAAGAGATATAGAGGCTTCTCAAATAGTTTCTCAATAAGATGGGCTCTGTCAAGGTTTTCTCCATTAAAAACCCGGTCCCGACCCCCTAACACTCCAACCATTTGCATGAAAAATTTGTGCCATTTATAAAATTTACAACAAATCCCCTTTTCCCCCAAAATCAAGACATTGAGTGCTACCAGTGCTCGCCATGATCACGATCATGATTTCCATAATCAGATCTGCAAAAAGTTGTCAAGTGCTCGGGGGTAGATCTCTTCGAATATCTCCTACATTCAACTCCTCCTTCTAGTAGATCACTCTTTCTTCAACTCACTAACCACTTCCGCCCCTAATCTATCAAATCTAGTTCTTTACGTGCTCGGGAGAAGAAAAACAGAAAATCAGATCGAGCTCGATAGTCAACCATTTTAATGGCGAAAGACATCTCCAGATTTCCCCACCAAACTTAGATATCAACATTAACTCTCCTCTTTATTTGGCGTGTAGGAAATACCAAGAAATCATGAAGACTCACACTTCCAGGAGTGTTTCAAGTAAAAATGGGGGGAAAATTAGATTCAAACTCACAACTGCCATTGATCTTTACTTTGAATTTGGGTCGTCCACGTGGAAGATTAAATTTTAAAATAGGCCCGGGGTTCCCTCTGACTTTTTACAACTTTTGGAAAAATGAAAAAATTTCACATTTTGTTCCACACCTCCGCCTTTGAGAAATGATCCTGACACGTGTCTTGAGGTGGGTCCTAAAGGAACCGTGGCCAAATTTTGATATTTTACCTCCTTTTTGGAAAAGTGAAAATTTTCCAAGTTTTCCCCGCAGCTTCACTCTTGAGAAATGCTTCTAACATGTGTCCCAATGTGGGTCCCAGTGGAACCACGCTTCCTTTTCACTTTTAACTCTTTTCTCCTAAAAGGAAAATTTTCCAAATTTCCCCGAGGGTCCACACCTCCGCCGTTGACTGGAGCAAGCTTTGACCTTTCCTTTATCGGGCTTGTGGGCCATTTTGATGTTTTAATCTTTTGAACATTAGGGGCAAAAATCCAAGTTACCCCCGATGGTCCGCCTCCCCACCCTTTTGACTTGAAACAAACTTTGACTGATCCTTTGTTGGGTTTGCGGGCCATTTTTGATATCTTAACCCTTTTGAGAATAAGAGGAAAAAAATCTAAATTGCCCTCGATGGTCCGCTTCCCCGTCCCCTTTGATTTTTCAAACTACCACATGTCACAATGGCGCATCTTGAGATGGTCCCCAAAAGTTAAGACCTTGAATGAGCGTGGGCTTGCCACATGTCCTAGCCTAAAAATTTGTTTGAAGGCTCGAAGCTCAGTGGAAGGTGCCAAGTGTCAGGATCCGAGGCAATCTCCTTTGGCCATTGAAAAGTCCAAGCAAAAAGTAAAGTGAGCGGAGGCCTCCAAGTGTCCTCTTGGTGCTTCTTCAAAACCTTAAGGCTTCAAAATGATTTGGCGGGGGCGTGCTTCCATTTTAGAATTTTACTCCATTCTACCAAAAGGGAAAAACATCCAACTTGCCTCCAAAGGCCCACATCTCTACCTTTAACTTTGCCACGTGTCCTTCTGTGGGGTCAAGGTAAGACTTTTTCCCTGCCACTTAAATTTTGCTTTAATCAAATCTTGGCGGGGCCGTAGGGAAAGTTCAATTTTTTTTCCAAAGTAGATAAAAATAAAAAGTTCAAATAACAAATCCATCGCACCCCGTCCAATTGGAAGAAGCTACGTAAGCACCAAAACAACCAATCAAATTTGAGCGGGGCTACGGGACCAAATTTACCTTTTTCACAAAAAAGCAAAAAGCAATAGGTTAAAGAATTTTCCCGCCATCCCCTAACCAACCAAAGGAAGCCATGTGACTACTGATCATTGAGGAATAACTTTGACAGAAAAAGACACCCACAAATCTGTCAAAAACACGTAAATTCACCAATCATGCCCAAAAATTTTCGCTCAGATGAATTTTTTTGAAAAAAACCAAGTGGATCATGGTTCCAAGCATCTTTCGACCATGGATTTATATTTTAAAATTCATAAAAATATAAATTGATCATTCTCGAGCTTCCATGGCCAAGGAAAATAGGAAAACGACAAAGCTTGCGAATTTTGAAGAAATTAGGGAAAAAACAGGGAAAACTCGTGAGACTTCTTCAAGGAGTGACATGACAATGGATTCTGCAAACAACTCAAGGAATTCAAATGGAAGTAAAATTTTCAAAGCATCCACATTAAGAAACAAAACGTTTCATAACACGCAGATCATAGGAAAATTAGTGCAAAATGGTGAGAGGTCAAAACAAACACCAACATCAGTTCCGACTCAGGGATGGGCACTCCCCTATGAGTGCCACAAGAACAACAAGAGACAAAGTGCCAAAAATATCCATTGGACGATAGAGTCAGCTTGCAGAGCACATAACCGTAACCATCCCCAAAAATGAACTCGAGAAACCAAAGCATTTGATATCGGTCACCAAGGACTAGAACAAGCAAAAACACAAAAGACAGGAAACAAACCAACAAACTATACACTATACAAAAGATTTCTACCATGATTCAAGGGAATTAATCCAAGAAGTGCTTCAAATGCTTGTCATTAATAGGAAACTCAAGCAATTCACCATCTAAATCCTTTAAGAAAAAGGTATGTTCACCAATTCTAATATCAATGGAGTAAGGGCCCATCCATAATGAGTCAAACTTTCCATGCTTGCCCTTATCTTCATGTTTGCTATCCCATAGTAGCACAAGATCTCCAACATTGAAATCTCTGGGAGTGACCTTCTTGTCAAATAACTTCTTCAATTTCTCTCTGAACTTTACATGCCTCTGGTGGGATGCCCTCCTCTCTTCATCAAGCTCAACAATTTGGTTAATGCGAGCATCATAAGGACTTACCTCTTGATTTCCCAACTGTTGCATAAACTGATATGAGGATAATTTTGTATGCAAGGGCAGCAATTCCTAATTTCCATACACCAACTCAAATGGACTCTTTCCAGTGGCTCTTTTAACATTAATTCGGTCTTCCTAGATAGTAAAACTTCAACTGCTCACCCCATTTTCTCTTGTTCAGCTCCAAGGTCCTTCTAATAATTTTCAGCAAATGTTTATTACTAGACTCAGCTTGTCCATTTCCTTGGGGATTGTAATTAAATTCATATGTCAGGTTGATCCCATACTCTTTACACATTGCCACCAAAGGTTTATCTCTAAAGCTCATGGCATTGTCAGCAACAATCTTGACTAGCACCCCAAACTTGCAGATGATATGGTTCAACAGAAAATCCATGAAAATTTTGTGTGTTGCTATTTTGGTTGGGATTACCTCCACCTACTTGGTGAAGTAATTAGTGGCTACAATAATCCACTTGTGGCCAGCACTTGAAGGGTCTGAAATCTAACCAATGAAATGCATTCCCCATTTCTTGAATGGGGCTTCAATTGATATAGGTGTAGAAGGAAGGGAGCACGAAGCTTTCGGTCTTCCAGAGAAGTGTCGGTAACTCTCGCATATTCTAACCAAAAGGGTTGTATCCTTAAAGAGATTCGGCCACCAATAACCAGCCCTCATGATCTTGTGTGTTATGACTCTTGCAGCAAAATGCCCCCACAAATTCCTCCATGAAGATCAACAATTATCTTGGGAGCTTCATCTTGATAATATACCTTAATAGGACTCCTCTGGTTTTTTCCAAGCTAGCCCATAATCAATAATGACATATTTCTGGGTAGCCATTTTAAGAGCTCTTTTTTATTCTTACTTAAATACTCGGGGCCGTATAAGTGTCTGAGATAAAAAATTACATCCTTGTACCACTCAGAACTCATAAACCTTTCAAAAACACTGCCCTTTCTTCTTCTACCTCATTTACCTCAATAGTTTACAAATTTCTTTCATCCATAAGCTTATCCAAGCCCAAACCTCTCACCAACTTTGTGGTTTGGATATCCATATCATATTCTTGCAACTTGTTCACCCACCTGCATCTTTTGTTTGAGAATTCCATCTCTGACAAGATGTCCTTCACCATGGTGTGGGGAACATAAGCAACCACTTTAGAACTTAGAATGTAAGGCCTAAAAACTTTTGTTGCTTTTACCAAGGAAAATGTTTGCTTCTCCATAATAGTGTATTTTAGGTCCGTCCCCGCAAGGCCTTACTGAAGAAGGAAATTGGCCTCTCATCCCCTTCATCATCCTTCTGTAGTAGGACAAGAAGCAATAGTGTTCTCTGAAGAAAAGGAAAATAGTTGGAAAGGCTTCTTATAGTCTAGAGATGTTAAAACAAGGGCATGCTTTAATGCCTCCTTGATCCCATTGAAATCTTGGATGGCAGCCTCCTCCCATTTGATGACCTAGTCTTTCTTTAGCATGGAAGTGATTGGAATGGTCAACTCAACAAAGTTTGATATGAATCTTCTAATGAAGTTTATCTACCCAAAGAAAGACTGAATTCCTTTCTTGGTTCTTGGAATAGGGACCTTGTTGATGGCCTCTACCCTCTCTAGATCAATCATCACCCCTTCTTGTGACACAATGTGACCAAGCAACTTTTCCTTCTACACTCCAAAATGGCACTTCTTTGGATTGAGTGAGATGCCATATTCTCTACATCTTAGCAACATCTTCTCCAAGTGCGGCAGTGATTACCTCTCTTCCTAGAAAACATAGTTATCATGTAGATTGAGAAACAGGACGAAAGCTGTGATATTTTATTAATCTCAATCGTAAACATACAGAGAATGGGCTGCAATATTTATAGATATTGCAACCCAAATACATCCACGGGAAAATGAGTTGCAGTGTGTGCAACCAAAAACCAGATTTCACAAGCTTCCAATAACATCAGGAAGCAAAATTACATAAAGACAAATATATTGTTTATAACAATATAACAATGTGCAAACAGACAAATATGGTTGTTTAACCATATAACAATTTAATCATTGATTATTTAATTAATAAAATTAATTAAATAATCCTACTATGCATAATTAATAATAGGATAATAAAATTTATCCTAACATTCCCCCTTAATTGTGCATTTCAAGAAGAGATGAGGAGAGAAATGCTCGAACAACTCGAACTTGTCACGTCTGCAAGTGACTTTGTGAAAATATCTGCTCGTTGTTCAGCTGTTGGACAAAATTGAAGATGGATGTTGTGCTTCAATACATGTTCGCGTATGAAATGAACCTGAACTTCAATGTGCTTTGTTCTCTCGTGAAAAACTGGATTTCGAACAAGTTTGAGAACACCTTCATTGTCAACATTCATGGTGGTCGGTTTGTCCTGTGGTATTCCAAGTCCTTCCAGTATGCGGCGTAGCCAAATCGCTTCACAGAGCGACTTCTCCCGCGATGCGACACTCGGCTACTGTGGAAGAGCGAGAAACAAAGTGTTGTTTCTTACTTCCCCATGATATTGGTCTAGATCCCATAAAGAATACAAATCCGGAAGTGGATTTTCTATCATCAATGTTACCTGCATGATCGAATCGAATATCCGGTCAAGAAGAAGTTTTCGTTCTTCTTGTATTCTAGACCAAGATCACTTGATCCTTTGAGATATCTCAAAATGCGTTTTTCTTTGCTTTCCAATGACAAATTTTGGGTTTCTGCGCATGAACCTCTGGATAGATAGCTCAATGCAAATGATATCCGGTCTAGTGTAGGTCGAGGTAAATGAGACTCCCAATCAGTGCCGATAGAGAGTGGCACTTACCTCGGGAGATGGATCGAACGAGATAAGCGTGTCATTCTCCATAGGTGTAGCAATTGGTGTGCAATCCATCATCCTAAACTTCTCGAGCGTTGTCTTGGTATATTTCATCGAGAAACAAAGATGTGATTCTCTTTCTGCCATACTTCCAGTCCAAGACAGTAGTGCATAAGCCCGAGATCTGTCATGTCGAATGATCGCTTAAGATCTGTCTTCGTTTCATCAATCATCTTCACTGAACTGCCAGTGATGACTAGATCATCGACATAAACTACAATAATCACCATCTCCCCCTTGCTTTTTGAGGTAGAGATTGGGATCGTATGGATTTGACATGAATCCATGTTTATGCGAGATGCTCATCAATCTTGATGTACCATGCCCGGGGTGCTTGTTTGAGGCCATACAGAGATTTCCTGAGTCTGCATACCTTTTCTTCTTGACCAGGTACTACATATCCCTCAGGTTGAGTCATGTAGACTTCTTCTTGCAAATCTCCATTCAGGAAGGCACTTTTTACGTCCATCGGTGAACTTTCCATCCAACTGAAAGCATTTAGAGTAAAGATCATCCGATCGTTTTGATCTTAGCTGTGGGAGCAAATGTCTCCTCATAGTCAATGCCTTCTTTTAATGCGTACCCCTTTGCTACAAGTCTTGCTTTACACTTGTCTATTGTCCCATCTGCTTTGTACTTAGTTTTGAATATCCATCTGCTGACCAATGGGTTTCTTCCAGTGGAAGATCGACAATTGCCAAGTGTTATTCTTCATCAGCGATTGATATTCGAGAATCCATGGCATCTTTCCAAGCTTTTGATGTAGGGCTTCTGGGTGTAGATGGCAAATGCATTCAATAACTCTACTCATCAAAGCAAAGTTAACTTCTTCTCTTGCTTTACTGCGAGTCCGTGGTCCAGGGGTGGATGTATCCGGTGGAGCATCCAGTCTTGCATCTCGTAATGTGCTTGTACACCATTTAGGCATACGTTGAGCTGTTCCCATGGGTTGTGGTCCTATCTGATCAACACCATCATCCCCATCATCACTTTCATCTTCTGAGGGAACATTTGCTTCAGTTTTTACAACTGGTGAAAAATCTACATCTTGCGAGTCCGGAGGAGGAGTCTCTACTTCCTTCTTCTCGAAAAACTCAACATCTCTGCTTGTGTAGACTTTTCTGGTCTTAGGATCCATCAGTCTGTACCCAAGAGTCTCTTCACTGTATCCAATGAAGATGAGATTTTGTGACTTCATGTCCAATTTCTTTCTGTTCTGTTTGGGTATGTGCATGCTGGCTTTGCACCCGAATACTCTGAGGTGTGCAATGGATGGTTTCCTTTTTGACCATGCTTCTTGTGGTGTAATTCCATCAAGAGCAGTTGTGGGCGCTCTGTTTAACAAATACACTGCTGTTTTTGCTGCTTCTGCCCAAAATGTCTTTGCAAGTCCGGAATCATCGATCATGCATCGCACCATTTCCATGATAGTACGATTTCTTCTCTCAACAACACCATTTTGCTGCGGTGTGTGTGGAGGAGGCATTTGTCGACGAATCCCGTGAGTTTGTAGATAGTCTCTGAACTCATCAGCTTTGGTGAATTCCCCCTCGATCGAGCGGAGAGTTCGATGTGACGACCAGTTTCTTTCTGTTGCCACTTTGAACTTTTTGAATGTTTCAAAGGCTTCACTTTTCTTGCGAAGACAAAAAAACCACATTTTTCATGAATAGATAAATCAACACGAGCATGAAGTACTGGAACCCAGAATGACTTGGTTGCATCGGACCGCAAAGATCGGTATGAACCAGGTCAAGTTTACCATGAGCTCGAAAAGTACTCTTTTGGAATGAAACTCTGTGTTGTTTCCTGCTAAGCAGTGAGGACACTTGTCTGTATCCTTCTGAAGAGATGGTAGCCCATGTACCATATTACACCGGCGAAGTGTGTCGAGATATTTGAAACTTACATGACCAAATCTCCTATGCCACAACTGAGCTGAGGTGGAGTTTTTAGCCACGAGTGCTTGATCATTTTTGTGAATGAAATCAAGTTGAAACATTCGTCCCACATTTGAGGCTTTTGCAATTATTTTCGAGCCTCTGGATTTATCTCGAATCAAACACATTTTCTTGCCGGATTGACTATCAAAGTCAATTTTCAGGTTGTGATCTAGGAGTTGGACGACTAGAAAGAAGGTTCTTTGTCAACCCGAGGACATATAGAACATCGATAGTCTGCATTCGTGAACCAAGGGTAGAGAAATGTTTCCAATCCTGAATCGTATATGAAGAATCATCTCCCAACGAAACATGATTTTTCAATGGCGTGTCCCTCATTGAAATAAACCAGTCTCTGTGGCCGGTCATGTGTCGAGTGGCTCCCGAATCAACATACCAGACTTCACTAGATGACGTGGATGGTTCACTTGATCGAGCAGTGAACAAGAAGTCTTCATTGTCTGACTGATCTTGTTGCTCAGCAATATTACCTTGCTGGTGGGGTCTTCTTTTCCAGTTCCCCTTTTTCTGCCCGTGATAGTTGTTTGACTGTCCCTTGTAAGTTTGTTGTTGTTGTGGTCCAGAATTGCTTGATGAACCTTTCTTATATGTGTTAAACCAACAATCTTGTAAGTCATGTGCTCTTTTGCAAATTGGACATTGCTTCTTCTGTTGATTGTCCCCATGATACTGATTTTGATGAGGGGACTTCTGAAAGGATTTAGGTTTTCCTTTACCTTTTCCTTTCCATTTTTGATGTGAAGACAGTGCCTGCTCCTCTTCATCATCCTTGTTGTGCATTGCTTCCTCTTGTTGCAGTAGGTTTACTAGCTTGTCAAAACTAATTGTTGTATCTGACAAGTTTAGAGTTGTGACAAAAATTCGATAAGAAGAAGGGAGAGCTCTCAGAACAATGGGAACGAGAGACTCATCTTTGACCTCTTCTCCTAGGGCTAGAAGTGAAGCCCTCAACTCTGCAACTCTTCTTAGGAAGGCTTCAATTTTCTCATTCTGTTTGAATTTCAACGTATGTAACTGACTCTGCAAATTGAGTATGACATTCTTGTTCTTGGCCTCATATATTGTGCTCAGTTTATCCCAAGCTTCTTTTGCTGATGTAGCATCTCGAATGTGGACTTGCACATCGTCGGATACTCCAAACAAGATGATGAGCTTTGCTTTCTGATCTGCTCTATCAAATTGTCGTTGTTGTGTTGCATCCGTTGGTGATCTGGTTAGAGTACCAGTCACAACAGGCCAGATTTCTTCAAACTCAAGTTGTGTCTTGATTTTTGTCTTCCAAGCAGCATAGTTGCTTCCTCTGAGCAATTGTGAATCCGGAAGAAAAAATTTGGGGGCATTGGTGCCCATTTTGCAGAGATCACTGACAGGGTTTGGCTCTTATCACTCCAGGTATAAGGTCTCCCAATCTATATACCGTCAGTCCGATATACCGAACCTTTCTATATACGCGCCCTTCCGATATACCCGTCGGTACGTGGAAGAAGCTCGCCCTTTCTATATACCCGGCGGTACGTGAAAGAGGCGTTAACGTACGTGAAAGAATTCGATACGTGGTACCAAGACAGTACTGATGGGGTCTGTGCGATTATTGACACCGGCTCAAAGAAATATCCTCATACGCGCGCGTAACCATTATATACTCTGGATAATTTCTCGGTCGGATTTATGTCTTGCTGATCGTTCACGAGGCGGATGGGATGGTTCATAGTGTGTGCTTTGTGACCTTATTACTCCCCCGTCGATTTATAGGGGACGATGCCAGGACGGCGTTGTTGCAGCTATATTAGGCGTTAAGTGCAGTAGTAGTCGCGACGGCTTTACCCGTAAGCGCTTCCCGGAAGAGGCACTTTGTATATACCGAAGCGCGCGAATGAGATCTAGGATCTCGTGAGTGTTACAGAACCAATTTTACTTTTTTTTATTACAATTCTGCCAGTTTCTTAGCAGTTACAAAGTTTTGCAATTGACTATGGCAACCTGCAAATTAGTACAATATATAATACAATTTGAATGACAGGCAAAAAATTTCAGTTTCGGGGTCCTGGTGACCTCCTGAGCCCTAAATGCTAAAAATTGCAAAAAAATAGCTGAAAATGCAATTTTTAGGTGGGTCTCCTTTTGCAAAAAATGTCTGGAATGAGAAAACAGACCAAATGGGAGAAAAAAATTTACCCTAAATTAGGGATTCTCCGCTAAATTTAGTTAGTTATAACTAAATTCAAAAAAGCTGCTAAATTTAGCAGTTCTGCCAAAATTTCCGCCAGATGCAAAAGGAGAGTTTTTGAGTGTTTTTTGTGGGATTTGATCCTCAAACCTCTCACTCCTAAGGCACATGCAATAACCAACTTGGCCACTTGGGGCGCTTGGACTATGAAAGGAAGAAATTTGTATTTATTGTCAAATAAATTGACTTACCTCTTGAAAAATGAATGCCACGTGGCGCATGCTGGTGAAGGGGCGTTTTTAGGGTTCTATTTGCCCAAAAGCGGATCGAGACTCTTTCTTTGCTGAAGGCCGCATTTCTCTCCTTCCCAGGCCGCGTTTTTGTTGTAGGCGCGTTTTTCTCCTTCCGCCTGCATGCTGAGCCGCTTTTTTTTTTATATTTTTCTCCTTGGGCGTTTTTTTTACTTGCTTGGCCGCATATTTTAGTTGTTGGGCGCGTTTTTCTTGTATTCTTTCCTTCGGGAGTGCGCTTTTTTGATCAGCGGCCGCGTTTTTTCAATGCCAGGCCGCGTTTTTGTTGAATGTGCTCACAAAAACGTTGTTTTTTTGTTTGTGCTGGTAGGGGTGAGAAAATGGCACGTTTTCTGTTGTTTGCTCAAAAAAACGTTTTTTTTTCTCTTTGCTGGCCGCGCGTGGGACAACAAAGGGCGCATATGCTCTCAAAAAACACTTTTTTTTCTCCTTACAGTCTTTAGATCAAGAAAACGCCTCTTCTTTTTTATTTTCTTTGCTCTTGTGTATTTTCTTTGCGGGTGCATATAGTGCATATACACAGCAAAGCAATCCTCCAAAACAAAATATACCTCTAAATGCAGTAAAATCAAAACCCTGATTGGGGAAATTTTTATTTTTATTTTTAAAATTCAATACTCATGAAGAATTTTTGCACAGTCTTTGAGTGCACCAAAGTGCGAAAAAAATTTCCTTCAAGTACCCGGAAGGAGCAGGCGGATGTGGGGGAGGCGGGGATGGGGTGGGAGTTTGTACGAGGTGCACGGGCTCTCGAATGCTGCAAATACGTCTCCAATCTCCTCTCTCTCTGCTGCTCTCTCTTCCACACCTTCACAGGGCCAGAATTTCGCTCTGGTACCAAATGTAGATTGAGAAACAGGGACGGAAGCTCTGTGATATTTTATTAATCTCAATCGAGTAAACAATTACGAGAGAATGGGCTGCAATATTTATAGATATTGCACACCCAAATACATCGGGAAAATGAGTTGCACAGTGCGACCAAAACCAGATTTCACAAGCTTCAATAACATCAGGAAGCAAAATTACATAAAGACAAATATATTGTTTATAACAATATAACAATGTGCAAGCAGAGACAAATATGGTTGTTTAACCATATAACAATTTAATCGTTGATTATTTAATTAATAAAATTAATTAAATAATCCTACTATGCATAATTAATAATAGGATAATAAAATTTATCCTAACAGATTACATCATCTTGATAAACAACAATAAATTCATTAATGTAACCAACAAAAGCAACATCCATTTCTCTTTGAAAGGTGGCTCTAATATTCATCAAACCAAAGGGCATCATGGCATATACTTATGTCCCCCAAGGAGTAGTAAAGGTTGTCTTGATCCTTTTTGATTCCTTCACCACAACTTGGTTATAGCCAGAGAAACCATATGAGGTGGAAAGCAACTCAGAACTAGTCACTAACTGCAACATGTTTTCCATATTTCGTAAAGGATAATTATCCTTCATAGATGCTCTGTTTAGATCCCCTGAAATCTACACACACTGATGTCACCATTTTTCTTTCTAATCGATACTAGGTTTGCAACCCAAGAAGAATACCTTGTGGGCTGAATAATCCCTCCATCTCTCAGTTCTTCAGTTCTTCTTGCATTTTGAGAGATAAGAGTGGATTGATTGGCCTCTGTTTCTTCCTGAATGGCTTTGCATTTGACTCCAAGGGAATCTCATGTTGAAATAGGTCCTCCCGTATGCTTTTAGTTTAGAATAGGTCCAAGCCATACAATCTTGGTATTTTTTCAACAATTAGATGTATGACCGCTTCTCTTCCTTACTAAGATTGTTGCTTAACCAAAATTTCCTTGGTTTCTCCTTTGTACCAAGATCATGCTCCTCAACATCCCTCGAAGTTGTCATGTGCCTATTAATAATGCAATCAGCATTATCAAAATTCAGTTTAAGAGCAACCAGCCCTCTAGGAATGGTATTGTTCTTTAGCTGGATGATACCCTTTCCAAACAAGGTTTCCTTTCCCTCTGTTGCACATACCATTGGTTTCCAATAAATGCATTGATCAGAAACTCTCCCTTGTTCTGTAGAAATCTTCTGATCTAAGCATCTTCGTCAAAAACTTGTCAGTGTTTAATATTGTCAGGGACAAAAGGTCTTGTCAATACCTCAACATCATATTCACAATATGGGGACATTGTACAATTGTCAAACCGAGATCCCAACACTACAAGCCTATCTGGAAAATCATTGAACTTTCTATCATGATGCACAATGTTGAATGAATCAAACATCTCAATGAAATCCCAAACTGCATGCTTGTATTGTTTCATTCGCTGATTTTTTGTGGCATACAATTTTCTGACTTGTTTTACAATTAATTATGAGTCTCCTTTGACAATGATGTCCTTGAAACCATATTTCCAAACAATTCTTAAACCTAACAAAAATGCCTCATACTCAGCAATGTTGTTAGTGCACTCAAATTTGAGTTTGAAAGAGAAAACAAATTTTTCTTGACCTGGAGAAAACATAACAACACCAGCACCATTCCCAAACTTGGAGAAAGATCCATCAAACAATAGAGTCCAAGGAGAGCCCACTTGTTCAAGACACCTGCATTCCTCAATCTTGTGCTCCTTTCCATCAGCAAATCCTACAAAGTTATCAACATCAACATTTGTGTACAATACTTCATAGGATGCATTGTTGGGATCCTCAATAAGATGCAACATCTTATTTTCCCCATATAACCTGACAAGGCTTCCCTCAATTGGAATAGTAGCATAGGAAATATCCATTTGGACACTCCCACCAACACTTGCAGCCCATTTTCTTGACAATAGCATGCCCCACTTGGTAGGCAAGTCAACAATGACAACATCAAGTTTTAAATTTTTACTTGGGTAAGCTGCAAGCTGCACCACCAAACCCTTCACACATCCCACTACTGGCACTTCTCTAGATTCCATGGTAGTGCACTTCCCATATGCTGTTGTTACTTTGATATTCAGCTCATTCATGACTTCTAGAGGCATGACATTACATGATGCCCCTGAGTCAAACATGCAGTTGTGGAATAGTATGTCCTTAATGATCAAAGTGGTGAAGAATGGATCCACATTCAACTGAGAGTCCACCAAGGATGTCCCTAAATAGACCTCAGGTGGTTCACCTAGTTCCTCTAATGCTGGTGGTGTTTCTAACTCTTCAATGATTGGAGGAGTCTCCACAATGTTTACATTTCTGCCTAGGCGGTCTTCTCTTCTTTCAACCCCAAGTATTCAAATGCTCTCTTTTTGTGCTCAGGAATCCTAAGCAACTCAACAATTGGAACAGAGACTTTGATTTGACTTAAAACTTGGGAAATGTCATATGGGACATTCTTTGGCAAGGCAGTATTAGAAGGAAAGCTAACACACTCATTAGGTGGTACAGATTTTTGACAACTTGGGCATGAGGAGGGGTATGATTTTGTTTGAACTATAGGGCTTTTAGCGAGATGCATCTTTCTTAGAGCCTCTTTAGAAATGTTTGAAAGTAAGGGATATTTTCACTTGGCTTAAGGCCTTATCCCTTTAACAGCCTTACTTCTCATGTTATAGTCCTTCTCTTGAGCAACAACAACATTCATCAAGAATCGTCTATCTTCCCTCGATGTAACTCCTCCATCATACTTCTTTATCATTAAAGCCCTTAAATATTCAAAGTCATTATTGGGAAATTCAAAATCCTGTATAGTATCTACTTCTAAAGTATGAGAGGGAGGAAGAATAGGTACCCTATGAATGCAGTCCCAAAAAGTGGCAACAGTCTGGGAACTTATCACCTCAGTTGAAGTTGCCCCTTGTTGTGAGCTCGTGGAACAACCCATCATGTAGACATCATCATCATTATCATCATTTGCTTCTTCTTATTCTTGCTGATATTCTTCACAAGGAGAATGAGGCATGAAACATTTGTCACACCAATCAATGACATTTGTCTCCTCCACAACAAGCAACTCTGGAAGCCAAATGATCAGGCACCATTATGTTTTCCCTAACTTGGGGCTGCATGTTTCCAAATCCAACAAGTCCCTTTCCTCTTTCATCAGATCTTTGGTGATTTGTAAACATGTCTTCACTTTGTTGCTTGTGTTGACCTTGTGAGCTCGCCCAATTCCTTCTCGGCCCGAGGCTAGTTCAGTAGGAAATTTCTTTGATAGCCCCCGCCAAAGTCTTCATAGCCTCCTCCAAATCAACATCCTTGCTTGTTTTAGGTTTTTCTAGGTTAATTAGTTTTACATCCTCCATCTTTGAAGGGTTTCCAATTTCCTTGATGTTGTTCTCTATTTTTAGAGCCATGGTGAATTCCTTCCTCAAATTTGTGGGGTTCTTGCCTCTTAAGTAATATACACCTTTTTATCAAATGCATCAAAATATTTGATCAAACATGACTAATCATAAGGCCTTAAGCCAATAGGAAATCTTCTCAAGGTCTTGTTGAACCTTGTGTTGAAATCATGTACTGACTCATTAGGATTCTTCTTGATGTTTTCAAATTCTGATAGAAGAAACCTAGGGTTAGTTCTATCACCATACTGTAATCTAAATGCATTGTTCATCTCAATCCAAGAATCAATAGAGTTATCTGGAAAAGATTTATACCAGTCCCTAGCATCTTCCTCCAAAGTATGGATAAACAATTAGATATATACATCTTCATGTTCAATCTCAAAATCTTCCTTCATATAGATAAAAGCTTTAGATGTTGATCACCTGTTATAGCATTGTTTCCTTGGAACTTTGGTAGTTTGTTCCTTACATCTTGAGGAACCGCACTTGGATAACTAGCCATTACCACAAAATTTATTTACAACGAATGGAGGTCCTGGGTGGGGATGAGACATATTGATTCGAGGAGGTGATCTTGGAGGGGTAACAAATTGATAAGGTGCACAAGGTCTTTGGAACACATGAGTATAACTTTCAAAATGGATATCCCCCAAAGGCCTTATCTCTTGGAAATCCCTATCAACATCCGAAAAGACAAAGTGCGAGAATGTGAAGAAAACTTTTCAAAATCAAATGAAGACCCTCTCCAGTTAGAGAATTCAATTCCATAAAGAGGCTACCGATTAGAATCACTTGAATGGCGTCTTCAATGATAGGCCGATCACTTTCATCAATGGAAATCCCTATTCTTGTCTCACTGATATCCCACAACTCTCCGTGATTTTCTTCCTTATGATTTTGCTTTTCCTAGCTCTGGAAACAATGTCCTCGCAAGATCCCTCACAAAGAAAGATCTTCTTCCTTCCAGCCTTTACAAAAATTGGTAACAAATCTCACTTGATAGAGATTAAGACATCGGTACTCATTAAAAATCATATCAATAGGAGTCGCTTACTAAGGATTTCCACCTTAGTTGTGTAAATGCACTAAATATGATTTGGCAAATGTCTGTCAATGATCCGAAAATAATCAGATTATTACTACCTGATCTCGGACCCTTGTAGGCTTTAATTATTTGCTGATAATTTACTCCTTTTAAGTAATCAATTTAAAATAATGAAAGACAATAATGAAAATTACACATAGATTGATTACGGAGTTCGGCAATTGCCTACATCTCCGGGTTCATGGTCGAACTGTTCCACTAGTCAAAACTTGTAAGTTACAATAGTACTTTCACAAGAAAACCTAATGGAATTTTACTTGCCTATCAATACACTAGTTCTTCAAAAACATTCGATGATCAATCGAATTTTTCTTCACCTTCCTGATGCACAATCTCCTTTGGCTTCGATCAGCCTTCCCGATGCTATCAATGTGAAGCTAGCACTCTAGTCGACAATCCAGGATTTGCAAGTAATTGGTGTGGCTCAATGGGCCTATTGGGTAGTTTATAATTTACTCCCAATCACAAATATTTCATCTACTATTGCCTAAAATAATAGGCCAATAGACAATACTTGTGGACACATCCCACAAATAAGCTTAACAAATAATAAGCTTGTTGGACTAATGTGTGTCCCGACAATAAGCTTAACACATAATAAGCTTGGGATCCGTATGTGTCCCGACATAAGCTAAACAAATAATAGCTTTTGGTCTATGTGTGTCCATTACAAAGGACTAGGTACCCTATTTATACAATTTTAGGGCCCTCAAATAATGGAATACATATTATCTTAAGGCTATTTTAAACCTTAACCGTAGCATTTTTAATAAAGGATAAAATATTCCCAAAATGGGCGCTTAGCATTTTAAATGGGATTAAATCCCAAAAGAGCGGCTAAGGAGAAGTGGGTATATCCCACATGTTGTGGAGTGATAAGGTTTAAGGCTTTAAATAGCCTTCCTCCATGCAAATGAAGTGGTCAAAAGACCACGTTAGACTTAACCGCCCCCAACAACCGCTTCATCCTCCTTCTCCACGTGGATTTCCATGCATGGAATAAGCATCCCCTACCACCGCTTAACCTTCTCCCTTCCACGTGGTCCTTGGAAATAACATGGTTAAGTTGGTGGTTATGTAGGGTTTAGAGAATTAGTGGATTTAGATGGTTTAATACTAATGTATAAACATTAATATATATAGCGGTTTGGCATATATGCGTGGCATTTGGAAAGTGGACTTACCAAGATAATATAATTTCAACCCATACAATGTGGCATAGAAATAATTAACTCGGTAAATAGCATATAGCCCACTTGTTGTCTCCCGATAGGCAAATTGAGCGAATTCGATGAGTGGTGGCAAGCCACGTGTCACATTTTGATTGGTCCAATATTGACCATTGACCGAGTTGACTTTTTTTGTCTCCCGAACTTTGACCGAACATATCTAGAGCTCCCGATGTCCGTTTTTCACGTTCTTACAATTTTTGGAAAGCTCTCGAGATGATCTTTTGCACTGAAACCATTTAGGTATGTTTTGGGAACTTTTAAAAATGATCCCCTGATCACACCTCCTCCTTTGAGAAAAGTTTTTGTCCCAAAAAGCTTCCATCATCTGAATCTCAAAACTTTTCTCGCCACCTCGGAAGTGCTACGTAGTAGACCCTTGGGTCTTCTCCTCCAACCTTCTCACTTTGAAAACTCTGCTCCGATCCTGGGACCTGTGGGTTATGGGCCCACGACGCCTCCCATTGCGCCACTCTGATATCCAAAGAAGACCTCCACACCTCTGCTTTATGGTGCTAAGTTTCTGAATGAAACCTCCACGCTCCTTCTATGCGGTGCTAAGCTTCTTGATATCTGACAATAAAGATCTTCTTTTACTCTATAACACAACTCCTAGCTCCGAGTTGATTCTGTAGAATCCAAACTGGTTTGAAGGAACTCCATGTTACGTAGAGCTTTGATTGATCCGATGTCAATGATGGACAATTCCTTGTCCCTTTATAGACCTCAACACCTCTTGATGCATGATGCTAAGCCTCTTTTAAGACCTCGAGCCTCCGATGCATGATGCTAAGTCCATTCTGAGACCTCAATGACTCATGAGCATGATGCTAAGCCTCTTTCAAGACCTCGAGCCTCCGATGCACGATGCTAAGTCTCTGTAGACCTCAATGCCTCCGATGCATGATGTTAAGCCTCTTTCAAGACCTCAAGCCTCCAATGCATGATGCTAAGTCTATTGATCAGCTACCATTCGTATGTGTGGTCGCAATGCCTTGACACCGAATGACGTTCCGAGCTGATCCTTTTTGAGCTCCTCTTGTTGACATACTAACATCAGGTACCATTCTGCTACATGGTCACAATGCCTCTACACACAATGAAGTTTTGACCCAACGCTACTAATGCTGACGGTGACTCATCTACCATTCTGCTACATGGTCACAATGCCTCTACATGAATGAAGTTCGAGTTGATCTCTGCGAACTCTATTGTCTACACAAATGGCAGATCAATCTCCAAGCTTTATATGAGTTAATTCTTGTATCCAAGTTGTAACAGGTACTCACAAGCTGATTAGGAGATATGTTTGGAGCATTAATCAAATTTTCTAAGTAAGAAAATCCACTGAGTATTGTAAACCTTTCTCTCAGCATTTCCTCACAATATCTGATCTCCAAACTTAATACTGCATACGATCCATCAATCTGAATTATGCAATATATAATTGAAAAATTGTTGACTTACCCATTTTAAAGGACTTTCACTTTCAGGTATTACTTGGTCCTGGGTTGACTTGTGTCAATTTGGTGGTGGAGTAGAAACGCCTTTGCCTGCAATAGGCCTCCATTCCATCTTTGGCTTGCCATTACTCTGATGGCGAGATGGATGCAGTTTCCAAAAATTTTCCACCGATGCCCATTCCTCTGGCAATGAGCACAAAAATTCCTCTTAATCTCCTTCTTCTGGGATGAGGAACTCTTTCTGCCATTTCTCGACTCTACATGATGAGATTGGTCTTTCTGATTTTCCTTGTTCTTGATGAACGGCATCAACTTCTTCATCAATGTCCTTCTCTTCCAGATCTGGCCATTGAATGATTATGCAATCCATAAAAAGTACATGGAAAATAATTCCACATCTTCTGAAAATCATAACCATACTTCTTAAGCTGAAAAAGTGGATCAGAAGTTTTACTATGCTTATGATTATGGTAAGAAACTGGAGGTGGAATCTCATTACCTCTTCGCTGATTTCTCTTACCACATCTTGCCTGTGATGATGAAGCACAACTTTCTTGCTCAGAATCTTCTTGCAGGACTAGTGGGGTATTCTCTTTGCTTTCGGAAGCTTGTCTCCCATCAGCGTTCTTGGAGCATTCTCCAATTTCCATTCCCACACTAGGATAACCCAAACCTACAAAATGAGGACGATCCTCGACCTGTATTGGGTTAGCAATACCTTGGCCATTTTTACCAAGGCCTCTTCCATCAAATCCCATTTTATCTAGTAACTTGGATCCAATGCCTCTAGTATGCTTTTCAAACAAACCAAAGACTTCATTACCTGAATCAAACCGAATGGGAGGAAGAAGAAGATTCCAGTGGTGAACAACTTACAGTGTAGTCATCTGCCATGGTCACTACATCTAAAGTTGAAGGTATTTCCTTCCTCTGATCACCACACTGTAACCTTGCCAAGAGCTCATCCTTGGTTTGCAGTTTTGATTTCAAACGAGCATTCTCCTCTTCTAGGAGTAATACATTGATCGTAGGAGAGAGTTCTCTTCCTAGATCTGGTGATTATAAGCTTCAATTTCCTCGAGCTTTTCCTGTTTAGACATCTTTCCCATAGTGCACTTGTACCCTGTTCACACAAATTGAACCAACTGCACCAATCTTGAAGCAATCACTTTGTTAATCAAATTTACTGAAAAACAAATATGGAGCTAAACTAGCTCTGATACCAAACATGATCCAAAAATAATCAGATTATTACTACCTGATCTTGGACCCTTGTAGGCTTTAATTATTTGTTGATAATTTACTCCTTTTAAGTAATCAATTTAAAATAATGCAAGACAATAATGAAAATTACACACAGATTGATTACGGAGTTTGGAAATTGCCTACGTCTCTCGGGTTCGTGGTCGAACCATTCCACTAGTCAAAACTTGTAAGTTACAATAGTACTTTCACAAGAAAACCTAATGGAATTTTACTTGCCTATCAATACACCAGTTCTTGAAAAACTTTCGATGATCAGTTGAATTGTTCTTCACCTTCCTGATGCACAATCTCCTTCAGCTTTGATCGGCCTTCCCGACGCTATCAATGCGAAGCTAGCATCCGGTCGACAATCCAGGATTTGCAAGTAATTGGTGTGGCTAAATGGGCCTATTGGGTAGTTTATAATTTACTCCCAATCACAAATATTTCATATGCTATTGCCTAAAATAATAGGCCAATAGACAATACTTGTGGACACATCCCACAAATAAGCTTAACAAATAATAAGCTCGTTGGACTAATGTGTGTCCCAACAATAAGCTTAACACATAATAAGCTTGGGATCTCGTATGTGTCCGAAAATAAGCTTAACAAATAATAAGTTTTGGTCTTTGTTTGTCCATTACAAAGTTCTAGGTACCCTATTTATACAATTTTAGGGCCCTCAAATAATGGAATACATATTATCTTAAGGATATTTTAAACCTTAAATGTAGCATTTTTAATAAAGGATAAAATATTCCCAAAATGGGCGATTTAGCATTTTAAATGGGATTAAATCCCAAAAGAGCGGCTAAGGAGAAGTGGGTATATCCCACATGTTGTGGAGTGATAAGGTTTAAGGCTTTAAATAGCTTTCCTCCATGCAAATGAAGTGGTCAAAAGACCATGTTAGACTTAACCGTCCCCAACAACCGCTTCATCCTCCTTCTCCACATGGATTTCCATGCATGGAATAAGCATCCCCTACCACCGCTTAACCTTTTCCCTTCCACGTGGTCCTTGGAAATAACATGGTTAAGTTGGCGGTTATGTAGGGTTTGGAGAATTAGTGGATTTAGATGGTTTTAATACTAATGTATAAACATTAATATATATAGTGGTTTGGCATATATGCATGCCATTTGGAAAGTGGACTTACCAAGATAATATAATTTCGACCCATACAATGTGGCATAGAAATAATTAACTCGGTAAATAGCATATAGCCCACTTGTTGTCTCCCAATAGGCAAATCGAGAGAATTCGATTAGTGGTGGCAAGCTACGTGTCACAGTGCGATTGGTCCAATATTGACCAGTTAACCAGAGTTGACTTTCCCGCTATCTAAACTTTGACCGAACATATCTAGAGCTCCCGATGTCCATTTGTCACATTATTATAGTCATTGGAAAGATCTCGAGATGATATTTTGCCTGACCGAAACCATTTAGGGATGTTTTGGGAACTTTCAAAAATGATCCCCGATCAATCAACACTAGAAACCTGGAATGGAAAGATTCGACTTTTCCTTACCTGCATTTATCAAACAAAAGCTAGTGCACTAGGTGTGAAAACTGAAAGAACTACACACAAAATTTAGAGCATACAAGAAGTTTTTTACGAAGGTCTGAATGTGAATTGTAGTCCCTAGAAATCTACTAGAAGCGTGTTGTTGAATGGCTAAATAGACATGAAGCGTAGTCAAATAGAAAATTAGTCTCGTAATGCAAATTAGTTCCTAAAGAATTCAAAACAATCCCAGCAACGACACCGGAAGTGTGTTGGTACCCAAATTTAATCTCCTTCAAAGGCCGAGCAACATCATGGATTTAACAGGACACTCAGAGGAAGATAGATGATTATGTATGTCATTTTGTAGTCGGGAAGCAATCTATCTGACTTTTTAGCACTCAAGCTTTGAAAAGGAGTGGGTAGCACCTTAAGAGGATTTGATCTATCCTCACTATTTTACATTATGCCTTTCAACCAAGGTAAGAGGACCCTTTTGTAGCCTGTTGTTTATGGATGAGATGGAGATATCCTTCCTAGTAAAGTTGTTAAGGAGACCTTGAATAAAATATGATCAATGAAAAAATCTAACTCTCACTAGTTATCACTCTAGATAGTGGAGATATTTTCTAGGAAAGGTTCAAGATACTACATACATTTGGAATCTTGATTGTTTCGCATGTTTTGGTGATGGAAATTGTGAATTTGTGCACACACATGACAAATAGGGGTAGTACAGGTAGGATTAGTTGTTTTAAATGAATTTTGGTGGGTGGTGAGGTAGGATGGACTTGATTCACTAGATCCTTGAGAGATTTTACAAAATGGAAGGATAAACCAACAGAATGCCACAGAACAACTAAAATGTTTCTTTAACTGAATATGTGATTTAATGGAGGCCTAGATTAGTACTTTTTCATACAATCTTTGACACTCTAACACGAAGGCTTGAGTTAAAGGACCCAATAAAGCATCAAGATCTGAGCCGATCATGCTTGAGGTCCACCGAAAGGCTTACAAACAATCACTATCAAACAGATGAAAGAAAAGTAATTTTAAATTGCTTATTTCACTCCTAGATTAAGGCTCTTCCGAGAAATGAAATTAAAGATTCCACTAAACTATCACAAGGATTGAGACCTATGTGATTGGAACAAATTTTAATACAAGATTGCAATGAAAAAAAGAAAAACTATTTGCATACACTCAGAGATAAAACAAACACATTTTGCTCAAGATCAACATAGAATAACTCAAGTTTGATCAAATTTATCAGTAGGGGAAAGTTTCTAGAACAATCTCAGAGCTTGTCAATGGCTGTACACTCGCAACCACCTTGACATGATCAAATTTGATACAAAAGAGATATACAGGATTCTCAAATAGTTTCTCAAAAGGATGGGCTTTGTCAAGCTTTTCTCTATTAGAAAATCTATCTCGACCCCTAACACTCCAACCATTTACAAAAAAATTGTGCCATTTATAACATTTACAATAGAGCCCCTTTTCCCCAAAAATCTAGACATTGAGTGTTAGCAAAGTGGTCACCATGATCACAATCGTAATTTTTAATCAGTCTACGAAAATTTGGTAGGTGCTCGGGAGAAGATCTCTTCGAATATCTCCCGCATTCAACTCTTCCTTCTGGTAGATCACTCTTTCTTCAACTCGCCAACCACTTCCACCCATAATCTATCAAATCTGGCTCTTTACATGCTCGGGAGAAGAAAAATAGAAAATAAGATCGAGCCGATAGCTTGGACCATTTTCATGGCAAAAGATGTCTCCATATCTCCTCACCAAACTCAAATATCAACATTAACTCTCCTCTCTATTTGGCATGTAGGAAATACCAAGAAATCATGAATACTCGCACTTCCAGGAGTGTTTTAGTAAAAATGGGGGAAAATCATATTCAAACTCACAGCTTCCATTGATCTTTACTTTGAATTTGGGTCATCCACATGGAAGATTCAATTTTAAAACAGGCCTAGGGGTTCCCTCGATGTTTTAAATATTTTGGAAAAGTGAAAAAAATTTTACATTTTGTTCCGCACCTCCGCCTTTGAGGAATGAGCCTGACACATGTCTTGAGGTGGGTCCAAAGGAACCGTGGCCAAATTTTTACATTTTACCTCCTTTTTGGAAAAGGGAAAATTTTCCAAGTTTTCCCCCAGCTCGCCGCCTTGAGAAATGCTTCAAACATGTCCCCAATGTGGGTCCTTATGGAACCGCACTTCTTTTTCATTTTTAGCTCTTTTCTCCTAAAAGGAAAATTTTCCAAATTTCCCCGAGGTCCGCGCCTCCACTGTTGACTAGAGCAAGCTTTGACCTTTCCTTTATCGGGCTTATGGGTCATTTTAATGTTTTTATCTTTTGAGCATTAGGGGAAAAATCCAAGTTACCCCGATGGTCCGCCTCCTGCCCTTTTGACTTGAAACAAACTTTGACTGATCCTTTGTCAGGTTTGTGGGCCATTTTTGATATCTTAACCCTTTTGAGAATAAGAGGCAAATTTTTTAAATTCCCCCGATGGTCCACTTCCCCCCCTTTGATTTGTCAAACTACCACGTGTCACAATGGCACATCTTGAGATGGTCCCCAAAAGTTGAGACCTTGAATGAGCGCAGGCTCGCCACATGTCCTGGCCTAGAAAAATTGTTTGAAGGCTCGAAGCTCAGCAGAAGGTGCCAAGTGTTAGGATTCGAGGCAATCTCCTTTGGCCGTTGAAAAGTCCAAGCAAAAAGCAAAGTGAGCGGAGGCCTCCAAGTGTCCTCCTAGCGCTTCTTCAAAAAACCTTAAGGCTTCAAAAATGATTTGGCGGGGGCACACTTCCATTTTAGAATTTAGTCCACTCTACCAAAAGGAAAAAACATCCATCTTGCCTCCAAATTCTAAAGCATCTCCGCATTTGACTTTGCCACGTGTCCTTCTATGGGGTCAAGGTAAGACCTTTTCCCTGCCACTTAAATTTTTCTTTAATCAAATCCTGGTGGGGCCATAGGCAAGTTCAAACTTTTTCCAAATTAGCCAAAAAGAAAAAGTTCAAAAACAAACCCATCGTGCCCCATCCAATTGGAAGAAGCCACGTAAGCACCAAAAGAACCAATCAGATTTAAGCGGGACTATGGGACCAAATTTTCCTTTTTCCAAAAAATAAAAAAGTGATAGGTTAAAGCATTCTCCCCCCTTCCCCTGAACAACCAAAGGAAGCTACGTGACCATTGATCATTGAGGAATAACTTTGACAGGAAAAAGACACCGTCAGACCGTCAAAAACATAGAAATTCACCACTCATGCCCAGAACCCAATTTTTCACTCAGGATGAAATTTTTTTGAAACAAAACCAAGTGGATCATGGTTCCGAGCATTTTTTGACCATGGATTTGGATTTCAAAGGCATACAAATATAAATTGATCATTCTCGAGCTTCCATGGTCGAGGAAAAATAGGAAAAACGGCAAAGCCCACAGATTTTGAATAAATTAGGGAAAAAACAAGGCTAACTCAGGGACTTCTTCAAGGAGGGACATGACAATGGATTTGTAAACAACTTGAGGCATTCAAATGGAGATAAAAGCTTTCAAAGCATCCACATCGAGAAACAAAATGTTTCATAACACACAGATCAGAGGAAAATTAGTGCGTAAGAATGGTGAGAGGTCAAAAGTAGCACCAATAAAGAACATGAGTGAGAAAGAATTAAAGGAACTAAAAGATCATGAGTTACCCTCTTATTTAAAGTTTCTATATGTCAATGTTTTAAAGCACTATGTTTTTGGGAAATAATGTAGACATAAGTTTAAAGCTGGAAGTCATGTAAGTAAAGGTATTCTTGATTATATTCATTCTGATCTTTGGGGTCCAACACCTTTAATTTCATATGGAGGAACATTGTATTTTGTTACTTTTATAGATGATTACTCCGGAAAGTATGGGTCTACTTTCTTAAGAGAAAATATGATGTTTTCAGTACATTTAAGCAATTTAGAGCTTTGGTTGAAAAGTGCACTGGTAGGTTTATCAAATGTTTAAGAATAGATAATGGAGGTGAGTTCACATCCTTGGAGTTTCAGAACTATTGCAAGGAAGTTGGGATTGAAAGGCATAAAACCACCAGCTATACTCCACAACAAAATGGGGTTGTTGAACACATGAATAGGACTCTTTTAGAGAGAGTAAGGAGCATGCTCAACAATACAAATTTGGATCAATGTTTATGGGAAAAAGTAGTTTGTACATATTGTTATCTAATAAATTGATCACCATCAGTGAAATATATTGTAAGATTCCTGAAGAGGTATGGACAGGTCATCCATGTGATTATTCAAACTTGAAAATTTTTGGTTGTAATGCTTATGCTCTTACTAATAAAAATCAGTGTTCAAAGTTAGACCCAAGATCCAAGAACTACATCTTTGTTGGGTATGGTGAAGTAGATGGTGTTAAGGGATACAAAGTGTGGGATCCTACTACCCACAAAATCATCATTAGCAGAGATGTAGAGTTTGAGGAATATCCTCTCCTAAAATTATATGCTGAAATAAAAGAAGAACAAGAACCTAAACATGAACATGTGAAGGTTGAAATTCAACCATCTTTAGATACTAAAAAGGAAGAAAAACAACCATTTGCAAATGTTAAAGACGTTGAAGATTCAAAACTTGAGGAAACACCTAAGAATTCGATATGGAGGTCACAATAACATGAGGAAACACCTCCATAGCCAGTTTGGAGATCTACACAAGTTAGGCATCCTCCCTAGTAAGTACATGAGTCCCAATCGCTTCAATTTCTAATGATGGGGAACCTAGTTGTTATCAAGAAGCATTGGAAGATGTGGATAGTGCCAAATGGAAAAGGGAAATGTAGGAGGAGATGGATGCCTTGGAAAAGAACATGTCATGGGACCTAGTAGAACTTCCAAAAGGTAGAAAACATGTTGGCTACAAATGGGTTTACAAATGAAAGATTTAGTGCTAGACTAGTAGAAAAGAATTTGCACAGAAAGAAGGTATTGATTTTCATGAAATATTTTCACCAGTTGTTAAACTTGTTTCAATTCGAGTAGTCTTAGCACTAGTTGCTTTACTTGATTTGGAGTTGGAGCAATTAGATGTTAAAACAACATTCTTACATGGAGATTTAGAAGAGGATATATATATGGAACAACCTACATGATTTGTAAAAATAACAAAAAATATTTTTTTGAAAGCTCGGGAAATCATCAGTATGGCACAAACAATCACCCCAACAATGGTACAAGAAGTTTGATGCTTTCATGATGAGCCAAAATTTTCTAAGGAGTGAGTATGACCATTGTGTTTATTTCAAGTTTTTGGACAATGGCTTATTCATTATATTGGTATTGTATGTTGATGATATGCTTGTTGCAAGAAAAATCATGGTAGAAATCAAAAATTTAAAGGCTCATTTGGCTAGGACATTTGATATGAAAGATCTAGGAGTTGTAAAACAAATCTTAGGCATGGAGATACATAGAGACATGATAAATGGTAAGCTTTGGTTATCACAACATAGGTATTTGGAAAAGATACTAACCATATTTGGTATGAAAGATGTGAAACCAGTTAGAATCCCTTTTTCTTCCCATTTCAAACTTTCTTCAAGTTTATGTCCTAGAGAAGAAGAAGAAAAGGAGTATATGTCTCATGTACCATATGATAGTGTTAAGAAGTTTAATGTATGTTATGGTATGTATAAGGAATGACATTTCATATACAACTTGAGTTGTTAGTAGATTTATGGAAAATCTAGGTAGAGAACATTGGTCAATAGTGAATTTGGTGTTTCACTACTTGCAAGGCACAAGTGATTATTTCATGACCTATAATAATACTTGGTTATTCTATTTGTTGATATGTTGATTAATATTGTTCAGGTGATTTGGAAAAAATGAGATCAACTTCTTGTAATGTTTTTACACTTGTAGGTGGACCTATCAGTTGGATGTCAAAGCTTCAAAATATTACATTGTGTCAACTACTGAGGTAGAATATGTAGCTTCCTATCATGCTTGTCAGGAGGAAATTTGGTTAAAAGGCCTATTGGATGAGTTTGGAAGAGATCAATACAAGATGAAGGTATTATGTGACAATCAAAGTGTTATTTATTTGGCCAAGAATCCAACTTATCACAGTAAGACAAAGCATATTGCAGTTAAGTATCATTTTGTTAGACATGTTATTGATGAAGGGATAGTAGCACTAGAAAAGGTCCACACCATAGAAAATTGTGTTGATATGTTCACAAAACCAGTACTATTAGAGAAGCTAAAATGGTGTTTGGCTTCTCTTGGCTTGTAGAAAAGGTGATGAGTTGGTCGTGTAAGATATCAAGCAAATTTGTTGTCAAGGTGGATATTGTTAGATATGTGACAACAAAGTTAAATTTTGGATCCCTTTATGACATGGTTTGTAGCTCACTTCCCAAAGGGGGAGTGGGTGATATTTTCCCACACTCATGTCATAGGGGATCCTAGGGTGTTGGTACTTGTTATGGGGCCCCCAGGTGGGGTGTGAGGGGGAGTTGGGGCGGGGGTGTTAGGCACCCCGAAAGAAAAAAATTAAGATTCAATCCATTGTTCCTACGAATACAAATTCAATGAATTTTGTTTTTAGGAATGAAAATCCTAATGGTGTTTTCCCGCTCCTTTTTTTTTTTAGGAGGAATCCTAATTGTACTTCACCAATTAGGTGTATTTATTTTTGTGGAGATCCAAAGTAGCTCATAATGAGTCCAAATGTAATATGTTCATCTTGAGCTAATAAAAACTTTATATCTTACACCGTGGATGTTTCCCTAAGCACTCGGTTGGGGCACTCGGTTGGGGTTTTACCATGTAAATCCGGTGTTCATGTATTGCATGTTTAGTATTTTGTAGATTTATTTTATCTCTATCTTTGTATATTATTTTTTTAAACTCAACTTTTGCATATTCATTGCTGCAAATTTTGTGGTTTCCTAATATATACAACTAACATAGTTATCTTACATACATGTATTTGAAAAGGGGGTACATATAAGTACGTACGTATTACTTATCATACTTTATAATAATTTTTATTTGGAACAAAAATATGGCTCCAAATTCTATGGTATGGATATGTTATGATATAACCATTTGTAGATTAGTTCTTCAAAAAACAAAAAAATAAAAAAATAAAAAAGCAAAAAAATTATAAGTGATTGTTAAGGATATTAAATTGAAGGTTGAAATGGTACTAAAATAGTATAATAGTCCAATAGATATGAAATTTAATTTAATTTATTTTGATGCCCTCCCATATACCATTGTTGAATTTTTGTCTACTTATTGCAATATTACAATTTTACCCATTAGTAGATGATTTTGTTTATGAACTTGTTATTTTTATAGGAAGTATACAATTATTACAATTATCTCAAATGCATGTATCGAAAAATATTGGTAGACATTAATTTCAAGGTACATATTTTAGATTTTACATGTAGTACTCGATTAATAATTACACTACATTCTCAAAAAAATCGTGTGACTTTATCAATTAATCACACCAATATGTGATATATATACTAAAAGAAAATTTCTGAGCCAAAAATGGCTCCAACTTCCATGATATGGATAAGATATGCACAATTTTAGATTGCTTTTTTATAATAATAATAGTAATAAATTTCTAAATGGCTATTAAAGAGACATCAAATTTAAAGTTTGAATCACTATGTGAAATTCTATTTCATAATTTTATATATTCCCAATAATATCCCACATATATTGTAGAATGTCTACCTACTCAATAATATATGGTGTTTATTGTTATTATTTAACCATGAATAATTGAATTTTGCAGCATCAATTATATAAAAGAATAGTCCACTTGTTTTTATCTAACCCCGTTCTTTCATATACGGTTTGCCCTTGTCTTTTTGTAATGGTATCCGCCATACATAAATTATTTGTTTTTGCTAATGTCCATATGAAAGAATACAGAATATCGGTCATTGAAATGAGATAGTGAATTACTTATCTAATTAACTATTAATTTAGTTAATAGGCATAACCTTCAATGGAAGTTGAGGGAGTAGAAAAAGTGTGTATGTAATAGTATGATGTATTAAATAAATGGTTAGTCTTAACATCCCCTTGACATTATAAGGGGATTTTTTTGTTATGGATAAAATGATTTAAAAATTATGATATATAGTGTATATTATAGAATTTAATGGTTTTTTCTTTTTCTTTTTCTTTTTAGCAAAAGATTTTCTTGAGATTAACATAGTGATATAAATAGATTGAAGTTATATAACACCACCTAAAAATTCAACAAAAAGGTGATACATCTACTCATGGATAAAAAGTTATATGACAAACCTTATATAAATGCCTCTACATTGATCAAATAAATCTATTTAAGATATATTTATATTTTTGAAAAAATTATAAATATTTTGAACAAATTTTCTATCCATCAATCATTTTATACAGGATATATTAACAAATGAAAATTAAATACTATTACAATCTTAGGATCTTAGATCTAAAGAATTTACCAAAAAACAATTTATTCAATTTATATGAAACTAAAAATCATCCTAATTCAATTTATATGAATGACGAAATGGAATGGCAAAATCACCCAAAAACTCGTCCTAAACTCAATTTATATGAATCAGAAAATCACTGCAACTCTAGAAACTCAAAATAAAGATGGTAATGTCAATTACAAAATGGAGATTTACTTACAAATCAGAAGATACATCGAAAATTAACAAAGATAAGAAAAATACCAATAAATGTTAAGATGAGAAAAAGTGCACCTTGCTTCTTTGGGGAAAGTCTCCGTTGTCAATAATCATTGACAAATGTCTGTAGATGACATGAACACTCACAGCCTGTGACCAGAAAGCCACCCATGGAAGTTCAAACTTTTGGCAACATTAAAAGTCTAAGGAAGAAATGAACTGCCAATAACACATGAAATTGGAGGATCACATCCCTGTGTTCTCAGGTTGTGAATAAGCTCTTCTGCAGAAGCTCTCATGGTGGTCATCAGCGCATTTAAAGCTTCAACTGGGTTGGCTCTTCTGTTGAAATCAAGCGGAAGGCCATCTGAAATTTGAACAAAACGAATAGTAAAACTTGGATCTTCTGAAATTCCATTGCGATTATTACAAGCTTTCATCATTCTAGAGTGGTTCATTTCTGTATTGACAAAGGTTATTACAACGCCTTGGGCAGCCAACTTCTTAGAGAGTCTTATGAGGGGATTAATGTGTCCCTGAGCTGGGAATGGGATGATAACAGCATGGGGAGCCATAATTAGCTCCGAATGAATAGGGAAATTAAATGAGGAAGTAGCTCCAAGACTAGGGTGCAAGTTATAGGAGCTGCACAACCAATGTGAATACATAGAAGACATCAAGTGTTATTGTTTTACTTATGCGGAAATTTTAACGGTTATTAATATTGTTCTAAGATAGGATCAGAATAATAAAAAAAATGAAATAATCTTCCAGACCTCATGAGACCCGTTACCATTACATTTATATTCTATAAGAATTCACAATTTAAAAGAATAATGAAATGGATCACGGAAATCATCCTCTGGAAATAGACATTGATTTTTGAAAAACATTAAGGTTAACAGTCTAAAATTTTAGTAAAAATTAATAATTGAGTGGGATGGGTAAAGAAAAGAAATCTAAGTGCAGTTGTAAGCACTTGCGTCAGCAGAAAACCATTATCAGAAAGAAGGCAAAGCAAAGTCAAACACGAATCCATTAAAATAAAATAAAAGCCAATGACCACGTAACGGGAACTGTCCTAATGCAATCACAATGTCTTGTTTTTTGTTTTTTTGTCTCATATAATATTTTATAACTATGCCCACGTGATTCAATTGATCTGCAGAGTCCAAAATTATATGTTCTTTTGCCCCTTGCTTGTCTTTAAACAGTTTTTAACTATTTATCTTATATTTGTCAATCACCACCACCATAAGAGTGGGGTACTTTTTTATATACATGTGTTTGAAAATATTGCCATATCAGAAGGTTGTAGTTCAATTGGTAAGAATGATGGTGTAAACGCTGTTGTTTAGCCTTTTATTATAGTACAAATTTGTTTAAATATTTAATAATGGATGTTAAAGAGATGTGAGTAGAATTGTTCCCTAAGTCATTTTAATGGATTGGATAGTGACTACTTAACTAAAAGAAGACTTCAATATAAATGTATGTATCCATCAATTGTAATCAGCTATATGTTGTCTATGACATGAATAGATAGGTTAATATCCATACAACTTGAAGGCCACCACTAGAACAAAAAAATAAAAATAAAATAAATTGTCAAACATCATTTAGGTAAATATATACATATATATATATATATATATATATATATATATATATATATATATATATATATATATATATATATATATATATATATATATATATACCTTTATTATATGTATACAAATTTGGTGCATGAATGTAAATCATTTCTAGAAGACACCTTAAGTAGTGTAATGCCCCACTTCCTCCCCCTCCAATGATGGTGTTTTCTACTTCAACCATTATTATAAAAAAAAAAAAAAAAAGAGAGAGGAAATAAAAAAAAATAAAAAAAAGGGGGATCCTCGTAATGAGGGAAAGGAAGTGTAGTTTGTCAGGGCATGGCGACATGTGGCAGGCATGGGTCTCTTTGGAAGACAACTTGATCATTTCACCAGTATGCAACAAATGTGTCTCCAACCCGACCATTTTGCATTGGTAGTATAGTGATAGTCTATGAAAACACAGAACCTTGGACAGAGAATGGATGGCGAACAAATATCAATGAAATAGAGGAGCCTTTATAGTGTTGTAGTTGGTAGTGCTCTGGTAGGCTTGTAGGAAAAATGATAGAGTCGAATCAAGGAACATGAACTATTTGAAAAAATTTCTCAAGAGACGCAGCCTCAGGACCTGCAATGGTTGCAAAAAAAATCACAAAAGAAGGGGGGTCATGTGTAGTGGGAAGATATTACAACACCCTCTCCAACTGACTACTTTGCATAATGTTGTGGGACTAAGATTTGAAGTTTTTGTTTTGTTTTGCAAGGTGCTTTGGATAGTGTTACTCAAAAATCAACAGCTCGTGTCAGCATCTTCCCAGCCTGAGCACAAAGAAGAGCTTGCAAATAGGGTTTCAACAACCTTCAAGCATTGGATAAGGCACATGGTATGGTTGACTAGATGTTGTGAATACATGTTTTATCATGGGACAGAAATGGTTGTATGATTATGAGGCACTTCTATCAGGCATAATGTTTAGCCATATTGATTTTGGTTCTTCTTCTCATAAGCACTTGTACTACGTGCAATGTAACCATTGATGCGTCATTCCCTTCCTGCTCATTATCTCTTATTTCAAGTAGCTTTTGTATAGATTAAGACATTGAAAGTGCCTTTCATGTTATCCCACTTATGTCTCCACAAGATTTATCTCTTTCACTCTCCCTTTGCGTGAACCCCCCTTTGTTTTCCTTTCTTAGCCAATGTCGGTGGGAGTCCAAAGTAGGATATTCATATTATGGGCTCATTGAATATACAAAAGAAACATTTTGATGACATTTGACTATCACAAGCTATTATAGTATGCACCCGGAGAGGAGCTACTAAGGAAAATGTGCCATGGAATACCACACGATTGCAGAAAGAAAGTTTCACTTAATGCCATAGTTGTTGGTTCTTCTTTAATGGATCTTCTTAAATGGATTTGGCCACCCAACTATGTGAAGAGACTCTAAACTTTATCACAAACATGCCAATAAAGCTTATAAAGGTTGTGGGGGTTATTTTCTTGGTGATTGGATGAATGGCCTTTGGCCAAGCTTGAAAATGTCTAAACAAGAGTTTGGAATTAGGGATGGGGAAAGCATTGTTATCGAATTTTGTAGTGAGAAGTGTTGTGACATTATGTATGCAAATGTGGAGGCTGGAGGAAAAGATCGTGTTTTGGTTTTCAAAATTCCCCAGACAATGTAGCCTCATGGAATGCTTCATTTTTGGGATATGCACAAATTGTTTTGTTGAAGCGGCTTTAGAGACTTTCAAACAAAATACAAATGGGGGAGTTTCCGAATGCACGTGAATGTTTAACAAAATTCTAAAAGATGGTTGGAGCCTTGTGGAATGTGGTGAACCCCTGGATAACATTGTACACTTTGTGGACACTAATATTTTCCAGGCATGGTCTCCTTACCTTCATCTTTTATAATTTTCATATAATTTGGTTCTTCATTTGCAATATAATAGAAATATCAAACCATTAGATACTTAAACAATTGGATATTTTAACTAGACTATTAGTGTGAAACAATAAAACTCCACCTTGTGATTTATGTTACCGATTTACAATTTGACCATCAAATGTGTTGCTACCACAACCTTATGCGTTGTTAAAACAGGGTATCATAATTAGGTGCTCATGTCCACTGGTACCAACGAGAGTTAGATGAGTCGTCAACTAAAACAACCATTTTTGTCTACCTTGTAAAGTTAGAAAAACACAATATTTAAAGACTCGCAAAACAACATTTTGAAACCCAAAAAGAGATGTTGAGTTTTGTTTGTGTCCCTTGTTATGTGGGGATTCATATCAAGCTTTAGATTGACCCCGATTGACCGTTGTGCTCTCCTCTCCGCCCCTCTAGGTGCCATGTTACCCCATTTTGTAGTTTTAGGAAGTTGCTAAAAGTGAAAAGTTGGTTTTCGTTTCACTCACCGTTTGGACTCTGAGTGAAGAAATGCTTTTCCGCTTTCGCAAACCTCTAGTAATTCTACTAGAAAATTTCTTATAACCTTCAGTTTGGGGTTGAAAACCTTTTATCTAGTTTGGAAAAGGGGTTATCTAGGCCTCGCCACCTTTGTTTGACTAGGTCAAACTGGACCAATTACAATTGGTGGTTCTGGAAAACTGTCACCATTTGTAACCCATTTTCCATTTCATTTTCGTCAACTCGTGAATTCTCCATATATAGGAGAACTTGTAGGAAATTTCTCATTGCGTGTTCATCCATCGAATGTTAGTTTTGGATGCAATTTTCTAGGACCTTGAGCTAAAATTGGGGTTATTTTGCAACTAGGCCAATTATGATTGATGGCCCTGGAAAACTAATCGCAAATGGTAAACCCTTTGCAATTCTAATTTTGTCGATCCTATAAATTTTTGGTATATCAAAGTACAACAATCAACTTAACCGTTATACATTTTCCCATCAGAAGACATTTTTCGAACGTGGTTCCTTAGCCTCCAAGCCAAATTTAGACATTTTCACAACTATTAGAAAAATGTAAAAATAAGGCCGTAGGACCCTAGTCAATACAATAAACCGTCGTGAAATCAAACCTATGAAACTTATAAATGACTATATGAAACTCTCTCTTGGGGCTTGTTGTGTGAAATGTGATTTTAAAAAAATAGTGTTTCTCTCTAGTCTCTCTCTTCCCTATCTCTTTCTCTCTCCTCTCTTAGATAAGATATAAAATGAAATGAAATGAATATATGTACCTAACCCTCTCTTGTTGTGTGTGCATTATTACTATTATGTAAATGGAAAAACTAATAATATTAATTATAATAGATTTAGGTGGATGCCATGCCATTGATTTTCAATGACTCATGCTCACATGGTTTTGTAGGATGTAAATAAGATGGCGAAATGGCGTGGTTGTAATTCATTTGTGTATTGTTGAAATTTATATATGATAATAAAAATATGTATTTCTATGTTTACAAAGTAAATTTTCATCTTTCTATTGCTTTCAAATAACAGATTGTCCTTGTCATGCATGTAGTTTAAATAAACTTGTAATTGTTCCTTGTTATCAAGTTTTAAGAGGTAGCCCATTAATTACTTAATGCTCTTCTTGACTTCATTTATAGCTATGTTGTGAAACTTACATCAAGTAAGGTAGAAAGAAGTATCTCTATATAAATTAAAATGGAATTGTGCTCTAAACCCTTCAATTCTTCATCTTCCTCGACACGCATGAGTAGTTGGTGAAATTTGACACTAGAAAATCAAGAACAAATTGAGATTTCTCCATATTGAGTGATCCCCACTCTAAACATAACCATCCTAATTATGATGGTTAGTGTTTACCATCTAATACTTCTTCTCTCAGGTGTCGTGCTTTGATAGAATCTCATGATGATGAGTGTTCCCTTATGTTTCTCTTTGCAAATATCGTATCTAGTATAAACCTATAGACTTGGCCCTAACGAGGTGTTAAACCAAATGTAAATTAAACTCATGATTTATCCCATGGACTTAGCGCTAAGCATGTTATGTACTTATGAAATGAGGGTTTGGACCATGAGTGGAACCCATGTCATGAGATACTGTTATGGCATAATCACAAAGCACCCGATTGCTTGCAAGTGGATGGTTGAGGTAGTCAATGTGATTCATCAAACATGGAGTTATCCCAAAGTGTGGGACTTTGCAATTGGGATAACCCTCGGATGAAGGTTGGTTCCTATTCCTCTATTCTGATGCACACATCCAAATTGTAGAGGATCTATTCTAAAATCTACTCTAACTTGCCAAGGAGATAGGGTTAAGAAGATTACAAGAAATTAAACCTAAACTAACAGAGGTGATGCACCAAAAGGAATGTTGAACACCTGCTTTACATGGAGATGGAAACCACAATCAGATTAAGAAGGATGAAAATACACCATAGATCAATCCACTTGATGATAATCCACTAACCATTAAACATAAAACATTAAACATGTAATACAATAACCATGCACAGATAACCAAGATTACAATGAGAGATCAGAAGAAAGCAATGAACACAAGAGAGGGTTGAAATTCATCCATAGACTTATATTATTGCTCCACAAATTTGATACAGTGCATTACAATGGCTAAGAGGCACAAACTTGCATTACAACTTGAATGGGAGGTTTTAAATCCACAAATTCACTTACAAAAAGAGAAGAAGGGAGGGTGTAAAGAAAAATTATCCAACATTAGAACAATGTCCCTCCTTATAATATATAGGAAGAATTAGAGAAGGAAGAGAGGGAAGAAATCAGTAAATATTGCTTCAACCACCCTAAAATGCATTGAATTCACCTGCAACAATGATGGGTGCCACTAAAAACCCATACCTCCATGTACTATGCCTTGTTGGGCAAGAAAGGAAGCCCATACCTTCATCATTTGGGTAGGTGAGAAATCTGGAAACACCCCTAAAATGGTAGACTGTATTTCTTCATTTTTAAATACTTAACCTTAATAAAATTAATAAAACCAAATGTATTTGTGTAGAGGACACGAGAGAATTCAAAATTTAAGTTTGATTTTATGTAAATCCAAGCTCCCAGTCAAAAGTTATGGCCATCTGAAGATGGGGTGCCATTTTGCAATAAATGCAGTGGTTGATCTTCTCTTTTATGACTCACAAATTGCCTCACATGACCTCTAAAGTATAAAATTGCATACCTTTAGGAATTTTGACTTCATAGGTTTATGTTATTGTTCATTCATCTTGAGTCAACAAAACCTCCGAAACCCCAAATTCGAAATTGAAGACTTCGGGAACTTCGGACTTCGAGTTGTGATTTTTCGAACTGGGGGGTTGAAGGTTCCGAAATGCCGAAACCTCGAAGTCTAAAATTTGGGCTTCAGGTTTTAAAACTTTACATTTTGGGGTTTCGGGCTTTGGGGTTTGGATTTTTTGGACTTTAGGGTTTGGGTTTTCATTGATATTCGACCCTGCCTTAACTCAGACTTAAAATCGAAGTCCAAAATTTAGAATTGTGTTTTGGACTTTTGGGATTTCAGGGAATTTTACACTATTCACTTGATCACGCTCACCAAAACCTCCAAACCTCTAAAATCTCGAAGTCCAAAATTTTTGACTTCGAGGTTTCCGACTTCAAATGCTTCTTTCCACCCAATCCTTGAATTTGACCCTAGCCTACCTCCGAATGGCTCCACCTTGAAATCTGAAATTTTGGAATTTCAGATTTTCTTCATTTCCCAAATTCCTTTGCAATTTTCTCAGCCTGCTTCAACCTATTCAGCCAACCTTGAAATGTAAGCTCTCATGACTAAATCAATCCCTCCATTTTCTCAGTGTGCAAGGTCGTGTTTTTCCAATTTTCCTGAGGGGCACAATTGGGTAATAATACCTACATATGAAACCTATGATTTTGAATCCCCTTTCTCTTCACAAATAGGGGTGTTATCTTGGTAGGAGTGTTTCTAGTTGTGCATAAGTTATGGGGTAAGCATAATTGTTTTCCATAGTTTATCCTTTTGGTATGGTTTAGGCCCCTTTTCGGTGTAATGGGAATTAGTTGAATGTGGACCTCTTATGAGAATTAGGGTGAATCACACATTAATATATTTTTGACTAGTGAGAAGGGTAGTCACTAGAAGGTCATAGGGTGTATAAAATTATAATTACATATCACCTTGTAATACGCATCTAATACTTAAATTTCCCAGTAATAATTCAAACTTGGTTAAGAGTGCAATCATACTTCTTAGGATCTTGGTGATTAAGTAAAGGATAAATAGTACATGAACCTTAATTGTTCTAAAAATAAGTCATTACAAAGTCAACGTAATGACGTAAGGGTTACAAGGACACGAGAGGTGATTTTGGAACTATCGTTAAATGTCGCATACACTTGAATGATGTCAACATTCTAAGACAACTAAGATGATTTTGATAATAAATAAAAATAAAATGATGCCTCATTAGTGATCTTTCAACCTAGTAAATGGGGAAAATTTCAATACGTAAGGGTTGAATATAATCACCACCCCTTCAATGTGGTTTAAACAATAATATTAAATGATTAAAATTAAAGAAATGGAATTTGAAGCCGGCCCTTTTGACTCAAGAAAAATCCTCTACTACATATTATGAAAGATGCGAACTAAATATTTAAGTCAAGTAGGTAGGATATACGGTTAGTTGGAATAACTGAAAACAAAATAGTGTAACCTTAGTGATTAAATGCTAATATGAAAGGAACACGTAATCTATTTACTCTTGAACTAATAAAATTCCTTTGTTCATGTGAACCTCCCTTGTTGCAACTAAGATAAATTGTAAAACCAAGAAAATATGCAACTTAGAAAACAAATCCTTAGAACAAACACTAGTAGCCTCATGTGGGCACATATGTTCCTATCAACAATCAGGCTACATCATTCTATTACGATAAGGGAAACAAGAAAAATTAGAGGGAATCATTACAAGTAAAATGTTAAGTAAAATAAAGATAATGTAGTCTAGTTTAAATAAGAATGAAGGACTGCATGATAAGTGATTTTCAAATAATTAAGGTCAATAAAAAAATATGAAGGTAATAAATATGTAAACCGGGAAAGTGTTGTGTCATGGATGGTGCCTATATGGGAGTTATCTATTGTAGTTGAATTTTTATGTTGTGCCTTGTCATTTGGGGAAAGGTGGCCTGATGTGTATCATGTATTTTTCATGTTATCTATGTGGGATAATGTTTGTGCAAGCATCTCATGTGTTATGTGTTGTCCTAAGAAATCCCTTGTGTTGTCATGTATCAAGCAATGTAAGTCAAAAAAATATTATTCTAGTATTTTTACTATTGTATTTGTGTGTCAAATTTGTGGGCATTACAAGTTGTGTTGACCTATAATTTGTATAGGGATCTAGTTATTTCTTTGGTATTAATGTATTTATATGTTTCTTAATCATTGGTTCATATGTTTACTTTATATTCTTATTGAATACATTTTTTATTTGATTTTTGACAAGTCTTTCTTGTATTATGTATAACATTCAACTATGCATTCTTCCTTATAACTATATGTTTTTCTTGTTGATTCTCCACTTCCATTTCTCCATTTTTCTCACTTCTCATTTATCATTTTTGAAATCTCACTCTCTTCGTGTATTGGGCCCTTTAAAATGTCATCAATCAACTCAAAATACCAAAATACTTTAATAATGACTATTTATTTCCCTTTTGTGACACATTCAAGACCAATGTTCCTAGAAAGTAAAAAACAATACTTCTATTATTCTAGTCATTTTATAGCACACTCTCATTATAACATGCTCGTGTTTCAAATTTTTATGTGGTATATGTGTTTTTCGCATACTTCTATTGACTAAAATAAATGTTTAAGTATAATAACTAAAATAAAAACTTATACTTTAAATTTATTTTAGTAAATATAAATTGTTAGGGTCACTTAGCACCTTATGGAACTAGTCTCACAGCTCCATCTATCATGGTTTCTAATCTATAGTTTTTAAAATTCTAATCTATTCAATGCATATGTATATTATAGGGTTTCAAATTTTCACCTTCAATCTTTTAGGGGCATTTTCGATTGGTTATTGACATTTGTATGAGTTTTAGATGTGTGAAAAATATATATTCACATGAACCTATTCTTCCTTGAAAGTGCCTAGTTTCTCTCGGTAATTATTTCTCCATATATCCAAGGATCGAGGACTATTGGGTTTTATGGCAGGATTGGACATACATGAATCATTGAGTTTATGAATTAGAATGTCATTGTATTTGGAGAAAAAAATTTGAACATGGGAGTAATGCATCTTGGAAAATAAAATTGAATCTCAAAAATCCTCTCAAATTGCCATCTTACACAAGCACTGGACATATCAAGCTATGTTCTTTGAATGAAATCTTCATTCCCGACAACTTACTGAAAGAATTATTCAAAAGAGCATAAAAATGATTAAATTTACTTGGTATCCGAATATGTCAGACCCAAAAGTACAACTAGACTTGTTATTCTAAATTAAGGGTTTAACATTTAGGGATCACGATTTAGGGTTTAGGGTTTAGGGTTTAGCACTTAGCACTCAGGGTTTAAGGATTAGGGACTCGTGGATTTAGGGTTTAATGCTTAAGGTTTATGGTTTAGTGTTTAGGGCTCAAAGTTAAATACTAAATGTTTAGGGTTTAGGATTTAGGATTGAGGTTTAGGGTTCAAGGTTCAGGATTCAAATCTTAGGGCTCATGGTTTAGGGTTTAGGGTTAATGGTTTATGTTTTATGGTTTATGGTTTAGGGTTTAGGGTTTGGGGTTTATGGTAAATAGGGTTTATGGTTTAGGGTTTAATGTTTAGGGTTTAAATTTTAGGGTTTGGGGTTTAGGGATCATGGTTTAGGGTTTATGGTTGAGGGTTTGATGTTTGGGGTTACCAATTTAGGGTTTAGGGATCAATAATCTAGGCTCAAGGTTTAGGGTCTAGGGATCAGGGCTCAATTTTTAGTGTTCAAGGTTTAAAATTTAGGGTTTAAGGTTCATGGTTTACAGTTTACACTTTAGAGCTTGGGGTTTATGGTTTAGGGTTTAGGGCTCAGGTTTAGGGTTCAAGATTTAGGGTTCAGGGTTTAGGGTTTAAGGTTTAGGGCTTAGGGATTAAGGTTGAGTGTTTACGTTTTAGGCCTCAAGGTTATGGTTTCAGAGCTTAGGGCTCAAAATTTAGGACTTAGGGTTTAGGGTTTAATGTTTAGGGTTTAATGTTTAGGGTTTACGGTTTAAGTTTAGGGCTCAGGGTTTAGGGTTCATGATTTAGGGTTTAGGGTTTAGGGCTCAAGGTTAAGGGTTGATGGTTTAAGGTTTAGGGTTTAGGTCTTAGGGTTAAGGGTTTAAGTTTATGGTTTATGGTTTAGGGCTTAGGGTTTAGGGTTTAGGGTTTAAATTTCATGTTAGAAGTTTCATCACTCAAAATTGGTGGTAGGATAATCAATGTCTACCACGTGCCACCTCCAAATTTCATTTCATTTAAATTCGCTTCAAGAAATGTTGGAGGAAATGAACTCATCATTTTCTTCACGCCTTCAGAGGTCCAAAATGTCAATTTGACCCAAATTTGGAAAATATGGAGAACTTGGAAAGCCGAATTACATTTATAAAGATAAGCTCAAAGTGAAGGAATGCATTTCATAAGTAATTCCAGTCAAATTTGTTTTCTTTTTTATTAATACCTACTAAAACTAGCCTTACGATTACATCCTAATAAAAATAAGTTCCTAGGAGCTGAGGGAGATTTTAAAATTATCACACAAGCATGGGGAGTTCTCTCCGATAATACCAGAAAGGCTACCTATGACGCCATGGGGAAAAACCAACAAGGGAACAACCCTACCTTCCACCAACTGAATTCCACATGAATTTCCACTTCCATTGGAATTACAAACAATCTAAATGAGAATAATTATTCAAGTGTGGATTACTTTCCTAAAAATTCCATATTCAATGACCACGACTAGAACCAGAAAATGAAATAGAAATCGGACCAGAACATGACACGGACTAGAACCTAGACTCAAAATTTGAGATTATTTCGAGCTTTAATTTTATTTTCCAAGATGCATTAATCCAACGTTTGAGAATGTTTCTCCAGATGCAACAACATTCTGATTTAGACACTCGATGATTCTTGAATGTCCAATCTTGCCATAGACCCCAGTAGTCCTCGATCCTTGGATATAGGGAGACATCATTACTGGGACAAACTAGAAACTTTCAAGGAAGAAGAGGTTCTTGTGAATATATAGTTTTGACACATCACATCACACCCTTCATTAGGCTTGATGACTACCCCTATCTTTTTTAACACACTTTTGAAAGCATCATGGGTTTATCATAGAAGTAATTACAAATGAATGGAAGGTCACTAAGTCATAGGCTAACTGACTCCCATTCAAAAGTAAACAAGAAATATTTACTTGGCGATTGATAATTCCTTTGTGTTATTATTCGTACCCATATTGCTATGCTTATTTTTCACAAGAACACGTAATGATGCTTCTAAGCACGAGACTATGAAATATGGTCTTAATATTGTCATGCCCTCCTAGTCGAGTAGTCGGAAGCCATATTAGTCTTGTTGATACTTAGTACTAATTACCAATGAAATATAATTCTCAACTTTCATTTTCTTTACTCATCTTCCACATCATACTGAATAAATGATTTGATAGAGGATTTTACCTCTTTGACAACAATACATCAAATATGAATATGATCCTCAAGAGGGGAGTTGCACCTGGAGAGGTATCGTCTGATCCTACACCTAAGCCCTAAGTCGTAATCCCTAAACGCTAAATCCTAAACCTTGAACCCCAAAACCTAAACCCTAAATCCTAAACCCTATTTTTATCACCTTGAACCCTAAACCCTAAATCCTAAACCCTAAGCCATAAGCCATAAAACCTAAAACCTAAACCTTAGAACCTAAACCCTAAACCCTAAACCATGAACCCTAAACCTTAAAAATTAAACCCTAAGCCATCAACCCTAAACCCTAAGCCTTAAACCCTAAGCCCTAAACCCTAACCCCTAAACCCTTAGCCTTAAACCCTAAACCCTAAATCATGTTCCCTAAACCCTAAATCATAAACCTTAAACCCTAAAGCCCGAAACCCTAAACCCTTAACCATGAACCCTAAACACTAAACCCTAAATCCTAAACACTAAACCATAAACCATAAACCATAAACCATAAACCATAAACCCTAAACCATAAACCCTCAACCATAAACCCTAAACCCTTAACTCTAAACCCTGATCCCTAAACCCTGAGCCATGAGCCCTAAACCCTAAACCCTAAAACCTAAACCCTATTTTTACCACCATAAACCCTAAATAATAAACCCTAAACATTAAGCCATAATTCTGAGCCTAAAACCTAAACCCTAAACTATGAGCCCTAAACCATAAACCATGATCCCTAAACCCTAAGCCCTAATCCCTAAACAATATTCCTAAATCTTCCTAAATTACCTCCAACACTTCCAATATTCTCTGACATCACCTCCAGATGCTTAATATATTTCTTGAACTATCCTAGAGGGTGTTTGATTAGCTCAGAACTATTCAAGGATTAGGGTTTAGGGTTAATGTTCAGGGTTTAGGGTTTATTGTTTAGGATTTAGGATTTAGTGTTGAGGGTTTAGGGTTTAGGGTTTAAGGTTTATCATTTAGGGCTCATGGTTCAGGGTTTAGGGCTTAGGGCTTAGGGCTATGGGTTGAATGTTTAAGGTTTAGGGTTTAGGGTTTAAGATTAACAACTCAGGGTTTAGTGTTTAGGATTTAGGGTTTAGGGTTCACGGTTTAGGTATTAGTGTTTAGGGTTTAGGGATCGGGGTTTTAGGTTTAGAGATCATGGTTAAGGGTTGATTGTTTAGGGTTTAGGGTTTACTGGCTTAGGTCTCAAGGTTTATTGTTTAGGGTTTAGGGTTTAGGGTTTAAGTTTATGGTTTATGGTTTAGGGCTTAGGGTTTAGGGTTTAAAGTTCATGTTATAAGTTTCGTCACTCAAAAACACAATATGGGGTGTTAGGAAGGTGTTTTCAACTCACAAAAATTGGCCTCATCCTCATGAGATCCTTACCCATGGTACACAATAGTCTATTTAAGATAGTACCCATTACCGAGAGGTTTTTATCAACATTTGCAAATATTAACCTACCACCATGTTGTGATCATATCTTTAGTACTTACAAATTTAGGACCAGCTTTTCTGAACCGAAAGGGTTAGCTACATTATCTTGAAATTCTTCAAGAAACCTTCATTTTTAGAGAAAAGCTGGATGTTTCCAACATATATATGATTCACATATCTTTTAGTGCCTATTAATTTTCCTCCTAACTCCTTGAAGAGCTCATGAAATCATCCAAATAAGTCAAATTTCACCATTAGAGTGTTTGTTCCTTGCACCTAGAAAACTCGTTGAGAAGATTGCCCTTGAATGAGTAAACCTTTCCTAAATCTTCCTAAACACTCCTACAAATGTCAATAACCAATCCAAAATGTCCTAAAACCTAAACAATTATTATATTCTTTCACAAAACAGATATCGATTGTATAATTTAAACTCTAAAATATTGAATGTTAAATGTTGAAATCCTGAAAAATACCTATGTACTAACTAGATTAGAATATGAAAAACCATTTTCTAAACCGTGACAGATGGAGTTGTGAGACTAGTTCTATAAGGTGCATAGTGACCCTAACATATTATATTTACTAAAATAAATTTAAAGTATAAGAAATAATAAAATATAAATAATAATAATAAAATAAAAACTTATACTTAAACATTTATTTTAGTCAATATTAACATGCGACAAACACATATACCACATAACACATTAAAACATGGGCGCATTATAACGTGCTCACATTATAATGTATTCGTGTTTCATCTCTTTTGGGTTTGAAATTTCCAATCCATAGGCTGTATTTTCCTTATATTTCCAAACCAAAGATTTGGACTATTTCTGCGTGATTAAAACCGTGTTTGATAGAAAAACATCGAAATTTCACGTGTGCACCCAAATATCTCATCAATTAAGAAATAATATTAAAAAAAATTATACTACGATGTCAAGCTTGTTTTTACCTTGATGATTGTTAGAGATATTGTATAGTGTGAACATTAGATATGATGAATATAATATTATCGTGGATAATATTATTATAATGTGAATGTAATATTACATATAGTAAATAGTAGTTACTATATGGTAATTAGTAAATTAGTAAGTTTATAAGTTAGATAATAAAACAATGAGATATTGTTTTATTATCAATGTTATAATTAATGGTTGAAACCATTCGGGTAGATTGGTTTCATATGCAACCAAATATTGTTGAGAAGGTTGCAGGTAAAGACAAAGACATTGTTATGAGAGTTGTTACTATGCAAATCCTATATAATGGAGTGCATAGCTATGGGCAATGTAGTAGAGTTAATAGAAAATAATTAAAGCTAAATCTATGCTCCTAAACTTGCATTTCTTCACAATGATGATATAATTCTTTCTAAAATCCAATTAATTTAGGGCTTTCATCCATAATTTCTTTTACTAGTGCCTTGTTTTCTTACAAAAACCTATGCATACATTTTGGTGCACAATTTACGATTTTTTCATCCAATTTTTTTTTTAAATTGGTTTTTATAAACTCCATTCTACATGCACTCAAAAATTAAAACTAAAAAATGATTTTTTTCTCAAAGTTATGGGGGTGCACACACAAATATTTCATTTTCGAGATATGTACACTTTGAAAATTAATAAAAAATTATGAAAAATTAATGGGACCTCATATATGGTCTTAGATAACTTTATACTAAAGGTATTTAAAAGAAAATTTATAGAACTCAGAAAATGGGGGTGCACACACAATAGGTTCTTATCTTTTTGACACAAAAATAGACATACTTTGTGTGCGCACCACATTTGACCCTCTTAATCTAAACCATTTTTAAAAAAAAAAAGTAGTTTAGAAACTATATTCTGAGCTCTATGGAACTTATTGTTATCACTTTGTCAAATTTTGAGCCTAGGCATGCCAATTTCAGGAAAACGGTGTCCCTTTTTTACCCCCTTTTTGTTCCCCATATCCATGCACTTACCCCCATTAATATCCACAATTTTCATGGGTTTGGGAAGGAAATGAGCCTTTCAGTTAGGGTTTTGAAATAGGATATTGATTTCTCATTCATCTGTAATAAGTTTAGGGGTGAAAGAGACAAAATTTATAGATTAATGCATGAAATAGACAATTCTTAAGTCAAATTCACCTCTAATAGATTGTTCCATTTTGAAGGATGATGAGCATTATAGTACCCAATAAATTTTTCATTTTAATTTTAACCAAACTACTACTAATGAATGCATCAAAATTCACTTTTCTCAACATATTTAGGTTGATAATTTTCTCTAGAATCTATTTGGTTTTCTTGGTTGGATTTCCAAGCTTGATGACAACATCCTCTTTCTTCTCCACTACATAGGATGAAAACATATAATATTGGTTCTCTTTAGCCTCTTTTTATAATCTATCATATAAAATAGTCCATCCTTGCTTTTGACTTCTCCAAATCTGAATTCTTGACTATCACCTTCTCCTTATTTGGATTTGGCTTCATAGTGTGCTTGATGTGTACTTTGTTTCTCTTTCAAATTTTCTTCAAAATTATACTTCATCTTATTCTCAACTCTCTTTGTTTGCCACACATTCTTGAATTTTGGAGATTTAATTTTCTTGACCTTCTTTGATGACTCATGGTGATAAAAAAATTCATAAGACCAATATTTTTGCAATTATAGAAAATAACTCTCTTATTTGTTGGACTGATATGAGTTGTAGCTCTTTGTAGAATCCTATGAAAAAAATTTGACAGGTGTTCTAAAATATCTTGTTTTGTGACCAAGTTGATAACATGTATAATAGTATCAATTGAAGGAATTAACATACCTCATTCTAACAGGGTTTGTCTTCATATTTCTCTTGGACTTGACCTTATAGTCATCCTCATTTCAATCTCCTTTGGAACTAGGTCCATCTTCTTGACTTGGCATTTCAAAATTATTATCATCTCCATGGCTCTTCTTTTGGTCTCCATTGAAACCAAGACCTATTTTGTCATTTATAACCTTCTAACTGCTCAAAATATCATCTAGAGCCATATTGCTCCTTTCAAATATCTCAAAGGTCTTAAACCTACTAGATATTTGATAAAAAATATTCCTTCAAGATGTTCAATTCAATTTCATACCTGTACAATCATCCTCTTTAGCCTTTAAGGATTCTACCTCTGTCTTGAGCTTCACACACTCTTATTTCTTGGATCTGAGATCAACTATCAAACCTTCAACCTGATATTTTATCTTCTTGATGATATTATTAAATACACTATCCATGATGATTATTTATTTTTCATATTTGTTGGATTCTTTGATCATGTCACCCTTCAAGGTACATATATTTTCCTCAAGAATTTTGACTACATATTTCAACTTTTGCCTCTCTTTCCTCAATTTCTTAGCCATCTTGTGATTCAAATGATCACCTCAATATTTTTAAAAAAATTATAGATCCTACTCTGATACCAATTATTGGAAGCACAACAACTAAGAGGTGGGATCAGTGTATAATTAAAACTTTCTTTCACTTATCACTTAGCATTCATTTATCATTCCATTCAAATTAATCATAAAAACCAACTTAACATGAATCATCAAAATATTACAACATCCATACATGCAAATGAGACATAAGAACACATGAACACCATATTTAAGTTGGAAACCATCATGGGGAAGAAAACCTAATTAAAAAAATATTTACTATATAAATGAATCAAATTTATTTAAGCACTATCCTAACAAGGAGCACCAACATCTAATTTTTGTGAGGCACCAACCCCACAAGGAGAACCAAACCCTAGATTTAGTAGAGAAATATCCTTACATAGAGGCACCAACCCCCTAGATGACTCAACACCAACTCAGCCACCTAAATGTTTTTTTCACCTATATAATGTTTCCACAACAACTGATGATGACACTTCTTTGGCTCTTCCTTCTTCACTCTTATTCAAATCTACCTTCTAGGATTCTTCACACAAAAATCCTCTTCACCAATATTCTTAGGTCATTTGAACTTGAACATCACATTCTCCACACTTGTTATCTCTTCATAACATATTCTCTTCCTTCTTCTGATGATCACACATACCTTCTTCACCTCCAAACTCTGCCTTCTTACTCACTTTTCTCCATACTCAATATCTCATACTTCTTCTTCACAAGGTCATATGCAAGGACAACCTAATATTTATCACATGTAGGATGTTCTTCACTAACTCATTTCACTCTTCAAATGGTCTAAAATACCTTATTCCTTTCAAACATACATCCTCTAGCTCACTATTTTTCCATCCACTCTAATAGCTAAAATAGGTCTTCTTCACTTTCTTATATACATGACTCATGATCATAAACCAACTACATCATCCATTACATATATGCATAAGAACATCTTTATAACTGATTATGTAACTCTTCACTTCTTATGAGTCATGACTTCAAAGATCCATCATTGACTAGTTTCCTTTTACCTTCCATCTTAATTTGTTGCACATTGGTTCCACTCGAGTATCACGTTGGCTGGTTTTTCCATCATGTGAACTCAATAAGACGAAAAACGCTACATCTTATAAAATAATTAAAACTAACACTCCAAAATTCATCAACATACCTGAATTAACATGTCATACATGTGTCCATTAATTCTAACCACACTCTCATGCTCAAACAATGATGTGCAACCTTCACATACTTGTGAGTAACATCTATGCTTCATCCATATTCACCAAGCAACCATGACCATGTTTATACCTTCACTATGTTGACCACAAAATAACTTTTTCACTCTTTCCCACCTATAAGAGCCTTCAATAAGCTTCATGACATCACCACAACACTTCAATACCTCTACAAGTCATTACACCAACTCAAGAAACCATGCTAACTCATCAATGATAACTAGACTAAGAAACCTCAACACAACAGATGACATCAATGAATGACACTACCAATCAACCTTTCACATGATATCATACTTATTTTAAGATCAATGAAACTTATTGACATCAATAACAATAGTACTTGTCAACCAAGGGTTTTTTGTTACATATTTTCTCTACCATGGTAGGAACAAATATGATAAATTACCCTATAAATACAAAACTATCAAGGAGAGGAAAATAATGTAAGAGTACACATATATATCATAATAATGTATACATAAAATAGGGTATTAAAGCTCATAGGGAATAAGAAGGTGTTAGTAATGATATAATTCAACGAAAGTAGAATACCTAGAGGTGTTATATGGTGTAAAGGGGTAGTTTAAGTACTTATATTATCCATCATATACATATATAATATGTAGGGTGTTTTCTAGGAATAAATTTCAACCACACTAACATACATAAGGATCATAAATACATTATATATGATGTAAAGGATTAGATGAAAAACAAATAAATTAACTAACATGTAAGAATATAGCATGTAAGGTATTAGCCAAGAAAAGGTGTCAACTGATCTAATATTCCTGTAGATAATAATTCACTACAATGTAACAATCAAAATCTCAAAGGTACTTAGGAGAAATATGAGGGAGAAAATTGTAATGATTAAGAGATAGCATTGTGTAGGCAAAGAGATGTATAAGATAATCAAGTAGGGATGATATAAGTGAATGTCCTTAACCTATTATGAATTCACAATGCTAAATTGGATGAAAAGAGATGAACAAAAGGGTATAAATAAAATGGGAAAGACATGGAATCTATCATGTTAGAAAAGTGGGTATACTAATGTAAATGGGGATAGGGGTTATGCACCACTAAGGAAAAGACACGTTCTTGATCATAGTGAATAAACTCTACTCAAATTGGTGAGATGAGAAAAATTGACATCAAATACTTAAGGAAATCAAATATGTAGATATTATTGATGAAAAATAAATGAAGTATAAAGTTATCCCATATTACATGTGCTAATGTATGATAGTAAATGACCTATCCTACTTTCCTGAGAAATAATTTTCATTATTTATATCCTAAAATTAGGATCTATAGGCTTACTATGAGGATTATGTAATGGAATGAAAAAGAATGGGCATTGAGTGATAGATATGAGACCTCCCTACCCCAATCAAGAAAACCTAGCATACCCCATGGAACCTCCATATCTATAATGAGGTCAAGTTTAGATTATGATATTTTAGAGAGGATTTATATGTTCCAAATATGGTTATGTCGCATATTTTTCATTTTTATTGACTCTTTTTCTTGTAATAATTATATTTCTCTTTGGGATGTTTTATATTTTTCTTTGATAATATGGATTTGAATTTTTTATTTAATAGTTCCTCATCAATGTATAGGTTCGGAAGATTGATATAATTAGTTTGAATTACAAATAATATTAGGGATATTACACCTAAACACTATGTATAAGGGGAACTATAAACCGTGATGCTTATAAACTCCAAGAATCACATCTTAGAATATAGTGTTTTGCTTATAATGACACTAGTGAGATATGTAAGAAGTGTGTAGTAAAAGTTATATAGTGAATTATGATAGGGTTACCCCAAGAATAATGTATAAAAGTGACGATCACATCAATTCGGTGACATATATATTTGATAATTTCATTATGAGAGATGGTAAACCTGTGGTCAAAATATGAGTAGGAATATAGATCATGAGAGTTGAGATACAAGAAGCACAACTAGCGAGGAGATAAAATGATACTCTTGAACGTTGATATTCCTTTCTAATAGGACATATATCTAATGTATTTATTTTAAGGTGATAAATATGTGATCATACTAGTTAGTAACTAATGAGGATGGCGAAGATCTAGTGATGAAAACTCATAAATTTGAAATTTATGCTTTAAGGTAGGTAGTAATATCAAATATGTGAAAATTCATGATTGCATAAAAATCAAAAGGTAGGTAGAAATAGGATATAAAGTTGTGAGCCCAAGAAGGTAATATTAGTCATGAAAAGGTATCAACCAAACTGATATACCTTATGGGAAAGATAATGATGTAATGATTTTTTCAAGAAAATGCATCAAATGAATTGATAGACCAATAATATGGAAAGAGGTTGCTTAGGATGTTAGAATAATTAGCCTATAAAATTTTAATATCATAAAGGATGTAAGGTGATAGAATACATAATAGGGCTTAAACAAATTCATGGACATGTAAAAATAATGAGATAGGATGTAAGGGACTAGTTGGGAGCCTAGGGTTCAACCAATCTAATCAACCTATTAAAATTATATATGATGTAAAGGGGTTTTGTGAATTTCATATTAGCCATATTATAAGAAATAATGTACGATGTAAGGTGTTATAAGTGATACGAGAGGATCAACTAAGCTAACAAAATTCTAACGACAATAATGAATCATATGTGCATAAGGACATATATAGGATATTATAAGAGGAAACATAATACGGTATTATTTTTCTATCATATTAAATTATTATCAAAATCATGCTAAAGGAATAAGTGTGATAAATATATCTAAATATGCACAACAAGAAAATAAAACTTTGAGAGAAGACATATGTTATGGAAGGTCAAGCATAGTAATTATATATAAGAACAAAGAAATTTTCAATTCCTTGAAGGAGTGGTCTTCATTTCTTTGTAAATAATTTGTACTTGGTCATAAGATATCATTAACTATTTATAGACCATGTTAGCATAGATTTTAAACTATTTTTATGTTTTTTATTCTAATTAGAGATTATGCATGTAGAGGTAGATAAAATTTATTATAATTATAACAATAAACATAAATGCAATTAAAATTTTGAGGTAGTTATATCAATCCAATGTATATAACATAATAAAAATCAAGCAACATAAGATAGAAACATAGATTTCCCTACACGAAATCTTCTTTATTCATATATCTCAATAAAGAAACATATTATTCATATCACAAATATATCTAAATACATATACTCTCAAATCCCACCTCAATATTATAAATCTTCTCTTCCATACACGCACTCTACTACTCTATACTCTTTACTCATATTCACACACGAGATATAGTAACTAGTAATTCATACACACTCTTTCTAATCTATCTTCTCTCAAATGTTTATAGAATATATCCTTTACAAGGATTTATGATTTATTATTGTCATCTGTTATGTACATAAAAATTATTCATTCCAAGTTGTGAAGGATTCTCCATTGTTCCATGGGTTCGTCTAGTGTTGTATGGATTTCCCCAATTTTTGATATATTATGAAGCATCCATGATCAATGAATTCAAGTTGATCCCGATGAAGAACTCTACCAGCCATAACCCCCAAACTTATATCTTGTCTCATTCGATAAAATACTAGACAAACAACCCTCCAATGCCTTGAAAATTTGTAATTACATTTAGTCTTCATCCTAACTTTCTTGACTAGATTTGAGGAAGGTCATGCCATCGACCACATAAAACTTATCCATTTTTCATAAAAAGAGAGATTACCTTCTTTGATTGACTTTCCTTTCTAAATAAGGGATGGTAATACTACTCAAAAAAATCAAAATCTATATATAGCTATCTAAGTTAATAATACACCCCTTTCTAGAGATACATAGAAAGCTGGGTGGTTAGTTTCTTTAAAAATGTTTTCCATACTATCAATGATGTGATGGATTTATTTTGAAGTTGTAGTATTTCATTTTAGATTGTAAGTGTTAGTACATCGAGAGGGTGTTAGAGTTACATAAATGATAATAATATCTTTGTTATGTTACATGAACGTCTTCTCCGGTTTATCCATCTTTATGTAGACGAGACCACTTTGAATTCATCAATTTCATTTATTAATTTTCCTCTCAAAACGTTCTTCTACCTCTATTTCTCCCCAAACACTAATAGCTTATTCTGCTAAGTTTCAATGGTATTTCCTTTTATGTCATATGTGGTAGATATTTGAGTGATTTGATTTCTATGACACCAAGGTTATATTTTTCCTTTTGGGTTGTGGCTATGTAGCCCACAAAATATGCAAAGTAAGACACTACATGACCCAAAGTGTTCTTAAGGTCTCATAATTTTCCTTGTACAGTTTTCCTCTATTCATGTTTTTTCTTGGTGATTGGAATATTTAATGATGATTTTAATTTTCTCTTGCCTCATCATAGACTTCTTGGTCATGTACTAATGAGGAAAGCATGTGACATGGGAAATTATATATTTTCTATGTGATCCATTTATTATTAGTTCAAATTTGATTTGTTTCATATTGTGGCCATACATGAGTTATTTGTGTAATGATTTTTTCTATTGCATATTCTAAGGCCACATATTTATTCATTTAATATTTATGTGCTATCTTATAAAATGATGTTTGGGTGTTTCTTATGAATGGTAGACATTTTCCTAATATAATTTTTTATCCTTTATCTATTTTCTCCACCACACCTTTCAAAACAAGGAATATATAAATTTATTTTCATTGGGAAAGAATTTTCTTAATAGTATTGAGGTGGTCCCATGATCCGAAAATTATCAAGTTTTTATCTACCTGATCTCGGACCCCTATAGGCTTATTTTATTTTCCGACAAGTTACTCCTTTTAAGTAATCAATTTAAAATAAATGCAAGAATGTAATGACAATTGCACATGATTGATTACGGAGTTTGGAAATAGCCTACGTCTCCGAGGTTCTTATCGAACTGTTCCACTAGTAAAAAAATTGTTAAGTACAATGTTATTTCTTACAATACAATCTAATGGAATTTCACTTTCCTATTAGTACTCCAGTTCTTCGAAGAACTCCAATGACCATTCGAAATCATCCCTCACCTTCCTGGTGTACACTCTCCTTCAGCTTTGATCGGCCTTCCCGACGCTATCAATGCGCCCTCTGACACTCCGGTCGACAATCCAGGCTTTGCAAGTGATTAGTGTGGCTCAATGGGCCTATTGGGTAGTTTGCAAATACTCCCAATCACAAATATTTCATCTACTATTGCCTAAAAATAATAGGCCAATAAACAATATTTGCCTATAGTAATTTTAGGATTTTAATATAGTTCCCACAACTATATTAAAATTATCCTATTACTATATTTCAAAAATCCCACAAATAAGCTTAACAAATAATAAGCTTTTGTCTCGGTGTCGGTTTTCCTTTTACAATGGAGAGGGGTCCCCTATTTATACCCAAATGGGGCCCTTAAAATAATGCCTTAAATTTTATCTAAAGGCTATTAATATCATAGCCCGTAGCATGTAGTTGGGATTATTTCCCCATAGTAGGTGGCTTGCATGTTTGAGTGGGTTAAATCCCACATTAGGTGGCACAAAAATTTTGATAAGGTTTTTAAAAACCTTAGCTCCCCATCCTTCATGTGGATCCTTCCACGCATGGGCCTTTACCCCACCGCTTCACCCACCATGTGGAACTTAGAATATGTGTGGGGGTTAGTGGATTTACATGGCCGAGTCTTGTTCGCTAAGTTGGTAGTGGGATGAGGTGTGGGAAGAGCTACACGGTTGGGATGTTTATCCCCGTGGGTGGAAATTTGGAAATTTTTGAGTGTCGGGTTGTAAGTGGTCTCACCGAGATAATAGAAATTTGACCCATACATTGTGGCATAGAATGTAATCAACTCGGTGAATAGCTCGATGTGTAACTCAATGAGCAACTCGATCAACACATAGTCCACTTTTCGAATATCGATAGGAAAATCAAGAGAATTTGATGAGTGGTGGAAAGCCACGTGGTGGCTTGTGGACCCACCATGTCGGTGATAACAAATTAGTCCACATGGCGATCAGGCTCCCCTCTGTCACAAAAAGTTGAGCCTCTTGTCGCAACCACCAAATTTTACACCTTTCAAAGACCAAAGGTCAATAACCAACCAAAACAACTCTCTCTTTTCCCAATGCCCTTTTGCCATGTGTCACTGTGCATTTGGTCCACTATTGACATGTTGATCGAGTTGAACTTCCTATTGACTAAACTTTGATTAGACATAACTAGAGCTCCCTATGTCTATTGGTCTTGTTTCCATAGTCAATGGAAAGATATCGAAAATATCTTCTACGCATTTGAAAAAATTTAGGATGTCTAGGAAATTTGTATATAAAAAGTGATCTCCTAATCAAACCTCCCTAATGAGAAAGGATTTTTGTCCCAAAAATCTTAAATTGGAACATTTTTTCATTCATTGCTCGAACTGGAAACTCTTACGCCACCTCGGAAGTGTTGTTGTAGGATACCCTTTGTTCTCTTCCCCGCAACCTCCTCACTTAGAAAAAAAAAAATTGATCCTAGGACCTATGGGTTATAGTCCCATGACACTTCTTCTGTGCCACTCGATATCCAAAGAAGATCTCCATGCCTCTATGGTGCGGTGCTTCCTGATATTTGACAACAAGGATCTTCTTTGACTCTATAACACAGTTCCCCGATCCTAGTTGATTCCGTAGAATGCAAACTAGTTTTAAGGAACTTCATGTTACTTAGAGTTGTGATTGATCCGATTTCGCTGATGGAAAATGATTTTTTGGTACCATCCCTTACTGGGTCATAAGAGACTCTACACAGAATGAATTTTCAACCTGATGTCACATCCCTTTCCAGAATTCAATGCCTCCAATGCACGATGCTAAGCCTCTTTCATGAATTTTATCCTCCAATGTATGGTGCTAAGTTTTATGATCAACTACCATTCGAATGTGTGGTCACAATTCCTTGACACCGAATGAAGTTTTGAGATAATATTTTGAGAGCTCCTTCCCATGCTTCAATGCCTCCAATACACAATGTTAATCCTCTTTCAAGACTTCGCGCCTCCAATGCATGATGTTAAATATGATGATCAACTACCATTCAAATGTGTAGGCACAATGCCTTGACACCGAATGATGTTCCGAGCTGATTCTCACGAGCTAAAAAAGGGTGACTCTATCCCGTTGCATGGTTGTTGCCTCTACATGGTACAAAGCCTCCTGTTGACGATGACTATTAGGTACCATTTTGTTGCACGGTCATAATGCCTCTACACAAAATGAGGTTCTTTTGTTATCGGATGCCAATGATGTTCAACTACCATTTTTCTACATGGTCACAATGCCTCTACACAGAATGAAGTTTTGAGCTGATCCTTTGAGAGCTTCTTTTGTTGACAAACTAATATCAAGTACCATTCTCGCATGATTCCCATGATGGCTTCTCCATAGAAAAAAATTCGACCCAACAAAAATGCCAATGGTGATTCAACTACCATTATGTTGCACGGTCACAATGCCTCTACACAAAATGAAGTTTCAAGCTAAAACCCATGAGCTCAAATGTCTACACAATTGGCTAACGAGATATCAAATATTAATATGAGTTAAATCCGGAATCCAAGCTATAATAGGTACTCACAAGATTATTAGGAGATATGTTGAAGTATTAATCAAATTTTCTAAGAAAATCCACTGAGTATGGTAAACCTTTCTCTCAGCATTTTCTCACAAAATCTAATCTCCAAACAAATACTGCATACTTTTCATCAATATGAATAATATAAAATATAATTGAAAAACTATTGACTTACCCATTTTAAAGGATTTTCACTTTTAGGTATTACTGCTACAGGTTGAATTATTAATTGGTGGTGGAGTAGAAACCTCCTTTGCCTTTGCAATAGGCCTCTATTCCATCTTTGGCTTTCCATAACTACGATGACAAGATGGGTGCGAGTTTCGAGTAATTTTCCACGGTTCCCATTCCTTTGGAAATGAGCACAAAAATTCCTCTTAATCTCCTTCTTCTGGGATGAGGAACTTTTACTTCCATTTCTTGCCTCAGCATGACGAGATTGGTCTTTCTGATTTTCCTTGTTCTTGACGAATGAAATAAACTTCTTCGTCAATGACCTTCTCTTCCAACATCTTGCCACAAAATGATTATGCAATCCACAAAAACTACATGGAAAGGAATTCCACATTTTCTGAAAATCATAACCATACTTATTAAGCTGAAAAAGTGGATCAGAAGTTTTACTGTGCTTATGATTATGGTAATAAAGCTGGAGGTGGAATCGCATTACCTCTTCACTAATTTCTCTTACTGAGATCCTTCTGTGATGATGAAGTACAATTTTCCTACTCAGAATCTTCGTGTAGGAATAGTGGGGTATTCTATTTTCTTTCAGAAGCTTGTCTCCCATCAGCATTCTTGGAGCAATCTCCAATATCCATTCATGCACTAGAAAAACCCAAACCTACAAACCGATGATGATCCTTGACTTTATTGGGTTAGCAATGCATTTTCCAGTTTTACCAAGGCCTCTTCCTTCAAATCCCATTTTATCTCATAATTTGGATCTAATGCCTCTAGTATGCTTTTCAAACAAACCAAAGACTTTATTACCTAAATCGGCTGAATGGGAGGAAGAAGAATATTCCAGTGGTGAACAAATTACAGTACAATCATCTGCCATGGTCTTTGCATCGAAGTATAAGGTATTTCCTTTCTCACGATCACCACACCGCAACCTTACTAAGATCTCATCCTTGGTTTGCGAGATCTAATTTCAAGTGAGAATTCTCCTCTTCAAGGAGTAATACATTAATCACGGAGATATTTCTCTTCCTAGATTTTTGATTATAAGCTTTAATTTCCTCGAGCTTCACCTATTTAGATATCCTTCTCATAGTGCAACTATACCCTATTCACAAAAATATAACCAAGTGCACCAATATTAAAGAAATCACTCTGTTAATTAGATTTATTGAAGCAAATATGGAGAGTGAACCAAATCGATACTAACTTGATCCAAAAATTATCAAGTTTTTATCTACTCGCTCTCGGAACCCTATAGGCTTATTTTATTTGCTGACAAGTTGCTCCTTGTAAGTAATCAATTTAAAATAAATGCAAGAATGTAATGAAAGTTGCACATGATTGATTATGGAGTTCGAATGATAGCCTACGTCTCGGGTTCTTATCAAACTATTCAAATAGTAAAAACTTTGTAAATACAATGTTTTTTCTTACGATACAATCTAATGGAATTTCACTTTCCTATTAGTAATTTAGTTATTTGAATAACTCGATGACTAGTCAAAATTTTCCTTCACCTTCCTAGTGTACACTCTCCTTCGGCTTCGATCGGCCTTCCGACACTATCGATGTGCCCTCAGAAGTCCGGTCGATAATCCAGGATTTTTAAGTGATTAATGTGGCTCAATGGGCCTATTCGTTAGTTTAGAAATAATCCCAATCAAAAATATTTCATCTACTATTTCCTAAAAATAATAGGCCAATAAACAATATTTGTCTATAGTAATTTTAGGATTTTTAATATAGTTCCCACAACTATATTAAAATTATCCTATTACTATATTTCTAAAATCCCACAAATAAGCTTAAAACAAATAATAAGATTATGTCTATGTGTCGGTTGCCATTTTACAATGGAGAGGGTCCCTATTTATACACAAATGGGGCCCTTAAAATTATTTCCTTAAATTTTATCTAAAGGTTATTAATATCATAGCCCGTAGCATGTAGTTGGGATTATTTCCCCATAGTAGGCGACTTGCATGTTTGAGTGGGTTAAATCCCACATTAGGTGGCGCAAAAATTTTGATAAGTTTTTTAAAACCTTAGCCCCCCATCCTTCACGTGGATCCTTCCACGCATGGGCCTTTTCCCCACCACTTCACCCACCACGTGGAACTTAGAATATGTGTGGGGGTTGGCGGATTTACATGGCCGAGTCTTCTTCCGAGTTGGTAGTGGGATGAGGTGTGGGCCAAGCTGCACGGTTGGGATGTCTATCCACGTGGGTTGAAATGTGGTAATGTTTGACCACTAGGTTGTAAGTGGTCTCACCAAGATAATATAAATTCAACCCATACATTGTGGCATAAAATGTAATCAACTCGGTGAATAGCTCGATGTGTAACTCGATCCATAACTCGATGAGAAACTTGATCAACACATAGTCCACTTGTCGACTCTCGATAGGAAAATTGAGTGAATTCAATGAGTGGTGGCAAGCCACGTGGTGGCTTGTGGACCCACCACGTCGGTGATAACAAATTAGTCCACACGGTGGTCGGGCTCCCCTCCATCTAAAAAAGTTGAGCCTCTTGTCGGAACCACCAAATTTTATGCTTGTCGAAGACCGGAGGTTGATAACCACCCAAACGACTCTCTCTTTTTGTCAACGCATTTTTTCCACATGTCACAGTGTGATTGGTCCACTATTAACCTATTGACCAGAGTTGACTTTCTTATTGACTGGACTTTGATCAGACATAACTAGAGCTCCCAATGTCTGTTTGTCACATTCTCATAGTCGATGGAAATCTCTCAAAAATATCTTATTCATTGACATAATTTAGGAGTTTTTAGGTATATTTTGATATAAAAATTATCCTCTAATCATCCCACATAGTGATTATCTAAGATTCAACTTGTATCAAAGATGATGAAGTAAGTTTTGAAAACACATATCCTACAATTTTCTTTTCAGCGGTATTTTACTCCACCATATCTTCCTCTTTTTCTATATTTGATTTCATCCTTTCCACTTCTAGTTACGTGGAAAAAAATTCGTCACTTCTTTTTTGATTATTTCTGTTATATTTTTTTCTGTATATACTTCATTATCTCGATTTTGCTTTCTATCCTCCTTGGATTTAACTCTAGCCTCAACAAATGAATTTTTATTTTCTTCAATCTTGTTTAATTTATTCCTCATTCAATTGTCTATCCTCTCCAAATTACTAATGTAAATTCAAATAAACTTATACAATGTCTACTTGGTTATTCTATTCCTATTATTTTAGGGACTTATCTAGCACCTCTAAGTTTCCTTGTTTTTCTTAAACCACCTTAAAAATTTTAATATCCTCATATGTTATAAATTCTTGATGAAGGTTTCTTGATGTTAATTTTTCAACAAATCTTAATCTATTAATTATTTTATCTTTATTTTCCTCTTCTAGTTTTATGTTTGTTTTAGCCAAATGTTTGGGTAATTCTACATCATAATTGTAGTTGCATTTCCTTAGTATCTTCCCACATAATTTCCAAAATTATATTTTAAAATTAATGTGGTGTATCACTAATATAGTTTTACAAAGTATGTGGATTATTTTATATAATCCATTATTTATTTAATTATGTCCATCTTCTCGATAGATTGGGTGTTACCATACATGTTAGCTTCTATCACTAGCCCAATTCTTTGTCTACATATTTCTAGCAAATTACTTGTGTAGTGGGTCATGTATTCTTCTACATCCTAAAGTTGTCAACCATATCTGTTTACCCCATCATCCTCACAACTATCCTCTTATTCTTCCTAGACCTCAAGGATGGCCTTTAGCTTTGATGCTTGTTGTTTGACCCTTTTTGTGTGTTTTGGGCGGACATTGAAACATCTACACATTTCCTACATTATAAATACTTAGAAGAGGACTCAAGTTGCATGTAATTATCTAGGTAGAGATGTAATATTTATATTCATAAAACAATATTTGATGGTTTGATCACTTGATAATGATTTTATCATCTTACCTTTTAGTGCTTCACTTGGTTTAGATGGTATTTGGATTAATAATATTGATTAGAACCCATTTTTAGTGGCTAAGACCTATGAATGGGCTTATTGTAATGTGTTTTTCCACTCTTAGGAAATTTAGGAGTGATTTGAAAGACTTTTAATAGATACTTTCTCTAGGAGTACATGAAAGCTACATGTGAGTAAATGGGTGTATATGGATTGTAATTATAGGGTTTATATAGGTAAAATTTTGGATTAAGGTTTACACATGAGGAGTGACCATAAAATATATAAAATTGAAAAATTAACCATCACAAAGGAAGTGATGAAACTACCATGTTCACACAAAACCATATTATATTTTATTTATGTTTAATGGTTTGGTCAAGAGCAATTTGTAATGATGTAAATTTATTTACAAGATAATTAGGATGTATGGAATGATTTTGACTAATGTAATTTTTCCTCGACTGAATGAGTAGTGAAATAGGGAGAGAATTTATTTCAATAAGGCTACGATTATAAGGTTATCATGTTGGGAATCAATTATTACTAAAGTTATGAATTAATTCATAGATAAGTTTTCTATTTAAGTCACCTTAGCATCACAATTTAATTGATCCAGAGATCTATTCGGCAAAGAGTTTCCCTAAATCTCCTAGGATCATTACAATAAGGTATAAGACTCGAGAGAGCTTTTCTTCACCAACTTGAACGTGAAAAAGAATTCATTGGAGTACATTACCATCCACGAAAGTATCTAGATAGAGGAGAAAAATAAGGGGTAAGCGCCAATCAAAGGCTATGACTGTGGAAAAGTGAAATTGAGAAAGAAGAAAAAAAATTGTTGTGATTGTTGTCTTAGAAACTCATTTTTGAATGGGTGGACCCCACTATTTGTTAGTGTGGGGCCGTCAATGAGGGTTGACACACTCTTTTATCGAGAGGGTACCTTTGTTTCTTTTAATTCATTTCATTATTTCCACATTAATGTATATATTTTCCTCTTAATTTATTTGCAAGATGAATGTGGAATATGTTGCATGTTATTGTAATTATCTTATGAATTGTATGGGGACCAAATATTAAGGCCAACTCCCCAAGCTCCCACTATCACTAGCTCACACGATTTCTAGCTCAACTATCAATCCTCACCAACTCACCCACATTACTTGGCCCTAACTCCTCGGTGACCATCCAAACATAGCTCGGTCATCCTTACTTATCCATCGCCAAGCCTATATATACACCAAGACAGACATCCACTTGGAAAAATAGTTCGCCAACGACCAAGCTATATATAGCTCACTGTGCCAACCATAACCCGGACTATCCACTTCAAAATCAACATTACCACCACCACTACATGGATTTCCAAAATGTGTCCCATAGAAAATATCACCCCGTGTGGTCGTACCAAATTTAAACATATAACCCATCAACCTCCCAAACAATGTGGGATCTTTCCCCACTTGGGAAAATAAGAGGTGAAGGTTATTGGTGGGGCTCGACCCCTAACCAATCGAATACCAAAATAAGTCCTTATCAATAGACCAAAAATAGTCGACATTTTATAAATAGAGGCATTTGGTATTTGAAACAAATAATTCAATAGTGTGTAAATGTTGATAAGCCAACAATTTTATAAATATGGGTTTTGAAGCACTTAAGAGTAAAACCATGTCTCAAAGTAAACTAGGAAAATGATCATATTTCAAAGAAAAATCTAGTAATGTATTCATTTGTCCAAATTGGGTTTCATATGCCATATTTTAAAATCCTTTTATGTTTCTTGTGATGGAGAAATGAAGAGACATCGACTTACAAAGCCAGAACAAACAAGAAGAGAGAACAATGATGTTTTTCGGAGTGATGGGTTATTTGAGTCTTGTTAGTTTTTAAAAGGTTCATTATTTATTTTGTAAGATTTTAATTGTACTTGCAAAATTAATGTTAATGGATCAGCTCGTATGAAGCTGGGGATGTAGGAATATTCGAACCCCATAAACAATTTTGGTGTTATGTCTTTTCTTATTTTTCATTCGGTTTATCAAATATATGTAGATTTATAATTGATTTCAATTTTTGATGCAAATTTAATCAATAGATAATTTTATGGGAAACCAATTAAATAGGGTAAAATGAAAATATGAGTGGTTCAAATGTATACTGATAGGAATGATTAAATTTGGTTTTAATTTAGTTTTTAAACACATTTGGATCGAGATCAAAATCATATTTTTAAGCGAGTTCTAGTTGAATATAACTTGAAAGCTGATAAGTTTTAAAATATCCTTGTAAATTATTTTAACAGTAGAGATTTTTATCAATTTACGAGATCATGTTTGGTATCGAGCAAGTTGATTTGATAGTTTTCTCTTTATATTGTGTAGTTATTTCTTATGTGATTGGAAACGTAGAAGTGTACTATGGGAAATTTTTCTAAACAGGAAAAGATCAATGAGATTGAGGCATTCAACTGCCAAATCCAAGAAGACAATGTTCTCCTGAGATGAATGTATTATTCCTTAGAAGAATAATGGGAAAAATTGAAAATGGAATTGAAATACAAGGATGAGATTTTGGAAAAGTTACAATCTAGTGGTGACATGAAGGGGAAAAATACCTCCATTTTACAATCCGAACCTTCCTCTCCCACAAGTGTACTAGTCAATTCAAGCATTATAAGTATTCCACCAATTGTTGAATTTTCCCATTGTAAATCATTTGAAAATGATTTATGTAAATTTGATAAACATATTAAGGGGATAGTTTCAAAGTTACGTTTTAAAATTGAAATTAATGGAAAAATCCTTGGAAAATAATGACAAGGAATTGCTAACCCCATTTAGGTAGAGGATAGGCCTCACCATGCAAGTTTAGGATTCATATTTGGTGGTCGAATCAGAAAGGTGAATGCTCTAAGATAGTTAATACTACAAAGGAGAAACCTCCACCACAAACCACGAAAGGTAAAAATGGTAATGGAGAAAACATAAAAACATTTATTTTGATAAATGAAAATATTCCGACGTTCCTTTTCATTATGGATTGAACACACAAAAATTTGGTACATTTATCCATGTAGTTCTTGTGGATTATCTAACTTTGTGTAGCTAAATCCTAAAAATGGAAACCATTATTGGGAAGAATTTTGAAAGACCATGTTCATACACAAGGTTGTAAATATGGAAATCTTGGTAAGTTTCCTACAAAATCGACAAAAGGTATTGTACCCATTATCACAGGAAAGGTCATGAGGTTAACATGTGTTGGAAGCTTCATCTGAAACAACATTGGAGAGTTGTGTAAATGAAAGTTTGTAGTGTCCACTCCTCTTGACATTAATCGTACTATGATTTTTGCTTACTTTGGATTAGAGGCATGGAATTTTTATCATATTTGATCAGTAGATATTGATAGATGAATATTATTATATTTTTATTAGCCTATTTGATAGACAATATGGATGTTTAGAATTTTGACATGTTGTGATTTGGATGATGGATTATATGCATGGATTGATATTTCAGTATTGATGATGATTTAGAGTTACTACTTTATATATATTGACACATTGGATTTTGACGTATAGATTGTTGTTAAACGATCCAACTAGTCTTGTGATCAAATTTTTATTGATGAAATGATGGAATTGAAATATTTTGGGATTATAAACAATTGATGAAATTGCTTAGTTTTAGTGATGATTTAGTTGTGTTGTTTGATGATGTGAATTGATACATGTATATGCATTTTATTTTCTTGATGTCATTGATATGGCCACGAGGCCAAAGAGGTATTGTTTCGATTTTGTAGGAAATTGTAACACAAAAAAAAGGGCATAGAAGACCAATAGTGAAGTAATTTTTGGTATTGCAATTAGGTCACCTTGGCAACTTGTGTTTTTGTGTATGTTGTTATGTTGTTGATAAATTGCTAGGAGGTCCCCATTGGGGTGGCCTCAAATGTGACCTTAGGTAAATGTGTTGTTTTCCCTTTTGGTTTTAATTATTGTGAGTATGTGATTTATTATTGTAATGTGATCTACTTTATTAGTGTTAGTTAATGTGCTCTATTTAAGTTGATTAATCTTGATTATTATTGTAATTTGGGATGTGACTAAAGGGGTATTTAATTTTAGTAGATTTTCCTTGATTTTATTATGGATTTGAAAGTATTTTATTGGTTTTAGTGTTGTGTACTCAACCTTGCATGTCAAACTCGGATTTTGGCTTAAAGGCCATTTTTAAAGGCTTATGGGACAAGTTAAGCTTGTCCCACACCTCTTAAATTCATCTACTAACTATACCTATGGGGTAAGGGGTAAAAATTAGGCCCCATTATGTGATTTGGAAGCTAAAAGGTGAAATTATTGTACCTTCTTACATGAGATTTTAATTTTTTCCTTTAGAGCATCGATTATGGTTTGTGTGTGTAAGGAGAACTTGTAATTTCTCACCCACCAATTTATTGAGTTTTGGGTTTGGGGTTTGACCATGTGATGTGGAGATGAGGAGAATTGATTTGGAATCCTACATGGAGCCACCTCGCCCTCATCTTCCCTCTTTCTATTTATACAAGTTTATTTGATGGTTTTGGTGTTACGTGTTTTATTTTAACTCTTGCATTTTGGAGGATATTTCTTTTGGAGCCTTTGTTTGAATCTTGGAAGATTTTTGGAGCTTTTTTGGACTTGGAAATATTGGATCTTGTGCTTGTGGTTTGGATTTTTATTGCAATGGCAAGGTAGGGACTTCACCCATGTATTTTTATTTTTATTTTTTGTGCAAATTGATTGTAAATGAATGAATGTTATGTATTTTGGTTTGAGAAAAATATGGCCTTAAGGTTGTGTAGGAGAAAGAAAATGGGGACTTATTGAGTGAGGGATAAGAGTTTATATTATGCATTTGGAGGGAGTTTTGGGTTGGGTGTCCCACCTTGTGATAATAAGAAAGAATTCTTATTTATCTTGATATGTTTATTGAGGGAGGGATAAGAGTTGAGGAAGACATAAGAGAAATTGAGGGATGGATAAGATTTTGGTTTTGGTTGTGTGAATGAACTTTTGTAGGATTTTAACTACACCCTTTACGAGGCATAAGTGATTCCCCATGTTTCTTATCTCCCTTGGCTTGAATTTGAGCCTTTGTGCTTGAGCAGATTTGTATGGTTATTATTTTTGTATTGTGCTTGTGTGTGGAAAGTTTTGTGTGAATGGTTATTGTGGAAGCCTTGTGAAATTTTCCATGGTTGCTTGATACCCTTTATTGCTTCATTTTTTGGGCTTGGGGGCCATCCTCCTCATTGGATTATAGGTTGGGTGGAGAGCATTGCCTACTCCCCTTTTTGTTGGTGTTCTTGAAGTTGAAGATTGGATGAGTCATGCTATGTTGGAGCCAAAAGGATCACCTTTGTAATGTTGTTCCAATGTTGAAAAAGTGAAAGTTGTAATCTTGTAAATTATTCTTTCATATTGTTGGAAAGAAGAGCTTTTGTATTGTGAAAAAATGAACTATGCTCATTGAGAAAAGAAAGTGCATTGTTGCCTTGTTGAAATTTGTATTATTTCAAAAGTAGTTCTTATAAATTTTACTATCAAGTTTTTTGTATTGAAAAAGGGTGAAAGAAGAAATTTTGAGAGTTGTAATGTATTGAAAATATATTTCTTTCAAATCTGGAAATAAAATCATAGTTTTTGTGCTTTCCTTTAGTGAAATGGTTGTGTTTGTATTGGAAGAATGTATGAAAGTTATACTTAATTTTCCTTTTCGAAATGGATATCATTCTTGTTGTGAAAAGAAAAGAGACACATTCTCATTTTGATAGTAAGAGTTAGTATATTGAAAAGTTGAAATATATTGGTATGGCACTACCCTTGTATGAAAAATATGAAGATGTTGAAATGCAATATGTTAAAATAAAGTAGGAAACAATGAACCTTACTTCAATGTAAGGATGGTGTATACATTTGATTGATTATCTATGAGTTAGTTTAAAATGAATAAATGACATCAACCTATCAACTATTGATTGTAGGCACCATAATTAAATTTAATATTACCATAGAAACCAACCTAGGTAGAAAACATTCTAGAAAATACATGAAAAATGAGGTTCCGTTTTACGGAAACATAAGCTGCCACCCTGCGAGTGGTAGTTTGAACAACCAACCTTCCTAGAGCAGTGGTTTCAAAATAGTCACCGAGATAGGGGAGTAGTCACAACACCAACGGCCTGCTCAGGTGGTGGTTTCGTCACTTTTGATGGAAAAATAAAAATTATGACTATGCAAAATTTGGAAAGAATTTAATTAAAACCTAAGCTTTAAAACTATCAAATAAAACTACCAACAACTAGTAAATGAACAAATTCATTCATTTGAGCATATAAATCCTTTTATGGGCACCCAAATTTATATAATCTCATATATCTAATGAAATGGGGTTTTTCCCAAATATTGAACACAAAGAATGTAAATAACCAAATAGTAAAACCAAATTTATGTTGGAATCTCTACAATAAACAAATAGGGAACCTTGTAATGGTAAACCCATAAATAAACTAAACTCGATAAATAATGGAGTGGAGGAAGATTTCCCCATTTTCAAACTAGATCCAAAGAAATTTCTCCAAGGTTTCACTCTTTGCTTCCATGGCTTCCACTCCCCCGAATTTCAAATTAAAATAGAACTGTTGGGTTTTAAATGGAACTTTAACAAACCACAGTAAGGGGACAACAAGTCCCTCCTCTTTAATGGGATAGGTTCCCTTATTGAAAGCAAGAAGCAAAACTTATATATAAATGTACAACTTTCAAAGTGTGGATTCTTGGTACTTTGAAACTTTTTATGCCCAAAGATCATCAATACGAAAGAACGGAAGAATTAAGGAGATGAGAGAGGAAGAACATAACAATACCTTCAGGAAATATAGATAGCAGAGTATAACCTTATACGTATTGAACCAGGGAGATGCAGAATAGAATCATTCACTTTCATAACCAGTATAATTCCAAAGACACAAAGTTCCGAAATCATATAAACAAGAACACAAAGTTTCTTATCATAAAAGATGGATGATTCCCAAATTTCAGACAAGGAAAGAAGGAATATCAGAGGAAGAAAGGGAAAAACTTATGTATTGATTACTTCGAATCTATTACCTTTACAGAGTACCAGGATCCAACCCTAACAACGGCATGGAGAATCCATTAAATAGCTTCTAAGAATGGTTATATTTGGTTACAAAAATGATGAAACTAATTCAAGAAATCGATGTCTGAGCCTCTCCAATGCCTCATTCATTTCCATGTCTGGTGGAAAAACCACACACATTGAATCGTATTCATTCAATCTTACTTTGCAAACTTTGAATTTGAGTCATCCACGTGGGAGAGATTTAAACAGAAGTGGGCCTGAGGATGCCTTTTGCATTTTGTGCCTTTTAGAGAAATAGCACTTCAAAACATTTTGGCCCGCCCACCCACTTTTGATATAGGCTTGACACATGGCTTTACGTGAGTGGTGACGGAGTCATTGCTAACTTTTGAAATTTTACCTCTTTTCAATGTGGGCTCAAAAACTCAAATTACTCCGCCGATGCGCTTCCCTGCTTTGACTTTTGATGTGGGTACAACATTTGAATTTTTACCTTAACATGGGTGGGGTCACAGGTCACTTTGTAACTTTAAGCTATTTATGGAAATAAAGCTCAAATTCCCAAATCACTCTGACGACCCACCTTCCCACTTGAATTTTCAATGGCATCAAAATACAAAAAGGGCTTACCTCCCCGCTAATGCTTGAGACATGGCCACGTGGCCCTTCACGAGCTATTTTAGTATTTATGTGTTATTTTTACCAAGTCCCTTTTGTTTAGCGGGGCCATATATCTAACCCTGGACACGTGGAGGCTCAACACACATTTGGGACCTAACTCCATATTTTTCCTTTGAAGTTGTGCCAAGCTGACACGTGGAGGCTTCGTAATCCCTTCTATACTTAGCTGATTCAATAGCCAACTCTACCCCTTCTTTGACTCGACCATGTGGCGAGTTTGTGCATAGTTGGAACCCTGCTCTTGATTCTTCCTTTGAAGTTGCACTAAAGAGACACATGGATACTTTTACTGTTCTTCTATACTTATCCAATTCAGGCCTTCTACCCACTTGTCTTGAGTTGGAATCTAGACACATGGAGAGCTGGCACTCATTTGAGTTTTCACTTTGAATTCACCTCCTGAAAGGGTGCTGAAATGACGCATGGCTCCTTCCGCCGGATGCAGGACTCTTCAACGACCGACTCTGTCTCTATTTTGACTCTGACCACATGGCGAGCTGGAACTCATTTGGGCGGCCCTTTGGTCTCGCTTTTAAGTTGCTTCATTGAGGTATGTAGATCCTTCCACTTGAACCTTCCATACTTAGCCGAATTAGGATTATTCTATCTTTATTTCAGACACTGAGACATGTGGAAAGCCTGCAATTATTTGAGGATTGACACTTGGGCCTGCCTTGGAGTTCCATTGTTTAGATGCGTGGAGGATTCCTTTACCGCTTGAAACATGGCCACATAGGATCCAATCAGATATGTCCACATACTACCCTGGATGTTGGGGAAAAAATTGACAGGGAAGATACGCCCATCATTCATGACTGTGGAAAAATAAAAAGAAAGGGAAAACCCCACCTTTATACCTGAATTTCAAATTTTCTCCATGGAATGAAAAACGCAAACAATACTAAGCTCGACATGATCCATTACTCCAAGGTACCGACTCAAAATTTTCAAAACTTGACTTCAAAAGAGGGGAATTTTGAGGGCGACAATAGCTGGCTCTTTCTAGGGATGACTTGACAGAGGAATGAGGTAAGATCAAGAACCATAGAAAAACTCAGGGAAAGTAGACCAGTGCCTTATCCATTGGGAAAATAGAGTCAAAGGAAAAACCAACACAGAAGACAAAACACACGAAAGGGAAACAAACCAAAAAGGAAAGACAAACAAAACACAAAGGAACGACCAAAACCAAAACACTATACACAATATAAAAGGACTACCTAGTCACCTAGGACTTGAACAACTTCAAATACTACCCACTATAAGGAAGTGGGAGAGGAGATCCATCCATATAATCCAAATAGAAATAATTTTCTCCAGCAAAGTGCTTGATTTTGAAAGGACCAAGCCAAAGAGAATCAAAATTACCATGGCTTCCTCAAGGTTCATGCCTTTTTCCCATAGTAGAACAATGTCTCCCACTTGAAAATATTTGGGTCTAGTTTCTTGTCAAACAAATCCTTCACCCTTAGTTGATGATTTGATATTCTATCAAAAACCTACAACTTGTCTTCATCCAACTTCTGGAGATACATTATCCTTTTGTCCAAGGAGATGGAAAAACATGAATCTTCAATAGCCTTCATTAAGTGCAAGGCTAGTAATTCCACTATTACTAGAAATTGAGCTTCAACACCATACACCACTTGAAATGGAGACATTCCAATTGCTCTTTTGGGTGTAATTCTATCTTCCCAGAGAGCATCATAGAGCTTCTTGTGCCAATTCCTTTGAGAGTCATTGACAAGCTTCGAACGATGGTTACCAAATTCTTATTTGTTGATTCTGCTTGTCCATTCCCTTGGGGGTAGTAGTCTAAAGAATGAGAAAGGGAAATTCCATAACCATAGCAGAAATCCATCATCTCAGAAGAATAAAAATTGAAGCATTATCAGTCACAATCTTGTTTGGTACCCCAAACCTTATCAATATGTTCTCCTTAATGAAATTACACACCACCTCAGAAGTAGTGCTTTTGACTGGAATGGCCTCTACCCACTTAGTGAAGTATTCTTTAGTAGTTAGTACATGAGTATGTCCAGCACTGGAAGGTGGGTTAAGAGTTCTAATGAAATCCAATCCCCACTATTAAAAAGGCTCATTAATCACTACAGGCTTTAGTGGTAAAGTAGCCAACTTAGGTCTCCCAAAAAAATTCTAGCAGGCTTCACACTTACCTACCCATTTTTATGCATCTCTGAACAATGTAGACCAATAGTACCCAACATGAAGGATTTTATGGGAAGTGACAGTAGAAGATAAATTCCCTCCACAAGCCTGATAATGAAAAGCTAAGAACAACTTATTTTGTTGCTCTTTGTCTACACACTTCAAGAATCTTCCATCTATGCCTCACTTGAACAAAGAATTCTCCCATAATACATACTATGCAAACCTTATCTTGGTATCCCTCTTTTCTATGGCACTCAAGTGGGATGGACACTCTCCATAAGTAACAAAATGTGTAATATCTGCATACCGTTCATCTGTTGAACTGAGGAAGAGGACAACAGGAACATCAATGCGCTTCTTTAGACAACATTGCATCGGCTCCTTCAAAGAATAAGCTCACATAAGCCTTTACCCCATACTAGCTTAGTTGGCTTGATATCAATTTCATATTCTTGGAATTTTTCTGCCCAATTGCCTCTCTTAGTTCCAAACTCCTTTTGTGTAAGAATAGACTTAATGGTTGTATCAGGTACAAACACAACAAAGTGAGAATTAGGAATATAAAAATGAAATTGCTTGACAGTTTAGACCTTTGCAAAATCATGTTTCTCCATCATAGTATATTTCAACTCATGAGCTTTAAAAACATAGCTCATGAAGGTAATTATAAGTTCATGATCCTCATAATTATTACGAGTTGCACAGTAGCCAAGGTATTCTATGTAGCATAGCAATAGATAATAAAATCCTTGCTGAAATCAGGGCATGCCAAGATGGGAGTTTTAGCAATGGATTTCTTGATACCTTCAAAAGCTTCCTTACCCTCGAGAAGATGAACCAAATTTTTCCTTTCCTTTCATCATGTGAGCAATTTTCATAGTCAATTCTACAAAATCAAGAATGAATCTCCTCAGAAAATTTATCTTACCAAAGAAAGAGTGGACACCCTTTTTGCTTATGGGAAGAGGAATCAATTGGATTTCTTGAAGTCTTTCCAGATCTATATTGATTCACTCTTTGGAAAAAATATGCCCCAAAACTTGCCTTTAGTGTCACAAAATATAGACTTCGTTGGATTGAGAGAAACTCCATGTTCTCTACATTTCTAGAGGAATTTGTTTCAGGATGTTGAAAGTGATCTTCCCTTGTTTTGAAGAAAATAGTCAAATCATCAAGGTACACTGCAATACACTTTCCCTTTAGACTACCAAAATCCAAGTCCATTTCCCTCTAAAAGGTGGCACCAGCATTGATAAGACCAAAAGGAATTCTCTTGTAGGCTTGTGTTGATCTAAGGTATTGACTTCTACTTGATTATATTCAGAGAATCCATCAAGCATAGAAAACATCTCAGAGCCTATGACAGCTTGCAAAACTTGATCCATCATGGCGAGAGAATAGTTTTCCTTCAGAGAGGACTGATTCAAATTCCTAAAATCCACACAGATGTGGATCTCACCATTCTTATTCCTGACAGGCACAATGTTGGCAATCCATGTTGAATGATGTATAGTGAAGATGATCTTTTCCTTTAGTAACTTTTGGATTTCTTTAAAAATAGTGTCAACAACCTTGGGGTTGTAATTCTTTTTTTCTACTTGAATGGTTTGATCCCAGGTTTCAAAGGGATAAAGTGTTACATCTCCTTTGGCTAGAAAGCCTTGAGATCATCATACAAATAGGTAAGAACATCAGCATACCTTTTTAGTAGATTTATTGCCTTCTTCTTCTCCTCTTGAGTGCAACATTTTCCAATGTTCACCATCTTGGGTTCATCAAGACTCCCAATATTAACCTTTTCACATTCGGTAGACTATCGAGATCCTTGGGAATCTTTAGAATTAATGTACCTATCATGTTTATCAAAAAAATCTTGAAACTAAATCAACCCTTTAGGGATCTTGTTACCTTTCAGTTTAATGCATCCATCTTGATCCATCTCTTCCTTGATATATCCTTCATTAGAGGATACACACTCTCTAGGAAGGTCTCACTTACTTCAAAATATAAATGGTCAAAATTATCCCTAAGCTCCAATAATGAGAGCAAGTATTGATCATCATTGAAAACCTTCAAGTTATTTTCATTATCTGGTACACTAGGCCTATGAATCATTTCAATGGTAAATTTCTCCTCGAGAGAAATCGGGTGAGGAATCAGCAAAGATCCTAAGATAGCTAGAGAATCATCTTTATTGTTCCTTTCTCTTGGCATAGCTTCAAAGGAGAAAGAATCGAGAAACTCAATTGAATCCGATAAAAGATTCCTATAATGCTTCAATCTCCTATTCTTCACTTGAATTATTTCACAATTAACTCTGCATTACCATGAGCACAAAGATTCTTCACTCTTATTTCTTTTGCCATGTTCAATCCAAGTATGAGTGCCTCATATTCAATTGTATTGCTTGTATTTTCAAAACAAATCTTGAAAGAAAAAGGATAGATGTTCCCTTCTGGAGAGGTCAACACCACTCCAGCTCCAGAACTAGCTGAAGAGTAGTTTCCATCAAAATCCAGAGTCCAAATGCCATTAGGTTCATGAATCACTCCCTTAGGAAATTTTTCCTCATCATGTGACATGATCATATAGTTACCATGCCCTGTATCTTCATAGAGTATCTGTGATTTTGGATCATCATTTTTTTGCACAATGTATTGAGTTTATTTCTCAAGTAGCAGACTTCTTCATTTTTCCATTGACCAGATCAAAGCATGCAACCAATTCTTTTGGATTCCACCTCCTACCTCCTTATATAAATTTCTACTCAGCAACATCCCATATGAGGGAGGAATATCAGCTACCAAGATAGTGGCTAAGACCCTCTTCTTTGGAAAAGCAACAAAAGCTACTTGTGCATCTTTAATTTTTCCAACTAAAGGCACTTTCCTACTTTCCATCCGAATAATAGGAACCAAAGGCACATGTTAGATTTGGGCCCAAAGAATGATCTACTTTTACAAGAATTACATTATATCGATCTTTGATGAGTCTATAAAACATTTCTTGAGTTTATGGCCGGTATGAGAAGATTCACATAGAATGGTTCAATTTTCTCATTAGGGGAAGTGACTGCAACCACAAGGCTTGATTTAGGTGAGGAAGAGGGAGTGGGAAAAATACCCTTAGAAGTACTAGATGATACTTTGGATTTGGAATTAACAAAGTTTACCATTTTAGTAAAAGCTTTTGGATGAGTCTGGTAAAACTCTGCCTCTAAAATTTGGATTTTTGTCTTTTTGAGGTGATCAATGATATCAAAATATCTAGAGGTGGATGGGGCATCATTACTAGGAACTTGAGAGACTTTTGATCTATCAGTTTTAGAATTTGAAGGAAAAGAAGTTTGGAAACATAACTAGAATGAGGAGGATTAGCATTACTCACCTTTTATGTGGAGGCAGTGGGAATAGGAGCTCCTCTTCTTGAAACCACTGGAATAGTTATAGGAAACTCCTTGGAATTCTTAGTAAGATACACCACTTTTTATTTTATTTTTCATTTTCTCCCGAGTCATAACAACATATGACTCACTATTCATATCTGCCACTCTTTCATCATATTCATCTTCATCATCCATACCTTTGATCGTGAGGAAATGAACTTGAGATCCACCAAGCTCCTCCAGTTCTTCATCAACCTCTTCTTCTAGTTCTCCATAAATTTCATTACACTCCTCATCATCAGGTTCTTCAACTTCACAAGTTGCTTTAACTGAAACCTTGATGGGTGGGCCTTCGATAGCCAATCTAGCCTGAGAAGGTAGATGGTTCTTGGGCTAAACATTCTTCCTTGGAACATCTTGGTAAGGAGTATGCCAAGCCAATTTTTTCTTGAGAGCAATGAGATCATTTGCAAGCTTCTGTACTAACTGATTAGAATTGGTTCCAGGGGAAGAGAAAGAGGAAGAAGCTTTAGATTTGGAGGATTCTCTTTTCATTTTACCAGACATGATTAAATCATCCTCAACACTGATAGCTAAACACTGATCAGCATCCATAGTTGCAAGGATAGCTCCTCTTAGTGCATAACTCACTTTAGGCAACTAGGAATTGAGGAAGAAGCACTCTTGAATTTGATCAATGGACGAGAGTTTTGTGGAATTTTACAAATTAGATTGTTAAATTTAGCCACAAACTCTCTTGTGGGTTCAAATGGTTCCTTCTTGATATGAGAAATTTGTGCTAACAAAGCATGCACATCTTCAGTAGGTTTGAAACGTTGCTCAAACTAAGTTTTCATGGTATTCCAATTAGTGATCGTCCCAACAGGAAGATGATAAAACCAATTAGCAGCATTTTCCTACAATGTCTCCATAAAAATCCTAACAGAGACATCTTCATGTTCAACCCTAAGAATACCACATGCAATAATGAAGGCTACAATGTGTTCATCTGGATGAACTTTCCCATCACCCCAGAACTTGGGAAAGAATTTTTGTTACCCCTAGGTAACTCATGTAATGGATGAGGAAGAGCAAGAGGCCCAACCTATTGTCCCCAAGGCAAAGGGGCTACCATCTTTGGAAAAAATAAGCCGAAGGGGAACCGAAACACCTGAAAACACAGTAGGTATCAAAGCACAGAGATTAGGGCTAAGATGTTCTTGAGGAACGTTATCCTTGGAATTTTTGTCTTTAATAGGAAGTGTGCTTGTAGAAAAAATTTCTTTGTTCTTTCTTGCTAGAAGAGAGAAGTTTTGTTGCTCCAGAAGTTGAAAATGGGAATCCTCAACCCCGAGATATTTCTTCCCATGTGTATACCATAGAGTCAATGAGACCAAAATGATCTTGAAGTTGTTCTTTTAGAAAGGGATCCATTCGAAACAAAATCCCCAGAGAGTCACCAAAAACTATTGGGTTTTTACATGAAACTTTAACAAACCACAATCAGGGGACAAAAAGTCCCTCCTCTTTAATGGGATAGGTTCCCTTATTGAAAGCAAGAGAAAAACTTATATACAAATGTACAACTTTCAAAGTGTGGATTTCTAATACTTTGAAACGTTTTATGCCCAAAGATCATCAATACGAAAGAATCGAAAGAATTAAGGAGATGAGAGAGGAAGAACATAACAATACCTTTAGGAAATATAGATATCAGAGTATAACCTTATATGTATTGAACTAGGGAGATGTAGAATAGAATCATTCACTTTCATAACTAGTATAATTCCAAAGACACAAAGTTCCATAAATCATATAAATAAGAACATAAAGTTTCTTATCATAAAAGATGGATGATTCCCAAATTTTAGACAAGGAAAGAAGGAATATTAGAGGAAGAAAGGGAAAAACTTCGTATTGATTACTTCAAATCTATTACCTTTACAGAGTACCAGGATCCAACCCTAACAACGGTGTGGAGAAGCCATTAAATAGCTTCCAAGAACAGTTACATTCGGTTACAAAAATGATGAAACCGAAATCTAAGCCTCTCAATGCCTCATATGTTTCCATGCCTAGTGGTAAAAAACGGACATATTGAATCACATTCATTCAATTTTCCTTTTGCAAACTTTGAATTTGAGCCATCCACGTGGGATAGATTTAAACAGAAGTGGGCTTGAGGAATCCTTTTGCATTTTTTACCTTTTAGAGAAATAGCAATTTGGAACATTTTGCCCCACCCACCCGCTTTTGATATAGGCCTGACTAGTGGCTTTATGTGACTGGTGACGGAGTCACAACTCACTTTTGAAATTTTACCTCTTTTCAACGTGGGCTCAAATACTCAAATTGCTCTACCAACCTACTTCCCTACTTTGAATTTTGATGCGGGCTCAACATTTGAATTTTTACCTTAGCATGGTGGGGTCACGGGTCAATTTATAACTTTAATCTCTTTATGGAAATAAAGCCCAAATTCCCAAATAACTCCGAGGTCTCGCCTTCTGCTTGAATTTTCAACGGCATCAAAACACAAAAAGGTCCTGCCTCCCATCGCTAACGCTTGAGACATGGCCACGTGGCCCTTCACGGGCTAGTTTAGTATTTTTGTATTTTTTTACTAAGTCCCTTCTATTTAGCTAGGCCATATATCGGCCCTAGACACATGGAAGCTCAACACACATTTGGGACCTACCTCCAGATTTTTCCTTTGAAGTTGTGCCAAGCTGACACGTGGAGGCTTCCACAATCCCTTCTATACTTAGCCAATTCAATGGTCGTCTCTGCCCATTCTTTGACTCTAACCACGTGGTGAGCTCGTGCACACTTAGGAAACCACTCTTGATACTTTCTTTGAAGTTGTGCCAAAGAGACACATGGAGACTTCCGTCAGTTCTTCTATACTTAGCTAATTTGGGCTTGCTGCCCACTTCTCTTGATTGGACTCTTAACACGTGGAGAGCTAGCACTCATTTGATGTTCCACTTTGGATTCACTTCCTAAAATGGTGCCGAGTTGACACATGGTCCTTCCTCTCTGGTCCAAGACTCTTCAATGATTGAATCTGTCTCTATTTTGACTCTGACCATGTGGCAAGCTAGTGCTCATTTGGAGACTAGACCTTTGGTCTCACTTTTGAAGTTGCATCATTGAGGCATGTGGAGCCGTCTATTGAACCTTCCATACTTAGCCGATTTGGGCTTGTTCTGTCTTTATTTCAAACTTGAGACACGTGGAAATCATGCGCTTATTTGAGGTGACCCTTGAGACCCGCCCTTGGAGTTACATTGTTTGGACGCGTGGAGGCTTCCGCTACCACTTGAAACATGGCCACACAAGATCCAATCAGAGATTTCCATATACTACTCATGGATGTTAGGAAAAAATTGATAGGGAAGATACACCCATCATTCACAACTGTGGAAAAATAAAAAGAAAGGAAAACCCCACCTTTACGCCCGAATTTCAAATTATTCTCCATAGAATGAAAAACTACAAAAATTACCAGGCTCGATGGGATCCATTACTCCAAGGTACCAACTCAAAATTTCCAAAACTTGACTTCAAAAAGAGGGGAATTTTGAGGGCAAAAATGGGAACAAATGAATGAGTTTAGGGTAAAAGAATGAATTGGAAGACCCCATAAGGATGTTTAGGTTTCATTTGAAAATACCTAGATCTAAGGGTGCATATCCATTTAATCTAAGGGTTGAGGATCAACCCTACACATTTCAAGTTGTGGCACTTTATGGGGTTGGGTAATTTTAATTAAGGTATGGGTATCTAATGAATGGGGCCACTTAGTGGTTAGGGTAAGTGGAAAATTTAGCCTTAGAATGTTAAGTAAATAAATGTCATTGGAATTGTAAGGGTTCATTAAATAATAATTGTGAAAGGGGTAACTTAGTTAATGAATTTAAAGGTTAATTAATTGGAATTTAAAATGTTTAGATAGATAACCTCATGAGGGACAATATTGTTAATTGTTGTGAGAAGTAAGAATTAAACTTAGGAAATATTGGCCTAGTTGATATTTTAATTAAGGTGAATTAATGGAAACCCTAGAAAGGAATTTATCTGAAGTGGTCTTAGTGTAAAGTAATAATGTTAATTATTAATTTAATATTTGACAACTTTATAAATGTGTGAAATTTATTAAACAAGAAATAATTAAACCTAGTTCATGGTATCTTATTACAACCATTTTTTTAAAAAAACATTTATCTAATCAAACATTGAGTTTGTCTTGGGTTTTGTGCATTAATAAATGTGGGCATTACACTTGGTATTAGAGCCATGGGTTCAACGCTTAGACCCTTGGGCACACATGGAAACACAAACAAGTAAACTTAGCGTAACTCTAACTTAGAACACATGACATTGTGGATAACTGAAAATGTAGAAAACTTAGAAAATTGAAATGAACCTAGATGATGATGAACTAACTCTCGTCTTGGTACATGCGGGAGGCTTAGACTAGACGATGAGTTCTTACACGTCGAGTTAGATTTACTACCCTCGAGAGAAAGAAATTGTTGTTATATTGCCACATATCCTACATACCTTGTAGGAGGTCAATGCAACTATATGAGGTGGAGAAGTAGGGGGACAACCTAGCTAGCATGATAGGGATCCATCACATGAGGCTCAACACCCTCCACTACACAATGAGGAGAGCATATAGCATAGTACTCCCATGCGGGATCGAGAGAGACCAGATTCACCACTAAGAGGACATGGAGATAGGGTTAAGGGATGTAGAGAGAGATCTAGGTAGACAGAGTGGGTGGTGATTGACCTAGAGTCGAGAAAAACAATAGTAGCGAGATCATATCGAGAGATTCAAGCTTCATCCATCTCATTTTGTTGGAGACACAAGCTGGATTTCAGGTTGAGGCTTTGTTAGTTAGCTTGAGTGGATGCTTCAAGCTATACCCATGTACTAGCAATAGGAAAGTTCATGTTATGATTCATATTTTGAGAGACGGAGTAGGATTTTGGTGGTGGCTGAGGAGTAGAAGCTCCATGTAGATTCATAGACTATTACTTGGGAGCTCTTTGAGGAGTGATTCAAGAGCCGATACTTGTCTAGATGGTTTATTCAGCAGAGGATTGATGAGTTTCATGATTTGTGATAGGCATCTATGATATTGGTTGAGTATGAGAGCCGGTTTTTGGACTTGCTTCAGTATGTTGAGTACATGCAAGATGAGTAGGTCAAGATTCACAAGTTCATCGGGGTCTAAATTTTTATTTGGGATGGGCACTACATATACATTGTCCAGGACATTAGTTAAGGCCATTGATGAGGCCTACATTGCAGAGGAGAATAGGGGGAAGACTCGGTAGACTAGAGATAGAGTGAGGAGCAGTATTCAGTAGAAATAATACATTCGATCGAGGGGGATAGATCATCCTCCTCATAGTGGACATGGCTCAAAAAAATATTATTTCATACCATGACAACAACAACAATGTAGTAGGCTCATCCACCATTTATACCCCCAAAGAGATTTAATGCATAGATGGGATGTTTATTTGGGGCCTCCTCCTAGAAGACCCACCAGGACATAGGGAGAACCTAGATCTCAGTCAGCCGGATCTCGTTAGTAGTGGCCATATCATTCCTTGAAATATCATTGGGATCTACTCCTCATACCACTAGAGCACTAGGGGGAGTTACTTCTTTTTGAGAGAGCTTGGTAGTTGTTATGGATGCGGTGTACATGGACATCATTGGAGAGAGTGTCCATAGAACCCTAATAATAAGGGTAAGGGACCTATTTAGAGCCTATAGTTGGTGACATGGCACGCAGTCATAGGATTTATATAGTGGTCGAGAACCATTAGACAGAGCATTAGGGTACAGTGATAGAGACTACAGGTAGCATTGGTGGTATCCCTACCTCTATATTGTTTAATTGGCTCTTCTGATTCATTTATTGCACCATCATTAGTAGAGCAATGCAGGTTGGTGACAATTAGGCAAGGCCTTAGTTGGGATGTTGAGATGGATTTTGGAGCCAAGCTCACAAAGTGGACTCCTCAATCAAGGATTGTGTAGTTGACCAAGGACCCTTCACTACGACATTGGATCTTTGTATCCTTCCCTTGGATTTTTATGGATTCATTTTGGGTATCGATTGGTTATCTTTGAACATAGCTAGAGTGGATTGTTATAGCAAAGTTATCACTTGTGTAGATGATTTGGAGTTGGATTCAGTGATATTTGGGGTTAGGATACCCATCTCTATTTGATCTATTTCGATATGCATTTCAAGCAAAGTGCACACTGACATGGATGTCACTATATGCTATTACCGTTAGTGGGATGAGACTCATGGAATGTCACTTGATGATCATCATATTTTGAGGGAGTTTTCAGATGTTTTTCTAGGTGAGTTACTTGGCTTACCTCCCCACGTGAGATAGAATTTCATATTGATTTAGTTCTGGAGTGGAGCCTATCTCACACATGCCATATAGGATGACTACCCCTAAGCTTTGTGAGCTCAAGTTACAGCTGGAGGGCCTTCTTAAGAAATGCCTAATTCATCCTAGTGTATCCCCTTGGGGTGCACCGGTGATTTTTGTGAATAAGAAGGAAAAATTGTTGTGTTTTTGTATTGATTACCGACAATTGAACAAAGTAATGATCAAGAATTGTTAGCCCCTTCCATGCATCAATGATTTGTTTGATCAGATAAAAGGGGTGACAGTGTTTTCCAAGATAGACCTTAAGTTGGGTTATCATCAGTTGAGGATTATAGAGATTGATATTCATAGGACAAAATTTCACATGAGATATGGCCACTACAAGTTCAAATTTTTTCCATTCGGTCTGACAAATTCCCCGTAGTGTTCATGAGATTGATGAATGGGGTATTCAGGAAATTTTAGATCACTTCATGCTCATATTATTTGATGACATATTGATATACTCATGCACGCGTGGGGAGCATGAGGAGAACGTTCCACAAGTTCTGCAGTTTCTTTGTGAGCAAAAAATTTATGAGAACCTAGAGAAGTGTGCATTATTTCAATATGAGGTTTAGTATCTAGACCACAATTTTTTTGGGGAAGGTATCGTAGTCGATCCTTCCAATATTAGAGCTATCATGGATTTTCTAGTGCCAAACAATGTGACTGAGGTGCAAAGCTTCATTGTATTGGTAGGTTATTATAGGATATTTGTTCAAGATTTCTCTCATATTGCACATCCCATCACTTCCCTTCAGTGGAAAGGGAAGAATTTTGTTTAGTCAGATAGATGTGAGTAGGCCTTTAGGAAAGTAAAGGAATACCTTATGACAACACCTCTTCTAGCAGTTCCAGATCCAAAAAGTGATTTCTTCATGTGTATAGATGGTTATTTGGAAGGTTTAGGAGGTTTTTTTATGTAGGATGGCCATGTAGAAGCTTTTGAGTCTTGCAAATGCAAGGATTATGAGCTCAATTATCCGAATCATGACCTTGAGGTTGCAGAATTTTTGCTTTCTTTGGTTCAATGGAGACATTTTCTTTTAGGTAGGAGGTTCATTCTTAGGAAAGATCACTTGAGCCTTTGGCACCTCTTCACACACCCAATCTCAATGCCCATCAACGATGTTGTATGAAGTTGTTATGTTAGTATGATATGGAGATAGAGCATGTGAAGGGGAAGGAGAATGTAGTTGTAGATGCTTTAAGTCATCAAAGGCATTTGGTTATGGATACGGTGGTTAGTACGAGACTTGAGGAGCGAGGATCTTATAGCGGCTTCCACATGACATCTTCTACCTTTCAGCTAGAGTAGAGATCAAGTCTTAGAGACCCCTTAAGGGGAATTTTGAGGATTAACACCTTGGATACGAGATGGACTTCTCAAACACAGACATTGGATTTATGTACCTAGGGATGGAGGTTTGAGGTAGGATATATTGACATAGGCTCATTATACACTTTATTCAACCCATCAAGGAGTGAAGAAGATGCACGCCTTATTGAGGTAGTTGTACCATTAGAGAGGACTACGAAGATATGTAGCTCATTTTGTGTCTCGATGTTTGGAGTGTCAGAGGGTGATGTATGAGCATTAGCATCTATCTAGCCTTATCTACCTGCATGTCATACCAAAGTGGAAATGAGACACCATTTCCATGGATTTTATAGTAGGGCTACCTATGTCGAGATACCACCACGACGCAATCATGGTCATGGTGGATAGATTGTGGCCCGGCTCTTTTTCTCTAGTGAAGACCACCTATACAACTAGTGCAATGACATGAGTATATTTGGATGAGATAGTGAGGTTACACGGGATTCCGTTGAAGATCATTTTTGACCATGATCTATTATACACCTCTCATTTTTGGACTACCATGCAACATGATTTCAGGATGAATATCAACTTTAGTATAACCTATCACCCGAGGTAGATGGAAGACATAGCAGATGTACGTCATGGATAATCATTCAAGATGGGAGGAGTATCTATACTTGGTTGAGTTTTCTTATAACAACATCTTTCAAAGTTCTATCGGTGTTTTCCCCAGAAATTTGTTTCATTTTCCAAGTCTAAAACTTCAAAATTTTGAGTTGGTGCCCGTAAAGTATGCTTGAAAGAGGTATTTTGAAAACTAGAACTTTCCAAGGACTTTAGACTCATGAAAATCACTTCATCAGATGGGAAATTTCTTCCCCTTTCCAAAAAGGTAAAGAAATCAACCTAACTCCTTATAATTTTAAAGTTATGGCTTGGCAGAGCTAAGTGGTCAGATTTTCCCTTGGCGGATTGGCAGAGCTGCGGAGGTATTTGCAAACATTTCTCTTTTGACAAAAAGTTAAGTTGGTGAAGTTTGACCCATGAGCCCGCGTGGAGAGATGAAAATAAAAGTTCCTGAGGCCCGCCATGCAAATAAGTTGCTGCCACGTATCATCTTTGAATCGGGTTGGTGAGCCATGGAAGACTTCATGGTTTTTAACCTTTTGACCAAAAGGTTAAAAAGTGTTAAGATGATCCATTTTCCCTCAACCATGACTAATCAGGGAATGACACCTGTCAAAAGGTCAAGTCAAAGTTACGGGATGGTGGGATAAAACAAGATTTTGTACCTTTTTGCAAAATAGGTGAAAATGATGCAACGAGAGCCACACACCCATTTCCAATCAGCTCGTGCCATATGTCCATGCTGAATCGGAGCTGCGGGCTGGCAGAGGTAAATGAGATTTTGCATTTTTTTGAAAAATAGGTCAAAATTTTCATAATTACACCACGACCCTATTTCTAATCACAACCCATGTGTCCAAGTCAAACAAGTAGAGCGAGGTTGTGGGGTAATTTGTTCCAAAGTGCCAAAACACAAAAAATCATGAAAATGAAAGGGATTCCCCACACCCGCTCTAATCTTCTCCTTCCACATGGATGGCTCGATTTGAACGTTTTAGCAATAAATCAATGGTTCATATCAAAACTAGAAAATAAAATGAAATGTCTATGTATTCGTGTAAATTGGTTTTTCACCATGGTTTTTCTTCGCGATTGGATGATTTTGGAAGGGCACAAAAGATGGAATTCATTTGCAAACCATTTTTCTTGCACGGAGGAAGTTGTAACCACTTTTGGTGAGCTATTTGATGGGTTTTTAAAGGCATTGTGTGGGGCAATTCTGATGTGTCGAAATCCTGTAATTTTGAAATGAAAAATCAATACAAGAGCTTCTTTTTATTTTTCCTCTATTTCCCTCTACTCTGTTTTGTGAATCATTTGATCAAATAGAAGCTAAGAAACTTTGTGTTCTTCGAAATGCAATTCGAGAACTTTGTGTCTATGTGATTGCACCTGGTAAAAACATGAATGATTCTTCTCTGTAATTCATTTATCCAATGCAATTAGGGGTTCTCTCTGCAATCTCTTTTCCCGAAAGTATTGCCTTCTTCTACCTTCTCTTTCCCCTTCATTCTTCCATTCTCTTGTGCTGGTGTTTTTCCTTGGAGAAAAAAAAAAATCATATGTCAAAAGACCACATTTGATGAAAGTTGTAGATTTGTAAATAATCTTGTTTCTGGCTTTCAATAAGGGAACCTCTCCCATCAAAGAGGAGGGACTTGTTTGTCCCTTGACTGTGGTTTCATCCCAAGTAAAAATTTGAAACCCAATAATTGGTATGGCTCCATTTCAAGTGCTATATGGTAGAGAGTGGAGAACACCGCTGAGTTGGGACAAGTTAGAGGATAGATTTTCTATTGGATCATCTTTACTATAGGATATTGAGTAGCAGGTTGTCATTATTAAATAGAGATTGCAGGAGGCACAAGATAGACAAAAGTTCAGAGGAGAGTTGACTAAAGTTATGAGGTTGGAAAAAAGGTGTTTCTTCTTGTCACGCCTCATAAGAGCCCTATATATTATGGAAAAGGCTCTAAGCTTGCTCCTATTTTGTGGGCCCCTTTGAGATCTTGGAGCAGATTGGTCCCTTAGCCTAATCTCTAACCTTGCACCCAACTTATCTCACATCCATGATGTGTTTCATGTTTCTGTTCTTAGGAGATACATTCCATATCCTTCTCATGTATTGGATTGGACCACATTATAGGTGTAAGAGAAGGGGCAAGTGATGGTGGAACCCATACACATTTTAGAGTGCATGATCCAAGGCCTTTGAGGTGAGAGATTGATCGGGTTCACGATGGTAGGATCGATGTGATGAGACAACATCTACATGGGAGGATACCACACCTTTGAGAGCACAGTTCCCACACTTGTTCCAGTGACTTCTAGGAGGAATTTGAGTCTAAGGGGATGGGGATGTAGTGCCCACTCCTCTTTGACATTGATCTTACTATGATTTTTTCTTACTTTGGATTGGAGGCATGGACATTGTTATCATATTTGATTAGTAGACATTGATAGATGGACATTATTATTTTTTGATTATCCTATTTGATAGACAATATGGATGTTTATATTTTTGACATGTTGTGATTTGGATGATGGATTATATGCATGGATTGATATTTCAAGTATTGATGATGATTTAGAGTTACTACTTTATATATATTGACACATTAGATTTTCATGTATATATTGTTCTCAAATAATCCATCTAGTCTTGTAATCAAATTGTTATTGATGAAATGATAGAATTGAAATATTTTGGGATTATAAACAATTCATAAAATTCCTTAGGTTTAGTGATGATTTAGTTGTGTTGTTTGATAATGTGAATTGATACATGTAAATGCATTTTATTTTATTGATGTCATTGATATGACCACGAGGCCGGAGAGGTATTGTTTCAATTTTGTAAGAAATTGTAACACAACAAAAAAAGGGGATAGGAGACCAACGGTGAAGGAATATTGGGTTTTGGCATCAGGTCACCTTGGTAACTTGTTTTTTTGTGTATGTTGTTTATAAATTGCTAGGAGGTCCCCATTGGAGGTGGCCTCGAATGTGACCTTGGTTAAATGTGTTGTTTTCCTTTTGGTTTTAATTATTGTGAGTATGTGATTTATTATTGTAATGTGATCTACTTTATTAGTGTTAGTTAATGTGCTCTATTTAATTTGATTAATCTTGATTATTAGTGTAATTTTGGATGTGACCAAAGGGATATTTAATTTTGGTAGATTTTCCTTGATTTTATTATGGATTTGAAAGGATTTTATTGGTTTTGGTGATGTGTACTCAACCTTGCATGTCAAAATCGGATTTTGGCTTAAGGGCCATTTTTGGAGGCTTGTGGGGAAAGTTAAGCTTGTCCCACAGCTCATAAATTCATTTACCAACTATACCTATGGGGTAAGGGGTAAAAATTAGGCCCCATTATGTGATTTGGAAGCTAAAAAGGTGAAATTATTGCACCTTCTTACATGAGATTTTAATTTTTTCCTTTGGAGTATGGCTTTTGGTTTGTGTGTGTGTAAAGAGAACTTGTCATTTCTCACCCACCAATTTATTGAGATTTGGGTTTGGGGTTTGACCATGTGATGTGGAGTTGAGGAAAATTTATGTGGCATCCTACATGGAGCCACCTCACCCTCCTCTTCCCTCTTTTTATTTATACAAGTTTATTTGATTTTTTGGGGTTACATGTTTTATTTTCACTCTTGCATTTTGGAGGAGCTTTGTTTTAGAGCCTTTGTTTGAAGATTGGAAGATGGTTTGGAGCTTGTTTGGACTTGGAAATCTTAGAGCTTGTGCTTGTGTTTTGGAGTTTTCTTGCAATGCCAAGGTAGGTAATTCACCGATGTATTTTAATTTTTATTTGTTGTGAAAATTGGTTGTAAATGAATGAATGTTGTGTATTTTGGTTTTGGGAATAGAATGGCCTTAAGGTTGTGTAGGAGAAAGAAAATGGGGACTTATTGAGGGAGGGATAAGATTTTATATTATGCATTTGGAGGGAGTTTTGGGTTGGGTGTCCCACCTTGTGATAATAAGAAAGAATTCTTATTTATCTTGATATGTTTATTGAGGGAGGGATAAGAGTTGAGGGAGACATAAGAGAAATTGAGGGAGGGATAAGAGTTTGGTTGTGGTTGTGTGAATGAATTTTTGGATACTTTTAAGGTGGACACCTACACCCTTTGGGAGGCATAAGTGATTCCCCATGTTTCTTCTCTCCCTTGGCTTGAATTTGAGCCTTTGTGCTTGGGAAAAATTGTATGTTGTTGTTATTTTTGTATTGTGCTTGTGTGTGGAAATTTTTGTGTGAATGGTTATTGTGGAAGCCTTGTGAAAGTTGCCATGGTTTCTTGATACCCTTTATTTCTTCATTGTTGGGGCTCGGGGCCAATGAGGAGGATGGCTTCTCCTTCTCATTGGATTATAGGTTGGGTGGAGAGCGTTGCCTACTCCCCTTTTTGTGCTTGAAGTTGAAGATTCGAGGATTCGTGTAATGTTGGAGCCAAAAGGATCACCTTTTTAATGTTTTTTCAATGTTGAAAAGTGAAAGTTGTAATCTTGTAAATTATTATTTCATATTGTTGGAAAGAAGAGCTTTTGTATTGTAAGAAAATGAACTATGCTCATTGAGAAAAAGAAAGTGCATTGTTTCCTTGTTGAAATTTGTATTATTGTAAAAGTAGGAGTTCTTGTAAATTTTATTATCAAGTTTTGTTGTATTGAAAAAGGGTGAAAGAAGAACTTTTGAAAGTTGTAATTTATTGAAAATATATTTCTTTCAAATATGGAAATAAAATCATAGTTGTTTGTGCTTTACTTTTGTGAAAGTGTTGTATTTGTATTGGAAGAATGTATGAAAGTTATACTTAATTTTCCTTGTTGAAATGGATATCATTCTTGTTGTGAAAAGAAAAGAGACACATTCTCATTTTGATAGTAAGAGTTATTATATTGAAAAGTTGAAATATATTGGTATGGCACTACCCTTGTATGTAAAATATGAAGATGTTGAAATACAATATGTTAAACTAAAGTAGGAAACAATGAACCTTACTTCAATGTAATTGGGATGGTGTATACATTTGATTGATTATCTTGGAGTTAGTTTAAAATGAAGAAATGACATCAACCTATCAACTATTGATTGTAGGCACCATAATTAAATTTAATATTATCATAGAAACCAACCAAGGTAGAAATGATTATGGAAAATACACGAAAAATGAGGTTTTATTTTCAGAAATGCAGAACCACCACCTTGTACGAGTAACGGTTTCAGAACCACCACCCTTCCCAAAGTGGCAGTTTCATAATCATCACCCAGACAGGGGGCAGTCACGGGACCACTAGCCTACTCGGGTGGTGGAGGTTTCATCACTTTTGATGGAAAAATAAAAATTACGATTGTGTGCAAAATCTAGAATGAATTTAATTAAAACCTAAGCTTTAAAACTATCAAATGGAACTACCAATAACTAGTAAATGAACAAATTCATTCATTTGAGCATATAAATATTTTTGTGTGCACCCAAATGTGTATAATCTCATAGATCAAATGAAATGGGGTTTTTCTGAAATTTTAAACTCAAAGAATGTAAATAACCAAATAGCAAAACTAGATTCATGGTGGAATCTATACAATAAACAAATAGGAAATCTTGTAATGGCATTCCCATGAAAAAATTAATTGGATAAAGAATAGACTAGAGGAAGATTTCCCCATTTGCAAACTATATCCAAATAAATTTCTCCATGGTTTCACTTCTTGCTTCCATGGCTTCCACTCCTCCAACCTACAAATTAAAATGGAACAAATGAATGAGTTTAGGGTAAAAAGAAAGAATAAGAAGACCCCATAAGGATGTTTAGGGTTCATTTGAAAATACCTAGATCTAAGGGTGCATATCCATTTAATCTAAGGGTTGAGGATCAACCCTACACATTTCAAGTTGTGGAACTTTATGGGGTTGGGTAATTTTAATTAAGGTATGGTTATCTAATGAATGGGGCCACTTAATGGTTAGGGTAAGTGGAAAATTTAGCCTTAGAATGTTAAGTAAATAAATTTCATTGGAATTGTAAGGGTTCATTAAATAATAATTGTGAAAGGGGTAACTTAGTGTTACATCGGATTCTTAGCAAATTAATGAAATAGATAAGGGTAGTAGGCAAGGAGGAATACATGTTTGTGGTGTTGGTTGAAGGTTATACACACGTTTTGATTTCATAATCCAAGTTGATTGCGAGAGCTCCTTTTTGGGTAGGATGAACTTCTGTGAATGCAAAACAATACACAAAATAGAGTTAAACAAAACAATGTGTGGACTGCCTAAGCGAAGCTAGATCCAGAAGCATGATGCTTCGAACAAATTGTCAATCCACTTTTATATAACAATATTAATGATAGTTAAATCATACATGAAGTAAATATCCTATTGGAATTGACATGATTTAGGTATCTCATACAATACAATAATAAAGGTCATTCAAAAGGTTGTTTAAGGTCAAAACGGGAGGGTTGATCAACGGTGGTGTTGAGTTGCAGGTCTAGTATAGGCTTTGGGTAAAGGTCTGCATTAAGGATTATAAATAGTTCTGGGCTATTGGGAAGTGAGTATTAGCTCGTTGGTCTGAGATATATTGATAGACACGATGGCGCATCGGTGGTGATCGATTTTTGTTAGGCGGAGTGACCTATGTTATTTGGCTAACTCGACATTGATAGGGGCAATTATCAAAAAGTTGCTAGAATTGGTTTTCAGACTCCCTATGATTGCACAGAGGTTGGAAATGGTGAGGGTGGGGTTGTAAAATGATTCTGAAGACTCAGAGATGATCAAGAGAGGGTGAAAATGGGTGGAAAGTCCGGGTATGATCAGGTGATGGGTTGATGGAAGGGAGGAAGTATATGCATGTCAAGAGAAATAAACTAGAGATGAATAAACAAATCTACACAAAGATACTCAAGATTAAATGAGGAGATGTTGAATAATTACTCAAAAATATATTGGAGGACATAGTGATGAATATTTTGACAGTAGAGATCCAAAGAAAAGAGTCAATTTATTCGTGTCACGGTAGTTCAGACCTTCATTCCTATCTATTGTGAATACATGATCATGAAGAGGATGATGAATGGTGATCGATGTCGGTATTGATCCTACGTGTCTTCTTTTTCCTGAGTCTTGAAGAAATTCGAGTGCTCGAAATATCTGGAAGAAATGAGATCCTGAATGAATTGACCAACCTTGGAAAAGGCTTTTGGAAAACTATTTAAGCTAACCGTAAATGGTTAGATGACCGACATCGATTGAGATATAACTGGCATCGGTCAAGGTGGGAATATCTAGGTTGGCCAAAAATAGCCAGATTGTTGCTATTTTTGGTGTGATCTCCAACCTTCTACCGAGTCTTGAGTGATAGATCATGGCAAGATAAGTAGGAGTCCTTTTAGGTTTTTTAATAGGAGTTAAGTCTAGGTTTAGACTAAGTCCTAGTTAGTTAGGATAGGTTTAGACTCGGTCTTAGGTCATTAATGAGGTTTGAGTAGGTCATTGAGTGAGGTGGCTAGGTGAGGTGGTTAAGTGAGGATATATAATTAATTTAATTAACATGTGCACTATGGGATATGAATGGGTATGATATGGTTAATTTAATTAATGGGGTTTAAAGGGGAATATGACATAAATTTTGTGTCTACATTTTGCCCCTTTTTATTGTGTAGCTTGTATTTGTAAGCGACACTGACAAAAATGAGAAATTGGTGTTCCAGGTATGCATAGAGGTTAGATTGCCCCAAGTAGGGCTGAAAGTGAGATTGCCCCAAGTGTGGGTGGAGGTGATCCCCTCAAACCAAAGATGATGATGTAGACGAGTTGGTGAGTGGTTTAATAAATATGAAAGTGAAGGTAGGTGTGTTATAGGTAAGGGTATGGGAACTTTGGGTTATGAGTAATGGTCAATCGGGTAATAGGTCATGGTAATCAAACACACACACACACGTATAGACAACGACACGGTACAAGGTCAGAGTGTGTGCAAAATCTACATTGTCTAAGGTCAATAGGATTATCCAAATAAGGTTGAAGTGATTAAGGTATCCAGGGTACAGGATATGGTCCGAAAACAAAACTTGGGTTAGGTGCAAGATCTGTTTAGGTATGATCCGATAGACCAAAGGTCTGGTTGGGATAAATAGGAAGACAATAGGAAAGGTAAGGTCATTAGGCTAAACCACACATGAAACAACATCGCAAGGTATAGGGAGTACATGAGTTATAAGATCACAAAAGGTAGTTCGATTAGGGTATGTAGGTCATGGCACAAGTAAGGTTGTGGTATAGGTAAATAACAGGTCCTTAAATGTGATTAAGGAAATGTATAGGTAATTTAGGCTTGTGGGTAAGGTGTAATAAGTGTTGGTAAGGCCAAAAGGTATTTGGCACTAATGGGTTTAGGTAAAAATGGAAAAAATATAGGTAAGAAGGTATTGACAGTGACCGATCGAATCTGGTTATAAGAGAATTGACATTGGTTTTCTATGACCGATGCGTCGGTCATGTCGATTTAGGGTTAAATTAGAAAAATTAATGTTTTACAGATTGATTTTAACTTGTTGTCATTTGTGAAAATGAAAGAGAAGTTTTTCTTTCTTGGAAAGCGATTTAGAAAATTTTCAAGGTTATTTGGTGAGCTACGAGTATAGGAGTGGGTATCGGCAGGTGGTTCCGTGAGATCGAATAGAGCGTGTTGATTGGTGGAGAGATTTGAGGTATATTTCGGCATGGCAGAGGCGGGAGAGGGTTCGAGTGGACCACCGGCATAGCGGCGGGACGTGACACCGAGGAGACAACACCGAGATGAGGTAGGAGACATTCTTCTTACTTGTTATTTGATTAAATCATTTTTAAATGAAGAAATTTGGGTGGTAATATGGATTTTGAAATGGGGGTGAAAAATGGGTGAAATCGAGGTGGAAAATGGCAAGAGTTAGGTTAAATAAGGAGATAAATAAATGTAAGATGAATTTGGGTGGGATGGGGTAGGTTGAGGTGAGTTTTTGTGAAATGGGATTTGGGGGACGAGTTTTCAGTTTTGGTTTACACTAGAGAGACCGACATCGTGCGGGTTTTGTCGGCATTAGTCGGCTTTGGCCGGCATCAATCAGGTCTTAGGTGACCGACACCAGTTAAATAAAACCCGATGACAGTCCAAGAAAATTGGTGATGGTCAAGGTGACCATCGTTGGTTAGGGTGAAGGAAGAATAGGGGTAAGAAGGGCTAGATATGAAAGAAAAATGAGTAAAGAAGGTGCAAGTAAAGAGTGTATGTAGAGGGATAAGGGTAAAATATGATTGTTGGTGATATCGGATAGGTAAGTAGGTGAAATGGACTAAGGGAATGGGTAATAATTGCAAGGGTTGGTAGATGTGTAGGTGAATTAGGTAAAGAGGGTAAGCATTATTGATGTGATTGGGTAGGGTTTGGGGTTAATAGGTAATTAGAGGTAGTCAGGTCATAACAATATTGTGGTTTGTTGGATGTAGGCTAGGGACTAATTGAGGATGTGGGACAAAGTACCACCTTAGTTGGTACATATGTGGTCCAGATGACTACGGAGGAGTGGGAGCATATGAGTGATGTTAAATTGATTAGGATCTAACATTATAAGCGCATAGCCCGAGACTCTAGCTTATGTTAGAATTTGAGGATTCTAATAAATACGGATTTAATCAACTTACATATTACATAATGTTACAATAAATATTTAAATAAATATTACATCATAACATATGTATATAAATAAATACTTACAGGAAATAAATAACACGTGACATAGTATTTATAGTGAAAAACCCCAATAGGGTAAAAACCACTTTGAAAATAACCTTTTACTTCAAAGAACTTATTTTACATCCAATAAGATCACCTCCTCCTTTGAAACCCTATTTACCAAGGGTAAAACTAAATCACTTGATTTGCACACCTTTGATATATTTCCTGAATATATGAAATGAGGACCTAAAGGCCTTTTTATATAAGGTGATCGGGTATGTCTCCTGACCCATCTTTTCAACCTAAAATGGTTGACACATACACCTAGGTTTATAATATTTAATATTAGAAATATAATCATTTCATGATATTAAATATTTAACCTAAAGTATATACCTAGGTTAGCATATTTAATAATAGAAATATAAATATAAATATTATTAAATATAAACATATATATTAGTGATGGACCCATATACATTAAAGGTTTGCAGGACCACTTAATCATTATGTTCCAATACTCCCCCTTAATGTATTTTTACACTTTCCGAAGGTCTTTTACAAATGCTAGAAGTAATTTTTATAAAAACTAAGTTACTGTTAGGAGGTGACATTGTCATGCATACTCCCCCTCAATGGCAACTACAACAATCACAAAATATATATAAGATAGAATTTTCATTCTTATTATAATGCAACCCATAATTGATTGTTCCTTACAAGTATCTAAAAATTATTTTTGCAATATTCTAATGATCTCTAAAAAGGTTCTGCATAAACCTTGAAGTAATTCCTACTATATAGGAAATATCGATCTAGTTATAATTAGATAAATCAAACTATCAACTAACAACATCTATAAAATAGGATCAACCTTTTTCATATGCGATTTATGATCAATATTTATTCCAACTTCCATTGAAGTAGAAAATGGTTTACAATCAATCATAAGAAAAATTCAATACAATGGTTGCATATTGTGTTTTGAAAAATAACAATAGAATGAAATACGGTTGTACAAATAACATGATGTGAGAGACCTAAGTCATTCATTTCAAAAGCTGCTTCAATTTCTCTTTAATCCTATGAATTAAATCATAATTGTCACCAAACATACAAAAATCATCAACATATATACATATAATAACAATATGCGATCCTTATTTCTTAATGAATATATCATTTTTATAATAACAATTAACAAAACCTAACTGTGGACACTAAAATTAGGTCACACTCCCCTTCGTCCCTCGACATATAAGCACCCTTTATTACATTTACCTAGCGATGACCCTCTTCACTCCCACTAATATTAATTTAATTAATTAAATTAAATTAATGCATTATCCTCACTATATTTATTATTTAAATATCTTATTCAAATTATATCTACACATACAGTTCACTTAGACACCTCATCAAGCCAACTCAACCTAAGGCCTATTCTTAGTAAGTTGTCATAACTAACTAAGACTTACCCAAACCCTAAAAATCAATGCCTACACTCCCTCTAACCACATTCCTACATGCTCACAAGAAGCTCCTAGTCTAATCCGTGGGATAACGACATAAGATCCGAGGAAATCAGGAGGATCTCCCTAAGTTTGGTAAACCTAGAAAATCCTGCCTTGGCCACCGAGCGTTGGTTTCCCCTAACCGTCATCGGTTAAATTTGGACCGCCATCGATTACCCCTTTTAACCCCTAAACTACCGATTCTCAAGGTTGGAAAAAATTGGGAGAAAAGGTGGACGAGCAAGAATGAAATCTCAAAGAGATAATGCATCTTCAACGAGCCAATTCTAGCACAAACTAACATCCAAGGAAGGAGATTGAGGATATTCTCCTGTAGAGCCTTCCCACCACATTCCCGATCCATCCAAGCAAAAGAGGATTGTACATGCAGCCCATGTAGAAGATTTTCTTCAGTTGGTGATCACTTGCAGCCTTCAAACCCATCATTAGCACCTCCATTCTTCACACATAGACTTTCAAAAATGAAATCCAAGTAAGTACAACATCATACTTTCCTGGTTATTTCATTTTATCATTATTTTATCATCCATTGTTCATCTTTCTCCCTATTGACCATCTCCAACATTTTTGACCTCCATAGACCTAGCAAAACCTTGCAAAAACCCATTCCAGTCACCCAATACCTCATCCCAACCAACTAAATCCTTTGTGCAATCACAGAGGAGACCAAAACCTCGTTGTGACATTTCCAAATCTCACAATAAATGGCATCGGTTATACCTAACCCTTTGTCGGTCACCCCGACCGATGCCGGTCTCTGGTTGTCCCACATAGCCTTAGACAGAGAGCTATCCATCTAATTTTACCTCACCCTCACTCACTTGTGACCTACCCGAGAACTTTATCGGACTTGTAAAACCCAGAACTAACCATTTGACCCATGGATTCTATTCTAGCTTAGCTTGTTAGATTAGATCTATTCTCTTATTGTGTTTTTAAGTGAGATACCTAAATTATTTCAAAATAACAATAGGATTTACCTTATTTCAGCATTAATTTTCTTAAAACATTGGACTATGAGCCATCTAGGAAGTATCACACTTCCGGATCTAGCTCGCACTAGTGAGTTCACTACCCATATTGTTTAATTATTTCGGTGGTCTTGCTTTCATTACAGGTAGTTCCTCCTAGCCAAAAGGAAGCTCTCATGGTCACCTGTGGATTCAGAAGTCATACACGCACAACAACCCATCAACCGACATTTGAATAGGTATTCCTCCTACGCCCGTTACCCTATCTATTTCTTTAACAATTCAAAGAAACAATCTAAGGAAAAGGTGAAAAAATTTGGCATGCCCGGTGGGACCCATCCAGTGGTTCCTTGCATTTCATTCATCCCTAGGAAAAAATTATGTATTTTTTACCCTTCTAAAAATCGTGCACATTAATTTATTTCCCTAGTAATCCACTTCATCTTTCTACTTGCTCTAAAGGAAACTTTTCTTTTGGTGTATTTAAAAGAATCATTTCTTCATGTTGTCTACATTTTAGTGAAAGAGAATCCCTCTTCCTATTCATATTTTTGCATCATCCAATTTCACATTTTTGATTTGGGTTTTAAAATCATTGCATTTCATTCTGATTTTCTGCATTAGCTCACATTAATTGAGGGCAACCTATATGCTATAAGTCGTTACCAGTTGATGGTTGACAAACAGATCATAGAAAAGCACTTCTATCCTTTTCTCTTTCTCTGAGTCTTACCAAACCACACAAAAATTCAAATACATACATTCTTAAACAACATCTTACCTAGAAGAATCTATAGGTGATCACACGATCATGACATAGTGGGCACCTAGCTCATTGCTCTGTCGAGTCATACTTCAGAGTAAAGCCTGCCCCCACCATAAAAAACCTGAAACCTCACCCTTTAGATCTCCTTCTTTGTAGGAAGTCATCCTCACCAAAAACTCTATTTCACAATTCATGTGTCATTCCTTAAATAGCATAAGCTAAATAAACATAATAGAAAAGGGCACTCTTAGGATCACATTTTCTTAGTGTTTTAGCTTGGATTGTGTTTTGAGGTGAAAGATCATGTTCATCACTTTTTTGTTCATCCTTGCATAATCCTCATCATAGCTGGTGTATTCCGGCTTCACCTGAGTGTGCCTGGGCCATATCACCATCATTCCCAGAATTTTGGGTCTGATTCCACATCAAATTTTAATTCAAAACCACTTTTTCTCATCATTGTTCCAATTTCACAGTAACCGTCATCGGTTACCTCTGACCACCATCGGTTAAACCCAACCGACGTCGGTTCTAGGTCCTTTTGCTAACCTACTCAAAAAGACAGTTTCACTTCACTTTTTTCCACTTTCCATAGTCTCTCACTGTCATTTTTCCCATTGACGTTTTACACATCGCCGGATTTGGCATACTTTTCAGATTTTGCCTCCGCCTCACTTGTTTACACATTTTCTATTTTCTATAATGACCGGCAATGGTTACCCTTGACCGACGTTGGTTTTCCCTAACCGGCATCGGTTAGCCTATTTCACATTCCACCCACCATTTGTTACTTCATCCATTTTTTTTCTTGTTGTTCTCTGTACCATTTACAGAGAAGCGGCTTCACTTTGATCGATCTTGGTTCACATGGTACTGACCCAAAGACAAGCGAATGCCCTCATGTTCCACACCAGTTTCCAACCATTCCCACCTAGTCCTTCACCACCTTCTATTTTATCACCAGTCATGGATCCTATCCAGCTTACTAATATCGCTACAGAGATGAGGAGTTCACATGAATCCTTGACCAAAACCCTGCTGCCTTGCAGTTTTACCTCTCTCATTCATCCACTTGAGACACCTTGGGTCAGTTGATATATGGTATGCCCGTATCTATCCCCCGACTCTCACACCCACTTCCGCATCAGCCCCATCTGGCTCCGTGCTACCTACATCCACCTTACCCCCAGTCATTTCACAGTTAGGTTTCATACCCTCCATGACTACCACGTCTGTTACCTCTATGGCACCCATTACATCCACCATACCCTTGATGATTACCCCAAACACAACCTCATCCATCCCTCATGTCTCACACATACCTATAGCTACATTCCCACCTCTAGTGTCGGTGACCCCTACCCCATTTCAAAATGTAGTTCTTTCCATTCCACAATCATTAGCCCCTATTGCCACTAGGGTTACCACAACCCTTCCTCCCCATATACATACTACCAACAACCGCATGTTTCATCTATCATTCATTCTAGGATGTACCCCATATTTCCTTACCTTCTTCTCTGCCACCTTACATGGCAGCCCCATACATTGGAATGCCACTCCCATTATATGCCCAAAACCAACCTCCTCATGCTATAGGAGGCATCCAATCGTCATAACCCACCAACGACCTAATTAAATTGATGATGGACAAGATGAAAACACTGGAGACATTAGTTTCTAGCTCCCGTAACACTCTCACTTATGATGAGATTTGTAATGAGCCTATTCACCCATCCATTCCCATCTGTTCATACCCTGTGCATTGGGAAATTCCTAAATTCAACCGCTTCAAGATAGTAGAAGACCCACAACATCATTTGTGCTCGTTTAAACATGGATGTTATCTCGATTGCTCATGATGATGCCTTTCGTTGAGAACTTTTCCCATGTCCCTCACTGGACCTGCATTAGACTGGTATAGTGGGTTACCCAAACACTCCATATTTTCATTCAATCAGGTAGCCCAAGATTTTTAGATCATTTTTCTATCAATATCACCAAGAAAGTTACCATGACCAATCTATATTCCACACTTGAGACGAGGATGAATCTATCACAGATTTTGTCACTCATTAGTGCGGCTGATCAATCAACTTACCTTTTAACGAACGCCATAAACCGAACTCATCGATTTCTTTACGAGCTTGCGCCGAGACATATCTCCCGACCTTGCGGGTCTAAAATTTCCAAACATTCGATCAGGCATTCACTATGGCATGAAAGTTAGAGATTCGGGCCATCAAGAGAAGAAAATCCAATTACGAAATAAGATTTTGGCATTCAAGTCGACTAAAACCTCTTCTTCTCCCAAACCTCCAATAAATTATTCAAAAGCTAAAGGTATTGCTAATGTGATAGTACTCAAGGCCGGCCGACTCATTCATCTAATTAGGCTACACCCTCATCTAATCTATCACCGTTCGGGCTTTTGATTCGAGATAAGAGCGTTGAAAAATATACCCCAATTGGGGGAACCTTACTCTTCTATTTTATAAAATATTATACAAATTTGGCACCATCACCTTCCACCCATAAAACCACACACTTTGGTTTTGACCACGCTCACCCCCCGCCCGCATGGTATAAAGAACAATATTTCGTAACTATCACCGAGTGAAGGGTCATAGTGACGACAACTGCATCACTTTTAAGAATATTGTCCAAGAAATGCTCGAGAAAGGTGAGTTGATTGTGGATAATCCCAATGCCACCCCCAATCAAAATCTACAAATATTTAAAAAACCATTTCCCAATCATGCCCCTTCATCCAATCAAACAGGTGGTACATCCACTCATGATACCCATACTCGTGAGGTTCATGCAATCTTTAACGAGGTACCTGTCACCTCTCAATTACCTCACATCCCTTCCATAGAGGAAATCCTAGCCCGAAATCCTCCTTCCACGTCTGAACCAAATGTCATTGTTCCTTCACCAATAGAATAACACCCTTCATCTCCTACATCACCCATGGAAGAGTCTTACGCTAACATTGAGAACATCTCACCCCTAGCTTCTCCACCTAGCAAACCTTTACCTATTGTGCCTCCTCCACTCAGAGGAGCACCATTACCTCCTCCACCCACAGAGGACCACCCATTACCTCCTTCACCCACGAGGAGCAGCCTATCCGTTCCTCCACTCATAGCGGAACTCCCATCATCCCTTCCACCCATTATAGACCCGGTGGGAATACCTTTGCCTCTTGGCGAGTATTCTCCATCCACTACCCGACATCCAACAGACCTACTTTTAGCTCTCTTACCCACAGAAGCTGAAGTTGGCTGATTCCCCGTCTCTAAGATGTATTTTATGGGAATTCCCATTAGGTATTCACCAACTCCACCCACAAACGTGCCATTCTCATGTTTGGCCAATCACTTGGATTATGTGGATAAGGATTTATTATGGGGGTGCCTTTTACTCCCTGTCTCAACACAAATGCAGAGATCCCTCGATGACACCTCCACTATCTACCCAAGCACATTTCCACCCATCAAACCACATACAACCACTACTGTTGCAACCCCTTCCACGATATCTGTTAACACTCACACCACACCCTTACCTATAACCCAACCTATGCCTAAACCCAAACCCATACCCACAATATTTACCTCCACTAAACCTATTACCACTTTAGGGGTCACCCCGACCACCAACCTTACTCATCCACCTATTAAACTAGATTCAGCTACATCCTTCAATGTTACAACCACACTTACTCTAACACCCAAACTAAAGAAACAAACTCATCGATCTCATATCACTACCACACCAATCACACCCACACTTATCCCATCTACCTTAGACCTTAGCTACCCAACATGGTCAAACACCCCTCACCCATTCATAACCCAATAACACAACAATCCATTCCTTCCTCACAAATATCTAATCTACCCGGGCACACAACATGACTCATACCCGCACTGCAGTTTTTTTTTACCACCAATACCTCGATACCTTTATCCATTTCCTCACTACCTACTACACTTCAATAATTATCCCTCACACCCCAAGCACAACCTACGTCATCTACCTTCATAGCACCCTCATTATCCCCATGGGTAACTCGCCCTCTTCCTCAATCTTATTTTCCTTCTATACCCAGTATACCCACATCACCTTTACCCAAGAAGGTGCAACCCAAAAACAAAACCCCACTACCCCACAACAAGGTATTCAAAATAACCCCACACCGTCCTACCTGTCCATCTCTTTAATACCCCTAGCTAAACTAACTTTGTTTGATACCTCAAACCATACTAGAACCTAAACCCATAGCTCAACCTATTCCTACTCTTCCAAAAATAATTCCCGAAAACCAACCACACCTACACCCAAACCCACATTCACTTCCCATTGTGATCCACTAGCAAGGTCCTATGCCAAAATTTTAACCAACCTCCTCGAGACTTCTGTTATCACATTACCTCCACTCCGACCTTACGACCCCCTCAAACCCAAGCCAAAGGGGTTTGATGAAAGAATTTTTTTTGCATACCATCGTGTGCCAGGGCATAATGTGGAGAAATACAAGGTCTTGAAAACCGTCCTTATCCAATTGTGTCCACCTGAAACCAACTTTGATGACGATGACCTTCTTGACGAGGATCTTGCTTCACCAACACCCATTCCCACACTACACACTCAACAACCACAACCTCCACCCTCATAGCTCCCAGAACCACACACAAAATTTGAAATTAACATGGTTCGCATTAGAGAACTTGCCACGCCACCACCAAAATTTCACTATGCCCAAGCTGACCTCATAGGGCTTTTCTCCTCCAGTGAGGTTCTTACCCTTCATGTCATTATACCACTTACCCTATTCCCTCTCCATTTGATAATTTCCCTCAAATCAACATGGCACACATCACTACACATGTCCGTAGAAGGCTAAAGAAAAGGAAGCTAACCCACCAACCAATCCTATACCCAACATACCATCTCGCACCATACCTAAGATAACTATCGAGGCCCCACATACCCCATTTCTAATGGCGTCACACATCATACCATGCTCAAACAATTACACCAATCTCCACTCAAAACGTCCTTAGATGACCTCATCCAAAGCTCGGAATCCCATCATCAAGCCCTCATGGAGGTTCTTCAATCTATCGAGTTTTTACCCAATGACCCTACACCTGTAGCCTCCATTATCACACCCCATCATGTAGCCTCCCTCACCAAAATACTACCTTCATCCTCACCTCACCTTGTTCACCAAGTGGTCTCCCTCGGCTTCTCGGAGCTAGAGATCACGCCATACCAAAATGATGACCTAGACCTAGCCCTCTTCATCTCGTACACATTTATGACATACGGGTACACCATGTGATGATTGATGGAGGCGCTAGCATTAACATCATTTCATCCTATGCATTTTCTCAAATTTGCATACCTGACAATTACATGCACAAACATCTGGTCATGTTGCGTTCGTTCAACGACGCTATCACCTCCACACTAGTGCAATTGTCATCCTTCACATTTGCGTGGGATCCCACACTATTCTAGAATTGTTTTATGTTTTGGGGGAATTACAATATAACTTGTTGCTTAGTAGACCACGGATCCATGTCATGGGTTGTGTTCCCTCCACTTTGCATCATTGTGTAAAGTTTGAACATGAAGGACACACTTATACCATTCTAGCTGACCCATCACCTTTCAAAACATGCAACATGCTTTACCGACCCAATAATGTAATCATACTAGTCAAGCCATCTACTTCTACAACCAATACCACTTCACCTACACCTATACCCACACCTACGGTACAATTTTTGCTTTCACCACACATACCTCCTCCATGCCTACCACTGCTATAACCTCCACAACTAACCCATTATCTTCCCAATCCATTAACACCACCTCTGCATCGACCTCCGACACATTGTCTATACTAGCTAACCACATACCAACCACGATCCCTTAGAAGGTGTTTTTCAACACCTCACTCTAGGGAATACTACCTATATAGTGTCAACACCTTCCTTACTCCACACGAGTATAGAAGCCTTCACCAACACCCCGAACATGATCATTGTATAGGAGAATGCCTCCTTTATAGTCATCCTCATCTTCATACTAGTCTCACCTATGGGGGACTCGATACTACCATCTACACACATGAACCACCATCATAACCACACCCATTTTCTGCTGACTTCCAATCACTTACCAATCGCCGTTTCACCCACACCTTCCTGCACCACTATGTGTGGAAGATTTTTGGTTTTGGCTTTTACGAGCAAGGCCTCCATACCGTTATTCCATGTACCACCCAAAAACATAATGACCAGAGTGGTATTGGCTTCCCAACCCTTCTACCAAATAGGCCCACATTGAATTCATTGAGGACCCTAGCCCTTCTCCACCTTCATCACCACCCTCACTAATGAGTCGATGGATCCTGAATCTATCCCTCCTAACTTTTTTTTTCATAAACACCATTTCATTGGGGCCTTTGACTTATCAACACGAAGGCGAGGCCCCTTCCACTCTCCCATTCTTGTATCCTGAGATGATCGATGACGACACACCGACCATTAACGTCATTCAATGTCAGGATGATGAATCCATACTCACCTACCTTGGTGTAGAAGACTCATATATTCATCGGTCATTACCCTATGAGATGCAAACCATGTTGAATGAATTGACTATTGAGATCAACATTCATACTCAGGATGACCCGCACATCCTAAAGATCAGACAATCTTTAGATGTTCTTTGACAGAAGCCATCACTTCTTGTCTTTGAGATCATAACCACGCTTTCGTTTGGTCTTATGAAGAAATGCGTGATATTGACCCCACCATAGTGTTCCACAATATCATAACCGTTCCCGATGTCAAACCTATCAAAAAAAAGATGAGGAAAATGCACCCTCGCATTGCCCTTCTCATCAAAGAAGAACTTTAGCATCTTCTTTCCATTTCCTTCATCTTACCCATTGATTATCCTCATTGGATTTCTAACATTTTCATTTTTACTAATGTAACATGGGGACTCCACATTTGCACAAACTTCCGAGACCTCAACCTTGCCTGCCTAAAAGATGATTTTTCCTTGCTCGGTATTAATCAATCTGGTTGACCTTACTACGGGTCTGAGATGCTCTCACTCATGGATGGTTTCTTGGGTTATAACCAAATTTTTCTTGCCCAGAAGATTAGCACAAGACCACATTCATTACCCCTGGGGAAACATTTTCTATCGAGCCATGCCTTTTGGCCTTAAAACACTAGCGCTACATCAGCGTGCTTTATGACTTACATCTTTTATGATATCATGCATAACATATTGGAAGATTGAGTGAATGATCTCTTGGCTAAATCTAAACATCGTGTTGAGCACTTCACTACCCTCGAAACCCTCTTTGATTGCCTCATTAAATATTGTGTCCACCTTCAACCTAAAAGTGCATCTTTCTTTGTTCTCTTAGGAAAACTCCGGGATTTATTGTTTCCTCTGTGTTATAGAATTTGACCCTACTAAAGTCAAATCCATTCTAGAAATTCCTCCACCCACGAACCTCAAACAACTCAAGTAGCCTATAAGATAAATTACAATCCATTCACCGTTTCATTTCAAAATTATCAAATCGGTGTCAACCATTTCATCATCTACTTAGGAAGGATGTCTCCTTTAAATGGGATGATTACTATCACAAATATTTTGAGGCCCTAAAACAATACCTTCTCCAACCACCCATACTCATTCCGGTGAAATACGATCAACCTTTTTACCTATACGTATCGCTCATCGATCATTCCTTGGGAGCCATGCTCGCTCATCGCAATGAAAAACATAGGGAGCAGGTGGTTTATTACATAAGCCGTACTTTTTTGACTATGAAACCTGATACAACCACCCAAAAAATATTTTCTTAGCCTTAGTTTTTGTCACCACCAAACTCCGCCATTACCTACTCAACCATAAAACCTATGTTGTGACCAACACCGACCCTTTACACTTCATGTATGCCAAACCCTATCAAAATCAGTGCACCGACACGATGGCTTATGCTTTTAGCTGATATTGACCTTTAATTCATTCACCAAAATTCCATTAAGGGCTAGGCTATTCTTTGACTAACCGGGTGATGCACCTATTTCTGGGGACCAACCCTCTAATTTTGACTTTCCTGATGAATCCATTGCTGCCCTTTCCATGGATGAACCCCCTTACCAAATGACATTATTCTTTGATGGTTCTAAGTGTCAGCATGGGGGTGGAGCTAGTATTATCCTCGTCCCTCTAGATGGAGAACCCATGCCTTTGTCTTTCAAACTCGACTTTGAATGCACAAACAATATTTAAGTACGAAAGCACTTGTACTAGGTCTCCAAGCCACCTACGCCCTAGATGTCAAATCAATCCATGTCTTTGGTGATTCACAATTGGTCATAAACCAATTCAATGGTATGTACCAATGTTGTAATGAGATACTTTAAAATTATAAACATCATGTAGACATACTTTTGACCACCTTTGATCGTTACAACCTTCAAACTATCCCACAGTCAACCAACAAATTTGCAGACACCATGGCCTTCTTAGCTTCCCAAATACCCGCTTCCCCTACTGATTCCAAAATATTTGTCACTGTACAATGCCTCCATTTACCTTCTTATTTACCTCAAGATGTTTACTCAATCAAAACTGACACCCCTGACCCGAGTGACCTTTGGTATAAACAATAGTCCACTACCTTTCCCTCTCCATCTTACCTCATGATCTCACCTGTAACGGACAACGCGCCTTCCTTAAGAAGGTCTCCCATTTCATTATCCTAGGGGGGCTCCTCTATAAACATGGCTTTGATCGTATTCTCTTCGATGCCTCACAAGTCCTGAAATTCCTTATACCATTAAGGAAGTTCATGATGGCATATGTGGAGGTCACTTGGTGGCCTTGTTGTTGCTTAAGCAAATTCTTCACCTAGGCTATTACTTGCCGACCCTTAACCATGATTGTTGCAACTATGTCAAACACTACGTGAAATGTCAACAACATTCCAACCTTCATCATACACCCAGTCATGCCTTACAGGTTCTCGTGACCTTTGGCCCTTCTCTCAATGGGGTTTGGATCTTGTCAGAGAAATCAATCCTCATTCTTCCCAATGCCATCAATGGATCATAACCACTTCGAATACTACACAAAATGGGTGGAAGCCATACCACTCATCTCCACGAAAGCCAAGAAAATATGTGAGTTCATTAACCATCACATCATTTGTCACTTTGGTGTCCCTCATCACCTCATCACTAACAATGGAAAACAATTCAAAAAACAAAACATTGCAAAAACTTTGTGACGCCTTTGGCATCTAGCTTAGTTTCTCCTCCCTTATTACCCACAAACCAATGGCCAAGCTGAATCCACTAACAAAACCCTTAATAAAATTCTCATGAAAGTGATTGATGATACTAGGAAGGATTGGCATACACACATTCCTTTTGCTCTATGGGCATACCGCACTAGTATTCACACTGCCACTATGGCTACACCCTTTTCTTTGATCTATGTAGTGCGAGGTTGTTCTACCTCTCAAAGTCCAGATCCCCTCACTTCACATTTCTCTCCATGACATGCTTATTGATGATGACTTTCGTCAGGAACGCTTAGCACAACTAGAGTTATTAAAAGAACGTCGTCTTAATGCTCTAGATCACCTTCAAGTTTATCAACAACGTATCAAACGTGCTTATGAAAACGTGTTCATGAATGAACCTTCCCAGTTGGTGACCTTGTTTTGAAAGAAAATCAACACATAACCAAAGCAGAAAAAATTAAACGGGGCAAATTTTCTCCTAATTTTCTTGGACCATACATCGTAACTCATACCTATGGATCAGGTGCCTATCGTTTATCCTCGCTTGAGGGTAAACCCAAACCTAAGCCCCTTAACACATTACATCTTTGACCATTCTATTGTGGACTCATTTTCCTACCTCACCATGTGTCTCTTTACAGGCTTGTCCCTTGAGCGCTATCCACTCCATCCATCCCCCTAACGATTAAACAAGAATCATGTGATTACCCATCACCCTTTTACCTTATCTTAAATATGTGCACCACGGCTATGCACATGCCATAATTCTCATGGATATTTTTTATATTCTTTTAGATGAGATCCCATGTTAGTTCACCCTTTCCTTCTCAACAAGAACCAAATGCTTCATTATAGTCTCATCCATGACTTAAAATCCAAAAAAAAAAGAGAAAAAAAGAGAAGAAATGAATCCCTCGGAAGGACATCTTCCAATATAGGGCATCAACTCGTTGAGTCAAACTTCTAATATAAAAGATGAATCCCCCAAAAGGACATCTTCTGCCTTTAATTGTCACTATAAGTAGACTGCTCCCTTGAAGGACAACTATAAAAATCTCACAACTCTCTACATAGTTTTCCAAAAAGAAGACTATTTTCTCAAAAATCAAAATGCAGAAGCTTCCCGCATCGATCAACTTCACGAAGACCTCAAGGAGCCATATATTCATCCCATATAGACTTCTTGCATCGATCAGTCTATCTAAAATGTCAAAAAGAAAAAGAAAAAGAAAAATAAGCTTTTTCATCATGGACTTGCCTATTGTGATCTTGGCTCTATTGCCCAAGGCATTCTACTTCCCATTTTATGACCCAATTACCTGCACCTCCTTACCCGTTGTCTTTTCACGTCATACCTCAAGGGACTCTTGAACCTACGACATTTGGTGATCATGTGACTATCCGTCACTCTTGGAGTTATCAATCATGTAATGTATTTAGGGTCTTATGTTCATTAGCCTATCTATAGATGTGTTTCATACATTTTGATCCTTTCCAATCGGGTGGCTTTCTTGCCCCCTCTTATCTTTTCTCTTCTTCATTACCTTTTGATATTCTTATATAGGACTAGAGCCTCGACACCTATCTTTTGAGATTTTCTTCTCCCACCTCAATCAACCTAAACTCACCTTTACCTATCTACCTATTCTCAACCCCAACATCAATGCCCTCAACCTAATTATACCTACGACCTAAAATCACCCATACCTATCTACCTATATTCCACCTCACCTAATTGACCTTGACCTCATCATACTTATGACCTCGAATCCAACCTAACTATCAACCGCACTACCTATTCTTCGATCTTATCATATTATTCCCTAGCTTATGGGAGAACTACATTGGTCTGAGGTCCCTTTTCATCGGGACTATGTAGGCAAGCACTTCCAGGGCATGGGGCCCTAGAAGGTTAGCTCAGCCACTCTTTACCCTAACCATTTTCCCCACCTTTACTTGATTTCTTGTTCATATCAAAAACCTCGACATCTAAACCATATACCACATAACTTTTACCATTTATATTATTTCACATTTTCATACATAACCAACATTTTCCACATTTTACACCATCTCATGCATTTACATTGCCATTTGTTATCAAAATATCGACCTGACTCAATCCATGCCTAAACTGACCTGACTCAATCCATGCCTAAACCGACCTGACTCAATCCATGCCTAAACCGACTTGACTCAATCCATGCCTAAACCAACCTAACTCAATCCATGCCTAAACCGACCTAACTCGATCCATGCCTAAACCGACCTAACTCGATCCATGCCTATGACCTAACTCTATCATGCCTAACTCATCTATTTTCCATCCATATCATAATAAAGTAAAACTCATACACATCACAACAACATCACCAAATACCATGAATCTCATCATATAAATCAATAAATGTGTATCTCAATATACATGCATGTCTCATCATGGCTATCATCTCAAAAATGGCAAGCATGAAGGCCGATATAAAATACAAAATGTCATTGGCATGCAAAGCTTGTCTCATATATACAACACAATAATCACTACGAAATATCTTTGACACGCAGGCCGGTCTCATATATAATACATATAAAAATGACTCGGCACACGTAAGCCGGTCCACAACAGGTCAATCATCTCCCCATCTAATGTTGGGGAATGCTCCCTATGCGTGTATCTCTCAACCCCTCTACCGCACCTATCTAGGGTTCAACACTGCCTCACCTCTTGTTGATGGCCCCTCACCTGGAGCTAGCCTCTGCACACTAGTGACCTCACCACGACCCTGTCCCTAGGCTCGTTAGCCCCCTGTACTCTCCACACTGTGAGTGTGAGATCGGTCCTCTCACTTTGAAGGCTGTTGTGCTCTGTACTCGGCATAGGAGGGCGCATCTAGCCCGAGTAGCTAACAAATGATCCTGGTAATACCATGCCTCTCCTAGGGCATCTCTGAACCTAGCCATGGGCACTATCTGTGGAGGTGTCATGGGTCCCGCTACCTACGTGGTACTATAAAATGGGACCTCGTCTCACACTGCACTGAGCCCTGTGTTGGTGCTTTAGAACACAGTCGGCTCTAGAATGCTGTGCTTGTGCTGTGTTCTTTGTGGCATTAGCCCTCCTGAGACCGTAACCTACCCCTACGCTATGGTCAATGGCCCTATAAAGCCTACACCTATGCCTATAGGGTGGCTATCTGCCCTCCATCTCTGCTACCTCCTCTCCATCTCCATCTCCCCCCCTCCACTGTGCGGGTACTATCCTGCCTGCTTGCACGAGCTGCGACATCGCTATATTCTGGGCTGTAATGTGGCAACTTATGCCTTTGAACCTATAAGCTTCCCTTGCATAATCCCTAGTTGCCTCACCAAAGTAGCCACCTGCCCCTATAGGGTGTCTCTCTAAACTGTGATGGTGGCTAAGACTGGCTACCCTGGCCTTAGTGGTACGGCTCTCGGATATGCTACCCACTAGTCTTTGGTACCCATCTGTAACCCTAGCATCATCAATTTGTACATCTACTGGCTGCTCCTCTTGCCCAGTCGGCACTGTGGGTCATGATGGAGACATAGGTCTCTCCACATCATCTCTCTGAGTACTGAGGGAACGGAGGCGGTACACCCTAGACCAATCCAAGCTAACATCTAACCTAATCTACGGGTATCTGCTCATACTCTCCCGCTCTCCTCCCCTCTATCCACAAATATATTTGTAGCCCAGCTAGATCCGTGGCCATATGTCTGTATGAGGGGAAGCCCATGTATAGCCTCCAAATAATTTCCACCCCAGACAGCCCCTCCAACAACCTCCTATAATAAGCTACATCATGCATAGCTCGGCACCCTAGGCCTCTCCAATGACCCAGTACCCACCACCTATACCCAACTCTCAAAACTCTCCATGGGAATGCATCTGCAGGGCATCCCCACTAGTCGAACACAAACAATGTGCTCATATGCCTAGCAATGTAGTAGTACGACACAGTATATTCTGAACCTCTGCAGTCACCCGTAGGCCCATAGCTCTCTATACACATGTGTCAGCAATGCAGGTGCCCATGTGAACCATGTTGATATATCATCATGTCATGAAGGACTCCCATCAGTGACCTTGGGAATCTCCCCCCTTTGCATCCGGTAGTGTGAAGCAGACACACTACCTCCATCAAGAGTACCACTAACCTCATCTCCTCTGGATGAGCTCTATACATCACTCCATAGCTCAGGCTAGTGCTATGGAACGTCAGGTCCACTACACCCTCACCAAAAACAGGTGCCAGTAGCTCCTCAGACACCTCTGAAGAGATGGAATAAACCTAGGCCCCCAATATGGGCAACCGCAGGATCCTGTAGACGTCCTCCAGGGTGATCGTCATCTCACCCATCGGTAAATTGAAGGTGTTAGTCATGGAGTCCCATCTATCAATGAGGGCAACCATAAGACTTGCCTCATGAACTACATGCCGGTAGCACCACACACATATCAATCCCACCTCTTCCACATGTTGTGACTCCACTTGTGTCATGATCACCCATCTCACATCAATAATGGCGGCACCAAGCCCTCATCTGCAGCTCGTCTTGGGCCTGCATCTCACACAAGCAATATATTAGTCCACCTTCCCAACTTACCTTATTTTTACCCCACATCCCGACCTAATCTCTTTTTCCACCCCCATCTTGTTGGCCTTATTGCTCACCCTACCTACCTAAACCCATCTACGAACCTATCTACCCTAACCCTCACCCACACCTACCCAAACCCATCTACCCTACCTATCTACCCTAACCCTCACCCACACCTACCCAAACCCATCCACCCTAACCTATCTACCCTAACCTCACCCAAAACCACCCTCAACCCTTACCCACCTACTCTACTTTCTCACTCTAAACCCTTCCCCTCTCACCTAACTTCTTTCCCACCCTACCCTTAATCTCTTCCCTTTTTATCCCAATTTACACTTAGGATTAACCGACCCCGATTATCCCCTGACCAACCACGGTCTCCCTTTGACCGGCACCGGTCATTGTTCTTGTGACCGGTACCGGTCACTACCCACCAACGTTGGCCACAAGTCGACCGACGTCGATCACTATCATACCACCCACCCCAACTTTCCAACCCTACTTTTTCCCTTCCTAGACATTCTACCCACCCAAATCCCTCCTTACACCCTTATTTGTTCCTACCTTACCCTTTTACCCTACCCCCTACCCTTCCCCATGCCCATTTCCCTCCATTTTTTCCGTTTTGAAATTCTTTCCCCCAAACCCCCATTTTTTCATATTTCCTATATTCTAGCTAATTTAACCAAACAATCAAAAACAAAGGTTCAAATCCTACCTGATCCCACTGCCACCATTGTGGTGGAACCTCAGCCTCCACGCCGCTCCTCTCGAGCCCTCTCCAACCTCTGCCATCCTCAAATGACCTCCAACTCTCTCCACCAATCACCTCACTTGATCCGATCTCGCGGCCCCACCTCTCACTCAACCAATCTCACCTACGTGGCTCGCCAACCAAGCTCTCTACCATACTCTTTTTTCCTCTTCCTCTTTTCTCTCTTCTTGTCCTTTTCTCCTTTTCCAAATGCACAAATGAATTTTTAAAACGTGGGTTTTTCACTTTTTATAACCTACCCGACTCAACCAACGTCGGTTCACCCTTGATCTGCTGCGCCGAGTGCGATGCCCTAGCAAGCGTCGTCAATTCCCCTACACCATCATCGGTTCATACTGACCGGTGTCGGTTACCCTCCGTACTCATTTCCCTCACCTTCACCTACTTTTCCTTACCTCCCCTTTCTTTTCCCTTCCCTACACCTACCTAGACCATTGTTAGTGACCTTTTGACCCCTACCTTATTTTACCCCTACCTCGGCCTTACCCGTGGCTTTGTGACCTATCTACCTGGACCCAGAATAGTGTTTGTGACCTTTGAACCAATGTGCTTGCTATACCTTGTGGGCTCATTACCTATGTTGATTGGACGTAATGACCTTACCTCACCTATTTCCATGACTATTTATCCTAACCCTACCTTTGGTGTACCAGAACATACCTACACGTTCCTGCACCTAACCTACATTGTGTTTCCTGACCTTATCCTATACCTTGGATACCAAATTCACTTCACCCTTTTTTGGATAAACCTATCAACCTTAGACGATGTAGAGTTTTCTGCTCTTCAACCTGGTAGTGTGTTGCAATTTATACGTGTAAGTGCATTTAACTATTGCTACCTTCGACCCTAACCCATTACCTAGATCACCCGAGTAGACGTTTCACCCTCTTCCCCTACACTTACTTACCTTTTCCTCATATTGACCTTTTATCAAACCACTCACCACGAGATCACACCTGAGTAGACCTTTCACCCTCTTCCCCTACACCCACTTACTTTTTCCTCACATTTACCTTTTATCAAACCACTCACTGCTTGCCTGTTGCCTTGTCAGTTCTGGTTTGAGGGGGATCACCTTCACCCTCACATGGGGCAACCACATCTTATTTTTGTTAGCATCGCTTACCAATACAAGCTATGCAACAAAAAGGGGCAAAATGTAGACAATAAAATTAGGTCACACTCCCCTTTCGTCCCTCAACATATAAGCACCCTTTATTACATTTACCTAGCCATGACCCCCTTCACCCCACTAATATTAATTTAATTAAATTAATGCATTATCCTCACTATATTTATTATTTAAATATCTTATTTAAATAATATCTACACATACTGATTCACTTAGACACCTCATCAAGCCAACTCAACATAAGACCTATTCTTAGTAAGTTTTCATAACTAGTTAAGACTTACCCAAACCCTAAAAATCAATGCTTACTCTCCCTCTAACCACATTCCCGCATGCTCACAAGAAGCTCCTAGTCTAATATGTGGGATAATGACACAAGATCTGAGGAAATCAGGAGGATCTCCCTAAGTTTGGTAAACCTAGAAAATCCCACCTTGACCAACGTCAGTTTCCCCTAACTGTCATTGGTTAAGCCGGACTGCATCATCGATTACCCCTTTTAACCCCTAAACTACGATTCTAAAGGTTGGAAAACATTGGGAGAAAAAGTGGACAAGAAAGAACTAAATCTCAAAGAGATAATGCATCTTCATAGAGCTAATTCCAGCAAGAATTGACATCTAAGGAAGGAGATTGATGATCTTCTCTGTAGAGCCTTCCTAGCCACATTCCCGATCTATCCAAGAAAAGAGGAGTGTACATGCAGCCCATTCGGAAGCTTTTCTTTAGTTGGTGATCACTTGCAGCCTTCAAACCCATCATCAGCACCTCCATTCTTCACACATAGACTTTCAAAATGAAATCCAAGTAATTACAACATCATACTTTCCTTGTTATTTCATTTTATCATTATTTTATCATCCATTGTTCATCTTGCTCCCTATTGACCATCTCTAACATTTTTACCTCCATATACCTATCAAAACCTCGTAAAAACCCATTCCAGTCACCTAATATCTCGTCCCGACAAACCAAATCCTTTGTGCGATCATAAAGGAGAAAAAATCTCGTTTTGTGACATTTCCGAGATCTTATAGTAACCGGTGTCGGTTATACCTAACCGTGGTTAGTCACCCGACCGATGCCGGTCTGCAGGTTGTCCCACCTGACCTTAGACAAAGACCTATCCACCTAAATTTATGTCACCCTCACTCACTTGACCTACCCGAGACCTTTATCGGACTTACGGAACCTAGAACCAACCATTTGACCCGTGGATTCTATTCTAGCTTAGCTTTGTTAGATTATATTTTTTTCTCTTATTGTGTTTTTAAGTGAGATACCTAAATCATTTCAAAATAACAATAAGATTTACCTTATTTTTCAGCATTAATTTTTTAAAACGGTGGGTGACAACCATCTAGGAAGTATCATACTTCTTGGATCTAGCTTACGCTAGGCGGTTCTTGCCCATATTGTTTAATTCTTTGTGGTGGTCTTGCTTTCATTACAAGTAGTTCCTCATAGCTAAAAGAAAGCTCTTACGATCAGCTATGGATTCGGAAGTCATATGCATGCAATAACCCATCAAGCTGACATTTGAGCAGGTATTCCTCCTATGCCGTTACCCTATCTGTTTTAAATCAACAATTCAAAGAAACAATCTAAGAAAAGGTGAAACACTAATGACTTAAAAAAAGGAAACAATTTTCACATACCAAGCTCTAAGAGCTTGTTTTAAACCATACAATGATTTCTCAACTTACTGACCATAATTTTTTTACCAGTTTCTTCAAATCCTTTAGGTTTTTAATAATGGCAAATAGTTTTTTGAAAGGGACTATACCCTTGAATACAAAATAAGGCCTTTAAGCCGGAATAAGAGTGAGAAACATAGCAGGACTAACCAAGTCCAGGTAATACAATGAAATTCCACGTAGCCCAGAAACAGCTACACAAGCGAGACTTAACAGCAAAACAACAGCAAAAAAACAGTAACCCGACAGCCAAGAAATAGTAAGAATAACAAAAGAGAGCAGTAGAAGCATGCAGGACTACTTCTTGGCTGCTTGATCAACACTGATCTTGACTTTTTTCCAAGCATGAAACATACCCAAAGCGGTCATGTGGGCAGCATCCGTCTTATCGAGCTCCTCGATGGTTCTTTTGCTCTCTTTTTCATTGCCCCAAAGTGCAGCCGGGACACCGCTGAGGTTGGAAACACTTTTGGCATGCCCCACGATGAATTCCTCAATGGCCCTAAAGGCGAAAATGTTGTAATCATGCCTAGTCTTAGCCTTCCCAAGGCGGGAGTCCAAGGAGGTCAGCTTTTTGTATATGTCTTCAATCGACTATTGTCGATGCTCCCTTCCCCTCCATGCTTTTCTTACCTTTTTGCTTAGCTAGGTTTTTGACCTCATCCTTCAGCATTTTTATCTCAGCCTCTAAGGCCTCCAGTCTCTTGGAAGGGTTATCCATCTGTGCTTCCCGGGGACTGGCACTACTTATGTTTAGCAGGTCACGTGCAATGTCAAGATCAAGAGGCTCTTTCCCTGCTGCAAGAGTCTCAAGGTTGAGTCTCCTAGAAGCCCTGGTGAGTGGACGTTTAGAGGTAGAGGCGAGGTGGGTGGCAGGAGGAGCAGTAGGAGGAATAGAAGGAGAAACATGTGCAGCCGGCATGGGGGTAGCAGCACCGGTGGCGGGGGCAGTTAAGGGCAAGGGCAGTAGGAGAAGCAGGACTGGCAGCAGCGGAGCCCATCGGAGCCGGGCTAGGAGAGGAAGGAAGACCGGGGTACTTGAGAAGGCAGTATTTGTGAATTAGCAAAATAAGCCCTTGATGCAAGGGAACCGCGGGTATGTACGGAACTCCAAAATGGAGTGCTCAAGAGAGTTTAAAAGATAATGAGGGAAGCAAACCAATCTATTCCTACGGAAGTGGTTTAAAAAGATGAGATGCTTAGCTGGGACAGTAACAAACCTACCTTCCAAGGAGATGAAACGAATCATCATGCGAGTGACTTCATCAAACGGTGATGGAATTGAGCTTACAAGCAGACCCGCTGTGTTAAAAATAAGCTTCTCATCTTCCTCCACAAATCTTCTTTCTTCAGTTTCTTTGATAACCCTTTTGTTGAAGAAGCGGTACCCATCCAGGCTGAGACCGGTCGCTTCAGCAATGAGCTCTTCATTGACAAGAATTTTCTGTCCCCCATAGTCGACAGTCCTCTCTTTCCACTCCTTAGCAAAGCGTACTGAAATACTTTGATCATGTCCTTGCACCCTTTCAACAAAGCTGGTGAAGCCGCCTATGCTGAGAATGTTCCAAAGCTCGGTGTTTTCCTTTAGGTTGAAACATGTAAAGTTCTTCATTTAAATCATAATTCAAAAAAGTATTTTTCTTATCCATTTGGTGGATTTCCCACCCAAATTGAGTGGAAATTACAAATAAGGGCCTAACAGTACTCATTTTAGCTACAGGAAATGTCTTAACATAATCAATATCGGGTTTTGAGTGAAACCTCTAGCAACAAGTCTAGCTTTATGTTTGTTAATACTACCATCAACATTATATTTTACTTTGTATATCCACTTAGACCCTATAATACTTCTGAGATCATATTCATACAAGGTAATTAATGCATGGTATATATGATGGCTTCTCGGTCATTTTTCTAAGGTTAATAGGATTTGAAATTTCTAACATAGATTGAACCTAATTTTATTTCTTATCTAGGAAGATAAGAGTTTGAAAGCATCTATAGCATCAAAATATTATCATAACCATTTACTAAATCAGAATCAAAACCATAATTTAGAAGTATTTAATGAAGTAACTTCAAAAGAAGAAGACAACACATGTAAACTTTTCACTAGATTATATCTAGACATTTCATATAAGCTTCGATAATTAATATGTCCTAACCTTTCATGCCATAGTTTTGAATTATTCAAACTTTGAGATATAAAATAAAATGCAAAAGAGAAATCATAAAAATATATAGAACTTTTATTTGAATTCCTTCAACTATTTTACTCTCATTACTATCCTTGATATTTTACTGCATGGATTCTATTACCTCTTTCGGATGTTTGATATTACCAATGTGTAGAAGGTACTCATTGTTCACATTGTGTAGAATCATAGAAAGAGCCTCATGCATTCGTTGCAAGAATATATTCATGTTATCTATAGTTGTTTGACAACCGGTGGGAGTAACCTCAGATCCAGAAACAATCATCCAGAGTTTTTTTGCCATAAATTTTATTTTGACCCAAATGTTGTAGTTGGTTTCATTCAGGATTTGGGTTTTGTCAAGACATAAATAGTTGGATGCCATTGTTTTCCTAAACTTGTAAAACACACCCCATTATAATATACAATATACCATAGAGTTAGATACATATTTATCGATAATAAAAACAACACTTTTAATAGAATCATATCTAAATTTTATAGATCTAAAGAAACTATTTGATCATAACTAATTATGTCATTACAATACATACTAATTAACCTCCCATGATCAAAATAATAACCCATAATATAAAGGGATTTGCATTATACCCCATATTTGTATTAAAAATATTTCGACCATATAGAAGTGAAGAAGAGACCCCTAATAATGCATAACAACTTCAAATTTCTAAAAAAAGTAATGTAGACAAAAATCAACCAGACTTAAATTTGACATCTAAATGACCATCATAATGACTTATTTTTTGGTCTGTCATGATAGTCATTTGATCGCCAATTTTAACACAATGAAAGTTTCCTCGAACCTACTAGCTTAAATTTGACGTCTAAATGACCATCATATTGTCTTATGTTTGTTCTACCATGATAGTCATTTTTGTCAAATTTAATGAAACTAAAACTTGTGTATTTTCGAATGTAAAATTCTAGAATTTCTTCTTACGTATAATATTAGGGAGATTATATTTTAACACATTATAATAACCTATTATAATTTATAGAATGTATATAGTTTATAGAATGTAAATAAAAACAACATATAGTTCATAAAAATTATAAACTATAGTATATTTTTTATATAAAAAAACACATAACCCTTATTAAAGGGTTTTAAAGGATATAGACTAGGTTAAAAAGAATTTTACCGGTCTGCAAGTAGATTTATGAGAGTATAGATTAACTTTGCATATTTTTAGAGGGGACAAGTAATTTCACCCGACCAAAGAAATAAATTTAAATCCCTATTTTTATGAACCGTGTCTCCTCCCTTTATTTACTCTTAATTTTACCCTACACACATTTAAAACTATAGAAATATTGTAAAATATTTTATAGAATTCTTACAAGCTAAAAACTTTAAAACTTTTATGTGGCTATAACTACAAATATTTTAATAAATATTTACCACACTTCACGTGGGCCACCAATAAACTAGCCCTTTTTATTAATTCTTCATTTATAATTGAGAGTTCCACATTTATACGAGATTTTATCTCATTTTATTCTCTACTCCCACACTTATATAAAAGAAAACCTTTAAATATATTCATTTATATAGTTTTTATAAACTATAAGATATAAATGAATGGGGCTGCCCCCTTACATGGATAATATAAATGGTTAGGGACACATGTTAGGTTTTATTTAATAAGTATTAAGATTTAAAAAGTAATCCCTTCATGGTCAAGTAATAAACACAGGCTCCCTTTCCAAAAAAAGTGAGCACTTAAGTTTTTAAACATATATAAACCAAATCTAATAAAATTTATATTTTAAGCGAGTTTAAACTAACCATATATATAAAATATGATTTAAACTTAGGTTTGTTTCTTTTTTAAATACTATATATGCCTAGATTTATAAGTCAAGTTTAAATATGATTTAAACTTAGGCTTAGAATATGGTTTGTTGACTCTTCCCTCAATCCCATGTAATTTTAATATGGTTAAAGGCTTTTAATATATAGTTTTTTTCCAAAACTATATAAATTTTAATATGTTGTTTATATAAATTATTATATAAATCTTATTCTATATTAAATATTTTTTATTTAAAAATAATAATATAGTTTTCAAATTATATAGGATATAGTTATAGATTAACTATTAACTATAGTTTTTCAAATTGAATCCTTTTAAAGGGGACCGAAGAACACAGTATGAATTTACCTTCAAAATATTTAACCGCAAAAATTTGAAATTATAGAAAACATAAAAATGAATTACATGATTTTCAAGTAAATATTTCAAACCCCTATCACTGTGCACACATCAATCTCCAAACAAATATTAATTACATATAATTTACAAAATGTAATTGAAAGTAAGAATCATATCATATTACATCTCTCTCCGAAAAATAGGGATTTAAAATCGAAAAACCCTAAAAATTTACTGAGAGTTTAATTACACAAATGTAATGCCAAAATAAATTGGGGAAAAAAAAGAAGGGGTCGGATACTTTTAAATACCCTTTCGGGTTGGTTGAAAAAACACGTACAAATTAAATAAATAAAATACACAACATTTGATCTTAATTTATTTAATTTATCTCGCTCGATACCATGTTAGAATTTAAGGATTATAATAAATACGAATTTAATCAACTTAAATATTACATAATGTTACAATAAATATTTAAATAAATATTACATCATAACATAAGTAAATAAAGAAATACTTACGAAATAAATAACATAGGGACAAAGTATTTATAGTGGAAAACCCCAATAGGTAAAAACCACTTTAAAAATAACTTTTTACTTCAGAGAACTTATTTTACATCCAGTAAGATCACATCCTTCTTTGAAACCCTATTTACCAAGGGTAAAATTAAATCACTTGATTTGCACACCTTTGATATATTTCCTGAATATATCAAATGAGGACCTAAAGTCTTTTTTATATAAGGTGATCGGGTATGTCTCCGACCCACCTTTTCAACCTAAAATGGTTGACACATACACCTAGGTTTATAATATTTAATATTAGAAATATAATCATTTCATGATATTAAATATTTAACCTAAAGTATATATCTAGGTTAGCATATTTAATAATAGAAATATAAATATTTCATATCATTAAATATTAACCTATATATTAGTGATGGACCCATATACATTAAGGGGTGGCGGACCACTTAATCATTATGTTCAATGACTTGATGGTCACTCTCATTGACATATGGGAATCGGCGACCAACATTTTTCATCTACCAATGAAAAATATGACCGTCACCCTTAAGCACTTATGCAAGATCATGTGGTTACTTGATTGTTGGGGAGCCATTGTATTCTCTTTCGTAAGAGGCATCAGTGGAGCCGATAGTGGATATGTTTGGGGAGGCGATGGGTGAGGTGAGGTATCATAGTGCGAGCCTTAGTTATGGAGACATGTATGTAACCCATCCTCAGGAGATGAGATAGGTTTTATTGATGATGGAGGTGGTATGTTACTTCACCTTATAAGATGCTGAGGGTGAGAGATTCCCACGAGCACTTATGGGAGTGCTCAGAGATATGATGGACGAGAAGATCCGCTTTGCACAGGCACCAAACATTCCTAGTGCATGTATATAGGGAGCTATGGGCCTATGGGAGATTGTGGTGGTTTAGTTTGTGTTGCACCTTTTTACTACATTGTTGGGCATACGAGCATATCATGTGCATGCACCCAGTTGGTTTTCCATGACATGATTGGTTCGGGGTGGATTACTCAGATTTGGATACAAATGGTGGGTACCCGATTGGTGGGTAGCATAGGGTGGCTAGGGCTACACATGATGTTTTATATTATAGGTGATTGTTAGAGGGACTATCAGGGGTCAATATTTTGTGGAGGCCCTACATTAGCTACCCCTCATATAGGGGCATGACGGAGGAGTTATACGAGCTTCGTTTTTTGAGGTGGATATAAGGGTGGTGTGTCAGCGAGCACGAGATGATACCTATAAATAGGGTTAGACAACGGTTTGGGATGCCATAGGGCATGCCTCCACCTTTCCCGGAATACTAGAGAGATGACATGGAAAGACCCACCTCTCCACCATGTCGAGTGTTTCGATAAGGCGGGAGGAGAAGTCAATGGATAGGTGGATTGATGACGCTAGACTCACCGATGGTTATAGGTAGTGGTGGGTGGCATAGTGATGGGAGATGCCACGAGACAAGTGAAGCCCGATATTTCTCTTTGTGATAGTACAGAGAGATTCCTTATAGGGGTAGGTGGCCACTCTTCATACATATCTCACAAGTGTGCATTGTCAATTGATAATAGCTCTTGTGTAGGTGGCCATCTTATAGGCCCATGTGAGCCTTACGGCCTTAGCTAGCCCAAGTACATGAACTTGCAGGCAGTGATGGGGATGGATTATAGGTAGCCACCTTATAGGCACATGTAACATGTTTGCAAGGCCAATTGGCCACTACATAGGCATAGGTTGTGGCCTTACGAGGCCCGGAGTTATAGCACGAGGGACCTACACAAGCTCGGGAATAGGGTTCCATACTACAAGAAACAATGGCGGGATAGGGTCCCATGGTACAGGGAGGAGGACAAGAATCACAAGTATAGGGAACTAGGCCAGGATTAATAGGACAAGGCACATAGGTTGCATTGAGACCTATGGAACCACCTCACACATGATGACTATGGTGAGATTTAGGGATGCTCTAAATGAGGCATGTTACTATCGAGGATCACTTGACGAATTTTGGGATAGATGTCCTTCTTATGCTTTGAGTACATAGCCCTACATGTTTACAAGTGAGAGGAGAATATCCCGCACTCATAGTTTAGAGTGCACAGTGGGGCGGTGAGCCACAGAGATAAGAGGCGGGGGCAAGGCTACTAGTTCATGTAGGTCGAGGCCCGGTGAGGGCCAGTGGAGATTAGACTAAGACCCACGGAGGGTGGAAAGATGTTGGCGGGGTGGTAGACAAATTGAGAGGAGGAGACAAGTGAGACTAGCCCAGAGGATATGAGGTGGGGTGAAGATTAGCCACTTCGTATGATTATTTTTTTGAGATTTTGATATATATCAGCCTGTGTGCCGAAGATAGTGATGTTGTATATGAGATTTTGGTAATTTATATTTTTATACTAGTCTACGTGCAAAGATAGTGAGACCATATTTGTGTGATTTGAGATACTTGTATTTATTTGTATCTGTGTATATGTGTATTGATACACAAACTTTTTCCTAGTTATATAGATGATGATATTTATTGTATGGATGATGTACCTATGTTTTTAATTTCCATTGTTATTGTGTATTGATGGAAAATAGTTGAATTAGGCATGATTGAGTCAAGATCATGTAGGCATGATTGAGTTTAGGTCATTTAGGCATGGTGAGTCAGGTATAGGCATGGTTGATTCAGGTATAGGCATGGTGGAGTCTAGGTGGGTTAGGCATGGTGGGGTCATGTGCGTTAGGCATGGTTGAGTCTAGGTCAGCTAGGCATGGTTTGGTCATGTTCGTGGGTTTGATTTAATTTCCATGTTATTGGTAGCATGGAAAAATAAATGATGATGTATATTTATGTTATGCTTTAAACTTCCAAATATTTGATATCATGGACTGGTGAACTTATTGATGTATGATATGGTGAAATTTTAGGTATGTATGTTTGTATTAATTTCCAAGTGTTGTAGAAAATGGAAACTAAGGTAGAATATGAATAGGAAAATGGGAGAAAATAGGTTAGGGTAAAGAGTGGTCGAGATAACCTCCAATGGCCCCATGCCCTCAGAGTGCTACATACATAGCACGAAAAAGGGGTCTCGTGTCATTGTAGTTCTCCCGTAATCTAGGGAATAATATGATGGGATAGATGAATGATTCGGTAGTTTTTAGGAATGGTTGATTTTAGGTCAGTTAGGCATGGTGATGTTAGTGAAAGAGGAATTCTTAAAATTTAGTTGGGTAAGTGCATGAAGTTGGTGGACAATTCCGTGGACATAAAAACCCGAATTAAAGGTACCGCGTGCATGTGATCCTAAAACCACGATCGCGGTTATTGAATTCTAGGTTGATAATTACGGACCTAGTTCGCGATCGCGGTTTATAACTCGTGGCCTGTGATTTATAAACCGCAATCGCGGAACTCGAGACAAAATTTAACAAGTCCGTGACTCATTATTTTCCTAATTTTCATTTCGAACCATGACTTTTCCTAAATGTTTTTCACTCGCACTTTCAATACTATCTCAAAATTGCTACCATCGGACTTCGGATAGCGATAGATTCAACCATGCCGCCAAGACGAGGAGGTAAGTCCCGGTGTAATCATTTTTTTGCATTTTAGGTTGTTTTTTTGCATTTTAGGTTTTTTTTTGGCATTTTCATGGGTTTTGTGAATTGTTTGTTTATGTATACAATTTTATTGTTTTATCATTTGGTCGGTAAGCTCGAGCTCATGCAAACCATCAAAACATTCCTCAAAACCCACCGAACATTCCTCAAAACCCTCCGAACATTCCTCAAAACCCTCCTCCAAACATAGATCCGCCTCCTGTGGCTCCTTCTGTCCCCACTAAGCCAACAGGAACGCAAGATAATATCATTGGAAGAATCCAAGAAAATAAAATTGTCATTGAGAACCTAATTCAAACTATAAGACAAAATCATGCTACAAATCCATCCCACATGACTTTAGCCAATACATTGCAAACATTGATTGGCGAAGTCGAGTCTGTAACCAACCAAATACATAGATGGAACACCTTTAGAAGTGACTGTAGGCGGTGGTATGCGGATAAACTATCCCATGCGGCCGTCAAAGACAAAAAAATTGGAAAAGACCTCATTTGTGCATTATTTACCGACCCTAGAACCAATACCCCCATGAGATTACTTTGCAAACGGTTCCCAATCCATTGGTGCCATGATGATAGAATCAAAAACAATTTTTGGGACGGTGGTGGATGGTTTTGATTATCCACCATGCAACAACAATGAGGTTCCTCTTTATTTTTGAAGAAATTATATTGTGAGTTCGTGCTCATGAGGTCCCGAATTATTTTGAATTTTCAGACTTTTTGGTCGAGGAGGTGGCTCTGCACAGAGCTTGGACTGGTGCATGCGTAGGTCGCCTAGGATCCCCATGCCCAAAACCCCCACGCCTTGATTATCCCTCCTACAGTGAAGGAGGTTGTGGAGATTGATACATTGCATGCATTGAGGGAGCTCACTGACACTCTCACCCAGCATAGCACCCAGATTGCATCCGGTGATGTTGGTGGAGGCGCCAGTTCTAGTGCACCACACCACTGTGGATCATGTGGTGCCGTATGCACTGCAGGCGAGACATCATTTGCTGGTTCACAGGATTTCTTTTCTATAGATGAGATCTTTGGGAATGTTTTTAGAAGCTGAAGCCACGATATTGGTCTTTCACAGGTAAATTTTAAATAAATTTAAATAATATATATATGTACAATAGTTTAATTCACATGTTTGAGATATTAATATATATATGATTGTACGTCATGTACATACATGTAAAAAACTAATTTTTTATTTTATTTTAAATAGCAAGAGCCGGTGAAGGAAACATCCGGTGTCGACATTGCTAGCTAATGCGGTTGGGCGTGTTTCAAACGTAAGTTTCAAGTTGTATAAACTTACATTTTTAATAAATCATTTAATTGCACTAGATTATTATTATAATTTGTTTCACGTGTATGTTGTACATGTATTAATATTTTCTCTTTATACACAAGAGCCCTGGGTCATCATCTGCTGGGGAACTGAAGCTACTGCGGCATGCCTCGCATGATTTTACTTGAGTTAGTTACAAATCTCTTTAAAATTTGTTTCTAATTCTTGGACCTCTGTGTACATGAGTTTCACTTTCTTATACTCAACGTATATAAAATACATACAATGACTACCATATATAAAGTTGTAATTTGCTTAGAATACCATAGTATCTCACACTTGTACACATGCTCTGTTGCATTTTCAATACCTCTAAAATTTTTGTAATTGGAGATACATGTCATAATAGACTTGAGGTGCTTACTTTAGGTGAAGAGGATTATTAAGTGATTATTATGGATGTGGACCCTATCCTCTAGATCCAGAAATAGAAATCTCATAAGTATTTTTTCTAGGTGGTTACTGACCCAATCCTCTTGATCTTCTTGATCCTCTCGGGCCAGTTGATAAATTCCCTTATGTCTCGTTTGTAGTACTAAACTGGATACACATGGTCTACATGTTCCCAACATCCAAAATAATGACACGTACTGCACTGTCATAGGTATATTATTTGTATGATGAACTTCTCAATCCAATGTAAAATGATATCTTCCCATATCTACTTATTTACCTAGACTATATCTTGATTCTCAATAACTACCTCTAGATATGTAACACCATGAGTCACGAAGGAAAAGATACTTGACAAGGTGGAAGCGATCAACTCGTAATCAAAATGAATGATAAGAGTGATGAAGAAATGTAAAAAAGGTTAAATCCTAACGCGATAAGTGTTAAGAGAAATGACGAAGGGGGGAAAAGTGAAATGTGCTCGACACTTAACAAAATTAATGTCAAGGGAGACAAGACTTAAGAAAGATGAATGCGATCAACTCTTAACAAAATGTGTGATAAGAGTGACGAGAAAAGGGACTTAATAATGCTTAACAAAATGAATGATGTCAAGGTGGAAGATGGACTGAAGTGTTGGTTTAGAAGAATCTTAGCAAAATGAGTGCTAAGAAATATGAAGGAGCTTGAAATATGTCACGACCGTTAATGAAATTGAAGGTAAAGAGGGAAGAGATGAAAGAAGTAAGTTTTCTCAACTTGCGTCAAAGTAAGTGTGACAAGAGGATACTTAAAACATGATGGATGATGCTCAAATCTCAACAAAAATGTGTTAAAGGAAGAGACTTAGGAAAAATGATGATTTTGTTTGACTTTTAACAAAATGTATGTTAAAAAGGGAGACTTAAGAAGATGATGAATGATTTCAACTCTTAAAAAAAGTGTGTTAAAAGATAAGACACGACAAGGAAGTGAAAGCACTAAAAGAATGAAAAGGTAAAGGTCATCATGAGAAATGAATAAACAATGAGAAAAAGGTTTGAATCTCACAAAAAATGGAGATAAGAGACAAGGGGGAAGTGATGGATTAGTGATCTCAAATTAAAACAAAGTGAATGCTTTAATGAGAGAAGTGATGAAATAATGAGAATGTCGACAATGCAACAAAATGATTGTGAAGTATGACAACGTAAGATGATAGGATAAAAAATGGAAGACGTCACAACTCAACAAAGTGGATGTGAAAATGCGACAACGTAAGAGTGAGTAGAGAATGATAGTGAATAATTTCAATAAGTTGAGAAAGTAAATGCAAAATGCGATGATGTAAGAATGGGGAATGCTTAGAGTTCAAAAAAATAACGTTAAACTTAAGACTTGTAATTTTTAAAGGTCAAGGTGACCAAAAGAGTGCTTGACTATGATAAAGTGAGTATCGCAATGTCAAGACTTAGATGAAAATGAAAGTGATTAAGTGTTAATATGGATGTCCACAAACCAAGACTTGGACAGGTGTATAAAGTTACAAGATGGATGAGAGAGAAAATGTGAATGATGAAAGTGAAACACAAGTGTGTACCATGCGAGAAAAATGAAAAATGGTAAAATGAAAGTTGTGGCCTCTATCTTAGATTGGCTTGGACAATGTGTGGCTTCTTAGGTGGCTCTCTCAACTAGGTGTCAGAAAAATATCTGAGTGAGCGCGATGTTATTGCTAGCTAAAGACTTTACGAGCTACCCCCTTTAAAACCCTGAGTAAAGACCTTTCTCAGAATGAATCGCACTAGGGTCGCCACTAAGGATATTTGTGACTCTAACTCACAAAGGCTTTACTACTCAGGTAGGATAAAAAGGTTCTTGTTTCGTCCACCAGTTACCTCAAGGTGTGGACTACTTTAAGGTTCCTAGAACCACCCCCTTTTTTGTAGCTTAAGGCTTATGCAAAGGAGGTTATGTTTGGTCTGGTGATGTTAGATTTAAAAGTTCTTCAAATTTGAATGATGCTCTAATTGTCATAGAAGATGACTATGGGTTACCTAGATTAAATACAAAAGTTTGTCAAAATCTTATGAAGATAGATGGCCTCCGTGCTAACATTTATAGATCCTATGTATTTAGCCTAAATAGAAGATAAAATTTAATAACATTTTTATTCTTTCTTGAGTAACTAAATATTGATTTGTACATGTTTTTTGTATAGCTCTTAAGTAGATTTTAATAAATTGATTTGTACATGTTTTTTGTATAGCTTATGACTGCTAGAGAGACTCCTCCACATATGCAGACTGTGGAGGCTGCTGTAGATACTGCCATAGCATCTGCAAATCCACTAACTGAGGTACACAATTTTTTAAATTTGTTAAATTTTGGAGGTTCATTATTTCTTATTAAACTTAAATCTATAATATCAAATTTTGTAGGTATATATATGTGTGAAATATTTAATTTGAAAATTAATTATTTGTATGTAGCTTACCCCTCGTGAGTCTATTGTTGTCCCTGCGACGCGTCAACAACAAATCGATAGGGATCATGACATTGCGGTAAGATTGCACATGCATTTTAACTAAATTGTACAAGTTTCTAAATTTTGAAGGTATTTTAAAATTTTGGGTGTTAAAAACTTGTTGTTTATGAATGTGCAGGTTAGGTTGCAGGCATGCTTGGAGACACCTAGGACCACACGGATGAAATCCGTAGTGGCATCTCCCTCCACTACATCCCCAGGTCGTGGACGTGCTACTTCTAGCAGGGCGAAGAGAGGGAAGATGTTTCATGAGTAGATTTATAGTCCACTTGGATGCCACATATATGTGGTCATGAGTATCTATTCACAGTCCATTGTATATATATATAGCCTTTTGCGACCGCATGTGGTCCCATATGTACATTATGACACGTGCTTAGTTCGAGATGTATACATACATTATGAACTTATACATGTACATATATATTTTCAGAGACGTGCGCGTCTGGAGCACACTTTATTTGATTCTTATATATATATATATATATATATATATATATATATCCATGTGTGTTGGTTAAATAAGGCTATAAATTTGGTTATTTTGGTATTATTGCTAACTTTGAGAAAGTGGGTTTTGATCTCTGTTCGGTGGATTTAGTGTATTACTTCTAGTTATATATTTTCTAGTATCTTTCTGATTATTATTTGTGGTATATTTCGTGCCATGGGCATTTTGAATTTTTATTTTTCAAACTAAAACAATATTGTTAGCTCTATATCAAGCCAACTTAAGTATTAGTAACTAAAGCTTATTTGAGTACCTTGAAAAAGTTCATTGGCCTTTGGAAAAATTATTCACTTGATACTAGCTTAGGCCCATGAACCCATCCAAGCTTAGGATGGAATCTAATATGAGAGAAGAGATGGATTGCTGAGAGTCTAGAGATGTGCTATGTATAACGTGCATTGATTCTTGAGGTACCAATATGAAGAAAAAGTAATGAAATGGCGGACTTAGAATTTGGGAGTGAGAAAGATGCTTTAAGCATAGTCAATAAATGTGTAGTTTTACATGTTGGATATTTTTTAAATGTGAGAAATATTGCTTCTCTCCCTCTCTTCAATCATTTGTAGTTTTACATGTTGGATATTTTTTGTAGGTTGATTACTTTTTATTTTTCTCATTATTTTTATTTTGTTTACATGTCACTTCTAAAAATATGAATTATTATATTGATTCCATAACTTCCACACCTTATTTATAATATTGGATGCTCAATGAACCAATTATATTACTATGTTAACAAAAAAGTGGTGTTGATGTAAGGCTATAAATTTGATCTGATAAACAAATATGAGAGAAACAATTTACTTAGGATATAACACCATGCCATGCCATATAGAACACCATGCTGGATATAATGTGTATTTGTGTCAATTTTTAGGATATCTTTAATATATAAAATTCACTAAAATATTCTGATCAAAAGGGTTGTAATTTAATTGGTGCATGTGCAATAGTAAAAGTGTCATGTAGTGTTGAATTCATTAAGATATAAATGTTTAGTACCCAAAATTTGGTTTGGGAACTTGGAAATATAGAATTTTGTACTTATTTTGATATACACTTCATTTATGCATTGTTTTAACAACCATAGGCGCCTTCTTGATCTATCTCGCACCGTATATCCACTAGATAAAAACCAATCTCTAGCTCAACCCTCTAAAATCACTGCACATGTTATTGAACATCAATCTAGACCTCTAAAATACTCATACCTAATTTTTGTCATACTCTAGACACATTAATAGGTCCTAGAAATGTATGGATATGAAGGTCTATCTACATCATATTAACCAATGCCATTGCATTTTAATGGCCAATTTTTCAAAAGTTTCATTTGGATTAGTTGAATTAGATTATACATTTAGGTTAGTTGAGAGAGAAAACTCACAAAGGTCTCCTACAAATATAAACACACACTAACCTATTAGGGGCATCTAGGAATCTTGTAAACAATACTTCACTTTACTTGTCCAGCACATCATATACACATCTGAATACAACTAACCACATCCTAGATCACACTCATAGCCCTGGATGTATATCATCCTACCAAGGACAAGATGACAACAAGAGATAACATAACAACCAAGTCATTGTAATTTAATTTAAATAAATAAGGAAACGCTGTATTTTGCAAACGGTGGGTCATGGCACCGAACCGCCTACACCGGCACATCCGGGTGGCCAAGTGAACGCTAAAGGAGGTGGTGTTTGGTGGGTAAAAGGGTCATTGCTTCCAGGATACTTCATTCGGGCTTAGTCCCTTAAGAGCCCTGAGACCAAAATATCGTTCAAATTCGACGGGTGACTACTCGGACTCCGTGGCACCTAGAGAGGCCTCATCTAATCTGAAACCTCGGCATACGGACCCTCTACAATAGCCTCTCTCATTTTTTTCCTTCTCATTTCGGTGCTCTCGCTGTCCTAATGTTTGCAAACACGCGAAATAGTGTAGTTGGAGCCAGTGTAAGGTTGTCAAACGCTGTATTTTGCAAATGGTGGGCCGTGGCACCGAACCACCTATGCCGGCACGTCCGGGTGGCTAGGTGAACACTAGAGGAGGTGGTGTTTTGTGCGCGAAAGGGTCGTTGCTTCCGGGCTACTTCGTTTGGGCTTAGTCCCTTAAGAGCCCTGAGACCAAAATATCGTTCAAATTCGACGGGTGACTACTCGGACTCCGTGGCACCTAGAGAGGCCTCGTCTAATCCGACACCTCGGAATATGGACCCTCTACAATAGCCTCTCTCATTTTTTTCCTTCTCATTTCGGTGCTCTCGCTGTCCTAATGTTTGCAAACGCGCGAAATAGTGCAGTTGGAGCCAATGTAAGGTTGTCAAACGTTGTATTTTGCAAACGGTGGGCCGTGGCACCAAACCGCCTATGCTAGCACATCCGGGTGGCCAGGTGAACGCTAGAGGAGGTGGTGTTTCGGTGCGCGAAAGGGTCATTGCTTCCGGGCTACTTCGTTCGGGCTTAGTCCCTTAAGAGCCCTGAGACCAAAATATCGTTCAAATTCGATGGGTGACTACTCGGACTCCGTGGCACCTAGAGAGGCCTCGTCTAATCCGACACCTCGGCATACGGACCCTCTACAATAGCCTCTCTCATTTTTTTCCTTCTCATTTCGGTGCTCTCGTTGTCCTAATATTTGCAAACGCGTGAAATAGTGTAGTTGGAGCCAGTGTAAGGTTGTCAAACGCTGTATTTTGCAAACGGTGGGCCGTGGCACCGAACCGCCTGTGCCGGCACATCCGGGTGGCCAAGTGAACGCTAGAGGAGGTGGTGTTTCGGTGCGTGAAAGGGTCGTTGCTTCCGGGCTACTTCGTTCGGGCTTAGTCCCTTAAGAGCCCTGAGACCAAAATATCGTTCAAATTCGACGAGTGACTACTCGGACTCCGTGGCACCTAGAGGAGTCGTTTTCAAAATTTACAACTTTTTCAAAATTTACAAATTTTTCAAAATTTACAACTTTTTCAAAATTTACAACTTTTTCAAAATTTACAACATTTTCAAAATTTACAAACTTGACTTTTCAAAATTTACAAATTTTTCAAACAATGTTCAAGCTTCTCTTAGCTTCGAGAATTTAAAATTCTCTACTAACGATACCAACCACGTGAAGGTGGAAGCTTTTCTGGCACCACTAACCTAAACATAAAATTGTTAGTCAAAGAAATTTAAGTTTCAAATCAAAACCATATACTAGATCTATATACATGACACACAAAATACACAAATTTAAAATAAAATATATTCAAACTTAAATCTAGATCTTTAAACTAAAAAAAAAAATATATATATATATATATATATATATACGCTATATAAATTGAAACTTGAAATTAAATATATACCAGACATGAGCATTGTAAATTCATTCCAATGAACCATCAGGATCGGATCTACTCTGAATAGCAGACAAGATTGCTTCATGATCTGACTCTCGAACCTTCCAAAGAATCTTGTTATTAGGTCTTCCTCGATATCTATACAATTGAATATTTGTCGCTAGAACTAGATGTGAATATAAGAGTATTTTCCTGTGTGTCTCAAAGTCTTCAAACACCCAAACAGAGGAGTTTTTTAATGGATACCATCAAAGCCAAGTTCCAATAACTACCACTGACCCTGTAGGATACTCAATCTCTTCACCATCTATAATAGGAGAAGTCAACTTCTTTCTTTCGTCGATGCAACGACATAAGAAATAGTATGTTCCTTCTTCATTGTCTTCATCCGCAATTCTACTGCGCAAACACATGTCCTACAAAAACTAACCAAGGTTGAAAAACTCAAATTTAAATTACATATTAAAATTTCAATGGACATGTAAGTCAATACAAAAATTAAATAAATAACTGGATAAATACCTTGTCGCACCAAAATCAAAATTTCGTCAAAGTCCTTGGATGTTGTAACTTCATCTGCAGAAACAAGTTGTAATGCTTGTGGAGGTTGATAACTAGGAAGCGGAGTTAGAGGCCTATAAATCCATCCTTCCACCCATTCTTGTGAATCACACTCAACAGTGACAAATTCGATACAAGATGCACAAAAACATGTCAACTTTCTTGTCCATACGGCCCACGAAGTAGCGTCTGAGCTACAAAATGAGTGCATATCATTGGACCCAAAGTGAGTGTCATACAATCCTCATAGTTAGCAATATGTTTTTCCTCTATCAACCAAAAAAATCTACAAAACTGTGGAATTTTCTTGAGAACCTCGAGCCATGTTGTCAATACACCATTCCACTATGCTCTTTGCATCTTTTAATTCAGCACCATCTTTGTACTTCAACTCTTCTCTTGCAAGAGCTCTTTTCACACATGCCCCTACACCGTCATGCTCTCCTTTTCCATGTCCAGCCTCAGTGAAAATCCAAATATGTTGCACACCCATCTTGACATGCATTCTGCTCATCCAATAAAACATTCGTGCATTCTTAAACTAATACGTGCAATTATCTGACCATATATAATGTTGTTTGAAGTGGATGTCCCTATCAGACAAGTTTCCATAAAATAACTGGAAACACCCTTGCACAAATTCAATAGAATGAGTACGATCATCACTGATATAAAAGTGGTACTCTCTTAAAAAAATTTCGATCATTTTTTGTACTGTCAGGAGAATGTAGAAATGCTATATGCACAAAAATGGTAACTTGTACTGAGTTGTAATATTGCGATTGAACCTCCATTTGTGGTTGCGATGTGTAATTCTCTACAAAATCGACTACATTTGAAACAATAGTACCAATAGAAATGTGTCTTTGCATGGCTTGAATTGTTCATCCAACCATCGAGCTCTATGTGTATGCCTCGCATACTCATAAACAATTTCATCCTTAAATTTTGTCATAAATTGAAAAATGGGCATTTGTTCTGTAACTAGCTCACACCGTTTCGACTCTTTTCCATCTTTCAACTGGTATGCAACTGATTTATATTTATCAAATTCAACTAAATTATGTCCTATTATACCTTCAATTTGCTCATGGATGCAACTTTCCAATTTAGGTAATCCGCCGCATGTACTACAACTTCCATCTAAACAATCCTGACTATAAAAAAATTGTCCAACTTCTTTTTCACAAAATATAGTAGGAATGAAATCCTTAGAAGATATTGGTGGAACTTGAACACCACATTCAGATAACATAGTTTTAGAATGAAAAATAGAACGAATACGTAAAAATTTAGCATAATGCATCGCAAATTCAACATGTTGCCTACAACAAGTGGTGCGAGCATGGTTGATTTTCACATAGAATGGTTTCAACATTTCAAAAAAACGTTGACTAATTTTAATTTCAGATTCTCTTGTTCAAACTTACGAAAAAATTGAGTTTGAGTCATATCTAAGAAATGCTTTGGATGTGGTTCACGATTAGTAGAACCAACTCTCCGTTTTATAACATCTCTTGTATTAGGTGAAACTCTAGTGTTATCATGCCAAAATTTAATAACAACTTCTCTTATAGCATCAGAATTATTTTTTTCCTTACGCGGTGCTCTAGCAGAAAATGCCCAAAATCGACATTATTGAGTGATTGAAGGATATTACGTCTTTCAATTGCTTTCATTAGAGTTTTTCGATTAACTTGCAACATTTGACTTGTTTTGCGTAATCAAGCGTTGTTTTTTTATTGATTCACTTACAACACTAGTAGCAAGTACACGACGCACAATATTACTATCCCTAGTGTGTCTCTTGACACCAACAATGTGATATGCATCATGAAGGTTTTCAACAATTGTAGAGGTTTGACCACGTATGTTAGATGTTGTCAATCCTAAGGTGTTTAATGTAGGTCTCATTTTAATCAATTTCATCAAACTAACCAACAACTGACATCTTTGGGAATCATTTAAAATTTCAAAATGATTATCCCAAATTTCAGTGGCTTTTCTTCTGATTTGTCGTTCAGAAAGTTTGTCAGACATTGGTTTCAAAATGTTTTCATCAATTTCAATCAAAAAATTAGGTTTCTTATGTAAAATCCTAGGAGGTGTTTTTGTCAAATTTTGCTTGTCTATAGTTTCAACATGAATTTCCTTATTCACATTTTCATTGTCTCCTTCAATTTCAACATTTGCTACATCATGAGTATTTAATTCTTCTTCAACATTGACAGTAAAAACTTCTTCATCACGAGTATTTAATTCAACTTCAACATTGACAGTAGAAACATTACCTAGTTCTTCATTGCTTACAATAGTTGGGATTGAAGATGAACCTCTTCTAGATTCACGAAGTTTCCGCATTCGCTCAGCATTTTCAATTTTGTTGGCCTCTAATTCGTCTGGTGTTTTTTTACTTAATGACTTCCTTTTTTGACTTCGTTTTTTGTCTCCCATGATGTTTTTCTTTCGGTGATAAAAAAACGTGCCTGGAAAAAGACAGAATTTCACAGTAATTCATACGGTAAGGTCAGAGAGTAAAAATCACATGGTAATTCAGACATTGGGATGTGTGTAAATATGATTTATAAAGCGCGAGCGCGCTTTATAAACCGCGAGCGCGCTTTATAAACCGCGTTCGCGGTATTTTTACAAAAACCGCGATCGCGGAGCTATTTGCCGAACCTAAGCCTCGGAAAATCTTTGTTTTTCCCCAACCAAAGCTATGGAAGGTCATTATGAAGTGCAAAAGGTCAAAAAACCTCAAATCTACTCTTCCAAAGACTTGAACCATGCTAAAAAACTGAAAAAATTTCACAAAAATGGTGCCATCACGTAGGGTAGACTCTTAGCTTTGTAAAAATATTGTTTTTAAAGTGAATAGAATAAGATAAATATCATTTTATAATTTATTACTAACAATAGGTCCTTAAGACATTTTTTCCCGTGAATGTTCATGTCTATGTTTAAGACTGTAACTTTTGTTTCGCTTATCAAAATATGATAAAAATTATACCATCCCAAGCGTGGACAAATTCTATACACCTTAAAAAAAAATTTGATTTCGATATTTTTTGATATAGTTATGGTGGGCAAACGGAAAGCGCTCCATTTTCTAAATATTTTCAAACCACTTTCACGGAAAAAATCATAAAAAAAAATATTGCTAAAAAAATACAAAATAAAATCCATCCCAAGATAGACAACTACATCTAACGTTTCACCAAAGGAAAAAAAAAAATAACAAGATTTGGTCATCCAAAATGCGGGCAAATGGACTACAATCTTATAAGTTTTTTCGAAAAAAAAAAAAGTAAGTCATATAATTTTAAGTGTTTAATATAGCTAAACTTATCCTTTTTTACAAAAATTAATGTTTTAAAAACTAGATTCCAAATGCTACGATTCATATTTATATAAATTTTTCTAATTTAGAGTGCATGTATAGCTAATAATCCCTACAAGTTGAGATTTCACTATTTTTTGCAATATGACGTCCACGGATGACCCTATATTTGTCCATCAACTTGGTGCACTTACCCGATTGTCAATGGTCTAGTCTGTATAAGAGAATCAACAAGTAAGAAAAAGGTGAATGGTAAGAGGTGACAAAAAGAACTACCTAATTGATAAGAACCATATCAAGTCTACCACACCAAATATTGGATTATGAACATAAGACCCTAAAGGTGTTGCATAATTGACTATTCTAAGGGTGAAGAAAGTCACATGATCATGAAATGTTGCATTTGCAACAAGTCCCTTGAGCGGGCAAAAAATTAGGGTGAAAAAGGCTATGAGGTGAAATCAAGTTGGTTTAAGTGTAACCTAGTGTGAGATAACATGCCTATTTAGCAAGAGACCGAGAAGATCAAAATAGGCAAGTCCATGATGAAAAGGTGAGCTTTTTCTTTCTCGCTTTTGTTTTTATAGACTGATCGATGTGGGAATTATATATGGGATGAGTAGATTATTTCCTTGAGGTCTTCATGAGTTTGATCGATGCGGGGAAGCTTATGAATATTTTTTTACAAGAATAGTCATCTTTGTATGATAGACTATGTACAAGATTGCTAGCTTTGTATAGTTGTCATTCGAGGGAACAATCTATTTATAGTAACAAGATAGAAAGCATAGATTTTATTTTTGAGGGAGTCATCTTTTTGCTGGAAGTTTGACTCAAGGAGTTGAATCCCATTTTACTTTTGAACTTGTTTTACTTTGGAATTTTAGGTCACGAACAAGACTATAGAGACTGATAGGCTCTTGTGTTGCAGACAAAACCATAGCACACTGAGAGGCTAACTATGAAAGAGAAGATTTACATGATGAATAACCATGGGATTCCATCTTGAAAGATATGAAAAGTATTCATGAGAATCATGCCATGAGTAGAGCCATGGTACTCATATTGAAGAAAAGGCTTAAAAGTTGACACGTAATCACATGATCTTGGTTTAGTCGTTGATCCTTAAAATAGGTAAGTGAAATGTGAATGGTTCTCAAGGGACAAGCACTTAATGGACAAAAGGTGATATATGAATTGATTAAATAATAGAATGGTCAAAGATGTAAAGCATTGAGGGGCTCAAGTTTGGGTTGACCTTCGAGTGAAGACAAAAAATAAGCACCTAATTCATAAGTATGAGTAACAATATACGGTCCAAGCTAGTTTGGAGAAATTTTTCCCTTTTTACTTTTCTCTTCTTTTATTACATGTTGATTTTCCTTCAGGATGAGGTTGCTGACCTAGAAGGTTCATTCGTGGACACATTTATCATAGGCACATTTGATACATTTTTGGTAGATTTGGAGATGGTCAAGAGCATTGAGACGACATTCATCTAATAACTCAAGTTGTGCCAAATGGTCTTGGTGAAAGTCATCATCATTGAGCATCTCTTTAAGTGAGATATGAAGAGATGGAATCTAGAATTCAAGAGGTAGAACATCCTCTGTCATCAGTATACCAGAGAGAAAGGCATGGCAATAGTTGATATACAAATACTAGTGCAATAAGCCCATAAGGTAAAAGGAATGTGTGTATGCCAATCCTTTCTAGTATCATCAACAACTTTCATAAGAATTTTGTTTAAGGTTTTGTTGGTTGATTCAACTTGGCCATTTATTTGAGGGTAGTAAGGTGAGGAAAAATTGAGTTGAATGCCAAAGGCGTCACAAATTTTCCATAGGGTTTTGTTTTTGAATTGTTTTCCGTTATCAGTGATGAGACGATGAGGAACACCAAAGCAACAAATGATGTGATGGTTGATGAATTCACATATTTTCTCATATTTTGTAGAAATAAGATGGATGGATTCTACCCATTTAGTGTAGTATTGAGTAGTGGTAATAATTCATTGATTAATTTGTGAAAAATGAGGATTAATCTCTCCGAAAAGATCTAAACCCAATTGAGAGAAAGGCCAACGGTCTCATGCGACCTGTAAGGCATGACTAGGTGTGTGATGGAGATTAGCATGTTTCTTTGGAACTTCACATAATGTTTGACATAATCACAACATTCAAAGTTTAAGATAGGACAATAATATCCCGAGGTAGATAATACGTTTAGCAACATCTAAACCACTTAAATGACCTCCACAAATTCCGTCGTGAACTTCCTTGATGGTATAGGGAATTTTAGAACTTGTAAGGCATCACAAGAGGATACCATCAAATCCTCATTTATAAATAAGACCACCCATGATGACAAAGCGAGAGACACTTTTTAGAAAGGCTCATTGTCCATTGCGAGTAATATCCGGAGGTAGAATTGAAAAGGAAAGGTAGTCATCAGATTGCTTATACCAAAGTTCATGTGGGTCAGTTTCAATGGTTCTAACAAGGTTGATATCTCAAAATAGATAGGAAGGTGATTTCAGCCTTTGTAATGTGACAAATATTCTTGATTCGGAGGGAGAAGTGGGTATTTGAGAAGCAAGACATGTCAAGGTGTATGAAAAATTATTTTTGGAATGTGGGGTGGTTTGAAGTTCATAATAGTCAAAGGTAGTCAAAAGCGTGTGTACAAGATGCTTATACTATTGAAGTATCTCATTACGACAACTTTGGTATATACCATTAACTTGGTTTACAACCATTTGGGAATCTCGAGAGATATTAATTAACTTAATGTTTAAGGCAATGGTGGTTTCGAGGCCTAATATCGAGTGATTCATATTCGGCAATATTGTTAGTACAATAAAATATAGTTTGAAAATAATAGCATATGCTCACCGTTAAGAGGAATGAGGATAACTCAACACCACCCCCACACTAACATCTAGAACCATCAAAGAATAGGGTCATTTGGTAAATGGTATCGTCCAAAGAGAGGGTAGTAATGGATTCATCCAGGAAGTCGAAGTTAGAGGATTGATTACTAGAGAGAGGTGCGTCTACAAGTTGGTCAGTGATAGTTTGTCCTTTGACATATTTTTGATGGATGAATTCGAGTTCTAGGTCTATAAGAAGCATAAGCCAATGTGTAACTCGTTGATGTTGGTAAGGCTTGGCGTACATGTAATGTAAGGGGTCAGTATTAGTGACGACAAATGTTTTGTGGTTGAGTAGGTAATGTCAAAGCTTAGTGGCGATAAAAACTAAGGCTAAGAATATTTTTCATCATGGGTGTGTCTAGTTTTGTAGTCTAGAAGCATACGACTTATATAGTAAACCGCTTGTTCACTATGTTGCTTGTCATGATGAGCGAGCATGGAACCCAAGGAATGATAAGTGGCAGAAATGTAAAGGTAAATTGATTGGTCATACTTAGGAGGAATGAGAATAGGTGGTTAGAGGAGGTATTTTTTTAAGGCTTCAAAGGATTTGTGGTATTCATCATCCCATTTAAAGGAGACATCCTTTTTGAGGAGATGATGAAATGAGTGGCAGCAGTGGGAAATTTGAGAAACAAAGCAACAAATGGATTGCAAATTTCCTTGAAAACTACAAAGTTGATGATGGTTAGTAGGTGGAGGAATTTCGAGAATATCCTTTATTTTAGTTGGGTAAACTTCTATGCCACATAAAGAATTGATAAAACCAAGGATCTTGTCGGAAATAATAATGAAGAAACACTTCTTAGGTTGAATTCAAACACATTACTTGATGAGATTGTCAAAGAAGACCTTAAGGATTGTAAGGTGGTTGGCCCAACGTTTATATTTAAGAGAGATCATCAACATAATCTTCCAATATGTGATGCATGATGTCATGAAAGATATAAGTCATAACCCACTGATATGTAGCACCAACATTTTTAAGGCCAAAGGGCATGACTCGATAGAAGAAGGTTCCCAAGGAGTGATGAAGGTAGTTTTGTTTTGATCTTGGGGTGAGTAATATTTGGTTATAACCTAAGAAACCATCCATGAGTGATAGCATCTCATGGCGGTGGTGAGATCAACTAGTTGGTCAATACTAGGTAGAGGAAAGTTGTCTTTAGGGAAAGATAAGTTAAGGTCATGGAAATATGTGTAAATGTAGAGTCCCCTGTCACTTTTGTGATAGGAATGATGTTAGAGATCCATTGGGGATAATCAATGGGTAGGATGAAGGAAACCAAGAGAAGGCATTGAATTTATTCTTTGACAAGAAGGGAAATGTGAGGATGCATTTTCTACAGACTTCTATTTTATGGGTTTGGACTCAATAATAGTTATGATATTGTGGACCACAATGTTTGGGTCAATACTGGGCATATCAATGTAGGACCAAGTAAAAGCATTACTATGATCTCGGAGGAATGAGGTAAAATATTCCTACTCAATAACATCGAAAGATTGGCCTATCTTTAAAATGTGTGGGTCATCCTAAGTGTTAATATTGATTTCAATGGTCGATTCATTTGTTTAACATGGTTTGTGTCTCAGAAGGTAATGACTGGTGAATATAAGAATCTTCCAAACCAATGTAGGTGAGAATAGACTCATCATCCTAACATTGAACAACGTTAATAAGAGTTATATCATCATTGATCATGTCAAGATACAGGAAGGGAAAATGAGAGGGAGCCTCATCATCTCATTGATAATTCATAGGTCCTAGGGAGATGGTGTTCGAAAAAAAAATGTTAGGAGGAATGGATTTTGGATCCATAGAATCCATAGGTGAAGGGGGTGAATTTGGTAGATGGTGTGAAGAAGGTTTTTCATCCTCAATGAGTTCGATGGGACTTCTTGGAAGATGGTTGTAAATCCAATACCACTATGGTCTTTGTGTTTACGAGTGGTACATGGGATGATAGTATGGCAGCCATGTTCATAAAACCCAAATCCAAAGCTTTCCATGCACAACGGTGAAGGAAAGTGTGGGTGAAGCGGTGGTTGGTGAGAGATTGGAGGTCAGATGAAAATGGTCATGTTTGGGAAGGTGGTTCGAGAAAGTAGGTAGAAGTATAATTCCCCATATGTTAAGTTGGTATGAAGGTGGGGAGGACCATAAGGGAAAACCTTTCCTATGTGGTGATCATAGCGAGGATGTTGGCGAAGGTTACCATACTCTTGAGGAGTAAGGAATGTGTCGATGTTGTATAGGTGATACTCCCCTAGAGTGAGACATTGAAAAACACCTTCTAAGGGATTGGTAGTTGGTATATGGGTAGTGGGAATAGATTAATCACAGGACATTATGAAGAAGAAGCACTAGCTAGTTGAGAAGTCTATGGGTTAGTGGATGGGTCGGCTATAGAGGCTACGATAGGAGTGGGAATAAAGGAGTTAGGTGTAAGAGAGGTAGTGACAACATTGGTGGATGGGGTTGTGGGTGAAGGAGAATTGACAATGGTGGTAAATGTCTTAGCTGGTACAAGGACATCATTAGGTTGGTACAACATGTTACAGAGTTTTGAATGGTGACAGGTCAGCTAGAATGGTATAGTTATGTCCTTCATGTTCAAATTTTACATAGTAATGTAAGGTTGAAGGGACACAACCCATGACATGTATCCAAGGTAGACCAAGCAATAGGCTATACTGGGATCCCCCCTCTAATACATAGAACAATTCCAAAATAGTACAGGGGCCCACACAAATGTGGAGAATGATGGTGCTAAGGGTGGAAGTGATGACATCATTGAATGAATGCAACATAACTGGGTTATTATGCATGCAATTGGCATGGATGCACATTTGGTTGTACACATGGGAGGAGATGATGTTAATGTTAGCACCTCCATCAATCATAATGTTTCGAATGTGTATATTATCAATGTAAATAGAAATGAAAAGGGTGAGATCAAGATCATCTGATTGGAGAGGTGCAATCTTGTTGTCAGAGAAACTAAGGGAAGATACTTTGTGAGTAGTGGCAGGTGTAGAGAAAGGGGATGAATTGGTGAGAGAAACCACATGGTGAGGGTTGATAATGGAGGCCATGGGTATAGGGCCATTAGATAAAACCTTAATGGATTGTAGAACCTCCATGAGGGTGCGTCGATGGGATTCAGAAGTTTGGACAAGGTCATACAAATACATTTTTAGAGGAGATTGGTGTAATTTTTTTATCATTGTATGATGGGTGACCCCATCAAAAATAGGGTATGTGGGTCCCTGAATGGTAATTCTTGGTGTGGGTGCGAGATGGTATATTGGGCACAGGATTGGCGGATGGGCTGGTTGCTTTCTCCTTTCCTTTGTCTTTTTAGGTGCGAGTGGCAATGTTAACCATATTGATATGGGGTGAAGGAGTAGGTGAATCGTGATATGTGTAGTGACAGGATGGACAATAGAATGAAGAAAAATGTTTTTGTGATAGAATTTGGACGCACTGACATTTTGGTGGGGTTTTGGCTAGCTCTCTTATGCGGACCATGTTGATCTTGAATTTTGGAGGAGGATAAATGGGTTGTGGAGGTGGTGATGAATGTCACTTTGAATAGGTAGTGGAAAGGATGTTTGGTGATAAGTGGGGGTGGAACTAAGTCCTCGTTTAGAAGATCATCATCGTCAAAGTTTTGTTCAGGAGGAAAAAGTTTGAGAAGAACGGTTTTTAGATCCTTACAATTTTCTACATCATGTCCTAGCACACGATGGTAGGTGTAAATTTTAGTATCATCAAACCCTTTTGGTTTGGGTTTGAGTGGGTCGTAAGGTCTAAGGGGTGGAAATGTGATGATGAAGGTCTCTAAAAGGTTAGCTAGAATGTTGGCGTAAGACCCTGCCAATGGATCACAATGTGAGGTGAGTGTGGGTCTAGATTGAAGTGTGGGTGATTATGATGTGTGAGGTGCTACATGAGGTGGAATTGGAGGTGGGATAGGTTTGACCACTGGTTTGGTAGGTGGTACTATTTTAGGCTTGGGTTGTACCTTCTTGGGTAAAGGCATAGTAGATGAACTAGTGATAGAAGGTGTTGTAGGCTTAACTACCTCTTTGGGGGGTAGTGGGTTTTTCAACTTTGGTTGCACCTTCCTAGGTAAAGGTGAGGAAGGAGTACATGATGTGGAAGGGAAGGAAGATGGTGGAAGAGGATGAGTTAGCCAAGGTGATAAAGGAGGCATGGTGAAGGTTGCTTTAGCAGAGGCAAGGTGGAAGGTATGGGTTGAAGAGAAGGAAATCTCATAGGTACTGATGAGGTTATTGTAGGTGGTGGGGGTATAGGTGGTAAGAAAGATACGGATAATGGCAAAGGTGTACACCTTGTGTAGGTAAGGTGGGTGTAATAAAATATCATGATGAAGAGGGCTATTGTGCTTTTGGTTTTCCTTGGATAGGAGGTTGCTTGGCCAAGGTCGATGGGTGAGGTCCTAGGATGGAGGGAAGTGGTGAAGGTGACAGAGGAGTAGTGGGTGAAACTGGTGTATGTGGCCTAGAAGGTTGGGTCTTCCTTTTAGGTGGAGGAATATTTTTATGGGTTTGTGAAGATGTGGCTAAGTCCAATTTGATAGGAGGGTGGACTAGGCTTGATGTGGCATGACACCCAATGTGGTGATGGCTCTGGATGCGGGGAAGGTGTAGATACAAGTAGGTTCTTAGGCATAGGAATAGGTTTGGTTGTTGGTAAAGGTTTGGATTTAGGTGAGGGTGATGAAGAAGAGTCCATTTCAACAGGCATGGTCATGGTTGATTTGGTCATCTGAAATACCTTTGGATAAATCATGGATGTATCAAGTAGGTGATATTTGCATTTGGGTTGAAAAGGGTAGCTAGAGACGTCCCCAAAGCATGGAATTATCAATGTAATCCAAGGTTGGACAGGCATGAAAATGGCACTATTGTAAGAGGAGATGACATTGGTTTAGTAGCAATCCTTATAAAAAAAAATTGTGAGACAGGGAAATGGTTAGCTTCAGACTCTATAGGTAAGAGAGTCGAGAGTAGATCATTAGGGTCCTGGAAGGCTAATGGAGAATTTTCATCAACAGGCAGTGACACTTCTAAAGGATCCCCTATGGGTAGGGGAGATGGTAGGTGGGATGAGGTAGGTTCCTCTTTTGGTGGATAGGAAGGTGAGCGTGACTCTCCCATGGGTAGGAGATTTAACACTAGAGGTTTATTTGTTAGGTTGCGATGTGGGTGGTGAAATGATATCGGAAGGTATTGTGGTCTCCTCTGTGGGTGACATGGGAGATGAAGGGGACTACTCTATGGGTGAAGGATTAAATAAAATAAGATCCTCCGTGGGTAAAGGAGATCATGCTAGAATCTCCTCGATGGAGGGGATAAGATGAAATTGAGGAAGGTCCGGTATGGTGTCAAACATAGCATGGACCTCATAGACATTACTGTCATTAGTTGAAGGTTCACCAGTTTTGTTAGATGATGGGTGTGATTAGGAAATGGATTCTTGAAGATATGTAAATTCTAATTAAACGGTGCATTTGGGTTGTCTAAGAGAAGATCTCCGTTGTCTAACATTTCCTAGACGATGTTTTTGAAGGCAATATAATTACCATCGCTATGGCCTTTTACGTGATGATAGTTACAATAGTTGTGTTCGTTATACCATGTAGGCATAGGACAAGTAGGGTCAAAACTAGTATATGGTTTGAAGGGTGGTAGAGTAATTTCTTTCCTTTAAGAATTTTTTCTAATTCTGAAGAATAAGGCTCCCGATTGGAGTGTAATTTTATTACTCTTGCCTGAATTGGAAAGATTGAATGAGAGAAAGGTTGGAAGAAGATTTGATAATTGGATGGGTGAGATGGGCCAGCTTTTAAAACTACCACGTTGGCAGATCCTTTTGCTTTGGAATAGTTGTTTTGTGGTTTTGAAGAGGAAGAAGCATCATTGGATTTGAATGTAGCATTTTTGTTATGCAATTGAATTTTCTTCTCTTCTATGGCATGGATTTCAAGCTTTCTAGCCATGGTGAACACTTCATCAAAGGTACTTGAAGGTTTGGACTTGGAGATTTGGTGAGATGTTCCTAGCACAAGCCCTGAGTGAATAACTCTATAAGCTCAATTTGAGGTAGCTATAATGTAAGCTAGTTGATGAGGCTCCGCCAATGAGCGAAAAAATGTGATAGACTCATCGTTGTATTGTCATGTTGAGTACAAGTTCGGTCATGGTGACCTTCTTGATGATATTGATTGAAAAATGGTCAAGAAGGCTTGATCCACTTGGTTAAATGAGTAAATGGAATATCGAGGTAAACCACTATACCAATCAACGCAGGTCATGTCAATGACATAGGGAATGTCCTGATAGAGAGTGTCATCATGAGTGATTAAATAACACCATGTTTGAAAGACCGCAAGTGTTGTTGTGGGTCCTCTTTGTTGTTGAACCAATTGAATTTGGGCATTTCCCAATGCATAGGATATGGACGAATGGGAATAGATGGATGAATGGGCTCATTGCAGATTTCATCATATGTTAAAGAGTTAAAGAGCTAGAAACTAATGCTTCCAATGTTTGCATCTTTTCCATCATCATTTTAATAAGGTCGTTGGTAGGTTGTGATGACTGGGCACCCCTTCAGTATAAGGGGGTTGATGATGAATGTATGATGTGGATGGCATTCCAGTATATGGTGGTGTCGAGTATGAGAACTACGTGGGGGGAATAGATGTAGGTGGAAAATATCCCAAATAGGTGATAGATGAGATAGGTGGTTGTTGGTGATATGTGTAAGTAGGTGGGGTGGATGTAGTGATCCTTGTAGTGATTGGAGGTAAATATTGCGGGATGGAGAGGATGATGTTTTGAATGGAGTATGGGTTTACCGACACCATGGATGGCTGCAATGCAATAGGTATATATGAGGTGGTAGGTGCAGATGGGGCTATGATCAAGGTGGTTGATGAAGGAATAGTTGACACCATGAGAAACGATGTCAAAAGTGTGACCGATGTTGTAGGTGTTGCATAGATATTGATGACATGGGGTCAAGTTGGGATACTACGGTGGTAAGGTGGAAGAAGGTAACACCGAGCTAGTGGTAGCTAATGAAAGAAGGGGCGATGGAAGGAGGAATGGACATAGGCATGTCATATACCAATTGTCCTGATGAATCACAAGTAGATGAATGGGAAAGATAATGTTGTAAAAGCGGGGTTTGTGGGGTTGTTGCAAACTCCTCATCACAGATTGATGATAATGGTTTGAGTAGGATCCATAGGTGACAAGATGGAAGGTGGTGATGGGATAGGTAGGAGCAGTTGAAGGCTTGCGTGGAATATAAGGGCATTGGCTTGACTATGAGTCAAAACCATGTGATTTGGTGTAGGCTTGGAAATTTGTTCTCTGTAAATGACAAAAAAAAAAAAGAGAAAAATAGTTCCGGGAGGTAAAAATAGGTCATTTTTATTAAAAATTAAAACACAGGAACCGATGGTGGTTGGTTCAACCAATGACGGTGATAGGGTGACCGATGCTGGTTAGGTTAACCGATAGTGGTTATTGTAGGAAATCAAAAGTTTTGCAAATGGGGAAATAACTAATGAAAATGAGACAAAATTGGATCGAAAGTGATTTAAAAGATCCAGGGGTATGATGATATGTCTGAGGAACTTTAGAAAGAACAAAAAATGTGGTGAGTGTTATTTTGGTAAAATGACCAAAAAAGTAGATAACCGACAACGGATGGGTAAATCGATGATGATCAGAGTAAACCAATGTGGTTTTGGACAGTTATCTCCTGTGAAATTTGAAAAGATGGAGAAAGTTGATTTTTGTTACTTAGATCAAATAAACTATCAACCCAAAAACCTGAGTATGATAGTGATGGACCCTAACACACCCAAAAAAATTGAAATACACTAAATATAATTTTGGGGTGTGAAAGGAAGAAGAGAATGGAGAATGCATCCTCACAAATCAAAACACAAATCAAGCAAAACTTAATAAACATGAAATCCTATGGGTGAATTTTATGTTTTAGCTTATGCTATTTAAGACTGACTCATGAACAGAATAGATTTTTTTGTTTGATAGAAGGTTTCCTATGAAAATCCAAGATCTAAGGGTGGTTTTAGGTAATGTTTTGTGGGGGCGGTCCTTTCTCTGAGATAATGACTAGACAGAGAAACCAATTGGGCACCCACTATCAATCCTCTGATCGTGTGATCATTGACAACTTCTTCTAGGTAGGGGATGTTTAAGAAGATGTGTAAATTATGTAAGTGGTTTGGTATAGAGAGAGTGTGTGCAAGTGAACTATGATTAAATTAGTCAACCATCAGTTGGGCATGACTTCCAACGTATAGGTTTCCCTCAATTTTAATGTGAGCTAAAATGTAAACATAGAAGTATGAAATGAAAGTATTTTAAAACTCAAATCGAAATGTTATATTTGATGTAAGTAAAGATTGAATAGGAAATAATATGAATTTCACTAATGCAAATGCATGAAAAGAAAGAAATATTCTTTTTAGTCCCGAAATACAAATTTCACTGAGACAAGTAGAAGAGAAGAGAATATTCCTAGGGAGAGAATTTAATGTTAACTTCCTTTTGAAAAGAAACAACATACAATGGTTCCTTAAGAATGAATAAATGCAAGGAACCCCAGATGGGTCCCACCAGGTGTGCCAAAATGTTTCACTAGATTCTTAGCAAATTAATGAAACAAGATAAGGGTAATAGGCCAAGGAGGAATACCTATTTGTGTTTTGGTTGAAGGTTGTGCACACATTTTGATTTCCTAATCCAAGTTGATTGCGAGAGCTACCTTTTGGCTAGGAGGAACTACCTGTGAATGCAAAACAATACCACCAAATAGAGTTAAACAAAACAATGAGTGGACTACCTAGCAGAAGCTAGATCCGGGAAGCATGATGCTTCCTAAATAGGCTATCAATCCACTTCTATATAACAATATTAATGCTAGTTAAATCATACATGAAGTAAATATCCTATTGGAATTGAAACAATTTAGGTATCTCATACAAAACAATAAGAAAGGTCGTTCAAAAGGTTGTTTAAGGTCAAAACGAGAGGGTTGATCGGTTGGTGTTGAGTTGTAGGTCTAGTATAGGCTCTAGGTAAGGTCTGGTAAGGATTAAAAATGGTTATGGGCTATTGGGAAGTGGGTATTAGCTCGTTGGTTTGAGCTATATTGATAACATAGTAACGAGACGTCGCCTATATTGACCGCCGTCTTTGGTTAGGAGAGTGATCGACATCGGTTGGTTAATCGGCGTCGATAGGGGAAATTATCAAAAAATTCTAGAATTGGTTTTTAGACTCCTTGTGATTACACAGAGGTTGGAAATGGTGAGGGTGAGGTCATAAAATGATTATGAAGACTTAGAGATGATCAGGAGAGGGTGAAAATGGGTGGAAATTTTGGGTATGATCAGGTGATGGGTTGATGGAAGGGAGGAAGTATATGGGTGTGGAGAGAAATAAACTAGAGAGATGAATAAACAAATCTACACAAAGAAACTAGAGATTCAATGAGGAGATGTTGAATACTTACTAGAAAATAGATTGGAGGATGTAGGTGATGAAGATGGTGACAATAGAGATCTAGAGAGAAGATTTGTTGTATTCGTGTCACGGAAGTTTAGACCTCTGTGCCTCTTTGTTGTGAATCTGATCGTGAAGAGGATGATGAATGGTGATTGATGTTGGTATTGCTCCCGTGTTTATTTTTTTCTTGAGTGCTAAATAAATTTGAGTGCTCCAAGTCTCTAAAATAAATGAGATCCCAAATTAATTGACCAACCTAGGAAAAGGCTTTTAGAAAAGTATTTAACCTAATCAGCAACATTTAGGTGACCGGCATCGGTTGAGATATAATCGACATTGTCAAGGTGAGAATATCTAGGTTCAAAAATATCCAAATTGTTGTTAATTTTGGCATGATCTCCACCTTCCGTCGAGTCTCGAGTGATATATCATAGGAAGATAAGTAGGAGTCATGTTAGGTTTGATAGGAGTTAATCATAAGTCCTAGTTATTTAAGATAGGTTTAGTCCTTTTAGGTCATTTGAGGTTTATCATGAGGAGTTAAGTCTGAGGATATTAGATTAAGTCCTAAGATAATTAATTTAATTAATAGGTTTATGAATGGGTAGGATATGGTTAATTTAATTAATGAGGTTTAAAGGGGAGTTGAGTGATTGTGGTGTCTACACTTAGTTAATGAGTTTAAAGGCTAATTAATTGGAGTTTAAAATGTTTAGATAGATAACCTCATGAGGGAAAATATTGTTAATTGTTGTGAGAAGTAAGAATTAAACTAACTTAGGAAATATTGGCCTAGTTGATATTTTAATTAAGGTGAATTAATGGAAACCCTAGAAAGGAATTTATCCCAAAGTGGTCTTAGTGTAAAGTAATAATGTTAATTATTAATTTAATATTCAAAAACTTTACAAATGTGTGAAATTTATTAAACAATAAATAATTAAACATAGGTTATAGTATCATGTGTTGCAAACCCTTTTAAACAAGAAAATATATATAATTAAGTATTGAGTTTTGTCTTGGGTTTTGTGCGTCAAAAAATGTGGGTGTTACAAAATCTTTTTGAAACCAAAAATTTCTAAAATAACCCATACAAATAGCCGAGTTATACAACGAGGAAATTAAACCACTTAAAAAGGATAATCTAATTAAATTTTGTGGTAAATAATTTCTTATATTCATGTGTTTTTCATAAATGATTTTATTCATTAGCGCGCATATTATTATTGAGAGCATTTTGTGGAATTTCATTAAATGATGAAAGAAAATTTCCCATTTTTATATTAGCTTTGAATTTGAATAATGATGTCATTTGTAAGGAAGAGTGAGGGACAAGTTTATCATACTCAAATTTTACTTGTCACATTTAAGATGACAAATTCCATTTTGATTTTAAACCGTAGTATGTAGGTTCGGTGGGCATGTTTAGAATGTCTATTTTTGGAAACTTACATTTCAATATATCTATTGTTGATTTTATTGTGAAAAATTATGGGAACCATTTATATTGTAATTAATATACAAACTTATTGTATCCACGAGTTATTTTCACATATATGATGTCTTGTAACTTGGCCATTTATTTGCGGCTATCCTAAGTGGTTATGATTAGGGTGTACATTAATTGCACTAAAAAATTGGTTTGTAGATTATGCATATTGATATTTTGAAGTGGATAGCAGTTTCACCATTTTTGGTATGTAGACAATTTGCTTCTATCCTATTTGTAGTTTAGAATATTGGGATAGATATTTCATTAACAAATTCACATGATTCAATTCGACTCTTGTCTATTTTTGGCATATGTTAGTCTAACCATTCTTGATTGTGTTTGTGATATTTGCATTGATTGACAATTTCAGAGGGAAAATGGACACTATCATATTTTTTGGCATGTATTTTTCTTTATATACTTATATACTCTATTGGAATTGTGTTTATAGTGATTGGCCATATCACAAAGTATCAACTTGACTTGTGATTGCCTCTTTTGTTGAAAAATTGTTTATTTTTAGACCGGGTCGTTTTTTTTTTTGTGATGAAAATTACAATCATAATGGGATAACGGATTAATGGGTTCACATCTATTTATAAAGATTGGTAGAATCACATAGTATCAATGGACGATTGCCTATTTCATTCAACAATAGCCTATTTTTAACTAAGCAATTTATTTTATAAGCTTATCATCAATCAGAGTGATATTACCCACAATTCTATTTTGATGGATCTTGTAACATTTGTGGGTGGTATTTTGTTTGGAACAAAATCTTCTCTCGTGGGGAGGTGTGATCCAGAGATCAATCCAATGTGTATATTTACCCTAAATCTCCCAATATCATTATGATACACTAGAAGACTCGAGATGTTTCCATATTCTATTTGAATAGAAAAAAATACTCCATTGGAGAAAGTTACCATCCATAGAAGTTTCCAAATAGAGGATTATAAGTATGGGAATCTAACTAATCAGGATGTGACATGTGGAAAAGTGAAATTGAGACAAAAAAAGAAAAAAAAACTTTTTTTGTGACTCTACAGTCTTTAACATTCGTTTTGAGACGTTTGGGACCCGATATTTATTGGTCGACCGCCCTCATCCATGGTCGACACACTCTTTTATTGGAGGGTGCCTTTGCTATCATTACTTCATTTCATTATTTCCACATTATTGTATATATTTTCCTCTTAGTGTATTTGCAAGGTGCATGTGGGATATGTTGCATGGTATTGTAATTATGTGATGCATTGTATGGGGACTGAGTAGCTAGAACAACTCGTCAATCTCCTATTATTGCAAGCTTAGATGATTTTCAGCTCAATCACCCCCTCCTCACCAACTCTCCCACATTAGTTGGCCCTAAATCCTCATCCAACCATCTAAACATAGCTCAACCATCCATACTTATCCATCGTCGAGCCTATATTTACACCAACCGACATCCACTTGCAAAAACCAGCTAGCCAACAATCGATCTATAGATAGCTCACCCATGCAAAACATAGCCCAACCTATCCACTTCGTGACTCAACATTCCCACCGCCACCTACGTGCCCTTCAAATGCATCCCGTAGCCACATCACCCCACCGGTCACACCATATTTAAACATACAACCCGCCAACCTCTAGAACAATGTGGGATCATTCTCCACATGGAAAAATAAGAGGTGGATGTAGTTAGTGGGGCTCAACCCCTAACCAACTAGATGCAAAAATAGTCCTTACCACTAGATTACAAGCGCCGAAAGTTTATAAAGAAAGGTATTTAGTATTTGAAATGGCTCACCCAATGACCTGTGTAAATGTTGGTAAGTAGGCGTTTTACAAATCGAGTTTTGAAGCACTTAGGAGAAAACCTATGTCTCTAAGTAAATTGGTAAAATTCTCATAATGCAAAGGTGGATTTTGTAATTTATTCATTTGTCCAATTTGGAGTACGTACGTTGTCATTTTAAATCCTTTTGTGTAGCTTTTGACGGAGAACTGAAGAGACATCGACTTGTGAATCCGGAACAAAAATGGAGAGAGAACACTTATTTTGTGTAGATCTCATGGGTTCTCATAGTCTTTTCATAGGTTTCAAAAGGTTCATTATTTATTTTGTAAGATTTTAATTATACTTACAAAATTAATGTTAATGGATCGGTTCGTATGAGCCGGGGGACATAGGAATTTATGAACCCTATAAAAATTACGGTGTTGTGTGTTTTCCGATTTTGCATTCATTTTATCGATATTTACATATTTCTAGTTCAGATTTTAATTTTGGATGCAAATTTAATCAATTGACAAAATTATGGGAAATCGATTAAATAGGGTAAAATGGAAATCTAAGTGATTCAAATGTATAAATGATATGTATGATTAAATGCAATTGTAATTCAGTTTTTTAAACACATTTTGATAATATTTGAATCATATTTTTAATCAATTCAAATTGAATAAAAATTGCTAACTAATAATTTTTAAAAGATCCTTGTAATCATTAAACAAATAGAGGATTTTTATTAATTTACGGATAATTAAGTTACCTTAACATCCCAATTCAATTCACCCTAACGTCAAGCTAATGTCACTTATGGATGATTTTACAGAGGGAATTAGGGTGAATTGATTTAAATGTTAAGGTGTCTTTAGTATGAATTTGTTATTTATGTCATTTAAATTCACGGTTAAGTCGTTAAGTCATTTTCGTGACTTTAAATCCAACTTAATATTACCTTGCTAGAATTCAAAAAATCCATATTTAAAAACTTAAATATGACTTAATAGAGACTTAAATTATGACCTATTTCAATCTAAATGTTGTAGTGTGAATAAATTAGATAATGTGATTATAATTGTAACATTTCTTTAATGTAGTTATTTTTATCAATTAAATTATTAAATATATTTTCTTAAAACTTAATAGTACAAATGTTTGAACTATAAAAATTAATAATATTAAATATGAATGGTGTTCTACCCCATATTTTCACAAAGGGAATGAGTCATAAAAGATTTAAAAAAATCCTAGGTGACATCTAGTAGAAAAATAAATGGAGCTATGTAGACCTATAGACATTTGGTTTGATTATGTCAATACCATCTACTTCTTATATTATGACTATCTGAGCTAGCGGTCATTATCCATAAATATTTTGGTCCACATTTCATATCATTTTTATGGCATGTAAATGCATCTCCAAATAAACAATAGTTATATATGCATTATACAATCTTCTACATGTGAACTTTCCACCCACACATGGGATATAAGTTTCAACTCTACTATATATCTAGTTTAGAATTTTTATGGTAAACAGAGAACTTAGCATAAGTTGCATCCATTTTGCATCATGTTTTTCATTTTTTCTATGTCAGAATATTTTACACTAATGTTGTTTTGACATGTAATGACGTTAGCCTTGAAATCCAAATATTATGTTCTTAGGAATCATTTCTAAAATACATGGGAAACGTACCCATTTATCATGTTTTATCTATCTAAAAACAAATCCAAAAACGGATTCAAAGCTAGCAACTTTTATTTGTGAAAAGGAATATTCCATGTGATGGAAGGATCAATAAAAGAAGATCATCATTAGAGAGTAGAAGGAGCTCGGATGAGCAAAAGAAGCATGCTCCATTAGAGGACCACCTTGACATGTTCCATTAGAGGACCACCTTGACTTGGTGACCGATCTATTACTTAGAAAGGCATGGTGGTGGGAAATACAACTATATATAGAGATGCTCGGGTAGAAAAAAATAGATATAGAGAGAATGAAAGGTGAAGCTCTGTAGGAATGATAAGAAGGTTCCAAAGAGTTGAGGTTCTCATTTAGAGGACTGTATGGAGTAATATCTTGTCTAGAGGGATGGGTCTGTGAAAATATTTATGTAATATGGGAGCATAGTTAGGGTTTTGATGCATAAGTCTGATCTGCATTGTTACATTGTCTGTCATGGCTTGGTGAATGTAATATGGTTATTGAACTTTGACTAATATGAATATAAGATTTGTTCTAAGTATATATTGTTCATAGGTGTGAATCCTAGTATATTTCCTTTTGGTATGGATCAGATATGTTATTCATATAATGTTTCTCTAGTTATCTTAATGGGTATATTAATATAATACCTCATCTTAAGCTCTCTAGAATGAATGCATGGTTCTTTACCTCTTGCATCTAAGTTTTGTCATTGATCAATGTATTCTCACAAGACTCACATAAAGGAGGGCTCGGCACCCGCACGTGCCTCGGGTGAGTGCCAGCGCCCGTTGGGTGATAGGCTGACACGCATGGGATTAGACTGTTGTTCTAAGGGTATAAAAATGACTACATCTTGGTTCCATTTCGGGACCTCTTTTTGAAGTTGTTGTGAGAAATGGATACATCTACATCTTGGTTCCATTGATGTGTGATGACTGAGCGCTTGACCTTGGAGAGTGTTGAAGCATGGTTTAGGAGCACGGAGGATGAGTTTTCTCAAAGATTCAGTGTTGGACCTGAGTTTGATGCACATAGATGGGTAGAAGAGCACCTGTACCATGAGTTGTATGAAACTTTCTTTTGTTGCTTTCTAGTAGAATTGTATGAATGGCTTTCAGCATATGCATCCAGATCGAGATAGTACTATAGATCACGTGTGTGGACCCAAGATGATTACCAAGAAGCTGTAGGATGTGGATCTAACTTGGACATGTGTTGTTGATCACTGGTGGAAAGGAGTGTTGACTAGTTATACTCTAGAATATGCCATTTCTACGTATTCTTGTCCAGAGGTTGTTGAATTTGAGTTCCTAAGGAACCCAGAGGATCATTTTTACATGTTGTCCCTTTGGCTATGAAGATCTTGATCATTACCCTAAGTTTAGAGGCATTTCCTATGGCTGGCTAAGCTTCTCTAAGAGTGTTGGGTGAGGAAGCTAGGGTGGAGGAAGATGGTGGACATTATGGCTGAAAAGGAGAGGGAAGAGAGATGACTCAAGTATAGTGAAGCTCATGAAAGGGAGATGGCTAGACAATGTGAGGTTGTAAGTGTGATGGATCTATGGAGGTAGACATTGTGGGAAGGAGTTGAGGTTCACGCAGAGGATGTGGAACTTGAGAAGATTTATGTCTTTACCCCATCTTGGAAAAAGTGTGGGAGAGAGAAGCCCCTTTGACTTTCGATGAGATTTGTCACATGGAGAAAGGAGAGCCATTTGGTGCATCGAACCCACCTAGTGACCAACCCCTGTGCACTTGGTTTTCTAGATCAAGGGATAAGTATTGTTAATCCGGTTGGTATCGGTGGAAGTAACGATCTATGCCTAGGAGATATAATTTCTCATTTGGGACATCTATGGTTACACAAACCATTCCCTATTTGGAGGAATTTTTGGACAAGGTAAAAATACACAAAGTTTGGGTATCACGTATCTAGGAGTGGTGTGGGACACACTGGTGGTAAAGGGGAAATATCACAAACCATCATCACATGCAATTTAGTGGGATGTTGGGGACACTAGGCGTGACCACTTAGGCCATTTTCTAGCTACAGGAGGTGGATCTGGTGGTGTAGGGGCTGGAGGACTGGTGGACCTAGTGGATCTGGAGGATGCGGTGGGTTAGGGGAGGGATAGACCTAGTGGGTCTAGTGGATCTAGTGGCGAGAGAAACACGGAGGACCAAGGTTTTGGGTTAGGTGGAAAAGGGCCTCAACCACCCCCACAAGTATTTTTGAGATGTCTTTACACCTACCAGACTACAGAGGTATTGAGGATGTTGTAGAGCATGTGCACAAGTGTGAATTATATGGTGCGTGAAGGGGATCACTACCTAGAGTGAAAAGGCAAGTCAGTTTGTAACAACATTGCAAGGGGCATGCATAGCTAGTACCATAAGTATGACCCCCACTAGATGGTCATGGATTACACTGTGTTGAAAAATGCCTTCCTAGTAGAGTTCCATATCCCTGAGTTTGAAAAAAAGCATCAACGCTCTGAAGGAGATCCAGTAAGGAATGGAGAGAGTGTGTGAGAGTATGACACGCATGGTTCAAAACTCTCTTATCAAAACTATCCTATGACATACACCCCTCTCAAGCATGCTCAATGGTTTTTTTGGGGATTGATAACACCATTTAGAAGGAACTATCACACAAGACTTTCATGAGCCACGTGCGAGGCCTTGAAGCTGCCTTGTGTGTTGAGGCTATTGGGAGTGTTGATACTGGTGTGAGCCCTTTCTGGAGGCTCAAATTGCTGCAATGGCCAAGAAGTTGGAGAATTTATCTGTGAACTCAGTGCATGAGGTTTGTAGTGGTCTTTGGTGCATAGATTGTGAAGTGGAAGGGCATATGAAAGGATAGTTTCCCCCAGAAAGTGGTACATGCCATGATAGAGACTATGAAATCTACCATGGGGATCATGATGCAAGTAGGTGTCCCTACTACAATGTGTGATCCACAAGAATGTGTCTTTTTATTGCAATATTTGTACCTCTACTGACCCATGATACAAGGATTGTAGGTTGATTGACTAGATTCATGATGCCATTGATCTTGGTGTGTGCACAGACTAGCCTTGCAAGTAGTTCAAGGATGATGATCACCATTTATGAAGGGTGCGTAGATGGAGGAGCATGTGGAAGAGGTTTTTGTGGAGGATTTCATGGTCATAGTAACCATGGTGGAGGAAGAAGTGAGTTCCCATGTGGAACCTATTATAATTATGGATCGATAGAGCATTATAAATGTGAGTGTCTGACTCTGTTGCAATGCTCATGGTGTGGAAAAAAGCATAAGTATGAGGAGTGTCTGAGTTATTTGAACACATGAGCCAACAACAACACTGAAAGGATAAAGGTGTTGGGATGGTAAGCATAAAGAAGGTTAACCCATAGTGGATGCCAAGAGTGTGCATGAGTTAGGATTAGAACTCTACTAGTGACAATGCGAGCAGAGGTTGCAGTGTGCGTGCAAGGGAGATGCCAAGATAGAAACTAGTTGTTAGGGAAGAAGTGGTACATGGGAAGTATCTGGACCCTTCTCATTAGAAAGAGGTGTATCAAGAGACTATGGATGTGATTTGGGGATTACAAGGAGAGATCAGTGTCTAAAGGAGTAGTCAAGGTAGTTGGAGCAAAGGAAGAATGTTGAGGCTCGTAGAAGGATCTGGATGAGGTTAGGGAAGTGTGTAAAATGTTAAGGTAGGAGAATATCATTCCCTTGCTAGGAGAATGGTTACGGGAGAAGGTACCATGCGTTGGGAGAGAGCGTGAAAGGTAGGTCTACATGCCAACCTTCCTCCTCATAGCCTTGACTATGATAAAGAGATCACATTGAATGTAGTTGTTGATGGGTGGCTTTTGAGTAATATCCTCATTGATACTGGGAGTAGAGGTCAATGTTCTCACCTTAGATGCATGGCATCAAATGGGAAGGCCCACATTACAACCATCTTTGAATGTGTTGTATATGGAAAACAAGACAAAGGAAATGCCCATTGGAGTCTTGAAGGATGCGGTTATCACTATTTAAGGGCCAAGTTCACTAGGGACTTTGAAGTCTTGGCACTCTCAAGGTGGATAATTTTCTAGCATTACTTGGGTGCCCTTGGTGTTATAAAAATAATGTCGACCTATGGTTTAACAAGGGGTATATCAATTTTGAGAACAAAGAAGAAAGGGTGATCATCCCTTTAATAGATGGGAAGTCAATGCCCTATATTGAGCCCTTAGGAGAGGAATTCCTTGACAGAATCTATGTGTGCTCCATCAGAGACCCTGAAATAATTCATCCTATAGAAGGAGTTATCAATTTGAAGATGCTCATTCGATGAGTGATACAACTAGCATAGCATGTGATAATTGGGTGCATGAGACTTATGAGTTAATTGGGTGACAATTGAGAGGATCTGTAATAAGGGTGATGAAGGGTGCACTCATAGTCAAGTGCTGGGAAGGAAGAAGCTACCAAGTTACTCTGGAGGAGAAACCCTGATGATTTCTTATGAGAAATGGAGGCTTAGTGGAAAAATGAGGATGAAAGGAGAAGTATGCTCAAGTTATAACTTCTTGGGACTACAGCGCATTGGTGGGAAACACATCGTGAGAGTCTCTAGAGTGGTGTGAGGTAAGAGTCACATTTTCTATAAGGTTCTATAGAAGCAACATGCCCATTATTATCAAGACTACCATGGAAAAAACCCACCTCTTCCCATATCCAAGCATGTGAGAAGGCCTGGATGGAAGGCACATAAAGCTTTACCACCTTCATTATGGGTGCATAAGTTATATTCCACCTTACAAGGTTTGTGCGCGTGCATGGTATATTCACTCAGAGACATGCCATCAGACAGGGAATTGGTAGGAGTTAATGGTTGATCTCATTCAAGATTTTGAGTATTGAAGTACCAAGCCATTAGTGGATAAGGTGTTATAAGTTTCAAGTGCCTTACAATGGGAGATAGTGCTATGGTAGAAGATAGGTTACTAGATTTTTGGGTGAACCTAGTTTGGAGACACGTTTGATGAAGAAGAATTAGAAGAGATACAACTTGAGCACGTGCATTGAAAAGGAAAAAGGAAAGATGGTCTATGTAGTAGATGGTGAAGAAATGGAAAGTTTGGATGTTAACCATTCTGAAGGTACGTGAAGTCATAGATAGATTGATGAGTGAGTGTGCCTACCATGAGCCCTTGAAAACAAAGAAGGTTAACATTGGGACAGAGACAGAACCTAAGGAAGCTATCATTGGGGATTATTGGTGGAGAAAGAGGTTTCAAAAATCATTGATCTATTGTGTGAGTTTCAGGATCTATTCCGCGTGGGTACCATGAGCTCAAAGGCATTCACCATTCCTTGGGGGAGATGAGGATCAAGTTGAAGGAAGGTGCATGCTTGATTCGGAAGACCCTATCGGATGAATCGAACTTGCGCGTAAGAGTCAAGGAGGAGATAGACAAGATGATAACATCTGGTATCATTGAGGTTGTGGAAGAATCAGAATGGGTAAGCCCAATGGTTATAAGCATTAAGAAGGATGGGAGGATAAGGATTTGTGTTGATTACAGGGACTTGAATGTAGTATGTGTCATTGACCCTTTTCCAACCCCCTTCATTGAAGAAATTTTGGAAGGAGTAGTTGGGTGCGAGGTCTATTCCTTCACGGATGGATTCTCTAGGGTATCACCAAGTTAGGATTGCAAAGGAAGACCAAAGAAAGACAACTTTCACCATTGAGTGGGGAATTTTTGCATACATGGTCATGCCTTTTGGATTGAAGAATGTGCCTGTTGTGTTCTCGTGCATCGTGGTACAAGCATTTAGGACTTCATCCATAAGTTTCTTCAAGTCTACCTAGATGACTGGATGTGTGTATGGATTAGTGAAAGACCATTGTGACAATTTGAGGTTGATGTTTGAGAGATGTCGGTAGTTGAGGATATCCCTCAACATTAAGAAATGTGTCTTTTTACTACTCCATTTGGAACCCTGTTAGGACATATTATATGTAAGGAAGGCTTGTTAGTGGATCCCACCAAAGTTGTTGTTATTGTGGGATTGGGAGAGCCTACTAGTCAGAGCATGTGCATGGATTTCTTGGGCATATGGGGTACTACAAGGAAGTTCATCAAAGGATATGCCAAGATTTTGTGCCCTTGGAAGAATTTCTTAAGCACAAGAGTGCCTTTCATTGGGGGGAGAAGTAGTAGAAGGCATTTGACACTTTGAAGGATAGGCTTATTACTGCACCCATACTACATGTTTCCCTTCTTGGGATAAGCCTTTCCATGTGCATGTTGATGCCTCAGGAACAACCATTGGAGTAGTACTAGCACAACCTAGTGAGGGGATTGTTGATCATCCCTTGTGTTTTGCAAGTAGGAAGTTGACACCAGTAGAACAAAATTACACAACTACTGAGTGTGAGGCATTGTCAATGATCTACATGCATTGCATAAGTTTAGGTAGTATCTATTGGAAACACCTTTTATATTCTACAGATCACATGGCACTGAAGTACTTGGTAAAAAAGCCATTTTTGCAAGGTGCATATGTCGTTGGGTCTATTATTTCAAGAATTTGAGTTTTCGGTTGTTGTAAAACTAGGAAAAAGTAATTCAAGACCTGACCACTTATCAAGGATTGACTCGGGAGAGGACACGCAGAGTATTGAGGATACCATGCTAGATGCATGTAATTGTTTAGGTTGTGGCATGTGCCCCTCGGACTTAGAAGATATTGTGGTGTTCCTTAAAATAGGTGTGGTCGGATGGGATGAAGGATTTGGAGAGAAAATAGTTAGCAATATACGCATGCCACACCCTACATGTTGATTAGTGGAGATTTATACAAGTTAGGCCATGATGAGGTTTTACATCGATGTGCGTATTAGAACATGAGCATGTGGTGATTATGGAGGAAGCACATGGTGGGATTGCAGGAGGGCACTATGTAGGAAATGCAACCACGTGAAAGATTCTACTCATAGGGCTTTGGTGGGAAACCATCTACCAGGATTGTATTGAGTTTTGCAAGGCCTGTGACCATTGTCAAGTGCCTTGGAAAACTGGAAGGAGGGATGAAATTCCCTTGAGACCTATAGCCAGCACAAAGCCATTTGAAAAATGGGAAATTGACTTTGTAGGACCAATTTTTCACCACCACGTGAAGGACTGGTTTGTGGTATATCATTACTTGTATTGATTACTTGACAAGATGGGAGGAAGGCACCTACTAAAGGATTACTTTTGCAATGATAACAACTCTAGATTTTTATGGGAAAACATAATCAAGTAGGTATGGATGTCCTTTGAGCTTGACTAGTGATAGGGGTACACATTTTCTGAATGAAATGGTTAGGATTTTGTTAGCAGAATTTATGGTGGCCCATCACAAGACTACCCCTTATCACCCTCAAGTGAATGGAACTGCTGAAGTGTTTAACAAGATACTAAATCACACTCTGACCAAAATTTGTGATGTTGGAAGACAAGATTGGGATGAAAAGGTATCGGCAATTCTATGGGCATACATGAGACAACCTACAAGAGGTTGAATAAGGCCACACCATTTCAATTGGTGTTTGGTGAGAGTATATTTTCTAGTTGAATTCATGTTACCATCACTATGTATAGTGCGCATGCAGGAGGATTGGTTGATGAACAAGCACTCGAGGAAAGGATTGATAAGTTAATGTAGTTAGATGAAAGGTGATCACTTGCTAGATGGAGTTAGAAGACTGAAAAGGCTAGACAAAAGGCATGGCATGATCATCATATCAAGAATAAGTAGTTTGAGGTTGGGAAGATGGTGTTGTTGTATGATTCCAAGTTTTTGTGCCATCTGGGAAGTTGAAAGTCCATTGGTTGGGCCCTTACATCATCTCATACATCCTTGACTCAAGTGCTACCGATTCAAGTGTTGGATGGGATGAGGTTACCTAGCCATTTCAATGGAAGTAGGTTGAAGCCCTACTATAAATAAGTCTTCCTTGTGTTTGTAAATAAGGTAGTATTTCCAGTAGCTTAGGATTTCCCTTTATGCATTTCCTTTCCTTGTGTTTCCCTTTCTCGTTGCTTGTTCCTTTCTTTTTTTTTTTTTTTTTTGTGTGCTTGGTAACCACTTATTACTTTCAAAAAGGTTGTGTATGTAGAGGACCATGCATCCATTTTAGTGTGGGGTGGGAGTAATGGAAGTAGGAGTAGTGAAGTGAAGTGAAATTAGTAGTAGTGGAAGTTGTGTTAAATGGCCAAAGTTGAAAGGATTAAAGTGCAAAAGGAGAGAGAAGCATGTGGAAAGGTGGATAAGAAATTTTGGTGTCAAGATAGCTTAACAAAGACCACATTCAAAGGATGAGAAGCACAGGAACAACATGAGGTAGGTGAGGGAAAAAATTGGGTCAAGGATAGAAGAAGTGCCTTTCGGTGCTTGTAGATGCACACGTAAGAGTCTTGGTAGGTAAGGAATTTTTTTGCACCGAGAAGGTTGTAAGGTTTTTCACATAGGATTGGGCATGTGGGTAAGGGTGCTTAAGGTCATATTTAGGAAAAATCCACATTTAATGCTAAGTACATTGGTTGGTGGTGTAGCATTTATTTTTGGAAAGGGGAAAAGCTATAAGTATGAAGTTGGCACGTTATTATTTACCTTGCGATTATGAAATTGAAGAGCTCTTATGAACTAGGGCATCCAAAAAGAAGATATTTGTGTGAAGAAAGAATCATAGAGATTTAAGTACGTGACTAGGGTTGATCTATAAACTAGAGTGGAAGGAGTACGGGTGTAGGGAAGAGAATTTTCAGAGGAGTACGCCATCTTGTGGAAGAGTTTTTCCAAGTTAGGGTTTTATAGCTAGGGCATGGGAGTAGAAGGATTCTTCCATGGAGTTGAGCCACAGGATCAAGAAGAGTAAGGAAGAGAGAAGAAGAGTTTAGGTTGTAAACCAACAAGTAAAAATGGCACCAAAGAAGGTGACCATTTTTCACCAAAGAAGAAGGGAAAAGGAAACAAAACTGCACATGACTAGTTTTAATGAGGAGTGGTATGTAGAGATGTAGTACCTAGATGGAGTGTTGTTGGGGAAAGAATGGGTATCACATGTCAGGAAGATGGCCATGAGTGGACTACAACATCACACAAGTACCATAAAGAAGGAAATGGCATTGGAACTGGTTCATCCAACTGATACAAGGACACCAGAAGGAATGTCGATCTATAACGATGAGGTGAAGGTGAAGTTGGGTAAGGTCGGGTTGTTGCAACTATATGAGTTGCCCTATTTTGGAAAGCTTGAGAGTGGTTATACCAGTGGTTGATGTCGTGCATACATGAAGACCACTTCTATTTTGTAGGCCAAAAATGTGCATAACCCCTCACTTATATCAAATTTTACTGGCTTGGTTTGTATGAAGGGGACTCCATAGATGATGACTTGGATGATAAGGAGGCCATTAAGGAGACTGTGGAGGCCTATGACTACAAGAAGGGTTCACTACTTTGATATCATAGATATCCCGACCTATAATGAGGATGGCCACAGCTTGGTTACCAAGATGAATGGTCAAGAAAGGTGGACACAAGTAAACAAGGCATGGTTGAATGTATGCCGAAAAGATTTTAGAAGGAACCATCTACAACTTTTTCACCTTTATTGTAGATGAAATCATTAGCAGTGCATAGGAGGGGACAAGATAATGTTTAGAAATATTCTCCTCACCATCATCTTCTCGAAATTGGAGTGCCCGATGGGCCAGAGAAGTTTGTATGGGAGTATCCAGAAGAAGATCCCTCACTTGTGAAAAGGTTTGAGAAGTATACCTATGATACCATGATGACCACCCACAAGGTGCACCTAGAAAAATGGTACAAGTGAATGCGTGATGCATTTGGGGAAGAGTGGAGGATACCTGAGAAACTTCCCATGCTTGTAGGTGAAGAGGTTGAGTTTTTTGTGTATCAACATTTCTGCATTGGAAGATTCACTCTGACGGATGGGACTCAGAGTCCATGGTGCAAATTTCATTCTCTTTCACCTGCGCAGTATTTCAGTAGAAAGGGTCAACCATTTCAAGGAGGCCAAAAGGCTAAGGTTTGACCTGAGTGAAGTGGACCAAGACCACCATGAGTATTTGTTGAAAGCTCATATATCCAAAAGAAGCATGCATATGTGGAGAAGTATGTCTCCCATAAAGTACAGATGATGAAGCCTTTAACACTTGCCAATTTTGGAAGGACTATAGCAAGAGTATACTTGTGCATCAGACCAAAGTTTGAAAAGGGTGCCTACCTAGAGAATGATGTCTCCATTCTGAGGACCCCATAGGGAGGAAGAAGGTTGCACCAAAGAAAAGGGAGAGAGAAGTGTAGGAGAAGAAGGCACCAAGTGTGCAAACAACACAATCTGTGGGTGTGCCAAAAGAAAGTGCTAAGCCAAGCACTTATGTGCATGTGCAGGAAGAAGTCCTAGTTAGGGAGAAGACCCCAGAAGAAGAGGCACTAGAGAAAGAGGAGCCTCCCACACAAGAAGAGTCACCAAGGAAGGAGTCACTACTGAAGAGAGAGAGAGAGAAGGAAGAGTCTCCTATACTAGAATCACTAGTTAGGAAGAAACAGAAAGGTGGCGGAGAGGTAGACTAGAGGAAATGGAGGGCTTGGAGGCCTACAGGGGAGAGAAGGATGATGATGAGGATGAAGAATTTTATAATCATCCATGTGTATGATATACATGATTCAGAAGAAGAAGGAAGTGAAGAGAAGAATGGCGAGGAGGAAGTAGATGCTCAAGGAAAAGGGGTGAGCGAAGAAGTGAACACGAGAGATCAGAGGACCCCAAGCCTCACCAAGGAACAAATAGAAGAGGCCATAGAGAGAGAAGTGGTAGGAATTATCAAAAATTTAGTGGAATAGGAGGTAGAGTGCAGCACGGATGAAGTGCTCAAGGAGATAGAAGAGGAGAGCATTGGAAAAGAGTATGGCAAGCATGGGCGGAGACCCCAGCCTAGTAGTAAGCTTTCAAAGGCTACGTGAATAGGTGGGAAGAGCGTAGTGGAAGCACAAGGGCAAGGAATGGGTTACATCAATGATCAAGCAAGGTGCTACATGCGTGCACTTCTAGAGCACCATGTGCCAATAGAACAACTCTTGGCCATGCCCTCATTTGACGTAGAAGGTGCATACCCATGAACTAGGAAAATGCTATCTTGGGCATTTGAATCCCATATCGATGAACTGAGTTCAAAGTAAGCCAAGGGGTGCTAATGAAGATTCCAGAGAAAAAGGGATAAACCCCTTGGTAAATGCTCAATAATTGTCAGATGAGAAAGTCTATAATGCACTCAACAAGGTTTCAGTTGAGGTTGAGGCTAGACTTTTGGAAGGAATGATAGGGTGAAATTCCTAGAGGTGGAATTGGAGAAGGAGGAGGAGCTTCTCGAGAAAAGAAAGGATATGAAACAAGAAGAAATAATAATGCACGCACATACTAAGGTGTGAACTTAAAGAGGAAAAGGTAAGGGTGCATGAATTATATAAGAAAATTGAGATGATTATGGATGTTATTGTCTTAAAGCATCCCGACCTAGCACCACTGAGAAAAATATGAATCAACCTTGTAGTTCCTAGAGGATTTGACTGCATCCTCACAATGGAGAGGTGGCCACTCACCTTAGAATCCATAGAAGAGGCATTGGCATGCCAAGAAAGGGAGGAGAAGCTGAAGGTGGTAGAAATTGTTTCTCGATATACCAAACTCCTCCAATGTAAAGGCCATCATGTAAGTTGTTGAGGCCGCTTATGATAATTGCGCTGATAGGGATAGGGTAGCAAGCATTTTAGTTACTACACATGAAGTAGAGCTCAAGGAATTTCAAGAGAAGAATAAGGGGAACAAAGAAGAGAGGGATAAGATCTTGGTTGAAGTGGAGAAGAAATCAAAATCTATCGAGACCTTGTAGGGCTCGATAAAAAACCGAATTGAAGGAGTTATATCCCCAGATCACCCATAGAATGGACACACTCGATGACCTTGGAAACCAACTGGAGGGTATTGTTGATATGATGAGTGCCAAAGGGGAGGAGATAAGTTTTGAGGAGGTGAGCACCCTAGTAGGTGACCTCTGTCAGCAAGCTGCAGAGTGAGGTAGATGCCTAGGAGAAGCTTGAGGAAGATATTGGAAAGGATTTCCCACTCCTCCTTAGCAATAAAAAATTCTTCTACATTCCCCCATTCTTTAATTCATTCATTCCTCATTCTTCATTCCTTCATTCTTTATTCCAACTATTCAGAGTCTTCCATTCTTTATTCATTGAAGGAAGGTGTTCTTGAGGACGGAGAACAAGCTTAGTGTGGGGTGATGTTGGGCCTCAGAATATTGGCTAAGTGCCAAAGGGCACGTGGGCATGCGAGACCAATAAAGAATAAGGGCACGTGGGGTAAAGGTGCACAAGATAGGGTTTTAGAAGGGTTTAGTAAAACCCATGGTGCACACTCACAGTAAAGAAAATGGTTTCAAAGGTTTTAGGACTTAGCCATATTCGGTGTTCAAGGAGCACACGAGAAAAGCATGACCCGACTAAGCATGCGGAGTGGATAAGGTGTGCCACCTAGAAACTTGGTGGTCAAGAAAGGAATATTCCATGTGATGGAAGGATCTAGAAAGACATCATTGTAGAGAGTGGAGAGCTCGGATGAGAAGAAGCATGCTCCATTAGAGGACCACCTTGACACTTGGCGACTGATCTATTACTTCATAAAAGGCATGGTGAGGGAAATACAACTATATATAGAGATGCTCGGGTAGAAGAAGGACAATGGATATAGAGAAAATGAAAGGAAAAGCTCTGCAAGAATGATAAGAAGGTTCCAGAGAGTTGAGGTTCTCATTTAGAGGACTATAGGGGTAATATCTTGTCTAGAGGGATGGGTTTGTGAAAATATTCTTGTAATATGGGAGCATGGTTAGGACTTATGATGCATGAATCTTATCTACATTGATACATTGGCATGTTATGGACTTGGTGAATGGTGTGCATGGTAGTCCTTGATATTCTCTTTCTCTCCTTGGGATAGATTTTTTATCTTTATTATGAGGTATACATACTTATGTTTTCCACCAAAATTGTCAACATAGTTTTCAATCAAAAATACCATGATTTATTATATCATCATTCATTGATTCAAACGATCTAAGAGATGAACCATGTAAACATGTAGGGATAAATTTAATCCATTATTCCCTCCTAATGATCCCATTATGAATGAAATATCTTTTCAACTCTTGTATGAAAGAGATACCATCCTCATTAGATTGAGCCAAAATAATAGGAATATTACCCAGTCTTCTTTATACGAAAAATGTAACCATAGTAAAATACCAACCCACAAGTACAAGTAGTGTGACTTATTTACAAAAATAATTGGATTGAATATAATGGAAAGTGGCTTTACTACATGAAAAATAATCTTTTGAGAAAAATGGAAATGACCATGATAAAAATTAAATTTAGTTTGGTAAAACCTATTCAAAGTAAAATTTAATTTACTACAATAAAATGAATGACCACGATAAAAATGACTTTATTGTGTGTTAAATAATAATCATAGTAAAAATGGAATTTACTATGATAAATATTAAACATCATAAAAAGTGACTTTATTGTGGTAAATACAAAGTTATGCTTCAAGTTATTGTTAATTAATCAGGTAAATCACTCCAAAATATTCACCATGAGGAATAGTATTGACAACAAAACCAAAATTTCAACACATATCCAACACCCAGATAATCTTTCACCAGGAACTCCTCGCGCTACGATTGTTTTAACAGTGCACATATTTTTCTTCGTGGTATGATTATGGAAACAAAACAACAAACACAATACAAGAGAAACACAAAATATAATATGAAGGATTGACAACATAAATGAAATATAACCAACAATTATATTATTATCAAGGTATTTTTATAATCTAACCCAAGAACTATATTGAGTGTTACCAAATCCACTTGCCTTTCCAATAGTATTTATGGGAGAAACTTCTCAAACACACCTCATGATAACTTATTTGATACACCTGCACAATGGTATGGACCCCTAGTACTTTCTTATACTAATGCTCACAACCTTATTTTGTGCTAAATGAGGAAGTGGTCATTGTATTTATAACACTTTAGAGCTTATCCACCCTATCTCTAAGATAGGATAAGAAATATCTTCTATCCAATCCTTACAAGTAGGCTTATCCCTTAGGATAGGATAAACCTTATCATTTACACATGGAATTCCACCTTTTCTAGAATTTATCTCTAAATATAAATAAAATATTCAAAATATATATGACATCACTCCTTTTTCATTATTACAAATATAATATTTCTAATTTATGACCATGTAGACCCTACTTACCTACTTACCATGACCTTTGACACTTTAACATTATTGTGACCATTTACAAAAAATATCTAGTTTTTATAGTTGTCTATCACTTTCACAACATTTCCTTGATGAAATTTGATTGTTACCATAGAATATTTACTAGTTACATTCTATCTTACACGTAGTAATTTATTGGCGAGCATCGTTAACTTCTCATGGATGCTACTACTAATTTACACTTAACAAAATACAATTAACAATATATACGTTAATGATATATACATTTTAGAGGAAAATTTTAGTGTCACCAAGACCACTATAAAAATAATTTTCAATTAAAAATTTGATACTTTGAGATCCAAATACATACATTAAAAAAATTCATATGATTAGTTTTATTTCTAGGTCTTATTGGTAGAAAGACTAGAATTGGCTGGTTGAAAACCCTTTTTTGGGTATAACCTTGAATTGGTTTGCAACTACTCTCCCCTCACAAAATTTATTTTTATATCCTCAACCATCACTAGATGATAAGGTTTATTGAAGCAACTTGTGCCAAATACTTTTACAACTTCGAAAAACCATTATTGAACCCAATAAACCACACTTTTGTGGTGTATTTTGTATCAAATCCCATTTTATTGAACGAGGTTTATTCTCATGGGGTTTCAAATCCCATTTTATTGGATTATCATCAAGAAAATACACTCACGTATCTATTCAGCTTTTTCTTTCGTGCCTATTCTTCCTACGAGATGGATTCACACCATTTTTAGCATTCATTTTAGAATCCTTTACTTGGAAAATTGTGCTTTATGGGATTTAACCTTGATAGTTACAAAATACAAAAAATTTGGCATATTTTCATATTGACCTTTTATTTTACATACAAAAATATAGATTTCATGGTTTTAATAATCTTCTTTCTATGGATAAATATTTTTATATGGTTATTGAAGTGGCGGATCGTTTCAATTTTTATGATTCATATTTAGGTGCAAGTTAAGAAATGAAGGTTAGAGGTGAAGAACCCCAATATTTTCTCAACCATTAAGGAAAAAAACCTTATAGGATTAGCCAAGGACCACCCGATTCTACTTGTCACCAATCCCCATCTCAATGTTTTGAGCTAAAAAGTGTGGTCAACGCTGCTAACTCTATTAGAAGAGCTTCTCATCCCACTCACATTAACCTTGAGATAACTTTGATAATAATAGAGGAGCTAGCGAGAGATAGAAATTTTGGTGGTTCCGCCTCAAGGGAACTTGCTTTCCTATCTATTTCCATTTCCGTATCATGAAGAATGAAGAATAAAAATATGAAATTAATGATGTGTTAGAGCCCATACCGATATAACAGATCCTCCTAGTATCCTCATCAACATAAACCACCATATTTTTTTTGCTACCTAAATGGTTGTTCTATTTTTGTTTCCCATGGAGCTTGTTATCTTAACATTTTTTGGTTGAAAATCTAATTCTCTAATCTCTCATAAACTTATGTGTTCAACATTATTGTATATGTTAATAGATTTTGGTGATCTATTTAGATTGTTCTTAAGTCTTTTTAACTCAATTTGAGATTTAGGGTATGATGTCATGCCACCTATTTTTTAATATGTTATATATAATGTATATTTAAAAGAAATATGATATTGAATTAAAAAAATCTAATTATTATTTCTATTATTTAATGTCGTTCTAAAAATCTCTATAATAATAATAATTAGCAATTTAAAAAACAAAGTGGGTTCATTCTTTCAATTCACTTATTTAAGTTTGGAACTCTAACATTAGGGCATAGTCCCATGGAGGGCTTTAGTTCCATTTATTTTTATTTTTGATAAATGGTAAAGAAGGGTTACTGGGGACCCTACCCCATAAAAAAGTCGAGATCAAAAGATAGAAACCAAGGCCAAGGGTATACCCATTGAAGCCTACAACCAACAACAAGAACAAAGTAACAACACAACAACCTAACTAACCACCACAAAATCATGTGAACAAACTAATAACATAGAGCCAAACTAACATCCTTCCATAACATAAAACCAAAAACTAACAACATACTACAACACATAAACTAGAAGTTAATCTTTCAAAATTTCATTCGGTGATTACATGCATTCTGTCCATTCTTTAGCTAACCCTGTAATAGTCACTCTCCACCTCTCATAGTCAAGTTCAATCATTTCCTTCTTGGGAATAACACCTTCCTTCTCCATTTTTGGCCTTTACATGGCATTGACCAATTCTACCATCATTTTTAGATGTTCCACACTTGCTTTTCATGTTCAGAATATGTAGGCCTTTGATGTGAAGTAAAGTTTCCTTCATACCAAGCAATTCCTTTTCTAGGGTTTCACATCTTTTTAGCAGTTTTAAGTTTTTCATTGACCAAAATTGAAGTAATTTTTTCAACCCTTTTCTGCACCTCCTTCAGTTCTATAGAGACCATGCTAATCCTATGTCTATTGACATATGTATCAATCTTACAATGTTCAAATTCTTTTCTAAAGGCACTACATTTTACCACTGCATCTTGGGATGCAAATAGATCCTTTTGATCCACTTTCAACACTTTAAGGCTAGAAATAGCCTCCTTATCTTAGATAGTGGGAGATCTCTCATTCATTGCTTTCATATCTTCCATATTTGGATTTATATCATGTTGGGTTTCACTTCCACTACTTACTTTTTCACCTTCCACATTCTCCTTCTCATAAATTGGTCTTATATCTATTTTACTTTTCTTTTACTTGCAAATTCTTTTTCTTTATCCTTCTTGGTTTTCTCCTGAACCATGCGTGACCTAGGCCTCTTCCCAAGAATATTTTCTTCTTCTTTAGACACAGGATTCACCTCTCAGAGGAGGATTTATCATCCCTACAAACCATTGGAGTCCCCGTGCGGATCGGGGATTTTATATGTCCTTAGTGTAAAGGGACCTTAAAGTTCCTTTTCTTCACCTAATCAGTAGATTTTTTCAGGATCTAAACAAGAAGTTTGTAAAGTAGAATTACTTCCCATGTATTAAGTGATTTAACATCGAAAGTGATAGGCATACACCACTTTAAATATACCTTCTAAAGTCACATATTGCATCAGGAGTAATGCATTTATTCAAAAGGAGAGGAAAAGATTCCCTTTCATATCCATTAAAATGTTGTTTTAATATTTCCTTACCTTGAAGAAAATTATTGACTTCCAAACTACCATCAGTTTTGGGATTGAAGAAAATCCTCCCCTCCAAAGGGATCCTGTAACATTTGCAATGATATTAGATGTGATTGAGAAAGAGAACCCCTTCAATCCAACTCACTCTTCATTCCAAGATTTATCTGTCTCCATGATGATTTTCTCATCATGTCTTTAGAATTTTTGAAGAAATTCGTTATTCTATATTTCTCTATAATCTCCTTCACTTTATTAATCATTTTCATCATTGTTTAAGGATCAATCTCACCAGATCTTTTCTCATTATTAATATTTAAGAAGGTGTATTTCCACCTCTATGTGCCAGGAACTAGAATAACAGGTGTTTAAAACCGACTCTTTTCGTAGTTTCCACAATCCAAACAACCCCTTTATTCCCCACTATAATTTTATCTTGCGGTTTTGCAAGCTCATTCACACGCTCCACATCAAGGAAGTAATTAAAAAAATTCTTGCACATTTTCCTTTAATTCCTTTCTATTTATCATTATACAATTCCTCTCCTCGTCATCATTTGAAAGTCTTTTTTATAAAACATCCTTCCTCATATCAATTTTATTATTAAACTTCATTAAAATGGTAGGGATTAATGTCCACATCAAATTTTTCATCCAATCCTCTTATGTTTTCAAAAAAAATTATTTCAGTGGTCATCACTCCCTTATTTGCAAATGAGTCTGCAATCATATTACCTTCCCTCTAAACAAGTTGGAAAGTGATATAGTTAAAGAAGGGGATGCATTGCTTTGTTCCTTTAGTAAAATATTCTATTGTTGCTGAAACCACATTTTTCCCAATCATTTGCTAGAAATAATGTTTTGTGAGTCACCTTCCACTATCAAGGACCTGAACTCTCTTTCTACAACTATCTTAACTCCCCAATACATTATATATGCTTCCACAACATGATTTTTTTGGTTCCCAAGATTGAAAAAGTAAGCGATAACAAAAATTCCATTAAAATCCTATAACATCCTCCACCTCCATTTTTTCTAGGATTACTTTTCACTTGCATCATAAAATTTTTGTTTAATCATTCCCTTCATTGGTTGAGTCCATCTCACCCCTTCTCTAGGATTCCTTTTCGAGTTGTTCTTTCATTCAATACACCCCCTATTTTTGAGATATTATTTCCCCATTAAATATCTTGACCTCCTTGTTTTTTACAATTGAGAATTTATTTCTAATGACTTAAACACACCTTTTGGTAATTTTTGAGAAGTCTCCTTTTTCCCTTAAAATCCTTCTATTTCTCTCTTTCCATAGTTCCCACCAGAAATGGCCAAGGCTAAGGATCCACAAATTTTTATTCCTTCACTTTTGTAAGGGCATTGACATTGTTCCAAAAAATTCTTCACCTCTTTTGGGCTTACCTAGACAATCATAAGTAAGGATAGGATAGATATTATAATCACGAGGAAAACAAACATCCAGTAAAAATTTGATTAGTTGTCTCAAGGTCCTTTTCACATAATACACATCTATTGACCATATGGTACCCTCGTTTAGTTAGATTGTCTACAGTCAGAATCTTATTAAGAAAAGTTAACCAACTGAAAACATTTACTTTAGGAGTGATGTTTTTATTCCATACCTTCCCCATAGAATACCTTTCGTAGACTCGTCCTCTTCAAAAAAAATGGGAGTAAGTAGATTTGACTGAAAAATATGTCCACCTCCTCTTTATCCCAAATTATTCTATCTTGTTTTCCCTGATTATAGATGAAATGATTTCTTAAGAAATCATTAAGTCTCTCCATTTGTTGATTTAAGTCCTGCCTTTCCACCCATAGGTTTTTCCAATTTTTGAAATTTCTTTCTTCAATTGGATAATTTATAACTAGAATGCCATATTTCCTTTCTGAAATTTGAGATAGTGCTAGAAATTTTTCCTCCATAGTAAAATGGTTAGTCCATTTATATTTCCAAAACATGGTCTTGGTTCCGTTTCATATTTTCCATTTACATCCATTTCCCAAGAGATCCTTAGACTAGTTAATCACCTTCCATATGCCTGATCCATTAAAAGTTGGAGGTTTAAAACCCACCTATCATCTTGATCATCAGTCCAATACTTCATTTTGAGGATATTGGTCCACATGCTTTCTTCAGTAATCAAACTCCACTCAATTTTAGCTATAAGAGATTTATTCATTTTCACCTAGTCCCTTAATCCCAAGCCTCCAAGTATTTTGGGTCTACATACCTTTTTCCAAGACACAAGAGGAATGTGATCCTTTCTTTCAATGCCTCTCCACGGGAAACATTTTTGTATACTTTCTAGTATGTCCGCCACCTTCGTTGGGAATTGAAAAAGTGACATTACATAAACTGGAAGGATTTGTAATGAAATTTTCAATGGTGTAACTTTTTCACTGTGAGAGGGCATTACATTTCCACCATTTTTCTTTCAAACCTTTATATAAGAAATTTCCATTCATGTCTTCAGGGTCTCCTATCTCCTAAGGGCATGCCAAGGTAAAATGAGGGGAAGGATTTAATATCACATTCGAGAACTCTAATTATTTTTCTTCCCCGATTCTGGAGTATTGAGGAAACAAATCAAACTCTTTTGATTATTGACAAGCTTCCCGAAACTTTAATGTAATCATCTAACAACTAATTAAAGGAGTAGGCTTCTAGTTTAGATGCTTCACCCACTAAGATTGTATCATCCACAAAGTGTTGGTGGGACACATTGTTAACATCCAAAGCAAGGGATAATCCCTTAATATTTCTACGAAGTGAATTCATTTAGTTTTCTACTCAAATATTTAGCCATTAGAATGAAAAGGAAAGGGGATAGTGGGTCACCTTTCCTTAAACCATGAGAGCTTGGAAAAAATCCACAAGGTACCCCATTGATGAGAACTGAAAAGTAAGTTGTTGATAAGCAAGCATTGACCATACATCTAAAAGAAATGTCAAAACCAAATCACCCCAACACCTTATCTAAGAAGGTCCATGAAACCCTGTCATAGGATTTTTCCATGTTCAACTTGATGATCATTTCCGGTTTCTTGCTTAGCTTGATAGAATGAATAGTTTCCTAAATATTTATTATCCCATCCTAGATTTTTCTTCCCATGATGAAACCTCCTTATTGTTATGAGATTATTGATGGTAGGAGTAGCTGAAGATGAAGATCTAATATCTTGGTGCAAATTTTATATAAGGTATTGCATAGGCTTAAAAATATTTTAACTCCATCTTATTACTAACCTTAGGAATCCGAACTAGAAAAGTTCAATTAACTTCCTTTGGCATATTTTGCGATTGAAATTTTCATAAACCGCTTTATAAACATCCTTTTTAATTATATCCTAGAAGTGTTGGAACAAAAACATTAGAAAGCTATCTGGTCTAGGATCCTTGTTCGGACTAAGATCCTTAACAAAAACTCTACCTCCTTAAAATAAGAGTTCTTACAAAGCATAAGGTTGTCCTCTAGAGAGACAAGGGGTGGGATACATCTTAGGAATTCTTCTTCCTTTTCTGGATTCTCCATTCTCTGATCTCTTAATAGATTTCTTAAGTAAGAAATGGCCTCTTCTTTTATTTCTTCATTTTCTTCCAAGAGTGTACCATTATCACATCTTATTTTTCCAATTCTGTTGAAACTTCTTCTTTTAAGATTCGTAAGATGGAATAATTTTGTGCTCTTGTCACCCTATTTAAGCCATGTTACCCTATATTTTTTCCAGCATAATGTGTCCTCCTTCGCTAAGATGTTATAGTACTCTAATAGTAACATCTTTTTTCTTTCCCTTTCCATAGGGTCCATACCCAAGTCCATTTCTTCAAACCTATTTTAGAGTTCCAAAATTTCTTTTTTCAAATCAGTTTTCTTCTAGAAGATATTTCCAAATTAATTTGTATTCCACTTCTTAAGGTTCATTTTTACATGTATAATTTTCTTAGACATTCTATATAAAGTTGTCTCGTGCACATTAAATCTCCACCATTCTTATATTAGGTCTGGTAATTCATCACTTTGGAGCCACATTTTCTCAAAGTGAAAAGGTGTTTTCCTTCTAGTAGAATCCTTAAATGTCAATAAAATGGGGTTTTGATTTGACACAATACTAGGCAGAGAAAAGAGGTAAATTTTGTTTTTAATCCATTCTTCCGAAGTAAGAACCCTATCTAATCTGACCTAAATAAGTTGGGATCCTTCTCTCCTATTTGACCAGGTAAATTTACTCCCTTTTAAATCAAATCAATTAAGTTTTATATCACCAAAAATCATTAAGATCCTCCATGCATACTTTATAATCCATATAACCACCTATTTTCTCCAAAGGTAAGATCGGGGTGTTGAAATCCCCTAAAACCAACCAATTTGATCAAGAAATAATGTTCTTACAGGATAGTAAATTTTGTCATTTTTTCCTTTCTTTATCCATGGCGGGTGCATAAATGTTCGAGATGACGCACATTTTACCATTTTCAATGTTTTTCATCATCACGAGATACATGGTTAAATATTTTTAATAGTAGAGTTCCACTTAGATGTTTTTGGTTCCAAACTAAAGTTATGCCACTAGATGCTCCAATAGAACTAACAACAAAGGCTTGATTTTTTCCAAAATTTGTCACGAATGCTTTGGAAACTTTCTTCACTCATTTTTTTTTCCTGAATAGCAAGAACATCTAAATTTTGTATTTCCACAAGGTCCTTTAGAATCCTCCATTTAGAGGGATTGTTAAGCCCTCTCACATTCCATGAAATACAATTCATTTCTTAGGATTTGTCTTGTTTTTTCTAAAATCCTTTCGATCCAAACATGCATGTGTACCTAAATCAATTTCTTTACGAGTATTTATTTTCCTATATTCTTGTCTACTAGGTGTTCTAATTTTATTGTTTACAAACCTATGTTTATTGGATTACCTCCCCCTGTTGATTCATATTTTTCGTGTTGGTTTTAAAGGGTTTCCCTTTTGATTATTCTCCCCTTAGCAAAGGAGAATTTGTTTCACTAATAAGTTTTACGCTTTCAGGATGAAGCAGATAGAAGGTAAAAGGTTAAGGAGGAATACCTGTGAGGTGAAGGTAGAATATAGAATGTAGAATGTGCGCATTGTTGATGTTATCCAAGATGATATTAGAGAACTCATTTTTTTTTGGGAAAGACTACCTTTAGATGTAAAGCAAGACAAAAAAGAGAGTATTAAATAGCATATGAAAGTGGATTTCTAGCATATGCTAGATCCGAGAGAAACGTGGTGCTTCTAGAGAGGTTGTCAATCCCAACGTTTAAGAAAAAATCAATGTGAATAAGAAACAAAAATAAATATGTGATATTGCAATGTAATGATTTAGGTTTCTCATATACACAATACACTAGATATTAAAATAACACTAAATATAATTAGAGGCGAGGTTTTGTTCAAGTCAAATAGGTCTGTCAAAGGTATGGTAAGGGTATGGGGCTGATTGGTTGAGGTCTGGGTTGGTTTTGGTGAGTGGGAAGCTTTCTGGTATGAGAATATAAAATGACATAGAGATCGATGTCGGTATGGGGACGAAACCGACGATGGACAAAGAACCGATGTTAGTAGGGGCAATAGGTAATGAAATATTAAAAATGGGGTTTTTAGGCTCTTTTTTATTACACAAAGAGTGAGGGTGGTTTGGTTTGGGTTGTAATATGGCTGAGAAGACTTAGGAATACTAAAAATGAGGTTTAGAAGGGTGAAAAGGCTTAGGGTGGTTGAATAGTGGGTTAGTGGGAAGAAGATGATATACGGGTAATAGAAGAAATAAAATATTGAAAGAAGCAAGAGATCTACAATGGGATAAGCACAAATGATTAAAATCACAATACTTGGTATTTTATAGATCATGTGAGTTGAGATGGTTGATGGTTGATTGAAGAAGAGGTGCTTGAGTCTAGTGCCACAACAAGTATAACATGTGTTCTCCCATGAGTATTCCAATGCTCTGGAAGGAGAACCAGTTGCTTGTCTTACATTGTGGTTGTGTGTGTTTATCATCTAGATGCAAGAGGGCTTGAAGATTCACGCTTGAATACAATAAGACTCTAATAAATTAATGACCAACTGGGTAAAGGGTTGTAAAATTCTATATAAAGGAACCAATGGCATTTTAGGTGACCAATGTTGGCCAAGGATAAACCGGCATCGGTTAGGGTGAAATAGTCCAAGTTACCAAAAATATCTTGATCTTTACTATTTTTGGCATGATTTTGATTGTTGGGTCTACTTAGGGAAGTAGAGTTCATGTGAGAGAAGGTAAGAATATCTTAGAATAATTCCAGTTAGGTTTAGGAAGAAGTCTCATTTAGTTAGGTCAAGTGGTGACTCAACACTGGGAGTGATGACTCAGTGTTGAGAGTGATGACTTGGTCATTATGAGTTAAATGCCCTTGGAATGGGTCCAGGATGAGGTGTCATGATGAGGTGGAGGTGTGAGGATGAAATTAACTTAATTAAAATAATTAAATTAATTAATAATGTGAGGATGAATATTAATATGGGGTAAAGGGGTCATGATTAGTTAAATGTGTTACATTAATTAAGTGAAGGGGACCAAAGGGAGTGTGACCCAAATTTGGTGTCTACATTTGCCCATTTTGTCACGTAGCTTGTATTGATAAGAAATGTTGAAAAAATAGGAAGTTAGTGCTCCAGGTATGAGTGAATGTTAGGTTTCCCCAAGTGTGGGTGGAGGTGATCCCCCTCAAACCAAGAACTGATGAGGTGTTAAATGGATTTGGTGAGTGGTTTGATAAATGGGTAAGTGATGAAAATGAGGGTAGGTTGGTTGTAGGTAAGGGTGATTTTGGTCAAGTAATAGGTAGTGGTAGTCTAACACACACACATGTATAGAATGCGATAAGGTACCAGGTTGAAGAGCTTGCAAACTCTACGTCGTCAAAGGTCGATAGGTTTATCCAAACAAGGTTGAAGTGGTTTAGGTATCCAAGGTATAGGATATGGTCCTGAAACACAACTAGGAAAGGTGCTAGAATAGGAAATAGGTTTGTTCCAAGGCACCAAAGGTTAGGTTTCTATAAACAACACAACATCGGGTAAGGTAATATCATTAGGCAAAACAACACGAGTAGCAAACATCGCAAGGTATTACGATTAAACAAATTGAGTGTCACAATGAGAAAGGTTGGGTTGGGTGATGTAGGTAAGGCCATAGGTAAGGCTGCAAGTAATGCCACAAGTAGGAGAAATAACATGCCCCAACTAATTCTAAGGTTAGGTGATAGGTAATAAGGTCATGAGCGTGGAGTGTAAGGTCGGGTCAACTTTGGGTTAGGTGGAAAAAGGTTTTGGGCAAGTAGAGGTGGTGTCATATGGTGCAATGGGGAAAAAAGGCTAACTAATACCAGTTATGGAAAACCGATGTTGTTATAAATAAATCAACCATGGTAGACTAGGGCACATGAGTGATGTCGGTCAAGTAAATTGTCATCGGTCAAGTCGGGGTAGGGTAAAAAGTAAAAATCCATATGTTACGGATTCATTTTAACCCTTTCCACCTATAGAAAATGACATAATGAAGAGCTTTTAGCATTTTTCGTAGAGAAAAGGATGAGGCATTGTATAGGCATGGTGGATTTAGGCATAGGCAAGGTGGAGTCAAGTATAGGTATGGTGTAGTTAGGTATAGGTATAGTTTGGTCAGGTATAGGTATGGTTTGGAGTCAAGGTAATTTCAAGTTATTAATTTTATAAAAATAATGTGTTGTATGTATGTTGTGTTTAAATTTATGAATAATTAATATCATGGAAATATGTAATGATTTAAGTAAAATATGGTTGTGGTGATAAAATGGTAGGTATGTATGTTTATAAGATATTAATTTCCAGGTTTTTTTGTAAATGGAAATGAACTAGGGTAGAATGTGAACGTAAAGGAGGAAAATTGGTTAGGGTTAAAATTGGTTGATCTAACCTCCAAGGGCCCCATGCCCTCGAAGTCTGCCAAGATAGCCCGGTGAAAAGGGGCCTCAGGCCAATGTAGTTCTCCCATAAGCTAGGGAAGAATATGATAAGGGAGATGAATGGGTTGGTAGGTTTTAGGCATGATTGATTCGAGGTCATTTAGGCATGGTTGATTTTAGGTTGAAATAGGCGTGGGTGATTTTGGTGGGAGAGGAATTCCTAGAATGTAGGTGTCGAAGGTCTAGTCCTATGTAGTAGAATCAATAAGTAAGAAAATGGGTGAATGGTAAGAGGATACAAAAAAGCCACCTAATTGGTAAGAACCATTATGAGTCTATCATACCAAATATTGGCTTATGAACATAAGACCCTAAAGGTGTTGCATGATTGACTATTCTAAGGGTGAAGAAATTCACATGATCATGAAATGTCACATTTACGACATGTCCCTTGAGTAGGTAGAATATTAGAAAGGAAATACAAAGTGAGGTGAAATGGGTTGTTTTAACGTAACCTTGGTGTGAGATAGCATGCCTCTTCTACAAAGTACCCAAGACCAAAATAGACAAGTACATGACGAAAAATTTATCCTTTTCTTTTGATTTTTATCGATTGATCGATGCGGGAATTCTATGTGGGATGAATAGAATATCTCCTTAATATCTTCATGAAGTTGATCGATGCGGGAAGCTTTGAATATTTTTATTTTATTTTTTAGAAATAGTCTTTTTATAGACTACATACAATATGGCTAGGTTTGTATAGTTGTCCTTCAAGGGAGTAGTCTATTTATGACAATATGATAAAAAGATAGAGGTCCTTTAAGAGGGAGTCATCTATTTGCTAGAAGTTTGACTCAAGGAGTTGAGTTTGAAAAACTCATACATTACTTTTGAACATCTTTAGATTTTTAGCTCATGGACAAGACTATAGAGGAGTATAGGATTCCTTTATGAAGGCAAAACCATAGCACACAAATGGTAACTATGAAAGAGGTGTTTTGAGTGACGAATGACCATGGGATTCCATCCTAAAAAGGACAAAAAGTATCCATGAGAATCATGTCATGAGTAGAGTCATGGTACTCATATTTAAGATAAGGCTGAAAGGTGACGGATAATCACACAATTCATTTTTAGTGTTGGTCCCGAAAACATGTAGGTAAAAGGAAGGGGTACTTAGGGGATGATCTTGTAATATATAAAAGGTTATATAGTACTTGATTCAACAATAGAATGGTCGAAGATGTAAGGCATTGAGGGGCTTAGGTTTGGGTTTACCTTCAAGTGAAGATAAATGATAAGCACCTGATCCATAGGCATGAGTAATGATATAGGGTCCAAGCTAATTAGGAGTGAATTTTCCCATTTAATTTTCTCCACTTTCTTTATATGTTTATTTTCCTTGAGGATGACTTCGCCAACCTTGAAGGTTCGTTCTTGGACACATTTATCGTAGGCACATTTAATAAGTTTTTTCTATATTTGAAGTTGATCGAGAGCATTTAGATGGTGTTCGTCTAATAACTAAATATGTTTCAAATGGTCTTGGTGAAAATCATCATCATAGAGCATATCTTTGAGTAATATACGAAGAGATGGAATTTGGAATTGAAGAGGAAAGAAAACCTATGTACCGTAGACCAAAGGGAAATTTGTGGCAGCAGTTGAGGTGTGAATACTAGTGTGATAAGCCCATAAGGTAAAATTAATGTGTGTGTGCCAATCTGGCTAGTATCATCAACCACTTTCATAAGAATTTTAATTATGGTTTTTTTAGTCGATTTAAATTGGCCATTTGTTTGAGGATAATAAGGTGAATAAAAATTGAGTTGAATTTTTAAGGCGTCACAGAGTTTCTGTAGGGTTTTGTTTTTGAATTTTTTTGTTATCAATGATGAGGCGGCGAGGAACACCAAAGCTACAAACGATGTGATGGTTGATGAATTCATATATTTTCTCATCTTTTTAGAAATAAGAGGTATGGCTTCCACCCATTTAGTGTAATATTTGGTAGCGGTAATAATCCATTGATGACATTGGGAAGAATGAGGGTTAATCTCTCTGACAAGATCCAAACCCCATTGAGAGAAAGGCCAAAGGTCTCGTGTGACCTGTAAGGCATGACTAGGGGTGTGATGAAGATTAGTATGTTTTTGAAACTTCACACAACACTTGACATAGTCACAACAATCATGGTTTAGGGTTGGCCAAGAATGTGACTAAGGTGAGGATGCACTTAGCGACAACTAAGCCACTGAAGTGACCCCCAAAAATCCCATCATGAAATTCCTTGATGGTGTATGGAATTTCAAAACTTATAAGGCATCATAAGAGGATACCGTTAAAGCCACATTTATAGAGAAGACCACCCATGATGAAATAGCGAGATAAAATTTTGAGGAAGGCTCATTTTCCATTGCAAGTAAGATCGGAGGAAAAATTAAAAGGGAAAGGTAGTCAACAAATTGTTGATATGAAAGGTCACATGGGTCAATTTCAATATGTCCTACAATGTTAACATCTTGGAATAGATAACTTGGGGTATTGCGACATTACGACATTGGTATATACCATTAACTTGGTTCACAACCGGTTGAGTGTCGCAAAATATATAAATTGATTTAACATCTAAGGATATGGCAGTTTGAAGACCTAAAATGAGTGCTTCATATTTGGTGATATTGTTAGTAAAATCAAAACCTAGTTTGAAAGATAACGGTATAGGCTCACTATCAAGAGGAATGAGGATAAATCCTGCACCACTCCCACACTAACATTTGGAGCCATCGAAGAATAAGGTCATCTGGTAAATGATATCATCTAGGGAGAGGGTAACAATGGATTCATCAGGGAAGTCAAAGTTATAAGGTTTGTTTTGGAGAGATGTGTGTATGTGATTTGGTCAGCAATGGTTTTTCCTTTCACAAATTTTTGATGGATAAGCTAGATATCTAGGTCTAAGAAGTGTGAGACAACGCGCAACACATTGATGTTGGTAAGGCTTAGTGTACATGTAATGTAAGGGGTAAGTATTGGTGACAATGAAGGTTTTTGGTTGAGTAGGTAATGGAAAATTTTAGTGGCGATAAAGACTAACGATACGTAAATTTTTTTAGTGTGGGAATATCTAGTCTCGTAGTCTAAAAGTGTATGACTTATATAATAAAATTCTTTCTCCCCTATTTTCTCATTGTGATGAGCGAGCATGGCACCCATGGAATGATCAGTGGAAGAAATGTAAAGGTAAATTTTTTTGTCATCCTTAGGTGGAATGAGCACATGTGGTTGGAGGAGGTATTGTTTTAAGGTGTCGAAGGATTTTGGCATTCAATATACCATTTGAAGGATACATCCTTTTTTATAAGATGATGAAATGGATGGCAGTGGTAAAAAATATGAGAAATAAATCGATGAATAGATTGTAACTTACCTTGCAAACTACGAAGTTGATGAAGGTTAGTAGGTGGAGGCATCTCAAGAATAGCCTTGATTTTAGTGGGATCAACTTCAATTCCATGCAAAGAAACGATAAAAATAAGGATCTTTCCTTAGAGAATAGCATAGACACACTTCTTAAGTTGAAGGTGAACACAGTATTTGATGATATGGTCAAAGACAACCTACAATCTTGTAATGTGTTTTCCCGATGTTTAGATTTGGTAAGAAGATCGTAAATGTAATCTTCCAATATGTCATGAAAGATATAAGTCATATCCTATTGATATGTAGCACTAGCACTTTTAAGGCCAAAGGGCATGACATGTTAGTAGAAGGTCCCCTAAGGAGTGATGAAGGAAGTTTTGTGTTGATCTTCTAGGGTAAGTAATATTTGGTTATAACCTAAGAAACTGTCCATGAGTGATAACATCTCACGGTCGACAATGAGATCAACTATTTGGTCAAAACTAGGTAGAGCAAATTCATCTTTAGGAAAAACTAAGTTAAGGTTATGAAAATTCATGTACATGCAAAGTCCCCTATCGCTTTTGTGATAAGAATGATATTATAGATCCATTGGGGATAATCAATGGGTAAAATGAAGGAAACCAAAAGGAGGCTTTGGAGTTATTCTTTAATAAGAAGGTTTGGTATTAGGAATGGTTACGATATTGTGGACCACAATGTTTGGGTCAATACTAGGCATATCAGCGTAGGACCAAGAAAAAGTGTTGTTATGATCCTAGAGGAAAGAAGTGAAAGCTTCATGTTCAGCAAACATCTAAAGATTGGCCTATTTTTAGAATGTGTGGTTTGTCCTGAGTGTGAATGTTGATTTCAATGGTTGATTCATTCAACATGGTTTGTGTCTCAGAAGGTAATGACAAGTGAATATAAGAATATTCCACACCAAGGTAGGTGAGAATAGACTCATTGTCCTAACATTGAATGACGTTAATAAAATGTGTATTCTCATTAATTATGTTAGGATACAAGAAGGGAAGAGAATAGGGAGCCTCATCATCACATGTATAAGTTAGAGGTCTTAGGGAAATGATGTTCACAAAATTTATTTTTAGGAGGAATGGATTCTGGATCCATAGAATTTGTAGGTGAAGGTGGTGAATGAGGTAAATGGGGTTGGGAATGTTTATCTTCCTCAATAAGTTTGACTCGAGCCTTCTTAGAAGGTGGTTCATAAAATCCAATACCACTGCAGTCTTTATGCTTACAAGTGGTGAAAGGAATGACAATATGATGTCTTTGTTCATAGAAACAAAATTCAAAGCCCTTCCAAGCACAACAATGGAGGAAGGTGTAGGTGAAGTAGCGGTTGGTGAGAGATTGAAGGTCAGAGGAAAATGGTTGAGTTTAGGAAGGTGGCACAGGTGAGTAGGTAGAAGCATCAAGTCCCCCATACGTTAAGTTGGTGCGAAGGTGGGGAGGACCATAGGGGAAAACTTTTCCTACATGGTGATCATAGTAGGGATGTTGGTGAAGGTTACCATACTCTTAAGGAGTAAGGAATGTGTCAATGTTATAAAGGTGATACTCCCCGAGTGAGGTGTTGAAAAACATCTTCTAAGGGATCAATAGTTGGTATGTGGGTAGCGGGAATGGATTAATCATTGGAAAGATAGGAAGAAGAAGCATTGGATGTTTGAGAAGTAGATGGGTTGGTTAATGGGTCAGCTGTAGAAGCTACGGTAGTAGTGGGAATAGAGGAGTTAGTTGTGGAAGATGTAGTGGCAAAAGTGGTGGATGAGGCAAGCTGAAGAATAAGTGGTAGTGGTGGTAGATGCCTTAACTAGTATAAGGACATCATTGGGTCGATACAACATGTTACATGTCTTAAAAGGTGAAGGTTCAATTGGAATGGTATATTTGTGCCATCATGTTCAAATTTTAAACAACGGTGTAAGGTTGAAGGAACACAACCCATGGCATGAATCTAGGGTCAGCCAAAAACATGTTGTACTAGAATTCCCCCTCCAAGATAGAATAATTCAGAAATTTACGGGGGCCTACAATAATGTGGAGAATGATGGTGTCGAGGGTGGAAGTCATGGCATCGTTAAATGAATGCAACATAATTAGGTTATTATGCATGTAATTAGCAGGGATGCGCATTTGGTTATACACATGGGAGGAAATGATGTTGATATTGACACCTCCATCAATCATAACATGTTAGATGTGTATATTATCAACGTAGATGGAAATAAATAGGGCGGGGTTAGGATCATCTGATTAGAGAGGTACAATCTCGTCATTAGAGAAACTAAGAGTGGCTACTTGATGAGTGGTAGTGGGAGAAGAGGAGGGGGCAAAGTGGTGAGAGTGGCCAAATGGTGAGGAGTGATAATGGATGCAATAGGTGTAGGTTCATTAGGTAGAACCTCAATAGATTGCAGGACCTCAATGAGGGCCTAACAATGAGACTCAGAGGTTTAGATGAGGTCATATAAAGACATTTTGAGAGGAGACTAGTGCAATTGTTTAAGCATTATATGATGGGAAACCCCATCAAAAATAGGGTATGTGGGTCCATGGATGGTGATTTTGGGTGCAGTGCGAGATGGAATATTGGGTAAAAGAGTTGTGGATGAGCAAGTTATTTTCTCCTTTCATTTTTCCTTTTCGGTTTAAGTTATTTTATGAAATCAATTCAGCACATTGTCATTTTGGTGGAGGTATGGCTAGCTCACTTATGCGGACCATATTGATCTCAAATGTTGGAGGGGGATAAAAGGGTTGTGGAGGTGGAGATAAATTTTGCTAAATAAGTAATGGATGAAGATGTATACAAGTGGAATAGGGTTCTCATGTAAATATGATCATCGTCAAAGTTTTCTTCGAGATAACATAATTGGAGAAGAATAGTCTTAAGAGCCTTATAGTTTTCCACATCATGCCCTAGCACACAATGGTAAGCACAAATATTGGTATCATCAAACCCTTTTGGTTTATGTTTGAGTGGATCGTAAGGTCTAAGCGGTGGTAATGTGATGACAAGGTTTCCAAAAGTCTAGGTAAGATGTTGGCATAAGACCCTATCAATGGATCACAATTTGAAGTAAGTGTGTGTCTGGATGGAATTTTGGGTGACTTTGGTGGGACATGCATCACTAGAGGTGAAATCGAGCTTGAGTAAGTTTGACCACTTTTTGGTAGATAGTAAAGTTTTGGTTTGGATTGCACCTTCTTAGGTAAAGGTGTAGCAAGTGAACTAGTTGTTGAAGGTGGTGTAAATTTAACTACCTCTTTGGAAGGTAGTGGGTTTTCGTGGATTTGGTTGCGACTTCTTGGGTAAAGGTGAAGAAGTTTGTGATATAAAGGGAAAGTGGATGATGGAAGGGGACAAAGTTAACCAAGGTGATAATGGAGGTGTGGTGAAGGTTGTAGTAAGAGGTAATGTGGAAGGGACTTGTTAAGGAGAAGGGAATGGCATGGGAAATAATGAGGATCTTTGGAAGTGGTGTAGGTATAGGAGGTAGAAAGGATATAGGTGATGATGAAGGTGTAATATTTGTAGGTAATTTGGGTGTAATAGAGGATCGTGATGAGGTGGGTTGTTGTGTTTTTGGTTTACTCTGGGTAGGAGGCTATTTGGCCAAGGTTGATGAGTGGGGACCTAGGATAGATGGAAGTGGTGAAGGTGATAGAGGGGTAGTGGGAAAATATGATGTATGTGACCTAAGGGGTTGGGTATTCCTATTAGGTATGGGAATAAAAATTTTGATGGCTTGTGAGGATGTGGCTAAATATTGTTTAATAGGAGGATGGACTAGACTTGATGTCGGCATGACTCCTAATGTGGTAATGGGTCTAGAAACGGAGGAAGGTATAGGTGTAGGTAAGGTCTTAGCCATAGGAAAATTTTCATTTTTGGTAAAGGTTTATTTGTAGGATAGGGTGATGAAGAAGGGGCTGCTATAACTGGCATGGGCATCTTTGGGTTTGGTATTTTGAAACACCTTTGGATAGATCATGGAATTTGAGTAGACAACATCTACATTTGAGTTGATATAGGTAGTATAAGACATCCCCAAAGCATGGAATTTTCAACATAATCCAAGAAGTTAGCCAAACGTGAGAATGAAACCGATGTAGGTGGGATGATGTTTTTTGGTAGTAATCCCTATAATGAATGTCTGTGAGACAGGGAAATGGTTGGCTTCATAATCTGTGGGTAGAAGAGATGAGAGTAGATCAATAATATCCTTGAAATCCAATCAATAAGTGTCACCAATATGAAGGGATGTTGTTAATAGATCCCCTGTGGGTAGGGGAAATGGTAAGTTGGATGAGGTAAGCTTGTCTTTTGGTGAAGAAGAAGGTAAGCATGAATCTCCTGTGGGTAGAAGAGTAAGTACTTGCGGGTTGTTTGTCAAATTGAGAGGTGAGTGGGGAAACTACATTGACATATATGGTGGACTCCTCCATGGGTGAAGGAGAAGATAAGGGAGAATCCTCTATGGGTAAAGGAGCAAATGAAACAGTCCCTCCATGGATGAAGGAGATCATTCAATAATATCCTCAATAGATGGAGTAGGAGGAAATTAAGTAGGAAGAGTTGGTATGATGTCAAAAACAGCATGAACCTCACGAACATTACTATCATTAGTTAAGGTTTCACCGGTTTGGTTAGATGATGAGGTGTGATTTAGGAATGGATTCTTGAAGATGTGAAGGTTCGATTAGCTAGCGCATTAGGATTATCCAAGATGAGATCTCAACTATCTAACATTTCTTAGATGATTTTTTGAAAGTTATATAATTACCGTCGCTATGACCTCTAACACAATGATAGTTTCAGTAATCATTTTCTTTTTACCACGCGAGCATAAAACGAGAGGGGTCAAAACCAATATGTGTTTTGATGGGTGGAAGAGTGATTGCTCTGGCTTTTATAAGTTTTTATAAAACTAAAGAGTAGGGTTCTCTTATGGGAGTATATTTTTGTTGCTCCTACTTGAATTGAAAATCCTGAATAGGAGAAAGATTGGAAGAAGGCTTTTATTGGTTAGATGGATGAGATGGGATGGATTTTAAAACTACTACGTTGAAAGATCATTTTGTTTATAATAATTGTTTTTCAGTTTGGAAGAAGAAGAGGTATTGTTTCATTTAAATGCAACATTTTTGTTATGCAATTATATCTTCTTATTTTCAATGGCATGAATTTCAAGTTTTCGTGCCATGGTGAATTCCTTGTCACAGTGTGGAAGGCTTAAACTTGGAGAGTTGGCGAGATGTTTCTAGCACAAGATCTAGTGAAAAATCTATTAACTCGGTTTGAGGTAGTTGGAATGTGTTTTGATTGATCGAGTTACAATGAGTGACAAAATCTAAGATAGATTCATCTTCATATTGGCATGTCACCTATAATTCGGTCATGGTGACCTTCTTGACAATGTTGATAGAAAAATGGTCTAGAAAATCTTGAGATACCTGATTAAATGAAAATGTGAAATTCCTAGGTAGAGCACTATACCGATCTAAATCTGGTCCTATGAAGGACATTGGGAATGTCTGTAAGAGCAAAGAATCCTCATGAGCAATCGAGATAACACACATGTTTAAAATACTACAAGTATTGTTGCGGGTCTTCTTTGTTGTTGAATCAGTTGAATTTAGGCATTTCCCAATGGGGAGGGTATGTATGAATCAAAAGGACAAGTGAATGGGCTCATTGTAAATCTCGTCATATGTCAGAGAGTTACGTGAGTTGAAGATAGATGCTTCTAATTTCTGCATCTTTTCCATCATCATTTTGATAATATCATTGGTAGGTTGTGATGATTGGGAACCCCCTATAATATAAGGGGGTAGATGAGGTAGGAATGACATGGGAGGCATCCCATTATGTGGTGGTGCTAAGTATGAAAATAATGAGGAATGAACATAGGTGAAATAGATGTAGATGGCAATTATCCTTAATAAGCGGTAGATGAAATAGGGTGTTTTTGGTGATAAGTGTAGGTAGGTGGAGTGGACATAAAGAATCTCGTAGAAATCAGAGGAAGAGACTACAGGATGGAGAGGATGATGTTTTGGAAGGGATTGTGGGCTACCGACACCAATGGTGGTTGAGATGCAATAGGTATATGAGAGGTGGCAGGTATATATAGACCTACACTCAAGGCAGTTTATAAAGGCATGGTTGACATCATAGGAGTGACAGACGTCAAAGGAATGATAGATGTCATAGGTGCAACAGATATTGATGATGTAGGGTCAAGATGGGAAACCACAGGTGGTAAGGTGGAAGAGGGTAAGGCCAAGCTAGTAATAGCTGATGTAGAAGTGGGTGTGAGGGTAGGAGGAATGGACACAGGCATGCCATATACAAGCTACCGTGATGAGTCCTAGGTAAATGAATGAATGAGATGGTACTTGAGTGGCGAAGTTGTGATCAAAGAGTCTCGCAAAATTCTCATCACCAGTGGGTATGACAAGATCTTCATTGGGGTCCATAGATGATGAGATGGAAGAGGGAAATGGGCTAGGTGGAAGCGGCTAGCGGATAGGGTGAAACACGTAAGTGTTATCTTGTTTATGAGTCAAAACCATGTGAATAATGATATAACATGTATTCTAAGCTTCGATGATAATGTAGAAACACATAAGAGTGGAGAAAAATGGGTTTAAAATGTGTAATTTGATCAATGTTCTAATTGGAAAATCAGAACTTAGAGACCGATGTTGTTTTGGGTAACCTCTACCAGGTTAGATAGACCGATGTCGGTGACTGTGGGAAAATGTTAGATTGGTAACTCTGGAAATAAATGGTGAAAACAAGATAGAACTGGACTTTGAAGGTAATATCAAAGACTCAAAGACTAGTAAGATGACCAAGGAGTAAATGAAAGAAAACAAATGAAGATTTGAAGATACTTTGGCCAAAAATGACAAAAATAGCCTAAACACGATGGCGGTTCATGAACCAATGACGGTTAATGAACGGAAAAGGTAAGATGATGAAATTGATGGTGGTCACTGGACCGACACCGGTTACTATGAAATCTGTGAAAGATGGAAAAAGTGAATTTTTGGTGATTTAGGTCAAATAACAAGACCAACTCAGAGATTGAGTATGGAAATACTAAGAAATAGTTGAAATACACCAACTATGATGGTGGAGTGTGTAGGGAGAGAAAAATTAAGAGAACAAACTCTTACCTCAAAACACAAATCAAGCAAAAGCTAGAAAAAATGAAATCCTATGATGTATATTTTTGTTGTGGCTTATGCCATTTAGGACTGACTTGTGAATAAAGTAGAGTTTTTGGTTACCAAAGGTTCACTACAGAAAATGACAACTATGGCTAGTTTCAGGTAAGTTTTGGCATGGGGGATCCTTCTCTGATATGATAACTAGCTAGAAAACCAGCTAGAGCCCACTGTCAATCCTTTGATCATGTGATCATTGACAACTTCTTCTAAGAAAGATGTTGTTTAAGAAATGTGTAGTTGTTTTTAGTGATTTGGTATAAAGAGTGTGCAAAATGTGAACTATGATTCAATTTTTCAACCATCAGCTGGGCATGAATTCTAGCATATAGGTTGCCCACAATTTAGATGAGCTAGAATGCAACATACAAAAATGAGATGCAAAGATTTTAAACCCAAATCCACAATGAAATTCGATGAGAGAAATAATGAATAGGAAAGAGTATGTCTTTCACTAATGCAATACAAAATAAAAAGAAGTGTTCTTTTTAATCCAAAATACAAGTTTCACTAAGATCAGTAGGAGAAGAAGAATGTTTCAAGGGAGAAGATTTTAATGTGAACTTTATTTTAAAAAGAAATAAACACACAATGATTCCCTAAGAATGAATAATGCAAAGAACCCCAAATGGGTCCCATCGGGCATGCCAAAATGTTTCACCAATAATTTTTATGCTTTCTAGGATGAAACAGATAGAAGGTAAATGGTTAAGGAGGAATACCTGTGAGGAAAAGGTGGAAGGTAGAATGTGCACATTGTTGACATTATCTAAACTGATCATAGAGAAATCCTTTTTATCTGGGAAGGACTACCTGTAGATGCAAATCAAGACCAAAAAAGAGTATTAAATAGCATATGATAGTGGACTACCTAACATATGCTAGATCCAAGAAGTGTGGTGCTTCCTAGAGAGGTTTTCAATCCAATGTTTAATAACAATTCAATGTGAATAAGAAATTGAAATAAATAGGTCCTATTGCAATGTAATGATTTAGGTTTTTCATACACACAATACACTAGATTTAATGCTAGATATCAAGATAAAACAAAATCTAATTAGAACTAGGGTTTTGTTCGAAGTCGACAGTCTATCAAATGTATGGTAAGGGTCTAGGGTTGATTGGTTGAGGTTTGGGTTGGTTTTGGGTGAGTGGGAAGCTTTCTGGTCTAAGAATATAAAATGACACAGAGACCAATATCGGTCTGGTGATCGATGCCAATATGGGGATGAAACCAATGTCATCAAGGAACCAATATCGGTAGGGACAATAGGTAATGAACTATTAAAAATGGGTTTTTAGGCTCTGTGATTACACGAGAGAGTGAGAGAGTTTGGTTTTGGTTGTAATATGGATGAGAAGACTTAGGAATACTAAGAAAGAGGTTTAGAAGTGTGAAAATGCTTGAGGTAGTTGAATATTGGGTTGGTGGGAAGAAGATAATGTATAGGTAACAGAAGAAATAAAATATTGAAAGAAGTAAGAGATATACAATGGGATAAACATGAATGATTAAAATCATAGTACTTAGTTGGTATTTTGTAGATCTTGTGAGTTGAGATGGTTGATGATTTATTAGAGAAGAGGTGTTTGAGTCCAGATCCATGGTAGTAAATCTTGTGTGCTCCCATGAGTATTCTAGTTTCTAGAAGGAGAACCGTCTTCTTATATTGCACCGTGGTTGTGTGTGTTCATTGTCTTGACGTATGGGGCTTGAAGATTTGTGCTTAAATGCAATAAAAATTCAATAACTAGATGAAAAAAATAGGTAAAGGGTTGTACAATTCTATGTAAAGGAACTAATGGTTGATTATGTGAATGATGTCACGAAGGAAAAACTAACTTTGGTTATGGTGAAATAGTCAAATTACCAAAAATAGCCTAATTTTTACTATTTTTGGCGTGATTTTTATTCTTGGGTCTACTTAGGGAAGTAGAGTTCATGTGAGAGAAGGCAAGAAGATATTATAAGAAGTCCAGTTAGGTTTAGGAAGAAGTCTCATTTAGTTAGGTCAAGTGTGACTCAAAGACTAGGAGTGATGACTCGGTGTTGAGAGTGATGACTTGGTCATTGTGATTCAAATGCACATAAATACATGAAGAATTTAGGAGTTAGCCATAACACTTTGAATTCAGGAGTTAGCCATTTTGTGGATAAGGGATATTCTTAGAGATAGAGTGTTGTGCACACAAATACATCAAGAATTTTGGTTAACACAATGGTATTTTAGGTAACAAGCAACAATTGAGCGCCATGTATAGTTTAGGCTAATAATAGGATTTCTACATAGAGTTAACTATATGAAGTCTATTCTCAAGAGCACTTGCATGTTGTGCAACCTTTTGTAAAGGCGCATGGATATTATTATCATGTTACTTATTTTGAGAAGCACATGGGCGGTGAAGGGAAAGTCTCCACCCTATATATATATATATATATATATATATATGTATTGATTTGCATGGTTTAGGTTGTGTGAATTATTATAGAGTTATGCTACTTGTTTTGTTGTGCGAATGACTCACGGATATACTTTATAGCGTATGGAGCTTACGTGTTTTATAGTATTTAATACAATGGCTCATATTGGCTAAATAATGGTGTTGAAAATGATTGAATCTAGTTCTTTCCTAGTAAATCTTTTTATAGCCATTGTTTAGTTCATCTTACATATATTTTAAGATCTAGATCTGGTTCATGCATTATGTGTTGTTTACTATTGGTAATGAATCTAAATACCTTAATGCACCATCATATTAACATTCTAAATAAGAAACCATAAAGAGGGACTTGGTGTCGTTGCACGCTTAGGGTGACCTCTCATCTTAAGCCGAGTGAAGTGTCGGTGCATCGGGTCATTTACAATAAATTCTAGGCTGCATCATTGGTTCCATTTTTAGGACCTCTTTTTTAGTTTTTTTTAAGGATGTTGCATGATGAAGACATACCGGTTGACCTTAGCAAGTGTTGAGGAGTGGATAGTAGATCTAGAAGAAGAGTACACTCGGAGATTTAGTACTAGATCTGAGTTTGACACACGTGTGTGGGTTGAGCATAATTTGTATGACTACTTATATGAAATCTTCTTTGTTATCTTCCCCATAGAACTATATGAGTGGTTGGTTGCTTATGCATCTAAAAGGAATTGGAGGTTTCACACACTTGTCTAGACATAAGAAGAATTTCAGGATCTCTATGATGCTTGATCTAATTTGGACATGCGTTGTGGATACTTGGTTCCATGGTGTTCTAAATAGCTATATTTTGGAGTACTCAATTTCCACTTACTCTTGTCTAGAGGTAGTTGAGTTTCAATTTTTACGTTATCCCAGGGGAGCATATCTACACGGAATTCCACTAGTGATCAAGATCTTGATGGTAACCCTGAATTTGGAAGAGAATCGATGGCTAGCTAAACCCCACCACACGCAGGGGTAGGAGCAGGTGTGGTGAAGGATGACATACCTAGTGGTAGAGAGGCAAAGAGAAGAAAGGTAGCTTAAGTTCAATGAGGTGTGTGAGAGGGATTTAGATAAGTAGCATGAGGTTACAGAATCGATGGCATTGTGGAGATAGATGGCTTGTGAAGGATTTGGAGCTCAAGCAAAGGACATGGATCCAGAGCATCTGGAACTCCCCCATTTGGGAAAGCATGATAGGGAACCCTCATCACCTCTTATGAGAGTGCACTAATAGAGACAACATGGGTTGTGGTTGTGTATTTTAATCTACACGGAAACCTAGCCCTTGTGCTTGGTTTTAAGTTTTTAGTACAACCAAAGAGTCGCAGAAACTAGCTTGGGTAGTAGAGTAGCAAGAGGTAAAGTTGACTTATCAGTAGGATCAGGAGTAAATCAAATAGTAAGTACATTTATGGCCGGAAGGATTCTTCCTATTATTTCAAGGATTGGTTGGAGGAACCTTTTCGAGGTGCACGTTGTCGAGTGTAGAACATAGGCATGTAGAAATTTGGACTCACATTAGGGAGTAGCACAACTTCACAGCTGCATGTAGCATTTAGTTTAGCACCACTATTGGGACACAGGCGTGCATCTTCCAGTTCAATTCATGTTATAATTGGAGGATCGGGAGGAACATGTGGCTCGGGATCGGTGGATCTCGAAGGTGGAGGTAACACAAGAGGTTCTGGATCTAGTGGGCATGGTCCTCATCAACCCCAAAATATTTACATGGAGATGTCACTTCGTCTCCCAAAGTATAGGGGAATAGAAGATGTTGTTGAGCATGTCCATATGTGTGAGATACTATGGTGTGTGAAAGGAATTACCACTTCAGAGCACAAGGAAAGTCGGTTTGCAGAACTACGATGCAAGGATGCACACACTTTGGTACAAGAATTTTGACCCTGATCGACTTGTGTGGATTATAGGGTATTACAAATGCTTTTATTAAATAATTTTATATTCCTGAGTTTGAGTAGAAAAGTATAAGTGTGCTCAAGGATATCAAGTAGGGAACTACTAAGAGTGTTTGGTAATATGATGCTCATTTCAAAACACTCTTGTCTAAACTATCATATGATATCCATGTAATTCAAAGATGCACAATGGTTCGTCAAAGGCCTTGTAACATTCCCATTTTAAGACTTTAAAAACAAGGGAAATTTTTTTATAAAAATGTTCTCTATTCTAAATAAAACATCATTTAGAACACACATTCCATGCTAATCAATCTCATAATAGATAACCATATGCAACTGTAATGACTCGGTATGTTACCGATCTCTCATTCCATGACTCGGTTACCAACCGATCTCTCATGTTTGTCTTAAAGTATAAAATACTTTATGTATACTATGTATACTTGGTTTTTCCTACCCTATTTTGGGTACTAAGTGATCTTTTAAAGAACCTATCTGAATATTTGTTACCAATATTCATTTGACATCACGTTTCTTTAAACTAGGTGACTTAGGACAATGCAACCAGTAGCTTGCGATACTTTGGCCAAATATTTTCAACATACTATTCATGTTACTATTCCTAGACGACATACTCGTCATTTCAAAATACATCCTTCACCTCACTCTTCTATTATCTAGAATGGTCTTTACTGACTTCTATCGTCCCACTTGCCCAAGGTTTGACCCTAGCCCATGTTAGCGACATAATTTTTTATAGGAAGACGCTCATGATGACTTAGGGTGTATGGGCATACTTCGTCAACCTAAGTCAACCAAATGTACCAAGGTACCCCGAGTCATAAAAAGATACTCCCTATCCTAAACATGCTATTAATCTTGACCTAGAGAGAAATTAAGTTCAAGTCCGGATGTGTGTAGATCTATATGAATAAATATGGAAGGGTGTTGCCACATGTCAACTGGAACACTTTGTATCCTTGAGAAGTCCCTCGGCTTCTCGAAGTACAGATCCTTGATTGGCATGTGCAACATCCGTTAGAACTGATTCATCAAGATGTACATACCCCTTAGAGGTCATTAAATTCATAATTAAATTGGATTAAGATTCAGATTGCAGTAACCAAGCCTAACCCTAATTCCAACATTCATTAAGTTCTTTATCCATAATTAATCTAAATTGATATTAAGAACTTCATTAACTCATGCTTGCATTGATGTTCATTAACGTGGCCTAACAAGTAGTTATCCCCAAAATAGGGCAGCAAACATCAATCGATTAATTCTTAATGTAACCTAGTTGTCCAAAGAAGGTGTATCATTCACCTAGATTCAGCTAGTGTTTACTTTTTATAAATGAAGTACAAGGATTAAAGATCATAACCACCATTCCATTTATTTTTCATTCTTTTGAGAGAGGAAGAGTCTTCCTCTACATGGTTAGATGTTAGGGTTAACATAACCTTTTTATCATTCTTTACTCATATAGTTTAATTGTATGACCAAAGCATATTTCATTATTTAAACTATAGTGTTTAGTTAGAAAATGACATATTTACAATTTAACAAGTTTCATTATAGTAAGGGAGATTGCACTATCCCCTTAATCCAACTTATTAATTGATAACAACAATAGTATACAAATAAATATAAGAATATCGACAAGATATCACTACTATTTCTGTCATATAAAGTACAAGAGAATTTACACCACAAATTGGAGTCAGTCTCCAAACCTTTCAGTTCATCATGATAAAATATACATTTACAAGACTATGCATTTTAGACATACTGCATGTCAATCAACATTACAATCATAAAATAATATCACTTTTCTTTTCCAATACAACTCAAGAATGAATCGAAATTATTTACATAAGATCCAGAATTAAATAAGCCAATGCATCATAAAATATTTGTCTTCTTTTATCACTTATGATGTCCATCTCCAAAAATTGCTAGAAGATGGGTCAGTTCAATGAACTGAGCATGATAAGCACTAAGCATTAAAACGAAGTGCATTCCACTAATTGTTCCATTAAAACAACACTGCTTTAATGAAACAATTAATATATCATACAAATAAGCATAAGTAATAACAACCAGATAAGAAGTACAATAATGAGTCCGAATTCACTTCTAAGAAAAGAGCATATATAATCTTCAACATACGCATTATAACATATAGTTTAACTGATCCTTTTAATTACTTTTAAACAAATAACATATCTTGTCATCCAATTATTTCATAATTCTACTTTTAAGCAAATAACATATCTTTTCATCCAATTATTTCATAATTCTATCATAATAGAAATACAACATTTATCTTTACTATGTAGAAAAAGGATTTATTTACAGCATAGCTCATATTAGGATGTTTCATCCTACAACTTAAGCAAAAAGAAGAAGAATCAATACATACTATCCCACACTCACCAATCATCGAAAGACAAAAATAGGATCAAAACACACATAACTGCTTTAGTTCAAGGATAACAATATAAAGATTCAACATTAAAGAAACAACATCTAAACAAGAATCCCAAATCAATACATGAAGGGATAGAGAATCAAAACAGTCTACCTGCAAGTCTTAACTAACTTTTACAATTTAGAAGATATCATTCAAAGATCTGAAACCAGACATTCCAAAAATCAAAGCAAGACTCACACAGGGTTAATCTCTTCTTGTGTCCATCCAAGGAGGATTCATAATAAGATAGAGTGCAAAAAGATAAAACCTTCCAATATCAAATCCAAATGAAGTATGACTCAGTCAAACAAAACATTTGGTCTAAACATGTTTACATTTTCTCTTCTACATAACCAACTCAGCTGTTCTCTTTCCACATCATTACAACAAATGACTAAGTACAAAGTAGCCTAAACAATCCACAAAGAAATTTCCATCTTAGAAGAGTGATTTCCCACTATTTCCTACAAGACAAAAGGACAGAAAAGCTGAACCCAAGAAGTCGAGTAGGCCTAAGAGAACAATCACTCTATAGCCAAGAAGAGAGTCATGATACAAAGAAGTTCGATCAAATGAACTTATATTTTCAAAAGTTAAAGGATCTCAAATAAAAAAGGTCCAATCAAGAATTCATTTCATTTATACTATCAAATGAATTCCCATTTCTATTTCAAACTCAGAAGTTCTTTTACTAGTTCCCAAGAGAGAACACAAAACCAAACACACAGTTTAAAGAAAGAAACACTTCTAGTTTCCCTTACAAATCAATACAACCTGGTTTATCTATTCCAATTCATTAAACACAAGTTCAAATTCATTTCTCAGAAAGGAGTACAGTACAGTCCCAAAATAGAATATTGTCCACAAGAGAAATATATTCCTTTCTCTTTTTAAAGACCAGGATTCCTTCAATGAATCTAACAAAGGATACAAAACCCAAATCAGTATAAGCTAAACAAGTTCAAAAATACTCATGAACTCAATAGAAACTGAAATCCCAATTACAAGGGCTTCAACAACTCAATACAAAAGAGCAAGTGGTTTGTGATCCAAAATAAGAACAAATTAAAGAAACAATTCTAAACCAGAGGTAATAAATCCTACCAACAAGATTTAGTACACTAGGGTATTCAACTCATCTTTCTTTTAGAACCCAAAAATCAATTAAAAGGATCTGAAGAGAGTAAGAAGACCCAATACACAATAAGTCAAGAAAGGTCCCAACGTTACCTCAAACTTGATCGAAACAAAATTCACAACAAAAATACTTGCACAACTCCATCTATAAAGATTGCGATAGAGAAGGTGTTTGTTTCAAACATCGATCACAAGAAGGAGTATGCATACTGCATTTCTATAATCCTCTAAAACTGATAACGACTATTTCAAACGAACTCTAAATCAAACCAAAGAGTAAATAATAGTACAAAGTAACTAACTAGAAGTTCCTTAGTATGTCAACAAGTTACGCTGTTCCAATCAGTTAACCTTCAAAAAAAAATATTCAAGCCTTCAACAAGACATGGGTTTTCTCAGAGTAGAGGAGAGAAGAATATCCTCCATATTTACATACCCTTACAAGTTCAAAGAAGGTGGTACAGTCTCAAAAATAGAAGTACCACAACCATTCCAACTCAAGAAGCTACAAGGAAAGATCTCAAAAGAGATAACCAAATCAACTCAAACCAAAACTATTCTCTCAAGCATTTTCGAGTAAACAGTCCCATAAACGAGTTCTAAGCATCTCAAACCTTGAATACGAGTAAAACTCCAAGCTTAGAATACAAGTACAGAACCAAACACAATGCCTCGAATACAATTTCAGGACACACAAGTATTGAATATGAGTTTAGTGTCAAACACGAAGCTTCAAACACAAGTTCATAACAACACAAAGCTCAATACAAGCTCAGAACGAAACAAAAGGCTCCAATATAAGTTCAGAATGAAACACAAGGCATTGAATACCAGTTTAGAACAACACCAGTCTTAAACACAAGTTCAGAATGAAATACAAAGCTTTGAATACGAGTTTCACATGCATGTCACCACTGAACTTGCACAGGAGAGAGTTTCCAAAGGATAACATTATTTTCAATGGATTTATATCCAAAAAAACCATAGAGATTCATAAAACCAAGAAAGTAAATAACTGACAAATCATGAAAATGTTTCCCATGAGAGCAGAATTGTTTTAATGAATCATTTAGAAGACAACAAGAAATCTTAATGGGTGGAGCCTATCATTCATGATAGTACTTTGATAATTCAAATGATACTTCTATTAGTGCAAAATCACAAAGCACCCCTGGATGTTGATCAAATTTCTAGGTTGATCACTCTTGCATCCAAAGTGTTATTGCACAACATTGACTCCTTTCTCCAAGTGTGGGACTTGCAAGAATGAGAAAGGAGTCTCCAGAGAAGGTTGGTTCTGCTCCTAAACTACCCGCCACAAGCTATTCCAAAGGGTAAGCTAATCTAAACGTAATCTAACCATGCCAAGGAGACAGAGAGAGAGAGAGAAAAGGAAAAAGTAGCAAAAGCCTACACTAAAATGGTGATACACCGAGAGAAGGAGAATGTTGAACATCTATCAAAGCGCCATGGAACAAGGAGAGGTGAGCAATGGGAAGGATGGATAGATGCATCACAGGCCCAAGGATAGATTTCACACAGAAAATGTCCCAAAACTCCATGAACACAGCTCCAGACCTGCAATGAACATTCAAACTTGCACAAATACCTACAATGAAGAGAGGCAAGAAGAAAAAGCAAAAAAATGAGCAAGGATGGACAGATGCATCACAAAACATGTTTTTGTTGCTCCAGAAGTTTGCACAAAACATCATTTCAATAGTAAAAGGAAAAAAATGCCATTACAGAGCAAGGGAGGAGGTTCGAACTCCATTTTCAACCCTAGAGAAGAAAAGAAGGGAGGGCAGAGCTGAAAAGATGAACAACTTGTAATAATCTCCTCCAAAATGAGCCAAATCTGGCTTTTACATTGCATGGGTCGAGCCCAGGAGAGAGAAAACGTAGGAAAATGTGCAAGCAGCCCAACCATTGACCAAAACACATTCTTCATTAAAATTGGTGGTTGAAACATCACTTCTGGCCATGCTGAAGAAGAATGCGACCCATGTGCATTAAACTGGTTGTTGAAACATCGCTTCTGGCCATTACTACGTGCCAGAGACGTTTCTTGATTTTCTCTCTCCAAACTGAACCAAAATGTAAGATTGACCTGGAATCGTGTAGAGAATTTTTCCAGCTTTCCATTGATATAAAGAACATGCAAATCCGAGCTCTGGATCAAAAGATATGGCGATCTGAAGATTTAGGGCAAAAACAGACCAAAACGGATATTTGAATTTTTTTCCCGCGCTCTGCCACTTGGATGACATGTGTCGGGTGCTGATTGGATGAGAAATTATCTCTCCTCCACATTTCCGTGGGTTTCCCTTTGAAATTTTGACGTTTTTATCACTTTGGGAAATTTTCCATTTTTTCCCCGCGCCCCCACCATTTGGGACACGTGGCATTCATTGGTTGGAGGACAGGGGTGGGGCCATCCTTGTCTTTTAATATTTTAGCTCAAGACTTTGTCAAATTTTTCTAAGTTCTCCCCGAGAGCTCCCACTTCCCGGCTTTTCACGTCCCTCGTGTATTTTTGGTCGAGATGTCCCAAACCTTCTCGGGACAAATTTCTCTGATCCGCCCGATTCGGCTTCCCGTCCCTCTTGAGGCGAAGACACGTGGCACATTTCCATTAGCTCTCGACTCCTTTGGCTTTTCGTTCCCTCACGTATTTTTGGCCCAAATGTCCCGGACGAGAGTTCTCTGCTTCGACCGAACCGGCCGGTTCACGCCCTCCGTGCACTTTTGTCCCAGATGTCCCAGACTGCCTAGGACAAATGCTTCCAAACCGCCCAAAATGGACTGACTTGCGCAAAACCAGCCGATCCACGTCTTTCATGTACTTTTGTCCCAACTATCCCGGACTGAGTGAAGCGAGACTTAGGCAATTTTTTCCCATTTTTCTGGCTGATTTGGCTTTTCGCGCCGTGCGCGTCCCGGTGTCCCAACTGTCCCGGATGCCCCGCAGATCATCGCTGGTGGCCTTTCGGCCGATTCGCACCCCGATGTCCCAACTATCCCAAGGACCGCCTGGACTAGGACTTAGCCGATTTTCTTCATTTTTTCTGCCCCAAGCCTAGTTTTCTGCATTTCTTCCATTTTCTCGACCTGTTGGGATTCCTTCTTGGATGGGAGAGTTAGAAGGAAGCCAAGGGACCCCAAAACATGATTTTGGGCTTTGAATCAATCTATCTTGCTTGGGACTTGAATATTCTGATGCATGTTATCAAAATTACCTGGGGGTGAATTTTGGATAACAGTTTTGGCGACTCAGTAGGGTCATCTGCCTGCTAGATGAAGTTACCCAGCTTCTGAAGCACCCATTGGGCATGGAGTCATGAGTCAGAACTCAGAATCGATCTCGAACTTTGAAAACCTCCTCTCGAACCGCTTGAATCCCACCGGACATGGAGTTGTTCTCACCAAAATGCCACCGAAATGGACTCGAGCAAGAGAAAAAAATAGCAAAGCACCAAAACTATGTACGTAATCTGAAAATCATACATGCTCCAAATGGAACACGCAGAGTGTGCACAAGCACTTCTTCGCTGAAATCAAACCTACCTACTCTACTCTAACTCGGAAGTAAAGGCAAGCTAAACAAACCCTACAATTGGTTGTGAGAAATAGCTTCCTTTCTCAAAAGTGGCAGCCATGCAATTGATTTGGAGCTGAACATGGCTGATTGGATGAGTGGAAAATCAACAAGAAGTGGTCTTCCACCCAAATCATCAAGGTATCATGAAGGAAAATTCAATACCCCTTTTAGTTGCTCGCATTTGGATCAAGAGGTATGACAGCTGATCCTTGGTACTTTCAGTAGCTCATCCTCATGCTTAGAAGCAAGCATGACTGGTAGGGCTTCTCCTTTGGCTTCAATGAAGCCAAATACCCGATGGGAAAGGTCCGATCTGCTTGATATGCCCATAGCTCTGATTTTCAACTCCAAAAATGGAGTCTTCTTGTAGACCCTCCTGAATGGATGGTGTGGAAGAAATGGTGAAATTCCTCTGTCCTTTCTCTTCCTCCAATGAAGAACATGAAAGATTAAAATCTTCCAATCTTGGTTCCAAAGAGCTGCTATAAGATGCAGGCTACTGCAAATGAATGTTCTCCTTCATGACAGCAGACTCAAGTGTTTGGAATGTGGATGATGAAAGAGAGAATGGTGGAAACTCAACCGGCTCTTCTCCATCAAAACAAATTCCTCCAAATCGACTGCATTAACCGCCTCATGGCTGTCCCGCGCAAATGCTCCACTTCCTCCATGGTGTCTTCTTGATCTGTAACTTGACCACCATGGTTTCTTTCACCCTCCAACATTGAGTTTGAGAGATCAAACTCTTCTTCAGTACTAGAACTTGAGAGAGGTGAAGTAGAAAGAAGAACTGAAGGTTCTCCTGTAGCCTGCTTTGTGCTCAAAGCCCTTGGATCTGCACTTTTCTCCTCCACAACTAGAATGTGCTCCTCTTCTTTTGGATTTGGAGCAGCTTCTCCTTCCTCCAATGTTTGAAGACAATCTTGCTCTTGATTGAACTCTTCCTCCAACATGAAGTTTGTCAAGTCAAACTCTTCAATCTGCTGCTCTAGAGGACAAGTTGGGACTGCAAGATCTTCTTCTTCTGCTGCAACAAAATCAGTCCTGACCACCATTTGTTCTCCAACTCCAACCTCTTCTGTAGGTTTAACCATCAAGGGGATCTTTGTCATCCCAAATTTGGCAGCCCAAACCTTCAAGTTGTCTGTCATTTCTTTTCTGTTGGGCTCCTCTTCTTGCTGTCCTTCATGGCCATTTTTTGTAATTTCTTCTTCCCCACATGGAATTGGGAATGCAAGAGGAGGGATGGGTTGTAACTCAATTGATTTGGAATTTTTTTGTGGTGGTGGAGGTAGAAACTCTTGTTTCTTTGGAGGAGGGGGTATTTCTTTTAGCTCTTGTGGAGGGGATGACTATTTGGAAGGAAAAAGGAAAGAAGAATTGAGGTGTGGTGGAAGACTAAGAGGTGGAGAAATGGATTCAACACTTGGGACAGCAGATGGGGTTTGCAATTCCAAATGAGATGATGTTGCTTGAGTAATGGGAAGAGAAAGACCAGATGATGGTGTAGAACTTACCCATTGACAAGGTTGTTCAACAACAAGTGTATAGGCCTCTATTTCTGCTGTCCATTGTGCAAGTTGGGGCAGCATCTTTATCATGAAGTCCAACTTCTCCTGAGGGCTGAAGTGTCTTGGAAAAGGGCCTCCCCATGGACAAGGAGTCCTGCAACCAATTCTGAAAGCTCTCATTTGGGCTGTTGCTCTCGAATGCACCATCTTTTCTCCATCTTTTGATTTTCTCCAATGACCAGCATCTTTGCATCTCGATTGTCTTCATTATATGCATACTCTTGCTCTTGGAAAGCTCCATAGCCAAACTAATTTTGGCATTGCTGCTCATATGGGTATGCATGCTGATTTTGAATTTGTTCAAAATGCTGATTTGGAGGATTTGTAAAACATGTTGGAGGTGTGATAAACTCACATTGTTGTTGTAAATGTGAGTTCCATGATGGAAATGAAGTCATGATTGCACAACTTCATGGAATGGAAAAGAATGAAAGAGATGGAAAGAAAGATAGATGGGAATGGATGAAAACGGGTCTCATAACTTAAATGGGTTGTTGATCGATGGAGTCGCCGGATGTATTTGCAAGTGCCTCAAAAGGCTTAAATCTTCACAGGAACACACCAACCTGCAAAATATGACGTAGAAGACCTCTCAATGTCCCACCTAGCATGCCAAAACTGTTAGTGCAAAATCACAGCACCCCGGATGTTGATCAGATTTCTAGGTTGATCACTCTTGCATCCAGTGTGATTGCACAACATTGACTCCTTTCTCCAAGTGTGGGACTTGCAAGAATGAGAAAGGATTCTCCAGAGAAGGTTGGTTCCTGCTCCTAAACTACCTGCCACAAGCTATTCCAGTGCAGGCAAGCTAATCTAAACCTAATCTAACCATGCCAAGGAGACAGAGAGAGAGAGAAAAGGAAAAAAGAAAAAGCCTACACTAAAATGGTGATACACCAGAGAAGGAGAATGTTGAACATCTATCAAAACTGCCATGGAACAAGGAGAGGTGAGCAATGGGAAGGATGGATGATGTATCACGAGCCCAAGGATGGATTTCACACAGTAAAATTTCCCAAAACTCCATGAACATAGCTCCGCACTGCAATGAACATTCAAACTTGCACAAATACCTGCAATGAAGAGAGGCAAGAAGAAAACAAGCAAAAAAAAAAAAAAAAAGGATGGACAGATGCATCATAAAACACGTTTTGTTGCTCGTAAGTTTACACAGTAACATCATTTCAATAGTAAAAGGAAAAAACACCATTACAGAGTAAGGAAGGAGGTTCGAACTCCATTTTCAACCCTGGAGAAGAAAAGAAGGGAGGGCAGAGCTGAAAAGATGAACAACTTGTAATAATCTCCTCCAAAATGAGCCAAATATGGCTTTTACATTGCATGGGTCGAGCCCAGGAGAGAGAAAACGTAGGAAAACGTGCAGCAGCCCAACCATTGACCAAAACACATTCGTCATTAAAATCGGTGGTTGAAACATCACTTCTGGCCATGCTGAAGAAGAGTGCGACCCATGTGTATTAAACTGGTTGTTGAAACGTCGCTTCTGGCCATTACTATGCGCCAGAGACGTTTCTTGATTTTCTCTCTCCAAACTGAACCAAAATGCAAGATTGACCCTAGAATCGTGTAGATAATTTTACCAGCTTTCCATTGATATAAAGAACGTGCAAATCTGAGCTCTGGATCAAAAGATATGGTGATCTGAAGATTTAGGGCACAAACAAACCAAAACGGATATTTGAATTTTTTCCCATGCTCTGCCACTTGGATGACACGTGTCAGGCACTGATTGGATGAGAAATTCTCTCTCCTCCACCTTTCCATGGGTTTCCCTTTGAAATTTTGACATTTTTATCACTTTGGGAAATTTTCCATTTTTTCCCGCGCCCGCCATTTGGGACACGTGGCATTCATTGGTTGGAGGACAGGGGTGTGGGGTCATCCTTATATTTTAATCTTTTGGCTCAAGACTTTGTCAAATTTTTCTAAGTTCTCCCTGAGCTCTGCACTTCCCGCCTTAGGACACGTGGCATTTCCTGATTCGTTGCAGCCTCCCGACTTTTCGTGTCCCTTGCGTATTTTTGGCCCGGATGTCCCAAACCTTCTGGGACAAATTTCTCCGATCTGCCCGATTCGGGCTTCCCTATCCCTCTTTGAGGTGAAGACACGTGGCACATTTCCATTGGCTCTCGGTTCCTTCGGCTTTTCACATCCCTCGCGTATTTTTGGCCCAAATGTTCCGAATGAGAGTTCTCTGCTTTGACCGAACCGGCCAGTTCGCGTCCTCCGCGCACTTTTGTCCCAGATGTCCCAGACTACCTGGGACAAATACTTCCGAACCACCTGAAATGGACTGACTTGCGCCAAACCGGCCGATCCGCGTCTTTCGCGTACTTTTTTCCCAACTGTCCTGGACTGAGCGAAGCGAGACTTAGGCAATTTTTTCCCATTTTTCCACTGATTGCCACTTTTCCCGCCCGCGTCCGGTGTCCCAACTATCCTAGATGCCGCGCAGACCGCCTGGTGGCCTTTCGGCTGATTCGCGCCCGACATCCCAACTATCCCAAGGACCGCCTGGACTAGGACTTAGCTGATTTTCTTCATTTTTTCGCCCAAGCCTAGTTTTCTGCATTTCTTCCATTTTCTCGACCTATTGGGATTCCTTCTTGGATGGGAGAGTTAGAAGGAAGCCGAGGGACCCCAAAAACATGATTTTGGGACTTGAATCAATCTATTTGCCTGGGACTTGAATATTCTAATGCATGTTATCAAAATTACCCGGGGGTGAATTTTGGATAACTTCCACCAAGCTTCCAACTCTTTTCTCCTCTAAAAAGATCGACATGACCAAACATATTTTCTTCCAATGCCTCATATACTTTCCTTTGATCAAAAATAGACCAGAGAAACCAAAAATAGCCATAAAGTAGAAGTCAAACTATTGGTTTGAAGAACCAGATAGCTCCATGCGAGAAAAAATCGCAATGCATGCAAGATCAAACAACCTCCAACAAATCCTCCTTCCTTGTTTCCAAGATGGTTTACATGCAAAAACCGAGGTTCATTAATGCAATTACTCCCAAATCTCCCACTTATCTCTCCTTGCCACCACCTCCTAAAATTGGCAAATGCCATTTCCACTTCAACATGCATTTCCATCTTTAGTGAAGCCTCCACGTATGCTTCCACTAAATTCTACTTGCCTTTTCCAAACTGGTTGTACCTCCATTCATTTAACCAAATCAAATCAAATAAATGCCATTGGAACCATCGCCATAATGCCATGTGACCCTAGGTTCCTTTTCAATAGTTTAGGATAGATTTCCCAAAACTTAGGTTAGTCTAAAAATAATTACCTTAGGTCTTAAAAACATTGCCATAGGTAATTTCCACCTTAGGTTAGATCAAATTCACAACCATATAGTATTAGGTATTAGGTTAAAATAGCCTAGCATTACCTTAGTAATTTCTCCCTTATTCATTTAGCACAAGAACTTAGGTTAGGACACCATCCAAATGAAATAAAATAAGAAGCTTAGGTTAGATTGAAACCCAAATAAGTAGACATAGCTAGGAAGTAGGTGCTTTTACCTAGTTTAGGATACCATTAGGATAATCCTTTAGGTTTAGGATTTAGATCCCCTTCATAGTCGTGAAGCAAAATTTATTTTTCTTACACCATTAAATGTCCTGAAGAGATCAATCCCAAAGATCCAAGCACAATCATACAACCGAATGAAGGCACGTTCATACAAGACCAAATAATTTGTAACATACAAATTTCAGTCTGCTATGTCTCTCCACTTATGAATGTCAATTTTACCATTCAATCCAGTAAGGAGATTTAAAACATTCCTTGGATCACTGGAATTGATCCAAGGATGAGTTAGTTAAAAGAGATAATTTTGTAACTCTCAAAACTAGATTGCAACTCACCTATAAGAAGTGAAAATGGATTCTTGCAAGCCATATCATTTCGGTCTAATGAATCCAAGAACAAAAATGATTTATCCATAACAAGCATGATTTTCAACAATCAAGGAAACACATTGCATTCACAAAAATCACATGCCTCGCTTATCACATGTGCCTGTAGGGCAGCCACCGACCATCATCCCCATCTCCATCTCCATCCCCACCCTAGGCCATCTAGGCCTGAAGACTAGCCACCTATACATGTAACTCAGCCACCTCCACCTCTGAGCTGGCAAGCTATCCCTACACCATACCCAACTGGGTAATCAAGGTCACCACTGCTCCCGTAGGGTATCCCTCGCTTTGTGATGGTGGCTAAATATAGCTGCCCAACCTGGGGTGGTACTGCTCATAAATGAGCTACCCACCACTGTCTGTATCTATCTGTAACCCCAACATCATCAATCTATTGGTCTACCACCTGCTCCTCTTGCCCTGTGGGCACTGTCGGCTATGGTAGAGGCAATGGCCTCTCCACGTCATCTCTCTTATACTGCGGGAAGGGTGGAGGTATGTCTTGTGGCAGTCCAAACTACCATCTAACCCTATCCATTGGGATCATCTCATGCTCCCCAAAGATGGCGTCCCACTATCCATCTCAACAATTGAAGACCATCTAACTCATCATACATCCTCCTGAATGAGGGATAACCCACATATGATCTCCATATGATGTCCACTCTGGACAACCCCTCTAATAAACACCTGTAATAGGCTACATCATGTGTAGGCCCTGTCTGATCGCCACTCTCCAATCATAGGTACCCATCGCCTATACCCCACCCACACCAATCTTGATGGAAATGCATCTGCTCGGGGCATACCTACTAGCCGCACACAAACTATGTGCTCATAGGCCCAAGAAGTGTAGTAAAAATGTGCAACACAGGCTGAACCTACACAGATGCCCATATGCCCACAACTCTCTGTATAGCTGCACCAAGAATGTTGGTGCCTAGGAAAAGCAGGTTTGATCTATCACCATGTCATGTAGTACCCCCATCAATGAGTGGGGAAATCTCCCTCCTCGCATTCGGCAGTGTGAAACAACACACTGCCTCCATCAATAAAACAATGAGCCTCGTCTCCTCTGGATGGGCTTGATACATCCCTCCATAACTCAAATTGGCACTATGGAATGTCATGTCTACCAGTCCCTCTCCAAAAATTGTCGAATAAACTCCTCGAGAGGAGATAGAATACACATGTGTCCCCAGTATTGGTAGCCGCAAGATCCTAAACACGTCCTCCAGGGTGATTGTCATCTCACCCGTCGGTAGGTGGAACATGTTGGTCATTGAATCCCATCTATCGATGAGAGTGACCATCAGACTCAGCTGCTAGACCACATGCCAATAGCACCGGACCCCACTTAGGCCCACCTCCTCCACATGCTGCCACTCCTCGGTGTCGCCGCACCTCACACTCTCAAGAGCAGGGGTGGCACCCTATCTCTCATCCGCAGCTGATCTCTCCCTTGCATCCAATACAAACATCAAATTAATCCACCTTCATCATACCCATACTCACCCACTATCATTTACCCATACCTATTTCAACCCCCCACCTAGGTTATATTTTTCACCCACATACCCTCTTTTACCCCTACCCATCTCACCCACCCAACCTGCGACACTTTTGGCCCTTTTTTTCCCAAACTGCAACCAATACCGGTTATCTCTCACCGACCCAGCCTCTCCTTAAACCGGCATCGGTCACCTATTTTGTAACCGATCATGGTTGTACCCCACCAAACATCGGTGAAGCGACCAATGTCCGGTCACTATCGTGGTGAATACCACGATGCCTAAACCCTCCATTCTCTAAAAAATCCCCCTTTCCCTCTCTTCTACCCACCCATCCTCACCTAAACCTCCCTCTACTCCCTCCACCCCTCCTTCACCCACCCACCTCTCTCCCCATTCCTATTCTACCCAATTTACCCTACCACATTTCAAATTTCATTCCCCCCCCAAAACAAAAAACCCAATTTGTCAAACCCTAACTTATCACCCAATCTATCTAACAAAACACAACATGGGTTTGATTCTTACCTCATCATGTTGTCATCATTGTGGTGGCGCATTTGGTCACGGCACTTGGTGGCCCACCTAATCCCTCTCTAGCCTCTGCCATCACCAATCGCTAACCATGCCTCTAACCAATCAAATCACACAATCTGATCCCATGGACCCACCTCTCAACTACCAATCACCCACCGTTTGGCTCACCAACTCAACTCTCCATTCTCGTTGAACACTTTTCCCCTTTCTCTCTCTCTCTTGTGTCATTTTCCCAATTCGTAAGAAGACAAATGATTTGTAAAAACGTGGATTTTTTCATTTTTATAACATCCCCAACCTAATCGATGCTTTTACCTTCACCGGCATCAGTCATGTGCCCTACCTTACCATGATTGGTTACCCGGCAATGCATCAATCACACTCTTTTCCACATTGCCCCCAATTTTTCCTATTACCCTTCCCGTCACTCTTTTTTCCCCCACCCAACGTTCACCTTGACCATTCACCTCACCCTCTTGACCTCATCATTTCCTACCTACCCTCGTCCTCATTTGGGGACTCATTATTTTACCCATACCTCGGCCCTACCCATGCCGTGACCTAGATTTTTGGACCTGGAACATCGCTAGAGACCTTTGACCTCATGTGTTTTCTATACCTTACAACATTATTACCTATGTCAATTGACCTAATGACCTTAGCTTGCCTCTTTCCGTGACCATTTATCCTAACCCTAGCTTTGGTGTACCGGAACACACCTAAACATTCCTACACCTGACCTGCGTCATGTTTCCTAACCATATCCTATACCTTGGATACCAGAATCACTTCAACCTTGTTTTGATAAACCTATCGACCTTAGACAATGTAGATTTTTCTTGCTCTTCACCTAGTACCGTGCTGCAGTTTATACGTGTGCATGCGTCGACTATTACTACCTTTGACCCTAACCCATTACCTAGATTACCCGAGTGGACCTTTTTTTCCTTATTTTCCCCCATTACCCACTTTCCTCTTCATCACATTCACCTTTTATCAAACCACTCACCGATTCTGCCTTCTACCTCGTTAGTTCCTGGTTTGAGGGGATCACCTTCACCCACGCCTGGGGAAATCACATCTTATTTTTCTCAGCGTCGCTTACCAATATAAGCTACATGACAAAAAGGGGGAAAATGTAGACACTAAAATTAGGTCACACTCCCCTTGGTCCCCCGTCAAATAAACACCTTGAACACATCCACCTAGTCATGGCCCCCTTCACCCCACTATAATATTAATTTAATTAAATTAATTCATTATACTAACCATATTTATTTAAATATTCTAATTAGGATAATGCCCACATATCCACCTCACCTAAACACCTCATCAAGCCACCTCACCCTAAGACCTATTCTTAGTAAGTTGCCATAACTAACTAAAACCTACCCAAACCCTAAAAATCAATGCCTACATTCCCTCTAACCACATTCCTGCATGTTAGAAGGAAGCTTCCAGTTTGATCGTAGAGTAAACGAAACAAGATCCCAGAAAATCAAGGGGATCTACCTAGTTTAGTAAACCTAGGAAATCCTTCCCTAACCGATGTTAGTTACCCTTAACCACCATCGGTTAAGTTGGAACCACCATCGGTTACCTTTTAACTCCCAAAACAACCTTATTTCGAGGTTTTCACATTTCTAAGAGAGAGAGACATCTTTTGAGAACAAGTGATGAAACCAAAGCTACATACAAGTAGAATTAGCATCTGTACCAACATCGAACACTCATAACTAGTACCCGAAGCAATCACACAGCCACCTGCCTTCATAGGAGCATCCAAGGAAGCGCTAGCACTACACCAAGTTCATTTGATCACCCACCATTACCAACCCAAAGCATCAAGCTCGTACAAATAGTAAGTTTGTTAACCTGTATTGGTTCCTTGTCATTTGATTAGATCCTTTTACATTTTTTATTAGTTTCTGCTTTCATTTCCATTCCCCACCATTTTACCTCCATGCAAACTTGACCATCCTTTTTTCCACACCCTTGCACTACCCATACCTAGACCTCTATCATTCCTGTGCATATTCAGGATCCATAAAAATCTCACCATTTCCCTTCCACCTTCATCTAATCTTGGATCTATCACCCAGCCAAGTTTTATTGAGTTTCTTGTACCCCAACCATACCGACGCCGGTCACTCATAACCGTCATCGGTTAACCTAAATCGACATGGTCTCTGTGTCTTTTACTAGAAACCCAGATCAGAGCCTAAAACCACCACCAAATACCCTAAACTGACGAGAATCTGACCCTAACCAATAAAAATATCCTGACAGTTACCTTGACCTTCAAATTCAATCATAGCTTAGCCTGTTGTGAATGAATTTTCTTATTGTAGATGAATGAGATACCTAAATCATTTTTACTACAGTAGGATTTACTTTATTACCAACATTAAGTTGTTTTAAATAGTGGGTTGACGGTTTATGCAGGAAGTATCACACTTCCTGGATCTAGCACACACTAGGAAGTCTACAGCATATATTGTTTAACTTTTATTTGGTGGTCTTGTGTTCCATTTCAGGTAGTTCCTCCAAGCAAAAAGGAAGCTCTCACGATCAGCTGTGGATTCAGAATTCATACATGTGCAATAACATATCAACTAGCATCTCAACAAATATTCCTCCTACACCCATTACCCTCATTTGTTTTGTCATTTTCTAAGAAACTCTCCAGAATCAGGTGAAACACCCAAATATCCCACTTATCTCTCATTGCCACCGTCTCCTAAAATTGGTGAATGCCATTTCCACTTCAACATGCATTTCCATCTTTAGTGAAGCCTCCACGTATGTTTCCACTAAAGTCTACTTGCCTTTTGCCAAACTTTGTACCTCCATTCATTTAACCAAATCAAATCAAATAAATGCCATTGGAACTGTCGCCATAATGCCATGTGACTCCAAGTTCCTTTTCAATAGTTTAAGATAGATTTCCCAAAACTTAGGTTAGTTTAAAAATAATTACCTTAGCTCTTAAAAACATTTGCCATAGGTAATTTCCACTTTAGGTTAGATTAATTTCATAACCATATAGTATTAGGTATTAGGTTAAAATACCCTAGCACTATCTTAGTAATTTCTCCCTCATTCATTTAGCATAAGAAATTACTTTAGGACACCATCTAAATGAAATAAAATAATAAGCTTAGGTTAGATTGAAACCCAAATAAGTAGACATAGCTAGGAAGTAGGTGCTTTTACCTAGTTTAGGATACCGTTAGGATAATCCTTTAGGTTTAGGATTTAGATCCCCTTCATAGTTGTGAAGCAGACTTTATTTTTCTTACACCATTAAATGTCCTAAAGAGATCAATCCCAAAGATCCAAGAACAATCATACAACTGAATGAAGGCACGTTCATACAAGACCAAATAATTTGTAACATACAAAGTTCAGTCTGCTATGTCTCTCCACCTATGAATGTCAATTTTACCATTCAGTCTAGTAAGGATATTTAAAACATTCCTTGGATCATTGGAATTGATCCAAGGATGAGTCAGTTAAAAGAGATAAGTTTGCAACTCTCAAAACCATATTGCAACTCACCTACAAGAATTGAAAATGGATTCTTGCAAGCCATATCATTTCGGTCCAATTAATCCAATAGTAGAAATTATTTATTTATAACAAGCATGATTTTTAACAATCAAGGAAACACACCACATTTAAGAAAATCACATGTCAATGCTTGTAATGCAAAAGAGGAATATAACTGTTTGTCAAAGGTGTTACATATGATCACACCTTTTAGAAGGGTGCTCTCACATAAGACTCATACAGACCCACATGAGGCACTTGAAACAACTTTGTGTGCTGAGTTAGTTGAGAGAATAAAAATGGAGTGAGCCCATTCTTGGAAGCTCATATTGCAGCAATGACAAAACAGATTAGAGAAACTATCAGCCAATACAACACATGAGACATGCACTAGAATTTGGTGCACAAATTTTGAAGTGGAGGGGCATACTAAGGATAGTTTTCCTCATAGATTAGTGCGCTCCTTGTTGTTGGATTGTGAGATATGTCATTTAGACCATGATGCAAGTCATTTTCCATTGTTGCAACACACGATAAGGAATAATGTGTCTTTCTACTGTAATATTTTCCAGTCCACAACTCATAATACTAAATATTGTAGGTTGATTGATCAGATCCATGATGCCATTGATATTGGTGTATGACAGACGGGAGTTTTAAATAAATCTAAGGATAAAAGTGAGCAACATGATCATGATCACACTCAAGGGTGCTATGATCAAAATGAAGGGCACTTTGAGGGAGGTTGTGGTAGAGGTCAAGGATACCATGGTGGATTTAGAGGCTGAGGCCGCAGCGGTGGATGAAGTGAGTTCCCTCGTGGAACATGTTATACATGTGGATCCCCTGACCATTACATGTGTGAATGTCCTAAAAAATTACTTGTTCTTTTTACGAAAGAATCATAACTATGAAGAGTTCTTGGATTTATATGAACATTTGAGAAAGAAGCACAAATAGGATAACAAGGGTGCAGGGATGGTTAGAATACAACATGCCGTGGAAAACCAATGGATGTTAAAGTTAGCACTGGATCCTGAGGTAGTACCTATGAAGATTACTACACGTGTTGAGGTTTTGCATGTCGTAGAAATGCAATAATAGAATCCTACCATTACTAATGAGGAAGTTTTACATGTAAAATATCCAAACCCTACACATCAGAAGGAGGTTTATCAGGAAACCATGGAGGTACTCAGAAATATGTAGGGTTAAATACAATGTTTAAAGGAACAATGTGAAAGTTAGAACAAAAGAAGGAAGTCAAGACTTTCCAGTTAGATGTTGATGATCGAAGGAAGTATGAAAGATGTTTCGTAGGAGAATGTTATTCCATTATTAGGGATTTGGTTACAAGGAAACACTTTGTGCATTGGTATTGAGAACGGATGACATATTTTGCATGTTAATATCCCTCCTCATAGTTTGGATTATGATAAGGAGATCACTCTGAATGTTGTTTTGGATGGATGGATTTTGAGTAATCTATTGATTGACACAGAGTGGAAGTGAATGTGCTTACCTTAGATGCATGGGTTTAGATGGGAAGACCTCCATTACAACCATCTTCTAATGTGTTGTATATGGAAAATTAGACTAAGGCCATGCCAATTGGATTATTAAAGGATGCATCCATTACTATACAGGGGGCCAAGTTCACTAGGGACTTTGAGGTCTTAGTGCTTACGAAGCGGACACATTCCCAGCTCTATTTGGTTGCCCCTTATGCTATGAAAATAATGTTGATTTACGTTTCAACAAGGGATATATCAATTTTGAGAATAAGGAGGAACAATTTATTATCCCTTTGACAAATGGTAAATCTACACCTTATTTTGAGCCCTTAAGTGAAGAAGACCTAAACAAAATTTATATGCATACCTTTCGAGACTCAAAAGCACTTGATCCATCTAAAGAAGGAATCCTCCAGTGGGATAATGCATAGTCCATAAGTGATACTACAAGTATTTCCTATGGATATTGGGCACATGGCACTTACAAGATGGTTGGACACGAGGTAAGAAGTGCATTTGCACCCGTAAGCAGATTGCGTTGTGTTATGTGGTTAGGAAAAAATCTTGTACCTTGGTACACTAGAAAAGTAAACTCTAAGTTATTCCTACGAGCCATGGAAGTACGGTGGAAGGATCATGTAGACAGAAGGAATATTCTAGTTTATACCCTACACGGACAGAAGTGCACTAGTGGATGGTTCATAGGGATATTCTCATAGAATGGAGAGACGTGAGAGTTTCCCTATCAGCAAGGTTTCTCAGAAGTAATGCACCTACTCAAATTTTTCAATATCATGGTAATAATCAAGCTCAACACAAATTTTCAGCGGTGTGGGAGACTCTGGATAGAGCGGTAGGAATTTTTATGACCTTTATTATGGGCGCACAATCTTTATTTCACCTTGCGAGGCTATGTGTGCGCTTGGTATGTTTATGCGGAGTTGCATAGACATAATGGAAATTTGCAAGACTTGACTATAGGAATGATCCTAGCTTTTGACTACTTCTTCACTAAACCTCCGGTGAAAGAGGAATTATAGGTTATGAAGCACTTGACTATGGGAGATAATGTAAAGGCTGAAAAACTCATTCAGAATTATTTGGTGAGACAGACTTGGAAGTGCATTTTGAATAAGTAGACGAGATAGATGCAAAACTTCTTGAGTGTTCGTGCCTAGAGAATGAGAAAGGAAAGATGGTCTACATGGTGGCTAATTAAGAGGTTGAAAACCTAGACAAAGATCATTCGGAGGGTATGTGTGAGGTATTAGACAATGTGGATGATTAGGGGATCATTTTTTATATCAAAATTTCCCTAAACATCCCTAAAATATGTCAATGCTTGAGAATAATTTTTGTGATTTTTCCGATTTACTATGAGAACGCGACAAACAAACATTGGGAGCTCTAGTTATGTCCGGTCAAAGTTCAATCAATGGGAAAGTCAACTCTGGTCAACATGTCAATATTGGACCAATGACACTGTGACATGTGGTGAAAAGGAAAAGGGGTTCATTTGTTGGTTTTAATCCCGGTCTTCGATAGTCATAAAATAATACAGCTCGTGGGAGCAAAAGGATCAACTTTTTTAACGGAGGGGAGCCCGATTGCCGTGTGGACTAATTTGTTATCGCCGACGTAGTGGGTCCATAAGCTACAATGTGGATTGCCACCACTCATCAAATTCACTCAATTTTCCTATCAAGAGATGAAAATTGGACTATGTGTTATGGATCGAGTTACACATCGAGCTAGTGACCAAGTTAATTATTTTTATATACCAAAATGTATGGGTGAATTTCTATTATCTTGGTAAGTCTTCTTACAAACCAACATACATGCCAAATGTGGGTTGCCAACCTAATACATGTCAAAGACCACGTAGTGGATAAGTGGTGGGAACCAATACATAGGCCATGAGTGGTAAGCCCATGTGAATCTTTGTGAGGCTAAGGTTTAATTAAAACCTTAGTAAAACCAAATGTCGCTCAATGTGGGATATCCCACCCACATGCAAAACCGACTCTGCCAAAATGCATGCCGCCGGGATTCAAACCCAAGACCTCGAGCTCTCAAACACATCCCATCAAGCAACTCATCACCCATCTCTAACATGGGATAGAAGATGAGCTCGTGGGTATATAAAGAGCTCTAAGCTCTTGTGTTGAAGGAGGCAGGGTCAAGGAGGATAAGGAGCAACAAGTGATCATCAAGAGTTTTGAGGCACTTAGAGGTGGAATCAAGACTTGATGTAAAAATAAAAGTTTCTCAAAATTCCAATAAAAATACAATGGTTGTATTCTTGTCTCATGAAGTGCTATAGATTTTCATTTGTAGATGTTTTTCGGACATAATTTCATAGAATGAGCACTAAGAAGCGGAAAAGCTCGCATTTTCCAACCAATTCAGTTTCAATCGAGGCCATGGAGTAAAAAGGGAAGTTTTTCAGAATTTCCTCTAGTTTCCATAAATGTAAACCTATTTTATGTAGGTGTTGTACATTTAAATTTGTAGACATTTTTGAATGTAATTTCACAGGAAACTATCAGTGAAAATATTGTAGGGGCCACAGATGGACTTGGGAATGTTTCTGGTAAATTACAGAGTTCAAGAGGTCTGAATCAACTCAATTACAGGTATAAAGGTATGTTAAGTCAATAGTGAAGGGATATTGTACTTCATTGGGAAATAATAGATCGATTCTCATTACGAGAATCCAGGAGACGTAGCCTTTGGGTGAACTCTATTATCAAGTTCTTGTGTTGTGGATTTGATTTCAGTTTGTTTAGAAGCTTTTGATCAAATAAAAACATTTAAGTTAGTTTATTTGATTAATTATTTAAGAAAACATAAAATTGGATTATTTGGATTGAAGTCACAATTTCAATATCCATAACCCACAACAAAAAGGGAATTGCACATTTCAGATTTGGAATCAAGAATTCAATTTGAGTGCATTCTAAAATCAACTGTGAATTTTTAAATGGATTTGTAATAGATTCAGTATATTCACTTAAGTTGAAAATTAAGGATAATTGATTTATCTAGAAGAGTTCAAGGATTTGGGTTTCAAGAATTCCCAAAATTGCTAATTCTTTTAGTAATTATCAAGTTTTTAAATCTGAGAATTTTCTAAGTACTACTTCAAAAAAATAGTACCATTTTCATATCAAGTTGGTATCAGAGTTGGTTTAGCTCCATATTTACTTTCAATAAATCTGATTAACAAAGTGATTGCTTCAAGATTGGTGCAATTGGTTCAATTTTTGTTATGGAGGTACAAGGACACTATGGGCAAGATGTCAAAACAAGCAAAGCTTGATGAGGTGAAGCTTATAATCACCGATGATCCATGAAGAGAACTCTCTTATGCGATCAATGTATTACTCCAGAATAGGAGAATCTCTTGAAATCAAAAGCGCAAACCGAGGATGAGCTCTTGGTAAGGTTAAAGTGTGGTGATCAAAATAAGGAAATTCCTTCAACTTCATATGTAGTGACCATTTGCGTATGACAAAGACTGTAATTTGTTTAGGGAATCTTCTTCTTCCTCCCATTTAGTTTTGGTTTTAGGTAATGAAGTCTTTTGTTTGTTTGAAAAGCATACTATAGGCATTGGATCCAAGTTACTAGATAAAATAGGATTTGATGCAAGAGCCCTTGGTAAAAATGGCAAGGCATTGATAACCCTATACGGGTTGAGGATTGTCCTCGTTTTAGAGGTTTGGGTTATCTTAGTATGGGAATGGAAATTTGAGAATGCTCCAAGAACGTTGATGGAAGACAAGCTTCCAAAATAAAAGTGATTACCCCACTAGTCTTGCAAGACTATTCTAAGCAGGAAAGGTGTGCTTCGTCATCACAGGTAGGATGTGGTAAGAGAAATCAATGAAGAGGTAATGAGATTCCACCTCCAATTTCTTACCATAATCATAAGCACAATAAAACTTATAATCCACTTTTTCAGCTTAAGAAGTATGGTTATGATTTTTAGAAGATGTGGAATTCCTTTCCATGTACTTTTTGTGGATTGCATAATCATTATGTAGATATGGCTGGAAGAGAAGGACATTGATGAAGAATTTGATGACGTTTCGTCAAGAACAAGGAAAATAAAAAGACCAATCTCGTCATGCAGAGTCAAGAAATGGTAGAAAGAGTTCCCCGGGTAAGAAGAAGGAGATTAGAGAGAAATTTTTGTACTCATTGCCAAAGGAATGGGTATCGGGTGGAAAATTTCTGGGCGCATCCTTCTCACCATCATAGTAATGACAAGACAAAGATGGAATGAAGGCCTATGCAAATCCAAATGAGGTTTCTACTCCACCACCAGTTGACAATTCAACCAGGACGGTAATACCTAAAAATGAAAGTCCTTTAAAATGGGCAAGTCAATAATTTTTCAATTATAATTGCATAATTCAGATTGATGAATAGTATGCAATATTTATTTGGAGATCAAATTTTGTGAGAAAATTCTAAGAGAAAGGTTTACCATATTCAATGGATTTTCTTACGTAGAAAATTTGATTTATAATCCAAACATATCTTCTAATCAGCTTTTGAGTAATATTTTACAACTTGGATATAGGATTTGACTCATATAAAGCTTGGAGATTGATCACGCCATTTTGTGCGATCCATACAATTCATAGAGGTCATTTCGGAACTTCATTTTGTGTAGAGGCATTATGACCGTGTTGCAGAATGGTAGCTATATCACCATTGACATTAATGTTGGGTCAGAAATTCATTCTGTAGAGAGGCCATCATGGGCATCTAGCGAGAATGGTCTTGATATTTTTGTCAACAAAAGGATATCTCAAAAGATTAGCTCCGAATGTCATTCAAATTCACGGCATTGCAACCACACATTCGAATGGTAGCTGATCATCAGACTTATCCCTGCACAACGAAGGCATTGAGGTCTGCAAGAGACTTATTACTACACAACAGAGGCATTGAGGTCTGCAAGAGACTTAGACCGCATAATGGAGGAATTGAGGTCTCAGTAAGAGAATTAACACTACACATCAGATTCGTTCAAGTCTGCAAGAGACTTAGCATTTCACAACGGAGGTGTTGAGGTCTGCAAGAGACTTAGCACTATAAAATGGAGGCGTTGAGGTCTACAAGAGACTAAGCACTACACATCGTAGGCGTTGAGGTCTATAAGAGACTTATCACTACACAACGGAGGCATTGAGGTATGCAAGAGACTTAACACCGCATTGATGGCATTAAAATCTACAAAGAGACTTAGCACTACACAATGGAGGTGTTGAGGTCTTAAAAGGGACAATTCATTGTCCATCATCGACATCAAATCAATCATAGCTCTAAGTAACATGGAGTTCCTTCAAACTAGTTTGGATTATGCGGAATCAACTCAGAGCTAGGAGAGCGTGTTATAGAGTAAAAGAAGATCCTTGTTGTTAGATATCATGGAAGCTTAACACCGCATAGTAGGAGCATTGAGGTTTCATTTAGAAACTTAGCACCATACAACGAAGGCGTGGAGGTCTTCTTCGGATATCAAAGTGGCACATCGAAGCATCATGGGCCCATAACCCATAGGTCAGGATAAGAGAAAAGTTGTCGAAGTGAGAAGGTTGCAGAGAAGAGACCAAAGGGTCTACTACAACAGCACTTCCGAGGTGGCAACAGAGTTTCCAAATTCAGGACAAGATGGCAAAATGTTCCAATATAAGATTTTTGGGACAAAAAGCCTTTCTTAGTGGGGAGGTGTGATCAAGGGATCATTTTTTATATCAAAATTTCCCTAAACATCCCTAAATTGTGTCATTGCAGAATATATTTTCAAGATATTTCGATGACTATGAGAATGTGACAAATGGACATTGGGAGCTCTAGTTATGTCGGTCAAAGTTCAGTCAACGAAAGTCAACTCTAGTCAACATGTCAATATTGGACCAATAGCACTGTGACACGTGGAAAAAGGAAAAGGGAGTCATTTGTTGGTTTTCAATCTCCAAAGATTCAACGGTTGTAAAATAATTGGTGCTCATGGGAACAAGAGGCTCAAATTTTTTTAACGGAGGGGAGCACAGCATCGTGGTGGACTTATTTTTATCACCAATGTGGTGGGTCCACAAGCCACCACTCATAAAAATTTCTTGATTTGCCTATCGAGATAAAAAATGTGGACTATGTGTTATGGATCGAGTTACACATCGAGCTAATGACCGAGTTAATTATTTTATATACCACAATGTATGGGTCGAATTTCTATTATCTTGGTAAGTCCACTTACAAACCAACATACATGCCACATGTCTAAATCAAATGTGGGCCACCAACCTAATACATGCCAAAGACCATGTAGTGGATAAGTGGTGGGGACCAATACATAGGCCATGTGTGGTAATTCCACGTTAATAGTGGGAGGCTAAGGTTTAATTAAAACCTTAGTAAAACCAAATGTCACTCAATGTGGGATATCCCACCTAGATGCAAAACCGACTTCACCAAAATGCATGCCGCCAGATTCAAACCTAAGACCTCATGCTCTCAAACACATACCACCAACAAAATTTCTATCCATCTCGGACATGATAGAAGATGGGCTTGCTTAGGTATATAAAGGCTCTAAGCTATGTGTTGAAGGAGGTAGGGTCAGGGAGGATAAGGAGCAGTAGGCGATCATCAAGAGTTTTGAGGCATTTAGAGGTGGAATCAAGACTTGATGTAAAAATAAAAGTTTCTCAAAATTCTGAGAAAAAGAAAATTGTGGTATTCTTGTCTTATGAAGTGCTATATATTTTCCATTGTAGACATTTTTCAAACATAATTTCACAGAATGAGCACTAGGAGCAGGTAGAGATCTACATTTTCCAACCACTTCTGGTCCGAATTAGGACATGGAGTAAAAATTTTTTTTTCAGAATTTCCTCTAGTTTACATAAATGTAAACCTATTTTATGTATGTGTTGTACATTTAAATTTGTAGACATGTTTTGAACATAATTTCACAGGAAACTATCAGTGAAAATACTGTAGGGGCCATGGATGGACTTGGGAACATTTCTGGTAAATTATAGAGTTCCAAGAGGTCTGAATCAGCTCAATTGCAGGTAAAAAGGTTTGTTAAGTCAATAGCGAAGGAATATTGTACTTCATTGGGAAATAATAGACGATTGTCATTATGAGAATCTGAAGATGTAGCTTTCGGGTGAACTCCATTATCAAGTTCTTGTGTTGTGGATTTGATTTCGGTTTGTTTAGAAGATTTGATCAAATAAAAACATTTAAGCTATTTTATTTGATTAATTATTTAAACAAACATAAAATTAGATTATTTAGATTGAAGTCACAATTTCAGTATCCATAACCCACAATAGAAAGGGAATTGCACATTTCAGATTTGGAATCAAGAATTCAATTTGAGTGCATTCTAAAATCAACTGTGAATTTTTAAATGGATTTGTAATAGATTCAGTATATTCACTTAAGTTGAAAATTAAGGATAATTGATTTATCTAGAAGATTTCAAGGATTTGGGTTTCAAGAATTCCCAAAATTGCTAATACTCTTAGTCAATTATCAAGTTTTTAAATCTGAGAATTTTCTAAGTACTACTTCAAAAAAATAGTACCATTTTCAGATTAGCGGATGAGAAGGTGCACGCCTACAATGAACTCATGAAGATGAATAATGTGAACATTGGCATGGATGTTGAACCTAAGGATGCCATAATTGGATATTATTGGTCTAAATCTAAAGTGGCTAAGATAATTGAATTACTATGTGACTTCCGGACTTATTTCATAGAGGCTACCATCGTTAAAAGGTGTGCATGAATTCTAGGGAGAGATGAAAATTAAATTAAAGGAAGGTGTGCACCCAGTTAGGAAGATACCTTACAGGATGAACCCTAACCTACGCATAAAATTTAAAGAAGAAATTGACAATATGTTAGAATATGGCATTATTGAGCCCATAGAGAAATTAGATTGGGGTAGCCCTATGGTAATCAACATAAAGAAAGATGGAAGAATCAAGATTTGTGTGGACTACATGGAGCTAAATGCTGCATGTTTGATTGATTCTTTCCCTACACCATTCACTGAGGAAATATTGGAAGGCATTGAAGGGCACCAAATTTACTCTTTTACAGATGGATTTTCTAAGTATCATCAAGTAAGAATTATTAAAGAAGATCAAGAGATGAGAAACTTCACCATTGAATGGGGAATTTTTGTATACATGGTGATACCCTTTGGATTGAAGACTGTGCCTATAGTATTTTCACACATTGTTGTTCAAAAATTCTAGTATTCTATTCACAAATTCTCGTAGGTTTACTTAGATGATTAGACCTGTATATGGGCTTATCAAGGATCATTGTGTCAATTTTATGTTAATGTTTGAGAGTGTGAGATAGTTAAATATCCCATTAAATATCAAGAATTACATATTTCTACACATTTTGGAACTCTGCTAGGAAATATCATCTCGCAAGGAGGGTTTGTTGGTATATCTAACTAAGGTTGCGGTCATCTTACGCTGGAGGAGCCTACTAGTCGAGAGTGAGGTGCATGGATTCTTAGACCACACGGGGTATTACAGAAGTTAATCAAAGGATATGCAAATATTTATGCACCCTTGGAGGAGTTATTGAATGGTAAAGGAAATATCTATTGGGGAGAACCGTAGCAATACACATGTGAATTGTTGAAGGAAAGGCTTACTATGGAACTAATTCTACATTTACCTTCATGGAATCTACCCTTTCATGTACATGTGGATGCCTCGATGCGTGGCCATTAGCATCATTCTTGATCAGCCTAGAGAAGGTTTCTAGATTATCCTATTTGTTTTTCTAGCAGAAATTTGACTCTATAGAACATAATTATATAACTACAGAGCACGAGGCCTTCACAATGATATGTGCAATGCATAATTTTGATAGTGCTTCTAGTAAGACATTTTGTTTTCTATATAGATAACATGACATTGAGATACTTGGTGAACAAGCCCATCTTACAGGGGTGCATATGTCGATGGGTTATCTTATTCCAGGAGTTTGACTTTACAGTGGTGGTAAAGCCGTATAAACCACTTCTAGTCTAGATCATTTGTCAAGGATTCAATCAGGAGAGGATATGTAGAGTATTAAAGATACAATGCCAAATGCACAATTATATAGGTTAAACCGCACACCCTTTGAATTAGAGTATATTGTTGTATTTTTATGAACAAGTATGGTGTCCGAAGGAATGAAGGCCTTGGAAAAGAAACAACTTGCAATTCACGTCAAACCTTTCATGTTGATTAGTGGTGAATTATACAAACTAGGCCGAGATGAAGTATTGCATCGGTGTGTACTAGAGCATGAATAAATGGAAATCATGGAGGAGGCTTATGGTGGTATTATAGGTGGACACTATGTAGGTGATGTCACCATGTGTAAGATTCTACTAGATGGTTTATGGTGGGATACCTTGTACAAGGATTGCAAAGACTATTGTAAGGCATGTGATCATTGTCAACACCTTGGAAAACCTGGGTAGAGAGATGAAATTCCTTTGAGGCCTATTACTAGTGCAGAACCTTTTGAGAAATGGACAATTGACTTTGTGGGTCCTATTTCCACCATGTGCATAACTAGATCACGCTATATCATGACTTGTATGGATTATCTTACAAGGTGGGCATAAGAGGCACCTATAAAGGATTGTACAACAACAACATCAGCAAGGTTCTTGTTGGAAAATATTCTTACTAGGTATGGATGTCCTTTAAGTTTGACAAGTGATAGAGGAACTCATTTCCTTAATGATACCATCAGGATATTATTGGATGAATTTATGGTTGCACACCATAAGACAACACCTTATCACCCTCAAGAATCTTCAGGACTATTGAGGATTTCAACAATATATTGAGTTGGAATTTAAAAAAACATTATGATGCTAGAAGGAAAGATTGAGATGATAAAGTTTTTGTTGTGCTTTGTTCATATATACCAACCTAAAAATGGTTGAATAAGGAAACACCCTTTCATTTGGTGTTTGGCACAAAATTAGTTCTTCCCATGGAATTCATGTTACCTTATTTGTGTATTGCACATGCAGGAGGTCTAGTTGATGAGCAAGCATTGGAAGAAAGAATTGACAAGTTGAGACAGCTAGATGAGAGGTGCACTATCGCACGTCGGAGTCGGGCGGAAAAATCCGGGTAGAAGGCATGACATAATAGGCACATCAAAGATAAGAAGCTTGAGGTTGGGAAGATGGTACTTCTTTATGATTCAAAGTTTTGTGCCACCCAGGAAAGCTTAAGGTGTATTATTTGGGACTGTATGTTATCAATCATATACTTGAATCGAGGCATTTTCCAGTTAGAGATGCTTGATGGAGGTTTCTGGTTACTTCAACAAGAGTAGGCTGAATCTGTCATCACCAATCTGGCACTATGATAATTCTTCACCGGGAACTCCTCGTGCTATGATTATTTACTAATGCACAACCTTTAGTTTGGTGGATGTAATCTGGAAACAAAACAACAACATAACACAAGAATACCATCGACTATGATAAGACGGAATGATGACAAATCTGAAATATCAAAGTAAATTATAATATTAACATGCAATTTTATAATCTCACCCATGAGGTACTTCAAGTGTTATTGACTTCACTTTCCTTTCACCAAGACTATGGGAGAAACTTTACAATTACACCTCTTAATGGCTTCTTCAACACACCTTTAAACTGATGGCTTCCTTCGCACACTTCCTACAATATTTCTCACTACTTCCTTCTATGCTAAATGAGGGGGGTGGCCTCTCTATTTATAGAACTTCCAGGCTTATCCATCTTATCTCTAAGATAGGATAAGAAATCCACTCTGACAAATCATATTCCATACCTTAACTCTTATATGTACATGTAAGCTTATCTTTTAAGATAAGATAAACCTTATCATTTTACATGGGTTCCACATTTTTAGACTTTTTACAAATAAAATACATAAAATATTTATGACCTCACTCCTTGTCCTTATTACCAATATAATATTTCTAATTCCTAATCATGTAGACCCTACTTCTCTAATTACCCAAACTTTGACATTTTAACATTACCGGACCACTTACGACAAATATTTACTTTTTACAACATTCCTATTGTACTTTGATTGTTACCGTACTCCACATTATTGGCGGCACCATACTGACGGCACCGTTATCTTCTATCAGATGCTACTACTAATTATACTTAACAACATCCTATTCCTAATACATACATTAATGAAATAGAAATTACGGAGGAAAATTTTAGTGTCGACATCTTCCCCCTTCCTAGCTTCTACTCCGTCCTCGGAGTAGACTATACAGCGCTTGGAAAATCTTCAAATTTTCGTGGTTGACCCATTTCGTAATGGGAGTGCCATCCAATTCCTCCAGTCAGTACGTACCATTTTCATGCACAGCTGCTATTTTGTAGGGCCCCATCCATTTTGGAAGAAATTTTCTCTGTCTTCTTTTTTTGTATCTGGAATCATATACTAGAACCAAGTCATTCACATGAAATGGAGACCAACGGATCTTTTGATCAAAGTATTCCTTCTACTTCATTTTCTTCTTATGGCTTGTATCCTTTGCTATTTCCCTCATTTCCTCTAGCAAATGAAGATGTACCAACCTTTCTTTTACTGAATCACTTTCATCCATCCTTTCATTTTTCATAACTCTCACAGTGGGAATATCAAACTCAATAGGAAGAACTGGATCAATGCCATAGGCCAACTGAAATGGAGAGTATCATGTTGCTGACTTTGATGTTACCCTATATGCCCACAATGCTGCATGAATCCTTTTATCCCATTTATGTACCTGCAAGGCTGCATCTTTTGCTAGAATTTGACACAACACAAAATTTGTTCGTTCCACCTGTCCATTTGTGCTTGGCTTGTATGTTGTTGCCTTCCTGTGCTTAATAGAAAATTTATTGACTAGGGCTTCTACCACCTCATTAATGAAGTGGCTTCCTTGATCTATTACAATTTCTAATGGACAAATAAATTTGGTGACAATGCGTTCATATATGAACCTTGCCACTTCATCCATGGAAGTTGTTTTCAATGGCCTAGCTTCAACCCACTTGGTTAAATAATCTGTGGCAACTACAATATACTTATTTTGGCGTGAGGTAGTTGGAAGTGGACCTACAATGTCTATTCCCCACTTTTCAAAGGGACCAAGTGGAAGAATAGGGCATAATGGAGCTGATGAAGTCTTACGGTTACCATGTGTTTAACAAATATCACATGTCTTACAATAATAATAACAATCTTTAAAAAGAGTGGGCGGTGATAACTTGCATCAAGATCCTTCTTCTTTGTAAGTTGTCAGAGAAGTGCCCTCCACATGTACCATTGTGGAATTCTTCTAGAAATTCCTTCCCTTGATCACGTCCTAAGCGCCCTCTTGTCTTGTCCATCGGGTCCTATTCGAAATAATACTCCATGCGAGAATAGAATATGGATGACCGGCTTGAGTGATCTTCCTCTTAGTATTTGCATTGGCACCATCGGGAAACTTGAATTCATTGAGATAATTCCAAATATCTATGTCTTCACTAGGGATCGTGTCAAGGATAACAATGCTTTGCATCATCGGGAAATCATCATCATCACAAGATGATCCTAAACCATCATAGGCTCGAGAGAGTGCATCTGCATTGACACGCTTCTTTCCTGGCCTATCTATAATATCAAATTCAAATTTTTGTAGCAAAATTATCCATCTTGCTATCCTCCATGATGGGTTAGGATTATTTACAATATATTTTAGAGCACGATGATGCATACAACTAGAAATTTTTGCCCTAACAAGTAATTTCTAAACTTCTTTACTGATAAAAATGATAGCAGAGCCTCTTTTTGATTATAGTATAATTTACCTCAACACTTTGCTTATTTATCGCTCCCAAAGTAAATTGGATGTTCATTCCCATTTTCATCCTTTTGGCTCAAAGTACTTCCTAGTGTTGCATCGAGGCATCGGTGTACACAATGAATGGCTTGCTCCAATCTGGATTCTTCAAAGCAGGTGAAGACACCAGGGCTTCCTTGATTGTCCAAAAGCTTCATGAGCCTTATTTCTGGTTCATAAGTAACATCCTTCTTCAAAAATTGGGTTAGTGGCATGTAATCTTTGAGAAATTCTTGATGAACATTCTATAGTAACCCACATGGCCTAAAAATGATCTCAACTTACTTCTATTCATAGGAAATGGTAAATCTTTGATTTTGAAACTTTATCGGGATCAAGTACCAATACCATCTCTGGATACAACATGCCCTAACAAAACGCCTTTAGAACATCCAAAGACACACTTTGTAGGGTTTAGTGAGGCTTTGCTTCATCTAACCTTTGAAATGTTGTCTCCATCTAGTGCAGTGATCCAACTTGCTCCCATAGATGTAAAAATCATCCGAAATACTTTGATGAAGGTCCCAATATAGGGTTCGAACACCCTATTCATCAAACGTTGGAATGTTCTTTGGAGCATTACACAACCCAAAAGGCATAAATCTATAAGCAAACGTTCCCCAAGGAGTGGCAAACGTGGTCTTCACTGATCTTCTTTCTGCTACATGAACTTGGTTGTAGCCGCTATATCCATCAGCCAAAACTATAGCACTCTGGCTAGCTACTTCATCCAAGATCGATCGAAAATGGAAGAGGGTAATGATCCTTCTTCTTTGCCTTATTGAGCTTCTGTAATCAACACAAATGCATAGCTTCCCATTATTTTTATTGAGATCACAATGGGAGAAACCCATTACGAATTATCCACAAGAAATATGAATCCTGCATCAAGCAACTTATCTATTTCTTCTTTTACAGTCTTGGAAAAATTAGGATTCATTCTATATGGCATTTGCTTTATGGGCTTAGCACCATCTACCAACTCAATAGAATGTTCTACCCAACTTACTTGACGGAGTTCCTTGTAATCAAAATTGAATATGTGTATGTACCTTTGAAAGAGCTGGAGGTAGGATTCCTTCTCACTCTCCATCACAGCATCACCAATCTTTATTTGTTGGAGACGATCATCAACTTCTTCTTCAGATAATTTTATGGGGTCATGAGTTGGTGTGACTGGAAGGATATCCATGACTGAAACATCAACCTCACTTTCTTCATCTTCGGTGTCCACTTCACTGGTACTAGAGTAATCAGAGGATGTCCAATCATCAGTTTCATCACTTGAATCCACAGGTTCTACCTTATGATGTCGAGGGATCACGTTTATCTTCACCCTCTCTCTACCACGTCCAAGTGTCATGAAACCTTCATTCCAGTAGTTTCTTGCATGAACTCTCCTTAGCCATGGTCTTCCCAGCAACATTGGGTACACAACAGTACCATTTTTCATCACCTAAAAGTCTACCACACATACAACACCCATAACAGATATTGCCACATTTGAAACTACACCTTCTGGTTTAGTTTTTCCTTTATTTAATGACCTTAACATAAGTGTTGAAGGGCGATCAATTTTTAAACCCAACATATTCATTACAGACTCGGTCATTACATTAACTGCAGCACCTCCATCAACTAAGACATCATGAATTGAAATACCATTACATAATACCTCAGCTTGTGGAGCATAGGGATCTGCCTTTGCCTCCAAAATAGGGACCTCAACCTTCTTTCTTCGTCGAGAATTGATTCCACTTCGCAACTCCCGCCTCTTCTCGAAGAAATAGCCAAGAGTTGACCATATGTAATATTTGCAAGCCTTTTGGATAGATCTTCCAGGATGGAGTATGGTCCTTGCCCTGTGAAATCGAGAAAATCCTGCACACCCTGACTTTCTTCTCCTATGTTTCTTATTAGTTTCTCCTTTCATCTTCTTAGGATCATTTCCATCTTGATTATCTTTTTATTTCTTTCTTTTTGTTACAAACACATCTACTTCATTATTTCTACTCTTATCTACTACATCAAAAGAATTCACAGGTGATTTTCCTTTATCATTATCTCCTTTACGGATGTAGAAGCTCTATCGGACAATTATACTTATAATGACCTTTTTATAACAACCATAACATACAAATTCATAAATATTTCTTTTTGGACCTCTATCTCCTCCCGAGAACTAAATTCTTTTCCTTGAAGAAGATTAATAGTTAAGCTGACCCATCTTTTTGAGCGAGATCTTCATACTCGGTAGATGTACTAGGAGAAATATTTGTACTCATCGGGAGTGGTTGTGGATTCGGACCAAAGGTCTTTGGTGTAGGCTCTACTTTAGCAACAATTTCTTTGGGCTCCTCTTCCATGCTTTCTTCTTGCCTTCTTTGCAATCTCCTTTGCTTGTTCAATGGTAGCCGGGTGGTCATACTTCACTCGTTGTCGATCTCGGCTTCATCCCAAGAATGAAGTTCTTACTGAGAGGAGATTATCCATGCCATTCATCAACCCATCCGCTAATCCTTCCTTCCGGATCTGGGCATCGAGCTTCCTCCTTAGCTCTAGAACACGAGCATGATAATCCCTTATCTTCTCCTTCTCTCCTTGGGATAGCTTTGTGATCTCGATCATGAGATTTGCATATTTCTGTTGTTCACCAAATTCTTCAAGAAAACTTTCAGTTAATAAATCCCATGAATTTTTCACATTATCACCTAGTGTTTCAAACCACCTAAGTGTTGAACCATCCAAAAAGGTAGGAAAAAATACAGTCCATTGTTCCCTTCTTATAAGGCCATTACAAATACAAGATCGTTTAAACTCTTGAATGAAAGAGGAAGCATATTCATTAGATTGGGCTGAAAAAACAGGAATCTTCCCCATTTTCAAAAGTAACCACAGCGAAATACCAACCCAAAAGTACAATAAAAATACTTATGTGCACCAATAATTAAAATCACTATAATAGAAAATAGAAATGACCACGGTAAACTATGGTAAAACTTGACTTCATGCGGTGGTAAAAGCGACTTTCTTGTGGTAAACACTATTCACTAGTAAAAAGTGAAGTTCTTGTGGTAAATACTATTCACGGTAAAAGTGACTTTTGCGGTAAATACTATTCCCAAAGCAAAAATGACTTTACCATGGTAACTACTATTTATGGCAAAAATGACTTTACCATGGTAACTACTATGCATGCCGATAAAACAAGGTTACCCTCAATTGATTTTTGACTAAGTGGGAATATCTCTCCGGAAAATCCACCAACGAGGAATGGTCGGCAGCGGAACCAACTTGAATCGCATTTTCCAATTAGAGATGCTTGATGGAGGTTTCTGGTTACTTCAACAAGAGTAGGTGAATCTGTCATCACCAATCCAGCACTATGATAATTCTTCTGGGAACTCCTCGTCTTTATGATTATTTACTAATGCATAGCCTTTAGTTTGGTGGATGTAATCTGGAAACAAAACAACAACATAACACAAGAATACCATCGACTATGATAAGACGGAATGATGACAAATCTGAAATATCAAAGTAAATTATAATATTAACATGAAATTGTTACAATCTCACCCATGAGGTACTTCAAGTGTTATTGACTTCACTTTCCTTTCACCAAGACTATGGGAGAAACTTTACAATTACACCTCTTAATGGCTTCTTCAACACACCTTTAAACTGATGGCTTCCTTCGCACACTTCCTACAATATTTCTCACTACTTCCTTCTATGCTAAATGAGGGGGGTGGCCTCTCTATTTATAGAACTTCCAGGCTTATCCATCTTATCTCTAAGATAGGATAAGAAATCCCTACTGACGAATCATATTCCATACCTTAACTCTTATCTCGTACATGTAAGCTTATCTTTTAAGATAAGATAAACCTTATCATTTTACATGGGTTCCACATTTTAGACTTTTTACAAATAAAATACACAAAATATTTATGACCTCACTCCTTGTCCTTATTACTAATATAATATTTCTAATTCCTAATCATGTAGACCCTACTTCTCTAATTACCCAAACTTTGACATTTTAACATTACCGGACCACTTACGACAAATATTTACTTTTTACAACATTCCTATTGTACTTTGACTATTACCGTACTCCACATTATTGGCGGCACCATACTGACGGCGTCGTTATCTTCTATCAGACGCTACTACTAATTATACTTAACAACATCCTATTCCTAATACATACATTAATGAAATAGAAATTACGGAGGAAAATTTTAGTGTCGACAATCCCTATTATAAATAATCCTTCTTAGTGTTTGTAATAAGGTAGTATTTCCATTTAAATTATATTTATGTTCATTTGTATTTCCCTTAATGTGTTTCCTTCTTCATCGCTATGCTTTGTTAATTTAGTTCAAGTGTTTTGTGTAATAAGCGCTAGAAGCTAATTATAATTTGAATTGTTTTTATGTTTAGAGGACTGCACATACCCTTAGTGTGGGGTGTTTTTCATTCAAATATGGGTATGCATAAGGAAATACTTGTACAAGTGGTTTCTCTTGTTAGAAAGTGCGAGATGGTATGGAAAGTTTGCTAGAAAGAAAATTGCTCCTAAAGAAGACCATAATTGGATAAAAATGAAAGACATAGTGTAACGCAAGGTAAGTTGTAGCTGCAAAAACTACTTAAAGGAAGGCACAATGGAGAGGTACTTTGATGCATGGAAGTGCATGAAAGGAGGTCAGTAGCCAAAAGGTAGAAAGGCACACTAGAAGGTTATGGCTATGGTGTGCGGGTGTATCACACGGAATTTGGTAAATGGTTAATTAATGAGAGAATTGGTGGTAGGTGGAGGAGAAATAAATGTGATAAATTTTCAAAATCTATATAAGGACATGATGCGGGTTCATTTTTACCTTTGTGATTATGAGTATTGTTAGGAAATAAGAGATAAAATATGCAAAATAATCCCTTACATAATCACAACAGTAGAGAAACTAATATGCAGAAAATATTGCAGATCTCAAATAAAAGTGTAGAATAAATAACACAACACAAAGAGACAAGATTTAATGTGGTTCACCCAATTTGGGCTATGTCCACCAAGAATTAATTGCTCAGATTTTATTACAAGCCTCCACTCTATCAATACAATACCCAGATCCATTTGGAGTTATGCTCAAAAAACTCTACAGAATTCACACCCAAATTCAAAACACATCTACAATACATTTGCTTGTCTATGTATCATATGCATAAGACCATATAAATAGACAATTGCTTAAGTAGTTTGATACAAAACCATGGGCAAAAACCGTGGGTATCAAAACCATGGGCAAAAAACCGTGGGTATCAAAACAATGGGTATCGAAAAACCATGGGCCCAAAAACATCCCATAACGGTTACCCATTACCCATGGGTTAATAAACCACCCATGAAAATTTTCTTCGGGGGCTTCACCCGTGAACCCCCTTGACCCGCTCACCGGCGAGCGGGACCACCGTAAAAATACCCGAGTGTAACACATAGAAGGTGTACCACACTCTAACATGAAAATAGGCTCCATAAACATAACAATCTCCCACTTGGAGACTGATTTCCATTAAGCAAGCTTCTCAACCCTTCACTATCATCCACAAAGGCCAACCAAAGCTGAACATAGCTTTATTTTATCCCTTGTGACCACCTTGGTCATCATGTCTGCAGGATTCTGACTGGTATCAATTTTCTCCAACTTCAACTTATCTTCCTCAAAGTTGTCCTGATGAAGTGATATCTCACTTGTATATGCTTCGTCCTAGAGTGGAAAGTAGAGTTCTTATCTAGGTGTATAGCACTCTGACTATCACTATGCAATTTACATTCCTCCTGCTTATGCCCCAACTCCTCAAGCAATTTTTGTAACCAAATCATCTCTTTTCTTACCTCTGTGGTAGCAACATACTCAACCTCTCGTGGTTGACAAAGCCACCAGCTTATGTAGTCATGAAATCCAGCTCATTGTTGTCCCACCTACAAAGTGTAAATATAACATGTCATGCTCCTCTTCTTGTCTACATCTCCACCATGTACGAATCTACATAACCATGTAAAGTGGTGTCTCGATCCTTTGTAGCACAAAAGCTGTTCCCATGGTCCCTCTCAAATACCGAAGGATCCACTTTTTTGCTTTGTCAATGCTCTTTACTGTATCACTCATAAATCTACTCATAGCTCCCACTACATGGGCAATATTAGGCCAAGTGCACACCACAACATACATCAAACTACCAATTGTTGATGAGTAAGGTACCTTGGACATCTGGTTTCTTTCCTACTCTGTCTTGGGACACTGCTCCTTTGATAACTTAAAATGGCCTACCAAAGGAGTCCCAACCGGTTTAGCATCCTGCATGTTAAACCTATCCAATACCTTCTTAATGTACTCTTCCTAAGATAAATTCAACTTTCATTCCTTCCTATCCTGAGTTATCCTCATACCAAGGATTTTTCTAGCTACCACCAAATCCTTCATATCAAAGGATTCACTTAGTTGTTTCTTGAGTATTTTTATTTCCTGCATGTTTTTACCTACAACCAACATGTCATCAACATACAAACACATGATAATATAACTTCCATCCTTAAATTTCTTTATATACACGCAATGGTCATAATGACATCTAATATAACCTTGCTCCATCACGAAGCTATCAAACTTCTTATACCATTGACGTGGAGCTTGTTTCAAGCCATACAAGCTCTTCTTCAATTTACACACCATCTCCTCTTTACCTTTGACCTCATAGCCCTCTAGTTGCTGCATATATAGTTCCTCCTCCAAATCACCATGGAGAAATGCAGTCTTTACATCTAACTGTTCTAAGTGCAAGTCTTATGTTTCCACTATTCTAAAAAGCAGTTCTAATAGAAGTCATTTTTACTACGGGAGAAAAGATCTCATCAAAATCTATTCCTTTTTATGTGCAAACCCTTGACCACCAATTGGGCCTTATATCTTTTCTTTCCTCCTTCTTCGTCTTTAACTTTGTACACCCACTTGTTCTGCAATGCTCTTTTTCCTTCCGGTAGCTTCACCAAATCCCAAGTCTAGTTCTCCATGAGAGACTTATGCTCCTCATCCATGGCTTGACTCCCACTTCTTACTGGCATCTACCTGCATTGCTTCATCAAAGCTCTCTGGCTCTCCACTATTAGTGAGTAATAAATAATAAAGAGAAGGAGAAAAACGTTTAGGTTCTTTTCTTACCCTAGAAGACCTCCTCACTGTAGGAGTTTGGGGTTCCTGTTGAGTCGGTTCTGAACTGATTCATGGGTCACTATCCCATCTAGAAGATCCTCTACCACTACATATTCTTTCTTGGATTCTTCCCTATTTTCCTGTAATTGTTGCTTATACATGACTTTCTCATTAAAGACCACATCCCTAGACCGAATGATTTTCTTGTCCTTAATACTCCAACATTTAAATCCAAAGTCATCACCACCATAACCAATGAAAGTACATTTTTCTGATTTAGCCTCTAGCTTGGTCCTATCATCCTTGTCTATATGAACAAACACCTCACATCAAAAGACTCTAAGAAATGAATAATCAACTTTCTTACCATACCAAGCCTCCTAAGGTATGCCTCCATCCAAGGCACTCGAGGGTCCTTTGTTTATCAAGTACACACGGTTGTGCTCACCACTTACGCCCAAAAAGAAAGAGGCAGATCCTGCATGTAACATCATGCTCTAAGCACGCTCCATTATTGTTCTGTTCATCCTTTCTAATACCCCATTCTATTGCGGAGTTCCTGGAACCATCTTTTACCTGTGGATTCCATTATTAGAACAGTAATCATTAAATTCATTGCTGTAATACTCCCCTCCATTATCTGACTTGAGACATTTTAGCTTAACACTGTTTCATTCTCTACCAAGGCTTTCCATTCAACAAAATTGTCAAATACATTAGATTTGTTTCTAATACAATAAACCCAAACTCTCCTTGTTGCATCATCAATAAAAGTAACATAATAATTTGAACCCCCAAGAGATGATACCTGAGCTGGCCCCCACACATCAAAATGCACCAGCTCTAACTTACTCTCTTTCTTTATAGGTCCAACCTTGAGAAACTTTACTCACTTATGTTTCCCATATATGCAATCCTCACATAACTCCAAACCTATTTACGTATATCCAGGTAAATTCTTCTTTATGATTTCCATGCCCTTATGGCTCATATGACCGATCCTATAATGCCATAATTTGTATCTACATCGAAGCCACAAGATTACAATCATTAGTACTATCGGTGGATAAATACAAGATTCCAACCTTCTTACCTCTTGCCACCACAAGACAACCCTTTGTAACCTTCCAAGATTCAGCTGTAAATATAAAAATATAACCATCACTTCCCAATTGCCCCACCGATATCAAATTTCTCCTTAATTTAGGCACATGTTTGACATCCTTCAATAGCCATGTATTCTCATTATGCATCTTAACCCGAACATAACCTTTTCCAACTATACTGCAAGTCTCATCATCACCAAGAAAAACATGCCCAAAATCCCCTTGAACATAATCAACAAAATAATGCCTATGTGGAGTAGCATGAAAAGAAGCCCCTAAATCTAAAACCCAAGATTCAGTAATATTATGTAAAGAAAGAATCAAAGCATCTTGGCATACATTACCGATGCCACATTTGCCTCCTTGTTTTCTTCCTGTTGTTTCTTCTTGTCCCGAAGCTCCTAACAGTCCTTCTTTGCATGCCCAGACTTTCCATAGTTCCAACATACAATCTTGCTCTTGGATTTTGACCTTGCCCGATCTTTCAATTTTCCATGGTTTCCTCAATTCTTCTGTCTCCCTTTAGTTTCCCCTTTATCACAAAGCGTTCCTGAAGTAGAAGATTCCCGAGATATTTTCTTCACACTTCCTCGCTAGAATCACCCCCTACAAACATCCTAAAACTTCAACTTCAAGTTAGTGGAACCGAGTTGCTTACCACCATTACAAAGGCTATTCCAACTTTCGGGTAAAGAGCAAAGAATTAATAAAGCCCTAAATTCTTCATCAAATTCTATTGTGGATCAAGCTAGCATATTCACAACCATATTGAAATCATTTAAATGATCTATACTCTTTTGAACTATTCTCGAGACATCTTCATATTAAACAATTTTTTCATTAAAAATATCTTATTAGAGGCAAAGGGTTTTTCGTACAACTTCCCTAATGCATACATAAGTTCTTTTGTAGTATTTTCCTTTGAAACATTAAATAATCTTGAAGATGCAAGACACACCATGATCATTCCAAGTGCCTTCCGATCCAACAAATCCCATTCCGCTTCGTCATACTCGAGGGTTTGTTCACCTTCTTAGATAGTGGAGTATAAAGATCCTTCGATAAAGGTAATCTTCCATCTCGCATCTTCCAAAGACTGAAATATTTCTGTTGAATTTATCAACCCTAGATCTTCCATCATCTTCGATAGCTCCCACTGAAGTTAAAACTTTCCCCGTGATTCAACACTTTAAAGCAAACCAAACCGAGGCTCGATACCAATTGTTAGGAAATAAGAGATATAATATGCAGGATAATCCCTTACAGAATCACAACAGTAGAAACTAATATGCAGAAAATATTACAGATCTCAAATAAAAGTGTAGAATAAATAACACAACACAGAGAGATAATATTTAATGTGGTTCACCCAATTTGGGCTACGTCCACTAAGAATTACTTGCTCAGATTTTATTACAAGCCTCCACTCTATCAATACAATACCCAAATCCATTTGGAGCTATGCTCAACAAACTCTAAAGAATTCACACCCAAATTCAAAACACATCTATAATACATTTTCTTGTCTATGTATCATATGCATAAGACCATATAAATAGACAATTGCTTAATCAGTTTGATACAAAAGCGTAGGTATCAAAACCATGGGAAAAAAGCTGTGGGTATCAAAACCATGGGCCAAAAACTATGGGTATCAAAACAATAGGGACCGAAAAACCATGGGCCTAAAAATAACCCATAATGGTTACCCATTACCCATGTGTTAATAAACCACTCATGACATGATTTACTTGGGGCTTCGCCCCCGAACCCTAACCCGCTCTCAGCGAGCGGGACTTCCGTAAAAATACCCGAGTGTAACACATAAAAGGTGTACCACACTCTAACATGAAAATAGGATCCACAAACATAATAAGTATTTGAGTGAGCTAATAGCGACCGAGCTGAGCAAGACATGTTGAGGTGCAGAGAACTATGAAACAGGTGAGGGGAGTAGATTTTTACACGAAACCGGCTTACGTCGCCATTGGAGAAGAGTTTGATTGAAGTAGAGGTGTGTAGAGAGGATAAATAAAGTGCCAAGGTTTGAAAGGAATATAGGGCACATGATTTCAAGCTAGGGCACAAGATTTTCTTGACATAAGTAAAAAGGCACAACCTTGTCTTACCATAGCACCAAGATCAAGATTTCAACATGTGTGCAACATTAGATGCCATAATAAGAATCGAACTATAGGCGAGGATAATGAAGTGTTGAAGGAAATGAAGGATGAAATACTTAGGCACATAGAGAGGTTAGCCCTGGTAAAACAAAAGCATGAGGCCCTTATAATAGCCAAATATCCACAAAAGATAGGAGCAATGAACTTGGGAAAGTTATAGCGTAGAAATGGACTTCATGGAGGGAATGGTCTTAAGTATGGAAATTTTTTTCCAAGTTCTGCAGAATGAAAAGGAAAAGATCACTCAGGATGAAATGGATGCCATAATGACAAACATTCCAGAAAATACATGGAGCATGCTAAGTGAGTGGAAGACCTTTGAGGCTGAACTCAAAAATGAATATCCAGAGTTGGTCCTTCATGAGGAAGAGGGTAATCCAGAGTAAACTTCATTATTTTGTATAGTTTTTCATTCATTATTTCATTTCTTATTCTTTATTGTTGGAGACATAAGAAGGAACTACCCATTTTTGGGGAAACAATGTACTTTAGTGTGGGGTAATGTTTAGCAGATATCATGTTACTCTAAGGTGAAGGCACATAAATTATCTCGCACGTTGGAGCAAGGTGCATTTGAGGGCGTGGAAGAATAGAAAAAAATCACGCACCGAGAAAACTTTGAATTCAGGACTTAGCCATTTTGTGGATAAGGTCTATTCTTGGAGATAGCATGCTAAGCACACAAATACATGAAGACTTGTGTTCAACACAATGATATTTTGGGAATAAGCAACATTAAGCACCATACATAATTTAGGCTAATAATAGGATTTATACTCAGAGTTAACTATAGGAAGTCTATTCTTAAGAGCACTTGCATGTTGTGCAACCTTTTGTAAAGACACATGGCTATTATTATCATTTGACCTATTTTGAGAAGTGCATGGGCGGTGAAGGGAAATTCCCCATCCTTATATATGTGTGTGTGTATTTGTATATATATGTATATATGTGTATATATACATGTATATATACATATATATATATATATATGTATATATGTATGTGTATGTGTGTGTATGTGTATGTATATGTATATGTATGTATGTATGTATGTATTGATTTTCACAATTTAAGGTGTGTGAATTATTGTAGAGTTATGTTGTTGGTTTTCGTGCATGACTCATGGAGATACTTTATAGCGTATGGAGCTTCTGTGTTTTACAATATTTAATACAATGGTTCATATTGGTTGGATAATGGTGTTGAACATGACCGAATGCGGTTATTTCTGATAAGTCTTGTTATAGTCATTGTTTAGTTCATCTTACATATATTCTAAGATCTAGATATGGTTTATGCACTATGTGTTGTTTACTATTGGTAATGAATTTGAATACCTATATGCACCATCATGCTAACATTCTAAATAAGAAACCATAAAGAGGGACCTGGTGCCTTTGCGCACTTTAGGTGAGTGCTCACTTAGGATGAATGATGTGCCGGTGCACCTAGGTCATTTACAATAAATTCTAGGTTGCATCGGGTGTCATGATGAGGTAGATATGTGAGGATAAAATTAACTTAATTAAATTAATTAATAATGTGAGGATGAATATTAATATGGGGAAAAGGGGTCATGATTAGTTAAATCATTACATTAATTAAGTGAAGGGGACCAAGGGAGTGTGACCCAAACATGGTGTCTATAGAAGCAATATATGTGTGTCTATCTTCTAGCCTCTTTTCCTCTATTTCCATTTGAAATATTTGTTTGACATTCAAGATTTCTTCCACCATCAAGTTGATCATCTCCCAAATTGTTTTATGAGTTTTTGTACTTTTTGAGTTCTTTATATTGTTTTTTCCTTTAGAATCGGGTTATTGTATCATGTCACAGACCATCTCTTTCATCCCATTTTATTTTCTAATGATATTTTTCGTTATTATTGTCTTCGGAGTTCTAGTCCCCTTAAAACTTTCCTCCATCTTATCCATCACTTTTAGCTCTTACTTTTTAGGGGAAAAAGGGTCTAATTTCCTCACAATAGAGGATATTGTTATAGGATTTCCATTCTTCATATCTTGAATCCTTCTTGGACCCTAAATGTAGGCTAAGTACTAAGAGGCGCACATACGGGATCGAGTAAATAGAAGGGAACTTAGGGAAAAGCACACAGAAAAGGGTTTAAGTGAAACCAGTGGTACGTGTGGGAGGCAAAACAAGGGTTTAAAGGACTTATCCATATTTGACATCGTGGAGTCACTTGAGGAAAAATGTGAGGACTCGAATAGGTGTGGTAAGTGGATAAGGTGTGTCACCTGGAACCTTAGAGGCCAATAAAAGGATATTCCACGTAGGGAATATTCCTAAAGGCATCATTACAATTAGTGGAAGGTTTAGCGAGAGAGGATGAGAATTCGCTAATTGAGGACCACATTGACACTTGGCACATGATTTTCTCATGAGAGAAGTCATGTCGGTGGATGTTGATCCTATTTAAAGAATCACTTGGGACATAAATGAAAAATAATGAGAGGGGAGAAGGTATTGTGAAGGCGTTGGAAGGCGCGGAGGACATGGAACCATAGCAGTCTAAGCTACCCCATCTTAGTAAGCACGGAAGAGAAACCCCCTTGGCTTCTAGAGAGATCTCATCATATAAAGAAAGGAGGAGAGTCATAGGTGTGCATCTTAACCCACATGGTGACCAAACCCTTGCACTTAGTTTTCTAGATCCTGAGATAAGTTTTGATAATCCAGTTGGTATTTGTATTGGTAGTTTGAGTGACACCTAGGAGTAATAATTTTTCATTTGATACGTCTATGGTTACATAGTCATCTCCTATGTTGGGGTTATTTTTCCGGTATAAAATTTAGGTAAGGTGTGGGATCACAAGGTTTGAGTATCGTGTTTGGGAATGGCACATGAGACACATCTAGGAGTGGATTGGTATCATAGAATGTTGGCGCAAAGTTTATCGTAATGGTAGTATCATAGGGCGCGACTGCGTTATGCCCCTTACCTATGATAGGAGGATGATCTAGTGGATTTGGAGGAGTTGGCACTAGTGGATTTAGTGGGTCTTATGGGGAAGGGAACATTGGAGGGAATCAAGTTCCTAGATCTAGTGGATAAGGTCTACAACACCATTAACTTGGGTTTTTATGAGATGTCGCTCCACTTACCTAATTACAAGGGCATTGAGGATGTTGCGGAACATGTACACAAGTGTGAGTTACTATGGCATATGAAGGGAATCACTTCCCGGAGTGGAAAATAAATTCAGTTTACAACCACACCAGACAATGGTGGATTACATTGTGTTGTGTAATGCCTTTTTGGTGGAATTCCACATACATGAGTTTGAATAGAAAAGCATCAACGTGTTGAAGTAAATTCAGAAAGGAATGGTAGAGAGTGTGTGAGAGTATGACGCATGTTTCAATACTCTCCTATCTAATTTATCTTATGAAATTCACCCTTTGCATCATGCTTAGTGGTTCATCAGAGAACTGATCACACCATTCAAGAGGATGTTTTCACAGAATACTTTCACATATCCACGTGAGGCCTTGGAGGCTACCTTGCGTGCTAAGGTAGTACAAAGCATTGATACATGAGTTAATCCATTCCTAGAAGCCTAAATTACTTTAATAACAAAGTAGCTGGAGAATTTATGTACGAGCTCGGCTCATGAGACTTGTTGTGGGTTATGGTGTATGGGTTGTGAGGTAGAAGGACATACGAAGGAAATTTTTCCTCAAAGATCACTACGCATGATGATGGTAGATGCAAGATGTTCCATGGAGATCATGATGTAAGTAGGTGTCTGCTACTACAGCATGCAATCTATAAGAATGTGTCTTTCTATTTCAAAATTTGTGACTCTACTACTCATGACACCAAAGGATTGTAGATTGATTGACCAAATACACGATTCCATTGATACTAGTGTGCACCAGACCAGTGTTGCAAACATATCTAAGGATGATGGTCATCATTATGAAGGGTGTGTGGGTGGAGGAGGTCGAGGTAGAGGCTTTCAAGGAGGATTTATAGGTTTTGGCAATCGCAGGGGAGGAAGGAGTGATCTCCCTCATGGAATTTTCTATAGCTGTGGATCTACATAACACTACAAGTGTGAGTGTCTCAAATTATTGTAGTTCTCTTTGTGTGGGAAAAATATTAAGTATAAGGAATGCTCGGAATTTTTGAACACATGAACCAAAAGCAGCAAAAGGATAAGGGCATTTGGATGTTGAGCGTAAAGTGTGCCTTTGATCAACGGTGGATGTCAAGGATGGTGCATGAGTCAAAGTTAGAACCTATATTGGTAACGATGCGAGATGAGGTTGCACACGCTGTGGAGATACTGAAAGCAGAGACCGCTGATTATAAGAGAAAAAGTGGTACATGGGAAGTATATGGACTCTACCCATCGAAGGAAGTCTATCGAGAGACCATGAAAGTAATTAGAATTCTTCAAGGGGAAATTCAATGTCTAAAAGAGCAATCTAGGAAGTTGGAGCAGAAGAAAAGTGTTGAGGTCCCTCAAGAAGATATAGATGATGTCAGAGAGGTGTGTAAGATGTTGCACTAAGAGAATATCATCCCTTTGTTAGGAGAATGGTTGAGAGATAAAGTACCAAACACTAGAGGAGAGCGTAAGAGGTAGGTTTTACATGCTAATCTACCTCCTCATAGCCTTGACTATGATAAGGAGATTACCTTGAATGCATTTTTGATGGATGGCTCCTAAGTAATATTCTAATGACACATGTGCGGAAGTTAATGTTCTCACCCTAGATGCATGGAATCAAATGGGAAGGCCCCATACAACCATCTTCAAATGTGTTGTATATGTCTAATAAGACAAAGATAATGCCCATTGGTGTTTTAAAGGATGTTGGTATCACTATCCAAGGAATGAAATTCACTGGAGACTTCAAATTCTTGGCGCTTGCTAAGGTGGAAAAATTTCTAGTGTTACTTGGGTGCCCCTGGTGCTATAAGAACAATGTTGACTTACATTTCAATAAGGGGTATATAATTTCTTACAACAAGGAGTAACATGTTATCATTCTGTTGACGGATGGGAAGTCATTATCCTATATTGAGCCTTTGGGAGAAGAAGACTTAGAAAAAATCTATGTGTGCACTATCAGGGACCTTGAGGTTATACAACCAACAAAAGAAGGTGTTATTCAGTGGGAAGATGCTAAATCTATAAGTGATATAACTAGTGTGGCATGTGACAATTGGGTGCATGGGACATATGAGTTAGTTGGAAGGTAGTTAAGAGGCTCTATGATAAGAGTAACAAAGGTGCACTGGCCAAAGGCGTCTAGGAGGAAAAAAGTTGCCAAGATACACCTGGGAAGTCAACCTTGATGTTTTCCTGTGTGCAATGGAGACCTAGTGGAGATGTGAGGTCGAAAGGAGAAGTATGTTTAGCTATACTTTTCTCAAGACCAGAATACGTTGGTGGGTGACCCATGGCGATAACCTTCTAGAGTGGCGCAAGGTGAGAATTGTGTTCTCTGTTAGGCTCCTCTGAAGAAATTCACCTACTTCTATACAAGACTATCATGGGAAGGAACATGCCTCATTTCGCATCCAAACATGTGAGAAGGCCTGGATGGAAGGTGCAGAAGCATTGCTTCCATATTTATGGTTACATTAAGATTTAGTCCACCTTATAAGGCTACTCGTGGGCATATTACATTCACTCGAGTTGTGCGTCGACATGAAACTAGAAAGAGTTGTGAATGATCTCCTTTAAGCTTTCAAATAGCAGAGTACTAAACCATTGATGAATGAAGCACTACAGTTTGTTAAGTGCCTAACTATGGGAGATAGTGTCATGGTAGAGATGAGTACTCGGAGTTATTGGATGAACCGACTTGGAAGCGTGTTTCGATGAGGAAGAATCAGAGGAGGTACAACTTGAGCACACATGCATGGAAAAAGGGAAAGGAAAGTTAGTCTATGTGATAGATGGTGAAGAGGTAGAAGACTTAGATGTTAACCATATTTTCAGTGTGCACGAGGTTATGGATAGTGTTGATGAGCAAGCACACACCTACCATGAACCCCTAAAAACTAAGAAGGTTAACATTGACTCGGATATGGAACCTAAGAAGGCTATTATTGGGGATTACTTGTCGAAAGGGAGGCTTCAAAGATATTTGATATGTTGCACAAATTTTAGAATTTATTTTCGCATGGGTACTGTGAGCTTAACCGAGTTCATCACTCTTTAGAGAGATGTAGATAAATCGAAAGAGGGAACGTGCCCAATTCGAAATAGACCATACCGAATGAATCTAAATCATGCGTTAGGGTGAAGGAGGATATTGACAATATGATTGATCGGGAATCATTGAGGTTTTTGAGGAAACATAGTGGATAATTCCAATGGTCATCAACATTAAGAAGGATGGGAGGATAAGGATTTGTGTTAATTACAAGGATTTAAATGTGGTGTGTGTCATTGATCCTTTTCCAACCCCCTTCACCGAAGAGATCCTGGAAGGAGTAGCTGGGCGTGAGATCTATTCTTTCATAGATGGATTCTCATGATATCATTAGGTTAGAATTGCAAAGGAAGACCAAGAAAAGAAAACCTTCGCCACTGAATGGGGAAGTTTTACCTATATGGTCATGCCTTTTGGATTGAAGAACGCGCCTGCTATTTTTTCATGCATTGTGGTTCAGGTGTTTCAGGAATTCATCCATAAATTTCTACAAGTCTACCTGGATGACTAGATAGTATATGGATTAGTGAGGGACCATTGTGAAAATCTAAGGTTGATATTTGAGATATTTCAGAGTTGAGTATATCTCTCAACATTAAGAAATGTGTTTTTATTACTCCATTTGGCACCATGTTGGGACATATCATATGTAAAGAAGGCTTGCTAGTGGATCCTGCCAAATTTTTCGTTATTGTGGGATTGGGGGAGCCTACCATCCAAAGTGTTTGGTGCATAGATTCCTTGGGCATATGGGGTATTACTGAAAATTTATTAAGGGGTATGCCAAGATTGCCACACCATTGGAAGAGTTGCTGAAGCACAAAAGTACATTTCATTGGGGAGAGGTACAACAGATGACATTTGACACATTGAAGAATAGGCTTATCATTGTGCCCATATTATGCTTTCCCTCTTAGGATAAGCCATTCCATGTACATGTGATGCTTCAGGGATGACAATTGGAACAATCCTAGCACAACCTAGAGAGGGAATTGTTGACCATCCCTTGCATTTTTCTATTAGGAAGATAACCCTAGCAGAACAAAATTATACTACCACAGAGTGTGAGGCATTATCGATGATCTACGCACTACACAAATTCAAGAAATATTTTCTAGTGACGCCTTTTATATTTTACACGAACCACATGGCATTAAAGTAATTAGTGAATAAGCTTGTATTATAAGGGCGCATATGTAGGTGGTCCTATTGTTCTAGGAGTTTGAGTTTACGGTTGTTGTAAAACAGGTAAGAGTAATTTGGGGCCTGACCATTTATCAAGGATTGACTCAGGAGAGGACATGCAGAGCATTGAGGATACAATTCTAGATGCACAATTATTCAGATTACAGACGCACCCTCTGACTTGGAAGATATTGTTGTGTTTCTCAAAATGGGTGTGGCACCGGAGGGAATGAAGACTTTAGAAAGGAGCAGTTAGCCATACGTGTCACACCTTACATGTTAATTAGTGGATACTTATACAAGCTATGTCACGATGAGGTTTTGCGTTGGTGTGTGCTTGAGCATGAGCGCATTGCAATCATGGAAGAGACTCATGGTGGAATTACAAGGGGACATTATGCAGAGAATGCAACTGTACATGCAAGATTCTTCTAGCAGAATTTTAGTGGGAAATGGTTTACAAAGATCAGATCGAGTATTGCAAGGCATGAGACCACTGCCAGTGCCTTGGTAAACCAAGGAAAAGAGATGAAATTCCATTAAGACCGATTTCCAATGTAGAACCATTCAAGAAGTGGGAAATTGACTTTGAGGCCCTATTTCTCCATCCGTGTGAAGATGAGTTCACGCTATATCATTACATGCATAGATTACCTTACAAGGTGGGAAGAAGTGGTGCCTACAAGGGATTGCATAGTGGCAACAACAAAGCTAGGTTCTTGTGGGAAAATATAATCAACATGTATGGATGCCTCGATGAGCTTAACAAGTGATAAGGGTACTCATTTCTTAAATGAGACAGTTATAATCTTATTGGAAAAATTCATGGTGGCCCATCATAAGACTACCCCTTATCACCCACAAGCTAATGGGATTATTGAGGTGTTTAACAAAATTTTGAATCACGCATTGACCAAGATTTGTGATGTGGGAAGAAAGGTTTGGGATGAAATTTTTTATGATGTTTTATGGTCATATCGGACTACTTATAAGAGACTGAACAAGGGCACACCTTTTTAATTGGAATTTGGCGTGGAATTTGTGTTATTGAATTCATGTTACCATCGTTGTGTATAACATGGGTAGGAGGGTTAGATGATGAAAAGTTCTTGAGGAGAGGATTGAAAAGTTGATGCAGTTGGATGAGAGGTGGGCTATTGCTCATTGGAGTCAGAAAATAGAAAAATCTAGGAAGAAGGCATGGCATGATAGACACATCAATAAAAAGTAGTTTTAGGTTGGGAAAATGGTTCTCTTGTATGATTCCAAGTTTTTGCGCCATCCTGAGAAATTAAAATTCCATTGGTTGGGCTCGTACATTATATCCTATATACTTGATTCAGGCACTTGCCAGTTATAAGCATTGGATGGAACACAGTTTCAGGAAATTTCAATGGGAGTAGGTTGAAGCCCTACTATAAATAATTCTTCTTTGTGTTTGTAAATAAGGTAGTATTGCTAGTTAGCCTAGGATTTTATTTGATGTAGTTTCCTTTCTTTGTGTTTCCCTTTCTTGTTGTTTTGTTTTGTGCACGTTTGTGCGTTGGTAGCCACTTTTTATTTCAATATTTTTGTATGTGCAAAGGACCACACATCTATTTTTGTGTGGGGTGGAGTGATGTGACAAGTGCTAAAAGCTATGGTTGTTGATGGCCTGGGTTGAAAAATCAAAAACACATGGATTGGAAGATCGCGTGTAGAAGAGGTGAACATGAGGGAAGGATGGTGTCAAAAGGCTTTATAAAAACCACGTACAAGAATGAAAAGCGCAGGAACAACATGAGGTAGGTGATGTCAAAGAACCCAGATTAGGACACAAAGGAAGAATATCTTCAGCCGTTGTAAGTGCGCGTGTAAGGATATATTGTAATAAGGAGTTTTACGTGCTGAAGGTTACCAAAGTTTTTCACGTAGGATTGAGTGTGGAGGAAAAGCATTGAAGGTTGGCGTTGGAAAAATCCACCTTTATTGTGAAAGTATGTTGGTAGGTGGCATGGCATTTATTACGGAGAAAAGAAAAAGTTATAAATAGAAGATCGAGGGTGCATTATTATTTACCTTGTGTTTTAAGTTATCAAATAGCTTTTTGCGAAGTATGGCATCCTTACGAAGAAGGTTTGAGAAGACTTGTGAATATTTGCACTCATAGCTAGTTTGATCAGCGAACCAGAGTGGAAAGGAGTACACTGGGTGTAAGTGAAGAAGGTTGTGTGGAAGGATCCCGCATGGGTGTTATGCCATCTTGTGGAAAAAGGGTTTTCAGGTTAGGGTTACATAGCTAGGGCATGGGGTTTGGAGGAACTTTTTTCAAAGGAGTGGATCCGTGAAGTTGAGTAGAGCTAGGACTAGAGAGAGGAAGAAGTTTTAAGGACCCGACGAAGGAATGGCACCAAGGAAAGTAAAGAACCGTTTCACCAAAGAAGGGTAAGGGAAAGGGAAAACAAGTCATTTCTACCAGTTTCAATGAAGAATGGTACATGTAAATGCAGTACCAGATGACATATTACTTGGTAAGGAATGGGTGTCTCATGTCAGAAAGATGGCCGTAAGTGATTACAACCATGAACGAGCACCACTAGAAAATGAGATGACACTAGAACTGGTTCGCCCTATAGAGAAGAGGACACCAGATGGAATGCCTATCTATGATGACAAAGTGAAGGTGAAAATGGAAAAGGTTGGGTTGTTACAACTCTATGAGTTGCCCTATTTCGAAAGCTTAAGAGACTATACAACTAGTTGATGTAGTGCATGCATGAAGACCACTTCTATTTCATAGGTTGGAGGATGCACATAACCCCCCAACTGATTTCTAAGTTCATTGGCCTTATTTGCAAAGGAGAATCATTGGACGATGATTTGGGAGACAAATAAGCCATTAAGAAGACCATTGAAGCTTATGACTACAAGAAGGGTTCACACTACTTCAACATTTGTATGTAATTACTGACCTTGTGATGAGGATGGCCATGCATTTGGCTACAAAGTTGAATGAGAAAGATAGATGGACACAGATCAACAAGGCTTGGTTGAATGTATACCAAAATATATTAGAGCGGACCATGTATAACCTCTCAGCTTTTTATCGAGAGGGATTATAAATGCCATGCGCCATGGAGAGAAGATCATGTTTGGTAATTTCCTCCTCACCATTATCTTTTCGAAATTAGAGTGCCCAATGGGTCGGATAAGTTTGTTTGGGAATACCCAGATGAGAACCCCTCCCGCAAAGAGGTTTGAATAGTATATTTGTGACACCATGATGGCCACTCATATGGTGTGCTGGAAAAGTGGTATAAGTGGATGCATGATGCATTCAGGGTTGAATGGAGAATACCCAAGCAATTACCTTAATTAGTACAAGGAGAGGCTGAGTTCACCATATACCAGAATTTTTGTACCTACAGATTCACTTTGATAGATGGCACCAAGAGTCCTTAGTGAAAGTTTCCTTTCTCCTTCACGGCGCAGTACTTCTAGGCCGAGGTTAAATGATTCAAAGAGGAGAAGAAACTCAGGTTTGATCTAAGTGTAGTAGATCAAGATTACCACAAGTTGTGTAGGAAGTTAATATACCCCAAGAAGCGCACCTATGTGGAGAAGTATGTCTCCCATGACATGCACATGTTAAAACCAGTAACATTTCTTGTCACAGGGAGGAAAACAACCTAGGGTGTATTTTTGCCTAAGGCCTAAGTATGAAAAAGAAATTTATGTTAAAGATGATGTCTCCATTCTTGAGGACCCCACCGTGAGGAAAAAGGTTGTGCCAAGGAGAAGAGAAAGAGGGGAGGCTCCTGAGAAAAAGGCAACGAGTGCAGAGATAGTACAGATAGTAGGGGCACAGGAGTTAGGCATGGGCACAAGTACTTACATCCACTGGAAGAGGTCTCCTGTTAGAAAAGGGTCACCGTAGAAGGAAGAGTCACCGATAAGGGAAGAGTCACCCGAAAGAGAAGAAAAAGAGAAGTCCCCGAATTGGAGTCACCAATAAAGAAGAAGCAAAGGGTGACAAAAGGGTCAGAATCAGGAGAAACAGAAAGCATGGAGGCCAACAAGGGCGATGAAGATGATGAAAAGCACGGTGAGGCGAAAAATCCTCATGTGTATGATGTACATGAGTCAGATGAAGAAGGAAATGAAGAGAGGGATGAGAGCAAGGAAGGCACTCATGATAAAGGGGGAGTGAGGAAGTAAACATGAAAGATCAGAAGACCCCAACCCCGATTGAGAAGAAGATGGTTAACACTATAGAGAGGGAGGTGGCGGGTATTAGCTAGCGAGTTGGTGGAACACAGAGTAGAGAAAAGCGCCGAAGAAGTGTCAAGGTAATCGAGGAGAGCACGAGTGTAGGAAAGGAGTATGGGAGCATGGGAGGAGACCCCACTTAACAAGTAAGACTCCCAATGATAGGGCACACAAGTGGAAAGGGGCACGAGTAGTAGTGTAGAACACGATATGACTTATATTAATGATCCAAGCAAGGTAGTGCACACGTGCTTCCAAAGTACCATGCCCATCAACCAACTCCTCACTTGGTCTTCTTTTGATGAAGAGGGTGTGTACCCATGCACAAGGAAAATTCTATCCTGGGCTTTTGAGTCCCACATTGATGAACCCAAGTTCGAGGTAAATCGTGATGCATTGATGAAGATACCAGATGCCAAGGGAGTAAAACCCCTTGTAAATTCCCAACAACTATCAGATGAGAAAGTTTGCAACATGCTCAACAAAGTATCGGTGGAGGTGGAAGCAAGACTCTTCGGCAGAAACAATAAAATAAGGGTCTTGGAGGAAGAGCTTGAGAAAAAGAATGAGGAGATCATTGAGTGGGACAAGGAGATAAAACAGAAGGAATTGATCAGTGCACAGTTAAGGTGTGAACTGAGGGATGAAAAGGTGAATGTGCGTGAAGTCCACAAGAAGATAGAGGCCATTTTAAATGCCATTATCTTGAAACACCCAAACTTGGCCCCACCTAAGGAGAAATATGAGTTAACCATGTACTGGATGGAAGACTTAACCCGCATCCTCACCATGGAAAGGTGGCCACTCACATTAGAGTCAACAGAGGAGGCGATGGCATGCCATAAGGAGGAAGAAAAGATGAAGATTGAGGAAATAGTGACTCAATACTCCGAGCTCCTTGCCACAATAAATACCACCACGTAGATGGCTGAAGTTGTGTATGACAATTGTGCCAACAAAGACAAGGTAGCAAGCATATTGGTTGCTACACATGAGGTGGATTTGAAAGAATTTTAGGAAAAGAAAAAAGGCAATAGGGCGAAGCACGATAAGATCCTAGTCGAATTTGAGAAGAAGTTGGAAGCAATTGAAACCTTGTGGGGTTTGGTTAAGAATAGGCTAAAGGAACTATACCCTCAAGTCACTCGAGTGATGGATTTTCTAGGCGATCTTAGCAAAAGTGAAGGCATTATAGATACGCTGAAAGCTAAGAGAGATGAACTAAGTTTTGATGAAGTAAGCGCATTGTGGGTGACCTACTTCAGCAGGCGCATGGAGAAGTGGATGCTTGGGAGAAGATTGAAGCATTTGTGAAGGACTTCCCACTCCTCATACAACAGTAGCATATTCTTCCATTATTCCATTCTTTATTTAGATTATTTCAATTCCACTATTCTTTATTATTTGAAGGAGAAGAATGTTTTCAAGGACGGAGAACACACGTAGTGTGTGCAAGAAAAGGGTTTAAGTGAAAGAGGGCACGCGTGTGAGGCAAAATAAGGGTTTAAAGGACTTAGCCATATTTGGCATCATGGAGTCACTTGAGGAAAAACATGAGAACTTGACTAGGCATGGTAAGTGGATAAAGTGCTAACCTAGAACCTGGAGGCCAAGAAAAGGATATTCCACATAGGGAATATTCCCGAGGCATCATTACAATTAGTGGAAGGTTTTGCAAAGAGGATAAGAATTTACTAATGGAGGACCACATTAACACTTGGCACACGATCTGCTCATGAGAGAAGTCATGGTGGTGGATGCTAATCCTATTTAAAGAAGTGTTTGGGACATAAATGAAAAAGAAGGAGAACGGAGATGGTAGTGTGTGAAGGCGCTAGAAGGTACATGAGTGCTAAGAGAAGGAGGGTAACGAGGTGTTACAAAAATGTTAGGAAATGCTTGGAGCTCATGATGCTAGGGTTTAGAGTTCTTGGTGCTAGAGGGTGTAAGGGATATCATTAAGCATATGTATGGGTACTAGGGTCTGTAACAAGGGTTATAATGGGGAAAGCATAGTTAGGATCTCTGATCGATAAGTTTGACAGGGGTTAGATCTCTATCATTTGATGTATATGGTCTGAGATGACCCTTTTGAATGTAGTGTGGCTACTAGAAACTCTTTTAAATAAATATACATGGATCTATTATGTACATCTTGTTTATGGGTGTAAACCCTCATATTATTTGGCTTGTCATGACTCAGATCTAGTTCCTTGTGCTTCATACAATGTTTATTTACCTTTTGTGATGTATTAATGTGTAGATCTATTAGTTATATCTTCTACCTTTTAAGTAGAAGCATGTACTTCTATTTCGCAAATAATCCTCCTTTAATGGAGGAACTCTCTTCTGCAAAGCTCACATAAAGGAGGGGCTCGGCACCGCGCACGCCTCGGGTGAGTGCCCAACGTATGCTAGGTGATAGGCCGGTGCGCTTGGGGTTAGAAAGAGGTATTGAGGGTAAAATAATGACTACAATCCTAGAGTCCGACATCGAAAGATTTTTATTTTTTTCTTGTTAACCACCATGATGGAACCATCATCGTCCTTATTTTGGCCAACTAAAGGAGGGGCACCCATGTTCTCTTGCTCTCTCGTAATGTGGAGCGGTCTCTACCCTTGAATTTGATATTTAAAGACTACTCTTGGCTTTTCCATTTTGGGTTCCATAATTATTTTTCCTTTATTATCATTTTCTTCATTTGATCTAGCTAAAGATTCTATAGGTCTTAATGATTTTGAATTTATAGCTTAGACTTGAAAGGCCCCAACCATTGCACTTGTTGTACTTGGTTGGGATACTTTCGAGCTTCTATTTTTTGTTCCCATATTCCTATTCTCGGATTTGAGTTTGATGCTATTGGGAATATATGTTCTGTTATAGTGTACATACGTAACCTAGCGTAGAAACCAACCTTGTCATATTAAGTGTGGCATTGTCAATAAGGACAAGTGACCCTAAAGAGTTAGCAATTCCTCTTATGATATCCTCATGCCGGAATTCAAGGGGTAGGTCGGGTAAACATACCCATACTCGGAAACCGATTGCATTCTCCTTTTCAGATTAAAGTTCGATTCCCATTTCCTCAAATACCACCCTAATTTTCCCCAAAACCAAGGTCCTTCTTCCATAACTCTAAGCATATCCTCATGAATAATAAATTTGAAAAGGAAGAAGCCATTAGGAAAGGCGCTTACCTCCAAGTGTCCCTTTGGATTCCACTTTTGTTTCGCCCAACGTCAGATAGCATCAATGTTCGGCCTTCCACCGACCATCTTACCCACCAAAGCATTGTTTAGGTTCTTCATTGTGCTATTTAAGATTGAATCGGGAATTTCGAGAATGCAACCCAAAGCTTCTTCCGATGCCTACAGAATTTTTTTGATGTCCTTGAAGAAGATCCATTTTTCACAATTCCGGACAATGAGAAGGGCCCCTTCCTTTCTAGCGTTGTCTCCTTCTCTTGAAAACCAATATCCGCTCTAAGTGGGCTCATCTTGTCACTCTCATGCGAGCTCGGTTTGTCGCTTCCAAGTGGAATCTCCCTTCCATCCTTTTCCCGCCCTATCTCATTTGAATTTTCCTCAACCGTTCCTCCACTCGCTCCTCTGCTTGCTCGCTCCAGCAATAAAATCAGTTCCATTTTTTTCACCAATAGGTCCCATTATTCATTTTCAAGCCTACTATTGGATTAAATAGAATCTTATCATGAAAAATAAGAGCCCCATATATTTTACACCATAATTTTAAGAGGTGGTTGGGATGGGAGGGAGACGTGAGCTAGGGGACAAAAATTTCTCCCTTCTTTTTTGGATTGAAGCAAGTAATATGATTCGTGTTAATTATTTGTTGTAAATTTGAAAGAAAGTTCACCACGCAAATGAAAAAATTCGCCTTAAATTTCTTAAGAGTAGCCACGGCGATATTTTAGGATCCGCCTCATGGAACCATAGAAATACATGTTTGAAAGAATTCTGATTCTAAAGAGTTTTGATTGTAGGAGAAGGCTTTGAAGTATAAATATCCGACGTACAAATATCCATAGGCTTTTCTTTATCACCACACACCAATCACGGTGTTTTCTAAGTGTGTGTATTGATCCTGTAGTCTAATTAAATTACCTTGCGAAAACTTCTATGACAGTAAGAACTCCATCATTAGTAACTATGGCATTCGTTCTGGCATTAGTAACTATGTTTTTCTCGTTACAATCGCCTTTTTTCCACCTAACCATTAGAGGGCAAGAGCCTCCGCTACATAAATCCTTTGTATAGTGCCAACACACAACCATTACACACTGGAAACTGTTGTTGCTATTAGATATGGGTGACAACGGAAAACCTCTTCATGCTCTGGTTTTTCCATACCCAACTCAGGGACACGTAACTCCCATGATGCAATTCTCAAAGAGCCTGGCATCAAAAGGTGTAGTAGTCACATTTGTTACAACCCATCACAGACATGCTCAGATCGCTCAGGCTAATTCCTCTTCAGAAGACCCTGTTCTGTTAGAAGCTCGTAATCTGGGTCTAGATATTCGCTCTGCCCAAATCTCAGATGGGCTTCCCCTGGATTTTGACAGATCAGCCAGATTCTATGATTTTATGCGGTCTGTTGATAGCATGGATGAAGCTTTAGAAGAGCTTATACATAGCCTAAACAAGACAGAACCCCCATATCCTGTGTTATAGCGGATACAATCCTTTTCTGGTCATTAGATGTGACCAAGAGATTTGGGATTCCATGGATCTCTTTTTGGACTCAGCCTGTGGGTGTATATTCAATCTACCATAACTTTCATTTGCTGAGGTCTCATGGTCACTACCCTCCGAGAGGAACAGGTATGCTTAGTTTATATGGATTGTGTGATGTATTATTTACTAAAGAAGTATGTGTGGCTTATATACCTTAGTTGTCAAGTTCTTGTAGAAGGTTTTCAGCAGTTTCTGGAAGTTTAGTGAGACCATATTTTTTTATCAATCTTTTTTTTTTTCATATTTGAATACATCGCTTAATACTCTCTGTTCGAAAGTCGCTACCTTGATATATTTACTATTACGTGAAATATACTGTAAACTTTTATTCATCAACATATTTCATAATTATAATATCCACTAGTGATCAAAAATGGTCAATGCGACTGAAAAAGATACAAGAATTCCATATATAATAAAAGTGGGGTCATCTGTACTAGAGAATCGAAATCCCTTACGATAAGCTCCTAAAATTATCTTACCATCTCAAGTCTTATAACTTAATCTATAAGTCTTGAAATCAGTTCAACTCCTCTAAAATCCTCATATCATCCTCGTGAAGCTAAGGTTGTAAGTAATTATATGTCCTCATATCATATTGATGAAGCAATAGGTACAAGTCCCCTAGAACCCATCTATAGCATTTACTCGGCACCATTTACTCGAACAGAGAGGAAAAAGGATACGAGGACACAGCAAATTACTTATAGAATTTACTCTGTCCTGGTTTAGAGTCTAGGGAAAGCGAAACCATACTGGCTTACAGAATTTTCTGGCCAAAAATTAAAAAATCATCAGCTTTCAATTGTCTTTTGATGTGGATTTACATTAACATAATGCAGCAAGAAATAGAACGACCCATCATGCAGTTTTCCTCATTTCTTGAACAGAGTTGTCCTCAGATCTCATATTCGTATTATTACAACCAAAGCATTGTAACTGACTGGCTGAGAACCCCTGTTTGGTGTTCTCGTGTGGATTAAAAGCATTGTCTTCATTCCTTAATCCTATGAAGATGAAGAAGAATCTTGTCCTTTTGAGAACAATTTTATATACTTAATGAATTTTCAAGTAACACCCATAAACCTTATCATATGTACTATTCCATTTCTAAGCATTTTTGAGTTTTACTTGCAGGTGGGTTGGATGACTGCATTGATTATATTCCTGGACTTCCAAAAATACAATCTAGAGACCTTCCATCATTCCTACAGCTTCAGGACACCAGTTCAGATTATGTCCTCGACGTGCTCGTGAAATCATTTCAATCGGCACGTCGAGCAGACTGGGTTCTCTGCAATTCTTTCTCCAATCTTGAACCAGAGTCAATAAAAGCAATGAGTACGGAAACCCCAATTTTAACTGTGGGTCCACTACTTCCATCCAGTTATCTTGACAGCCAAAATTCCAGGGACATAACAGTTAGAACAAGCTTCTTGGCAGAATACGAGCCCTCACCATGGCTAGATACAAAACCTTCAGATTCAGTTATATATGTTTCATTTGGTAGCTTAGTTCATGTGTCCGAAGCTCAGATAGAGGAAATAGCAATGGGACTGAAGGAAAGTGGGCAGCCCTTTCTGTGGGTGCTTCGTCCAGATATAATATCTTCTGAGATCTCTGACTGCTTACCAGATGGCTTTATGGAGACCTGCAAAAGCCAAGGATTGGTTGTTCCATGGGTGCCTCAGCTACAGGTATTATTTGTAAAATTGGAAATAGGAATTTATTCAATGCATTACCAACTTGTTCCTCTTTTTTCTTTAGAACAAGCAAAAGCAAATTGGTTGATCTAGTACCGAACCTTTAAAATATTCACAATTATAGTCTACAACCTGAACAATTCTTATAGACAAAATTGTTAGGAAATCACAGATTTGCAGTAATGAATAAGCAGAAAGTTGAATAACAAAACAACAGTTTACATAGATAGAGATAAATGAAATATACAAAATACCAAACATGTAAGAGATGAACACCAGATTTACATGGCAAAACTCTAGTTGAATGCTTAGGGAAACATCCACGGTGCAAGATATCAAGCTTTTATTAACTCCATACAAACAAATTACATGCAAGATAAATACACTTAATTGGCGAAGTAGAGTGAGGATTCCTCCTCCTAAAAATAGAGTGTAAAAATGCAATTAGGATTTTCCTTACTAAAAATAAATTCAGTCGAATTGTCTTTCTGGAAACAAGGGATTGACTCCTTAATTTTTTGTTCGGATGCGCCAAAACCTCCCACAGCCCCTCTTCAAGACGTGAGCTACAAACCGCACCACAAAATGATACAACATTTACTTTTGTTATCACATATTTAACAAAAAATATCTCACCCATTGATTGAGTATTGTTTAAATAGCTGCAGAGAGACATTGATCTGAAAATAGATAACTTTAATATATACTGTAAAAAACATAATAAAAGAGAAAACAATTGTTCTAAGGGAGAGAAGATTTGAAGGATGACAGCCTAAAGTTCCATATTTTCAACTAAATTGGCTTGAATTTTTTTTTCAGAGATGAAAGATATTTTAGGTCTCTTATTGCTGCTTTTTCCATGTACATACGTCCACAAACTGGTATAGAGACTATATGTTAGAATCAGAATTAACTGGTATAGAGACTATATGTTAGAATCAGAGTTTTATATGAGCTTTGGATTTCCGTTCATTGCTTCCATTTTGTATGTCTCACCTTTCTGTTTTGGGCCATGTTTTGAGCAGGTACTATCACATCCATCAATAGGCGGTTTCTTTACCCATTGTGGATGGAACTCGGTTATTGAATCCATAGCTCTGGGTGTTCCCATGTTGGGATTTCCTCTCTGGTCAGATCAATACACCAATTGTAAGCTCATGGTAGATGAATGGAAAGTTGGATTGAGATTGAGAGGTGGTCATGGAGATAATAAGATGATTCATAGGGAAGAAATATCAAGCGCTATAGCAAGATTGGTGTCAGGTGAAGAAGGAAAAGAGATGAAGAACGGGGTCATGGCATTGAGAGAGAGAGCAAGGAGTGCAATGAACGCAGGAGGGTCTTCCGAAATCAATATGGAGGCTTTAGTTGAAGCTTTGAAGCTCACTGTTCATAGAGGAAAACAAACTCCGACTAATTGAATTTTTAGAATGACAATTGTTTTAATGTCTCTGTTAGGAAAATTATAACTATAGTGTGAACTAGAGGTTTATTCTAGTGTGTGTATAATGAGTTATATCACACAACTAATCTAAGAGGGATAATAGGGATACTCTTCAAGATAAGCCTTGAATCCTTTTTAATAGGATCAAACTTTGTGTATTAATATCCTCCTACTATTGGAATAAAAAATCCCTGATAAATAAAGAAGAAATATATTAGTGTGTGTAAAATTAATTATTCTCAGAATTATTTCCTGTGCAAGTCTGGTTCGAAGTTTATATTTGGTATCAGAGTTATATTTGTTCCTTGCATATTATGGAGTTCTAATGATTTTCTAGGGGCAGATATATTCCTCCATTGCCCCTGCAGATGGTGGCATTCTTTTGCAGGTTGCAGTTGCAGTTAAATTAAATAGAGGGAATTTCATTCATATTGTCTGATTTGCTGTGCATAGTAATTATCCCTGTCAGATATTCTTTTAAGCATAATTATTATGAAGATTCATTGATCCTGAAGGAAACTGTACTCTATTGCGAGAAATCTGATTGGAAGGTATTATACCGTGGACATCACGCTGATCTATTCATCAACAATCATCTGTTCATGCATGTGTGGCACTGATCTGATCCCAAAATAGACGTTCTGCTTGGGACTGCATGCAAAATAGCGGTGAAAAATTGTGATCTGATCCCATGAAGTCTTCCACATGTTCATAAAGATAAAAAGTCATTCGGTGGGTCCAATTACCGTGCATAGGTGATCTCAATCAACATTTTGGATTGTCAAGCGGCAGCGGCATCTTCTAGATCCACGCCAAATAAGCCCATTGACGTCTCTTTGCAGCAGTCGATCTGTATTAGTTTCTTTTTCTGACTCACCTCCTGTGCATCTCAAGATCTTCCTGCATTCAACTCAGCATGCAAATATCTCCACTGGATTCTCAGATACGTGACAGTCTCCTGCTCGTTTGGCCCTCCATCCACGTGCAATGTATAACATAGTATTCGGTTTTAGTTACTAAGTATTTATTAGTAAATATTTGTGTTTACTCAAGTTTTAAGTAAATTTAGAGTCGAGTATATAAGTTTAATTTGGTTTTAGCCAAATTTCAAGTTTTTATGGTTGTCGGTTATGATGGTTAATTGTTTCACATAAAGTCTTGTAGTTTATTTAGTAATTTGCTTTGTCGTCAATCCAAATAGTTAAGTAATTAGTCTAAGAAAATGTCATAGTTATTGTAGTATGTTAAAAAGTGTTGTTTTTAAATTTGTAAATTGTTATCAAATTCTTTTTTAGAGTCATCAATATTATCAATTATGTTCAGGTGAATAATAGGTAGTCAATGTCAAATAGGTGATTATTGTCTTGAAGTGTTAAATTCGTGTTGTTTGTAAGAGTCGAAAAATTGTTACAAAAAAAAAAAAAAAAAAAAGGACAAATGATTGTATTTTCGGTGTAATCCGACACTCAATTTTTAAGAGAAAACGCAAATGAAAACCGTTCCTGGCTTTGAGGGCTCCGCCCATCGACCCCACCCTATCGTCCTTGACTATACTTTCTACTAAGTTAGCGGCTACATAATGGAGGCTGGAGGCAATGGAAGAAGGTGGTTGATCAACGACCTCTTGTCAGGCACCATCAACGAGGCTACAATACTAATTTGGTGGCCAAGTTTTTTCAGTTGTGTGTTTATTTTCTATTGTAATAATGGACAGAAGTCTCATTCCTGTTCAAAACATGTTTCTTTCCTTCTACAATCTCCTCTTCTGTATTGAAAATGGTAAGAGCAAAAATAATGTATTGTGCTATGAAATGGTTGTTGTTCCATTCTAAAACCTTCTTGAGAGTTTGTGGATCTCTTGAAAAACACATAGAAATATGGTTGTTGGTTTTCCTAGAAAGCCTTCTTGTGGTTAGTGGTTAACGAATTGTAAAACATGAGCAAGTATAGGAGATAGCTTTCCCCATGTTCACACTAAGGGGGTGATTGTTAGGAAAATTATAACTATAGTGTGAACTAGAGGTTTATTCTAGTGTGTGTATAATGAGTTGTCTCACACAACTCATCTAAGAGGGATAATAGGAATACTCTTCAAGATAAGCCTTGAATCCTTTTTAATAGGATCAAGCTTTGTGTATTAATATCCTCCTACTATTGGAATAAAAATCCCGAGATGAATAAAGAAGAAATATATTAGTGTGCGTAAAATTAATTATTCTCATAATTATTTCTGTGCAAGTCTGGTTGAAGTTTATAGTCTCTTCTTCATAATCATTTTCGGTGAGGCGGCATAATATTGTTTTAGTATATTGTCTTTAGTATATTGTCGTTAGTATATTGTGAGGCGGCATAATCTTTAATGTTTATCTCTATACTTTTTTTGTTCTTAAGATCTTTTATGTATATTTCTTAAGGAGTTCATTCCACCCTTCCAAGATAAAGACACATAATGATAATAATGTTTATTAAAGGTTAAAATTGATTTATAAGATTGAAAACTTTTTAAAAACAAGGGGGAAAAAGGCTTGTGTGTGTCGTTTCATTAAATTTAAATGAAAAAAAAAAAACAATTAAAAGAATATTTAAGACAATATATACAATAATAAATTATATTTTCTTACACCTCACATTTCTTATTCATGTTTATAAACCTATTATAAGATTTTGTTGTACTTGATTTCCAAACTAAAAAATAATAAATGAAAGAAACCATCATCCAATTACCATAATACTTAGTATTTACTCAAAACCAAACACTTATATACATGAAAGTATTTCACGTATCATAATTATGGCCCAATGCTTACGTTTAACAAAATTTAAATTAAAGACGTGATTAATTGGAAACTCTAGCTAGTTGTTGCTATGTACATTAGAAAATGTTGTAGATTGTCGTACACTTGTAACCCTAGTTTCGTAGTGTCAATTTGTTTATTATCTAGGCATGATATCTCAATAGTTCTATGCATTATTGTGCTAAATCAGTCCACCACTTCGCCCTTATGGTGGTGTTCAAGCCTTTACTAACAATGTTCTTAAACACTCATTCAAACACATGGTAGTGTGGTCAATCCTCAAAGGATGAAACATTGCAAGTGCAACCAAGAACCATTGAACATGATCCTTCAAAGAGGAAGACGATGAAAAGAAAGTGCACAAGTGGTTCCATATTCCAGGAGGATTCATAAGAAGGTAAGGCTCATCGTAGATCCCATAGATCCTCTTGAGTTAAGCAAGAGTGATCCATCACAACCTCCATCTCTTCAGGGGTATCCAAGTATGTCTTCCCCAAGAGCGGAACTTTCCCATAATGAACAAGATGTGATCTTACATCAAGCTCCTGAAATTTCTCTCGTGACCAACATCATGTCAACTCCTGAAGATCCATTCTTGTGGATTCAATAATTTCTTGAAAGCAAACCAAGAAAAACATAACATGATGTAATGACCAACATTGGAGCTATAAAAAAACTAGAGATCCAATCGAATAAAGAAGGCACAGTGTCTTCATGTCTCTTCAATGGAACCTCTATGACTAGTATGTGGAGATTGCCCAACCTAAGAATGTAAAGCCCATTGAGGAGATGACTCCATCGAACTATGAATTGACTCGCATCTCATTGGGTCAAGCTTCACATGAGGGTGACTCTCATTTGTTCAAGGAATCCTCTATCTGCCTATTTTGTCAAAATGAAGCAGATAAAAAAAAAAAATTGAGAAATTAGAGGATCATGTGAAAGCTCTTAATTCCCACATTTAACCTTTCTTGCAACACAATTCAATACCTCCACTCCTGTGGAAGACATTCCTCCAATCGATAGATTTGACCCAGAGGTGATCAAGAAATCACAAAGGCATTTGGTGCAAGGAAGGATAATGAGAGATGGATCGAGAAGATCATCGATAAAGGAAAGACATTGCTCCCATAGATTCTCTCTCTACTCAGGTATATTCTTGCCACTTTTTCAAAAGTGAAGAAATAAAAGGAAGAGATTGGAAAAGAAAATATCCACTTTAATGAGGTGTTCCCACTTGTGTTCAATATGAGACCCCTCAAATCTCACACCCTCATGAGTAAATATGTGTTCGCGTCAATTGTTAACAAATTTTCCTTAGTTTGGGTCTATATCATGGATGTTATATATGGTTTGATAAAGGATGTTGTCTCCAAACTTGAATGCAGTGGACAAAATGCTTTTGAGATTTTGAATAAGGTATTGTTAACCAAAATAAGCTCCCCTTATTTTTGGTTTAACTTACTACATTTTTCCTTCAAAGTGCAGATTTCATACATTTAAAGCATTTAAAGGTTTCTGGAAAATGCTCCATTAGATAGAGAATTTCTTCCCCTTTCCAGAAAGGTAAAGAACTCTTTCTAACTCCTTGTATTTTTTGAGTTATGGCTCGACAGAGTTAGAAGGGAAAATTTGCCCAAGGCGGACCTGCGGGGCTTGGGAGAGATGTTTGCCAAGGAATCTTAGACTGGCGGGAATCGGAGGAAAAAGTGAAAATTTTCCCTTTTGTCAAAAAGGTGAAAATTAAGTGCTGAGCTGGCACATCAAAAAGCTAATGCGGGCTGGCAGACCTTCGGAGGCAAATGAGATTTTTTGACTTTTTGTCAAAAAGTGTAAAATGGAAAAAAGGAGCCCCTACCTCCACCAACCCCAATGGATGCCACGTCATCAAAGGATTTGCGGGAGAAAATTTCAAAATTTGCCCGAGCTATTTTTGCCAAAACGTTAAGGAAAAACTCAGAAGGCCATATCTTTTGATCCAGAGCTCCATTTTTGACGTTTTTGGTACCAATGGAAAGATCTGACGATTATCTTCATCATGAAGTCTTCAATTTGGAATTTTGGTGAAGATTTGGGAAATAAAGCTGTAAAACGTGTTTTGGTGTGGAAAAGACAAAAAACTAGTTCCAACCACCAGATTTAGTGAAGTATGGGTCATTTTCTTTGGTCTGCGAAGTAGATACATGGAATTATGAGCTTTTTCATCGAGCCCATCAATAGAGGAAGAATTAAAACACATTTTGAAAAGTGGTTGAAGCTAGATCCCGCATTTTTCCTCTCTTCTCGCTTTTTTCTATAAAATGTAAATAGAGGCACATATTTCAAAGGTTGTTCATTCTTCTTCTTTGCCTCCCTCTTCTTTTCTTCCCAAGGGTTGAAATGGAGTTCTAACCTCCTCCCTTGCTCTGTAGATGGCATTTTTTTCCTCTTTCCCATGAAATAATGTACTGTGTAAATATGGAGCAATAAAAACTTGTTTTTGTGATGCATTTGCCCATCCTTTGCTCGTTTTTGGTTGTTTCTTCTTGCCTCTCATTGTTGCAGGGCATATGTGCATGTTTGAATGTCATTTGCAGGTTTTGGAGTTGTGTTTTTAGGGATTTTGGAACATTTTCTGTGTGAAATCTATCTCTGGTCTGTGATGCACTTGTCCATCCTTTCCATTTCTCACCTCCTTTTGCTCCATGGTAGTTTAGTGGATGATCAACACTTTCCTTCTCTGGTGTATCACCTTTTAGTGTAGGCTCTATTTTTTCCTTGTTTTCTTCCTCTCCTTGTCTCCTTGGAAGTTAGATTAGGATTAGATTAGCTTGCCTACACTGGAATAGCTTGTGGTAGGTAGTTTAGGAAGAGGAACCAACCTTCTCTGGAGGATCATTCCCATTTGTAAGTCCCACAACTTGGGGAATGATCCAATGTTATGCAAATCACACCAAATGACTTTGCCTTAGAAAAGAAAATCCATAACTCATTTGGGGGTGCTGTGATTTCATTCTAAGGGGTATGCAACTATGTTCCGAAACTTGGATTCCCTCCACTCACTGGGAATTCTTCAGCTAAAGAACTCATTTTATCCTTCCAGATTTAGTCAAGAAAGAGGTAGGTGATCCCCTTTCTTTCAATGAAGATACCTTAGAGTCCCTTTTTAGTATCAAAATTCCATTTCTGACATTGCAAGAGATCACAAAATATGGCTCAGTCAGTGCAAGAATATCAATGATGTTCCCTGGACATGGATCAAAGTGTTGAGTTGTGTTTTCATTCCAAAAGAAGATAAGGTGGCACCCGCAGTAGCTTAGTTCAAGAAAGAATTAAAAGGATAAGAGATCATTCGAGAGATCTCCCTCAAGGATCATGATCATTAAATTCTCTATCAGCAAAGCTTCTCTTCATCAAATCAATTGACTCTTTCTTTTCTCTCTCTCTCTCTCTTCCTTTTTCTCTCTCCATATTCTAATTTCTCATTAAGAATGTATTTTTCTATTTCCTCTTATTTACTTAAGTGACCCTTAGTTAAACATTGTAAGATTAATTTTTCCAATAATAAGAAAAAGACTCATTTCCTAGGAATATGAAAGGTCACAAGTGATAAGGATAAGTGAAAGGTCATGTGGGGGGTAGATGAAAGGATAGTGTGTAATGCTATAAATTGGAATGGCATCACCATTCGAAAAGGTTGGTAATTTTTATTGAATGTGTGTTGTTGAGATTACTACTCTACATCAAGAAATAAAAGCTTCAATTCTTCTAGTTCTGGTCTTATGTTCCTTTACTCTCTCTCTCTCTAAATTTACATACATGATAATCTTGTAGAACCAAGAAAATTTTCTTCATCTTTGATAAATGAGTCAATGGAATTTTGTGTTTATGCTTTGTTATGTCTTAACATTGTTTGGATTGTTGTGATCTTCTAATTGGATGTGTACTTACTCTTGTTGATGTATGTGAATTCTATAATCCTACTCACAACATTAACCCTCTCTCTCCTTATTTTCCCAACTCCCCTTTACCTCTCTCTACTGAAAATTCCTCTCTTATACTCTGTACAAGCATTTTCCATGGGTTTAGAGGAGAATCCTTGTGTGATCCTAGCCCACCGAACACCCCAAAACTTTTAGGTAATTTAGTTAGTGTACATTTAATAATGGGAGCCTCCCCATACAAAATAAGGATGGGCTTAGCCCCATACCATGGGTGAAAAATCAATAATTTGGAACAAAAAATTATTTTGCTAACAGTTTTTAGCTACTCTATTGGGGAGATATATGCCCTCATGCAATCATAAAGATCTCTAGAAAATACAAAAAAATATATATTCTGAAAAATAAAAAATTAGTCTTCAAATAAAAATTAGATTTTGAAGGAAACTCTATCAAGGAATGAATCCATGTCACGTTCATTTCCCACATCACAATGACGAAGTTTTAAGATTGGTGTTCAACACCAATGATTGACAACAACCATGAAGTAGATCAGATGACTACCAAGAAATCAAAATTTTTGATCAACCATCATTCGGACCAGCCTTGCAAAGGTAAGTATTCTAGTAGAGAGAAGTAGTCTCTGCTTCAAAAAAATCCACAATCAACCAAGGGAAATATGGTTAATAATGTTTCTTCGGTATTCATGAAAAGAATGTCTAGAGTAGATAAAATTGTTTCTTGTGAAGATCCTGTCATCAAATCCTAGTGGCTTCAATTCAAGTAGTATTTGCTAAAGGAAAGAAAATGGTACTTTTGCTGATTGATTATAAAGAATGCAAGATATCTGCATTGATTTTTGATAAAGAATGCAAGATATTGATGAGGAAGAGCCTAGAAGAGATATAAAATGTTGTATGAAGGGCATGATAGTGAAGAATCCATTAAAGGTAATGTTTTTAACTTGACACTACTAAACTATAAACTCAAAGCCCCTGTCTTTAATCTCTCTTCCTTTGGATGATTTTCTTGCATATGGGGATGAATAAATGACAGCCTTGAAATTAGAGTTTATGCAAATAATCTTGATTTTTCTATAATAAATTTATCATCCCCAAACTATTCTTGAGATTTTGAATTATGCTAAGGCTATGCAAAAATGGCATGAGCATATTGAAGAACTCCATAAGGAGAGGGAGAAGAGATTCATCCTTCGGAAGAAGATTATGATGATTTCGGTATTATGAGGTTTTTGTTCTTGAAATAATCTTGTGCACTTCTCATGAATGCTCTGTCCTTGAACCTTCTAATGAAATTCAAATCAGCACCTTGGAGGATGATGAAGAAATAACAATAGTTGAACCTCTCTTGATAAATTCATTTTGTCTTGAGGCACAACCCTTTGGAGGAATAATGGATGCGAGAGATGATTATTATTATTCCATGAAAGATGATCCAATGTTTTCTAAGGACTCCACCAACCATTAGAATTTTCAATAAACTAATCCTCCCTCCTAAAATCAGATTCTTAAATAGGATGACTTTGAGGTAATCATTGACAATTTTATTTCTCATTTTGGTTCTTCATTTAATTCATAAATTCCCAATGATGAAATGAATATGGAATAACCCAATTTCCTTTTTGAAACAATTGTGGATAAGAAAATATATCATGACCTATCTAAGAATTTTATTCCCTATCATCACCAAATGAATGTAATACTAATCATAATTTTGAGCATGGATTTTTTCTCTTTTCCTGTAAAGAACAAGACTCTATGGGAGATGTTCGGGATAGAGTATAAGATTATCCTCATTTTGTAGCTCCCAAATTTTCTTCTTCATCCTTTCGTGAGGATGATATGATGAATCTCGAATCGAAATGTATTCCCTTCCCATTCACCATGGATCTCTTCTTTGTTTGAAAATGATGAAGACCAGGTATTCTGAACTTGCAAGAAGGTAACCACCGAAAGACAAGAAATGTGGAGCAAGAGAACGAGAATTTTTTAAATTAGGATTGGCCATATGAAGATCATATTTCTATCCATCTCCTCTAGGCTCAATGTGAAGATTCCTCAAATGAATGTGAAAGTGAGTACGTGGCAACTTTGAAGAAGGAATATGTGCAAGACATAGTGATGATTTTGCAAGAAATTGAAGATACTCAACTCAGTCTCAAAATATTGACACATGCCATGAAAATGCAAGATAAGTATGATTTCAATCATGATACATATTTTAATGTGCAAGTGCTCAATGATGAGATGGAATAAACAAGTAAACTCAATGTTTTCTTCGAAGCCTCAATAGATGGGTATGAATGTGAAGGTGAGTCTTCCTCTTTCCCGTTTTGTGAAGAAGACTATGAATGGAAAGGAAAGGAGATTCTTGAATCTCCTATGAATATTTTCAGCCATGAATATAACACCTCTATAATAGAAAATAATATCAAGGACGATGTTGAGTTGGTTTGTATAGATATCAATTTTTCGTAATAGCAAAGTGAAAAGCTAGAAGAGTCTTGTGAATGGGAAAAAAATCAACTTGTTCCCATCACTTATTGTTTCCTTGTTGATTTTGGAAATGATCCTGTGATGCAACCTTCACTCAAGGATGGTGCTTTCTTTCCTTTTAAAAACATTAACTCCATTTTTGAGAGCATGAAGGAATGACTTCTCATAGTCACAAATCCTCGAAGTGTGAGACTACAAAAGGAAAGACTTTCAAACATGTTATAAAGTGGTCATTTGATGCAAGAGTGTTTACTCTCAGTATGAATATTAAATCTTGGTCTCTATCCTTCTTCTAAAACCATGCATATCCATCACGAGAGCATGGCAATATTGGATAACAATATTAAGCTTTGGAGGTTTGAATCCATCCCATTGTTTTATGATGGTACATACTTTTCTCAACCCGTTGTCGAGATTGTGTATATTATTCTCCCACCTCAATGAATTTCTCTCCCCTTTAACATAGTTTTCATTTCCATTGTTTTCTTATTTTCCCGATTTTGGTGTGTTTCCCTTCCATTGTTGTGTTTTTGGGTTTTTCCTCATGTGTGTGGTTGTTTGTATTAGTAGTGAAGAATTGACTCTATTTCCCAACTTGAATAAGGAATTGATGTGCTCACCCATAATAAATATGAGATTCTCTATTTCCCTTTACATTCCATTGTCCTCAAGTCGAGTTTTTCGGCCCAAAAATTCAAAATTTGAAACATGAGAACTAAACCAAATGTGAAAATGTTCTCCAAAGCCCTCCCAAATCCATCTCCTAGTAATTCTATCTCCCATGTGTGATCATATTCACCTTGAAAATTATCCTAATTCATTGAATAAACATGTTCAAGATTTCAAAATGGGATGATAAGGCTCATCATTCCATTCATGAAAGTATAACTAAAGACTAGTTCTCCGGTAGGCCTAGAAAGGCCAATTTTGGACATTTCAAGGCATGTTTGCATCTTTCGAGAAGGTTTTAAAATCTCATAATCATCTAGAGGCGGTATTGGAGAGAATATAATTTTTGGGAAGTTTTAGGAAGATTTATGGAAGCTTTGGTGGTTTAGGGACAATCTATGTAAAAGTTGGTTTTTCAGGTGTAAGGAATGAATGGTCAAATTATGAACCTAAACCTATCCATATAATTTTGGGAGCTTTGTAAGGATTTATAAGGGTAAAAATAGGAAATTAAAATATTAATTAATTATCTACATGGTCAAAGAATCATATTTGATGCAATACTTGATAGTTTCTTGAAAGATTTCAATATTTGTAGACACTTCCCGTTGTCCTCGAAGCCAAAGGATCCATTTTATGGAGTTTTGAGTAGAATAAGGTTCAGTAACCTATTACATTGATCTTATAAGGTATCTTAGAGTCATAATCATATGGCATTTCACCTCAAAATACCTTTCCAAGTTCCAGGAGCGAAGTTTTCAAGTCTTTTCTAGTGGAGAGTGTTGATCCCATACTTAGCCAAATTTGTGACTACCACATATCATAATGATATCTCTAATTTACCCATTTTGTGTCCCTCTTGTACCTTTCCCAAGGTGATAAATGGGATGAAAATTATTTCCCCATCCAAGCCCCCCTCTCGGCCCCCACGTGACCATCTCCAAATCCGCATGGGGCTTAACTCTAAGCTAAACCCATCTCATGCTCATTATACTAAATGTCACCACTTCACATAAACTTTATCAAAGTAATTTGTTTTCCCTCTTTTCAATTTTCACCATGTTTTAAGGGGGATAAAAATGAGTTCCCCATGTGGAAGAAACACAATGAAAATTAGAGCACGAAATCCCAGTCAGAGCCGAATCCAACAATGGTGTTTTCATTACAAACTGAAACAAGTATGATATATTTAAATAAAAATAGCACATGATCTATATAGTGAATTAATAAAAATATTAATTCTCTCCAAAAACAAACTCCAATCACCAAAACATTGGAAAATAAAGCAAACGAAGCAAAACGAGAAATTTCCCCAAAATAACAGTTTCCAAAAAAAGTAGCCTAATAAAATTAGAAACTTCCTAAAAATAGTAAAGAATCATCATTGGGGGTATTATAAGTGTGCTAGAATCTTCATAAAACAAATTTTGTGCAAAAAATAAAATTTTCCCTAAAATTGCATCTCTTGACCCCACTTGCTTTGAAATAGAAAGTTTTGGTTTTCAGTATAGAAAGTTATTGTTGGCTCCATTTTCACTCACGTCACATTTTTTCCATCCTCACATGGTTGTAAATTTTTATCATAACTCAAACAAGTAAAATAACTCTCCACAAGGATCCTAAGGCATCATTATAATCACAATTGTGTCAAGGATAAAGAAGATCATATCGAGGCATAGCGGGTGAAATTCAAGGACATCGTGCCATTGGAAAAGAATTTGAAAAGATTCAAGAGCTAATTTGGAATATAATTTCATCGAAATGATGTCATCATGATCGTAAGTGAAATGAGAAAATAATCGAGCAAGATGACAAGCATCATGTCTTGAATCCATCTTCATCTCTTTGAGAATCAAGTCAAAGTCAACTACTCAAGTAATCACGAGTATACAAGCTATCCTATGTGAAGAATCAAGAGATCATTATTTTTCGATGAGAAACATATAAACATGAAGGTATGCGAAATTTCCAAAATCTGATTTCATCCATGAAGTGATTTATATTCAAGAAAGGTATATAGGTGATCTTTATATGGAGTGCCTTGTATGTAAGAACGAGAAATCATCTAAGCTTCATTTGATGAAATTTACATAACAATGTTCTTAAACACTCAATCAAACACCTGGTAGTGTGGTCAATCCTCAAAGGATGAAACATTGCAAGTGCAACCAAGATCCATTGAACATGAGCCTTCAAAAAGGAAGATAATGAAAAGAGGGTGCACAATGGTTTCATATTCCAAGAGGATTCATAAGAAGGTAAGGCTCATTGTAGATCCCATAGAGCCTCTTGATTCAAGAAAGAGTGATCCATCACAACCTCCATCTCTTTAGGGGCATCCAAGTATGTCTTCCCCAGTGGTGGAACTTTCCCATAATGAACAAGATGTGATCCTACATAAAGCTCCTGAAAGTGCTCCCATGACCAACATCATGTTAACTCCACGAAGAGCCATTCCTGTGGATTCAATAATTTCTTGAAAGTGAACCAAGAACAACACAACAAGATATAATTCCTAACCTTAGAGCTATTAAAAAATATTGATATTTAAGTGAAGAAAGAAGGTGTAGGTGGCTTCTCGTATCTTCAGTGGAACTTATGGTGACCAGTATGTGGATATTGTTTTCCTAGGAATGTAAATATTATTGACTAGATGAATCCATCAAACTATAAATTGACTCGCATCTCATGGGGTCAAGATTTGCATGAGGGTGACTCTCATTTTTATGGAATCCTTTGTTTACTTTCTTATTCGGAATGAATAATTGAGCAATTGGAGGAGCATGTAAAATCTGTTAGTGCCTACATTCAACCTTTCTTGTAGCCCAATTCAACACCTCCACTCCATGTGGAAGACATTCTTCCAATCAGTAGCTTTGACCTAGAGGTTATAAAGAAATCAAAAAGGAATTTGGTGCAAGGAAGGTTAATGGGAGATGGATCAAGACTGTCATTGAGAAAGGAAAGAAATTTCTCCTAGAGGTTCTCTCTCTACTCAGGTACATTCTTGTCACTTTTTCGGAAGTGACAAAAGAAAGGAAAGAGATTAAAAATAAAATATCCACTTGGATGAGGTTTTCCCACTTGTTTCCAAGATGAGTTCCCTTGAATCCCACACTCTCGTGAGTAAAAAAGTGTTTGCATCAATTACTAACAATTTGTCCTCGGTTTGGGGCAACATTATGGATGTTATATATGGTTTGGTAAATGATTTTGTCTCCGAACTTGAATTTGGTGGAAAAAATGCTTTTGAGAATTTGAATGAGGTTTGCAACTATGTTCAAAAACTTTGATTCCCTCCATCACAAAGAATTCATTAATAGAATAACTCGATGTCTCCTTCCAAGAGTTGGTCAAGAAAGAGGTAGGTGATCCCCTTTATTTCAATGAATATACCTTAGATTCACTTTCTAGTATCAAAAATCCATTTCTCAAATTGCAAGAGATTACAAAATATGGCTCAGTTAGTGCAATGATATCAATGATGTTCCTTGGACATGGATCAAAGTGTTGAGTTGTGTTTGCATTCCAGAAGAAGATACGGTGGCACTTGTGGTAGCTTAGTTCAGTAAATAATTCAAAGGAAAATAGATCATTCTTAGAACTCTCCTCAAGGATTATGACAAAAATTTCTTTATCAAGCAAAGCTTCTCTTATATCATTCAACCCTTCCTTCACTCTCTCTCTCTCTCTCTCTCTCTCTCTTCCTTCTTCTCTCTCCATGTTCTAATTTCTCATTAAGAATGTAATTTTTTCTATTTCATCATATTCACTTAAGTGACCCTTAGTTAAACATTATAAGAGTCATTTTTCCAATAATAATAAAAGACCCATTTCTTCTCAATATGGAAGGTCACAAGTGATGGAGATAGGTGAAAGGTCGTGTGGGGGGTAAATGAAAGGACAATGTTTAATGCTATAAATTGGAATGGTCTCTTCATTATAAAGGGTTGGCAATTGTTGATTGAATGTATGTTGTCGAGAATATCTCTACTACATCAAAAATAGAAGGTACAATTATTATAATTCTTTTCTTATGATTCTCTAGTCTCTCTTTCCAAATTTACATACATGATAATCTTCAGTAAAACCAACAAAGGTGTATGCACCTTTGATAAATGAGTTAATGGAATTTTGTGTTTGTGATTTGATGTCTTATCATTGTTTGCATTGTTATGTTCTTCTAATTGGATGTGGAATTACTCGGGTTGATGTATGTGAATTATGAAATCCCACTCACAATAGTAACCTCTCTCTCCTTATTTTCCTAACTCTCCTTTAGCTCTCTCTTCTGAAAATTCCTCCCTTATACTCCGTACAATTATTTTCCTATGGGTTTAGTGGAGCATCCCTACGTAATCCCCATCCTATTAGCCACCCCACAAATTTTAGGTAATTTAGTTAGTTTACATTCAATAATGGGAGCCTCCCCATACATAATAAAGATGGGCTTAGTCATGTACCGTTGGTGAAAACTCAATAATTTGCATCACGATAAAGTATTTCACCAACATTGCCACATCCTCATTTTCACCTTAATTTGAAAACTCTTCGCATTTTACATAGAGGAGATGATTTGAAATATAATCTTCATATTGTTAGGGATCACTTGAAATTTCATCCTCCTCATCATCCGTACTTCTTATCATCCAAGGGTTACCTTGTTACAAGTTCGAGCATACATGATCTTTGTTATTTTCAAATAAAGAGAAGATATCATGTACTAAATGGGAAGAACATACCTTTCAATTCAAGATTTTTCAAATAATATTCATGACATGAGGAAGAATACAATGTTGCAACACAAGGAAAATATTCTTCTCCACCTTGAACATCTCCTATAGAGTCTTCTTATTTGCAAAGAAACATGAAAACTCCATACTTCCTTGGTGATTAGCATTACACTCCTTGGTGATGATGGTGAAATAAAATCCTCAAAGAGGCCATCTTCCATTTTTCATCCATGATTGTCTCGAGAAGAGAATAAAATTATTCAATTTTCTCCATCTCATCATTGGGCATTTTTGAATCAAATAAGGAATGAAATCGAACAAAAATCCATCAACAATTACCTCAAAGTGATCTTCTTGAAGAATTTGAGTCCATGATGAAAGAATGATTTCTTGAACATCTTCGTGGTTAGTGGATTCCTCATAATGCATTGGTTCATCTATCATAGAACAAATATCTTTATCTCTCATACACATTGTTTCTCCAAAGTTATTTTCCTTGAGCGAAAATGAATTTATGAATGGAGGTTTAATTTTCATGTTATCTTCATTATCCTCCAAGATGTTGAGTTGAGCTTCATAGGAAGGATCAAGAAGAGGAAAATCATGGGAAGAACATAAAAATATTTTAGGGACATACACCTCATAATATGGAGAATCATCATAATGTTCTTCCCAAGGATGAATCTTTTCTTCCTCAACATTATGAAGTGCTTTAAGTTGCTCATACCTTTTATGCAAAGCCTTAGCATAATTTAGAATATCAAAATTGATTTGGGGATCTAAATTTTCTTCTGCAACACTCAATAATATTAAGACAAACTCTCTTTTCAAGGTTTCCATTTTTTCATCTCCATATGCAAGAAAATTATCCAAAGGAAGAAAGACAAAAGACATGGATTTGAGTTTCTCATTCAGCTACGTGAAGTTTAAAAGATTACCTTGAGTAGATTCTTCACTTTCATTCCCTTTAGAAAACATTCCATATCTCTTCTGCATCTTTCTCATCAATCTCTTGGATTATTGATCATCAATAAGTGTAATTCCCATTTTCCTTCCTCTAGCAGTAGTCTTCTTGAATTGAAGTCACCAAGATTTGATGGTAGGATCTTCACAAGCAACAATTTTCTCTATTCTAGAAACTCTTTTCATGAATACTTTAGAAAAATTACTAATATTTTTTCCTTTTAAAAATTGTAGATTTTTATTTAAAGTAAAATACATCTTCGTTGTGCCAAAATCCTTTCCCTTGTAAGAAATGGTCTAGAATGATGGCTGATCAAAAATTTCTCAGATCTTGGTGGTCATCTTCTTCTTCATTGTTGTTTTCACTTATTGGTGCTAAAAATTAATATTAAAACTTCATCATTGTGATGTGGGAAATGAATATGACATGGATTCATTCCTTGATAGAGTTGCCTTCAAAATCTGATTTTCACTTTGAAACCGATTTTTTTGTTTTTGAAATATTTATTTTTTGTATTTTCTAGAGATCATCAAGGGTGCATGAGGAAGATATCTCCCCATCAAATTCACCAAAAATGTTGGTGAAATATTTTTTCGTGTTGTGAATTATTGATTTTACACCAACGGTATAGGGCTAAGACCCTTCTTACGTATGACAAGGATCCCTTTATTGAATGTAAACTAACATAAAGATATGGGTGGCTGTTATGATGGGGATCACATATGAACACTCAACTAAACCTCTGGAAAATTTCTTGTATAGATTATAAGGGAGAAATGTGTAGAGAATAGAGGTAAAGAGGAGTTGGGGAAATAAGGAGAGAGAGAGGGTTATAGTTATGAGTAGAAACTAGTAGAGTTTAGATACAATAACCAGAGTAGGTCCACATTCATATAGAAGAACACAACAATTTAAACAATGATAAAACCAAAAATCATAGACATAGAATTCCATTGACTCATTTATCAAAGGTGCCGACACCTTCCTTGTTTTTACAATAGTATCATGTATGCAAAGTTGGAATGTGAGAGTATAGGAATATAAGATAAGAAATACAAGAATTACAGCTTTTGGTGCTTGATATACAAGTGAAAATATCAACAACATCCACTCAATCAACATTGCCAACCATTTTGTATGGAGAATTCATTCCAATTTACAAAGCATTACAAACCGTACTTTCATCTACTCTTACAACTCGTGACCTTTTATATTTCTAGGAAAGAAAGTGAGTTCCTTTTTATTAATTAAAGAGAACTCAATATAATGCTTGATTATAGGTCACATTTAAATGAAGAAGACAAAAGTGAAAATTCATTTCCCAATGGATAATTAAAAATAATAAAGAAAGGGGGAGGAGAGAGAACATGTTGATTGATTCGTTGAAGAGAAGCTTTTTGCGAAGGAGAATTTTGATTCGTGATCCCGAGGGAGAGTTCCCAGAATGAGCTCTTGTCCTTTGAATTATCTACTAAACTAAGCTGCCACAAGTGCCACTTTATCTACTTTTGGAATTAAAATGCAGCTCAAAACTTTGATCCATGTTGAGGGAATATCATTGATATTATTGCTTGAATGAGCCACTTTTTATGATCTCTTACAATGTCAAAAATAGAGTTTTTAATGTTGGCAAGATATATATAAGCTATCTTAATTAAAGGAAATAGGATCTCCTACCTCTTTTTATTGACCAACTCCTAGAAGGAATTAATGAGTTCTTCTAAGGATGAATTATCGATGAGTGGAGGAAATTTAAGTTCCTGAACACGAACAGCATATCTCATTGAAAATATTGAAATCATTTTGTCCATTAGAGTCAATTTTGGAGATGGCATATTTTATCATACCATATCTAGTATCCATGATGCATACGAAATTGGGGACAAATTGTTAGTAGTTTATGCAAACACATTGTTACTCATGAGGGTGTGAAAGTTGAGGGAGTTCATCTTGGACATAAATGAAAACACCTCATCTAAGTGGATATTATCTTTTTCAATCTTTTCCTTATTTTCTTTACTTCGACAAAGTTGCAAGAATATATATAAGAAGAGAGAAAACCTCTAGGAGAAATTTCTTTCCTTTCTCGATGATATTTTGATCCATCTATCATTATCCTTCCCTTGTACTATATGCCCTTGTGCCTTCTTTATCACCTCGGGATCAAGAGGCTCTATGGGATCTACAATGAACCTTACCTTCTTATGAACCCTCCTAGAATATGGAACCTCTTTGTGCCCTCTTTTCATTATCTTCCTTTTTGAAGGATCGTGTTCACTGGCCCTTAGTTGCACTAAAATGATGTTCAATTGAAATGTTTTCTTTTCTTGGGGGAGTGACCACATTACCAAATATTTGGCTGAGTGTTTAAGAACACTATCATTAATGACATTGAATGGAATTGGGAGGATTCCTCATTCTTGATTACCTATTTACCCTTCTCATCTCTAGAGAATTTCTTGAGTGAAATAAGATTTGGGAAATATTTCGTACCTTATTTTTCATATGCTCCCATGGAAAAGGATGAATTCTTGATTCTTTTAGACAAGTTGGCTTGAATACTCTAATTGCTTGACTATCTAGCTTTAAATTACTTCTCGAAAAGATGACGATGGATTCAAAACATGATGTTTCTCAATTTTCCCAATGTATTTCTCATTTCAATTATGATCATGATGACATCCTTTGATTAATTTTGGATTCCAATGAGCCTCTGGACTCTTTTAAAATTATTTTCTAACCTCATAATGTCACCGATTTTCACTTGTTATGCCTCTATATGCTCGGTCATGATCCTTGACAAATATAATCATATTGATGCCTTAGGATCCTTGAGGAGGGTTAATTTCCTTTTTATAACTACACAAAAATTTATGATGGAAAAAAGAAGTGAGATGAGTGAAAATGGAGATAACAACTTTCTGTCTTGAAAAGCTGAAACTTTCTATTTTTGGCATATGGGGTCAGGAGTTACTATTTTGGGAAATTTTATTTTTTGCAAAAACCTTGTTTTATGAAGCTCTAATATACTTAGATAACCTCCACAAATGACATTTATCTATTTTTAGAAAGTTACTTTTTTGGAACCTACCATTTTGGGAAAGGTACATGTTTTACCAAATTTGTCATTCTTCACCGTTTTGGATGTGTTGAATGATTGGAGTTTGATTTTTGAGAGACTTGATATTTTTACTAATTAAATTTACATATAGTATTCTATTTTCAGAAACTAGACTTACTAGTGTCGGATTGCAATGAAATCGCCATTGTTAGATTCAACTCTTCACTAGGATCTCATGCTCCAATTTTCATTGTGTTTCTTCGCTTGAACCTTGGAATTTGAAAAAAATGACTTTAGAAGGTAGGGTTTCATATTTATGTTGTTAAAAATCAAGGGCATCATATGGTATGCAGCTACTGATCATCCAAAGGTTCATGGGAGTAAAATAATATGTGAAAATCTCGGTGAAATAGATTTATGGTTGATGAGTTATGAGAAAAACTTGGTTTTAGAAGCCATGGTTGTTATATTAAATCTTGGGTAGAATATTTTATATAATATGATTTTTTTGAAGGTTTTTCAGCATAAACAATGGTATACAGTGAAACAGTTAAAGAAGATAGCTTAAAAACACTTTATCTTTCATTTAATTATTTCTCTACTAACTGTGATTTGACCCTAGGTTGAATGCGAGATAAAGTGGAGTTAACAACCAAATTTACATGGTGAAAGGGGAAAAAATGATAGAAAAATGAACTTAGAGAGATATCAAGACAAGTTTCAACTTTGTGGTGAAGTGTGAGTAAGATGAAAAGGTTGAACAAGCACTTACAATACATGAGAGAGATTACATGGAGGACCTATGAGGAGGTTGCACATTACGAATTTTTTTTTCTCCTCTATCCCATTTAGATAAAGGGAAAAGAGGAGAAAGAATGGGAACTTAGAGATATATCATTCCAAGTGTAAGAATCGAGCACGCCTCGAGAAATGGTGTTATCTAGATAAACGCCCTCAGAGCTTAAAAGGGTCACATGGGGACTATAAAAAGATATTGCACATGGGACCTCATTTTTTTCTCCTCTATCCCCTTGAGAAAAAGGGACAAGATGGATAAAAATGGTTCTTGGAGTGAAATGATGACACATGGCAGTCAAAAATTTAGTTAAGTATGGGATCTCGTATACTTGACTAGTGAGAACTTGAAAACTTCACTCCTATAGCTTGGAATGGTCTTTTGAGATGAAATTGTATATCAATATTACTAAAAGAGACATTATAATATAAATGGAATATGTTTCATAAGTTAATTATTCATAAAAATATAAAAATATCTCTTTTTCTTTGAGACAAGTAGGGTGCACTTTGCAAAGATTGAAATGTTTCAAGAAACCATCAAGTCTTGGGTCAAATTTGAATCTTGAAAGTTGTATACGATTATTGTAGATTTCCAATTCCTACTTATTTTAAATTCTAAATCCTTGCAAATCTCCCAGAATCATCTAAAAAGTTCAGGTTCATAATTTGATTGTTCATTCCTTACACCTAAAAACCCATTTTTACACATGTCCCTAAACCAAAAAATCTTCCGTAAATATCCATAAATTGATTCTAACACATTAAATTCTCTCAAATACCACCTTTGAATGTTTATTATATTTTTAAACCTTATCAAAAGATACACACATGCCTTGAAATGGCCTAAATTGGCCTTTCTAAGCTTTGACAGAGCTAGTCTTGTTGTACTTTGTTGAATGGAAGAATTGAACTTATCACATCAATTTGAAAACTTTTATAGGTTTATTCAGTATATTGGGATGACCTACAAGATCAAGATGATCATGACAAAAAATAAAATCTAATCGTGTGAGGGGGTTTGTGAAGGTCTTGAAGCAAATTTTTGCATTTGGCTTAGTTATCATGTTTCAAGTTTTGAATTTTTGGGCTAGCAAAAATGCATGACAAAAAGTTCCTTCCTCAATATTTTTTTAATTCTATATTTTTAAGGACTTTTTGATCATTAATGGTAAGTTTAACTTTTACTCTCCCAATAAAAAGGAAAAAAATACAAACATTGAAACCCACTTTTAATATTCTACTAGCAATCACACACAAAATTTGCAATGGAAATACCAAAGGTGATTACATAAAAGAAGTTTAATTTGAGGGAGATTAAACATTGATGGAGGAAGAGGGCTGATGAGTATTAGGTTTAAGGGAGGAAATTTTTAGGGGTTATCAAAATGTTAAGGGAACCGATGTGAAACTCTTCTTTCTTACGACCACAAAAATATGAACCAAGCACCATTTTTATTAATTGTTTGATAGAGAAATGGGTGCATGATGTAGGTCATTGATTGAAACATACTATCGATATATCTTATAAATCAAGGGATGTTTGGTGAATACTTAATTACTTATTAAAATTACAATTTCAACAACTAGTATTGTGTAATATTGTTTGTGGATAATTCCTTGTTGGCCTATCACTTTTTCAAGTGTATATATTAATTTTGTCAATCTCCATTTTTGATGCAATTGATGATTTTTGAATTGTGGGTTTATTTCCATTATCATACATTAATCGTAGGTTGTAGACAAATATTGGCACCTAGGGTCTTTCCACCCCCTACGTTGATGTAATTACATCTATAAAATTCACATTCCATTAAGCTTCAATTTTTGTCTACATGCTTCTCTAAACTCCCATTTTTGTCCAGGTTGGGAAGATGAAGGAACGATTTTAAAAAGGATCATATATAATCAATTAACATGATAAGATGAAGTGGAGATATTATCTCACAATATGTTATTTCCTTAATTATAGGTTATATATCGGGATATGTATAATGACATGTGGCTAACATTATCTCCTAATATGTCATATCATATTTATTTATGATTTCATATGTTTAGTAGGATGACCTTCATGTTTTGTATAATATATTAGGGTATATAGGAGTTAGTATGTGGTAGATGATCATCATATTGAGCACTTGAGTCTTATTGTATAGTTTGGAGGTTGCCCCTCAAAGTGGCTAAGTCATTCTATTTGCATATTGTGATCATTTCTCTATACTTTAGTGTTTTTGGTGTTCTATTAGTGTTGATGTTTGATTAATCTGAAATATGAAATTTATGAGTTAATCTAAGTAGAAGTAGTAATGGAACAACTAATGTAAACTGAAATACAACCGCTAAATATTTTATTTCAATATTTGTATGAAGTAGAATAAATTAAATAGAAGGGATAAGATATTATCCTAAAGATGAATTACCTTGCATTATGTTGGAATTGAATAGGATGATGTGCGGACATGATAGAATGTGAAGGTGTTACCCTGGAAATTGCAGCAACTGAAAATCCGGCTAAACCTGGGCGCCTGGGAGAGGATTGGGATGCCTGTGGGTGCCCTAGTATGTAATTTGGGTGCTCTAGTCTGTAGAAAATCTCATGATCTAAATTTGATAGTGTTACAAGGTATTTTTAGTTTATTTATCTTTGTCACATGGTTGTCACAATATATTTTCTTATGTCACCATGAATCTGATATGAATATCTACCTACAAAACCCCATACAAAGCATTAAATCCCTAAAAAAGAAAGATGCATATGAAGGGTTCGGACTGACCTTATCTGCCACAATGGTGGACTTACAACTAAGTGTTGCACTACATTCTAGACCCAATGTAGTTTTGTGTGCTTGTGTGTGCAATTATGTGCCTAGGTTTCCCTAGTGCCAATGACGTAGAAGTAGGGGGAAATAACTAAATGTAGATATGCAAATTGTGGATGGAATAAAATGAATATAACCCTTTCCCCCTATGCTTGTGTGATTAGGATGTAAATTATGCCCAAATGTAGTCATTTACCATAGTAGATAGTTAGCCCTTGATAGCATATAGTTTTCCCATAATATAGAGAGTATGATATGCTTGTATAGGGATCTCTTTTTTAAATTTTGACACTAATGACCCGACATGCCGACTAGTACCTATGAGAATGAATGGGAAAATAAAAAATGCCGACCTTAAACAAATAAATTAGACCCAAGTGTTGCGAGGAAAGAGGCACCTAAAATTATGGACCGGGACACCCATGGGCACCCTAGAACTACCCTAGAAACCCTACTAAGAGACTAAAGATGAAAAAGAACTAAATAGGCACACCTGATACTCCTCAAGAAATGACCAAAACCATATAAACCACTAACGATTGTGTAAGAAAAATGAAAAAGATGAAGGAATAACTGATGATAGGACTAGGGAATTGGTCATTAGTGAATACTTTTATTACGCAAGATCCATATATAAAATAACATACTTGGTGGTGTAAATGTAATAGTAAGTGCGTGATTTTGTGACTACATTTTCCCCCACTTTATGTTGGTGAGTAGAAATTTTGGTAACATAAATTAGATAGAGATGCATACCTAAGAGAAGTCATAGAATCCCATGTTGTAGTAGAATGCATAGATGAGTAATAGAAACATGCCGAAAGAACCATATAGCATGCCGAAGCATGGATCGATGTGTTGATCCATGTAACAGAAATCGTGTCATGGTGATGAAGTGAAATAAATACGAGTTATGATAGAAATGTGAGATTATTCACAATTTTAAACATTTTATGATGACGATGAGATGGGGTAGGGAGTGATCGGTTCCCAACGTGAATGATTATATGTTCATAAATGACCGAGAGGATTTGGGTGTCCTGCCGCTAGAGGAAGAGTGTAGGGAGAAAAGTGTCTTATTCTCCAATATTTAACTACATCCTCAAGATCTAGCCATTACGAATGGAATCAAATCAAAGATTTGTGATTTTTGGATCCAAATAATTTTGATCAAACAATTAACCCATATAGGATTGGTATAGGTAAGGCACTTTGTTTCCCCATTCCACGAGTGTCATCACAATGTGATAGCTTCCAAGTCGGGTCATCTCGGAAGAAAACAAAAAATGTATGATGGATCCCAAGTTAGGTCATCTGGAAGGAAGTGAAAAATATATGATGGTTTCTATGTTAGGTCATCTAGAAGCAAGCAAAAATATATATGATGGCTTAAAAGTTAGGTCATCCGGAAACAAGCGCAAAAATGTAGAATAACTTCCTAAGTAAGGTCATCTAGGAAAAGTGATGAATGTAATCTCCCAAGTTAGGTCATCCGGGAGGTTGATTATGTTGAATGATTTTAATCTGTTATAAGTTTTAATGTGTTTAATTGATTGGTTGATTAATTAATTTGGTTTGATTTATTATTCATAGATTGATTTTACCCCAATGCCCCCTAAGCTAGGTCATCGGAGGGAATCGATATAAATTAGTGAATAACCACATGGAAATAATTTTAATCACTCATTTCCCCCAAGTTAGGTCATTAGGGGGAAGTGGTAAAATGTCACATAGAAAAATTGTATGTTTGTTGGCCCCTAAATTAGGTCGTTAGGGGGAATTAATGGTAAATTGTCACGCAGTGAATTAGTAAATATTTGAAAATGGTGAATTGGTAGTTTTGATTAATCATGTGGTAATATAAGGGGAATTATAGGATGAACCTAATGATATTCCCCCTTTTGGTGAAAGGGGAAGTGATGATAATAATGAAGGCTAAGCTGAAAGTAACTCAGAGATAGATAGAAAGTGGTTAAAAATTACAAAAATGTGAATGGAAAATAATTTCAAAGATAGATAATGAGTGTGGAATGTGTTCAGTATGGTGGTAAGAGGAATTCTAAAAATAATGCCACAAATGGGGTGCAAATCGGAGTAGAAATGCTCAAGATATGACAAAAACAGTGTAGTGTGTATTAGTTGTGGTAATAAGCATGAAATAATGACTATAGTAAAGTAGGTGATGAAAAAGTAACTATAAATAGTAATGTGAAAAAGTGTTTAGTCACTTCATTTGTTTTTTACATGACTTTGAGACTGTGCACAAAGTAAGCTAGAATTCCACAAGTGAGATTAGTATGCCCTAGTTGGTTTGAGAGGGTGGTGTTGTCAGAAGGCGTCATGTACGACCGCAGAGTTGGTAAGTGCATTGTTTTTCGCAAAATGTATGATAAAGTAGGTTTTTGGTCAATTTTTTGTAATTTTTTTCTCCTTATTTGATACCTACACAATAGTGGTGAGGGTGCTAGTGACCCCTAGGATAGGAGTGCCCAAAAGGTGGGTGCTAATGTCCTACTCTTAGGTGCCCTAGTTCGCATCTAGGCACCTTGATCCGAATGTGTGCATGTATAATGGGGAAAAACATGTTCCTAGTATGATAAAGGAATGTCTCGTGACTATGTAATGTATTCTATTGTTGGGTTTTGTTGTTGTTTTATGGTTTAGAGGGATATCCACTCGAGGGAGTTCCACGATGGGCGTCATATGAGTACGTTTCTTGGATTGGGCTTGTTAGACGATGATTGGGATGTGATGGAATGTGTTGGCTTATGACACATAGCACGGATGGGGGATGTGCCCCATAATATGCCCATGTTGACTGCACTATGTGAGGAATGGTGTCTTTGATATGTGTACATTTTGGTTACCTATGGGAGAGATGATTGTTACTTTGGAGGATGTATATCAAATACTACGATTTTCATTGGTTAGGGAGAGAGTGTGGGTTATGCCAGTAGAGGATATAGAGCGACAGATGTGAGTGGTGAAATAGTATTTCATGGGGACTTGAGTACTGCGAGGCCCATATCAGCTCGGATGCTTTATTATGTTCGGGGTTACGCACTTGCATAAATTCATAGTAGTTGTGATTACTTCATGTATAGCGTAAAGGGGGAGGTGTAGGCATCTTGTATAAGATGCAAGGCATATGCTAGTGGATAGAGGAGGAGGGTACGAGATACATATGGGCACAATGTGTGTCGGCCCACCTATATAGAGACTGTACCAATTTTCTCATGAGGAGCATAGTGAAGGGATAGGAGCCACCACACTATTGCATGTATGGGCTTGTTATCAGATAGTAATATTGAGACCAATTGGAGGTCTACAAAGAGAGTAGGCTAGGCCAAAGATCTATACATGGATGTGGATCGATATATGTGGTAATAAGATGGACACGAGATACCCACATAACACTAATAGATAGGATGGGGACGGAGGCAATAATATGGAGGCCATATCATGGTTATGGAGGATGGACTAATGATGCACTAGAGTTATTGTATATGTAGAGGATGATGTGGCTTAAGGATCGATTTCCAGGTGTGGCCGAGATTTTTTAGGTAGAGAGAATATCACGTTAGTTTGGCATGGCTCGGGAAAATCCCCAGAGCCATTATATGTTTCGCGAGCTATCGAGCACCTATGAGGGCTGGAGCTAGACCAAGCTCCATAGTAGATCGATTAATACCATCAAGGAAAAATGAGGTAGATGCGGCGATAAATCTTATACATGCAGATGATGTAGGTTACACCGAGGAGTACCATGCATGGTGGGCAACTCATCGGTGGGTATTGTTGTTCCCATTGTTTGCAAGTATAATGGGGTTACCACATGTAGGAGGAGGAGAGGGGGAAGCACATGAGCAGAGCATAAGTATTTTTATAGTTGTGTTGTGTTCTTTGTTGTTTTACCATATTATTTTATATGGTTTTCTAACACGTTGTGTAATTTTTTGTGTGTAGGTGATGCATATTAATCGTTGATCATTGACACATAAATTCACACATTGACACAAAATGTGCCAACCGATGTGCTAGGTGGAGGTATACTTGAGTGTGTGGATGATATCATGGGTGAGCATTCCCATTTATTTGAGCCAGTGGCCATAATAGTGATGACATGTATTGTGTTGTTAGGTAAGAAGGACGAGGCACGTGAGGAGATTTGTGAGCTCGAAAGGTGGTAGGTGATGGTCCCTTGGAACAAGATGTGTTTGTACGATATGTACATGTGTAGCGGTAGTGTTTGGAGTAGGCTACTAAGATTACCTTTCTACTGAGAGATAGGTGGAGATGTGTCGGGGCTGCGAACAAAGACATCACATTGGTGGAGAGGCATCTAGTTCTAGAGCTCTGGCACAAGAGCAATAGTGATGATGAGGTCTGATATGTATCATTGTATATTATGATGTAGGGGTAGCCCCCGATGATGACACATATGTTATGATTTTTGTATTCGCTATATATGTATGGACACATGTTTATGATATATGATAATTTTGCATTGTTGTAGATAAGTGTCATAATGTTTTCAAACATGTATGATTTGATGCTTATTGGAAATGTTGTGTATTGCTCTTGTTTGATTAAGGTAGATTCACATTATAATCTTGGTAATGCTAGAAAAAATGTGTATGGTGAATGATGATAATAGATTTAAAAATGTGATGTGATTGATGAAATGTTTATTGAATGGAATGTGTAACACGTAGTTAGTGTAATGATGATAGTAGAATGGATGTAAAAAATAGCGAAATGTATGATAGTAAAATGAATGTATCATAATGAATGTGTGAAAATGTAATGTAGTCATAGTATGTTAGTATGATGAAAGTATGAGGGGGAAGATTAGCGATGCCCCATAGCATGTAGATGAATACGATCATTTATTTAAGACCCCTCAGTAGTCAAGAATGAGCCACATAAGCAAGAGTGTGTCATTATGAAATGATGAAGCATGTTAAGAGACGTTCTTGGAACAAATCCCTCAATAGTCATGTAAGAATCATAAGAACACAAGTGCATCATCGGGGGGTAAGGTGATATGAATCACCTACCAAAGACCAAGGTGGTGTGAAGTGGTGGAAGCATGTGGGATGGAAGCATCATGCGTGTATGTGCCAAACTGAATGTCATATGGTGTAGTAGTAGGATATGTGGAGGGCTCTGAAATCCCACGTGACGTATCATCATGAACATGGTGGATCCAATGGATGTAATGAATGTGATGGTAGATTCAGTGGATGAGGTGGAGAGAGTGCATGAATAACATGTGACGGAAATGAGTGACCTATAAATTGATTACCGATGGAGAAGAAGACTAAAGTGGAGTAGAAATTTCTTACATGGCAAAGGAGAAATGGAATACTCACATAAACAAGAGCCAAAGAAGATAATGCCCTTATGCTCTAGTTGTTTTTTTCTATCATGAAGGGCGAGACATTCATTATCCCTATGGCCATTTCGTGATTATAATTACAATAAGGTTGGTCACATTGACACTTTGTAATTGGTGTTGTGGATGATGTTGGTTAAAGGGTAAGAAAAGTAACCAATTAGTAAGTAAAGTACCCGGCACATCATGTGGTTAAGCATGATGAGAAAAATCTAAAGGATCACACAACCTAGGTGGAGTGGTAGGAGTAGTAAATTTTTCATGGGGCCGGAGAAGGAGTGAGTCTTTTTGGTAGAGTGGGTTGAGCTTGTTTTCTTTGTTTGTGAGGCAAAGGTTGAGATTGATTTGGTGCTCAAGCTGGAGGCACCGGAGAACTAGATGAGGTAATAGTCATAGAGATATGTGGAGGCTCTATGATATGTGATGAGAGAAGATATTTTTCTAGGTCAATAACTTTATAACATAGGAGAATGAATGAATCACATGTATCATATTGTAATCTTTGCTTGAGTGGAGGAATTAGACCATGACAGAAAATAAATTACTTTTCTAAATCAATAGGTTGGAATATTAGTTGATGTATACAAACATTGAATCATAAGATATAATCCTTGATAGGTTCAGAGGAGCCTTGATGTAAAGTAGGTATGCGGTCATAAGTAACTTTAGGGCCATTTTTGTTGATGAAATGATGGAGGAAAGTGTCTTCCATGTCATAAAAAATACTAATGGACCCAAAGGGTAGATGAGTGTACCAATGTAATGCCGCATCAAAAAGATTATATCGAAAGTCCTTACATAACAATGTATCATTAGAATGAGAGGCCATAAACATGTGGTAGTATAGAAGATGAGCATGAGGATCACCAATACCATCAAAACATGTGAAATTAGGCATAGTAAAATCTTGAGGAAAATCGAGTTATGAATCTTCTTAGGGATAGGGTTACCATGTGATGAATTTTTGTCAATAGAGGTGTAATAAGCCCTACTTTATAAAGTGAGAGAGTGAACCTGATAATGGATTTTGCATATTAAATGCATGAGAGAGATCAAATTCGTGTCTTACGACCCCTTGTGACCCGCATCCCATTTCGCAACCTAACCTCATTACCTAAACCTTACACAATTATTTATTAATTACCTTGTAATTGATAAATCCCCATCACCTCACCTACCACCTCATTTTGCCACCTCATCATGACCTAGCCCTAATCCTAAACTAACCTAATTAAGACCTAAAACTTGGTCTACACCTACACCCATGACTAATGACCCCTTTCTCGCACCCAAAACCGACCTTCTAGTCACTTGACCAAGCCTGCAACTAATCTCTCGGGAGAAAAGCAGGGAAGGTGGGCTATTTTACTAAAAATAGCCTACTTTTTCCTTACCGATGCCGGTTCCTACTCGACCGCCGTCGGTTACGTAACCGCCATCGGTTCCCTGTAAATGGGCTCCCCAAACCAAAAACAAAGGATCGGAATTTCATTTTGGATCAGGGTGGAAGGATTTTAGGAATCAAGAGAGATCATTTGGGAGCGATAAAGAGAGTCCAGATCTTCACTTGACCAAGCAGAGATGAGTGGAAAAACCAGAAGAGTTTGCAGCAAAGGAGATCAACTTGCATCTTCGTCAAAAACCAGTAAGTCACATCTTGCATGTCCTCTGTTATAACATTTCTTATGCTTTTTGAATCACAGTCCTCATAAATCCATTCCTGAATCCACTACCCAGCGTGCCATTGCATCTAACTATCATTCTTTTACCTCTCATCACCTCATTTCCTAATATCACCCATAAAACCAGCCTTACAAACAACATAGTTACCCTACAGCACAACCACCCCACAAAACAACCAACCTATAGATCCTAAACCCTACCGACATCGGTTACCAGTAGCCGGTATCGGTTATCCTGACTACAACCAGAAATCAGCCTTTCCCTACCCGTTTCAACAAAATAATTTAATTGATATTTTACAGTCTTTTGTGTTGATTCATATATTAGCGAGAGGCTGACCACCTTCGAAAGGAAGTTTTATATTTCCTGGGCCCAAGGCAGTTCCCTCATTTATTGTCTAATCAAAATCGTGTGGTCTTGTGTTCTTATTTGCAGGTAGTCCTTCCAAGACAAAAAGGAGTTCTTCGCAGTCAACTTGATCTTTCTCTACGGTACGCGCACACCATCTCGACGTTCAACAGGTATTCCTCCTAGCCCTAACCTTATCTGTTTCTAAAAGGAATGAAACATTTCGAGTGAAACATTTTGGCACGCCCGGTGGGACCCATTTTGGGTTTCTTTCTTTCTTGCTTGCTTTCATATAGGGAGTATACTTGTTGTTTTCTTCTTCTAAAAGATATTCACAAGGTTTTATATTATTTTGATAAAAGAACTTGCTTTGCTTTTACATCTCGCATTAGTGAAAGTCATCTCTTTTGCTTCATCGAATATCATTTTTGATTTGGGTTTAAAACACGTGCATTGCATTCCTGCTTGCTGTTTTCAATTCTAGTGAACATAGATTAAGTAACAGGTCGTACACGTGGGGGTGATATCCACGGTATTGACAAGAAATTAATCTTACTTTCACTGCACAACACATACCGAATCACTTCACAATTAACACAACAGCTCAAACATCCCCCCTTTTCCGCGGTATTCCTCCGCCCGATTGAGGTAACCTTATAAGCCAAAACAACTTGACATTTCCCCTAAGTCTTTTGTTTAGGATTGACATCGTTCCGCGTCTAAAGGCATAAGCCCACAATAATTAAAATTAACCCTAGGGTTAGTCTCTGGATTTGCGTGTGCATCTTGCTTGTTTTTAGTTCTGTTTTCTTTCTCATACCCCATCTTTACGTGATCAATAATTGGACAAGTATACTAAACGTTGTTAAAAATCAAATTAGAGCCTTTTATATCTTGTTGGCCCAGACTTCCTAGATCGACATCGGTTACGACCGGCGTCGGTATAGTATAACCGACATCGGTTCTTAGGCCGATATCGATTCTTGTCTTTCCCAACTCACGACAAACCAAAGCAACCTACCAATTTCACGATCGAGTTTGTTTCTGTTCCTGACAGATTGAAACCCTACTGTGAACTCCTGTCCATGGTTGTTATCACTCGAAAGCAAGCCGCCGCCATGGTTTCACATGCTTGCTCTGTTTCTTTGCCTGAATCACCCCCTTCACATTCTGTGGGGAATCCTACGGATACCAGCGAGGTTCCTAAAATTCCTGTGGGAGATAAGGACTTTGCCAAGTTTCTGGATGCTAATTCTAGCGCTGTACAATACTATTTGTCTCATACCCCTGACCGTACGCCTGATGGTCAGCTCCTTGTTGGTATGCCTATTAGTATAGCTGCTCATTTAGCTCCCACTCCGCCTGATAACACCGCCTTGCTTCCTGCATCTCTAGCCCCGTCTCCCAATCCGACGGCTTCAGAGGTTCATACGACTCAGATTGGCTTTCCGTTGGTTAATCTTGGACCCCACATATCATTACCGCCGACTGCCCCTACCTCATCTCTCTTGCAGACTGCTCCATTCATGACTTGCTCTCTGCCACCTATCCACACTAGCTTTCCTTCTCAAGCTCCACCTACCTTTTCTTTCCCATACACGTATCCAGTGACCTCAACATCTTATATGGGACATCCCTATTCGGTCGCCTCAACATATTCATCCTCCATACCTTATCAACACTTAACCCCACCATTGTCCAGTGGAGGCCCTTGGCCCAATTTGCCTCCGTTTACCACAATCGCACCATCATCTCATCCAACCACGGATTTCATTAAACAAATGATGGACAAAATGCAAAACCTGGAGGCTTCTATTTCAGGAAGTCGTAGCGCCTTGACATACGAGCAAGTTTGTCGGGAGCCTATTCACCCGTCTGTCCCCCTTCATTCGTATCCTCCTCAATGGGAATTACCAAAATTTACCCATTTTAACAGTAAAGAGGACCCTCAACAACACTTGCGATCATTTAGACATGCTTGTTATTTGATTGCTCATGATGATGCCTTGTTACTCCGCACCTTTCCTATGTCCTTATCAGGACCCGCCTTGGAGTGGTACAGTGCTTTAACCCAGCACTCAATCTTCTCTTTTAACCAACTAGCCCAATCTTTCTTGGATCATTTCTCCATTAACATTGCCAAGAAAGTATCTATCACTGACCTTTATGCCATCCGACAATTCGAAGACGAATCTATCATAGATTTCGTTGGACGATGGCGGGGCCTTATCAACCAACTTACATATGCCTTGCCTCAGGTTGAACTTATCGAACTTTTTACGCGGGCATGTGCTAAGCACATTTCTCCTACTCTTCAAATTCAAACTTTCCGCACATTTGATGAGGCCTTTACCATGGCTCGGAAACTAGAAATTCGAGCCTTAGAGGAAGAGAAATTGCGGTTGCGTAACAAAAACCCCAATTTCGAACTTGATTCCACCAACAAACCTAACACCACCAATCCTCACCCATCGACCGCCGAAATCAAAGGGGCGTGCATGCGGTGATGGTCAAATCCCAACCACCGTCTAATACCCGCCAAAAACCACTTATAAGTATAAAGCAGAACCCATCAACTACACTCCCTTGGGAGAAACATATGGTGTGATATTGGAAAAATTGCTCAAAGCAGGAGCCATTACCTTACCTCCTGTTAAACCTCATTCGGGTTTGATTCCACTCGTGCCATACCTTCTGGTACAAAGAAAATGACTTACTGTAACTTCCACTGCGTGTGAAGGGACACGAGTCATGAGAACTGCAAGATGTTGAAAAACATAGTGCAGGAAATGGTTGATGCGGGGATATAGCCCTCGATAATCCTAACGCCCCTGCTAACCGAAATTTGAAAATATTCAACAAACCATTCCCGAATCATTCTTCTAACAGTAATCTAAATCAAGATATCTTAGCCGAGGAGAGTGTTCATGAGATCCATGCAGTCTTCGACTCCCAGCCAAAAGCCTCTATCGAGAAAATTTTGAATCAAGCCTCTCCACTAACACAGGAGTCCGAACCTCCTTCACCACCATCAAGCCAAAGCGAAATCATTCCTTTACCCATAAAAGAGTTAACTGCCCAGACTTCTCTTCTCATCAATGAGTCTGCTTACACCACATCCTTGCAAGACTGTGAGCGGATGTTATCTAATTTATCTATTTCCCAAATGTCTCCTTCTACCATTCTTGCTGTACAAGAGGAAGGCTCGCCACTTCTTTTCTCATCCTTAGACGAGCAACCTCTTGAACCGACATCACCACATTCTTTAAACATGACGGATCCCTCAAACACGCCCTCCTACCTATTAGTCCTTCATCACCTAAATCTTTTCAACAACCAGTCGACCTCTTAACATCTATTGATACAGTGCCTCATCTACCCCCTATATCACACCCACAGTGGACTGGAATCACAACCCGTCTTTCTTCCGTACAAAAGTTCATATTCACACGTGAGGACTGTCATTCCACAGAAGATAGACAGGTCCTATGGGAACGTTTGAGTACGCCGTATTCTACTCAAATGCAAATGACCAATCCTGAGGCCTCCACCATATACCCGAAGTGTTTACAGAAGCTTAAAATACCCATGTTCTCACCTTCACCCCCCTCACCTCTACCAAATGCCCCGTCCACTTCTATTAACTTAACCAAATCTTCCCCTACACTTGGGACCTCACCAATGCCCAGTCTAACGCACCCGCCTAAGCGACTCGATTTATCCAAAAATAAAGCCGCCCCGCCACCTAGGAGACAAACTCAATCCGTACCTCTATCACAATCAAAACCATCATCGTCACACCTACCTTCCATATTGGGACCTCATCCCTCCACCTTGCATCAATATATCATACCTCCTGCGTTTTCTTTAAAGCAACCTACGCCTATACGCACCGTACTGACAATCCCGAGGGTATAGCAACAACACCGTCACCCGCGTATCTGTTCACCTATCAACCCTAAACAAATTCCATCATCAAAATATTTGTTTTCGGTCACTCCTATTTCCCCGTGGTTGTTTTCTGATACCACATCATCTGTGACCTCATCATCCAATATAGCTTCTGCGCCAAAGAAACCATGTTTAGTGAAAACCACGTGTCAACACCCCTCGGCTAAACCACCACCCGTACGAACCAACCACGCCCAAACATTACCAAAACCCGCACAATCAATACCCTCATCCTCCTCTCGATTTTGACCCACTCAAAGGATCTTACGCCAAAATCCTTGCTATGTTGGTGGAGAATGCGACCATTTCCCTACCCCCACTTAGACCTTATGACCCGTCTAAACCTCGACCTATAGGTTATGATGAGTCTAAAATCTGCGCTTACCACCGCACACCAGGACATGACGTAGAGGGATGCAAAGCGTTGAAAGCCATACTTCGTCCGTCACCTCTCTCAGACAGAAAAGCTAAGAAAGACAACTTACGAAGAGAGAGACCTTTAGCTTCAATTCCCTCTCCTATATCACCTGTCCCCACCTCACCAAGATCTATCATCATTACAGCCCCACCTCTCGAAGACCATGACCTATCCCTACCGTCTTCCTCCTCTCGTATTCATGAAATCAATATGATTAGTGTTGCTACTCGAGGGCAGAAAAACAATGGGAAAGCAAAAGAAAACACACCTGCGGCATCTCTTTCTCCGTCAACCATCCCGATTGCACCACCACCTAAAGTGGTTATTCACGGACCCACCTATCCCGTCTCTAATGGCATTGCCCACCGAACTATGATCAAACAGCTTCACCAATCACCCGTAAAAATGACACTGTATGATCTCATTCAGACTTCTGAATCTCATCGACAAGCTCTCGTTGAGATCCTTCAAGGGATAGAGGTTTTACCTAATGAAACCTTTCCTGTTACCTCTATTCTAATGCCCAATCATGTTGCTTCACTCACTAAACAACCTATCTCCTCAACCACTTCGGGCTACATGACAATGAAGCATTTGCTTTGTCGATTTCTCCGAAGATGAAATTATCGACTTTGGTACCGAAGATCCTGACCCTGCTCTTTTTATCTCAGCGTACGTTCGGGATATCCGGGTACGTCGTGTTATGATTGACGGGGGTGCCAGCCTAAACATCATCTCTTCAAAAGCCTTCCAACAAATGAATATCCCCTCTAGCTACATGTGTGCCAATCCCATCATGTTGCGGTCATTCAATGACGCTATTACCTCTACCTTAGGCACCGTGATCCTCAACATTCGGGTAGGACCACGTACTTTACCCGAACTCTTCTATGTCCTTGAAGGAGAGTTCCAATATAACATATTGCTAGGTCGCCCTTGGATCCGGGCTATGGGATGCGTTCCCTCAACATTACATAGATGCATAAAATTTGAGTACGAGGGGAAGTCCTACATAGTAAAAGCTGATCCTCCCCCCTTTAAAACCTGCAATATGTTATACCACCCTAACGATGTGCTTATACCAATCAAGACACCCATACATTCAATTGACCATCCTCTTCAAATGTACCTCAACCATCCACCTCAACCGCACCTACGCCTTTCAGTTGATGAAACCACCAAATCGCAAAAACCACTTCCCTTCCCGCAACTAACATCCCAACCGCAGACCCCTTAGTAGATGTTTTTCAATGCCTTACTGCTGGGGGAGTATCGCCTATATAACGTTAGTTCTTTCCATACCCCACAGGAATACGGACAGGTACATGCACATCCTACCTATGACCGTCGTGTGGGGGAAGTAATCTCTTACGGACCACCCCATTGCCGCACCAACCTAACGTATGGGGGTGTTGACGCATCCTCCATTACCCCTGAACCCCCTCTTGGTGTGGTTCCCTTCCAATCCGATTTTCAATACTTGACAAATCGTCGTTTCGCCCTCACCTTCTTGACTCGCTGTGCTTGGAAAGGCTTTGGTTTTGGTCTTTATGAACAAGGCCGACATACACTCATTCCCGTGACTACACGCAAACACAATGATCGCAGTGGTCTCGGTTTTCCTGAAACACCTACACAGGAGGAACCTCGTGTCAGTTGTCTTCTAGAAGACAACGACGTCACCCCTACCGAACCATCATCACCCATTTTGCCTTCGTCACCCACAGAGTCAATAGATCCCGAATCTATCCCTCCTAACTTTTTTTTTTCATAAATGCTATCTTCCTAGGTCCTCTCAATTATCAACGCGATAATGAGGACCCCTCTTCTATCCCCCTTCTGTATCCAGACATGATCGAAGAGGATTCGCCTTCGATTAATGTTGTTGAGTGCCAGGATGACGACTCCATCCTCACTTACCTTGGGGCGGATGACTCCTATATTCAACGCACCTTACCATCTGAAACTCAAACCATGTTGAATGAATCGACTATAGAAATCAACATCCACACGGAGGAGGATCCTCACATTGTGAAGATCGGACAATCCCTTAACACATCAGAACAAGCCGCCTTTACTACCTTTCTCCGTACCCACAACCAAGCTTTCGCTTGGTCCTACGCGGACATGCCAGGAATTGATCCTACCATTGCCGTCCATAACATCACTCTAAACCCTGATTCCAAGCCAATTAAACAGAAATTGAGAAAAATGCATCCACGCATTGCTCTCTTGGTCAAAGAGGAGCTTCAACGACTCCTTTCTGTTTCTTTCATTCTGCCTATTGACTATCCTCAATGGATTTCTAACATCGTACCTGTCACTAAAGCGACGGGGGGACTTTGGATATGCATGATTTCGGGATCTTAACCTCGCTTGCCCTAAGGATGACTTCCCCCTGCCTAGCATTGACCAACTTGTAGATCTCACTGCAGGCCATGAGATGCTCTCTCTCATGGATGGTTTCTCGGGATATAACCAAATTTTGGTTGCCCCCGCCGATCAACATAAAACTACCTTCATAACTCCTTGGGGAACCTTCTGTTACCGTGTAATGCCATTTGGCCTTAAGAATGCTGGTGCAACCTATCAGCGGGCTATGACCTACATTTTTCATGACATTATGCACACTATCCTTGAAGATTACGTCGACGATCTTCTTGGCAAGTCTAAACATCGTAGTGAACATCTCGATGTTTTAACCATTATTTTTGATCACTGTTACAATATTCTGTCGCCTTCAACCAAAGAAATGTGTCTTTGGTGTCCTTTCAGGAAACTTCTTGGCTTTATCGTCTCTTTGCGTGGCATCGAGGTCGACCCATCTAAAGTCAAAGCTATCCTAGAAATGCCCCCCTACCAATCTCAAACAATTGCGTAGTTTACAAGGTAAGCTCGATCTATCCGACGTTTCATCTCCCGACTCTCGGATCGATGTCAACCTTTTCATCACCTTCTTAAAAAGGACATTGATTTTCAATGGAGCGAAAAGTGCCACCTAGCCTTTGAAGCTCTCAAAACTTATCTCTTGCGACCACCCGTGCTTATCCCACCTCGGGGACGACCGCCCTTTCTACCTTTACCTTTCCGCCACCGACCATGTTTGTAGGGGCCATGTTTGCACATCGTGACTCTGAGAATCGAGAACAAGCCGTTTATTATATAAGTCATACTTTGGTGGACTATGAGACTAGGTATACACATGTAGAAAAGTTATGCCTAGCCCTATCATTCGTGGCTACCAAACTCCGACACTACCTTCTGAATCACAAAACTTTCGTCATCACCAACACGGACCCCATCCATTACATGTATGCCAAACCTCATCTAAACCAACGCATCGCCAGATGGCTCATGCTCCTCGCCGACCTCGACCTTGAGTTTGTCCACCAGAAATCAATCAAAGGACAAACTCTTGCAGACCAACTTGCGGAGGCCCCTTTACCTGGGGAACAATTTACCAATTTTACATTCCCAGACGAACTCATCGCTACTCTTTCCCTCAAGGAGGAGTCGTATCCAATGACCCTCTTCTTCGATGGATCCAAATGCCACCGTGGTGGAGGAGCCGGCGTTGTTCTCATTCCTCTCGACGCTGAGCCCATGCCTCTTTCATTCCGACTCGATTTCCCTTGCACTAATAATACAGCGGAATACGAGGCCCTTTACAGGTCTCAAGTTGCGTTACACTTAGGTATCAAATCTATCAATATTTTTGGTGACTCTCAATTGGTAGTCAATCAAGTTATGGGCATCTACCAATGTAAAAATGAGGAACTTCAAAAGTACAAACACTACGTGGATTCACTTCTAGCCTTATTTACTCACTATTCTATCCAAACCATTCCCCGCTCCACTAACAAATTTACGGATACTATGGCTTGCTTAGCCTCGCAAATTCTAGCTTCATCAACTGACTCTGAATTATTCGTCTTGGTCCAACAACTTTTTGCCCCATCCTACTCAACCCCGGTAGTTTGTATGATAAATACTGTGTCTGCTAACTCGCAGGATACCTGGTACCACCAATTTCACGACTACCTTACAACCTCTGTTCTCCCTTCTGACCTTACTAGTACTGGCAAACGCACTTTTCTTAAAAACGTTTCTCATTATGTAGTTATGGGGGGACTCCTTTATAAACGTGGCTTTGATGGCATCCTCCTTCGATGTCTCACCGGCGCGGAGGTCACCCATACCATCAGCAGGTCCATGGCGGTATCGTGGCGGACACTTTAGTGGCCTTGCCTGTGCAAGCGAATCCTTCGCCTTGGTTATTATTGGCCTACTCTCAATAATGATTGCTCTACGAATATGTTAAGCGTTGTGTTATGTGTCAACAACACGCCAACCTTCAACATACTCCTAGCCACCCCCTGAGTCGCCGAGATCTTTGGCCTTTCTCATAATGGGGTTTAGACCTTATTGGTGAGATTCACCCGTCCTCTTCGCAACGTCACCGATGGATTATCACAGCAACCGAATATTACACAAAATGGGTGGAGGCTATTCCACTCATTTCAACCAAAAAAGAAAAAATTGTAGAGTTCATTAACCACCACATTATCTGTCGTTTTGGTGTTCCTCATCACCTGATAACAGATAATGGAAAATCTTTCAAAAATAAGTTATTGCAAGACCTTTGTGACAACTTTGGTATTAAACTTAGCTTCTCATCACCCTACTATCCACAAGCAAATGGTCAGGCTGAATCTTCTAATAAAACCCTAACCAAAATCCTCATGAAAGTTGTCAATGAATCCGGAAGAAATTGGCACGATCACATCCCCTTTGCCCTTTGGGCTTATCGTACTAGCATTCGTACCTCTACTAATGCTACACCTTTTTCTTTGGTATATGGTACCGAGGCTGTCTTGCCTCTCGAAATACAAATACCCTCCCTCAGAATATCTCTTCAGGATATTCTCACCAACGATGATTTCCGCCAAGAGCGGTTAGCCCAATTGGAGCTTCTTGACGAACGTCGTCTTACAGCTCTCGATCACCTTCAAATCTACCAAAAACGTATCAAGCGTGCTTATGATAAGCGACTTCATGAGCGTACCTTTAAGGTTGGTGATCTTGTCCTCAAAGAGAATCAACATGTAACCAAACTAGAAAAGAGCAAACGTGGAAAATTTGCTCCTAATTGGATCGGGCCTTATATAATCACTCACACTTATGGATCAGGCACTTATCGTTTAGCTTAAGCAATGGTAAACTGAGCTGAACCCCTTAATGCCTTGCATCTTCGATCATTCTCTTTGTTGAATTTGGTGTTATATCACTTCTTATCTACCTACTGCTCGTCCCTTGAGCTCATTTACCGCTACATACACTTTGTTTCCTACATCTCCAAATAAAATCAAGCTCACTTCTCACCTCCCCTCAATGATGCCTTCCCCTTTTTAGTCTAGTCCATGACTTTAAAGTCTTAAAATAACACCTTCTTATGGGATTTTCTTGAGTCAAACTTCCTACCAAACTAGATGCTTCACGCCAAAAGAACATCTAGCTATCTAAATTATATATAGACTGCTCCCTTGAAGGACAGCTATATGCCAAATTATTGCTGCTATTATATATAGACTGCTCCCCCGAAGGACAGCTATGCACTAAAATCATATCTGCTACTATAAATAGACTGCTCCCTCGAAGGACAGCTATACACAGTCAGCCTTTATCAGAAGCTTCTCGCATGGATCAGCTTTGTGAAGACCTCAAGAATAGCACAATCAATATCCCTTGTAGACTTCCCGCATCGATCAGTCTATATTCAGTAAAATAAAAGCCTCATTCAAAAGAACTTTTTGGGTCATGGACTTGTCTATTTAGGGTAGGTTCTCTTTCGTCAGAACACTCACTTTGTAATAAGTTCTCCGTACCTCAACTATACCATTCACCTCACCTCACCATTTGTTTCAACTCAAGGGACGTGACGTACACCTGATATGTTGTGATCATACAACTCTTTTCACCTATTGACTTCTCGTCTATGCACCGGTACCTAGGGCTTCAAGTTCGTTCTATGTTGTGTGGTTTGTTTTGCTCTGTTCACCTGCGGAGCACTCTTTCCTCTTTGCCTTGCATCTAGGATTGTGTGTTGATCTTAATCAGGACATGATTCCCTACCACTTGGGTAGGCTAACTTTCGCTTCCCTTATACCTTTTACAACATCACCAATTCATTACCAACACCATCAACCTTACCTTACCAATATTACTATCGATACTTTTACCAACTAACCAATCGCCTAACCATACCTAAATTCCTGAATTCGCCTCTCCACGATCCTAAGGGAGAACTACATCGATCTGAGGCCCCTCCTTGCTTTGTGCAATGGGCTATGTAGGCAGCACTTCGGAGACATGGGGTCTCCCAAGGTTAGCTCGACCATCCCCTACCATAACCTATCATGTGTAGTAAATATAAACATTTTTGTGTATTTCTATTTCATCACATTCCTCTTTATCCTTTTTCAAAACAGAAAATCAAAACACAAACATTCTTATTATTATCGTAACTCAAATCAACATACATATTCAGCTTTATTTAGATGTTAAACACATACATCTTCTCTATCATCGACACGCAGGTCGGCATCCTTATTTATTCTTATACCTTGCTAACATTTACTTAGACCCTCACGCCTCATCCCGAACTAGGGGATGATCGTGATCGACGACGCCGCTCACCAGGCCTCTCTGTCCTCAACGGTACCACGGCTATTGGTACCGCCCACTGATCTGCTAATCTCTCCTGTAACATATGAATACGCTCCCTCGCATGGAGGAATCCAGCCTCTAATCCCTGTGCTCGTGACTCCGCAACCACTAACAATCCTCTTGTCTCATTCACCTGCGTTTGGAGCTGCTGCACTAAACTCTGCAGACGATCTCTCTCTGCTGTAATCCTAGCTATGTCAGGACGATCACGTACACCTCGCAGTTCTGCTACCCACCATAACCTATAGGCCTCTGTCGTTCCTGCATCCATTACACTGCGATCGGCTGCTATCTCCTCTGGCCCTTCTGGAGGTGTTGGCCGGGGAGGTGAGAATGCTGCCTCGGCGTCGATCCTCATATATGGTCTATAAGCCTGCGGTATGTCTTGCACCAATCCAAATTGTCACCGCACGTGATCTAGAGGAATCCTCTCATACTCACCTGGCCTGTGCCCTGCGATCCACCTCAATCGCTCTACACCCCTCAACTCCTCAGCTATATTCTCTGTTACCATATAGTTCCGTAAGGCCTCAGAGATATCCATGATCGTCGCCCTCTCCCATACCTGCCTATAATACTCAATGTCACCCGTCACGGCACGGGATCTTGCCTCTTGTTGCATCTGGACCCATCGTCTCGAACCCTGACCTCGTACTCCGGTCTCTCTCATTTGGATGGGTCGGCTATTATTGGTCGCACACACACAATGTGCTCATAGGCCCAACAGTGTAATAAGTATGAACCATCCAATGTAGTCCTGTGATTTCACCTACAAGCCCATAAACCCCTGTATAGCTCCGCCAAATATGCAGGTGCCCATGCAAAAGTCACGTTCCTTTCTATCATCTCCCAAATAACACACATCAATGCCTTTGGAAATCTTCCCCCTTCCGCCCTCGGTAATGCATAATACCCTACCGCTATCATTAATATCACTGCTAACCTTGTCTCCTCAGGGTGTGCTGCATACATTATGCCATACGTAAATGTCAAACCTCGCTGTGTCAAATCTCGTGCGTATGGACCAAATACTGTTGTTATCGCTGCCCGCCCGCGCTAGGCATTGCCTGATATACTGGTGTTCCTATAATCGGGAGTCTCAAAATACGGAACACATCTTCCAATGTCACTGTCATCTCCCCTGTTGGCAGATAGAAGGTATTTGTCTCAGGATTCCATCTCTCAATCAACGCCTGTAACATAGCATGGTTACGTGTGATTCGTGAATAATAGCGGATTCCACTTAACCCCAAATGATTTATCAATGTCCATTCAGCTGGCGTTACATCCACTCGGATTCGTGACAATAGCACTGGTACACTATCATTCATCCTCAACCCTGCCTCTGCCTGCATACATCCAAATAACAAACAACCATTCAATTCCTCAAATCACCCCGGGTTTTTTCTCAAATTCTGGAAATTCCTACAGCAACCGGTATCGTTTACAGCTAACCGGTACCGGTTGAGTAACCGATACCGGTTATCCCTAACCGCTATCGGTCACTGTTAATTACATACACCTTGCCTAAACAACCACCTACGACAATAAATTGCTCGTTTATTCCTTTCTGTCCATACAAACATACCTGAAACCCCTGATTACCTACCCCGTAACACTCACCTCATCTATAACCCTTGCTATCATGTTTTCTTTCTCATATCTACCCACTTAATCTCCCTCTTATTCACAAAACATGCAGAAATCAAATCACAACCAAAACGTTTACCTCTTGGGTTGCAGCAGCTTGCGGTGGCACTTGTCTTCCCTCTCGTCCCTGCCTGCTGGATGCTTCTCCTCGTTCTGTCATGATCACCACTCTTTTCAAATTCACCTTTCTACCATCTGAATCTCAGATCGCATTCACTTTCCCTGTCCCTTTTCTTATCACCTAAATCTCTCATGCAATACCCTGTCTCTTTTCTCCTTATCACTCAAATCTCTCATTCAAATACTTGTCCCAGTCGTCAAAAAGCGTCGCGTTCACGTATTTAACTTCTTGCATGGCTCTCAAAATTAGAACTTAAGTTGCCACCCTAGCTTTTCTATTTTTAGAAAAGCTCATCCCTAAATAACCGGTATCGGTTATATGACCGATATCGGTCTATCAGCTACCGACATCGGTTCCCTAACCGGTATCGGTTACACACCTGCCTTTTTGAAACATGGTTCTTTTCTTCATTTTTACCTAATTTTTGTCGCGCCCGCCTCTTTTCCTGCATCTCATCACCATTATCCATATTTGTCCATCCACCACACATATCATTACAATTTCATTAACATCATCTATTTTACAAAAACAAACAAGCCATCAACTAAGGATACCAAAACAAAACAAAACAAAACAAAAAACTATCTATCTATACATCATTTGGATCCAACTCATCAGATACATATATAACAATGTCCCAAAACCAGCACCAAAACATGCAACATTTCATCATATAACATGTCATCCATATATACGTGCAAAAGACATCAACATCATCCATATATCAACATGTCAATTAAACTCATCATACATTCTATATCACAAACCATTGACGAAATACTTAAAAACATTTTAAACACTACATGTGGATCAAAACATCATCTCTATATATATATACAAGTTTCAAATATACAATGTGCCCTGCATCGGGGCCTCTGTGATCTCATCATCCAACAAAGCCGGCACGCAGGCCGCAATAACTATCAAGCATCTCGACTCGGCTCGCAGGCCGGTCCCTCATATCAAAAATATACTCGGCTCGCAGGCCGGTATCAACTGTACAACCCGTACTCGGCTCGCAGGCCGGTCTATAATGAATCAATAAATGAATAAATGTAGGCACGCAGGCCTCTATCAACACAACCGGTTCGCAGACCGGTGCCCATGTCCAATATACAAATGTGCAGGGACCCCTCAGCTCTCTCCACCTCCCTCTGCCTGTCTGCCTGCTGGTCCCTGTCCTGCCTCCCGCCTCCTACCTGTAACAGACACACCGGCTGTGGCTGCACCTCCCTGCGATCTCTGACTATGCGAGGTCTCTGCTCGGTGTGCCGCATATGGCTGATACTCAGCTCCGGTACTATCAAGAACATCCTGATAGTACCGGGCCTCCGCTCTCGCCTCCATATATCTGTCCCGTGCCACCGTAGGTACTGGGGCTGGTCCCCGGACTCCTACTGCCAGTACCCCCTGTGCTGGGCCATTTGTGTGGATGTGCTGCAGCTTCTTTGGTGGTGGTATCTATCACATGCACTGTGCTGGGGGGGTGTGGGTGGCTTTGTGGCATGGTGGTATTGGTGGTGGTGCACTGTGCACGTGCATTGGTGGTGGTGCTATACTGCTGGGCTGGGCTAGCTGCCCCTGTAGGACACCTATCTGTGCATGCGTGACAGCTGCCATGTAATGCGCCCTTGAGCTTGCCTGATCTCGATCTCGCTCTGCTTATCACTGCATGACCAAGTCTGGCTGTTTGTGCGGCGATCTTATCTATTTGCTCTCGACCAGCCCACCAAACCATGTATGCTCCGTACAACCAGCATCATCTACACCATCACCTGCGGCCTCTCGGCAGCCTCTAATCTGGATCACGGGGTGTGGTGCGAGGCGGTGGGGCCTCTACATCATCCCTCTGTGCGAGGGAAGGGAGGTGGCTCGTCCTGTCGCGGCCCCATCTGCTGCGTACCCTCTCACAGGGGTATCCTCTCGTACTCTCCCGGCCTCGTCTGTTATCCGAGAAAGTGTCTTTGGATCCAGCGAAAGCTGTACTCGGCCTCCTCTGTGTGGGTGATGACCTCTGTAAGGTCTCCATATGATATCTACCGCTGTCAGGCCCTCTAACAAATGTCTATAATAGGTGACATCCCGCCCTGCAAGCACTGCTCGTGGCTGCCCCACGACCCCCAACCACCTCTGAAAGTCGTATCTGTATATGACCTGTGGCCCTGGCTGCTGAGGTAACCCTACTGGTCTGATGCATATGATGTGCTCATATGCCCAACAGTGAAGTAAAAATGTAGAGCAAATCCCAAATCGCCTCATCCGGCGATAGCCCCATAGCTCCCTGTATAACTGCACCAGGTATACTGGTGCCCAAGCGTAACAGGTGTGCTCCTCCACCATCTCAAGCAGCACCCCCATCAATGCACGTGGAAAGCGGCCTCCCTCTGAGTCGGGAGGGCGAAGCAGGTGATCCCGATCATCATCAGCACGGCAAGCCGTGTCTCATGTCGGTGCGCACGGTACATATCACCATACCCGATACTCGCGCTGTGATAGGTAAGTAGCGCGGCTGCATCTCCAAAAACCTGTAGGATGCGTTGTCCATGGCCGTCTCAGAATCTACCTGGAAGACTGCCTCTCCCTCGATCGGCAGTCGAAGGATGCGATACACATCCTCCAATGTGATAGTCATCTCCCCAGTCGGGAGATGGAACACATTGGTTGCCGGATCCCATCTCTCGATGAGGGCAACCATCAAGCTATGATCTCTATCGATCGCTCTATATCGCTGGACTCCGCCGAGTCCCACCTCGCGCATGATAGCCCAATGCGCTGCGGACACATGTGGTCGCATCCACACCTGGCAATGGGGGCATCTGTGCCCCGCATCGCATCGTCAGCTGGCGACGTGCTGCTGCAAAACCAACCCACAACATTAGCTCTACTCTTTACAACAATAACACCACAACCCTCTACACCCACTTTTCTTCTCCACCTAGCCACACCACGACTCTCTAACACACCCCTCTACCCACCTATTCTCTATGCTATTCGCCTCCCTCTTCTACCCAAAACAACCCACCCCAAAACACCCCATCCCAACCCAAACAACACCTAACCCACCCCCACAAATTCAACACAACACAATAACAAAAAAAAAAAAAAAAAAAAAAACCTAACAACCACTACGGACCGGTACCGGTCCCCAATAACCGACCGCGGCCCTCTTCCCACCGACGCCGGTCAACTACCGACCGACACCGGCCAAACACAAAGAACCCCCTCCCTGGATTTTTCGACCGATGCCGGTCGCTTAGCGACCGACATCGGTCGCTGTAATTTCCCGGAGCCGAACCCCGTGCGGCCCCCACCTCCATTTTTTCATCTTTTTACCTACATACCCACCCAAACACCCTAAAAATCTACCCACCCAGCCGCCTTGGCTTATTTCACCTATCTACCCTCTCCCTTTTTCGAATTATTTCCATTTTTCTAATTATTTCCTAAAACATGTAAATTCCTACCCAAACCCCCAATCTAGCTTAATAACATCAACTAAACACAATGAGGGGTTTCGAACCTACCCGTACGATGACACGTCATCATGGTGGGATGGGTGGTGGTAGTCCAGCTCCTCCTGCTCCTCCTGGCTGTGCCATGGCTCCAACTGTCCTCTTCTGGGTCCTCAACCAATCAACTACTGCCTCCTCCTCACTCGGGCCCGCTACCAACTCACTCCTCCAGTCCAATAGTGCCACCTCAGCGAACAAATGCACCAATATCACTATTCCACCTCAGACACCCCAAATCGGTTTTCAAATTAGAAATGTGACAATGACAGGCCGTATTTTTCTTTTTATAGGTTTTTAACATAGAACCGACACCGGTCACATCGTGCCCTAAGGAACCGGCATCGGTTACCTAACCGGTACCGGTCATAGCTAACCGATATCGGTTTTGTCTTTATTCACCCAACTTTCTGCCCCTATTTACTAATCGCCCTTTCTCCCAATATCGCCTATATCCACCTTTGCTGAACACCATTTGTTCACCTATCCGGCCCGACCCAAGGCCTCAACCTACCTATCCGGCCCGACCCAAGGCCTCAACCTACCTATCCGGCCCGACCCAAGGCCTCACCCTAAACATTTGGCCCGACCCAAGGCCTCAACCTACCTATCGGCCCGACCCAAGGCCTCAACCTACCTATCCGGCCCGACCCAAGGCCTCAACCTACCTATCCGGCCCGACCCAAGGCCTCACCCTAACCATTTGGCCCGACCCAAGGCCGCCACCCAACAACTTGGCCCGACCCAAGGCCTCGCCCTAACCATTTGGCCCGACCCAAGGCCTCACCCTACCCATCCGGCCCGACCCAAGGCCTCAACCAACTAATCCGGCCCGACCCAAGGCCGCAACCTTACCCATTTGGCCCGACCCAACGCCGCAACCCTAACCATCCGGCCCGACCCAAGGCCTCACCCTACCCATTTAGCCCGACCCAAGGCCTCACCCTACCCATCCGGCCCGACCCAAGGCCGCACCCCAACCATTTGGCCCGACCCAAGGCCGTACCACTTCCATACCTTACCCAACATCACCAACATACACTCTTATCCACCCATCCTGTAGTTTTTTGTCCAATCGAGCTCACCTGTTCGTGTTTTAGCATAATTAGGGTCCTTGACTTGATCTGTCGACCAACTTTGCCTAGACCTAGACCGTGACGTTTATCTCAACCAAACCAACCATTTGGTATTGCCGAACATGCCTAAGCGTTCTGTACCTTACATTATATACCACACGGAGCTACTTCCTATGCCTTGGATACCAGGATTATATCACCCTTGTTTGGATAAACTATCGACCTTTGCCTATACATTGCTGGTTTGCTCGTCAAATCATGTACCCTAGTCGCACTATTGCATTTCAACATGCGTCTGCTGCCTTGGACCTACCCCACCACCTTACCATCCTCTCTACAACATGTACCCTTTATCAACCCTATCCCTGATTTCCCGTTCACTCAATCTGTGATAGATTTGAGGGATTACCTATATCCTTAACGGGAGAAACCACTTCATATTATTGTCCATGTAGCTTTACAACACAAGCTACACGACAATAAGGGGCTAATGTAGACACCAAATTCATGTCTTACGACCCCTTGTGACCCGCATCCCATTTCGCAACCTAACCTCATTACCTAAACCTTACACAATTATTTATTAATTACCTTGTAATTGATAAATCCCCATCACCTCACCTACCACCTCATTTTGCCACCTCATCATGACCTAGCCCTAATCCTAAACTAACCTAATTAAGACCTAAAACTTGGTCTACACCTACACCCATGACTAATGACCCCTTTCTCGCACCCAAAACCGACCTTCTAGTCACTTGACCAAGCCCGCAACTAATCTCTCGGGAGAAAAGCAGGGAAGGTGGGCTATTTTACTAAAAATAGCCTACTTTTTCCTTACCGATGCCGGTTCCTACTCGACCGCCGTCGGTTACGTAACCGCCATCGGTTCCCTGTAAATGGCCTCCCCAAACCAAAAATGAAGGATCGGAATTTCATTTTGGATCAGGGTCGAAGGATTTTTGAATCAACAGAGATCATTTGGGAGTGATCAAGAGAGTCCAGATCTTCACTTGACCGAGCAGAGACGAGTGGAAAAACCAGAAGAGTTTGCAGCAAAGGAGATCAACTTGCATCTTCGTCAAAAACCAGTAAGTCACATCTTGCATGTCCTCTGTTATAACATTTCTTATGCTTTTTGAATCACAGTCCTCATAAATCCATTCCTGAATCCACTACCCAGCGTGCCATTGCATCTAACTATCATTCTTTTACCTCTCATCACCTCATTTCCTAATATCACCCATAAAACCAGCCTTACAAACAACATAGTTACCCTACAGCACAACCACCCCACAAAACAACCAACCTACAGATCCTAAACCCTACGGCGGCTGCCGGTTACGGTGGCGGTATCGGTTATCGACTTCTGACAGAAATCAGCCTTTCCCTACCCGTTTCAACAAAATAATTTAATTGATATTTTACAGTCTTTTGTGTTGATTCATATTAGCAGGGGAACTGACCACCTTCGAAAGGAAGTTTTATATTTCCTGGGCCCAAGGCAGTTCCCTCATTTATTGTCTAATCAAAATCGTGTGGTCTTGTGTTCTTATTTGCAGGTAGTCCTTCCAAGACAAAAAGGAGTTCTTCGCAGTCAACCTGATCTTTCTCTACGGTACGCGCACACCATCTCGACGTTCAACAGGTATTCCTCCTAGCCCTAACCTTATCTGTTTCTAAAAGGAATGAAACATTGGTCATCAACATAATGTGAAGGAACATGCAAACTAATAGGGGATGCATGGGAATAAACAATGTTAGAATAATCATGAGGAGGAACTATATCGGTGGTCGGAGAAGAATCATGATGCATACGTGAATGATTGTCAATACCAAGTAATCAATAAGAGAATCATCTAAAGTTTCTTGTGAAAGATCGAAAGAGGATAAAAATGGCCGCATAGCATGGTGTATAATGAGTAAAGGCTATAGGATCCTAAAAATTCTAATTCCTATAGGGAAATCTATAAAACTATTAGGCACATGTTGTTGGCCATCTAGGAGTTGTTGTTGAATACGATTCGGTGTAGGAATGGGATTACCATAGAGAGCCTTGAGCTCAACAATAACAACCTCATCATATATATGGTTTACACTAAAATGAGACATGATAGGTAAAGAAGATGAACTATGCTTAACCATTAGGGTTTTATTGGATCCTAGGGAAAACTATTTGAAGTGACGGGTTTACCAAACCGATTAAGCTGAAATATGAAATTTTTATGCTAATCTAAGTAGAAACAACAATGGAACAACTAATGTAAACTGAAATAAAGATGATAAATATTTAATTTTAATACTTGAATGAATTAGAATAAATGAAATAGAAGGGATAAAATACTAACCTAAAAATGAATTACATTGTTGTGTGTTGGAATTTAATAGGTTAATGTGTAAACAAGACATAATTTGAATGTGCTACCTGGAAATTGGGGCAACTGAAAATCTGGTTGGACTAGGGCACTGGGAGAGGATGGGGATGCTGTGGGCACCCGGTGCTGTAATCTTGGTGCTCTAGTCTACATAAAATCTTAGGATCTAAATCTAACAACGTAGCTAGGTCTTCATAGTGTCTTTATAGTTGTCACATTATTGTCCCAATTTATTCACTTATGTCTCCATGAATCTTATATGAATATCTACTGCAAAACCCCATACATAACATCAACTCCCTAAAAAATAAATATGCATATGAAGGGGTCGGGCTGACCTTAGTTGCGATGATGGTGGACTTACAACTAAGCGTTGCACTACATTCGGCACTCCAATGTAGTTATGCATGCAATTATATGCCAAGGGTGTCCTAGCACCAATGATGCATAGGTAGGGGAAATAACTAGATGTAAAGATGTAAATGGTGGATGGAATAGAATGAATACAACCCTTTCCCCATATGCTTATGTGATGCAGATGTAAATGATTCCCAAATGCAGTCCTCTACCTTAGTAGATAGCTAGCCCTTGATAGTAGATAGTCCTCCCATAATATATTGAGTATGTTATGCTTATATAGGGATCTCTTGTTCAAATATCGAACTAATGACCCAACATACCGACTAGTACCTGGGGAATGAACGGAAAAATGAAAAATACTAACCTCGAATAAATAAATTAGACCCAAGTGTTGTAGGGACCTAGAGAACCTAAAATTATGGACCGGGGCACCCATGGGTGCCCCAACAAAACCCTATGTTCCTAGACGAGAGACTAAAGATGACAAATGAATAAATAACGACACCTGATACTCCTAAAGTGACGACCAAAACCATGTAAACCACCGACAACTTTGTAAGACAAATGACAAAGACGACCGACTAAGCGAAACAAGACTATGGAATAGGTCATTAGTGAATAATTTTATTACGTGAGATTCATATATAAAATAACATACTTGGTGTTGTAAATGTAATAGTAAATGCATAATTTTGTGACTACAATGTTCAAAATTATCTAAGTAATTTCCTTATAAGTGGTATCAAAGTTGTGATCTTAGATACAATTATGTCAAAAACCCTAATATTTTGTTTCATTCATATCAAGAAAACAATCATATTTTTTTAGAAATTGTTTTATTGAAGTGAGAAATATGAGGATACACCAACCCTTAAAATTTTAGAAGATTTGGATTCATTTTTTTGAATTTATTACAATATTAGTGTTTTCCACAAATTCACTCCTTAGGCTAAAAATTGTGGAGTTTCTCTCAAAAATTCATTTTTGGAAATGTCTCCAAATTTAAATTAGGGTTTTGTCTTTCAGTTCGAAATTAGATAAAAACCTAAACCCTAATCACGATGACGAGAATATCAAATCCAGTTCAAGGAAAACATTTTTCTACTCATGATGTTATTCATTTCTTTGTGAATGAAAAATGTAACCTATTACGAGATAATTCATGCAAAATTTTAAGGGAAATGTGGAGGTGATGGATTACAACATACATGGAGAAGTGGATGCCATCAAAGAAGACATGCATAAGATATCTACAAATATTGAGGTATTGTTAGCCTCTCACACAATTTAAGGTGGATCAAATGGAAATATAAATCATGATTCACATACTACATAATATTAATCTAGAGTGATATTTAATATAGTGTCACATAGCATACTCCCAAAGGTGGACATGTGTAAGTTTGATGGTAAGGATCCACTCAATTGGATCACCCAAATTGACAATTTATTTGATCTACATTAGATCCCAAGAGGTAAAAAGGTTGCTATTACATAATTATATCTAGAACCAAAATAATTCACTTAGTATCATTGGTTATGTGGCTAAAAGAATAACAACACTCTTAATATCACTTGGTCATTTTTTACGAAGAGCTGCAAATGCACTATAGTAGTAGTGTGGTCAATAACTACTTCAACCAACTAGTGAAGTTCGCAACAAAACAAATTAGTAAGGATTATATTTAGCAATTATAAATCCTATCATTACATGTAGACATCGTTGCAGATGATAATCTAGATGATTTTTCCCCAGGTGGTCTCAAGGATTACATCTAACATGAAGTACGAATGTTTTATCCATCCTATCTTTCTAATTATATTATCATGGAACATATGAGATATAAAAATTCCTTTCCATGAAGAGGAATTCCTTCACTAACATTAAAGGTCATATTAGTTTGGTCCCATCATGTCCTCAACCTACTCAATTGACTCCTCAACTTGAAGAGAAAAAACTAAAATCGTATGTTACTGATTGTGATATCAAGTGGAGAAAAGGACATAAATGTCCCAAGAAGAAGTTATTCTACATTGATGGTCTTAATGAGGAACAATATCGGGAGGAAGAATCGATGCAAAGGAAGAGGTTCCCAAGATTTAGGTTGAAGAATCTCAACTAATTATCTCTTTTCATACCATTTTAGGAATTAACACCACATAAAAATCAAGTTTGTTGGGTTTTGAAGATGTAAAGGGTGATAATATTATTTGACTCGGGAATTACTCATAACTTCATCAATCCTAAGTTTTTCTTGTGCTTAAATTGTTTTGTTTATCCAAAGCACCAAAATTTCAGTCTTGGTTGCGAGATGGAGGTAAAGTTAGCTCTTCAATAAAATTCCATAAGATTATTGTATATATAGTTGATTACTTTTTAGAGGGCCCCATGTATTCCATTTGAATGGGAGGAGAAGACAATATTTTGGGGGTCTAATGGATTCTTGCTTTAGGATCGATGGAGATGAATTTACTAGATTTTCTCATATGGTTCCATTCTTAAGGAAGGAATTTTTATCTCCATGGGATGAAGACCTGAAGCTCTATAGTTAGTTAGGAAGGGTACAGATGGGTTTGGGGAACAATTATTCTCAATGGAAGCTAAACCATTAAAATACCCTATACCATTAGATTTTAAATTATTATTAACTAGCATTTAGGATTATTTGGATACGTGCCAAAGGGTTTCAACCTAAAAGAGATCATGATCATTCTATTCAATTACTATCAGAATCCAACCACCCAATATTCCACCTTATAGGTACCCTTATCTATAAAAGAGGGAGATTGAAAAGATGGTATAGAAGATTTTGTAAGAAAGTATTATTTTTCATAGTCAAAGTTCATAATCTTCACCGAGTTGTGATGGTCCTTCAAATGGATGAAGTTTTACACATCTTTCTAAACTATAAGAAGCTCAAAAATACACAAGTAAAATATAATTTTCATATTCCTATTATTGAGGATTTTTTAGATGAGTTACATGGTGTTGTTTATTTTAAAATATTTGATCTTCAATCAAGATATCATCAAATCCAAATTCATGATGAATATATTTGTAAAAACATTTAGGACACATGAGGGATACTATGAATTTCTAGTAATTCTTGTTGGCCTTACAAATGCACCTTCCACTTTATAGTTTGATGAATCATCTTTAAACCATTTATATGCAATTTTTTCATAGTATTATTTAATGATATATTTGTAAACACTAGAATTAAGGCACCCTAATCCCTACGTGTATGAACATATCGTACGACATCCCTATGTAAATCCACAAAATCACATCATCCCTTTTACCGAACTATATTCACCATTTTACTAGCCATAAAAACAAATAAAATAAATAAATAAATAAAAACAACCTAAACGTCCCTAACCCCTAACAAACTCCCCATGAGCCTAAAACCAATATATACAAATCATGAAAAAGGAGATGGATGGAACCAAATTCAACCATTCTCCTAAAAAAAGATAGGAATCGTGTGTCGGTCCCTGAATCATCGAATGGTGTGGATCGTTACCAATTCGTTGAAATTGCATCGATCCTATAAAAATTGACACATGTCATTTCCCAAGGATTTAAAAAGTTTCTAAGTGATAGGGATGTCTAAGAAGACATATAAAGATTTAAGATGAGGTTTTTGTTGGTGTGAATAAACAAAACACCTCGTTGTGTTATCCTCCCTTTGGAGAATACTTCTTTATCACTTGACCATCTAATTCACCTATACCAAAAAAGGTATGTCATTCATTTGAATATGAAACTCATTATTTCCATACTTAAATTATAACACTATTCACCATATCCATGTATCTAAAACCCAAAGTACCCATATCTTTTCATTCTCTCAAAAAGTCCATTTTGTTAAACAATTGTAATTTTATATACAACGATCAACCCCAATCATAAAGATTGATACCGATATTCCCGATCAATGGTAATCCCTATTAAAATCACCCAAATTTAGATTTTCAACACATTCGATATATTTTTCATAATATTTTGGATTCATGGATAATGTTCTCCTATCCATAAGCATGTTTATTTTCGAGATGACCATTCTAGGACTACCGTGCGAACCCACAAAAATTTACAATCTCCACATAGTACATTAATAGTTCATGTGGGAACAATCTAATATCAACCACGAGATAATCATATATGCCATTTTCCTTATGCCTAATCTAGATGAGATTCATGTACAATCTGGATCTTTTCCTTGAGCACGAGTGTGACAAGTCTAATCTGTAGACAAAAATCACAAACTTTGGGTATTATTTAGTCCCAATCTCATACTACTATTCATATGGTTTTGAGTGAAGAAAGTACTAATTAATCCATGTCCTTTAGCCATTTTACTTTACTTTCTTTCACCACCGTCAACCTCTCGCATGTACTCACCCAATAAATTTTATCACTTTATATCATTCTTATCCCTAACTAGGGCACCCAATCCAGTATTGGGACACACTAAGTGCCCTAGTCCCATTCAAAGCACCCGATCCTCTTTAAAATTTGCACTCATATTTTTGGGCACTTTCTAGCCATTTGAGCTTTCCATATTTTTAGTGGTTAGCCTTTTGGGGTTAATTAAAAAATTTGAATAAGAGAACCATATAAATATAAATTTTTGAGACCATAATAAGGGACCATGAACAAAGCACTACTATCATCACCTAAGGTTGCATTCCATCCAAGGCATCTAGAGCTCCATTTGCATCCATCTAGCTCCATCACAAGGGACAAGGTTGGTTCATCTGCATCACACTACATAGGAGGGAAGTTTATTCTATTCCATCCACCATCTATTACATTTCTACATCTAGTTATTGCTCGCTACTTCACAAAGTACGACTCACACTTAGGGCACAATTTACACACACACATTTAGAACTACATTTGGGTTTGAAATGTAGTGTGACACTCAGTTAGTAATTCCACCATTGTGGCTACTTAGGACAATATCACCCCTTCATATGCATATTTATTTTTAGGGTTTTAATGCTTGGTTTGGGGTTTTGCGGGTTTCTTCTTCCTTTATGATTAATGACATTCAACATAGTCCATCGATATACATGCAACAAGAAGTGAAGTATTCACATCACTTAATGACCCTACAAAGTTGGTTTCTGGACCTCTTGCATAGACTAGGGCAGCGATCTTAGATCGGGTGCCCTAGGTGCCCATGTCTTCTCGTAAATCTTAGATCGATCCTTTTGGAGCCCCTAAGTGGTCGTTGTTGTATTTTATTCATTTGGGTTATCTTATGCAACACAGTCCCAAACAATCTTCGAATAAGCTAAATTATTCCTAACCCTCTTTGCACATTAGGGTTTCATATTTATACTTACTTAGGTTCTTGGGTCATTTATTTCATTTATTTAGCTATTATTTATCTTGTTTTACATAGCATTAAGATTAGACTAAATTAGATCCATATTTCCCATTTTAGTGAACTGAATTTTGAATTATTTTTCCTTCTTCCATCTTTATCTTCTTATACCCATCACTTTGGTAGTGGTCATTTTTGGTCTTTTCAATATTGTGAGCTTCCTCCATTTACCCATAAAATTCTAAGTCAATGGTTGATACAACTACATCTATGGCTACAACTGATAACCTCTTAGAGCATTCCCACCGTGTTCCTCTCCATGAAATAGAAGCATTTGATAGTGAGAAGTCCTATGATGAAGACACCAATGTTGACCAAGATCAACTCAACACTATTACTAACTTTTGAAAAGCTTTATGTGATAATCCTACTCATCTTCCTCATGTCTTACATGCTCTAATCACTGCTAAGAAAACTCATGATGCTTTAACCTCTGTAGTAGCTCATTCTTTAGCTCTCATGGTCTCTACTCTACCCACTTATGTTTCTACCGATCCCACCATTCACCCTAACACCCATAATATGCAACTTGTCTCTTCTTCGAATGCTCTTGATTTAAACTCTTTACATCAAGATTTGCAAACCCAAATTCACCAGCTCCAAATCACTACTTCTTGTGCATCACCATCTTTAGAATCTACTTCATTGCTGCATACCCATTTTGTAGCAACTATCTTTGTTTATCCATTGCCACCTAATTTAATATTTCCCAAATTACCCATATTTAAAGGCCATGATGACCCACAAGAGAATTTATAAGATTTTCATGTAGCATGTCTTGACTATGCAGATGATCACACTATATATAGACAAAAATCACGCACTTTCAATTATATTTAGTCCCGGTCTCATACTACTATTTAGAGGGTTTTTGAGTGAAGAAAGTACTAATTACCCCCACTCTTGGTAATTTTTATTTGATTTCTATCATCATTCCCGACCTCCACCACACACATGCCCAGTCATATTTTGTCATTTCCCACCATTTGAGCTTTGACTAAGGCGCCTGTGCTAGTATAGGGGCATCCATTGGTGTCCCGATCCTTTTTTAATTTTCCCGCCACTTTTTGGGCTCTTCCTAGCCATTTGAGGCCTTTATATTTTTGGTGGTTAGCCATTTCAGAGTTAATTACAAAATTAGATCAAGAGAACCCTATAAATATAAAATTATGAGACCATAATGAGGGACCAAGCATTATTACTACTATCCTCCACCTAGAGTTGCATCCATCTATTTGCATTGGGAGATCATCCACATACATCCATCCATCGAGAAAGGAAAAGGCTTGGGTGATCTCGCATCACACACACAACATAGGAGGAGGATTCTATTTTATTCCATCCATCATTCTATTACATTTTCTACACATAGTTAGCTCGCTACATCACAAAGTGTGACTGACACAAGAGAAACCTAGGGCATGTTTCACACACACACACACAGAACTACATTTGGGTCTAGAATGTAGTGCAATACTCAGTTAGTAAGACCACCATTGTGGCAATTGAGGTCAGTTTGACCCTATCATATGCATTTTTTCTTTTAGGGATTGATGCTTATTTAGGGTTTTGTAACTCTTCCTTTCATCTTGATTTAACAAGTGACACCTAATGCAAGAGAGAAAATATGATGCGACACACAATGACGGTTTCGAAGCCACTTGTCGACCCTATGAAGATCATTTTTGGGGATTTTTCATAGACTAGGGCACCGATATCTGCACGCAGCACCCGTAGGCACCCTAATCCTTTTCAAAGCACCCTAGTTGAGAGAATTAGTCCAAATCCATCCTCTTCGTGGCTTCTACATAGTCGTTCGTGCTTCCATATTCTCTATTCACTTCTGCGACATAGTCTAGTGAACATATTCTACTCAAATGAGTTATTTCCTCTTATTTCTTGCACATTAAGGTTAGCATTTCCTTTTTCATAGTTACTTTGGTAATTTACATACTTCTTCACTACATTTATTTACTTCATTTACAGTTGTTCATAGCTTAGATTAACTAGTGCATATTTATTACATTTTAGTTAATCATTTTGGTGAAACCAACGTTTCAATGCTTATTTTTGACCATGAAGTCTCCTTGTCAAGTTATGGCCCAATCTTCTTATCCTACCTTTGTACCAACTAAGGTCTCAGGAATAGTTACTACTTCGCTGATTTCATGTGTGTGCATACCCAACATCCTCCTCACTTTGTCACACCTAGGGTTGATCCATCTATTAATATAGTTACTACTCGTCGTGCTCATCCTAATCCACTTATGGCTCCACCCACATATATTCCTCCACCCATTACTCTAGAATATCCTCCCACCACTTCTAAGGGCTATGACATCATTAAACAAATTAAAAATACACTTGCTAAGATCTCCCTTTAATAATTATTGCGTAATGCACTAGATTTTCGTAGCATGCTAGAAGCCACCCTTCGGGCCATTCATGTTGAAAGTGATAATTCGCGGTGGCCTTTGCACATATTATACAATCCCTTTGTAATTTACCACACGTTATATCTTTCACTAATGAGGATATGCCACCTTTTACTAAAAATATTCCATGTGCTCATTTGCTCATTATTTCCATTGTTATTAGTACTCACATCAAACATGTCCTCATTGATAATGGATTAGTTGTTAATATTTGTGCTCATTCTCTCTTAACAAAATTGGGTATTAGCGATAATATAATTTCTAAGAATTCCACTCTCATCTACGGTTATAATTCTACCACTCGCACATGCTTAGGGACTATCTCATTACATATTCGGGTTGGACCTAAGATTGTTCTCACTTGAGTTTTATGTCATCGATGCCTCCTTTCAATTCAATCTCTTGTTAGGAAGGCCTTGGATTCATACAATGAAAGTAGTTCCATCTACTATTCACCAATGTGTCAAGTTTTTTCATGATGGCTATGAACACACTATCATCCAGATCTAGAGCCATTCAAATAATGTTGTATAGACCTTGTTAATCCTATGCCCATACCACCTTTGTAACAAATACCATAAATTTGTATTGACACATATGACATTGGTCAGTCTAGTGCTTCACAATCTCCTACCACTATCAATGCTCCAACTATTTCTACTTACACTACGACTATTATTTCACCTATAGTATTAGTTCCTGCTAACATTCCTTGTCCACTAGTTGTGGCACCCTCTACTTCTCCACCTACAAAGTGTCACCTACCAACATCCTTGATCATGATATACAACATGATGTTGTTCACACTAATGATTCTGAGGATTCGATGATGAAGTTGATGCTATCAAACTTACAGATGAAGCATTAGGACAACTTGATTTTACTCCTCTTGGTGTAGATGATTCTTATTTTGAAGAAACCTTTGTGGCCGATGACTGGGTGAATATGGGTTCAAGAACCCTCCTCTACAAGTGTTATGGTATTATATCAGGATTTTTAAATAACATCAATGCTATTTCATCTTCTCCTCCATGAGTTACATCTCCACTGTCTCCTTTCACATTCATACTATCTATCACTTAAGGAACTTTTGGCAACACATCCCCATCGATTCCACATGCTTAGAAACTATTTGTACATGCAACAATTTGGCTACGTTCGTCATACCACTCAATTATATTTTACCACCTCTTCATTCACCACACCCCTTTCATGTCTATTTTCACATTATGGTAGCTTATGGCTTGTGTGTTTTTCATTTGAAGGTATTTGTTGTGCTTACCCATCGTGACATTCCACTCATGCTTGGATGATTTTGACTTGACTATATTGATGGTACAATAGATACTCATCACTTTTTGCTTACATTTCCTATGCCTTTTGGAAATATCTCTATTCATAATGATTATTCATCCACTTACATTCTAAACATCTCTCGTTGGCATGCTCACGAGTTTCCACCGATCACTTTTACTGATGAAAATATGAAATGAATGTGTATACACTCCACCACAATGGGTCCTTATATAACCCTCCTCATTCTATAGATTATCAGGTTTCGATGCTACTTCAGTAGGTTTTGATCATGACAATGATGATCTCCTTGATAACAAATGCATAGTCACCTTCTCTACCACATACTGGGGGTGTAACATCTAATATATTCCCCCTCCCCACTCACATTAGCATCTATCATATTTGTATTTTCATATATGCATTCTCATCACATGTTTTAGCATTGTCATTACCCAATGACACACTCTTGTGCTTTGGTTCACACTTGAATTTTGAGGGATTACTACACATGAACCCCACACACTACACAATAGGTCTTACACACCACATCTATTCACATATCTCATGTTATACATCTTCCACCATACATTCTACATTTATTCTACAACATTTTGACATTTGCACATTTATACATCATACTAGTCTTCATCATACTCATCTAGAATTTTACTCCACTCTTTGTACATACTATACACTCTTAGGCACACTACACGTATTGATACTATACACTACCTACACATCATATGGTTGTTTATTATCGATAACACATATTGCATGCTCTTTTACATGCCGCACTCACTACCCTATGATGCACTTTAGTTTCTCAATCCATACTTGATTGTTAATGGTTTACCAATAAAATGGAGCTTACATTCATCACGCATTTATCATTTGACCTCTCATCATGCGACATTTCTAAGATAGTGACACATGTTAAAGGATAACTCATCACTTACTCTATCATCATGTAGTGTTATACGTTTTAGGATACAACACCACTCCCTAACAATCATCTTGTAGTGATATATGATTTAGGCTAAGTCATCACTCATCCATCCATTTTTTGTGATATAAGCTTCGGTTATAGGGTTCATGCACATACATCATTTCTAGGTCACATGTCATCAACACACATACACAATCATCACAATGTGTTAGACACAACACACACTTTGACCATTTCCCGATGACACACTCTCATTTACGGTTCATTCTTGACTACTGAGGGAAAACCAAATGAAAATCATTGTATACTTTTCCATTCACTTGGGGTCACATGGATTTTATCACTCCATATTTCATTCCATTCCATCCATCCACAACATACTGCATATTATGGTTACTTTTACTCGCTTACTTTTTCTTGTTCATGGTATATTTATTAAACATGCTAGTTAGATTAATTGTATGTTATTTATCTATACCATCCACACATGTGCGTTCACGTACTTTATTAGTGTGACCATAGACACATGTATCTTACACATAGCATGGATGCTCTCCTTCTACCCTTCCTACACTGGTTGCTTAGGGGCATCCAAATTCATCTCTCACAAGTGTTATTGTTTCATTTTGTACTTAGCACTCTACATTACTTGCTTCTACATGATTTTGACATACTAGTTATCTTTCTAACATGATAATGGGTGCTTCATGTGCAACATTTGTTATGCAAGGATATTTTCTTCCATACTTGTTTGTCACATTGTCTATTGTAGTTTGCTCTTGTCTGCGGAATTTGACCTATGTTTTGTGTGCGCACTTGTTTGTTTATATGCGACCATGATGGCCTTACGTGTCTTGTGACATCGTGAGTGATGTCCCATGATTGCATTCCAATTTTTGTAGCTTACTTATCTTATTGCATGTTTTCATTACTTTACTTGGTAGCTTACACACTGTTTGCATAGATTACACATTGTCTTACACATGCATACTTTTTCGAACTAAAAAATTTATTTGGCTAGCCATATTGTTTTTGTGCACCTTGGTTTCTACCAAGATTATTTTCCCTTCCCTTTCGGGCAAAAATTTCATGTATTTTGCCATCTTTGGGGTCACATTATCCTAGCAATGATGTCGCATCGCGCCCAAAAAGAGGGGGAATCATTTGGGGTTTTTATAGTATACACAACACATTCACACCAGTTCAATTCATTGCACTTTCTACCATTTGTATTGTGGGTTATATACAATGAGTGAGTTCGAGACTAGTCTACAAAATCCATACACAACAGATTTTTCGGGACATGGTTGTCCTTAGCATTCGGGGGAATAGTTAACAATTGGAGGATATAGTGGAATTCCTCCCAATACTTCTTCTACCCTGACATTGGTTCACCTAAAAACTAGGATGATATAGAAATATCTTCACACACATCCGGAAAATAGTTAAATGTTAGAGGATACAGATAAATTCCTCCTTATACTTCTTTGGCCTATAGCATCGATTGCCCAAAAAACCCAACAAGATACATGATATCCTTTTACACTCTCTTCTTTTGACATGGATCAGGTGCACATGTTCCATTTACATTTTTATTTTTTTACTTTACATTTACATGATTTTTACATACACATGCATCTTTCATATAGCATTTTTACACATACATACATATATATTTGACTACTTGATCATTTTCTCCTTGCAAGTCTAGTTGTCTGAGAAACAAATAGTCAAATGCGGGAAACAACAACAACTGAAATAACAACACTTCACGTAAACACACACACCATAATAACCATGCGGGTACATCATACACATCAGTAGCTACATGCATTTCTTCCCTAGGTACGCTCTCATCACTTTTTTTTGCACTTTTTCATCTTTAGTTTCCATGCTTCATCTTTTTATCACTCCATGCTTTGTCTAGTCCTTCGACACGTTCTCTACATCACTCTACAACAACATCGGTACACATATCTAAATACTTTATGTTACCTGAGATTTTCACTCACCAAAAGAAAATGGGGAAAAATGTAGATACAAAATCACGCACTTTGGGTTGTATTTACTCTCGGTCTCATACTACTATTTAGAGGGGTTTTGAGTGAAGAAAGGACCAATTAACCCCCATTTATTAGTCATTTATATTTGATTTATTTCATCATTCCCGACCTTCACCACACACATGCCTAGTCAAATTTCATCATTTCTCATCATTTTATCTTTGACTAGGAGCTAAGTGTCTGGTACTATGGCACCCATGGGTGCCTTAGTCCCACCATGGGCTCCCGATCCTTTTTAACTTTCCCACCACTTTTGGGCTCTTTCTATCCATTTGAGTTCTTTATCTTTTTAGTACTCGGTGATTTGGGTTAATTATGAAATTAGATCAAGAAAACCTTGTAATATATAAAGTTATGAGACTATAATGAGGGACTAAGAATTAGTAATACTATCATCCACCTAGAGTTGCATCCATCTATTTACATTGGGATATTATCCACATAGCTCCAACATAAGAGACAAGGCTTGGGTCATCTTTATCACACATAACATAGGGGGAGGATTCTATTATATTCCATCGACCATTCTATTTAATTTTCTACACATAGTTAGCTCGCTACATCACAAAGTGTGACTAGCACAAGAGAAACCTAGGGCATGTTTCTCTCACACACCAAACTAAATTTGGGTATGGAATGTAGTGCAATACTCGATTAGTAAGACCACCATTTTGGTAGCTAAGGTCGATCGACCCTATTATATGCATTTTTCTTTTTTAGGGATTGATGATTTTTAGGGTTTTACATATCTTCCTTTCATCTTAGTTTAGAAGCAACATTTGGCATAGTATAATGAATCGATGCAACACACAACGAGGGTTCTAGGAGACCTGTCAAGCTTGTGAAGATCAGTTCGTGGATTTTACATGAGACTAGGGTACAAGACCAAGGCACCCATTTTGCGAGACAAGAGTGCTTGTAGGTTCCCCAATCCTTATCTAGGCCCCCTAGTCTAGAGAATTAGTCAAGATCCATCCTTTTCGGGATTCTACACAATCGTTCCTACCTCTAGATTCTCTAGTCACCTATGTGACATAGTCCTATGAACATCTTCTATTCAACTAAGTTCTTTCCTCTTCTCTCTTGTACATTAGGGTTAACATTTCCTTTTTCATAGTTTCTTGGGTAACTTACATACTTCTTCACTTAATTTATTTACTTCATTTACAACTGTTCATAGCTTAGATTAACTAGTACATATTTATTACATTTCGAGTTAATCACTATCTTGCCAAGATTTTTCCTCGTAGGTTACAAGATTATATGATACGTTGGTTTTATCACTTACCTATCCACTTGGTAGTCTCTTTCACTCATCTAGCTAATGCTTTCCTCACTCACTTTTGTATTAACATTGACTCTAAAATATCTTATGCTCAACTTGTATAACTTAAGCTAGGGTCTAACGAAAACTTGTTGGATTATGCTTTGTGCTACAAAAAGAACTTAGCTAAGACATCTAATGTACTTGAAGATACTAAGATTCAAGACTTATTAATTCAGATTCTCTTTCTTCCTCTCTAGGAGAGTGTTCTTTTTGAGAATTCTCCTTCATTTGATCAACTTTTTCATACTCTTAAGCTTCGTGAAACCAAGCTCTTAGCTATAGGAAAACTTAAATATTGAGAGGAAACATTGTCCTCTACACGTTTTCAAGGTAATTCAACATTGAAACATTCTACGACCAAACCAATGGACACAAAATTAAAGTTCAATGTAGTCTCTGCTACTAAGGAGATTCAATCACAACCATATAGGCATATCTTTTCTAGGTTTAGTATCCTCTGCGAATTTTATTACCACAACTAGTTGATAATAACCTTATTACATTTCCTTCTCCTCTACAAATTGATCCATCTCGACCAAAAGGACATAATTTCAATGAAAATTCCCATTGCGATTATCATCAATGCATAGGACACTCTACCGGTAGTTAATTTCGACTACAATTTCTCATTTAGGGTTTGATTGATGATGGTCAAATTGAGCTTCCAGAATCTACAACATCTCCACCTGTCAATGAAAATCATAAGCTCAAAATATTTAACAACCCTCTACCCAAACACAATATAAAAGTGGTGACTCATCGGCCTAATTATGTATATCACGCAAAGGCCTCTTCCTACATCGGGGGCTCATGAATTTTTAGCTACACATACCGACGCTTCTCCACGGTCATCTAATTTTCCGACTATGAATATCATACAAATTTCACATCCAATCAATTACATATCAATGCATCTATTGGCTTTTTTCCATCAACAATACTAAGGTTGACCCATCTTGGCCCATTACCGCATGCTCCATTCCACTTCTCAATGTTATTGGTTTCCTTCTATCAAAAATTTTGAAACATAATGTTCTCTGTTCTAAATAAAACATCATTTAGAAACACACATTCCATGTGCCAATCAATCTCATAATCAGATAACCATATGTAGCTGTAATGACTCGGTATACTACCGATATCTCATTCCATGACTTGGTTACCAACCGATCTCTCATGTTAACTTAAAGTATAGAATACTTTATGTATACTACGTATACTTGGTTCTCCTACCCTATTCTAGGTACTGAGTGATCTATTTAAAGAACCTATCTGAATATTTGTTACCAATATTCATCTGACATCACGTTGCTTTAAACTAGGTGACATAGGACAATGCAACCAGTAGCTTGCGATACTTTGGCCAAATATTTTCAACATACTATTCATGTTACTATTCCTAGATGACATACTCATCATTTGGAATACATCCTTCACCTCACTCTTCATTATCTTGAATGGTCTTTATTGACTACCATCAGTCCACTTGCCCAAGGTTTGACCCTAGCCCGGGTTAGAAACATAATTTATTATAGGAAGATGCTCATGATGACTTAGGGTATATGGGCATACTCGGTTGACCTAAGTCAACCGGATGTGCCGAGGTACCCTGAGTCATTGAAAGTTACTACCTATCCTAAACATGCTACTAACTTGACCTAGAGAGAAACTAAGTTCAAGTCCAGATGTGCGTAAATCTAGATGAACAAATATGGAAGGGTGTTGCCACATGTCAACTACAACATTGTATCCTCGAGAAGTCCAGGACTTCTCGAGGGTACATTCTATAGTTGGTGTGTGCCAACATCCGTTAGAACTGATTCATCAAGATGTACATACCCCCTTAGTGGTCATTAATCATAATTAAATTGGATTAAGATTCAGATTACAACAACCATGCCTAACCCTAATTCCAACATTCATTAAGTTCTTTACCCATACTTATCCTGATTAGATATGGAGAACTTCATTAATTCAAGTTTGCATTGTTGTTTATTAACATGGCATAACAAGTAGTTATCCCAAAAACAGGACAAAAAACATCAACGTTTAATTCATAATGTAACCTAGTTGTCCAAATCAATTGTGTCATCCACCTAGATTCAGCTAGGGTTTACTTTATAAACTTAGTATAAAGATTAAGGATCATAACCACTATTCATTTTATCTTTCATTCTTTGGGAGAGGAAGAGTCTTCCTCTACATGGTTAAATGTTAGTTTTAACAAAACCTTTTTATCATTCATTACTCATATAGTTTAATTGTATGTCCCAAGCATATTTCATTATTAAACTATAGTTGTGTAGTTAGAGAATGACATCTTTTGCAATTTAACAAGTTCATTATAATAAGGGAGATTATACTATCTCCTTAATCCAACTCAATATCTGATAACAACAATAGTATACAAATAGATATAAAGAATACTACCAAGATATCACTATTATTTCTGGCATACAAGTACAAAATAATTCACATCACAAATTGGAGTCCAACACAAAACCTTTCAATTCATGATTTTAAATATACATTTACAAGACTATGCATTTCAGACATTCTGCATGTCAATCATAATTAAGATCTTAAAAGAACATCACTTTTCTTTTCCAATACATCTCAAGAATGATTTGAAACTCTTTACATAAGATCCAAAATTAAATAAACCAATGCATCATAAAATTTTCTTGTCTTCTTTTATCACTTACGATGTCCATCTGCAAAAATTGCTAGCATGGGTCAGTTCAATGAACTGAGCATGATAAGCACTAAGCATTAAAGTGAAGTGCATTCCACTAATTGTTCCATTAAAACAACTCTGCTTTAATGAAACAATTAATATATATCATACAAACAATCATAAGTAATAACATCTAGAAAAGAAGCACAATTAAAGAGTTTGAATTCACCTATTAAGAAAAGAGCATAATATAATCTGCAACACCTACATTTATATCATATGGTTTAATTGATCCTATCAATTACTTTAAAATAATCAACAAGTCTTGTCATCAATTGTTTCATAATTCCATAAGAATAGAAATACACATTTATCTTTTCTAAGCAGCAAAAGAAGTTAATTTCAGCATAGCTCATATTAGGATGATTCATCTTACAATATAAGCAAAGAAGAAGAATCAATACATTCTTATTCCTCCTTACACACAAATCATTTGAAAGATAAAATCAGGTTTAGAACACACAACTACTTGCTTTAGTTCAAAGGATATCAATATAAGGATTCCATAAATAAGAGACAACTTCTAAACAAGAATCCTAAATCCATCAAGAAGAATAGAAATCAAAATAGTCTAACTGAAAGTCTTACTAACTTCTATATGTTAGTAGATATAATTCAAAGGTCTGAAACAGACTGTCCACAAATCCAAGCTATACTCAAAAAAATAAATCTCTTAACCAATCCCAAGAAGTTTCCATCTCAGAAGAGAATCAATTAAAGAGAAGCTCAGTCAATGAACTTATACAATCAACAGAAAAAGGATCTCAAATAGAAAAGGACCCAATCCATAATTCATTTCATTTATACTATGAAATGAATTCCCTTATCTAATTCAAACTTAGAAATTCTTTAACTAGTTCCCAAAAGAGAACACAAAACCAAACGCACAGTCAAAGAATGCACACTACAAACTTTCCATTACAAATCTTACAAACTGGTTTCCTATTTCCATTCACCAAGCTCAAGTTCAAATTCAAATCTCGGAACAAAGTACACAGTATCAGTCCCTAATAGTATATTGTCCCCAAGAGAACATATTCAATTCTCTTTTTAAAACCGGAGATTCATTCAATGAATCCAACAAGGAATAGAAATCCAAACAGAGTGAAAGATACACAAGGATCAATACATCTCATGAACTCAAAGGACTGAATTCCCATTACAAGGCATCAAAACTTAATGCAAATGAGTAAGTAGTTCATGATCCCAAATAAGAACAATATTACAAAGCATTTTGAATAGTAATATTGTATCCTTTCATACAACACTTAGTATACTAGGTTTTAGATTCAACATTCTATTAAAACCCAAGAATCAAATAAAAGATCAGAAGAGAGTAAAGAAAACTAAATAATATGTTTAAGACAAGTATTATCCCAAACTTACTTCCAACTCGACTGAAACAGAATCACCACAAGCCTCTCAAGTTCTAGTTAAAAGATTATGATAGGGAAGTATTTGTTTCAACATCAATAACAAGAAGGAAGTAAATAATACATTTCCATAAGTCTCTAAAAATTTTAATGACTTATTCCAAATGAACTAAAGATCAACCAAACCCACAATAAGACATAGTTCCAGTCCATTTATTACTATGAAAAAACCATCAAGCTTTCCACAAGACATGGGTTCACTCAGGGTAGAGAAGAATAGGATACACTTCGAATTCACATGCCCTGTCAAGTTCAAGAAAGAACAAGTATAGTCTAAAAGATAGATGTAATACAACCATTCCCTCTCAAGAAGCTAAACAGAGGAGATCTCAAAAGAGGTTACATGGTCTACTTCTGACCAAAACAAAACTCTCAAGACCCCTTCGAGTAAGATAGTCATAAATGAGATTAAAGCTTTTTCAAAACCAAAATACCAACAAAAACTCCACTCAAAATACAAGTATAGAATCAAACACGTCGATTCCAACACAAGTTCAAAACACACAATAATGGAATACTGTACAGTGTTGAATACGAGCTTGAACATAAGTTTAGAACTTCACAAGGCTCTAATACTGGCTCAGACAAACACAAGTTCAAATACGAGCCTATAAAATGAAACATGAAGCCCTAAATACAAGCTCAGAACAAAACACCAATGCTCTAATAGTTCAAGAATTTTAATTCCTTAAATAAGAATAAAACTTCCAGCTCAGAGTATATGTATAAGAACAAAACTCAACAACTCGACTACAAGTTCAACATTTGCAAGAAATAAAAGTATAGTGTTGAATACAAGAGATTCAACAAAATTTTAGAACACAAACACAAGTACAAGTTTCAAAAGTTCAAACAGTTTAAACAAAACAAAGTTCCACAAAGCTCATAAAACAAACATGAAGCTTCAACACAACTTCAAAACAAACAACCACAGAAGCTCCACTACAAAAACAAGAAACACAAAACTAAAAAAAGATTCATAACATGAAACATAAGTTAGAAACAAAACTAGTTCAAGTCAGAATGAAACTAGCCTCAAATACAAGTTCTCAGAGCTTCAAATACTGAGCTTCAAATACAAGTTGCATGAATATCACCATTAAACTAGCACAGAGAAAGTTTCCCAAAAACTACCATTACCAACAATGGATTTACATTCCAAAAAAAACCACAGAGATTTCATGAAAACATGCAAGTAATTAACTAGACAACATCATGCAAATATATCTCAAGAGAGAAAAATTGTTTTAATGAATCATTTAGAAGAAAGCAAGAAATCTTAATGGGTAGAGCCTATCATGCCTGATAGTGCCTCTGCCAATTGAAGGAGACTTCCAACCGAGTTTCCAACCCTTTTTCTTCTCCATGATAGATCAACAACCAAACAATTTTTCTTCCAATGCCTCTTATACATTCCCTTGATCGAAAATAGACCAGAGAAACCAAAAATAGCCAAGAAGAAGAAGAAGTCAAACTGTTGGTTCAAAGAACCAGATAGCTCCATGCAGAGAAAAATTCATGAGGCATGCAAAACCAAACAACCTCTCACAAACCCACCTCTCGTGTTTCCAAGATGGTTTGCACACAAAAACCAAGATTCATTAATGCCATAACTCCTAATTCTCCACTTATCTCTCCTTGCCACCACCTCCCAAAACTGGTGAGTACCAATTCCAAATCAACATGCAATTCCATACTTAGTGAAGCCTCCACGTAAGCCCCACTAAAATTTAACTAGCCCTTGCCAAACTGGCAAGTACCTCCAAGCATTTAAATCCAATCAAATCAAATAAAATCCATTGGAACCATCACCATAGTGACATGCGACCTTAGGCCCCTTTCAAATAGTTTAGGCTAGATTTCCCAAAACTTAGGTTAGTCCAACAATTAATCACCTTAGGTCTTAAAACATTGCCTTAGGTAGTTTCCACCTTAGGTTAGATTAAATTCACCTCCATATAGTATTAGGCATTAGGTTAACATAGCCAAGAATTACTATAGTAATCTCCCCTTCCCATATTCATTTAGCACAAGAGCTTAGGTTAGGTCACCCCCCAACACAATATAATAAGAAGCTTAGGTTAGATTATAACCCAATTAAATAGACGTAGCTAGGAAGTAGGTGTTCTTACCTAGCTTAGGATACCATTAGGATAGTCCTTAGTTTTTAGGATTTTGATCCCCTTCCTAGTCTTAAGTAGACTATATTTTGTTTATGCCAATAATGTCTGCGGAGATCAATCCCAGAGACCCAAGCACAAACATACAACCGAATGAAGGCACTTTCACACAAGACCATAGAATTTGTAAAATACAAAAGTTCAGTCTCTATGCCTTTCAAACTATTGAATGTCAATTTACCATTTAGTCTATTAAGAAGATTTAAAACATTCCTTGGATCACTGAAATTGATCCAAGGATGAGTCAATCAAAAGAGATAAGTTTGCAACTCTCAAAAATTAGATTGCAGCTTATCAATAAGAAGTGAAAGTGGATTCTTGCAAGCCATAACATTTCAGTCAATGAATCCAAGAGTAGAAATGATTTATCCATAACAAGCATGATTTTCAACAATCAAGGAAACACACCTCATTCAAGAAAATCACATGCCAACGCTTGTAATGCAAAGAGAAATATAATAGTTTGTCAAGGTGTTACATACTTCCCTCCTAAAAAGAATCATCATCCCGATGATTATCTCATTTAATCATTGCATTAAGGATAATCAATTTATTCACTTTCTTAACATATGTTTGCAACAATATCAGGATTTAAAGTTCTAGAAATCAGCATTCACATAGTTATTTATTCAAAAATAAATAGCCATCTGCCCAAAACTGGTAGACTTATTGACATATAAAGATAAAATCACAAATTTTTATAGTCATCATAGTCAATTCTGATCAAATAAATATGGAAAAGTAGTTTTCATATCTTCCAAGTTTTCCCAAGTTGCACTTTCTTCATTAAACTGGTCCCACTGGACCTTACATTGACTTATCTCATGATTTCTTAAATGCAATTGGTGAGTTTCCAGCACTCGTATGGGTTTAACCATGATTATTCCTGGGTCTTGGACCTAAGGAATTCAATTTAACACATGTGATAAATCTTGAAATGTATTTCTTAAGCAAAGAAATATGGAAAACATCATGCATTCGTGACAAAGCAGGAGGTAATGCTAAATGGTAAGCTATAGGTTGATTACTTCAACTATCTCAAAGGGTCCCACATAATGAGGTGATAACTTGGTAGCCTTGCCAAAAGTTATAGAGCTCTTTTTGGTTTAACCCAAAGAAAGACTTTCTCACCAAGTTCAAATTTCTGTCAACCCGCTTTAAATCAGCATAACTCTTTTTCCTATCTCATTTTTGCTTCTTTCAAGTGCTCACGAATCATTTTAACTTGTTGTTCCATTTAGTAAGAATTTAGGTCCAATTACCTCTCTATCCTCAATGTTGTCCCAACTAATAGGGGTTTTGCATTTTCTTCCGTATAATGCTTCAAAAGGTGCCATCTTAAGAGAGGCATGATATGTGTTATTATATGCAAACTCAACTAGTGGAAGGTACTCTTCCCACTTATACTGTTGATCCATACAATACATTCGTAACATATCCTCTAAAACTTGATTAACTCTTTTAGTCTGTCCATCCATTTTTCGGATGATACACAGAACTGAAATTTCAACTTAGTTCCTAGAGCTGCATTAAGTGTTTGCCAAAACCTTGACGTCATTCTAGGATCTCTATCAGATATGATTAATTCAGGTACTCCATGTAATCTAAAAATTTCATGTACAAATATTTTAGCCAATATAGGAGAATCATCCTTCAGATTACCAACAATAAAATGTGCTACCTTCGTTAGTTTATCAACAACTACTAAAATAACATCATGTTTATTTCTTGACATAGGCAACCCTTGTACAAAGTCCATGCTTATCACTTGCCACTTGTACTGTGGTATGCTATGAGGATACAATAAACCGGTTGGGTGCATATGTTCCACTTTAACACGTTGACATTCAAGACAATGTGTCACAAAATCAATAACATCCTTTTTCATTCCTTTCTAGAAATATTGTTGTTTTATATCAGCAAGCATCTTTGTAATACCAGGGTGTCCAGAAAAAGGTGAATTGTGAAATTCTGCTAACAATTTCTTTCTTAAATCATTTAGCAAAGGTATGTATACCTGTTTTCAAATCTTAAGATTCCTTCGTTATCAAAGTGAAAACCTTTATACCTCAAATCATTTGGATCTACAGCAAGCTGTTGTCTTTACTTGCTGAAAGTAAGAATCAGATTCCATAACACTTTTTACTTCATCCTTAAATTGAGTTCTCAATGTTATAAGAGCAGAAATGTGCTTCCTATGACTTAGAGCGTCAGCCACTCTATTTTCCTTACCCTTGATATAATTGATGTCAAAATCATATTGAGACAAAAACTCTAACCATCTTCATTGTCTTGCATTTAGATTTGGCTGAGTGAAAATATACTTCAGCCCAAGATGATCAGTTTTCAATTCAAAAGGTTTACCAAGTAGGTAATGCCTCCAAACTTGTAGTGCATGAACAATGGCAGCAAGCTCTAAATCATGTGGAGCATAATTCAACTCATGTAACTTTAGTTTTCTACTTTTGTAAGCTATGACATGATCATTTTGTAACAAAATACCTCCTAGACCTTCACCAGATGCATCAGTTACTACCATAAAGTCTCCATTAGGATCTGGTACTGCTAGAATAGGTGTTGAAGTTAACTGTTCCTTCAAAGTTTTGAATGCAATTTCACATTTCTCACTCCAAACAAACTTCTTATCCTTCTTTTGTAAAGAAGTTATTGGTGCAACCACCTTAGAAAAATATTTTACAAATTTTCTATAGTAACCAACAAGCCCCATGAAGCTTCTAACTTCATGTACATTCTTTAGTGTAGGCCACTCAGTTATAGCTACAATTTTAGAAGGATCTACAACAATTCCATTCTTACTTATTACATGTCCCAAATAGTGCACTTTTGTGTCATAGAAAGAACATTTAGATAGCTTACCATATAACCGTCTCTTTCTCAAAATTTCCAAAACTATCTTCAAATGCTCATGGTGTTCCTCAATACTTTTAGAATATATGAGAATGTCATCCAAGAATATGAGCACAAATTTTCCAAGTATTCTTGAAAGATATTATTCATTAAATTCATAAATGTTGCAGGTGCATTTGTTAATCCAAAAGGTAAAACCGTGAACTCATAATGTCCATACCTTGTTCTAAAAGTTGTTTTATGAATGTCCTCATCCTTAATCCACAATTGATGATATCCAGATGAAGATCTATCTTAGAATATACCGATGCTCCATGCATCTGATCAAATAGATCATCAATCCTAGGGAGTGGGTATCTATTCTTGATTGTTGCTTTGTTTAACATTTGTAATCAATGCACAATCTAAGTGTTCCATCCTTCTTTTTCACAAAAATTATTGGTGCTCCCCAAGGTGAAACACTTGGTCTAATCAAACCTTTAGAAAAAAGTTCTTGCAATTGAGCCTTAAGCTCTACTAATTCTATAGTAGTCATTGATATGGTGCCTTAGAAATAGGCTCGGTTCAGGCTTGATCTCAATTGTGAAATCAAACTCCCTTTTGGGTGGAAGACCTAGTAATTCTTTAGAAACACGTCACTGAAGTCTCGTAACAAGATATCGTTCCAAGACATCGTTGTTCTCTTCATTTTTTTCTATAATTTTTACTACATATAAGGTACAACCTTTATTTTTGGCCTTTTTAAGTTGCATAGCTGATAGTTTTCTAATAGAAATCTCACGTTTCACACCCTGAATCTCTGTTGTTTTCTATAGGTCATCTAAACAACTAATGTGTTTTTCAAAATAGTCCACTTTAGCCTTATGTTTCTGCTAACCAATTAACACCTATGATTACATCATAAGACCCCAAAGGTGCAACATAAAGATCAACTTAGTGGAAAAGTTAGGTAAATCAAGGACTGCTCCAAAAAGACACATACTAACTGTATGAACAACATTGTTTCCATACTTATAAAGTCCATGTTTTATCCATGTTTCCACTTTTATTTTTAGTTTTGATGCTAATTTACTAGAAATAAAACATTCAGTAGCTCTGGTGTCAAAAATAATAGTTATAGGTAAACCAAATAACTTACCCGGAACCTCTATGGGTGGCTATTTCTCAGCCTACTTGTCAACTACTGTAGCGTGTATCTTGTGTTATTGATTATGATCATCCTTTTTCAAAGGGCATTGATTTGTGTAATGATCTTTCCATAGTTATAACAGCCTCCTATAGGTCCCTTTCTAGGCTCGGGTTTATTTCAGCCTTAGAGTTATCATTCTGACCTCCATAGGACTTCTGTCCATTATTATTGTTCTTGAAAAGTTGTTCCGTGCATTACCAACAAACTTGTTTGTTGTTGCTTTCTTATTAGTATCAGATGAAAACTTACTTTTCATTCCAAATTTCTTCCATGGTCCTTTCTTAGGTGCAAGAGATGATGAAGAGGAGTTGGGGATTTTCTTCCTTACTTCCTCCTTATGAGCAGAAATTGCCTTCAATTTTGTTCTGCCTTATGGCCTTTTCAACAACCCCTTCCATCGTGGTTGGGTTGTGAACATCCACCTCTCCTCCTATAATGGGATTCAATCCCATGATGAATTTTCATATCTGAACTTCTCATCAGTTTGGTACTGAGGTACATACTTAAGGAGTTTAGTAAACCACTCCCAATACTCAATTACAGTTAGCTTTCCTTGAGCTAAGTTCTGGAATTTAGTCATTTTCTGATCATAGTAAAGTTGCGGTAGCAGCCAACGTTGCCTAAAGTAACCTTTAAATTGATCCCATGTGATATTAGTTTCATCAATGTTTAACTCAACCTTACGGCTGTCCCACCATGAAGATGCCTCATGGGAAAGCTGATAAGCTCCCCATATCACCTTTGTTTCTTCTGAGAAATTCCTTATTGCAAAGTATTTCTCCATTTCGTTGAGCCAATTCTCAGCCCCATCTCCTAATGTGGTGCCATCAAACTTGGGTGGACTTATCCTTTTTATATCATTAGTGAGTTTAGCTGCCAACCTAGCCTTTTTGTTCTCGGCTGATCAGGTATGTTCACATTGTTATTATCAACACCTACATTGGTGTTGTCCTCAGGAGGTGGCTGATTATTGTTACCAGCATCTTCTTCCTCCTCATTTCCCATTACTTGTTGTTCAAGTACAACCAAATGATCTCTTGTGTCAATAGGGAAGCAAGGATCTCATCAAGTTTTTGGGTAGTTGTTGCTCCTTCCTCAGGTGGAGGATTATTTGCAACATTTCCTCTTGTTCTAACCATTTTTATTAACAAGAAAATTTAAGTTTCATCAGATTATGGACACAATAGGTCCAAGAGCTGCAACCTTCAGCTCTGATACCAAGATGTAACATTCCCATTTTAAGACTTTAGAAACAAGGAATTTTTTTTTGAAACATAATGTTCTCTATTCTAAATAAAACATCATTTAGAACACACATTCCATGCCAATCAATCTCATAACAGATAACCATATGTAGTTGTAATGACTCGGTATACTACCGATCTCTCATTCCATGACTCGGTTACCAACCGATCTCTCATGTTAACTTAAAGTATAGAATACTTTATGTATACTACGTATACTTGGTTCTCCTACCCTATTTAGTATTGAGTGATCTATTTAAAGAACCTATCTGAATATTTGTTACCAATATTCATCTGACATCACGTTGCTTTAAACTAGGTGACATAGGACAACATAACCAGTAGACTTGTGATACTTTGGCCAAATATTTTCAACATACATATTATTCATGTTACTATTCCTAGATGACATACTCATCATTTAGAATACGTCCTTCACCTCACTCTTCCATTATCTTGAATGGTCTTTACTGACTACCATCAGTCCACTTGCCCAAGGTTTGACCCTAGCCCGGGTTAGCAACATAATTTATTATAGGAAGATGCTCATGATGACTTAGGGTATATGGGCATACTCGGTTGACCTAAGTCAACCGGATGTGCCGAGGTACCCTAAGTCATTGAAAGTTACTACCTATCCTAAACATGCTACTAACTTGACCTAGAGAGAAACTAAGTTCAAGTCCAGATGTGCATAAATCTAGATGAACAAATATGGAAGGGTGTTGCCACATGTCAACTACAACATTGTATCCTCGAGAAGTCCCAGGACTTCTTGAGGGTATAGTCCTATAGTTGGTGTGTGCCAACATCCGTTAGAACTGATTCATCAAGATGTACATACCCCCTTAGTGGTCATTAATCATAATTAAATTGGATTAAGATTTAGATTACAACAACCATGCCTAACCCTAATTCCAACATTCATTAAGTTCTTTACCCATACTTATCCTGATTAGATATGGAGAACTTCATTAATTCAAGTTTGCATTGTTGTTTATTAACATGGCATAACAAGTAGTTATCCCAAAAATAGGACAACAAACATCAACGTTTAATTCTTAATGTAACCTAGCTATCCAAATCAAGTGTGTCATCCACCTAGATTCAGCTAGGGTTTACTTTATAAACTTAGTATAAAGATTAAGGATCATAACCACTATTCATTTTATCTTTCATTCTTTGGGAGAGGAAGAGTCTTCCTCTACATGGTTAAATGTTAGTTTTAACAAAACCTTTTTATCATTCATTACTCATATAGTTTAATTGTATGTCCCAAGCATATTTCATTATTAAACTATAGTTGTGTAGTTAGAGAATGACATCTTTTGCAATTTAACAAGTTCATTATAATAAGGGAGATTATACTATCTCCTTAATCCAACTCAATATCTGATAACAACAATAGTATACAAACAGATATAAGGAATATTGCCAAGATATCACTATTATTTTCATAGCATACAAGTACAAAAGAATTCACATTACAAATTGGAGTCCAACACAAAACCTTTCAATTCATGATTTTAAATATACATTTACAAGACTATGCATTTTAGACATTCTGCATGTCAATCATAATTAAGATCTTAAAAGAACATCACTTTCCCATTCCAATACATCTCAAGAATGATTGAAACTCTTTACATAAGATCCAAATTAAATAAACCAATGCATCATAAAATTTTTTCTTCTTTTATCACTTACGATGTCCATCTGCAAAAATTGCTAGCATGGGTCAGTTCAATGAACTGAGCATGATAAGCACTAAGCATTAAAGTGAAGTGCATTCCACTAATTGTTCCATTAAACAACTCTTCTTTAATGAAACAATTAATATATATCATACAAACAATCATAAGTAATAACATCTAGAAAAGAAGCACAATTAAAGAGTCTGAATTCACTATTAAGAAAAGAGCATAATATAATCTGCAACACCTGCATTTATATCATATGGTTTAATTGATCCTATCAATTACTTTAAAATAATCAACAAGTCTTGTCATCCAATTGTTTCATAATTCCATAAGAATAGAAATACACATTTATCTTTTCTAAGCAGCAAAAGAAGTTACTTTCAGCCTAGCTCATATTAGGATGATTCATCCTACAACTTAAGCAAAGAAGAAGAATCAATACATACTACTCCTTACACACTTCATCATCTGAAAGATAGAAACAGGTTTAGAACTCATCTAACTGCTTCAGTTCAAGGATATCAATATAAGGATTCCATAAATAAGAGACAACTCTCTAAACAAGAATCCCGAATCCATCCAAGAAGAATAGAAATCAAAACAGTCTAACTGAAAGTCTTACTAACTTCTTCCTGTTAGAAGATATAATTCAAGGATCTGAAACAGACTTTCCACAAATCCAAGCTATACTCAAACAAAATAAATCTCTTAACCAATCCACAAGAAGTTTCCATCTCAGAAGAGAATCAATTAAAGAGAAGCTCAATCAATGAACTTATACAATCAATAGAAAAAGGATCTCAAATAGAAAAGGACCCAATCCATAATTCATTTCATTTATACTATGAAATGAATTCCCTTATCTAATTCAAACTTAGAAATTCTTTAACTAGTTCCCAAAAGAGAACACAAAACTGAACGCATAGTCAAAGAATGCACACTACAAACTTTCCATTACAAATCTTACAAACTAGTTTCCTATTTCCATTCACCAAGCTCAAGTTCAAATTCAAATCTCGGAACAAAGTACACAAGTATCTATAGTCCCTAAAATATATATGTCCCCAAGAGAACATATTCAATTCTCTTTTTAAAACCGGAGATTCATTCAATGAATCCAACAAGGAATAGAAATCCACAAATAGTGAAAGATATACAAGGATCAGTACATCTCACGAACTCAAAAGACTGAACATCCTATTACAAGGCTTCAACAACTTGATGCAAAAAGAGTAAGTAGTTCGTGATCCCAAATAAGAAAGAACAATATTACAAAGCATTCTAAACAGTAATATTGTATCCTTTCATACAACACTCAGTATACTAGGTTTTAGATTCAACATTCTATTAAAACCCAAGAATCAAATAAAAGATCAGAAGAGAGTAAAGAAAACTAAATAATACGTTTAAGACAAGTACTATCCCAAACTTACTTCCAACTCGACTGAAACAAAATCACCACAAGCCTCTCGAGTTCTAGTTAAAAGCTTATGATAGGGAAGTATTTGTTTCAACATCAATAACAAGAAGGAGAGTAACTACTATACTTCCAGAAGTCTCTAAAAATTTTAATGACTTATTCCAAATGAACTAAAGATCAACCAAACCCACAACAAGACATAGTTCCAGTCCATTTATTACTATGAACAAAACAGTCAAGCTTTCCACAAGACACGGGTTCACTCAGGGTAGAGAAGAATAGGATACACTTGAATTCACATGCCCTGTCAAGTTCAAGAACATAGTACAGTCTAAAAGACAAATGTAATACAACCATTCCCTCTCAAGAAGCTAAATAGAGGAGATCTCAAAAGAGGTTACATGGTCTACTTCCGACCAAAACAAAAACTCTCAAGACCCCTTCGAGTAGACAATCATAAATGAGATTAAAGCTTTTCAAAACCTAAATACCAACAAAAAACTCCAGCTCAAAATACAAGTATAGAATCAAACACATCGATTCCAACACAAGTTCAAAACACACAATAATGGAATACTTGTATGGTGTTCGAAACATGAGCTTTGAACAAAAGTTTAGAACTTCACAAGGCTCTAATACTGGCTCAGAAAACAAAAGTTCAAATACGAGCCTATAATGAAACACGAAGCCCTAAATACAAGCTCAGAACAAAACACCAATGCTCTAATAGAGTCAAGAATTTTCAATTCCTTAAATAAGAATAAAACTCCAACTCAAAGTATAAGTACAGAACAAAACTCAACAACTCGACTACAAGTTCAACATTCGTAAGAACTGAATATGAGTATAGTGTTGAATATGAAGATTCAACCAAAAGTTCAGAACTACACCAAGTTCCAGTATAGTGTCGAAAACATGAAGCTCATTAAAAATCATAAAAAATTTTAGAACAAAAACAATCTCAACAAAACACAAGACTAAAATAGAGATTCAGAACCATACAAGCAACAAATTCCAGTTCAGAATGACCAAGAAGCTCTACTACAAATTCAAATGAAACAAGCTCTAAATAATAGTTCAGAATGAAACATAAGGCAATGAATGCCAGTTTAGTCAACACTAGCCTCAAATACAAGTTACAGAGCTTCAAATACAAGTTCGCATGAATATCACCATTAAACTAGCACAAAGAAAGTTTCCCAAAAAAACTACCATTACCAACAATGGATTTACATTCCAAAAACCACAGAGATTTCATGAAAACATGCAAGTAATTAACCAGACAAATCATGCAAAAATATATCTCAAGAGAGCAGAATTGTTTTAATGAATCATTTAGAAGAAAGAAAGAAATCTTAATGGGTAGAGCCTATCATGCCTGATAGTGCCTCTTGCCAATTGAAGGAGACTTCAGCCAAGTTTCCAACCCTTTTTCTTCTCCATGATAGATCAACAACCAAACAATTTTTCTTCCAATGCCTCTTATACATTCCCTTGATCAAAAATAGACCAGAGAAACCAAAAATAGCCAAGAAGAAGAAGTCAAACTGTTGGTTCAAAGAACCAGATAGCTCCATGCAGAGAAAAATTCATGTGAGGCATGAAAAACCAAACAACCTCTCACAAACCCACCTCCATGTTTCCAAGATGGTTTGCACACAAAAATGAGATTCATTAATGCCATAACTCCTAATTCTCCACTTATCTCTCCTTTCCACCGCCTCCCAAAACTAGCGAGTACCAATTCCAAATCAACATGTAATTCCATACTTAGTGAAGCCTCCACGTAAGCCCCACTAAAATTTAACTAGCCCTTGCCAAATTGGCAGTACCTCCAAGCATTTAATACCAATCAAATCAAATAAAATCCATTGGAACCATCACCGTAGTGACATGCGACCTTAGGCCCCTTTCAAATAGTTTAGGCTAGATTTCCCAAAACTTAGGTTAGTCAAAAATCAATCAATTAATCACCTTAGGTCTTAAAACATTTCCTTAGGTAGTTTCCACCTTAGGTTAGATTAAATTCACCTCCATATAGTATTAGGCATTAGGTTAACATAGCCAAGAATTACTATAGTAATCTCCCCTTCCCATATTCATTTAGCACAAGAGCTTAGGTTAGGTCACCCCCAACACAATAGAATAAGAAGCTTAGGTTAGATTATAACCCAATTAAATAGATGTAGATAGGAAGTAGGTGTTCTTACCTAGCTTAGGATACCATTAGGATAGTCCTTTAGTTTTAGGATTTGATCCCCTTCATAGTCTTAAGAAGACTATATTTTGTTTACGCCAATAATGTCCTACAGAGATCAATCCCAGAGACCCAAGCACAAACATACAACCGAATGAAGGCACTTTCACACAAGACCATAGAATTTAAAAATACAAAAGTTCAGTCGTTATGCCTTTCAAACTATTGAATGTCAATTTTCCATTCAGTCTGTTAAGAAGATTTAAAACATTCCTTGGATCACTGAAATTGATCCAAGGATGAGTCAATCAAAAGAGATAAGTTTGCAACTCACAAAATTAGATTGCAACTTATCAATAAGAAGTGAAAGTGGATTCTTGCAAGCCATAACATTTCAGTCCAATGAATCCAAGAGAGAAGAAATGATTTATCCATAACAAGCATGATTTTCAACAATCAAGGTTTGTCCAAGGTGTTACAATAGGTCTCAATCCATCATCTCTATGAATCATTTGCATCTAAAATTCATCCATAACAATCATGTTATCTCTACCGACGATGTATCTCCATCTACTCTATGGTCATCATCTCCTCATGCATTGGTTCATGCATCTCCTACTTCATATATCACACCACACACTATGTTACTTAAAGTAAAAACTACTCCTATTTCACCTACTCATACATTATCTACACGATGTCATTTGCTCCGCTAGTCCTACACATAGGTATAGGCCCATTCCTTGAAAAGTTACTACATCTAGACATAAGTCACCACCTCAATTTATTCCATGAGGGTGTCCATCACCTTCGCACTCAGCATCATGTAGATCTCCATCTTCGACACATTTTGTTACTCTACGACATTCATCATATATTAACCCATCACATGTTCATAGACTTCACTCACTTACACAATGTTTATCCACTATACCACCACTATTAGAGAATGGTTATATGCTTTTATCACCACATGCATCAAATGGAGGAACTTCATCCTTCACTATTATTGGATAGCTCATTCACTCACAAGAACTTGGGAAATAGCATCCAACACATTCCCCCACCTCATACTACCATCAACACATCTCTCATACTTGCATAGGCATACATCAATCTCCTAACATATACATATTCATCACATGTTGTAGAATCATCATTACCCGTTGATATATACTTGTGCTTCGGTCCACACATGAATGTCTAAGGCATAATACACATGAACCCCACACACTACACAATAGGTACTAAACATTGTATCTATTCACACATATCACATCATATGTCCTATGTCTTACATACTACATTATACATTTAGTGTACATTATCTCGACCATTGTGCATTTACACATTATACATACTCTACAAACCTTACTAGTATTCATCACATTTGTTTCATACTCATTTTGTCTACAATTCTAGCATCATATACTACTTATCCTACATACTCCACTATTTGTCTATCTATAAATCTTGCATTGCATACATCGCATGTTACACATTTTACACATCACATGGATTTCTAACATCCTCACACATCCTACATTTTTTTCTACGCATTGCACTCACTACCCTATGACACACTCTAGTTCTTTTGTTCATACTCTACTGCGAGGGTTAAAAAATAAAATAGACCTTATCATACTTACACATTCATCATTCAACCTTCTATCATGCGACATTCCTAGGTTAGTGATATATTCTATAGGATAAATGGTCACCTACTCCATCATCTTGTAGTAGTAGATGATTTAGGCTACATCACCATTCCCCATATTCATCTTATAGTGATATATGATTTAGGCTAAATCATCACTCCTACCCTCATATTGTCATGATATACACTTTGGCTATAGGGTCACACACACACATCATCTTTGGGCTACATATCATCAACACACATACACAATCATCACAACGCATTACACATAACACATTATTTGACTATTTCTCGATGACGCACTCTCGTTTACGGTTTATTATTGACACCGAGGGGGAACACCAAATGAACCTCGTTACATACAATTCCATTCACTCGGGTGGCACACGGCTCCTATCATCCATCTTGTATTCCATTCCATTCATCCACAACATGTTGCATATCTTGGTTGCTTCTACTCTTTCTTACATTTTCTTATTCATGATTGTCTTTGCTACACATGCTAGATAGATCTCTTGTATGTCATTTATCTATACCATCTACACATGCACATTCACATATTTCTCTAGTTTTGATCACACATATAGGTCTCTTACACGCAACATGGATTCTCACCTCCTACTAGTCCTACAATAGTTGTTGGGGGCACCCACATTCATCTCTTCTAGGTGTTATTGTTTCATTTTGTACTTATCACTTTTCATTACTTGGTTATACACACTTTTGACATACGCATTATCTTTCTAATATGCTAATGGGTGATTCATGTGCAACATTTATTTTGTAGGATTATCTCTGTTTCCATGGCTATCTCTTTTTTGTACTTGTTTACTCTTATATGCGGGCCTTGTCCTTAGTTTGGTGTGCACACTTCTTTATTTATATGTGACCACTACGGAATTGAGTGTCTTGTGACATCGTGAGTGGTGTCCCATGTTTGCAACCCAATTTGGTAGTCTATTATTGGCTTCTTATGTGTTTACTTGTTTTCTAGATTTTATATTGTCTTTGTATCTTACACTTGATTTCTAAACGCATGCTTGTTTGTACTAACATTTTTTATCTAGCCACTTGTTTGTGAGCACATTAGTTTCTATCAAGTACATTCCCTTCCCCCTTTGGGGTATAGTTTACACAATCGGTCATCTTTTGGGGCTGCATCCTCTTATCCACGATGTCACATGTGCCCCTAAAGAGGGGGTCATAGTTTGGGGTTTATAGACTAAACAACTCTCTCTACCGGTACAATTCAGTTCATTTTTCCATCCTTGACATTGTGGATTATATAGTGAGTGGGTTCAAGCTAGTCTTAAAACTCCATACACAATGGATTTTAAAGGAAATTTTGTCCTTAGAATGCTAGGGAGCGATTACAGTTGGAGGATACATCGATTTCCTCCCTACACTACTTTTCTAGCAGGTGGGATCACCCAATAAACTAGGTAGTACAAAGATCTATTCATACATTCTCAAGGAAGGAGTTACGGGTTGGATGATAATGCAAACTTTTCCTTAAATTATTCAGCCATAGTGGCATGAGATCTCCCAAAAAACTTGTAGTTATAGGATATCATCTCTACACCCTTTCTCTCATCATGGATCAGGTGCACATGTTCCTTTTACATTTTTTCATACTTCCATTTATAGTATTTTTACTATATACATGTTGTTTCTACACATATATACATGCATAGTTGACTACTTGATCATCTTCTCCTTTGCAGGTCCATCTTTATGGGAAGCAAGAACTCAACAAACAAAAATGGCAACAACAACATTTTATGGCTGTAAAAACCTCATACTAAAATGCGGGTACATCAATTACATTTTAAGCTACACATGTGTTTCCACCCTAGGTTCACTCTTATCATTTTTTCTATTTTGCATCTTTAGTATCCACACTCCATCTTTTTCTCACTCCACACTTTTCCTAGTCCATCAAAGACATTTTTACATCACTCTACATGGACATCGTGTACACATCTCTATTTACTTTATGTTACCAAACGTTCTACTCACCAACATAAAGTGGGGAAAATGTAGACAAAGAATCAAGCACTTTCAGTATTATTTATTTCCGGTCTCATACTACTATTCATATGGTTTTTAAGTAAAGAAATTACTAATTAACCCATGTTCTTTGGCCATTTTACTTTGTTTTCTATCGACCTCCCGCATGTACATGCCTAGTAATTTTTATCACTTTGCGTCATTATTATCCCTAACTAGGGTGCTTAACCTAGTAATGGGTGACCCCAAGTGCCCTGGTCCCATTCATGGCACCTTGATCTTCTTTACACTTTGCACTCATCATTAGCACACTTTCTAGTTATTTGATCTTTCCATATGTTTAGTGGTCATCCTTTTCGGAGTTAATTATGAAATTAGAACAAGAGAACCATATAAATATAAAGTTATGAGACCATAATGAGGGACCAAACACTAGGCACTACTATCATCACCTAAGGTTGCATTCCATCCAAGGCATCTAGAGCTCCATTTGCATCCATCTAGCTCCATCACAAGGGACAAGGCTGGTTCATCTACATCACACTACATAGGAGGGAAGTTTATTCTATTCCATCCACCATCTATTACATTTCTACATCTAGTTATTACTCACTACTTCACAAAGTGTGACTGACACAAGAGCACTTAAGGCACAATTTTCACACACACATCTAGAACTACATTTGGGTTTGAAATGTAGTGTAACACTCAGTTAGTAAGTCCACCATTGTGGCTACTGAGGACAATCTCAACCCTTCATATGCGTATTTATTTTTAGGGTTTTGATGCTTGGTTTGGGTTTTTTTCAGTCTCTTCTTCAAATTTCGATTACTAGTGACATTCAACACATTCCATCGATATACATGTGATAGGAAACGAGGGCTTCACATCACTTAACGACCCTAAAAGTTAGTTTCTAGACCCACTACACGACTGTGTCACCTAGATCTCAGATGAGGGAACCCTAGGTACCCTCATACTTCTCCAAGCACCACAAACTACTCGGACAACTCGGATATGCTCCTTTTGAAGCCCCTATGTTGTCGATGTTGCATTATTTACATCTGGGTTGTATTGCGACATAGTCTCGAATAATCTTCAAATAAACTAAGTTATTATAACCATCTTTGAAAATTAGGGTTTCATATTTCTAATTAGGTGTTTGGTTCATTTATTTAGCTTTTATTTTACTATTTTGCATAACATTTAGATTACACTAAATTAGGTCCCTATTTCCCATTTTAGTTTAATCACCAACCTCTATTAGGACAACATTTTCAATCCACCTCATCCCATCATCAAGGATTTCAATTGAATCCTAGCATCCAAATTTATATCCATAGTTTATTTTCCACATCACTTTATTTTATCAATTGCAATCTTACTATTGATTATTCTTGGCTTGATTATCTAAAAGTGAGTTGACATCTATTAAAGGAATCCCTTTAGTTCATGGAATTGGCCTTTGCCAAGACTCACCTCATAATTATACATTATCTATTTTTATTAAGTTATACACGTGTGCAAGTCTTTATTCATTTGGAAGAGGGTCTTCATGCGTGTATTTGGATCTTCCATGTTCCATCATCATCCATGTAGGTTTCATTAAACCCTATTATTTTGAGTTTTGTTGGCATGTTATTGCATATGTGTTTTTGTAACACCTTGATTTTTGTAAGTTATCATGGTAATTAATTTTCATAATGTTGTAACTGCTGAAATGAAGATAAATATGTTAAGACACATCTTTTGATCTTAGAGGAATGTGTTGCTGATGTGGACCCTTGTCTGCTGTAACTTGATACTTGGGATAGAAGTTATTATTGCTTGTGTGATTGCTAATGAGACAACAGACTTGTCGTATGCTTGATGAACTCTATTCGCTGATTGACAGCACACCTTGAATCAATTCCATTGATCCAAGGTATGCTGTGGCCTTCTTATGATCGCTTGTCGATTTACTTTTAAACCAGATTGAAGGTTGATATAAATGTTGCAGCACCTGATTTCTGGTATGAATATCTGGTACGTAGATGCCAACGAAAAAGGTTCGATTCTCGAACCACACACCATTGTAACGCTAGACCGCTTAAGGTGATAAGGGCCTGGATGCAAGTGGCACAGGTATGTGGAACTTAGGACTAAATGTCCTGCTTAATGTTGAATATGACTGTCAGGCGGAAAGACTTGATATGGAAACTAGTTAATTAAATATTAGGGGATTAAACCCTAACCTACCCCTAAGTTTTATCTTATACCCTAACTACTATCCTATATGGATTTTAGATTTCATAAGGGAGAAAATAGATATAAATTCCATTAACCTATGAACTAGGTGAATGACCTAGATATGGACTATTAAAATCCTAAACTAATCCTAACCTAAGGAAGGGGATGCATAGACCCATGTGGATGGAAAGGATAAGAAGGGAAGGTAGGAAATTTAATGGGACAGTAAATGAAGTCCTTACAAGTTGCAGCGCCAAGTTTGGTAGGAACATGGGGAAAGTTGGAGGCATCCAACTAGTTGTGAAACTAAACCATGATTGCATGCAAAAATTTGAAATTAGAAACTCGCCAACTTGAGTCGGCGGTGGCGTGAGGAAAAAGGAAAAAGGAATGCATTCAATGGCATTGATCTTAGCGACCAGCTCGCCTTGGAAAGAGGATAGAGGAAAAAGAAAATTTGTTTGTTATTGTGTGCAATCAGATTTTAGTTGCTCTGCATTTTGTTCTTCCATGGTTCTATCGAACCTGCTGTTATTTTTGGTTATTATCTCTGTTCTTGGAGAAGCTAGGCTATTTTTGGAGCCTGTGGAAGTTAGGGGACTGTTTGGAAAGCTTTACTGTTATCGCCGTAGAGAAGAATAGCTCCTGTGGGTGCGGTTTTCTTCGAGCCACAAGAAAAATTAACAGGCATGTTAAGCCCTTCTCCTTAAACCGCTTGCTTTTGTTTAATCATCTCAATAAAGGAACCCCGCTCTTATGATGGGGGTTTTGGTTATTTGATTTCACTGTTATGCTGAGATGATTTTGAGATTGAGTGGTTTTTTTTTGCTGTATGCGGTTTGAGCATTCTTTGCATAATGATTGAGTCGAATATACTGCCCATGCTGAGTGGATTCGTTTCGACAGTATTGGGGATTCATTCTTTATTTTATGAGTTTGTGCTTATGAATACTTTAGTTGTGCATGTAGCAATTCTGAGTTCTGCGCATCCTTGTGAAAATAAGAGGATGAGATGATTTTTTTTGTATGTCTGGTTGAACAGTCATTATATGGGTGAATACGACTTGAGTATTCTTGTGCGTTTTGAAGAAAATGAGTGTTTTTCTTACTAAAACTATTAAGGAACTAGTTTCTCTTTTGCTGTTGGAAATCTGAAGCTAATGGTAAGTGGATTTTATTGTGTATTATGGATTTGGTCTTATGTAAACAATACTGATAAGGAGATTGTTTTTCTGAATGTTGTACGTGAATGGTTTTTGTAGAACCGTGAGAATAATAGATGGAACTATTGGGTGAGTTATTTTCTTGAGAGTATACAGTGCATAGAATATAAATACTTGGAACAGTGGGCTTGTTTCATCATTTTACTCTCACTTCCTTTTTAAAATGATTAAAAAGCATCCGTGTTTGGTTGAATTCCATGAAAGACTTTGTTTAAAAGAATTAATTCTTGATTCTGGAACTGAGTATCTGGATATTTACCAGATAGATTAGAGTTCACTATTTTAGTCTTCTTTGGATTGGATGATGAATTATTTGCATAAATATGTGAATGTATACCTATACGAACTGCCCTTTAGATTTCTTGTTGTTTCATCAAGGCTGAACTGAAGTGGAATTCTTACTTTGAATGTTTGGAAAGTGATTCTTTTTTTTTATTATGAGGAAGCTCATAATTTTGTAGTTGGTTGTACATTCATGTTGTTTCAGGTCTAGCTGAAATGCTGGTTTTGATGAAATGATAGCTGATAAAACTAGATGTGCATTCTTGCTTGTCTATATCTAGACGTGAATGTATGTAGAGTGAAATGTTTAAAGGGAAATGATTGCGTTTATAGGTTCTTTTGGTACTAATTTTTATAGACCAGTTGCAATGAACTCTGGTAAACTTTTTGGAAAGGTAATAGTAGTTTTCAATTACTGAATATACTACTTTGAATGAATTATACTATTGGAGTATGTATGCTCTAAATAAGAGGTATTTGGATAGACAGTAAGAAGAGGTGATATGATCTTTCTCCCTTTTATTCGATTATTGATTTTCATTCATTTCTCTTTGGACTATTATCATTGATTGATATCACATTTGAATTAAAATTTCTAGTACATTTATGAGGAAAGAAAAGAGAGTGTGAATGGATAATTGAATTAATTATCATTTTCTCTCATACAGTTGGAAATCTATAATTGTTATGGAACGAATTTCGCATACTGCTTGGGTTAAGCATTTGTATTTAAATTGCTGTTTACTTTTCTCTTCAGCATTTGATTGTTTGAGATTAGACAAGTTGTATGAAAGGAAAGGAAAATGGTTCTGCTGGAAGTTTTATTTAAAATCTAATTGTGAATCTTCCTCTAACTAATGTAGGGGAAAGGAATTGATAGCATTATGTTAGAACAATAGTTGCATAATTGTATTTTCAGTTCTTACGGATGTTTGTAATCTGGAAATGTTTGAAGGAAATTACTTCTTGTTATAAGTATTCGGAAAGAGGACAGTAATCCTTTGACCGATTGGGATGGTAATTAGATGATTAAGTTGATATGTTGTTCATCCTTTTTGGTATTTAATTCTGGAATGATGTTCATATTAACGTTTCATAAAAGCAGGGTTCTTTTATTGAGACAGTTAATTAAAAGCACCTCATTTTAATGACAAGTGCTTAATATGCTCAGTTCAATGAACTGACCCGTGCAAGTAATTTTGTAGATGAAACTTGAGTATAAATGAAGACATGGTTGTTTTCCGATACTTCTTTGATTAACTGAAGATGGATAGTATTGATAGCTATTACTCCTCCACGAGGAAATGAGAAAGGAAGAAGTTACATTCTTCTATCTTTATGAGTTGTAATGTTGTTTGATATAAACAAAGTCCAGTCGTTTGGACTGGAAAATGTATGATTGTAAATCTGATGGATGAATACAAGTAAAAGTGTGATATTTTCAATAACTGTATCAGTTTGATATTGTTGAATAAGTTTGAGAATATAACATTATTCCTTGACTTGGAATTATTCAAATGTTAATGGATGAATTTAAAAGGAAATAACATCTATTCTTTACCTGAATGTAACTTTTACGTTGAAATGTGCAATTAGTTCATACTTGGGTTAAGATGAATTTTGAATTGACATTAAAAAGATTTAGATAAACACGAAATCCTAATTAGAAGGTATTCGGGATTAGTTTGAAAACTAAGGGATATCAAATAACTTAGAGGTAGCCAAACCTTGTATTCGGACTCCGTTAATAGCCTCGAATGTTTAAATTCAAAAAATAAAGATATGGGAAATCATATCTATTGATTAACAGACCTTAACTAAGTAAGGTTAAGAAGGATAAATGAATAAATTCATTTAGAATTAGACCTCATTTAAATGACGTCTAATAAGATGGAATTCTAAATTTGTTTTCAGTTGTGGAAAACTTGGTTAAGTTTAATAGGTTAAACTTATTAAGTTTATCGATAATGGACTGATTAGTCCAAAGATTAAGAAAGGAACCAAGAAGTGAATATGCAACCCTTCGGTATGAAGGAGGAGATGCGTATTAAGCTAGAAGACGGATTAAGTCTCTCTTAGCTACATACAACTGTAACAAGAACAAGGATAAAGGATCAGCATGGCTGCTGAAAGTTGATCTTAAATACTAAGATTATAACCAAATCACAATTGAGCTGGATGTGTACCCTCGATGAGAGGATTCCGTAGGACATTGACATACGCCAGCTACAATATAGTGTCTTCATGAAGGTGGGGCCTTCATGACGACACAATGTTATAGCTGACATATTACAATGCCCTCCCGAATTAAATCATCAAGTTTACATAAGTTGGATACTAAGTTCTTAGATGGGGATAGGAATGTGATCACGCATACGAAGTGACTCCGGAGGACTAAAGGTAACTAGACACACGGATTCATCTAGGGATGACATCGTATGTCTGCGTATCTTTAGTTACCATGAGTAACTTCCTATGCTCGTTCATATTGCTAATTGGGGTTAGAGCTTGACCTTAAACGGAAGGACTAGAAGAGACCAGGAAAGACCATTCTAGATAATAGATGAAGTGAGGTGAAGGACATATTCCAATGATGTGTACCACATCCAGGAATATGATCATGCAAAGCATGTGAAAATCTTTGGCCAAAGTATCGCAAGTGTTGGTTGCGTTGTCCTAATCACCTAGTTTAAGATGCAGGATGTCAGATGAATATCAGTAACAGATATTCAGATAGGCTTCTTAAATGGATCACTTCGATAACCGGAAACGGTAAAAGAACCCTGTATATTCATTATACTATGCATGAATTAACATGAAGGATTGGTAAGTCGCCAAGTCATGAAATGAGAGATCATGAAACTCCGAGCCATAAAGTGGGAGGTCGGTAGTTCTTCGAGTCATTTACAACAGCATATGGTATCTGTTATATGATTGAATGGCACTGAATGTGTGTTCCATATTGCAAATATGTGAACAGAGAACATTAGTTTTAAAAGGAAATTGTGTGATCCAAACTGCATTAATTGGACAGAGAACAATTATTAAAACTTGAACGTGTGTTTGAATTATATAATTCATAACAGGGAACGTTGTATAAAAAAAAATTCCCTTGTTCTAGTATCTTAAAATGGGGATGTTACATCTTGGTATCAGAGCTGAAGGTTACAGCTCTTGGACCTAATGAGTCCACAATTTAATAAGGTTTACATTTTCTTATTGAACAAAAAATGGTCAGAACAAGAAGAAATGCTGCGAACAACCCGTTACCGGGTGGAGAAGCAGCTACTGCTCAAAAGCTGGATGAAATCCTTGCTGCCCTACTAGACACGAGAGATCGTTTGACTGTTTTGGAACAACAGTCAATGGGCAATGAAGAGGAGGAAGAAGAAGCTGATATAAATGATCAACCACCTCCTGTGGACAACACCCATGGAGGGAATCCGGGTGTTGATAATAGTAATGTGAATGCTCCTAATCATCCTGGAACTAAAAGGGAAAGATTAGTAGCTGAACTTACAAATGACATAAAGAGAATAAGTCCTCCAAAGTTTGATGGAACAACCCTTGGGGATGGAGCTGAGAACGGCTCAGTGAAATGGAGAAGTACTTTGCAATAAGAAACTTCTCCGAGGAGACCAAAGCGATATGGGGAGCATATCAGCTTTCTCATGAAGCATCATCATGGTGGGACAACCGTAAGGTTGAGTTGAATATTTTCGAATCAGACATAACTTGGGATCAATTTAAGGGTTACTTTAGGCAATGGTGGCTACCTCAACTCTATTTTGATAGGAAAATGACTGAATTTCAGAACTGGTCGCAAGGAAGGCTGACGGTGACAGAATACTGGGAAGGGTTTACTAAACTCCTTAAGTATGTGCCGCAGTACCAAGCTGACGAGAAGTTCAGAATACAAAAGTTCATAATGGGACTAAATCCCATCATTGGTGGCAAAGTGGATGTCCACGGTCCAACCACCATGGAAGGAGTTGTCGAAAAGGCAATAAGACAGGAACAGAAATTGAGAGCAATTTTTGCTCATAGGGAAGAGATAAGGAAGAAGATTCCCAATTCTTCTTCATCTCTCGCACCCAAAAGGGGGCCTTGGAAAAGGTTTGGTGTGTGAAAAAAAAAAAATTTGTAGATAACAACAAGAAATCTGTAATGAACAAACCTGTAAATAGTGTGCAGAACAGCTTCACAAAAGTTAGTGGCAATGGACAAAAGTCCTATGGGAGCCAGAATGATAACTTCAAAGCTGGTAACAAATTTGAGCCTAGGAAAGGGCCAGTTGGAGGATGCTTCAACTGTGGAAAGGACCATTATGTGAGTCACTATCCTCTGAAAAAGGATGATCGCGATCAACAACATAGGATACACATGCTGCGGTGGCTAACAGACAAGCTGAAAAGTAAGTTACGCCTATAGAAGTTCCAGGTAAGTTATTCGGTACACCTGTAGTCATAATTTTTGATACTGGAGCCACTGAATGCTTTATTTCTACTAAACTTGCAATGAAATTAAAAAGAAAGGCTGAACGAATGGATAAGACATGGACAGTGCATTATGGGAATAATGTTGTCCATACAGTCGAAATGTGCCTTTTTGGGGCAATTCTTGACTTGCCCAGTTTCTCCACCGAAGTTGACCTGTATGTCACTCCTTTAGGATCATATGATATCATTATTGGAGTTAACTGGTTGCAGAACATAAGGCAAAGGTCGACTGTTATGAAAAACAAATTTGTTGTTTTGATGACCTGCAGAAAGCAACAGTCATTCAAGGTGTAAAGCGTGAAGTTGCAGTTAGAAACTAACAGCTATGCAACTAAAAAGGGCTAAAAATAGAGGTTGCACCTTGTATGCAGTAAAAATGATAGAAAATGCTGAGGATAATGATTTCATGGAAAGATATCCATTATTAAGGGATTTCAGTGATGTATTTCCGGAGGAATTACCAGGTCTTCCACCCAAACGAGAGTTTGACTTTGCAATAGAAATCAAGCCAGGAACTGAACCCATATCTAAGGCACCTTATAGAATGACCACCCTCGAGTTGGTAGAGTTAAAGGCTCAATTACAGGAACTTTTGACTAAGGGGCTGATAAGACCAAGCGTCTCACCATGGGGAGCGCCGGTAATTTTTGTAAAGAAAAAGGATGGCACATTGAGACTGTGCATTGATTATAGAATGTTGAACAAGGCAACTATTAAGAATCGATACCCACTTCCTAGGATTGATGATCTGTTCGACCAGATGCGTGGAGCATCAGTCTATTCAAAAATAGATCTTCGATCTGGGTATCATCAGCTGAGAATAAAGGAAGAAGATATTCATAAAACAACTTTTAGAACAAGGTACGGGCATTATGAATTCACGGTGTTACCTTTTGGGTTGACAAATGCACCTACCGCCTTCATGAATCTGATGAACAATATTTTTCAAGAATACCTAGACAAGTTTGTGCTTGTATTCTTAGATGACATTCTTATATACTCTAAAAATGTCGAAGAGCACCAAGAACATTTAAGGGTAGTGCTGGAAGTTTTAAGAAAGAGGAAGTTGTATGGTAAACTGTCTAAATGTTCCTTTTATGATGCAGAGGTGCATTATTTGGGACACGTTATAAGAAAGAACAAAATAGCTGTAGACCCTTCAAATATTGCAGCTATAATTGAGTGGCCTGCGCCTAAGAATGTGCATGAAGTAAGAAGCTTCATGGGCTTGGCGAGGATATTATAGAAAGTTTGTTAAGGATTGTTCTAAAATTGCTGCCCCAATCACTTCACCGTAAAAGAAGGATAAGAAATTTGCGGGTGACAAATGTGAATCTGCCTTTAAAAATTTAAAGGAACAGTTAACTACAGCACCTATTTTAACTGTACCAGATCCAAATGGAAATTTTATGGTTGTAACGGATGCATCGGGAGAAGGCCTTGGAGGTATTCTGTTACAGAATGACCATGTTATAGCTTATGAAAGCAGAAAGCTTAAGTTACATGAACAAAATTATGCTCCACACGACCTAGAGCTCGCTGCCATTGTACATGCACTTCAAATGTGGAGGCATTACCTTTTAGGCAAACCTTTTGAGTTAAAAACTGACCATCTGGGGTTGAAGTATATTTTTACTCAGCCAAATTTGAATGCAAGACAGCGAAGATGGTTAGAATTTCTGTCTCAGTATGATTTTGATATAAGCTACATCAAAGGAAAGGAAAATAGAGTGGTAGATGCTCTGAGTCGAAGGAAGCACATCTCTGCTCTTATAACGTTAAGAACTCAGTTTAAGGATGAGGTGAAAGATGCCTTGGAATCAGATCCTTATTTCCAGCAAGTTAAAACAGCACTTGCTGCAGATCCAAAGGATGTGAGGTATAAAGGATTTCGCTTTGATAGCGAAGGAATTTTGAGGTTCAAAAACAGGGTCTATATACCCTTGGCAAATGATTTAAGAAGGAAATTGTTAACTGAATTCCATAATTCACCTTTTTCTGGACATCCTGGCATTACGAAAATGCTTGCTGATCTTAAGAAGCAATACTTCTGGAAGGGAATGAAAAAGGATGTGGTGGAATTTGTAACACACTGCTTGGAATGTCAGCGTGTTAAGGTGGAACATATGCATCCCGCTAGATTATTGTATCCCCACAGCGTTCCACAGTACAAATGGCAAGTGATAACGATGGATTTCGTTCAAGGATTACCTATGTCAAGGAATAAGCATGATATCATCCTGGTTGTCGTCGACAAATTAACCAAAGTGGCACACTTCATTGCTGGTAATTTGAAAGACGATGCACCAGTATTAGCAAGAAGATTTGTACATGAAATTTTAGATTGCATGGAATACCCGAATTGATCATATCGCAGAGATCCGAGGATGACATCAAGGTTTTGGCAAACGCTTAATGCAGCCTTGGGAACTAAATTAAACTTCAGCTCTGCATATCATCCGGAGACAGATGGATAGACCGAGAGAGTCAATCAAGTTTTAGAGGACATGTTAAGAATGTATTGCATGGACCAGCAGTATAAATGGGAGGAATACCTTCCACTGGTTGAATTTGCCTACAATAATGCATACCATGCCTCTTTAAAAATGGCACCCTTTGAAGCATTGTATGGAAGAAAATGCAAAACCCCTGTTAGCTGGGATAGCGTAGAGGACAGAGAGGTAATTGGGCCAGAAATCCTCAAGGAAATGGAACAACAAATCAAAATGATTCGGGAACATCTAAAGGAGGCTGCCAATAGGTAGAAGAGTTATGCAGACTTAAAGCAGTTGATAGGAATTATAAACTTGGTGAGAAGGTCTTTCTTCGGGTTAAGCCGAAAAAGAGCTCAATAACTTTTGGCAAGGCTGCCAAGTTGTCACCACGTTACGTGGGACCTTTTGAAATTGTTGAAATAATCAACCCTGTAGCTTATCGTCTAGCATTACCTCCTGCTTTATCACAAATGCATGATGTTTTTCATATTTCTTTGCTTAAGAAATATGTAACAGATTTATCACATGTGCTGAATTGGAATTCCTTGCAGGTCCAAGACCCAGGAATAATCGTGATTAAGCCCATTCGAGTGCTGGGAACTCGCCAGTTGTGCTTAAGAAATCGTGAAGTGAATCAATGTAAGGTCCAGTGGGACCAGTTTAGCGAAGAAAGTGCAACTTGGGAAAATCTCGAAGAAATGAGATCTGCTTTTCCATACTTGTTTGATCAAAATTGAAATTCAAAAAACTGATAATTCTACCAAATTTAGACAATTATTGGTCTATTTTACAGTTATCTTAAAACACTGTTTTAAAGAGTGAATCTGTTTTTGGTATGAACTTATGAATGGAAGGACAATAACTAAATTTTGTCCTAGAAACTCCTTGAATTGGTTAATTTGATCATCGGGACGATGATTCTTTAAGAAGGGAGGAATGTAATGCCTTGATTTTTGTAAGTTATCATGGTAATTACTTTTCATAATGTTGTAACTGCTGAAATGAAGATAAATATGTTAAGACACATCTTTTGATCTTAGAGGAATGTGTTGCTGATCTGGACCCTTGTTTGCTGTAACTTGATACTTGGGACAGAAGTTATTATTGCTTGTGTGATTGCTAATGAGACAACAGACTTGTCGTATGCTTGATGAACTCTATTCCCTGATTGACAGCACACCTTGAGTCAATTCCATTGATCCAAGGTATGCTGTGGCCTTCTTATGATCGCTTGTCGATTTACTTTTAAACCAGATTGAAGGTTGATATAAATGTTGCAACACCTGATTTCTGGTATGAATATCTGGTACATAGATGCCAATGAAAAAGGTTTGATTCTTGAACCACACACCGTTGTAACGCTAGACCGCTTAAGGTGATAAGGGCCTAGATGCAAGTGGCACAGGTATGTGGAACTTAGGACTAAATGTCCTGCTTAATGTTGAATATGACTGTCAGGCGGAAAGACTTGATATGGAAACTAGTTAATTAAATATTAGGGGATTAAACCCTAACCTACCCCTAAGTTTTATCTTATACCCTAACTACTATCCTATATGGATTTTAGATTTCATAAGGGAGAAAATAGATATAAATTCCATTAACCTATGAACTAGGCGAATGACCTAGATATGGACTATTAAAATCCTAAACTAATCCTAACCTAAGGAAGGGGACGCATAGACCCATGTGGATGGAAAGGATAAGAAGGGAAGGTAGGAAATTTAATGGGACAATAAATGAAGTCCTTACAGTTGCAGCGCCAAGTTTGGCGGGAACATGGGGAAAGTTGGAGGCGTCCAACTAGTTGTGAAACTAAACCATGATTGCATGCAAAAATTTGAAATTAGAAACTCGCCAACTTGAGTCGGCGGTGGCGTGAGGAAAAAGGAAAAAGGAATGCATTCAATGCATTCAATGGCATTGATCTTAGCGACCAGCTCGCCTTGGAAAGAGGATAGAGGAAAAAGGAAATTTGTTCGTTATTGTGTGCAATCGGATTTTAGTTGCTCTGCATTTTGTTCTTCCATGGTTCTGTCGAACCTGCTGTTATTTTTGGTTATTATCTCTGTTCTTGGAGAAGCTAGGCTATTTTTGGAGCCTGTGGAAGTTAGGGGACTGTTTGGAAAGCTTTACTTGTTGTCGTCGAGAGAAGAATAGCTCCTGTGGGCACGGTTTTCTTCGAGCCACAAGAAAAATTAACAGGCATGTTAAGCCCTTCTCCTTAAACCGCTTGCTTTTGTTTAATCATCTCATTAAAACAACCCTGCTCTTATGATGGGGGTTTTGGTTATTTGATTTGGCTGTTATGCTGAGATGATTTTGAGATTGAGTCGTTTTCTTTTGCTGTATGCGGTTTGAGCATTCTTTGCATAATGATTGAGTCGAATATACTGCCCATGCTGAGTGGATTCATTTCGACAGTATTGGGGATTCATTCTTTATTTTATGAGTTTGTGCTTATGAATACTTTAGTTGTGCGTGTAGCAATTCTGAGTTCTGCGCATCCTTGTGAAAATAAGAGGATGAGATGATTTTTTTGTATGTCTGGTTGAACAGTCATTATATGGGTGAATACGACTTGAGTATTCTTGTGCGTTTTGAAGAAAATGAGTGTTTTTCTTACTAAAACTATTAAGGAACTAGTTTCTCTTTTGCTGTTAGAAATCTGAAGCTAATGGTAAGTGGATTTTATTGTGTATTATGTATTTGGTCTTATGTAAACAATACTGATAAGGAGATTGTTTTTTTGAATGTTGTACGTGAATGGTTTTCGTAGAACCATGGGAATAATAGATGGAACTATTGGGTGAGTTATTTTCTTGGGAGTATATAGCGCATAGAATATAAATAATTGGAACAGTGGGCTTGTTTCATCATTTTACTCTCACTTCCTTTTTAAAACGATTAAAAAGCATCCGTGTTTGGTTGAATTCCATGAAAGACTTTGTTTAAAAGAATTAATTCTTGATTCTGGAACTGAGTATCTGGATATTTACCAGATAGATTAGAGTTCACTATTTTAGTCTTCTTTGGATTGGATGATGAATTATTTGCATAAATATGTTAATGTATACCTATACCAACTGCCCTTTAGATTTCTTGCTATTTCATCAAGGATGAACTGAAGTGGAATTCTTACTTTGAATGTTTGGAAAGTGATTTTTTTTTTTATTATGAGGAAGCTCATAATTTTGTAGCTGGTTGTACATTCATGTTGTTCAGGTCTAGCTGAAATGCTGGTTTTGATGAAACGATAGCTGATAAAACTAGATGTGCATTCTTGCTTGTCTATATCTAGACGTGAATGTCTGTAGAGTGAAATGTTTAAAGGGAAATGATTGCATTTATAGGTTCTTTTGGTACTAATGTTTATAGACCAGTTGCAATGAACTCTGGTCAACTTTTTGGAAAGGTAATAGTAGTTTTCAATTACTGAATATACTACTCTGAATGAATTATACTATTGGAGTATGTCTGCTCTAAATAAGAGGTATTTGGATAGACAGTAAGAAGAGGTGATATGATCTTTCTCCCTTTTATTCGATTATTGATTTTCGTTCATTTCTCTTTGGACTGTTATCATTGATTGATATCACGTTTGAATTAAAATTTCTAGTACAGTTATGAGGAAAGGAAAGAGAGTGTGAATGGATAATTGAATTAATGATCATTTTCTCTCATACAGTTGGAAATCTATAATTGTTATGGAACGAATTTCGTACTGCTTGGGTTAAGCATTTGTATTTAAATTGTTGTTTACTTTTCTCTTCAGCGTTTGATTGTTTGAGATTAGACAAGTTGTATGAAAGGAAAGGAAAATGGTTATGCTGGAAGTTTTATTTAAAATCTAATTGTGAATCTTCCTCTAACTAATGTAGGGGAAAGGAATTGATAGCATTATGTTAGAACAACAGTTGCATAATTGTATTTTCAGTTCTTACAGATGTTTGTAATCTAGAAATGTTTGAAGGAAATTACTTCTTGTTATAAGTATTCGGAAAGAGGACAGTAATCCTTTGACCGATTGGGATGGTAATTAGATGATTAAGTTGATATGTTGTTCATCCTTTTTGGTATTTAATTCTGGAATGATGTTCATATTAACGTTTCATAAAAGCAGGGTTATTTTATTGAGACAGTTAATTAAAAGCACCTCATTTTAATGACAAGTGCTTAATATGCTCACCAACCGATTGTCTGCAATTAATTTTGCAGATGAAACTTGAGTATAAATGAAGACATGGTTGTTTTCTGATACTTCTTTGATTAACTGAAGATGGATAGTATTGATAGCTATTACTCCTCCACAAGGAAATGAGAAAGGAAGAAGTTACATTCTTCTATCTTTATGAGTTGTAATGTTGTTTGATATAAACAAAGTCCAGTCGTTTGGACTGGAAAATGTATAGATTGTAAATCTGATGGATGAATACAAGTAAAAGTGTGATATTTTCAATAACTGTATCAGTTTGATATTGTTGAATAAGTTTGAGAATATAACATTATTCCTTGACTTGGAATTATTCAAATGTTAATGGATGAATTTAAAAGGAAATAACATCTATTCTTTACCTGAATGCAAATTTTACGTTGAAATGTGCAATTAGTTCATACTTGGGTTAAGATGAATTTTGAATTGACATTAAAAAGATTTAGATAAACACGAAATCCTAATTGGAAGGTATTCGGGATTAGTTTGAAAACTAAGGGATATCAAATAACTTAGAGGCAACCGAACCTTGTATTCAGACTCCGTTAATAGCCTCGAATGTTTAAATTCAGAAAATAAAGATATGGGAAATCATATCTATTGATTAACAGACCTTAACTAAGTAAGGTTAAGAAGGATAAATGAATAAATTCATTTAGAATTAGACCTCGTTTAAATGACGTCTAATAAGATGGAATTCTTAATTTCTTTTCAGTTGTGGAAAATTTGGTTAAGTTTAACAAAGTTAAACTTATTAAGTTTATCGATAATGGACTGATTAGTCTAAAGATTAAGAAAGGAACCAAGAAGTGAATATGCAACCCTTCGGTATGAAGGAGGAGATGTGTATTAAGCTAGAAGATGGATTAAGTCTCTCTTAGCTACATACAACTGTAACAAGAACAAGGATAAAGGATCAACATGGCTGCTGAAAGTTGATCTTAAATACTAAGATTATAACCAAATCACAATTGAGTTGGATGTGTACCCTCGATGAGAGGATTCCGTAGGACATTGACATACGCCAGCTACAATATAGTGTCTTCATGAAGGTGGGGCCTTCATGACGACACAATGTTATAGCTGACATATTACAATGCCCTCCCGAATTAAATCATCAAGTTTACATAAGCTGGATACTAAGTTCTTAGATGGGGATAGGAATGTGATCACACATACGAAGTGACTCCGGAGGACTAAAGGTAACTAGACACACGGAGTCATCTAGGGATGACATCGTATGTCTGTATATCTTTAGTTACCATGAGTAACTTCCTATGCTCGTTCATATTGCTAATTGGGGTTAGAGCTTGACCTTAAACGGAAGGACTAGAAGAGACCAGGAAAGACCATTCTAGATAACAGACGAAGTGAGGTGAAGGACGTATTCCAATGATGTGTACCACATCCAGGAATATGATCATGCAAAGCATGTGAAAATATTTGGCCAAAGTATCGCAAGTGCTGGTTGCGTTGTCCTAATCACCTAGTTTAAGATGTAGGATGTCAGATGAATATCAGTAACAGATATTCAGATAGGCTTCTTAAATGGATCACTTCGATAACCAGAAATGGTAAAAGAACCCTTTATATTCATTATACTATGCATGAATTAACATGAAGGATCGGTAAGTTGCCGAGTCATGAAATGAGAGATCACTAAAACTCTGAGCCATAAAGTGGGAGGTCGGTAGTTCTTCGAGTCATTTACAACAAAGATATGGTATCTCGTTATATGATTGAATGTCCTTTGAATGTGTGTTCCATATTGCAAATATGTGAACAGAGAACATTAGTTTTAAAAGGAAATTGTGTGATCCAAACTGCATTAATTAGACAAAGAACAATTATTAAAACTTGAACGTGTGTTTGAATTATATAATTCATAATAGGGAACGTTGTATAAAAAAAAAAAAAAAATTCCCTTGTTCTAGTATCTTAAAATGGGGATGTTACATTTTTATTGATCCAACACCTCATTAATGACAAAGTGGATGATTAATTAGGGCCAAATCATGTTGAGAATGATGATGAAATGATGTTTCATATGTGTTCATGATGATATCAGGTTCTTCAGTGAGGATTGCTTGTTCTTGCAAGCCTATTTAGGTGACCTAGCGAACCTAGGTGAAAATTCATAGAGGTTATAGGTTCTTTATAGATTAAGAAGAATGTTGGAATGATGGATAAAATGATTCAAGAGTGCTTGGGAACTCACATGAGCTTTAGGGTGCAAATACAAGGTTAGTGACTATGTTATAGGTGCTCATTTGGGAGTGTATGGATGATACGAAGTATTATGATGCGATATGGATATATATGAGCTCATGGATTCATGAAATTTTTTTATCATGATGTATAATATATGTTAAGACCATTTGGATTGCTTTAATGATGTTTTACGAATTTTTTTAAGTTGACCCTAGACTTACAAGTGTAAAAACCTAAGGGTTAGCAATGTAAATGAGATGGGCTAGAGAGATGGAGAAAATTTGAGATAATATTATTATTGGATAGGATTTATAGGGGTTTCCTTAAAGTTTTAGAAACATCTAGATTCATTCTATAATGATACTTTCAAGTTATAATTTTTTTGGTGAAACAAGGTCAAGAAGAAGGGCATTTCCAACTCGAATTACACCTTTTGATTCTCACCCTAAATTATATGATTTGCATGGGACCTTGTGTCTTTCAGGATGTTTCTAAATTTATTCTAGAATTTTTCAAAAAAATAATCAGGCCATTTCATCATTAGGTTTTTATGAACCAATGTTAAGAAGGTAAACAACTCATGTGTTTAAAACCCTAACTTGAAAGCAATTTGGGATATTTTCTTCTAAGTGGCCAATTTTTCTTGATAGTACTTTGATGATGATTTTAACATGTAGAGTAGTCCTTCATGTTTCTAGAAAGGTATGGTAGTGTTCATGGTGATGGGTGGACCCTGACTCAAACATGTCAGTGTTTAAATACATTTAGTTTGGGAAAAGGTTGTCCAAAGGAGTTGCAAACTAAATGAACATTGTGTAATTTATGTGAGTTTTTCTTTTAATTTATAAATAGGTTTCAGTTCATGGTGATGCTGATAAATGGTCAAGTATGCTTCATTCGTGTTGACTAGTCAAAGGGCAGTTTTGGGGTAGTTAGAAACAATCTTCAGTAAAGTTGACATTATAAGAGCTACAGGAGGAGCTAGGAGATGATTAAATTTGTAATGGAAAGATAATTCAGAGATAGTTCCATTAATATAAATTTTTTTCTCATGAGGATGATTTTTGTTATTTTTTCTAGGATAGTCTATGCACAAGAATATTTTTTCTTTTCGTGACGTAATTGCTTTTGTTGAAAGATTGAGTTCGTTAGTGCATGAAATAGATTGGGTGATTATTTATATCACCTAGAATGTAAAGATTGATTTATTTGGCATCAATCTAATCCATTTTGAGGTATTTTAAATATCAAGAAGGATGTTAACAAGTTGCATTTGTAATATTCTTTTTAGGAATCTTTTTAGTGAGGGAAAAAGTTGATGCGGTTTGAACCAATAATTTTTAATGAGATATAACTTGTTTAGAAGTGTTATGAAGGTTATGTAATTTCCATTAAGTGGTCACATGCCATATTTTATGTGTTCTTGGGTGATCTTGAATCCAAAAGGTGAAGACATTGTGTTGGAAATAAGTGTTTTGTGATGGCAATAAGCCACTCAACCCATTAAATGAAATAATTTGATTGGTCCATGAAAATTATGACCATGGATGATTTTTAATTTTTATTTTAAATATGTGTGGATATTTTTAGAACTTGAGTAAAAGTAGTTTTGGTATTAGTTTATTTTTTTCATTCCAATGATGAAATTTTAAGGATTGTTAGTACATGGATGAAGGGTTTTTGATAGACCGACCTATATGGATAAATTGTGAATGTTCTAGTGATTCTTATGGGATGTTTTTAGGCTAGTGTGGTTGAGATAAATGAGGGAATCTTACCTCTTTCGAATTTTAATCAAGGAGAGGCTATTAAATTGTTCTGTGTATATTTTTCAAAATCTTTTTGGAACCCATTTTATCTTTTTTGAAGAAAACCTTGATGAAAAGAAAACCCCAATGTTCCTATCCCAAAACTCCTAGAATAACATTCTATGTTTTTGGATTATAGTCTTTCATGAGGAGGATTTGAGTGAAGGAAATATGGTTAAATTTCTTTGATGATGAGTTGGTGAAGGAGGGAAGATTTGGTGTTATGTGTTTGAATGCTAATTTCATAGCATGTTGATGTCATTATAGGTTTCTGAAGTATTTTCAAGTATGATATTTAGTTGAAGTCATTTACAAAGAAGTATATCTTTGTATGTATTTATGAGACAAGTTTGATTCTCTTGGTATCTCTTGATTGTATCTTGTTCACTATTATTGAAGACATCAATACATTGTGATTTTATTTTAATATCAATAAAGAGTGGTAATATGATTTTAATCTAAATAAAGATTTGTTTTGTGTATATCTTATGATCTTTGCTTTGAGTATGTTTCATGGTGAAGTATATTTGTTTGTGATCATACATTGATATATGTGTTTCATGAGGATGTGTGTTTGTTATTTTGAAGTATAGAGTGAAAGGTTTTATTGGGGACTGATTCACCCCCCCTCTTAATCCTTGTCACTTCCAAAAATTGGTAACAAAGCAGGCCCATGGAATAAGCCTAAAAAGCTAAAGGGAGATCTTTAGTGACAAGATGGGTGATTTGTACTGCATAAGGCATACTATTGATTATTGTGAAGAGAAGTTAGATAATTTGATTTCATCTCATGAGGAAATAATCAAGGTTTTTAAGACTCAACTTGAGGAGGCTCTAGATGAGTTGAAAATCAAGAGAGAAGAGTAACTCAAATACGAGGATGAGAAAGAGGATCTAAAGAAAGAGTTATCTACCATTACAAGAAAGGTATCATCTTTTCATGAAAGTTTAGATAGTTTGTATAAGATGTTAAGAAAAAAAGGTAGGTGGTGATATAACATGTCCAAGATTCAAGGAGGATTCATTCAAATCAAATAAGAATGAAGAAAAAATCAAGTCAAGGATCTAATGAAAGAAGGAAACTGAGCATGGGAGATAATTTAAAGCTTCCATCTCATGGAAGATCATCTATCAGATAGCCAAATGCATATGGGTATGGTGTTTTTATGGTAATTGTTATAAGTGTGGTTTTTATGGACATAGAGCTAGCATGTGCAGTCATAAGGTTGAGAACAAGGATGATTGCAAAATAAAATTTTAGGAGCATCATTATGAAGGATAAAGTAAAGAAGAATATCAAGGAATGAAGGAGAAAAAGGTAGGTCAAAGATATAGTGCAGAATGTTATACTTGTCATGAAAATTGACAACTTGCAAAGAATTGCAAGAATGTACAATCAAGCAATAAAGGTATGTAAGAAAATTCAATGGATATTTATTTACTTGCAATAATTTTGGGAATAAGGAAATTGAGTGCAAGAAAAGAAAAATGGAATTTTTAGGTGCCATAAGGTAGGGAACATTGCAAGGTTTTATGATGTAGGATAGTTGAAGAAAGTGACTCAAGGATCCAAACCACAAGTCAAGGAGTATAAGAAGAAGGAAGAGGATGGCCAAAGTTTTCAAGAGGATCCCAATAGTGTGATTGATTAAAAGGAGGAATCTTTTATGTTAAATGAATAATAAAAAATAATGAATGAGTTAAGGAGCCAAAGAAGGCTTGAGACCTTCTTAGGTCTCTCATATAGCCCCTCCATGATTTCATATGCCTCTCTAGGATTATTAGATGCATATTTGTGAAAATGAAGAATTGGAGTGAGGAGGAGTTGTCTTGGTTAGTGATTTTTTTCTCCATGGTGTTAAGGTATGTTATTTCAAGTCCTTAAGTAAGTTCTTATGATTCAAAATGATTGGTCATGTTGAGTTTATGTCCATGTCTCGAGATTACTTATTCATAGTGTACTGTCAATTTGAGATGTGTTAGTGAGTGTATGAGTCATGATGGATTCATATGAGAGGATGTTGTGTCTTGTGAATCATGAAAAGGACTTTCTTTGGTCTAAGTCAATTATTAGTAATCTTGATGAATTCTTCTATGGTCTAGGTTATCTCATGTTGTTTGGTCCGAGACAAAAGATGGGTATATTGATTTTTTTCATGAGATAAAAGTGTATAAATTAAGTGTGTATAGGTGTCTATGATGAGTGTAAAAGAATGAGAGGTATCAAAAGTCAAGTCATTATGTGAATAGTCTTTAAAAGTCTCTTGGTTGTTCTTTGGTGTATCAAAGTTATTTAGAAAGTGTCAATTCCAAATGTTCTTGGGATAGGATTATCATTATGACACTTGTGTTATATTTATTTGAATAAGATGGGTTGTAAATGGAGTGTGTCATCAAGATGATGAATTGATTAGTATTTCACTCCAAATGTGGTCGAGTAGTAGCTAAGGACCGACCAGTGTGAACTCAAGAGCAAAATTAAGTGGATCTAGGTATGAAAATGATGTTCAAGTTTCCAAATCATATCAAAAGGTGATTAGGAGGTTAAGAGATGTTAATTCAATGTCGATGATCAATATTGAGTTCTTAAAGTCAATATGTATGTATTTTTGAGGTGCCACTATCATAACTAGTTCTGAGTGTGCATATTGAGCAATATAGAGAAGAGTTTGTTATTAAAGGAGTATATGATGGTTTCCAAAGCCCAAATTTTTTACAAATTATCTAGACAAGGTTTACTTCATGATTTAAAAGGTTTCAGACTTTAACACTACCTCAATTTCCTAGAATTCATGACAGTACATTGAATTTTTAGTGGTAATGGAAAAGACCTAATTGTCAAAGGTACAAAATGCATTCTGGGTATGTTTCCTTTTGTGTGAGTTTTCAAGGTTCTTGAAGGAAATATTATGGCCAAATGGGTGTCTTCAATAGGTGATATTTCATCACGAGTTCTTGTACATTAAATGTTGTGATAAATTCTTCATTAGTCTAGGGCTAGTAATCATGCACTCGAGTGGTAGAGAGGAAATGACATAATGATATTTTTGATAATTTTGCAAGAGATTCAATGCATAATCAATGTCGTGAAAGGGTATAAGGATGTACACACCATCATGACATGAATGTTAAGTTGCAGTGATGTATTCTCTGGTATTAGGCTAAAGGTGAGTCTTTTCTTCAGTTCTTCTAGTTCCAAATGACATAACAAAGGTATGAAAAAGTGTACGATGTTTACATTATGTCTTGTATATGTGTGTAATAAGTGCTAAACAAGTATATGAGTGATATTAGTCTAGTTGAAGTATCATCAAAGTTTTTTTAATGCTATTGAATGTTGAAATCAGTGTATTCAATGCATTACTACGTGATAAACATGATTCTTTGCATATTATAAGGTTTGTGTTTGGGATTAAAGATTAGTGATAGTCTATAACCAATATAAAAGCTCTAATGTAACCAGTAAAGATTAGAGATGAGTATATTCCATGAGGAGTTTTGGTATGCTATGTCAAATAATGAATGGTACTTTAGAGAATTTCAAAGTTGGCTTCAAGAACATTAAAGAGTTTATCCATGGATCTCAGCCCTTGAGAAGCCCCGAAACCAAAATTTAAGACGAAGAAGCATAGTTTGAGCTTTAGGAAGAAAAGAAAAGTCAGGAAATGTGGTAAGTTGATGTTGTTGTTCACTTTTAGCCTGGATTAATGGTGTATACACATTTTATAGGGCCCGCTACAAAGTGCCTTTATGAGTTGAAGATGGTCAAAATAGGGTATGAGAAGAAGAAGAGAAAGTTCTTGTGTCAAAATTAAGACCTTGTGTGATGAAATAACTAAAGAAAAAGGTAAGGAAGATGTTTTAGTACTTTATCATAATTGTTGGCACAATTCAATTGCCACATGCTTCGGGCATTGTATTTCTACAGTAGTCTCTTAGTGAAAATGGAGGCAACATCAGAGTTTTAGGTGCAATGACAAGTTTTTGCATGATTTAAAGCTTGATGATGGTCTATTAGCCTAAATTAGAGGCATGATGATGTTTTATTCATATTTTTTTGTATGATTAAGGAGTGTATATGTTATTCTCGGGGAGACATGGTATTTTTATCCTTGAAAAGAGGCTAAAAATCAGGTTTTGAAAGAAATTTCCAAGTTTTTGGCTAGAATGAAACCTTTGGTTGATGTTTCTAACCAAAAGGTGATCCTATGAAGCTGAGAAAGGTGAATATCATGCAGGTACAAGTATCATTTTTCATTAATGTAAAAAAGGGGAGAAGTTTAGGTGGTTTTCCATCAATGAAAAAGGGGGAGATTGTTGGCATGTTGTTGCATAGGTGTTGTCATTGATGAAAAACCTCATTAATGACAAAGTGGATGATGAAGTAGGGTTAGATAATTCTGAGGATGATGATGACATGATGTTTCAGATGTGTTCATCATGATATCAAGTGCTTAAATGATGATTTCTTGTTTTTACAAGCCTATTTAGGTGACCTAGCCAACCTAGGTGACAACACATAAAGGTTGGATCTTCTTGAAATCTTGAGAAACATGTTGGCATGATAGATAACAGGATCGGTGAGTGTTTAGGCACTCACATGAACTTCATGATGCAAATACATGTTGGTGACCATGTTGCAAATGAGTAAGTATGGATGCTAGGAGGTATGAGGATGGTATATGGAGCTATATGAGGTCATGGATACATGAAATAAGTTATATCATGATGTATCAGGTATTTTAGGACCATTTGGAGTGCTTTCATGATGTGTTATGAGGTTGTTTTAGTTGACCCTAGCCTTTATAGTGTAAAACCCAAAGGATTAACAATGAAAATGAGATGATATGGAGATATGGAGAAATTTTTGAGATAAGATGATGATTGGAGATGATGCACAGGGGTGTCCTTGATGTGTGAGAAAATTTGGAGTCATTATGTAATGATAATTTCAAGTTATGATGTTTTTGGTGAAACATGGTCAAGAAGAAGGGCATTTCCATCTTGAATTGCACCTTCTGATGCTCACCCTAAATTGTGTGATTTTAATGGGACCTTGTGGATTTTAGGGATGTTTATAAATTTATTTTATAATTTTTCACAAAAATAATGAGTTCATTTCATCATCAAGTTTTTATGAACGAATGTTAAGAAGGTAAATAACTCATTATGTGTTTGAAACCCTAACTTGAAAGTGGTTTGAGAGATTTGATTCCTAAGTGGACAATTTTTCTTGATAGTGATTTTATGATTATTGGAAAATGTACATTAATAATTCAAGTTTCCAGAAAGGTATGGTAGTACTCATGGTGATGAGTGGACCCCACTCAAATAGGCCAGGTTTTAAAGAAGTTTAGTTTAGGACAAGGTTTTCTAAAGGAGTTGCAAACTAAATGGCCATTTTGTGATGTATGTGAGTTTTTATTTATGTAAAAAGATGTTTAAGGTCATGGTGATGCTGATAAATGTTCAAGTATGCTTCATTATTGTTAACTGGTCAAAGGGAAGTTTTTGGGCAATTAGAAGCAATCTTCAATAAAATTGAAATTACAAGAGTTACAGAAGGAGTTAGGAGGAGATTCAAGTTGTGTTGGAAATATAATTAAAATATATTTCTAGTGATATAAGTTTTTTTCTCATGATGATTTTTGATATGTTTTCTAGTTCATTTTGTGGACAATATGATTTTTGGCTTTTGGGACAGAACTACTTTTGCTGAAATATTGAGTTGGTTAGTGCATGAAATGGATTGGGTGATACTTGCTATCACCTAGAATGTGAAGCGAGATGAATTTGGAATACATTGAATCCATTGAATCCATTTGGATTTATTTAAACTATTAGGATGGGTGTTAACCAATTGTATTTGTAAACCCGCTTTTTATGAAGCTTGTTTTATTGAGGGAAAACGTTGATGTGGTTTGAACCAATGATTGTTTCATGAGCTATAACTTGTTTAGAATTGTTATACTCATTTTGAAATTTCCATTAATTGGAAACATGCTCTATTTGAGGTTTTTTTGTGATCTTGAAGAAAAAAAGGTGAAGATTGGGTGTTGGAAACATGTGTTTTGTGAAGGCAATGAGCCATTGGGCCCATTAAACAAAAAAATTGATTGGTTCATGAAAATTACGACCATGGATGATGTTTAAATGTAATTTTAAACATGTGTGGTGATTTTTAGAGCTTTAATAAAAATATTTTTGGTGTTAGGGGATTTTTCTCATTCCAATGATGGGATTTTGAGGATTGTTGGTGCATGGATGAAGGGTTTTTGCTAGGACAACCTATATGGATCTATTTTGAATGTTCTAGTGATTCTTATGGTATTTTTTTAGGCTGGTGTGGTTGAGTTAAAGGAGGGAAACCGAAATCTTTGAATTGTATTCAAGGAGAGGCTATAAAACTGATGTTTTGGGTACATTGTTGAAAATATTTTTGGAACCCCTTTTATCTTCTTTTGAAGAAACTCTTACTGCAAATAAATCACCTTTAGGCCTAGCCCAAAACCCCTAGAATCTCATTATATGTTTGTTGATGATAGTCTTTTCATGAGGAGGATTTGAGAAAGTAAAGATGGTGAAGTTTCTTTTGTGGTGAGTTGGTGAAGGAGGATAGATTTGGTGTTATGTGTTTGAATGCTATATTCATAGCATGTTGATGTCATTATAGGTTTATGAAGTATTTTCAGGTCTGATATTGAGTTGAAGTCATTTTCAAAGAAGTATATCTTCTTATGTATTCATGAGACAAGGTTGATTGTCTTGGTATCTCTTGATTGTATCTTGTTGAGTATTTTTGAAGACATCAATTCATTGTGATCTGATTTGAATATCAATAAAGAGTGGTGATCTTATTTGTGGTTTTGTGTATATCTTATTATCTTGGATTTGACTATGTTTTCATGGTGAAGTATATTTTTTTGTGATCATTCATTGATATATGTGTTTTTCATGAGGATGTGTGTTTGTTGATTTGAACTATAGAGAGAAAGGTTTTATTGGGGATCGATTCACCGCCCCTCTCATTCATTGTCGGGTTCTAACAAGTTTTAGTGATTTATTTCATAAATTAAAATTGAATCCTAAAATCTACTAAAACATTTGACATGTATGGTGGGCCCAGATTTTCCTTTTTTATTAAATTCTACATTTCCATATTAGAATTCATTTTTGTTTAGTTCTAACAAGTTGACTAGATTTTTCGAGATCAAGTTTTCTTGTGAATTTCTGGAAAGGGTAAAAAAGGAAATATCCGAAGAATAAAGGTATTTCTCTTTTTATTGTTCCCACTCTCCTTTCAATCTTACTTAAGCTTACATTTTGTGTGTTGTCCTCATCGAAAGAAAACATTTCTTTTGGAACTCAAAATGAACTTGCAATTTCATATTTGCTTTTTCATCTAGCTTAAGTAGTGTTTAAAGTATACGTTCACCATTTTCCTCCACACACTACAAAACCACTTATAATCAAACTTGCATTCTAAAAATCCTCTCCCAAGTCTACCTACTTGGATTTCATCGCCAAGGTGGATGTTAAATCGGTGTTTTGACCGAGTATAAATAATTGGTGGGTGGCATATTGGCTAAAACACACGACACGCTTATTATCGCGAGACCATGAAATGAGGGGTTAGACCCAAATATCATGCCTCATACCAACACTAACACATATTTGGGCCTCATATACATTCGGGTATTTCAATGGGTCTCTCCTAAACATACCTAACACCATACTTAGTACACCCCACTTCTAGTACCTTCTATAAACCAATTTTTCTTTTCACATAGTTCTAAAGATAATGTAGATAATTAAAAATTTCTCGTTGATTATGTGATTTGAATTAAATAATTATATTTTTCTCATTTTTTGTTTTCTATCTCATGATTCTAACTCGGTAATAATATTAATCCCATAACATCATAGATATGTCAAACCCACAACAATCCATAGATACAATCCAAAATTTTCCATGCTTTCCCAATGTTAGATTAGGCATGTCCGAAATTCTCGATCCACCCCTCCCACATTTCTAGTGGAGGTCCTACCTTTGAAGAACTTCTAAACACAAATCCTGTCACCCTTAGTACTTACCTCATCTCATGATTTGTTTTTATTCCCCATCTCAACCCCGAACCTTGTCCAAATATCGGTTTCATTACTTATAACTCCACTTGGCATGTTCACCCCACCTACTTGTTGGTCATCCAACAAGTCTCTTTGTACCCTACCCCTAGTCACATAGAAACATCCAAACCTATCTTATCAACTCCTTTATTTAGCTTGACATTAATACCATATCATCACAAAACACGATTAGCTAATCAAGACCCCTACCATCCATGTCTCTTTGTGCGCACCACACACAACTACCCCACCTCTGGTTGTTATCCATACAAATTCTAATTCTCTCCCTCCCTCAATAGGCTCCTTTGGCGTGCCTCATTCTATGAGATAATTTTTCACATCCTAGCACATAAACTCTTAGTAGTCCTCATATGTAATCCAAAACCTAATTATATCCATCCCTATGTCTTTACCATCTATCAATGTGAGTTTTATGACTAGCGTTCATCCCTTCACAAAACCATCATCTACAACTAGTGTCCCACATGATAGTTACATCCAACCTTAAAAAAATCTACAACCCTTATTTAACACTTATCCCCCAGTCTTACCAATATATCTACTCTTTATCATAATCATTAGGTTCCCAAAAACTTATAGTAGGCTAGGAAAATTTCCCCTTTTCTAAATCTCCTTTTACCATATCTACAACACCAATCAAATCCATTTATCCATAAGTAGACAAATACTTCGTAACAAATATCCAACCCCTTAGAAATATCTTGTGCAAGTATTGATGAGTATAATTTACATTCTATAAGATGCTACCATGGGACCAAAAATGTATCCTCTTACCAAAAAATTTGTAACAAACCCATTAATCTAGAAGTTCCTTTCAAACCATACCCTCAACGTGTGGAACTTATGAAATTCACCTAATTCTATAGCAAGGAAGATCTACAACAATATATTAAGGCCTTGAAAAATATTGTTTCATCATAGCTCACGATTAAGACCTTATGATATGTAAATTCCTGATGTCGTTAACGGGCACATTCTTGATTGGTATAAAAATATCCCCCAATATTCCTTGTACTCATTCACATAGTTAGCTCAACTTTTCCTAGATAAATTCTCCATCAACATTGCACGAACAATATCCATCACCAATCTATATTCTATCAAATAATTCAAAGATGAGTCTATCATAGACTTAGGCCGCTACGTGGAGAGGAATCATTCATCAATTATATTTTTCTTTGCCACATAATCAATTGATTGAGTTGTTCACTCGATCATGTGTTAAAAACATATCTTCCATTCTCCAAATCAATCCATTCCAAACATTCAATGAAGAATTTACCATGGTCTATAAATTATAACTCTGAGCCCTTGAAGATGTTAAAGTTAAACTCCAATCTAAAAATCCTAAACCTGATTCTTTTATAAATTTTTTGAACAATGAAAATTATAAAGGATCACTAATGTTGTTGTTCGAAAAATAGATCTAGGAACCATTCATACCCCAAACGATCCCAATATCCTTGACACTACACATCTTTGGGGAGTCTTATAGTTTTATCTTCAATAATATTATGGTTTGCCATATGATAAACCTTCCTCCTATCCAACCTATCGATGAATCCCAACCTAAACCATCCTAGTCTAGGGAAGAGGACTATTGTAAATACCACAAGGTTTATGGTGATGACATTGATAGGTTTTTTTCCATTAAAAATTCATCCAAACAATTATCAACCACAATGTTTCGCATCTACCCAATCCTAATACACCACATAATCAATACTTAGATGTATTAAAACAACCTTTTCTAAAAGATTTCACGACCAATAATGCATTCCATACTAATTTTTTAAGACCTCAAAATCTTTTCGCTCATGTTATTAATGCCATCAATCAACTCCCATATTCTAGAGAATATGCATTTTTATCTGAAGCACCAATTAAATAAACATACTTCTTTGATCTTCTTACGGTGATGTGGTAAATCAAACATCATACAGTCATCTACAATAACAACCATAGATATTCTTGATCTTATCTCTTTGGGTTTGCAAGAAAAAATAATCATTGTGGAAATCTTAAGCACCCATCCCAAGGATGACATCCCTCGTTCCAAATTTAAAATCTTAGTACTTGTACATAGAAATTAGTAATTTACCCACATGAGAAGTTATATCTCCCATAAATGAAACCCAAAATATGTATACCTAAGGATGCCACATCACTAACTTCAATTCTAGAACCTCATGCTTCATCAAAATTTTTAGTTAGTATTGTAGAACCATAACCTAATCTTAAGACTACACCTAAGCTTGCTACTTGAAACATACATCTTGTAACCCATACCCATAAATCATATAACACAACGGAATACATACAAACTCATCACCATGTCAAGAAACTCCATTAGGATACTATAATGCCATTCTTGAAAATTAATGCATGCGCTTGTAATATCTCTCAGTGATCCACGTTCATTATAGTTCCAACTTGGACTATATTATAAACCATAAGATGCAATACGTTCACATTTGTATTAAAATCCAAAAACATAGCATGTCAAGAGGAGTTGTCATACGCTGAACAAAGTTTAACAATGTAAAATTTAATTAAACTATCACGCACATAAGACCAAAGTGATAGTTCTTGATTTTTCATTCCAATCCAATCTTCTCACATGCACTTACACACTATAGTCCACTCCCCTTCGAACTACATGCACTGATTATGCTGATCCGAAACTTACCTCTCCCTAATTACATGTAGAATCTCCTAATAATAACTCCATTCCAACCAAAAAACATCCTAAAGCCAATTTTGGCTTAGGACTGCACGTAACAACCTCCTTGATTTATGCCATAGAGAGCTAATCTTGGAGTTACAAATAAAACAACCCCTACTAAACACACCTAGGAGTTTCAACAACTCAAACTCATTCAACAACCATCCCATTGCTCAATTTGACATATATGCCTTATTAGGCATCAAAACAACCTATTTCACCTAATTACTTACAAACACATTTACTCACATTTTCTCACTTTTTACATGCTTATTAACCTCTACTACAAATATTTAATGCATATTTGCACTTGAAAGACAAGTAAAATGGAGGGAAAAAAATGTCTTCCTATGTTTGCAAGATGCTCCTACATCGATTCCGCATGAGGGAAAATTTTGAGCTCCTGCTCAAATCTAATTCTGTATCTTTCTTTCTTCTCTTCCAATTTCTTTGTATTTATTCTTTATTGCCTTCCATAATTGATCTATTTTCCTTTGTGTTTCTCATCTCGACTCTTTCATGATTTTGCATTCCCAAATGACAATGTTCATTTTTATCTTCTTGTTCTGGATTTCTTGAAGAGCTCTTTTCTCTATGGCTTGTATCTCTTTGTCTAACAATTCTGCACATTCACTAGACAATGAAAAATTAGAAATAAAAATGTGAGGCATGATAGCCTCTTTTGTATCTTCTTTCATCTTCCTTAGCTGTTCCCACTCATTCTTCATGGTTGTATCATGGAATTTTGGTTCCAGAACATGTTATTCTTTCTCGCAACATATCAAGTTGCCGAGCACTTCAATGAGTGCTTCTTCCTTGCATTCACCCTTCATGACCCTATCCAAAAATACTATTGTTTCTTCATACAAAGCATCACTTTGAAAATTTACATCTTCATCAAATATGAAAATTTTCTCACCCATATCTATGGGTTTCATGTCCATCTCAACAACCTCTTGTAATCCATCACATGTTCCTGTATTCTTCTCACAACCATAATAAACTATATTAAACAAATCTTCTACAAATTATACCTCTTTTTGTATCTAGGATTCTGTCACTCCATCTTATTCATAAAAATATGATTAAATTCTCTTGTTTCTCCTCTTTTTTATTAATGGAAAATAGTTTTGAAGGGACTATACCCTGATATAAAAGAGGCTCAATAACAGATAAACATGATAAAGTAGAAAAATAGGATATGAATCCAGATATTACAATAAGCCAGATACAGTAGTCAAAAGAGAAACTACAAAGAAAAAGCAAGACATGGATAAAACTATAAAGAAACAACATATTATCAGCAACAAAGTAGAAACTTGATCACATCCATCCTACTCAGAAGAAGTTATTTCTTCAAATCCCTATCTATTCTTGATTTGATCATCTACAAAGAGGTAAATAGTGCTAAAGTGGTGACATGCATGGGGTCATTTACATCTAGCTATGAGATGATCTGTTTTCTTTCATTTTTTGTGCCCCAAATGTCCTCAGGGACTCCACTCAGCATAGTGATGCTTCTAACCTGTTGATCAAGAAAATCACATATAGCTTTGAAGATGGCCATATTGTGATTGTGTCTATCCTTATATTTCCCAATTCTATTATCCAGGGAATTCAATTTCTTGTAAATTTCATTTGTCTGATCTGTCCCAATACCAAAGCATCCTCATTCAATTTTCTTTTCCCCTTTTTCTTATTTAGCTGATGTAGATATTTTTGATACTTTCCACCTCATTTTCCAATATTTCCATTCTTGGAGAAGATTCTCCTTCTCTTCTTTGAGTAAAACTTTCTTTCGTGTAAGTGGGCTATTTCAATATCCTTTCTACTCCTAAGGACATGACCGAAGGAAGAGGGGGTCACTTTAGAGAATGAATGTTTTTAGTCTTGACATTTCTATGACTGGGAATGGTGGTCGGGTTAATAGTGGGAATATTGTGAATGGGAATGGGCGGGGCGACAGGGGTAGTGGGAATGGTAGGATATTTGATGAGGCAATGTCTGTGAAGGAGGAAGATAAACCCATGATGGAGGGGAATGGCCCTAGTATGATTTTGAAAGTCAAGAATGGAATGCTCCATTGAATTTAGGAGATAGTGTGGGAAGCATACGAAATATTTCTCATAAAATGATTTAGAAAAATCAAGTGTTTTTTTGGGAAAATGATGCACTGACCTTCAAGAGAAATAAATCAAACCAATATTCTGGTAATTTCATCAAATGGTTCTGGTATGGAAATTACCTTAATGTCATCTGTAACAAAGAGGAGCTCCTCCCCTATTTGAGCAAACTTCTTCACTTTAGTATTTTTGTCCACTCTTTTCCTAAAAACCTGGTTCCATCTAATGCTAGACCTGTAACCTCGAAATAAGCTCCTCATTCACCAAAATTTTTTTCCCTCCATACTTTACCTTTCACTCTTTCTAATCAGTTGCAAAATGCACCGATATGTTCGAGTTTTGGCCTTGGATTTTCTCAATAAAACTATTGACTCCTCCCATCTAAAGATAATTCCACATCTCAACGTTATCTTTCCATGCAAGATCACAGTTAGGTTCTAACTGACACGGAGCTCCCCCCATTTTCTTACCTCTGTGATTTTCTTTCTTGAAACCACCCATAAATAAGTTGTTTTTATCTTTCCTAAACCAGTTTTAACCATCCAATTGTAAGTCCGTGGAGCATGCAATTTTGATGATTATAAATATAGGTACTCCTCTCACATGTGCTAACTTTCATTTCCAATAAATCCCATGAAATCCCATTAGTGATTCTACATAAGATGTAAATGCTCATATTTATCCTTGGTAATAGAATTTTGTACTTCAATAGGGGTGTTATTCTCATTATTCCAAGTGATGAAGTTATTACTAGTACCATAATTAGCTAAGGTGTCTGCCACCCTGTTGCCCTCTCTATATGTATGGCCAATTTTAATATTATTGAAGGTATGACATATATTAATAGATTCCTGAATGAAATCCTTAATTTTCCATCTTAGAGGATGTATCTGATTAAGATGATTTATTACATTCAAGGAATATCCTTCAACAATAATGTTCTGTATGTTGCAATCTTTAGCAAGTCTTAGTCCCCATAAAGCTTATAAAGCTTTAGTATAATGATTGGTCTCGATTTCCCATTCGCCAACATAAGCAGAAATTAAATAGCCTTTTTGATCCTGAATTATTCCTCCACCAACAACTACCCCTGGGTTTCCTTAGAGGATCCATAAAAATTAATTATATACCAAGAATTAGGAGGAAGGATCCAATGTATTGAAGACATGTTAATGGTTGGAGTTCTCCTTTTCTGAACATTTTCAATGTCAATCTTCCAATTTGAAATTATAATCTCTTCATATTTAGGAAATTTCTTGTTATTGGGTAGTTTAAATCTTTCTATATTGTCTTTAACTGCATTACCAATTTTATTAAAGCTTTTCTTGCATGTCTACATGTTGTTTTTGAATATTATGTCATTTCTATCTTTCCAAATCCTCCATATAATATGGGGCATAACCAGTTTCCATAATCTCCTAACAATACAATGATTATATGGGGATCCCACTATATCCAAGTTTGAAGAAATTCCTTTGGCACTATCCAACAAACATTGAACTTTGAGAAAGCATAACTCTAGATCTTTGAAGCAAAATCACAATGTAATAGAAGATGCTTGATGTCCTCAACCTCTTTTTACATAGGCAACACATGTTTGGCATTATAAAGCCTCTCTTGATTAAGTTGTCATTTGTGAGTATTCTTCCTCTGAGAACAAGCCAAAAATAAAATTTACTTTGGGAGTTAGTTTAGGCATCCAAATCCTGCTCCATTTGAAATCACAATGAATATTTTCAAAAAAGGAATTGTATCCTAATTTGATAGTGTATTCTCCATCACATGAGTTATTCCAAACAAGCTCATCCTTGACATCAATTTGATATAGTGGGATGACATCAATTTATCCTCTTTTATGTGTGCCTTCCATAGGCTTTCTTTTTTCCTCCATGAGGTCCTCCTCATTACCTTTACTTCTTCATCCATATCAAGAAAATTATCATTACAATTATTAAAACAATATAATTTATAAAATTATTAACTTGGAAGATTTTCTTCTTTTTTCAAGGCTTCCCAATGAGCCTATTATGGATAAATCACATCACCCTCTGAATGGTACGAGTTTGAGATGGGGAATTCGGTGTGATTTAAAAACATTGAGTTATCATGAAGTGTGTGACATTGTGAATTAGATAACTCTCCGGAGAAGGCCGGTTCCTACTCCTAATGCAGAAAAACTACTTACTAATCCTAATATAATGCTTCCAAGAGGACATGGAGAAATATACATGGAATTAAAACCTACACTAAGAGTAGTGATACACCAAGAAAGGAGTGTTGATCACTTCCCCAACCTATAACAATGACGAATAAATGAATCTAGAAAGGGTGGTCTTGCACCACAAACTAGATCACTCTAGTACATCATTCTGAAATGAGCACAACATACCAAAATATGTAACAAAAAGGATATACACAACCATCTATTTGCAATGAGAGGCAAGACAAAACAGTAAAATCATGTAGAGGTTAGAACAATCAACACAGAACATAATTTTATTACTCCTTAAAATTTACAGTACATTGCATGTAGAGGAAGGCATGAAGCCATTACAGAGTTTGGAGGAAGGCCTAAAGCCCCAACATAATAGGGGTTGCATGGGAGAGAAAATGATCAACCCTTTGCACATGCAAACCCCTTACATTTTATAGAGGAAGAAAATGAGGAGAGAGAGAGGGAATAAAATCTGAAAATGTACCCCAATCTCCTACAAAATCCATCATTGTCCTTGTAGGAGTCATGGGAAATCCTGCAAATCCCATAATCCATTTTACCTTTCCTTTTTGGGAAGAAAGGAAGCCCATACCTCATCATTTTGGTAGGTGAGAAATATAGAAACATTCCTCTAAAATGGCAGATTGTACTTCCAAATTTTGAAATATTTAACTTTATTAAAATTAATAAATCCAGTCATAATTATGTAGAGGACACTGAGATCTTTCCAAAAATTCTGATTTTGTGCAAATCTGAGCTCTTAGTCAAAAGTTATGGCCATCTGAAGATGAGGGTGCCATACCACAATAAATGTGAGTGGTTGATATACTCTTTTGGACTCCAACCCTACATCGCATCCTTTGAAATCCAAAATTTTAGACTTCGAGGTTCGAGGCTTCTAGTATTTCCACTTTGGAGATTGTTGTCACTTTTCATCTAGCAATTTGGCTCGAGAGTTCCAAAATTTTGAACCTCTCGAAGTCCGAATTGTGTAACACTATTCACTTGACTAAGAGCCAAAAGGTCCCGAAATGTCAAAACCCCAAAGTCCAAAATTTGGACTTTGGGTTTCAAACCTTTATTCTCCCCCTTTTCTTGGATTTCCTTCCACCGAGTCCCTAAAGTTCCCTGCATCCTTAAGCTCGAACTCGAAGTTGACCCCAAAAACCCCCCGAGCCCTTTCAGATTTTGCATCTTTAGGGTTTGGGTTTCACTCATTTTTGCATTTTGTGTGTAGCAAGAAATCTGAATCGCTCAATCCCCAAAGTTTGAAAATTTCAGACTTCGGGCCTTTTTGTTTTTAAAATTTCTTTCTCAACTCAAGCCTAAGCCTTCGTTCCTTCCTTGTTTGGCTGACATGGCCCCCCAACTTCGGTGAGTCCCTTTCAAGCTCTCCTCCATAGCTCGACCATTCTACACTACCAAATCCTTATGCCTTTGGCTCAATGAGTCATTACTAACCTAAGCTCGACCCCTCATGATCATTTCATGTCATTCTTCCGCTAATATGAGCCTCAACTTTCCAAAGTGTAAGTTCCCATGTTCCAATCGATCCCTCCATTTTCTCTGTGCGAGGTTGTGTTTGTCCAATTTCGTTTGAGGGGAAAAATCGGATATGAGCCTTTGCCAATTCCATTTATGCATCATCATGTTTCCTTTCATCTTTCTAAATTCTTTCTTTTTCTTCCTCTCGTACCTGAAAATATATATTTATTCCACGATTTTTCAATCACACTTTTAATTGACATTAATTTCTCTTTTATCTCATCGATCTTCTTCGGAGAGATACTTTTTGTTCATTTCTCTTTTCCCTCTCTTTCTTCCCTTTTTATTTCCTTTTATAGTTTATCCAGGCCATTATTTATTTACAGTTGCACCTTGCTCTGCAACGCACTTTCTTTTTCTATCCATTTCTTATCATCCTCTTCCTAGACTTCATCTTTTTTTCTCTTTTCTATTTATCCTCTTCTCTCCAACTTCTTCTGAACTGCTTCTTCCAGCCACTTAGGCATCTTGTAGCCACGATCATAGGCTACTTCTGGATTCTTCATCTTCTTCTCTTGCACAACTTCCTTCAACATTATGAAAATTATCACATCCAACTATACCACCATAAGCTTCTCAAATTCTCAAAAGCTAACTATCAACAAATTTAAAAAAATTAATAACAATCCAGCCAATACCTTTTCTTTTCTGATATCATCCCCAATTCTTTATTTTATTTATTTTATCTCCTATGAATGTTCCTTAACGCATATATATTAGTCTATAACTCTTTGCACAAGGAAGGCTTCAACACAACTTTGATTCATCTTTGATAATAATTAAAACCTTCACCGTGATACACCATACACCTTTTTGAAGTTGTATCATCTTGCAACAAAAATACCTCCTATACAATTATACCAATATGTAATCCAATGTTGGTTTGGTTTGCGGTCTCTCCTTTATACTTGAACTCTTGTAAGGCTATGAATTGACTTCCACTGTGCACTCATATTCTCCTTCTTTGTCATAGCTTTACATTTCATAGCCAAATTCAAATCTCTGTAACTCGAATCCTTCTTCAGAAAGTGCGTCCATGTATCCAGAACCATTATATGCAACCACGATCTCTCTCAGGCTATCACTTCATCAGTTGAAACCAAATAAACCTAGTACATGCTTGATGACATGATCAACTTTATAAATGTGTGGATCAAAACAAGCCTCATGTTATTCTTCTTTTCTCTGAGCTTCTACTTTTGATTCCGGAGGTTATAACAGGTGGCAGAATAAAACATTGATAAATCAATTGTCATTAATGGCCACTACTAGTATTTGACAAGACATACCTCTATTTTTTCATGGCTTTGATATTTTTGTCAGTCATGCACTCAACAGGTGCTCCTATAGTGATTCAACGTATTAACTATCTTTATCTAGTTACTATCGCATTGTACATGGCCGAGTGGAAGCCATCAACAATCCCCCTCTACACATACTATGAGATTGGAAATTCATGACTGATTCAACCCCTGGTCGTCATTACTCATCACAACAATTATCATGTAACGGTGCCTCAATCCATCCAATCACTTCTTTATCAATTCAATCCACTACGTCCTGCCAGCTTTCATTGTCTCGTTTCTCTTATATCATACCCTCCACGATTTTCACGATCCAATTTATTTCCATTGATAGATTTCACCCATTAAAGATCTATAGGCTTGATATTTCTTCATACATTGTTTTTCTCAATAAGGTTCTTTCGGGTCTGTTAATTCTCCTCAGTTTTGACGGTTCACGACTTCCTCTACACAGTTCACCAATTCCGAGAGCATCTCCAGGATCTGATATCAAAATAATGCATGCACTTGTAATATCTTCTCACTGATCCATGTTTATTATAGTTCCAACTTGGACTATATTATAAACCATAAGATGCAATACATTTAAATTTATATTCAAATCCAAAAACATAGCATGTGAAGAGGAGTTGTCATACATTGAACAAATTTTAACAATGTAAAATTTAATTAAACTATCACGCACATAAGACCAAAGTGATAGTTCTTTCTTTTCATTCTAATCCAATATTCTCACATGAACTTACACATTGTATTCCACTCCCCTTTGAAATGCATGTACTGATTATGCTGATACGAAACTTAGCTCTCCCTAATTACATGCAAAATCTCCTAATAATAACTCCATTCTAACCAAAACACATCCTAAATCCAATTTTGGCGTAGGACTGGGACGTAATAACCTCCTTGATTTATGCCACAGAGATAATCTTGGAATTACAAATTAAAAACCCCTACTAAACACACCTAGGATTTTAAACAACTCAAACTCATTCAACAACCATCCCATTGCTCAATTTCCTTATTCGCCATCAAAATAACCTATTTCACCTAATTAATTACTGAGACACATTTTCTCACTTTTTGCATGCTTATTAACCTCTACTACAAATATTTAATGCATATTTACACTTGAAAGACAAGTAAAATGGAGGAAAAAATGTCTTCCTATGTTTGCAAGATGCTCCCGCATCAAAAATCTTATTTAATCATCAGCCATAGCATTGCCCCCGATCCATCCCTTCACCGGTTGATGAAAACCTACTTGGTACGGATATGAAATAGTTTTTGCTTCTCATAGAATTCTAGGACATCATACTTGAAGAATCTATACCTTCATGTCATGATCCAAAATATTAATAAGAAGGACATCCTCTTGACAAAAAAATATCATCTTGGTCCAACTATCAATCATAAAGTGACAAAATCAAAACATCAAGGTTAAAATTTACCCTAAAACCCTCAAGCTCTACACTCTTAAAACGCCACCGGATACCCTATCAAGTAAGGGTGTGGCCTCCTCCAATGAATTTCTTTTCTTCCAAATTTACGTTATCTTCACAGCCACAAGATCTCGTGCCCAAGACAAAAATCCTAGAATTATGATAGGCCTAATGTCTCCATCTCCACAGCTCCACCAAACCATATAAGCAACCATCTTCCAAAGTCAATATCTCCATCCTGGCATCCCCTTAGACTCAATATAAAAAATCAATATAGATCGATGTTCTTAAATAGTTACACCAAGAAACCATCAAGATGTCCCTCTATGAACTCATCCAAAATTCCCCTCAACACTAAAAATCTATGATATAAGATCTCCAAGATATCTCGATACAATCGGATGAACCCTAACCATTTTCCAACTTTCTTGGTGCCTTCAAAATTTCTACAACCATTACATTTGATGATTCGAGATCCCATCCTTACATCCTAAAGATCAAAAAACCCCCATTCATCACTTCCCAAATCAATGATACCCTTATTAAAATATTCATGATTGACAATGGGGCCAACATCAATATCATCTCATCCCACTCTTTCAAATAGATTTAGCTACTTGAAATTTTCATGGTTCGATCACCTACCATCCTATGGGATTTTAACAATATTGTCTCTCCCACCTTAGGCACAATGATCCTACCTATCAAAGAATGTGTGAAAGTCCTCCATAAAGTCTTCTACCTTGTGGAAGGAAAATTTCAATATAATATACTATCAGGAAATCCTTAGATTCATGCCATGCATTGTGTCCCTCCACTCTACATTGGTGCTTGAAATATGAACATGAACGTAAGACCTTTATAGTCCCTTTTGACCCTAACCCATTCAAAGCATGTCATATGACCTATAGGACAAATGACATGTTGATTCCCTTAAAAATCACCACCTCTTCAAATCAAGCTTCCATGATTTCCTCCATCCCCACATCTAAATTAATCAATGATCAATCCTTCAAATATTTGATTCAACATCTCTCAATGGGGGAGTATGGACTCCTGGCTCTCAATACACTCCCTAAACCAAAAACATATGGGATACCCAAAAATAAACCTCTCTCTGAGCCTAACATTAGAAATATTATCTCCTTTTGTCCTCCCTTTATTAAAAATAACTCTTCTATGAAGGAATTAGCTACCCATCTTCACACCTCAATGATCAACACCACACTAAACCATTCACTTCAAAATTTTCATTCCTAGATAAGCCACAATTTTCCCAAACCTACCTTCATCATTGTGCATTGAATGGTTTTGACATGGGTAGATATAAACAAGGTCTACATGAGCTACCCTTTGAATATTTAAGAAAACCTAATAAAAATATGGACTCTTCTTTAAATAACCTTCCCCAAATCCACTAGCACCAATCACGAAGTCTGAAAACTCGGCTCATTATCGTTAGACATCCCCTCTAACACATATGACACCATAGCTTTCCCCCTAATTTTTTTAATTAATATGGTCACCCTTTGAACATTGAATTACCAAGATAATGAAAAGAATAATATCCTCTATTACTTATTACATAATATGGTAGAAGAGGATTACGCCATTATATAATATTCTCCAATGGCAAGATTATAACACCATCCTAACATAAATGGGTGCTAAATATCATTCCTCAATGAATCCACCATAAAAATTAACATATATGGCTGCTAAAGATGATACACATCTACATTCCTCAATGAATCCACCATCGACATTAACATAGGGACATCATAGGAGCCTTGTATGGTTAAAGTTGGCCAAGCTTTAGAATCTTCAGAGATCTACGAGTTCACCTCCTTCTTATCCAATCATATTCAAGACTTCGCATGGTCTTACGGTGACATGCTTGTTATTGATCCTAATATCATTTTCCACAATATTATCACCATCCCCAATGCTAAACCGGTGAAGAAAAATCTCCATAAAATGCATCCTCGTGTAGTATTGCAAGTTAAAGAAGAACTTCAACGCGTCTTTTTTCATCTAATTTCATCCTACCCATTGATTATCCACAATGGTTTTTCTAACATCGTACCTATAAACAAGACATTTGGGAAGTTACGTATCAGCATAAAAATTCAAGACCTTAACCTCACTTGTCTAAAATATGATTTCCCTCTACCTAACATTGATCATCTTTTCAACCTAACAATAGGCCATGAAATTTTGTCTCTTATGGATGGTTTCTTTGGTTATAATCAAATCCTTATCACACAAGAATATCAACATAAGACATTGTTCATCAATCTATGGGGAACCTTCTGCTATAGAGTAATGGCCTTTGGCTTGAAAAATCCAGAACGAACCGCCAACACACCATGACCTAAATATTTCACAACCTTATCCATAAAACCATAGAAGACTACATAGATGATCTCTTGGTACTATAAACACCGAAAATAATATCTTGCCATCGTTAACATAATATTTACCCATCTAATAAAATATTTCCTTTGGCTCAACCCCACTAAATACGTGTTTGGGTTCCTAAATAAAAAAATCTTAGGATTCATAGTATCTATTAGGGGATTGAATTCAATCCTACTAGAATCCATAGTTGAAATGTCTACTCCATCTAACCTTAAACATCTCCGTAATCTATAATGGATAATCCAATATATCCATTGTTTCATCTCTTAGTTTTCAGATCTCGTGTCAACCATTCCATCATCTCCTTAGAAAGGACAACCATATTAGATGGGATGATGATTTACAAAAGGCCTTTCATTCCCTTAAGAAATATATCCTATCACCTCCATTTCTTATAGCTCTACACGAGGAAGATCCTTTCTAGCTATATATCTTTGTAACATACCATTTGATAGGATCTATGGTAGAAAATTAGGATAAACAATGTAGGGAGTAGGCCATTTATTATATAAGCCATACCCTTCATGATTGCGAAACCCACTATTTATAAGTAGAAAAGTTGTGTTATGCCTTATGCTTTGCAACTTCCAAACTTCGTCATTTCCCCCTCAATCACAAAACTTGTGTAGACACAAGCATTAATCCACTAAAATACATCCATACTAAATTGTATCATAATGACAACATAACTAGATGGCTCATGCTCATGACCAAGCTTGATTTTTAATTTATTTCTCAAAAATCCATCAAATAGCAGGTTTTTTCTGATCATCTCACAAAATCTCCCCTTACTAATAATCAACTCCCTTATGAATAATTTCATGGAAAATATATCAATACTCAAAATCATCATAACACTCCTCTCAAAATGACATTATTATTTGATGGGTCTAAATGTCGATAGGGGTATGGAATAGTCATAATACCTCCTTAGGGGACTCCTATTTCACTATCTTTTAAATTAAATTTTGACGGTATGAATAACATGGCCTTAGAATATTGGCAAAGTATAAGAATACACATGGGCATGCGGGACCTATATGAAGAAGGGTGCACAAGGTAAATGCACACAACACAGGGTTTTAGAAGGGTTTAGTAGAACCCAAGGCATGCACGCAAGGAAAAAGAAGGGGTTTCAAGACTTATCCATATTCAACATCCAAGGAAGCACAAGAAAAGCGTGACCCAACTGAGCATGCGGAGTGGATAAGGTGCTAGCCTGACAATGCGATGGTCAAGGAAGGAATATTCCATGTGATGGAAGGATCTAGAAAGACATCATTGTAGAAAGTGGAGAGCTTGGATGGGAAGAAGCATGCTCCATTGAAGGACCACATGGACACTTGACAACCGATCTATTACTTCAGGAAGGCATGGCAGTGGATGCTAAAGCTATATATAGAGATGCTCGGGTAGAAGAAAAGGGCGTCAAGAGAGATATCAAGAGAGGCAGAGAAGAAGAGGAGAGGTGAAGCTCTGCAGAAATAGTAGTAGATTTTATGGGTTAAGGTTCTCATTAGGAGACAAAGTAGGAGAGATGGCATATCTAGAGGGATGGGTCTATGAACATCTTTATAATCTAGAAAGCATAGTTTAGGATTATGATGTATAAGTCTTATCTGCATTAAGACATTTGGTCTATAATGACCTTAAGGAATGTAATGTGGTTATTGAATAGAGAGTAATATGAATATATGGATTTATTTTAAATATATACATTTTTCATGGGTATAAACCCTAGTGCCTTTTCTTTGTATTATTAGATATGTTATTTGTTTGATATTTTCCTTGTTATCTAAATGGATGCATTTATATAGTAACTCATCCTAAGACCCTTAGAATGAATGCATGGTTCTTTCCCTTCTTGCATCTAATATTCTATCAGTATGGGATGTATTCTCACAAAATCACATAAAGGAGGGGCTGGCACTCGTGCGTGCCTTGGGTGAGTGACCAACATGCACTAGGTGATAGGCCAAAGCACACATGGGATTAGACTATTATTTCTAACAAAATAAAAAATGACTACATCTTGGTTCTATTTCCGGGACCTCTTTTCGAAGTTGTTGTGAGAAATGGCATACATCTTCATCCATGTGATGCATGATGACAGAATGCCTGACCTTGGAGAGTGTTGAAGCATGGTTTCGAAGCATGGAGGATGATTTTGCTCAAAGATTTAGTGCGAGACCTAAGTTTGATGCACATATATGGGTAGAAGAGCACCTGTACCATGAGTTGTATGAAACTTTCTTCTATTGCTTTCCAGTAAAATTGTGTGAATGGATTTCAACACATGCATCTAGATCGAGATGGTACTATAGATCACGCGTATGGACTCAAAATGATTACTAGAGGCTACATGATGTAAATTTGACTTGGATGCATGATGTTGATCACTAGTGGAAAGGAGTGCTAACCAATTATACTCTAGAATATGCCATTTCTATGTATTCTTGCCCAGAGGTTGCTGAGTTCAAGTTTCGAGGAATCCCAAAGGATCATTTTTCATGCTATCCCTTTGGATATGAATTTTTTTCATCACCCTAAGTTTAGATGCATTTCCTATGGTTTTATAAGCTTCTCTCGAGCTTTGGGTAAGGAAGCTAGGGTGGAGGAAGATGGAGGACATTATGCTAAAAGGGAAAGGGAAGAGAGATGACTCAAGCATAGTGAATCTCGTGAAAGGGAGATGACTAGGAAATGCGCAGATTACATGTGTGATGGATCTATGGAGGTAGACATTGTGGGAAGGAGTTGAGGTTCACGTAGAGGACATGGAACCTGAGCAGTCTGTGCTACCCCATCTTGGAAAGTGCGGGATAGAATCCCCTTCAGCTTCTGATGAGATTTTGTCACATGGAGAAAGGAGAGCCATCGGAACGCATCTAAACCCACTTGGTAACCAACCCCTAGTGCTTAGATTTTTAGATCAAGAAAGAAATATTGTTAATTCGGTTGGTATCGGTGGAAGTAACCGATATATGCCTAGGAGATATAATTTCTCATTTGGGAAATACATGGCTACACAAACCATTCCCGTATTTGGAGGAATTTTTTGACAAGTTGCAAATACACAAGGTTTGGGTATCGTGTCTCAGAAGAAGTAGCGCGGGACACACAATGACAAAGTGGGAAAATATCAAAAACCATCCGTGCACAGTTCAGTGGGACATTGGGGACACTAGGCATGACCACTTCATGCCATTTACCGGCTACAGGAGGTGGATCTAGTGGTATAGGAGCTGGAGGACCTAGTGGACCTAGTAGATTTGGAGGATCATGTGCATTAGGAGGGACAGACCTAGTGGGTCTAGTGGATTTGGTGGCGAAGGAAACACCAGAGGGAACCAAGGTTCTAGATCGAGGACAAGGGCTGCAACCACCTCCACAAGTATTCTTTGAGATGTCTTTACACTTACCATACTATAGATGCATTGAAGATTTTGCAAGAACACGTGTGAAAATGTGAATTATTGTGGTGCGCAAAGGGAATCACTACCCCAGAGTGAAAAGCAAGTCAGTTTGCAACAACGTTGCAAGGGCGCACACATAGCTAGTACCGGAAGTATGACCCACATTAGACGGTGGTGGATTACACTGTGTTCAAGAACACCTTCCTAGAATATTTCCATATCCCTGAGTTCAAGAAGAAGAGCATCAACTCTTTGAAGGATAATCAACAAGGAATGGAAGAGAGTGTGTGGGATTATGACGCATGGTTCAAAACTCTCTTGTTAAAACTATCCTATGACATTCACCATTCTCAACATGCTCAATGGTTTGTTAGAGGGTTAAGAACACCGTTTAGAAGAGCATTGTCACACAAGACTTTCACAGATCCGCGTGAGGCCTTGAAAGTATCCCCCGCACACCGAGGCTATTGGAAGTGTTGATCGGTGTTAGCCCTTTTCTAGAGGCTCAAATTACTACAATGGCCAAGCAGTTGGAGAAGTTTTCTACAAATTCAACGCATGAGGTTTGTAGTGGGCTTTGGTGCATAAATTGTGAAGTGGAGGGGCATGCAAAGGATAGTTTCCCTCAAAAGTTAGTACGCGCCATGACAAGTAGATTGTGATATTTTCCATGGGGATCATGATGCAAATAGATGCCCTCTACTATAGTGTGTAATCCATAAGAATGTTTCTTGCTATTGCAAGATATGTACCTCTACGACCCATCATACCAAGGATTACAAAGCTAATTGACCAGATTCATGATGTTATTGATCTTGGTGTGCACTAGACGAGCCTTGCAAGTAGTTCTAAGGATGATGATTGCCACTATGAAAGGTACGCAAATGGAGGAGCATGTAAAAGAGGCTTTCACGAGAGGATTTTGTGGTCATAGTAACGCTGTGGAGGAAGAAGTGAGTTCCCATGAGGAACCTATTATAACTTTGGGTCTACATAGCATTATAAGCATGAGTGTCCTGATCTATTACAGTGCTCATGGTGTGGAAAAAAAAAAGTATGAGGAGTTCCCTGAGTTTTTTGAGAACATGAGCCAAAAGCACTAGAAAGACAAAGGTGATGGGATGGTGAGCATAAAGAACGCTGACCTCGGTGGATGCTTTGAGAGTGGTGTGTGAGTCAGGATTAGAACCTATACTAGTGACAATGCGAGTAGAGGGCTGCATGCAAGGAGATGCCAAGTAAAAAATTGGTTGTTAGGGAAGAATTGGTACATGGGAAGTATCTGAACCCTGCTCATCATAAGGAAGTGTACTAAGAGACTATGGATGTGATTTAGGGATTATAAGGAGGGATCTAATATCTGAAGGAGCAGTCAAGGTAGTTAGAGCAAAGGATGAATGTTGAGGCTCTGTAGAAGGATTTGGATGAGGTCAGGGAAGTATGCAAAATGTTAAGGTAGGAGAATGGTTACAGGAGAAGGTATCACCCGTCGGAGAGAGAGCATGAAAGATAGGTTATACATGCCAACCTTCCTCCTCATGCCTTGGCAAATATAAAGAGATTACATTAAATGTAGTTGTTGATGGGTGGATTCGAGCAATATCCCTCATTGACACGTAAGTAGAGGTTTATGTTCTCACCTTGGATGCATGTAATTAAATGGGAAGGCCCGCATTACAACCATCTTCGAATGTGTTGTATATGGCAAACAAGACAAAGGAAATGTCCATTAGAGTCCCTGAAAGATGCGGTTATCACTATTGAAGGGGCCAAGTTCACTTTGTGGACTTTGAAGTCTTGGCACTTGTCGAGGTGGATAATTTCCCAACATTACTTGGGCACCCTTGGTGTTATAAGAATAATTCCAACCTACCATTAACAAGGGGTATATCAGTTTCAAGAACAACGAATAAAGGGTGATCATTCCTTTAACAGATGAAAATCAATGTCCTATCTTTGAACCATTAGGAGAGGAATTCCTCGATAGAATCTATGTGTGCTCCATTGGAGACCCTGAAATAATTCATCCCACATAAGGGGTTATTTAATTTTAATATGCTCAGTCGATGAGTGATACAAATAGAATAACATGTGACAATTTGGCACACAAGACTTATGAGTTGATTGGGTGAAAATTGAGAGGGTCTCGTAATGAGGATGACGAAGGTGCACTCGATTCAAGTTCCTTGTAAGAAATAAGCTACCAAGTTATTTCAAAGGTTCAATCCATGATGATCTCTTATGAGAAATGGAGGCTCAGTGGAAAAATGAGGATGAAAGAAGAAGTATGCTCAGTTATAAATTTCTCGGGACTGTAGTGCATTGGTGGGAAACACATTGTGATAGTCTCCTAGAATGACATGACATAACATTCACATTTTCTCGTAAGGTTCTTTAGAAGCATGAGCCCTTGTCATACAGACTACCATGGAAAAGAACCCACCTCATTCCATATCCAAGCTTATGAGAAGGCCTAGATGGGAAGTGAAGAAGCTTTACCACCTTCATTATGGGTGCATATGATGTATTCCACTTTACAAGATTTTACGCACATATGGTATATCCACTCATAGACACACCATCAAACAGGGAATTGGTAGGACTTAATGGCTGATCTCATTCAATATTTTGAGTATCAGAGTGCCAAGCCATCAGTGGATAAGGTATTACAAATTTTTAAACACCTTATAATGGGAGATAGCACCATGGTAGAAGATAGGCTACTAGAGTTGTTAGGTGAACCTAGTTTAGAGATGTGCTTCGATGAAGAGGAATCATAAGAGATACATCTTGAGCACACATGTATGGAAAATGAAAAAGGAAAAATGTTCTATGTAATATATGGTGAAGAGATGGAAATTCTAGATGTTAACCATTCCGTAGGTATGCGTGAAGTCATAGATAGTGTTGATGAGTGAGTGCACACCTACCATGAGCCCTTGAAAATGAATAAGGTTAACATTGGCTCAGAGGCAGAACCTAAGGAAGCTATCATTGGGGACTATTGGTTAGAGAAATAAGTTTCAAATATCATTGATCTATTACATGAGTTCCAAGATTTGTTCCCATGTGGGTACCATGAACTCAAAGGCATCCACCATTCCTTGGGGGAGATGAGGATCAAGTTGAAGGAAGGTGTGTGCCTGATTTGGAAGAGGCCTTATTAGATGAATCCAAACTTGCACATACAATTCAAGGAGGAAATATATAAGATGATCTCTTCAGGAATCATTAAGGCTATGGAGGAATCAGAATGGATAAGCTCAATGGTCATCAATATCAAGAAGGATGAAATAATAAGGATCTATGTTGAATACAGGGACCTGAATGCAATATGTGTCATTGATCCTTTCCCAACCCCCTTTACTGAAGAAATTCTGGAGGGATTAGCCAAGCACGAGGCCTACTCTTTCACAGATGGGTTCTCAAGGTATCACCAACTCAAGATTACAAAGGAAGACCAGAGAAAGATAACTTTCACCACTGAGTGGGGAATATTTTCCTATATAGTCATGCCTTTTGGATTGAGAAATGCACTTGTTGTATTCTCACGCATTGTGGTACAAGCATTTCAGGACTTCATCCACAAATTTCTTCAAGTCTACCTGGATGACTGGACTGTGTATGGGCTAGTAAAAGACCATTGTGACAATTTGAGGCTGATGTTTGAGAGATGTCGGTAGTTGAGGATATCCCTCAACATTAATATATCTTTTCCACTTCATTTGGAACATTGTTGGGGCATATTATATATAAGGAAGGCTTACTAGTGGATCCCGCCAAATTTACAGTTATTGTGGGATTGGGGGAACCTACTAGTTAAAGTGCATTGAGTGGATTTCCTAGGCATATGGGGTACTACATGAAGTTCATCAAAGGATATGCCAAGATTTTCGTGCCCTTGGAAGAATTTCTAAGGCACAAGAGTGCCTTTCATTAGGGAGAGGTGTAGTAGAAGGTGTTTGACACTTTGAAGGATAGACTTGTTATTGTTCCCATACTATATTTTACTTCTTGGGATAAGCCTTTTCATGTGCATGTTGATGCCTCAGAACAACCATGGGAGTAGTACTAGCACAACCTGGTGAGGGGATTATTGATCATCCCTTGTGTTTTGCAAGTAGGAAGTTGACACCGACGTAAAGAAATTAGACCACTCATCGAGCACAAGGCACTCTCAATGATCTATGCAATAAATAATTTTAGATAGTACCTATTAACAACACCTTTTATATTCTATATAGACCACATGATGTTGAAATAATTGGTGAATAAGCCTATTACGAAAGGGAGCATATGTCATTGGGTCTTGTTATTTCAATAATTCAAGTTTCGGATTGTGGTAAAACCATGGAAGAACAATTCAGGCCCTGACCACTTATCAAGGATTGATTCAGGGGAGGACATGTAAAGCATTGAGAATACCATGCCAAATGCACAACTATTTAGGTTATGGCACCTACCCTCAAACTTATAATATATCCCATTATTCTTGAAAACTGGTGTGGCACCGGAAGGGATGAAGGCTCTGGAGAGGAAGCAATTGGCTATATGTGCCACACCTTACATGTTAATTAGTGGAGATCTATATAAGTTAGGACATGATGAGGTTTTACACCGATGTGTATTGGAACATGATCGAGTGGAAATTATAGAGGAAGTGCATGGTGGGATTATAGGAGGACACTATGCAGGAAATTTTATCGCGTGGAAGATTCTAATGGAAGGGATCTAGTGAGAAAGTATCTACTAGGATTGTATTGAGTTTTACAAGGCATGTGACCATTGCTAACACATTGGAAAACTTGGAAAGAGAAATGAAATTCCCTTATGACCAAAGCATCAAGGTTTGAGCCATTTGAAAAGTAGGAAATCGACTTTGTAGGACCAATTTCACTAGTCGTGCGAAGGATTGGTAAGTGGTATATTATTAATTTCATCGATTAATTGATAATATGGGCAGAGGAAGTTCCTACAAAGTATTTCACTACAGAGAAAACTACTATATTCTTATGGGAAAACATAATCAACATGTATGGATGTCCTTTGACCTTGACTAGTGATATGGGTACACATTTTCTCAATGAAACGGTCAGGATTCTACTAGCAAAGTTTATGGAGGCCCATCACAAGGATACCCCCTATCATCCATAGGAAAATGGAACTTCTAAGGCATTTAACAAGATACTAAGTCACACATTGACCAATATTTGTGATGTTGGAAGATAGGATTGGGATGACAAAGTATCATCCATTCTATGGGCATACAGACAACCTACAAAATATTAAACAAGGCCACACCGTTTCAATTGGTGTTTGGCACAGAGGCTATTTTTCCCATTGAATTCATGTTACCATCATTGTGTCTAGCAGGCATAGGAGGATTGGCTTATGAAAAAGTGCTTAAAGAAAGGATCAATAAGTTGATGCAGTTAGATGAGAGATGATCACTTTCTAGATGGATTCAAAATACTAAAAAGGCTAGACAAAAGGCATGACATGATCATCATATCAAGAACAAAAAGTTTGAGGTCGGGTAGATGGTTTTTTTGTATGATTCCAAGTTCTGCGCCATCCTGGGAAATTAAAATTCCATTGGTTGGGCCCTTACATCATCTCGTACATCCTTGATTCAGGTGCATGTCAGTTATAAGTGCTAGATGGGAAAAATCTACGTGGCCATTTCAATGGGAGTAGGCTGAAGCCCTATTATAAATAAGCCTTCCTGGTGTTTGTAAATAAGGTAGTATTTCAGTTAGATTAGAATTTCCCTTTATGCATTTTTATTTTCTTTGTGTTTCCCTTTCTCATTGTTTTTTTTTAGCCTTGTGCGCCGGTAACCACATTATTTTCAAAAGGTTGTGTATGCGTAGAGGACCACACATCTATTTTAGTGTGGGGTGGAGTAGTGTGAAGTGAAGTATAAGTTGACAGTAAAAGTTAAATGGCCCAATTGAAGGATAAAAAGCGTGTGGGAAATGGTGGACAAGAATGGTTGGTGTTAGGATAAGGATTTATAAATACCACATACAGAGAAGGAAAAGTGCAAAAACAACATGAGGTAGGCAAGGGAAAAAATCAGGTAAAGGACAAAAGAGGTGCCTTTGGTGCCGTAGACGTGCGCATAAGAGTCTTTGATCATGAAGTATTTTTTGTGCGTACAAAAAAGGTTGTAAAGATTTTTTTACACAGGATTGGGTGTGTAGGTAAGGGTGCTTAAGGTCGAATTTAGTGGAAAAATCCACATTTAATGCTAAGTATGTTGGTAGGTGGCATAACATTTATTGTTGGAAAGGAGGAAAAAGCTATAAGTATGAGGTCGGGTGAATCATTATTTTACCTTGCTATTACGAAGTGGAAGAGCTCTTGCGAACTAGGGAATCCAGAGAGATTTGTGTGAAGGAAGAAGAATCATAGAGATGTAAGTGTGTAACTAGGTTGATCTGTAAATCGGAGTGGAAGGAGTACACAGGCATGGGGAGAGTTCTTTTGGAGTACACCGTCTTGTGGAAGGGTTTTCCTAGTTAGGGTTTAGCAGCTAGGGCATAGAGTTAGGAGGATTCTTCATGGAGTTGAGCCTTAGAGTTAAACACGAAGAGAGATCGAGCAAGGAGGAATTTAAGTTTTAACCTGACAAGTAGAATGACACTAAAGAAGGTAACCATATTACTAAATAAATAGAAGGGCAAGGGAAAAGGAAAATAAATTGTTTTCTTCACCAGCCCAATGAATATTCATATGAAAAGATACAGTCCCTAGATGGAGTGTTTCAGGGGAAAAGAGTGGGAATCACACTTAAGGAAGATGGCCATAAGAGACTGCAATCATCACATGAGCACTACATAAAAAGAGATGGCATTGGAACTAGTTCATCAAAATAATAAAAGGACACTAGAAGGAATGTCGATCTACATCGATGAAGTGAAGGTGAAGTTGGAGAAGGATGGGTTACTAAAACTATATGAGTTGCCCTATTTTGGAAAGCATGAGTAGTTATACCAATGGTTGATGTCACACATACATGAATACCACTTGTATTTTACAGCCACAAAATGCGCATAACTCCTCAACTCATATCAAAGTTCACTGGCCTAATTTGTGAAGGAGACTCCATAGATGACGACTTAGATGATAAGGAGGCCATCAAGAAAATTGTGGAGGCTTATGACTATAAAAAGGGTTCACACTATTTTGATATCACAGATATCCTTGACCCTGTTATGAGAATGGCCATACACTTGGTTACTAAGCTAAATGATCAAGAAAGGTGGATACAAGTGAACAAGGCCTTCTTTGAATGTATGTTGCAAGATTTTTGAAGGCACCATTTACAACTTATCCACTTGCATTACATGAGATGAGATCATTAGTAACGCGCCGAAGGAGAGAAGATATTGTTAAACTACATTCTCCTCACCATCATCTTCTTAAAGATTGGAGTTCCGATGGGCCAGAGAAGTTCATATGGGAGTATCCAAAAGAAAATCCCTCACCCATGAAAATGTTTGAGAAATATACTTATGAGACCATGACGGCCACTCATAAGGCGTGCCTAGAAAAATGGTACAAGCAGATGCATGATACATTCAAGGAAGAGTGGAGGATACCTAAGTAGTTTCCCATGCTCATAGATGGGGAAGTGGAGTTTGTTGTATATCAGCATTTTTGTATTGGCCAGTTCACCTTAATAGATGGGACTAAGAGTCCATGGTGCAAGCTACCATTTTATTTCACCATGCAATACTTCCAAGTGGGGGTCAACCATTTTAAGGAGGCCAAAAGACTAAGGTTTGACCTTAGTGAGGTATATCAAGACCACCATGAGCTACGTCGAAAGCTCGTATATCCAAAGAAGTGCGCATATGTGGAGAAATATGTCTCCCACAAAGTGCAAATGATAAAACCAATAACGTTGTTGATCGTCGGAAGGGTTACAACAAGGGTATATCTACACATAAGGCAAAAGTTTGAGAAGGGTGCCTACCTGGAAAATGATGTCTCCATTCCAAAATACCCCATAGGAAGAAAGAAGGCTCGCGCCAAAGAAGAGGGAGAGAGAAGAGGTGCAGGAGAAGAAGGCACCAAGTGTGCAGACAACACAATCTATGGGCATGCCAGAAACAAGTGCTAATCCAAGCACTTACACACATGGGAAGAAGTCCCCAGTTAAGGGAATACCCCAGAAGAAGAGGAACCAGAGAAAGAGGAGCCCCTCATAAGAGAAGATTCTCCAAAGGAATCGCCATCGAAGAGAAAGAGAGGGAAGAGTATCCTATACTGGAATCACCAGTTAGGAAGAAACAAAAGGTGGTGGAGAAGGTAGAATCAGAAGAAATGGAGGACACAGAGGCCTATAGGGGAGAGAAGGATGATAATGAGGATGAAGAAGTTTAGAATCATCCCATGTATGATATACATGATTTAGAAGAAGAAGGAAGTGAAGGGAAGAATGACAAGGAAGAAGCAGATGCTCAAGGAAAAGGGGTGAGCGAAGAAGTAAGCACAAGAGATTAGAGGACCCTAAGCCTCACCAAGGAACAAATAGAAGAGGTGTGGAGAGAGAAGTGGCAGGCATCATCAAAAATTAGTGGAATAGGAAGTAGAGTGTAGTGCAGATGAAGTGATGAAGGAGATTGAGGAAGAAAGCATTGGAAAGGAGTATGAAAACATGGGTGGAGATCCCAATCTGGCTGTGAGCTTTCCAAAGGCTGCGTGCATAGGTGGGAAGAGCATGGTGGAAGCATAAGGGAAAGGAATGGGTTACATCAATGATCTAAGAAAGGTGCTACGTGTGCACTTCTAGAGCACTATGCCAACAGAACAACTCCTGGTCATGCCCTCATTTGATGTAGAAGGTGCATACCCATGAACCAGAAAATGCTATCTTGGGAATTTAAATCACATGTCGATGAACCTGAGTTTGAGGTAAGCCAAGGGGTGCTAATGAAGATGCCAGAGAAAAAGGGATAAACCCCTTGGTTAATGCTCAACAGTTGTTAGATGAGAAAGTCTGTAATGCACTCAACAAGGTTTTAGTTGAGGTTAAGGCCGATGTTTTGGAATAAATTATAGGGTGAGATTACTAGAGGTGGAATTAGAGAAGGAGGAGGAACTTCTCGAGAAAAGAAAGGACCTGAAATAAGAAGAACTAATCAAAGTGTGCGATTAAGGTGTGAACTAAAGGAGGAGAAGGCAAGGGTGCACAAATTACACAAGAAAATTAAGATGATTATGGATGTTATTGTCTTAAAGAATCCTAACCTAGCACCACCCGAGAAAAAATATGAACCAAACTTACACTTCCCGCAGATTTGACTCACATCCTCACTATGAAGAGGCAACCACTCACCTTAGAGTCTACGTAAGAAGCCCGGCATGCTAAGAGAGAGAATACAAGTTGAAGGTCATAGGTATTTTTCTCAGTATACCAAAATCCTTGCTGATGTGAAGGCCGCCGCGCAAGTTGCTGAAGCTACCTATAATAATTGTGTTGATAGAGATATAGTAGCAAGCATCTTGGTCACTACACATGAGGAAAATCAAGGAGTTCCAGGAGAAGAATAAGGGTAACTAAGCAGAGTGGGATAGGATCCTGGCCGAGGTGGAGAAGAAATCGAGGCTATCAAGACCTTACGGGGCTTGATGAAAAACTAGTTGAAGGAATTATACCCCTAGATCACCTGCAGGATGGGCGCCCTCAAGGATTTGGGAAAGAAACTAGAAGGATTTTTGAAACAATGAGTGCTAAGGGGGAAGGGATAATCTTTTTGAAGAGGTAATAACCCTAGTAGGTGACCTCTGTCACAGTAAGTGTAGAGCGAGGTTAATCCCTGGGAGAAACTAGAGGAAGATATAGAAAAGGATTTCTCTCTCCTCCTTTAAAAATGAACATGTTCTCCTTAATTTCCCCATTCTTTCATTCTTCCTTTAAATTCTTCATTCCTTCATTCTTTTTCAAATATTCAGATCCCATAATTTTTATTCATTAAAGAGAAGTGTTTCGAGGACGAGAGAACAAGCTTAGTGTGGGGTGATGTTTTCCTCGAGAATATTGGCAAAGTACAAGAAGGTGCATGGGCATGCCAAACCTATATGAAGAAGGGAACGCAAGGTAAAGGCACGCAGGAAAGGGTTTTATAAGGGTTTAGCAGAACCCAAGGTGCATGTGCAAGGAAAAGGAAGGGGTTTCAGGACTTATCCCTATTCGGCATCCTAGGAAGCACACAAGAAAAGCGTGATGCAACCGAGCATTCATAGTGGATAAGGTGCCATCCTGAAAAATCGATGGTCAAGGAAGGAATATTCCATACGATGGAAGGATCCAGAAAGACATCATTGCAGAAAGTGGAGAGCTCGGATGGGAATAAGCATGCTCCATTGAAGGACCACATGGACACTTGAAAACCAATCTATTACTTCAAGAAGTCATGCGGTGGATACTAAAGCTATATATAGAGATGCTCGGGTAGAAGAAAAGGGCACCAAGAGAGATATCAAGAGAGGCAAGAGAAGAAGAAGAGGAGAGGTGAAGCTCTGCATAAATAGTAGTAGATTCTATGGGTTAAGGTTCTCATTAGGAGGACAGTAGGAGAGATGGCATATCTAGAGGGATGGGTCTATGAACATCTTTGTAATCTAGAAAGCATAGTTTAGGATTCTGATGTATAAGTCTTATCTACATTAAGATATTTGTTCGTAATGACCTTGAGGAATGTAATGTGGTTACTGAATAGAGAGTAATATGAATATATGGATTTCTTTTAAAATATATACATTGTTTATGGGTATAAACCCTAGTGCCTTTTCTTTGTATTATCATATATGTTATCTGTTTGATATTTTCCTTGTTATCTAAATGGATGCATTTATATAGTAACTCATCCTAAGACCCTTAGAATGAATGCATGGTTATTTCCCTTCTTGCATCTAAGCTTCTATTAGTAGGGGATGTATTCTCACAAAAATCACATAAAGGAGGGGGATTGACACCCAAGCGTGCCTTGGGTGAGCACCCAGCCTTCTTTGGGTGATAGGTCAGCAAGCATGGGATTAGACTGTTGTTTATAAGGACATAAAAATGACTACAGTATTCAAACTTTTCTACTTCTTGGTGTAAGAATTATTGACATCTATGCTGACTCCCAACTCATGATAAATCAAATAAAATTAACATATAAATATAAAAAATGAGAAATTGGAAAAATATAAAGCCATTGTTGACCATATCCTAAAGGCCCTCCATAATTATGAATTCCAAATGACTCCACACTTATCCAATAAATTTGTAGATATAATGGCATCTCTTGCATCTCTCATTCCTTTATCCCAAGATGATTCTAAAAATACATCAATGTATATAAATTGGATCAACCATCTCATACCAACACTAATATTCCTTTATTCAATCATATAGAAGCTAGCCAACTTGATATGTGGTATACTCATAGACGACTATCTTTCCCAAATCAATATACCCTCGAGACCTATATAAAATTGGTAAGAGGTTCTTCCAACAATGCTCATCTCTCTATGTTATATTGGGAGGAATCCTTTATAAAATATGGTTTGATGGTCTTCTTCTTTAATGAACTAAATATCCATAAGCTAGCCAATCTATTCAAGAAGTTCATAATGGAATATGTGGCGGACAATTTAATGATTTCATTGTCACTAAATGAATCCTACATATGGGTTATTTTTGGCATATGTTTAATCAAGACAAGAAGTGCACCAAATGTTAACAACATGTTAATCTCACACTCATCCCCAGTCATGCTCTTTAACCTACTCAAGATTTATGGCCTTTCTCACAATGGGGACTTGATTTCATTGGCCTTATCAATCCTCGATCATCTCAACGACATAATTACATCATCTTTGCCATGGATTATTTCACAATTTTTTTGGAAGATATACCTTTTATCTCCACCAAAGCAAAAATATTTTAGATTTCATCCATCATCACATCATCTATCTACTCGACATCCCCCATAACATTATCAAAGATAGTGGTAAATCATTTACAAATTAAAATTTTAAAAAAATCTATGACACTTATAATATCAAACTCAGTTTCTCCACACCATACTATCTAAAAGCTAATGGAAAATCCAAAGCATATAATAAAAACCTCAACAAAATCCTTACTAAGACTATTGATCAAGATGGTAAATATTGACATCTCCAAATTCCATTTGCATTATGGGCTTATCGGACTAGCATTTAAACCCCTATGACTACTACTCCTTTCTCTTTAGTCTTATTTGGTCTTCCTCCTAAAGTCCAAATTCCATCCCTACGCGTTTCTCTTGAATATTTCATCCCTAAAGAAGAATATCGTTGTTGTTGCAAATAAGCAAAGCACCCCTAGATGTTGATCATGTTTCTAGTTTGACATCTTAGGCATCTAGTGTGATTGCACAACATTGAATCTCTTCCCCAAGTGTGGGACTTGTAAAATGGGAAAAGAATCTCCAGTTTAGAGGTTGGTTCCTCAACTCCTCTGATCAGGTGTATTACTTGGTAGTTATGCAGAGGTTTCAAACTCAAAATCCTACTCTAAATTCCAAAGTGGACAGAGATAGAGAATGCAAAAAACTGAAACTAGTGCTAATAAGGTGATGCACCAAAGGAGTGGTGAGCATTTTTTACTTCTGCAGATTGACACAGTTCATAAAAATGCAACAAAACTTCATGCACAAACTGATAACTGTAATGGAAGGTCAGAAATGAATCAAACAATACAAACAGAGGATTAAAACTCATTCACAGATCTGTATTGTCATTTTAACATCAAAAACACTTGCATTACAACACCTGAGAGGAAAAACAAGTTGCAGTCTTGGAAAAGGTCTGGTTTTTTCCACCAAAAAATTTTTTTGGTGAAAGAGGGAGCTCTGCAATACATAAAAATGAGCAAAATTTGGCTTTTACAAAGGCAAGAAGCGACCCCAAGAGAGAGAAACATTGGAAAACGTGGGAGAGCCTCAACCACCGACCAAAAATGTAGTAAAACAGCATGGGAATCCTTACAGGCCCATCCCCTAACATTTTTCGCCATGCTTTGGGAGAGAATATGAGCCATTCTTCATTAAAAATGCTGGTTGAAACATTATTTTTGTCCATGACCCGTCTTTAGAGGATTTTTTCAATTTTATCTCTCCAAAATCCATCAAAATACAAAAATGACAATGGAATCGTGTACATAATTTCACCAGATTTCCATTGATATAAAGAACGTGAAAATCGAGCTTTGGATCGAAAAATATGGCCGTTTGAAATTTTAGGGCAAAACAGGGCCAAATCAAATCAAGCGGGTGAAAATTTTTAAATTTTCAACTTTTTGCATTTAGGAAAATTTCCCCAAAAATCCCCGCACTCTGCCATTCTGGGTGCCATGTGGCATGTTTTGATTGGACGCGGACCTCTGTGCTTCATTTTCCTTTGTTTTCACCATTGGAAAATTTTTCAAAATTCCCCACCTGGCCGATGAGTTGAGGACACGTGGTGAAAACCCATTGGTTGCGGGCTTTTCCTTTTCCTTTTTCTATGGGCCTTTCTGTATTTTTTACCGCCACCTGGACACATGGCAAGATTCCATTGGTTTGCACTTGGGGGTGATTTTTCCTTTGAAATTTCCTTCTTTTTCCTTTAGGAAAATTTCCCAAATTCTCCCCGCTTTCCACCGGCCCGGAACACGTGGCATCATCTCATTCGTTGTGGGTCCTAGGCAAATATTTTTCCTTTTGCGAAATCCCTTTGGGAAAAATTTCCAATCTCCTACCGTGCTCCGCTGGCCTGCATGCCCATGGACATGTGGCGGGTTCTGACTGGTCGGCAGGGACACGGGCCAACCATTTTCCTTCTCCTTTTTCCCCAACACTTTACCAAATATTTAAGTTCACCTCTCGCCTCCAAAGGTCCAATGCCATAGGACACGTGTCGCAACATGATTGGTCGTAGGCCTTCCTTTCAAAATTTTCCATGGCACTAACACTTAGTTGATTTTTCAATTTTTCCCCAGGACACGTGGCATAATCTGATTTGTTGGTGGGCCTACGGGAAAAAATTTCCATTTTGAAAACTTTGCCAAATATTTGGTAAAAACCAAGTTTTCCTTCGACCCCGCCACTTCATTGGACATGTGACGCCATTTCATTGGCTGCGGGCCTTCAGGGAAAATTTACCACAAAAACTCCGCCAAGCCATAACTTCAAAAATACATGGAGTTAGGAGGAAAACTTTACCTTTACGGAAAGCTGAGAAAGAGCTCTATCCAATGGTGCCATTTCTACAGGGTTTTGAGTGCCTAAAAAGAAAAAAATATGACTAAGGCACAAGAGAGGGAATAATGAAGGGAGTTAGCCACAAAATGAGCAAGGGGCACATTTTGGATAACAATTTTGGCGACTCAGAGGGGTCATCTTCCTGTTGGATGATGTTACCAATTTCCTGAAGCAATCCATTGGGCATGGAGTCATCAAATTCTCTGTTTGGTACCCCAACTGACTAGAACACTACAAGGAGGAAGGTGGAGGGTGGAACATCATCTGATTAGAGCAAGGCCTACAAGACACATTTGCAGGGACAACAAGCCTATGCCAAAGCAACTAGGGAAAACAAAACTAATCTACAACAAAACAATGTGCATAAGTACTTGGAGGGATGAACACCTAACTAATATGTACAAGATGGAGAATTCCCTTTAGTAGCAATGCTTTAGATAGATTTCATTGACTAAAATCTACGGTTCTTCGCCATCCAATGAAGACAATTGGAAAGCATTGTTGTCCTTACACTTTGTGACCATGTATGGGCCACTCCAAATGGCATCAAATTTTGAATGCCTTCTGGTTTTTCTCTGTCTACATCCCATTTTAACACTAGATCTCCAAATTGGAAAGATCTATTCTTTGCTTTTCTATCAAATGTCTTCTTTATCAAAGCTCGATCCTTCTCCATTGCTTGAGAGGCTGATTTGTGATTTCTTGGAGATCCATAAATTCTGCATATCTAACCTCCATGGGCTCAAACTCCAAGAACTCCAACTACTTCATGAGTTCCAATTTTGGCAACTCAAGTGACATAGGCAGAATTTCCTCTCTTCCATAAACAAGCTTGAATGGAGAGTTACCTGTAGATCTCTTGGGAGTTATCCTATCAGCCCATAAGGCTGATTTCAACTTAGTATGCCAAGATCTCTGATTTTCATCAAGGGTCCTCCTAATGATTCTTAACAAGTTCTTATTTGTAGATTCAGCTTGGCCATTACCCTGAGGGTAATAGTTTGATGAAGTGCTTAGGTAGATCCCATTCTTGATAGCCCATTCAGTCACCTTGGACCCAATGAATGCCAATGCATTATCTAATATTATTGTAGCAGGTATGCCAAATCTGGTTGTTATTCCCTCATAAAAATCTAGGATGCTAGATTCATTTGCTTCCTTGAGTGCTACTGCTTCAGTCCACTTGGTGAAATAATTTGTTGCTGTTATAATCCATTTGTGTCCTTAGCTTGAATTGGGATTAATGAATCTAACGAATTCCAAACCCCATTGCATGAAAGGCTGGTCAACTGAAATTGGATGCAATGGAATGGCAGCTAGCCTCTCTTTACCCGTGAAGAATGCACAATTCTTGCACCTCTTAATCCATGCATAACAATCACCGAAAATCTTGGGCCAATACTAGCCAGCCCTCATGATCTTTAGAGTTGTCACTCTTGGTGCAAAATGACCACCACCGGGTCCACCATGGAACTCTTCCAACACCCTATGAATCTGATTTATACCAATTCATCTCAAAGAACACTCCATTCAAGTCATTTTTGAACAAGACACCATCAACAAGGGCATATGGGACAACTTTGTAATCTAAAGTGTCTTCTTTTGGTCTTGTTCATTTACGGAGGGGATAGACTTGTGCTTAGGAAGTGCATCATGTCTTAGGTCAAGCAAGGAGTGAGGATGCCATTATTTTCCTCTTGAGTTCTTCCTTTCTCATGGCTATCTTGCAATGCCAAAACAACCTCCTTCTCATCGCATGCTTCCTTGGGTTTGTTCGATACCAGCTACTCACACAATCCTTTTCCTCTAACCAAATTGGTGACTTTGATCTCAATGTCATGCTCCATGACACGGGTAATCCAACCTGCTCTCTTTTCATTCGAGGTCTTTATTGAGGAGGAAGTCTTTAACTCCCACATGAGAAACCAGCAACTAAACCTTGTTGTTTGAAACTAGATGCTTGAATTTCTTCAAGCTCCCGATTACTACAAGAACATGCTTTTCAATGAAAGAATATCTCACCTCATAGTCCTCCAGGATTTGGGTGAAGAAAGCAATTGGCTGCTCATCATTGTTTTTGTTCGTTGTACCAAAATTGTAGAAATAATATCATCACCCCCAAATGCATAGAGGATGAAATCTTTGGAGAAATCCAGGTTAATGAGAGTTGGGGCTTGAGAGATGGCTTCTTTTATTACTTCAAAACTTTCCTTTCCTTCTCGCTATCTAGTTGAAAGCCATGATTTTCTTTAACATCTTGGTGATAGGCTTGACTAGGCCTGCAAAATTTGGGACAAACCTCCGAACAAAATTTATTCTCCCTAAGAAACTTTTAAGGGTGTTCTTGTGGCTTCGCAATGGTAGTGCTCTTATGGCTTCAAATCTTTCTGGATCAATTGCTAATCCCTGTTTGGAGACAATGTGGCCAAGGAGCTTTCCTTCATGGGCTAGAAAAATACACTTTTTAGGATTCAAGGATACTCCAAATCTTCTACACCTTTGGAACACTTGTCTCAAATGAAAGAGATGGTCTGTTGCATTTTTGAAAAAATAGTGATATTATCGAGATATACCAACACCACGTAGCTCCAGCGTTGGACAGCCCAAATGACATTTTCCCGTATGCATAAGTTCCCCATTTGGTTGTAAAGGTTGTCTTGAAATGATCTTATTATTTCACCATAATCTGATTGTACCCTGAATAGCCATCAAGTAATGAACACCTCTCGAGCCAGCAACAACTTGTAAAATATGCACCATGGAAGGAAGTGGATAATGATCTTTGAGAGATGCTCTATTCAAATCTCTCGAAGTCAAAACAAAATCTGATTTCCCACTCTTCTTTCTAACTAGAACCAAGTTGGCCACCCAACTAGAATGCTTGATAGGGAATATGATTCTTGATTCTATCAACTTATTTAATTCCTTTCTCATGAGAGGCTCCATGTGTAGATTGACTGGCCTTTGTTTTTGTCTGATGGGTTTAGTACTTGGATCCAATTCAATGGTGTGTTGAGATAACTTGGGATTGAAACCTTTCAAATCTTCATAGCTCCAAGCAAACACATCAGGGAATTCTTGACAAAGTTGTATGAACTCATACCTTTCTTGCTAAGTTGTCACTTTACCAACTTGGAGTGATCCGCCTTCTTCTACCAAGATGGACACTTTGAATTTTCTCCTTGACTTGAATGTTTTCTTTCTCTTTCCTAAACTGATCATTAGGATTGAAAATGGACTCCAAAGTAATAAGTCCCTTTGGTAGTTTGTTGGTTCTCAATGTACCACTTGGTCACACATCATTGCTTGTTCCAACTTTTCTGATTTTTAGCTAAGAATTCATCCACTTCTTGCAAGAAATGGATGATTTGCTGATCATTTTCACACACTTGCCAACTTACATTGTTATGCAGTACCAAAGGCCTCATGATCACATGGATGTTTGGTTATACCTTGTCTTTTTAATGCTTTCAACAACGTCAAAGGCTGCCCCAATCGCTGCAAAGCTGCCAGCTTGGTTCTCTTTTCTATGTATGGATTTTATGCCAAAGCCCTCAAAATCTTCAATGAGGTCCCACACCTTTTTTGTAGCACTTGCAGATCATTCTTGATAGCATGCTGCCCCTTAACTTGGTTGACAATCAACTCACTTTGTCACCAAAGACTTTGCAAGTTCTTTATTCCTCTCTTGATTAACCAATGCAATCCTTGTATCAAGGCTTCATATTCAGCAATGTTATTAGAACATGAAAAATAGAATCTAAAAGTTGAATAATACTTAACCCCTTGAGGTGAAACAAGAATAGCTCTACCTCCTGTACCTTTTCTACTACTTGATCCATAAAAAAAAAATGCCATACCTCATTGTCATCCGTGTGGTTTTGCTTGGTGATCTTTGGGAATAAGCTGATTTTCTTCATGCATGCAATAGACTCCTAGCTCAGATTCTTCTATTTCTTGATAAGGATCAAAATCATGCACCATGTTTTCCCATTCATCAAGAGTTAGATCTGGGATACTTCAACCTTGGTGTCACTTCATCAATGCTTGGATAATCTTCTTGATCAAACATTTGAACAATTGGTATTGATTTGGCTTGGAGTGTAAGGCTCAATGTGAAAGTTTGCAATAGGCTCAGATATGATTGTGGCTTTAGTTCCATATCTTGTTCGAATAACATGTGTGACCAATCGGTAGATAAGTAACCTCCAATCTTGGTGTGAAATCCTTGATGGACATAGGGAAAAGAGTGGTGGAAGGTCTATTACCGAGACATCTTGCAAAACAACAACGTTGGGAATGCATGCAAAGTAAGATTCAAGTTTTTATCACACCAATGTTGTTATTCTGCTATCCCATCCAATTGCACTACCCCTTTAGATATGACTTCATATTGAATTCCCAACCGATCACTATTTGCTTGGGCATTACTGAACTACTTGCTCTGGAATCAATCATGTAGTTGTGTACTAATTGGTTTCCAATGATCAATGAAACATAGAATGGAGGGGGTTTCAACATTTTACCTTGCTATCCTCCATGATTCCCTTGGCGGGCAGCATTTGTGAGCACCTTTTCTTGCATTTGGACTTGCTAATTTGAAGTTGACCAGTCCTTCATGGCAGCTTGTAGCAAATCTCTTTGGCCTGGGATAGATAGTGATTCCCACATTGATATGTTTACATTTGTCTTCTTCATCTGATCAATGATGTTGAATGGGGATGAAGCATCTCTTTCTGTCCCTTGGCATGTACATTAATTCCTTGCATATATGGGCAACAACAATCGGCGTTTGAGTTGGCCTAAGAGCTGTTTTAGGCAGCCCTTGTGTGCTTGGGACTACATTTTGTTTGCCAATAATTTGTGGAATAGTAGGAGGTTGTGGATTACTTGGAGCCAATGGCTATTCTTCACCCAAATTTCTCATTTTTGACCTTGTGTTGGTTGCAACATTTTGGGGAATTGTTTGAATCATGCCACAAAAATCTTCTGCCTGCCAGTTTACAAGTGTGGTATCATTTGGAGCTGATTGATGCTAGAATGTGTCTTGTTGTTGGTTATTTCCTTGACTACCTTCACCCTCCACACTAGTTGTAGTCACCATTAATGATTGATTTAAGGCACGGTTGAAGCACATAGACTAGTTGTGAGGTTCATTGCATGGAAAACACTAATCATACTCTTGAGCCATGTTGTTTTACACTGGCACTAATGCCTTAGAGACAGAGATATAGCATTGGGATTATAGGTCTGAAATGGTGCTGTGGCGCAGGAGGTCTTGCTTGATATAAATTCGTAGCTAGATTGGGTGGTCTTTGAGGTTGGTATGGCTACTACTGTTAGGCTAGGCTTAAGGCTAGAAAGAAGGTCTAAAGATTTGGGCTTGCTTCCTTTTGAGTGTAACCAGCTCATTGCCTAGATTTTGCAATTGCTTCATGATTTCTTGAAGTTAATTTGAGGCACTAGAAGATGAAGTAGAAGCTTCACTTGAATTCTGATTTCTAGGAGTGGGAATAGGAGCTAAAATAGGCACTTGAATAATACTTGGGCTCTCTAAACTTGGAAACAATGGCATTGGAGGCCTAGGAGCTAGCTTGTTAGCTTGAATCAAACAATTTTCAGCCCTAATGGAAATGCTATAAGCAACAGGAATAGTTGTGCCTCCCATGGATTGAATCGGCATAGAAATATCAGAATTTAAAGCTTTAAGGTAATATACAAAAGCACCTTCTACTGCTAGCCTTACTGCCACTAGAATCCTCTCCCAAGTCATTTGAAATATGAAGATGAAGTCAGTTAGCTGCTCATTGGGAGCTCTCTTGATGGTTGTCAGCTGCTCCAAAAGGGACAAGTTGTCTCCCTTTTCTCCAAACTGCTCATGGAGGGCTATACATAGCTGGTTCCAATTTTGGATAGAACCTGAGGCAAGACTCCTAAACCATTGCAAAGCTTTCCCTTTGAATGAAGATGCTAGCAATTTGACAACAACTTGCATCTCATTGATCTCACGGATTACACAAATATTCACAATATCTTTAACATGATCACCAGGAGTGGTATGATTTTCTCTAGTAAAGTACGGGATGTTCTTCAATGCTGCAACTGGGATTGGATTTTGTGCATTGAGAGCAAGTGGGATGCTACCATTAAAATTGACATAGGGGTTGTTTTGTGCCATTCTGATTGGCCTTAGAACCCTTGTTGATTGAATGAAAGGCCTACTAGGTGGAGGAGTTGATAGAGTTATGTTTGGTGGATATGGAGACTTTGAATTCTCCTCCCTCTTTGCCTTCTTCTCTAAGATAACTATAGATACTCAAACAACACCTCTTCTTCTCCAACTCTTGACCTTGTGTTGATTCTTCTCATAAGTTTTCAGGTCTACACTACTAAAACCAGCTGATTCTTCTTCCTTGGAGTCACCAGATGTGCAATTTAGGGCTCTTTTAAGTAAGAAACTTGCAAAAATGCACATCAATTTTGTTGCAAAGAAGATGAAGACCTCTAAGGTCCCACCGGGCGTGCCAAAACTGTTGTTGCAAATCAGCAGCACCCCTGGATGTTGATCATGTTTCTAGTTTGACATCTTATGCATCCAGTGTGATTACACAACATTGAATCTCTTCCCCAAGTGTGGGACTTGTAAAATGGGAAAAGAATATCCAGTTTAGAGGCTGGTTCCTCAACTCCTTTGTGTTAGGAAATTAAATATTAATGATTACATTATAGTTTGTTAGTTAATATTTAATATTGTTATATATTAAATATTAGGTTTGAATGTATATTGTTATAATATATTGTTTCAACAATATATTATTCTTAGAGTTTGTTATACCCGTGAATAACATTCGGGTTAATTGTTGTGACTCCTTCCTATTTTATAGGAGGTTGTTTAGTTGTTATTATGGCTATATAATAGCCTAATGTATTGCACAGGATATTGGGACAGAAAATATAATACAGAGAGTGATTTTGCTATGTAAATCTGTAGCTACATTTATATTTGGTATCAGAGCGTGCTATTTCTCAGATTGCATGGAGTTTTCAAATTAGCAAAGGGGCAGCTCTTTGTGCCTCGTTGGATGAGAGAAATCATTTACTGATTAACTTGGGTGCCTATACATTTGTTATATTCAAGTTTGTGGCATTCGTACTCATTGGTGGAGCAAACCAATTCAGAGCATATGATTCATTGTGCACATAATTGATTTCTTGACTCATGTGAATTCAATCTCCTATTTTCTATCATATTTATTTCGAGTTGTTAATTGTGGTGTGCATGCATTACTTGATTTGATTCTGCAAAATCACTTCATCACTTTGCATTGATTTCAATGATGCATGGCTGAGTAATTCCACGTGGACATCATATATATGTTAAATTCCAAACATAATCTACATCCCCAAGAATTTGAAGATTTATTGTGGGAGTATTCTCATATTGAAAATACGTGGTGTGTATTGAAAAGTACCAAAACGCGTTTGGAATATTTGGCAGAGTGATTGCTTCGCAAGGCTAGAGTCATTGGCGAATGGTCTTTTGAAAGTCGAACCTACAATTTGTATGTGTCTGTGAGTGCGGCTATCCAGATCTACCCTCTCGGGAGTCTTCAAATGGCTTATCATCTTGCCAGGAAGAAAAATTTATCACCTCATACATGGAAGAGGCTTCCTCCGATATCAACACACAGTTTAAATCGTGAGCTTAGCATGCACAGTCTACAGCCACGTGGAACAACGTCTAAGGCATTAAATTTATATGCTTTGGTTTTTGCATATATATCAGAGCCAATTAGAATACATGAACACAGCCCATAGCTTCGAGTCTTCAAACGGAAAAAATGCAAAAGTAAAATTCTTATACATATTCACCTGAGTGAATTTTGTTGTGCGACTCCCAATCTTGCGGGTTGAATTGAATGAATGCATGCCAGCTGTCAGCTTCCCCTTGATCATAGGTGAATCGACAAGCACGTGGTCTTGGGTTACCAAATGACAGAGTTGCACCAGATTTATCCACACCGCAGGTCCATGCATGGTGCACCGTCAAATTTCATCACCTATGGGAAATATCAATGATCGTTGTGCTCCCCATGGAGTTTCTTCCAAGTCTGCAAATATACACGAGTTTTTCCAATACAATCGCCAAGCTATCCTTTGATCTGGTTATTCAAAGTCTACGGAAGAAGTAGGTAGTACTTTATTTGTTTAAAGTTTGATAGTATTTGGCATACTCTTTCCATATATGTTCTTAATTAAAAGGTCACGGAAGTGAGAGAGTGAAAAGACTCATGCAGTTCTATTTGTGTCACTAGATTCTATTCGAAATTTGAGTCATTTTGTTATTTTATTTGTATATGTCAAAATTTTAATTATTTTTAAAAAGGTGCATTTTCGGTTGTATCCGACACCTATTTTTAATTTATGAAGCGTCATAATGGATAAGTTGAGTCACATTGAAAAATTTGAAGGTAAAGATTTTCATACCTGGCAAGTATGAACTCAGTTGTTCCTAATTAACAAAGACTTGTGGGATATTGTTGATGGAAAAGAGAAGAAACCGACAAATGCAGATGAAGCAACAAAATGGGCAAGCAGAGATCGAAAGGCTATAGTGATTATTGGATTGGGTCTATCAAATTCCTATTTGCATCATATAGACTTAAAAAGTCCTCTCACACAATTTGGGAGACATTGAACAAATTGTTTGGATCACAAGCTGGAAGCACAACAATATCTTTAAAGTAGAGATTGTTCGGCCTCAAGATGGAAGAAGGCGATAACATGGTGGAACATATTAGTAAGTTTCGTTCTATTTGCAATCAACTAGCAGGAATAAGTGTAGATGTCCCTGATGATGACGCTAAAGCAGTGTTACTCAATATCATGCCTCCACGCTATTCTAACATGGTCTTTACATTGAGTGAAATAAATCCAAGTTTAGAAGAACTTATTTCGTCTTTGTTAGATGAAGAAAAGAGAATCATGTTTGCGGAACCAGAGGAAAAATCCTGTATGGTAAGAAACAAGATAAAAGAAGATCTAAATATTCTTTTAGACTTGGATCATCTTCTAAAGATTCAAAGAAGTGGCTCACCTGTTATTGCTGCAGACAATCTGGCCACTTGTCCTCAAATTGCAAGAAAAGAGCACAAGACTTACTTGATGGAAAACTGCAAGATAATGCCATGGCTACTAATGACGAAGGAGAAAATGAAGAGGAAGGAAATACTGCTTATACAGAAAATCAAAGTGATGAATATTTTCTCTATTAGATAATTTCAACTGGAGGATGGAGGCATCAAAGGTTGGAGGTCGACAGGTGACCTCTCGTCGCCACCACCAATGACGGGGCCGCATGAAGCTATGGTGGCACATTTTGTGGTGTGAGTGTGATTTCGAGTATTTGATGTCTAGTGTGATTCTTTTACGAGTTCCTATTGTGTGTTGAATAAGTGAAATGTTCACATTAAGGGGGGAACATGATCAGCATGATCTAATGTTCCATTTTAAGTTTTTCAGTTGAGTATGTGGCTATTCCTATTTCCCCAAATGTAAAAACATAATGCAGAACAAATAACATAGTGAAACGCATCATCATGAGGATTGATGAGGTAGAACAGTCAGATGTGTTCTGTTCATACCTAGGTTTGTGGTTAGCCTCCTGAAAACCATTGAAGGTTGTTCAGATGTGTTCCTGCTTGAGTTCCCACACTGCTAGGTCAGATGTGTTCCCTAGAGTGACTGGTTGATAAGCAGATGATTCCTGAGCGTGTTCCCATCCTCGTCGGTCAGATGTGTTCCCAACAGTGCTTGGTCAATAAGAAGTTGATGTGTTCCTTCTTCTACCTTCAGTTCGAGTGTGTGCCAAGATCATGAGTGCGCAGAGGCGGTAGGATGCAAAGGAAGTGTGAAAGTTCTAATGTTACCATGTAAACATTAAGGGGGGGAATGTTAGGAAATTAAATATTAATGTTTACATTATAGTTTGTTAGTTAATATTTAATATTGTTATATATTAAATATTAGGTTTGAATGTATATTGTTATAATATATTGTTTCAACAATATATTATTCTTAGAGTTTGTTATACCCGTGAATAACATTCCGGTTAATTGTTGTGACTCCTTCCTATTTTATAGGAGGTTGTTTAGCTATTATTATGGCTATATAATAGCCTAATGTATTGCAGGATATTGGGACAGAAAATATAATATAGAGAGTGATTTTGCTATGTAAATCTGTAGTTGCATTTATACTTGTGATCGGGTGTATTACTTGGTAGTTATGAAGAGCTTTCAAACTCAAAATCCTACTCTAAATTCCAAAGTGGACATGAGAGATAGAGAATGCAAAAACTGAAACTAGTGCTAATAAGGTGATGCACCAAAGGAGTGGTGAGCATTTTTTACTTTTGTAGATTGACACAGTTCATAAAAATGCAACAAAAATTCATGCACAAACTGATAATTGTAATGGAAGTTTAAAAATGAATCAAACAAGACAAACAGAGGATTAAAACTCATTCACAGATCCTGTATTGTTATTTTAACATCAAAAACACTTGCATTACAACACCTGAGAGGAAAAATAAGTTGCAGTCTTGGAAAATGTCTGGTTTTTTCCAGAAAAAAATAATTTTTGGTGAAAGAGGGAGCCTGCAATACATAAAAATGTTCAACCCTTCAAAAATGAGCCAAATCTAGCTTTTACAATGAAAGAAGCGACCCCAGAGAGAGAAACATGGGAAAACATGGGAGAGCCTCAACCACCAACCAAAAATGTAGTAAACCTGCATGTGCATCCTTACATGCCCATCCCCGACATTTTTCGCCATGTTGGGAGAGAATATGAGCCATTCTTCATTAAAAATGGTGGTTGAAACATCATTTCTATCCATGACCACGTGCCAGAGGCATTTTTATTTTCTCTCTGCAAAATCCATAAAAATACAAAAATGACCCCAGAATATTGTAGATAATTTCACTAGATTTCCATTGATATAAATAACGTGAAAAACTGAGCTCTAGATCGAAAGATATGGCCGTTTGAAATTTTAGGGCAAAACAGGGCCAAATCGGATTAGCGGACGAAATTTTTAAATTTTCCACTTTTTGAATTTGGGAAAATTTCCCCAAAAATCCCCGTGCTCCACCATTTCGGGTGCCACATGGCATGTTTTGATTGGACGCGGACCCTCTGCGCTTCATTTTCCTTTATTTTTGCCATTGGAAAATTTTCCAAAAATTCCCCGCCGGGCGATGAGTTGAGGACACGTGTTGAAACCCCATTGGTTGTGGGCTTTTCATTTTCATTTTTTTCTATGGGCCTTTCCTATATTTTTTACCACCACCTAGACACGTGGCAAGATTCCATTGGTTCGCGCTTGGGGGTGATTTTTCCTTTGAAATTTCCTTCTTTTTCCTTTGGGAAAATTTCCCAAATTCTCAGGCTTTCCGCCATCCCGGGACATGTGGCATCATCTCATTCATCATGGGCCCTAGGAAAAAAATTTCATTTTGCGCAAACCCTTTGGGAAAAATTTCTAATCTCCTCTCGTGCTCGCTGGCCCGCGTGCCCATGGACACGTGGCGGGAAAGCTGGCCAACAATTTTCCTTCTCCTTTTTCCCCAACACTTTGCCAAATATTTAAGTTCACCTCCACCCTCCGTAGGTCCGATGCCATAAGATACATGTCATAACATGATTGGTCGGTGGGCCTTCCTTTCAAAATTTTCCATGGCACTAACACTTAGTTAATTTTTCAATTTTTCCCCACCACGTGGCATAATCTCGATTCGTCGACGGGCTGCGGGGAAAAATATCCCTTTTGAAAATTTTTCCAAATATTTGGTAAAAAACCAAGTTTTCATCCAACCCCGTGACTTCCTTGGACACGTGGCGCCATTTCATTGGTGTGGGCCTTTCGGGGAAAATTTCCCACAAAAACTCGCCAAGCCATAACTTCAAAAATACATGGAGTTAGGAGGAAAACTTTACCTTCTCGGAAAGCCGAGAAAGAGCTCTATCCAATGGTGTCATTTCCAGAGCGTTTTGAGTGCCGAAAAGAAAAAAATTATGACTAAGTCACAAGAGAGGGAAGAATGAAGGGAGTTAGCCACAAAATGAGCAAGGGGCACATTTTGGATAACAATTTTGGTGACTCAGACGGGTCATCTTCTGTTGGATGAAGTTACCAGTTTCCTGAAGCAATCCATTAGGCATGGAGTCATCAAATTCTCTGTTTGGTACCCCAACTGACTAGAACACTGCAAGGAGGAAGGTGGAGGGTGGAACATCATCTGATTAGAGCAAGGCCTACAAGACACATTTCCAGGGACAACAAGCTGTGCCAAAGCACTTAGGGAAAACAAAACTAATCTACAACAAAACAATGTGCATAAGTACTTGGAGGAATGAAAACCTAACTAATATGTACAAGGTGGAGAATTCCCTTTAGTAGCAATGCTTTAGATAGATTCCATTGACTAGAATCTACAGTTCTTCACCATCCAATGAAGACAATTGGAAAGCATTGTTGTCCTTACACTTTGTGACCATGTATGGGCCACTCCAAATGGCATCAAATTTTGAATGCCTTCCCGGTTTTGCTCTGTCTGCATCCCATTTTAACACTAGATCTCCAACTTGGAAAGATCTATTCTTTGCTTTTCTATCAAATGTCTTCTTTATCAAAGCTCGATCCTTCTCCATTGCTTGAGAGGCCGTATTTGTGATTTCTTGGAGCTCCATCAATTTCGCATATCTAACCTCCATGGGCTCAAACTCTAAGAACTCCAACTACTTCATGAGTTCCAATTTTGGCAACTCAAGTGACATAGGCAAAATTGCCTCTCTTCCATAAACTAGCTTGAATGGAGAGTTACATGTAGATCTCTTGGGAGTTATCCTATCAGCCCATAAGGCTGATTTCAATTTAGTATGCCAAGACCTCTCGATTTTCATCAAGAATCCTCCTAATGATTCTTAACAAGTTCTTATTTGTAGATTTAGCTTGGCCATTACCCGAGGGTAATAGTTTGATGAAGTGCTTAGGTAGATCCCATTCTTGATAGCCCATTCAGTCACCTTGGACCAAATGAATGCCAATGTATTATCTCGATATTATTGTCACGGGTATGCCAAATCTGGTTGTTATTCCCTCATAAAAACCTAGGATGTTAGATTCATTTGCTTCCTTGAGTGCTCTTTGCTTGTCATCCACTTGGTGAAATAATCTGTTGTTGTTATAATCCATTTGTGTCCTTGGCTTGAATTGGGATTAATGAATCTAACGAATTCCAAACCCCATTGCATGAAAGGCTAGTCAACTAAAATTAGATGCAATGGAATGGCAGCTAGCCTCTCTTTACTCGTGAAGAATGCACAATTCTTGTACCTCTTGATCCATGCGTAACAAACACCGAAAATCTTGGGCCAAAACTAGCCAGCCCTCATGACCTTTAGAGTCACTCTTGGTGCAAAATGACCACCGGCTGGTCCACCATGGAACTCTTCCAACACCCTATGAATCTGATTTGTACCAATGCATCTCAACAACACTCCATTCACGTCATTTTTGAACAAGACACCATCAACAAGGGAATATGGGACAACCTTTAATCTAAAGTGTCTTCTTTTGGTCTTGTTCATCTCCGAGAGGGTATAGACTCGTGCTTAGGAAGTGCATCATGTCTTTGGTCCAGCAAGGAGTGAGGACGCTATTATTTTCCTCTTGAGTTCTTCCTTGCTCATGGTCATCTTCTGATGCCAAAACAGCCTCCTTCTCATCGCATGCTTCCTTGGGTTTGTTCAAGACCATCTACTCACACAATCCTTTTCCTCTCCACCAACTTGGTGACTTTGAACTCAATGTCATACTCCATGACACGGGTAATCCAACATGCTCTCTTTTCATTCGGGTTTTATTGAGGAGAAGTCTTTAACTCCCACATGAGAAACCATCAACTTGAACCTTGTTGTTTGAAACTAGATGCTTGAATTTCTTCAAGCCCCGATTCTTGAAAGAACATGCTTTTCAATGAAAGAATATCTCACCTCATAGTCCTCTCCAGATTTGGTTTGAACAAAGCAATTGGCTGCTCATCATTGTTTTTGTTCTCGTTGTACAAAAATTGCGAGAAATAGTATCATCACCCCGAATGCATAGAGGATGAAATCCTTGGATAAATCTGGGTTAATGAGAGTTTGGGCTTGAGAGATGGCTTCTTTGATTGCTTAAAACTTTCCTTTCCTTCTCTGTCCATTTGAAAGCCATGCTTTTCTTTAACATCTTGGTGATAGGCTTGACTGGGCTACTGAAATTTGGAACAAACCTCTGCGAACAAAATTTATTCTCCCTAAGAAACTTTGAAGGGCCTTCTTGTGGGTTGGAAATGGTGGTGCTCTTATGGCTTCAACTCTGTTTGGATCAATTGCTAATCCCTCTTTAAAGATAATGTGGCTAAGGATCTTTCCTTCATGGGCTAGAAAAATACACTTTTTAGGATTCAAGGATACTCCAAATCTTTACGCACCTTTGGAACACTTGTCTCAAATGAAAGAGATGGTCTGCTGCATTTTTAAAACAAACGGTGATATCATCAAGATATACCGATTACCACGTTGTTAATCAAAAACTTGAATGTCGTGTCCATCGCTCTTTGGAAATTAGCTCCAGTGTTGGACAGCCCAAATGGCATTATCCTATATGCCTAAGTTCCCCATTTGGTTTTAAAGGATGTCTTGAACTAATCTTCTTCTTTCACCATAATCTGATTGTACCCCGAATAGCTATCAAGTAATGAAAACCTCTCGAGCCAAAGAACAACTTCTAAAATCTTCTCCACGGAAGGAAGTGGATAATGATCTTTGAGAGATGCTCTATTGAAATCTCTGAAGTCAACACACAATTTGATTTCCCCACTCTTCTTTCTAACTAGAACCAAGTTGGCCACCCAACTAGAATGATTGATAGGGAATATGATTCTTGATTCTATCAACTTATTTTATTCCTTTCTCATGAGAGGCTCCATGTGTGGATTGACTCGCCTTTGTTTTTGTCGATGGTTTTAGTACTTGGATCCAATTTAATGGTGTGTTCGAGATAACTTGGGATTGAAACCTTTCAAATCTTCATAGCTCCAAGCAAACACATCGAGAGAATTCTTGACAAAGTCGTATGAACTCATACCTTTCTTGCTCGATTGTCACTTTACCAACTCAGAGTGATCCGCCTTCTTCTACCGAGATGGACACTGAATCTTCTCCCTTGACTTGAATGTTTTCTTTCTCTTTCCTAAATTGATCATTAGGATTGAAAATGGACTCCAAAGTAATAATTCCCTTTGGTAGTTTGTTGGTTCACAGCTGTACCACTTGGTCACCATACTATTGTTCCAACTTTTCCTAATTTTTAGCTAAGAATTCAGCCTCTTCTTGCAAGAAATGGATTATTTGCTGATCATTTTCAAACACTTTCCAACTTACATTTTTGTCTAGTACTGAAGGCCTCATGATCACATGGATGTTTGGTTGTACCTTTTCCTTTTGAATGCTTTCAACAATGTCAAAGCACGCCTTAACTGCTGCAAGCCTATCGCTGCCACTTGGTTCTCTTTTCTAGGAATTGATATTATGCCAAAGCCCTCCAAATCTTCAATGAGGTCCACACCCTATTTTTGTAGCACTTGAGTAGATCATTCTTGAAAGCATGCTACCCCTTAACTTGGTTGACAATAAACTCACTGTCACCAAAGACTTGCAATTTCTTTATTCCTCTCTTGATTGACCAATGCAATCCTTGTATCAAGGCTTCATATTCAACAGTGTTATTAGAACATACAAAATGGAATCTAAAAGCTGAATAATACTCAACCCCTTGAGGTGAAACAAGCATAGCTCCACCTCCTGCACCTTTTCTACTCTTTGATCCATCAAAAAAACCGACATACCTCATTTCCATCCTTGTGGTTTGGCTTGGTGATGCTAGGAATAAGCTGATTTTCTTCATGCATGCAATAGACTCCTAGCTCAGATTCTTTTATTTCTTGATAATGATCAAAAGCATGCACCTTGTTTACCCATTCATCAAGAGTTAGATCTGGGATACTTCCAACCTTGGTGTTAGCTTCATCAGTGCTTGGATAATCTTCTTGATCAAACACTGAACAATTGGTATTGATTTGGCTTGGAGTGTAAGGATCAATGTGAAATTTTGCAATAGGCTTAGATCTGATTATGGCTTTAGCTCCATATCTTGTGTGACCAATCGGTAGATAAGTAACCCACATAGGGCAAAGAGTGGTGGAAGGTCTATTATCGAGACATCATACAAAACAACAATGTTGGGGCATGCATGCAAAGTGAGATTCAAGTTTTTATCACACCAACTGTTATTCTTGTTGTCCCACCCAATTGCACTACCCCTTTGGATATGAATTCATCTTGAATTCCAAGCCCGACGATCACTATTTGCTTGGGCATTCTTGAAGTACTTGCTCCAAAATCAATAATGCGGTTGTGTACTAATTGGTTTTCAATGATCAATGAAACATAGAATGGAGGGGTTTTAACATTTTACCTTGTTATCCTCCATAATTCCCTTCAGTGGGTAGCATTTGTGAGCACCTTTTCTTGCATTTGGACTTGCTGATTTGAAGTTGACCAGTCCTTCATTGCAACTGTAGCAAATCTCTTTGGCACAGGATAGATAGTGATTCCCACATTGATATGTTTACATTTGTCTTCTTCATCTAATCAATGATGTTGAATGGGGATGAAGCATATCTTTGTTGTCCCTTGGCTCGTACATTAATTCCTTGCATATGGGCAGCAACAATCAAGGCGTTTGAGTTGGCCTAAGAGCTGTTTTAGGCAGCCCTTGCATGCTTGGGACTACATTTTATTTGCCAATAATTTGTGGAATAGTAGGAGGTTGTGGATTACTTGGAGCCAATGGCTATTCTTCACCCAAATTTATCCTTTTTGACCTTGTGTTGGCTGCAACATTTTGGGGAATTGTTTGATTCATGCCACAAAAATCTTTTTCCTGCTAGTTTACAAGTGTGGTATCATTTGGAGCTGATTGCTGCTGGAATGTGTCTTGTTGTTGGTTATTTCCTTGACTACCTTCACGCTCCACACCAGTTGTAGTCACCATTAATGATTGATTTAAGGCACCGTTGAAGCACATAGACTGGTTGTGAGGTTCATTGCATGGAAAAAACCAATCATACTTTTGAGCCATGTTGTTTTTCATTGGAACTAATGCCTTAGAGGTAGATATAACATTGGGATTATAGGGCTGAAATGGTCTGTTGGCAGGAGGTCTTGCTTGATTTAAATTTGCAGCTGGATTGGGTGGTCTTTGAGGATGGTATGGCTTCTGTTAGGCTGGGCTTGAGGCTGGAAAGAAGGTCTAAAACTTTGGGCTTGCTGCCTTTTGAGTGTAACCAACTCATTACCTAGATTTTGTAATTGCTTCATGACTTCTTGAAGTTCATTTGAGGCACTAGAAGATGAAGTAGAAGCTTCACTTGAATTCTGATTTCTAGGAGTGGGAATAGGAGCTAAAACAGGCACTTGACTAGTACTTGGGCTCTCTAAACTTGGAAACAATGGCATTGGAGGCCTAGGAGCTAGCTTGCCAGCTTGAATCAAACAAATTTCAGCCCTAATGGCAATGTTATAAGCAATAGGAATAGTTGTGCCTCCCATGGATTGAATCAACATAGAAATATCAGAATTTAAAGCTTTAAGGTAATATAGAAAAGCACCTTCTACTGCTGGCCTTACTGCCACTGGAATCCTCTCCCAAGTCATTTTAAATCTGAAGTTGAAGTCAGTCAGCTGCTCCAAAAGGGACAAGTTGTCTCCCTTTTCTCCAAACTACTCATGGAGGGCTATACATAGTTGGTTCCAATTTTGGATAGAACCTGAGGCAAGACTCCTGAACCATTGCAAAGCTTTCCCTTTGAATGAATATGCCAAAGCATTTTGACAGGGACTTACATCTCATTGATCTCATGGATTGCACAAATATTGGCAATATCCTTAACATGATCACTAGGAGTGGTATGATTTTCTCCAGTAAAGTATGGGATGTTCTTCAATGCTGCAACTGGGATTGGATTTTGTGCATTGAGAGCAAGTGGGATGCTGCCAGTGAAATTGACATAGGGGTTGTTTTGTGCCATTCTAATTGGCCTTAGAACCCTTGTTGATTGAATGAAAGGCCTACCAAGTGGAGGAGTTGATAGAGTTCTGTTTGGTGGAGATGAAGACCTTTGAATTCTCCTCCCTCTTTTCCTTCTTCTTGGAGATAACTATAGATACTCAAACAACACCTCTTCTTCTCCAACTCTTGACCTTGTGTTGATTCTTCTCATGAGTTTTCAGGTCTGCACTACTAAAACCAGCTGATTCTTCTTCCTTGGAGTCACCAGATGTGTAATTTAGGGATATTTTAAGCAAGAAACTTGCAACAAATGCACATCAATTTTTTTCCAAAGAACATGAAGACCTCTAAGGTCCCACCGAGCATGGAAAAACTATTTTTGCAAATCAGCAGCACCCCTGGATGTTGATCATGTTTCTAGTTTGACATCTTAGGCATCTAGTGTGATTACACAACATTGAATCTTTTCCCCAAGTGTGGGACTTGTAAAATGGGAAAAGAATCTCCAATTTAGATGTTTATTCCTCAACTCCTCTGATCAGGTGTATTACTTGCAAGTTATACAGAGGTTTCAAACTCAAAATCCTACTCTAAATTCCAAAGTGGACAGAGATAGAGAATGAAAAAACTTAAACTAGTGCTAATAAGGTGATGCACCAAAGGAGTGGTGAGCATTTTTACTTCTGTAGATTTACACAGTTCATAAAAATGCAACAAAACTCCATGCACAAACTGATAACTGTAATGGAAGGTCAGAAATGAATCAAACAACACAAACAGAGGATTAAAACTCATTCATAGAGCTAGTATTGTTATTCTAACATCAAAAACACTTGCATTACAACACGAGAGGAAAAACAAGTTGCGGTATTAGAAAATATCTTGTTTTTTCCATAAAAATACTTTTTTGGTGAAAGAGGGAGCCTGCAATACATAAAAATGTTCAACCCTTGAAATGAGCCAAATATGGCTTTTACAAAGGTCAAGAAGTGACCCCAGGAGAGAGAAATGTGGGAAAACATTAGAGAGCCTCAACCACCAACCAAAAATGTAGTAAAATAGCATGGGCATCCTTACAGGCCCATCCCTTGACATTTTTCGCCATGCTGGGAGAGAATACGAGCCATTCTTCATTAAAAATGGTGGTTGAAATGTCATTTCTATCCATGACCACGTGCCAGAGGAATTTTTTGATTTTATCTCTCCAAACTCCATCAAAATACAAAAATGGCCCTGAATTCTTGTAGATAATTTCACCATATTTCCATTGATATAAAGAATACAAAAAACGAGCTCTAGATTGAAAGATATGGCCGTTTGAAATTTTAGGGCAAAACAAGGCCAAATTGGATTGGCAGGCGAAATTTTTAAATTTTCCACTTTTTGCATTTGGGAAAATTTCCCCAAAAATCCCCACACTCCTTTGTTCCAAGTGCCACATGGCACATTTTGATTGGACACGGGCCCTCTGCACTTCATTTTCCTTTGTTTTCGCCATTGGAAAAATTTCCAAAAATTCCCCGGCCGATGAGTTGAGGACACGTGGCGAAACCCCATTGGTTGCGGGCTTTTCCTTTTCCTTTTTTTCTATGGGCCTTTCCTGTATTTTTACCACCACCTGGACACATGGCAAGATTCCATTGGTTCGCGCTTGGGGGTGATTTTTCCTCTAAAATTTCCTTCTTTTTCCTTTGGGAAAATTTCCCAAATTCTCCCTACTTTCTACCGGCCCAGGATAAGTGGCATCATCTCATTCGTCACGGGCCCTAGGAAATTTTTTTTCCTTTTGCGCGATCCCTTTGGGAAAAATTTCCAATCTCCTCCCGTGCTCCACTGGCCTGTGTGCCCATGGACACATGGCGGGCTCTGACTAATCAGCGAGGACACGGGCCAACAATTTTCCTTCTCCTTTTTCCTCAACAATTTGCCAAATATTTAAGTTCACCTCTATCCTCGAAGGTTTGATGCCATAGGACATGTGTCGTAACATGATTGGTCGGTGGGCCTTCCTTTCAAAATTTTCCATGGCACTAACACTTAGTCGATTTTTCAAAGTTTTCCCCCCCGGACACGTGGCATAATCTGATTCGTTGGCGGGCCTGCGGGGAAAAATATCCCTTTGAAAACTTTGCCTTCAAGGAAAATTTCCCACAAAACTCTGTCAAGCCATAACTTCAAAAATACATGGAGTTAGGAGGAAAAATTTACCTTTCTAGAAATCTGAGAAAGAGCTCTATCCAATGGTGCCATTTCCAGAGGGTTTTGAGTGCCTAAAAAGCAAAAAATTATGACTGAGGCACAAGAGAGGGAAGAATGAATGGAGTTAGCCACAAAATGAGCAAGGGGCACATTTTGGATAACAATCGCCAATAATGTCAATCACAACCTAAATTGTTAGACGAACATTGGCTAACTACCCTCAAATATCTTAATGTATATTAAGAGCGAATAAGACTTTCATATATTAAACATCTTAGAGAACATGAATTCAATATTGGTGACCTTGTCCTTATAAAAACTCAACATGTCCCAAATATGGAAAAGAGTAAATGTGGTAAGTTTACTCCAAAATGGCTTGGATCATATAGTATCACTCATAAATATGGTTATGTGCCATATCACTTAGCCTATTTAATGGTAAACCTTAAAAGGATCCTCTTAATTCCTTGCACTTGCAGTCTTTCTACTAATAACATATCTATCTAGATGACCTTAGTCAACTAAGATCTCGCATTATCAACACCGAACAATCTCCCTTAACCTATTAATGATTTAGAATTATGTGGTCTCCTACCAATATATATAATATGGGCACCATGGTCCTACTCATAACATATTACGTCAAATATGGGCACTACTATATAGGGGACCTAGAATTCATTACTCCTCTACCTCACCTTATCTACCAATAGACAACATGTTTAGGGTACACGTATTATCTTGTATATCAAATGACCCCTCTTCAAATTTTCTCTTAGGCCCACTCTTAGCTAGAAGAATCAAAATCACTATGGGATGAAAAAGCATCTTATCAACATATATATTGTTCCCTAAAAGGACAACTATCACTCAAAAATATATCCACTATCACCAAGAAAATCCAAATATATTATATACCATTCCCTTGAAGGATGGATACTCAATCTAAAAAACATACATACATGGAAATAAATTGAAATATTCCCACATAGATCAACTTCCCTTGACGATGCAAGCTTCCCTCATTTATCATCCCATGCACCCTAAAATAAAATAAAGTTAGGGTAACACCTAATAACCATTAAGGAGAACATAGGTCCCCATACAAGATGCGTGCAACTCCGAACATGTTAGAAGGAGGTAGATAGTGTATCTCATCTCATCTTATCTTAAATAAATCACATAATCCTAAATGGACTAACCATTGTTAGTTATATGATACACTAGTTATCGTTGCAAGTGCATTATCATCAAAATTATTATCACATATTTATATGTGTCAGTGAAAATAAACATTCAAACACATCCCACAAAATGTTGATAACCATCATCATACATATCAAAAAATGAAACCAATATCCATACAATACAACCAAATCTATTCCATATATCATTCATCATGACAAATTAAATCATTAGATACAAAAAAAAAAATATCGAAATCTCATCACTATTGTAAGCATCATCATATCTAAATATATCTATAAATTCATATAAAACATCACATAAAATCATCAAAACACATTTATACATCCATATATCCAAAACCATATATATACACATCAAGTCAATGTACATATAAAAATGGTCAAGATTTCGACCCATACAAAAACTACGGTGAAAATTGTACATTACACAATCCGGCTCCACCCAGGGATCCCTCCTCGGCCATCTCATTCTCACCGTACTAGTAGTAGGGCCTCATTGATATGCATGAAACTAACTCACTACATGCTCTCTGCATATCATGGCACCTCTAGGAGTCTCTCTACCACAACACCCTCATAATATCGGATCTCAAAATCATAACCGATATCAAGCTAGGATCATTGTATCTGGTGGCCTCATATATCCAAAGGTCGCCCCTACTCCTAGCCCTACCGGACCTACTCTTGATCCTCTTGGCCATGATACCACTAGTGTAATCATAATCACTCCAAACCTCTCCCTAAAAAATCTCGGGCTAATGGTAATTTTAATCCCAATCTTGTTGCATCTTCCCCATCTCTCTTTAAATCTAATTGATATTGATCACCTATAAATTACACACTTTACAAGTTTTTGCTTCTTTTTGGTCCCCAATGCCCTAAAAAAATAAAAATTATATCCTATCCGTAATAATCCTATGTTTCCCAACTCATCGTGGATTAGAATCCTCTGGGAACCTTTTCCCACCACTTCCTATAATTCACATGCCTATAGGTCAAGAACCCATTGACTCCTCTATCATTTGACTTCTTGGTCATGAAATCCTACCTTTGTGGAAATATATTTCATACCCGATCTTGGGGCATCGTAAATCAAGCATATTAATCTATAATTTAAATATTACACAAATATACACAATCTTGCATTTATTCATCCTCAATCCATTCAAAACAGAGACCATCATGATGTATTGTGATGACGCCTAGTTTTAAGGGGGATCACCTATCTAGCATAAATTCAATCATCTCAATCATTTTTATCTCGCAACTTGTCCATCACAAACCACATGGAAAAATGGGGCAAATATAGACATTACAATTAGGACACCCTAATCCCTACATTTATGAACATATCCTAGGAAATCCTCTATAAATCCACACAATCAATTCACCCCTTTTACCAATCTATATTCACCATTTTACAGCTTTAACCACCGATAACCATAAAATAAACAAAAATAAATAAAAATAAAACAACCTAAAAAACCCTAACCCCCTAAAAAACTCCCCATGAGCCGAAAACCATTATAACCCATGTAAAAATAGAAAAAGGATATGGTTGGAACCAAATTCCACCATTCTCCTTGAAAAAGATAGGAATTGGTGTCGATCCCTTAAATCAATGACGATTGGTTCAGATTGTTACCTATTCGTTAAACAACATCAATCCTATAGAAATTAACAGAGGACATTGCCCAAGGATCTAAAAATTTTCTAAGTGACAGGGCTGTCTAAGAAGACATCTAGAAAGTTAATCTGAGATTCATTTTTGGCATGAAGAAACATAACACCATGCTAACCTCCCTTTGGAGAAGACTTCTTCATTATTTGATCATCCGAGTCACCTCTACCACAAAAGGTACACCATTCATTTGAATCTATAAGTCATTATTTCCAAAATTAAATTATATCACTATTCACTTTGTATCAAATTATTGAAAACTTGAAGTACCCCATCTTATCATTCACTCTAAAATTCCACTTTCTTAAACAATTATTATTTTATATACAATGATCAACACCGATCTTCTTGATCGATTCCAATCCTATCAAACTCACCCTACTTTAAATTTTTGACACATTCTCGATATATTTTCATAATATTTTGGAATAATGGCTAATGTTCTCTTATCCAAAAACATGTTTCTTTATTAAATGACCATTCTAGGAGAAGTGTATGGAGTCACAAGTCTTTACGATTTCCCCATAGTCCATGAACCACTCGTGTGGGAAGAATATGATATCAACCATGAGTTGAACATATGTGTCATCGTCCTTGCACCTAACTGGATGATAATCTTGAATAGTTATACCTTCTCCTTGAGCACAATGATGAGGCCAATCTTTATCGAACAATATTTTCAATCCACCTTAGCCTATAATCGAGGACATTGGTTGAATCCGAACATCCATACATTCCTTATCTATAATTTTTATCCACATCACTTTATATTATCAGATTTAATATTGTTGTTGATTATTCTTGTCTTGACTGTCTAAAATCGAGTTGACATCCGTTAAAGGAAGACCCTTTAATTTGTGGAATTGGACTTTTCCAAGAACCTCACCTTGTAATTATCTAATATCTCTTCTGTCACATTTTCCATGTGTATGTAGGTTCTTATTTCTATGGAAGAGGAACTTTGTGCACACATTTGGATCTACCATATCTCATCATCCTACAAGTAGATTTCACTAAACCCTATCATTTCTGAGTTTTAGTGATTTATTTCATAAATTAAAATTGAATCCTAAAATATACTAAAACAATATTAATCTACACCAAGTCTTGGGATGAACATTTAAATCATGTAAATAAAGTTTTGGACATTCTTAAAAAATAAAACCTTTATGCCAAGCCCTACAAGCGTTTTTTGGAGTAAGGGAGGTATAATATTGTGTTCATATAGTTTCTCATGAAAGTATAAAAGTGGATCCTTGATGTAGTTAATAGATTTCTTCAGTCATGTATTTACTCAATGAATAGGACACAATCACCAAATTATTAAAATACTTGCAAGAAGGATCCTCAAGCCTCCCTAAATTCCTAATCTTGGATAAAAATGCATAAATGAAAAAATTTCACTTTAGAGTGGTAGATTCAACCCCATACCCTGTATCCACACCCTCATTCAATGTTATTTGAGCTATCAAAATGTTTCTTGAATAAGAAAATAATCCCCTCCTTTGTTGTACAAGTCTTCCCTTTCACCTCCATGTTAGCTCTTTCCTTGCAAAACTAAGAAACTTTGCCTTTCATGTCCTTTTTCCTATTAGGTCAGCTTACAAAAAAAGTTAGATCAACAAGGAATTTTTTTCAAAAATTAAAAATTCACCATTACTTTTTACATTGCTAGGCTTTCGCCTACTACTTTGAAGGTAAGATTGTCTTGGTTCAACTTTACAATTTTCCACCTATTAATATATGTCAAATATTTTCAAATATACCTCCCCTATTCCCACACTCACAATATAATGTTAGAAGTATTACAAAATCATTTAAAACATTCAAATCATTCATTATTAATTCCTTAGTCAAAATTGTTCATCGGGCTTCCCAAGATCAAGTAGCTTGCTCCATTCATGCAAATGAACTTCTAGCACCACCAATAAATCATTATCATCAACAAAATTTGTCTCTCAATCCCTCCAATGTTCTTACAAACTCTCAAAAATTAACTCTCTGTATAACTCCCTTTATGACACCTTTTTCAATTTTGTTCTCAAGCTTCCTAATAGGTCTATGACAACACTCTAAGGAAAATATATTCATTTTCCTTTAGAACCTAATTTAATTCTTGGTGTTCTTGATCACCCGTTACCTTTTTTTTATTGTTCCCAAAGTTCCAATCTTGAATCTTGTCTCAAAACCCTTCTTCCTTTTTACTTGAGCCATCATAGATAGGTCAGGACAATTTTAAACAACTAGGACAATATAATGTCGGATATATCTCAAAATTCCTCCTTGGAACTCTAATTTTGTTCTTGATTATCTTAGAGGACCATTTAAGCATCAATATTAGAAATTTTCAAGATTTTAATACTGATTTTATTTCCCCAAATCTTGTGCCCTAGTTGTGGATCAGTGCAAACTTCTTCTAAGAACCCGAGAAGGGTAAAAATATTATATCTTTTAAAATACCAACCATCAAGACCTGAAATTTTGTTTCTAGATCTATTTCAACCTTCTTATTAGTCCTGAATAATTAATAGTGACTACCATTTTCCATAATATCTATTTTCATTAAATGAGGGTTTTATGAAAACCCTTAAAATAAGGCATCAAAATACAAAATGATCATTGTGCTAAATTTTCTTTGCATGAACAATTTTAATGATCCAAACCATAAAATTATCATCTTCTAGACTTGGTTCACTTCTCATTTACTTAGAAATAATTTTAAGTCACTTACACACTTATCTCTAAAGGATTCTACCATAATCATAATCCAGTTGTAGGTAGTTTATTAATAAGCAACAAAGTGTCACAAAGAAATCTCTTCAAAATCATTCAAGATCCTAACAATCATTCACTTTTTAACATCTCAGAATTCATACATGATTTCACATCTCAAAAGCAGACATAGAATTCTTTACACAACATAGATTAATTGTGCACTACAAGCATACATAATAATATGCATGATAGAAAGATAAAGTGTATTTACAACATATTACATTGCCAACATTATAATAAGACTCCATTCATGTTTCATAATTCAAGTAAGGTCCTTTCTTCGAGTTCTAATTGTGAGATTTGGAGACACTCTATACAAAGGAAGAATTCAACACCAAAATAGGTTATTTCTATTGCAAACTATATTTTTACAAAAAAATCCTAATCTCTCTCTTCACTATTATTTCAGAGGTCTCTCTCATTAAAGGCATTCTCTCCTCATCTCCTCATAGGATAACTAATTTCTCCGACTCTAATACAACTTATTTTTAATCTCATTACCTTCACAATGTTTCCCTAACTAACTTTAGTGACTCATATAAAACCTTTCATATGGTTCTTAACTCTATTTTGGAATTTTTACTCTTTAGACATTTCATAGACTTAAACTCAATTCTAAGACATATATTCACTCATCTAATCACTCACATTTCCCCTTGAAAAACTAGCTTGGCTCTTTTTCATGTTCTCATTTTTGCGGGAAACAAGATTTTGAATTTATTAGGCTTTTAAAACTCCCTCTAACATCTCTTCATGACTTGAACATGGCATATTCACTTTTTTCTAACCTCTTTAACGTTGAATGACTATGAATTTACACTTGTAGATGTTCTATGATGACGCTCCTACATCATACTCTTAAGGGGAGAAAAAGAGTCCATAATGTACTTTGTTTACATGATCTTTTCTATTATGGAGTCTTCATATTTTTTGTTTGTTCTTGATCTTTTATCTTCACTCCCACTATAAATTCTTGTTTCGTGTCCACCTAGGTCCCACACTTTTCTCTTTGTTCTTGAATTTTCCTTAACTTGTCTTTCTTGCTTATTTATGTCTTGTTTTCCTTTCTCTTTTCCTTATTCTTTCATCTTCATCCTTTCATCAATATTATTATTTTATTTATCTAAAAATCCTAAAAACAATCAAGCATAGAGTTGGATTAAAAAAATTGAGACTATGTGGTATCATTCATTATTTCTTGCCTCCTTTCATCTTGGTCTTCTTCCTCTTCATGCTTCATTTGCACTTCTTCTTCAATTCTTGCATCTTCATTCACTATCTCAGCCTCTTCTTCTTCATTTTTCACTTCTTCACCATATAAATCTTCTTCAAGATCTTTCATTTCACTTTCTAACTGCTCTTTATCCTCATAAAAAAATTACTCAAATTTTTCTTCTTTTCCATCCATTTCCAAGCCTTGAGGTAGCCCTCAAACTATCATTCCTCTTCTATTTATTCTTTCATTCTCTCATTTTCAACTTCTTCCCTCATCCACTCTTCATTTTTAGGTTCTTGTTCTCCTAAGGAGGATAAAAATCTTCATATTACCTCTTCATCATCATTCTTGTCCTCTATCAGCACCAATTCCTTAACTACTTCTCTTTCTTGCTTCCTTTTCATCCTCTTCTTCATTTTTTCTCTTCTTTCCTCTTGCTTGATGATCATATTCAGCTTCATTCTTTGTCTTGTCTTTACTAGGTCTCTAATCATCCATTTTTCCTTCTTTATCATCACAAAAATAGCCCTTGACTTTTCTCTATTTCCTTTAAAAGTACCAATATCGCTCCACATATTGCTTCAAATTTGTAACAACCTACTGAAAATAAACCTCTCTTTTCTTTCCCTTTTCCTCTTTTATTTTTATTGCTCTTTCTTATTGCTCTCTTTTCTTGTGGCTAATCATATTGGATAACTTTATTATCAAATCTTATCTCTCCATTTATTTATTTCTCCTTCTTATTATCACTTTCTTTCTCTCTCTACACCTCACCTAGAATTAGTACCTAGCCTTTCGGTGTCTGCACACTCTCTCCTCGAATTTTGTCACTTACTTTATTTTTACTCTTATTCTTTCAACATGTCATTCTTCATAAACACATTTCAAAATTTCATTAGTTAACCACAAAGCAATTCAAATTCTAATTAGAAAATCAAATTCACAAGAGCCCACACTCTAATACCAAAATGATGTAGTCAATAAATTTCTTCATTCATGTATTTACTCAACGAATAGGACACAGTCACCAAATTATTCAAATACTTGTAAAGAAGGATCCTCAAGCTTCCCAAGATGCCTAAACTTGGCTAAAAATTCATAAATGAAAAAAATTCACTTTAGAGTGGTAGATTCAACCCCATACCATGTATCAAACCCTCATTCAATGTTATTCTAAATATCACAATGTTTCTTGAATAAGAAAACAATCACCTCCTTTGTTGTACAAATTTTCCCTTTCACCTCCTTATCACCTCTTTCTTTGCAAAACCAAGAAAATTTGTATTTCATGTCCCTTTTCCTATTAGGTAACCTTTGAAAAAAACTTTAGATCCAACAAGGAAAAAATTTCAAAACCTAAAAACTCACCATTACTTCTTACTTTGCTAGACTTCCTACTACTTTGAAGGTAAGATTGTCTTGGTTCAACTTTACACTTAGCCACCTCTTAATATCCCTCAAATAATTTCAACTTTTCCTCCCTTGTTCCCACACTCACAAGATAATGTTAGAAGTATCACAAGAGCATTTAAAACATTCAAATAATTCAATCCTAATTCCTTAGTCAAAACTTGTCATCATGCTTCCCAAGAACACGTAGATTTCTCCATTCATGAAAATGAAATTCTAGCACCACCCATAAAGCTTTATAACCAACAATGTTTTTCTCTTAATCCCTCCAATGTTCTTGCAAACTCTCAAAAATTAACTCTATGTGTAACTCCCTTTATGACACCTTTTTCAATTTTGTTCTCAAGCTTCCTAATAGGTTTGTGACAACACTTTGAGGAAAATATATTCCTCTTCCCTTAGAAACTATCCTCATTATTGGTATTCTTGATCAACCATTACCTTTTTTATTATTCCCAAAGTTCCAATCTTGAATCTTGTCTCAAAACCCTTCTTCCTTTGTACTTGAGCCTTTAGAGTTAGGTCTAGGACTGTTTTAAACAACTAGGATGGTATCTTTGTCAGATATATCTTAAAATTCCACCCTTGAAACTCTAATTATCTTCATGATTATCTTAGAGGACAATTTAATCATCAACATTACAATTTTTCAAGCTTTGAATCTTGATTTTATTTCCCGAAATCTCATGCCCTAGTTGTGACTATCAAACACCTTTTGAGAACTCGAGAAGGGTAAAAATCTTATATCTTTTAAAATACCAACCATAAAATCCTGAAATTTTCTTTATAGATCTATCTTAACCTTCTCGTTAGTCTTGAGCAATCAGCAATGAATACCATTTCCCATAATATATATTTTCATTAAAGGAGTGTTTTATGCAAACCCTTAAAACAAGGCATCAAAATACAAAATTATCAATGTGCTAAATTTTATTTACATGAACAAGTTCAATGATCCAAACCATCAAATTATCATATCCTATACCTAGTTCATTTCTCATTTACTTAGAAATATTTTTAAGTCACTCACACACCGAGCTCTATAGGCTTCTACAACAATCACTTTATTAATAAGCAACAAAGTGTCACAAAGAAATCTCCTCAAAAGCATTCAAGAGCCTAACAATCATTAATTTTTAAATTCTCAGACTTCATACATTATTTCACATCTCAACAAGACATATAATTCGTTACACAACAAAGATTAAATGGTACTACAAGCATATACAATAATCTACATGATAGAAAGATAGAGTATTTCCAACATATTCCTTCACCAACCTTATGATAAGACTCCATTCATGTTTCATAATTCAAGTAAGGTATTTTATTCTAGTTCTAATCATAAGATTCAAAGAAACCCTGTATAAAGGAAGAATTCAACACCAAAATAGGATATTTCTATTGTTAAGCGTATTTTTACAAACTTTTGTCTTAATCTCTCTCTTCACTCTCATTTGAGGCATTTTCTCCTCCTCTCCTTAGAGGATAACTAACTACCCTTACTCAAATACAACTTCTTTTTAATCTCATTCCCTTCACAATTTTTCCATAACTAACTTTAGTGACTCACACAAAACCTTTCATATGCTTCTTAACTCTATTTTTGGACATTCGCACTCTTTAGACATTTCATAGACTTCAACTCAATTCTAAGACATATATTCACTCACCTAATCACTCAAATTTCCCCTTGAAAAACTCACGAGGCTATTTTTAATGATTTGAGATTCAAATCTCATTTTTGGAGGGAAACAAGAATTTTAATTTCCTTGGATTTAAAACCCCCTCTAATATCTTTTCATGACTTGAACATGGAATATTAAATTTTTTTCTAACCTCTTTAACCTTGAATGACTAATAACTTACACTTGTGGATGTTGTGTGATTATTCTCTGCATCAATCCTCAAAAGATAAAAGACATGATGGACTAGAGCATTCCAAATTACCTCAAGAACCTTATAATATTATTTTAGAGATAACGAGTTATTATCACATATTTATGAAGAATTATTGTAGAATTGGAGCACTACTTATAATTTTTTTAAATAAATATTATTTTCATTGGAATGAGGAAGACACCCAGGCATTTGAGTCACTAAAGAAAGTCATGTGTACAACTCAAGTTCTAGTTACCCCTGATTTCTCCAAAACTTTAATTTTTAAATGTGATTATTTAGGGTGTGGCATAGGTTCATTACTTATGCAAGAAGGAAACCCCATTCCATTTAAGATTCATTAAATCAAAGGTAAGAACCTATCAAAACCAAATTATGAGAAGGAAATGATGGTTATTCTTCATGCAATCAAACAAAGTGGGGACCATATGTCATGGGTCATCACTTCAAGGTAAAGAAAGGTCATGATAAATTGAAATAATTCTTGTAGTAAAGGATATCATCTGAAAAAAATAAAAATGGGTCACAAAGATGTTGGTTTATGACTGTGATATAAATTACAAGGAAGGAAAAGAGAATGTGATAGTTAATACACTATGTAGGAGATATGAATCCATGGAAGCATTTATATATGTCATGTTTGTATTATAGGAAGATTGGGAAAGATTAGAATGGAAAAATAACAAAAATAACCACACTCTCATTTAGAATCTCCAAAATGGCTCAATCATTTTAGAAAAATAAATTTGGAAGGGTGACGTATTGTAGTATAAAGGATCAAATTTATTTATATATAAAATATACCCTCAAAGTTTAGGTTCTCTCGAGCTCCATTATTCTCCAATAGGGGGTCATTAGAGGTTCCTAAAAAAATATCATATAATTAAAAATATGTCTTTTGGGAAGGATTAAAAGGGGATGTGTAGAAATTTGTTACATAATACTTGGTGTGTCAAACTATTAAGGGATAAACTATTAATTCTCTAGGTATTTTGAAACCTCTATCTATTCTTAGTAAATGGTAGGTAGAGTTTTCCATGGATTTCACCATAAGACTACCAAAATCTAAAAGGAAAAGTATAATTATGGTGATTGTACATAGAATCACCAAATATTCTCTCTTTTGTACCTTGTATCATCCTTTTACAATAAGTACAATGGTTATATATTGTATGGAGACGTTCAAAAGCTACATGGAACACCCTAGATTATAGTAAGTGATCATGATTCTATATTTACTAGTAATTTTTGGATTGATTTATTCTCATGTTTAGGTACTCAATTGGCTCAAACATAAGCATATCATCCCTAATCAGATGGGAAAACCGAGGTAGTGAGAAAATGTGTTTTGGGGCATCTCCGTAGTTTTTCTTTAGATAAGTAGGAGAGATGATTTCAATGGCTATCAGTTGTAAAATGGTGGTATAACATTTAATTTCATACCTCATCCAAAATGTCCCCATTTTTGGCATTATATGGATATCATCCACCATCCGTCACCACAAACTTGAAGGTCAGGACTAAAATAATATCGGTTAAAAAACACATTCAACAATAATAGGATGCACTCTCTAGTCTTAAAGAGAATTTAATATTGGTTCAAAACCACATTAAGCAATAAGTTGGTCAACACTTTGTAGTGAGAGAAGCTTTGAAGTGGGATTTTTTTGTAATATTGCAATGATATAGGTAGTTATCTATGATGCAAAAAAACAAGATAAAAAATCTCAGCTAAATCTTATGGTACTTATCAAGTGTTGCATAAAAATTGAAAGTGTGGCATATAAATTTGATCTTCCTTAGTCAACTAGAATACATCTAATTTTCCATGTTTCTTTCTTTAAAAAGTTCATTAGGAAGAAGGATTCTTCCTAGTCGTGTTACCCGAGTTTGATGACAAGGGGTGTACGATATTACATCCTAAAGGAATCCTAAAAACATGCAATAAGAAGTTGAGGACAAGGATCATCCCTAAGTATTTGATCAAGTGGATGGATTTGAAAATTGAAGATGTAACATGGGAAAATGAATCATTCCAACAACGGAATCTAGATCTTACAAATATTGGGGATAATGTTTCTTTGAAGGGGATGGGAATGTTATGCCCTAAATCCTAGGTCATATATCGGGATATGTATAGCTAACATATGGCTAACATTATCTCCTAATATGTCATATCATATTTATTTATGCTTTTATATGCTTAGTAGGTCGGTCTTGGTGCTTTACATAGTATAATAGGGTATATATAGGAGTTACTATGTGGTAGATGATCATCATATTGAGAACTTGAGTCTTATTGTATGGTTTGGAGGTTTCCCCCTCGAAGTGAATAAGTCATTCTAATTGCATATTTTGATCATTTCTTTATACTTTTGTGTTTTTGTGTTTGATTTTCATTGATGTTCATATGTATCCAAGTAATTTCCTTACATGAGACAATTGGAGGACCTCAAAAAATTTAAAAGGAACATTATGAATGAGCTAGCCATCATTCCCATCAGAAAGTATAGTTGTTTGCATAAAGCATATTCTTAATATAGAGAGGTGATACAACGTCAAAATTTCTAACCTCTCGAGATCAAGCTCTTTGTAGGCTACTCAACGACTATGATGATGCGTGCCTAAGGGGATAATCCTTAGGTCATTGACCTTAACATTCACATTCTCCCTAACATTAGAGGCTTTGTAGAGTCTCCTTCACCACTACCTATAGAAAGGAAGCTTGCATATGTTTGAGTCCGAGACACTTCTACCTTTACCCATCGTGACCTCCATCCCATACTCATCATCCGAATTTTCTTCTCTATTAGGAGATGAAATAAAATCAACAAAAATAATAATCATTTTTGTTGGAGTCTTGGATGTCTATAACCTTGATTTAGTGCTCCGGTCAAAGCATATACCACATTTTCACTTGTATTTATTAGGATAAAATATTATTATTATCCTAATTAATTATCCATTACATATCAATAAATTTATTATTTATTGTTTATATGGTTATATTTAATTATAACCATCTTATTGTTTGTATTTGAACAATATGGGAGTCTTTATATTGTTTTAACAATATAATTGTTTGATTGTATTTTTATGCTTCCGGATGTAATATTGGAAGCTTGTGTATTTAGGAATATGGTTGCACTGCTGCAACTTTGTTTCTTGTTTGCATTTAGTTGTTTAATACCTATAAGTATTTCAGCTCATTCATATGTAAATGATTGATTGAGATTAATAAAATTAATCATGCTTACCTTTGTTTTCAATCTACATTTGGTTTTAGAGTAGGTTTAAGGATATTGGAGGATTGCAGTAGAGTTTGAGGAGCATTGGAGAAGCTTGTGCAAGAAAAAGAGAGCCAGAGTTGCCTCTACAACTTCCCAGCCCCATTCCCTGCAATACCACCATAAAATTCCTCAAAACCACCATCAAATTCCTCAAAACTAACTTTATTCATTGCAATTAAGGTTAAGGAGGATAGAATTCACCAAGGAAGAGATTACAAGCTCAAAGGAAGGAAGAAAAATGATCTAAGGCGCCATACACACTTAAAACCGCCTTCATTCTCACCAAAATTGTCTGTCATTTGTTCTCTTTGTTGGAATTTTTGTACAAAACCACCTTTCCAAAACGTAGTTTTTGAAGAGGTATGGTTTTACGAGGTTGGAAGCGTTTAATTACATTTTACTCTTTACACATAATTGTTTAGCTTAGCCGCCCAAGTGGCTATCATCACTTTATAAGAAACTTCCCATCAAGAGAGGTCAAGGGTCAAATCCCCTCCCTCACCCACTACCAAAATTGGCAGAAAATTTAGTGGAACCGCTAACTTTAGTGGAAAATTTGAATTTAGTTATAACTAACTAAATTTAGCGAGAAAAACCTATTTTAGGAAAAAACAAATTTCCCTCCCCTGCATATTTTTACATTCTGAGCACTTTTTGCCAAAGAAGGGCTACCTAAAAACTTCATTTTGAGCTATTTTTACAGGTTGTTTGCTCAACAAGCCGTATTGGGCTCCGAAGGCCACGGGGCCTCGAAAATGAGTTTTTTTGCTTCTGCCATTTTTTTTTCCAAATTTTTGAATGTAATTATATACTTTAATGTATTTTACTAATTTACTTAGGTTGTCATAGTCAACTACAAAAATTATAACTGCTCAAAAATTGGTAGAGAATTGTAATAAAAATAGTGAAATTTGGTTCTAAAACACTCACGAGATCCTAGATCTCATTCATAGCGTTCGGTATATACAATGCCTGCGGGAAGTGCTTACAGTAAATGCTGTTGTGACTACTACTACACTTAACACTTAATATAGCTGTAATAATGTAAATCTGGGCATTGACCCTTTAAATTGACAGGATTAATAAGGTCACAATGCACACACTATGAGCCATCCTATCCATTTGTGAAGGATTGCACGACATAAATCCGAATGAGAAATTATCCAAGTATATAGCAAATTTATGTGTACGTATGAGGATATTTCTTTGATCCGGTGTTAATAAGTACATAGACCCCTACGGTATTGTCTTGGTAGTATGTTAATGCCTCTTTCATGTATTTTCGAGTATATCGAAAGGGAAATCTTCTTCCACGTACCGATGGGTATATCGGAAGGGCATGTATATAGAAAGGTTTAGCATATCGAAGCGACGGTATATAGGTTAGGAGACCGTATATACCCGGAGTGATAAGAGCCAAATCTCGTTAGTGATCTCTGCAAAATGGGCACCAATGCCCCAAAATTTTTTTTCTTACGAATTCACAACTACTTAGAGGAAACAACTATATCTTTGCATGGAAGACAAAAATTAAGACACATCTTGAGTTTGAAGAAATATGGCCTATTGTGACTAGTACTCGACCGAGATCAACTATTGATACTACACAACAGAGGCATTTTGATAGAGCGGATCGAAAGCCAAACTCATAATCTTGTTTAGATTGTCGACGATGTACAATCCCACATTCATGATGCCACAACAGCCAAAGAAGCATGGGATAAGTTAAGCACAAGGTACGAGGCCAAGAACAAGAATTTTATAATGAATTTTTAGAGTCGATTACACACATTAAAGTTCAAACTGAATAATAAAATTGAAACTTTCTTAAGAAGAGTTGTAGAATTGAGGGCTTCACTTCTAGCCCTAGGAGAAGTGGTCTTAGATGATGCTCTTGTTCCCATTGTTTTGAGAGCACTCCCCTCTTCTTACAACATTTTTGTTACAACACTAAACGTGTCAGATACGACCATTAGTTTTGATAAATTGGTAAACTTACTGCAAAAAGAGGAAGCCATACATAATAAGGATGATGAAGAAGAGAAGGCACTCTCTTCACATCAAAAATGGAAAGGAAAAGGTAAAGGAAAACCTAATTCCTATCAAAAATATCAAAATCAAAATCAAAATCAAAATCAAGGGGACAAACAACAGAAGAAGCAATGTCCTATCTGCAAAAGAGGACATGACCTACAAGATTATTGGTATAATACTTACAATAAAGGTTCATCTAGAAACTCTAGACCTTAACAACAAATGATCTTACAAGGTACATTCTAACCAAAATCACGGGTAGAAAAAGGAGAACTAGAAAATAAGACCCCATCGCAAGGAAATATTGTTGAGCAATAAGAAAAGTCGACAATGAAGACTACTTGTTCACCGCTTGATCAAGTGAACCATCCATGTCATCTAGTGATGTATGGTATGTTGATTTAGGAGTCACTCAACACATGACCGGCCACGAGAGACTAGTTTATTTAAATGAGGACACACCTTTGAAACACCATGTTTCGTTGGGTGATGATTCTTCATATTCGAGTTCGAGGAATTGGGAACATTTCTCTACCCCTTGGTTCACACAACTACAGACTATCAGATGTCTTATATGTCCCTGGGTTGATAAAGAATCTACTTTTAGTCATTCAAATCCTAGATCACAACCTAAAAATTGAATTTGATAGTCATTCTGGCAAGAAAACATGTTTGATTTGAGACAAATCAAGAGGCTCGAAAATAGTTGCAAAAGCCTCCAATGTGGGACACATGTTCCAAATTAATTTTTTTCATAGAGATGATCAAGAACTTATGGCTAAGAACTCCACCTTAGCATATTTGTGGCATCAGATACTTGGTCATGTAAGTTTCAAGTATCTCAAGACACTTCGCCAACGTAATATGGTACATGGGCTACCATCTCTTCAGAAGGATATAGACAAGTGTCCTCACTTCCTAGCAGGAAAACAACATAGACCTTCATTCCGAAGCAGTACATTTCAAGATCATGGAAAACTTGAACTGGTTCATACTGATCTTTACGGTCCAATGCAACCAATTCATTTTGGGTTCCAATACTTCATGCTTTGTGTTGATGACTATTCAAGGAAAATGTGGATTTTTGTCTTCGCAAGAAAAGTGAATCTTTTGAAACCTTCAAGAGGTTCAAAGTAGTAGTTGAGAATGAAACTAGTGTCACATCGAACTCTCTCCTCGATCGAGGGGGAAATCACCATGTAATGAGTTCAAATACTACCTACAAACTCACGGGATTCATTGACAAATGCCTCCACACACACCGCAACAGAATGTTGTTGTTGAGAGAAGAAATCATACTATCATGGAAATGGTGTGATGCATGATCGATGATTATGGACTTGTAAAGACATTCTAGGTAGAAGTAGCAAAAACAATAGTGTATTTGTTGAACAAAGTGCCACAATTGCTCTTGAAGGAGTAACACCACAAGAAGCATGGTCAAAGAAGAACCCATCTATTGTACACCTTAGAGTATTGGTGCAAAGAAATCATGCACATACCCAAGCAAAATAGAAATAAATTAGACATGAAGTCACATAAACTCATCTTCATTGGGTACAGTGAAGAGACTCTAGGGTATAGATTGATGGATCATAAGACTAGAAAATTCTACACTAGTAGAGTTGTTGATTTTTTTGAGAAGAAGGAAGTAGAGACTTCTCCTCTAGACTCACAAGATGTATATTTTTCACCAGTTGTAAAAATTGAAGCTGATGTTCCCTCAGATGATGAAAGTGAAGATGAGGATGATGGTGTTGATTAGATAGAACCACGACCCACGGGAATAGTTCAGCGTATGCCTAAGTGGTGTACTAGCACATTACGAGATGCAAGAATGGATGCTCCACCAAATACATCCACCCCTGGACCATGGACTCACAAAGTAAAGAAAGAGAAGAAGTTAACTTTGCTTTGATGAGTAGAGTTATTGAATCTGATGATCCCTCTACAATCCAGGAATCCCTATAGTCAAAATCTTGGAAAGATGCCATGGATTTTGAATATCAATCAGTGATGAAGAATAACACTTGGAAGCTTTTCGATCTTCCACCAAGGAAGAAACCAATTGGATGCAGATTGATATTTTAAAAAAAAGTACAAAGTAGATGGGACAATGGACAAGTATAAATCGAGACTAGTAGCAAAGTGGTATGCATAAAAATAAGGCATAGACTACGAGGAGACATTTTCTCCCACAGCTAAGATCGAAAGAATCAGAATGATCTTTTCTCTAGCTACAGTTTGGCTAGAAAGTCCACCAGATGGACGTAAAAATTACCTTCCTAAACAAAGATTTATAAGAAGAAGTCTACATGACTCAACCTAAGGGATATGTAGTATCTGATCAAGAAGCAAAGGTATGCAGACTCAAAAAATCTTTGTATGGCCTCAAACAGGAACCTCGGGCATGGTACATCAAAATTGATGATCATCTCGTACAACATGGATTTGTTAGAAATCCATACAATCCCAATATTTACCTCAAAAAGCAAGGGGGGAGATTATAATTGTAGTTGTTTATGTCGATGATCTAGTTATCACTGGAAGTTTAGTGAGGATGATCGATGCAACGAAGAAATATCTTAATTGATCGTTTGACATGACATATCTTGGGCTGATGCATTATTTTATTGGATTGTAAGTATGACAAAAAGAGAATCACATCTTTGTTTCTCAGATGAAATATACCAAGACAATGCTTAAGAAATTCAGGATGATGGATTGCACACCAATTTCTACACCTATGGAGAACAATTTACTGATTATCTCGTTCATATCCATCTCCGAGGTAAATGCCACTCTCTATCGACAATTGATTGGGAGCCTTGTTTACTTGACCTACACTAGACCGGATATCAACTTTGCGATAAGCTATAAATTCGGGTTCATGTAGGAACCCAAATTTTGTAATTGGAAAGTAGCAAGGCGCATTTTGAGATATCTCAAAGGATCGGTGGATCTTGGTCTAGAATACAAGAAGAATGAAAAATTATTCTTAACTAGATATTCGGATTCGGATCATGCGGGTAACATTGAAGATAGAAAATCCACTACGGATTTGTATTCTTTATGGGATCGAACCAATATCATGGGGAAGAAAGAAACAACACTTCGTTTCTCACTCTTCCACAAAAGCCGAGTATCGTTTTGAAGGATAAGTCATGCGTGAAGTGATATGGCTACGTCGCATACTAGAAGGACTTGGAATACCACAAGACAAACCAACCACCATGTATGTTGACAATGAAATTGTTCTCAAACTTGTTCGCAATCGATTTTTTCACGAGAGAAAAAAACACATTGAGGTATACGTTCATTTCATATATGAACATGTGTTGAAGCACAACATCCAGCTTCAATTTTTTCCAATACAGCTGAACAAAAATAAGATATTTTCATGAAGTCACTTGCACATGACAAGTTCGAGTTGTTCAGAGAGTTCCTCTCCTCATCCCTTGAGACAATGCACAATTAAGGGGGGGAATGTTAGGATAAAATATTATTATTATCCTAATTAATTATGCATTGCATATTAATAAATTTATTATTTATTGTTTATATGGTTATATTTAATTATAACCATCTTATTGTTTGTATTTGAACAATACGGGAGTTGTTATATTGTTTTAACAATATAATTGTTTGATTGTATTTTTATGCTTCTCGGATGTAATATTGGAAGCTTATGTATTTAGGAATATGGTTGCACCTGTGTAACTTTGTTTCTTGTTTGCATTCATTTGTTCAATACCTATAATTATTGCAGCTCATTCATATGTAAATGATTGATTGAGATTAATAAAGTTAATTAGGCTTCCGTCCTGTTTCTCTATCTACAGTGTTTACCAATTTTTTTCTTCCATGTTTACATTAGTAAAAGACATAACAATTTGATTGCAATAATCCCCAAAAGTTACAAATACAATCAAAAAAGGCTTTTTAAGTTGGCATATATTAATATAGATTTAATGTTCAATAAACATTGCATTAAATAGACAATGTTAAGAAAAAGAAGAATAAAGAGGTTTGCGTATGTTCCCTCTAATATATTCCCCAACAAAATATTTCTCCTCCCTCAATCCCCTTCTTCATCATGAATCTTCCCCATCCAATGTTCCACCTTCAATATTTCAACTTTAACTTCTTCAACACCTCCCCATCGGTGTCTTTAACACACCATATGGGTGTAATTTCTATTGATAATGAATAATTATACTTAGATTTTACATTATGCTACATTGGATCTAAATATGTTTCCTTAGTTTAATATAGGTAGAACTATGACACTTCTTAATATACTAAATTTGATAGGTTGTTCTAGTTTTATATATATTTAATTTCAAGAGGTGATAAAATCAAAAACATATTTTGACACATATCTAGAAGGTTTGGTTAAAATAGTTTCCATATTGAGGAGAAAAAGCAGAGAGAATATTTCCAAGGTAGTAGGGAAGTATGTTGAAATAAGTATTGAGTAAATCCAATCAACTTAATAAAAAATAATATCGAGCTTAATAATAATGGTGTACTAGATGAATTTATTTAGCCATATAAGGGGTATATCATTCAACCTCGTTAACTTGTTTGTTAGTTATGAGGCATTGACGATTGACCCTTGTTGGTATTAAATACCTACATTTCCCACACCTACTATGCATCTCATAGCATTTCTACCCAAATAATAATTCTTATCTGTGTTAATAATATTTGTTGTTGGTTAATGTTATCAAGTGTAGAAAGTACCTTAAACTCAAAAATAGTAGGGTTTACCGATACCTACGCCAATGAGATGTAATACTTGGATGGTGGGGTGTAGAAAATGAAAAGGCACTCCTCCTTTTTCAAAGTGAAAATACCTGAAAAACAAGATAGTGAGAAAAAATATATTAGATAAATAGGATGACGAGCATCTCGAAAAAGGATGATTCTAGGAATCCAAAGGGACTTCCTTAAAGGATGTCAGCTTGTTTTGATACAATTAAGTTACTTTGATAAGGATAGTAAGATATATAATGAAAATATGGATGATGCAAGATAAAGAAGATAGAACTCAAGATGGAAATGAATGTCACGTTTGGATTTGTAAGCGGCCCAGGATAAGGTGGTAGTGATCTCGAGATATTCAAAGTAATTGTACCAATAGTCTTCAGTTGCTTCTTGGATCTCATGGAGGAACTCAAATTGTTCCTCAATGTATTAACAATTCAGGCAAAGGTGATGGCACATAAAGTGAGCTTGTGGGGGATGTCAAAATTCTCCCACATGAATGGTTGTTGAACAATTAGAAGATCGTAAATGGTTTTGATTGGATGGGATTGACATGAAACAGTCATCTACAACACATACATTCTTGCAAATAGACATATTAATTCCAAATATATAGATAACACATTATAAAATACAATTATTTGATAAAAGAGACTAAATTGAAAGTAATCATATGTGATTGATGAAATCGCTAACGATATGCGATAATTACTTTGGTGATTTAATGGAATCATAGACGATTGTTGAGATAAAATTAATATTTCATATAATTCTAATTTAATGTCAAATAGAGGCTTAAACATTTGTTTTAACCTTGTTTGCTATGTGTAACTACAATAAAAACAAGAAAAATGGGATAGAACTTATCGTTGATGTGAAAATGGTTGCAAAGTTCTTACATAGGCTTCTTAAGATCTTGTTGACATCTTCTCGAATGGTTGATGAGGAATCATGGGCGTTGAAGATGAATGATGGCACAAGATAATGTGGTATGAATTTTTCGGGCATTAGAGCTTTGTTCCAAAGCTTTGGATATTGCTAAAGTGACATAGTTTCTCTTGTACATTCAAGGATTCAAGATTGAAGATCCCTTAAACGGGAGTTGTATGCTTCTATTTGTAATCATGGGTGATTTTTTGGAATTCTAAAAATCTGGTAAATATGGATAAACGCGTTTGGAAGTGGTTTTAACCACTTCTAAAATGGGGATTTCAATTATGGGGAGAAGGGAGAATGGTTAGGGGAGAGGTTAGGTATGGTTAGGGAGTTAAATGGTTAGGATAAAAAGGGGTAGGATGGGTTAGAAGTGGTTAGGAGGTTTTAGGGAGGTTAAGGTAAGTAAATCAGATTTACGGGGATAAAAAATGATTTTATGGGGTGAAGGTAGTGATCTAGGTTATGTTAGAGTAATAGGTTAAATGATTTCATGTGCGTGTACAAGGTGCAGGACAGTGACAAAAATCTAGTGTCTAAATTTTTCCCCTTTTGTCAAGTATTTTGTGATAGGAAAAAATGATGGAAAAAATGATTGAGATGGTTTGATTTTTTCTTGGATGGGTGATTCCCCTTCAAACTGGGGGTGATTGTGATAGAGTGTAATAATCACCAGTTTAAAAGAGTTTTTGAATAAGATAGTTTTTCCGATGGTTTTGTTTTATTTTGAGTTGACTCAAGACTAGGCATGGAAACAAGAATTTTGTAAAGGTGGATTTATGCTACCATGGAGTCAAATGATGGGGGAACCAAAGGGTTTATAACCCATAGACATATGAATCACATGAAGTAAGGAAATTTGAGATGATATCGAATGGGTATGCTATCCATGATGATGTTTCCACAAAGGTGGGATTAGAAAAATAGGAAGTCAAGTGATAGGGGAATCAATGGGTTTGTGCCCTATATACGTGTGACTTTATTGGTGCCAAGACTACAAAAATATGAGATGGATTTTAGTAAGGGAAGGATTTGACTAATTGGGTTGCAAGATTGAGGCGGGCTTTGATTTATTGGTTGTTTGTTGATTTTACAAGAGGTTTGGGTCCCTAAAAGGAGAAAATTGATATAAAATGTATGATTTTGGAAATAAATGATGATAATGATGGTTTAATTATGAATTTAAAATGATTTGAATACTTCAATGTTGTATTAGGATAGTTTGAAGTAAATCATTAGTGCTTTAAGGAAATCACCGGTGATTAGGGAATCTTTGGTGATTCCTATGTGGGAAAAATATGTGCCCTATAAAAAGGACATATTTACCATGGTGATTTAATTTTACCACACGATTTGGGAGATTAAGAGCTCTTATTAAAATATTTTAAGCGGAAATAGAAAAATGGATGTTGTTGGAGGATATAGGAGACAAAGAATGGCCAATCTAGAAGACGTAGGTACTTTTTGTGTTTGTGTGTTTTTTTAATTAGTTTTTATTTTTTTGGATTTTGAGCCCGCCTCATGGCATGTTTTTGAATCACAAGAATCATTTATAATTTAGTAAAATCACCTACTATTGTAATTAAACTCCAACGATTATAATGAATCGTTACTAACTAGATGAATATATAGTGTGATTTGATTTGATGTCATAATTTGATGAAATTTCAATTAAGTGATGTTATAATGGATTTTGTGTTGTGGATACGGGGAAAGGGACAAGTTGACTATACGAGATAGGATTCCATTGATTTTAGATGATTTATGGGCCTCTTTGTCGATGATGATTGGGCTCACTTGGATGATGTGAACCTAGGAGTGATGCATCATTACAGGACATATCTAATGACAACGTGGTTTGTTACTCACTTTGTTGGAGAGATGAGATCATGTCACGGGGTCTTTCCGGTTGTCAACGGGGGAGATGATCATCACCTTGGAGTATGTATATAGGATTTTTATATTTCTTGTTTAGGGGGAGCAAGTATACTTGATTGATTATACATAGAGGCCTGAGGTGATGAGGACGTAGATTTTTCTTCAAGTGGATTTTCATATGGGCCATTATACGGTCTTGAGATAGAGGGTCGAGAACTTATGAATTTGATGATGATCGGTATCGATTCTTTATGATTTTTAGAATCCTCTAGACATTGGCTTTCATGGATGTTGACAGGGGTGTTGGTGGACATCATGGACCGAGAGGATTATGTTTACATGGGATCCTACATCACTTGCACAAAATTACAAGGATTTGTGGTCATGGAGGATAGGGAAGAGGTTTTGTATTCATGTGGGATTCTTTCAATAGTATTAGGATTACAAGCACATTGTGGTGGCTCGGTCGAGGGTTCTACCATGGGGAGGCCGATAGTTTTGGATGAGATAACTATATTTGTTTGATGGAGGTTAGATAGGGGTGAGGCTAGGCCGGTGAGAGGTGAGGAAAATTATTGACAAGTCCTTATGGGATTACATGATGGTGACATAAAATGGAGGCCCTATATTATATTTCTAGTATGGTAGGGCAAGATGTGTGAGCTTATAGCCACCCAACAAGATACATGGGTACAAGGCCAATGACCATGGGAGTGGGAGTTGATTATATTTGGTTGCGTTAGGCAATAGTTTGGATTGATTAAGGAATTCTGAGGCAGCTAATACTTATAGGAGGTATAATGGTGATGTAGATATGACACTTCCAATTTGTCATAGAGATTTGACCCATCGAAGACAAGGAGGGTGTGATAATTGTGGATGATTGCGGTGCACCCACATCCATGGATGATGTCATGGTTGTTGAGGCTTACACTATGTGGTGGAAGGCTCAAATTTCTAGGGTTGATAGACATGTACGATCCCATGTGGAGGAGGCTCCTTAGGGGGTAGGTGGTGAGGGTGAGATTAGAGGAGGTGAGGATGCTTTGGTGGTGGTGAGGAAAGGGAAACATTGGAGGCTATCATAGAGTGTTTTGAGGATGAGAAGGCCATGATGTTTCTTTGAGTGGACGACCATGACCATAGAGAGATATGGTTGGAGAGTGAGATGGATTAAGTTAGTGGATTTTCATTGTACAAGAAGAGTTAACACATACTATAGTTGACTAAGATAGGTATAGATAACAATGAGAGGTCTTGACAAAGGCCTTTGGCATTACTGAGCACTTAAATTTTGAGAGTTGAGATACAAAAAGAGAGGGCTCATGCTAGTGGTTAGAAGGGACCACCTAGTAGTGTTAGTTTGGCTAACTACCAATCATCATGTGAGGATTTTGGAAACTATGAGGAGATAGTCGATAGAGGCTACCCGACAAGCCTCACTTTTTAGTATTTTAGGCACAAAGATAGGTGGTACTGTAGGTAGTACGGTGAGTTTTGACTAGAGCCGAGAGGTCCAAATGGAGGAGCCGATATATGTCTTGAAGGTGACCATGGGATTTCTATGTGAGGGATCATCCTGTTGATAGATGTCTAGTTCACTCAATAGATATGATTTTTTATGTATGTGGATCTCTTAAAGCCTATATTTGATGTATACTTTTGATATACGGGGTTTTTAGACTCATGATGATGTGTATTGACATATTGATATGATATATATATTTTTATGATTTTGACTCATGTGTTGTTGACTTATTTTGATGTTTGATGATATGATGTTGGATTAGATATATGATTATTAATCATGGTGTTTCATGCGATCTTTGAGATAGTTTCAACGTGGACGTTTTAGATATGATGTTGGCATGATATTTAGGTGTATAGATGTTGATCATGATATATGATATGTTAATTTTGTTCATTGATACGTCATGACTTCAAATATGATGGTTTTGATATATATTAAAATGTGTTTGATCATGGTTTGGAATTAAATGTGAATTTATTTCTTGAAAACTGGATTTGATACATATGTAAAACAATGCTAAAATGTATAATGAAGGAAATGCACTTTTTGACCTTATAACAAAATTTAATAGATAACTAATAATAGGCATTCACCTATAAGATCTTGGATACATATGGAAATGAATTTGTATACCTTCCTAAGACATGGGAAAGGTTGACATATGTACTTTGTGCAAGAAATTAACTTATCCTTTCAATGGATTCGTAAGCTCATGCCCTAACTATATTTTTATTGATGCAAACTAATCAATGCGGGAAGTTTTCTTTAATGGTAAATTTTATCGATGCGGAAATATTTCCTAGGATTCTTTAGATATTTTGAGTTTTTAAGGCTGATCAATGCAGGAAGCCTTTATAATGATATGGGTAGCCATCCTTCAAGGGAGTGGTCTACAATTTTATTTTATTTTTTTGAATATTCATCCTTTGAGGGATCAATTTATATTTCTAATAGGCGGTTGTCCTTCGTGGGATAATTTTGTGTTTAAAAATATGATTTAATAGTTGTCCTTCTAGAGATCAATCTAAATTTTGATAAGATGCATCCGTATATTTTCTTGAATTTTTATTTTTATGCTAAGGGCAAGCCTAGTAGACCATTTTGAGGAGGGGAAAGGATGTTTTCATAGAATACACATGTTTATCCTGTAACATGTTTTCAGTTGGTAGAAAAGGTGGATAGGTATAATGATCATGGGGTTCCTATTGAGGAGGATTTTTCCCATGTGAAATATGCTATGAACAGATACGTGGTGCTCATATTTAAGGTTTTAATGATAGGATAGTGATAGTAAACAACATGCTTTCAAATATTTATTGTGTGTTAAGACGACAAGTCTATGATGGAATAGGATCTTCGATGTGACTAAGGTCATGACACTTAATTTTTTAACAATGGAAAGGCCGTAATTATAATGCATTCAAAGGTTCATTTTTAGGTGTACCACCGAGGAGGATAGATGATAGGATCCTAGCCCATACTTGTGAGTGATGACATCTTGACTAATCTAGTTAGGGGAAACTTTCCATATTTACTCCTTTTCATAGTAGAAAATTTTTTATTTTATTTGAGAATGAGATCACCAATATTGAAGTCATGTTATTTAACATGTTTTTTATACATGCACTTGATGTTATCTTGATAGACATGATGGTGTTTGAGGGCTGTTAGGTGACATCAATCTAACAATTCAAGTTGTGTTAGACTTTGTTAACGATAATCCCTCATCGGATATTAAATGTCCGAGGGATACTTGGAGTGATGGGATCTAAAATTAAAGGGGTAGGACATCCTCGGAGAGACATAAACTAAATAGAAGGGCGTAACACCTATAAGTGTACAGATGCTAGTTTGATAAGTTTAGAGAGAAAAAGGGATTTGGAGATGTCGATTCGCTTGCTTTGGTCAACGCGGTTTTTCATGAGGATTTTGTTAAGTGTTTTATTACAAGCTTCAAATTTTCCATTTTATTATGGATAATAAGGTGATGAAAAGCTTATTTTGATCTTGAATGTGTCACATAATTTCTTAACTTCCTTGTTCTTGAAATATTTTTGATTATCACTTTGAAAAATTTATGAGGGATGTTGAAATGACATATGATGTGTTGATAAATGAAGTCGATGATATTTTTTTCTTTAGTAGAGACCATGGGAATAACATCTACTCATTTAGTGAAATATTCAGTGGTTGTGATGATATAATCATGTCATCATGATGAATAAGGGTTAATGAGACCAACGAGGTCAAGGCCACATTATTAGAAGGTCCATAGCTCTTTAGCAGGATGTAGGGCGACTAGGTATGTGAGTGAGATTAGAGTGTTATTGACACTTAACGCACCTTTTAACATATGTGTAACAATATTGATTAAGATTATACTAGTAATAGACCATCTGTAAGACACGTTTAGCAACAACCATACCTTTAAAGTGTCCACCACATATGCCATAATAGACTTATTGAATAACTTTAATGGATTCATGGGATTTGAGACATTGTAACAAGATGCCCCTCAAATCCATGTTTATACATAACATCGCCTACGATGACATATTGAGTGGCACATTGAACAAAAGATAATTTAGCATTTTTGGGTAAATTAGATGTTATTTTTTATTATGAAAGATAGTCGTAAATTTTAGTATACTAGAGGTCCTTTGATTATCTTTGATGAGATTTATAGATGGAATTTTGTTGTTGTGGGATGGTTGATCAGGTTTGTGTTATTGCAAATTCACAACACCCCCAAAATGACCTATGGATCAGCTTTTCTAAGGCAATATCATTTGATGTGAATGCACAACATTGAGATTTCCCAAAGTGTGGGACCTTTGCAAATGGGGAAAGCTCTCTAGAGAAGGTTGGTTCCTCTTCCTAAACTACCTACCACAAGCTATTCTAGTGCAGGAAAGCTAATCTAATCCTAATCTAACTATGCCAAGGAGACAAAGAGAGAGAAAAGAGAGAAAAATAGAGCCTACACTAAAATAGTGATACACCAGAGAAGGAAAATGTTGAACATCTATCAAAACTGCCATGGAACAAGAAGAGGTGAGTAATGGGAAGGATGGACAAGTGCATCACAGGCCCAAGGATAGATTTCATACAAAAATGTTCGAAACTCCATGAACACAGCTCCAAACCTGCAATGAACATTCAAACATGCACAAATACCTGCAATGAAGAGAGGCAAGAAGAAAACAAGCAAAAATGAGCAAGGATGGACAGATGCACCACAAAACACGTTTTTTGTGCTTCAGAAGTTTGCACAGAACATCATTTTAATGGTAAAAGGAAAAAATGCCATTATAGAGCATGGGAGGAGGTTCTAACTCCATTTTCAACCCTGGGGAAGAAAAGAAGGGAGAGCAGAGTAGAAAAGATGAACAACCTTTACAAATGAGCCAAAATTGGCTTTTATCACGAAGTAGAATGAAGAAAAGTGCAAAAACATGGGAAAATTTGATTTGTAACTCCAACCACCGAAAAATTCTTCTAATTATCCTACAAAATGATGGGTTCCCATGGAAAATCCCATACTTTGAAGTACATTGCTCTGCAGATCCAAAAACAACCCATACTTCATTAAATTTGGTGGTTGGTAACCATTTCTATGTTTTTGCATGCCAAGGACGTTTCTCCATTTTTCTCTTGAAAATATCCATCAAAATACAAAATTGAACCCTCCATCATGTAGATAATTTCACCATATTTCCAATGATATAAAGAACGTGAAAATATGAGCTCTGGATCGAAAGATATGCCCCTCTGAAGATTTAGGGCAAAATAGGGCAAAAATCAGGTCGGCGGGCCGAAACCCAAAAATTTTCCTCTTTTTGAAATTGGGAAAATTTCCCCAAAAATTTCCGCCCCCCCGCCACTCTGATGCCATGTGGCACTTTCCTATTGGTCTGCGGGTTTAACTGGCCTTTTTACGCGTTTTTGCATTTTGGAAAAATTTCCAAAATCACTCCATGCCCATTTGCTCACCGATGCCACATGGTGCTCTCCAATTGGACATGGGCATTAATCATCGATTTCTTCCTCAAGAAGCCCGTGGGAAAAAATTCTCCTTTGTACCCTTTGGAAACACTTTGGCAAAAATTAAAGTTCTCCCCGCGCCTCCGGCCTGCTCGCGAGAACAGGACACATGTCACATTGTTATTGCTCCACGGGGGTGCTCCATTTTTTTCTTTCCTCCTAGGTAGGTTGGCGGGCCAATTCTCTCCTTTGTGCTTTTTACAAATTTTTGCGAAAAGTAAAAAATCACTCCGCCCCTCTGACCTCCGCCGGCCTCCGGACACGCGTCATCTTTCTATTGGTTCGCGGGGCATCGGGCCAAAATATTTCTTTTGCTCCCCCGTCGAGCCTTTGGCAAAAATTTCTAACTCACCCCCGACTCGCCATTCCACCCTACCATATGGCGCATTCCTATTGGTTGGGCCTTCCCAAGGAAAATTTCCCTCAAAAACTTTGCCAAGCCATAACTTGAGAAATACAAGGAGTTAGGAGGAAAATTTTACCTTTTTGGAAAGGTGAGGAAAAATCCTATCTGATGGGATCATTTCTAGAATCTTTTAAGTACCTGAAGCATGCCAAAAATTCATTTAAGTTCCAGAAAAGGAGAAGAAGGAGGAGTTAGCCAAAAATAAGCATGGGGCTTAATTTGGATAGCAAATTGGTGACTCAGAGGGGTCATCTGCCTGCTAGATGAATGATCAGTAGCCTTTGAAGCATCTATTGGGCATCGAGTCATGAGTTGTAGTCTACAAACTGATCTGAAATTTGAAAAATTCCTCTTTAAGCCACTTGGAAACCCACTGAACTAGAGTTTTTTCACCAAAATGCCACTGAAATGGACTATGCAAGAGCAAAACTAGTAGCACCAAAAACTATGTAAAAACAAAAAATCATACATGCTCCAAATGGAACATGTAGAGTGTGCACAAGCACTTCTACTGAAAGCAAACCTACCTACTCTGCTCTAACTAGAAGCAAAGGTGGGCTAAACAAACCCTGCAACTGGTTGTGTAAAATAACTTCCTTTCTTCAAAATTGGCAGCCATACAAATGATTTGGAGCTAAGTATGGCTGCTTGGATGAGTGGAAAATCAACAAGAAGCTAGTCTTCTACCCAAATTAGCAAGGTGTCAGCTGAAAGCAAATTGAATACCTCTTTTAGTTGCTCTGCATTTGGATTGAAGAGGTATGGCAGCTGATCCTTGGTACTTTGTAGCTCATCCTCATGCTTAGAAGCAAGCATGACTAGTTGTGACTTCTCCTTTGGCTCCAATGAAGCCAAGTACCTTATTGGGCAAGGTCTGATCCATTTGATATGCCCATAGCTCTGATTTTCAACTCCAAAAATGGAGTCTTCTTGTAGACCTTCTTGAATGGATGGTGTGGAAGAAGTGATGGAGTTATTCTGCTATTTTCCTTCCTTTTCCAGTGAAGAACATGGAAGATTAATATCTTCCAACATTGGTTCCAAAGAGCTGTCACAAAACATAGGCTACTATTTTTCAATGTTCTCCTTTGTGGCAGTAGGCTCTTGATGTTGGAGAACAAATGGTGAAGAAGAAAATATTGTAGTTTCAGCTGGCTCTTCATCCAAACATTCTTCTAAGTCTGATGGAAAATCAAACTCTTCAATGTCTTGTTGCTGTAAGGTCTCTCCCTCTTGTATGGTGACCTCCAAGTCTACATTTTCTTCACCATGTGTAATTTCATTTTCAAACATGAAACTTGTCAATTCAAACTCATCCAAAAAATTAGATTTTTGGAGAGATGAAGTGGGAGAGAAACATAAAATTTCTTGTGCCTCTTGCTCAAAATTTGGACCTGTTTTGTTCACCTCCATAATGGCTTCATCAATCAAATCAGCCCCTTCAAATGAAAGAAAAAATGTATCAATAATGCTTCCTTCTTCTGTTGTTGCAAAAATTGACTTGATCTCATCCATTTGCTCCTCTTCAATGGGATTTGGAGCTAGTTGTTCTTCCTCCTCTGCTTCTTGAAGACCATCTTGCTCTTGATTAAAATCTCCCTCTAGCATGAAGTTTGTCAAGTCAAACTCTTCAATCTGATGCTCTAGAGGAAAATTTGGGACTGCAAGATCTTCTTCTTCCATGGTTGATTGTGCAACTTGAATTGGATCAGCATTTCCTTCAAATAAAGTGCCAACATGGACACTACATTCTAAGCAAACTGATTGCTGATCTACTTCTTCTTTTTGCTCTTCTTTTGCTGCAACAAAATCAGTCCTAACCACCACTTGTTCAACTTTCACCTCCTCGAAGGCTTAACCATCAAGGGGATCTTTGTTATCCCAAATTTGAGAGCCAAGCTTACCAAACTTTTGATCTTTTCATCCTTGTTTGGCTCTTCTTCTTGCTGCTATTTTCCTTGACTGGCATTCTGATTTTTATCTTCCCAACATGGATTTGGGAATGCAAGAGGAGGGGTGGGTTGTAACTCAATTGATTTTGCAATTTTTTGTGGTGTTGGAGGAGGTAGAAATTCTTGTTTCTTTGGAGGGAATGGTTGTTTGGAAGGGAAAAGGACAAAAGAATTGAGATGGGGTGGAAGACTAGGGAATGGAGAAATGGAATTAACTCTTGGGGCAACATTGAATGGATTTAGAATTTGGCATTCCAAATGAGATGGTGTTGCTTGAGGAATGGAAAGAGAAAAACTAGATGATGGTGTAGAACTTACCCATTGACAAGGTTGTTTAGCACCAAGTTTATAGGCCTCTATCTCTGTTGTCCATTGTGCAAGTTGGGGCAGCATCTCCATCATGAAGTCCAGCTTCTCTGAGGGCTGAAGTGTCTTGGAAAAGGGCCTCCCCATGGACAAGGAGTCCTGCAACCAATTCTGAAATCCTTCATTTGAGTTGTTGCTCTTGATTGCACCATTTTTGCCTCCATCTTTTGGATTTTCTCCACAAAATCAGCATCTTCCATTTGATTGTCTTCATTGCATGCGTACCCTTGCTCTTGATATGCTTCACAACCAAACTGATTTTGGTATTGCTCATATGGGTAAGCATGTTGATCTTGAATTTGATCAAAATGTTGATTTGAAGGAGTTGTAAAACATGTTGGAGGTGAAATATATTGTTGTTGTAAATGTGAATTCCATGATGGAAATGAAGTCATGATTGCACAACTTCATGGAATGAAAGAAGATGGAAGAGATGGAAAGAAGAATGGATGAAAATGGATGGAAAACAAGTCTGCAACTCAGAGAATGAGTTATTTACCGGATGTGCTTTTGAATATGCCTCCAAAGGTTGAATCCTTAACAGGAACACACCAACCTTTCAAAAATAAGGTGGAAGACCTCTAGGTCCCACTGGGTGTGCCAAAACTGTTATAGCAAATTTACAACATCCCCAAAATGACCTATGGATCATATTTTCTAAGGAAATGTCATTTGGTGTGAATGCACAACATTGAGCTTTCCAAAAGTGTGGGACCTTTCCAAATGGGGAAAGCTCTCCAGAGAAGGTTGGTTCCTCTTCCTAAACTACCTGCCACAAGCTATTCCAAAGGTGCAGAAAAGATAATCTAATCCTAATCTAATTATTCCAAGGAGATAAAGAGAAATAAAAGAGTGAAAAATAGAGCCTACACTAAAACGGTGATACACCAGAGAAGGAAAATGTTGAACATCTATCAAAACTACCATGGAACAAGAAGAGGTGAGCAATGGGAAGGATGGACAAGTGCATCACAGCCCAAGGATAGATTTCATACAAAAATGTTACGAAACTCCATGAACACAGCTCCAAACCTGAAATGAACATTCAAACATGCACAAATACCTATAATGAAGAGGCAAGAAGAAAACAAGCAAAAACGAGCAAGGATGGACAAATGCACCACAAAACACGTTTTTTGTGCTCCGTAAGTTTGAACAGAACATCAATTTAATGGTGAAAGGAAAAATTACATTACAGAGCATTGGAGGACGTCCTAACTCCATTTTCAACACTAGGGAATAAAAGAAGGGAGAGCAGAGTAGAAAAGATGAACAACCTTTACAAATGAGCCAAAACTAGCTTTTATTACGAAGCAGAATGAAGAAAAGTGCAAAAACGCAGGCAAATTTGATTTGCAACTCCAATCACCAAAAAAATTCTTCTAATTATCCTACAAAATGATGGGTTCCCATGGAAAATCCCATACTTTGAAGTACATTCCTCTGCAGATCCAAAAACGACCCATACTTCATTAAATTTGGTGGTTGGTAACCATTTCTACATTTTTGTATGTCAGGGACGTTTCTCCATTTTTCTCTCACAAATATCAATCAAAATACAAAATTGAACCCTCCATTATGTAGATAATTTTACCAAATTTCCAATGATATAAAGAACGTCAAAATTTGAGCTCTAGATCGAAAGATATGTCCCTTTGAAGATTTAGGGAAAAATAGGGAAAAAATCAGGTTGGTAAGCCGAAACCCAAAAATTTTCGCTCTTTTTTGAATTTGGGAAAATTTCCATAAAAATTTCCACCCCCTGTCGCTCGATGCCATGTGGTACTTTCCTATTGGTCATCGGGTTTAAGCGGCCTTTTAAGCTTTGTTTACATTTTGGAAAAATTTCCAAAATCACTCCACACCCCGCCGCTCTGATGCCATGTGGCGATATCCATTGGATGCAGGTCTTAATCAGCTTTCTTCCCTCTGTGGGCCCATGGGAAAACATTCTCCTTTGCACCCTTTGGAAACACTTTGGCAAAAATTAAAGTTTTCCCCGTGCCTCTGACCTCCGCCAAGAATAGGTTATGTGTCACTTTTTTATTGGTCCGTGGGGGGCACTCCAATTTTTTATTTCCTCCTAGGAAGGCCAGTGGGCCAATTCTCTCCTTTACACTTTTTACAAATTTTGGTGAAAAGTAAAAATCACTCCGCCCTTTGACCTCTCGTCGGCCTCGGACACGCGTCATCTTTCTATTGGTTCGCGGGGTGTTGGGCCGAATTTTCTTTTGCTCCCCCACCAGAGCCTTTAGAAAAAATTTCTAACTTACCCCTACTGACCTGCCATTCTACCCTACCACGTGGCACATTCCTATTGGTTGCGGGCCTTCCCAGGGAAAATTTCCCTCAAAAACTTCGCCGAGCCATAACTTGAGAAATACAAGGAGTTAGGAGGAAAATTTTACCTTTTTGGAAAGGTGAGGAAAAATCCTATCTAATGGGATAATTTCCAGAATCTTTTGAGCACCTGAAACATGCCAAAAATTCATTTAAGTGCCAGAAAAGGAGAAGAAGGAGGAGTTAGCCAAAAATAAGCATGGGGCTTAATTTGGATAATAGTTTATACACACAAAGAACAAACAAATTTGGATTCATCGGTTGATAGGGGAATGAGTGATGTTAGAGAAGCCATGGTGCCCACAAATTTATTAGAAGATAAAGAGAACTATTTGGATGGTGTAATGGTCAAACGATTCTATTAATAATTTAACAATGGTTTTATTTTTTTGTAGAATCTCATTTTAAATTGATAAATTCCTTTGATCTAGTTGAGGAAAATTTGTGAGTCTCTATAGATGTCTAGGATTTGAACACCAAACATGATGGCAGTTTGGAGACCCATGATAATAGCTTTATATTCGGCCATGTTGTTAGTGCATTCAATTTTTAATTTGAAATATAAAGGGATAGGAGTCCCCAGGAGGTATGATAATGATACCGGTACCTCCCCTACTAACACTTAGATCCATAAAAAAAGTGTCATTTTGATAGGAGTGTATTCATGATCGATGGTGTTGATAGATTCATTAGGAAATTTTTTGTGTGGTAGTTTATTTTTAGGAAGGGGAGCTTCGGCAAGTTGATCGGCGATGGATTTTCCCTTAATCTACTTTTTTGAGATGAATTTAAGGTCAAAATTGCTCATAACCATGAGCCACTAAGTGATACAATCACTATGATATGATATGGAATTCATAGTTTTAAGGGTTTAAAGATGGTAACAATGTAGTTTTTATGGCTAAGTAGATAATGAAAAAGTTTAGAAGTTTAGAATTATAAGGCACAAAAAACTTTTCTACTTCAATATAACAAGTTTCATAGTCATAGAAAGTGTGGCTTATATAATAGATAGCTTGTTCATGACCTTTCTCATCTTGATAAGAAATCATAACACCCAAGGCATGCTTAGTAGCGGATATGTATAGATAAAATGATTCCCCTTCACATGGAGGTGTGAGCACATGTGGTGATATAAGATATTGTTTGAGGTCCTAAGAGGATTTTTGATAATTTTGATCCCATTTAAAGCACACGTCCTTTCAATGGAGATGGTGAAATGGTTGACAATAATAAAAAAGTTATGAGATGAAACAACAAACTGATTAAAGTCTAACTTGAAGGTTGTGAAGTTTTTTTATGGATGGAGGAGGCATTTTAATAATAGCCTTGATCTTAGCGGGATCTACTTTAATTCCATATATAGAAATGATGAACCCTAAAAGATTTCCGGTGAGAACATTGATGAGTCCATAAAACAAATCATCATAACATCTATATAACTATAAACTTTACTCCAAAAAACACTAATCAATGAATGGGAATGTTCTAAATAGTTATATCTAAAGTAGAAAGTAATGCATTTCCCCTTATTCTATCTTAAGAAAACTAATGACCAATGAAACTCCCACTAACTAATTTGTTGAGTAATTTGGTGACATATGCAGGATGATGAGGCACATTCTTTACCATTTTGAACAGTTACAGTTAAAGGAGATCAAGTCTGTAGCCACTACACCATTTTGAAGACTAGACCATAACAAACTAAAAATAGGATTCCTATTTCCAATAGATTTATGGGGCATTTTGGGGATTTTATGAATTTCTAATCGATTTCCTATAGCTTTGGCATGTGTTGTAACCAGCCGTGTCTATAAGACACCTTCTCGTGATTGTTTCTTAGTTAGTTCTTATTACAACAGATAATAGATAGAAGTTATTTTCAGTTTCTCTTTGAAGTATGTAATCGAATCATTTTTTATCAATATAATATATTTTATTTTGAGGATACATTTTTTTAAGAGTCTCAATCCCAAAGTAGATCAACCACCCACTCGATTGAAGAGATTGGAGGACTTCTACTTCATGAAATATATTTACATTTACTAAGTCCCAATTTTGAAATCTTGACTTGGTGATTATCTGAATACAACCATATATCTCTTTATTTCAGAAAATTTCCTTTACTTGTCATTTTCTTTAAACAAGCATTTTATTTCAGCAAAGCATTTCCTTTAACAAGCATTTCATTCAAAAAAATATTTCATTATAATAGATGCATTTTATATACTTTGTTTTCCTTTCGATAGTTTATAAGCTTTTGATATTCAGTAGTTTAGACATTTACTCACTTTCAGTAGTTAAGTAATATAGAACAAGAGAATCAATACCAAACAAAACCCCCCAAAGAGAGAACCACCATAGTGACTGAGCTACATATCAACTTCTCTGCATATAGCCTTAAACACAACCCTAGTCTATAATGACATCAACACTGAATAGGTTGATTAAATGATTGGAAGTTACAACGAACCATCATTTTTGGCACCATTTCCAGGGGACTACCATAAGAAAAACATGCCATTCTATTCACATTTTATGTTATGGGTGTTATTGAAGTTGAGTTATGCAACCAGAAGAGATCCTAAACATTTCCTTGATAAATATTGATGCACTGGGCCAAAGTATGTTAAAGGGAGATATATACCTCACAACATTCAAAGAATATCCCCAATAGGAGAACGTATAGTAAACACTGATAATACTACTCTTGAGAGTGACACTAAACAGTGTAAATTAACTTATCTAGAACCTGAACAACTTGCAAAAATGGGAGACAGGGGAAACAATGGAAACAATTATGATAGACCCTTGGGTAAAACCTTTATCTAACCTATTGTCTTAAATTATTAAGAGGAAGCACCTATGAAAAACATTTCCCCATCCATTCTTCCTATCTTTCGAGGAATGTCCACAGAAGATCCAAACCAATTCTTGTTTGAATTAAAAATCCTATACCAAACATATGACTACAAAATAGATAACCAATAACTCAAGATCTTTCCTTCCTCCCTCAAGGACTCGCCATGAGTTGGTTTATGGGATTGGCCCCTAACTCCATTAATTCATGGGAAAATATGGAGACATCTTTTGGAAAAGTATCAAGACTACGTAGGGGAAGAGATAGAAGGGAATAGATATGTTATGTTAGAATAATATGTCAAATGATTTAATGTGTGTGTACAGGGTGTAGACGGGTGATGAAAATATAGTGTCTACAATATCTGCTCCAATTTACCATATCAATCTTAAATACATTATTTGTGTGGGTGAACTTTGACTTAAAATTACCAAAAAGGGAACAATCCTATAAATTTTATGTTTGAAATTGAATTGCAATATTGGCCTCTAATCACAATAATTGAGCCCCTCTAATGATTGGTCATATGAGCACTTTGTATACATTTTATCTACCAGTCAAAAATTTTAGTCGAGATACAAAATTAAATGATGTTTAAAATTCAGAGACTAAAAATCATATAATTGAAAACCCACATATAAAAATCTCATATAAATCTTAACCTAAATATCACTAAACCTTTTACATTTACTTCAAGGTCAATAAAATAATTTAAAGAACAATGTGAAGTAGTTTCAATACGACTCTCTATAAATTTTGGAGAAATGTAAAATAATTTTCAATAACACGAGAAAATTTTAAATGGATATTCACAAACTACTTGCCTTTATGTCCCATGTAATCCTCGATGCTTTGATCAAATCGCTCAAACATTTTTCAACATCAAAGATGGAAAACACTTTTAAAAATACAAGCCAAAGATGCAAATACATAACCAAAAAAATACTAAAATAATATGTAAGACCAACAAAAACACAAATCACATAGTACGGTCTAGACCACTAAAATCAACTACATAAAGTCGAATGTGTTGTTAAAAATAATAGAAAAGTAATTCTCCTCTACCTTTCTACCTCTACTCATTTTTAGTTGTCACTTGAATTGTTAGCGAGTTTCTTAGTTGTTTTCCAATCCAAAATTCATCCGAAAAATATAAAAATAAACACATGCAAAATAAACCTATGTAAAATAAATTATGAAAAACCATCCATAAAATTAAGATAATAATTCTATATGTTATTTTACACTTAGGTTGATCTATCAAAGTGTATTATGTAATGTCTTAAAATTTCACTTTACGGTGGTGTTTCCATTGAATCCACATAACTAGCACAATAAGGTGAAATGTTATGTTGATAGTTAAATATGAGGGTTTGTAGAGTCGTTGAAGCAATTATACAAAGCGGTGAAGAGGCATATTCGAAATAGATAACAAGGTAGTATATATATATATATATATATATATATATATATATATATATATATATATATATATATATATATATATATATATGTATGTATGTATGTATGTATATATCCTGTAACCATAAAACCATTTAATTAATGAGAATCCAATATATGTATCCCATAACCATTCAACCATCTATAGTGTGGTAAGGTGCAATCCAAATTAGAGAACACCTTTGGTATAATTAAAATGCATTGACACACCATGAATAAATTGACATGTTATATAGTTTGACGTGTTATGAATCAATATTTCTTTCACTAAATTGATTTGTTCTAGATATTGATGCGTCATGACTCATCATAAAATACCGGTAAATAGTAAAATGTTTGAAAACAACTCCAGATGGGTGTCAAATCTCTATCCTTACTTTCCTCGGTAGTATTGTGGATTTTTTTATTACTAGACTACATTGACTAGAAAAAGAAAATCCATTTTTTTAGCTCGTTAAATTTAGAAAGTAATGGTAAAAGGGGGAATTTTCCCCTATAGTTTAGAGTTTTGGTTTTCATGGGACACCATCAACTTTTTTTATTTTGGTATTCGGTGTAATAATCATTAGTGGTTTCATGGGAGGCTCCTAATTCATTTAATCAACACATTAACATACAAAGGTAATATTACATTAGTAATTCGATAAGGAATGCCACTCAACATAATTAATATTTTATTTTATTTTTATTTAATATATTAAGTGGTTAAACATATTACTACGTAATATCAATTTTATCTACTCTAAACAATTCTTTCTCACTCAATTGCCCATATTTAACTTTAAAAATCTTTTTTTTACAAAAATATTTTTAGCCAAAATTTAAATAATAAGGAAGCTATCTATGCTAGTTGATTGTGTTGAGAGGAATAGTTTTTCTTTTGTCCTTGGTGTCGTGGGAATTATTAAAATCTTGCATTCAAAGTATAAAAATATAATAAAATAAATAGTAGTCTTGCTTCTTTCAATTGACTTATTGAAATTTGGAATGCTAGGCTTACATTTTTGGGAAAATAGTATTAAAGAAAAATAGAGAGTCTCTAATTCTCTTATATGAAGACCATTGTTACCATTATAATAATATTTCCCAATGGAAAAAATATTCTTCACTAGTTTCAATTGCCTCTATTCACTTATTGTTTGAGGAAGAGACTTTGCTACATAAAACTTTTCATTACACACGAGAAGTGTTGTTTAGGATTCCCAATTGAATCTCCATATGGGTAATCTGTTGAGTTATGGAGCTTGATTGCAAGCTAAAGTGGTAGTTTGGTTTTCTTTGTTCTATTTTTTGGGAGGAAATCATGGTCATGGATAAAAATAGCATTGTCTTATTAATAGACTGGAGTTGTTATTTTTATAAGCATGTGATATTTAGGTTATTTGTGGTTGAAGAAAAATTTTATAAGCATGTTCTAGTTAGGTTTCTTGTGGTTAAAGCAAATTTTTACAAAGAGGTGCACAAGTTATATATATGTGCATGGATTTACTCTTTGTAGTATGAAAAAGAGAGAGAATTGTATTGTATTCCTCAAGACTAAATAAAAGAGAAGTCTAGCTTGTTTTTGGTGGATGTAGCCCAAATTGGGTGAACCACGTTAAATCTTGGGTTTATCTTGTGATTGCATGCTTCTTTTATTTCTATTTTAATTCTATTTTATTGTTCATCTGTGTTTCGATCCTAACAACTGGTATCGAGATCAATATTTTGTTTTTAGCGAGAAAAATCTCATATGAGGTTTTTATTTGAGTGGGAGCAATGGCAGAAGATAACAAGTTCAGGGTTGAGAATTTTAATGGCCAAAACTTTCAGCTATGGAAGATGCAAGTGGAGGACTACCTATATTAAAAGGATATTTATCTACCATTGAAAGGGAAAGCTTTGAAGTTGTCAGCTATGAAAGATGAAGAATGGGATGTTCTTGATCGGAAGGCACTTGGGAACCATACAATTGTGTCTAGTAGCAATGGTAGATTTCAATATTTCTAAGGAAAAGACAATGGTAGATCTAATGGAAAAATTGGGTAAATTGTATGAAAAACCCTCGGCCTCTAATAAGGTATTTCTCATGATTTTTTTTTTAATATGAAGATGTCAGAAGGTGATTTAGTAAATGATCATTTGAATGAATTCAACATGGTTACTAATCAATTAATCTCTGTAGGAGTAATTTTTGATGATGAAGTTAGGGCTCTTTTGATTTTTTTCTCATTGCCTAAAAGTTGGAATACTTTGGTTATGGTTGTGACTAATTTTTTTCTAGTTCAAACACTTTAAAGTTTGATGATGTTATTGGTGTGATTCTTAGTGAAGAGATAAGAATAAAAAGCACATGTGAGTCATTTGGTAATGCTTTGAGTGTAGAGAACAGGGGAAGACAAAAGGAAAAAACAAAGAGTCATGGACATCGTGGAAGGTCTAATAAGGGCATATCTAAATCCAAAAGCATGATGGTATGCTGGAATTGTGGAAAAGTAGGACATGGAAAGAAATATTGTTGGTCTTTAAAATCATGGAAAGATCATTAATAAGGGAATAAAGAGGCAAACGTAGCAGGTGATGTGTTATAAGGTGCTCTTAATATTTCTTTGGACAGTAAATCAAAATATTAGGTTTTATATTCTAGTGTTTCATTTCATGCAACTCCTCATAGATAGTATTTTCAAGATTATGTTCAAGGGAATTTTGGGCAGGTATATCTTGGTGATGATGAGCCATGTAACATTGTTGGAAAAGGAAGTGTTCAAGTTAAATTGCAGAATGCTAACACTTGGGTGTTGAAGAATTCCAGGCATTTTCCTATCTTGAGGAGGAATATAATTTCTACAGGGAAATTAGGAGATGAGGGTTGTATGGTTATATTTATAGTAGATTCTTGGAAAGTTACCAAGGGTGCTCTTGTGGTTGCAAAAGGTAAGAAAGTAGGTACTTTGTATTTATCCACTGTTAGTATTGATCCCTCTTCTATTTTAGCTACTACATGTATAGACACAACTTTATGGCATTATAGACTTGTCCATATGAGTTAGAAGGGGATGAAGATTTTAAATTCACAGGGAAAGTTGATGATTTGAATAATATAGACCTTGAATTTTGTGAGCATTGTGTGTATGGGAAACAAAAACATGTGAGATTTCTCAGGTTTGGATCGACCAAGAAGGAGCACAAGTTATATCTTGTTCATACATATGTATGGGGCCGACTCAAGTATCTTCTCTTGGTGGTTCACGGTATTATGTTACTATTATTGATGATACTACTAGGAAGGCTTGGGTTCATCATATAAAGAAGAAATATGATGTATTTAATACTTTTAAGAAGTGGAAAGCTCTAGTTGAGAATGAAATAGGTTTGAAGTTGAAGTGTCTCAGATCAGATAATGGTGGAGAGTACTACAATAATGAATTTAATAACTATTTCTCAAATAATTGAATCCATGGGGTGAAGACGGTTCCAAGAACACCATAGTAGAATGGTGTGTCAGAAAGGATGAACATGAATATCATGGAGCATGTAAGGAGCATGAGATTACATGTTGGATTTCCCTTACAATTTTGGGTGGATGCTGTAGATATTGTTGTTTACTTGATAAATAGAGGACCTTCAAGTGCTTTGGAAGGTGGAGTACTAGAGGAGGCTTGGACCGGTAAGAAGGTAAACTATTATTTTCTAAAATATTTTGGTTGTGAAGCATTTTCACACATTGATAAAGAGAATAGGACCAAGCTATAAGCTAATTCAAAGAAATGTAATTTCATTGGGTATGGCACTAATGATTTTGGATTCTAGTTGTGGAGTTTGGATGAGAAGAAAATCATTAGGAGTAGGGATGTTATTTTCAATGAAAGGGTTATGTACGGAGGTAACATCTATAGGATAAGAAGATGGAAAATTCTCATTCTCAGTAGCATATGATGAGATGAAATATAGAGAAGTGATCAAAGGGATGGAAAATAAACAAGTTGGCATAAATCCTAGAACATTCGACGTTGATTCAGTAGATCAAAATCAGCAAGAACAACGAGAACCTCAAAATCCAAAAAATCTTGTGAGATGTTCTACTAGGGTAAGTAGACCTCCTTCAAGATTATCTTTGTATGATATTTACTATTGTTTATTGACGGATGGTGGGGAAAAAAAAGTTTTGAAAACGAAATGCGGTAGAAACACGAAAAAAGTGGGAACATGGAATGGATGAGGAGATGGACTCCTTGGAGTTCACAATCAAACTTGGTATTTGGTTTAGTTTCCTGTAGGAAAGAGAGAATTGTAGACCAAGTGGGTTTATAGGTTGAAGGAAGAATAAGGTGAAAAAAAGAGGTACAAGGAAATACTTGTTGTGAAAGGATTTGCATAGGAAAAAGGTATACACTTTGAAGAAATTTTCTCTCTGTTGTTAAAATGACTTCCATTAGAACTGTTTTAAATTTGGTAGTTGTGGAAGATTTGCAATGGTGCCACTAGTGTTGATGGGAAAAATGGATTTGAAATATCAACCAATCAACAAATTAGTCTTCAGCGATATAAATTAGTTCCCAAAGCAACTTAAACAATCCCGACAACGACGCCACTAGTGTTGGTATCCAAATTTGTTCTCCTTTTCAAGCCAAGCAACAACACAGATTCAACAGGGAGCTTAGAGGCAGCTAAATCATAAATATATGTCATTTTGTAGCTGGGGAGGAATCTAACTATCCCTTTGTTACTTGGATTTGTGGAGAGATGGATAACACCTTTAAGAGGATTTGATCTATCCTCACTATTTTAGGTTGTGCCTTTCAACCAAGGTAAGAGAACCTATTTTGTAACCTCTGTTATCTGAAAGGAGATACAAGTACCTTTATTTTACATAAATTTTATAGAGAAGACCTTGGGGAAAATATGATCAACACACCAAATCTGACTCTCATGAGTTGTCACTTCCAGATTATGGAGATATTTTCAACACAAGGCTAAGGTTACTAAAGACATTTGGAATCCTGATCTATTTTGCATACTTTAGTAAATGGATTTTGGTCTTATGTGGGTATACAAAGCAAAAATAGGGGTATTATGGGTAGGATTATATGTTTTAAATAAAAAAATTGGTGGGAGGTTGGGAAGGGTGAACTTGATTCACCATATCCTTGAGGAATCTTACACAATGGGAGACTAAATCAACAGAATGCCACATAATAGCTAGAATGTTTCTTCAACAAGAATATGTGCTTAAATGAAGGCCCAGATCAACACTCTTTCACACAATATTTGAGATTCTATCATGAAAACTCAAGTTAGAAAATCCAACAAAGCATCAAGATCTAAGCCAAATCATGCCTAAGGTACACCCGAGGAGGCTTACAAACAATATCATCACAATGGTGAAAGAAAAGTGATTTTAAATCATTTATTCCAATCCCAAATGAAATCTCTTCTGAGAAATGGAATTACATATGCCACTAAACTATCATAAGGATTGAGGCCTGTGTGATTGGGTCAGATTTTAATACAAGATTGCAATAGAAACAGGAGAAACTACTTGCATACATTCAGAAATAAAACCAACACATTTTGCTCAAGACAACATAGAAAAACTCGAATTTGATTAAATCTATTAGCAGGGAAAGTTTCATAGAAACAGAGCTTGTCAATGGTTGTACACTTGCAACCACCTTGACACAATAAAACTTAATACAAAAAGAGATAACCTAGTTTCTCAGATGGATTCTCAAAAGACAAGGCTTAGTCAAATTTTCCTCTTGGGAATTTTCTTCGACCTCTAACACTCTGACCTCCAACTTCCAACCATTTGCATGAAAAATTTGTGCCATTTATAACCTTTACAATAGAGCCCCTTTCTCCCCAAAATATAAAACCTTAAATGCACCAGTGCTCGCCATGATTCTTTCACGATTCTCATAATCAAATCTACAAAAAGTCACCAGGTGCTCGAGGGGGCAGATTTCATCGAATATCTCTCACTTTCAACTCTTTCCTATGGTAGATCACTTTTTATTCAATTTTCTAACCACTTCTACCCCTAATCGGCTCCTTGTGTGCTTGGGAGAAGAAAAATGGAAAATCCGATCGAGCACAAAATTCAGACCATTTTAATGGTGAAAGATGTCTTTCCAAATCTTCCCACCAAACTTAGATATCAAAATTAACTCCCTCTCTATTTGGCATGCAGAAAAGACCAAGAAATCATGGAGACTCGCACTTCTAGACGTGTTTCAGAAAAATGGGGGAAAATCAGATTTCAAACTCTTAGTTGTCGTTGATCTTTACTTTGAATTTGGGCCATCCACGTGGAAGATTTGAACTTAAGAACGAACTCGGGGCTTCCTTTGACTTTTTACAATTTTTTGGAAAAATGGAAAAAAATTCCATTTTCTCCACACCTCTTCCCTCAGGAAACGATCCTGACATGCATCCAAATATGATTCGAGCGGGGCCGCGCTTCCTTTTTACTTTTGACTCTTTTCTCCCAAAGGGAATTTTCCAAAATTTCCCCGAGAGTCCGCACCTCCACCGTTGACCGAGGTAAAGCATTGACTATTTCCCTCATCGGCTTGTGGGCCATTTTGAGATTTTAATCCTTAAGGGGAAAAAAATCCAAGTTTCCTCCGATGGTCTACCTCCCTACCTCTTTGAATTTTCAAACTACCACGTGTCATCATGGCGCTCCTTGAGATGGTCCCAAAAATTTGATACCTTGAACGAGCGCGAGCTCGCCACGTGTCCTATTCGGAAAGGTTTTCCTGAATACTTGAAGCTTAGTAGAAAGCACCACATGTCATGCTCCAAGGTAGTCTCCTTTGGCCATTGAAAATTCCAAGCAAAATGTAAAGTGAGCAGAGGCCTCCACGTGTCTTCATGGCGTAACTTCAAGATGGTGCCCAAAGCGGAGACCCTGAATGAGCGAGAGCTCACCACATGTCTGTTCCACCAAACTGTACCAACTACACAAAAAAATTTCTAAGTCTGGGAAAAGCAGCGGAAGCCTCCACGTGTCCTCCCGGCGCTACTCCAAGGCCAAACCAAAAAGTAGATCTTCAAATGAGTGTCGTGCCTCCACATGGACAAATTTTGAGTTAAGGCTTTCCATGAATTTTTCTAAGTACCCAGCTGAGCTGCATCCAACCAAAAGGTGCCACGTCCCTGTAGATGCAAGGATGCAAATTTGACTGGGAGAAACACTGTCAAACCGTAAAATATAGAAAAACAACCTTTTGAGCCTAGGAATGAAATTTTCTTCAAGGAAAGAAAGTTTAGAAATGTTACAAGGCTCAAATACATTCTTTAGGGACACATCAATTCATTCTTCTTCAAGTATCTAGGATAGAAACATCAAGGACAACAAATCCTGACTGTGGGAAATAGAGAGAATGGGAAAACATGAGTTTTGAAGGAACAGAGCATGGGAGACTCAAAATATAGACCTTTCTAGAGGAACAAAGAAACGAGGAGACAAACATGGACCCATACATGATCTTCAACCCAAGAGCTGACTAAAAATAACAACAAAGACTGACCAAGCACAACATGGGGAAGGAGAAAATGACAGAGGTCGTAAATCAATAAATTTTCAAAGGCACAAATGGGGTGAGACTATTTTGAGCACCAACATTGGCTCTAGCTCGGGGATGGGAACTCCCTGTGAGTGCCACAAGAACAAAAGTAGACCAAGTGCCAAAATATCCATTGGGCAGTGGAGTCATCTTTGCAAGGCAGAGAAACAAAGCCATCTCCAAAAACGAACAGAGAAACCCAGCAAAAAAGGTCACCAAGGACCAGAATGAGCAAAAACACAAAAACAAGAAACAAACAACGACTATACACTATACAAAAGATGTTTACCTTGATTCAGGGGAATCAATCCAAGAAATTCTTCAAATGCCTGCCATTAATAGGCAGTTCGAGCAATTCACCATCCAAATCCTTCAAGAAGAAGGTGTGTTCACCAATTCTAATGTCGATGGAGTAAGGGCCCATCCATAATGAGTCAAATTTTCCATGTTTTCCCTTATCTTCATGCCTGTTATCCCATAGTAGCACAAGATCTCCAATATTGAAAGCTCTGAGAGTAACCTTCTTGTCAAATAGTTTCTTCAGATTTTTTCTCTGAACTTTATATGCCTCTGGTGGGATGCCCTCCTCTCTTCATCAAGCTCAACAATCTAGTTAATACGAGCATCATAAGGACTCACCTCCTGATCCTCTAGCTACTGAATGAACTGATAAGAAGATAGTTACATATGAAGGGGTAGAAGGGCTGAGTCCCATATACCAACTCAAATGGACTCTTTCCAGTGACCCTCTTGATAGTGATCCTATTTTCCCAATCAGCAAACTTCAATTATTCACCCCATTTTTTCTTGTTCAGCTCCAAGGTTCTTCTGATAATCTTCAGCAAGTTTTTGTTACTGGACTTAGCTTATACATTTCCTTGGGGATTGTAATTGGAGGCATATGTCAAGTTGATTCCATATTCTTTGCACATTACCACCAAAGGTTTAGCTCTAAAGCTCATGGCATTATTATTAATAATCTTAACTAGTACCCCAAACCTGCAAATGATGTTGTTTAGGACAAAGTCCATGACACCTTGGTGTTTTTTCCTTTGTGTGGGGATTTCTTCCACCCATTTGGTAAAGTAGTCAGTGGCTACAAGAATCCACTTATGGCGGGACTTTAAGGGTCTGAAATATCACCAATGAAATTCATTCCCTATTGCTTGAATGGGGATTCAATTGATACTGAGTTGCAAAGGAAGGGATCCTAAAGCTTTCATCCTTCCAGAGAAATCTGGAAACTCTCACATCTTCTGACCAACATGGTTGTATCCTTGAAAATATTTGGCCACCAATAACCAGCCCTCAGGATCTTGTGTGTTGTGACTCTTGTAGCAAAGTACCCCCACAAACTCCTCCACGGAGATCAATAATTATCTTGGGGGATTCATCTTCAGTGATGCATCTTAAGAGGACTCCCTCCGGGTTCTTCCATGCCAATCCAAAATCAATAATGACATATTTCTGGGAAGCCAACTTAAGAGCTCTTTTTTGTTCTTACTTAAATGCTCAGGGCAGTTTAAATGTCTAAGATAGAACATCACATCCTTGTACCACTCAGAATTCATCAAATTTTCAAAAACACCTGCCCTTTCTTCTTCAACCTCATTTACCTCAACAGTTTGCAAGTTTCTCTTAGCCATAAGCTTAGCCAAGCCCAAACCTCTCACCAACTTTGTGGTTTGGATGTCCATATCATATTCTTGCAACTTATTCACCCATCTACATATTTTTCTCCTTTACCATGGTATGGGGAACATAAGCAACAACCTTTGAACTTAGAATATAAGGCCTGAAAACCTTTATTTCTTTGACCAAGGAAAATTCCTACTTTTCCATAATGGTGTACTTTAGTTCAGCCCCCTACAAGGCCTTACTGAAGAAGGAAATTGGCCTCTCAGCCCCTTCATCATCCTTCATACGCAACATGATAGAAGTAATAATGTTCTTTGAAGAAAAAAAGAAACATTGGAAAGGCTTTTATAGCACTGGAGCTGCTAGAATAGGTGCATGCTTTAGTGCCTCTTTAATCCCATTGAAAGCTTAGATGATAGCCTCCTCCCATTTGATGACCTGGTCTTTCTTCAACATGGAAGTGATTGGAATGGTCAACTCAGCAAATTTTGATATGAACCTTCTAATGAAGTTTATCTACCCAAAGAAGGACTGAATTACTTTCTTGGTTCTTGGGACCTTGCGATGGCCTCTACTCTTTTTGGATCAATCATCACTCCTTCTTGTGACACTATGTGACCAAGAAACTTTGCCTTCTGTACTCCAAAATGGCATTTCTTTGGATTGAGTGAGATGCCATATTCTCTACATCTTATCAACATCTTCTCCAAGTGCAGCAAGTGATCACTTCTCTTTCTAGAAAATACAGTTACATCATCTTGATAGACTATAATAAACTCATTGATGTAACTAGCAAAAGCAACATCCATTGCTCTTTGAAAGGTGGCTCTAGCGTTCATCAGACCAAAGGGCATCCTGACATACACATATGTTCCCCAAGGAGTAGTGAAGGTTGTCTTGATCCTTTCTGATTCTTTTACCACGACTTGGTTATAACTAGAGAAACCATCTAAAGTGGAAAGCAACTCAGAACCAGTCACTAACTACAACATGTTCTCCATATTTGGAAAAGGATAATTATCCTTCATTGATGCTCTATTTAAATTCTTGAAATCCACACACATAACCTAATGTCACCATTCTTCTTTCTCACTAGCACTAGGTTTGCAACCCAAGAGGAATACCTTATGGGCTGGATAATCCCTCCATCTCTTAGCTTCTTCAGTTCTTCTTACATTTTGAGGGATAAGAGTGGATTGATGGGCCTTTGCTTCTACTTGAATGGTTTTTATTGGGCTCTAAGGGAATCTCATGTTGAAACAAGTCCTCTCTGTATGCTTTGAGCTCAGAATAGGTCCAAGCCATGCAATCTTGGTATTTTTCAACAATTAGATGTATGACTACTTTTCCTCTTTGTTGAGATTACTGCCTAACCAAATCTTCCTTGGCTTCTCCTTTGTACCAATATCATGCTCCTCAATATCCCTTGAGGTTTCCATGCATCTGTTAATAATGTGGTTAACATTATCAAAATTGGAATCAAGATCAACCATCCCTCTAGGAATGGTGTTGTTCTTTATTTAGATGATGCCCTTTCCAAACAAGGTTTCCTTTCCTTCTTGTACATACCATGGGCTCCAAATCAATGCACCGATCGAAAAATACCCCTTGTTTTATAGGAATCTTGGTTTGAGCATCATCATCAAAACACGCCAATGATTAATATTGTTGGGGACAAAGGGTCTTATCAATACTTCAACATTATATTCACAATATGGGGACATTGTATAATTGTCAAACTAAGACCCCAACACTACAAGCTTGTCTGCCAAGTCATTGAATTTCCTATCATGATGCACTATGTTAAATGAATCAAACATCTCAATAGGATCCCAAACTACATGTTTATATTGTTTCATTCATTGATTCTTTGTGGCATATAACTTTCTAACTTGTTTAATATTAATTCTGAATTTCCCTTGACAATAATGTCCTTGACACCATATTTCCAAGCAATTCTTAAACCTAGCAACAATGCCTCATACTCAGCAATGTTGTTAGTGCATTCAAAGTTAAGCTTGAAGGAGAAAACAAATATTTCCTAGCTTGGAGAAACCAAAATAGCACCAGCACCATTCCCAAACTTGGAGCAAGCTCCATCAAACAATAGATTCCAAGGAGAGCCTATTTGTTCAAGAAATTTTTATTCTTCAATCTTGTGCTCCTTTCCATCAGCAAATCCCACAAAGTTGTCAGGATCAACATTTGTGTACAATACTTCATAGGATGCATTGTTGGGATCCTCAATAAGGTGCAACATTTTATTCTCTCCATACAACCTGACAAGGATGCCCTCAACTGGGATGGTGGCATAAGACATGTCCATTTGGACACTCCCACCAACACTTGCAGCCCATTTTCTTGACAGCAACATACCCCACTTGGTTAGGCAATCAACTATGACAACATCAAGTTTTAAATTTTTACCTAGGTAAGCTGTAAGCTGCACCACTAAACCCTTCACACATCCCACTACTAGCACCTCTCTGGAGTCCATGGTAGTGCACTTCCCATATGTTGTTGTCACTTTGATGTTTAGCTCATTCATGACTTCCAAAGGCATGACATTGCATGATGCCCCTGAGTCAAACATGCAGTTGTGCAACAGTTTGTCCTTAATGATCAAAGTAGTGAAGAATGGATCCACATTCATATGAGAATCCACCAAGGATGTTTCCAAATAGACCTCAGGTGGTTCATCTAGCTCTTCTAATGTTGGTGGTGGTTCTGGTTCTTCAATGACTGGTGGGGTCTACACAATGTTTATGTTTCTACTTAGGGCAGTCTTTTCTTCTCTCAACCCCAAGTATTCAAATGTTCTCTTTTTGTTCTTAGGAATCCTAAGCAACTCAATAATTGGAACATAGACTTTGATTTGACTCAGCACTTGGGAAATATCATATGGGACATTCCTTGGAAAGGCAGGATTGGAAGGGAAACCAGCACACTCATTAGATGATACAAGATTTTTGACAACTTGGGCATGGGGAGGGGTATGATTCTTGTTTGGAACTGCATGGATTTTGGCAAGTAAATCTTTCTTAGGAGCCTATTTAGTAAGGTTTGAAAGTAAAGGAGCTTTTGGCTTGGCTTGAGGCCCTACCCCTTTGAAATCCTTACTTCTTATGTTATATTCCTTCTCTTGAGCCACAACAACATTCATTAACTGCTTGTCTTCCTTAGATGGGATTCCTCCATCATACTTATTTATCATTAAAGCCCTTAAATATTCAAAGTCATTATTGGGAAATTAAAAATCTTGTACAATATATACTTCTAAAGTATGAGAGAGAGAAATAATAGGTACCCTATGAATGCAATCCCAAAAGGTGGTAGCAGTCCGGGCACTTATCACCTTAGCAGAAGCTGCCCCTTCTTGTGAGCTAGTGGAACAACCCATCATAAAAACATCATCATCATTATCATCAGATTCCTCTTCTTCTTGCTGATCTTCTTCACAAGGAGCATGAGGCATGAAACATCTGTCACACCAATCAATGACATTTGTTTCTTCTACCATAGCAACTCTAGCAACCAAAGGATCAGGCACCATTCTGTTTTCTCTACCTTGGGGCTGCCTATTTCCAAATCCAACAGGTCCTTTGCCTCTGTCATTAGTTCTTTGATGATTTGTAAATCTATCTTGGCCTTGTTTCTTGTGTTTTCCTTGTGAACTCTACCCAAATCCTTTCTCATCTTGGGCTAGCTTGTAGGAGATCTCCTTGATGACCCCGCCAAAGTCTTCACAACTTCTTCCAAATCAGTAACCTTGCTTGTTTGGGGTTTTTTGGGTTAACCAACTTTACACCTTCCCTCTTTGGAGGCTTCCCAATTGCCTTGATGTTGTTCTCTATTTGTAGAGCCATGGTGAAGGCTTGCCTCAAATTTGTGGGGTTCTTGTCTCTCAAGTAATATGCAGCCTTTTTATCAAATGCATCAGTGTATTTGATCAAACATGACTCATCACATGGCCTTATCCTAACAGGAAATCTCCTCAAAGTTTTATTAAACCTTGTATTGAAGTCATGTACTAACTCATTGGGGTTCTTCTTGATGTTTTCAAACTTTGATAGAAGAAACCTAGGGTCATTCCTATCACCATATTGTAATCTAAATGCATTGTTCATTTCAGCCCAAGAATCAATAGAGTTATCTGGTAATGCTTTATACCAGTCCCTTGCATCCTCCTCTAAAGTGTGGACAAACAATTTGATGTATACATCCTCATGCTCAATCTCAAAGTCTTCCATCATATTGAGAAAGAGCTTCAGATGTTGGTCACCAGTTATAGCATTATTTCCTTGGAACTTTGGCATTTTGTTCCTTACATCTTGAGGCACTGCATTTGGATATCTAGCCATTCCCACAAAATTTATAGGTCCAAAGGTGTTTACAACAAATGGAGGCCTGGGTTGAGCCATATTGATTCGAGGAGGTGATCTTGAGAGGAGACAAACTGATAAGGGTTAGAGGGACCTTGGAACATAGGAGTATAATTTTAGGATTTTCTCTTGGAAATATCTATCAACCTCAAAAAAGATAGGTGCAGAGTGTGAAGCAAACCTTTCAAAATCAAATGAAGGACCCTCTCCATCTGGAGAGTTCAATTCCACAAAGAGGATACCTGATTCAGAGTCACTTGAATGGTAGTCTTCAATGATAGGCCGATCACTTTCATCAATGGAGATCCCTCTTCTTGTCTGCTGACCTCCAACAGCCCTCCAGGCTTTTCTTCCTTCTGATTTTACTTTTCCTAGCTCTGGAAACAATGTCCTAAATAGGATCCCTAACAAAGAAATATATTCTTCCTTCCATCTTTGTAAATATTAGTAATAAATCTGACTTTGAAAGAGTTTTAAGACACTAGTCCTTATCAAAATCAAATCAACAGGAGTTGCCACTAAGGATTTCCACCTTAGTTGTGCAAATGCACTAAAATATGCTCTGTCAAGCACTTATAAACCGGAGATGAAAGCTCTGACCTTCCTTTACCAAGATTTATCAGTGAATACCAATGCAAAACTTGTAGAGACTAGAAAATTTACATACAACACTTGTAACTTGAAACTTCATGCAGGCCCGAACATAGGATAATATTTAAAATAGATTTCTGGCACTTTAGAGCATACAAGAAATATTTACCAGGGTCTGAAAATGAACTGCAATCACAATGTCCCCGGCAATGGAGCCACTAGCATGTTGATGGGCCAAATATATATGAGCTGGAAAATGAAACAAAAATTATTCTCAAGAACTTAAAACAGAGTCCCACAGCAACGGCGTCACTAGCATGTTGACGGTGCATATATTTATGAACTGCAAATGAATTAGAAAAATAGTCTCAACAACTTAAAACAATCCCGACAACAGCGCCACTAGTGTTGATGGGCCAAATGGATGTGAAATAGCAACTAATCAACAAATTAGTCTTCAGTGATGTAAATTAGTTCCCAATGAACTTAAACAATCCCTAGAAATGGTGCCACTAGTGTTGGTATCCAAATTTGTTCTCCTTTTCAATCCAAGCAGCAACATAGATTCAACAGGGAGCTTAGAGGCAGCTAAATCATAAATATATGTCATTTTGTAGCCGGGAGGAATCTAATTGTCCCTTTGTTACTTGGATTTGTGGAGAGATGGATAACACCTTCAAGAGGATTTGATCTATCCTCACTATTTTAGGTTGTGCCTTTCAACCAAGGTAAGAGAACCTATTTTGTAACCTCTGTTATCTGAAAGGAGATACATGTACCTTTCTTTTGCATAAATTTTATAGAGAATACCTTGGGAAAATATGATCAACACACCAAATATGACTCTCACGAGTTGTCACTTCTAGATTATGGAGATATTTTCAACACAAGGCTAAGGTTACTAAAGACATTTGGAATCTTGATCTGTTTTGCATACTTTAGCAAATGGATTTTGGTCTTATGTGGGTATACAGAGCAAAAACGGGGTAGTATGGGTAGGATTAGAATTTTTAAATAAAATTTTTGGTAGGAGGTTGGGCAGGGTGAACTTGATTCACCAGATCCTTGAGGAATCTTACACAATGGGAGGCTAAACCAACATAATGCCACATAATAGCTAGAATGTTTCTTCAACCAGAATATGTGCTTCAATGGAGGCCTAGATCAACACTCTTTCACACAATATTTGAGATTCTATCATGAAGGTTTGAGTTAGAAAATCTAACAAAGCATCAAGGTCTAAGCTAAATCATGCCTAAGGTACACCCAGAGGCTTACAGACAATCTATGTCAACAGTGAAAGAAAAGTAATTTTAAATCGTTTAATCCAATCACAAATGAAAGCTCTTATGAGAAATGGAATTACTGAGATGCCACTAAACCTGTCATAAGGATTGAGGCACAGGTGATTGGGTCAGATTTTAATATAATATTGTAACAGAAACATGAGAAACTACTTGCATACATTCAGAAATAAAACCAACACATTTTTCTCAAGATAACACAGAAAAACTTGAATTTGATTAAATCTATTAGTAGGGAAATTTTTATAGAAAAATCTCAGAGCTTGTCAATGGTTGTACACTTACAACCACCTTGACACAATAAAACTTAATACAAAAAGAGATAACCTAGTTTCTCAGATGGATTCTCAAAAGATAGGCTTAGTCAAATTTTCCTCTTGGGAATTTTCTTCGACCTCTAACACTCTGACCTCCAACTTCCAACCATTTGCATGAAAAATTTGTGCCATTTATAACATTTACAACAAATCCCACTTCTCCCCAAAAGAAAAAACCTTAAATGCACCAGTGCTCACCATGATTCTTTTGCGATTCTTAGAATCAAATCTATAAAAAGTCACTAGGTGCTCAAGGGGGCAAATTTCATCGAATATCTCCCACTTTCAACTCTTTCCTCTGGTAGATCACTATTTCTTCAATTTTCCAACCACTTCTACCCCTAATCTATCAAATCTGGCTCCTTGCATGCTTGGGAGAAGAAAAATAGAAAATTCGATTGAGCACGAAAGTCAGACCATTTTAATGGTGAAAGATGTCTTTCAGATCTTCCCACCAAACTTAGATATCAAAATTAACTTCCCTCTCTGTTTGGCATGCAGAAAATACTAATAAATCATAGAGACTCGCACTTCCAGATGTGTTTTAGAAAAATGGGGGGAAAATCAGATTTCAGACTCTCAGCTATCGTTGATCTTTACTTTGAATTTGGGTCGTCCACGTGGAAGATTCGAACTTAAGAATAGACTCGGGGGCTTCCTTTGAATTTTTACAATTTTTTGGAAAAATGGAAAAAAATTCATTTTGCTCCACACATCTGCCCTCAGGAAACAAGCGACACGCATCCAAATATTATTCGAGTAGGGATGTGCTTCCTTTTTACTTTTGACTCTTTTCTCCCAAAGAGAAATTTTCCAAATTTCCCCGAGAGTCCGCACCTCCGCCGTTGACTACGGTAAAGCATTGACTATTTCCCTCACCGGACTTGCAAGCCATTTTAAGATTTTAATCCTTAAGAGGAAAAAATCCAAGTTTCCTCTGATGGTCCGCCTCCCCACCTCTTTGACTTTTCAAACTACCACATGTCATCATGGCACTCCTTGAGATGGTCCCAAAAATTGATACCCTGAACGAGCGCGAGCTTGCCACATGTCCTGTTCCGGTAAGGTTTTCTGAATACTTGAAGCTCAGCAGAAAGTGCCACGTGTCATGCTCTGAGGAATTCTCCTTTGGCCATTGAAAATTCAAAGCAAAATGTAAAGTGAGTAGAGGCCTCCACGTGTCTTCATGGTGCAACTTCAAGATGGTGCCCAAAGTGGAGACCCTGAATGAGCGAGAGCTTGCCACATGTCTGTTCGCCAAATTGTACCAACTACACAAAAAAATGTCTAAGTCTAGGCAAAGCAAAGCGCGGAAGACTCCACGTGTTCTCCCAGACTACTCCAAGGCCAAACCAAAATCTTCAAATGAGCGTCGTGCCTCCATGTGGACAAATTTTGAGTTAAGGCTTTCCATGAATTTTTCTAAGTACCCAGTTGAGTTGTGTCCAACCAAAAGGTGCCACATCCCCGTATATGCAAGGATGTAAATTTGACTCGGGAGAAACACCTATCAAACCGTAAAATATAGAAAAATGACCTTTTGAGCTTGGGAATGAAATTTTCTTCAAGGATAGAAAGTTTAGAAATGTTACAAGGCTCAAATACATTCTTCAGGGACACATCAATTCATTCTTCTTCAAGTATCTAGGATAGAAACATCAAGGACAACAAATCCTAACTATGGGAAATAGAGAGAACGAGAAAACATGAGTTTTGAAGGAATAGAGCATGGGAGACTCAAAATACAGACCCTTCTGGAGGAACAAAGAAATGAGGAGACAAACATGGACCCATACATGATCTTTGACCTAGGAGCTGACTAAAAAATAACAACAAAGACTGACCAAGCACAACACAAGGAAGGAGAAAATGATAGAGGTCATAAATCAATAAATTTTCAAATGCACAAATGGGGCAAGACTATTTTGAGCACCAATAATTTTTACTAAGTTAATTTACACCTCACCTAGCCACATCACACGAACACCTCATCATGGACTTATTCCTAGCCTATTGATTAACTAAGACTAAGTCTCTACTTATCTTAACCAACTAGGACTCTTTCAAACCCTAAAATTAAAGTCCTATTACTTCTCCAACAAAACTCACAATTATCTAAGAAGTAACCCTTACTCGAGACCCATTAGCAATCAAGATCACGCCAAAAATAGTAAAGATCGGGCTATTTTTGGTAACTTGGACTAATTCTCCCTAACCGACGTTGGTTTTCCCTCAGTCGGTACTAGTTCCCTAACCACCATTGGTTACCCTTAAATATGAGTTTCTAACTCTTTGCACAGGTTCTCTAATTCATTCATTCACATAGCTTTGGCATTCAAACTCTCTAGCACTCAGGATTCCCGATGACGAACAAAAGTACACCACACCTCCACCAAAGCATTTGATCATCTCATCCATAGTTTTAGGTAGAAACAAAATAACACACGAGCACTACTACCTTAGAGCTACAAGTAATCACACTTCATCTCCAAATGATCAACCATTCCTACCACATTCGGATCTATAAAGTTTATCAGATAAGTAAATCATTCTTACTTGTTAAGCTTGTGTGTTTGATCTTAATCATTTCATTTACTACTTTCATTTAATTTCTCTCTGTCTCATTACCACCTTCTACCCATTTATCACATTTTCTACCAACCAGAGCCATTTCACCTATCCTATTACCCTTTATACCTTGTTGAGTCTTAATCAACACCTTTCCATCCTTCCCCAAACCTCCTCAGCTCTCTGTAATCACAGAGAGGCCCAAACTCCTTTTTAATATTTTAACCAAATTTCCCCCTACGACACTTGTTAGCTAACCATTGTTGTTATATCTCCTATGCCCACATTGGTCAACCAACCAATATCAGTCTGAGATTGAAAATTTTTCTTTAACAGTGAGTTAACAACTTCCCCAAAATAGCCCAAAACCTTGCCTAATTTCACCCAGACCTCACCTATAGCCTCTGTTATACCTGTAAACCCAAACCAACCCATTAATCATCTGGATTTAATTTTAACCATTTCTTGTTGAGTTAAATTCACTTGTTTTATGTTAATAGGAGATACCTAAATATTATCAACTACAATAGGAATTGTTATTTCTTACATTAAGTTGTATTAAATAGAGGATTGAAAACCATTCGAGGAAGTGTCACGCTTCCCGGATCTAGCCTTACTAGGAAGTCCTCTGAATCTTTCTATTTAATACTATTTTGTGGTCTTGTTGTGTTTCTTATACAAGTCATTCCTCCTAGCCAAAGGAAGCTCACACAATCAACTTGGATCAAAAGTCTACAATGTGCGCAACACCTTCTACTGTCTACATAACACATGTATTCCTCCTACACCCATTACCTACTTATCTATTTTATTGCATTACTTTGAGGTGAAACATTTTGGCATGCTGGTGGGACCTTATCATTTGGTTCTTTTGAATTTTTCATTCTTAGGGAATATTTGTGTGTCTATTTCCTTTAGAAAGAGTTGACATTAAAATTTATCCTTGGGAACATTCTTCTTCCTCTACTTATCTAAGTGAAATACACATTTTGGGTTAAAAAGAACACTTTTTTTTTTATTGCATTAGTGAAATACATAATATTTTCCTATTCATTATTGCTCTCATCGATTTCAATTTTTAATTTGGGCTTAAAAATATCTACATTTCATCCTTGTGTATGTTGCATTTATCTCACTTAAATTTATTTGCAACCTATATACTGGAGGTCATGACCAGTTGATGGTTGGCGGGAATTAAGCATAGCTCACTTCTTGCACACACACCCCAAACCAAATCACTAAAACAAATCACTCATTTCTTAAACATCTTCCTTCTTGGTAATTACCATTAATGACTAATAATTGGATTAGTGTAAATCTAGATTCAGTTGGTGTTCTAGCTAGTCATCATATCAGAGTAGGGCCTTGCGTACTGTGAAGTATATATTGGGGACACCAAGCCAAAATTTACCTGAAACCATCCATAGATAGTTAGTTCCTTCTAGGGTACCCTCATTGACAAAAACTCTATTCTACTTACAATTAGTTTTAAATGGCATAAGCCACACAACATAAAATCTACAACATAGGATTACATGTTTTGTTAGCTTTTGACTGATTGTGTTTTGAGGTGTGAGGCCATTTCATCTTGTTTTTCTTATCCTTCACACCCCACCATCACAACTGGTGTATTTCGGTTTATTTTGGGCATGTTAGGACTCATCATTACCATACTCAGTTGTTGGGTTGGTATTTTCATTTGACTTAATTACCAAAAATTCAAATTTTCATTCCTCTCGATTTTAGAGTAACGGTATCAATCCTGTGACTCGCCATTGCTTATCTCTTCATACCGAATTATTTCTTACCGACTAGCATTGGTTCCCTATTGTTTTGGTTATTTCACCCAAAACAATGTTCAATTCACAAAAAGACACTTTATATGACTTATTTTGTCACTTCATTATATTTTTGAGTCTCTAGTATCATTGTCAGAGTCCAGGTTCGCTTGATTTTCACTTCTTCATCTCCATATTTTAAATCTACCACTTATTCACATTAACCAACATCATTCCAGTTGATCAACATCAGCCACCCCTCTCTACCAGCATCGGTTAGCCAACCGGCGTTGGTCTCTCCATTTTACTTTTTCTATCAAAATAGTGACTAAATTCCACTTTTCATATTTCTTTGCTATCCTTTTCTATGTTTTTATACCATCTATAGAACTCAAATTACCTATTCTACCACTATTCACATGGTTTTGACTCATGACAAGCCAATGCTCTAGTTTTTTACACTAGCCACCAACCACTACCACCTAGTCCTTCACCACCTTCTATTTCTTCACCCATGGACCCCACCTCACCTATTTTATACATGCAGGTGATGAGGAGTTTGCAAAACTCCTTGATCACAATCCCATATCCTTACAACATTATCTAGCTCATTCATCTACTTGTGACTCATCAAGACAACTTATCTATGGTATGCCTATATCCATCCCTCCCACTTTGGCCCCCACTTTTGTATTAGCCACCACTAGTGTAGTGGTACCTACTTCCACCTTACCACCTATTGTTTCTCATATCACTCCCATGTATTCTATATCTACCACACCTACAACACCTATCACATCTTCACATCCACCTCACCATCATCTATGACCCCTAGTGTATGGATTTCCACCTCATCGTTCGATATTACCTCACAACCTCCAGTTGCGTCGACCCCTTTTCATAGTTTTATTATGTCTATACATGCTACTCTGCAACCTATTGTTAAAAGGGTCTCTACTCATGTCCCGCCTACTTATACCTTGTCTCAGCCACCACCTGTCACCTACACTTCCCATTCAAGGGTATATGTCATCATCATCTGCCGCAACTTATATTCCCCCTTCTCAATTTTCTTACTGACACCTCCATATACAGGTGTCCCTTCTATGTCCTACTCATCATATCCACCTCCTTATACCATTGGAGGTCCACCTCAATCCAATCGACTAATGATTTGATCAAGATGATGATGGACAAGATGCAGACCCTAGAAGCATTTGTTTTGGGCTCCCGCAATTCTCTGACTTACGATGATATTTGTAATGAGCCTATTCACCCTTCTATTCCAATTCATCCATACCCCACACATTGGGAAATGCCAAAATTTAACCAATTTAATAGCAAGGAAGATCCACAACAACATTTGTGATATTTTAAACATGTATGTTATCTAATTTCCCATGATGATACCTTTTTCTCGAACTTTCCCAATGTCCTTGATGGGATACCTACCTTAGACTGGTATAGTGCTTTACCTAGGCACTCTATCTTCTCATTCAATCAATTAGCCCTAGAAATTTCTTGATCATTTCTCCATTAACATTGTCAAGAAGGTTACCATGACTGACTTGTATTCGTTACACCAATATGAGGATGAGTCTATCACATATTTTGTTGCATGTTGGTAGAACCTTATTAATCAACTCACTTTCCAATTGCCTCAAACTGAATTAATAGAGTTGTTTACTAGAGCTTGTTCAGACATATCTCCCTAACTCTCCAAGTTCAAACCTTCCAAACATTTGACGAGGCATTCACCATGGCCCGAAACTTGAAATTCATGCTATTGAAGAGAAAAAGCTACAATTACGCAACAAAAGTGCTTCATTTAAATCCAATGACACCTCTTCTTCTTTCAAACCACAAAATAATTATTCTAAAGAAAAAGGATCTGCCAATGCAAGTGGTTTTAAAATCTAGCCCTTCTCATCCATCCAACCAATCAAAACCTTCTTCTAATCTTTCTCATGTTCAGAATTTCCAGTTCAAGCGAGAAAACAAAAAATATACTCCCATTGGAGAACCTTACTCCTTAGTTTTGGAAAATCTTATAAAATATGGAGCAATCACCCTTCCACCCATCAAAACACATACAGGTTTTACCCTTCCTATCCTGTGCCTACATGGTATAAGGAGAACGATTATTGTAATTATCACCATGTTAGAGGTCATAGTGATGGTAATTGTATAACTTTCAAAAAAATCATCCAAGAAATGTTAGATAATGGAGATCTCGTCTTGGATAACCCCAATGCACCGGCTAACCAAAACCTCCATATCTTCAAGAAGTCGTTTCCAAATCACACCCCATCATCCAAAAACCAAGTTGGAGAAACATCAAAACTAATGATACAAACATTCAAGAGGTTCATGTCATTTTGATATCATATCAGATCCTTCTGCTCAATTTCCTCCCATCCCATCTATTGAGGAAATTCTTGCACGAGCTCCTCCACCCACGGAGGAACCTATTTCATCCACTCCTCTACCCACAAAGGATTCCACCTACTCTTGGATGCGTATACCTAACTCATCCCCCCACTTTTCAAGTAACCTGCATTACCCATTCTTCTACCCATGGAAGAGCCCAATTTACTCTCTTCTTCACCAAAGGAAGAGCCTATAAAATCAACCTTTCCTCCTCCTCTATGCCCACAGAGGACCCGCTAGTGGCATCTCTTCTTGTTGGTGATAATTCCCCATTGGATTTTAAAGATCCCATTGATTTTCTATCATCTCTTCTACCCACAAAGTCTAAAGCCAACCATTTCCCTATCTCACATATATTATTTATAGGGATTACTACCAAATCAACATCATCCCCCTCCACTTCTACACTATTCTCACATTTTGCCGACTGCTTGGATTATGTCGATTATTCCATGCTTTGGGGATGCATGTGACTTTCCGTATCGACTCAAATGCAAAAAAATTTCATGGAAACTTAAACAATTTATCCTAAAGTGTTCAAGACCATTAAATCTATCACACTTGAGCTAGTTATAGTAGCCTCTTCTGCATCATCTTCACCTACACTCAAACCTTTACCATTACCCCGAAAACCACCTACACCCAAACCTCTACCTACACATATACCTACATCTACACCCAAACTTACCACTACATTAGGGGCCATGCCGACACCAATTTTATTCCATCCTCCCATTAAGATTGATTTAGCCACATCATCCCAAACTATCACTAGGCCTATCCCCCCACCTAAGAGGAAGACCCAACCTTCTAGACCTCATACCCCAGTTTTCTCCCACTCCTCCTCTTTCACCTTCCACTTCCATCCATCTTAGGTCCTCATCCATCAACCCTGGTCAAAGCAGCCTCCTTCCCCTGGTAAACTTAAAACAAAACAACTTATATCCTCACAACAATATTTTATCCCACCCAAACATTTACATTACCTACGCCTTTTCCATCTCCCATACTTTCTCCACTTCCCATGCCCTCATCATTACCCATGCCTTTACCCCTCTCCAACCTCCATGGCTTGTATTTCCTCCTACCACTACCTTCACCACCTCCACTCTCACCATGGTTGACCCATCCCCTTCCATCTTTTGTGCATTCCCTTCTACCTCACGCACTCCCCCAACACCTTTTCCCAAGAAGGAGCAACCCAATCCATAACCACACTACCTACCAAAAATTTAGTTAAACCTACTCGACCTCCAACTCCACCTCCAGTAGTACCTCTTCCACAGAATTCACTTAAACCTACATCCAAACCAATTCTTCCTCTATCAACACTTCTCCCATAGAGGTCACCCAAGCCTCCATCCAAACCCACCCTCACTTCTCATTGTGATCCCTTGGTAGGGTCTTATGCTACCATCCTTGCTAACCTTTTAGAAACCTCTATCATCACATTGCCACCTCTCAAGCCTTATGACCCACTCAAACCTAAACTGGAAGGGTTTGATGATACCAAGATTTGTGCCTATCATCATGTGTGCCAAGACATGATGTTGAAAATTATAAGGCCCTTAAGAATATTCTTCTTCAATTGTGTTCTCTCAAAGATATTTTTGAATAATATTACCTTTTGGAGGAAGCATCCATTCTCCCTCGCTTATCACCATACATCCTCGCCCCATCTCTATTCAATGACCTTCACCTCCACCTCCACAACCCTATTTTCCTCCTCTGACCTTTGAGATCAATATGGTTTGGATTAGAGAACTCACCAAATCCCCTCCAAAATTCCAGTGCGCCATACTTATTTCATAGGGTTCTTATCCCACACTAGGTTTTTTCCTTCTTGCCATTATACCTTTCATGATTCATCTCCCTCTCTTCCTCATATTAACATGGTTCAAGGTTCACTCATGCACAAAAGGAAAAAGGAAAAGAGAAGATAGACAAACCATCCACTACACCTTTACCCAACATTCCATCTACACCTACACCCAAAATCACCATCCGTGGGCTGGCATATCCCATTTTTGATGGAGTTGTACATCATACCATGATAAAACAACTATATCACTCCCCTCTCAAAATGTCTTTGTATGACCTCATCAAAACCTCTAAGTATCATCATAGGCCCTCATCGAGGTGCTGCAATCTATTGAGGTTCCACCTAATGACCCCACACTCATTGCTGCCATTATCACTCCTCATCATGTGGCTACTCTCACCACTTCACCTCCCTCTTCTACCCCCACTACCATTCATCAAGTCTTTGCTCTTAGTTTCTCTAACGAAGAGATTGATCATCTCTAATCAGATGATCCTGACCCCACCCTATGCATTTACATCTACATTGATAATATATGTGTTATGATTGATGGAGGTGTCAATATCAACATCATTTCCTCCCATGCATACAAAAAAATGTGCATCCCTACCAATTGTATGCATAATAACCTAGTTATGTTGCATTCATTTAATGATGCCATGACTTCCACCCTCGGCACCATCATTCTCCACATTTGCGTGGGCCCCGTTCCATTCCTAAATTATTCTATCTAGAGGGGGAATTCCAATATAATCTGTTGTTTAGCTGACCTTGGATTCACACCATGGGTTGTGTTCCTTCAACCTTACACCATTGTTGTTTAAAATTTGAACATGAAGGAAAAAAATACACCATTCCGGAAGATCCTTCACCATTCAAAACTTGCAACATGCTCTATCGACCTAATGATGTACTTATACTAGTTAAGGCATCTACCACCACTACCTCTTCTTCTTCATTCGATACCCCATCTACCACTACTACCTCTTCTTCTTCTTCAGCCATTGCCTCATCTACCACTTCTGCCACTACATATTCCAAACCAAATCCTCTATTCCCACTACTACCACAGCTTTTGTAGCTTTCCCATTAGTTAACTCATCTACTTCTCAAATACCATATTCTTCTTCTTCTCAAGATCCTAGTGATTCTTCCATTCCCACTAACCAAATACCAACTTTGATCCCTTGGTAGGTGTTTTTCAATGCCTTACCTTGGGGGAGTATCACCTTTATAATGTCAATACCTTTCTTTAATCCTCAAGAGTACGAGATCCTTCATCAACACCCACATTATAACCAAAGTGTGTAGGTGAGGTATTTCCATATGGTATGACCCATATTCAAACCAATTGACATATGGGGGACTTGAAGCTTATTCATATACTCCAGAACCACCTACTCTAACCCATCCATTCTCATCTGATTTTCGATACCTCACCATCTATCACTTCACCCACACATTCCTTCATCGATGTGCTTGGAAAGGATTTGGATTTGGTCTTTACAAATAGGGTCATCACACGGCCATACCTTGCACCACTTGGAAACAAATATCTCTACTGGTCTTGGATTTTCTAAGGAACCTTCTTCTAAGAAAGCCCATATCGACCTCGTAGAGGAAGATACACCTTCTCCACCTCATTCACCTACCCTCACCTTCACCTATAGAGTATATGGATCCAGAATCCATTCCTCCAAACTTTTTTTTCATGAACACCATTTCCTTGGGACCTCGACCTATAAGCTCAATGGTGAGGATCCCTCTTATCTTTCCTTCTTTTGTATCCTAACATGATAGATGATGGCATGCCTTTGATCAACGTTGTTCAATGTCAGGATGATGATTCCTTTCTCACCTACCTAGGTGTGGAGGATTCCTATATCCCCGGTTGTTACCTTTCGAGATACAAACCATGTTGAATGAATCGACCATAAGGATAAAAATTCACACTCGAAGACGACACCCACATTCTAAAGTTAAGACAATCTTTAGACTCATTGAACAGGAATCCTTCACCTCATTCCTCGAGATCATAGAAACACTTTTTCTTGGTCTTATGCCAATATGCCGGTATTGACCCAAATATTGTGGTCCACAATATCATAACTATTCCTGATGCAAAACCCATGAAAGACAAGCTACAAAAATACATCCTCACATTGCCCTTCTTGTGAAAGAAGAACTCCAATGCCTCATTTCTATTTCTTTTATTTTACCCATTGACTATCCCCAATGGATTTCTAACATAGTTCTATCACCAAAGTGACAGGGGACTCTACATCTACATGGATTTTTATGACCTTAACCTAGCTTTCCCCAAGGATGACTTTCCTCTACCTAGTATCGACCAACTTGTTGATCTCACCACCGGCCATGAGATGCTATCACTCATGGATGGTTTTGGGTTATAACCAAATATTACTCACACCAAAAGATCAACACAAAACTACCTTCATCACCCCTGGGGGACCTTTTATTATTGTTTCATGCCCTTTGGCCTTAAAAATGCTGGTGCTACATATCAACGTGCCATGACCTATATCTTCCATGACATCATGCATGAAATTTGGAAGATTATGTTGATGACCTTCTTGTTAAGTCTAAGCGTCAGTGAACACCTCATCTTAAAGTCATCTTTGTCTCATCAAATAATGTGTTCACCTTCAACCAAAGAAGTGCATCTTCATCGTGCTCTCTGGAAAACTCCTTTGTTACATCATCTCTCTCATGAGGTAATCAAGTTGATCCCACCAAAATCAAGGCTATTCTTGAGATTCCTCCACCTACTAACCTTTGACAACTTTATAGTTTGCAAGGAAATTTGCAATCTATTAGACACTTTATTTCTCAACTCTCCAACCGATGTCACCCTTTTCATCATCTTCTTAAAAAGGATGTTTCCTTCAATTGGGATGATGAGTGCCATAAATATTTTGAGGCGTTAAAATAATACCTCCTCCAGCCACCTGTGCTCATCCCACCAAAGGATGACAAGCCCTTTTACCTCTACATTTTTTCCACTAATCATTCCTTGGGAGCCATGCTCGCTCATCATGACAAGAAGCATAGGGAGCAAGTGGTTTATTACATAAGCCATATGCTTTTGGATTACGAGACTAGATATACTCACGCTAAAAAATTGTGCTTATCCCTAGTATTCATCGCCACCAAACTATGTCATTACTTACTCAACCACAAAACCTTCATTATCACCAACACTGACCCCTTACATTACATGTATGCTAAACCTTATCAACACCAATGTGTTGCACATTGGCTCATGCTTCTTGTAGACCTAGATCTCAAATTCATCCATCAATTTTTTTTTAAAGGAAAAACCATCGCTAACAACTTGCTTTGATGCACCTCTCCTTTCCAAAATCAATCTTCTAGCTTTGATTTCCTTGATGAATCCATTTCTACCCTCTCCTTGATGATGATGTTTATCAGATGACCTTATTTTTTGATGGTTATAAATGTCAATATGGGGTGGTGCAAGGGTCATCCTTATTCCTCTTGATAATGAGCCTATGCTTTTATCTTTTAAATTATATTTTTACTACACTAATAACATTTTCAAATATGAAGCACTCGTGTTAGGTCTTCAAACTATCATAGCTTTAGACATTAAATCCATTAATATATTTTTTGACTCCCGAGTAGTTTTGAACCAAGTAAATGGTTTATACCAGTGTCGTAACAAGGTACTTCAAAAGTATAAACATCACGTTGATATTGTTTTAACTACCTTTGATCATTATGAACTTCAAACCACTATACACTCCACTAAAAATTCATGGATACCATAGCCTACCTTGTTTTTGAAACACATGCTTCACCTTCCGAATCAAAAATATTTGTCATAGTACAAAGGTTTCAATCACCCTCTTATTTATTTCGAGACGTTAACTTTGTAGGAAGAATTGAAACTGATCCATGTGACATTTTGTATAAGAAGTTCGTCGATTACCTTTCCCTCTCAATTTTACCTCTAGAAATCACTCTGCAATGGACAACAAGCCTTCCTCAAAAGTTTCTCTCGCTATGTCATCATGGGGGTCTTTTCTACAAATGTGGCTTTGATAGTATCCTCCTACAATGCCTCACAAGTTTTGAAATTTTATACACCATTAAAGAATTTCATGATGGGATTTGCAATGGTCATTTCAGTGGCCTTACTACCATTGCTAAACGCATTCTTCACCTCGGCTATTACTAGCCAACCCTAAACCAAGACTACGTGACTATGTCAAATGGTGTGTAAAATGTCAGCAACACACTAATCTTCACCACACCCCTAGTCATGCCTTACAGGTCACCAGAGACCTTTGACCTTTCTCCTAATGGGGTTTGGATCTTTTGGAGAGATTAACCATTATTATTCTCAACGTCATCAATGGATCATAACCGTGACTAAATATTACACTAAATGGGTAGAGGTTTTCCCTCTCATTTCTACAAAAGCTGAGATTTTTTGAATTCATCAACCATCACATCATTTTTTTCTTTGGTGTTCCTCACCACCTCATCACTGATAACAAAAAACAATTCAAAAACAAAACCCTATGCAAACTCTATGACACCTTTGGCATTCAACTCAATTTTTCTTCCCCTTATTATCCTTAGACAAATGGCCAAGCCAAATTGACTAACAAAACTCTTAACAAAATTCTTATGAAAGTGGTTGATGATACTGGTAAGGATTGGCACATGCACATTCCTTTCGCTTTATGGGCTTATCACACTAGTATTCGCACCTCAACCACTACTACACCTTTCTCTTTGGTCTATGGTACAGAGGTTGTCTTGCCTCTCAAATTCCAAATTCCATCTCTTTGTATCTCACTCAAAGACATGCTCAATGATGACAACTTTCACCAAGACTATTTGGCCCAACTTGAGCTTCTAGATGAACGTCGTTTAAATGCTCTCGATCACCTTCAAATATACCAAAAATTATCAAACATTCCTATGAAAAACATGTCCATGAATGAACCTTCGTTAGAATATAGAGGATTCTAATTATTACGAATTTAATCAACCAATGCATTTAAATATTAACATAAACCTTAAAGCATTAAATTTTAAACACTATGCAATGTAATAAATAAAATTACATAACAAATTAATTAAGTAATACATATCAAAAGTAAGAACACGGTGACATAGTGTTTTTAGTAGAAAACCCAAAACAAGGTAAAAACCATTGTGAAATAATATTTTACTTTCTAATAACCAAACTTACATCCAGTAAGATTTCACCTCCTCCTTTTAACCCAAATCACAAGGTTAAAATAATATTCACCTTTGATAATTCATTCGACATATCAAATGAGGACCTATAGTCCTTTTACATTAGGTGATTAGGTATGTCTCGACCCACCTTTTCAACATTATCGGTTGACATATATACCTAGCTTTATAATATTCAATATTAGAAATATAATCATTTCATGATATTAAATATTTAACCAAAAGTATATACCTAAGTTAACATCTTTACTAATAAAAATTTAAATATTTCATATTATTATATATTAACCTATATATATATTAGTGATGGTCCCATATACATTAAGGGTTGGCCAAACCATTTAATCATTATGTTACAACACTCCCCTTAATTTTAATTTAGATAACATAGCATATGACAATAGATTACCTACCCATGGTATACTACAGGATTTATCAATCCTTAAACCATAAATATTTTAGGCTTGTATATCGATTTAAGGAGTTATAAAACCTTCATCATGCTCAAGCTACCTTTTGGTAAAAAGGATTTGGAATCCCAAAGATCATCCCATGATCAAAGGCTAAGTATGATTTGTGAGTTTTACATGTTCTCATGAGTTTTCATAAAAGGTTATTGAAAACAAGCATATAGGAGCCTTTTTAATAAAAGACCTCCTTAACAATATGTTTGTATTGGATGTTTACCAATAAACTCAATAGTACTAAAGAGTCTACTGAAGACTGCCTTTAAGATCTCTCTACACTTCTTTCTAAAAAATAATTTGAGGATGTATACATGCCTGAAGGTCTTTTTTACACTTTCTCGAAGGTACTTTTTTAACTTTCCTTAAGGTCTTTAATAAATTCCTGAAGGTCTCTTTTAAAAAAAACAAGTTCCATTAGGAGGAGACATTTTCATGCACAATCCCCCTCAATGGAAACTTCAACAATCCAAGGTTTTCATGAAAGTGACAAAACTTTACAGCACTCAGGGGATTTGTGAAGATATCAAGAACCCATTCTTCAATTAGCATGAACTTGAGATCTATCTCACCACTTAACACCTTCTCAAGGAGGAAGTGTATGTGTATCTCAAATTTCTTTGTCCTGTGATGTTGTAATGGGTTATGTACAAGAGCTATGGTGTTTTGGTTGTCACGAAAAAGGAAAAATTCTTGGATCCTTTATTTTTATCTCATCAAAAAACCTTTTTATCCATAAAGCCTCTTTTGTAACTTCCATTGTACTTCTATACTAAACTTTGTTGAAGAGATAGAAAGATTTAGTTGTTTTTTTCTCGCACCAAGTAATAACACTGTAAATTTAAGCACATAACCGTAAGTAGATTTTCTATCCAATACATCACCAACATGATCGATTCACAAAATCCATATAAGTTAGCATTTTCATTCTTAGTCTAATGCATTCCATGATTGATTGTTCCTTTAATATATCTAAGAATCCTTTTTCAAAATTCTAATGATCTCTATAAGGTTCTGCATAAACCTAGAAGCAATTCCTACGCATAGGAAATATTTGGTCTCGTGATAGTTAGATAAATCAAACTACCAACCGTACTATATAAAGTAGGATCAATTTTTTCATATGCGCAGTTTAAGATCAATTTTAGGTCTAACTTTCATAAGAGTAGAAATTAGTTTACAATCAATCATGTTAAAAATTTTCAAGTATATTGGTTGTATATTGTTCTTGAGAAACAACAATAGAATGAAATATATTCATACAAAGAATATGATGTGAGAGATCTAACTCATTCATTTTGAAGTATTGTTTCAATTTATGTTTAATCCTATGAATTAAAGTAGAAATTGTCACTAGTCATAAGCAAAACATATATACATATAATGATAATATAAGAGTCTTCTTTCTTAATGAATATATTATTTTTAGAAGAATAATTAACAAAACCCAACAGTTTAAAGAAGGAAATAATTTTCACATACCAAGCTCTAAGAGCTTGTTTTAAACCATACAAGGATTTCTCAACTTACAAACATAGTTTTCTTTACTAGTTTCTTCAAATCTTTTAGGTTGAAACATGTAAAGTTATTCTTTTAAATCGCAATTCAAAAAAATATTTTTCTTATCCATTTGGTGGATTTCCCACCTAAATTGAGTGGAAATTGCAAATAAGGCCTTAACAGTACTCATTTTAGCTACAGGGGAAAATGTCTCAACATAATCAATACCGGGTTTCTGAGTGAAACCTCTAGCAACAAGTCTAGCTTTATGTTTGTCAATACTACCATCAGCATTATATTTTACTTTGTATAACCACCTAGACCCTATAATACTTTGCGGCTCAGGTTCATACAAGGTAATTAATGCATGGTACATATGATGGCTTCTAGTCATTTTCCTAAGGTTAATAGGATTTGAAATTTCTAACATAGATTGAGCCCAATTTAATTTCTTAGCTAGGAAGATAGGAGTTTTAGAAACATCTATAACATCAAAACATCATCATGACCATTTACTAAATTAGAATCAAAACCATCATTTAGAAGTATTTAATGAAGTAACTTTAAGATAATAATACAACACATGTAAACCTTTCAATAGATTATATCTAGACATTTCATATAAGCTTTGATAATTAACATGTCCTAACCTTTCATGTCATAGTTTTGAATTATTCAAACTTTGAGATATAAAACAAGATGTAGAAGAGAAATCATAAAAAATATACAAACCATTTCTTTGAATTCCTTCAGCTATTATACTCTCATTACTATCCTTGATATACCAAGTATCCTTCATGCATAGATTCTAGTTGTGTCCATACCTCTTTTGGATGTTTAATATTACCAATGTGTAGAAGGTACTCATTGTTCACATTACACAAAATCATAGAAAGAGTCTCATGCATTCATTGCAAGAATGCATTCATGTTATCTATAGTTGCTTGACAACTGATGGGAGAAACCTCAGATCTAGAAATAATCATCCAGAGTTTTCTTGCCATAAATTTTATTTTGTCCCAAATGTTGTAGTTAGTTCAATTCACGATCTGAATTTTGTCAAGACAGAAATAGTTGGACGTCATTGTTTTCATGAACCTTTGAAACACACCCCATTATAATATACAATGTACCACGTAGTTAGATAAATATTTATTGAAAAAAACAACACTTTTAATAGAATCGGATCTAAAGAAACTATTTCATCATAACTAATTTTGTCATTCTGATACATATTAATTAACCTCTCATGATCAAAATAATAACCTATGATATAAAGAGCTCTACATTATACACCATATTTATTTAAAAAATATTTCTGACCATATAGAAGAGAAGAAACCCTTAAAAATACATAACAACTTCAAATTTTTGAAAAAACTTAATGTAGACAAAGATCCGGCCAACTTAAATTTGACGTCTAAATGACCATCATAGTGGATTAGTTTTGGTCTATTGTGATGGTCATTTGACCATCAATTTAACAAAGTGAAAGTTTATAGGAACCTACGAGCTTAAATTTTATGTCTAAATGACCGTCATACTATTTTATGTTTGGTCCACCATGACGGCCATTTACTCGTCAAATTTAATGAAGCCAAAACTTGTTGTGTATTTCCAGAATGTGAAATTCCATAATTTCTTCTTCTGTATAATATTAGGGAGGTTGTATTTTAATACATTATAATAACCTATTATAATTTATAATGTAAAAATATTTACACTTTAAAAAAAAAAAAAAGTTTATATAATGTAAATAAAAAACAACATATAGTTCATAAAAATTATAAACTACAAAGTATTCTTTTTTATATTAAAAATACATAACCCTTATTAAAGGGGTTTAATGGAGATAGACGGGTTAAAAGAATTTTACTAGGTGCAAGTAGATTTATGAGAATACAGATTAACCTACATATTTTACAGAGGGGACAAGTAATTTCACCCGCCAATGAAATAAATTGAAATCCCTATTTTCATGAACCTTGTCTCCTCCTTCATTTACTCTTAATTTTACCCTGCACACATTTGAAACTATGGAAAGATTGAAAAATATTTCATATAATTCTTGCAAGCTAAAAACTTTATAACTTTTATGTGGCTATAACTACCAATATTTTAATAAATATTTACCACACTTCACGTGGGCCACCAATAAACTATTTTTTTAATTCTCCATTTATACCTGGGAATTCCACATTTATACCTGAGATATTATCTCATTTTATTCTCCACTCCCACACTTATATAAAAGAAAACCTTGAAATAGGTTTATTTATATAGTTTTTATAAACTATAAGATATAAATGAATGGGGCCGCCCCCTTATATGGATAATATAAACGGTTAAGGACACATATTAATTTTAGGTTTGAATACTTAATTTTTTTAAACTATAAAATTATAGTTATTTTTTTATACAAATATATATTTTCATTTTTTTATAAATTATAAAAGATTACTATAGTTTTAAGACTATAGTATTTACATGAATTTATTAAAGAAATAGAAAGGACCCTATTTAAAGGGAGCCTGACAACTATAGATGACTCCTTAATAAAAATATGTAAAAAAATCAAACCAGGATATTAGAGAAACTGCATTATTTTGTCCCATTCCATGGGTCTTTAACCCTGAGCCAATAGGAAAATTTTAATTTTCCTATTCTCAAGGAAAATTGTCTCCGTATGAGAGACCTTGTGATTTGAATTTTTACATGTTTACCCTAGAATTTAACTTGGGCCTGCACATACATTACAAACTATACAAGAATTAATAAAATATTTCTTAAACATTTTAACCTTTACATATGATATTCATGCCCAGGTAAAAACTTATTCAGAGCCCCTTTCACCAAGGGTTTCGAGGATGAGGGGTCCACCACAATTTTCCTACAAATACCAATTCTTCACAAAACACACACAATTTTAGTTTGCACAAAAAATGGAAAGAAGAGGGCTTGATCAATTTAAATACCCTTTCGAGTTGGTTGAAAAAACCCATAAAAATTAAATAGATTAAATACAATAACTTAGACCTAACCTATTTAATTTAAACCATGCTCTGGTACCATGTTAGAATTTAGAGGATTCTAATTATTACGAATTTAATCAACCAATGCATTTAAATATTAACATAAACCATAAAGCATTAAATTTTAAACATTATGCAATGTAATAAATAAAATTACATAACATATTAATTAAGTAATACATACCAAAAGTAAGAACACAATGACATAGTGTTTATAGTGGAAAACCCCAAATAGGGTAAAAACCACTGTGAAATAACCTTTTACTTTCCAAGAACCAAATTTACATCTAGTAACTTTCACCTCCTCCTTTCAACCCTAATCACAAGGGTAAAATAATATTCACCTTTGATATTTCATTCGAACATATCAAATGAGGACCTATAGTCATTTTTATATTAGGTGATCGGGTATGTCTCCCGACCCACCTTTTCAACCTTATCGGTTGACACATATACCTAGGTTTATAATATTTAATATTAGAAATATAATCATTTCATGATATTAAATATTTAACTAAAAGTATATACCTAGGTTAGCATACTTAATAATAGAAATATAATTATTTCATATTATTAAATATTAGTCTATATATATTAGAGATAGACCCATATACATTAAGGGTTGTCAGGACCACTTAATCATTATGTTCTAACACCTTCAAGGTCAAAGACCTTGTCCTAAAGGAAAATTAACATGTAACCAAAGTGGAGAAAATTAAACAGGAAAGTTTTCTCCTAATTGGCTTGGACCCTATATCGTCACTCATACCTATGGATCAGGTGCTTATCGTTTATCTTATCTCAAATTTAAACCCAAGTCTATGCCCCTAAATTCCTTGCATCTTCAACCATTCTACTGTTGAATCAAGTACTATATCACGTTTTATTCATTGCACACTCATCCCTTGAGTAATCGTTCCTTTCATCTACCTCTTTTAAGGACCAACGACTACACTAGAATTGTGTGATTATCTGTCACCTTTCAGCCTTATCTTAAATATGAGTACCACGGATCTACTCATGGCATGATTCTCATGGATAATTTTCATCCTTTTAGGATGGAATCCCATGGTCATTTTTCACTTAAAACCTCTCTTTCATAGCTAACCTTTGTGTGCTATGGTTTTTCCTTCATAAAAGAATCCTATACTCCTTTATAGTCTTGTCCATGACCTAAAAGTCCAAAAATTCAAAAGTAATATATGGGATTTTTAAATTCAAACTCCTTGAGTCAAACTTCTTATAAATAGATGACTCCCTCAAAAATGAAATCTATATTTCCATCTTGTTGCTATAAATAGATTGCTCCCTTAAAGGACAACTATAAAAAGCTAGCCCTATTGTACATAGTCTATCCAAAAAGAAGACTATTTTTACAAAAATAAAATAAAAATATTCTGAAGCTTCTCGCATCGATCACTTCACAAAGACCTCAAGGAGATATTCTATTCATCCCACATAGACTTCCCACATCGATCAGTCTATAAAACAAAAGCAAAAAGAAAATACAAAAAAAAGAAAAATACAACTTTTTCATCATGGACTTTCCTATTCTGGTTTTGGGTATCTTGCAGAAGGGGCATGTTGTCTCATAACAAGGTTACGCTAAACACACCACTCCACCTCACCTTCTTCATTTTCTCTTCTTCTACCCACTCAAGGGATGTGCCACACATGCAACACTTTGTGATCATGTAACTTATTTCACCCTTAGAAAGTTCAATCATACAACACCTTTAGGGGCTTAAGTTCATAACCCTATCTTTGGTATGATCATAATGGTTCTTGTCACTTATGGATTATTTTACCTCTTTTACCATTTACCTCTTTTCTTACTTATCAATTATTCTACACAGGAAAAGACCTTTGACATTTAGTTTCTGGGATTTCTTCTTCTTTCACCTCCATTTACATTTGTCATCTACTTCAATCAACTCATTTGACACAACCATGCCTAATCCACCTAGACTCAACCATGCCTAATCAACCTAGACTCAACCATGCCTAATCAACCTAGACTCCACCATGCCTAAATCACCTTTCCCATTTACCCATACCTAAACTCACCAACCTACTCACCTACCTCATCTTATTCTTCCCTATCATATGGGATAACTACATCGGCCTAAGGCCCCTTTTCATCGGGGCTATGTAGGAAGCACTCCAAGGGCATGGGGCCCTTAGAGGTTAGCTCGGCCACTCTTTCCCTAACCATTCCCCCTTTACACACACATCATAACCTAGTTGGTTTTCATCTACACAATAACTTGGAAATTAACGTATCACAAAACATAGGTCATTTCAACATACCTACCATGCTACAACATCAATCACATCATACCTGAATCATCTATATTTCCATAATACCAATTACGTGGGAATTAAACCAAACCATACCTACAACACATAATTTCCATAAAAACTAACTTGGAAATTTTTTATTCAACCATGCCTCAAAACCAACTAACTTCCATGACACCAATATCTTGAAAATCCTAAATCAGACTCAACCATGCCTAACACAACCTAATTTCCATACCAATAACGCTTAGACATTTTTCGACTCCATCATGCCTACACCTTCTAAATTCATACTGACTCAACCATGCCTACATCTAACTCAACCATGCCTACATATAACTCAACCATGCCTACATCTAACTCCACCATGCCTAACTCTGACTCAACCATGCCTAACACAACCTAATTTTCATTAAAACAATAACTTGGACATTTTCTGACTCAATCATGCATACATCTAACTCAACCATGCCTAACTCACCTAGTTTTCATAATAACAATACAATGGAAATGAAACCAAGTACATCATCAGTCCAATATCATCATCAACTATATAAAGGGAGTTTGTGTATCAATACATATATACACATGTATGAATAATAACAGTATCTCAAAAATCTCATGTACAATATCACATCTTCGGCACACAGGCCGGTATATATATCAAAAATAAAAATATGGTATCACATATCATCTTGTCTCACTCCAGTATAGGTCCCTCACCTCTGCTATCACCTGAACCCTTAGATGATCCTATCCTCCACCATCTCCCCACCCTCGGCTGGTCCCGGCCTCCGTGAACTCGTCACCTCCCTCTCACCATGTCTATGAGACCGATGGATACATGTGGTACTGGTACTATGGGTCTATGTACTAGTCCTCTGACTAGTCGCCTACTAGGCCCAATGCTTGTCCTAATAATACCGAACATCATTTAGGGCATCCTTAAACCTCTCCATAGACACTTTCTAGGTGAGGCCATCACCCTAACTCCAACCTATGGACCTTGCCCTAATAAAAGTGACCCCTATCCCTATACTTGTAGCCCTTGGCCTCCTACTTGTATAATGGGACCTGTCCCCATGGTTGCCTAGGCTAGTGCTATGCTTTGGCCTGTTCCACTATCTACACCTTTAATGTTGTGACATGCCCATGTTTTGCTACCAATTCACCCTATAAACCTATAACTCGAGCCTCGCAGAGCTGTTCCTTGTCCTCCATCCCCTGGGAGCCTATGTAGGTGCTTGTGTAAAGATCCTAAACCTACACCTCAGCTAGCTCCACCTGTAAAGTTATCACTTGTCTTGTCAAGGTGGCTTCCTATGCTTGTGTCTATGTCAATGCACCCCTAAAGCAATCACCTACCCCCGTAATTCATCTCTTTGCACTATGACCGTAGCTAAATTTGTTTGAGCTAGCCATGGCATTAATGCCCGTAGCTAGGATTCCCACCAACATCTATAACCATCCATCACACTAGCGTCATCTATCCTCCTATCTACCACTTTTTCCTCCTTCCCTATTGCGCTGCATCAGATGTGGTGGAGATAATTGTGTCTCCACATCATCTTTGCGATATTGAGGAAATGGTGGAGGCATATCTGCTATAGCCCGAATGGGAGTCAAACCCTATCCACTGGAATCATCTCATCCTCACCAGCATGCCTACCATGTATCCATCTAACTAACTTTAAACCATGTAGCTCCTTTTCATACCTCCATATGATGGGAAATCCACATATGGCCGCCATGTTATATTCATAGCATATAACCCCTCTAACTCCCACTTGTAATAGGTCACATCATGTGCTACCTCCTCAACATGTGGATGAGCCCCTACTTCTAATGATCTCCGTATCAGATCTAGTAATACCATGATGCCAATATGCTAGCACAAGTCCCTATGGGTGCAAACAATTATGTGATCATACGTATAACAATGCAATAAATTTGTACAATAGATGTCATACCAACACATCCTCTCATAGGCCCGAAGATCCATGTATAGCTGCTTTGGATATTCAAGTGCCCATGCAAAACAAATGCACTCCACAATCATATCCTATAATACCCTCATAAATGCTCGGGGAAATAGTCCCCCTCTTAATCAAGGAGTACGTAGCATCCCACCGCCACCATCATCAACACTACCAACTTTTTCTCCTACGGATGTGTAGTGTACATCGACCCATAAACAATGTTGGCACTATGCTTAATCAGGTCACCCACTACCTCTCCAAAGACAACAACCATAGGATCAAATGCCTCATCTGATGATATCTAATATATTGGCTCCCCACGATCGATAGCCAAAAATATGGTACACATCCTCTAGCATGATGGTCATCTCACCAATAGGTAAGTGGAAGGTATTGGTTATTGCATCCCATCTATCGATGAGAGAAACCATCGACTATGATCTTGAATGATACACCTGTATCGCCGCACAACCACAAGTCCCACATATCTCATGTGGTCCCACTCCTCCTTGATGCTCGCTTGCATTTGTACCAATAGAGGTGGCACTCTGTCATGCATCGTCAGCTGGTGTCATGCTTACATCCATACACATCAACAATGTCAAGTACTTACCTATTTTACTCATCTCTTCGCTTCTACCTAGTCCCATCCAACACACATTATTCCCTACCTACCTATCCATTTCCTACCTATTGCACTAACCTATTATACATTTTATCTAGCCTAAACACTCCCCCATATTCTATTTCTTCCCTTTCTTTCCTTCACTATTTGACACCTCCTTCACTAACCACATGCCTATTCTTCCCAACATTCACCCTACACCCACATAATTCTATATTTATATACCCCTCATCTATTTACTTTTACCCCATTACCTAACTATTTCTTCTACCATTTCATTTTACCCCATTTTTTCCCTCTACACTTAAGACTTTTAGGACTGGTCACTTTTTTTTTGATCGACACCGATCACCCCGATCGGTACCGATCACCAATTTTACCCATTAATGTTGCAAGCAAGCCTACGGCATTAGTCGATGTTTGACTGATGTGTAATCACTGGTTTGGACCCAAAGCTGAACCCCATGCCCCCAACTTTAAAAAAATGAAAAAACAACCTAAAACTACCCAAATCCCTCTAATTCTCACCCTCATTCATTTTCCCACCTATTTAGCCTACATTCCACCCTCCTCGTACCCAAATTCATTCATTTTAAACCAAATTTCACATTTAAATTTTCAAACCCCATTTCTTCATTTTTACCTCAAAGTTTAATCACAAACAAACACTGAGGATTGAATCCTACCTCTACTCGATGTCATTTCCTCGTAGTATGTCTTTTCTCTTCATGAGAGGTCCTCCATCTCCCTATCCTCCCTCTTCCATGGCTAAAATACTCTCTTCGCAATCAACAAATGAAATCACTCCAATCAATCTCATGGGTTCACAAACTCCACTACTTCTACCTCTCAACCCACTCCAACTTAGCTTGGAAAATATCCTGTCACTTTCTCCATGTCAAAATCCCAAATTCATCCTCTCTTTCATTTTACTAAAATAGAAATGCACAAATGAACTTTTCAAATTGTGGTTTTTGTGTTTTATTACCAAATTTGATTAACCGATGTTCGTAAGAAGCCCTAGTTGACCGGTATCAATTTTTCTTGACTAGTATTGGTTTACCCTTAACCGGTATCAGTCACCATACCTAAACCCATTTTTCCTAACTTCACCATATGGGATTGCCAAAAAGAAAATTTATGGCTACCCCACCCTTACCTAAGCCCTTGTGGCTCACCTTATTACCTTATAACCTAGCCTCCAACCTTTGTTTCATTAGGACATTTTTTTCCTATACCACACCCTTAACCCTGGCCTTACCTATCAGCTTACCTATCAACCCAACCCTGACCTCACCCATTTAACACTCAAGTTCACTTACTCACTATACCTTGTGATGACATTACTCGTGTTGTTTATCCTAATGACCTTGCCTTGCCTAATGTTGTGTCGTTTATCCCAACCAAACATTTTGGTGCTCTGGAACACACCTAAAGCTCATTCATGCACCTATCCTAGTTATGTTTCAGGACCATATCCTATACCTTGGATACCTAGATCACATCAATTTGTTTGGATAAGCCTATCGACCTTTGATGAAGTAGAGTTTTTGCAAGCTCTTCAACCTAGTACCTTATCACATTCTATACATGTGCGTGCATTTGAATGCCCCCACCTATTACCCACACCAATATCATCACTACCTACACACCAACCACCCTCATTTTTCATCACTTATCATTTTATCAAACCACTCACCGCCTCAGCCTAACCTTTCATCAGTTCCTAGTTTGAGGGGGATCACCTCCACCCATACTTGGGGCAACCTAACCTTCACTCATACCTAGGACAACGACTTCCTTTTTTTTGTCAACATCACTTATCAATACAAGCTACGTGAAGAAACAAGATAAATGTAGACACCAAATTTTAGTCACACTCTCGTAGCCCCTTTCAATTAATCAACACAATGCATATACCTAGCCATGACTCTATGCCACACTTGATATTAATTTAATCACTTATAATTGAATTAATATTCATCCTCACATTATTAATTAATTTAATTATTTTAATTAAGTTAATTTACACCTCACCTAGCCACATCACCTAAACACCTCACCATGGACTTATTCCTAGCCTATTGATTAACTAAGACTGAGTCTCTACTTATCTTAACCAACTGGGACTCTTTTAAACCCTAAAATTAAAGTCCTATTACTTCTCCAACAACACTCCCACTTATCTAAGCACCAAACCTCACTTGAGACCCGGATTAGCAATCAAGATCATGCCAAAAATAGTAAAGATCAAGCTATTTTTGGTAACTTGGACTAATTCTCCCTAACCGACGTCATTTTTCCTCGACCGCTAATGCTAGTTCTCCTAACGCCATTGGTTACCCTTAAATATGATTTTCTAACTCTTTGCATGGTTATCCAATTCATTCATTCACACATCTTTGGCATTTGAACTCTCTAAAGCACTCAAAGCTTCTTGATGACAAACCAAAGCACATCACACCTCCACCAACATCCGATCATCTCATCCATAGTTTTAGGTTGAAATGGTAGAGCACACAGTGCCCTCCTACCTTAGCACTGGACATAATCACACTTCATCTCCAAATGATCAACCATTCCTACCACATTTGGATCTACAAATTTTATTAGATAAGTAAATCATTCTTACTTGTTAAGCTTGTGTGTTTGATCTTAATCATTTCATTTACTTATTTCATTTAATTTCTCTCTATCTCATTACCACCTTCTACCCATTTATCACCTTTTCTACCAACCAGAGCCATTTCACCTATCCTATTACCCTTTGTACCTTTTTGAGTCTTAATCAACACCTTTCCATCCTTCCTCAAACCTCCTTAGCTCTATGTACAATCATAGAGAGGCCCAAACTCTCATTTTTAATATTTTAACCAAATTACCCCTATCGACATCGGTTAGCTAATTGGTGTTGGTCTATCTCCTATACCTAGGAATCATTTGACCAACCAATAGCGGTCTCGAGACTAGTAATTTTGTCTATAACATTGATTTAACAACTTCCCAAAACAACCCAAAACCTTGCCTAATTTCACCCAAACCTCACCTATAGCCTTCTGCTACACTTGCAGACCCAAACCAACCCATTAATCATTTGGATTTAATTTTCGCCATTTCCTGTTGAATTAAATTCACTTGTTTTATGTTCATAAGAGATACCTAAATCTTATCAACTACAGTAGGAACGATTATTTCTTACATTAAGTTGTATTAAACAGAGGATTGACAACCATTTGAGGAAGCATCATGCTTCCGGATCTAGCCTTGCTCATAGCAAGACTCTTAATCTTGTTATTTAATACTATTTTTGGTCTTGTTGTGCTTCTTATATAGTTTGTTCCTCCTAGCCAAAGGCAAGCTCACATAATCATCTTGGATAAAAATTCTACAACACGTGCAACTCCTTCTACCATCCACATAACACATGTACTCTTCCTATGGTTGTTACGTTCTTATCTCTTTTATCACATTAATTTGAGGTGAAACAAGATGCTATGGTATGTGCAAGACCGGGAATTTCCCATGAAGTGGGAGTTATCGTAGATACATGAGTAATATAGAAAAGGAGCACTAGAATGTAGTCTAGTGGATTCTCAGATACTTGAGATGAACCAGTAGCAGACAATTATATTATGGAGGCTCAAAGGTTTCATTACATAGATATGTTGATGTAGACATTGCTGGAGATTTGGATGGTAGGAGTAGCACCACAGGTTAGGTATTCTTTGTTGGTGGTATGGCGCTTATTTTGATTTTTGAATTGTAAAAGATTTTTTCCTTGTCTACTATAGAGAAAGAGTATGTTTCTACTATAGAAGTAAGAAAGTAAATGATATGGATGCAGTGGTTAATGGAAGAGTTGGGACGAAGAAATATGATTACATGTTATTCAGCGATAGCGATTGAGTGTGTAATTCATCTTGTAAATAACTCAACATTCCATTTGAGAACTAAACATATACAACTCAGGTATCACTTTATTAGATCAGTTTTGGAGGATGGACAACTGAAGTTGGAGAAGATCCATACAAGTCAGAATCCTACTTATATGTTGACAAAGGCGGTGACAAAAGAGAAGATGGAAGGTTGTTCAGCTTCGGTAGGTCTTCAAGATTGATCTTGAATAAGAGGAACAAGTCATAGAAGAGTCCAAGGGTGAGCTATAATAGTGTTTTGAATGATCGGTCTCAAGTGGGAGATTGTTGGGCCTTGAAATATTTGCTAAGCACCAAAGGGCATGTGTGCATAGAATCAATAAGAAGGGAACTCAAGGAAATGCAAATAGAACAAAGGGGTTTAATAAGGGTTTAGGTGAAACCAAGGCACATGCGGAAGGTAGAACATAGGTTTAAAGGACTCAGCCATATTTGGCATTCTGAAGACACTTGAGGAAAAACATGAGGACCGACTAGGCATGATGAGTGGATAAGGTGCCAAGTAGGAACCATGGAGATCAAGAAAAGGATATTCCATGCAAGGAATAATTACAAAAGAAATCATTACGAGAGAATGAATGGTTTATAAAGGGATAAGCATTCACCATTGGAGGAACACAATGACACTTAGCACATGATCTATTAAGAAGAGAAGGAATGGTGGTGGGTGTTGATACAATAAAAGGAGATGCTCAGACTAGAGAAAGATATTTTGATGAGATACATCGAGATAGAGGATAAGAATACATCTGAAAGGGAGAAGAGAATGCATAAAGAGTAGGATGCTGAGTAACAAAGTGTTGCAGTAATGCTAGGGTTTAGAGAACTTAGTGCTAAGGGTTGTGAGGGATGTCATAATCCTCTGTATGGTACTAAGATCTATAATAGGGATGAAAATGGAAGGGTATAGCTAGGGTCTCATACAAGGGAAGATCTTGTAGGGGTTGAATCTCTATCATTTAGTATGTATGGTTTGTGATGACCTATTTTGATTGTAATATGGCTACAATGAATATATATATATATATATATATATATATATATATATATATATGGGTTCGTTTCTATATATCATGTTTAAGGGTGTAAACCCTTGTGTTATATGACCACCATGACTCATATCTAGTTTATTGTGCTTATTACATTGTTATTAAGTTTTTGTAATGCATTGATGTGTGGATATATAAGTTTTCCATTCCACTTTTCTTTTAACTAAGTAAATGTAATTCTCATTCTATAATTCATCCTCCACTAATGGAAAAACCTTCTCATAATGCTCACATAAAGAATGGGATCAACACTCACATGTGTCTCGGGTGAGTGCTCGCTGGCCTGTTGGGTGATAGGTCGGCACGTTTGGGACTAGAAAGTAATATTGAGCGTAGATAAAATGAATGCATATTGGTTCCATTTTGAGACCTCTTTTCAAAGTTGTAGTGAGAATGATGTGTGATGATAGAATGCTTGATGATTGACACTGTCAAAGCATGGTTTAAGAGCACGAAGGACAATTTTACTCAGAGATTTAGTATTGGACCTTAGTTTGATGCATGTAAATGGGTAGAAGAGAACCTATATCATGAGTTATATGAAACCTTCTTTTGTTGCTTTCCAAGTGGAGTTGTATGAATGGCTTTTGGCGTATGCATCTAGATCAAGTTGGTACTATAGATCTCATGTGTGGACCCAAGATGAGTATCAGAGGCTGCAAGATGCTGATCTAACTTGGACACATGTTGTTGATCATTGGTGGAGAAGAGTGCTGACCAGTTATACCCTAGAATATGTTATTTCTATGTATTCTTGTCGGAGGTTATTGAGTTTGAGTTCTTAAGGGAGCCTAGAGGATCATTTTTGTGTTATCCCCTTAGCTATAAATATCTTGATCATTACAATGAGTTTGTAACCATTTAATATGGTCAATTAAGCTTCCTCTCGAGCATTGGGTGAGGAAGCTACGATGGAGGAAGATGGCGAGACCTTACAACTGAAAAAGGAGAGGGAGGAGAGACAAATCAAGTACAATGAATCTTGTGAAAGGGAGTTAGTCAGACAACGTGAATTTTTAGGAGGGAGACGTTATAAGAAGGAATTGAGATTCACGCAAAGGACGTGGAGCCTAAAAAGTATATGTTACCCCATATTGGAAATTACAGGAGAGATACCCTTCACTTCTAATGATAGCTCATCACTTGGAGAAAGGAGAGCATCGGTGTGCATCTGAATCAACCAAACCATGGCACATATTTTCCCAAATCCAGAGATAAGTATTGTTGACCTAATCGATATTAGTGGAAGTAACCGATCAACACCTACGAGGAATAAATTTTCATTTGGCACATATATGGCTACACAATCATTTCATGTGTTTGGAGGTATATTATCTGGAGAAACATTTGGGCAAAGTATGGGTACACAAAGCTTGGTTATCGTGTCTAGAAGAGGCATGAGACACACATCGGTAGTGATATAATATCACGCATTTTTGGGCGTGCGATCAATGTGACAGTGGGGACATAAGGCACAACTACTTTAGGACCTTTACTAGCTACGAGAGGTGGATCTACCTGGAATAGGTGCTAGTAGACTCAGTGGACTTGGTGGATCTAGAGGATCTAGTGGATATAGTGGATAAGGAGGGATAGGAACTGGTGGATCTAGTGGTAGAGTCAACACCGAGGGAATCAAATTTTAGGATCAGGTGGACATGGGCCTCAACCACCTCAACAAGTATTTTTTAAAATTTCTTTACATCTACTAGACTACAAAGGTGTTGAGGATGCTATAGATCATGTACACAAATGTGAGCTGCTATGACGTGCAAAGGGGATCACTACCCTGGAATGGAAGGAAAGTCAGTTTGTAACAACATTGCAAGGATGTGTGCATAGTTGGTACTGGAAGTATGACCCCCACCAGACAATGGTAGATGACACTATACTATGGAATTCCTTTTAGTTGAATTTCATATCCCTGAGTTTGAATAGAAGAGCATTAACACACTAAAAGAGATTCAACAAGGTATGGTAGAGAGTGTGCAGGAATATGATGCATGTTTTAAGACTCTCTTATCAAAATTGTCTTATGATATTCATCCTTCACATCATGCTCAAAGTGGTTTGTTGGAGGGTTGATAACACCTTTTAGGAGAGCACTTTTTTACAAGAATTTCAAAGAGACCTCGCGCGAGGCCTTAGAGGATGCCCGCACGCCGAGGCTATTTGAAGCATGGATACCGATGTTAGCCCTTTTCTTGAAGCTCAAATTATTGCCATGGAAAAATAGCTCAAGAATCTATCTCCGAACTCCGGCACATGAGACTCACAGTGGCCTATGGTGCATAGATTGTGAGGTGGAGGGGCATACAAAGGACAATTTCCCCCAGAGATTAGTACACGCCATGATAGTGGAATATGAGATTTTCAATGGATATCATGATGCAAGTAGGTGTCCACCACTACCGTAGTGCGTAATCCATAAGAATGTGTCTTGCTATTGCAAGATTTGCACCTCTACTACCCATGACACCAAGGATTGTAGATTGATTAACTAGATACATGATGTCATTGATATTGGTGTGTGCCAAACCAGCCTCACAAATAATTCCAAGGATGATGCTCATCACTATGGAGGGCACGTGGAAGAGGTTTCCGAGGAGTATTTCATGGTTATGGAAACAACAGAGGAGGAAAAGTGAGTTCCTAAGTGGAACTTGTTACAAATGTGGATCTACAAAGCACTATAAGTGTGAATTCCCTGATCTGTTACAATGCTCTTGGTATGGAAAGAAGCACAAGTATGAGGAGTGCACGGTGCTATTTGAACATATGAGCTAGTAACACTGGAAGGAAAAATGTGCCCGAATGGTAAGAATAAAGAAGGCCGACTCACAATGGATGCCAAGGGTTACGTGTGAGTCGAACTTGATCCTATATAGGTGACGATGTGAGATGAAGTCACGCTCCTAGGAGATAACAAGGTAGAAGCCATGGTTACTAGAGAAGAGGTGGTGTATGGTAAGTATTTAGACCCTACTCATTAGAAAAAGATGTGTATCAAGAGACCATGGATGTAATTCAAAGCCTACAAGGAGAAATCTAGTGCCTAAAGGAGTAGTCATGACAGTTTGAACAAATAAAGAGCATCAAGGATCCAAAAATGATCTAGATGAGGTTAGGGAAGTATGACAAAGGTTGAGGTAGGAGAATATCATTCCTTTGTTAGGGGAATGGTTATGGGAAAAAGTATCGCTACTGCATTAGGGGCTAGAGGTATTTTTGCAAGCTAACATTCCTCCCCCATTACCTCAACTATGATAAGGATATTACCATGAATGCGATTGTGGATGGATGGATCCTAAGAAATATTCTGATTGACACGGGTGCGGAAGTCAATGTTATTACCTTAGATGCCTGGAACCAAATGGGAAGGCCCCCATTATAGCCATATTCAAATGTGTTATATATGGCCAACAAAACAAAAGTGATGCTGATTGGTTTCTTGAAGGATGTTACTATCACTATCCAAGGGGAGAAATTCATTGAAGATTTTGAAGTCTTGGCACTAGCCAAGGTAGAAAACTTTCCAGCATTACTCGGGTGCCCCTAGTGTTATAAGAACAATGCTGACATACGGTTCAATAAAGGGTACATAATATTTGAGAATAAGGAGGAATGGGTAATCATTCCGTTGACCAATGGGAATTCAACACCCTATAATGATCCCTTGGGAGAATAAGTTCTTGACTATATTTATGTGTGCTCTATCAGGGATCCTGAGGTGGTTAATCCTACAGAAGGATTTATTCAGTTTAAAGATACCCAATCTATGAGTGATACCACAAGTGTAGCATGCAACAATTGGGTGGTAATTGAGAGGCTCTGTTATAATGGTAACAAAGGCACACTCACCAAGTTCTGGGAGGAAAGAAGTTTCCAAGCTATTATGGAGGATCCAACCCTAATATTTTCTTATGAGAAATGGAGACCCAATGGAAAAGTGAGGTCAAAAGAAGAAGGATGCTCAGCTATAACTTACTTGGGACCATAGCGCATTGATGGGCAACACATCACAATATCCTTTTAGAGTGGCGTGAAGTAAGAATCACATTCTCTATTAGGTTTTCCTAGAGAAATGCACCCAATGTCATATAAGACTATCATGGGAAGGAACCCACCTCGTTTCATATCCAAGCATGTGAGAAGGCATGGAATCCCACCACCTTCTTTATTGGTGTATAAGTTGTACTCCACTTTATAAAGTTATGCGTGTGTATGGTAAATTCACTCGAGAGATGTGCCATCGACAAGAAATTGACATGAGTTGATGGCTGACCTCCTTCAATATTTTGCATATCAAAGCACCAAGCCATTGGTGGATAAGGCATTGCATGTTGTTAAGCGCTTAACAATGGGAGATAATTCCATGGCAGAAGATAGAGTACTTGAGTTATTGGGTGAACCTAGTTTGGAAGTAGGATTTGATGAGGAAGAATCCAAAGAGATATAACTTGATCATGCATGCATGGAGAAAGAGAAGGGAAAATGGTCTATGTGATATATGGAAAATAAGTGGAGAACTTGGATGTTAACCATACTGAAGGTATGTACAAAGTTGTGGATAGTGCTGATGAGAAAGCGTGTGCCTACCATGAACCCCTCAAAACAAATAAGGTTAACATTAGCCGAAAATAAAACCTAAGGAGGCTACCATTGGGGACTATTGGTCAGAAAAGGAGGTTTGAAGATCATTGATCTATTATGTGAGTTTCAGGACTTATTTTTGCATGGGTACCATGAGCTTAAAGGCATCCACCACTCCTTGGGGGAAATGAAAATCAAGTTAAAGGAAGGTGCGTGCCCAATTCGGAAGAGACCTTACCGAATGAATCCAAATTTGCACATCCGGGTCAAGGAGGAGATAGAAAAGATGATCACATTAGGCATCATTGAAGCTATGGAGGAATCAGAATGGATAATCCCCATGGTTATAAGAATTAAAAATATGGGAGGATAAGGATTTGTGTCAACTACAGGATTAAAATGTGGTATGTGTCCTCGACCCTTTTCCAAACCCTTTACCGAGGAAATCTTAGGAGTGGGTGAGTGAGAGATCTATTCTCTCACGAATGGATTCTCAAAGTTATCATTAAGTTATAATTGCAAAGGAAGACCAAGAAAAGAGATATTTTGCCACCGAATGGTGAATTTTTGCCTATACGGTCATGCCTTTTGACTAAATAATGTGCCTATTGTGTTATCACGCATAGTTGTCCATGAATTTCAAGATTTCATCCATAAGTTCCTTCAGGTCTACCTTGATGACTAGACAATGTATGGGCTAGTGAGAGACCATTGTAATTATTTGTGGTTAATGTTTGAGAGATGTCGATAGTTGCGCATATCCCTAAACATTAAGAAATGTCTCTTTACTACTCCATTTGGAACCCTTCTAGATCATATCATATGTAAGGAAGTTTTATTGGTGGATCCCACCAAAGTTTTCATTATTGTGGGATTAGGGGAGCCTACCGTCCAGAGCCCAGTGCATGGATTCCTTAGACATACGGGGTACTACTAGAAATTTATTAAAGGGTATTCCAAGATCACCACACCATTCATAGAATTACTAAAACACAAAAGTGCATTTCACTAGGGAGAGGCGTAACAAATAGCGTTTGATACATTAAATAATAGGCTTATAATTACACCCATATTACGCTTTCCCTCTTGGCATAATCCATTCCATGTACATGTTTATTCTTTAGGAATGGTGATTGGGTCAATTCTAACACAACCTGGAGAAGGGATTGTTGACCACCCCTTATGTTTTGCTAGCAGAAAGTTAACACCAATAGAGAAGAACTATACTACTACTGAGTGCAAAGCACTATCAATGATCTACACGTTGCATAAATTCAGGAAATATTTGTTGAAACACCCTTCATATTCTACATGGACCACATGGCATTGAAGTACTTGGTGAACAAGCCTATTTTACAAGGGTGCATATGTCGATGGGTCTTGTTGTTTCAAGAGTTTGAGTTTACAGTTTTTGTGAAACCAAGAAAGAGTAACTCAGGGCCTAACCATTTATCAAGGATTGAATCAAGGGAGGATACGCAGAGCATTGAGGATAAAATGCTTGACTCACAACTATTTAGGTTGTGGCGCACACCCTCTAATTTGGAAAATATTGTTGTGTTTCTCAAAATGGGTGTGGCATCGGAGGGAATAAGGAATATGGAAAGAAAGAAGTTAGCAATATGCAATATTCCCTACATGCTAATTAGTGGAGACTTATATAAGCTAGGCCACGATGAATTTTTGTGTCGGTGTGTGTTAGAACATGAGTGTGTTGCAATCATGGAGGAAGCGCATGTGGGATTGTAGGAGGACACTATGCAGGGAATGAAACCTGCACAAAATCCTTTTAGCAGGCTTTAGTGGGAAAGTATCTACTAGGATTATATTGAGTTTTGCAAGGCTTGTGACCATTTCCAACACCTTGGAAAACTAGGAAGAAGGGATGAGATGCCCTTGAGGCCGATAGCTAGTGCAAAACCATTTGAGAAATGGGCCATTGATTTTGTAGGACCAATTTCACCTTCCATGTGAAGGACTAGTTCATGCTATATCATCACTTGCACTGACTACTTAACAAGATGGGCAAGAGGCAACACTTACAAAGGACTACACAAAGTAGTAACAACAACTAGGTTTTTGTGGGAAAATATAATCAGCAGATATGGATGTCCACTGAGTTTAACAAGTGATAGGGGTACTCATTTCTTGAATGAGACATAATCTTGTTGGCAAAATTCATCGTAGCCCACTACAAGACTACCCCATATCACCCACAAGCTAATGGAAATGCTTGAGGCGTTTAACAAAATTCTTAGTTACACTTAACCAAGATTTGTGATGTGGGAAGATAGGATTGGGATGACAAAGTTTCAGCTATACTATGGGCATATAGGACTACCTACAAGAAATTGAATAAGGCCACACCATTCCAATTGGTATTTAGCGCAAAAGTTATTTTACTAGTAGAGTTTATGCTACCATCCCTGTGTATTGCATTACACGCAATGAGATTAGATGATGAACATGAACTATAGGAGTGCATGGATAAGTTAATGAAGTTGGAAAAAAGGTGATCACTTTCTAGGTGGAGTCAAAAGACTGAAAAGGTGTGACAAAAAGCATGACATGATCACCATATTAAAAACAAACAATTTGAGGTTGGGTAGATGGTCTTGTTTTATGACTCCAAATTTTTGCACCATCCTAGGAAACTAAAATTCCATTGGTTAGGACCATATATCATCTCATACATCCTTGATTCAGGTGCATGCTAGTTATAAGCACTGGATGGGACGAGGTTACCAGGCCATTTCAATGGGAGTAGGCTGAAGCCCTACTATAAATTAGTCTTCCTTTTATGCATAAATAAGGCAATATTGAAGTTTAACCTAGTATTTCCTTTAATGATTTTCCTTTCTTTGTGTTTCCCCTTCTCGTTTCCTATGTCACTATGTGTGCCTATAAATTTGTGACCTATAAATGGGTTATGCCAATTAACCCTATAAATTTGTAACCCGAGCCTGCAGAGTCGCTACCTATCCACCATCCCCTATGTAAAACCTCGTGTAAGTTTTCGTGTAGGAGCTCGAGCCTCGTGCCTCACCTAGATGCACCTATAAATTTTTCACTTGTCCTATCAAGGCGGGCTACCTATTCCCGTGCATGTTTCAAATGCACCCCTAAAGTAATCACCTACCCTTATAGTGCATCTCTTTCGCACCATCATCAGTAGCTAAATATGGCCGACTAGACGTGGCCATAATGCATGTAGCCGGGCTACCTGAAGCATTTGTAACCATCTGTTGAATGAACTTCATCTATCCTCCTATCCACCACCTTCTCCTCCCGCCCTATTAACCCCGTCAAGTGTGGTGGAAATAACTATCTCTCCACATCATCTCTATGATACTAAGGAAATGGTGGAGGCACATCCTACTATAGCCTGAACTGGCATCAAATCCTATCCACTGGAATCATCTCGTGCTCACCAACATGCCTACCTTGTATCCATCTAACTAACTGTAAACCCTACAGCTCCTTTTCCATACCTCCATATGATGGGAAATCCACATATGGCCACCATACTATGTCCATAACATATAACCCCTCTAACTCCTTCCTGTAATAGGTCACATCATGTGCTACCTCCTCAACCCGTGGATGAGCCCCTATTGCAAACCATCTCCTGTATCCATCTCTAGTAACACCATGATGCCAATACGCTAGCGCAAGTCCCTATAGGCACACAACCACTATGTGCTCATATGCCCGATAATGCAATAAATATCTACAAAAATTCCATACCACCGCATCCTCTAATAGGCCCAAATATCCATGTATAGATGCACCAGATATGCAGTTCACATGTAAAAAAACATTTTTCTTAATCATATCCCGTAATACTCCCCATCAATGCTCTGGGAAATATTCCGCCTCTCGAATCTAGGAGTGCAAAGCATCCCACCGCCACCATCATAAACACTTTCAACCCGGTCTCCCGAGAATGTGCGTGTACATTGGCCCATAAACGATGATAGCACTATGCTCATTCAGCTGCCCACTACCTCTACAAAGAAGGAAACCATAGGATTAAACACCCCATCCGACGATATCTCGATATACCTGGATCAACCACGATCGGTAGCGTAAAATCTCGATACACATCCTCTAAAGCATGATGGTCATCTCGCAAAGAGGTAAGTGAAAGGTATTGGTCACTGTGTCCCATCTATCAATGAGAGTGACCATCAAACTATGATCTTGAATGATACGCATGTATCACCGCACACCCACAAGTCCCACATCTCTCATGTGGTCCCACTCCTCCTCTCGCGATGCTTTCTCATATATGTACCAACAGAGGTGACACTCTATCACACATCTTCACTGGGTGCAAAGGCCTACATCCATACACACATCAACAATGTCAAGTAATTACCTATTTTACTCATCTCTTCTCTTCTACCTAGTCCCATCCAACACACATTGTTTTCCTACCTACCTATCCATTTCCTACCTATTTCAATGACCTATTATACATTTTATCTAGCCTAAACACTCCCCCATATTCTATTTCTTCCTTTTCTTTCCTTCACTATTTGACACCTCCTTCACCAACCACACGCCTATTCTTCCCTACATTCACCCTACACCCACCTAATTCTATATTTTTATACCCCTCATCTATTTACTTTTACCCCATTACCTAACTATTTCTTCTACCATTTCATTTTACCCCATTTTTTCCCTCTACACCTAAGCCTTTTAGGACTCTGGTCCATTTTTACAATGACCGACATGGTCACCCCGACCGATACCGATCTCCCATTTAACCCACCAACACTTGCAAGCCTACCAATGTCAATTGATTCCTTACCTTCGTAAGCACTGGTTTGGCCCCAAATCCGAACCCCCATGCCCCCGAATTTTAAAAAAAACACAAAACCTAAAAACTACCCAAATTCCTCTAATTCTCACCCTTATTCATTTGCCCACCTATTTAGCCTACATTGCAATCTCCTCTTACCCAAATTCATTCATTTTTAACCAAATTTCACATTCAAATTTTCAAACCCCATTTCTTCATTTTTACTTCAAATTTTAATCACAAACAAACACTGAGGATTGAATCCCACCTGTACTCAATGACATCTCCTTAGTAGGATGTTTGGACTCTACACAAGAGGTCCTTCAACTCCCTCTCCTACCTATGTCATGGCTAAATTACTCTCTTCACAATAAAAAAATGAAATCACTCCAATCGATCTCGTGGGTCCACAAACTCCACTCCTTCCACCTCTCAACTCACTCCAACTTAGCTTGGACAATAGCCTTGTCACTTTATCCCACATCAAAAGCCCAAATTCATCCTCTCTGTCATTTTCCTAAAATAAAAATGCATAAATGAAATTTTCAAAATGTGGGCTTTGTGTTTTATTACCAAATTTGAATGATTGATATCAAGATGAGCCCTAGTTAACCAACGCCGCTTTTTCTTGATTGGTATTGGTTTACCCTTGACCGATATCAATCACCATACCTAAACCCATTTTTCCTAATTTCACCATATGGGACTACCAAAAATAAAATTTATGGCTACCCCACCCTTACCCAAGCTTTTATGGCTCACCTTATTACCTTATAACCTAGCCTCCAACCTTCATTTCATTTGGGGAAATTTTTTTCCTATACCACACCCTTAACCCCGACCTTACCTATCAGCCTTACCTATCAATACATCTTGACCTCACCCATTTAACGCTCAAGTTTTTTAACTCGATATACCTTGCGATGATGTTACTCGTGTTGCTTAGCCTAATGACCTTGCCTTCCCTATATCCAAGACAATGAATTCCTATTTTAGTCAAATTCACTTATCAATACAAGCTATGTGACAAAAAGGGGCAAATGTAGACACCAAATTTGGGTCACACTCCCCTTGACCCCTTTCAATTAATCAATGCAACGCATATACCTAGCCATGACTCTCTTCCACACTTTGATATTAATTTAATCACTTATAATTGAATTAATATTCATCCTCACATTATTAATTAATTTAATTATTTTAATTAAGTTAATTTACACCTCACCTAGCCACATCACCTAAACACCTCACCATGGACTTATTCCTAGCCTATTGATTAACTAAGACTAAGTCTCTACTTATCTTAACTAACTGGGACTCTTTCAAACCCTAAAATTAAAGTTCTATTACTTCTCCAACAAAAATCCCACTTATCTAAGCACCAACCCTCACTTGAGATCCAGATTAGCAATCAAGATCACGCCAAAAATAGTAAAGATTGGGCTATTTTTGTAACTAGGACTAATTCTCCATAATCGACGCTTCGGTTTCCTCGCCAAAGCATTGGTTCCCTAACCACCATTGGTTACCCTTAAATATGAGTTTCTAACTCTTTACAAAAGTTCTCCAATTCATTCATTCACACATCTCTTGGCATTTAAACTCTCTAGCACTCAAGCTTCCCGATGAAAACCAAAGCACATCACACCTCCACCATCATCTCATCCATTGTTTGTGTTAACACAAGAGAGCACATAGGAACTACTTCCTTAGCACTTGATGTAATCACACTTCATCTCCAAACAATCAACCATTCCTACCACATTCAAATCTACAAATTTTATCAAATAAGTAAATCATTCTTACTTTTTAATCTTGTGTGTTTGATCTTAATCATTTCATTTACTGCTTTCATTTAATTTCTCTCTATCTCGTTACCACCTTCTACCCATTTATCACCTTTTCTACCAACCAGTCCATTTCACCTATCTTATTACCATTTGTACCTTGTTGAGTATTAATCAACACCTTTTCATCCTTCCCCAAACCTCCTCAGCTCTATGTGCAATCACAAAGAGAGGCCCAAACTCTTGTTTTTAATATTTTAACCAAATTGCCCCTACCAACACCGGTTAGTTAACTGGCGTTGGTCTATCTCATATATACCGACATCAATCACCAACCGATAGTGGTCTCCGAGACTAGTAATTTTGTCTATAACAATGAGTTAACAACTTACCCTAAACATCCCAAAACTTGCCTAAATTCACCCAAACCTCACCTACATGGCCTCTCTCGCTACACCTACCGACACAAACCATCCCATTAATCATCTGGATTTAATTTTAACCATTTCTTGTTGAGTTAAATTAACTTGTTTTATGTTAATAGGAGATACCTAAATCTTATCAACTATAATAGGAACTGTTATTTCTTACATTAAGTTGTATTAAACAGAGGATTAACAGCCATTTGAGGAAGCGTCATGCTTCCCGGATCTAGCTTTGCTAGGCAATCCTATGACTCTTGCTATTTAATACTATTTAGTGGTCTTGTTTTGTTTCTTATATAAGTCGTTCCTCCTATCCAAAGGGAAGCTCACACAATCATCTTGGATCATAAGTCTACAATGCGCGCAATGCCTTCTACAATCTACATAACACGGGTATTCCTCCTACTCCCATTACCTGCTTATCTATTTTATCGCATTACTTTGAGGTGAAACAATATGCTATGGTATGCGCAAGACTGCATTTCCCATGAAGTGGGAGTTATCGATAGATACATGAGTAATCTAGGAAGGGAGCACTAGAATGCAGTCCGGTGGATTCTCAGATACTTGAGATAGACCAAGAGCAGATCATGGTTGTATTATGGATGGTCGAGGTTTCTTACATGGATATGTTGATGTAGACAGAATCGAGATTTGGATGATAGAGGAGTACCATAGGTTATGTATTCACATTTGGTGGCACGACAGTTAGTTTGATTTCTAAACTGCAAAAGATTGTTTCTTGTCTACTACAGAGGAAGAGTATGTTTCTATTACTGAAGCAAGAAAGTAGATGATATGGATGAAGTGGTTCATGGAAGAGTCGGTAAAAAGCAAGAGGATTATAGGTTATTCATTGATTTCAAATGTGTGTAATTCATCTTGCAAATAACTCAACATTACATTCGATAACTAAACATATACAACTCAAATATCACTTTATTAGATCAGTTTTGGAGGATGGACAATTGAAGTTGGAGAAGATCCATACAAGTCAGAATCTTGCTGATATGTTGACAAAGGTGGTGACAAAAGAGAAGTGGAAGTTTGTTCAAATTTTTTGGTAGGTCTTCAAGATGGATCTTCAAGAAGAGGAACAAGTCGAGAAGAGTCCAAGGGTGAGCTATAACAAAGGTGGTTTGCAATAGTCGGGCCTCTAAGTGGGAGATTTTTGGAGTCGTGGAAATGGATCGTGCAAGTTAAAGTGGCATTTTGGTTTTTCTTTGTTCTATTTTTGGGAGGAAATCATGCCCATGGATAAAAATAGCATTATCTTATTAATAAACTACATTTGATATTTTTATAAGTATGTGATAATTAAATTTCTTGTGGTGAAGCAAGATTTAATAAACATGTTCTATTTAGGTTGTTTTTCGTTAAAGAAAACTTTTACAAAGAGGTGCACTAGTTATATCTATGTGTAAGAATTTACTCTTTGTAGTATGAAAAGAGAGATAATTGTATTGTATTACTCATGGAAGAATAAAGGAGAAGTTTGGATTAATTTTGGTGGATGTAGCCTTAATTGGGTGAATCACGTTAAATCTTGGGTTTATCTTGTGATTGCATGCTTCTTTTATTTATGTTTTAATTTTGTTTTATTGCTCATCTATGTTTCGATCCTAACAAGAAAATGGAAATCCTCTCCATGCTATGGTTTTTCCATACCCAACTCACGGCCACATAACTCTAATGATGTAATTCTCAAAGAGTATGGCATCAAAAGGTGTAATATTCACATTTGTTACAACCTATTACAAGCATGCGCAGTCATCATTCAAGCTAATTCCTCTTCGTAAGATCATGTTCTCATTGGAAGATCATAATATGGGTTTAGATATTTTCTCCGCTCAAATCTCGATGGATTGCCCCTAGATTTTGGCAGATCGCTAAATTCTATGACTTTATGCATTCTATTGATAGCATGGGTGAAGCTTTATAAGAGCTTATACATATCCTAAATAAGACATAACCCCCATATGATGTGTTATAGTTGATACACTCCTTTTCCGGTCACTGTATGTGATCGATAGATTTGGGATCTCTTGATTTATTTTTGACTCGCATGTGGCCGTGTATTCAATATACAAAAACTTTCATTTGCCGAGGTCTCATGGTCACTAGCCTCCCAAAGGAACCGGTATGCTTAGCTTTTATGTGTTGATAATAGGATTGTGTGATGTTTTATTTTTTATACTTACAAATATTGTTAAGTTTGTGTTGTTGGACTAAGGATATTATCTACCTCATGTAGGAAAATATAAACCATATGGAAATTTTGTAAAATTTAAACAATTTTTAAAAGTGGTTGAGAATGATGAATCTTCCTCTATTATAATCATGAAATAACTAAACAATACTAGCGGTTTTATAGTATGACAGTACATAGATGCAATTGTAAATTAGTGGGAATTTTCTTCGCCTTCTCGAGACTACAAAAATCCCACTAGAAATTAATTTTTGCCAAGTGCAAAGGCCTAAAATATTAAAAAGGGATAAATTTATCATAATAGATACTTATCATTCCTCGACAATAATTTTATGAGTTTTGTACACTGATACTAAACTTACCATACTTAGCCAAAAGATTTCGATGCTTATCCTTCTTTAAAAACAACTTTCAATTGTCTTTTTGTGTGGATTCACATTTACAATGGAATTTATCTCGTCATCCCTCTAGTAAGAAACGCTTAAAATATGGAATTTATCTTGTCATCTCTCGTCATTGCTATCATAATGGTGTTTTTCTCATTTCTTATTACAATTTTTCCTTCAAATATTATAATGACATTCAAGGTAAAGAACTTTCATATGAAGTGTTTTATATGATACACATAAAATATGGAATAAATATAAAAATACAACAAATAAATTATGAGTATATAAGACATAAAATTAACCTCAAAAGTTATTAAATTAAATATGCATGCACTTGAAGATTATTTATTCATAAAATTTGTAATCGAAACTTGTTTTAGAATATTTTGTCAAATAGTTCAAATACCATCTGTCAAAGAAGATATATATTAGATTTTAGTAAAACAATTTGTAACACTCCAAATTTACAAATTAAATTAAAAATTTCTATAGATTTAAATTTCTCCTACAAATTACAAATAAATTTTTGGCTTTGTTCACTCGATAAATAGAAACAAAAATTACTAAAAATCCTCTTTATGTTGGCATCATTAGCAACAAAGGTTAAATCTTTAAATAAATACATTTTTATAATCCAATTGGTGATAACCCCTATTTGGTGTTCTCGAATGAATTAAAAGTATTGTCTTCAATCCTTATTTTTCCATTTTTTTATGAACCGTATAAAATTTCATATTTTTGGTCAGAAACTTTAAAATACAACATCTAAAAATGTGTATTATTTATTATTATTTTATAAATTAGATGTTTAAATTATGAACGCCTCCAAAATTTAATAGTAAATAATTAAATGATTTTCATTTTTAGTATTTTTTAGAAGGTTTTCGGGAGTCCTGTGAAGATTAATGAAACCATATTTTCTCTCGTATTTATTGCATTTTATTGATCATTGTCTTTTTCCATATAAATTGTTACCTTATTTATTTCCTAGAAAATGGATTTAATAGTGGGATCCAAATGTTGGACAAAAATAATTTTACGCAGCTTGAATCCATAAGTATTTTACATAAAATGATCTATGGTCTCCTCTTTCTTTTCCCCAAAAACATTTCTCTTTGTATTTATCATAATATTTGAAGATCGTCACTTAATACTCTCCATAAGAATGTTGCATACCTTGCTTATTTCCTAAGATGGATTTAGTAGTGGGATCTCGAAATGTTGGAAATAAAACAATTTTACGCATTGAATCCACAAGTATTTTACATAAAATGATCCATGGTATCCTCTTTCTTTTCCCCAAAAACATCTCTTTCCGTACTTGAACAACATTGTCATAGTAAAGAGTACCCCATTCGAATGGCCCTCTCTGCATTTAGCATTAGGCTGGCCTTGATCTCTTTTTTATCCGACCTATGGTGGGAATCATGTAATTTACTTCTTAGTATTCTCATTCTACATCCTATGAACATGCAGTAACTATCTAATGCATTTAAGAAGAGTTTTATAAACCTAATCATATGTTATGTTCAATTTATGAGTACTTTGAGCTTTTCTTGCAGTGAGTGGAGGACTACATTGATTATATTTCTAGACTTCCAAAATACTATGTAAAGACATTTCATCATTCCTACAGCCTTCAAGACCCTAGTTCGATTATGTCCTGGACATGTTTTGAAATCATTTCAATTGGCACATCAACCGTAATGGGTTCTCTCGCAATTAATTTTCCAATCTATAACCAAAGTCAATAAAAGAAATGAATCCGTAAACCCCAATTTTAATCAAGGGTCCACTACTTCTATCCATTTATCTAGATATCCAAAATCCCAAGGACATAACGGTGGGAACAAGTTTTTGATACAATACTAGTCCTCGTAATGGTGGATAAAAACCTTCGATTGATTATATATGTTTCATTTGGTAGCTTAGTTCATGTTTCCAAAGCTCATATAGAGGAAATAACAATGGAAATGAAGGAAAGTGGGCATCCCTTTCGTGAATACTTCATCTAGATATAATATCTTTTGAGATCTCTACCGCTACCAGATGGCTTTATGGAGGAGACCCAGAAACCCAAGGACTCGTTTGTTCCATGGTTGCCTCGGGCCTACATGTATTATTTGATAATTTTGGAATAGGAATATTCTAGAATTACTAAGTTGTTCCTATATCTTTCTTTAGACCAAGAAGAACCAAACCGGTAGGCAAAGTAGTGAACCTTACAAAAATTGAAAATTATAGTTCACACTTGAACAACACTTGTAGAAAAAATTAATTTTTCTTCCCATTGAGTATTGTTTAGCGAGAGAGAGACTTTGATCGAATATATTGAATACAAGAGAATACAAGATTTATAATTAGATTAAAAGGAGGGAAGATATGTAAAATGACTATTAAATTTTTCAAATTTTCAACTAAATTTCATTCAATTTGTTTTTCCTAGGGAATTTAATTTAGGTATCTTATTGTTTCTTTTTCCATACATAATTCAATAAACTAGTATAGAGACTATATGTTATAATGAAACTTATATATGAGCTTTGGATTTTCATTTTTGGTTTTATTTTGTGTGTTTCACTGTTTCTATATTGGGCCATGTTTTGAACATGTACTATCACATCCATCAATAAGTTGTTTCTTTACCCATTATGGATGGAACTTGGTTATTGAATCCATAGATCTAGGTGTTCCCATGTTGGAATTTCCTCTCTAGTCGATCAATACACCAACCGCAAGCTCATGGTAGATGAATGGTGAATTGGGTTACGATTGAGAGGTGGTCATGGAGACAATAAGGTCATTCGGAGGGAAGAAATATCAAGTGCCATAACAAGATTGGTGTTAGGTGAAGAAGGAAATCAGATGAAGAATCTGGGTCATGGCATTGAGAGATAGTGCAAGGAGTCTAATGAACACAAGAGGATCTTTTGAAAACAATATAGAGGATTTAATTAAAGGTTTGAAGCTCATTGTTCATGGAGGAAAACAAATTTAAGATAAATGAATTTTGAGCAATGCCTTTGGATTATTGACATATTTCTTCATCACAATGTAATTTAAAATAAATTTATACTTTGTCACTTTATTAGAATTCTTTGTCCATATGTAGGATCATTCGTGTTGTTTTCGGTTTTCTCTCTTATTCTTTAATCTTTCTTTTGTCAAAATTGTATAATTCAGAGTGAATGTTTAATTTTTTTGTCACTATGCTTCTTGATTCTTAAAAATGTCCTTGTTCCTATAATTTTGGTTTTCCTAGTTTGGTTCATGGTTTTGGGATGTGCTTCCATACCACCTATTTTTTTTTAATTATCTTGTATCATTTGAATTGTTAATATAACATAAGATCTTATTCATAAAAAAAGTGTATAATTATTGAAAGGGTGTAGTTTAATGATAAGGATAAGTGTATAATTATTGAAAGGGTCATATTTTAATGATGAGGATGATGGTAAGGATTGTAATCAACACAAGAGGATCTTCCAAAAATAATATAGAGGCTTTAGTTAAAGGTTTCAAGATCACTATTCATGGAGGAAAATTATTCAAAGGGTTGTAGTTTAATTAAGAGGATGATAGCTTGTTAACCATCCACTAGGTACAAATCCTTCTATTTTTTTTTACGAAAATGATCTTATATTATATTAATTCAATACGATACAAGATAACTTTCAATGAAACAACAAGAAATATGAGAGCACGCCCAAAAACAAAAACAAAGTTAGGCCGAGCCTAATATAACAAGAAACAAACTAATATGATCTTAGGAGAACACAAAAGATACGAAGCTCCTAGAAGCAATAAAAAACCAAGTCAAGTTGTCAGCACCAAACATGCCTCAAGTGGGTGGATCATGGTCATATGGCCAAAGCTAAGCTAGGTAAGTCCTTGTCATCATCCGGGTTATCCTGGGCTTAGTAGGATTTTTTCTTCCGAGTCTATGTAGTCATTTACTTACCCGTAATACTTCTTTCTATCCCCAAGCGCATTGGCCTATCACCCAATAGGTGTTCGGCGCTCACTGAGGCACATTTAGGTGCCGAGCACCTCTTTTATGTGAGCTTTGTGAGAAGTTTCCACCATTAATGGAGGATTATTTGCAGAAGTAGAAGTACATTCACTTATTTAAAAAGGTAGAAGATGCAACTAATAGATCTACACATTAATGCATTACATAAGCTAAATAACATTTTAAGAAGTATAATAAACTAGATCTGAGCCATGATATGTCATACAACATGAGGTTTTACACCCATAAACAACTTATACAGAACAAACCCATATATATATATATATATATATATATATATATATATTGATTTAAAAGAGTTCTAGTAGCCACATTACAGTCAAAAGGGTCATCTCAAACCATATATATTAAATGAAAGAGACTTGTCTCCTGCAAAATTTTTTGATATGAGATCATAACTATACTTTTCCCATTTTATCCCTTGTTACAGATCTCAAGCACCCATACATATGCTTATGGCATCCCTTAAAAACCTCTAGAACTAAGTTCTCTAAACCCTAGAATTATCAGATTACTTCATTACTCAATGTATTTCATCCCGAGTGTCATGTCTATCTCTTGTCTATTTTTATCTCTAACCTAAGAATTTATTTATATAAGATCAACACGCACCGACATGCCTTCTCCAAGAACAAGTCGCATACTAAGTGTCAATGTGGTCCTTCATAGGTGAATGTTTATCCCTTTGCAAACCCTCCACTCTCTATAATGATCTTTTTCGGGAATATCCTTTTCTTGACCTCCAAGGTTCTAGGCTAGCACCTTATCCACTCATCATGCCTAGTTGGGTCCTCACACTTTTCCTCAAGTGCCTCTAGAACACCAAATATGGCTAAGTCCTTTAAACCCATGTTCTACCTCCCCACATGCCCTGGTTTCACTTAAACCCTTCTTAAACTCCTTTTTCCTGTGCACTTTCCCATGAGTTCCCTTCTTCTCACTAGTCTTGAACATGCATGCCTCTTGGTAATCAGCCAATATTTAGGGTCCAACATCACCCCACACTATGCGTGTTATTTTTCTTGAAACATCCTTCTTCTTCAAAGAATAAAGAATAATCAAACTGGGACAATTTGAATAGAATAATCTGCCATGTTGTAGGAGGAGTGGGAATTCCTTCTTCACGGTTGCCTCAATATTTTCCTAGGCATCTACCTCACCCTGCGCCTACTGAAGTAGGTCACCTACTAGAGTGCTCACTTCATCAAAACTTAATTCATTTCTCTTAGGATTCAGTGTATCTACAATGCCTTCTATTTTCTTGTTAAGATCATTTAGCACATCTATTCTACGAGTAACCTGGGATGTAGCTCCTGAGCTAATTATTAATCAAACCTCGCAAGGTTTTGATTTCTTCTAACTTTTCTCAACCTCAACTAGGATCTTATCATGCTCCACCCTGTTTCCTTTGTTATTTTCTTGAAATTCCTTCAGATCCACCTCATGTCTAGTAACCAATATGCTCATTACCATGTCTCGTGAATGCAATTGTCATATATAGCCTTATCCATTTACACAAAGTGGTATTTACAAAGTGGTAAGGAGATCGAATACTGAGTAACTGTCTCCCTAATCTTCAATTTTTATTCCTCCTTCTAGCGTGACATCACCTCTTCCGCTAACTCCAATGCAAAGGGCCTCCTTTCTATGGTGAGGATTGGGGTCAAGTATTCCAATCATTACATGGTTGACTCATATTTCTACTCAGGCACGTCTAGGTTTGGGTACTTCAAGATTTTGGTGTTTGAAATAATCTCTATCTTCTTATGGATCTTGCACACCTTTTCCTTTTAATCCCTCATTTTGTGCCTTAACTATCCACCGATCAATTCCTTTTTTATATATCCTTGTCTCTGTCATTGATATCTTCATTTTTCTTCTCAAGCTCTTCCTCCAAGACCCTTATTCTATCATTTCTCCCAAAGAGCCTCATCTCAACTTCTACCGATACTTTTTTGAGCACGTTGAAAAATTTATCATCGTACATGCTTATTGGGCATTCACCATAGGATTTATTCCATTGGCATCGGTATCTTATTCAAACAAGATGCTTTGAATAAGATACCCTCTTCATCAAAAGAAGACCATGCAAGGAGTTGTTTTAAGGCATGTTACTTTGGAAACGTGTATGCAATACCTTATTTAGATCATTGATGTAAGTCATTTCTTGTTCATGTGCCACTACTACGCCCTTTCTACTTGTGCGTGCTACCTTTGGGAAGATTACTGCTAAGATGTGGTCTCCACCCATGCTTCCATACTCCTTTCCCACACTTTCACTTTCCTCTATCTCCTTTAGTACTTTTTAGTGTTGTGCTCCACCTCTTAATCCACCAAGTCCTTTATAATTTCTACTACCTCCCTCTCCGTGGCATCCTCTATCTGCTCCTTAGTCAAGTTTGGAGTCTTTTGATCCTTCATGTTTACTTCTTCACTTCCCCTTTCCATGAGTGCCTCCTTCATCCTCATACTTCTCTTCATTTCCTCTTCCTCTTACCCGTGTACATCGTAAATAGGATGGTTCTGAGCCTCACCATTCTCTTCATCTTCCTCGTCACCCTTGTTGGCCTCCATGCTCTCTATTTCTCTTGAGTCCGCCTTTTCTTTTTCTCTTTGTTTCTTCATAACTAGTGATTCCAATATAGGATACTTTTCTTTTTCTTCTTCCCTAGGAGAATCCTTTCTTTCCGCTAATTCTTATTTTGCAAGGGACTTCTATTGCTCGCACCTCTTCCTCATGTGTCTTCACTTTCTCTTATGTGAGGGACTTCTTCTTTTGTGCATAGGTGCTTGGTTTTTCACCCGACTCCCGTGTGCCTGCTGTAATGCATTATATGTGTACTTGGTGCTTTTTTCTTAGGGGTCTCTTCTCTCTCCCTTTTCCTTGGCACAATCTTATTCCTTATGGTGGGGTCTTATAGGATAGAGAAATCATTTTCAACATAAGTGCATTTCTCATACTTAGGTCTTATATGCAAGTATACCCTTGATGTGGTCCTCCCAGCAACAGGAAATTTCACTGGCTTCAACATATGTACGTCATGGGAGACATACTTCTCCACATAGGTGTGCTTCTTTGAATATGTCAATGCTATGCACAACTCATGGTAATATTGGTCTACCATGCTGAGGTCAAACCTTAGCTTCTTTTCCTCTTTAAATCGATTGAATTCGGCATGGAAGTATTGTGCTGTGAAGGAGAATGGAAATTTGCACTAGAGAGCCTCGCGCCATCTGCCACAAGAAACCTACAAATAAAAAAATTTGGTACACAACGAATTCAGCCTCACCTTGTAGTAAAAAAGGTAATTGTTTGGGTATTCTCTATTCAATGTTGAATATGTCACACATCCATTTATACCATTTTTCTAGGAGCGCCTTGTGGGTGGCCATCATGGTGTCACAAGTGTATTGCTCAAATATTTTGGCAGGGGAAGGCTTCTCATCTAGGTACTCCCAAACAAATTTATCTAGCCCATTGGGCACTCCAATCTCTAAAAAGAAAATGGTAAGGAGGAAATTACCAAACATGATCTTTTCTCCATCCGCGTGTGGCGTTGATGATTTATTCTGCTATGAAATCTAAGAAGTTATAGAAGTTCCCTTTGAGATCTTAAAGAAAATTTTCAACCAAGCCTTGTTGATTTGTGTCCATCTCTCTTTCCCATTCAGCTTTGTGACCAAGTGCACGTCCATCCTCATTATAGTGTTGGAAATATCATAAATGTCAAAGTAGCGTGACTCCTTATTATAGTCATAAGCCTCAATGATCTTCTTAATGGCCTCATTATCATCCAAGTCATCATCAAATTATTCTCCTTTGTAGATAAGACTGGTAAACTTAGAAATCAGTTGGAGAGTTATTCGCATCCTTCGTCCTACGAAGTAGAAGTGGTATATTTATGTACGCGTCACATTAACCAATGGTATAGTTTCTCAGGTTTTCTAAAATAGGAAACTCATAGAGTTACAATAACCCAACCTTCTCCATTTTCACCTTTACCTTATCATCGTAGATAGGCATTCCATCTGGTGTCCTCTTGTCTATAGGGAAAACCAATTCCAATGCCATCTCATTCTCTCGTAGTGCTCGCTTGACTTGCCTTAGTTAATCATGGCCATCTTTCTAACATGAGACACCCATTCTTTTCCAAGTAATACGTCATCTAGATATTACATCTCCACGTACCATTCTTCATTGAAACTAGTGGAAATGGCTTGTTTCCCTTGCCCTTTCCCTTCTTTGGTGAAACATTTGCTACTTTCCTTGGTGCCATTTCTCTATTGGGTCACTAAAATTTCTTCCTTTCTCTTGATCTTGGCTCGCTCAACTCTCCCTCAATCTTATGCCCTAGCTGTGGAACCCTAACCTAGAAAACCATTTTTCCACAAGACGGTGTAACACCCGTAGGATCCTCTTACATGACCTTCTCCACTCACACCCGTGTACTCTTTTTCCACTCTGGTTTTCTGATCAAACTAGCTATGTATGTAAATCTTCACAACCCTTTTTTTCACAACTTTTCTTCAAGGATGCCCTAGTTTGCAAGAGCTCTTCGATAACACAAATACAAGGTAAACAATAATGCACCCCAACCTTCTACTTATAGCTTTTTCTTTTCCCCGCAATAAATGCCATGCCACCTACCAACGTTATTATGTAATAAAGATGAATTTTGTTTCTAATGTCAACCTTCAAAGTGCTTTTACCCCCACGTCCAATCCCGCCTAAAAACATCTACAACCTTCTAGCGCACAAAAACCCTTACTAACAGATAATACTTATGTGTGTGCTTTCAATGCCAAAGGCACCTCTTCTGTCCTTATCCTAATTTTTGACATCACCTACCTCATTTTGTTCCTGCACTTCTCACCCTTGTACATGGTATTTGTAAAACATTTCTTACACCAAAATCCTCATGTGCACCTTTTCTACGCGTGCTCTTCCAAACTATGTGTTGTTGATCCTTCAACTGGGACCATCGAAACACAACTTCCAATACCATCTTCTATTACTTTTCACATCACTTCAACCCACACAAAAATATATGCGCAAATCCTTTGTGCATAGAAAACTTTAAAAATATTAGTGGCTAATGTGCACAACTCGCACACAAAAAAACAAAAATAAAGGGAACAAGAAATGAGAAAGGGAAACACAAATAAGGGAAATGCATTAAGGGAAATCCTAGGCTAACTGGAAATACTACCTTATTTACAAACTTAAAGAAAAATTATTTATAGTAGGGATTCAAGTATACTCCCATTTAAATGGCCAGTAACCGTGTTACATCTAGTGCTTGTAATCGCAAGTGCCCAAATCAAGTATATAGGATACAATGTATGGGCCCATCCAATGGAATTTGAATTTCCTAGGATGGCAAAAAAATTGGAATCATACAATAGAACCATCTTCCTAACCTCAAACTGTTTGTTCTTGATGTGTCTATCATGCCATGCCTTCTGCCTGGATTTTTCTATTTTTTGACTCCAGCGAGCAATAACCCACCTCTCATCTAACTGCATTAACTTATCAATCCTCTCCTCAAGTGCTTGTTCATCATCTAATCCTCCTACGTGCACTATACGCAATGATGGTAACATGAATTCAATAGGTAACATTGCTTCTATGTCAAACACCAATTGAAAATGTGTGGCCTTGTTCAGTCTTTTATAAGTAGTCCAATATGACCATAACATAACAAAAACTTTATCATCCCAATCCTTTCTTCCCACATCACAAATCTTGGTTAATGGGTGATAAGGGGTAGTCTTTTGGTGGGCTACCATGAATTCCACCATCAAAATCCTAACTATCTCATTCAAGAAATGAGTACCCCCATCACTTGTTAAACTCAAGAGACATCCATATCTCTGTTGATTCTATTTTCCAACAACAACATAGATGCTGTTATGGTTATGTAATCCTCTTGTAGGTGCCACTTATGCCCACCTTCTAAGATAATTTGTGCATGTAATGATATAATGTGAACCTATCCTTTGTGTGGTCGGGAAATACGGCTCACGAAAGTCAATTGCCCACTTCTTGAATGGTTTTACACTGTAAATTGGTCTTAACGGCATTTCATCTATTTTCCCGGTTTACTAAGGTGTTGATAAAGTGGTCACATGCCATGCAATAATCAATACAATCCTTCAAACCGTTTCCCACTAAAAACCCGCTAGAAGGATCTTGGGCATGGTTACATTCCTTGTATAGTGTCCTCCTGCAATTTCACTGTGTGCTTCCTCTATGATTCCAACATGCTCATGTTCTAACACACACCATCGCAAAACCTCATCGCGGCCAAACTTATATAAGTCTCCACTAATTAACATGTAGGGCATGAAGCATATGGATAACTACTTCCTTTCCAAATTATTCATTATACTTGAGTCGTCTCTCTTCCCTCTCCTTTTCAGCCATAAGGTATGCCATCCTCCTCCACTCTTGCTTCCTCACCTAGTGCTCGGAAGAAACTTAACCGACCATATGAAATGCTTCCAAAATCAGTGTAATGATAAGAATATTTATAGATAAATGGATAACATGCAAGAATGATCCTCTGGATCCCTAAAGAACTCAAACTCTCGCAATCTCTAGATAGGAATACATATAAATTTCATACTCCAAGGTGTAACTCATCAACACTCTACTCCACCAATTAATAACAACATGTTTCTAAGTCGATCAACATCATGCATCCTCCGATACTCCTCTAAGGTCCATACGTGACGCCTATAGTACCACTTGATCTAGATGCATATTCCAAGAGCCATTCATACAACTCCACTAGAAAATAATAAAATAAGGTTTCATGCAGCTCATGATACATGATGTTCTTCTACCCATTTACATGCATCAAACTCAGTCCAATACTAAATATTTTAGAAAACTCATCCTCCATACTTTTAAGCCATGCTTGAACATTTTCCAAGGTCAAGCATTCTTTCATCACGCACCATTCTCATAATAGCTTCAAAAGAGGTCCCGAAAATAGAACCACGATGTAATCATTTACTTACCCTTAATACTTTTGCTAACCCCAAACACACCGACCTATCACCCAAGAGGAGCTAAGTGCTCACCTAAGGCATGTGTGGGTGTCGAGCCCCCTCTTTTATGTGAGATTTATGAGAAGGTTCCACCATTAATTGAGGATTATTTGCATAAGGTAAGTACATTCACTTATTTAAAAAGGTAGAAGATGCAACTAACATATCTACATATTAATGCATTACGAAGCTAAATAACATTTTAATAAGTATAATAAACTAGATCTAAGCCATGATAAGTCATATAAGAGGAGGTTTTACACCCACAAACAAGTTATACAGAATGAACCCACATATATATTGATTTAAAAGAGTTCTGGTAGCCACATTACAATCAAAAGGGTCATCTCAGACCATATATATTAAATGACAAAGACTTGTCTCCTATAAACCTTCCTGATATGAGATCCTAACTATACTTTTTCCCATTTTATCCCTTTTTATAGATCCCAGTACCCATACATATGCTTATGACATCCCTTACAACCCTCTAGCACTAAGTGCTCTAAACCCTAACATTATTGCAACATTTGTTACTCTATGTATTTCTTCCTAAGTGTCTTATCTATCTCTCGTTTGTCTCTGTCTTTGGCTCAAGCATTTCTTTATATAAGATCAACACCCACCACCATGCATTCTCTAAGCATAGATCACATGCCAAGTGTTGATGTGGTCCTCCATAGGTGAATGCTTATCCCTTTGCAAACCCTCCACTCTCTGTAATAATCTCTTCTGGGAATATTCCATGTGGGGAATATCCTTTTTTTAACCTCCAAGGATCCAAGTTGGCACCTTATCCACTCATTATGCCTATTCGGGTCCTCATGTTTTTCCTCAAATGCCTCTAGAATGCCAAATATGGCTAAGTCTTTTAAAACCATGTTATGCCTCACATGCATTCCTTGGTTTCACTTAAACCCTTCTTAAACCCCTTTGTCTAGTGCGCTTTCCTCCGAGAATCCTTCTTCTCACCGGTCCTTCACACTCATACCTATTGGTACTTAGCCAATATTTAGGATCCAATAGCCTACCTCTCCACGAGTGGGGACGATGAGGTTGAGATGAGTAAATTTTTTAGAATATGGTGGCAAAGTGGCAGGTGTTCCATCCATTAACAAAGTGTGTAAATGAGGTCATGGCAACCCCGGCCATACCAATGAGATGGAGAGTAACTTATTTGGTGAATGGGTCCGTGGAAGGCCGAGCTTAGCTAAAAGCACGTCATTACAAATGGCTATGCCAACCACCATGGCCTCGGAGTGGGGAGCTCCTAGTTGGAGATGGTGGCACACAGAAACATTACATGGGGCTTTCCCCAATGGCGCAATAGGTTCTGAGGTGATTCATCACTGCACGATTTTGTTTTCTTGGACTTTTATCTCGCAACAATAAATTGGATATCACCATAGAATTTTTATAAATGCAAAAATACTGTTCAAATGAAGAATTAGCAAAGAAAAAATCATTTCTTTCTTTCCATATCTAAAAAACAATTTCCCCTTTGAAAAGATGCCAAATCTAGGTGAACATAGGCAGAAGCTTGGGATTATCTCCCAAAAGGATATGTTTTGAGGTAAATCAATGTGGTCTTAGCAGAAAGAAAAATGAATGAATCCATTTCCAAGAAAGTTGAGCTTTGGGACAAAACTAGAAAAGATGCAGAATAGATTTCAAATGGTTGCAAAATGGTAATTTTGGAACCAAGACCCCAATTTGAACAAAATGAGCCCCAATAGGGAGACCTTGGTGTAGAATGCACCAGAGGAAGTGAGAAATCTTGAGCTCCACAAAGATAGTCCAAATAGATGCAAATTGCCTACTCCAAGAAGACATAGTGGAATGAATTCCCAATCGCATGTTGATTTTATCCACCATGGGAAAATGAGGTGAAAGCTAATGGTAGCATTAATTGGTTGAGTAATTGTAAAATGGATTAGCTTCATACCATTTCAAATTCCGTCCACCAAGGGCGAGAGGAATACATAGAAATTTTGTGTAGCATGTGGTCAGGGAATGAGATGATCACTGCATTATAAGTATCTTGGTCCTGGTTGGAGAGATGAAAATGAGTTTTAATTTCGGCCAAGGGAGCTAGGATTGCGCATGTTTGCAGAATAAGTCTTCAATGGTGTGAATTCCGCATTTAAACAATTTTAGCGCAGAGATTCTGGAGATTTTGCTAAACACTTATCCCATTCTTGAAATATTGATGACCACCAACTGGATTGATGACTAACAAAAATCCCATTACGAAAGTTGACACCTTTCCATAAGAGCTATGGTTTGATGCATTCCCAATATTTCCAAATGCTCTTAAGCACAAAAGTGCCAATTACTTTGACAAGCACTGGGGTTATGAGAAAATTTATAAACCCCAATCCTTTCCATGTAGGGCGGCCGTAAGGTGATCCTTCTTCAATACGATGTCATATGAAAACTTTCCAAGCTTCTTGACCAATGATACTTCTAAAAATCCATTTCATGCAAAGTACCTACCCTTGACGTTGAATGTCAATAATTCTAAACCCCTAGAATTTCATGGAAGGAAACATATTTCCCAAGCCACCTGATGAAATCCTCTACCAAAGAGTAGCATTAGCCCATAAAAATGATTTAAATTTTTTTCTAGCTTTTGAACAAAGGCTTTGGAAGGAACCCAACACAACGAGTAATACACGTGTGTGGCCACAAGAACTTTGGAATAAATTTGGAATTTCCCAGCCAATGATAAAGGTCTGGTAAGCCAATACTCCAGTTTTTTGGCCACCCATTGAATAACATATTTCCAGAGCTCGGTGGGGTGGCTTGAAAAGAAAAAGGAATACCCAGGAACTTAAAAAAATTCACCATGATCCAGAACCTTCCATTCAAAAGTGGCGAAACAATCAGCACGGGAAGGAAGGATTATCGATAGCACAGGGTTTTTCTTCATTGAATAGAGGATATAAATGCTAAGAAAAAATTATCCAAGTGTTGCATGGCATTGTGAATGTTGGCTTCATCTTCAATGACTGTAAGAAAGGAATCATCTATAAAATAAACCTAAAGACTAGTTTTGAAACCCCTCAAGATAAACGTGAAAAAGGTCATGACCAACTGAATCCTAAAGGGCCTTATAGAATTTGCAAAGGAATCCATCACATCCTATAGATTTATCATTGGCGATATGCATGGTAGCACCACAGAGATCCTCAATGGTGAGCATTCAATCACATATCAATTTCGAGCCTCAAACAATTTGCAAATCACAACACCTAGACATTGATCAAGAGTAGTTTGATGAGCTGCAGAAGGTTGTTGAGCTTGAAACACAAGCTTGAAGTGGCACATAAATGCTTGCAACATAGCTTGAGGATTGGTAACCTAGATGCCACCATTCATGATGGTCTGAATTTTCTAAGAAGGTTTCTTAGCTCGAGGGAATGAAAACTTATTTCGAGACTTGATCACTAATTTTGAGCCAGTGCATTTGGGCTCGGATCTGCGCTCCTCTGGCATTGTAATTGTCAACAATTTGAATTTTTGGTGAAGCTTTGCAACATGAAGCTAGAGAGTTTGAGAGAAGGATCACCTTGAAGAACCACCACTCGCCTAAGAGCTGAAGTGTTAGCGAAGTAAGTTCGGCACTTGAATTTTGGCTAGTTGTCTACCATAGATTCTAAGGAATCTAGTTGTCCAATTCATCACATCCTCCCACCATTGAATCTATATGGTTTGCATACGTGGATGGTAAACCGGCAATGACTATGCCGGGTAATTAAGTTTATTGATGAGATAAAATATGGCACTTAGCAAAGAACATATAGAAGGTTCCCATAGGAAGAGCAGAGTGTGTACAAATTTTCACAATGAGGATCTATTTTTGGGGATAGCGTGTGGAGCACACAAACCGGTCAAAGACTTGCATGACATGCATTGGCTATTTTTGGAGGATTGGCTACAAAGTGCTTTACATGGATATAGGATGAGAATAGATCTACTACTGGCAATTAACTAAAAGTAGTCTATTGTTAGCGCACTTGCATGTGTGGCTATTTTTGTAATGACGTGTGGCTAATAATAGCATGCGACCTATTTTGGGATTAGATAAGTGGTGAAGGGAAAGTCCCCACCCTTATAAATATGTAGTGAATATGTGTAGCATAAGAGAGATATGTGAGAGCTAAGTTATTATGAGGTTATGCTACCAAATCTGATGCGCGCATGAGCATATATTACTGTTATTGTAAGGAAGCTTCTGTGTATTATTGTATTTAATATAATGGGGTTATTAGCTGAATCAAGGTGTTAATCATGGTTATAGTTTATTACTGCATAAAGGGTTTCACTATGATTATTGTTTGATTCATGATACTTTAAGATCTAGATCTAGGAAATGCTCTATAGAATGTTAGATTAATTATGGATCTGAATGCTTTAAGTCTTCATCATGCTAACATCTGTAACAACAACCCTAAAGAGGGCTTGGTACCTTTTGTACTTTGGGTGAGCGCTCAGTCTAGGTTGAGTGATGTGCCAAGCGTGCCTAGGATTTTATTAGTGAATTCTAGGTTGCATCATTGGTTCCATTTCGGGACCTCTTTTTAGTTTTTTAGGATGGTTCACGATGAAGACATACCGGTTGACCCTAGCAAGTGTTGAGGAGTGGATACATGATCTGGAAGAAGAATATGCATAGAGGTTCAACACTGGATCTGAGTTTAACACATGTATGGGTGGAACAAAATCTGTATGATAGTTTGTATGAGATCTTATTTGCTATTTTTCTAGTAGAATTATATGAGTGGTTAGTTGCTTATGTATCTAAATGGAATTGGAGGTATCACACACTTGTCTGGATGTAGGAATAATTTTAGGCCCTTTATGATGTTGATCTAATTTGGACTCGCGTTGTGGATACAGTGGTTTTGTGGTGTTTTGAATAGTTATATCTTGGAGTACTCAATTTCCACTTATTCATGCCCAGTAGGTAGCTGAATTCCAATTTTTATGATATCCAAGGGAACTTACCTATAAGGCATTCCACTGGTGATCAAGATCTTGATGGTAAATTTGAATTTGAGAGAAAACCGATGGCTAACTAAACCCCCCACGCACGCGTGGGGGGGGAATCAGTTTGGTGAAAGATGGTAGACCTAGTGGTAGAAAGGTAGAGAGAGGAAAGGTGGCTTAAGTATAATGAGGTGTGTGAGAGGGAGATAGAGAAGCAAAGTGGGAGGTTATAGAAAAATGGCGTTGTGGAGAAAGATAGTTCGGGAAGGAGTTGAAGTTCACGCAGAAGACGTGGAACCCGAGCCTCAGAACTCCCCCATTTGGGAAAGCATGATAGGGAACCCTCCTCGGCCTCACGTAGAAGTACACCAGTATAGAACCATCCCTGGGCCAGGGCGTGCATCTAAATCCACCTAGAAACCTTGGCCTTGCACTTGGTTTTCCAAAGCATCTAGTACAAAAAAAATAGTCAAGCTAATTCAAGCAGTGGGAGAGTAGGAGTGAGTCTTATAAGAGGCATGATGATAGTGCAAATGGATTCATTGTTATATGGGAGTACCTTTTGGGTGTATCATCTACATAGAATTTAGGTGCACATATTTTTGGACTATCTTCTGGGAGTAGTAACACTTTCGTAGACTGTTGGGGTGTAGTTCAAGTACTATGGTTGGGACACAGGGAAGTACATCTTCTAGTCTAACCCAGCTACAGGTTCGGGATCAAGAGGTATAGGTGGCTCTAGCTCTGGTGGATCTAGTGGTTCTAGAGGTAGAGGAAACACATGAGGTTTTGGATCAGGTGGGAAAGGTCCGCACCAACCCCAAAATATTTACATGGAGATGTCTCTTCATCTTCCAGAGTATAGGGGCATAGAAGATGTTGTTGAACATGTACACATGTGTGAAATATTGTGCATGCAAAAGGAATCATGGATTATGAGTGTAGGGAAAGTCAATTTGCTACTACGTTAAGGGTGTGCACACAGTTGGTACAAAAGTTTGACCCTGATCAGACTTGTGTAGACTATATAACTTTAAAAGATGTGTTCCTTAAAGAGTTTCACATCCTGAGTTTGAGTAGAAGAGTATAAGTGCACTCAAGGATATTAAGCAAGGCACTATTGAAAGTGTCAGAGAGTATGATGCTCATTTCAAAACATTGTTATCTAATCTTTCTTATGATATTCATGCAAGCCAACATGCACAATGGTTTGTGGGAGGTTTGATTACACCTTTTAGGAGGGAACTATCACATAAAACATACACTGATCCACTGAAGCACTTGAAGCAACTTTACGTTGAGGAAGTTGGAAGTATAGACATTGGGGTGAGCCCATTTTTAGAAGCACAAATCACAGCTATGGACAAATCAGTTGGAGAAACTATGGAAAATTCAGCACATGAGATCGTATGGATTTGGTGCACAGATTGTGAAGTGGAAGGTCACACAAAGGATAGTTGTCCCCCAGATCAATACGCTCATTGTTGTTAGATTGTGAGATATGCCATTTAAACCATGATGTTATCCATTGCCCATTACTATAACGCGTGATAAGGAAGAATGTTTCATGCTACTACAAAATCTATAGGTCCACGACTCATGACATAGAAGATTGTTGGCTGATTGGTCAGATCCATGATGTTATAGATATTGGTGTATGATAGATAGGAGTTTTAGATAACTCTAAAGGAAAGAATGAGCATCAAGATCGGGATCACAATCAAGCATGCTATGATTGGAATGAAGGGAATTTTTGAAGAAGTTGGTCATGGTAGAGGTCAAGGATACCATGGTGGATTTGGAGGATGAGGCCGTGGTGGTGGAAGAAGTGAGTTCCCTCATGGAACATGTTATACATGTGGATCTCTTGACCACTACAGGTGTGAATGTCCTCTAGAATATTACATGTTCTTTCTATGGAAAGAATCATAGTTATGAGGAATTCCTGGACTTGTATGAGCATCTTAGAAAGTAACATAAACAAGAAAAAACAAAGGTGCATAAGGATGGTTAGGATATAATGCGTTGTGGAAAATCAGTGGATGCCTAAGTTGGAACTAGAATCGAGGCATTGCAAGTAAAGATCACGACCCATGTTGAAGTAGCACACACACCAAGAGAAGCATTACACAGAAGCCTACCATCACTAAGGAGGAGGTTCTACATGCATGGTACCTAGATCCTACCCATCAGAAGGAGGTTTACCAGGAAACCATGGAGGTACTCAAAAATCTTCAGGTGAAATACAATATTTAAAGAGCAATCATAGAAGATGGAGCAAAAGAAAGCATCAGAGATGGTCCAAACTGATATAGATGACTTGAGAGAAGTGTAAATTATTGTGCCAGAGAATATCATTCCACTATTGGGAAATTGGTTAAAAGGAAATACTTTGCATGCAAGTATTGAGACTAGATGGAAGATCCTGCATGTAAATCTTCCCCTCATAGCCTAGATTATGACAAGGAAATAACTCTGAATGTTGTTGTGGATGGGTGGCTATTGAGTAATATATTGATTGATACAGGTGTGGAAGTCAATGTTCTTACCTTAGATGCATGGGAACAAATGGGGAGACCCCCATTGCAGCCATCCTCTAATGTATTGTTCATGGCTAATCGGACTAAGGCCACTCCCATCGGAGTTTTGAAAGATGCATCCATTACCATACAAAGAGCCAAGTTCATTGGAGACTTTGAGGTTTTAGCATTAGTAGAATCAGATAGCTTCCCAGCTCTATTGGGGCATCCTTGGTGCTATGCAAATAATGTTGATCTTTGGTTCAACAAGGGTTATATCAATTTTGAAAACAAGGAGGAAAGAGTTATTATCCCTTTAACAGATGGAAAATTTGCACCCTATGTTGAGCCTTTGAGTGAAGAAGACTTAAATAGAATTTATGTACATGTCATCCAAGATCCAGAGGTGCTTGAGCCATGTAAAGAAGGAATCCTTCAGTGGGAGGATGCACAATCTATTAGTGATACTACAAGTGTTGCTTGTGATAATTGGGCTCATAGCACTTATGAGTTAGTAGGGCATGAAGTAAAGATCATATTTCTAAGGGCAACAAACTACATTATGTTAGGAGAATAGGTAACAACTCGGTACCTTATTACACTAGAGAAGGAGATCCTATGGTGTTCTTGTGCACCATGGAGGAACAGTGGATAGACCCACTGGAAAGAAGGAGTATGTTAGCATATACACTACGTGGGACAACACACTGGTGGGTGGTCCACAAGGATAATCTTGTAGGATGGAATGAAATTAGGATTTCTCTTCACTAGGTTCTTCAGGAGAAATGCACCTACTCAAATCTGCACTTATCATGGTAATCAACCTATTCAACATCACGTTCAGAAGTGTGAGAGACTCTAGATAGAGGGGAGGAAGATTTACCACCTTCGCTCTGGGTGCACAAGTTTTATTCCACTTTACAAGGTTGTGTGTGTGCTTGGTATGTCTATGTAGAACTCCATAGAGAGACTAGGAAATTGGCAAGGATTTAATTGCAGGAATGACCTAGACATTTGAATTCTTCTCTACCAAGCCTCGGTGGAAGAAGCATTAAAGGTCATAAAGTGCTTAACTATGGGAGATAGTGCCAAGGCTGAAGAACTCATTCATGAGTTATTTGATGAAGGAGACTCAGGAGCACATTTTGTTGAAGAGACAAGAGGCCGATGCCACACTACTTCAGCATGCTTTCCTTGAAAAGAAAAAGGAAAAATGGTCTACTTAGTGGATGATGAAGAAGTAGAAGATCTAGATATAAACCACTCAACAGGTAGGTGTGAGGTGTTAGATAGTGTAGATAAGACCACACGTGCCTATCATGAACCTATGAAGACAAAGAAAGTGAATATTGGATCAGATGTTGAGCCTAAGGAAGCCATAATTGGAGACTATTGGTTAGAATTTGAAGTGGCAAAAATCATAGAGTTACTATGGGATTATCAGGACTTATTCCTCGAGGGTACCATGAACTTAAAGGTGTGCATGAATCATTAGGGAGATGAGGATAAATCTTAAAGAGGGTGTGCACACCCAGTTAGAAAGAGACCATACAGGATGAACCCCAACTTGTGAAAAGGTCAAGGAAGAGATTGAAAAATGTTGAAGTTTGGGATTATCAAGCCCCTTGACGAGTCAGAATGGGTTAGTCAATGGTGATCAATATCAAGAAGGATGGTTGGATTAGGATCTATGTGGACTACATGGAGCTGAATGCTACATGTGTGACTGATCCCTTTCCTATGCCATTCATTGAGGAAATACTAGAAGGCATTACAGGGTGTGAAATCTATTCATTTACAGATGGGTTCTCTAGGTATCATCAGGTTAGGATTTCCTAGGAGGATCAAGAAAAGACTACTTTTACTACTGAATGGGGTAGCTTCACCTATACTGTGATGCCTTTTGGTCTGAAAAATGTGCCTGTTGTATTTTTGTGCATAGTTGTTCAAGCATTCAAGGAGTTTATTCACAACTTCTTACATGTTTATTTGGATGATTGGATGGTGTATGGATTAGTTAAGGATCATTGTGACAATTTTTTACGCTTAATGTTTGAAATATGTAGATAGTTGAGTATCTCTTTGAACATCAAGAAGTGCATATTTGCTACACCATTTGGAATATTGTTAGGACACATAATCTACAAGGAAGGATTGTTGGTTGATCAGCTAAGGTTGTAGTCATTATAGGCCTAAAAGAGCCTAGTCAAAGTGAGGTGCATGGATTTTGGGTCATACAGGATATTACAGAAGTTTATTAAAGGATATGCAAATTTTTCACACCATTGGAGGAGTTATTGAAAGGGAAAGGTACATGTTTATTGGGGAGAACCACAACATCACGCATTTGAGACATTAAAGGAGAAACTTACTACCGCGCCTATTCTACATTTTCCTTCATGGGACCAACCATTTCATGTACATGTGGATGCCTCTGGCATGGCCATTGTGAGAAAAATTGGCTCATCTGGAGAAGGTATTATAGATCATCCTATCTATTTTGCTAGTAGAAAGTTGACTCATGTAGAATAGAATTACACCACTACAGAGCAGCGTGAAGCTTTGTCAATGATCTATGTGCTACATAAATTCAGATAGTACTGCTATAGCTACACCATTTTCTTCTATACATATCACATGGCATTGAAGTATTTGGTAAACAAGCCCATTTTACAAGGGTACATATGTAAATGGGTACTCTTATTTCAAGAATTTGATTTCATAGTTGTGGTAAAACTAGGGAAAAGTAATTTTGGACCAGACCATTTATCTAGAATATAGTCAGGAGAAGAAGCACAGGCCATTGAAGATACCATGCCCGATGCACAATTATATAGGTTACAATGAGCACCATCAGAATTAGAGGACATTGTTGTCTTTCTACGAACATGCATGACACCAGAAGGAATGAAATCCTTAGAGAAGAAACAACTTGCTATATGTGCGGCACCCTATATGTTAATCAGTGGTGACTTGTACAAGTTAGGTTGGGATGAAGTATTGCATTGTTGTGTACTAGAACATGAATGCATGGACATCATGGAGGAATCTCATGGTGGTATTGCAGGTGGCCACTATGTAGGTGATGCCATTGCATGCAAGATTCTACTCATTGGATTATGGTGGGAGACCCTATATAAAGATTGTAAGGAATTTTGTAAGGCATGTGATCATTGTCAACATCTTGGGAAACAGGTCAATGAGATGAAATGCCATTAAGACCTATTACTAGTGTAGAACCATTTGAGAAATGGGCTATAGATTTTGTGGGTCCTATTTCACCAGCGCATGTAGAACTAGATCACGCTATATCATCACTTGCACAGACTATCTGACAAGGTGGGAAGAAGTAACACCTATAAAGGATTTACATATAGTGGCTACAACAACCATGTTTCTATGGGAAAATATTATTACAAGGTATGGATGTCCTTTAAGTTTGACTAGTGATAGGGGCACACATTTTCTTAATGAGACAATCAAATTTTATTGGATGAATTCATGATTGCACACCATAAGACTACACCTTATCATCCTCGGGAAAATGGTACTGTTGAGGCTTTCAACAAAATTTTGAGCAGACATTGAAAAAAATTGTGATGTTGGAAGAAAGGATTGGGATGATAAAGTATTGTCATACTTTGGGCATATAGAACAACATATAAAAGGTTGAACAAAGCCACACCATTTCAGTTAGTGTTTTTGCGAAGTAGTTCTTCCTATGGAATTTATGTTACCTTCTTTGTGTATTATTGCGTTAGAGGTCTAGCTGATGAGAAAGCATTAGAAGAATGGATTGAAAATTTAATCAAGTTGGATGAGCACCGAGCAATAACACGTTGGAGTCAAAAACAAGAAAAGGCCAGGTAGAAAGCATGGCATGATAGGCACATCAGGGATAAAAGGCTTGAGATAGGACAAATGGTGCTCCTTTATGATTCTAAATTTTTGCACCATCTAGGTAAACTCAAAGTACATTGGTTGGGACCGTATGTTATCACTCACATACTTGAAACAAGTTCTTTCAGTTAGAGGTGCTTGATGGAATATGGTTACCTGCAGTTACTTCAACAAGAGTAGGTTGAAGCCCTACTATAAATAAGTCTTCTTGGTGTTTGTAATAAGGTAGTGTTTCCATTTAGATTAGGTTTTCAATTTTGAATTTCCTTAATGTATTTCCTTCTTCATCACTATGATTTTTCAATTTAGTTGGTGTGTTTGTGTAATAAAGCATGTTTATTTACACGCAGAAGCTAATTCCTATTTTTAAGAATTTTTATGCGCAGAGGACTGCACATACCCTTAGTGTGGGGTAGGTTATTGATATCTAAGTACAGGCTGATGAAAATAAGTACACATGAAAGGAACTAACTGCTATGGGTGTTATTCAAGTTGGAGAATTGAAAAAATTGCTTCTGGAAATGAGGACCATAGGTGGAGATGAATGAAGAAACAAGTATAACGTGAGGTAAGCAGAGGCCATGGGAACTACCAAGGAAAGCACAGTGGTGAGGTACTCAAGCACATGGAGGCATGTTGAAGAAGAATTCCATGGCTAGAGGGTAGGAAGGTGCATTAGAAGGTTATAGCTTGGGCGTGAAGATGTACCATGGAAAGAATGAAAATGGTCAATTAATAAGAGGATTATTGGTAGGTGAAGAAGCAATAAATGCACTAAATTTTTGAAAATATATATAAGGATGGGATGCGAGTTCATTTTTACCATTACAATCGTGATAATTTGAAAGAGCCAAGTGTGACTAAGCTATGAGAAGAGTATTTAGGTGCAAAGAGTGTGAATTGAGATGAGATGAGAAGATTTGTGCATAGAGGAAGCTTGTGTCCCCAGTTGTGAAGGGTTTGAGTGAAGCAAGGCATTACAAAAGAGCTAGGGCACGTAATCTCCAACTAGGGCATGTTGAATCAAGCTAGGGTTTGGGTTTACACATTATAGGAGATAAAAGGTGAGTATTTGGAGTTGGAAGATTGTAGGTTATAGATGGCACCGAAGAAAGCACCGTAGCAGGAGTAAAAGGGAAGAAAAGGTCAAAGTGGAAGAAGAAATTGCTCTCGAGAGTAATTTCTCATAAATGTAGTATCTAGAGGGCATGATCATGGGACAAGAATGGGATTCCCACATCCATCAATGTAAAATCAGTGATTACAACCATCAAACATCAGATAATAAGAAGGATCTTGATGTTGTTGAGCACAAAAATGAACAAGTGCATGGCAGAAGATATGCCAGTATATGATGATGTTGGTGAGAAGTTTCTAAAGCAGATTGGAGTCTACCAGTTGTATGAGCTGCCATACTTTGGGAAGTATGAACCATTGTATCGATGGTTGATGAGTAGAGTCCATGAGGACTTTTCTATTTCATCGGATGGAGGGTTAGAATCACAGTTGCTTTGATTTCAATGGTGATAGGACTAAGGGCCTCAGGAGTGGAGATCTAGAGTGATTTAATTGATAAGGCCACAATCCTAGAGACAAGGAAGGAGTTGGGGTATACCAAAGGTCCATGGCATGGACATTGACAAATTAAAGAAGTACCCAATAGTTTAGGTAGCTGCACACTTGGTGACAAATTTGAATGACCAAGAAAGGTGGTCATAGGTAAACACAATGTGGTTGCACATTGCAAAGAAGATGTCTCAAGGAGTGGTCTATAATATCATGGATCACATAGAAAAGATAATAATTAAAGAAGTGAGATAAGTGAAATAATAAGTTTTGGTGCTATTTTATTATCTTTGGTGTTCATGGAGATTAGAGTGCCCGATGGGCCAAAGGAGAAGATTTGGGAGTACCCCATGGAACACAAGTCACATGGAAATATTTGGAAAGTACTTGTGTGATGGATCAATGAGCAGACCATTCAAGTAGAGGGTGGAGAAGTGGTATGATAGAACTCTGTGCAACATTCGAAGAAGAGTGGCATATACCAAGGAGTTTCCTTCGGTGGTGGGTAAGGTAGTTCAATTTGTAATTTACCAGCATTTTTGCATCGCGTGATTTATGATGAAGGATGGGGCTTGGAGCCCATGGTGTAAACTTACCATATGCATTCACAATAAGATATTTTAGGCATCATTTCACTAGTTTTTAGATGCATGTGCACCTAACCTTCAACACAGACAAGGTAGATTGTGACTACCACACTCTAAGAAAGAAGTATGTATATCCAAGGTGGAATGCCTACATTGAGAGGCTAATCTCAGATATTATAAACATGAAGCCTTGTAAGCTTGGCAGTTGGGGACACCAGAGCAAGTGCTTGTGTACCTCTAACTCAAGCCTAATTTGGAGAAAAATAAGTATGTGGAGAATGATTTGCACTCCTAGGGCTGCCAAAAGGTAAGCATACAATGGAAAATGTTCAGTGCCTAAGCCCACAGAGACAATATAGGTAGATGATGAAGAAGAGGAGCATGAGGATAGTGGTGGTTTGGAGCATAGAGGCAGAAGACAACCTCTAAATAGGGAAGAAGTTGAGAACATGACTACTCCCCCATACACAAGAGAGAGAGATGATGAGGACTTGGATGCAGTCCAAGGAGAGCACCACTTCAAAAGAGTATTTAGGAGAACAAGGACCCAAGGTGTTACTCCACAATCAGTGCATAGATCACCTTGACTCTCTCCATAGAAGGAGACAACTAAGAAAAGAAGAAGGAAGTTGAAGCTGAATGAGGATGTGGAAGATTCTGAGAAAAGTGCACCCAATTCCCCTACACCTCCAGAGGATGTGGAAGAAAAAAAGGATTGATAAATGAAGGATGGAGAAGATGGAAAAGGCATCAAATGAGACCAAGCAACCGAGACTACTCGGAAATAGTAGAAAAAGCTCTAAATATTGAAGCCCAAGTTCCTAAGGGGCCATGATCGAACGAAGATAACAAGTGGAGAGTATGTTCCACAAGTCATGGGCTATCTTTGAGGACACAGGTAAAATTGTTCGCACTTTGTTTTGAGCACAATGACACAAAAGGAGTTGTATGGTTGGGAGTTGATGGATGAAGAGATGGCAAACCATGCACATAAGGAAGCAAAGCTATCATGGTTGATGCACACACACATGGATGAACTAGATTTTGATGTGTGTGAGGAGTCATGCATATCAAGGAGGTTGAAGAAGACACCTCAAGCTAGACACATAACAGTCAAGCCTACTATTATGTCAGATGAACAAGTGAGAAATGCTTTGGTGAAAGTCTCGACAGAGGTGGCAAGGTGGAATATGGATAAGGATGCAATAATTAGGGCACTACGAGAGGAGATCAAGACTAAGGATGTAGAAATAGCACACCTAAAGCAAGAAAAATACTTGGCACAAAATAATAATGATTGTTTTCATTAGCATGACAGAGGAAGTTGGGGACAATATCATGAAAGAAAAGCCACACTTAGAGCTAAAGGTACCCAAGACATTTCCTTCAACAATGCATTATGTAAGTACCTTAGTGGAATTAGTCCGGGAGATGAACCTCTACGCATGCCAGAACCAAAAGTTCCAACATAGGAAGAAGAGCGGGAAAATTCTTTAGTGATGTGGAAGATTGCATCATATGAGGGGTTGCTTCAAAGCTTGCAGGAGGAATTAAAGAAGGCAGATCAAGTGTTGAATATTTGTATAGCCGAAACCGTTATAAGAACCAGGACCATTTTGGAAGACAATGAAGTCCTGAAGGCCATGAAAGATGAAACATTGGGCCACGTAGAATGATTATCACTTGTCAAACAGAAGTGTGAGGCCCTTACAGCAACACAAGAACCACACAAGGAAAGGCTAGATGAGCTTGGGAAACTCATCATGCATAAAATATGGACTTGTTAGAAGGAAGAATGACTGTAATGTCCAACATTGTGTTGGTCTTGCAGAATGAGAAAGGAGAGATTGTAAAGGATGAATTAGAGTCAATTGCAGTGGATATCCCGAGAAAAGGTAGAAGCCACACTTAATGATTGGCAAGTAGACTTTAGAGGTAGAAATAAAAGAAGAATATCAGAAGTTGATTCTTCAGGTTGAGGTAGAAGATAATGCAAGGTAAAAACATTCTTTTATTCATAAATATTCTTTCTATTCTTCTATTCATATTCTTTGATTCATTTTGGGTGACAACCATTGCACGGGCAGTAATGCAACTAGTGTGGGGTAATGTTGATCAAGAAAAATGGCACTTAGTGAAGAACATACAGAAGGTTCGCATGGGAAGAGAAGAGCACATTCAAAAGTGTGGGAGGATTGGAAAGGCAACACATGCTGGGAACAAAGATAGATTCAAGACTTAGCCGTTTTCACGATGAGGATCTATTTTTGGGGATAGAGTGTGAAGCACACAAATTGGTCAAAGACTTTGTGCGACACGTATTGGTTATTTTTTGAGGATCGGCTACGAAGCGCTTTACATGGATACAAGCTAAGAATAGATCTACTACTGACGTAGTTAACTAAAAGTAGTCTATTGTTAGCGCACTTACATGTGTGGCTATTTTTGTAATGGCACGTGGCTAATAATATCATGTGACCTATTTTGGGATTAGATAAATGGTGAAGGGAAATTCCCACCCTTATAAATATGTAGTGAATTGTGTATCATAAGAGAGATATGAGAGCTAAGTTATTATGAGGTTATGTTGCCAAATCTGATGTGCGCATGAGCATATATTATTGTTATTGTAAGGAAGCTTCTGTGTATTATTGTATTTAATATAATGGGGGTTATTGGCTGAATCAAGGTGTTAAACATGGTTATAGTTCATTACTGCATAAAGGGTTTCACTATGATTATTGTTTGATTCATGATACTTTAAGATCTAGATCTAGGAAATTCTCTATAGAATGTTAGATTAATTATGAATCTAAATGCTTTGAGTCTTCATCATGCTAACATCCTACAATAAAGCAACCCTAAAGAGGGACCTGGTACCATTACGTGCTTTAGGTGAGCGCTTAGTCTAGGTTGAGTGATGTGGTAGCACGTTTGGGCTTTTACTGGTGAATTCTAGGCTGCATAAAATTTCTGCACACGCTTGATATGATTGAACTTGGGCCCATGCTGCATCAAGGCAATATTAAGAAAGAATTAGCCTTTATGACAAAAAGGGTGTGTATCATGCCAATTGATACAAAATCGTATTGGAGAGTGATCGAAAGGACAAAGTTAGGCATGACCTCCACTAACATGGGATAAATGCTATCAAACTCAAAATAATCTTGATCTAATAGCATAACTCTGTCAAGCTGTTTAAGTACACGATCTGTCCCTCCTCAAAGATTGGACCAAGTATACCATGCTTTTGAAGTGGGAAAGCGAGAGATGTTAGGGTCATAAAACCCAAACTTACTACGCATTAAAAATCACACCTCCATTTTGCTAGGTGCCCACCTCATCGGTAAGTGGAAATATTTATAATGGGTGACTCAACCATATTAAAATATCCACTTATGACCCAATATGCATTGGGAATTGAGATGGTAATCCACCGCCACAGATCATCCCTTTCGGTTGCATCGTTAGAGGCATAAATATTAATGAGGCCAAAATGGTGGCCATCAACATTAAAGAGGACCCATATGGCACAGTTGGTGGGGTTGATGCCATGGTCAATTAACAAGGGCCGCCATTTGGGAGAAAAAGTGAAATTAAACCCCCACAACCTACTTCATGATTACTATAGAAAGCCAAGTTGTCGCTAGATGGATTTACAAACCATCTGCAACTAAAAACCTGTAATTTTTACTTCTTGTAAAAACAAGACATCCAAATTTGTAAATCTTTGTCGAGTTTCATGAACAACATATTTACAATAAGAGTCTGTAAGACCCTAAACATTCCAAGATAAAAATTCATGGGAAATGATGGTCAAGAGCCATGTCACCATCCTCTAAGCCATCAAGGGCATCATATTGGTTTTGCAAGAATCAAGCAAAGATTTCTTTGTGAAAAATCTTCGCAACTCAATTATTTTTCATTCGGCGTATTCGATGTTCTACTCCACTTGGTTGAGTCCATGTTGCGAGCTAGGATATGGTCTAGAGAGATACAAGAAGGGATTTGGGGTCTTTTGGAGGGGCCTTGTGAACTACTTGGTAGGAGTAGTGGAAAGGATTACGGGATGGTAGCATTATAAACATAATTTGTCTGGTCCAAGAGAACCAAAGTCATTTGCGGCTTGCTAGAATATTTTGGCAATTAGATAGCCGATTTTGTAGCGTCAGATGGTTCTTTAGAAGCAACAATTGGCTCTTTAGCAAGTGTGATATAGGTTTGTTCCTTAACAGGTGGCTCCTATTGGCCATTGGAACCAGAGGCCTTAGATTGTTGGGTTCTATTCTTGTTTCTCCATCCCTCGAGAACTTTCCAACCTTCTCCTGCTAGGGTTTGACTAGTTTAGAGCTGCTTTGGCCACAAGGTGGTTGCGAGGGACATAAAGAGGACAGTCTTTGATCTTATGATCAGAGGCTTGGCAATGGAAGCAAGTGTTAGGAAAATTGATATACATGACCTGCTAAGAATAGTATTTGTCTCCCATTTGAATGTCTATAAATTATTTCAAACCTAGAGAGAGATCAACTTCAACACAAACACGCTTTTGCAGAAATCATGGTAAAGCCTATCTCGCCGAGGCGCAGACTACCAGGCAAGAGAAGTGGCAATTTGTGATAAAAAAGGCACACATGGCAAGGGTAGGCCAAGGAATTCAACCTAGATGGGAACTTTAAGGGCGGTATACTCAGATACCATGAAATCCTTATGCCATGGGGTTAAAACAAGAAGAGATTAACAAGCATACCAAGTGGCTTTCTTAGCTAGAATATTAGGGGCATTGACAGGATCGAAAAGTGAAAAAAAAAAAACCCTTGGTCATGTTTTGAACACTTTCCAGTCTGACTCCATGGGGAGTCCAGACTGTATTGACCCAGGATTTGAGCATGCTTTCAAAGGGGATGTGACCCACAAAATATCCAATGAGACAAAATTGCTCTAACCATTGAAAAGTAACATTAAATTCAAGAATGGGAAAAACCACATTAGGAGGAGAAATATTACCTCGTGGAACACTTTTGGAATGAACTTCCTAGGTTGTTTATCTAGCGGTGTCATTGCTCAAAGCTCCACTATCTCCAGCCACGGTTGTAACAACCGGGTTTGAAGATGGCGAGGTCATTTTATAGGGGATGCCCAAAGGTGAGAAACCCTGGGAAACTATAGCAATAAATTCCTGTAGTTCCCAAAAAGGCCATGGTATGATGGTACCACATGTAAAACCCTAACAGAAGTGACTCCATTTTTTTGCCAAATAGCAGAGCCTTCAACCCGTTCAAGTAAGAATCCTATTTTTAGATTTTAGCTATCATCCTTCTAAATATTTGATATAAAGAGTCAAATGAATAAATCTAAAATAATCCCTTAGATAAATTTGATAGATTGGATGCCCCCTAATCATCACTACTTAACCAAAGGAATACTTACTTAGCATAATCAGCTATAACATGGTGTCATGCCCATAATTTTTCAACCAAAAACATACAATTAATTTTCTCGATAACCTCGTAAAATTTTGGGCAATTTTTATTTTTTTGTTAATCCAACTACGTTGCCTACATTTATAAGAATATACATATATATATATATATATATATATATATATATATATATATATACATATATATATATATATATATATATATATATATATATATATATATATTCATTAATTAGATATCTCGAGAACTTCTAACTTGCCTAAGACATATGTATTACTTTACGAAAAGTGATTTTAATGTTGTTTTGATTTGTTCTTAGAGCTCCATTGTGGGATTACATAGGGTCAAATACAAGGTGAGGGTTATAATCCATTCGAAATATGTTAATCCTTTTGGTGTCCCTGAGATTTCACCCTGAAATCTAGGACTACTCATTTTTCAAAAATTTGTTATTTTCAAAGTAACGGGTTGTTTTGTGTTTGTTTTATTTGTAGTTGTTTACATTGCTCTAAGGTAACCCCAGAGAGTCATAAAATCCAAATTCACCAAATACCCACATGTTAAAACTCACTTTATCCCTTCGTCAGGTTTTGTCTGAGAGAATTTTATTTATTTATTTATTAAATAAATAAAGTTCTTTTAAAAATAGATTGAGCTAAAATTGGAGGATTTAGGTTATATAAATCACTTCACCCCATCATTATTACCATAGAACATTCACCCAGGGGAAGAATTTTTGCAGATCAGCTAATTGGAGAAATTTTCGAGCAATTGCCTACAGCTTCTTTTGTTTTGTTTTATTTCTTTTTGTCTGTGTTTTGGTTTGTTTTCTCCGAAATTTCGTAGCCTATTCATTCTTCCTGCCAGATCTTTCCCTAGGCCTAGGGTTTTGAAAAGCTATCCAGTATTTTTAATTACTAATCTATCTAAAGGCGATCAAAGCTCGAATTATTTGAGGAGAAGATTACAAGAAGTCACTTGGTTCAAAAAGGTGAAAAATGGATTTTATGAAAAAATAAAAATATTGCCATCAATGTGTAGAGCTTGAGAAAATATGCACTTTTAGAGAAAACGACACCTAAAACGGAGCCACGAGAATGAAAGTTATGGCACATGCAAGTTTTTGCTACTACATCTCCCTGGACCCTTTCCAAAAATGGAAAATTTTATTCATTTTTATTCTTTCCTTGTTTTCTTCACCAAAAATCCAAAAAAGGAAAGAAATGCAGTCTTCATGCCGTTGCAATTTTAAAAGCTGTCTTCCACGTCCAATTTCCATGCTTCCTTAATTGACAAATTTTCACATAATTTTAAAGGAGGAGTCATAATGTAAGTCACACTTTTAGAAAAGAGCTATCTTTCATGTAAGTCACGTTTTTTTTTTGAAGGAATCACTTAATCTGCTAATGGGAATTTTAGAGGTGGCAAGTAAGCGGGAATTTCTTACCTTCCTAAAAGGTTACTTTTTCCCATCAAGTCAAATCACTTAAGTTACCAATGAGAATTTTAGAGGTGGAAGGCAGGAGGGAATTTCTTACCTGCCTTATAGGGTAAAAATTACCATTATGAAAGTCAAGTCACTTAAGTGAAAAGCGGGAATTTCTTAGCTGCCTTACAGGGTGAAAATTTCCATTATGAAATTCAAGTCACTTAAGTGAAAAGCAGGAATTTCTCACCTACCTTGTAGGGTGAAAATTCCCACTATAAAATTCATATCACTTAAGTGAAAGGTGAGAATTTCTTACTTGCCTTAGAGGGTGAAAAATTCCATTATGAAAGTTAAATCACTTAAGTGAAAGGCGAGAATTTCCCTGTCGCCTTGCGCAGGTGAAAATTCCCATTATGAAATTTGAATCAATTAAGTGAAAGGTGGGAATTCCTTTCCTTCCTTGTAGGGTGAAAATTCACATTGCTTTGACTTCCTATTTTTAGCAATTCCTCTTTCTAAAAAGTGCGACCCATTCTGGCATAGCTAAATGTGACTTTTTCTTTTAATTTCGGGAAGCATCCAATTTTGGCACCTAGGGTTGGAGAAGATTTATTTTTATTATTCAAAGCATTTGCATGTTGATGTGAGTGCACAAGTGAATAAAATAATATTTTTAGCTTGCTTGGCATGCAAGCAAAGTCTAAAAATAGAAGGCAACATGCTTTATAATCAGATCTTAGTGAAGAAATTAGATATTCATGTTATGGACTACATACTTGTCTGAATTATTTGTAGGAATACTTCATTTATGCCCATATTGGTGAAGAAAGCAAAAGTCAATATCTGATACATTGAATATATCTTCAAAATTAGAGGAAGAAATAGATCTAGATCTCATAATTACAAAGGCTTCTGGAAAAAAATCATTCCCTTGTTTCTAATGTAGCCCATGTGTAAGTAATTTCATGTAAAATTCCTTTCAAGAGCTTGTGCATGTGCTCTCAATATTCCGGTTGAAGCCTTCATTTAATTTAGTTATATTTTCCTTCACCCGGGGTGTTGTCTAGAATTTAAAATTTCTCATATGCAATTAAAAAATAAAAGATGATGAGTTTTGTTTAAATTGTTTACGGAAAGCATTTTACTGGTGCATATACTAGAGAAGAATTGTAAAAGCTTCAAGGATAAAAGGGGAAGACATGTCAGAGGTAACACCCATAGGAAAATCACATCGGTTGCTTCCAGATCTAGTTTGGTGAGAATTGTTAGGAATTAGGAACAAATATGTGGAAACAATTCCTCAAACCATAGCAAGAGGAAACTATAGAGAATTATACTTGCAGAAATATAACAACATAAATAAATAATGCACAAAAGAAGACAAGACAAGATTTAACGTGGTTCACCCAATGTGGGCTACGTCCACCAAGAACTTTCTTAGATTTTATTATCAACAAGAGTAAAACAACTCTTATAGTTTTCTCTCAGTTATGAACTCACAACAGAATTCCAAAGATGCTAAACCACATCTAAACCACGATTGACACCCAATTTCTTAACCTTGATCACCTCTTGATCATTAAGACTCAAGACCTCTTGAACACCCAGGATATCTTCAAGATACCCTAAAACCTCTATTTATAGGATTACAATCCTTTTAAGAAGTCCTAAAGCTGACCCTAGAAGTTTAAAAGTCACGATCTTTCAACTTCCCATGGCTGGAAAAATAGTATGCAAGCGTTAACAACCAATTAACAAAGAACATCGCAGCAACGCACAATGACTACATAGCAACGTCACAACAAACGATTGCAGAATGCTCCTAAAGTCTCCAAACTTAACCGTTCAAGCTCCAACACTTCAACATTAATACAAGAAGACCAAAAACAGGCTCCACACCCCAAAAATCTCCCACTTGGATATTGTTTCCATTGAGAAAATTTCTTAACCCTTCATTATCAACCATGAAGGCCAATCAAAGTTGAACACAACTTCAACTTCTCCCTTGTGACCGCCTTGGTCATCATATCCGCAGGATTCTCGTGGTATGAATATTTTCCATATTCAACTTATCTTCTTCCAAAGTTTTCTGATGAAATGATATCTCAGTTGAATGTGCTTCATCCTAGAGTGGAAAGCAGAGTTCTTCTCCAAGTGAATAGTACTATGACTATCACTGTGTAGTCTCCCAGCTTCCTGCTTATGACGTAACTCATCAAGAAACTGTTGTAGCCAAATCATCTCCTTGCTTGCCTCTGTGGCAGCAACATACTTAGCGTCTATGGTTGAAAAATCCACAACCTTTTGTAACCGTGAAATCCAACTCACTGTTGTATCACCAACCGTAAATACATAACCTGTCATGCTCCTCCTGCTATCCAAATCTCTTGCCATGTATGAATCTACATATCCATGTAATGTAGTGTCTAATCCACTGAAACACAATGTTGCTTCCATGGTCCCTCTCAAATACCAAAGGATCCACTTTACATCCCGCGCAAAGGTGCTCTCTTCCTAGATCACTCATAAACCGCTCACTTGCTCCCCTCTTGCATGGGAAATATCAAGCCTAGTGCATACAATAGCATACATCAAACTACCAATTGTTGATGAGTACGGTACCCTAGAGATCGTATTCTATCCTCCTTAGTCTTAGAACTCTGCTCCTTTGATAATTTAAAGTGACCCGCCAAAGGAGTACCTTTATTTCCTACATGTTCTTCCTTGCAACAAGCATATCATCTATATACAGCACAAAATAATATAAGCGCCATCAAAAACTTCTTGATGTACACGCAATGGTCCGAGTGACACACGGAGTAACCTTTCTCCCACATAAAACATCAAGCTTCATGTACCACTACCATGGAGCTTGTTTTGTGCCATACAAGCTCTTCTTCAATTTGCACACTAACCTCTCCTTCCATTTAACCTCATAACCCCTGTGGCTGCAGCATGTACAATTCCTCCTCCAACTCATCATGAAGGAATCCAAAGTATTCACATCCAAATATTCTAAGTACATGGTCTTCTACTACAACTAAACCAAGAACAATCCTAGTAGAAGTCGTTTTAACAATCAGAGAAAACATTTCATCAAAGTCTATACCTTTCTTCTGTGTAAATCCTTTGACCACCAACCAGGCCTTGTATCGTTTCCTACCTCCATCTTCCTCTTTGATTCTATACACCCACTTGTTTTGCAATGCTCTCTTGCCCTCAGGTAGCTCCACCAGATCCCAAGTCTGGTTTTCCATAAGAGATCTATGCTCTTCATCCATGGATGCTCCCACTTCTTCCCGGCATCCTGCCTTGCTTCCTCAAATCACTCGGCTCTCCACTGTCAGTGAGAAATAAATAATTCAAAGATGGAGTAAATCACTCAGGTTCCCTTCTTACCCTAGAAGACCTTCTCACCTCAGGAGTTTGGGCTTCCTGATGAGTAGGTACCTGAATTGACTATGCCAGTAACATGCTAAACCTGAACCGGCCCCTTGGACACCTTGTTGTCTGCAATATCCTCTAACACCATGTATTCTTTCTATGATTCCTCTTTCTATTCCTGCAACTGATCTTTATACATGATTTTTTCATTAAAGACAATATCTCTAGACCGAAATATTTTCTTGTCTTTAAGACTCCAAACACGATAACCAAAATCATCTTCACCATATCCAACAAAGGCGCATTTCTTAGACTTAGCCTCTAACTTGGTCTTATCATCTTTATCAATGTGAACAAATACCTCACATCCAAATAATCTAAGAAATGAGTAATAAATTTTCTTACTGACCAATCCTCCTCGGGTATACCTCCATCCAAGGCCATAGAGAGTCCTCTGTTAATTAGATAAATAGTTGTGCTTATGCTTCCATCCAAAACATGAGTGGCAGCCCCGCATGTAACCTCATGCACTTAGCACACTCCATGATTGTCCTGTTCATTCTCTCGACACTTCATTTTCCTTTGGAGTATTTGGAACCATTGTTTTCCTGCGGATCCCATTTACCAAACAAGTAATCAAGAAATTCATTCTTTGTAATATTCCCCTCCATTATCGACTCCGAGACATTTCAACTTGAGACTTGTTTTATTCTCAACCAAGGATTTCCATCTTTTGAAAGTTTCAAACACATCATATTTCTTTCTAATGCAATATACCCAAACTTTTCTAGTTGCATCATCAATGAAAGTGACATAATAACATGAACCACCAATAGATTTTACCTTAGCTAGCCCCCATACATCTGTATGTACTAACTCCAACTTACCCTCCTTCCTGGTAGGTCCAACCTTGAGGAATCTCACCCGCTTCTGTTTCCCATAAACACAGTCCTCACATAAGTCCAAATATAACTCCTTTAATCTAGGCAACTTGTCCTTTATAATTTGCATGCCCTTATGACTCATATGACCAAGTCTCTGGTGCCACAAAGTTGCATCTCCATCTGCAGCAACTAAATTACAATAATCAACACCACTGGTTAAATACAAAGTACCATTTTTATTACCTCTTATAACCACAAGAGCTCCCTTGGTAACCTTCCAATAATCCACTATAAAACTAACCGTACAACCATCACTACCCAGTTGTCCCGCTGATATCAAGTTCCACCTCAACTTAGGCACATGTATGACATCCTTAAGTAGCCATGTGTTCCCATTATGCATTTTCACCTAAACACAACCTTTCCCTACTATGTTTCATGGTTCATCATCACCAAGATATACATGTCCAAAATCACCTTGAACAAAATTAGTAAAGTAATGTCTATGTGGGGTGGCATGGAAAGAAGCCCCTGAATCTAACACCCAAGATTCAACAATATTATCTAAAGAAAGAATTAAGGCATCTTGACAAACATCACTGGTGCCAAATTTACCTCTTTAGTTTCCTCCTTGTTCTTCTTATCCCAAAGAGCCCAAGTAATCTTTCTTAGCATGACCAACCTTCCCATAGTGCCAACATTCTAACTTACTCTTGGACTTTGACCTTCCATGATCATTCGAATTCCCACGATTACCTTTCCCTCTGTTATTTTGTCTCCCTCTACTCTCCATCGTCAAAGCATTTCCAGAAGTAGAAGAATCTCGGTGCTCTTCCTTCGCATTTTCTCATTTAGGATCATGTCTATTACATCCTCAAACTTCAGCTTTGAGTTCTTAGAGATTGAATTACTTATAGCCATAACCAAGTTGTCCCAACTATCTGGTAAGGAGCACAAAATCAAAAAATTCCCGACCTCATCATCAAAGTCAATTTTTACCAAGTTTAACATACAACCGTATTGAATTCATTCAAATGATCAGCAACAAAACCATCTCAGACATCTTCATATTAAATAAATTTTTCATCAAAAATATTTTATTAGAGGTAGAGGGTTTTTCATATAACTTCCCCAACGTACTCATGAGACCTTCCGTGGTCTTCTCCTGTGATATGTTGAAAGCAATCGAAGATGCAAGGCATAAACGAATTGCCCGAGTGCCTTTCTATCCAACAACTCCCAATCCTCATCGACATGGCTGTAGGTTTCTTTACTTTTCCAACCAAAGGAACATGGAGGTCCTTTTGATATAAGTAATCCTCCATTTGCATCTTCCACAAACCAAAGTTCTTCCCATTGAACTTCTCAACCCTCGATCTACCCTCATCTACCATAGCTCCCACTCAAGCTTAACTTTCCCTATGATTTACAACTTCAGCAAAAAACCACCAAATCTCTGATACCAATTATTAGGAATTAGAGAACAAATATGCGGAAACAATTCCTCAAACCACAACAATAGGAAACTATAGTAGAATTATACTTGTAGAAATATAACAACATAAATAAATAATGCACAAAAGAAGACAAGACAATATTTAACATGGTTCACCCAATGTGGGCTATGTCCACCAAGAAATTTCTCAGATTTTATTATCAACAAGAGTAAAACAACTCTTACAGTCTTCTCTCAATTATGAACTCACAACAGAATTCTAAATATGCTAAACCACATCTAAACCACAATTGACACCCAATTGCTTAACCTTGATCACTCTTGATCACCTCTTGATCATTAAGACTCAAGACCTCTTGAACACTCAAGATATCTTCAAGATACCCTAACACCTCTATTTATAGGATTACAATCCTTTTAAGAAGTCCTAAAGATGACCCTATAAGTTTGAAAGTCATGATCTTTCAACTTCCCATGGCTAGAAAAATAGTCCCGATGTTAACAACCAATTAACAACATGTTAACAGCAATGGCACATCGACTACACAACAATGTCATAGAAAATGATTGCAAAATGCTCCTGAAGTATCCACACTTAACCGTTCAAGCTCCAACACTTCAACATTGATACAAGAAGACCAAAAACAAGCTCCACACCCCAACAAGAATCAAAGGTAAAAGAGTCAACCACATGTAGAATATGTAAAAAGAAAAGACTGGGAGTGTTGTGGATTTCTTATAATTTCTTTTCCTCTTTCTTATTCTTTCTCTTATTTTCTCGACAAAGTAATTGAATAATCAATTAAATTGTAAAACTTAAGTAATTGGTTTAAAATTTGTTACTTCAAATTACTGGAAGAAGTCAATTACTTGGAAATAGGTGGCAGACATGTAAAATAGAAGGTTCTATTTTCAGTTATAAATCATGCATGTCATGCAAAGAGGAATTCGAAGGAATATTTCCATCTACTTCCTTTCTTTTCATAGCTTCCACACGTGTCAATTCATTAAAAGCTTCCTATTTGTAGTTTTCTGTATACACTATAAATAGGGGAAGAATCTACAAGTTAAAAGAGTCATAATTTGTAATCAGCATTCTTGTGTTCTAGACTTTGAGCTGAAACCCTTGATATCTTTTTGAAAGCTAAGGAATTGAAAAGAGGAAGATTTTTGGAGAACTTTGTGTCAACGATGCATTATTTTCTTACTTTTGTGTAGATATTTGCATAAAATTTGTGTTATTTCATATCTAGATTTGAAACGTTCCTTTCCTTTAAATTTTGTATTGTGAGATCTATTTGTTTTATCTATGTGCATGAGATCAACTCTATGAACTATTGGTTGGATTGCACATCTTCTCTTCTTTCTTCCCGAATTCAATTATTTTCCTCTTCTACAAATATTTCTTTACAGTTGCTTATTTTCTGCAAAATTACCTAGTTATGGCTCATGAGCTATGCAATTAAAGTAAAACCCACAAACAGTTACTCAGATCCATAATTGATAGAAATCTTACACGGGAGCCTCATCGGTAAATGAGGGAGATTTATCTCATGACTGCCTAGGTTTTCGGTTGTGCAGAAAATCTAGCCAACACCTTTCTTGGAGTTTTGATTTCATTCAAAGGTAGCATTTCCATTCTCATCATTAGCCAAATACTTGATACAAATTCTAATTCTTGAGAACAAGAGTAATTCTCACCAAAATGTCAATCAAATCAAGAGGGAAGTTAACTCATTTCATCGAGAACCCTCTCTAGGGATAAATGAGGACAAATGTGCACTACATTAGAAATTATTCATGCTTAGTAATTCTTTCCAATGGTTTACCAAGTCGACTTCCATAAGAAGTATCGTTAAAATTAACCTAAAAATATTTTTTCTTTATCTTGACCCCTCATTGTGAAAAGGTTAATAACATAACCACCAAGTAGTATTTGTGACTCACGATGTGAAATGAAAAGGATTCCATAAAAATATTATTACTATACCCCACCGAAGGGGTTATTTAAGTACAAAGGGAAATTTATCTTTATCCAGGACACTAGATTAACTAGCGTAATTAGATATGAATTTTTCTTTTAAAATTATCGTGAGGTTTAAAATAATTCTACCAAGCTAACAATTTAATAATGAGGGTAATCACTTTGATAACGATGTATAAGTCTATAAAAACTCTAGAACCAACAACACCATTTAATAATGAGGGTGATCACTTTAATAATGACTTATAAGTCTATAGAAACTCTAGCACCAACAACACCATTTAAAAGTAAATCTAAATAAATCAACCCAACCATATTAAAACAAAGGAGAGGGGGAAAATCCACTAACCATATAAAACAAAAATGGAGACTAGTTGCCAAATGACCCTCCAAGAGTAAATATGAACTTTAGGATCAAATAATCCTATAGCATTTATCTTTTAGATGGATTAAGAAACCCTAAATATCCTTTCATTTTCATTTCTCTCATTCATTTCTTATCTATTGTTCTTGCAAAATAACATGGGCTTCCATGGAGGATGTAAGGATTCTATCCCATTTTCTACCTAGTTTCCACCCATTTTAAAATCTATAAGTAGACTCAATGAGATTCATATGTGAGTGTAATATCATATAATAATAACTAATACAGGTCTATATATAATTTATATATGTGTAATATCGCCAATTACACATATATAATTATCTATATACAAATTTATCTATCTTTCTTCTTATTTAAAAATTTTGGAGGGTAAATAAATTTCTTTAGTGAACTCCTACCAATCTGACAACTACATTTTACTATATTTCTATTACACTCTAATAAATAGAACATTTATTTATGCACAAATTTGTAATTCTTCCCATTTCTAAGGGTAAAATTTATCACTGTTGCATCTAATTTATGTATGCTTCTATAAGTACACAAACCTAGTTATCTATAACCAAATGAATAAAATATTTAGTTTACAAGACAAGTTCCCATTGAACAACAAATATATATGAAGCAAAATTTAGATATATTTACACATGTTATCTACAACAATGAAATGTGATCATTCAATAATTAGTGCCTTTATCCTTTGTATTTGATTCAATCATCTAGAAGTAAAACATACAAAATTAAATAAACTTAAAAAAGAGCCTCACTTACCCTTTACCTTAATAAAATTATCCCTTAACTTAGGAGTATATTATAAAAACAAAACCAAAAGGTGTAAATCCATACTATGTCCCAAGGAGATCAAGGTAAAAAAAAAAACTCTTTATCTTAGATATTTACAACATTTCACTCTCAACTCAAGACTATGAGAAGAGACAAAAAAATTAGATTCCATCACAATATAGAAGTGACAAGGAAACACACAATTTTTAAAAAAACATAGACTCACAAATTAAAGAGATAATATATATTAAATTTATCTTGTAACACCCTTGTTATGATCAACCAAATTAAGGGAATTTTTTTAAAACATACCCTTAATATACAATTAATGCTACCAATGTTTAACATTATTATTTAGCTTACTGCTAAATAATCCAACATAATTAAAATATTCATAATCCATTTGATAACATATAATAACCATGTGCAGTTGTAAGGGTATATCCAAATCTCCACAATCTCCCTTAAGTCACTCTAACCAAGTGTTTATACTTGGTATAACCTTTCATAGGTTATAAGAACTATATGCATCTCCTAAGTGCCTACCTAGAAGACATTTATGTAACTTTCATCTGGTATCTGGCACCATTCATTTAAGGGATTGGTGATCAGATAATGTAGTCAGTTATTACATTAATTTGGCCAAAGTCTCAAGTATTTCTTTTCAAGATTAGTTCCGAGACCACACACTAGCCTATGAAACTCGTCTTCCGTCACCACACAACCATATCAATACAGTTATATGGATTTCTTGTTGTTTAAGAAGGTGAATTAGTTAAGAAGAGGGAGAGTCCATTACTAGATCATTTCCACATATATAAAGTATCTCATCCATGCCATCTTAGGATTCCTATAGGAAAATGATTTAATACAAGTGAGATTAAATCTTATTTCATAATAAATAATGTAACGATTGATAAATGAGTGATAATATACAATAATTTATAAATGTTAAGTACCCTTAACACTATAAAACTCTAAGAAAATGAAAGAGACATATGACTTAGTTGATTTCTATGTAGGTGGAGGTGATCAAGGTTGTGTATCTATTGGATCTAGATGAAAATAATGTCACAATGGCTTGTAGAGAATTTTGAGACTCGAAGCTGTGTTTGTCGATGTAGTGCCTACATAAGGACAAGAGTAGGCACTAGTGTCAATTCTTAGCACTAATATATGTGTGAGTATTAAGGATCTAATTTTTTTGGGTCCGAACATCTTCGTTCCAATATATGCTTTGTCACCTAGACTTTGTTGTTAGGTTTTGATCCTACTTGTAACCTACAAAACAAACCCTATCTATCTACACAAGCTCACAAACACATTATATCTAAATAAAATATGCAATATGTAAATTGAAATTGACCTTGGTGGTCACCCGCTGAGTGAACTTACTACCGAGCATTGCAATACATTTCAAACTCCATGTAGTTTTGTGTGCTTTTGTGTGAAATAGTGTCCTTTGGTTTCCCTTACGCCAATTCTGCCAAGATAATGAGATGTAACTAGATTTGTTGCAAATGTGGGGCATGGAATTCAACACTTCCCTTCTTATGCAATGTATGCAGCCCAAAATGTAGTCCCTTTTTGATAGTATTGATAACATATAGATGTGTTAGCCCTCTTGAATTGTCATCATAAATAATAGATGTATGTTGTATATATATGAATCTATTGTTTAAATTGTAACATTTGTGACACAAAAGACCTACTATGAATATAAGATAAGGATAACAAAAACAATAAGACCAACCAAAAATGATAAAATATGCAAAAAGGATAAGGAGGAAATGAGCACCTATAAGGGACACGAGCTCCTAGGTGCTAGTGTCCATAGTGGGAGCTAGTGTCATGAGAACACAAAAGAGTGATGTGAAAAAAGCAGACAAACATGGATCCCCGAAGCGACCAAGAGTGAATACGAACTCAAAAGTGTAGAAGAGATTCGTAATATAAATCAATCAAATGATGTAAAAGGACAAGGGATAATGTCACCAATGTGTACTTTTATTACTTAAGATCCATGCATATAAGAACATGTTGATGAGATAGTAAAATAATGATATGTGCATAATTTTGTGTCTACATTTTCCCCCCTTTATGTTAATTGAAGGAAATTCAAGTAGTATAAATAAAGTAAGGAACATACCTGTATAGGATATGGAGAAGTCATATTACAATGTGCATTTAGAATATACAAATGTGTGGCATGGTGAACCATGAATCAACACTTTGACCCATGTGGCATAAGTAGAGATATAAAAAAATTGCAAAGGAGCAACCTGGAGAAATAGTTGTGATGGTATTGGAGATTCTGGATTTTTTGAAAGGAGATATAATAGGAAGGAAGTGATTAATTCCCAACCTGATTTATTGATAATTGAAGGATTTGGGTGTCTTGCTGCCAGAGGAAGATTTTTGGGTAGATAGGTCTATTTTTACCTCCTTCCATGGATGCTTCCTCAAAAGTTCCAACAAATGCACCGATAAAACCATTTTATTCCTATTGAAATTTGTTTGTTCCGATTGAAGAACCTTTGTAAGAGAAACATAGGAAATATAATGATGTCTCACTACCCCTAATCCTACAAAGTAACATGTGTTTCGATTTGAATAGTATAAGATGCATTCCAAGTTAGGTCATTTGGATGTGATGGTGACATAATGTGGCTCCCAAGTTAGGTCATCTGGAAGTGATAGTAACTAGGGTTATTGTATTGATTGATTGGTTTGAATGATAGGATTTGATTGAATAAGATGTATTTGGAAGATTACTCATGGAGATTTTTTTTTCCCCATATTAGGTCATTTGGGGGAATGGATTTGAAATAGTAAAAGTATATACTTTCGTATAGAACAAATGTATTTGCATCTAAATGAGATTTGAGAAAATGTGACAAGAACATATTAGGATTGTCAATTGATATTTATTATATCTTGAGAGGTATTATAAGATTATCCCGATTGTATGCCCTTCCTTTCAGAAAAATAATGAGGGGTGGAGAAATGAGTGCTTGAGCCAAAAGCAAGGATTTTAAGGATTTTAGTAGTAACCAAGAGATAGAATAAAAGATGTAGTGGTTTTTATAAATTATGTGTAGATATTTACTAATTCCTATGTTGGAAGTGAAGATAGAGTTATTATAATTGTATAATATAGTTCTATATGATCCAGTGATTTGGATGCCGCAAATAAGGATAAAAATGGAATAACGAAGCTCAAGATATGAGCCAAACTATGTGTTTGTATTAGTTTCAAGAATTGTAGTTGAATTACTATATACATTTATAGGAAAAAGGTGAATAATAGCTTCATTTGAACCGATAGTGAGTGTGATTTTAGCTATGAGTTACGAGGATGCCACATGTCAAGGAGGATATTCGATGAGATTTGATACGGTGACGGTGGTCATGGCTACGAGATGACCAGGGAGTGGTATGTATGATCAAATCTAGAATTTTTGTCAAAAATATATGTTTTTACCAATTTTAGAGAAATTTGAGATAATGCAAATTTTGGATTTTTTTGACTAAGATAGAAAGAGAAAGGTAATTTTTTTCCTTTATGACATTAGTACCAGATTTCGGGCATTCTTCGACCTATCACGAGAAGATAGTGTCCACTTCCGGGCGCTAGTTTCTAGGGGATGATTTTTAATAATGTTTAGTTACTTTAGTTTTATGTAGATGTTGTTATAATAGATTTTAAGTATGAACATATGGTAATACTATGTTTTTTTGTATTTTTATGTTGTGTAGAGAGATATACACTTGAGGGGAGTTCCGTGTTATTTGTCATTTGAGCTCATTGTTTGGCTTAGGGTTGACCAATGATGAGTGGGATGTATTAGACCATGTCAGCTTACGACACATCACTAGATTGGGGGAGGTACCCCATAATATGTCATTGTTGATAGCATTATGTAAGAGGTGGTGTATAGATATATGAACATTTTGGTTCCGACAAGAGAGATGACAGTCACGCTGGAACATGTGTATAGGTTATTACATCTACCTATTGTCAAAAAGAGGGTACAAGTTATGGCAGTATAGATGCCCATTGCCAGGATGATGATGACACATCAATACTTTACAATTGTGGAAATTTTTTGTAGTGGTACTATCTTCATTAGTGGTCATGGACGGTGGTGGAGTTAGGATTTTGTACATGATGCATGTTATTTGCCAATGTATAGAGGAGCACGGTACTAGATACACATGGGCACATTGTGTGTTGATCCATTTATATAGGGACTTGTACAGGTTTACTTAGGAGGATCATGGTGGTGGAGTAGGAGCTACCACTATGTTGCATGTGTGGGTGTATGAGAATATAGATATATTGAGGCCACTTAGTGGGCTATGGTCCGATTAAGCTCGACCAAAATATTTGTGGCAAGGTGGGTGGGTACCTCTAATAGAAGGATGGATACAACCACATATAGGTTGATGATAGATTAGATGGGCCTTGGTGCCGCTATATAGAGGTTGTATAGAGACTATGGAGGTTGGGTGGAGGATCGTGTGGAGTTGTGGTGTGTTACGTGCACCATGTGGTTAGAGGATCAGTTCTTATAGGTAGTAGAAGTGTTCCACGGTAAGCTGGTGTCTAGACAATTTGGCATGGTCCAAGATATGCACCTAGAGTTACATATATGGTGTCGGTCTACTATGGTCGTGAGGTGACAAGGGTCAAGGCCGTGCCCTACGGGTGCACGCATGCTAGTGCCTCTAGGTTTAGTTGAGACAGATCAAACCATAAATCATATATAGGTAGATGACATGGGGTTAATGTAGGCATATAGACATTGGTGGGTGACACACCGATGGGTTTTTTTTCTAGTGATTGTTGACACGGCAGGCTATCAATTGGAGGAGTTGAGGGCCATGCACCCTACTACGAGGTAGATGATTTGGTAATGACATGAGAAAAGTGTAACTATCATATATTGTGCTTGGTTTACTCATTAATTTAGTTTAATGAATATGATGATGTATAACACTAATATGAGGTGTTTTTATGTGATTGCAAATGACGCTTATTAGACATTGATCGTAGATACCTCCATACGCACCTTGAATCAAAATGTGCCCCTTGATGTACTTGTGGGTGGAGGGATGCTAGTGAAATTTGATGTGATCATGAGTGAGAATGCCCATTTTTGAGCCAATGGTGATTTCCGTAGCCACATGTATAGTGTTGTAGAGAAAGCATGATGAGGCTCGCATAGAGGTAGAGTAGTCAAGGTAAGATGTGGAAGGTTGTATTCGTGCTCGGGATGTATTCATTCGGTATGTGGGGATTTAGGGTCAATATGCAGAGCATGCGGAAAATATTTCCATATTTTGGAGCAAGGTGGAGAGATATACATCTCGTGATAGACGATGTAGAGTTAGTAGTGAAGCCTCTAGTTCTAAATATCCCATGGTTGTAGATACTAATAGTGAGGATGATGCATGATGTATTAGATATGATGTATTAAGGCATCATGGCTTTCCCCAGATGATTGTATTGTATAAATTTGACTATATATATAAAACACGTTGATGTGCATTATATGTTATTCAATGATTATGACTTGCACTTGTTATTGATTGTATATTTTGTTGTATTTGATATGTATTGTTGGTATGCTTACATTGATAGATAATGTTGATCATTTGAAATTTGTGATGATACGTAAAGAAACATTAAGTGAGGAATTGAATATGAATCGCATTTGAATAGAAATGAATAGTATAGCATGTGGTAAATAGAGATATATATGTGTGATGTAATGTTACGAGATAAATAGAAAGGGAAATGTAATTAGATAATGTAGGAGGATAAAATATTGATGTGATGATAATTTTAAAATAATGAGATGTATAATGATGTAGATAATTGAATGTGATGCAAGCAAAGGGGGCACAAAAACAATTTTCCCAAAGTGTGAGAGTGAGGTTCATTTAAGCGAAATTCCCTCAATAGTCATGTATTAACCTTAAAACACAAGCTGTGTCCTTAGGTGATGATATGAGTATCATCTACCATAGGGAACGAGGTTTGGGATGCACATTGGGAACATGTGGAACAACGGGAGAATATGTATAGCTTCCAAATTGAATGTCAGAGGAGATAGTGCCAATAATGGGAGGTGTGATGGAATACAATGTAGCTTTGGGATGCTTAAGAAGCTAGTGGGGTGTAATAGCAATGAGTGTAGGTGGAGAGGATGTGGTAGGAGGAATGAAAACTGGAGGATTTGCATGAATGATGACCTTAGGAGGTTGATAGATAATAATATTAGGAGGTGGGGAATGAGATAAGGTGACATGTGCATAAGTGTGCTTACATGGAAGAAGAGCAGAGGGATATCGATCGGGATGGTGGTTGTGGAAGGAAATGACACCATTATATTGTAATTTTTAATTCTATCATCAAGGGCATAGTAATCAATGTCACAGTGGCCATTGATGTGGTGAAAATTATAGAATGGGAAGTCACAATGGCGGTGCAAGTGGTGGGAGGGATGATGTTGGTTGGAGGGTAGGTGAATCAACCACTTATCAAGCAATGTATGCAATATATCATGTGGTTTAGCGAGAATGTAAGAAGTATATTTGTTCATGGTTAGGAGATGGAGAGGATCTAGGTATAGTATGTTGTGCCGGTGGAGGGGAGGGATTCCTTTTTGGGGAAGGAGATGTCACTCACAAATGGGGGATCAATATATGGAAGAGGAGAGGTAGGTATGATAACATGATATGTAATTAAGTATTTTCTAAATCGATAACCTTATAGAAAATAAGAGTAAATGAATTATATGGATCATATGTATCATATAAAATATTTTATTTTAACGGAGGAATTAAGCCATGAAAAAGATATGTTACATTTTTAAATCAACGGGATGGAAATTAAATGGTTCATGAAATAATTAAAGCGTAAAATTTAATCTAATATTGGTTTTTTTTTCCTTGACGAAAATAAGGTAAGTGTTCATGTGTAAATTTAGGCCCACTATTAGAAATAAAACATCGAAGAAATTCATCCTCCATATCATAGTAGGTCTTGATAGATCCATTAGGAAGAATAGTATACCGGTGAAGAGAAACATCGATAAGACTACGAATAAATCTTTGAATAACAACCAATCATTATAATAAGAGGCCATGGCCAATAAAATATGTGTGTGTGTGTGTGTGTGTGTGTGTGTGTGTGTGTGTGTGTGTGTGTGTGTGTGTGTGTGTGTGTGTGTGTGTGTGTGTGTGTGTGTGTGTGTGTGTGTAAATAAGGATTTCCCTTGCCATCGAAACATGAGAAGGTAGGCTTAATGAAACCCTTAGAGAAAATAGAATTGTGAATCCTTTTAGGAATGGGATTTTTGGGAAGGGTATTATTATCAATGGAGGCATAATAGGATTTACTCTTGAGGGTAAGTGTATGGAATTGATTTTTCAAAGCACTAATAACATGCATGAGAGATAGGATATATTGTGGAGGGATGGTTTAGGAAGTGAGAGGAAAATTGAGGGGTTGAATCTTGCCATTACGAGTGATCATGGGAACCTAAAACGGGGGATCTTACGTGGGATAAGGGTATATAGGTGGAGGCTCTAAATTTGTAATATGTGAGGATTCATTTGGTGTAGGGTCATCGTGAATAGGAGGTGTACTAGGATTAACATCAGATGTAATATGGAAATCATTGGAAGTAATTTCAGAAGTAGGAATGATAGGATGCATAAATTCATATTCAACAAACTTAATAGAAGAAGAAACATCATTCACATGTGCATTATCATTATCTCAATTAGATTCACTATAATCCATATGTTCATAAGCAATAAGTTCATTAAGAGAATCATCAACATATAAAGAATCTATAGTAGGGCTAGCATTAGATGTAACATGACAATCATTGGAAATAATTTTAGAGTAGGAAAGATAGGAGCCAAATTTTTACACTGAGAAATTTTAATAGAAGAAAAATCATCATTCACATGTGCATTATCATTTTCATAATCAGAGTCATTATCATCCATGTTTTCACACGAAATAACTTGATCGGAAAATAATTGATATTAATGTTATCGCATGCCATAGTACAAGGGGAACAAGATGGAGCATCATGCATGGCTTCGGTAGATGGGGAAAATGTTCGTCAAGTTTTCGGAAGGGGAAACTATCAAAAACCAGGACTTTGGAAACCAACGGGAAGGGATTCTTTGAAGGAAACAAGTTGTTGGAGGACTTTTGGATCATATTGAGGATTTTGCATTAAGGTACAAAATTAAGATTCTTTAATGACATTGGAAAAAATTGGTTGCATGCTCATAAAGGTCCTATGGTGATCTGGGAATGGGTATCTTTTATTGGCCATAAGGGAATGTGGATCCTAGGGAAAGGGTTTTGAGGAAGGATCGGGTTCACCAAAATGATTTAATATAAATGGAATCAAATATAATTTTAGAGTACCTAATGTAACAAATGATATATGAGTGATAATATACAAATGCTAAGTACAATAACAAGTATAAATCTCTAAGCAAATGAGAGAGATAGATGACTAAGTTTAATTCTATATAGCACTGGAGGTGATCGGGGTGTGTATCTACTGGATCTAGCTATAAATCATGTCACGGTGGTTGCTTGAGAGAATTTAGAGACTCTAAATTGTGCTAGAAAGAAACACCCATAGGAGGACAGGAGTGTCAGGTGCTAGTGTCTATACATGAATATTAAGGATCTGCTCTTTTCTTGGTCCTAGGGTCTTGGTTTCAATATCTAGTTTTTCCCTCATACATTTCTATTAAAGTTTTGATCGCATCTCGTAACCTACAAAAAAACCTAGCTATATGGAAAAGCTCACAAACATATTATATCTAAATAAAATATGCAATATGTGAGCTCATAAAAACCCCGACGTTCACCCGATGAGTTAACTTAGTGCGAGTGTTAAACTACATTTCAAACTCCATGTAGTTTTGTGTGATTGTGTGTGAAATATTTTCCTTATGTTTCCCTTGCGCCAATGGCGTAAAGATAATGGGCTATAGCTAGCTTTGATGAAAATGTGTTGTGGGTGAAAACATATAAGTGTGTCCCACTTTTTTGCATGTGTTTTACCTTTATAAATATGCGTTTTTCAGTTTCATTGAAATTACAAAGGAAATAGCCAAAAAAATGTACACATTCATGAAATTCCACAAACTAACGAATTTTTTTGTTTAGGGTGTAGAATACATGTAAAAAAATTAGAAAAAAATATGGTCTTTTTCTTAATTTTATTCATACGTTGTTTCTTATTTTATAGTAGAGCAACAATCATCAACATCATTTTTTAATGAAAACTTATTTTTTCACCATGAAATTTTAGATATATGTTTTAGATTTGAATATTGAGTTCTGAAAAAAAAATTGTATTTAATTATTTATATTTTTTTAATTAATTTTTAGTGAAGATATTTTCAGATTAAGGGCGTACATATGTTTATGCCAATATATTTTCATATTTATATCGAAATTGAATTTTTTTCATAGGTATGAAGAAGACTTCAAAAATAGTAAGATTATTTTTTTCAAAAAAAATTGATATATTTTACTATTTTTCAAATTGTGTTGAAAGTGTACTACTAATTGTTGTAAAATACCATACATTGGAAAAAAATTAAAAATAGTAAAACATATTTTTAAAAATGAAAATTATATTTTTAGAAAGGTAATAAAAAATTGTATTTTGGTTTAATTTTTGTAATTTAACTAATTAATTTACCCTAAATATGTGGCACCTATGTGGCACATTTTGGCCTATAATTATCCTCCAAATGGATTAAGGGCCAAAATGTGCCACATAGGTGCCACATATGCTCCACATAAGGGGGTTCGCTTGAACCCCCTTGTAAAAATTCTTTTGGGGTTCACCCAAACCCTCTTTAGGAAAAGGGGGTTCACCTAAAGGGGTGATTCAGGAAAACCCTTTTTTGATGACATGGCATAGTGATAAAAGGGGTTCGCGCAAATGGGGTGTTCACTCGAACCCCCTCAAAATCCTACCCGACCCAATTCCTCACTCGTGTTTTTGGAACAAGAAGTGGGACACACTAGTGTGCTTTCACCCTAGTATGGAGCACTTCCCTTCCTATGCAGTGTATGTAGCCAAAAGTATAGTCCCCTTTTGATATTATTGATATTATATAGATGTGTTATCCCTCTTGAATTTACAGCCATAATAATAGATGGTATATTGTGTATATATATGAATATCTTGTTTAAATTTTGACATTTAGTGACACAAAAGGATGACTATGAATACGAGAATAAGGATAAGAATAAAAATAAGGACGACCATAAATGATAAAATATGCAAAAATAATCGGGCAGGAGTGCAGGAAGAAGGTACACAAGTACACGGGTGCTAGTATCCATAGTGGGTGTTAGTTTCTAAGACCAAAAATGATTGATGTGAAAAAAAATACAGACAAGGATCCCTATGACCTGACTAGGAGTGAATACAAAACTGAGAAGTGTAGAAGAGATTCATAATATAAATCAATAAAAAAATGTAAAAGGACAAGGGACAGTGTCACTAGTGTGTACTTTTCTTGCTTAAGATCCATGCATATAAAAACATACTAATGGCATAGTAAAATAATGATATGTGCATAATGTTTTGTCTACATAAACATAGGGACCACATAATGATTACCCATAATTACATCCTCACTACCCTTCCCATAGCCATCCTAATTTTTCTCTAAGCTAATATTATAATGAGATGATGTAGGAACATTACGTCCCACACTCCTTATACTTAGGTTACCTTAGTTGAGTAATATAACTAAGTCTTCCTTAATGAGTTGTTTTAAAAGTATTATTTCACAATACTTAATAGGTTTCCATAAGAGGGTTATAGTAACTCAATGAGTTACTAATTATTATTAGTTCCTCTTATCGTATTTTTAACAACTTAATAATTTTCGTTAGGTGTAGGTTAAATATTCGTTATTCATCCCAAGTCATTTGAATACATTTACTCATCATGATTAGTTCATTATTACTATAAAGTATATAAACATCTTATTTCATTTCCTATGTCATCCTTTTGGTTTATCATCAATATTCAATTTTCTTGATTATTTTGTCTAAATTAATAAAATCAGAATTAATCACATAACTTAATAAATTATCATCTTAATTCATAAATCAACTTTATAAGTAAAATATCTACATTTTCAGTTCAAGTAAGACAAGTCATATGACCAGATTACAAATAAGGGATAAATATCCCAATCTTCATTAATAATGATTTACACTAATCAACAAGAATAATACATTGGGCCATAATTCCCTTTTTAAGATGCGATGATATTTCAATCACTTAATCAAATTGATTACAAATAATCCTTTCGGATTTATTTCCAAATAACTCAAGACATAAAAATAATCACAAAATCTAATCCAAGTAGTTACTTCAAGTATGCTAGCATTTCTTGTAAAATTGTAGGGGGAGAGAGAGAGAGAGAGAGAGAGAGAGATAGATATGGGTCAGTTCATAAGAATTAGCATGAGTCTGCATACTCTTATTCTATGATGTAATTATAATGAAATAACAAAATAAGAGATCGAGATAAGAACTATTCTCAATCAATGAGTTATAATCATAAATTCCATAGTTTATATTATGAAATATACCTTATAACATATCTTAATGAAACTTCATAATTATATAAAAACATTATGTCCATTGTTACTGTATATAACTAGCCTAATATAACTTAGACATTTAGAAATTAATGAGATATTTACTCCATCACAAAACATCAACTAAACGTGTAATAACTCACAATAGATATTTCCAACTTTCCCTCTATTAATGACCACTAGAAATTTCATAATGTATGCGGGAAATAAAGACAACGGTATATATAACAACTCATATTTCAACAAAGTTAAACTTCATAAGGTTGCAAAAATCAATCATAGCCCAATTAGAACCTCAATCAACTAAAAATAATAAATTACTTTATATTTTAGAGACCCTTTTTGAGTTTTCCAAACATATATATCATCATTGTTTACAAGAACATCTACAATCTTGTGTGAGAAATTATTTAATTGTAACAATTTTTAGCCAAAATGTCTTGTTCTAAGAAGGAGAGAGATTTTATCAATAGAAAAAAATAATCATCAACAAGTATTACACATATCAGAAGTAAATAATAGGAAGAGACATAAACCTTTATTTCCTTCCTAAGATTTTCCCAAACTAACTCAAAACAATCATTGCTTAATTATCACATAATCAAGCCATTGTACATATATATTAACGACAGTATCCCAAATTGTCCCAAACTGAAATCATATATATATATATATATACGAGAATGAAAGGTCATTTCCATCATTATTGTTACAATCAATGGAGTTGAATGCTGTCCCAAAAATTCCCACATTCAAATTTGAAAGCAACAATCAATCTTCGTCCTTTGTAAGTTTCCTACTCACCCAACAAAATTAATGCCGGATTAGAATGAAACTTGTTAAGAGGACTGTTAAAGGAAGATCAAGAGAAAGGATATTTTGAGCACATATATTTGACAAATATAAATTTTATATAGAAGTAATAAAAAAATATATACATCAATAATCCCTTAACTCCCAACAACCATTTTCCAAAGTTTAAAACCCACACAAAAAAATTGATTAACTCAATACGTCCATGAGGGAGAGGATTCCAACAAACAATCCATACAATATAAAACTAATTTTCCCAAAACCGAATCTGGTTTTTAAAAAAAAAAAAACCCATTTAATCCATGCACTCTGTAGGGTATTTCCTCCATCATTTATTCATTAAAAATAGAGAATAATAACAACATTACTCAAGGAAGGAGCTATAAACCAAATGATAACAACAATGCTCAAAGGAAGAGCTATAAAACTAACTCTTATTTCATTTTTTACAGATCAAAATAGCCCAAATCCAATAATTTATTTATATAAATAATGATGAAAACAAGGATCTAAAAAGAGATGAGATAAACTTCATTTTATTTTCCAAATCATAATAACCAAAATCCAAAAACTTATTCATTTCCAGATTTCATGAAATAAGCCAAAAACAAACATATTCATTTCCAAATTTCACACAATAATCCAACCCAAAACCATATTAAAAATGATATCAAAAATGCTCTAAAAAGAGTAGTAAATATATTATTTCATTTTTCATATTTTCTAACCAAACCAAACCCAAAATGTATTTTGTTTTATCATTAAAATAACAACAAATAATAAGATTGGAAAAACCCATGCATGTGTTTCTTTCCTCCAAACTTCCTTGCGCTATTCCAAGTCAAAAAATTCCAAACAATATTCAATCTTTCAAAAACGTATTTAACCAAGAAAAATGTGATTATTCCTAGAGATAACAGTAATGAAATTGCATGCATAGTCACCAAACAATTATCCCCTAAAAAATCCATACAAGGCCTTCTCCCAAAAACAACCGCATAAAAATGAAACAATAGATTTCATGCAAGACCTAGCTTCTCAAGGAAGCTTATGGTTTCAAGGAATCTACTCCACATTAAATCACACCAAAATTCCTTAATGTGTATGCCACGTTATGGGTTAACACCATTAAATAGCCGTTTTCAAATTTTCCATTCAACTTAAGTTTAAAATAAAATGTGAATAAAATGTGGCTTAACTAATGGCACATAACAATCAAACCAAGATCCATAAACCTTAGCCTAAGTGGTCTCATGACCAATAACATGCTATAATGTACACACACACACACACACACACACACACACACACACACACACACACACACACACACACACACACACACACACACACACACACACACACACACACACACACACACATACATACATGTGTGTGTGTGTGTACATTGCAGCATGTTATTGGTCATGAAACCACTTGTGTGTGTGTGTGTGTGTGTGTGTGTGTGTGTGTGTGTGTGGTGTGTGTGTGTGTGTGTGTGTGTGTATCTTGTGCCTCTTGCACGCTGCACAAGACCCAAAAACACATATATGTGTGTGTGTGTGTGTGTGTGTGTGTGTGTGTGTGTGTGTGTGTGTGTGTGTGTGTGTGTGTGTGTGTGGACATATATTATTAATTTATTAAATCATCATGAGACACTTCATTACTTGAAAAGTAATAACACAAACTAGGATGAACTTAATAATGAATTAAATCCAAGATATTACATTTAAAAAGAAATTAAACCCTTTTTCAAACCTAAAATAATCCATCTTACATTCCTTCATTTCCTACAATTTATAAGAAATCTACAACTTTAAATGAAATTGAAAAAGACTCTCTAAATTAGGAATGTCATGTCAAATTTAGGATTGAAATCTTCTTATCCACCCAACCTATATATATATACATGCCACTTCCCCATAAGCAGAGCATGCTAACCTCCCTTAAATCCAATGGGATAGAGAGGAAACATGTCTCCAGATGCACAAAGAGGGTGTGGTAGCAAGACACCAAAAAGATACACTTAAGAAACAAGATTTAAAGTCATTTCCACACACATGGGAGACTCCACACTTTTTAAAAGGAAAGAGGGGTAGAAATGATCCATAATATCCATGTTTCAAATAATTATAAACAATTTACTAATTAACCAAACGCCACCAAGGAACCTACCATCTCCTAAAGACCTTATCTCCCTTACTACCCGAGAAAGGGAAATAGATGGAAAAATAAGAAAAACAAACAACAACCAAATAATTTTCCACATATTCATTTAATATTAGAAACACAATCAAGAAAATAAACATAGACTCCATGGTAAATCAACAAAAACTTGTGAAACTTACTAGATAAGAAAAAACATCCAACTCCAAATGGTAATCCCATTACTCCAAATGCTTCTCTTCCTTTCTGATATCCCCATAATATCCAAGTGAAAATAAAATGAATTCTCCTCCCCCAAAAAATAAGAAATTTTTTTATCATCCCTCCAAAATGGAGGTTTCGGAAGAAAAGGACACACAATCATCCACTAATGGGATGGTAGCATGTCTCACCCATCCCTTCCGAATCCAAGGTATCTTTAAAAAATTAGACAAAAATCATAAATGGAGGAGGATATCTCAAAAAATATAAAACAATTTTAAAATGAAACTCCAAATCCAAGAAGGAACCCAAAATCAAAACCGTAATGGTTAATGGGGATAAAATAGGAGGTCAATTTAGAGGAAATAGCCATTTAGGCCTTGGGAAGAGTCCCCTACCCATAGACCATATCTATGGGGTTCATTTTAATGAAAGAGTGACCCCCAACTTAAACACTCCTCCAAGTTTTTATGTTTTCCCAAATTTGAGATTTGGGAAAAGTGCCTAATTAAGAGAGGTTGTGGATCCCACCTAGTCCTTGACTAGGCGGTCCAAAACCATCTTAATCAAATCTAAACTAAATTAATTATTCCCTAATCAAGAAGACACAAATTAACCCATAAATGTGACATAAACATGTAATTAAAATGAATAAAACCAAATTAATTAAATGAGGGCAAGTAAGTTGTAACCACACATGAAGGACCAAAACACAAGACCGAGATAAACCAGGCCAATGTTTTGGTCTTTCATTACTTGTTATAAACAGCACATGGGCTTACTCAGAAAAACTCCACATCACATGAGACGCTTGTACAAACATGAACCCACTTATACAATAGGATAACACAAGATGCACATCAATGTATTACTTTCTCAAATGATGAATACCAAAACAAGTGACCCAACCACAATATGAACTCAAGGATAGGCATGTTCCACAACACATCATTTTCATGGTTTACCTCTTTATTATGATTAAGTTCTCATTGTTTATCCTTATAGGTTTAAAGAGCATTTATCATGTAAAGGCATATATTCCCATTCTCTAAACTACATTTTCTTTATTTCGTATTACATTTAACTTATAACAAGTTCGCTTATTTTTATTTGTTTCTATTTTCTAAATTAATTTGTATAACTCTATTTTCTCATTAGAAAAAAATTAAAAGCATACAAGACCCTAATACTCAATCTCGGTCCAAAATTTCTTTCTTCCTAAAACATATTTACTTGACATTCTATTTCACTTCCATTACATAAGGGAATACTAACATGAAATCAAGAGGAACTAATTTAGGTATGAGTGAAAAACTCATTTTCCATCTTCAATACAATTTTTAAACTTCCAATATACACTTCATTCAATTAACGTATTATTACAATAACTATGTAATTAATTATTTAGTTTGTACCATTTGTGGTATGCCTGTGAATCACAAACCACTTGTTCCCAATTAGGATTCCTAGGTTTCAAAATGTGTTACACATGAAATAACTCATTTCACTTGTATAACATAATGAGTGCTTGCATCAAGTAAGGGGAATGATCACAATTTCCACTTAAATTTACACTAAAGTGGGAGGATCTCAAGTTTACCTTATACTTACAATACATCTTGTAGATAAAATTGATTGGGAGTATTTATAAAATATGCATGAGTCACATAAAGTTTGTGTTCAACCAAGAGTTAGTGTTGTCAGTTTACATACCCCAACAAGGAACCATTCATCTTATCATCAATAACATGAAAAGGCTTCACAAAGGGTTTAAGGGGATAAGTCTCAAATTTCACTTTACTCCTAATCCAACATCTTAAGAATTCAATATCGATAACTAAAAGTTAATTACAAATTTTCATTCACAATTTAACCTCTTAATGGTCATGTTATAAAAATACAATTTGACAAAAATTAAACATAATTTACATCTAGAATATGAAATGAACAATAAGAATATTATTTCATGCTACAAATATCTCATATGATAATAGCACACCACATTAGATTTGAAAAATAGAAGAGCTAAAATATCATATATGGAAATCCATCATAATCCATAATGTTCAATACATTACATTAGATTACATTACATTTCTCAGTAAGAAGGATGTACATATAGGAGGAGGGAATTGCAACTACTACCTAGATTAGTGGTGAGTAATTCCCACTAACTGATATTGATAGTTAAGTTAAATCCACAAGACTAGTAAGCTAACTCCACACAACTAGTACACTTAAGCAAGCTAACCCAATAATTGTAGGGCTAACATAAGTGTAAGAATTATCTTAATAAATAAATAAAAGGATAAATAATAACCTACACTAACACCCCTCGTAGCGTAGCTTAGATGGGTGAAAAGAAGGTGGGTCTCATAAAAAGGCCTAATGAGGTACCCACGTATAATAACTATGAAAAAGGGACACTACAAGGTACCCAAGACCAGTAATAACAAAGTAGAGAGAACAAAATTCCACTACAGGATATCCCAAGAATCTCGGATCCAAAAAATCATATAGTCTTTGAAGAATTTTGGTGTGAACTATGATCTGAATCCTTTGCTCGATCATAGAACTCAAAAACAATCGACATTGGATTTCACGAGAATAGCTCCATGCAAGGAGACTATCAATGGAGAGATGTTGTCGAGTGCTGAAAAAAACACCAAACATAATTGATCAACTGCTACAAATAGGTGTGCCATGATCCAAGAAAAATTACCAAGGCAACAAAGCAAGGACATGAAATCTAAATAAATTGGAGTGCCACAATCCTAGAAAATCCAAGGTAACAAGGAAAGGACACAAAATGCAAAGAAGATCAACTACTACAAAGAGGTGTGTCACAATCCAAGAACAATAACTAAGGTAACAAGGCAAATACATGAGATCCAAATAAATAGGAGTGTCATGATCCAAGAAAATCTACGGTAACAAGGTAATAACATGAAACTTGAAGAAGTAGTATTAATAGGTAACAAGAAAAGGGATCAAAACCCAAAGAAGAAGTATCAACACCTCACCCTCCCATAATGTTGAATAGGTAGAGCGATTCAAAAAAATTATATGATTTGTCAAAACAACTACTCGAACACCGAAAAACTAACACTGGACTTCACCAGAATAGCTCTCCCACAAGAGATATTGTCAACATGCCAAAAAAGTGTCGAAAATATAGATCTAAAATATCTCAATAAACAAGAGAGATATAAATGTTGGCACTTTATAATTGAGTGTGTGTTACAAACATGAAATTTTTAAAAATTTAGTTTATTTCTCAAAATAAACAATTCCGAGTTGAACAAGCATGAAACAATAAGCACTTTTTTAAAAAAATGGCACTCAAATCCAAGTTATCGATCAAAAGATACAAGATTTTTAATTTTGTGTTTTAATATTTAATTTTTAAATAAATTAAAATGCCCTGTAGTCTTAGATTTATCTTTTGGAAAAAAATTCTAATTCTATATCTGCAAAGCAGGCAGAGAAAAAAACCCAATAACGAATGTGAAAAATCCAAAAATTGGTTTTCTATATTTTCTGCTTCACCAAAGCATGGATTTCCAAGATCCCCAAATCCACAGCACATAGGAACTCTATAAATTAAAAAAACCCATTACCGAACAAAAAAACCAAGAAAAACCCAGAAATTATTTTTATGGATGTTTTTCATCCCAGACATGGATTTCTAAATGGATCCATAAATCTTCAAATCATCTCCACACAGGAACTCTGTAAATTGGAAGAAAAAAACCCATTACTAATTACAAAAACTCCACAAACCATTTTCTTGGAATTTTTATTTCCCTAGCACAAATTTATTTCCCAAGCACATGAAAATGTATGATTTCAGTTCCCCATAAAAATGAAACTTAGAGAATCAGAAGAAAAAAACCCATTACCAATTGCAAAAAACCCCAAAAAACCTAGAAACCATTTTTCTGGATTTTCTACTTCTCTAGTAAGGATTTTGCCAAGCACGAATTTGTAAGATGTCCAGATTCTCACCATATATGAATGTTGCAAAGAAGAAGAATAAAAAATCAATACCGAAGTTGAAAACCCCGAGAAACCATTTTTATAGACATTCTACTTCCCGTGAGCATTTCTTCCCACAGGACGAACTTCCAAGTGGATCAGTATGTATCTGTGTCCACCTCTACAAAACCAAAACAAACTCAAAAACAAATCATTTCCTTTAATGGTCAAGTTTATAGTTATTTTTGGGGTTTTTTTGCCTTTCAAATCCAACAGAGCCCTCTTTTTGAGTAAAAATGGAAGCTACAAAAAAGTGCTAACAAATTTCAAAATATATGAAAATAAATAAATCCATGTTTACAAAACAACTTACAAATGGATGTCTACTTCATCTACCACTCTGATACCATGAAAGGAATGATAAGAATATTTTTCTATGTTGCGAAGATCTCGGATGGTAACAACACACCACATTAGATTTACAAAACATAAGCGTTAAAATATCATAAATAGAAATCCATCATAATCCATAATGTTCAATACATTACATTAGATCACATTAAATTTCTCAATAAGAAGGATGCAAACATAGGAGGAGGGAAGTGCAACTACTACCTATATTAGTGGTGAAGAACTCCCACTAAGCGATCATCGATAGTTAATTTAACTCCACAACATGAGTAAGCTAACTCCACATAATTGAGAAGCCAACTCAACACAACTAGTAAGATAACTCCACACAACTAGTACACCTAAGCAAGCTAACCCAACAAGTGTAGGGATAACATAAGTGTAAGAATGATCCTAATAAATAAATAAATAAAAGGATAAATAATAACCTACACTAACGAGAATCATCCCTCTAAGAGGTATTTCAATTAAAACATATCCTTTTTGAGTTTCCCATACCGTCTAAAACACTCATATACTAGAATTATATAGTTTACATTTAATTTGAGTCGGGATTCTCTTTGAGGTAAATATTTTAGGGAACCACCACACTTTACGGTTCACCATAGTTTGTTTCATCACATTACAAATATGTAAAAATTACATTTTCTAATTTCACTTACGATCCCAAAAACTTACAATGATTATACCTTCCAAAGAATCTTATTTTCTAAGAAAACCATTTAAATACGTTGTTAATACATTACTTCATTTATGACATAAGGTGGAATCATACCTTTTAACCATTACAAATAATACAATTCCACATACACGAAAAATTGTTTTACATATCTCGCTTAAATAGTACTATTAAGCCTCTAGGACTACATGAGAAGGTTGATTTCATGACATATCTCAAAGAAAAGAGGTGGTTTCTAAAGCGATTCACCTATTTTCAATAAAATCCTCTTGTGAACCATTTATAGATAAAAACTTCACTTAAATATTATTAAGGTAAGTGGCATACGATTACACAATGCTAAAAGGGTAACATTCTTAAGGGCTATTAGGATAGGGTCATCATGATGTCTTTTAAAGAGACATCCTAATAACATTAAACCATTAAAATTATCATACAAAAATAAGATTATTTCATTTATAATTTTCCACAACTAACTTACAAAACTCTAAAATATGTACAAGCAATAACATAACTACATAACTATACGTGTAATATTATCATTTCATTACAAAGAATAGTAACAACTTATCTTTCCTAATATAACCATGTCATTCTATAAAACCTCATCAATAGTATTACTATTTACAATATATAATGTATTCATTTCAATGGTACATGTCATCACAACATATTGAGCAAGCTATTGATTTCTCTTGTCCATGGTACCTGCATCCACAACATGGTCAACACAAAGGATGGCATGGTACCTTTCCTATGATCTAGCATAAATCATGATTTCCAAATTTTCCATTCATAATGAAAACATCACTTAACACACATCTAAATAGAGTCATACATACAAGTGTAATTTATTTTCATTTCTAAAACTAGAGAGAGAGAGAGAGAGATACTGATTGGAGAGATAAAACATCATTTTTCTCACAATCAATTTTCTCAAAACAATCATCAATATCAATTTCCATAAGGTTATATGTTAGTATTTACAAGTTTCCCGATACATATTTAACTTGAATCAGGTCCTACGATAGTTTTCCCCATTTTTCTACAAGTTTACAAAAAGAATCAAACAAAAAATCTATGTTTAAGAATAATCTCCAAGAATCAAACACATAGAGAGGAAAATTATGATCTACTCCCTATATATAGGAAAACCCTCAAAGTTGTGAGAACCTAAAACTAACAAAAAGGGTTCAATCAGGGACCACCTTTCCGAGCTACCAATTGTGATTGCACTAGAATGACCTCATCACTATAGACACAAAATCACACACTTGGGTACATTTCTAGGTCCTAAACACATACTTGCATTCATATGATTCATAAGCATGAAAAATAGTAATTGACAACTATATTTGGCATCTTTACTTTATTTCTTGTCTTCTTTCTATCATTTTACACCCTATAGCTTAGTTAGGACTTTACTTTTTTACCTTTTAGGACTTGAGACACCAACGCCTAGGCACCCTCATCCCCTTTGGGTGCCCCCAACCTATTTCTATCTTACTCTCTCTTTTTAGGCCTCTTTTATCTTTTGGACATCTTAATTTTTATGGATCATCCTTCCAATTTTCAATTACAAACTTCAACCAAGGGAAACATATAAATACAAAGTTATGTGACAAAAATAAAGGACCAAACTCTAAGAATCTACTAGCATCTCCTAATCTTGTTTCCAAATGCATCTAAGAGCACTAAAGGAATCCATCTAGCATCCATACAAAGGACAAGGGACTGCATTTTCTACATACACTACATAAGAAGGGGGAGTTCATTTTTTCATCGACACATGTTATCTACATTGCTACATCTAACTAGCCCACTATCAAGTGCACTTGCACAAAGGCATCCTAGGGCATGACCTATCACACATGCGACAAGAACTACATAGAGTCTAAGATGTAGTGCAACGTTGAGTCATAAGTGCACTTGGAATAGTGGATTAAAGGTAGGAGGCTAATAGAGAAGCATGGTAGAGGCAAAAAACATGTTTGAGGATCTACATGATGAAGAACAAGACAAGTATGATGAGTTATGGTGTAAAATAGCTCAATTAGGTCTTATTCAAGGACCACATGAAATATTTAATGGGTGTATGAAGCAAAACAAGCTATGATAGGCCAAGTCAAGCATGATAATAGTATAGGTACATTGTAGAGAGATTATATATGATTATACATATCGTGTATTAAATATTGGAGGCATGTTTGAGGTATAATTTATGACTGTCCTTGTGGACAAGCAAAATTAGCATGCACAAATGATGTTGGTCAAGAAGGTATGGGTGAATTTATGAGAAACCAAGCCTTGGGACATGTGAAGGGACCTATCATAGTGTTTTGGTCCAAATTTTAGGTAAAAATAAAAATATTTTTTGAGTTATGAAGTTTTTAGTAACATTTAGCTCTTAGAATGCTCTTCCCTAGCTTGAGGGTCAACTTTGAAGACTTCACAGGCACGTAAAAATTTTACATGGTACCCTAAGTCTCTTACTATTGTTAAAACATATAATCAAGATAAATCTAGAATTAAAATGAGGAAGAATGGTGTCCTGAGCTCTATGAATGAATTCTAAGAAGGAAAACTACTCGAACTCGCCTCAAACCTTCATAATGGAGCGATAGGAAAAATATGAGTTGTATGATCATGAAATGACTTGGGTATGCTAATTTAATGATATGAGCATGTAAATAACTCCTTCAATCATATTTTATCATTGGTGGTATGTTTTAGATCATTTGTTAAGGTATATTTCAGTCATGTATGGCAAAGTTTCATATTGCAATCTTCATGTGGAAGCATGTATATGAAGTTTTCTTCATGTTTATGAAAATATCTAGGAAAGTACAGTATAAAGTTTTGTTTAACAAGGTCAAGTTAGGTCTCCTACCGTTAAGAGCTAATCATGCCAAAACCAATCAATTGTGTTAGTGTGAGTTTTTATGAAATGGCATGATTCTAAGTGATATTTGAGCATGTACAGGTAGCATAGGTTCAAGAAAAAATTTCCAATCCCATGATGTGTTGAGGTGAAGTGTTTTCATGTAATAGTCCTTATGGTACAAAAGTTTCATTGTAGGATAGTTAAGAAGGCTTGTGGTTTATGCACTCAAAATTTTGTTTTCCCATGAAGTAGAGGTTCTTCTTGAATTTTCTTTACAATTTTTTTCCATGGAAGTGAGTTATAGTGTGATGGATGCAAGAAAAGGTACGAATAGGTTTTTGGGAGCTTGTGAACTAATTTGAGTTGTCCCTAATATTCAAGCACGTTTCATCTCTAATACCGACATGGAGCAAGAGATGGACCTAGAAAGTTGTAAAATATCCATAGCATTCTGTAAATGCATCTTAGAATCCATGAAAATATTTATAGGTGAGTGAACTTGCTCAATCTTGAAGACTAATTTCCAATGCATGTAAATCTGCTAATACCATTAACCAAATATGCATATCATGAAGAACATGAAGATGGTAGTGTCAATCCAAGCATCTAAAGGTAATCTAAATATCACATACCACCATGTACAATATTTTATAAGTATTGAATACTCATGCATGAAGTTGGATCAAGCTTTCCTTTGACAACAATTTTGGTCCTCTATGACTAAGTATGAATCTCAAATGAAGGTTTAGGTTGAAATATCAAAGAATGAAGCTTATAAAGGAGTTATATAACAAGAGAAAGGTTTTTGTAATGTGCATGAATGATGAGAATACTTGGCATTTAATTCCTTTGGCTACAAGATAAGATTCCTACGTTAGAGACTAAGACAAACTAAGAAGGACGATTCAAATCAAATCAGAAGGTCGGTTTGGAATATTTGTAGGTGAAGTCGGATGGTCAAGAAGTTTGGAGGTTTCTTATGGTCATCATATTTTTCAAGAGCATATTGAAAAACCTTGTAAGATATGCACATAAAAATGAAATCAAAATCAAGTGTAATGATTGCAAAGTGGACAGTTTTGTATGATGTCATTTCTTCCTCCTTGTACGAGTTGAAGACCAAGAACATGAAAGGTTTTAGGAAGTGGATATGCAAGAGGGGTAAGTGGATGTCTCTCTTACATAAATAAATTCCTAAGTGTGCACAAGAGGTTGTATTTTATGACAATATTTTTGAAGGTGTTGTAGGACATGAAAAGGAATGAAAATAAAAGTGTGTCTAATGATTTAATGAATTCAAATTTGTAGTAGTTTGTATGCATGAAAGAGTAGATGGTTGAGAGAATTATCTGAGATGAGAAATTTGAAAAATGTGTATAATAAAGAAGCATTTAGTGAGGCATTTTCAAGACCATGAAGTGATGAGAAGAGACGTGAAGTAGGAGGGTGAAAAGAGAAGATATAAGAGTTGATTTGGAGGTCATAACTTGTTGTGTGAGACAACTAAAGGAAGGTGATCAAACCATATTGAAGAAGACTAAATTGTGGCATAAAAAATAGGGATTTGAAGCTTCCATGTAATTTTTACTTAAAAGGTTAAATTTTTTCTTAACTTAATTGGTTGGGAAATTTATCTTCCATGCAAGTTGAGACTTACTAAAGGTCAAGTGGTTGCTTGACTAAATTTTGGAGTTATAGCTTCAAGTTGAGTGGATGCTCAAGAATTGAGATCTTTGTAATATTATAGGATAATTTGTTCAGCTTAGTGCATTGATTTTAGTGGGTTTTTCTCCCTTGAAGGGTTTCCCACTTTAAATTTGGTTTTCATATGTGTGTAGACACAAAATCACGCACTTTGGTACATTTCTAGGTCCATAAACACATATTTGCATTCATATGATTCCTAAGCAAGAAAACTAGTAATTGACAGCTATCTTTGGCCTCTTTGATTTGTTTCTTGTCTTTTCTCTGGTATTTCACACCCTATATCCTAGTTGGTAATTCATTTATTTATCTTTCTTGACTCTGGACTCTAGCGCCCGGCCCAGGATGCCAACACTCAAGCACCCTCATCCTTCTAGTCACCCCAAACCTCTATTTATCTTACTCACCTCTTTTGGGCATCTTGTTTTCTTATGGTCCAAGATTTTAGTTTTCAATTATGAAATTCAAACAAGGGAATCATAAAAATACAAATCTATATGACCAAAATAAAGGACCAAGATGTAAGCATCTATTAGCACCACCTAAGGTTGCATCAAAGGCATCCATCTAAATTTCATTCAAGGGACAAGGAACTTCTTTTTATACATACATGCATAGGAGGGTAAGTTCATTTTTTCATCCACACATCTATCTACATTGCTACATATAGCTATTGCTCGCTTATCAAGTACATCTTGAAAAATAGCTTCGTAGGGGAGAACGATTTCTATCACACACGCACAAGAATTACATGGAGTTTGAGATGTAGTGTAATGCTCATTTGTAAGTTTGATCTCTTGGTTGACCGTCGGGGTTAGTCTAACTCCCCATTTGTATCTTTTCTTTTTAGGATTTGATGTTTTTTAGGGTTTTACAGGTTATCTTTCTCTTTTTAGAGTTACAGGTGAATTTTGTGGATAGATTGTGACATCAAGTGACCAAAAATGAAGGTTAGAGATCACCTTGTGACACCACAAAAATAATGATTCGATATTTTGTGTAGTCATAAGAACCTACGGAGGTATCTGGTGCCTAGGTTCCCTAGCCCTATTATAGGTGCCTTGGTCCGACCTATTATGACAACTACATAATTTTTTGAGTGCAATTGTAATAGTCTCCTCCTCCTTTCTATTAGTTTTTAAGTCCATAGAACTTCAAGATTTGTTTCAAAATGAGATAAGTATTCTATTCCCTCTCTTGCACTTAGGGTTTTAATTTTTAATTAGTTTATTTCTTGTGTCAAATCTGTGCTTTATCATTTATTTATTATACGTGACTGTAATATTAGGGTTTAGAAAAAATCCATTTTTTAAAATCATTTGGTGAACCCAACCATTCAAACCCTACCTTTTACGAGAATTTATCAAAATCTCTCTTCTTCGATACATTCATGAATCAACATTCTTATCCTTTTTCACCCCAACTAAGGTTTCTAGCATATTTACTACTATTGTTAATTTTAATCAATTTCTTACTTAGCACCCTCCTCATTTCATTACTCCTATGGATGACCCCACTATCAATGTAGTCACCACTTGTTGCACTCATCCACCTACGGCTCATCCCATTTCCATTCCCCCACCTATCACATGTAGATCATATCACCACTTCTAAGGGTTATGAAACTATCAAATAACTTAAGAATACACCAGAAAAATATATCTTTACGATCTATTGTGCAAGTGCACCCGATTTTCATCATACCTTAGAGGTCACCCTTCTCTCTATCCACATTAAAAGTAATAATTCATCGGTGGCCTTCAAAAATATCATTTAGTATCTCAAAAATATACCACATGCTATATCATTTAGTGATGAGGACATACCACCATCTGTTATTGATAATCCATTTGTACCTTTTCTTATCACTACTATCATTGGCACCATTTGTATCAAGTGTGTACTCATTGACAATGGTTCCACCATAAATCTATGTGATCACTCCCTTTTAAAGAAAATTGGCATCGTTGATAATCTAATTACTAAGAATTCCACTCTCATTCATGGTTATGATACCACTACCCATACATTCCTAGGAATGATCACGTTACCTATACAATTTGGGCCTAAGATTGTTCCTATGGTATTCTGCATTTTTGATGCCTCGTTTAAGTTTAATCTCTTTTTGGTTAGTCCTTGGATTCATACAATGTATATAGTATCATCTACTCTTAATCGGTGCATTAAATTCTTACATGATGGTTTTGAACATACCATTGTTATCGACCCTGATCCATTCAAGTTACGCCGCATTGAACTTTATTCTTTGTTATGCTTATTCCTCCATTACAACCTATTCCATATAAAAATATTGGCATGTATAAAATTGGTCAATTTAGTGCTTCATAATATTCTATCACCTCTTCCATCATACCATCCATTTCCACTCACACTATTGATATCATTTCACCCACCGTGTCTACTCCAATAACCACCACCACTCTGCTTGTTGAGACTCCTCTCACTCCTACATCTAGCTCACTTCCTACCAATATCCTTGATACTGTTATCCAAAATGACAATACCAACACTAATGATTCTGATGATGAGGTTGATACCGTTGAGCTTACTGATGAAAAATTACACAATCTTAATTTTACTCTTATCGAGATAAATGATTCATACTTCAATGATACTTTTGTTGTTATTGGCCCTAGTGAATATCAATTCAAGAAACCCCTCATTCTATTAATTGTATGGCACTTTTTCAGGGGTTTGTCCATACATTGGACGTCATACCATCTTCCTCATCTTCCCATGAACAATCTATATTGGCACTTCCTCCTTTCACATGCACTCTTTTTATCAATAATTCTTATTGGCCTCACATTCCATTCAATCTTACTTGCTCTAATATTGTTTACACATATGATGGCTTGGATCGGCTAGGATTCATATTGGATGATCTCCTCCCTCCATATCATTCTCCTCATCTCTATCATGGATATGTTTTCATCATTATTACTTATGTCCTTTGCGTTATTCCACCTATCCATATTTTTTTCATGCACTCCTTGAACTTCTATACTTACTCTTAGGTAGTCTTGGCTTGACTACATTAGTGGCACTCTAGATCCTAATCATATTGATATCATATTTCCCATGCCTTTTGGTCATGTTTCTATTTTCAATGATTCATTTCTCAGCTATACACAAAATATCACTCGCTGGTATACACATGGATGTCCACTACCACCTTTCACTAATGAAAAGTACACAATGGGCATGTACAATTTATGATACAAAGACTCCTTATATAAAAAAACCTCATACTATTACTTACCAAATCTCTGAAACTTCATCATTTGGCTTTGACTATGACAATGACAATCTTTTAGAAAGTTTTACTCAATTATTTTCTACATCTTACACTTGGGGGCATCATGCTTGCTTCCCCCCTCCTAGCATTATTAGGTGTCTCTTATTTCTAGCATTATGCTATGTGCTTCACATCTAGCCTTTCTCCTTCATCATACATATATTGATATACACAATTTATATCATTGTCACCCTATGATTTGAACTCTAGCTCCACAATTCATACTCAACTGCTAAGGGTATGAATCTAAATGAACCTCATTATATTCACGGTCTTTACACTCTATGATTCATTGATCTATCTTTCTAATGCACACAATTCAAACCATTTCATGTTAACGCACTCTTGTTATATGGTTAATTCTTAAGCTGTTGAAGAGGATATTTTATATAAGAACCTTGCCTCACACTCATACACATACATTTGGTGGGAATGCTACTCTATCATATTTACATTTCATATCATTCCATCTCACTCATTCACAACATGTTACATATCTTAGTTGCGCTTACTCTTGTTTTCTTATACTCACATGTTACACTTTGCTTACTATGTTAGCCAAATATCTAGTATGTCATTATAGTTATCATATTCACATGCATGTTCACTTGTTATCTAGTTTTGAATGAAAAAATTACAAAAATATTTACATGCAACATGGATTCTTGGCACTTGTACCTCGACCGAGTCCCACTAAGGATCCTAGGGGCATATAATTTCTTACACACTACAGGTGTTATAGTTTCATTTTATATTAATTCATATTCTTACTATCACGCTACTCTATCGATCTATATATATACACACACATACGTCTTGTCATAATTTTTATCTTTCTAACATGCTAATGGGTGCTTCATGTACAACATTTGTTTTGCAAGAACTATTTTCCACCATGGTTGTCTGATACTTTACTTAATACTATTTTCCATTGTATGTCATTTTTGTGGGCTATTCCCTATGTCTTGTTTGATCATTTCTTGTATGATTTTGGCCGCTTCAGCCATGATTTTCTTGTGACATTGTGAGTGATGTCCCATGTTTGAAACCCTCTTTTCACGGTCTACTTTTTCTACACTATTAATTTTTACATGGTCTTCCATGTATGATTTTCACTTTTCATACTAGCACATGTTTCTATCCATATTGTTTACATGTGCCTTGATTTCTACCATGCACATTCCCTCCCCTTGGAGGAATATATTTTCATATTAGCATTTGGTCCTCTCATTTAGGTCATATACTCCTAGTGAGGTCACATGCCCTAAATGAGGGGGCATACATTGGATGAATTAGTCACCCCTTACAACAACTTAGAGCTTTAGTACATGCCTACATAGTACATGAATAGAACAAAGTTATAGTCACAAAACGGACCAAATTTTGACTTGGATCCTCATTTCAGCACATACAACAATGCCAAAATATAGACTTTAGCATCTCGAGCACTCTTGACCTTTTATGGGTTCCTATAACTAGGGGGAAGTTACAGTCACTTTCTCATATTAACAAAGTTTTTAACAGTTCATAGAGTATTTTTCACAGTACAGGCACAATCCTCCAAGTAATTATAATACATTTTATCTCCTTTTTTTCTCCCTAGATTGAATTGGAACAAGCACGGAACAAAGTAATATCACACCATCTGCAGTGGTGAATAAATTTGAAGTAGTCATGGATGGAGAGTAAAACCATACCTCTCTCCCGACACTCTTCTTCCATGATGTGAGATCTCCCAAAAACTCGGACTTGGCATGGAGTCACCAAAAACTCGTTCTTTAAATGAGATCACCCAAAAAACTCATTCTTGGCGTGATATCACCTAAAAAAATTGCTCTTCTACAACATTTTAGGATACTTTCTATCCCTTTTCACTTGTGATGGATCAGGTGCACACTTTCCATTTATTACTTTTTCACATTTACATACTCTTACATGTTTTTATAGATTTTCCATAATACATGACTTTGACTACTCTTTTTCTCTTCTTTTTACAGGTCTTTCCTTATGAGAAGTAGCAGTCATAAGCAAAAACTAAGCACAATGAAAGGTACAAAACAATATAACTCATACGCTTCACCCCTAGGGTCACTTCCTATTTCTTAGCCTCCACACTTCATTTTTATCACTCCACACTTTCACTTGTCTCCTCGGCATACTTTCTCCCTCAATTTACAAGTAACAAAAGGTATGCATATATTATCTACTTAATGTTATTGATTATTCACATAACATAAAGTGGGGTCAAATGTAGACACAAAATCACACACTTAGGTACATTTCTAGGTACATAAACACATACTTGCATTTATATGAGTCATAAGAGAGAAAACTAGTCATTGATAGCTATCTTTGACCTCTTTTCTTTGTTTCTTATCTCCTTTCGGTCTTTCACACCATACATCCCAAGTCATTACTTCATTTCTTTATCTTTCTTGACTCTAGACACCAACGCCTATCCAAGATGCTAGCGCCTAGGCACCCTCATCCTTTTAGGTGCCTCGACCTCTTTATATCTTACTCACCTTTTTTGGGCCTCTTTTATCATTTGAGCATCTTGTTTTCTTATCGTTCATCCTTTTAGTTGTCAAATATGAAATTCAAACAAATTACTCATATAGATACAAAGCTATGTGATGAAAATAAAGGACCAAACTCTAAACATATATTATCACCACCTAAGGTTGCATCCAAAGGTATATAAGAGCATCAAAGGAATCCATCTAGCTTTCATTCAAGGGACAAGGGACTACATTTTATGCATACACGCATAAGAGGGGAAGTTCATTTTGTCATTATCTAGATTGATACATCTAGTTATCACTCACTATGAAGATAATCTTGCACAAGATCTTCCTGGGTATGATGTATATCACACACACAAGAACTACATGGAGTCTGATATGTAGTTCAACACTCGTTTGTAAGTTTAATTTCTCAGGGTGACTATGGTGTTAGTCGACTCCCCATTTACATCTTTTATTTTTAGGATTTGATGTGTTTTGGGGTTTTACAAGTTATCTTTATATTTGCACTTTATAGGTGAATTTTGCGGATATAGTGTTCCATACATAAGACTAATAGAAAAGGTTAGTGACCACCTTACGACACCGAAAAATAGGATTTTACGTAGTCATGGGAGCCTATCGGAGGTCTTTAAAACCTAAGCTCCCTAGCCCCATTCCAGTGCCTTAGTCAAGCCTATTTTGGTAGCTAAATTTTTTTGGGTGTGGTTAGGACAATCTCCTCCTCCTATCTATCAATTTTTCAGTCCATAACACTTCATGATTTATTACAAAATCATCTAAGTCTTTTATTCCCTCTCTTGAACTTAGGGTTTTTATTATTACTTAGCTTATTTCTTGTGTCAAATCTATTCTTTATCTCTTATTTATCATACGTGACTTTGCAATATTAGGGTTTAGCATAATTCCGTCTTTTTAAATCAATGTGTTTTCCTACTTCATATTCATGTTTGGATGTGATTAGTCTCTCATGGTTATTAATGATATAGATTGAATAGCTTACTAAGCTTGTGAAGAGTTCTCGAGTTTTAAGTTGCATTGATTCTTTCCCCCTCTTCTTCCCCACTCTCGCCTAGATTTCCCAATAGTTTGGCATTCCATTATTTGACAATGTAAATACATTTGTATTTGTATTATATATGTTCATTGATGTGTGTTTCATTATTACTGATGTGTGGTTTGTTAATAACTTTTTATATATCTCATTTTTGTGTTGAGGGTGACTATAAATAGTTTAATTAGAAGTCAACAATCTATTATCCGCATAGGAAAATTGTTTTATAATACATTATTCCATAGATTAATATTCCACTAAAAATATTTACAACCTTAACTTATATTCAAATAAAACAATATGCATACGCACAAAATACATGCAACAAATGCAATAAAAATTTCACTAAAACACCCTCAATTATCATTAACATCATTCAAATATATTATGTAATGTTTAAAATAAAATAAAGACATCAACTTTTATACCAAACTTACATAGAATAGAAATTAAACACTAACATATACCTTTTTTAGAGACCCTTAAAATTACATAGAACAAAAATTAAACATTTAGAAATCTCCAATGTTCATTATAACTTCTAAACACTTTTTAAAAACTTATGATTTCCATTCTATATTTTCATACTTATAACAATAATTATATAGTGTTAGCAATAACTAAAGACTCCAAAATTTATAATAAAAAGTGACACAAATATTTTCTCATCTTCCAGTTCATAGAATATTACTACACTTATTAGAAGTCCCTAAAATCCCATAAACATGCTTTGAGGGAAACAATTGTTAATGCAGACACCGAGGCCATGAGATGAATTAAATTTATTTACTGCAACACGTGTGTCATTCATAATGTTCTAAGAAGAAGATGACACAACACCGCTATAAAAATATGATGTGTTAGTTGCATGAGTGACTATGGGGGTGAATGGGTCATACAAAAACATTAACTTGTTTTTCCATATCATGCATTCATCATTCAAACCATTCATTCAACATCCATAACTATGTGAGCTTATTAGGTGTTTATTAAACATTTACAAATGCATGCAGCAAGAGAGAGAACACAAAACACCATATATAAGTGGGAAAACCTCAAGGGAATAAAACCCACGAAACCTCTACTAATATTAGTCATAAAAAGGGAATTACAAGAATATTACACATCAATCAAGATTTCAAGGTAGTGAGGCACCAACCCCTAGTTTAATAGGACACCAATCCTACAAGGAGGTTATAACCCCTAAGGTGATCAAGCACAAACTCAACCTCCTAAAATGGATGATCAAATAAAATATGTTGTTCCCATAACATATAGTGATCTCAAATTCACCTCCTATCTCCTCAAACCCTCTCAAAACAAGCTCTCTCCTAACTCACTTACACACATGCTATTCAATATTCCTTAGCACTTCATACCTCTCCTAAACTCTATCCATGACCCCTTTATACTTCTCTTCGTCCTCCTTTGGCTCACTCACTTCCCCATCATGTCAACTAGTCATAATGAGCTAATCCAATGCCCTTATATACATTACACAAGCTTATAATCTCGTATAGGTCAAACATTACCATGTACGTCGGTCATACAAACAAAAAAATGTATATAATACATCACATAAATTCGCTTCAAGGAACCTCAAGGATCGGTAATATCCTAAACAAATGAAACTAGCACAAACCTTCTCAAATAATCTAAAGACAAGGTCTCAAGCTCCAACGAATGAGTCATGAACTCCAAGGGTAGATATAAACTTTTTCTAGACTCCAAAACTCTAAATATTTAAACAAAAACCTCTAAGCATCATAAAAAAGCACAAAAATCTCTACAATTGCAATCTCCACCATGAAACACACTAAGAAGCAAGCATGCACAACTAGGTCTTCAAGCAACTATAATTTAGTCTCGAAACCAAGAAAATTATCCTATAAAAATATTCATCATATCTAAGGTATTATATCAATGGAAATATATTTGAATCTACTTTCTGTAACAACTCATTTCATCCATAAAATCATAGCATAAGGCACTCAACCAAGCCAATCTTGAAAAACTCTCATTCATGCTTCTAGACTCGAGAACCAATCTTGAGAGAAACATACTCAAATTTATTCAACATCACTTCCAAGAACTTAAACCACATGTAACACTTCAAGGGAGACCGACACCCCACTTTAAGAACTTACATGCATATGTCCTTTGGAGAAAACCATCCCTTCATACATGTTCCATCACACCTTCTTAGTAAGCCAAATATGACTAATTATGCCATTAGGTATTCAATTCAAATCCATAACTCCAAATAAAATCAAGGCTTTAAACACATCATGCTAGGATTATATCATCTATCCAAGGCTATAAAGCACTACTCCATGATGCAAAACAATCAAACTCACTTTAAAAAAAGACTAGCTTTTAACCCTTAAGGCCAAAATCTAAAGGGATACTTTGATGACTTATATTTTCCATTTTCTCCACTGAAGCTACTTGAAACTTATCATGGCCATCTATCACATATCCCAAGGATTTTTTAATAGTTCACTTTTCATTAGGAAGCTTTCATATTAGCCCAAAAACTGCAAATCTCCACAAAACTAGGGTTTTTCTCTCACTTCTGTAACAACTAGATCATGAAATCGCCACCAAAATGAGATATAGAGAATCCTATTCAACCTTGATGCATCAAATTTTATTTCCAAAATAATTTGGATACCACACCATGCATTTCCTCCAGTCTTTCTAGAAGGAGGGTTTAACTAGGGTTTTAAACCACCTTATATTGTTAACAATTGTTCATAAATTTTTGACAATAAAATCAACTCATTATTTTTCGTAAAAAATATTATATCAATAAAAAATCATCCTTCAAATCCATAGGTTCCCATGTAAATTTTGTGTGAGTGGGTGAGCATTTTAATTTTCCTATCGAGATGGAAATGAGCATTCTAAGAACTCAATTTTTCCAAAAACATCATAACATGAAAAATATTCATAACATTGACCTAAAACTTGGCATGAAGCATCATTAAAACATCCTAAAATAATCCCAACTCCCATAAAATCTAAAATTAATCTCCAATTCTCCGAAACTAATACTTACATGTGTGTTCTTGACTAGCGTTCACCTTCTTTCTCCACAAGCACCTTGAAATCACATCAAACTTTTGAATATTGACCTAATATTCCTTCCACACATCATATGTAGTGAAAAACACATTTCCCACATCATTATGACTATGATAGACCTCATACCAGCCTTTATAACACCTACCACAACCATACATTCTTGCACCATGCTCAAGGAAATGCTTAGACATAATAGCAAATTCACCAAAAATAGACACTACCAATCAACCTTCGTACTTGACCTTGATTGACACATCATTGAGACACATATGACACCTAAAATCCCTTTTCCATTAATGACATTTGACATCAATAACAACACCATAGACACAATGGCCAACAATCTCCCCCTTTGTCATTGATGGAAACAATCTCCGTAAACATTGATGGCAACTGCAAGGCAACTCACCTACATTAATCCCTTTTTAATGTTTATCATGTTACTCTCCCCCTTAGACATATATGACAAAGTAATTATGAAAAATCAACATGAAAATACAATGCTTAGACTCAAACTTACTTTCTTCAAATCTCCCCCTTAGAATTTGTTTTTCTTGACATCAATACTTTCTAAGATCCATGGACCTAGGATTATCTTCATCTACATATATTCCTTGAACTTATATTCGAATTAGAAGATAGACTCATGCATAACTCCTCCTGATATGATGCATTCAATCATTGTTTTATTCCATACTAAATAACTACTTAAGCTTGATGAACAAATAATCTTGTTGTATAACATCTCGGATCCTGTAACAATATTTATCAATCCTTGAAGTATGTAAAAAGCCTTAGAACACAACATTACCTTTTTCATGAACTTAAACTCTCCTTTTCTATTCATTACATATCATCAAATTGACTTAAACCTGATACAAATAGTATTTTTCTTCAATCACTATCAATGCACCTTTTAGGAGCATGAGCCCTAAATCATCCTTTCAAATGAAAAAATTATAAACTTCTCACCTGTTGTAGGAGCATGCCAAGCACAATAAAAACCTTCTTATGACTCCCCTAGAAACATACCATAATCCTCTAGCTGTCAAAGCAAATGAAATAGCTCATACCTTAATAAAATGCCATGAATAAATGTCACAATCAACACCCCTTTCCCAAGTCATCTTTTAAGTATTTTACCACCTCTATTTTAGTATGTCTTCAATAAATTAGCAGCTCCGCCTTAACATACATAACAAAGCCCTTGAAATATTATAGTCATGGCTTCAACACAAACTTAAATCCACTTAGATCCCCTATATTCAACCTACAAAAATAAGAAGATAACTTTGGGAACATTTGCACAACAACATTCCTTTCTTATTATTCTTCATGAATCAAGGCACACCTACGGCGTGACTCCATGATATTCACTTGAGATTAAAATACCATATAATTCTTCAAATCTTATTATAGACCTTACTACATACCTTTTTGGAACAAACATTCTCCATTTGAGACCAAGACACTTCTTGATGACTATAAAAACATTGTCAATCCTTCAATTCTTCAAAAAAAGTGTAGAACTATCATAGCATTTGTAGACCTCAACGAGGTAAAACCATATCCTAACCATTCTAATATATTCAAGAATCAATTTGATAACCTTCAATTTTGAGTGCATTTCAAAACATATTGACCATATAGACATTACCTATCAATAGTAAACAATTTTGATGACCTCGTTAACTCCCCTAGGATGAGCGCCACTTCATAGCTATTTGATACCACTTTTTCACTTGCACAAAAGGGATGACACAAACTTTAGGATACCCAACATCCTCAAATCATAATTAGACTCATTAATATCACAAAAACTTACTTATACAATAATAACATAACACAATCTCACTTTGATTCCTACATTCTCAATGACACATCATACTTGAAGATATGGTACAATAGTACTATACAAACATATCATAATATGATACTTTCTTAACACATTGTTAAATAATATACCCTGAATACTTAACCAAGATTCTATAATAATGACCATATGAATGATAACATACCTTGACATAGCATACTCATTATGAATGACAAAAGACGAAGCAGGAAAGACATACTTTTTTATGAATCAAACAACTCAAGTACCTTTATGCAACACCGAATAAGATATTTCTTCTTGGAGTAACAAAACATATTTTGAATTAGAAATATCACCAAGTTATCATATTGATTATAAAACTAAATAACACTTAGAAACATACCTCTTCTTTTACACACTTCTTCACAATAACTAATCAAGAGCATATCTTGTCAAAATTGAACCAGTAAATCATTAAACAACGTCTTAGGAACTCACACAACCAACATCCATGTTTCCTTCATCAAACAGATGTATTGTAGTATCCTATAGAATACACTCCAATCCATTTTGAGTACTAAAATAGAATGTAGTCATAAAATGATCCCAAGGAATCTATCCTTTCTCTTTCTATTTTGTTAATACCCTTTGAGAACCTCTCATTTTTAGGAATGGTAATCTCATCTACAAACCCTTCATCTTATAATTAGAGACCTATCAGACACACATGGTTTTATTCATTTGAAATTAGGTCTATGAGTCCTCTATTACTTGTATTAGGCTTGATCATCTTGAATTCCTCCTTCTTGATCTTGTCAATGATTTTTGGCATCTTGATTGGCTTTAACTCCTCTCGTTACATCCTCTACACTTTCTACTTTCTTTTCCTTTTCAACCTTTTCAAAAACTTCACCTTGACTGGTAGATGGATATGAACTATGCATCACATGACCTTGTTTAACATCCTCCTTATCATGCATTGGATCTTTAGATATCATTCTTTGTATATCAGCTTTAGAATCGGTTCTCTTGACCTTATTTGTTTGATAAACATCCTTCACTAGCATAACTATACATTATTCACTCTTAGGACCGATCTTCCTTTTGAACACCATCTTCCATCTTATCTTTCATTTTGGATGCTTGAAACCTCCTTTTGACTCTTAGAGATGCACTTTGATGGAAAAATTTAGCAATATGACCTTGTTTGTGACAATTATAGCACACAAAACTATTCTTGCTCTTCGAATGATAGAAACTAATATACCAACCACATTCAGTTTCCTTATGATAATACTCACAACATGAATAACATTAACCCTTAAAAATCTTTCACCATTCCATGAATACTCGTTCTTAGAGAGATTTTTATTATAATATCTAGCTTTGTGACCAAAACCATTACAAGCATAACAATAACCATTGAAAGAAGAACCATACCTCATTGCATTGGGTTGTAGAAAAGGGTTATACCTTCTTGAATAAGAATTATTTTTCTCCTTCTTATCTTCTCAAGTACTTGTTTCAACTTTTTCATCATTCTTCACATGTTATCCTTTGAAGCCTAGGCCTATCTTGTCACTAGCTACTCTTTGACTTTCCATGATCCCATATAAATATTCATATCTCTTCCTCAACCTTCCATGCATCTTCAACATGCTAGATGCTTATTTTATCTCAATATTTAAATAATTCAACTCATCTACATATATGATGCAAGATTATTCTTTTTCATTTAGGGATTATGTCACACTCTCAACTTGTGATTCCATCTCTTTGATTGTTTGACTATGTTGAACCTCTGTGAAACTTATTTATTCTAATAATCCATGGATTAGGGACTCAATTATTTCATACTTATTATTCAAATTCACTAAGAAATTCTCAACTCTAGATGATTTTCCCATTGTGCTTATAGGATCTCTTCCAAGCTGTTAAAATTGCTTCATAAGTACCTAGCTCTAATAGAAATTTTTAGAAATATGGTGATCGAGGAGGGTGAATCATTCATAAAAAAACTTTAAATCATTTTTCTATATCATACATTCATCATTCAAACCATTTATTAAACATCCATAACCACATGATCTTATTAGGTGTTTATTAAACATTTACAAATGCATGTAACAAGAGAGAGAATACACAACACCACATATAAGTGGGAAACTCTCAAGGGGATGAAAACCCACTAAAAAATCTACTAATATTACTCATAACAAAGGAATTCTTGATGCCCTTTAGTGAGCTACCAACCCCTAGTTTAGTAGGAAACCAATCCTACAAATAGGCTACAACCCCTTAAGGTGATCAAGAACAATCTAAACCAAATGAAATGGATGATCACATAATATATATTTCTCTTACAACATATAATGTTCTCAAATTAAGATCTTGTCTCCTCAAACCCTCTAAAAATAAGCTCTCTCCTAACTCGCTTAAATTTGATTCTTCATGGGTAGATTAGGTTTAATTCCCTTGCACACCTACTCTTCAAGATTCCTCATCACTTCATACCTCTCCTCAAATCCATCCTTGACCCCTATATGATTCTTTTTTTTCCTCATTTGTCTCACTCACATCCCCATCATCTCAACTAGTCATAATGAGCTAATACATTTTTTTATATACATAACACAAGCTTATAATATCATCTAGCTCGTCCATGACCATGTAATTTGGTCATACAAACACAAAACCATTTCTAAGAAATCATATAAATTCACTTCAAGGAACCTCAAGGGTAGGCAATATCTCAAACAACTCAAACTAGTGCATGCCTTCTCAAACAAAGTCTCAAGCTCTAATGAATGAGTCATGAATTCCAAGGGCACATAGAAAAATTTTCAAGACTCAAATGGCTCAAAAATGTCATGGAAAAACCTCCAAGAATCATAAACAAGAACAAAAACTCTACAACTTCCATCTCCACCATGAAGGACACCGAGAAGAAAGCATGCACAACTAGGTCTATAAGCACCTAGAATTCAGTCCCAAAAAACAAGAAACTTATTTTATCAAAACTCTTCATAATGACTCAATTATTATATAAATGGAAATATATTTGAATATAATTTCTATAATAACTCATTTCATCCATCGAATCATATCATAAGGCACTCAACCAAGCCAATATCTGAAAATGTGCATTCATGCTTCTAGGACTCAAGAACCATTCTTGAGAGAAATATGCTAACATGTATTCAAAATCACTTAAAAGCACTGAAAAAAATTGAAACACTTCAATGGATACTTGAAACCCCACTTCAATCACTTACATTCATATGTCCTTTGGAGAAAACCATTCCTTCATATAGGTTCCATCACACCTTCTTAGTAAGCCAAATAGGGATAATTAGGCCATTAGGTCTTCAAATGAAATCCATCACTCCAAATAAAATAAAGGATTCAAACACATCATGTTAGGATTTTATCATCCATTCAATTCCATAAAACACTTCTCCATGATGCAAAAAAATCAAACTCACTTCAAACCAAAAGACTAGTTGTTAGCCCTTAAGGCCAAAATCGGTAGGGATAATTTGAGGAAATGTATCTTCCATTTTATACATTAAATCCACCTAAAAATTATCATTTCCATATATAAAACATCCCAAGGATTCTGAAAATGTTCACTTTTCATCCCGAAGCTTTCATCACATCCCGAAACTCGCAAATTTATAGAAAACTAGGGTTTTTCTCGCACTTATTGAAACAACTAGATCATGAAATTACCACCAAAATGAGCCCCTGGAGAATCTTATTCAACCCCGATGCATAATATTTTCTTTCCGATAAATTTTTATACCACACCATGCATTTCTTTCCAATCTCTCTAGAAGGAGGGTTTAACTAGGGTTTCAAACCACCTTAGCTTGTTAACCATTGTTCATAAATGCCTGACAATCAAATTGACTCATTATTTTTAAAAACACTCTTGGCTAAATGAAAAATCATCCTTAAAATCCATAGGGTCCCATGAAAAATTTTGTGAGTGGGTGAGAATTTGAATTTTCCTATCGAAGTGGAAATGAGCATTCTCATAACTCAATTTTGCCAAAAACATCATAACATGAAAAATATTCAAAACCTTGACCTCAAACTTGGCATAAAGCATAATGAAAATATCATCTAAAAATATCAACTCTCATCTAAGATAAAATACATTTTTAACTCTCTAGAAATTAATACTTACATATGTGTTCTTGACGAGTATTCACCTTCTTCCTCTACAAGGACCTTGAAACCACGTCAAACTTGTGAATACTAACCTAATATGCCTTACACATATCATATGTAGTGTCACAACACATTTATCACATCATTATGACCATGATAAACCTCATACCAACCTTTGGAACACCTACCATGACCATACATGCTTACACCATGCTCAAGACCATGCATAGACACCATAACACCTTCACCAAAACTAGACACTACCAATCAAATTTCATATTTGACGTTGATTGACACCTCATTGAGACACATATGACACATAAAATTTATTTTCTATTAATGACCTTTGACATCAATGAGAACACCATAGACACAATGGAAAACATGATGGACCCAAGACAACAACAATTAGTTTATGTCCATAAGAACAAAGTGATGAAGAGCTCCGTTGATGATGAAGAAGGCACAAAAATTGTGTGTTTAAACATTGTGTTACCATCATCATAATATGCAAAAACGTTTAGAGGTATCACAAGAATTGTATTCTTCTTTTTCACCCAAAGAGATGAATCGAAAAACATTATATTTGATGGGCGCCTAAATGAACAATAAAATTCCACATAAAACAACAAATTTATATTTCACACAATTTTGTTGGTAAAATTTGGTAACATTGTTAAAAAGAGAATAACGAGAGAAATGGACAAATAATAAAATTAGAAAACATATAATAAGTTTATATTAACTCCAAAAACAATTTAATACATGGATTTTAGAGTTGTTGCTCTTTTTTTTTCCCTCACACTCTTCTATTTTTATTGTATACTACTGCAAATTAACTCTCTCTGTGTGTGTGTGTGTGTGTGTGTGTGTGTGTGTGTGTGTGTGTGTGTGTGTGTGTGTGTGTGTGTGTGTGTGTATGATTTTTCTATACGTTGTTACTAAAATTTACCATTTTTTTCTTCTAATTATAAAGCTGTTGGTTTTTATTCCGAAGCTCTTGCTCTATTTTTTGTTCTTTACTACTAAAGATCTATTTTTTAAAAACATTCTTCTATATTCTAAATCTGTGTAAAATTGTTGTAATTAATTAAAAGTAATTTTTCATTAAATAGGCTTCCCTTTAAAACAGATTATTCAAAACAATGGCTTTCAAACAATGCATTAAATGCATGGTAGGTGACAAGTTCAAAATTTGAAATCAAATATATGTGTGACGGGCTTAGGAGCACCTCGAAGACTTGCCTTAGAGGCCCCACCTATCAATGCAAATTATAGGAGTAAGGAAAATGAAGAGGAGCTAGAACTAGAAAGTGAAGGTGGTGATTTCCTAGAAATTGATGATTTTGATAACAATACAAAATCAGATCTCGTGAGTATTACGGAGGTGATGAGGAAGAATAAGATACACCCCATTTCTAGTGTGCAAAAGTATTCACTCATTCTCAGTCTGATAAATAAACATCTCCCTCCACTACTACAAAGAAAAAGAAGGTTTATGATTCTCCTATAACGACTCCATAAAAAAAAAAATCAGTCAAGGATCTCCACTCCCACCCTCCATGGAGTCTGCATTGTTGAAGCCTGATCTTGTAGCAAGTAAGAAGGCTCCCACAATCCCAAGTAAGTCTTTTGATGCCTCTTCTAAGTCTAAATCTAAATCTGCCCCTATAAAATATAGTACTTTGAAATCTCCTAGTGTACCTTTCAAAATACCCTCCATTCCCCAAAAATATACTCCTGCTTCCAAACCTATCCTAAATCCAAAAGTAGTCCCTTCATCACCTTCACCCGCATCTACTCCTTTTGATTTCATAGAATATGCAAACAAAGCCAAATTCCAAATTATTGAAACTAAATATTTATGGACTCATCCTGAAAAAAATTTAGAGGTTCATTTGATATATTAGGAGTGGTAGTCTAACACCCAATGTTGTAACTTCTAGTTCTAAAGGCATGTTTCCAAACCCACCTACACCTCCCTCATAGAACATGCTTTCCTTAAGCACATCCAAGACTGACAAGGTTGATCCTTTCTACGTATCCCTTCTTGTTGGAGAATATGTACTGAACAATTACATAATAGATTCTGGTGCCTCAGACAATGTGATGCCTTTGAAGGTCACCAAGGCTCTCAAACTTACCATGACTCCACCCGGTGGCTCTTGTTACTCTTTGGAGTCAAAAGAGGTCCCACTTGTAGGAAAGGTCAAAGATGCACAGGTGGCTCTCACCAGATTTCTAGACAAGAAATTTTCAATGATGATTTTGGTAGCAGACGTCCTAGCCTCATTCGTAATATTTTTGAGTAGAAGTTTTCGTTGAGACTTAAGAGGAAAATTTAGATGAATTGGTCATCCATAACCATACCAATTAAGGGATCCATGGAGAAATTGTTTCCGAGAAGAAGATGAGGTACACGGTATGAAATTCCGAAGCCTAAGCTAACATTTTGTACCAATATAGCAAGAGGATGATTCACTCTATGACAACTGAGGAGGAAGAGGATATTCCCATCCTGATAGGGCCAGACATACCTTCCCAGAGAGGCATGGACCTTGAAGAATCATTGAGGGGATTTGAGTTACAAGAGGGCAGCCCTGATGATGCAAACCATGAAGAAGAGGAAATGGTTCTTGATTGTTTTCAAGAAAAAAATCAGCTTATATGCTTATCCATGATGAGGAGTTATTATCATTCCCATTTGGGGATGAAGATGACCTCAATCAAGCCATCTATGGAGAGAAAATACCATCTTGTGATGAACTCGGAGAAAGGTTTGAAAGAACTACCTGTACAATAACTTCTTAGAGCCATAGAAGAAATTGAAGATCCTGAGCTCATTCTTGAACTCTTGATGCAATCCATGAACCTAAAAGATAAGTGTAAATATGATTTGAAAGCTTCAATCAATGTGAAGGTTGGCCATGTTGAAACAAATAAAGATGAGAAATATGATGCCCCCCGAGCCAATGATTGATGGATGTAATGATGAAATGGAGATATTTTATTTCCCATTTGAAGAAGAAGACTCTTTCCATGATGAAGAAATTGAAGTAAGGAGTTATGAGGCCTTTGAAGCTGAAGCTCCTCTTGATGAAGGATTGATATAATGCAATGATTCCCAAGATAATGAAGTAACCCCTCCAAATAGTTCCCTTGAGATGTAAAATAAAGATTCTTCGAAGGCGTATAAAGATGAGTTGTGGGAAGTAACAAAGGAGATCTCTGTGCAAGAACCATTGGATGCAGTGGAAGTTGCGGAAGACCCCGAGCTGATTCTTGATCTCTTAACTCATGCCATGGCCATACAAGAAAATTATGAGGTCATGTCCAATCCTTTTTATCAATACTCAAGCACCTCACAGTGGAGTAGAGAAAAAGGATAAGTCTGAGGTATCTCATAGAAAAGAGGTCAACAACCATAGACCCGGGAAAGAAAAGAATCTGGAATGTTAAAGTAATTTGAATGAAAAGCAGCCCTCGGGAAGCAATAACATGCTCAACAAAGAATCATTTATGTGGATAAATATAGAAGGTAACGGGAACTATGAAACTAATTTCAAAGAATATGAAGGCAATGGAATTTATAAGTCAAGGCCACGAGAATCAATAATCTCAAGTAGGCTCACTCCTACAAAGTGTACATACAAATGTGAAAGCACATGGATTTCATAAGCAGCTAAGGAGAGGAGGCTACTTTCTAGAACCAGTCAATGGCTTCACATAACATCATCATTCGGTGTTGCCTCTTTAGGGATAACTTTTCAGAATTCGGTTAAAGAGGGTTGTCCCCCACCTTGTACCATAGGTGATTTTTAGTTTTGTTTCCCTTTTTTTGTGTCATGTGTTTCCTTTACATCGTTGTGTGTGTGTGTGTGTGTCTCCTTCTTCATTATCCTTCTCTCTTGTAATTGTACATGACTCTGTAAGGCCCAATGGATAAGGCACTGGTCAACGCATTATATGGTCTAAAATTGAGATTCTGGATTCCTCATGTCATGTCCCCAAGCTAGAGCCAATTGTTTTCATACAAATGTGCATCATGGAAATTAACAAATTCGAAGCATGACAACTATACCCCTATGTTAATGTTTTCAAGTCCTATCATTCCAATACACCTCGAGTCTACCCAATCATTCCAAGTGACCTTCCGATTAACGTCATCTCATCCCCCTATGTGATTTAGGAAAGTCCATTCATTCCCCCTAGGGGATTTTAGGAGTTCATTTGCAAAGCTACAAGCAGTTGTGGGAAGGGCTATCACTGGCCTTCTTAGGATTGGAGAAACCCCATGGAGAAGAGAAGAAGAGCCTAAGTAGATGTGGAGGTGATTCAAATGTCTTAGGAAATAATGGAGATGATTTAGGAATATTCTGGAAGGGCTCGGAGAATTTGGGGTAGTTTTTCCGTAATTAGAGTTCTTTGGCCTAGTCATTACAGTGCCAAAATAGTCGTTGAGCTTCAAAGGTGATTTTAGGAGCTCCAGATGGAGTTAGGAGAAAAAAAACATCACCAAAAAGATAATTCCAATCCCTACAAGATGGTGAAATCATATTTTTCACAACACTTTAGCGCATTAGGTCTTCAGAATATTTTCTAAGGCACATGTGGAGTACCAAACCAAAATCCAATTTTTAGGGATCAAATAGATCAATCAAGACATGAGACCCCCACAATTAGATTCAAAACACCATTTTAAGTTAGGATCATATAAATTTTTTCAAAAATTCCATTGGGAGCTCAAGATATCATTGTCACAAGTTGTCCTCTTGGAGTAAGTTTAGGACTTAGCCAAATTTTGGGAGGACACGTGTCAGCTCTAGGATCTTGGTGGGATTTTATGTCCCCAACGTCCCTAAGGGTTAGGTACATCAACCTTGGAAAAATGCACCCAACCCCCATGTGACCTTTGGAACCCCATACGACCATCAGGATTGCTAGTTCAGCCCCCAAGTGCAATTTAGAGCTCAAATTCCCTACCATCAAATCTCTGCCATGTGTCACCTCTAGGACCTCTGTGGAATCTCGATGTCCCTCACATCCCTTTGAGGTTAGAGAAATCGGGGAACTAAAAATTTTCCTGACCCTTGCCATGCTTTATTTTTTAATATTTAAATCTAGTACTTAACCGTTTTTTCCCCTCATTTCTCCTTCACAGCTCCTCACCATGTCATAGCCATGTTATTTCTTGTCCAAACACTCAGTCCACCATTACCACTCTAAAACATCACTGCTATGACTCAAAAATCCTCCAATCCCCGAAAATATACAAGAATAAAAAATAGATTGAAATGATGAAAACGAAGAGAAAACGAAGATTTTTTGAGAGATAACTACGAAGTCACCCAATCAGAAAATCCTCATATCTTGCAAAATACAAGTTGGATCAAGATGCCATATTTTCCAAACTACCACATTTTTCAAGGTGATGAAGATGCAACGAATGAGAGGTCAAATGGTGCCGAAGTATTTGTTCAAACAAAATATTCACTTCAAGCGGACTCACATTCGTTGAATTTTCCATCATTCCGAAAATGGAAATGAGATAAAAACTTACACACAAGCTCCAAATGAAAAACCTATCACAATGGATTTTTCTCATTATAAACGGAGACAAAAACCAGACCTGTAAATTTTGAGCTCAATTAATGGCTGCCATGGTAGCTTCATGCCCGAAGCCACTGCCAAGTTAAAATTTTAAAATTTATTTCCATCATTCTAGTAGGTGAAATCAAGTGAAATTCAAAGGACATGACCGCAAAGATGATCCGAATCAAGAAAAATATACTTTGTCGCAAACCAAGCACTAGAAATCCACTTTCAGAAAATAGTAAGCTTTCCTACACATACTTGCTATTTTTGGTAAGTCTTCATCAAAAGAGGCTATGGAAAAAGCAGTGTGCACTGAAGATATCCAAGAAGCCAGAATGATTATCCAGAGCAAAAAACTATGAAAATGACCACTTACTAAAAATAGTAAGTCCTTTATATGGGTGCTTACTAAAAATAGTAAGTCACCCCAAGAAGTGGTCAAAGCAAAGGCAAAGTGCATAGGATGAATGCATATTTTCATCAAATCAAAGTGATTAAGAAGAAGCAAGAATCACCTCGTACTAAAAATAGTAAGTCTCTCATCCGGGCATTTACTAAATAGTAAGTCACACTCAAAGAGTAGTTTTGGTATAATGGGACATTCAGAACTTTATCGCAAAATAGCTTTCCATCAACGAGGATAATCGACTTCATCGGGGAAATATCTTCTCCTCTTCTCTCTCTCCCTCTCCCCAATTTTCACTCCTTCAAATGTTCTAATTCTTCATTGGGGTTTACACTTTTGATATTCCTTTAAGTCACCTAAAAGTGATTTTAGAAACATAATGTGAATTAAGTCACCTTGATTTTATAAAAGAGATTTAAATATTTTATAGGAATATGAATAGTCTAATGTTATAAATAAGGAAAATGGAGGGTCATGAAGAAGATGAGGAGTCGAGTCTACTCTATAGATTGTAAATCCATTCCCATCTCAAAGGGTTGGTCATTAATTTTGTAACCTCAAGAGTGCATTCTACCTTGAGAGAACAAAGGAGATAGCCAAATTCTTCGATTCCCCTCATTCTCAAATTTCCTCTATTTCCTACAGTATGTACAATTTCTACTTGAGCACCAATACAAGAAGAAGGAATTTCTATCCTTTTTGATGAGAATATTTTAGAAACTTTGATTTCCCAATCTTACCTTGTCATGTTGTTGTTTGCAGTATTTTTCCTCTTAATTTCAATGCATGTGATGTAATTTCCAACTAGTGTGTTACAAGTTTATGATTTCCTACTTGCAACATTAATTTCTCTTGTATAATATTCTCACTCTTTTTCCCACTCTCCTAGAAAATTATTCTCTTACGTATATCTGCAAGACTTTCCACAGGTTAGTGGATTCTCCCTATGGATCCTCGGTCAAAATGCCATCATAAAAATCCACCTTTTCACGTGCATGCATTTATAGTAGTTGCACCTTGGTTAGATAGAGGGACTTACATTCCCATAGCGTTGGCAATAAATCCACAAGTTTGTCTATCCGATAAATTTTCTCAAAAACAAGAATGGATCTAAGACCTCCCTTTTGGCTAGGAGGAACTACCTGTAGATACAAAACAATACCACCAAATAGAGTTAAACAAAACAATGAGTGGACTGCCTAGTGGAAGCTAGATCTAGGAAGTGTGATACTTCTGAACAGGATGTCAATCCACTTCTATATAACAATATTAATGCTAGTTAAATCATACATGAAGTAAATATCCTATTGGAATTGAAATGATTTAGGTATCTCGTACAAAACAATAAGAAAGGTTGTGCAAAAGGTTTTTCAAGGTCAAAACGGGAGGGTTGATTGGGCTGGTGTTGAGTTGCAAGTCTAGTACTAGATCTACGTGAGGTCCTGGTAAGGATTAGAAATAGTTCTGGGCTATTGGGAAGTGGATATTAGCTCACTGGTTTGAGCTATATTGACAGACACACAATAAAGTGTCGATTGATTAACCGATGTCGGTTAGGAAGAGTGACCGACGTCGGTTGGCTAACCAATGTCGGTAGGGGAAATTAGCAGAAATTTCTTAGAATTAGTTTTTTAGACTCCTTGTGATTGCAAAAAGGTTGGAAATGGTGAGAGTGGGGTCATAAAATGGTTTTGAAGACTCATATATGATTAGGAGAAGGCTAAAATGGGTGAAAATTCTGGGTATGAGTAGGTGATGGGTTGATGGAAGGAAGGAAGTATATGGGTGTGGAGAGAAATAAACTACAGAGATGAATAAATAAATCTACACAAGGAAACTAGAGATTCAGTGTAGAGATGTTAAATACTTACTGGGAAGTAGATTGGAGAACGTAGGTGATGAAGACGATGACAATAGAGATCTAGAGAGAAGAGCCATTGTATTTGTGTCATGGAATTTCAGACCTTTGTGCCTCTCTGTTGTGAATCTGTGATCGTGAAGAGGATGATGAATGGTGATCGATGTTGGTAGTGCTCCCGTGTGTCTTATTTTTCTTGAGTGTTAAAGAAATTCGAGTGCTCCAAGTCTCTAGAAGAAATGAGATCCTAAATCAAATGACCAACCTGACCAAGGCTTTTAGAAACGTATTTAACCTAACCGACCACGGTTAGGTGACCAGCGTAGGTACGGGTAAGAATATCTAGGTTGGCTAAAAATATCTAGATTATTGCTATTTTCGGGTGATCTCCAACCTTCTACCAAGTCTTGAGTGATATATCATGGCAAGATAAGTAGGATTCCTTTTAGGTTTGTTAATAGGAGTTAAGTCTAGGTTTATACTAAGTCCTATTTAGTTAGGATAGGTTTAGACTTGGTCTTAGGTCATTAATGAGGTTTGAGTAGGTCATTGAGTGAGGTGGCTAGGTGAGGTGGTTAAGTGAGGATATTAATTAATTTAATTAACATGTGCACTAGTGGATATGAATAGGTAGGATATGGTTAATTTAATTACTAGGGTTTAAGGGGAGTATGACCCAATTTTGGTGTCTACGGGATGTAAAAATGAACTTCCCCTCCTATGAACCTGTATACGAGAAAAATATAGTCCCTTATCCCTTAAATGATAGCTAGATGAATGTTTTGATGCTCTTAAAATGCCTTTAGATGCAACCTTAGGTAGTGATAGTAGATGCTTAGAGCTTGGTCCTTTATTATGGTCACATAGCTTTATTTTTATATGATTCCCTTGTTTTAATTTCATAATTAACAACTAGAAGATCGACCCATAAGAAAACAAGATGCCTAAAAGATAAAAGAGGCCCAAAATGGGCGAGCAAGATACAAAGAGGTTGGGGCACCCAGGGGGCAAGGGTAGTGGGCCTGTCTTGGCACTAGTGTCCAAATTTAATAAAGATAAAGCAATGAATATCATACTTGAGATGTGGGTTATGTAATACTAAAGAGGAAACCAAAAATATAGAAAAGAGGCCAAATACAAATTTTAATTACTTGTTTTCTCACTTAGGAATCATATGAATAGTAGTATAATATTAGGACCTAGAAATGTACCCAAGTGTGTGATTTAGTGTCTATATTTTCCACTACTTTATATTGTTGATTGAATATTTGATAACATAAATTAATTACGATATTGTGTACTGATAACCATGTAGATCAATGGCGAAAGTGTCCTAAGAAAACAAGAAAAAGCGTGGAGTGATAAAATGAAGTGTGGAAGCTAAGAAAGAGGATGTGACCCTAGGGGTGAAGCGTATGTGTTATGTCACATTGTACCTATTTTCATTGTCTCTTGTGTTTTATGTTTTTGTAGATGTGATTGTTCTTTCTCATAAGGATGGACTTGCAAAAAGAAGAGAAAAAGAGTAGTCAAATATGTCTATATGAAAAATTTGATCCAAATATTTTTAAAAATGCGTAAAAGTGTGAAAACATATTAAGAGGAACATGTGCACCTGATCCATGATGAGTGAAAAGGATATAAAATGTCCTAAAAATGATGTAAAAGGTAATTTGTAATTGTAAAATCAGGTAATAGGTAATGACAATGAATGCATGCACATGTATAGACTATGACATGATACGAGGTAGAAGAGTGTGCAAACTCTACATCATCCAAGATTGATAGGTTTATCCAAATGAGGTTAAAATGATTCAGTTATCCAGGGTACAAGATATGGTCCATAAACACAACTTAGGTTATGTGTAGGACCGTTTAGGTATGATCTGGTACACCAAAGGTTTGGTCAGGATAAACAACACAACAATAGGCAAGGTAAGGTTATCAGGATAAACCACACGGGTAACAACATCGCAAGGTAAAATGAGTAACCACATTCAAAGGTCACAAAAGGTAGTTTTGGTTAGGTTATGTAGGTCATTGCATGGGTAAGGCCGAGGTATAAGTAAATAATGTGTCCCTAAATGCAATTAAGGAAATGTATAGGTAATGTAGACTTGTGGGTAAGGTGAAAAAGTGTTGATAGAGTCAAAAGGTATGTGGCGAAATGTTTTTGGAAAAAATAGGTGAAATATGGGTAAAAAGGTAATGATAGGTGATCGATGTCAGTTATGATGTAACTGACATTGGTTTGGTAGGGCATGGCATGATCGACGTTGATCATGTCGATTTGGGGTTAAAAAAGAAAAATCCATATGTTACAGATTCATTTTGAATTTTCCATTTTTAGAAAATGAAAGAAGAGAAATTGAGTGAAAAAGACATTATGAGGCATTGAGCTAAGTGGGCAAGACAGCCTCCAAGGGCCCCATGCCCTTGAGTACGCTACATAGCCCTGGTGAAAAGGGGTCTCGAGCCGATGTAGTTCTCCTGTAAGCTAGGGAAGAATATGTTGAGGTAGAGGGATGAGTTGGTAGGGTTTAGGCATGTTTGAGTCTAGGTCAATTAGGCATGGTTTATTTTAGGTCATTTTAGGCATGGTGGAGTCTAGGTGAGTTAGGCATGGTGGGGTCTAGGTAATTTAGGTAGTCGAGGTCATGTAGGCATGATGGAGTCAGGTATAGGCATGGTTTGGTTATGTGTATGGGTTTGATTTAATTTCCAAGTTATTGGTAATATGGAAAATAAATGATGATGCATATGTATGTCATGGTGTAAATTTGTGAAATACTTGATATCATGGATATGTGAAATGATTGATTAGATGTTTTGATGATATGATAGGTATGTATGTTTTTATGATTTGTTTAATTTCCAAATGTTTGTGAAAAATGTAAACTAATTAAGGTATAATGTTAATAGAAAAATGAAGGGAAATTTTTATGGTAAAGAGTGGTCGAGCTAACCTCCAGGGCCGCATGCCCTCGGAGTGCTCCCTATATAGCCCCAAAGGTGAAAAGGGGTCTCGGGCCGATGTAGTTCTCCCGTAAGCTAGGGAAGAATATGATGAGGTAGAGGGATGGGTTAGTAGGTTTTAGGCATGATTGAGTCTAGGTAAATTAGGCATGGTTGAGTTTAGGTCATTTAGGCATGGTTGAGTCTAGGTCATTTAGGCATGGTTGAGTTTGGTGAAAGAGGAATTCTTAGAATGTAGGTGTTGAAGGTATGGTCATGTATAGGAAGATCAATAAGGAAGAAAAGAGGTGAATGGTAAAGGAGACAAAAAGAGCCACCTAATTGATAAGAACCATAACGATTCTATCATACCAAAGATGGGCTTATGAATGTAAGACCCTAAAGGCATTACATAATTGACTATTCTAAGGGTGAAGAAAGTCACATGATCAAGAAATGTCATGTGTGCAGCATGTCCCTTAAGAAGGTAGAAGATTAGGGTGAAAAATGCAATGAGGTGAAAGAGGTTAGTTTAGCGTAACCTGGGGTGAGACAGCATGCCCTTTTGACAAGAGACCCAAGATCAAAATAAGAAATTCCATGACAAAAAAATTATTTTTTCTTTTTTCTTTTGTTTTAATAGACTGATCAATGTGGGAAGTCTATGTGGGATGGGTATATTATCTCCTTGAGGTCTTCATGAAGCTAATCGATGCAAGAAGCTTCTGAATATTTTATTTTATTTGTTTGTAAGAATAGTCTTCTTTTGATGATAGACTATATATAGTGTGGCTAACTTTGTATAGCTATCCTTCAAGGGCACAATCTATTTATAGTAGCAAGATAAAAAGAGTAGATGTCCTTTTTGAGGGAGTCATCTTTTTGTTGGAAATTTGACTCAAGGAGTTGAATCCCATTTTACTTTTGAAATTGTTTTGCTTTGGACTTTTAGGTCATGGACAAGACTATAGAGAAAGATAGGCTCTTGTGTTGAAGAAAAAACCATAGCACACAGAGGTTAACTATGACAGAGAGGGTTTAAGGAATGAATGACCATGGGATTCCATCTTGAAAAAGACAAAAATTATCCATGAGGATCATGCCATGAGTAGAGCCATGGTACTCATATTGAAGATAAGGTTGAAAGGTGATGGATAATCACATGATTCTTGTTTAGTCATTGATCCTTAAAATAGGTAAAATGGAAGGTGAATGGTGCTCAAGGGACGAGTGTTTTAACTAGACAAAATGTGATATAGGACTTGATTCAACAATAGAAGGGTCGAAGATGCAAGGCATTGAGAGGCTCAGTTCAATTTTACCTTCGAGTGAAGACAAACAATAAGCACCTGATCCATAGGTATGAGTAACGATATAGGGTCCAAGCCAATTAGGAGAAAAATTTCCCCATTTACTTTTCTCCTCTTTTGTTACATGTTGATTTTCCTTCAAGACGAGGTCGCCAACCAAGAAAATTCGGTGGACACGTTTGATATGTTTTTGGTAAATTTGGAGATGGTCGAGAGCATTGAGACGAGGCTCATCTAATAACGCAAGTTGTGTCAAACATCTTAGAAAAATTCATTGTAGTTAAGCATATATTTAGTTGAGATACAAAGAGAGAATATCAACATCAATAGGTAGAACAACCTCTATACCGTATACCGGAGAGAAAGGTATGGTAGCAATTGAGGTACGAATACTAGTGTGATAATCCTATAAGGCAAAAGGAATGTGTGTATGCCAGTCCTTTCCAGTATCATCAACTAATTTCATAAGAATTTTGTTTAAGGTTTTATTGGTTGATTCTACTTAGCCATTTTGTTAGGGTAATAAGGTGAAGAAAAATTGAGTTTAATGTCGAAGGCATCACACGAGTTTCAGGTTTTGTTTTTGAACTATTTTTCATTATCGTGATGAACACCAAAGAAAAAAATGATGTGATGGTTGATGAATTCACATATTTTCTCTGCTTTTATAGAAATTAGACATATGGCATCTACCCACTTAGTGTAGTATTTAGAAATGATAATAATCCATTGATGGTGTTGAGAAGAATGAGGAATGATCTCTTCGATAAGATCCAAACCTCATTGAGAGAAAGTCCAAAGGTATCATGCGACCTGAAATGCATGACTATGGGTGTGATGAAGATTTGTGTGTTGTTGACACTTCACACAACGTTTGACATAATCACAATAATCACAGTTTAAGGTGGGACAATAATATCCCACATGGAGAATGCATTTAGTGACATCTAAACCACAGAAGTGACCTCCATAAATTCCATCATGAACTTCCTTGATGGTGTAAGGAATTTCAGAACTTGTAAGGCATCGTAAAGGATGTCGTCAAATCTTTGTTTATAAATAAGACCACCCATGATTACATAGCAAGAGAAACTTTTGAGAAATGCTCATTATCCATTACGAGTAAGATCCGGAGGTAGAATTGAAAGGAAAAGGTAATCAGCAAACTATTTATACCAAAGGTCATGTGGGTTAGTTTCAATGGTTTGGACAAGGTTGATGTCTCGAAATATATAAGATGTTGATTGCAACCTTTGTAGACGGTGACAAAGATTTTCAAGTCAAAGGAATAAGTGGGGATTTGAGATACAAGACATGCCATGGTGTCCATAAATTTTTAGTGGAACGCGGAGTGGTTTGAAGTTCAAAAAAGTCAAAGGTAGTCAAAAGTACATCTACATGATGTTTATAATTTTGAAGTATTTTTTTATGACACTAGTATATATCATTAACTTGATTTACAACCAGTTGAGAGTCACCAAAGATATTAATCAATTTAACATCTAAGGCGATGGTAGATTGAATACCTAATATGAGTGCTTCATATTAGGTGATGTTGTTAGTACAATAAAAATCTAGTTTGAAAGATAATGGCATAGGTTCATCATCAAAAGGAATGAGGATGACTCAAAGCACCACCCCCACACTTGACATTTGGAACCGTAAAAGAATAAGGTCATCTGCAAATAAGTATTATCCAAAGATAGGGTAGCAATGGATTAATCAAGGAAATCAAAGTTAGAGGATTGATTTCAAAAGAGAGGTGCGTCTACAAATTGGTCAACAATGGTTTTTCCTTTGACAGATTTTTGATGAGTGAATTCAAGGTCTAGGTCTACAAACAACATGAGCCAACGTGCAGCACATTGATGTCGATAAGGCTTGGTGTACATGTAATGTAAGGGGTCTCAGTATTGGTGACAATGAATGTACATTGATGTTGGTAAGGCTTGGTGTACATGTAATGTAAGGGGTCCGTATTGGTGACAACGAATGTTTTGTTGTTAAGTAGGTAATGACGCATTTTAGTGGTGGAAAAAACTAAGGCTAAGCTTATTTTTTCAGCGTGAGTGTATCTATATTTGTAGTCTAAAAGTGTATGGATTATATAATAAACCACTTGCTCCCTGTGTTGCTCATCACGATGAGTGAGCATGGCACCCAAGGAATGATCAAGTAGTAGAAATGTAAAGGTAAAATGGTTGGTCATCCTTAGGGGAATGAGCACAGCTGATTGGAGGAGGTACTATTTTAAGGCTTCAAAGGCTTTGTGGCATTCATCATCCCATTTTAAGGAGACATCATTTTTGAGGAGATGATGAAATGGGTGGAAACGGTTAGAAAGTTGTGAAATAAAGCAAAGAATAGATTGTAACTTTCCTTGCAAACTAATAATTTGACAAAGGTTAGTAGGTAGAGGCATTTAGGAATAGCCTTGATTTTAGCGGGGTCAACTTCTATGTCATGCAAAGAAATAATATAACCAAGGATCTTTCGAGAAAAGAACAGGTGAAGACACACTTCTTGAGTAGAAGGCGAACACAATATTTGATGAGACGGTCGAAGATGACCTTAAGGACGGTAAGGTGTTCGGCCCGATGTTTAGATTTGGCAATGAGATCGTTAACGTAATCTTCCAATAGCTGCTGGCCTCAAGGTGGCGTCGATCCCTCGAACCTTTTGATGAACTAGCCAAAATGGTGGTAAGGTATGTTGCCCTTGAAGGAAGATATGTGACTATTCCTCATAAGCATCCGATTTTTCTGAATCATTTTCGTAGAAATAACATTATTAGCTTTCCTCATTATCTGATTAACTCTTTGGAGAAATCTATAAGGGAAGTTCAAAGCCACTCTAGGGTTGTCCCTTTGCACTAGGGCCTTATCCTCTTGATTCACCGCCATTTCTCTAGCTACCCTCCCATGAATCCTAGCCCACCTCCCTCCTCCATACCTCCACCTGCCCACACTGCTCCCACTCCCCCCTGCTAAAAAGAAAGAATGAAGATGTTGTCTCCAGCAAGAAAAGCAAGAGCCTCAAAGCTAAAATCCCTGCTTCCCAACGAGTCCTAAGGAGTCACAAAGACTTGGAACTAGCTGAAAACCTCCTGCATATTAGCAAGCCGGTGGAGGAGCCCAAAGAGGAGGAATTGCTGGATAGGGTGGACAGATTAGAGAAGGAGATACAAGAGCTCAAAGGGGCTATAAAAAACATGGAAAGAGCAAAGGGTAAAAGGATCCTTCAAAGTGAGGAGGAAGAGGGGGTTATTGGTGAAGTCTTCAAGAAACTTCAGTCCTTAGATGGCAGATTGGGGAATGCTAAAAGCCGCAATGACTGCATATTGTCTGCCCTCAAAAGCATTTATAATTTCATTGAACAACATGTCCACAGTGTTTGCAGTTTAAGTGGGATTAATGAGGACATATGGGGCCCTAAAGAGAAAAGGGACATTGCAATTGCCCAAGCAGATTTGCAAGAATCCTCTCAAGCCACTGTCATTACCTTCTTCATGTCATCAGAGGCTATCAAGACCAAAATTGTGAGCCATCAAGTAACGCGGGCTGTTGTGATCTTTGTTTTGTTGCGATGTGGTGTCATCTTCAGGCGAGTTCTGGAGCTGTTTTTGGTGGAGCTCTTTATGTTGTTTCTCTTTTGTTTCTTTTTTATCTTGCCTTCTTTTCTCTCCGGATCTTTGTACGTTTTGATCCTTTTTCACATATATTGTAATATTTGGCTATTGAGCCTTCCTTGGTTGTGATTTTGCCCTTCTCTAGGTTGCTTTTCTCATCTTTTCTATCGGCTTTTGAGCCCTTTTGTATACTGTGGTATAGTCCCTTTAAAACTATTTTCCCTTAATAAAAAAAATGTAATCTTCCAATATGTGATGCATAATTTCATGAAAGATATAATTCATAGCCTATTGATATGTAACACCAATGTTTTAAGGCCAAAGGGCATGACTTGATAGCAGAAAGTCCCCAAGGAGTGATGAAGGTGGTTTTGTGTTGATCTTATAGGGTGAGAAATATTTGGTTATAACCGAGAAACCTTCCATGAGTGATAACATATCATGGCCGGCAGTAAGATCAACTAGGTTTTTAATACTAGGTAGAGGAAAGTCATCTTTAGGGAAAGCTAAGTTAAGGTTATGGAAATCTATGCAAATATGGAGTGCCCCTCTGCTACTTTTGTGACAAGAATGATGTTAGAGATCCATTGGGGATAATCAATGTATAGGATGAAGGAAACCTAAAGAAGGTGTTGGATTTTTTATTTGACAAGAAGGGAAATGAGAGGATGCATTCTCCATTGTTTTTGTTTTATGGGTTTGGGTTCAGGAATAGTTACAATATTATGGACCAAAATGTTTTGGTCAATACCAGGCATATCAGTGTAGGACCAAGAAAAATTGTTGTTATGATCCCAGAGGAAAGAATTAATATCTTTCTACTCAACAACATCTAACTATTGGCCTATCTTTAAAATGTACAGGTCATCCTAAGTGTGGATATTGATTTCAATGGTCGACTCATTTAACATGGTTTGTGTCTCAGAAGGAAACGATTAGTGAATATAGGAATCTTACGCACCAATGTAGGTGAGAATAGACTCATCATCATGACATTGAATGATGTTAATATAAGGTATATCATCATCGATCATGTGAGGATAAGGGAAGGTAAGGAAAGAGGGAGCCTCACCATCTCATTGATAAGTTAGAGGTCCCGGGTAAATGGTGTTCACGAAAATTATTTTTAGGAGGAATGGACTCTAGATGCATAGACTCCGTAGGTGAAGGTGGTGAAGTTGGTATATGGGGTGAAAGAAGGTTTTCATCCTCAATGAGTTTGACATGGTCTTTCTTAGGAGATGGTTCGGAAAATCCAATACCATTACAGTCTTTGTGTTTATGGGTGGTGCACGGGATGATAGTATGGTGGCCTTGTTCATAGAAACCAAATCCAAAACCCTTCCATGCACAACAATGGAGGAAGGTGTGGGAAAAGTGGTAGTTGGTGAGATATTGAAGGTCATATGAAAATGGTCACATTTGGGAAGGTGGCTCGAGTGAGTAGGTAGAAGTATCAAGTCCCCCATACGTTAAGTTGGTGCGAAGGTGGGGAGGACCATAAGGAAAACCTTGCCTATGCAAAGTGATCATAGTGGGGATGTTGGCGTAGGTTACCATACTCTTGAGGAGTAAGGAATGTGTCAATGTTGTACAAGCGGTACTCCCCTAGAGTGAGACATTGAAAAACACCTTCTAAGGGATCGGTAGTTGGTATATGGGTAGTGGGAATGGATGAATCACTAGAAGAAGAAGCATTGGTTGGTTGAGAAGTAGATGGGTTAGTGGATGGGTTAGCTGCAGAGGCTACGGTGACAATGGGAATAGAGGAGTTAGGTGTGGGTGAGGTAGCGGAAACATTGGTGGAAGGGGCTGTGGGTGAAGGAGAGGTGGTGGTAGTGGAAGATGCCTTAACTAGTATAAGGACATCATTAGGTCTATACAACATGTTACAGGTTTTGAATGGTGAAGGGTTGATTGGAATGGTACAGTTATGTCCTTCATGTTAAAAGTTTACATGGTGATGTAAAGTTGAAGGAACAAAACCCATAACACAAATCTAAGGTCATCCAAGTAACAAGTTGTACTAGAATTCCCCCTCTAAGACATATAGTAATTCTAAAATGGTACGGGGGCCCACGTTAATGTGGAGAATGATGGTGTCAAGGGTCAAAGTTATGGCATCATTAAATGAACGTAACATAACTAGATTATTATGCATACAAATGGCAGGGATGCGCATTTGGTTTTATGCATGGGAAGATATAATCTTGATTTTGGAACCTCCATCGATCATAATGCGTTGAACACGTATATTATCAATGTATACTGAGAGATGAATAGGTGGGATCGGGATCATCTAATTGTAGATGTACAATCTCATCATCGAGAAACCGAGAGAAGCTACTTGATGGGTGGTAGTAGGTAAAAAGGAAGGTGATGAAGTGATGAGAGACGCCACATGGTGAGGAGTGATCATGGATGCCACAGGAGTTGGGTCATTAGGTAAAACCTCAATAGATTATAGAACCTCTATGAGGGCATGTCGGTGAGACTCGAAGGTTTAGACAAGGTCGCCTAATGAAATTTTCAGAGGAGATTGGTGCAAATTGTTTGACAATTGTACGATGGGAAACCCCATTAGAAATAGGGTATGGGTCCCCGAATGGTAATTATTGGTGCGGGTGCATATGGTATATTAGGCATAGGATTGGTGGATGAGCTAGTTTATTTCTCCTTTCCTTTGTCTTTATGGGCACAAGTGGCAATGCTAACCATATTAAAATGGGGTGAGGGAGCAACGAATTCATGATAAGTGTAGCAAAAAGATGGACAGTATAATGATGAGGGAATATATTGGTGTTGTGTAAAGAAAGTAGTGCATTGGCATTCAGGAAAAGGTTTGGAAAGCCCTCTTATGTGCACCATGTTGATCTCGAATTTTGGAGGTGGAGATGAAGGTCATTGGATAGATAAGGGATGAGGGTGTATGGTGATTGGTGAAGGATAAATAGGGTCCTCATCTAAAAGATCATCATCATCAATTTTTCTTCAGGAGGACATAATTAGAGTAGAATGGTCTTTAGAGCCTTACAATTTTCTACATCATGCCCTGACACATGATGATAGGCACAAATTTTTGTATCATCAAACCCTGTTGGTTTAGGTTTGAGTGGGTCATAAGCTCTAAGTGGTGGAAATTTGATGACATCAATCTCTAAAAGGTAAGCTAGAATGTTGGCGTAAAACCCGCCAATGGATCACAATGGGAGGTAAGTGTGGGTCGAGATGGAGGTGTGAGTGATTTTGGTGGGAGAGGCATCACAAGAGGTGGAATTGGATGTGAAATGGGTTTGACCACTAGTTTGGTAGGTGGTACTATTTTAGATTTGAGTTGTACCTTCTTGGGTAAAGGCATAGTAGATGAACTAGCGATAGAAGGTGTTGTAGGCTTAACTACCTCTTTAGAGGGTAGTGGGTTTTTCAATTTTGGTTGCACCTTCCTGGGTAAAGGTGAGGAAGGAGTATGTGATGTGGAAGGGAAGGTAGATGGTGGAAGAGGATGAGTTATCCAATGTGAAGGTTTTTGGAAGAGGCAAGGTGGAAGGTATGGGTCAAGTGAAGGAAATCTCATACGATGATGAGGTTATTGTAGGTGGTGGGGGTATAGGCGGTAAGAAAGATGTGGGTAACGGAAAAGGTGTGTGTTGTGTAGGTAAGTTGGGTGTGATAAAATATCATGATGAAGAGGCGGGTTGTTGTGCTTTTGGTTTGCCTTGGATAGGAGGTTGCTTGGCCAAGGTCGACGAGTGAGGTCCTAGGATGGAGGGTAGTGGTGAAGGTGATAAAGGAGTAGTGGGTGAAACTAGTGTATGCGGCCTAGAAGGTTGGGTCTTCCTTTTAGATGGGGGAATAGTTTTTACATGAGCTTGGGAAGATGTGGCTAAGTCCAATTTGACAGAGGATGGACTAGGCTTGATGTCCTGGATGACTCCCAATGTGGTGATGGTTCTGGCTAAGTGTAGGGGAAAATGTAGGTGCATGTAGGTTCTTAGGCATAGGATCAGGTTTGATTGTTGGTAAAGGTTTAGGTGTAGGTGAGGGTGATGAAGAAGAGGTTGTTATGACTAGTATGGGCATGGTTGGTTCAATTGTCTGAAATACCTTTGGATAAATTGTAGAGGTATCAACAAATGACATTTGCATTTGGGTTGAAAAGGGTATCCGGAGACATCCCCAAAGTATGGAATTATCAACATAATCAAAGCGGTCTGTTAGGCATGAAAATGACACCGTTATAAGAGGATATAATGTTGATTTAGTAGTAATCCCGTAAAGTATGTATATGAGATGGGAACTAGTTCAATTCGCATATCATTGTGGGTAAGAGAGATGAGAGAAAATCAACTAGATCCTGGAAGGCTAATGGGGAATTGTCACCAATAGGTAGTGGCACTTCTAAAGGATCCTCTATTGGTAGGGGAGATGACAAGTGGGATGAGGTAGGTTCCTCTTTTGGTGGAGAGGGAGGTGAGCATGAATCTCCCGTGGGTAGGAGAGTTAACACCACATGTTGTTCATTAGGTTGTGAGGGGAGTGATGAAATGGCATCAACAGATATTGTGGTCTCCTCCATGGGTGAAGGGGGAGATAAAGGGGACTCCTCTGTGGGTGAAGGAGTAGATGAAATAGGATCCTCCGTGGGTAAAGGATCTCGTGCTAGAATCTCCTTGATGGAGGGGATAGGAGGAAATTACGAAAGGGCTGGTACGACTTTCAAAATAGCATGAATTTCAAGGAAATTACTATCATTAGTCATAGGTTTCCCAGTTTGGTTAGATGATAGGGTGTGATTAGGAAATTTCTTCTTGAATATATGTAAGTTCTGATTAGCTGGTGTGTTTGGGTTGTCTAAGACAAGATCTTTGTTGTCTAACATTTCCTAGAAAATGTTTTTGAAGGTTATATAATTACCATCGCTATGACCTTTAACATGATGGTAGTTGCATAGTAATCATGTTCCTTGTACCATGCAAGCATAGGATGAGCAGGGTCAAAACCAATATGTGGTTTGATGGGTGGAAGATAAATTGCTCCGTATTTTAGAAGTTTTTCTAAAACCAATGAATAGGTATCTCTTATGGGAGTGTACTTTCATTGCTCTTGCCTTAAACTGGAAAGCTAGAATGGGAAAAAGATTGGAAGAATGTTTCTATTGATTAGATGGGTGAGATGGGTCAACTTTTAAAACTATCATGTTGGTAGATCCTTTGGCTTTGGAATAATTGTTTTGGGGTTTGGAAGAGGAAGAGGCCTCATTTTACTTGAATGTAACTTTTTTCTTATTCAATTGAATTTTCTTGTCTTCTATGGCATGGATTTCAAGTTTTCTAGCCATGGTGAATGCTTCATCAAAGGTACAGAAGGTTTGGACTTGGAGAGTTGGTGAGATGTGCCTGGCACAAGCCCTAGTGAACAACTCTATAAGCTCGGTTTGAGGTAGTTGAATGTAAGTTGGTTGATGAGGCTCGCCAATGAGTGACAAAATCTATGATTGACTCATCATCGTATTCTTATGTTGAGTACAAGTCGCTCATGGTGACCTTCTTTACAATATTGATTGAAAAATGGTCTAGGAAGGCTTGAGCTACTTGGGTAAATGAGTGAATGGAATTTTGAGGTAAACAATTATACCAATCCAATGCAATTCATGTTAAGGACATTGGGAATGTCCGCAAGAGTAGAGTGTCGTCATGAGCGATTAAATAATACCCATGTTTGAAAGACCACAAGAGTTGTTACATGTCCTCTTTATTGTTGAACCCATTGAATTTGGGAATTTCCCAATGTGTAGGGTATAGAATAATGGGAGTAGACATATGATTGGGCTCATTGAAGATTTCTTCGTATGTCAAAGAGTTGTGAGATCCAAAAAATGATGCTTCCACTGTTTGCATCTTCTCCATCATCATTTTAATAAGGTCATTGATAGTTTGTGATGAATGGGCACCCCCTGTAGTATAAGGGGGTAGATGGTGAATGTAGGATGAGGATGGCATCCCAATATATGGTGGTGTCAAGTATGAGAATTGTGAGGGGGAATAGATACAAGAAGAAAATATCCCGAATAGGCGATAGATGATGATAGGTGGTTGTTGGTGATATGTGTAAGTAGGTGGGGTGGATGTAGCAATTCTTGTAGTGATTGGAGGTAAAGACTGTGGGATGGAGAAGATGATGTTTTGGAATGGAGTATGAGTTTCCAACACCATGGGTGGTGTGCAATGCAATTGTTATATATGAGGTGGCGAGTGCAAATGGGGCTATGCTCAAGGTAGCTGATGAAAGAATGCTTGATACCATGGGAGAAACTGATGTCAAAAGTGCGACCGATGTTGTAGGTGTTGTAGATATTGATGATGTGGGGTCAAGTTGGGATACTATGAGTGGTAAGGTGGAAGAAGGTAAGGTCAAGTTAGTACTAGCCGATGCGGAAGTGGGGAGGGAAGGGGGTGGACATAGGCATGACGCATACTAGTTGTCTTGATGAATCCGAGTAGATGAATGGGAAAGATAATGTTGTAAGGACGTGGGGTTGTGGTCAAGGAGTCTTGTGAACTCCTCGTCACCGTGTACTGATGATAATGGGCTGAGTAGGATCCATAGGTGACAGGATGGAAGGTGGCGATGGGCTAGGTGGAGAAGTCTGAAGGATTGCATGGAATATAAGGGAGTTGGCTTGACCGCAATTCAAAACCATGTGAGTTGGCGTAGGCTTGGAAATCATTTATCTATAAATGACACGAGAAAAATAGAAGGAAATGAAGAAAAATAAGTTCTAGGAGGTAAATACATGTTATTTTAATTAAAAATTAAAACATACGAACGATGTGAGTTGGGTTAACCAATGATGGTGATAGGGTGACTGATGTTGGTTAGGTTAAGGTGATATTGGTTATTGTAGGAAATTGAAAGCTTTGCAAATGAGGCAATAACTAATGAAAAATGAAGTAAAACCTAGATTTTATAGTGATTTTAAAAGATCCAGAGGTATGATGATGTATCTGAGAAGTCCCATAAAGAAAAGAAAATTGATGAGTGTTGTTTTGGTGAAATAACCAAAAAAAGGAAACCAACGGTTATCTAAACCGATGATGTTCAGATGTAAACCGGTGATGATCGGTCGCTAGACCAGCACCTGGTCAATGTGAAATTTGAAAAGATGAAAAAAATGGGATTTAGTGACTTAGATTAGATAAAATACCAACCCAGAAACCTGAGTATGGTAATGATGAATCCTGACACACTCAGAAATAGTCAAAATACACCAACTATGATTGTGGAGCATGAAAGGAAGAAAGAAAATGGAGAAAATGACCTCACAACTCAAAACACAATTCAAGAAAAAACTAAGAAACACAAAATCCTATGGGTGAATTTTATGTTTTAGCTTATGCTATTTTAGACTAACTTGTGAATAGAACATATTTTTTGGTTCGATAGAAGGTGTCCTATGAAAGCCAAGATCTAAGGATGGTTTCACATAAATTTTTGGCGGGGTAGTCCTTTCTCTGAGATAATGAATGGAAAGAGAAACCAGCTAGGCATCCACTGTCAATCCTCTGATCATGTGATCATTGACAACTTCTTCCATGTAGGAGGATGTTTTAAGATGTGTAAATTATTTAAGTGGTTTAGTATAGAGAGAGTGTGCAAGTGAACTATGATTAAATTAGTCAACCATCAGCTGGGCATGACTTCCAGCGTATAGGTTGCCCTCAAATTAATGTGAGCTATAATGCAACAAAACCATAATGAAATGCAAATGTTTTAATCCCAAATCCACAATTACATTCGATGTAGAAAATGGAGAAGAGGAAGAGGAATGCTCTTTCACTAATGCAATGCAGTAGAAAAGAAGATGTGTTCTTTTTAAAGCACCAAAAGTATGATTTATTTTAGTCAATAGAAATAAGGAGAATATTCAGAGAATAAAATTAATGTGAATACTTTTCAAAGAAAAATAAACACGCAATGTTTTCCTAGGAATGAAAAATGCAAAGGAACCCCTGATGGGTTCCATAGGGCATGTCAAAAAAATTCACCGAATTCTTAGTAGATTAATGAAACAAATAAGGGTAGAAGGCCAAGGAGGAATACCTATTGTAATATTAGTTGAAGGTCGAATGTGTGCATAGATGACTTCTAGATCAGAATGGATGTGAGAGCTCCCTTTTGGCTAGGAGGAACTACCAAGTAGATACAAAACAATACCACCAAATAGAGTTAAACAAAACAATGAGTGGACTACCTAGCGGAAGCTAGATCCAGGAAGCATGATACTTCCTGAATAGGATGTCAATCCACTTTTATATAACAATATTAATGCTAGTTAAATCACACATGAAGTAAAGATCCTATTGGAATTGAAATGATTTAGGTATCTTGTATAAAACAATAAGAAAGGTCATGTAAAAGGTTGTTTAATTCAAAATGAGAGGGTTGATTAGGCTGGTGTTGAGAGTCAGTACAGCTCTAGTTCTGGTAAGGATTAGAAGTGGTTGTTGGCTATTTGGGAAGTGGATATTAGCTCACCTGGTCTAACCTATATTCTCTGCATACAATAACCGATACTATGACTAACCAATGCCGGAAAGGAAGGGTGACTGACATCGATTATCAAATCGGTGTTGGTAGGGGAAATTAGCATAAAGTTATTAGAATTTGTTTTTTAGACTCCCTGTGATTGCAAAGAGGTTAGAAATGGTGAGAGTGGGGTCATAAAATGGTTCTGAAGACTTAGAGATGATTAGGAGAGGGTGAAAATGGGTGAAAAGTTTGGGTATGATCAAGTGATGGGTTGATGGAAGGAAGGAAGTATATGGGTGTGGAGATAAATAGACTACAGAGATGAATAAATAAATCTACACAAGGAAACTAGAGATTTAGTGTAGAGATGTTAAATACTTACTAGGAAGTAGATTGGAGAACATAGGTGATGAAGATGGTGACATTAGATATCCAGAGAGAATATTCATTGTATCGTGTGTCATGGAAGTTCGTACCTTTGTGCCTCTCTCTTGTGAATATTTGATCGTGAAGAGGATGATGAATGGTGACCTCTATTGGTAGTGCTCCTATGTGTCTTAATTTTCTTGAGTGCTAAAGAAATTCAAGTGCTCCAAGTATCTAGAAGAAATGAGATCCTGAATTGAATGACCAATGTAGGCCAAGGCTTTTGGAAACGTATTTAACCTAACGGACCATGGTTAGGTGACCGACGTTGGTTGAGATATAACTGGTGTCAATCAATGCTAGAATATCTATGTTGGACAAAAATATCAAGATTATTGCTATTTTCGGGGTGATCTCCAACCTTCTTCCGAGTCTTGAGTGATAGATCATGGCAAGATAAGTAAGATTCCTTTTAGGTTTGTTAATATGAGTTAAGTCTAGGTTTAGACTAAGTCTTATTTAGTTAGGATAGGTTTAGACTCGGTCTTAGGTCATTAATGAGGTTTGAGTAGGTCATTGAGTGAGGTGGCTAGGTGAGGTGGTTAAGTGAGGATATTAATTAATTTAATTAAGATAATTAATTTAATTAACATGTGCACTAGGGGATATGAATAGGTAGGATATGGTTAATTTAATTAACATGGTTTAAGGGGAGTATGATCCAATTTTGGTGTCTACAGGATGTCAAAATGAACTTCCCCCCGTGAAGTGTATGTATGAGAAAAATGTAGTCCTTGTTACCCTTAAATGATAACTAGATGAATGTTTTGATGCTCTTAAAATACCTTTATATGCAACCTTAGGTGGTGATAGTAGATGCTTAGAGCTTGGTCCTTTTCTATGGTCAAATAATTTTATATTTATATGATTCCCTTGTTTTAATTTCATAATTAACAACTAGAAGGTCGACCCATAAGAAAAAAAGATGCCCAAAAGATAAAAGAGGCCCAAAATGGGCGAACAAGATACAAAGAGGTCGGGGCACCCAGAGGGGGTGAGGGCATTGGTTCTATCTTGGCACTAGTGTCCAAATTAAATAAAGATAAAACAATGAATATCATACTGGGATATGGGGTGTGTAAGACCAAAAAGGAAACCAAAAAGATAGAAAAGAGGCCAAAGATAAATGTCAATTACTAGTTTTATTGCTTAGGAATCATATGAATAGTAGTATAATATTAGGACCTAGAAATGTACCCAAGAGTGTGATTTAGTGTCTACATTTTCCACCACATTATGTTGTTGAGTGAATATTCAATAACATAAAGTAGATATGATATTGATGTTAGGAATTAATAATATGTAATGCGGAATAATTCCTAATTGCAATAATAAGAAGTATGAATAGAATTATAGAAATGAAATATGCACAACATGAAGACAAAGATTTAGTGTGGTTCACCCAATGTGGGCTACATCAACCAAGAACACTTGCTTAGATTTTATTACAAGCCAACAGTCTTCATAGTTACAATAATCAGATCTTGTTTGGAGCTGCGCTCAACAAACCCTCCCAAATTGGCACTTGAATTTGCACACACTATTCCTCTTCAAAAAACACACACATAAAAACCCTATTGATGTCCATCTATTTATAAGTACATCAATAGGTAGCCGAAGAGGCAATTTTACAAAACAATGGGTACCGAAAAACCATGGGCCCAAAAACATCCCATAACGGTTACCCATTACCCATGAGTTAATAAACCACCCATGAAAATTTGCTTCGGGGGATTCACCCCCAAACCCCCTTGACCCGCACCGGTGAGCGGGACCGCCATAAAAATACCTGAGTGTAACACATGGAAGGTGTACCAAACTCTAACATGAAATCAGCTCCACAAACATAAAAATTGTGTACACGATAACCATGTAGATCAATGGTGAAAGTATCCCAAGAAAACAAGTAAAAGCGTGGAGTGATAAAATGAAGCGTGGAAGCTAAGGAAGAGGATGTGACCCTAGGGGTGAAGCATATGTGTTATGTCACATTGTACCTATTTTCATTGTCTGTTGTGTTTGATTTTTTTGTAGATGTGATTGTTTCTTTTCATAAGGATGGACTTGCAAAAAGAAGAGCAAAAGAGTATTTAAATATGTCTATATAAAAATCTGACCAAAATATGTGAAAAAATGTGTAGAAGTGTGAAAAATATTAAGAGGAACATGTGCACCTGATCCGTGATGAGTGAAAAGGATATAAAATGTCCTTAAAATGTTGTAGAAGAATGAGTTTTTTTGGGTGATCTCCGCCATGGCAAAAGAAGTGTTGGGAAGAAATTTCTAGTGTTATTCTCCATCCCCGATCTGCTTTCTGAAATTTATAAACCACTATAATTGGTGTAATCCTTATTTATTTGAGTTCAATCAAGAGAAAATATAAAAAAGGTGATAGAATGTATTCGATTGTTAGAGGATTGTTCTATACTTGTGAAAATTGTTATGTGAAATGCTAAAAACTATGTTGATCTGAGAAAAAAATTGTAACTTCTCCTATTCATAGGTGCCTGTCAGAAAGGTCAAGAGCACTCGTGCACTCATGTCTATATCCTGGGTGTTGAGGTATGTGTTTTGTTGAGGACCCAAGTCATATTCTAGGCCATTTCTATAACTAAAGACAACTTTGTTCATGTACTGTGTCGGTATGAACCGTGATTGTGTGTCTTGAATGGGGTAATTGATTCACCCCAAGTATGGACCCCTTGTTTAGGTGCATGTGACGTCACCGGGAGTATGCAACCCAAAGGAGAGGACCATGCATTGATATGAAATTGATATCCTATAGGGGAGTGGATGTACATGATATAAACCAAGACACATGCAAAAAAAGTGGTTGAAAACATGTGTTAGTGTAAACAAGACAAGCACACATATAGAAGACAAAGTGTAATCTAGTAGGCAAAACGATAATGTATACCACAAAAAGCATGTTGCAAACATGAGACATTGCTCACAATATTGCAAGAAAATCAGGAAGAAGCGATCAAAATCATATAAGCAATGAACAAGAAAGACATAGGAAAATCACATAAACAATGACATACAATAGAAGACAAGAGCGAGCAAAGTGTAATAGACAACCATGGTAGTAAACAATTCCTCGTAAGGAAAACACTACTCATGAAGCACCTATTAGCATGTTAAAAAGATATAAAGTATGTCAAGATGTGTATATATCAAAAGAGTAGTGTGCTAGTAAAAATAGGAAGTAGTATAAAATGAAACATTAACACTTGTAGTGTAGATGAAAGTAGATTCCCCAGAGCCTCGATGGCACCGCTAAGAGGTACAAAGTGCCAAATATCCATGTTGTTTGTAACTATTTGTGTAAAGGCTACATTCACAACTAGAGAACAAGTGAATATGCACGTGTATATATAAATGACGTACAAAATATCTGTCTAGCATGTAAAATAAAGTGTACATATAAGCATAAGTAAGAAAGCATAGACGCAACCAAGATATGCAAGTATATCGTGAGTGTGAATATAATGGAATGCAAACTGAATGTGATAGGAAAATCTTGCCCCATGGTTGGATTTGTATGAATGTGTATGAGGTGAGGTTGATTTGTAAATTCCCCCTCAGCAATCAAGAATGAACCATAGAGCAAGAGTGTGTCATCGGGAAATGGTTTGAATTGTTCACTAAAAAGATAGAACATGAAGCATAGAGAGTGAATATTGAATAGGGTGAGGTTCATGTATGTAGTATGCCCTCAACATTCAAGTGTGAACCACAACACGAGAGTGCATTATAAAGTAGTGATGATATAATTTGTGTGTATAAATGCATATAGAATGAATGAGAAATACTAGATGTGAAGCACAAAGCATATGAGAAACTTGATGATGTTAGAGGGGAAATTAAGCATGATGGCCCCCAAGTGTATGATGTGAAAAATAATCAAGTAACATCATCTAAGATATCATCATTGTCATGATCGAAGTCAAATTTAATTCAACATATGAGTTAAATGTTATATTATAATAAAGTAATTTTTTAATTACTTTAGTTAGATTATATTAAGTCAACTCATAGTTGTCTTTAGTTGTCTTATCACATGTTTTGTGAGATATTGTTCAATCTCATTTTGTTTATTCCCGGATGATTTCATGAGGGGAAATAGGGCAATTAGGGAAAGTGAATATTATCCTGCATTTTATTCTCATAATTAGTTTATCTATTTCCATGTATTGTGGATGAGATAGAAGTTGTCCAATATCTATAAATATTGCAGCTCTCTCTTCTTATTGTAATGCTTGATTTTTAAAGATTAATAAAATATACAAGCACCATCTTGTTTTATGTGTAAAAGCTTCTGAGTTGTTTTGTGTATTTGCTTATTATCAAAGTATTCAACTCCAACATCTGGTATCAGAGCAAGCATTCTGATCTAAGGAAAAGTGTAGGAAGTTTTGAGGGAGGAGGAATAAGAAGCTTGAGCTAGGAGGAGCCAGAGTTCCCCAGCCTCTTCACAGAGCCCCTGCCCTACTCCACATGCCAGAAGCAGCAAAAGAAATAGTACAGAAACACCTCCAAGATTGGTAACAAAGTGATTGTATCAATTTTTTTAATACTGTTCATTGCATATGAACTATATACAATTGTTTCAGGAATTTTTTTTCTTTTTCTCTAATTCAGAGATCCCGTTTAGTGTGATTTAATTTAGTGGACCCCCAATTTTGGAGGCACCACTATTCGGGTTTGGTGTGTAGGTTTCATTTTTAATAAAAAAAGAAACATCCACCACCGATCTGCAACTTGTATGCAACTATGGTATTTGCATATATCTGTGAATTCACCTTGCAGACCTACATGGATTTACCTGACAGCTTCACACCTGTAAAAAAAAAAAATGAGTTGGATACTGATCTGGCTGTGCATCTTCAATCTACAAGCAATTCATGTGCGACCTTGCAGAACAGAGCGTAAGAGAGCCTTTAAGGCGAAAGGGCGGCGAAGGAAACAAGGCTGACGATGGAGGAAACAAAGCTGCACGCATGCACGTAAGTCAGACCGCGTTTTCTGCGTAAAAATCATTTTTTAAAAAAATTCCTTTTTGGACGATGCGAAAAAAATCAGAAGCATAAAAAAATTCCATTTTTGGAAAGGGGCCGGAAAAAAATATTTTAAAATGGTCATAACTTTCAACTGGTACCTCGGATTGAGGTGCCATTTTTTTTAAAGTGTGTGTTTTTACGAGCTCTATGTATTGGTTTAGTTTTTAATAAGCTTTGTCTTGTAAAAATTGCAAAAATAATTTTTTGTATTTGAAAAAGAGACCAAAGAGTCCATTTATTTATTTTTTTTTCAAATCGGCCAAGAGAGCCATTTTATTTTTACAAATCGGCCACAGAGCCAAAATTGTAACAGGGCCAATAGTGCCAAAAATTCATTGTAAAAATGGCCGAAAAGGAGCCCAAAAATCAGTAGAACCTAGAAATTTGGGGTGGGTGTTTGAGTGTGATCTGAAGGGGGTGTCGTACTATTAATCTCTCTCTCTCTCTCTCTCTCTCTCTCTCTCTCAATTCTATCACCCAACATGGCAAATGCACCTAAATTTTTTTTGTCGGAATCACAACTCCTCAGAGGAGATAACTATGCTGCGTGGAAAACAAAAATATGCACACAACTTGAATTTGAAGATTTAATAGGTGTAATTGATGGCTCGCTAACGAGACCAGAAACTGACGCAATCCAAATACGTGCATTTGATAGAGAAAATAAAAAAGCTAAGTTAATAATAATGTTTGGTGTAACTGATGAAGTACAACCTCACATTAGACAATGTAAAACTGCTAAAGAAGCGTGGGAAAAATTAGCAATAGTGTATGAAGCTAAGAACAAAAACACTATTTTACAACTTCAAACTCAATTACACAGTCTTAAAATGAAATCTAATGAAAAAATAGAATCATTTTTAAGACGTGTTGTTGTATTAAAATCTTCTCTTGAAGCTATGGAAGAAGAAATTGAAGATGATTCATTAATTCCTATTGTTCTAAGAGCTTTGCCAAGCTCATACAGGATATTTGTAACAACTCTTAATATAATGGGTCAAACAATAACTTTTGAAGAGTTAGTGAACATGCTTCAACAAGAAGAGTCATTACACAAACCTGTAGAAGAAGAGGAACAAGCCCTCTCTTCATATCACAAAGGGAAGAATCAGATGAATTCATCACATAGAAATAAGTAGACTAATCAGCAACAGAATCAACATAGTCATCAGAGACACAATGAATCAAAACAGTGTCAGATATGTGGTAGACAAGGGCATGATTTGAAAGAATGTTGGTATAACACTTTTCAGAAAGGTTCATCTAGTGGTAAGAAACCAACTTCTCAACAATCAAATCAAGGTTACAAGAACAATCAACACAGTCAAAAGAAAGGAAACTAGAAAAAGAAACAACAACACGGTAACATAGCCGAAGAGGAAGATAACCCACAAGATGAGGACTTCCTATTTGCTGCACAATCAACTCAAGTCAACAATTCACCTCAGTCAATCTGGTATGTAGACTCAGGGGCTACAAAGCATATGACAGGGACAAATGAATGGTTTACTGAGTTAAGGAACACACCTAACAAAGACCATGTTTCATTAGGTGATGATTCTTCATACAAAATACAAGGCATTGGGAACATCTCGTTACCTCTCGGATCAAGAAAATGTACTATACGAGATGTCCTTTATGTTCCAAGATTAACAAAGAACTTACTTTCAGTTAGTCAACTCTTGGAGCACAACTTGAAAGTAGACTTTGATTGTACAAATGGAAAGAAGATGTGTCTGATCAAAGATAAGTCTAAAAACTCCAAAATTGTTGCTAAAGCTTCAGGAATGGGTCGGATGTTTCAGTTGGACTTTATTCAAACCAACAAAATTAGCTCTTATCAGTAAGGAAGATTCATCGGCACAATTATGGCACAAAATATTTGGCCATGTAAGTTTTAGCTATCTTGACACACTTCAGAAATATGACATGGTTAGAGGACTGCCACATTTTAGAAAAAAAAATAGATAAGTGTACAAATTGTTTGGTAGGCAAACAACATAGAGCACCATTTCACAAAAGTACATACAGGCCCATGGTATATTAGATCTGGTGCATACCGATCTATGTAGACCAATGAGACCTAGTCATACAGGGTTTCAGTACTTCATGCTCTTTGTAGATGATTACTCACGAAAAATGTGGGTTTACTGCTTAAGAACCAAAGATCAAGCTTTTGCAACCTTCAAAAAGTTTAAGGTAGCCATTGAAATAGAAACTGGTAAAAAGATAAGGACTCTACGCACAGATCGAGGGGGTGAATACACCAGTAATGAATTCAAGGCTTTCTTAGAAACAAATGGAATTCGTCGACAGATGGCACCTCCATATACACCACAACAAAATGGTGTAGTTGAGAGAAGAAACAGAACAATAATGGATATGGTAAGGTGCATGATTGATGATTCAGGGTTAAGCAAAACATATTGGGCAGAAGTAGTTAAAACAATGGTATATTTGTTGAATAGAGCTCCTACTTCCACACTTGATGGAATAACTCCACAGGAAGCTTGGTCAGGGCATAAGCCATCAATAAAACACTTAAGAGTTTTTGGATGCAAAGCAAGTATGCTAATTCCTAAGAAGAAAAGAAAGAAACTTGATATGAAATCAGAAACTTACATATTCTTGGGATATAGTGAAGAAGCTTTGGGATACAGATTAATGGATCAAAAACAAGGAAAATTTTCACAAGTAGAGATGTTGAGTTCTTTGAGAATAAGGAAGCAGATGCTCCTTTCAAAAACTTAAGCAATTCTCAAGATAGTCCTACTGTGAAAATTGAAGATGGCTATGACTTTGATGAAAATAATGATGATGAAGTTAATAATGATGATGATCATACAGATAATACAACTTCATCACCTATAGCTAAACGTATGCCTAAGTGGTATACAAATGTAATAAAAGATGCTAAGTTGGATAGTGAACCAGACACATCCACTTTTGGACCAAGAACTCGTAGCATGGCTCAAAATGAAGTTAACTTAGCCTTAATGAGCACAGTTATTGAATCAACTGAGCCAACTATAGTTCAAGAAGCCCTACAATCAAAACCTTGGTCAGATGCAATGAATTCTGAATATAAGTCTTTGATTAAGAATAATACATGGCAACTTACAGATCTTCCACTAGGGAAGAAAGAAATAGGTTGCAAATGGATATTTAAAACAAAGTACAAGTCAAATGGAAGCATCGATAAACACAAGGCACGATTAGTAGCAAAAGGGTATGCTAAAAAAGAAGGCATTGATTATGAAGAAACATTTGCACCCACAACTAAGATTAAAACAATCAGAATGATATTTTCCTTAGCTGCACAATTTGGTTGGAAAGTTCATCAAATGGATGTGAAAAGTGCCTTTCTAAATGGTGACTTACAGGAAGAAGTCTACTTAACTCAACCTGAGGGTTTTATAATTCTAGGAAATGAAGACAAAGTATGTAGACTCATAAAATCATTGTATGGTCTAAAACAAGCACCCAGGGCTTGGTATATAAAAATTGATGAGCATCTTTTAAGTAAAGGATTTAAAAGAAGTCCATATGATCCTAACTTATATCTCAAAAATCAAGGGGGGGAGTTAGTGATTGTAGTTGTTTATGTCGATGACATAATCATCACTGGAGGATCAGTGAATATGATAGAAACAACTAAGAAAGATCTAAGTAAGTCATTTGAAATGACAGATCTAGGACTTCTACATTATTGTCTTGGACTTGAAGTATGGCAAAGAAATAATCACATATTTGTATCTCAAGTAAAATATTCCAAGACAACACTTGAAAGATTCAAAATGATGGATAGCATCCCAATGGCAACACCTATGGAGACAAGGCTTCAATTGTCTCGGAAAGATCCATCAGCAGAAGTAAATGTAACTCTTTATCGACAGTTGATTGGGAGTCTCATTTACTTAACCTATACTAGGCCAGACATCAGTTATGTAGTTAGTTACCTTTCGGTTTATGCAAGAACCAAGAGTTTGTCACTGGAAAGCAGCAAAAAGAATACTAAGGTATATTAAAGGAACTGTGGATTTTGGTTTAGAGTACAAGAAGAATGATAACTTCTTCTTGACTGGTTATACAGATTCAGATCATGCAGGAAATATAGATGACAGAAAATCCACTTCTAGGTTTGTGTTCTTTTTGGGATCTGGACCTATTTCATGGGGAAGCAAGAAACAAAGTTGTGTTTCAAGGTCTTCCACAGAATCAGAATATCACGCAGCAGGAGGAGCTATCTGTGAAGCGATTTGGCTCAAACGTATACTTGAAGGGTTGGGACTTCCACAGGATCATCCAACCATTCTTCATGTAGACAATGAAGGAGTAGTAAAACTTGTTGGAATCTAGTCTTTCATGAACGCACCAAACACATTGAGGTGCAAGTCCATTTTATCCGTGAACATGTTCAGAATAACAACATACAACTTCAACATTGCCCGACAGATCATCAACGTGTGTAAATATCTTCACCAAATCTCTTGCACGTCCTAAATTTGAGGCATTTAGATTATTCCTCACCAGCTCTCTTCAGAATATGTTGAATTAAGGGGGGGAATGTTAGAAATAAACTAACACTTAATTCAACATATGAGTTAAATGTTATATTATAATAAAGTAATTTTTTAATTACTTTAGTTAGATTATATTAAGTCAACTCATAGTTGTCTTTAGTTGTCTTATCACATGTTTTGTGAGATATTGTTCAATCTCATTTTGTTTATTCCCGGATGATTTCATGAGGGGAAATAGGGGCAATTAGGGGCAGTGAATATTATCCTGCATTTTATTCTCAGATTAGTTTATCTATTTCCATGTATTGTGGATGAGATAGAAGTTGTCCAATATCTATAAATATTGCAGCTCTCTTCTTATTGTAATGCTTGATTTTTAAAGATTAATAAAATATACAAGCACCGAGTCAAGCTATCTTGTTAAACAAGATGTCGAATCAAGTGTAAAAGCTTAATGAAAAGTTGTTTTGTGTATTTGCTTATTATCAAAGTATTCAACGGGACAAGTTCCATCATGCCACAAGTTCCATGAAAATTTGATTTACCTAATTTGTAAAGGAATGGAAGCGGATCTAATGAATTGTGGAAAACGCAAGTTCGCGACACAAGTTCCATCGGGCCAAAAGTTTCCCAAAAATCTAATTTACCTGATTTGTAAAGGAATGGAAGTAGATCCAATGTATTGTGGAAAAGGAGGAAGTTCGAGGCCCGGGCGGTACAAGTACTATGGGGACATGAGTTTCCCTCGGAGTTGAAATTGTCGCACATCAAGAAAACAGAGTGCATCGTGGATGAAGTAGATTTTGGAGGCCCAAGTGGCCTTATACCCTAGTGTAATGAGTTCTTTGAAAACCCACAATACCTGCATATCAAATTGAAGGGGGCTAAAAATCTAGTATTGTGGATTATGAGAGCCCGCGTGGAACATCCCGACCCTGAACTTCAAACGGGCATAACTTTTGACCGGAGTTCCGATTTTGACAAAATTGGGCTTTTTAGAAAGATCTCAACATCCTCTACACCACTAAAACTAGATTTATTATTTTTAGTAGGGTTAGGTGGGTGAAAATAAAATAAAAATATCTATCTCTAAAAATTTAAATGTTCAATCCCATAAAATGCAAAAAAACCCTTGCAAACTCAAAATAGCTACTCATACTCAAAGGGTCATAACTTGAGAAATTTTCAACGGATTTTCACAAAATTGGACTCATTGGAATTGTGGTTCCAATACTGACGCAAAAAAATAAATAAATGAATAAACTAATGAAGTTTTGATGATGTTTTTAAGAAAAACAATCCCAGTTTTGTTTCATTTTTAAAAAGTAGTTGGAGAAGCATTTAATGAACATGGGCAATCATTCTTCACTGCTGCAAGTTATGGGGAACCTTGAGATTGCTTTTGTAGGTCCAAAACCACAAACCAAACTCATTTATCATGACTTGTAATTGATGGGAAAGGGAATTTTAGGAATTGCATCCCCTCTCTCTCTCCTCTCAAAATTCTATAAATTGATGTGTTGGGTTCATTCTAAAGGGGGATAGTTTGAGTAGAAAAACTCTGTCATTTTGGTTTTATGAAGCCAATGTGCTGTAGGAATTTGTAGTGGACTCCTTGCATGGTGATCCAGGCATTTCCTTTGTAATAGTTTAGATTGTGCATATTAATGAAGCAATAGATTCAAGTTTGTGGATGTATCTTCCCTTGCTAAGTTTGTTGCATTCTCCTTACCTCTCTAATGTTATTGCAGATGTTTGTGTCTACTCCATACTCTTGCAAGGGCCTATTATTATTTTGTATGCATGGAAATGTGTTGTGAATATTTTTATTAGATTATGGAGAACTATCATCACCCTCTCGTGATCTGCATTTTCTTCCATTTTCACACATTGGAAATTGTTTCCATTCCTTCTTTTGGTGCATCACCTTTGTAGTGTAGTTTTCCTTCATTTGCATGTTATTTCTCTCTTCTTGGTCCCTTGGAAATTATAGGATAGAGATAGTTAGTAGCTTCATCTTAGTAGAGTTAGTTTGCACTAGGATTAGGAAGAAGAACCAAATTTCTCTGGAGGTCTATCTCAAGTAGAAAGTCCCACAACTTGAAGATAGTGCCCATGTTACCCAACCACACCATGAGCTCAAGCATACACACTTGTGTAAAGCGGAGGGTGTTGTGATTTGGTGATAATAGGGGTTTCTTGAATTGATATTCACTAGGGCCAATAACAATGAAAGTATCATTGAAATATGAATCATATATCTCGAGAGGAGTAAAATTAAGATTACACAATTTTTCATCAATAAGCTCAACAATATCAACCTCGTCATCAGAATCATCAATGTTGGCATTGTCATGTTGGATAGCAGTATCAAGGATATTGGTAGGAAGTGAGCTAGATGTAGGAGCGAGAGGATTCTCAATGAGTAGAGTGGCGGCGGTTGTTACATGAGCAGATACTCAGACGTGAAATGATATTAGTAGTGTGTGTGGAAATGGTTGGCATGTTTGTAGAGGTGGAATAATTTTGTGAAGCACTAGACTAACTAGTTTCATATATATAAATATTACTATAAGGAATATGTTGCGATGGAGGAATAGACATAGAAGTAAGTGGGTGTATGCGGTATAATTTTAATGGATCGTGGTCAAAAGCAATGGTATGTTCATAACCATCATGTAAGAATTTAATGCATAGATGAATAGTAGATGGGACAAGATGCATTGTGTGAATCCACGATCTACCCAAAGAAGGCATTAAACTAAAATGAGGCATTGATAACAAAGAATATAGTAGGAATAATCTTAGGTCGGACTTTTTATAGGTAATGTGATAGTGCCTAAGCATGTGTGAGTCACGAAGTCATAGCCACGAATGAGAGTGGAATTATTATTAATTATATTATCATTAATACTAATTTTCCTTAGGAAGGAGTGAGCACATAGATTAATAGAGGATCCATTGTCAATGATCACACGCTTGATACAAGTGGTGTCAATGATAGCAGTAATAAGCAAAGGCACACATGGATTATCAATAGCAAATGGCATGATGTCCTCATCACTAAATGATATAGCACATGGTAGATTTTTGAGAGACAGAGTGAGATGTGTGAAGATCACCGATGAATTAGTGATTTCAATATGGACAGAGCAAATGTCGGTTTCTAGTGTATTATGACAATCAAGTGGATTGCATAATAAATTGCAAAGAGATATTTTAGCCAGTGTATTCTTAAGTTGTTCTATAATTTCATAACCCTTAGAAATGGTGGTAGGAGTGTTAGAAGTGATAGCTAGTTGGATAGAAATGGGTTGAGCCATATGAGGGAAAGTGCAGCGAGTGGTAACTATAATAGTAGTTAGATCAGCCCTAGGCATAATATAACGAGGAGGATGTTGAGTAGGAACTTGCATAAAATCAGCAGCAAGCAATAGTGACCGTTCTCGAAACCTTAGTTGGGGTGTGTAGACACTAAATCACTCACTTTGGGTATATTTCTAGTCATAATCACATACCACTATTAATATGATTCCTAATAAATAGAAGGACTAATTGACCATTTTATTTGGCCTCTTTGCTTGCTTTATGTTTTCCTTTTTGGTCTTACACACCTTCTTTCCCACTCGACTTTTGACACTATAGTTTTTTCCGAGTTTGGACACTAGCACCCAGCTAGGATGTCGGTGCCTAGGCACCCCATCCCCTCTGGGCACCCCTAACCTCTTTATATCTTGCTCGCATATTTTGGGTCTCTTCTAGCCATTTGGGCATCTTATTTCTTACTAGTCAAAGCATTTTAGTGGTTAATTATGAAATTCAAGCAAGGGAATCATATAAATACAAAGCTATGTGATCATAATAAAGGGCCAAGTACTAAGCATATATTATCATTACCTAAGGTTACATCCAAAGGCCATTATAAGAGCATCATATCAGCCATCTATCATTCATTCAAGGGAAAAGGGACCTGCATTCTTCCGCATACATGTCATAGGAGGAGAATTTCATTTTTCCATGCATACATCTACTTACATCTTCTACATTTAGCTACATGCTCGTTATCAAGTGTGACTCACACAAGCGTTGCCTAGGGCATGAATCTACACACACACACATACACGAACAACATGGATTCTGAAATGTAGTGCAACTCTTGGATTGTAATTTCACTCATTCTAGTGAGTGTCATGGTCGATCCAACTCCCCATTTGTATATTTTTATTTTTAGGATTTGATGTGTTTTGGGGTTTTGTAGGTGTTCTTTCTCTTTACTGTGTTTCAGTTAACTCATTGATCAAGCAATGGAGAATAAGAGACAAAAGGTGACATCCATTAAACATCTCACAACCCTATGAAACTAATATTTTGAGCAATCACGGCCCCAGAGGAGGTCTACAGAACCACATGCACCCTTGATTTTATCCAGTGCCCTAGTCCCAAGGTTTCAAGCACTCACACAATTTTCTCGTGCTCGGTTGCAACACTACTCCTTCATGTTTCATCAAATTTCTAGCTCGTCACAGCTTCGTATTTACTACAAATCAGCTTAGTATCTTATCCTCTCTTACAACTAGGGTTTCATAATTTTCTATCTTATTTGCTTGTCAAATCTATAAATCTATAATTTATATATATATATATATATATATATTTATGTATATAATTTGTGTTTAATTAATATTTTAGCATTTATATTTCAATATTTTCTAAATCATTTGGTGAACCCATCATTCAAACACTTGCGAATCTTTATTCTTTTTGTATTCTCAACTTCTTTCTTCACCATGGATATTTCCATTTATGATTTCTTGCAAGTTAATCCTAATTGTGTGAATAAAATCATATCTTATTTGGCTAATACTCACATTCATCCTCATACTTTACCTGAATATGTCTATCATAAGTTTACTTCAGCTCTATCTCTCAATGAAGACCACATTACTTTCACATCAAATGAGTTTCCTTCTCAAGCCATATTAGATAATGATTCCCCATTTATATTCAAGTTTGTATCAATAACATTGGGGTTAAACGAGCTTTAGTTGATAATGGATCTGGGCTTAACATTTGCAATCTCACATTCCTTAAGCAACTTGGCCTCTCTAAATCCTCTTTAACTCCATCATCTATTTACATTCATGGATTTGATAATGTGCCTAAGAAAGTCTTAGGTACAATCACGCTTCCCATTATTATCAGGCCATGCACTTTTCTTGTCCCATTCCATAACATGCCTAACAATATTAACTATAATCTTCTTCTCAGATGACCTTGGATCCATGTCATGCATGTGGTTCCTTCAACCCTTCATACACGGCTTAAATTCATTTATCAAGGAGTTTCCTATGACATTCTAATGGATCCATCTCATTTCTCATATTGTAATTATATTGAGCATTCCACAGAAACCCCTATCTCTTCTGCATCTAATCAACATTTCTCCAACTATGGCCTCGGATATAAGTACTTTCTTCATTATTCTTTCATTGGGCTGGATTAGGAAAACATGCATAGGGATTAAAAGATCCTCTTTCCATTCCCACACAATCCATTAGACTACGCCTCAAATACCACCCTAAGATTGTTCCTTTTGTTCCTTCTACATCTCCTCCTAGATTTTGTGTTATTTCACATACTCACCATCACACAAAGGAATTTCCATTTTCTCTCCATGCTACCTTACCGTGGTAAATATACTACTCCTAACACATCACCACGTCTACCACCACGACATGATTTCTCTTCTATTCCTAGATATATCTCCATCATTGGGACACTTAAGGGGCACCAGGATTACTTCTCTCCCCTCTCCTAACCTCATCATGTGTCTCACATTTCTACTATTTCACTTCATGCTTTAGATCTAGACTTTCACACACATTTTACACAACTCAATACATCAAGTATTGTCATTACATGATGATGCAATTTCATGTTATGGTTCACACTTGAATGTTGAGGGTTCATTACATTCATGAACCTCACATCATAAACACTACACATTTCACATTCAGTGTATTTATGACACATCTTTCTAGCACACATTCAATCAAAACACACTTCCCTATGACGCACACTAGTTCTACAGTTCATACTCGAATGTTGATGGTCTAAATCTGAAATGAGCCTCACTACACTCACTCACTCTCTACGCTTTACACTTTATCGAATACATCTTTGTAGTGCACAGTTTAAACCATTTCTTAATGACACACTCTTGTTCTATGGTTCATTCTTGACTACTAAGGGGCATTTATAAATGAACCTCATCTCATGCATACTCATTCACATTCGCTCGGGGGCACGTGGATCCTATAACATACATCTGCATTCCATTCCATCTCGTGCATCCACAACATACTGCATATCTTGGTTGCACATTGTTCTTTCTTACTTATACTCGCATGATACATCTTTCTTACTATGTTAGCTAGATACATTGTATGTCATTATCTTTTCTATATACACATGTGTGTTCACTTGCCTTCTAGTTGTGATTGTATACTTTACACATATCATTACATGTAGCATGGATGCTTGGAACTATACCTCTTACCATTCTCGCAGTAGGCTCTAGGGGCATCCACTTTCGTACACATCACAAGTGTTATTGTTTCGATTTATACTACTTCTTATTCATACTAGCACACTACTATATCAAATTATACATGCTTTGACATACTTTATATCTTTCTAAAATTATAACGGGTACTTCATGTGCAGCATTTTTCTCACATGAATTATTTTCAACCATGGTTGTCTGATATATTTCTTGTCACTATTTTTCATTGCTTGCTATTGTATGTCATTATTTGCGGGATTTTCCCTTTATCTTGTGTGCACATTGTATGCTTTTGGCCACTTTGGCCTCGATTGTCTTGTGACATCGTGAGTGATGTCCCATTTTTGTAACCCGCTTTTCGCGGTGTACATGGTCTTCTTACATATTGTCTTCTACATGTGTATTTGTCTTGTTTGTACTAACACTTGTTTCCTAGCCACTTTGTTTGTGTGTTCCTTGGTTTCTACCAACACGCTCCCCTATAGGGATTCAATTTCACCATAATGTCTGGTCCTCCTTTGCGCCGCATTCTCCTTGTGACGTTGCATGCACCCCAAACAAAGGGGCATCATTGGGTGAAATAGTCACCCCATATAGCAATTTATATTCATAGTTGAGTACAACTCAAGCACCAATACAACACAACATTCATCACGAAATGGCATAGAATTTGACTTGGGTCCTCGAAAAGCATAGAAACTAGCACCTAGTAGTAGACAACATCACATGGGTGCCCTTAACCCTTCTTGGGTGCTTGTGACCAGGGGGAAGTTATAAAGTTTTTCTCGGTATGGCACAATTCATGTAGTTTACAAGTGGTTTTTACGTAATGGACACAGTCCTTCAACACTTCGGCATGTATGTATTTCATCTTCTTCTATTTTCACATTGGATCAGATTTTCACACACCGACAATAGTGATGTTTACTCTTTGGTAAGAAGTTAAAGGTTGGATAATAACACTAGATCTTTCTCCCTACACTTATCCCGCACTTGGCGTGAGATTTCCCAAAAGCTTGCACTTGGCACAACGGTGTCGATCACCCAAAAAACCCGTTCTTCTACAACATCTTCAAGATCCTTTCTATCTCTTTTATTCATCGTGGATCAGTTCCACATGTTCCTTTTTCACATTTTCATATGCTTTTTACACACTTTATACTCATTTAGATCGAATTTTTCATTTACACATATTTGACTACTCATTTGCTCTTCTCTTTTATAGGTCCATCCTTATAGAAAAAGTAGGCACATCATTGAACACATCAACATAAAGCATCAAGTGACGTCAAAAATAGGTAAATGTGACATCTACACATAGGCTTTCACCCCTAGGTTCATTTTTACTACCTCTTCTCTAGCTTCCATACTTCATATTTTATCACTCCATGCTTTTACTTGTCTCCTTGGCACACATTTCACCATCGATCTACATGGTTATCGGTACACATATATAATCTACTTTATGTTATCAATAATTTTCTCAAAAACATAAAGTAAGGGAAAATTTAAACACTAAATCATGCACTTTTGGTATATTTCGAGTCTTAATCACATCCCACTGTTTATATGATTCCTAAGCAATAAAAGTACTAATTGACCATTATCTTTGGCCTCTTTGCTTGCTTTTGTTTTCATTTTTTTCTTACACACCTTCTTGCCCAGTTTGACTTTCAACACTTCATTTTTCCGATTCTAGACACCATCGCTCAACCGGGATGCCGGTGCCAGAACCCGCTTCCCCTTTGGGTGCCCCCAACCTCTTTGTATCTTGCTCACATCTTTTGGGTCTCTTTTAGCCATTTGGGCATCTTATTTCTTACTATTAGTGGTTAATTAATAAATTCAAGAAAGGGAATCATATAAATACAAAGCTATGTGATCATAATAAAGGACCAAACACTAAGCATATATTATCATCACCTAAGGTTTCATCCAAAGGACATTACAAGAGCATCAAAACATCCATCTAGCATCCATTCAAGGGACAAGAGACTACATTCTTCTGCATACACTTCATAGGAGGGGAAGTTAATTTTTCCATACACACATCTACTTACATCTAGCTACTTGTTCATCGTCAAGTGTGACTCACACAAGAGCCACCTAGGGCACCATTATACACACACGCATGCACGTACAAAACTACATGGAGTTTTAAATGTAGTTTAGCTCTCGAATCATGAGTTCACCGAGTCAGGTGATCGTTAGGGTTAATCCCAATCCCCATTTTCATCTTTAAATTTTTAGGATTTGATGTGTTTTGGGGTTTTGCAGGTGCTCTTTCTCTTTTTAGGTTTTAAGAGAACTCGAGAGATCAAGTAGCAAAGTAAAGGTGACAAAATTTGACATCTAACAAACATCTCGTGACCTTGCAAAACAGAGTTTCTAAGTTTTTAAGTAGTCACAGATGCCCAGGAGGTATACAACACCCCAAGCTCCCTTAATCCTATTCGGGTGCCCTACTACCAACATTTCAAGTTCTCGCACAATTTTATGGGCTCGATTCCAACAGATCTTCCTTCCAATTTCATAAATTTTCCAGCTCAACACAAATTTAGATTTACTAAAAATTAGCTAAGTATCTTATCCTATCTCTTGTAACGAGGGTTTCATATTTTCTAGTTTACTTGTTTGTGTCAAATATGTACTTTATTGCATATCTATCGCGAACACAATACTTGATGAGATAGTAAAATATGACCTTCAGGATCGTGTGAGATGTTTTGCCGACGTTTGGATTTGACGAGAAGGTCATCTACATAATCTTCTACTATATGATGCATGATGTCATGGAAGATATAAGTCATAGCCCGTTGACATGTAGCACCAACATTTTTAAGGCCAAAATGCATGAATCGATAGCAGATGGTCCCCAAGGAGTGATGAAGGTAGTTTTGTGTTGATTTTCTAGAGCACGTAATATTTTATTATAACCCGAGAAACCATCTATGAGGGATAACATATCATGGCTGATGAGTGGACGGGTTCACCAAATTATTTAACAAATATTGAATTTGTAAAACCCTAATTGCAGAGTCGCAATGCAATAATAAACAATGAATCACAAAACACAAGAGCAAATAGAAATTAAAACCTTAAGTGCAAGAGGGAGAATAGAAGACTTGGCTAATTTCACAATAAATCTTGAAGTGTGTTGGACTGAAAAGTTGTTGAACTAGAGGAGGAATCTATCGCAACCAGACTCAAAAAAATTTGTAACATCATATATGCTCGGTTTGGGGCCCCTGGCTTGGGGTCGAGGTGTGTAGGAACCATAGACCTTTGGTAGGTGCATGTGACTATGAAAATAGTCAAAACCTTGTTCTTATTGTGTCACACCAATGTTGTTAACCTTCATTATTGATCACCTGTGTGTCACACTATGTCCACAAATATCACTTGTAACTCTGTAAAAAATGATATCCTATAAAACCCAAAAACACATCAAATCATAAAAATAAAAAGATGAAAATGGGGATTCAGACTAACCCGCTAGTCGGTCACATGATAGAGTGAACTTACAACCAAACATTGCACTACATCTCAGACTCCATGTAGTTCTATGTACGTATGTGTAGAATTGTGCCCTAGGAGGCTCTTGTGAAAGATGCACTTGATAACGAGTAATAGCTATATGTAGCAATGTAGATAGATGTGTGGATGTCAAAATGAACTTCCCTTCCTATGAAGTGTATGTAGAAAAATGCAGTCCCTTGTCCCTTGAATGATAGCTAGATGAATGCTTTGATGCTCTTAGAATTTTTTTGGATGCAACCTTAGGTGGTGATAGTAGATGCTTAGAGCTTGGTCCTTTATTATGGTCATATAGCTTTGTATTTATATGATTCCCTTGTTTGAATTTCATAATTGACAACTAAAAGGACGACCCATAAGAAAACAAGATACCCAAAAGATAAAAGAGGCCCAAAAGGGGCGAGAAGAATATAAAGAGGTAAAGGGAACCCATAGGGGACAAGGGTGCCTACGTGTTAACGTCTGGCTAGGTGCTAGTTTCCAAAGTCAATAAAGACAAAGAAATGAATATCGATGGGTTGTGGGGTGTGATAGAAAAGAGGCCAAAGATAGATGTCAATTACTATTTTTCTCACTTAGAAATAATGTGAATAGTAGTATGTTATTAGGACCTAGAAATATACCCAAGTGCATGATTTAGTGTCTACAGTTGTATGACTGGTCCAAAGTTGTTTGGTCCAAAGTTGGTTATATGACTGGTCTAAAGTCTGGTTATATGAATGGTTCGGAGTTGGTTCATCCGAAGTTGTTTGGTCCGGAGCTTCTTGAAAGACTGGTCCAAAGTTGCATGTATGAATTTTAGAGCTAGTTGTATGAAGTCCAGAGCTAATTGTGTGAAGTACATGATCGATCATTGTGTGAAGTCCAGAGCTGACTGTGTAAATTTTGGAGCTACTTGGTATGGAGCTAGTTGTATGAATTCTAGAGTTGACTAAAACTAAATCAATGATGCCCAACTTTCCTCTTAACCATTCAAAGCTATTTTTTGACAAAGGCATGCTGAAAATGTGAGAAATTTTCTTCTCTAACTTACAAAAAAATATTTCTATTTTACCTTTTTCTACTAATTCTCGAAATAAATGATACATGATTGCAATATTCTTACTTCTTCCATGAAAAATAGAATTATTTGACAAGGCAATGGAAGATATGTTTTTAAAAAAGATATTATTTGCTCCATATTTTTCATCATGAAAATATGAGAGAATTCTTTCGATCCATATAGCTTGACACACGGATGAGTTTGATGTTATATACTTGGCATCACCGTGTGGTAAGTGAAACAACAAACTCTTTATTTGAAGCCCATAAAATGTCTTATAACCCAACATGAAACACATATTTTGATGTGATTTTCTATCATCTAGGCTACATTCCCAATCACTATCCATGTATCCAAATAAATAAAAATCATTATCAGCAACATAGAAAATTCCATAATGTCTTGTGCCATTAATATACCTCAAAATTCTTTTTCCTGTTTGCCAATGCGTCTCCTTTAGAGACTCCATGAACCTAGAAATCAGGATGACTGCATACATGATGTCTATTCTATTTACTGATTAAGTACATCATGCTTCCAACAAATCTTTTTTGTACCGTGTGGGATCCATTTTGCTACTGTAATCTTATTTTCATAGTTTCAAACTTGTTTTAGTTAGTGTAGATGTTGGTTTACCATCCAACATTAATAATCTCTCCAAAATATCTTTTGCATACTTTTCTTGAGACAAAAGTATTCCATCATCTATTTTTTGACTTCAATCCCAAGAAAGTATTTCAACAATCCTAAATCAGTCATCTCAAACTCCTTTTTCATGGCTGATTTGAACTCTTCTATGGATGTGTTTGCATTTCCAAAGTAAAGATTTAACCATATATATATATATAACAACAATCATAAAATCACCTTCCTTTCTTACTTTGATGTAGATTTTAGGTTCTTTTCCACTTTTTCTAAATCCATTACTTGTCAAATAAGAGTCTATATAGTTGTACCATGCCCTTGGTGCTTGTTTCGTACCATACAAGGCTTTCTTAAGCTTGTACACCTTTTCTCATGCCATAGAATCTTATAAACATGTGGTTGTCCCACATACACTTATTCTTCCAACATTCCATTCAAGAAGGCTAATTTGACATCCATTTGATGAACCTTCCACTTGTGATGAGAAGTTATAGCAATTATTGTTCTCATGGTTTCTAGCCTTTCCACAGAACAAATGACTCATTATAATCATGTCTAGGCCTTTGTTTGTAGCCTTTGACAACTAACCTTTCCTTATGTCTCAAAATATTGCCTTCTATATAGGTTTTGGTTTTATAAACTCACTTATCTCCAATAAATTCCTTTCATACTAGAAGATCCACTAACTCCCATGTTTCATTCTTCTCTATTGTATGCATTTCTTCATCTATTATTTCACACCACTTGCTATCCTTAATTGATTCCTCGAATAAATAGGATTAGATGCTAAAAATAAATAAAAATTAATTATTTCATCTTCATTTTCATCATACCTTGATTGTTCATAAATTCCGTATACACTCCTCATTCTCACTTGTTTTTATTTGATTCGAAGGATGATGAAGATGCCTCATGAGCTAGTCATCATTGTATGCTTTGTTGGCTACTACCAATTGATGATTCACCCCTTTTTGAGATATGGATCCAACTTGGTACATTATGACTCTACCGTCTAATGTTTTAATTTCAATAAAAGGTGCATTTTCCTTTATTTTTGATTGTTACACTTCTTGTACATCTCTTCAAAATGCTTTCTCAATGAATTGAACATCCGACTTATTATGAGTTCCTTTATAATTGGATTGTACAATCTATAAGCTTTGGATTGTTCACTATACCCAATGAAGATGCATTTTTATCCTCTATTATCCCACTTTGATCTTATTTTCTTCAACACATGTGCATATGTCACACATCTAAAAAATCTTAAGTGCTCAACACTTGGCTTTCTTCTACTCCATGCCTCTTGAGGTATCATGTTTCCGAACACTTTTTGTAGGACATCTATTTAACAAATAAATTGTTGTTCCAACAAATTCAGCCTAATACTCATCTGGCAATCCTCTTGCTTTGATCATGCTTCTTTTCATTTCTTGAATAGTTTGATTTTTCCTCTCAGCTACATCATTTTTCTGCAGTGTATACCTCGTTGTAAATTGTTTCTTGATCTCGTGCTCCTTACAAAAGTTTAAAAACTGGCTTGATATGTACTCTCCCCCTCTATCCATTCTCAAGGTTTTTATATAATGACCATTGTGATTCTCAACCATGTCCTTAAATTTCTTGGATAATTCAAATGCCCTCGATTTATTTTTTAAAATACACCCATGTCCTTCTACTAAATGAAAAGGTACCAACAGATTTAGAGATAATAAACAAATAAACTCCCTCTATATTCTCTATATTAATCTATTTTCTTCAATATATGTTTTCGTACATCGCACTTGGCTATTATATAGCCACAACAATAGGAAAACCAACTTCCTATTAAATAGGAAGTCATACTAACTACATCTAACAATACACAAGTTGTTTTAACAACTTGTTTAATATTCAAGATTATTATGTAGGTTGTTTACAACAACCTAACTTACACACATAATAATATTTACCTCTACGTAAATATTATCAAACCATATAATGTTCACAATAGTAATTTCCTAACATTCACCCCCTTAGTGTGAACATTATTAATAGCTAATCTTCACCCCCTTAATGTGAACATGACAAAGAACCATATTCAAGAAGTTGAACCACCTCTTGAAAGCACTGCTTAGACCAGGTACAAACTCCATAGATTATCTCTTTACCCTCGTAAAGGCATAGTGTTGAGCCGAATTATGCAGGAATGCTCCCTTCCTCTTTGGGTTCCTGTGGGACTTTTCCTTCCTCTTAGGGCGCCCGAATTTTGGATCTCCAAGATCCACAAGCTTGGCACTAGCTGGATAACCATCCTTGAGTCTACCTCAAAATCTTCTCTTGCTCCCCAAAAGTGAGTTTTTTGAAAACATGAATCTTCCCAAAATTTTGGAAAGGGGTATTCAACAAACTAACACATTACAAACAGGAACTCAAATGAACATATATCACACTCGCTAAAAATGTCACCAAATCATCTATGTGGCCCCGTCATTGGCAAATGACGAGAGGTCATTGAATTACCTCCAACATCTGATGCCTCCGTCCTTCATTCTCATACTCGCTAGTTTCTTTGGAATGTGAACATGAAACTCAAGTTTACATATTGGATGTCGTGTTCCAGTGATAATGCGTCCGTGAGGCAATTTTTTTAATTTTGACAATATTTTGACTCGACTCATGATGACAACTAAATTCCAAGTAAGAGATATATAAAAAAATTGTGAATAACTTCTTGCCTTAAATGAGACAACAACATTATTAATTCCAAGCTTGAATACATATAAGGTTGACACGACCAACAAAATCTTAAAATACTTAAGGACTTCTTAAACAACGACTATGACTACTTTAAATTCATAAAAACTTATAATTGACTAACTTGAAACTAAGCCAAAAAATGAATTAACACAACAGCCTATCGACTTATTAGTAAACCATGAAAAAAAATTAAGAACGTATTTTACATACAACAAAATATTAGGTACTCGTGCACACCAGATTATTGCATAGGGGATGGATAGTTGGCTATGGTGCATGTATTTTTATATATCACTAAATGTGGAGATACTTAGACAAGTACCACTTTAAGAGGAGCTTACAATTTCGTAGTCAAAATATCTTCAAATCTCATATAATGTGATTTAAAACAACCAATACTACACTGAATGCCAACGGTTGAGGATTTAGTGAGAGATCTGGCTTGATTTCATATGCAATAGCTGGACAGTTCTCCAATGAAGATAATCATCAGAAATACGACCTTAGTGTGCAAATGAATGAGATCTAGACACCTCCAATATGTGTACAACCACACGCCTTTCAAACTTGCTGATATTGGGACGCCAATAAAAAAATTCTTCAACAACCACGAGTCATCTAAATTTTGACCATATTCCTCTCACACAAAGGTTGGGCCGTCCTCATGAGCACATAGATGTAGAGAGATATTTTTGTTATTTTCAAAACCACATGAAAGAGCTAGAGAAATATCAATCAGATATGCCAATATCAGAACCTTCACTATTCGCATTTGTGGGATGGGTCTATCAGATCTGATAGGTGAAATCCTTGTTGAATACAACCAATAGAATTGATCATGCATCACAGAAAACAAAGGATCTGCCCTTACAAACATACTATTCTTCCATCACCAGACGTTAGATCTAATTGTGTAGGCCTATGATTTCATCAATTTGATGTGGATGGATTAACACTCCTTGACTAGACAACTTCAAGATTGAGTGTGACCGATAAGTATTAGTTCAGATCTAGAAAAGGCCGTAACATTCACAAAAGGACAATGGAAAAATTAATCTGTGCACAAGTACTGGTGTAATCTCCTACTACAGATCTCTCAATCTATACTACCGGAAGAATTATTCACAAATACACAAAAAAAAAAAAAATCAGTAAACATAATACGGGACAATGAAAAATTCTAATTACCCCTGGCTACTCTCAAAACTCCATTACAGGATAACAATTAATATTGCTCTGATACCAAATGAAAAGGTGCCAAGATATTTAGAGATAATAAACAAATAATCTTCCTCTATATTCTTTGTATTAATATGTTGTCTTCAATATATTTTTTCGTACATTGCATTTGGTTATTATATAGCCACAACAATAGGCAAACCAACTTCCTATTAAATAGGAAATCATATTAATTACGTCTAACAATACACGAGTTGTTTTAACAACTCGTTTAATATTCAAGTTTATTATGTAGGTTGTTTACAACAACCTAACTTACACACATAATAATATTTACCTCTACGTAAATATTATGAAGCCATATAATTTTCACAATATTAATTTCCTAATGGTGAAGTCATATATGTAAATAAAATACTCACTCTTGGACAAGGAGGGAGTCTTCATGGGACCACACAATTCTGAATGTATCATCTCAAGACGTGAGCTTTCTCTCAAAGCTTTTCTTGAGGGAAAAGCATTTCTATGTTGCTTCCCCAATATGCATCCCTCACATACTTTATTTGGTTGTTCAATTGGGGTAGCCCTCTTACCATTTTCTTTTATAAAGAACATGTAATCCACCAAAACTTAAATTCCCATACCTAAGGTGCTAAAGAGTAGATTGATTGATTGATATTGTTTTAAATGCAACTTCTCCCTAACTTTGCATCCTCAAAGGAAACATCATATTTCGTGTCATCTTTCTTTGTAGCAATGCCTATTTCTTCTATTTCTATTATAGATTATTCATTCTCCATTTTCAAATCTCACCTTGTATCCTATTAAGACTAGCTTACCAATTATTAGGATGTTATACTTCAATCTTGGCACATAAAAAGCATCTTGAATCTGCCTCTTATCTCCTTGCTTGGTGAGAATGGATACACTTCCTTTTCCCATTACTGGAACCTTGTCATTTGTTCCCATCTTCACTTTAGATTTGACTGCTTCATCTATGTTGTTGAACATTTCCTTTTTGCTGCACATGTGATTATATATATATATATATATATATATATATACACTATCGAGTACAAATTGTTTTTGTTTCTTTGCTCAACTACATTGCAAGTTAGAAACAAAGTTCCACCTTTTTCATGTTTTTCAGGTTCAACCTCTTTTGCATTAGAATAACTTGCATTATGAGTTCTCATATCATACTATTTCTTCCTACATTCACTAGCATAATGTACATACTTCTTGCAATAATAACATTATACGTTTGATTTATCATACCTTTATGTAGAACCACCTCTATAAGTGTTGTTGCTCCTTCCTCTTCCTCTTGCATGTGGCTCTTGATGATTGTGTCTTCCACCTTCTTGCTGGTTGCAAACTCTTCCTCTTCCTCTATTGTAGGCTCCTCTCCCCTACCTCTCACATTTGTGTTTGTTTTGAAGGCTTGTTCATTGGAGGAGCTGGTTGTCCTACTCATCCTTTGTTCATGGGTTTGCAAAGAACCCATCAATTCAACTGTCATTTTCCTCAAATCCTTGGAATCTTCTATTGCAACAACTGGATCAAATCTGGTTGGAAGGCTCCTCAATACCTTCTCTATGATCCTATGATCTTCAACAAAGTCTCTATTTGTCCTCATTTGATTTACTATGGCCATTGTCTAAGCTAAAAAAATCCTTGATTGATTCTGATTTTTCATCAGCAGAGTTTCAAAATCTCTCTTCAACATCTGCAATCTTACTATCTTCATCTTTTCACTACCTTGATAGGTATTTTGCAAAGTATCCCATTCTTGTTTGGAGTTTGTAGTTGTTGCTATCCTTGGAAAAACTGAATCAGTGACTGCATTTTGAATGTAACTCAATGCTTTGGCATCCTTCTTCCTATTTTCCTTCAAAATATTCTTTTGGGCTTGTGAGAGTGCATTGAATGTAGTTTGGTCTGGTGTCTCTGTGTATCCACCTTCTACTAGTTCCCATAGCTCTTGAGAAGAGAACAATGTCTTCATTTTTATACACCAAATGTCATAGTTCTTTCCATAAAATACTGGGAGTTGTTGCCATGAATTACTGTTCTTGGATGCCATGAAAAATGAAACCCAAAAAATCTCCTGCTCTGATACCAAACTATTGGCAAAAAGTAGTTGCCAAAAAGAGAAGAACAAAGAAATAGACCAACAATAAAATAAAAAAATAGAAAATAAATTTATATTTACTCCAGAAACAAATTTGGAGTATATATAAATTCGTTTTTTTAATATGTTGTTTGTACTGATTTTCCAGTTCTGTCTTCTAGCGATAAACTGTTGTTTTTTTGTTCCTGTGCTGTTCCTCTATTTTTTTCGTTCTATGTTGCTACTGCTCTGTTTTGCAAAAATAGTATTCTATATTCTACAATTGCATACAACTGCTGTAATTATTTAAAAACAGATTTTCAATAAATGAGCTTCCCCCAAAATAGAGTATTCAATAAAATGCAGGGTACGTGAAAAGTTCAAAATTCAATATCAAAGATATGCCTCGGGCTCGAGATTAATAAATTCAACACATTTTCTATTTAATCTCATCTCATATGAAATTCTTCTTACGTTGTCAAAAATAAGCGTTACATGTTAGAACTATTGATGCCAATAAGACTTTGAGAGAATATCCATTGCATGGAAAAAGTTCTTTCGCAATTAGAGTTAACCCGGTTAGAATACTTATGTTTGGAAAAAGTTTAATGTTTTCATGACCATTACCATTGGTAAGATGACTTCAATCTCATTCACAACCAAAAGATGGACATACATACATATTAGCATCAAATCTTTAAAATGGAGTTGTATAAGACTGTTTTAGGGTCTGCATACTAATGAGATGGTTAATTCCTAAGATAATTTATAATCTAAAAAGTGGCTTGTTGGATCTTATTCGAATTCACCATGCATTCCTCATGTCATATATGAGGTTTATTTAGAAAGATAATTCAATATGTAAATTATCAAGCCTTTTTTTTGATGAATTTGTTGTAAATTGGTGAATGCTCTAATAAGTTTTTGCTTCTTTATTTTCTACATTTAACAAAATTATGTGAGGCAAAAGATGAGTCCCAAAGTATCATGAATAGCCATAGTAATAACTGATTATTTATTTTTGAAAGGAAGAAAGACAATCAATAAATATTTCTGTCCTTCACTATATAGATGTAGTCTGCACCTATGCCATTTTCCCTGTGTAAGCCACTCATTACAATAGTGACATAAATGTAGAAAAAAAAAGAAATTTTAAATCAAATAATCATGTACATTGTCTTTTTAAATCCTCTTGTTCTTCAATTTCACACAAAAACCAATCCATTGGTAGCAATTTAAGTTTTTAGGGAAAATGCTTGGCCATAAGCAAGATGAACAAAGCCATTATTTTCACTGAGAGACAAGAAATTGAAAGAACAATGTAAGGTGGTTAGATATCAGCAGAAAACTTGGCTTGAGCATTGGGAATATTAATTGACAAGGGATTACTTTAAGATCACAGAACTTCTTCCCACACTATTTCTCCTTTGGTCCTCCCTATCAACATACCCATTGCACTGCTCAAGTAAGATTGCTAGTAATAACAATGCATAATTGAATTTATTACATTTATAACCTTGGACTTGCTTGTGATATGGTTAAGTTAGTATCAAGTTAAGATACACATTGAGTAGTTTCTGATGTGTCATCCTCTTTAATGGATGTGCATCCATTACATAGCAGGTGATGATAGCTGCACTAACAAATCGATCAACTATCACTGGTATTTTCTGCAGTTGAATGTTACGTAGTTCCAGCGTTTCTATTAGTAGGGTTCCCAAAATCTTGTCCACACTTAAAGGTTTTTAGTTTTAAACTTCTGCCCGTCATTCCTTTTCAAAATGTTGCTCTAACATCTGCGGACCTTGCCAGCTTATCAAGATTTTTCTCTTATAAGAAGGGTTAGTTTTATAAAAAGGGTTAGTTTTGGTAATTAATGTTGTGTGGTTTGTTAAACACTTATTATGTTTCTCTCTTTGTGGTGAGCGTGTTAAATTGTTTGGTACAATGTAAAATTTTGTAAGCTATTTTGTATGGTCAGATATTAAAATTAAATAATAGTTATAAATAATAAAAAATAATTTTAGAATCTGAGTTTTTTTAAACAGCACTCACTTATATTCAAATAAAACCAAATATATAATATAATACATGCAAAAATACAATAAAAATTTCACAAAAACACCCTCCATTATCATTAACATCTTTGAAATATGGGTAGACATCTTAAAATACCCATTCTACAGTAATCTAAACAAAAGACGGGACTTAAAAGGGTTACATACTTTTTTGTTTTTACCCTTGACATTACATAGAACATAAATTAAGCATTTATAAAGCTCCGAAAACTTTAAACACTGCTACAAAAATTTATGACAACCATGAACTAGACTGTTAGACTTAACAATCAAAATCAAACATTTTGAAAGCTACATCGTTCATTGTAACTTCTAAACATTGTTAGAAAACATGTGACTATCATTCCAGACTGTTAGACCTATAACAACCATTCTATACTGTTAGCAATTACTAAAGACTCCAAAACTTATACTGAAAAGTTACACACAAATTTTCTTGTCTTTCCAGTAAATACAGTCTTGCTAAACTTATTAGCAGTCCTTAAAATCCCATAAACAGACCGAGGACAACAATTGTTGATGCAGACACGAAGCCATGAGATGAAGAAAACTATTGACTGCAGCACTTGTGTCATTCATAATGTTCTGAGAAGGAGATGGCGGAAAACTGCTATGAGCAGGTGGTGGACCCAGTACAGCAACAATTACCTTCTGGCCATGAGCACAGTGACCAGGGAATCCGCTGATGAAGAAGAAGGCACCAGAATTTGTGAGTTTAAACACTGTGTTACCATCATCGTAAGATGCAATAGGTTTAGAGGTATCACAGGAATCATAGGCTTCTTTTTTCACCCAAAGAACTGAATCCTGACCAGCTTTGTACTTGAAGGCTGCCCAAGCAAACAATAAATTTCCATATAAAACAGCAGATGTCTATTAGGCACAAGTTTCTATTTAATCTCATCAAATATGAAATTCTTTTTCCAACACCTAATGAAATAAAAACAAAGATAAGTATCAAGTTGTCAAATATAAACCTGTCCATGTTTAAACTATTAAAGCCCATAAGACTGTGAAAGAATATCTTTTACAATTAGAGATAACCCCGGTTAGAATAAATTTGAACTAAAGTTAGGGTTAGGATATATATTGTCTTCAAACCCTAAAAATGGAGTTATATGAGATTTTTTCCAGGGTGTAAATGAACTTAGAGAAACATGGGTTTGGATAGCCATGAAACAGTTAATTTCTAAGTGGCTTATATACTATATAGGGAAAAAAAAAATTCAAACAAAGATTGTAAAATCTACGATAACATATAATTAAATTTTATTTCTAGTAGTAAAAACCTACATGTTTCAAGAATGTGGAATATCTACACAAAAATGACAGTAGTAAAGGAGCAAACAACTACCTGTAGTGCAATCTAAAACATGCATGCCTATACAAACACAACCAAAATAAAGCCAAAACTAAATACTGTTGAACTATAACTAGAATGAAAAATTCCGGCTGCGCCTATCCCTCACGCACGTTAGCAGTGAGGGGTGGCAAAATTTGAACCCACGACCTCTGTTGTGACATCGACGTAGCCCACCACTAGGCTGTGCATTGATTTTGTTCAAAATTTGTCGGAAAATTCCTAGAGCCACATTGATACTTAGAAGAACCCAAATACAAAAATAGATAAGACTGATATCAAAAAAATTTCAAAAAGGTATTCTATTATTTATTGCCTCAAAACTTGCAGAACTACTCTTCAAAATAAGCTTATATCTGGATATATAAACACAAATGTTCTGAACAATAAAAGCTAAATCAAGGAAAAGTTCATTCCAAAGGGTTACAGCTTGAATGAGCCCGAGGAAAATGTAAAGAATGTCTTAAAAATAAAAGAAATCCAAGAAACTCCATTGGCAGCAACTGTTCCTAACCTGAAAAACAAGATTTGAATAGAAGAAGAAAACTTACAGAGAGTGTCATTAACTTGAAACCTGTTACGTTCAGCCCATTGATTGTAAGTCTCAGTCTCGCTTCCTGAAGGTTCGAACCACCCTCTTGGCCCTCCTACTCTAAACTGGAGTGAAGCCATGGTTATGTGCAAACACATTGCCAAACATATTACCAATATACCCATGACTTTCCAGTTACAATATGCCATTTCCCACTGTAAGAAAATCAGAAAGAACAGTATTTCCCCTTAGATAGCAATATGTATAAGACCAGACGATAAGGCGGCAAGTAACTAATGATGCTCGAGCAGCTTTACAATCATATGGGAGTTGATCTATATATGGTTTTGGCATAGTGATGATATTGGAGGAAGTGGTAATTAATATATGGTTTATTGAAGTTTGTTACAAACGTTGTTTAGTTTTGAGACGTGTCATATAAACAAAAATATTAGGAGGTTGTGCGATAACTAATGGCATGATGCCTCCTTAAACAACCTTAAAAAGCTCTATCATTAATTTTCGAACTCTTTGCCATGTTTGTAGACACCATGATAATTATTTTTGGAAGGTTTCAAACATTTATGGCACCAATGTCTCAAGGGTTATCCAGCAATGTCTCCAATTTAACCGGAATTTCATAACATTGGATGCTTTGCTCAAGACTTAAAAGAATCAAAGGGGATAGCCACTAACACCAACTAAACCAACAACACCCAAAAAAAAATATATGTTGCAAATCCCATCTTTTCAACTTGTTCATTTCAAATTGCATTTATCTGCTAATGAATGCTTCCATTGAGATTTTACTTACACTAAATTGTTTCATAGACAAATCTTGAATTTCCCCGGGGTTGGATTGTTTTGGTTAATGTGTTTAGATATATTGGTACTATACCGTATTACAGCGGTTCACTAAATTTTCAACTTTTGTGATAAAGTTGTAAAGCATTAAAAAGACAATATTATATGTAAGAGGTGGACAATAAAGGTTTCATAAGATTAGATTATATGTAATAGGTCCATAAATGTCTTATAAAATAAGTTTTATATGTTAGTAGAGATAGATAGAATTTTATAAAGCGAGTCATAATACCAAAGACCAAATAAGAATATATATAAAAACACCATCCCGAAGGGATTTGAATCTTGTGAACTCTATGATATGAGTTGCCCTCAATTTTTCAGGAAATGCAAATTGAACACTAAAATCCTTCAATAATAAATGCATGAACACTAGTAGAATTGTTGTGTTTAGTGTCACAATTTGCATCAGCAAAATGAACAAAGGATTTGAAAAAAATCGTGATGTAGAAATGTCTTGTCACAATTTATGTTAGGATTCCTAATGGTAAATGACATTTTTAATGATCAATTTAACATGAATTTGGAAAGAATTTCATGGTGCACATTAAATCAAATATAGATATGTGTGTAGGGATTTCTCAAAAAAAAAAAAGTACAGTATCAAATTCAAATTTTTAGGTTCCCATTTTTTTTATTTTTTAAATTTATTATTGTAGCACTTCTTCTCATAAATAGATTATAATGTTATTTATAATATTAATTATTTTTATCCAAAAATAAATAAATTTAAATTTAAATTATGTGAAACAACCAAATTATAAATTATTTTATTAATATACTATATACATGTGTTAGTTGTAAATTGAGAAAACAAAATATATTTTAATTAACTAATTTTTTAATAACAAATTACAATTACAATTTCAATATACATTAGGCAAAATATTCATAAACAAAAACTATCAACTTAATACATTATAAAACAAATTAGAAAAAATAAATACCTTTTTGAAACTCATTTTTATCATGAATATTAAATGAAATAATAAATATCCATAAATTTTTTTATAAAAATGTTAACTAATTTATACAATATTAAGGAATATATCTTACTCGTGAAAAAAAAATATCAATAACATTGTTACTAAGTCACTTTTAAATATCCTCCCCATCCTTCTCATCAACATCATCCCTATGTATACATATTCTTCCCTACAAAACATATATATTTTATAATGATGTATTAATTTTATTATCTTAACTTAAGGTATAGAGGAGAGAATGATTTATGAAATCTTGATTAAGAGACGGAAATTGGTTTTGAAATGAACATGAATTCTATGGTATTAACCAACACGTAATGATGTGCTTTAAAGTATTTAATGATCATGTTCTGGTATGAAATCTATGTATTGTGACTTTCTTAGTTCAAGATTTCATGTGATCACTTCCTATGCTATGACCCCATTTTCTCTCTATTGAAAAAGTAAGCACTTCAAATTATATGATGGGAATATTTTGGTATAATATGATTACACCTGAAAATAAAAATAAATGTGCGTTTGTATAAATATTATTTATGACTTATTTATTTGCATATTAAGATTAGAAATAGAATTTATATTCAAATTTTTAATTAAACAATTAAACATATATAAATTTAAATTTGTAAGATAGATATATTATAATATGTGTTAAATAGAATAAAGTATGAGAAAGTAAAGTACTTAGCTATTTCACTAAGTGAAAGGTGATGTGGGTGTGACAAAGTGATAAACAAGTTACAAATATCCTACAAACGCTTCATCTCTAATTTAGCTTTGTACAACTTTTAAGGAGAAAACTATTACTTTTAGATAGAACTATTTGGTGGTTCCATCCCTATCGATGGTTCCATCTAAGAAAATTATAGAGATTTGAAAATTTATATAACCTTGTGACTAACTAAAATATGCTTGATGTAAGATATTAGGCCTCACAAATATGTAAAACCCTTTGTATTCAATTGAAACATCTTGAAACATAAAGTATAGTGTTGGGCATTCTCACAATGTTGTTGTCATTGAAGTCAAGTCGCATTGATACATCAAAGGGAGTCCTAGGTGCATAGGAGTCAGTTTGAGGTGTCATCCATCAAGAAGAGTGAAGGTTGATTGGTAGTGAAGTGGCATGATGAGTTGCATTGGTAGAGTGTCTTGGTACATGTATGTTCTTGAGGCATGGTCGAGCAAATAGGTGTTAAATGTGGGCTCCAAAGGTAGTGTAAAGGTTGATATAGGGTCTTACATGTTCAATGAGTTGTTCCATAGGTGTTGAGAGTGAGCTCCAAAGGTGGTCGAGGATTCCACGAGGTCTAACAGTCTAGAGAGATTGGTCAAAGGTGTTAGTAAGTTTACACATGTGGTGAAGGCAAGGATAGTTTGTGTAAAGCATGGATTGAAATTAACCATTCTAGGCATATTTCTAGACCTACTGCATAACAGTGATGTTGTAGTATGAGATATGGAGAAAAGAAGGTTGGTATAAGCATGTAAGGTGTGTTGTGAGGACGTGTAGCAAGTGTGGAAGGAATATAAATTCATAAATCAGGTGCTTAGGTGCATGTTCTAGGTCCTTTGAAGCAAGAACTATGAAGACAAGGCATGTAGGCACATGGGAAAGTCATGGTGTCTAGAGACTTTCAAGTGTGTCCACAAATGAATGAATATTGGACATCATTTAGTAGCTTATTACAATGTTATGGTCCAAATTTCAAGTCATATGTCAAAGAAGGAAGAAAGGAAATATTGTTTTAGTCCTATCAAGTTCTCATAAGCTTTTTTCAAGTTTGAAGGTCAACTTTAGATGCTTTCCCACATGTGTGAGTTTTGCATGGGAACCTGAGCCTTTTTTGGATGATATGGCATGGATTTAAGAAGACTTAAAAGGAAGAATGAGGTCAAATGGGTGTCAAATATTTATGAACCATTGTTAAGAAGATAGAAAGGTCAAAACCCTTCCTGAAACCCTAGGTTCGTAGCGATAGGAAAGAAATTCAAGGTATGGAAATAAAATGACTTGGGAAAGCTAGATGATGACTCACGCATGTAGAGGACTCCTCAGAAGTCATTTTGGTGGTGGTTGCATGATTCATGTCTCTTGGTAAGTTGAGGAAAAACTCTTGTTTTGTATATATTTTTTAGTGCATGTGTGAGTCTGAAGCTTTCATGATGAAAAACCAATTATTTCAGATATCCGAGATTTGTTATTAGTGGTCATTAAAATAAGTGGGCAAGTTCTATGGATAAAATTGGAGAAACATGTCTCACAATGTGACCTACCTCTAGAAGGATAGAAGGGGTTAAAAAGTATTATGATCTAAAGGTGTGTTTGATAAAATGCATGGTGTAGCAGTGTTTTATGATCATGGATGGCTTGTTGACATCTAACATGATGTGTTTGATTGTTTGGTTTAATCTGGAGTGATGTATTTTGGTTAGAGACCTAATGACCTAAACTCGCCCTATTAGGCTTCATCAAGAAGGTGGTGGAACACATATGCAAATGTTCATTTTATCCATATGAATTGTGTTTTTGAGTGCTTGAAGGTGTTTTTCAGGATGTCCTTGATGTGTTCTAAGTGGAGGAAGAGTCTGCAAGTGATTATTGATGTGTTGGAGGTTGACTTACTCAAGACATGTTCTTAATCCTAGAAGATATTTTGAGAAGTATGAGAGATGGAGATGTTTGAGTGTCTTGTTCCCTAATTTGAAGTTTAACATGAATTTTTCTAGTTAGCTAAAGATGTGATCTTTCCAGTTATATGCTACTTGTGTCATGATTAGGTGAGTTGAAATATGAACCGACTTATTTTTTTAAACCATGTTTTGAGCATTATCGCCATTTTTACGCAAAGGTAAGAGAGATGGAAGGTTTGAGATACTATTTCTTGTTTGATGGTGTCTCATGGAATTGGAGAGTGAGTTAGGATCATGGTGGAACAATACAAGTTCCCAAGAATTCATGAAAGCGTGATTTTATATGTGAATTTTCTTAGTCTTTAGGAATGAAAATTAGGTACTTAAGACCTAATGAGGTGTGATTTCTTCTTGATGTGTCTCGTGATGAGCTTGTTGTTGATTCTAAGAGATTGTGGAATATGTGTTTAGATATTTAGAATTCATGTTGAAGCTTCTTGTTTCATGGAGTTCAAAAAGTGACCGTTGTAGGTGAAAGCTTGTGTTTTAGTCCTTGTGAGCTAGCTTGGATTGTTTAAGGTAATGCCACATATTTGGTATCTTTTGGTGATTTATATGAGAGTTTACAATTTTTTCATTTTAAAATGACAGACATTAATGGTCTTAGTTGACATGTGGTCACTTATGGGGTGTGTCAAGTATAAAAGTGAGGTGTATTGCTCGTTTGAGCTAAGGCTAAAGGATGGAGGAATGAGCGAGTAAGAGGAGAGTGTGAGAGTGTTGTAAGAGGGTTAAGAGCAAAGTTAAGAAGAGGATGAGAAGTTGAGCATGGTAGAGAAGAATAGATTTAACACCATTATACCTAATCAACATATGAAGGTGCAAGTTTGAGCGAAGAAGGAGATAGAGCAGTTTGAGAGAGTTTGTGTGAAGAGGAGCTGACAAAGAGATCATAATCAATTGTTGAAGCAACAAGGACATCAGGTGGTCATTCATTTCATGGGGATAGGTTGGTTCTTATTCATATTATGGGGTCTTATCCTCCTTGTAAGGTTGGTGCCTTACTAAATAGGGGTTAGGGATCCTTGTGGATTTGGTGCCTCACTAAATTAGGGTGTTAGTGCTCCTTGTAGACTTGGTGCCCTACTAAACTAGGGCTTGGTTCTCCTTTGTGGGGTTGGTGCCTCACTAAATTTGAAACATGGAAATATAATGTTCTATTTCAGTGGGTTTTCTTCCCCTTGATGGTTTCCCACTTAAATATGGTGTTCTTGTGTTCTCTCATGTTTCATGCTTATGTGGATGGTTCATATGTTGCTTGATGGTTTGCTAAGATAATTAATAAGCTCACAATGATTAATGGATGTTGTATGGATTCCTTGAATGATATAATAAAGTTTATTTAAATGAAGTAAAATGTATAGAAGATTGATTCCCACCCCGTGCATTCATTGTGCTTTAACATATAGGTGAAACCCCACAAAAGGTTAGTGGTTGGGTTGAAGTGCAATCTAACTACACCACCTACATTGACATTATCTAAAGAGGTGTTAAACTCGTACTATATTTTTTCACCTAAAGATGCAATATATGTATGGATGCAACTATATTTGATAACTCATTCACTTGATAATATCTTGTAATAGCTTTCTTTCTTTTGCTTGACTTGGATTTGATGACTTGTAACTTGGGAAGCTTGACTCTAGAATCTAGTTAGATTCCTTCAAACATATTTGGGTTTTTCTCTTCATGTCTACTACTATTTTAAAAGTAAATTTAGAAGAGTTTTTCCTTCCTTTTGAATGGTATTTTATTTTATATTCACTCAAATTTGGTAACTTATCCTTTGGCATTTTTCCTATGCTAAGAAAAATACTTTTATGTTAAGATCAACTGACATATCCTTCTCTCTATCTTTCTTTCTCTTGAATTTATAATATTTACACACTACTTTTCCATTCATCCATACATTTAGAGAAATAATCTATCTCCAAGATTTTTTCCTAGACCTTGACACTTTGTCATCACTAATTACCTTTATGGGAATGTATAGAATAGTATAGGTCATATGATGGTTTAGGCCAACCTTCATGGTCTCATATAATTTGATCTAATGAGTCTTTTATATAATTTAAAAATATTATATGTGTCAGTTCATATTCCATAGGTCATCCATATTGCAAATTTTTAACCTTTGGAAGCCTCAAGTCAAATCCACTTTATAACTCGCCTAGCACTTTCAATAAATCTTATTGCAAATATAAAAATGTAGCATTCAAGGCTTTCCTAAATCTTCCTAAATTAGTTGCATATCTTTTAGAGAAGCCACCACATAGGCTTAAAGCACTCAAACCAAGTTCAAAATTATAACTTCCTTTATTACCAAGCATGCAAATGTCATAGAGGATATGTTAGTAAGAGAAAATCACTCCACACATTTCAAAATATCTTAAAAGGATAAAGTGGATAAATATTATCATTTGAAGCACACAACATCACACTACTACCATGTTGGGTGTATTTTCTATTCTATAGTTATCTTGATATCTTTATGTCAAGAGACACGAGGGAGCACACATAGGTTGGATGAGATTGCATGCTTTACTTACATGAATACTATGAGAACTATAGGAATTTTTCTCTCACTCAAGGGGATGTAGTGTGGCATTTGGATTGGTTGGGTAGGGATTAACTAATAAGGTTAGTTTAGCATCATCCACAGACACATTTCTCTTATTTTATCTAGTCATTTGATGAAGTTTTATTCAATATTTTAGGTGTAGATATTATAAAATGCAACTCTAACGTCACATCATTTATAAAAATAAAAAAAATAATATCGAACATAATATACACTAAAATTCAAATAATCCCACTAAATACAACTGAAAAAAATAAAAACTAAGGTTATAAAGGTGTACACAAAAATCACGCACTTAATATTTACATCATGCCTCTAAGTATGTCATTATATGCATGATTCCTAAGCAAGAAAACTAGGCATTAACAACACTTGTTTTTTTTACATTGTTTTATCCTTTTTATACTTTTATTATTTACTTTTTGGAATGACTACTTTACTTTTGGATATTGGACAACATGTGACCCAACTCTGTATTTTATGTTATATCCTCCGAGCATCCAGACACTACCACCCATTAGGGACAAGAGTGACCAGACGTTATTCCCTCCTTTGGGTGCTTCTATCATTTTCCCCATTTCTCAAATTTCAAATTCCACATTACTTGTTATCTTTTCTAAAACCTTTCTTATCGATATGGGTCGTCTTTTTAGTTTTTAATGAAGAAATTCAAACAAGGGAATCATATATATATATATATATATATATATATATATATATATATATATATATATATATATATGAATTACTCAATAATATTGGGCTATTACTTCATATCTTATACTAGGAAAAGAGCAAAATTCAAGGAATCATTCATTGCATAGGAGGGGCTATTTCTGAATTCAATCTCACATATTCATTTTAGGGGAAAAGTAGTTATAATCGACTATATTTGTGTGAATGACACAAGGTAAACCTAGATTCAAGGAACACAATTCAATCACACACACACTAGAACTATATAGAGTCTTAAATGTAGTGTGACACTCGGTGAAAATCACATTGGGGTGACCATTGAGGTCAATCTAACTCAAGAATATGCATTATTTATTTCATCTAATGTTTTTGTATCCTTGTATAGGTTATTAGGGTTTGGTTTGCAAGTTCATGTGGGATAATAGAACTCTCATTGAAGCGGATATGACAACGAACGAAAGGAAGAATACAATATGAAACCCCGAAAAGATCAAAAGTAGAGAATTTACTAAGACACTAGTGCCTAGTTTGGACACTAGCACTCGAGCGATCCTTTCCTTTTCTGGGTGGTTCTATCCAAAGGAGTTTCACATTCCAATTTTTCGAGATGGGTCATATCTAATCTAGATTTAGTTTGTTCCACTCATTTTCCAGCCAGAATCAATCTAGGTCCTCAAATACAAGCTATATCACTCTTATCTAACTATTGCTTACACTTTTTTGTCTCTTGTATGATAGATCTTTCTTATTTGTTATATATATTTGATCTCAGTCCTCTTATTAAGATTTAATCTTGTTAAATCATTTGGTGAACCCGATCCTTGCTTGCCCTTTATTGGAGCTCTTTGTTTTTATCATATCTATCACCTCTCATGAGTTTAGTACCAAAAATTTTAATTACCTAAATACATACCTTGTTGATCACCATGAGAACCTATATTTCTTACTATTTTTTGCTCATGAATAATCCCGGTGGATATCTACATATGCTCCTCTAGACACTACTAATCTCTCCACTATGGCCCTTGCATCATCTATTCAACTTTCCTACCCTTGCACAAATGCGGGGGCATCCACCAGTCATGTTCCTATTTTTGCATCTAACACTCATATTTATTCCCCTCTCATTTCCCATATCCAATCTAGCACTTATTAGGAACCCATGCCTTAGATTATTTGTATCATGATTTATAATCTCAAATTCACCATTTCCCCAAAATACCTCTTCCTCTTCTTCTCCATCTCTTGATTCTTCACTTCTTCTTCATAGTCCTCTTGCACCCAAGGTTTCTTCTTATCCACTTCCTTCCAATTTTTCCTCACCTAATTTTCCTCTTTTTGATGGCCATGGAAATTTTTAAGGGCACCTTTGATCATTTCATGTTGCATGCTTGGATTATGCTTGTGATGACACACTATTGACCAAGTTGTTTCCTAGGAGCTTACAAGACTATGTTTTGCAATGGTTTTATGACTTTCCTTTGCACTTTGTTAGATCTTTTACTCCTTTAGAAAATATATTTTTGGCTCACTTTTCTATGAATATTGGAATGAAAATATCATATGCACAAATGGAAAAAATGAGGCAAGGATCTAATGAACATCTTAGTGACTATGTCTTGTGCTACAAGAATAATCTTTCTAAAATGAACAATGTATTAGCTGAATCTAAATTGCAAGATATTTTTATCTAGATTATATTACCTCCTTTGCAAGAATGTTTTCTCTTTGAATATTTTCACTCTTTTGATCATCTATGTCATATCTTGAAAAAATAGTGAAATCAAGTTACTTTATTTAGGCAAGCTCAAATATGGTGCTAATATTTATGATCAATATACTAACAACTTCCTAAAAAATCTACCTTTAAAGGAAAGCTTAGTGAGCCTAATCTTATTATCAATGTTATATCTCAACCCACAAATCTCCAATTACAACCTACATGACATATTTTTACTAGATTTCCATATCCACCACATATGTTATTGTCTCAACTCCTAGAAAGCAATCTAATTTCTCTTCCGGCTCCTCTTGAGCTAGATCCTAATAGGCCTCATGGAAAGAACTTTGATGAAAATGTACATTGTGATTACCATAGATGCAATGTCCATTCTACTGACAAATGTTTCAAGATTATACATTTAATCCAATATTTGATTGACAATCATGACATTGAGTTTCCTAAATCTACTATTTCTATTTCTAAATCTACTAAAAACCATAATAATCTTGCAATCCTCAATGATACACTACCTAAGAATGAAAAATCAGCTCCTGAATCCTCTTCGAATCATGTTTATCATGTTGTTCCTCCTCCTTCATCTTCAGATCATCCTCTTGGATTTATTATCTAGACTTATTGATCTTCCTTCACATGTCATTAATTTTACTGATGCTGATTTTCATGCCTCTTTTTCATCACATGTATTGCACAATTATGTTATTAACAATGTTATGGTACATCCTACTTACAAGAACAATGCATGTTCAATATATTTCTTACATGATATTGGTTTTCCAAAATCTCAAATGACTTGTAGATCACCTAATTATCATGGGCATGTCATTCTTACAACCACAGTTGTGTCCCTCACTATCTCTATGCATTTCTCTCTTAGATCTATAATTATGCATTGTGACATGGTCTTAGGAATCCCTTGCCTTAGGGCTTTCAAAGTCATATCATTATTCGAGGCATACCACCATGGAATATTTTATCATTGGATCCTATCACTAATACACATCCAGTTTATCATATCACCGGTGCACCTATTTATGCACCTCCTCATGATGGCCCCATGGCTTTGACACATACTTCTCTAGAATCTAGAGCTCTTATCATTCCTAGTGATAATTTTACACATACACCTAGATCTTCTCTATGTGTGGTTTCGCTTCTCATCCACATTATATCTACCCATCTCACAACCCAAATCAAGGGGAATTGTTTCCGCCTAGGACACAAACTACCCATGGCATATCTAGGCCCACTTTCCAGTATTTTTCTCCACATATACGTCCTCATGGCCATAGATTATTTGATCATGTTCACATGGATACCTCCTTCAAACTAGAAGATAGTGGGCCCTCACCCCCTATCCTCATTGGATAGATCATTGTGACACTCACACTTGGGGTCATATTATCACCTCCTTCCTATCCGATAGTGCACTCTTTTTCAAACACAAGCATTGATGACGGTGCACTTATCTAAATGGATTTATATTTGTACACATACATTGGGGGAAATTTTCTCCTCTCTCCTAGTCATTTTATTTTATATTATAATAATTTTAAAAACATTCAAAAAAAATCAAAAATACTAGCTATTTATTTGATGTATTATGGTTTTTATATACAATTTTATGTTGCGCATATCAGTAAGCCATGTTACTTTGATTCATAGTATACTCTATCTTTTCCATACACACATGTGAATTCACATGGTACTCTTGAGGTGAATGTATGATATTTATAGGTTATCACATGATGTATGATGCTTAGCACTATTCTCTACCAATCCCACTCGATTCCTGGGGAATATACAGGTAAGTGCACGAAGTTGGGGGGCCAAAAAGTAGACAAGAATCTGAAAAAAGCAAAACATGTACGCATTTTGCTAAAACGTGCTCGCATTTTAATTTTTTTGGCTTGGGAATCACTGAACCTATAATGCGTACATGTTATAACATGTACACATTTCAAACAAGTCAAAACGCGTATGCATTTTTTTGTAGTTGGGCCATACATATGTGTTTTGGTGCTTTATACTTACAAAAATGAATGTTTAAGTAGACAAGAATCTGAAAAAATCAAAACATGTACGCATTTTGCTAAAACGTGCTCGCGTTTTAATTTTTTTGGCTTGGGAATCACCGAACCTATAATGCGTACATGATTATAACATGTATGCATTTCAAACAAGTCAAAACACGTATGCATTTTTGTAGTATGGACCATGCATATGTGTTTTGGTGCTTTATACTTACAAAAATAAATGTTTAAGTATACAAGAAATCTTATACTTTAAATTTATTTTAGTAAATATAAGAAATTAGGGTCACTCTGCACCTTATGGAAGTGGTCTCGTAGCTCCAACAGTTATAATCTAGAAGATAGTTTTTCAAAATCTAATCTGGTCAGTACTTACTCATTTTCAAGATTTCAGCAAATGACCTAAAACTTTCAGGCATATATATTGTAGTCGGTCTTTGTTTTGGGAAATCATATAGTCATTTTTAGGTTTTTTGACCTTCTAAAATGGATTTTGGCCCTACCACTACTTGAATTGGTACTAATTTTTAAATTTGGTCCATAATTCACTTTAGTGACCATGAATTAACTCTATGATGTTTGTCTACTTCTTACTAAAAAGAGATCCTCACTTTGTAGATAGAGGATTGTTCCCTGAATGGGATTCTTGTCCTATGGCCAAAATGAGGTGATTGTAATGTGCCTCCTCCTTAAGGTGTGATAACACTACTAGGTGTTGAATGAGTTGTTACGAATAGTACCAAGTGAATTGCATCAAGTGAACTTAGATGATTGCTCATTCTTAGAAACATGGTGCTCCATATAAAGATCATCCCCTCACCTTTCCTATCTCTAAAATAATCCTTTCATGGAATCAAATTCATGATTCTCATACATGCTTTTACTCATATGTCTCTTATGGAGACAAATGATGCCTTAATACTTCACAAATAATGGTCCTTGATAACTTGGTGACATGACTAGCTCATTTTAGCTTATTCTGAAGGGTGTTCAATTAACTACAAAATGGCCAAAAATGCATTTTTAGGCCTTCAAAGGAAGTAGTCTCTCATAAAAACTAAATGAGTCGATCGATCACCTTAAACACTATTCCTTACACACTGAAACATGTTGAATGATCTTTTTATGACTTTCCTTTGGGTGAGGGTTTATGATTTAGGGTTTAGGGTTTAGGGTTAGGGCTAATGGTTTAGGACTCAAGGTTTAGATTTTAGGGTTTAAGGTTTAGTGTTTAAGTCTCATAGTTCATATTTTAGGGTTTAGGGCTCAGGGCTTAGGGTTCATGGTTTAGGGTTTAGGGTTTATGGTTAGGGTTAAGGGTTTAGGGTTTAATGTTTATGGCTCAAGGTTCAAGGTTTAGGGTTTAGGGGTCAAGGTTGAGGGTTTAGGGTTTATGGCTCAAGGTTGTGGTTTAGGGTTCGTGGTTGGGGGTTAGGCTTGAGGGTTTAGGGTTTAGGGTTCGAGAGTTGAGGGTTGGGTTTTGGGTGTATGGTTTAGTTTTTAGGGTTTAGGGTTGAGGGTTTATGTTTGAGGGTTCAAGTTTTAGGGTTTTGTCTTAGGGCTTAGGGCATAGGGCATATGGTTCAAGGCTTAAGGTTTAGGGTTTACGGGTCGGGTTTAGGTTTTAGGTTTTAGGGTTTAGGGTTTAGCATTTAGGGATTTAGATTTTAGGGTTCGGGGCTTAGGGTTTATCGTATAGGGTTTAGGGTTTAGGGCTCGGTGTTTAAGGTTTAGGTTTGAGGATTTAGGGTTTATGAGTTAGGGTTTAAATTTTAGGATTGACGATTTAGGGTTTATAGGTTTAGGGTTTAGGATTTAGGGTTTAAGGTTTAAAGGTCGGGTTTAGGGTTTAGGGTTTAGGGTTTAGGGATCAAGGTTGAGGGTTTAGGGTTGAGAGTTGAGGGTTCAAGGTTTAGGGCTCAAGGGTTTAGTTTTTAGGGTTTAGGGTTGAGGGTTTATGTTTAAGGGTTCAAGGTTTAGGGTTTTGGCTTAGGGATTATGGTTTAGGGCCTAGGGTTAAGGCTTAGGGTTTAGGGTTTAGGGCTCAAGGTTTAGGGTTTAAGGGTCAAGGTTTAGGTTTTAGGGTTTAGGGTTTATTGTTTAGGATTTAGGGTTTAAGTTTAGGGTTTAGGGCTTAGGTTTTATGGTATAGGGTTTAGGGTTTAGGCTCAGGGTTTAATGTTTAGGGTTTAGGATTTAGGATTCTTGTTTAGGGTTTAGGATTTATGGTTTAGGGAAAAGGGTTCAGGGTTTAGGGTTTAAGGCTCAAGGTTTAGGGTTTAGGTTTTAGGGTTAAGGGTTTAGGTCGTAGAGTTCAGGGTTAGGGTTTAGTGTTTAGGGTTTAGGGTTTAGGGTTTAGGGTTTAGGGTTTAGTGTTTGGGGTTTAGATTTTAGGGTTTTAGGGTTTAGGTTTTAGGGTTTAAGGACCTTTAGGATTTAACATTTAGGCCTTAAGGTTTAGGGTTTACAGTTTAGGGCTCAGGGCTCAGGGTTTAGGGTTTAGGGGTTATGGTGCATGGTTTAAGGTTTATGACTCAAGGTTCGGGGTTCAAAGTTACGGGTTTAAGGTTTAGGGGTTAGTTACGGGTTTAAGGTTTAGGGGTTAGAGATCAGGGCTCTATATTTAGGGTTTAGGGCTCATGGTTTAAGGTTTAGGGTTTAGGGCTCAAGGATTAGGGTGTAGGGTTCAAGGCTTAAGGTTTAGGGTTTATGGTTTAGGGATTAGGGTTTAGGGTTCATGGTTCATGGTTTATGGCTTAAGGTTCAAGGTTCAGAGTTACTGGTTTAAGGTTTGGGGGTTAGAGCTTGGGGCTCTGGATTTAGTATTTAGGATTTAGCACTTAGGGCTCAGTGGTTTAGGGTCTAGGGTCAAGGGTTTAGGGTTATGGGTTTATGGTTTAGGTTTTAGGGTTTAGTATTTAGTGTTTAGGTTTAGGATTTATTATTTTGGTTTTAGGGTTTAGGGTTTAGGGTTTATAGTTTAGGGTTTAGGTATTATGGTTAAGGTTAAGGGTTTAGGTCACAGAGTTCAGGGTTCATCGAATTTGTAGGAAGAACATTCAAAGAGAGTCATAAAAATTTTATGTTTTTCATCTGTTGATATTTTTAAGGAGGGAAATGTCATATTCCTGATTGTCCAATCCTTCCAAATACCCCAATAGTCCTCAATCCTTAGATGTACAGGGAGACACTGTTACTTGGCTTCCATTTATAATGATAGAGATATTTGAAAATTCGTGTTATGACCTCTAAATCTATATGAATTTCAAGTTTCTTGGAAATCACATCACACCCTTCACTAGGATTGATGACTACCCCTATCTTTTGTTCAGGGCATTTTGAAAACATCCATGGGTTTATCATATAAGGAATTATCAATGAATGGAAGGTCACTAAGTCGTAGGCTAGGTAACTCCCATTTAGAACTAAACAAGAAATATTTACTAGGTGATTGATAACCCCTTAGTGTTCTTAGCCATTCCCTATTTCTATGCTTATTTTGAACACTTTAGGAAGTTCTATCAAATTTACTATCCATTCCAGTAGAACACTTGAACTTTATATTTCTCCAGAGGAGAGGATACTACAGGAAATTCAATTATGATCCTACACCTCTGCATTGATATATTCTCTATGTTTCTTTTGTTTCCTTTAAGATTAATTTTTGTTGTGATGGTTATTTTTCTAGCTTCCAATGGGTCATCCTAGCTTACATAATACCATACATGGAAATATGAGAAATGTGAAAAAAATTTCAGAGTGTGAATAAATTTACATTCAAGAGCACAAGTATATGTGGGGAGAAACAAGTTTGGAAGAGATGTGTAATATATGCATTACAAGGCACAAGGTAGATGTCATATCCATTTAGTTACTTGTCCCACCTCTCATAAACAAGGTAGTTCTATAAGAAGACTCAATGATGGTTCTAGGCACGAGACTAGGAAATATTGATGAAATATGGTTTGGGGTTTAGGGTTTAGGGCTCATGGTTCAGGGTTTAAGGTTTAGGGTTTAGGTTCAAGGTTCAAGGTTCAAGGTTTAGGGTTATGGTTTAGGATTTAGGTTTTAGGTTTAGGGTTTAGTGTTTATGGTTAGGGTTTATGGATCAAGGTTAAGGATTTAGGGTTTAAGGTTTAGGTTTTGGGTTTTAGGGTTAAGGATTTAGTGTTTAGGGATAAGGGTTTATGGTTTACGGTTCAGGTTTTAGGGTTTATGGTTCAGGGTTCAAGGTTTAGGGTTTAGGATTTAATGTTTAGGGATTAAGGTTTAGGGTTTATGGTTTAGGGCTCGGGGTTTAGGGTTTAGGGTTTAGGGTTTAGGGCTTAGGGCTTAAGGTATATGGTCTAGGGTTTAGGGTTTAGATTTTAGGGCTCAAGGATAAGGGTGTAGGGTTCAAGGCTTAGGGTTTAGGATTTAGTGTTTAAGGTTTAGGGTTTAAGGGTCTAGGGTTTAGGGTTTAGGATTTAGTTTTTATGGTTCATGGTTTAGGGTTTAGCATTTAGAGCTCATGGTTCATGGTTTAGGGTTTAGGGCTTATGGCTATAGGGTTTAGGGCTTAAGGCTCAAGTTTTAGGGATCACGGTTAAGGGATGAATGTTTAAGGTTTAGGGTTTAGGGTTTAGGGTTTAGAGTCTAGGGATCATGGTTAAAGGTTTAGGGCTCAAGGTTTATAGTTTAGTGTTTAGGTTTATGGCCAATGGTTTAGGGTTTCGATTGTAGAAGTTAAATGCTAAAATATTTAGGTTGAATGCTGAAATCCTGAAAAATTACCTAAGTACTGACCAAATTATACTTTAAAAAACTATCTCCTAAACCATGACTCATGGAGCTATGAGACTAATTCCATAAGGTGCAAAGTGACCCTAATTTCTTATATTTACATAAATAAATTTAAAGTATAAGTTTAAATGAAAAACTTATACTTAAACATTTATTTATGTGAATAGAAGCATGTCAAAAGCATACATAATGTTTATACTACACATAACGCGTATGCGTTATAACGTGTACGCATTTTGCATTTTCTCTTTTCCCAAGCCATGCCTCAAGGCTTGGGATCTAGTTTGGATCCCCAAGCCTGAGGCATGGACCTACACAAACACAACAAACATCATGTTTTTACAAGAAAATGTAAAAACGCCACTTCCTCTATGATAAATCAAAATAAAAAATCAATCCATTTTAAAAAAATTATACCACGATGTAGAGCCAGAGTCTCTTCTTTCTAAAAATATAATTTTTCAAATTTTTGACTAATATAAGGTTTCCATATTATTTATTTTATAACTATGCCTTTTTATAGCTATTTTTGAAGTGTAAATATGTCTATCTTTCTTGGTGTATCTTTTTTTGGGTGATCGAATTTTTTTAAAAAATTATACTAGCCCAAACTAGGAATAATTCTATACATATTCAAAAAACAAAATCTAATTTTCGATATTTTTTGAGGTAGTTAGGGGGCACAATGAGCTCTGTTATTTTTCAAAACATAAAAATTTTGTACTAGAAAAATCATAAATAAAAAAATATTCGCTAAAAAAATCTAAAAAAAATGGAGCCCAAACTAGATGCTCCTAGCTATCTTTCTACCAAAGGGTTTTCAAAAATACTAAATGGTGCTCAAAAATGGTGGGGGCACGAAAGTCACTCTATTATGTTTTTTAACAAAAATAGGAGCATCTGTTGGTATTTTAGTTGTTTGACCCACTTAAACTTATCCGTTTTCAATAAAATTTAGTAGCTTAGAAACTAGACTCAAAATGCTACGATTCATATTTCTACAACATCTTCCAATTTTGAGTGTAACTATTTTGAAAAAAAATCGTACAAGTTGAAAAAAATTTAGAAAATGCATCCACTTAAGACCCCCTTTTGGCCCCCCAACTTGGTGCACTTACCCACCATTAATTTTATTCTATTTCTCTATATTCAGGTTCTATCATTACAATATGTATTAATTTTATTCCTATTTTCCGATATATACATTGTGACATACCATAAATTTTTCTAACATGTTAGTGGATGCTTCATATGTATCGTTTCTCTTGAGACCAACTTCTAATCATGGTTATTTGATTTTCTTATATCTTGTTTTCTTTGTGTGTTCCTTATTTCACATTGTTTGTGGGTATTCCATATGCTTGATTGTGTTTTTTATTCTATAGCCTTGAATAATTTGAGTGTCTTATGTCATCTTAAGTGGTTTCCCATGTATTCAACCAGCTATGTATTGTGTCTTTTGTCATGTTAATGTGTGTTGCTTCTAGTTTCTATTACATCATGTCATTCTTGTTTATGCCTAATAATTTTTGCTAGCCTTTCCCATGTTTTTCATGAACCATGGTAGTTATAATGTGCATTCCCTATTCCCCTTTCATGATTATTATTTTAGATGTGCACATAAGTTTTATCTTTCCTTGTTTGGGTCTTGTTTTCCTTGGTTTATATCACACGCCCCAAACAAGTGGGGGTAATCATCGGGTAATTATTTCACCCTCTCAACGGTCCGGATACTAGACATAGTTTGGTGCAAAGTAAAAACTGTTGACATTTTTGCACTCATGCAAAAATGGAAACTCAAAACTTCATTTCGAGATGGAATGCATTGATGAGATGGACCTAACTAGGGGGAGGTCATGTAACTCATTGTGTTTTCAGTTGCAGTAATTGATTAACAACATGCAATCTTTAGATATGTGTCATATTACAGAATGTAACACCTCACATATTTTTCCATTCCATGTTCATCTTCAGCAAGGAAACACGAAGCTCAAGGACCAATGCACGCTAGGTGAAGGCGTGAATCATAGTACATGTGGGATGTTAAAATCCATTGCAATAAACATAGTTGCTAATTGTAGGTTGTAGATTTCATTATTAAGTTACAGGTATTTTCAATTTGATCATTTCCTATGATTAAGTGTTATTAAGTATGTTATTGAGTTGTTTAATTCATTGTACAATCATTACATATCATAAGAGTTGAAAGTAAAAGGAATTACACAACTCAATTACAAAAATAATATCATTTATTCATTAGGAAATTCAATGTTTCCCACACAAGCTATGGGATGTAACTTATGATTATCGAAATAAATGATACATGTGCATAAAGATAAAAGCAAAAGAGTATAGAAGAAACCCATCATTGCCTTGGGTTTTCTCCTAGTCTTCATTTCTCTAGTTCCAGCTCCATCTTTATCTTCTACATCATCCATTGCAGCATGGTACCTGAGGAAAGAAAAGGAAAAAAACATCAGTTACTAAGCTCAAGGTTTAATATGTACTCATGTGCTATCTAGTTTCAGGAAAATGGATCATTTGAAGACAACAAGCATAAGGTACATCAAAGTAATAGATGCATAATTGAGAAATTAGTATCTTGTAGAAGCACATGTGATTCTCAAGAATCATGAAAGATGAAACAAAAAAGAAAAGAGAGGAAATTAGTTACTATGGAATACAAGAGAGGTGAAAGCCTATTATTTTCTAACTATTTTGTTTAAGTGTGCAGGTATAGGTTGTAGGAGAAGAACACAATTTACAATTTAAATTTTTACTAGCAAATATAGTTTGCATCAAAGCACATGAAACACAACAAAGGTACAAAATTGAATAAAGAAGACTATACGATTCATAAACATCAAAAGAACAGTTGCACGGTCAAGTTACAAAATTTTATAAATTCGGTGATCAAACAACAAACATGCTTGTATACTTTCATTTGAAAGAACTATTTTGAAAAGGGCATGAATGCTACAAAGTGAACCAAATAGCAGGTTACAAATCACAAGATTCAACAACCCCCATCAACATGCAAGTTATAGAGCCATAAGGAGGGATACAAGTTAAGATACATATCAAAGAAGTAATCTCTAGTGTAATAGTTCAAACACATCTCTCCATAGAGTAGAATATAACAAGATACAAAATTTTGGTTTGAAGAACCAAGGTAGAAATATTTGAAGAATATCCAAAACTCTTAAGTATAGCAAAATAAGTGTAATATTATCTGAAAAAATCTCATCAGATCAAAGGTAACAACTTAAGTACAATCATGCCAAGAATAAAATCTAGAGTGGTCTCATATTCCATATAGTACAAGATATAAATCAGATGTAGCTTTGAAGTGTACTTTGGTTTAGGTTGAAATATTATCAAGCTCCATAAAGACAATCACAACATTCATGAAGAACTCAGATACATCCATAGTGAATAGATAAATATGTATTGTAGCTTTTCATAATCAAAATACAAAACGGAAGGAAAAATACGAGAGATGCGAGCACTTTCAATTTAAGGTTATGTAATATAAAATAAATGAATTGGATGTAAACTTAGAAAAGGAAGTATAAAGGTACAAGTACATCAAATATCAATGAAATTTGAGTTTTTCATCCATCAAATTGTTCTTGATTTCAGAGCTCGAGAAGTGAAAATAATGTAGAATGCAGAGATAATGGAAATAGAGACCAACTCGAGTTCGAAAGAATAAAACTCCGAACATAAATCACAGTGTGAATAATTGATCAAGGGATAATTTTTTATATCAAAATTTCCTTAAACATCCCTAAATTTTTTCATTGTATAATATCATTTTGATAGCTTTCCATTGACTACGAGAACGCGAAAAATAGACATTGGGAGCTCTAGTTATGTCCAGTCAAAGTTCAATCAACGGGAAAGTCAACTCTGGTCAACTGGTCAATATTGGACCAAAGGCTCTATGACACATGGAAAAAATGCAAAGGGGTTCGTTTTTGGTTTTCAACCTCCGGTCTTCGATAGGCGTAAAATTTGGTGGCCGTGACAAGAGGCTCAACTTTTTTAATGGAGGGGAGCCTAGCCACCGTGTGGACTAGGTTATCGCTAACATGGTGGGTCCACAAGCCACCACGTGGCTTGCCACCACTTAGCCATATTTCATTTTGAATATCATAGTATTATATGGTCAAATTTTATATTATTCACCATGTTACTATGTTATTTCAATTTGTAATATTGAGAATTGATCGAGTTCATTATACTTGGTATTATTTCCACTAGCTCGGCGAGTTACCTTTTCATACCGAGTTGATCACATATTAATTCGCCACATGGCTCGGTTGGAGATACCACATGACTCGACCAACATAGGGAGGATTATAATGCAGAGCCCATGACTCGGCCCACAACACGGTGGTGGAGACCCAACCGACCCCACCAACTCATGTAAAACTCGCCACATGGAGCGACCAACACAGTCCTCCAACAAACCAACGGAACCCAAATGACTTGGCAAGTGAACAACGCCCAAACCAAGCATGAAGGGTAATGTGTGACTGAGGCCAGGAGGAGGATAGGGTGGCAAGCCCTATTAAAACCATCCACCCCCCTTACGATCAATGTGGGATTTCCCCACCAAATGCAAAGTGGCCCAACCAAACACAACGCGACCGAGCTATTAGTGAGGTGGGATTTGATCCCCCACCTCGGTGGTGGAAACAAGTTATCAACCAACTCGGCCAGTGAGTTGGTTGAGTAGTGAGTTGGCCGATAAGGCCCTTCCACTAAATTTTAGGGGCCTATTTTAATATAAATAGGGGACCCCTCTCTATTGAAACACACACAACTTGGAAGCTCATTCCTAGAGCTCGAAAAGGTAGAGATCGAGCTAAGAGGAGAGTTAGATGCCATGTCAACGGCATAGTTGTGTGAAGTCCTAATTTATTTAGGCATTATTATTTTATTTATTATTGACCTATTATTTTTTAGGAAATAGTAAATTAAAATTATTGTGGCTAGGAGTTATTAATACTACCTAGTTGGCCCATAGCGCCACATCAAATTATTGTGAAGCCTATAATATTGAATGGAGTTCCATAGGGCATTACGAAGCATCTAGAAGGCTGATCAAGAACCGGAGGATTCGAATAGTGGAGCTAGTGCCATCGAGCTTGCCAAATATGCCAGAAAGGGTAAGCTGGGTGCTATTTTTCACTCTTGTCATCTGAAGGTCTAGTTATTCTTCTAAGCAAGTTCTTAATAGTTTCTATGTTTTCTTGTGAAATTACTATTATAACTTACAAGTTTTGACTAGTGGAACGGTTTAAAAGAACCTAGAGACGTAGGCAATTTCTTTGAACTCCGTAATCAATCATTGTGCAATTGTCTCATTGTCTTGCATTAATTTTAAATTGATTACTTAAAAGGAGAAAAATTCGGAAAATATTTAAAGCCTATAAGGGTCCGAGATTAGGTAGATAAAAACTTGATTATTTTCGGATCAAGTTTGGTATCAGAGCTGGTTTTGCAAAGTTGGTTTTACAGAAATGGATCTATACATCTTCTTCCAATTTCCAGTTATGCTTTCCTTATTAGGCACCATGGTGTGAGTGATGATCACTCGACATTAAGAACATGATCGCCAGATTGTGGAGTTATAAACCCACCGGATAGTGTTCAATAAGCGTTAATACCAGCAAGCAACAATACATTGCAAAGTTGTAAAGAAGCTTGGATGCTCCACTTAGGAAAGGGGTGAAGCTTGAGTCATCTTGGAAGCACCGCTTGGAGAGGCAACCATCAGCATACTCAAACATGTGTCATCATTGTGGAAAAGGGCATGGTATCGAGAGATGCTGGGATTTATACCCAGAGAAAAGGCCTAAGTGGATGTAGAAGAAGGGAAAGGCTATTTCCGGACCCAACATTGGCCATTCAATGGCACCATTGGCACAAAGAGCACCAATGGAATATCCAGATATTGTATTGGGACATGCAATCATTGAGACATTGGATTCCAGTGGTTGCACGAGGATAATTAGTGACCCTTATTCTCGATTGGACTATCAGAGTAGGGTATGTAACTGTCGATGTGGTGCGCCAACTAGGACTTCCCACAACACCACTTCCACGTACCAAGACAATTGGTATAGAAGATGGTACTCTACATGGAGTGTCTACTAGTTATTGCATCTTGAGCTTCATTGTTGGGAGACAAGTTTCCAACAATATCACTCTCGACATCATCCCTTTAGAGATGGACAAAGTGGTATTAGGAAAATTCTACCTGACTGTTTGTTAGGGTTATCTAATTGATGACAGGAGAAGATTGGAGCTTTTCATTGGGAGCAGTGGAGGATTGAGTTTGCGATAGGTCATGTTGATTATCTTGCACAAGGTGAAAATAGTGAGCCTTCGGACTCATATGTACCCGGGGATCATGCAGATCCTAGTGCAGAGTCGAGCTCATATGTCCCTATTGATCATCCAGATCTTAACACTGAGGTCACGTACATTCCAGCAGACCATGAGGATCCATATGCAAAGGAGCGAGAGCCCAGGGATCCACAAGACACCTATTGAGGTATCCTAGATAGACACCAAGGATTCTACATTTGGTAAGAAATCTAAGGTGCAAATAAAGTTGACTAGTTCAAAGCTATTGTATTTGGTTTTTCCGAGCATTATTTATTGCTCTTATTGTAATAAAACCATAAACTTTTGTGTTAGGTAGAATGTATGAATAACACCCTTGTATGGTCAAATTGTTTTATACATCTAGCCGTAACATGGCATATTAGTCAAAGTCCCATTTTGGGCAATTTTGTACTCTTATATACTTGCATTAGTAAGATGCCTTAGAGGGAAATTATTTTGGTAAAAAATTTAATACCAGAAGATCTAGTATGTATTGGTCCTTGTTGAGTTATTTTTCTAGCAAGGAAGACACAAACAAGGTCAAACCATGATTGCGATGCAATGGAGAAGACCAAGTACAAAGGCCACCAAGTAGGAGAGATTTTGCAACAGTTTTACCATGCAAAATAATTTTCCTATAAAATTGGTATTTAAGCTTATTGTACATGACTCCAAAAATGGAGCATTTTTACAACTATTTTTGCATGATGTATTAGGATATAATTTCCTACACCTATGTTTGAAAGTTGTATAAAGACCCTTTTAAGGGCACATATCTCCTAATCAACTTGTGAGTACCTATTATAACTTGAATACAAGATTTGACTCATATAAAGCTTGGAGATTGATCTACCATTTGTGTAGATAGTAGAGTTCATGGGAGTTAGCTCGGAACTTCATTTTGTGTAGAGGCATTGTGACCATGCAACAGAATTATAGTTGAATCACCGGTGGCATTGACGTCGGGTTGGAACTTCATTATGTGGAGAAGCCATCATGGGCATCTAGCAAAATGGTACCTGATATTGTTTTCAACAAAAGGATCTTTCAAAATATTATCTCAGAACGTCATTTAGAGTCAAGGAATTGCAACCACACATTCGAATAGTAGCTGATCATCAGACTTAGCATCGTGAAGCAGAAGCATTTAGGTCTGTAAGAAACTTAGCACAACACAGTGGAGGAATTGAGGTATGCAAGAAATTTAGCACTGTACAGTGGAGGAATTGAGGTTTACAAGAGACTTAGCTCTGTAGAGCAGAGGCGATGAGGTCAGTAAGAGACTTAGCTCTACACAGCGGAGGTGTTGAGGTCTGCAAGAGAATTAGCACTGCACATCAGAGGTGTTGAGATCTAAAAAAGGGACAAGTCATTATCCATCATCGACATCAGATTCAACCATCAACATACTTGGACATGTTTCTTCATTGTGGCAAAGGGCATGCTCTTGAGAAATGTTGGGATTTATACCCAAAGAAAAGGCCTAAGTGGATGCGAGAAGAAGAGAAAGGTTATTCTTGGACATCTAAGTAGCATGGAGTTCCTTCGAACCAGTTTGGATTCTGTGGAATCAACTCGGATCATGAAGCTATGTTATAGAGTCAAAAATCCTTTTTGTTAGATATCTAGAAGCTTAGCACCACACAGTAGGAGCGTTGAAGTTTCATTCAGAAACTTAGCACAATACAATAGAGTCGTGGAGGTCTTCTTTGGATATCAGAGTGGTGTAGTAGAAGCATCATGGGCCCATAGCCCATAGGTCTAGGATAGGAACCAAGTTTCCAAAATTAGGAGGTTGCAAAGGAAGAGACCAAAGGGTCTACTACAACAACATTTCGAGGTGGAAGCGAGTTTCTAGATTCAGGACAGGATGGCAAAATGTTCCAATATAAGCTTTTTGGGACAAAAATCCTTTCTCAGTGGGGAGGTGTGATCAGGGGATCATTTTTGATATCAAAATTTCCCTAAACATCCCTAAATTTTTTTAGTGTAGAATATCATTTCGAGATCTTTCCATCGACTATGAGAATGTGACAAACAAACATTGGGAGCTCTAGTTATGTCCAATCAAAGTTCAGTCAATGAGAAAGTCAACTCTGGTCAATAGGTCAATATTGGACCAAAGGCACTATGACACGTGGTGAAAATGAAAAGGGAGTCATTTGTTGGTTTTCAACCTCTGGTATTTGATAGGCGTAAAAGTTGGTGGCTGCGATAAGAGGCTCAACGCGTTTTTTAACGAGAGGGGATCCCGACTCACCGTGTGGACTATTTTATCACGACGTGGTGGGTCCACAAGCCACCACATGGCTTGCCACCACTTAGCCATATTTCATTTTGAATATCATAGTCTTATATGGTCAAATTTTATATTATTCACCATGTTACTATGTTATTTCAATTTGTAATATTGAGAATTGACCGAGTTCATTATACTCAATATTATTTCCACTAGCTCGGCGAGTTACCTTTTCATACCGAGTTGATCACATATTAATTCACCACATGGCTTGGTTAGAGATACCACATGACTCGGACAACATAGGGAGGATTACAATGCATCCCATGACTCGGCCCACAACATGGTGGCAAACCCAACCGACCCCACCAACTCATGCAGAGCTCACCACATGGAGCGACCAACACAATCCTCCAATGAACCAACAAAACCCACATGACTTGACGGGTGAACAACACCCAAACCAAGCACGAAGGGTAATGTGTAACTGAGGCCATGTGGAGGATAGGGAAGAGAGCCCTATTAAAACCATCCATCCCCCTCGCACTGATTAATGTGGGATTCCCCCACCAAATGCAAAGTGGCACGACCAAACACAAACAATGCCCAAAGGATTTATTAGTGAGGCGGGGTTTGATCTCGTTATCAACAAAATCGGCCGGTGAGTTGGTTGAGTAGTGAGTTTTACGATAAGGCCCTTCCACTAAATTTTAGGGCCCTATTTTAATATAAATAGGGGACCCCTCTCTATTAAAATCAGACACAACTTGGAAGCTCATTCCTAGAGCTTGGAAAGGTGGAGATCGAGCCAAGAGGAGAGTTAGATGCCATGTCAATGGAATAGTTGTGTAAAGTCCTAATTTATTTAGGCATTATTATTTTATTTATTATTGACCTATTATTTTTTAGGCAATAGTAAATTAAAATTATTGTGGCTAGGAGTTATTAATACTACCTAGTCATCCCATAGCGCCACACCAAATTATTGTGAAGTGTGGAATATCGACTACCGGAGTGCCATAGGGTGTTACAAAGCCTCTGGAAGGCCGATCGAGAATCGGAGGATTCGAATAGTGGAGCTGGTGCCATCAAGCTTTCTGAATACACCAGGAAAGGGGAAGTCGGGAGTTATTTTTCACCCTTGTCATCTAAAGGTCGGGTTATTCTTCTAAGAAAGTTCTTAATAGTTTCCATTAGGTTTTTTGTGAAATTACTATTATAACTTATATTTTTGACTAGTGGAATGGTTCAAAAGAACTCAGAGACGTAGGCAATTGACAAACTCCGTAATCAATCATTGTGTATTTGTCTCTATTGTCTTGCATTAATTTTAAATTGATTACTTAAAAGGAGAAAATTTTCAGCAAATATTTAAGGCCTACAAGGGTCTGAGATCAGGTAGATAAAAAATTGATTATTTTCGGATCAATAATGACAAACATGATAAGAAGGATTAGACCCCTTTTCATTTTTTATCAGAGTTATAGGTTTGAAAATACAAACAACATAATATGAAATACCCATATGTACAAATGAAGAAAGTCATTTTCATCTGATAAGTCACAATTTTAAAACACGAGCTCCAAAGAAAAGTTTCCATAATGGTAAAAGGGGAACATAGAGATAAAATAAAACCCATTATACTCAAGCAGTTTCAAGTTTTACCCACAAATTTATAGAGTTGGAAGAAAACACAATAATCACAAATTAGCAACCCAATTTTGGGTATGAGATAGAAACAATGGCAAGAAGAAATTAAAAACTCTTGGATGAGTAAAAAAATAACAACAATAATGGTATCCATTATAAATGTAAGGTTAGTGTGCATTCAAGAATTTTTGCAAGTTTTCTGATTCAAAGCAAGAAATTTCATTTTTCATGAGGGTCATTCCATATTTATGAAGTTTTCCAAGAACTCAAGTAATAAAGGAAAACTTACCACTTCACAATCAAATTTATTCAAACCCTAGAAATAAAGAAGAGAAATATGAATGCGAGAATGAGTTTGATTTGGGTATAGCAAGAAAACACGTAACAAGGCGATGAGAAGAGGTATCAATACAAGAGAAGAAAAATGAAAAGGAATAATTGTTATAATGCTCACGAAACCATGGCCTTACCTTTTTCCATCTTAGGAGACGCAGAGAATAGAATGATCTCGGGATTCCCAATGATGGTGGCCAACCCAAAAGAAAAATATCACATAGAAGTAGATAGGCCATATTATTCATGCCCGGACAAGAATTAAGATCTTGAAATGAGCAACAATGGCGGCTAATGATTATAGTGAAACTCAAGTAGCATCCATATCACAAAGAATGACAAGTTCAAAGCACAATGCCTCTAGACTTCACCAAAAATATCAAGGATTCGAGCTCGAAACACAAAAAAATGGAGGCCATAAAAAGCTACAATATCAAACGATGCTCAGTCAAACTGTCATTTTCTTTGCAAGGTTAGTAAACTTGCCACAGTGAAAAGGTACTAGATCAACAATCCAGATCAGAATGTACAAAAAATGACAATGTAAAATGCAAACTCCTCAATCAACCACAGTTGTCAGGATATCCAATGGTGTAAATAAAATGGTAAAAAAATCAATGGCACATAATGTAGAACACTAAACTTCTAATGAGTTGTCAAACTCGCAAGTAAGTTACCCATCTAAACCATGGTCTGCATAGTACAGATGTCAAGAAAAGGTAAACCCTAATCGGGGTTGAATCAAATGCCACCATCAAAAAAATCAAAGGTTGATCCATCATTGAAAGGGGATGAAGCTTCCGAGAACTTTATGATTTCACAAAATGATGTTCAAAACCATAGTTTACAAACTATATCACATGTCAATAATCAAAGGTGCCAAGTCAAGATGAGTCACCATTGCCACATGAACCAAGCCACATCAGCTAGTGGAGGTGCTCAAACATATAATGACCAATTCAAATGGTGGAGATTCATTATTATATGCCATATGATGTCAAAGGGGTTTATTTAAACAATGATCATAATATATACCAAGACCGAAACTATAATGCGAGCAATGATTAATATCAAAGGTCTAGAATTATTACACCCTCAACTATGGTCTTACCTAACCATGTGGTAAATCAAATAGTTTCAAATATATTCAAACCAAAGGGAAGACATGCATGGAAGGAAGTCAACATTAGTGAAAGGGACAATTTGGGAATTACCTTAGTTTTCATAAAAGACCTTATTATCTGCAAAAAGGAGGATATTATTTTTGGCATGTGCACATGGACAAGTGGTCCCCATAAGGTAAAATTGAATTATTTTTCTAAGTATAAGAAATTAAAGGAATTATTTTTGCATAGAATATATTTTTGCATGTCATCACAAGAAGACAGAACAACAAGAAGACAACATTATCCTGCAAGTGGATGAAGTCACATTAGAGCTACAAGACAGAAGTTGCATGCACATTGGAGAAGACTTGCATACCAAGCAAGGGCTATTATTTGCTAAAGTATTCACCCAAATTATTTATTGTAATAGAAATACAACTGCACTTTGACTAAAGTGTATTTTTGAATTAAAGGCTATTTTTTCCTCATTGTAAACAACATGTTTATTTTATCCCTTTATTTATTCATGATAAAGGCTAAAATTAGCATGCATGGGTGAGTTCAGACTGCAGCCTATTTTTAGGAGGGTTGGGTGAATAATTTTTTCTATATATTGTGTGTATTTGCAAAGCACAAGGAGGACTTTTGGATGTAAGAGTGATGAAGAATTTTTTTCCAATTTTTCCTTGAATGAGAACCAATTATTTCCTTTCCAATTATTTGTAGTGGTGTGTATCTTTCCATTAATTCTTGTGAATGTTAATTCCCTATTTAATTATCTTACCTTATTACAAATTTGGTGCTTTCTATACATTCTTAGTGTGCAAGTTATTTATTATGTTGTTATGAGTTATTCCCTCAACACACAAGTATTTGCCTTATGATCAAACTGAAAACGCATTGGTTCGTGCATCTACAATTTGTTCTCAATTTTATTGTGCATAGACTTAGTAAAATCCCTTAATCAATTTGGTGTATCACCCCATTTAAATTCAGTTACAACAATCTTTTTACCCTCAAATCCCCAAAAATTAGTTTAGGGTACATCAATAAGGAATCAGCCTTAATACCGAAGACTCACCTCAACAATAGGTATACCCACATACATGAGGTGTTTCCATTGTATCTATAGAAGTGAGAGATAAAGAAAGATTATAACCCCTGTTTTCATCTCTCAACAAGGGTGCACTTCTAAGAGATAATAGTTTTTGGCACGCCAGTGGGACATGGATCAGATCTGTAATAGATTACAAGTAATTTACAATAGATTTACAGCAAAAGAACATCACTTTTGGAAGAACAAAGCTGTAGAAATCCATTGAAAATCAAAATAAATTATTTGGAAACTCCATAAGGCTGATTTCAAACTAGTTTTGTAGCATGTTTCATGCCTAAATTGACTACAAGATCATCGGTAAGAGGACTTCCTACTAATTTTATTTCTTTACCTTTAAATTCTGCAAGAAGAAGAAGAGTTGGCAATACCTTACCTTATAATAGGCCTGGTTTTGGCAACCCTCCTCCCCTTCCTTTACCATGTGTTAATATTGTTATTTAAATCCCTATTATTCCAATGGCTCAACAACCACCACCACTACCTATAAATTTTGTGACTTTTACTTATGGCAGCCCTTTAGTAATTTCAGTCTATCATGACATGCATGTTGTTGCCTTGAAAGGTATTTTTCATTTACTGGTGAAAATCAAATTACCCCTACTGATCATATTAAATACATTACAGCCCTTTTTGTACTCCATAACATAGCTCATGAAGGTGTAGCTCTGAGAATCTTAACTACATCATTTAAAGGACAAGCTTTCCAATGGTACGAGAACTTTATCGATAAGGAGTATAACAACTTAGAATGAATTAGGATGTCAACTACTTAAGCAATTTCAAGACAATTCTTATCATTTATCTCTCATAGAATAGTTTTCTACAATCAAGAGAGATCCTCATGAATTTATGGCTAGTTTTAATATCAGATTTGCTAGAACTTGGGAAAGAATTCCAGCCAGTGTTAAGCCTCAAGCTGATCATGCATTTTTATACTATCTTAGAGCTTTAAATAGTGACATTTCAGCCATGATACAGTCTATGGGAGGAACTACACTCCCAGTAGCTTATGATATCATTATTAGGGCTGAAAACATCCTTATTCAAGTTGGCATATCAACCTCAAGGCCTTTTATGCCTCTTATAGAAAATTTGGCACCTATTCCACAACCTGTTACCATAATAGAACCTGTTTCTACATCACCATCAAAAGAAGTACTTAAGGATTTGCATATACATACAAATGAAATAACAACATTAAAGACACAATTGGCTTAGCCTAATAGGCCTTATCAAGCACCTTATCAGCAAAATAGGCAGCCATATCAGCAAAATCAAAATTATAGGTAGCCTTATCAGCAAAGGTAATTTGATCCTAAAGCTTCTAGCTCATCTAGTGTTCTTGTTCCAATAAATATGACTTCAAAATAATGGTGTTTACCTTACAATCAACCTCATTCATCTTCTAATTTCCTAAATACATTCTTGAATATAATCCTTGTTGCACAACCTCAATTTGAAGCATTATTCATGCCTCAAATGGAGGGTGGTTAGAAATAATCTCAGATTCATAATTCACCTAAACAAAACTTAGTCAGTTTTGGAGAAGAATATTTTATTGCAATTACAACTAGGTCTCAAGAAAGGGCTCAAGATAAAGAAAAACAACAAAAAGGACATGTTTTACCTACAATTACTAATAAATCAGCAAATGCATGTCAAAAACAACAAACAATCTTAATTTTCCTTCAAAACCAAGTATTTCAACTCTAAAGAGCAACAAAAATAGTTACAACTGATCCTAGAAGATTATTCATACCTTAGATTTCAAAAGCTACTGAAGTAGAGTCAATTTTTGCTAAATCTTATGCTAAAATTATAGAAGCTTTTTCTAAAACTGTTTCTTCTTTTAATATTGTTGAGGTAATGAAAAAGCATAATATCAATATTTCATTATGGGATGCTTTGAGTATTCCAGGACAATAGGAGCTACTTGCTCATGAGCTTGCTAAGTTCTGATTTCTTCAAAACCAATAGAAAAAGAAGCTCATAAAGTTGATATGGTCCTTGGTACAATCGAACAAGATCGCATGAAAGAGGTTAAGTGGATGGTACAAAAGGTTCTAAATGCTCATGATATTAAAAATCCACCACCCTTTTATCTATATTTGATTATTGGAGATCATTTAGTTCATAATTGCATGGTTGATAGTGGTGTAAGTAGCATAGTAATGCCTAAAGCAATTGTAAAAAAGTTAGGCTGTAGTATGAACCTACGAGAAAATATTTTATTGTGCTAGATAGGACAAAACCAACACAATTGGTGTCATTAAAAATTTGGAGGTAATGTTACATGCTTGTCCAAATGTGTCTATTCTTCAAGATGTAACTGTTGTAGATCTACCTCCCTACTTTTCTTTATGTTTATCAAGAGATTTTACAGCAAATATAGGAGGTTATCTTTCTTTATATTGGTCATTTTTGTTCTTCACTACAAGGTATGGAACTAAAGTTACAGTTAATTCAAAGCATTTGGCTAGATTTTATATTGAACCTAGATCACTGATTTTGATGTCACAAAGACATGTTTATGGATGAAAAAACTCAAGAAGAACATGCTTATGATCCCTTCAAGGAAGTAGAAGAAGGTTTATTTGGTGTTTATTGTTTGCATGAGGAAGATGCACCTATCCCTTTGCTATCCAAAATAGAAAATACAACAGAAGGCTTATGGAAGCTTCATTTCGATGGAGCAAAGAACAAAAAAGGACAAGGTGTAGGTTTTATGCTTACTTCTCCTTCGAATGAAAGGTATTTTTCAGCTCTAAGTCTATAATTTTCATGTACTTGTAACATAGCTAAATATGAAGCATTAATTCATGTCCTACAATGGGCCAGAAAAAGAGGCATAAGCATGTTACATAGTAACTATTTTCCTTTCTTTTCTTTTTTGTTTCATATATCATGATTCCGAGAATCACATATACTTTTGTAAGATGCTACTTTCTCAATTTTGCGTTTATTACTTTGATGTACCTTATGCTTGTTGTCTTCAAATGATCCATTTGCCTAAAACTAGATAACACATGAGCACAAATTAAACCTTGAGCTCAGGAACGTAAATGAATATGAAGCATTAATTCATGGCCTACAATGGGCCGAAAAAGAGGTATCAACATGTTACAAGTGTTTGGTGATTTAGAGTTAGTGATTAATCAAGTAAAAAACTTTAATGTTTGTAAGAATTCATTATTGAAATCTTATAAGCATAGAATTTCAGACTTAATAGATGATTTTGAGGCTATTAACATGCAATTTGTTCCAAGAGCTGAAAAAAACATGCGAGATAGACTTGCAGTAGTTGGTGTTAGCTTTGAAGTGCTAGAACAGATTGAAAATAGTAAGATTCAACCACATATAAGTTGATTATAAGACCTTTAGTGCCGATAATAAAGAAAACTATAAATTTTTGAAGATGATGAGATAATCTATAGAGTTACAAAGAAGAGGCTGAATTTTTTGTAGTTAATCAAGAAAAACTGCAACACTTATATGGTGATCAGATTGTATAGCTGAAAAAAATAATCTCCTCAAGGGTTGGTTACTTTAGAAGATATCTTCAGTTTTGATGATCAACTAAGAAAGGATAAAGGAAAGATCTCGACTCACGTAAATAACTATGAAGAGATCCTCGTTAATGATGAAAAGAAGTTATTTATTGGAAATGTATGTTCCTTAGCTGAAAAATAGTATTTCATTAATTTATGCAAAGAATTTAAAGATATTTTTTCTTGGAAATACCAATATTTGAGAGGATTTGATCCCATTTTAGCTCAACATACCATAGAGTTGTAGCCAAATTCAAAACTAGTAAGGCAAAAACAAAGGCTTGTTAATCCTAAGATTGAACCCTTGATGAGAAAAGAGTTATCCAAGATGATTGAATCAGGTATTATCTTTCCAGTTAAGCATTCAAGTTGGGTAGCTAATCTTGTGCTTGTTTAAAAAAAGAATGGTGAAATCCAGTTGTGTGTGGATTTTAGAGATCTTAACAAAGCTTCATTAAAAGATCATTATCTATTGCCCAACATGGATCATATTTTAAGAACAATTTCAAGTTCGGATAGGTTTTCCTTGTTAGATGGATACAATGAATACAATAAAATTCTTGTGCGTGAAGAAGACAGATACAAAATAGTCTTCACCACAAAGTGGGGTACTTATGCTTACAAAATAATGCATTTTGGACTTTCTAATGTTGGTGCAACATTTCAACGTGTAATGGACATGGATTTTCATAGCCTATTAAATAAATGCATATTGGTTTATTTAGATGATGTTACTATATTTTCAAATAATTTTGATGATCATCTAATGCATTTAAGGAAAACTTTTCATCTTTGCAGGCATTTTTGAATCTCTTTGAATCTCAAAAAGACTATCTTTTCATTCCATAAAGGTAAATTACTTTGACGTATTGTTTTTCTACGAAAGATTTGGTTATTGATCCTTTCAAAATTGAAGAAATTTCACAATTGTCCTTACCTCATCATAAGAAGGCATTACAATTTTTTTGGGAAAAATCAACTTTGTTAGAAGATTTGTTCTAGATTTTGCAAGCATTAGTCAAGCCATTAACATCTATGTTAAAGAAAGATAAAACTTTCTCTAGGACCGAGTTATGGAAGAAAGGTATTCAAAGCTATCAAGTCAGCTATTTCACAAGCTCCTACTTTGGCAAATCCTAATTTTGATAAATATTTCACGATGTATGCACTTGCAGGAGTTGAAACTATTTCAGCCATATTAACTTAGGTTAATGATGAAAATATAGAGCAACCCATTGCTTTCTTTGGGCGAGTTTACATGACTATGAGACAAGGTACACTTTTCTTGAAAAACAAGTACTTGTTGTAGTTAGAGGACTAAATAATTTCAAGTACATATTTTCCAATAATAAGATACATGTTTTATTCTCTCATCCAATTGTTAAAGCGTTCTTGTTAAACAAAGAATTGAATGAGAAGAGAGCAGGTTGGATTACAAAGGTTATGGAATATGATGTTGACATCCGTGTTGCAAAAATAGTACAAGGAAAAGGATTATGTGAACATTTGATTGCTGATATGGAAAAACAACAAGCTTCAAACTCATTATAGCCATCACAACATGCTACAGTTTCATATCAGCAACCTGAAATTTTATTATAGCCTGAAAATCAACAACCGAACTCAATTTGGAGGTTTCAGGATCAAGTTGGATGTCAAATTTGATCAATTACTTACAACATGGTACTTATCCGGAAGGTATGGACAAGAAAAACAAAGGTATTTCATATTACAAGCCATACCTTATGCTTTTATTGATGGTGTTAAAAAATAATATCAATGGAGTTTTGTTGCGTTGTATGTATTATGATAGAATACAACAATTATTATCTGAGTTTCATGAAGGACCTGCAAGAGGTCTCTTTTCAACATGTATTATAGCTCTTAAGATCATGAAATTTGGTTACTATTGGCCCAAGCATATTCAAGGACTATTTTGAATGGATTAAAAATGTAAGAAGTGTGCATTCTTTGTTAGAAAAGAGATTATCTTTGTTGCCCATGCATCCTATTTCAGTGGATCAACCATTCATGTAGTGGGGTCTTGACTTCATTGGCATGATAAATCCACCTTCATCACAAGGACACAAGTGGATCTTGATTGCCATGGATTATTTCACACGTTGGACTGAAGTAGTAGATTTGAAAGAAGCTAATGAGACTTTAATCTTATCATTTTATAAAGGTATAGTTTGTAGATTTGGTGTTCCAACAACTATCATTTCAGATAATTCCTTAGCATTTCTTGGTGCAAAGGTAACAGATTGGGTTGTCAAGCACGGTATTTATCTGAGTACTTCATCTAATTATTACCCATAAGGTAATGGATTAGCTAAAAGTACTAATAAAAATATTTTGAAGATCATTAGAAGAACACTTAAGGACAACCAAAGAGCTTGGTATCTGATGTTGAATTCAGCACTTTGGGCTAATAGAGTGACTCCTAAAAGATCAGTTGGAAATTCACCATACAAGCTTGTTTATGGACATGAGTCAAGAATTCCTATTTCAGTTGAGTTTTGTGCATTGGATTTACTACATCAAATGGAATTACTTGAGAATGAACCAATGCATGTTCATTATGCAGAATTAATGGAGCTACAAGAGCTAAGAGATAAAACTCATCTGAACATGGAAAAGAATCAGAAAAATATCAAGAGAACTTTTTATAAAAAGGCTAATTTTAGAGTCTTTAATGAAAGAGACATTGTGTTGAAATGGGATGTTGATCGTGCAAAGGTAGGAAACCACCCAAAGTTTGATACAATTTGGAGTGGTCCTTACATGATTCCATCTTACAAAGAGCACAATATTTTTTATCTTTTAAAGTTGAATGGAGAGGAACTTCCCATTCCTATTAATGGTATGTTTCTTAAACATTGTTATTGAAAATCATATAGTGTCTAGTTAGAGTAGGATTTATCTTTTAATAAGTGTAGTTCATGCAGATTGCATGTTTTTTCAATTCAATAAGTGCATTCATGCACATGATCTGGTTCACCAGATCCTTTCCCAACTTTAGTTTTGTTTTTGAAGGGTCGTTGTTTTCTCGAAAAGGTAGATTTTGGTTATATTTTTGACTCCATGCCCAATGGACTAGAGCAATGCATTGGTCTTGAAGTTAGCATACTGACTTTCCCCACAAGATCGATAAAATTATTGAAATTTTTTGCACTCGTGTAAAAATGGCAATTATAAACTTCATTTCTGATGGAAGGCTTTGATGAGATTGACCTAACTAGAGGGAGGCCATACAGCTCATTTTGTTTTCAGTTAAAGTAAATTGTTAACAACATGCAATCTACAACTATGTGTGTTGTTACAGAATGTAACACCTCACATATGCTACCATTCCATGTTCATCTTCAGCAAGGAAACACAAAATCCCCAAAGGACCAATGCATTTCCTTAATGAAGGTGGGAATCATAGTACATGTGGGATGTTAAACTTCATTACAGCAAATAGATTTTCTAGTTGTAGAGTTCTGAGAGTTCATTATTAAGTTATAGGTATTTTCAATTTGATCATTTCCTATGATTAAGTGTTATTAAGTATGTTATTGAGTTGTTTAATTCATTTTACAATCATTACATATCATAAGAGATGAAATTAAAAGGAAGTACACAACTCAATTACATAAATAATATCATTTATTCATTAGGAAATTCAATGTTTCCCACACAAGTCATGGGATGTAACTTATGATTATTGAAATAAATGATACATGTGCATAAAGCTAAAAGAAAAAGAGTATAGAAGAAACCCATCATTGCCTTGGGTTTTCTCCTAGTCTTTATTGCTCTAGTTCCAACTCCATCTTTATATTTTGCATCATCCATTCGGCAAAGCATGGTACCCGAGGAAAGAAAAGGAAAAATCATCGATTACTAAGCTCAAGTTTTAATATGTACTCGTGTGCTATCTAGTTTCAGGAAAATGGATCGTTTGAATACAACAAGCATAAGATACATCAAAGTAATAGATGGATAATTGAGAAATTAGTATCTTATAGAAGCACATGTGATTCTCAGAATCATGATAGATGAAACAAAAAAGAAAAGAAAGGAAAACAATTACTATGGAATACAAGAGAGGTGAAAGCCTATTATTTTCTAACTATTTTGTTTAAGTGTGCACGTACATATTACAAGAGAAGAACACGATTTACGATTTAAATTTTTATTAACAAATATAGTTTACATCAACACATGAAACAGAAAAAAGGTATAGAATAGAATAAAGAGTACTATAAAGTTCGGGAACATCAAAAAAATTGTTTCACAATTAAGTTGTAAGAGCTTATAAATGAAGTGATCAAACAACAGGCATGCATGTATACTTTCATTTCAAAGAACTATTTTGATAAGGGGAATGACTATTATAGTGAACCATATATTAGGTTACAAATCACAAGATTCAACAACCCCAATCAACACGTAAGTAAATTAGCCATAAGGAGGGATACAAGATAGGATACATATCAAAGAAGTACTCTCCACTATAATAGTTCAAACACAACTCTCCACATAGTATAAGACAAAAAGATACAAAATTTTGTTTTGAAGAACCAAGGTACAAATATTTGAATAATCTCCATAACTCTAAGTACAATAAAAGAAGTAACTATAATATTATCTGAAAAAGCTCATCAGATCAAAGGTAATTGCTTAAGTACAATCATGTCAGGAATAAACTCTAGAGTGAACTCATATTCAGGATAGTACAAGATATAAATTAGATGAAGCTTTGAATTGTACTTTAGTATAGGTTTAAAGCTTATCAAGCTCCTTAAAGACATTCAAAACATTCTTGAAGAACTTAGATACATCCACAGTGAATAGATAAAGAATTATTGCAACGTTTCATAATCAAAAGATAAAAAAGAAGGAAAAATACAGAGATGCAAACCCTTTCAAATTCAGGTTCAGTAATATAAGATAAATAAAGTCAAATGTAAACATAGAAAAGGAAGTATAAAGGTACAAGTACATCAAATATCAATGAAATTTGAGTTGTACATCCATCAAATTTATCTTGTTTTGAGAGTTGGAGAAGTGAAAATAATGTAGAGTGCAGAGATAATAGAACAGAGAGACCAACTCAAGATCAAAGGAATAAAACTCTAGAATAGAAATCACAGCCTAAAAATGAATAACATGATAAGGAGGATCATACCCCTTTTCATTTTTTATCATAGTTATATTTTGAAATTATAAACAATAAAATATGAAATAGCCATATGCGCAAATGAAGAAATCATTTTCGTCTGATAAGTCAAAATTGTAAAACATGAGCTCCAAATAAAATTTTCTAGAATGGTAGAAGGGGAACACAAAGATCAAATAAATCCCATTATGCTTGAGCAGTTTCTAGTTTTACCCACAAATTTACTGAGTTGGAAGATTACACAATAATCACAAATAAGCAACCCGATTTTGGGTATGAGACTGAACAATGGAAAGAAGAAATTAAAAACTCTTGGATGAGTAAAAAAAAGAACAACAGTAATGGTATCCATTCTAAATGTAAGGCTCAGATAGTGAATTTGAGAATTTTTGCAAGTTTTATAGATTCAAAGCAAGAAATTTCATTTTTCATGAAGTCATTCCATATTTACAAAGTTTTCCAAGAACTCGAGTAATAAAGGAGAACTTACCACTTCACGGGCAAATTTCCTCAAACCCTCAAAATAAAAAAGAGAAATATGAATTCTCATAATGATTTTCAAACTCGGTATAGCAAGAAAACACAAAACAAGGGAACAAGAAGATGTATCAATGGAGGAGAAGTAAAATGAAAAGGAAGAATTGCTACAATGGTCGACAAAACCACGGCCTTACCTTCTTCCATCTCAAAGCGATGCAAAGAAGAATGAGCTTGAGATGCCCAATGATGGTGGCCAACCCAAAAAAATCCTCACAAAGAAGCGAGATAGGTCATATTATTCATGCCTAGAGAAGAATCGAGATCTTGAAATGCTCAACAATGACAGAAAACAAATTACAGTGAAACTACAAGTAACGGCTATATCACACATAACGACAAATCCAAAGCACAAGGTGCCTCTATACTTCACTAAAAATCTCATGGATTCGAGCACAAAACACAAAAAAATGGTGGTCTAGAACAAATTTTCTAGGGCTTCTCTGTTTGGGAGAGAAAATATAAATGAATAAAATGCTAAGGTTTGATTTTTTTACTCGACCACTACCTTCTACCTAACTCACCCAAAGTTAAGATCAATGGTGGATATCTCTTAGAGAACAAGCAGATTTACACATCAAAATAATAAAATATTCTCTGTATTTTTCACACAATACAATAGCCTAATATATAGGTTGGAGTTTCCCTAGAATATAGGAAACTAACACAACTACATATCTTACCAACTTCCTATATATGTGAGTTGTTATAACTCACTCACCAATATACATGTACGTGATTATAAATCACTTTACAAATATGAATAAGAGAGCACTAATAAATTAATTCCTAACATTCCCCCCCTTAGTGCGAACATGGGGAAAACCTGCCTTATACTTGCACCTGCTCATGATCTGGTGATTTTCACAGGATGATCACAAACCTCAAGGATGGTTTTGCAAACGGTTGACCACAAACCAAGAATGGTGGTTTTGCAATTGGTTTACCACAAACCACAAAGTGATGGTTTTGCAAATGGATTACCAACAACCAAGAATGGTGGTTTTGCAATTGGTTTACCACAAACCACAAATGAAGGTTTTCAAGTGGTTTACCTACAACCACATCATGATGTGCCAAGTACTATTATCAGCCCTCATCACATCTCACCGTAGGGAATAACATAGGAAATTATGCTGAAATCTATTGCTCATACATACATAGAAAAAACTGACATAATGGAAATGGAACATTGGATCATGTTCCCCCTCAATGTGAAATTTCCACTTATTGAAAACAGGATCACTGCAAACTGAAGCAAACACACAACTGAAAACAAATGCCACCAAATCATCTGTGCGGCCCCATCGCGGATCGACGAGAGGTTCTTTGAATGACCTCCAACCTCCATTTTCCTCCCGCCTCCTGTATCATGCTGCTAGTTCAGTTGGATGTGATCATGAAGCTCAAAATACCTTCAATAATTTGGATGTCGCGTACAAGCAAAAATGCGTCCAAAATTGAAATGCGGGAAAAAAAAATATTTAATTTTTCAGACTTAATACAATGACACAACTTTTTGATGACAATAAAAAAATGACAAAAAAACAAATATCCTAAAATCACCTATTTAACTTTTACGACTTCGACAAGAGGACACAACTAAAATTTAAAAAGTAATAAAATGAGATTACTTTTTAAAAATGACTCTTTTACATGACTTTGATTCTTTTAACGACAAATGTATTGAATAAATAATGACTCTTCTTTTGACAACAGATGTAGACAAATAAAAAATACACTAATTTTTTTAAACAAATACAATACACCGCCTAACATATAAAACTATGAGACATAAAGACTAATCAACTGCAATACCTATATACGACCTAAAGACAACAGACTCAATCTTGAATATAATTATAATTTTACCTATTGACTAATAAAAATCATATACTCTACACGTGATCCATGGATAAAATAAAAATCTTAATACCATTGTATTGAGCTCGCCAATGTTAGAATTTTTCCACATGATCAATGTTGAAGGGAATCCACGCAGGGTACTTCACAATGGTCGACCAAAAATAGCAAATGATATCTCGAGTCAGCACGGTTAGATATAGCCACCCACATAGCTTGTTTTGTCGATGATTGGTTGTGATGATTGAATAGTAAGCCATCAAGAAGATTACTTCAGAATTAAATTGATGCATAGTTCAGCTGAGAGGAAGTGCACATCTGTTGGTGCAAATGGAGAGGAGAAGGAATCTTTACAACAATGCACTTACAGATTGAATCCGTAGATGCATATGGATGGTATACAACACACTGAGCTCTATAGATTCTAGATCCAATTAGCTATAGAAATATATAGTTGACTCAAACCTTCCAACGTGGCACTGATAAGATGCACTTTGACAAGAGTGTACAGACCATGTGGAGATAATTCCAATTTGAATGTCAAGTGGATTAATGCCGAGTTCAATATAAGATCTAATCACTGGGATCCAATGTGAACAACTGAACCAAAACAACACTGTGATCTACTAAATCAACGAGACAATGTGGAGATGGAATTTCCTGGAGGTTTTGATGCAAATCAATCCCAATTCATATTTTCCTAATCATCCAAAAGCAAACAGAACCAATTCTCCAATGTAAATGCAGCTATGGGGAATTTCGTGCAAATTGTGAATGCCAGTTAAAGATTTCCCATATCAGATGTCTCACGGCTGCCAAAAGTGTAGCGAAGTGCTCAAACCAAAGGCCAAAACAATGAAGCTAGCTGATTTTAAGAATTTTAATACTAAAAACTCTAATAATGCTGAGCTAGATGGATATTTGTGCATGCATGGCTCACCAAACTGCACTTTATGCCTCCATGCAACTAGACAACAACGATCGACGTATGTGAAGGCTGAAAAATGCACAGATCACATGTTACATATACTTACTTTCCTTTGTTTGCATATTTAATTGAATTTCCTTGCTCCTCGTGTTCTAAATTTTGAAGCTAGAAATCACAAAAAGAATAAATAATAAAAGAACACCAATACTAAAATAGTGTGGCTCTTATCACACGGGACAACATAAAGAGGAGTTGCCCCTTGAAAACTTTCACAAAACCATAAATCAAAGCTACCTGCTCTGATACCAAATCTTAGAGAACAAGCAGATTTACACAGCAAAATAATAATATATTCTCTATATGTTTCACACAATACAATAGCCTAATATATAGGCTGGAGTTTCCCTAGAATATAGGAAACTAACACAACTACATATCTTACCAACTTCCTATATATGTGAGTTGTTATAACTCACTCACCAATATACATGTACGTGATTATAAATCAATTTACAAATATGAATAAGAGAGCACTAATAAATTAATTCTTAACAATATCAAAAGGTATGAGATCAAATGATGCTTAGTCAAAACCACCAACTTCATTGTAGGGTTAGTAAACTTTCCACAATCAAAAGGTACTATATCAATGATCCATATCAGAATGTACATTAATCGATGGTGTAAAATGCAAACTCCTTAATCAACCAAAGTTTCCAGGAGATGTAATGATGCAAATCAAATGGTACAAAGATCAATGACACAAAAAGAAAAACACTAAACTTCTAATGAGTTGTCAAACTCGACTAGCAAGTTACCCATCTAAACCATGGTCTACATAGTATACATGTGTCAGGAAAAGGTAAAACCCTAATTAGGGTTGAATCAAATGCCACCGTCAAAAATCCAAGTTTCTATCCATCATCGAAAGGGACCAAAGCTTCCAGAAAATCCTATAGATCTCGCAATACTTTTCCTTAACAAAGTAGGATGCCTAAATCGCAAGTATGGCAATGGGACACCTATATCCTCGGTACTATTTCAACCATATCCAAGGAAATAAACACACATGAACAATTATATCTCTTCTCTTATGACATTCATGTGTATTTTATCGTTATTCACTTGTTTTATAATACTCATTTCTATTTTCACGTTTTCTAAGTTAAATTTCAATTTCATTTACCATGAGCATTGACTACAGTTATCTTATTTTACATATTTGACCCTATTTAGACAAGGGGTAATACACAAATACAAAAATCATCAATCTTAAGCATAAGTTGTTGAGTAAAGGAAATATTCAAGGAATAAACATAGGCATCATTTCCACTATGCATATAAGATCACCCTAGGATCCTTATCCTATCTTAGACTCCACGATATACATTTGACAATATCTATTTGGAACGATATCAAGTATAATCCTTGTTCAACACATTATCGGTTACAACCCCTTTAGATCTCCACAAAGTACGCTCTTCTTATCTACTTTATGCTACCGAATATTCATTCACAAGAATAAAATGGGGTAAAATGCAAACAAAAAATCATGTACTTAATATTTACATCACACCTCTAAGTATGTCATTACATGCATGATTCCTAAGAAAGAAAACTAAGCATTAACTATTAGTGCAAATTCACAGCATCCCTAAATGAGTTATGGATCTACTTTTCTAAGGCAAATTCATTTGGTGTGATTACACAACATGGAGTTTTCCTAAGTGTGGGACCTTGAACATTGGGAAAACCTCCAGAGAAGGCTAGTTCCTCTTCGTAAACTACCCGCCACAAGCTATTCCAGTGTAGGCAAGATAATCTAACCTAATATAACTTCCAAGGATATAAGGAGAGGAAGAAAACAAGGAAAAACAGAGCCTACACTAAAATAGTGATATACTAGAGAAGGAAAATGTTGATCATCTATCAAAGCGCCATGGAACAAGAAGAGGTGAGCGGTGGTAAGGATGGACAAGTGCATCACAGATCAAAGATGGATTTCACACAGAAAATGTTCCAAAACTCCATGAACACAACTCCAAAACCTGCAATGAAGAGAGGCAAGAAGAAAACAACTAAAAAATGAGCAAGGATGGACAAATGCATAACAAAACACATTTTTATTGCTCCAGAAGTTTGCATGAACATCATTTCATGGGTAAGAGGAAAAAATGTCATTATAGAGCGGGGAGGAGGTTCAAACTCCATTTTCAACCCCTGGGAAGATAAGAAGGAGGAGAGGCAGAGAAGAAGGATGAACAACTTTGAAAAATGATGCCTCACATAAAGATATAGCAAAATGTGAGAAGGGAAGGGAAAAACATGGGATTTTCTCCAACCACTTTTCAAAATGTGTTTCAATTCTTCATCTATTGATGGGCTCGATGCAAAAGCTCATATTTCCATGCATCTACTTTGTAAACCAAAGAAAATGACCCATACTTCATTAAATCTAGTGGTTGGAAGTAGTTTTTTGTCTTTTCCTCCAAAACATGTTTTGCAAAATTTCTCCCATGAAACTCTGTCAAAATTCAAAATTGAGGGGTCCATCGCACAAGGATTCCATCATCTCTTCCACACCATCCATCCAGGAAGGTCCACAAGAAGACTCCATTTTTGGAGTTAAAACTCAAAGTAATGGGCACATTCAAAGGACCATACCTTGCCCAATCAGGTACTTGGCTTCATTGGAGCCAAAACCGGTCATGCTCGCTTGGGGCATGAGGATGAGCATCAAAGTACCAAGGATCAACCTGCAATACTTCTACAATCCAAATTTGAGCAACTAAAATAGGTATCTAATTTGATTTTAGCTGACACTTTGCTAATTTGGGTAGAAGACCAGCTTCTTGTTGATTTTCCACTCATCCAACCAGCCATGTTCAATGCCAAATAAGTTGCATGGCTGCCAATTTTGAAGAAAGGAAGCTATTTTTCACAACCAGTTTCATGATTTGTTTAGCTTACCTTTGCTTTTGGTTAGAGTAGTGTAGGTAGGTTTGTTTCCAGCAGAAGAAGTGATTTTGCACACTCTGCATATCCCACTTAGGGTATGTATGATTTCCAATTTTGTACATAGTTGTTTGGTTGCTCTTGCACAATGTATTCAATGGATTTTTGTGAAGATCAAATCCAAGTTTCAGTGGGTTTCAAGTCACTCAGAGGTCATATTTTCATAGCTAGATCAGAATCGGTTTATCGGGCTTGACTTTATGCCCAGTGGATGCTTCAAAATGCCACTAATCATTCATCTAGTAGGTAGATGACCCCTCTGAGTCGCTAAAATTGTTATCCAAAATGAGCCCCTGCTTATTTTAACTAACTTACCTTCATTATTTCATTCCTTTTGCTTCAAATTCAATTTTCACACATTTCAAGCACTCAAAATATTATGTAAATGGCTTCATCAGATAGGATTTTTCTTCCCTTTCCAGAAAGGTAAAGAAGTCCTCCTAACTCCTTGTATTTTTTGAGTTATGGCTCGCTGAGAGTTTGGAGGGGAAGTTTTTTCCCTGGGTGGGCCCACGGAGGTAAGCAAGAAATTTTACCAAGGAAAATTAGTGGGTTGGCAGAGGCACGGGAAAATTGTTGGCACTTAGCCCTTTGGGAAAAAAACTCAAAGGAAAAATTCGGCCCGAAAGCCCGCAGAGGAAAATAAATTGTTGAGGCCGGAAACCAATCAAGATGCCACATGTCCATTCATCGGCGGGGATCGGGGCATCAGGAGGATTTTGGAAATTTTGCCAAAGTGGTGAAAACACAAAAGGAAAAAATGGAACCGCATCTCCACAGCAAATCAGATGATGCCACATGTCTCGGAGCGGCGGGGCCACGGAGGATTTTGGAAAATTTTCCAATTTCGTGAAAAGGGGCAAAATGATTGTTTTGAAGCCACGGATCATCCAGAAGGTGCCACGTGTCATGTAGACCTGAGGGGCCGTGGAGATTTTTGGGGAATTTTTCCAAAAGGGAAAAATTTAAAGTTTGACCTCGCCAACCCCAATTTTGACTCTATTTTTTACCAGTTTTTCCCTAAATCCTCTAGAGGGCCATATCTTTCAAACCAGAGCTTGGTTTTTGTGATTTTGGTGTCATTGGAAAGATGTTGAAATCCTCTACACGATGGACCCCTAAATTTTGAATTTTGATAGAGTTTGATAGGAGAAATTTTGTAAAACACATTTTGGCGTGGAAAAGACAAAAACTAGTTCCAACCACCATATTTAATGAAGTATGGGTCATTTTCTTTGGTCTGTGAAGTAGATGCATGGAAATATGAGATTTTGCATCAAGCCCATCAACAGATGAAGAATTAAAACACATTTTGAAAAGTGGTTGGAGAAAATCCCACGTTTTTCCCTTCCCTTCTCGCATTTTTCTATATAATGTAATAGAGGCATCATTTTTCAAAGTTGTTCATCCTTCTTCTCTGCCTCTCCCTTATTTTCTTCCCTAGGGTCAAAATGGAGTTTGAACCTCCTCCCCTACTCTATAATGGCATTTTTTCCTCTTACCCATGAAATGATGTTCTATGCAAACTTATGGAGCAATAAAAAACATGTTTTTGATGCATTTGTCCATCTTTGCTCATTTCGTGGTTGTTTTCTTCTTGCCTCTCTTCATTGCATGTATTTATGTATGTTTGGATGTTCATTGTAGGTTTTGGAGCTATGTTCATGGAGTTTTGGAACATTTTCTGTGTGAAATCCATCTTTGGTTTGTGATGCACTTGTCCATCCTTTCCATTGCTCACCTCTTCTTGTTCCATGGCAGTTTTGATAGATGATCAACATTTTCCTTCTCTGGTGTATCACCGTTTTAGTGTAGGCTTTGTTTTTCCTTGTTTTATTCCTCTCCTTGTCTCCTTGGAAGTTAGATTAGGTTAGATTAGCTTGCCTACACTGGAATAGCTTGTGGCAAGTAGTTTAGGAAGAGGAACCATCCTTCTCTGGAGAGTTTTCCCAATTTTCAAGGTCCCACACACTTAGGAAAACTCCATGTTGTGCAATCACACCAAATGAATTTTCCTTAGAAAAGCAGATCCATAATTCATTTAGGGTCTTTGTGAATTTACACTAACATTAACAACACTTGTTATCGTTTTACATTGATTTATCCTTTTTATACTTCTATTATTTACTTTTCTGGAATGACCACTTTACTTTTGAACATCATAAAACATGTGACCTAGTTCTATATTTTCCTTTATATCCTCGTAGTATCCTAGATAGTACTGTCGATTAGGGACAGAAGCACTCAGGTGATACTATCCCCTTTGACAACTTATGTCCTTTTCTCAAATTTGAAATGCCACATTAATTGTTATTTTTTCCAAAACCTTTCTTATCAATATGGGTAGCATATTTTTTTGTTGATGATGAAACGCAAACAAGGTAATCATATATATACATGACCTACTCACTATTATTATGGATGCATAAATTTGGGCTATTACTTCTTATGTACTACTTGGAAAAAGAGAAATATTCAAGGACTGCATTTGGGATGCATTATTCAATGCATATGAGCGGATATTTCTTAATTCCATCTCACACATTCATTTTGGGGGAGATAGTTATATCTCGCTACATTGGTGTGAATGACATAGGGGAAACTTATCTTTAAGCCACACACACACACACACATGAAGTAAATAGAGTCTAAAACATAGTGTAGTGTCTCGTATATAATCACATTGGGGTGACCGCCAAGGTCAGTCAAACTCAAGAATATGCATTATTTATTTCATCTAATTTTTATTGATCCTTGTTTAAGTAGCTAAATTTTGTTTTGTAGGTTCATGTGTGACATTAAAACCCTATAACAAATTTTATGTAACAAAGAGTGAAAGGAGAGCTATGGAGGAATAGTGAGTGTTGTGTCAGTGGTTCTAGATGTACAATGTATGTTTTCTCAACTAAATTTGGCTGCGAAAGGGTTGTTTATTGCCTTGAATCAGACGGTTGAAAAGTCGCTCACGCAGTTTGAGACAGAAAAGGCATCCACACCTATTGCTTGGAATAATATTCTCAAAGAACCTCCAGACAAGAATGTGGGTCCTCAATCACCTGTAAAGGTGTAGTTCACGAGCACAAAGGATAAGGAAGGCGTGACCCACCTCAGTGTGTCAGATGGTTGTCTGTATCGGGCATTGGGTAAAGCAAATCTTACACTTGTGGGTAAGTTTTTGGGCTCTAGACCTAATATTGATGCTATTAGGAAATGGGCTCTGAGAAGGTGGCAACCAAAGGGAGATCTGAATATTACAACCATGTCATGAGGTTTTTTCTGGCTAAATTCAACCAACAGATTGATTTGGAATCGATGCTTCTGGGAGGGCCTTGGTGCATGGGCAATATGGGTCTTTTTTTGAAAATATGGTATTCAGAGGTTTGATCCCAATACTAAGAATATACACACTATACCTATATGGTGTATACTTCCTGGTCTACCCCTTCAATTCTGGGATGATGAGATCTTGTTTAATGTTGCTAAATTTATTATATCTCTGATTGGACTTGATGGACCAATGAGGAATAGATCCAGACTTGCTTATGCAAGATTCTGCATCTCTTCTGAAATGGAACAGAACTCCCAGAGCATATCATTTTACAATCAAAATTTGGTACATGGCAACAAAAGATTGAATATGAAACCTTTCATTTGAGGTGTAAAAATTTCATAGAATAGGACACTTCACCAGAAAATGTCCAACCTTGGCCAAACACAAGGATGAAGGGTTACTTCAGGCTAATATGATGGGTAAAAATAACATATTAAATTTTTATCTACAGAGGCACCTAAAATAAGGAAAGAGAATGAGCCTAGGATCCCAACAGATGGTATTGATAGAAGGGGAAAAGAACAAATGGAAGTGATTACTCTGAACCAGCCAGATCTGAAATATAAGAAAGGAAAAAAGGGGTTCCAAACTCCAATCAAGAAACCTTTGGTATGTAGGAAACTCTGGTGCCCTAAAACTCTAGTGCCAAAACTAGTAGGAGAAATCCCAAGCACAAAAGGAGATCTAGTAGTGGAAACACTAGTGAAGGTAATTATGGATGTAGATGAAAAGACTACTACATTAAGAGTTAATCTCATTTCCAAGGATACAGATTGCATGTTGAACATGAAAGATCATTTGGATTCATGGATTGATTAAATGAGAAAAGATTTGAATCAGAGATAAAAGAGATAAAGGTGGGTAAGAATGATCCTTTATATACCATAGAGGAAGAGTTGTATGATGAAAAAGAAAATAAGGAACCAGACCTCTTCATGGAGGAAAATTTCTCTATGACAGAAAATATCTCACCCGAAGGTGTGCAACTTCAATTCAGTAATAAAGCAGCAATTTCACAACCATACAAGGATCAAGAATATGGAGAAAAGGAGGAGGGTGAATTTACACCATTCCTAGAAAAGACACTTTCTGATTGTGATACTGATTCAATCAATGGGTTTATAGAGGTTAAATAAAAAAAGAATGAAAGGATTTGAGGAGATCTGGATACACTATATAATGATAAAAAATAGGAAATTGGGGAGCCTCAACATCCAGAATAACTAGATCGTCTACTAGAAGGATAGTAGATTTTGGAAGCAGTTCAAAAAAGGTAGACCTTCAAAGAAGGAACTTAGAAAAAGGAAACAAAAAAAGATATTGCAAATGGAATTCAAAGTCAATTGAGCCATCCAAAAATACATCCCCATATTATTTAGATGAAGATAATCTCTTGGAATATTAGAGGGTTGAATGGAAGCTCTAAGCAAAGAATACTCAAAGAGTTAAGACTTTCAAGTAGACCTAATATTTTGATTTTGCAAGAAACTAAAATGAAAACAAATGTCCTTGAAAATTGCAAAAAGATTTTTTGGGATAACTAAAAAATGTTGTTGTTGATTCTCAAGGAGCTTCAGGTGGTTTGGCTATTTTCTGGGATAAAAAGCTTCTTACTGGTATGGTGATTTCTAACACCAACACCCATCTTGTTGTTAAGTTTCATGTTATTGATAATAATTTTACTTGGATCCTTTCAAACATTTATGCACCTAATACTGTAAATGGAAGAAGGAAGCTTTGGAATGATTTAAATCTCTTTAGAAGTCATCATAAAAATGACAATTGGCTTGTTATGGGAGACTTCAACTCCCCTTTAAATCCTGGAGAAAAGCAAGGGGGCAATTCTAGATATTCCAATGGCATGGATGAATTTGTTGATTTTGTCTCTGATTCAAATCTCATGGATGTGGAACTTCATGGTAATCAATTCACTTGGAAAAATAGAAGAGTGGGAAGTGACATGATTCAGGTTATATTAGATAGATCATTTATTTCTACCAATTGGATTCTACATCAGGACTTTCATCTATCCTCTTTACCAAGAATTGGCTCGATCATAATCCGATTGTTTTAAATCTTTTCAACTAGGCTAAACCAATGTGGTGCTCATTTAAATTTGAAAAGATGTGGATGGAGCATGATGACATCTCTGATTAGATTAAAGAATGGTGGAAATGGGATGGAGGAGGAACTGCTCAATACAGATTATTTCAGAAATTAAAAAATGTTAAAAAGCAAGTTAGAATCTGGAATAAAGAAGTTTTTGGAAATATTTTTGAAAGGAAAAAGGAATTAAAGAAAAAACTTCAGGAGCTTGAATCTCAAATATCTACAAAGGGCATGTCATTGGAGGATCAGTTATCAGAAAGAAAAAAATTTATCTAAGCTGCATACGGTCTATAGTAGGGAAGAAACATTTTGGAGGCTTAAATCCAGGGCAATTTGGTTGAAAGAGGGAGATAGAAACACAAATTTATTTCATATGACCACTATGAAACATAGAGCTTGCAATAGGATAACGGAAGTTTCAAAAGGAAATGGTATTGTCATCAAATATCCTAAGGATATAAAGGCTAAAGCTCTCAAATTTTATGAAAATTTGCTCAAGGAGAATAGTGCGGATAATGAAGAGGTTGCCTCTTTTCTTTTAGAGGTCATTCTGAATGACATAATAGATGAGAAAATATTCAAAAAACTTTCCAAAACAATCACTTTGGAGGAGCTGCAAAAATTTGTGTTTTCTCTTGAATAAGGATAAGGCACCAAGTCCTGATGGATTTTCTGCTAATGTTTTTCAGAATTTTTGGGAAATATACTCAGATGATTTATTAAGGGCAATAAATGAGTTCTATAAAACATATGATCTCCTAAAATATTTGAATAACACCCACATTATTCTTGCATCTAAAAAAATGGATGCTAAAGATTTTAAGGACTTCCGCCCTATTAGTCTGGTTAATGTTATTTATAGAATCTTTACTAAGATTATTGCAACAAGACTCCATTCTATTCTTGATAATATAATTTCAAAGCAACAAAGTGGATTTATAAAAGGGAGGATAATTCAAGATGGGGTGATCATGGTGCATGAGATCATTCATTCAATGGATAATAACAAAAAAGCTAGTATGGTAATGAAACTTGATATGAACAAGGATTTTGACAAAGTCTCTTGGCACTTTCTTGACAATGTTCTGGCTAAATTTGGTTTTCATAATAAATTTAGAAGAATTATTAAGGCTTGCATTTCTATAGCTATATATCCAGTGGTGGTTAATGGTAAGTCGGTGGACTTCTAGAAATAGGGGATTAAGACAGGGAGATCTTATATCCCCTTTACTCTTCATTCTAATGGCTGATAGTCTTAGTAGATCCATTACCAAAGCTATTAATGATGGGCTTTTAAAAGGAATTAGGCCTACTTCTGCAAACCAAATAGCTTCACATCAGCAATTTGTGGATGACACAATTTTACTTTTGATGGCCTCTATCCTTGAAGCTAAGGCTATCAAGTCTATTCTGAAATTTTATGAGGTTGCCTCAGGGCAAGAGATAAATTTTGATAAGAGTTCCATATTCTTCTTTAATACTCCGCTGGAAAGACAAAAATAATTGCTCAAATTAGGGGTGAAAAATCAATTCTCTACCCACAACATATATGGGTCTTCCTCTTGGAACTAAAAAAATTTACTACAGTTTGGAATGGTTTACTTGAAATATTTCAAAAGAAAATGGTTGGATGGAAAGGGGTCATTCTATCCAATGCTGGAAAGTGTCTTCTAATCAAAAGCACTCTTTAAAATTTACCTATTTACATTATGTATCTATACAACATTCTTGTTAGTTTTAGGGACAAAATTGAAAGGATTCAGAAGCATTTTTATGGAAAGGAATGGAGGAAAGATTTAGATACCACTTGGTGGCATGGGATCAAGTATGTACACCTAAAATAATAGGTGGGCTAGGCATAAAGGATATCAGAAAAATGAATATGGATTTAATTGCAAAAATGGGTTGGAGAATTCTTACAGAGGAGCAACCTTGGATTGATTTAATTAAGGCCAAATATCTAGCTCAACAAAAAGTGACTTCTTTCCTTTATGATGATCAGCTACCTCAAGGTTCTATTTTTTGGAATAATTTGATCCAAACAAGGAATTTCATCAAACAAGGATGTAAATGGAAAGTGGGAAATGGCAGGGATATTCAATTTTGGAGTGATAACTAGACTAGCTTTAGTTTAAATGATAAATTTGGTTCTATCAAAGATATTTTAGCACACAAGTATGGAACTAAAGTCAAAGACTACATTGAAATGGAGGGTAACAGAAAAAGATGGAAGCAGCTTAAGGTGGAGAGGAATGATCTAAATTTCATAATCTCCTCACTTCAAGAGCAGTGGATAACATCCCATTGAATCAAATTGATGTCAAGGATGAGCTTGTTTGGAATAACTCATGTGATGGAGAATACATTGTCAAATCAGGATATAATTCCTTTTTTAAAATATTCATTGTGATTTCAAATGGAGCAGGATTTGGATGCCTGAACTAACTCCCAAAGTAAATTTCTTTTTGTCTTGTTCTCATAGGAAGAATACTCACAAATGACAACCTAATCAAGAGAGGATTTATAATGCCAAACATGTGTTGCCTATGTAAAAAAGAGGTTGAGGACATCAAACATCTTCTTTTACATTGTGAGTTCACTTCAAATATCGGAGTTATGCTTTCTCAAAGTTCAATGTTTGTTGGACAATGCCAAGGAATTTCTTCAAACTTGGATACAGTGGGATCCTCCTTATAATCATTGTATTGTTAGGAGATTATGGAAACTAGTTATGCCCCATATTATATGGAGGATTTGGAAAGAAAAAAATGACATAATATTCAGAAACAACAAATGCAGACATGCAAGACAAGCTTTAATAAAATTGGTAATGCGAGTTAAAGACAATATAGAAATATTTAAACCACCCAAGAACAAGAAATATCCTAAAGATGAAGAGATTATACTTTCAAATTGGAAGATTGACATTGAAAATGTTCAAAAATAGAGAACTCCAACCATTGACAGGTCTTCAATACATTAGATCCCTCCTCCTAATTCTTGGTATAAACTTAATTTTGATGGAGCCTCTAAGGGAAACCTGGGGCAGCTGCTGGTGGAGGAATAATTCAAGATCACAAAGGTTGTTTAATTGCTACTTATGCTGGCAGAATGGGAAATCAAACCAATCACTATGTTGAAGCTTTATCAGCTTTATGGGGACTAAGACTTGCTAAAGATTGCAACATTCAGAACATTATTGTTGAAGGTGATTCCTTGAATGTTATAAATCATCTTAATTAGATACATCCTCCAAGTTGGACTATTAAAGATTTCATTCAGGAATCTATTAATATATGTCATACCTTCAATAATATTAAAATTGGCCATACATATAGAGAGGGCAATAGGGTGGGCTGACACCTTAGCCAAATATGATACCAGTAATAACTTTATCACTTGGAATAATGAGAATAACACCCCTATTGAAGTACATAATTCTATTACCAAGGATAAATATGAGCATTTACATCTTATGTAGAATCACTAATGATATTTCATGGGATTTATTGGAAATGAAAGTTAGCACATGTGAGAGGATTACTTATATTTATAATCATCAAAATTTGCATGCTCCATAGACTTGTAATTGGATGATTAAAAACTGATCTAGGAAAGATAAAAACAACTTATTTATTGGTGGTTTCAAGCAGGAAAATCATAGAGGTAGGAAAATGGGGGGAGCTTTGTGTCAGTTAGAACCCAACTGTGATCCTAAATGGAAAGATAATGTTGAGATGTGGAATTATCTTCAAATGGGGTGTCATCAGTTTTTTGAGAAAATCCAAGGTCACAACCAGAACATATTGGTGCATTTTGCTACAAATTGGAAAGAGCGGAAGGTTAAGTATGGAGGGTAGAAAGTATTGGTGAATGAGGAGCTTATTGTCAAGGTTATGGGTCTAGCATTGGATGGAACTAGGTTTTTCAACAAAAGGGTGGACAAAAATGTTGAAGCGAAGAAGTTTTCTGAAATAGGGGAGGAGCTCCTCTTTGTTATGGTTGGCATTAAGGTGAGTTCCATACAGAACCCTTTGATGAAATTACCAGAATGATGGTTCGATTTATTTCTCTTGAAGGTCAGTACATCACTTGTCCCCACAAAACACTTGATCTTTCTAAATCATTTTAGGAGAAATATTTTTGTATGCTTCCCGTACTATCTCCTGAATTCAATGGAGCATTCCATTCTTGACTTTCAAAATCATACCAAGGCCATTCCCCTCCATCAGGGGCTTATCTTTCTCCTTCACAAGCATTACCTCATCAATTTTCCTGCCATTCCCGCTACCCCCGATGCCCCACCCATTCCCATTCACAATATTCCCATTGTTAACCCGACCACCATTCCTAGTCATAGAAATGTCAAGACTAAAAACCCTTCATTCTCTAAAGTGATCCCCTCTTCCTTTGGTCGTGTCCTTAGGAGAAGCAAGGATATTGAAATAGCCCACAATTTGTTACACATTAGTAATGCAGGGCAAGACATGTTACTCAACAAGAGAAGGAGAATCTTCTCCACATAATGGAAATATTGGAAAATGAGGTGGAAAGTATCAAAAAGATTTGCATCAGTTAAATAAGAAAAAGGGGAAAATAAATTTGAATGAGGATGTTGGTATTGGGACAGATCAGACAAATGAAATTTACAAGAAATTGAATTCCCTGGATAATAGACTTGGGAAATCTAAGGATAGACACGATCACAATATGGCCATCTTCAAAGCTATATGTGATTTTCTTGATCAACAGGTCAAAAGCATCACTATGCTGAGTGGAGTCCCTGAGGACATTTGGGGTACAAAAAGGAAAGAAACCAGATCATCTCACAGCTGGATGTAAATGACCCCATGCATGTCACCACTCTGGCACTATTTACCTCTCTGCAGATGATCAAATCAAGAATAGATAGGGCTTTGAAGAAATAACATCTTCTGAGCAGGCTGGATGCAATCAAGTTTCTATTTTGTTGCTGATAGTATGTTGTTTTTATGTTGTTTATTTATAGTTTTATCCCTGTCTTGATTTTTCTTAGTAGTTTCTCTTTTGACTATTGTATCTGGCTTATTGTAATATCTGGATTTAGATCCTTTTTTCTACTTTATTATGTTTATCTAGCTATTGAGCCTCTTTTGTAACAGGGTATAGTCCCTTCAAAACTATTTTCCATTAATAAAAAACAAAGAGTGAAAGGAAGAAGACAAGATCAGACCCTAAAAATATTATAAGAAAAACATTTCCTAGAAAACTAGTGCCCAATTCAAACACCAGTGCCCAATCAATCCTATCTTTCTCTAGTGGCTTCTGTCTAAAGGAGTTTCATATTTCAATTTTTTAGAAAGATCATTTCCAATCTAGATATATCCATTTCCACTCAATTTCCATCCCATAATCAACCCATGTTTTTAAATACAAGATAATCCACTCTTAACTTGTTATTTCTCACACTTATTTGTCTCTTGCATGGTAGATCTTGCTTGTTATTCTTCTATCCATTTGATCTCATTCCTATAATTAAGATTTAATTATGTTAAATCAAAAGGCATGTCACTCATTTATTTATCCTTGCCCACTCACATTAAATCTTCTCACATCCTTTTATACATTTAATCACTTCACGTACCCATTTTTATCTCTAATGCATATTAGACCCTTATCATCTTAACTATTTATGTATTTTCCACCCATATCCATATCAATCATGTATCTACCCTAAACATATTAAATAACACTCATCCCTTCCTTCACCCCTCTTGAATATTGGGTGAATTGTACCTCTTGTTTTCACATTATTATCTCAAGTTTTTTCGAAGGAGAAAGAGGATAACTATAATAACTCAAGGATCGATATGTAAGTAAATTTCATATTTTCAACATAGGTCACAACCACAACTAAAAATATATTGTGTGTGCCTTTTAATTTCTATTGGGTGATAATTACAACTGATTTAGGATGGTGACAACATCCAATTGGTTAACACACCATCAATAATCACCAATCAACCACCAATAATCTTTTAACCATGTCTTGGTCCCCTCAGGCCCCAAATAGGTATACTATTTCATTTCATTTTTCATTTAAATCATTACATGTCATACATGTTATTTTATCAATCTTATAAAGGGCTAGGGATTTCACGATGCAAGTCACTTAGCCATAAAAACATACTAACAATTTTCTCTAGTTTTGTGATTACATATCCAAATTCAAAGATTAACCTACTTTATTTATAGAAATAACCTCATGATTCTCCCTCAAACATCTAATGGGGATAATAAGCCCATATTTTTAGTAGCCCGAGTTGAGCTTGATCTATTTGATATTTCTAACACTTTGTAGGGTAGCTCACGTATTGCATACATTTTCGCAACCATGGTGGGAAGAATATTGGTTCAAGGTTACATTCTTTTTTTTTTTTTTTTATACTAATATCATTTTTTTATTTGGATTTATGAACTTTTCATCTCATATAATTTTTATGAATATTTTGTTATAGGTCTAACATTTTTCCTTCCATTTTTTTAATTTATCTAGTTACGTAATAAAAATGCATGTGTGACTATTTGTGTGATTTTTCTGTTATAAAAAGAAAATCAAAATTTTAATTCATTTTATTTATGTCCTTTTCTCATGCTTCAATTTCTATCATTCAAAGGGCTAACATTAGCATATGCTCTTCCTTTGCACTACAAGGTGAACTTGGGAATAAAAATCCATCTTAGTTCTTATGTGGCTACTCAAATTTCATCACCGAGAGTTTATAGATTAGAGTTTTTGTTTTGATGAACTATTAAAATTCTTAGAGGAGGTTTTGTTTTTAGTCAAGAAATAGTTTAGTTTTCCCTAGCTCATGTGAAATGAGATGGGTTTTCCACCTATACCTAGGCCCGAGATAACATACACATATTCGGGCCTTTCATACTAAAAGGTATATTGAGGATGCCCTTAGTATCCCACTTTCGACCTATCATTAGGAGATTAGATTTTCCATTCTTGAGATACTAGTGGCGGGAACACATCATTCCCCAAGACACTTACTTCGTACTTTTACGGTATATTAGTAGGATGATAACTGATTCACACACATTCTCAATTAATATTAGGGTTCTAATTTTCTATTTTTGGGTGTCCATGATTTATCCCAAAAAATCATAATAACTATAAACCTCAAAAATAAAAATAAATAATAATTTTCTCAACCTTAGTCACAGGCATGATTGTGTTGCATTTTTACGCCTAGTATTATAGTTTCATATTTCCACATGTTCTAATTTATCCTAAACATTATCACAACTACATATATTGTCCATAATTAAAAAGTCATAACCTAGTCACATTCATAATTTTCCCTATTTAATTCTATTCACCTTATCCACCTCTACTTTCATGTTCATCTTCATCTATTCACTATTCGGACCCTATCCCTCTGTTCGTGTCCTTAGTCACGAGTTGAATTATGTGTGTTATTCCCCTTGCACTATTTAGTCCGAACATACACCCACTCTATTAATTGCACTCTTTGTTATGTTGTCATGTGTGCTCTATCTCTTAATTACATGTTGGTTACCTTTTCCCTACCTATCATGCATTAACACATTAAATATATTACTATAAGTCCTTTCACAACTCCTCTCATCCATTCCTATGTTATTGTTGTCCATAATAACCCATAGGTATATTTTAACACCAATATCTTAATTTTGTACTTAGCCCCCTTTTCGGGCCTTTGCGGGCATTTTCCGAGAAATTGTAGTGTTACATGTGTAAAATTGTAAGATGGGCTCGATCCTCGACAAGAGCCCTTATCGAGAGTGGGGAGTTATACGGAATTTGGTCATTTTCATAGAGTTTACAAAAGTACAAAGCGCATCGTCGACACCATGTGGCATCCTCACATGGATCTAGAGTGGACATGCATGGTTACATTTCATAGCTTTGTATCGGAATTGTAAAATGCATTCGTAGGTCTAAGGCCCAATTTCATAGTGAGCACATGGAGGTCATTCATATGCTCAAGCATAAAATTTAGGGATTTGGTTCAAATTTGCGCGATCTGCCGCAAATATTCAAGGTGCAATCAAAGCTCTTACACCCACCTTAGAACACATGTCACCTCATCAGGAGTCAATGGTGAAAATGTTGAAATTACAATCCTGTGGATTATAAATATATCTTTGACTCCCCTATCCATTTATTTAACCTCGCATGGTGTCTCCACGAGAAGTTCAATGTGACATTCCCATTTTAATACTTTAGAAACAAGGAAAAAAATTACACAATGTTCCCTGTCCTAAATAAAACATAATTTAGAACACACATTCCATACCAATCAATCTCATAACAGACAACCATATGCAACTGTAAATGACTCGATCTCTAACCGATCTCTCATGTTTTTATTTAAGTATTGAATACTTTTATGTATACTACGTATACTTGGTTTTCTTACCCTATTCTAGGTACTGAGTGACCTATTTAAAGAACCTATCTGAATATTTGTTACCAATATTCATCTAAAATCATGTTCCTTAAACTAGGTGACATAGGACAACGTAACCAACAACTTGTGATACTTTGGCCAAATATTTCCAACATATTATTCATGTTACTATTCCTAGATGACATATTCATCTAAGCGAGAATATGTCCTTCACCCCACTCATCTGTTATCTAGAATGGTATTTTCTGACTTTTGTCAGTCCACTTGTCCAAGGTTTGACCCTAGCCTAGATTAGTGACATAATTTGGTATAGGGAGCCACTCATGATGACTTAGGGTATGTGGGCATACTCATTCAACCTAATTCAAATGAATGTGCCTAGTTACCCTAAGTCATAGTGTGTTACTTCCTATGCAAAATCATATTGCTAATCCTGACCTAGAGGGAAACTAAGTTCAAGTCCCAATTTGAGTAGATCTAGATGAACCAATGCTGAAGGGTGTTGCAACATGTCAACTGCAACACTATATCCACGTGAAGACCCAAGTCTTCACAAAGGTATAGTTCTATAGTTGGCATGTGCCAACATCTCGATAGAACCACTTCATCATGATGTACACACCTCAAGGAGGTCATTAACACTTAATTAATTTTGGATTAAGATTCAGATTACAAGCAACCTTACAAACCCTAAATCCAACACTTCTTAAGTTCTTCATCCATATTTGATTGATTAATATTAAATAACTTCATTAACTCATGATTTCTTTTTATGTTCATTAACTTGGACTTAACAAGCAGTTATCCAAAAATAGGACAACCAACATCATAAGGTTAACTTTAATGTAACTCAACTATTCAAGGAAGGTGTAGCAACCACACAGGTTCAACTAGAGTAGACTTCATATAAAATGAAGTCTAAATGATTAACGATCAAAAACACCTTTCTTTTGTTTTACATTCTTTTGAGAGAGGAAGAGTCTTCCTCTACATGATTAAGTGTTAGGGTTTATCATACCCTTTTTTATCTTTCCCGCTTTCTATAGTTTAATTGTATGTTCATTACACATCCCTTTATTATACTATATTTTTTAGATAAAGAACGTCATCCTATGCAACTTAGCAAGTTGCACCTTAGTAAGAGAGATTGAACTATTTCTCTTCATCCAACTTATCAAATGACAACAAAAATAAGAATACAAACAAATATGAAAAATATCAACAAGATAGTATTCCAAATTCCTTCATAAAATTTACAAGAGAAATTACACAACAATTCAAAGTAAATATCCAACCTTTTGAATTCATCATGATAAAATACACAATTTACAAGACTATGCATCTCAGACAAACTGCATGTCAATCAATATTAAGATCATTAAAGAATACAAATTTTCTTTTTCAATACAACTCAAGAATGAATCGGAGTTCTCTATAAAATAGCCATACTTTAAATCAACCAATACATCAGACAAGTTATTTCCTTCCTTTATCACTACGAATTCCATCTGCAAAAATTTCTAGCATAGGTCAGTTCATTGAACTGAGCATGATAAGCACTAAGCATTAAAACAAAGTGCCTTCAACCAATTGTTCCATTAAAGCAACCCCTGCTTTTACAAAACAGCGGGTGAAGTCATACAAATAAATCATAAGAAATAACATTCATAAAAGGAGCACAATAATAAATCTGAATTCACTTTATAGGAAGAGATCATAATATAATCAGCTAATCCACTACATTATATCAGATAAGTATTGTCCCAAACAATTACTTATTTATATCAAATAACAACTCTTGTCATTAAATTATTTCATAATTCTTCCTGAATTTGAAATACAAAATTAACTTCACTATATAAACAAAAAGAGTTACTTTCAGAATCAAATACCTTATTGTCATCTTTACCAAGTTTCTAGAAAACATGTATAGTCAAATTCATTTCAGCATCGTAACGTTTTTAAGATGAATCATCCAATAACTTAAATAAATAAGAGATTCACAATTCAGATGTGGCTGCCTAATTCTTGGTCAAATAAATATAACCTAGGTTCTTAGATTAGGCCTCTTATTAACAATAGAAAAGTATTTCCCAACAACAATGTTTCATTTCAATTAACTGAAACAATTATTAATTTCCTTAAATACAATTTAAGTGGAGAAGTAATTAGTAACAATTACTAATAAATTACTTAATAAAAGTAATACAATTGATTCAATTAAACCAAAGATAGGTTTTATATAAAGAAAGGAGAACGAGCTGAAAAGTAAACAGTTTACAATTTCCTTTATCATTTGGTTAAACCGAATTCTCATATGCATCTTCAGAAAAGAAGAGTCAACATCCTACCCAAAAAAAAATTATTAACTTACTTGCAACCTTAATGAATCTTTCTATATCATTGAATATTTCAGTCATTGATCGAAACCATTTGTTCCATCAAAATAAAGTAAGACTATAAAAAGATCACCCCTTAACCATGACCAAACAGAGAAGGAAGAAATCATCCATTGAGTGCACAAAGAAGAGTCCGTATGAAACAATTTCTTAACTATACATGACTCAGTCATTGAAAAACATTCATTCAAGAAATGGTTAAGTTTTCCTTTATACGGAGAGAGGCTCAATTGAACAACTTTGTCATGAATCGACAAGACATTGATTCCACAAAAATAAATAGAGATAATAATTCTTATAAACCTGGAGCAGTTTGGTTGGTTCCATATACAAAAATAACAGTCCAAAAGTTGATTATACATTCAACGATTCCCATGAATGTACCACAGTCAACTCATAACATGTTACGTTAACAAACTACAAAGAAGTTTCTAGTTCTGGTGAGTAAGTTTTCATCACCTCACCCAAGCCCAAAAAGGACAAAAAATCGAACTTAAGAAAGTCAAACAAACCCAAGAAGATAATCACCATAACGACTTGGAGAAGGCCAACTACCAGAGTATTTCAAACATCAAACAGAACTTCAACCAAAGACAACCATCTCATCTTCCAGATTTCAATAAACCAGTAATCACCTTACAAAGTTTCAGAGAAGATAATTCTAGTAACAAACAACCAAAGTATAAGACAACTTTCATTCTTATCTCCTCACGAGCTCAACTATAATAGTAATTCCAAATAACAAAACTTACCCAACTCCCATCGAATTATGATTCAAAGCAGTGGATATTTAAACAGTATAAAATAAGAACAAGATATTTCTTCAAAGATCTTATACAAGTTGAAGTACAGAACACAAACAATTCCATAAACCTCAAACACCCATTAACCATTTTGCTCACGAGTTCAATTTCTTACTGAAGGGCATAGTATACAAATACAGTCCCAAAAAAGAAGTATTAAAACTTCACAAAACAAGATACAGTTTAGAAGGGTATTCTTCTACCTTTCAAAAACAATCCAAGACAATCAGTTTGAATAACATAGGTTTAGATATCCATTCCATGTTTTCACGCAGTTCATGTTCTTGCAATGCATTAAATATATACCCATACAGACCATAAAAGAGTATTACAACTTTTAAAAACTCAAGGATGTATCGAGAAAAGTATCCATTTACATTCTACTTTCAAAAGAGACTTCTAGTTTGAAGCTCAAAACAAAAATAACTTACTCAAACTCTTTTTTGAGCAGGGAAATCGGAATACATATTTCAATCAAAACACAAAAGCCTCAACAGTTCTAAATGCATTACATCATTTAACTCACTCAGAGAGAACACCCAAGAACAACATTATCATGCAAGGGTTTCATAACCAAAAAGCACAGAGATTCTTTCAACAAGAAAGCAAATAACTAGAACAAAAATAGAAACCCATTTATCTCATGAGAGTAAAGTTGTTTTAATGAAATATTTTGAGAAAAGCAAGAGATCTTAATGGATAGAGCCTATCATGCTTGATAGTGCTTCTGTCAATTCGAAGAAGACTTCAGCCGAGCCTCCAAAACTTATTCTTCTCCAAGCAAGATCAACAACTAAAAACTTCTTTCTCAAATGTCTCATATACTTCCCTTTAATCAAAAATAGACCAAGGGAATCAAAAATAACCACAAATTGAAAGTAGAATTGCTAGTTCGAAGAACCAGATAGCTCCATGCAATGCAAATCAAAAATCAGAGAGCGTGAATGACCAAATAACCTCCAACAAATATTCCCGCATGGTTTCCAAGGTGGTTTGCTTGCTAAAAATGAGGTTCATAAATGCCATTAATTCCCAAACTCCCACCTATCTCTCCATGCCACCGCCATCCAAAATTCATGAACCCTAATTCAACTTCTGCATGCATTACTAAAATTTAGTGATGACTCCACGTAGACTTACTCTAAATTAGATGCCTCTACCTAAACTGACAGTACGTTGTCCCTTTAATTCAAAAATCAAATCACATTAATAGCTTAGGAACCGTTGCCAAGCTTCCCACTTTCCATATGACCCTTAGGTCCCCTTTCCACATTTCATTAGTTTAGGGTAGATTCCATTAGCTTAGGATATGACCATAGGATAGTTTTAAAAGTATTTACCTTAGGTTTAGAAACATTTCAATAGGTAAATTTCCATCTTAGGTTAGGTCACAATTCATAACCATATAGTATTAGGTATTAGGTTAGAAATAAACCTAGCATCACCTTAGGTTATTTCCCCACATCCCAACTTAGTACATGCAACTTAGGTTAGGATGCCATCCCAAATAAAGTAGACATAGATAGAAAAATAGGTACCTTTTCCTTAGTTAGAATCCCGTTAGGATAGATCTCATAGGTCTAGGACTTAGATTTTTCCTCAATAGTCCTAAAGTAGGTCTCGTTCCACTTAATGTTGTTAAGCATCTTGAAGAGATCATTCAAAAATATCCGAGCACATAACATACAACAAAATGTAGGCACGATCTTTCAAGAAGATAAAAGAATTTGTAAACATACAAGAGTTCAGTCCATTATGTCCTCCAACCTCTAAATGTCAGTTTACCATTCAGATTAGGTAAGAAGATTTAAAACATACCTTGGATCAATGGAATTGATCCAAGGATTTGTTAATAAAAAGAGATAAGTTTGCAAACTTCATTTCTAAATTACAACTTATCTATCAGAAGAAAAAATGGATTCTTTGCAAGCAATATCATTTCAGCCCAATGAATCCAAGAGTAGAAATGACTCATCCATGGTAAGCATGATTTCCAAAAATCAAAGGAACACTCCTTATCTAGAAAAATAACATGTCAACGCTTACAATGCAAAAGAGGAAAGATAATAGTTTTTCAAAGATGTTACATGCTTCCCTCCTAAAAGAATCATTGTCCGATGATTATCTTCTTAAAACAATTTACATTAAGGACAATCATTTTTATTAACTTTCTTTTCATATGTTCAAAACATAACAGAATTTTAAAATTCCCAAAACAATCAACATTTACTTAGTTGTTTATTTTAAACAATGAAATATTTTCCCAAAACTGGTAGGTTTATTGTCATAAAAGAATTAAATCACAAATTATATCAGTCAACAGAATCAATTCTATTCAAATAAGTATGGAAAAGTAGTTTTCATATCTTCCAAATTTTCCCAGGTTGTACTTTCTTCATTAAACTGGTCCCACTGGACCTTACATTGACTTATTTCATGATTTCTTAAGTGCAACTGGCAAGTTTCTAGCACTCGCAAGGTTTTAATCACGATTATTTCGGGTCTTGGACTGAAGGAATTTTAATTTAATACATGTGATAAATCTAAAACGTATTTCTTAAGAAAAGAAATATGGAAAATATCATGCATTCGTGACAAAACAAGAGGTAATGCTAAACGATAAGATACAGAGTTAATTACTTCAACCATTTCAAAAGGTCCCACATAATGAGGTGATAACTTGGCAGCCTCACAAAGCGTTACAAAACTCGTTTTGGTTTAACCTGAAGAAATACCTTCTCACCAAGTTCAAACTTCCTATCAACCCACTTCAAGTTAGCGTAACTCTTTTGTCTATCTGCTACTTCATTCAAGCGTTCACAAATCATTTTAACTTCTTGTTCCATTTTCATAAGGATTTCAGGTCCAATTACCTCTCTATCCTCAATGTTGTCCCAACTAACAGGGGTTCAGCATTTTCTTCCGTATAATGCTTCGAAAGGTGCCATTTTAAGAGAGGCATGATATGTGTTATTGTATGAAAACTCAACTAATCGAAGGTACTCTTCCCATTTATATTGTTGATCCATGAAATACATTCATAACATATCCTCTAAAACTTGATTAACTCTTTCAGTCTGTCTATCCATTTTCGGATGATACGTAGAACTAAAATTTAGCTTAGTTCCTAGAGCTGCATTAAGGGTTTGTCAAAACCTTAAATTCATTCTAGGATCTCTATTAGATATAATTAATTTAGGTACTCCATGTAATCTAAAAATCTCATGTACAAACCTTTTTCCAAAACAGGAGAATCATCCTTAAGATTACCAACAATAAAGTGAGCTACTTTTGTTAGTTTATCCACAACAACCAAAATAACATCATGTTTATTTCTTGACATAGGCAACCCTTGTACAAAATCCATGCTTATTACTTGCCATTTTTACTACGGTATGTTGTGAGGATACAATAAACCAGTTGGATGCATATGTTCAACTTTAACACGTTGACATTCCAAGCAATGTGTCACAAAATCAATAACGTTCTTTTTCATCCCTTTCTAGAAATATTGTTGTTTTATATCAGCAAGCATCTTTGAAATACCAGGGTGTCCAGAAAAAGGTCAAGTGTGAAATTTCGCAAAAAAATCTTTCTTAAATTATTTAGCAAAGGTAAGTATACTCTGTTTTCAAATCGTCAAATTCCTTCGTTGTCAAAGTGAAAACCTTTATATCTCACATCATTTGGTTGGTAGCAAGTGTCATTTTTACTTGCTGAAAATAAGAATCGATTCCATAACACTTTTACTTCATCCTTAAACAAATTTCTTAATGTTATAAGAGCGAAATGTATTTCCTACGAATTAGAGCATCGACTACTCTATTTTTCTTGTCTTTAATGTAATTTATGTCAAAATCATATTGAGACAAAAACTCTAACCATCTTCATTGTCTTGCATTCAAATTTGGTGAGTGAAAATATACTTCAGCCCAAGATGATCAGTTTTTAATTCAAAAGGTTTACCAAGCACATAATGCCTCCAAACTTGAAGTGCATGAACAATGACAAAAAGCTCTAAATCATGTCGAGCATAATTTAACTCATGTAACTTTAGTTTTCTACTTTCGTAAGCTATAACATGATCATTTTGTAACAAAATACCTCCAAGACCTTCCCGACGCATCTGTTACAATAGTAAAGTCTCCATTAGGGTCTGATACAACTAAAATAGGTGTTGAAGTCAATTGATCCTTCAAAGTTCTGAATGCAAATTCACATTTCTCATTCCAAACAAACTTCTTATCATTTTTCTGCAATGAAGTTATTAGTGCAGCAACTTCGTAAAAATATTTTACAAATTTTCTATAGTAACTAGCAAGATCCATGAAGCTTCTAACTTCATGTACATTCTTTGGTGTAGACCACTCAATTATAGCTACAATTTTTGAAGGATCTACTACAACTCCATTCTTACTCATAACATGACCCAAATAGTGCACTTACGTGTCATAGAATTAACATTTAGATAGCTTACCATATAACCATCTCTTTCTCAAAATTTCCAAAACTATCTTCAAATGCTCATGGTGTTCCTTAAAATTTGTCCACGTATCCTTGAAAAATATTGTTCATTAAATTCATAAAATTTTCAGGTGCATTTGTTAATCCAAAGGGTAAAACGGTGAACTCATAATGTCCATACCTTGTTCTAAAAGTTGTTTTATGAATGTCCTAATACTTAATCCGTAATTGATGATATCCAAATCAAAGATATATCTTAGAATATATTGATGCTCCATGCATCTAATCAAATAGATCATCAATTCTAGGGAGTGGATATTTGTTCTTGATTGTTGTTTTGTTTAACATTCTATAATCAATGCATAATCTAAGTGTTCCATCCTTATTTTTCACAAAGATTACCGGTGCTCCCAAGGTGAAACACTCAAGTATAATTAAACCCTTAGACAAAATTTCTTGCAATTGTGCCTTAAGATCTACCAATTAAATAGTATTCATTTGGTATGGTGCCTTAGAAATAGGCTCGGTTCAGGCTTGATTTCAATTATGAAATCAAATTCTCTTTGGGTGGAAGACACGGAAACTCTTCCGAGAAACACATCACCTTGTATTTTTGTAATAGCGGATATCGTTCCATGAAATCGTTGTTTTCTTGTTCATTGAGTTAGCATGAGGTGTTTAGTAGTGTGGTGAGTTTCATTAATAGTGTCATGGTACATATGCATGGTGTTTGCATTGGTTCTTCAAAACTAGGTATTATAAGAGAGATCCAAAGTTATTCGAGGTTTCAATGATGTCTAATATTTTAAAACAATGTATCAAAGGTGTTATTGGGTCCATAGGGTGAAGATAAGGTTAGTTTCATTGAGGCAAGTGTTGAAGGAGTCCATTCTAGGCCTATTCCTACACCTAGTGCATAATAGATGGCACGGTTGCATGAGGTATGAAGTAGGGAAGACTTGTTTGAGAATATGAGGTATGTTGTGACATTCTATTTCATGTGTAGATGATATGCAAGGTTAAGTTTAAGTTGTAAGGTGCATGTTCAAGGTTATTTAGAATCAAGTTCATGAAGATAAGGCTAGTAGGAATGGGAAAACATTGGTGTATGGTGAGATTAAGCTATTGAACAACATGTTATAGAATTCGAGGTCATGCATTTGGTCATAACAAAGGTGTGGACCAAGTTTTATGTCGAGAATCGAAAGGAAAGAAATAAAAAAAATGAGCTCTACCTAGCTCTTAGAATTGCATTTCCCAACTCGATAGGAAACTTTGGATTCTCACCCATATGTGGGTGTTGTGTGTGGGAGTGTGAGCCTTTTGTGGATATTAGGGAATGTATTTAATAATATTTCCAAAAATATTGGGTTCATTTGGTCGTTAAAATTTTATGAACCATCGTTAAGAAGCAAGACATGTCAAAACCCTCCATACACCATAGTTTCATAGCGATAGAGGAAACCTGATTAGTATGGCCATAAAATGACTTGGGTGAGATAATATGATGGATTAAACTTGTAGATAATTCTCTAGATATTTTTGAGTGGATATTTTATGATTCAGATGTGTTGGTTCCGAGGAAGCTATAGTAGGTGAAATAGATGGAATATCCATAGCTATGGTAGGATTAGCATAAGAAAAAACCTTAATATATGAGATGGCCGATGGAGAAGCATATATAGGAGAAGATGGAACAGAATATTTAGATGATATAATAATAGGAGATGTAATAGTAGGATAACAAGAAGCGATAAATAGTGGTGACTCATGCACAGCGGTAGATGTGATCTCGGAGAAGGTAACAATGGAACAGAGAGTCACACTCGGTGGTATACAAAGAAGGAGAACCATAACTATCATATGCCTCACCAAAGATCGAGATCTGAGACGCAAAAATGAAAATTTCACTAAGAATTAAATCAATAGGATCATCAACAATGTGAAGGAGCACACAAACTAATAGGAGACATATCAAGAGAAGAAATGTCGGAAGTGGTAGAATCATGAGAAGGAACTATATCAAAGTGGTCGGAGTAAAAGAAGAATCATTATACACATGTGAATGATTTTTAATACCAAGTAAGTACACAATAATAGAATCATCTAAAGTTTCATTTGAAATATCGAAGGAGGATCACAAGTAGCCATATAGCATGGTGTACAATGAGTAAAGGTTATTGGATATTCAACAATACTAATGCTTTAGGATAATCTTAAAAATGAGTAGGCACATATTTTTGGCCATCTAAAAGCTATTGTTTTATATGATTGGTATTAGTAATGGGGAGTATTATATAGATCTTTGAGCTCGGGTATGGCAGCCTCATCGTAAATATGGTTAATGCCAAAATGAGACATGATGGGTGAATAAGATAAGATATATTTAGCCATTAGGGTTTGATTGGATCCTAGGGAAAGTTATTCAAAAAGAATGGTTCACTAAAATGATTAGCTAAAATATGTATTTAAGGATCTATATTCTAAGTTAATCGAAGTAGGTACATAAGTGCAATAAATGATGTAAACTAAAATACTAGTGCTAAATATTTTATTTTAATATTTAAATGAAATGAAATAATGAAAATGAGAGGGATAAAGTACTACCCTAAAAATGAGTTACCTCTATTGTGTGTTGGACTTGAATAGGTTGATGTGTGGATAGAACAGAATATGAAGGTGTTACCCAGAAATTGCAACAACTGAAGATCCAACTGGACTGAGGCACCTGGGAGAGGAATGGGGTGCTTTTTTGGCACCTACGGGTGCCCTAGTTTGTAATCTAGGCGCTCTAGTTTGCAGAAAAGCTCGGGATTTGAATCTGACAGTGTTTCTAGGTCTTCACAATATCTTTATCTTTGTCACTTGATTTTCACAATATTTTTGCTTATGTCATTATAAAATTAATATGAAGACATACCTACAAAACCCCATACAAAGCATCAAATCCATAAAAAATAAAGATTCATATGAAGGGGTCAGATCGACCTCAACTACCAAAATGGTGGACTTACAACTAATTGCTACACTACATTCCAAACCAAATGTAGTTCTCGTGTGCAATTGTGTGCTTAGGATGCCCTAGCATCAATGAAGCAGAAGTAGGGGTCAATAACTAGATGTAAAAATGCAAATGGTGGATGGACTAGAATGAATAAAACCCTTTCCCTTATGCTTATGTGATGCATATGTAAATGATGCCCAAATGTAGTCCTTTGCCTTAGTAGATAGCTAGCTCTTGATAGTAGATAGTTTTCCCATAATATAGTGAGTATGTTATGTTTATATAGGGATCTCTTGTTCAAATTTTGACACTAATGACCCAACATGTTGACTAGTACCTAGGGGAATGAGAGGGAAAATGACAAAGACCAACCTCAAATAAGTAAATTAGACCCAAGTTTTGTGGGGACTAGGGCACCTAAAATTAAGGACTGGGGCACCCATGGGCACCCCAATACTACCCTAGGCACCCTAGTCAAAGACTAGAGACAAAAATGACTAAATAACGATACTTGATACTCTCTCGAGAGATGACAGAACTATGTAAACAAATGATGATTGTGCAAGAAAAATGATGATGATGACCAAATAATTGACAAGGGGACTAGGGGATAAGTCATTAGTGAATACTTTTATTACACAAGATCCATATATATAATAACATAATTGGCAAGTACAAATGTAATAGTAAGTGTGTGATTTTGTGACTACAACCTCCAAGATCCACATAATCTGTAACTCCTTCCAATCTCATCAAATGTGTTATCCAAAACCACTCCCATCTTCAACCCCTACATCTACAAAAAATATACATCATCTAATTCTACCTCTAAGGCTCCTCGGTTGAATCATTATGACTCCCACCAAGGGTAAAGCCTCACAGAAAAAATCTAATAACCTTGGTATCCCTACTCAAAATCTCTTACACATCTTTATAACAAATTGGAGCTCCCTCCTCGAAAGCCCCAAAAATCCAAACTAGCTAAGAAATCCAACACCTCATCATCTATCTTAGTACCTTTCCCATCTATTTTAGGGTCATGCCCTTCATCCGAAAACTCCATCACTATTAATAAATATGAATTAAAACCATCTATCCCTCTTCCAAAATAAAAATTAGAATCTAAGGTTCCTACATAACCTCACAAGAGTAATGAACTTATTTTTCCTTCATCTTCTTCTCCCAAACCAAACCCATCCACAATCCATGTAACCCCTTCTTCAAAAACATGCATTGGATCCTATATCTTGAAATACTCCAACATCTCATCCAAGAATCCAATCACAATTTTCTATATCAAATCCTTTGATTTTTGTGGTAAAAACCCTCATGGTTTTACTATAACTCCATGTGCATTTATCATCGCACCCTAGACATGACTTTCGAGTATTATAGGGCCCTCCAAACCCTCATCAAAAATCTCATATATGAGGATGACCTTCTCATCAATGAAGATCATCCTCTTTCCTCTACTAGTTCATCCACATCCAAAAAAATCCTTCAATCAAATCTACACCTCTTAAGGCTTATAAATATCCCTCTTCATCCAAGTCCTTCATCACAGTCCCTCCTCTAAATTCTACCTCTTCCAAAGAAGGTTTTATTTTTATCAATGTCGTTCATATCACCACTCACTCTCAACCTTATGATCCTCAATCATCTACCCAACCTAGACCCAAATTTTTGTTGTTTCTCCATCTAATGAACCTATCCCATGATCATCTTCATCTAAGGCCAAGGTCTCCATCCTAGTCACTCCACCCACTCAAAATCCCACTACCATTGAACAAAGTATTGTAAAGTAGCTTCATCTAGATCCCTTTAAGATGTCTCTCTATGATATCATCCAAAGTTTTCCCTATCATTTATAGCCTCTCATTGAATCCTTGTAACGTATTCCAATTACCAATGATGATACCCATCCTTTTGTGGCTCTTATCGGAACCCTCATAACCTGTGACATCTTTTTAGGACTCTAAAATTCTGATATATTATGTAAGGATCCTAACCTAACCCTCTTCATCACCATCCACATCAATGATACCTTCATCCATCATTCGATGATTAACAATGGTTATATCATCAATATCATCTCATCCTAAACATTTGACCAACTCAAACTTTCTAAATCCATTAACTCTCAATAATCCATAGTTATTTATGCTTTCGGTGATGTTGTTTCACCCACTTTGGGAACAGTTATCCTCCACATCCACATTGGTGAAAAACTCCTCCATAAACTCTTTTACATTGTTCAGGGGGAGTTCCGAAAAATTCCTTGCTTGGATGACCATGGATCTATGTCATGCATTGCGTCCCATCTACTCTCCATTGTTGTATCAAGTATGAGCATGAGGGAAAAATTCATACTACCCACAGATCTTCCTCTATTTAAATCATGCCACATGACCCATCAGCCGAATGACATGCTCATCCCTAAATAAGATTCATCTTTTTAACCATCTACTAGCTCATATGTACCTTCATCCAAACTACCTAATGAAGAATCTCTTGATATTGTGATGCAGCATCTTTCACTAGGGTAGTACCAACAACTCGCCCTAAATTATCTCCCCCACCCAATTGACTCAGTAGACCCAAAAAAGAACCTATGTATCAATCAAATGTCGGGGATATCATTTCCTTCAGTCCACCTCATCTGAAAAAAATCTTATCTATGGTGGCATTGATCCCCCTTCCTCCCACATCAATAATCAACCCCACACTAAACCATATACCAATGGCTTTGACTTCCTCTATAATAAATCCTTCACCTATACCTATCTCCACCATTGTGGGTGTAACGGATTTGGTCTTGGGGGTTATAAACAAGGCATGCAATATCTTATCATCAACCAATCAAGCAAACCTCATAATAAATTCATATTGTATTTTAAAGAAAAACCCACCAATCCTCTCACATCTACTTCTTCTACATCCCCCATGCATATCGATCCATCACCCAATTATTCTCCATCCAATAAACCCATGCATACATATGATACCATGTCCATTTCTTCTATTTTTTTAATCTCCACCATCACTTTGGGACCAGTCACTTATAAAGCTGAAGGTGAGTCTAGGTACCTTCCTCTCATATTGTAGCGGAAGATTCCCTACTAGTGACATTCTCCAATGCAATGACGATGACTGCATTCTTTTTCACATGGGGAAAGAATATTCTCATCTTCATAATTCCTTACCTCCTGACACATCCACCCTCCTTAACAAATCCACCATTGACATCATTATAGGGACTCCACAAGAGCCATGCATCGTCAAACTTGGTCAATCTCTTTATCCTCAAGTGATATATTCCTTCACCGCCTTCCTTTCCAAGCACATTCAAGACTTCATGTGGTCATACGCCGATATTCCAGGCCTCGATCTCAACATCATCATCCACAATATTTTCACCATGCCTAACGCTAAGTTGGTTAAGAAGAAGCCACGCCACATGCATCCTTGTGTTGCCCTCCTTGTCAAAGAGGAATTACAATGCCTTCTCTCTGCCAATTTCATCATACCTATCGACTATCCACAATGGGTTTCTAACATCATACATGTTTCCAAAGCCTCTAGAAAGCTCTTCATCTATAGTGACTTTTGAGATTTAAATCTCACTTTCCTTAAAGATGACTTTCCCCTTCACAACATCAATCAGTTCATTGACCTCACCACAGCCATCGATGTTCTCTTATGGACAATTTTTCTATATACAATCACATCCTTATCACACAAGAAGACAAACATAAGACATATTTCATCATCCCTTTGGTAACCTTCTTTTATCATGTCATCCCCTTCGGTTTGAAAAACACAAGTGCCACATATCAAGTACACTATTACCTACATCTACCATGATATCATCCATAAAACCATAGAGGACTACATCGATGACCTCTTGAGTAATTCCAAGTGTTGACAGGATTGTCTCTCTATCTTTGAAATACTCTTCATGTATCTTATCAATTTCTTCCTTTGTTTAGATCCCACCAAGTGTATTTTTAGAGTTTTAACTAGTAAACTCTTTAGCTTTATCATTTTTATAAGGGCTATTGAAGTTGACCCTACTAAGACCAAATCCATCCTTGAGATTCCTCCTCCTTACAATCTAAAATAACTTCACAATCTCCAAGGCCAACTTCATTCAGTTCATCATTTCATCTCAAAGCTCTCGATTGCTGCAAGTATTTTCACCATCTCCTTAGCAAAGATAGTCACTTTAAGTGGGATGTCATATGCTATCAGGCCTTCGATGAACTCAAACATTATCTTCTATCATCCCTAGTATTTTCCCCTCCATGCAAGGGGTATCCTTTCTATTTTTGCATATCTAGCACCAATCATGCTCCGGTGGAATTTTGGCACACATGCAATGAGCAAGGAGAGAGCAGGTCATCTAATACATTAGAATCACTCTCCATGATCATGAAACCCGCTACATTGAAGCTAAAAACATTTTTGCTCTATTTTTTCCACCTTCAAACTTTTCCATTATCGTCTCAACAATAAAACCTACATCGTCACTCACTTCAACCCTCTTAAAACCGTGCACACCAAGCCTTATCATAATAATTTAATCACTCGATAGTTCATTCTCATGACTCGAGTTTAACCTAGAATTCATCTTTCAAAAATCAATCAAGGGCCAAGAAATCACTAATCAAAGTTTTGAAGCCCCTCTTTCCGATAATCAACTTCTTCACAAACAATTCCACTGACGAATCTATCTATACCATCAATCAAGAGTACTCTCACCTTAAAATGACACTTTTATTTTATGGATCCGAGTGTCGCCAAGGGGTAGGTGTTGGTGTCATCATCATTCCTCCTTAGGAAACCCCTATCCCCGTGGCTTATAAACTCAAATTTGAGTGCGAGAATAATATGGCTTTGTTATCCAAAATAAGCCCCCTGCTTATTTTGGCTAACTTTCCTTCATTCCTTCCTTCCTTATGCCTCACTCAATTTTTTGGGTATTGCTTCATCAAATAGAGGATCTTCTCCCCTTTCCAGGAAGGTAAAGAAGTCCTCCTAACTCCTTTTTTGCAAGTTATGGCCTCGGTGGATTTTTTTGGGGAAATTTTCCCTTGATCAGGCCCGCGGCCAATGAAAAGGTGCCACGTGGCGGCGGAGGTCGGGCCAGCGGAGTGAAGTTGGAGAAATTGCCAAGGATTTGGCAGAGGGCACAAAGGGAAAATATTGAAGCACATGCCCACGGAGAAGAAGGAAGCATGTCGGTGGAGGCAGGGAGAAATTTGGGCACTTAGCCCCTTTTGGGGTGAAAGTCAAAAAATCAAAAATTGGCCCACAAGCATGTGGACCAACCGGAGGATGCCACGTGTCCAGTCGGCGGCGGAGGTTGGGCCAGTGGAGGTAAGTTGGAAAATTCACCGAGTTGGCAGAGGAAAAAGGGGGAAAACTAGCCCACGGGCCCACGAAGGAAAAATTGGAGGGAAAGCCCGCCGAGCAACGAGTTGGTGCCACATGTCCTGTCAAGCGGCGGGAGTCGGGGCGGCGGAAGTATTTTTGAAAATTTTCCAAAGTTGTAAAAAGTGCCAGGGGAAAGTTTTGAGCCCGCACCTCCACAGGGAATGGGAAAGCGCCACATGGTAGTAGAGCAGCGGGGTGTGGGGAATTTTGGGAAATTTTCCCAAAGTCAAAAAAGGGAAAAAAATTCAAATTTCGCCCGCGAATCCATTTTTGCCCTAATTTTGCTAGTTTTTCCCTAAATCTTCAGAGGGCCATATCTTTTGATCCAGAGCTCAGTTTTTCATGTTCTTTATATCAATGGAAATCTTGTGAAACCCTCTACATGATGGACTATTCAAAAAAATTGGTCAAGTATGGTGGGAGAAAAATGAGAAAACATCTCTGACACATAAAAATACATAATTGACATTCAACCACCAAAATTAATGAAGTATGGGTCGTTTTTTGGATCTGCAAAGCAATGTACTTTGGCATATGGGTTTTTCCATGAAGCCCATCACCTTGCAGGTGAAAAATTGAAGGGATTTTATTGGTAGTTGAACTCATAAATCATTTTTCCCATGTTTTTTTGCTTTCCCTTCTTCTGTTTCGCCATTAAAAGCCAAATTTGGCTCATTTGTAAAGGGTTGGACATTTTGTTCTTGCAAACTCCCCTCTTCCTCTTGGCACGTGAATTTAAGGAGTTTCAGACCTTCCATGGAACTTGTGACATGTTTTTTTCCTTTCTGCCAGTGTAATGCATTGTATCAAATTTGGGAATGGTAATGCATGTTTTGTGAATGATTTTTCCAATCCTCTCATGCGTATATTATTGTTTTCTGGTCTTTCATTACATTCTAGCAATTTTTGCATGCTTGGTGTTACATCTCTATGATTTTTTTATTTGCAAGATATAATTTCATCACTCCTTTGGTGTATCACCATTTTTACTTAGTTTTGTTTCTTTTTTGCATCCTTTATCTCTATCTCCTTGGAATTTAGAGTAGGATCTAGTATTAAACCTCTACAAAATTCATGCATACACCTAGACAGAGGAGTAAGAACCAGCTTTCTCTGGAGAATTTTCTCACCTACAAGGTCCCACACCTTGGAGAAAATTCAATGTTGTGCAATCACACTAAATGACCCAATTCTGAACTACATATCGAAAGTCATTTAGGGGGTGTTGTAGATTTGCACTAATAGTTTTGGCATGCCCGGTGGGACCTTAGAGGTCTTCATCTTCATTACAACAAATTTGATGTGCATTTGTTATAAGTTTTTTGCTTGAAAAGAGCCCTGATTTACACATCTACCGACTCCAAAAGGATAGAACCAATTGGTTTCAGCAGCCGGTCAGTCGAAGATTCGTGAGAAGAATTCAAACAAGGTCAAGGGCTAGAGAAGAGGGATTGTCTAAATATTTGTAATTATCCCGGGAAGAAGAGAGAGGGGAAGGAGGATTTAAAGGTCTCCATCCCCACCAAATAGAACTCTATCAACTCCCCACCCAAGATACTTTTCACCCAATCAACAAGGGTTCTCATGCCAATCGAATGACACAACCCAATGCTTATGTCAAATTTATGGCAAGCAGCCCACTTGCTCTCAATGCACAAAATCCAGCCCAATTGCAGCGTTGAAGAATATCCCATACTTTATTGGGGAAAATCAGACCACTCCGGTGATCATGTCAAGGACATTGTTAATGTTTTTGCAATCCATGAGATTGTTGAGATGCAAATTGTTGTCGATTGCTTGCATCCTCATTCAAAGGGAAGGCCTTGCAATGGTTCAAGAACCTTGAGGCAGGATCTATCCAAAATTGCAACCAGTTGTGCATAGCTCTCCACAACTAGTTTGGAGAAAATGGGGACAACTTGTCTCTATTGGAGCAACTGACAACTATCAAGAGAGCTCCCAATGAATAGCTAACAAACTTCAATTTCATATTTCAAAGAACATGGGATAGGATCCCATTGACAGTGAGGCCAACAACTCAAGGTGCTTTCTTATACTTTCTCAAGGATTTAAATTCTGACATTTCTATGTTAATCTAATCCATGGGAGGTGCAACTATACCTGCAACTTATAAGCATCACCATTAGGGATGAGAATTGTTTGATCCAAGCTGGTAAAATTGCACCTAGGCCTCCTATGCCCTTATATCCAGACTTGGAAAGCCCAAGTACTAGTCAAGCACCTACTTTAGCTCCTATTCCCACTCCTAGAAATTAGAGCTCAAATGAAACTTCTACTTCATCCTCTAGTGCCTCAAATGAGCTTCAAGAAGTTATGAAACAATTACAAAATTTAGGCAATGAGCTAGTTACACTCAAGAGGCAGCAAGCTCAAAGTTTTAGGCCTTCTTATCAGCCTCAAACTCAACCTAATAGGCAGCCATATCAGCCTAATAGGCCACCCAACCCAACTACAAATCAGAATCAAGTAAGGCCTCCTGCCAATAGACCATTTCAGCCCTATAATCCCAATGTTGCATCTACCTCTAAAGCCTTAGTGCCAGTGTAAAATAATGTAGCTCAAGAGTATGACTGGTGTTTCCCATGTAGTGAACCTCACAACTAATCTATGTGCTTCAATGGTGCTTTGAACCAAGATTTGATGGTGACAACAACTAGTATAGGGAGTGAGGTGAGTGAATAAACAAACCAACAACAAGGGATATCTCAACAAGATACAACTCCAAATGAGACTACACTTGTGAACTAATAGGTTGAAGATTTTTGTGGTATGAATCAAACAACTTCTCAGAGTGTATCAGCTAACACATGGTCAAAGAAGAGGAATATTGGTGAAGGGCAAGTCATTAGATCCAAGTGATTCACAACCTTCCATCACTCAATAGGGTGTTGGCAAGCAAAATGTAGTTCCAAATGTGCAAGGACAGCCCAAGCCACCTCCTAGACCAGCTCAAATGCCAATTGTTGCAACCCATGTACAAGAGAAGAATGTGTAGATTAAAGGGCAGAAAATGGATGTTTCAACCCCATTTAGCATCATTGAACAAATGAAGAATACAAATGTTAACATATCTATGTGGGAGTCAGTATCCATCCCAAGCCAAAGAAATCTACTACAAGCTACCATGAAGAATTGGTCAACCTCAAGCTAGTAACCTCATATGCAAGAGAAGGTACTCACAAATGCCACTCAGCCTGAGGGGAAGTTTGGAGGACAGCAAGGTAAAGTTTTGAATCCCCCTCCATTCTATGTTTCATTGATCATTGGGGATAAACTAGTACATAATTGCATGATTGATTCTGGGGCAAGTAGTTCCATGATGCCCAAGCAATAGCTGATCAGTTGGGCCTCCAATATGAATTCATATCCAAGGGGGTAGTACAATTAGATGGGACAAAGAGTAGCCATAGTTGGGGTAATTAAAGATTTGAGCCTCACTTTGCATGCATGCCCCAATGTCACTGTTTTGCAAGATGTGTTAGTGATAGATTTGCCACCACTCTTTACCATATGTTTGTCAAGGGATTTCATAGCTAAAATTAGAGGCTACTTATCTGTTGATTGGTCACACATGTTGTTTAGGAAAAGGTATGGATCCAAGGCCACAATCAAGTCTAAACCTATTGCAAACTTCCACATTGAGCCTCATACTCCAAGCCCAATCAATACCAACTATTCAACATTTGATCAAGAGGACTATCCAAGCACACATGAAGCTGATACCAAAGTTGGAAGCATCCCAGATATAGCTCTTAATGAATGGGCAAGAAAGATACATGATTTTGATCCCTACAAGGAAATAGAGGAATCTGAACTAGGAGTCTATTACATGCATGAAGAAAATCAGCCCATTCCTAGCATCACCAAGCCAGACCATAAAGATGATAATGAGGTATGGCAGCTGTTCTTTGATGGATCAAGAAGTAGACAAGGTGCAGGAGGAGGAGCTATGCTTATTTCACCTCAAGGCATTAAGTATTATTCAGCCTTTAGATTTTCAGTTTGCATGTTCTAACAACACTGCTGAATATGAAGCCTTGATACATGGGTTGCATTGGTCAAGGAAAAGAGGCATCAAGAACTTACAAGTCTTTGGTGATAGTGAGCTGATTGTTAATCAAGTTAAAGGATAGCATGCTGCCAAGAATGACCTACTCAAGAGTTATAAGAATAGGGTGTGGGACCTCATTGAGGATTTTTAGGGCTTTGGCATCAACTCTATCCCTAGGAAAGAAAACCAAGCTGTTGATAGGCTTGCAGCAGTTAGAGCAACTTTTGATGTTGTAGAGAGTATCAAAAGGGATAAAATGTAGCCAAACATCCATGCGATTGTGAGGCCATCAGTGCCAGACAATAATGTAAGTTGGCAAGTGTTTGAGAGTGACCAACAAATCATCAATTTCTTGCAAGAAGAAGTTGAGTTCTCAGCCAAAAATTAGGAAAAGTTAGAACAGCAGTATGGTGATCAAGTGGTACAATTGAGAACCAACAAACTACCAAAAGGACTTGTGACTTTAGAGTCTATCTTTAATCCTAATGATCAATTTAGGAAGGAGAAATAAAACATCCAAGTCAAGGGAGAGGATTCAGAGCCCATCTCAGTTGGAGAAGGAAAGTCACTTCAAATTGGTAAAGTGGCAACCGAGCAAGAAAGGTATGAATTCAAGAAACTTTTGAAAAAGTTCTCGGATGTATTTTCTTGGAGCTATGAAGACTTGAAAGGTTTCAATCCCAAGCTAGCTCAACACACAATTGAACTAGATCCAAGTGCTAGGCCCATCAAGAAAAAACAAAGACCGGTCAATCCACACATTGAGCCTCTCATGAAAAAGGAATTGAATAAGTTAATAGATACAAGTATCATATTCCCATCAAGCATTCAAGCTGGGTTGCAAACTTGGTTCCAGTCAGAAAGAAGAGTGGAGAAATCAGGTTGTGTGTAGACTTTAGAGATTTGAATAGAGCATCCCTCAAGGATCACTACCCACTTCCTTCTATGGAGCATATTTTGCAAGTTGTTGTTGGCTCTGAGATGTTTTCATTGCTAGATGGTTATTCAGGGTATAATTAGATCATGGTAAAGGAAGATGATCAGTTCAAAACAACCTTCACCACCAAATGGGGAACCTATGCATATAGAAAGATGACATTTGGGTTATCTAATGCCGGAGCTACTTTCCAAAGGGCAATGGATATGGCTTTCAAGGGATTGATCAACAAAATGGTGTTGATATACCTAGATGATATTATTGTATTTTCTAAAAGGTGCAGCATATCATCACTTTCATTTGAGATAAGTGTTCCAAAGATTTAGAAGATTTGGGGTATCCTTGAATCCCAAAAAATGCATTTTCTTATCTCATGAGGGCAAGCTCCTAGGCCACAATTTTTCCAAAGAGGGATTAGCAATTGATCTAGAGAGGGTTGAAGCAATAAGAGCACTACCATTGCCAAAGCATAAGAAGGCTCTTCAAAGCTTCTTGGGAAGAATCAATTTTATTCGAAGGTTTGTTCCAAACTTTGCAGCCCTTGTCAAGCCAATAACTATGATGTTGAAGAAAATTATGGCATTCAAATGGACATCTGAAGGTAAGGAAATTTTTGAGGAAATCAAAGAGGCTATCTCACAAGCTCCAACTCTCATTAACCTAGATTTCTCTAAATATTTCATTCTTTATGCATTTGGTGGTGATGATACAATTTATGCAATTTTAGTACAACAGAATGAAGAAAATGCAGAGCAACCAATTGCCTTCTTTAGCCAAAGCTTGGAGGACTATGAAGTAAGGCATTCCTTCATTGAGAAGCATGTTCTTGTAATGATTAGGAGCTTGAATAAATTTAAGCATCTAGTTTCAAACAACAAGGTTCAACTACTGGTTTATCATGTGGGAGTTAAAGACTTCCTCCTCAACAAAGATTGAAATGAAAAACATGCAAAGTGTGGATTACTCATGTCATGGAGTATAACATTGAAATCAAAGTCACCAAGATGGTTTGAGGAAAGGGATTGTGTGATAACTTGTCCTTAAGTCAATCAATTGAAGCAAGCAAAGAGAAGAATGATGTTTTGGTGTTGCAAGACAGCCAAGAACAAAGATATGTTCAAGAAGAAAATTGTGTTATGCTCACTCCTTACTGGACCCAAAACATAATGCACTTCTTACAAACAGGCCTATGCCCTCCAGAGATGAACAAATCCAAAAGAAGATACTTCAGATTGCAAGCTATTCCATATGCACTTGTTGATGGCATCTTGTTCAAAAAGGATATCAATGGAGTGTTGTTGAGATGCATTGGGACAAATCAGATTGAGAGAATGTTAGAAGAGTTCCATGGTGGATCAGTTGGGGGTCATTTTTTCCAAGAGTAATAGCTCTCAAGATCATGAAGGTTGGCTATTATTGGCCCAAGATGTTTAGTGATTGTTATGCATGGATCAAGAGGTGCAAGAATTGTGCATTCTTCACAGGTAAAGAAAGATTAGCAGCACTTCCATTGCACCCAATCTCAGTTGAACAGCCATTCATGTAATGGGGTTTGGACTTCATTGGATTCATTAATCCAAACTCAATCCAAGGACACAAGTGGATTCTAACAACAATAGACTACTTCACAAAATGGACTAAGGAGGAGGCACTCAAAGAGGCAAATGAATCTTTCATTCTAGACTTCTACGAGGGGATAGCAACCAGGTTTGGCATACCTACCACTATAATATCAGATAATGCATTGGCATTCATAGGATCAAGGGTCACTGAATGGGCTGTTGGAAATGGGATCTATTTGAGCACTTCATCAAATTATTACCCTCAAGGTAATGGCCAAGCTGAATCTACAAACAAGAATCTATTAAGGATCATCAAGAGGAATCTTGATGAGAATCAGAGGACTTGGCACACTAAGCTCAAATCAGCTCTATGGGCTGATAGGATAACTCCCAAGAGATCCATAGGTAACTCTCCATTCAGACTTGTTTATGGGAGAGAGGCAATCTTGCCTATGTCACTTGAGTTGCCAACATTGGAACTCATGAAGCAATTGGAATTGTTGGAGTTTGAACCCATGGAGGTTAGATATGCAGAATTGATGGAACTCCAAGAAATCAGAGAGCTTGCAGCCCAAACAATGGAGAAGGACCAAGCTTTGATCAAGAGAAGCTTTGATAGGAAAGCTAAGGCTAGAACCTTCCAAGTTGGAGATCTAGTGTTGAAATGGGATGCAGACCGAGCAAATCTAGGAAGGCATTCAAAGTTTGATGCCATTTGGAGTGGCCCCTACATGGTCACAAAATGCAAGAACAACAATGCCTTCCAATTTTCTACATTGGATGGTGAAGAACTGTAGATTCCAGTTAATGGAATCCATCTAAAGCATTGCTACTAGAAGGGAAACTTCTCACCTTGTACATATTAGCTTAGATTTTTATTCCTCCAAGTGCTTATGCACATTGTTTTGTTGTAGCTTAGTTTTACATTTCCCTAAGTGCTTTGGCACAGGTTTTGTTGTCCCAAGGATGCATCTTTTACAGATCATGTTCCAGATCAAGTAATGTTCTACTCTCACAATCTTCATTCTAGAGATTTTCTAATGGATTGAGAGTAACAAGTAGTTAAGTTCATGACTCCATTGCCCAATGGATTACTTCAGGTAGCTGGTCACTTCATCCAAAGTAGGCAGATGACCCCTCTGAGTCACCAAAATTGTTATCCAAAATAAGCCCCTACTTATTTTGGCTAACTTTCCTTCATTCCTTCCTTCCTTGTGCCTCAGTCGAATTTTTTTACTTTTCAGGCACTCAAATTTTTTTGGGTATTGCTTCATCAGATAGAGGATCTTCTCCCCTTTCCAGAAAGGTAAAGAAGTCCTCCTAACTCCTTATTTTTTGTAATTTATTTCTTGGCAGATATTTTTGGGAAAATTTTCCCTTGACAGGCCCACGGCCAATGAAAAGGTGCCACGTGTCGATGGAGGTCGGGCCGGTGGAGCGAAATTGGAGAAATTGCCAAGGATTTGGCAGAGGTTGCAAAGGGAAAATATTGAAGTACATGCCTGTGGAGAAGAAGGAAGTGTGTCGATGGAGACAGGAGAAATTTGGGCACTTAGACCCTTTTGGGGAGAAAGTCAAAAATCAAAAATTTACCCGCAAGCACGCGGACCAACCGGAGGACGCCACGTGTCCTGGCGGCCGACGGCGGAGGTCGAGCTAGTGGAGGTAAGTTGGAAAATTCACCAAGGAGTTCGCGGAGGAAAAAAGGGGAAAACAAGCCCATGGGGCCACGAAGGAAAAAATGGAGGAAAAATCCCGCCTAGCAATGAGTTGGTGCCACATGTCTTGTCAAGTGGCGAGAGTCGAGGCGGCGGAAGTATTTTTGAAAATTTTCCAAAGTTGTAAAAAGCGCCAGGGTGAGTTTTGAGCCCGTACCTCAAAGCGAATGGGAAAGTACCACATGGTAGTGGAACAATGGGGCACGGGAATTTTTGGGAAATTTTCCCAAAGTCAAAAAGGGAAAAAAATCAAATTTCGGCCCGTGAATCCATTTTTGCCCTAATTTTGCTAGTTTTGCCCTAAATCTTCAGAGGGCCATATCTTTTGATCCAGAGCTCGAGATTTTTTCACGTTCTTTATATCAATGGAAAGCTTGTGAAACCCTCTACATGATGGAATATTCAATTTTATTTTTGGTGGAGTTTGGTGGGAGAAAAATGAGAAAACATCTCTGGCATGCAAAAATACATAATTGACATTCAACCACCAAAATTAATGAAGTATGGGTCATTTTTTGGATCTGCAGAGCAATGTACTTTGGCATATGGGTTTTTCCATGAAGCCCATCACCTTGCAGGAAAAATTGAAGGGATTTTATTGGTAGTTGAACTCATAAATCATTTTTCCCATGTTTTTTTGCTTTCCCTTCTTCTGCTTCGCCATTAAAAGCCGATTTGGCTCATTTGTAAAGGGTTGGACGTTTTGTTCTTACAGACTCCCCTCTTCCTCTTGGCACATGAATTTGAGGAGTTTTAGACCTTCCATGGAACCTATGACATGTTTTTGCCTTTCTTCCAGTGTAATGCATTGTATCAAATTTGGGAATGGTAATGCATGTTTTGTGAATGATTTTTCCAATCCTCTCATGCGTATATTATTGTTTCTGGTCTTTCATTACATTCTGGCAATCTATGCATGCTTGGTGTTACATCTCTATGATTTGTGTTTATTTGCAAGATAGAATTTCATCACTCCTTTGGTGTATCACCATTTTTACTTAGTTTTGTTTCTTTTTGCATCCTTTATCTCTGTCTCCTTGGAATTTAGAGTAGGATCTAGTATTAAACCTCTGCAAAATTCATGCATACACCTAGAAAGAGGAGTAAGAACTAGATTTCTCTGGAGAATTTTCTCACCTGCAAGGTCCCACACCTTGGAGAAAATTCAATGTTGTGCAATCACACTAAATGACCCAATTCTGAACTACAAATCTGAAAGTCATTTAGGGGGTGTTGTAGATTTGCACTAACGAGCTTAGTATGAGGCCCTCATCTTAGGTCTTCAAACCGCTATCATGCTCAGTATCCAAATCCTCGATATCTATGGTGATTCATATCTCATCATCAATGAGATTAAAGTAATCTATGAGTGCAAAAATGAAGTCCTTCAAAATATAAGGATGTTATCGACTTCCTCCTCGAGGCTTTCGGTCAATATACCAACCACCCTATCCCTCGGTCATCCAATCACTTTGCAGAAACTATGGCATCCCTTGGACAACCAAAGAATCTAAACTCTTCATTATTTTCCATCACATCAATCAACCATCTCATACCCATGAGCTTCCCCACATCAATCTTGTCGACTCCAATCAATCGATCTCTAGTACACCCGAGATCTTCAACTATCTTTCTCAATCTACCTCGACCTATCCAAAAATGTTAGGAGGTAATTTCGTAATGCACTAACCTCTTTTTCATCCTTGGCAACATCCTTTACAAATGTGGCTTTGATGGCATCTTACTGTGATGCCTTAAATCTCACAAATCCTTTTAAGTTATCCAAGAAGTTCATGATAGAATCTCTAGTGGAAACTTTAGCGGCTTGGTCATTACCAAGTGCATTATTTGGATGGGATACTAATGGCCCACCCTTAATCAAGACTATCATGACTATGTCCAAAAGAATTTAAATGTGAGCATCATTCTAATATCATATGTATCCCTAGCTAGGATTTGCAACCGGCTCAAGATCTTTCACCTTTCTCATAGTGGGGCCTTGACCTTATTGGTCTTATCAATTTGCACTCTTCTTAGCATCATCATTATATCCTCATTCTATAGAATACTTCACCAATTTTTTGGAATCTATTCCACTCACATCTACTAAGGCTAACAAAATCATCGATTTCATATATCACACATCATCTTATGCTTCAATGTTCCTCACAAAATCATCACGGACAATTAAAAGTCCTTCAAAAATAAATACCTTAATGATCTTTGTGACTCCTTAAACATCAAGCTTAGCTTCTCTCTCTGTATTATCCTTAATCTAATGGCCGGGAAGCCACTAAGAAAACTCTTCTAAAAATTATTTCCAAAAATATTAATAAAGCGGGTTGATATTGGCATCTTCATCTCCCCTTTTCCCTTTGGGCTTATCGAATAGTATATGCACCTCTTAGGCACTTCTCCTTTATTTCTCATCTATGACCACAATTTGTTCTTCCTCTGGAATTTCAAATCCCATCTTTATGTGTTTCTCCTCGTGACTTCGTCTCTCGACAAAGACTATCACCAAGAGTATTTATCAAAACTCTAATTTCTATATGAGCGTCACTTAATATCTCTCTAACACCATCGGGTCAATCAAGAGTGCATCAAACGTGTGTATAACAAACATCTAAAAGGACACTACTTTAACATTGGTGACTTCGTCCTCAAAGAAAATCAGAACATCACTACTCTATAAAGGAGCCAATGTGGAAATATTTCACCTAACTAGATTGGATCATATATTATCATGCATAAATATGGGTCTGGTTCCTATTGTTTAGCAACCCTTGATGATAAACTAGAAGCGGAACCTCTCAATGTTTTTTACTTATGGCCTTCTTATTGTTAACACACCTGCCAACATGCCACTAGTCACATTTAACTATCTATTTTCCATCACTAATATTTCCATCTTTCACCATAATGATTTAAAATTATGTGGTCTCCCATCACTATCCTATCTATGACCTTGAATATGGGCACCATGGCTCTACCCATAGCATATTTCTTATGGACAATTTCCTCCTAGGTGGGAACCCTATAATCATTTCATCCATCACCTTCTTATCTACCTACTGGAACTAGGCGAAGGGTCCATAGGTGTCACTTAAACATCTTATCATTCCCTCCCCAAGTAGTCTTCTTGGATATCCTCAACTCTATCCTAAAGTCAAAAATCATGGATGCTCATATCAAAATCTATCTTATCTAAAAACATACTAATCCCTCAAAGGATAGTTTCTCATATAAATCAAACAATGTCAAAAGTATAGACTAGTCCCTCAAAGGACATCTATCATGCATATTTTCCTACCATCTAAAAAAGTAAAAGTAAAAAATCATGGATGCTCATATCAAAATATTTATTATCTAAAAATAGGTGGTCCCTTAAAGGATAGCTATTCATATAAAGAAAACAATGTCAAAAGTATAGGTGATCCCTCAAAGTACAACTATCATGTCATCTAAAAAAGTAAAATTCAAAAATCAAAATAAAAAATCCCATTGTAGACCACTCCCTCGAAGGATAGCTATTATATTTTATCATGGCAGCAAAGGCTTCCCACATTGATCATCCTTCTGAAAATCTCAAAAGTAAAAATTCAAGAGAAAGAATCCTAGGAAAGCTCCCCACATCAACCATCTTTCCATATATAGAAAAATTCCTTCATTGATCAGTTTATGCCATATTTCCCAGAGATGGGGCATAAATTTAGGAGAACCACATAAGGAGATCCTATATTCTCTCGTACAAGCTACATCTAAACTCCTTTTTGTGTCGACGGTAAGTGTATAAGAACACCTTTCATATTTTCTCTTATGATCCAAAATGTGACTAACTATCATTGGCTATGTGTTACAGCTACCATAGGATGCAAGTGCATCGCTTTATATGTGTTCCTTTCACACTTTACCTCCAACCCTTTCTAAAAGAATCTTTACTACGTACATTTTTTACTACAATGAATTTTACCTTCTCTATGTTTGGTTCACCTTGTCAAGGTCATGTTCTACCTATCTATATCATCTATATCTAATCTAACATCTACATCCCATCCATCATCTACCATAATCACATCTAATCTAAGTCCATCATATCTTATTCATAAGCCATCATCTAACATCTAATCTCATCATATCAATATCTAAATCACTATCCATCAAATCAATATTTACATCATCAACATCTCATCTATACATCATATCAAATATCTACATCATCATCTATATCTAATCATATCCAATCCATCACATCTAATCTACATCCAATCAATATATCACATCACATCATTAATATGCATCACATCACATCTAACATCTAAATCAACATCCATAATCTAATCAAACATCGACATCCATCAAAGCATCCAAATCATCATAACTATCTAATTTACTCATCACACACCTTTATTTGTCTCGTTGGCCTTAGTTGGCTATCTTTCATCTTATCTATATATCTCATCGTGTATCTTTCATCACATCCAACATCCCATTCTATGGCCATCCATGTGTTCCCTTTTGGGGAACCATATCTCATCTTACAAGTCCACCGTTCGGGCCATCTTTTTCCCAGTGCATCGTCGATCTAGCTCAATCATTTTCGGCGTGATCAACACTTATCATTTTATTATCGATAAGTTAATTTTCTTGCATCCTTTCTATTTTATTGGCAACCCCACATCATATGCGGGCCTTACGCAACATTTTAGTTTCGAGATCATCCTTTTAGAGTTTGTTTCAAATCATTTTTACGTGTACTTTTTTAGCTCACTCTTCTACAATTGTCGTTGACTATACCTATTACTCTTGGGTTTTCATCGACCCAATCAGGTTGGGTTTAGTTTATTATCGATTACTATTATCATATATGCATCTTTTTTATCTATCAAATATCAAATTTATGTTTAGTTATATGTTGCATTGTATTATTTATTCGTTATCACTTTATCTAATCTTCTATCAAATTGGGTTAACATCCATCCCTAAGAGGTTATCACTTCTCACGACTATTAGTTTTAAGCAACCCACCTTCCTATCGAGTAATTATTTTCTTGTTCATTTTCTCTTTGTTGAAATGATATGTAGTTATCCGGATAAATGTTTTTAGATATGATAGCTTTTGATATGAGAATACATGATTTTTGAATTTAGGATAAAGCTAAGGATATCCAAGTAAACCACTTGGGAGGGGAAGATAATATGTACAAGTGACACCTATGAACCCTTAGCCTTGTTCCAGCAGCTAGATAAAGAGGTGATGGATGTAATGATTGTGAATTTCCCACCTGTAGTCTCATATTTTCACTTAACTGTTATGTGTGTTGGCACCTCATTCATAAATATTTGAATGCTCACCTGAAGTGCGCAAAGCTACCAAGTCCCTCTTTTGTGATGTTTTTCAAGATGTTAGCATACATATGTGTTAATAAACTAACCAATTTTTCATCCAATCACATTAAACCATTGCATGCATTCAATTGGAAACACATGTAATAAGGAAACATACAGATTAGATAACAATTAAGATCAATTGCACCATGTAATCACCATATTCAGACACATCAATAACCATAATCCATCCTCTATGATCCATTATAACAAAGTATTACATATTTGAAGCTAAACACATCGCCATAACTAGGTGTTGAAACATGCATAGGCATCGAACCCTAATCCATAGCCTCATAGACAAATACTCCCAACACTTAGACATGAATATAAGGACATGGTACCAAAACAATGACATACAAAAGATATATATAGGGGTGGGGACTTTCCCTTCACCACCTATACACTCTCAAAATAGACTACATGCTCAAAATAGTCATGTGTACTTTACATGCATGCTTTAAAAGATGGCTAATAATAGACATTCCTATAAATAAGACTCTCTTTTATCCTATTAATAGCTCAATCCATGCATGACCCTTCATCTTCATACTGCATGTTCTTTATCCAAAAATAGCCCTCCTTGGTTGCAAGTCTCCTTGCTTTTCTCCTTTTCTTGAGCCGCACTCCAACTAGCTTTTCTATTTTTAGCTTTGAAGCGTAAAATAGGCTAAGTCCTAGGTTATTTATTCCTAGGTGTGAGCCTTCCACATGCCACTCTACTATCCCTTGTGCACGTACATATGTCCCACTTGCACACCCCATCTCCTGCGCGCTCTTCATACTTGGCCATTTTTTCAATATAACATTACCCCACACTAACTACATTACCATCTTCAAGAGTGGGGTTGTCTTATCTTACAACTTTAAAGAATAAAGAACATATTACAAAGAATGAAATAATGAAATAATGAAATAATGAAATAATGAAATAATGAAATAATGAAATAATGGAGGAATGCTCAATGCATTTTTCCTACTCCTTACTTGGAAAAAAATCTCAGGGTAATTTTTGTTTATCGTGCTCTCTAACTCATTCCATTCCACCAACCCCTTTTTCACTATATCAGAATGTCCCAACTATTCCTTTCATCTCCTCTAGATGCATATCTTCTCCTTTGTGCTTGATCTCCCTTGTCACTCCATCCAGGCCTGAAATCATTCCCTCTATAAATTCCATCTTTCCTACCACCAACTACCCCAACTCCTTTATTCTTACTTCATGTGGCTCCCTCGCTACTTTAAGCATGTCACGCTTCTTTGCAATCATGGCTATTTTCTCTTCTATTCTAAGTGCATCATCCTTCTTAGCATTACTAGCACTTAATTTTATTCTTGGATTATGTATGCCTTAAAGACATGTTCTAGATCTTGGAAGTTTTTCATTACCCAACCTTCCTTCTTCAATTCATCCTTAAAAAAATTTAGCATGGTGTCATACTACACAATCCTATGCAAGTATAATCTTCTTATTCTTCTCCTTTTCCCCCACAGTGTCTACTTGACCTACCCCTTGCATGTTTGGCCTCTCCTAAAGTAGCATGTGAACTAAATCTTATAGAAAATACAATTCGGCGGAGTGTACGTCTTCTATGTTTTCTCATCAAATTCGGGAGCACCTCCAAAACCTTATTTCCAATGGTGGCGAAAAATCCATAATATCCTTCTTAGGCCTCACTACTTTGTCGCATGCCTCGTCGGTTCCTCGATCTCATGTTCCTTATTATTATTATCCTCTAACAATTTCATGAGCATGGCTACTTTATTCAAATTTCTTTAAGTTACTTCGATGCCATTTTATTCAATGCATTGTTGGCGTATTCATCCATGAACTCGGTTAGCTTTATCATTACATGTGTTTCTTGGGGCACCTTCTTCATCCTACACCTTATACATGCCTCCTTGCTGATATCAAAATCAAGTTTTTCCATGTGCATCTACATATTTTAGTTCATCATCTTCCTTATGCGCATATTCATGCCCTTGGGGTCAATCAATTCCTACCCATATAACTATTCATCGGGCCGAGTACACTCTAGAAAATTGTGCAAATGATCTTAGTAGGATTGTTAACATACCCAAGGTCTTTCATGTGCACGAATTCTTCTCCCCTTCATCTACCATTTCTTATGCCCGTATGTATATGTGTATCTATGCCCGAGAACATACCTTCTCCTTTCTCACGAGACCCTTCCCCATGCACCCTAAATGGCTTACCTACACTTCTCTCCCATACTTCCTCTCCTCCGGTGGGCCCTTCTTCTTTACGCTCACCGAGCACTTCTTCATCGCATTAGGGATCTTCTTCCCATTTCTCTACTTCATCTTCTATATTAACAATAGGAAATAACCCTATGTTACATGTAGCCTTGTCTCGACATTCCCTCTTCCTCTTTTTCATTATGTGTCACATGCTTTGCCTCCTCTTCTTCTTCTTCTTTGGGCTCGGCTTGACCTATTTTGTTATCAACGACCTCCTCACTACCTCAAAGGTTCCTATGCAATTACTTTTATCCTTTGTTTTTCTTCTCAACTTTCTCCTATAACCCTAATCATAAACGTCACTCTATTATTTTTCTCCGTCTTCTTAACCTCAATGTTAATTCATACTTATTTTTCTTCCCCGCCTCGGAGGAGTATCCTCACACATCCTTTTTGTGCATGTAGTCATTTTTCTTCTAGTGTCATGATCAAGCACGTCACTATCCTCTTGTTCTTTCTCTTCATCCTTAGGATCTTCTTCCTCCTCTTTTCTAGGAGGAGTGATATTACGCACTTATCTAATCCTAATTGTTTGTTTTCCCTTTGGAAGCTCTTGGAGTTTGAATTCATCCTCAATGTATTTTCCATTAACCAATCTAGGCTTCAGGTAGAGGTATACCTTAGTTGCATCTATCTTCCCGACTTCCAAAGTCATAGAGTTTATGATGATATCATATGATATCATAGTCTCAATATAAGCTAACCGACTAGGATATATGTAGGTCTTCTAAAGAGTAGGGTAGTGACAGTCTACCTTATCTACATCAAAACTCAAACTTCACATGTCAGAAAAAAAAAATTCAATAAATCTTGGAAGTAAAGCACTATAAATGCATATGAAAACTTACACCAAGGGATATTCTTTCCATCCTTCATGAAGAATCTCCCAATGCAATAATGTTGGTACACCGCTAATTATACCTTCCCATCCAACACTGCAGGAAAATTATTTGGTATGTGCCACTCATGTTCGAATTCCTCATGCATTATCATGTACCATATTTCCACTTTGAGCTTAGAGGCACTGTCATTCCATCACATGTGTAATATGCAAACCTCTCGCCAATGACTTCTTCTCTGGTAGGTATTTCCATATCTTGTCCTTAGGGCCATCTGGTACCCCAAGCTATGCAAACATGATAGATAAGAGGATCGCACCCCATGTAATATTTTTGGCCATATGTTCGCCTTAATAATTATTTTGTTATAAGTGACAAGGACCGAGAGGGGGTGAATCAGTCCTTTATAAAAATTTCTCTATTCTACTTCAAACAACAAACATACACCCTCATGAATCACATACACTGATACTTGATCACAAATAGATAAATTTCATCAAGAAACACATACATATCATGAACAAAAATATTCAGAAACCTTCTTTATTGGTATTAAAATCATATTACAACTCTTCAAATCAGATCACAACCAACTGAGACTTCACCATTTTTCTTCACTCACATCCTCTTCATGAAACTCCAACCAGACTACTAACCTAGAAGAGACTTCCAAGGTTTTTCTTCTGAGAAAAGGTTTTCTTCAAAATACACCTAAATGTGAAACACCCTTTTAAATAATAAATCCTTCATGAGAATGACTCTTGTACTTGTTATCCCAATTTTTCCCCGAAAAAATTGATCAAAAACGACCCCCGCATTGAAGAAGATCGGAAGGTTCGGTTCAATCATGCGAGCCCACATTTCAAATCCAACAATTAAGGGGTAGGGTCAGCAAAGTATGCCAATGGAATCAAAAGAGATCAGCGCGCACGGGAGAAAAATGGATAAAGTCAATGTTCACTCGAGGCCCGAATCGGCTAAGTATAGAAGAGCCAGGGAAGCCTCCACGTGTCTCATCGGCGCACCTCCAAAGGTTAGATCCAAGTTAGTCCCCAAAAAAGTGACATTTTTCCATGTAGTGAGGGACCAAGAGAGGAGCAAGCCTGAATCAGCTAAGTAGAGTAGATCCATGGAAGGTGCCACGTGCCTCATTGGTGTAATTTCAAAGGTGCAGCCCAAAGAAAGATGTTGAACTAGCGCCATCCCTCCATGTGTCCAGGGTCCGAAAAGGGGACACAGGTATTGAAAATTCCAAGCTCAGGATAGGCCAAAGGAATCCTCCATGCATCATCTCGGCACATCTTCAAGGTTAAAATTTGGAGGCGGTCCCCAAACAAGCGCAAGCTCGCCACGTGGCTAGAAGTCAAAAGGGGGCAGAACCAGCCGTTGAATTGGCTAAGTATAAGGTGAACCAATGGAAGGAAATACATGTCCCTTCAAAGCACTCTTTCAAGAGGTGAATCCAAAAGCAGTCCCCAAGCATGCACCATCTCTCCACATGTCTCGGGTCGGGCACAGTGTCTCCGCTAACAGGAAGGGCTTAGGTAGAATACAAAGGAAATGGAGCAGGCATGTGGACAACACCACATGCCTCGATGTTGTTTCTTTAAGAGTGTAAAGGAAGGGGACGAATCTTAAAAAGTGCGGGGCTGCCATGTGGCCCCTATATGGATAGACCCTTTCGCATATTGTGAGCCCACGTTAAACACCCGACCCTCAACCTTCAGACATCCATGTCTTTCAACTAGGAGCTCGGAATTGAGCAGGAAAGGACTTTTCAGAGAGCTCTCGGCACTGCTACTCACCTACCACCATTAATGATCCATTCTACCATTTTTGAGGCTATCAATTCTCTCACCCATCGTCGAGATGAAGAATGGACTCCTTTCTTGCCCAACAAGGAACAACACATGGAGGCATGGGTCTTGCAGTAAATCCCATCATTGTTGCATGCCAAATTTTAATGCTTTTTGGGGTGGTTAGAGTAGGTGGATTCAATGCTCTTGTAGGGGTGGTTGAAGCAAGATTCAAATTTTCCCTCTCTCCTCTTATTATTCTATATATTTTAAAGAAGGGGCATATTTCTAGAGGTTGGTCATATTTTCTCTCCTTCTACCCCTCTCTTTTCTTCCTTAGGGTATAATGTAGAGTCTAAGACTTTTCTCTTGGCTCTATAATGGCATTTTCTTGACTCTTAACCACTGATGGTGTACCGTGTGAAGTCTTGGAGCAATAAAATTTGTTTTGTGATGCATTTCGTCCATCCTTTCTTATTTTATTGTCTCTTCTCACCTCTCATTGTTGCAAGGTATATTGTGCATATCTCTGATGTCTATTACAGGTTTTGGGAGCTATGTTTAATGGGTTGAAGTGGTGTTCTATGTGAATTTTATCTCTAGTCTGTGGTGCATCTTGTTCACCTTCTCCTTTTCTCACCTCTCAACATTTCAGGTAGCCGAGATTGTGACCAGCAACCTCCTTCTCTGGTGTATCACCATTTTAGTGTAGGCTTTGTTTTCATGCACTTTCTCTCCCTGGTCCCTTGGAAGGTTAGATTAGGATTAGATAGTTTTCCTACATTAGAATAGCTTGTGGCAATTATTTTAGGAGAAGAATTCAGCTTTCTCCGAAGGGCCATCTCAAGTCCACAAGTCCCATAGCTTGAGAGATGGTCCAATGTTATGCAGATTACATCGAATGCCCCATTCAAAATCAGGCCATTCGGGGGTGTTGTGATTTTGCATCAATAGTTTTGGCACACACCAGTGGGACGGAGACTAAAGATATTTACATCTTCATCTCAACAGGTTTGATGTGTTATTGCTGAGATCCAGCCTTTAGAGGCATGTTTCAACACATCTGGCGACTCCATCTGGTCAACAACCCACATCTCTAAGGTTGCAGACCTTCTTCCCATCCATTTCCACCCACTATTCCTTCCACATCTTTCATCTTCTACCATTCATGAAGTTGTGCAATCATGACTTCATTCCCATCTTGGAATCCACACTTGCAGCAACAATAGTGCAGTCTACCTCTAATGTATTTCCGACTCCTCCAGATCAGCATTATGATCAGATCCAAAACAATTATTCTTACCCATTTGAGTAGTGTCAAAACCATTTTGGCCATAGAGCTTATCAAGAGCAAGGGTATGCATATATAATTGTGTGACATTATGTGGAGAACACTAATCTACTAGATAAGATTCAAAAATGGAGGTTAACATGGTGCATTCTAGGGCTACATCCCAAATGAAGGCATTCAGGATTATTTGCAGGGAACCTTGTCCATGGGTCAGCCCTTTTCCAAGACATTACAGCCCGCAGGAGAATCTTGACTTCATGGTTGAGATGCTACCCCAACTTACGTAGTGGACTAAGGAGATAGAGGCCTATGAGCTTGGTACTAGACAACCTTGTCAATGGGTAAGTCCACCATCTCATAGCTTTTCTTTTCCTCTTTCTCAATCAACACCATCTCAACCGGAGCTTCAATCTCCAAGCTTCCCATCTACTACCCCAAGTGTTGATTCCCTTCTCCATCTTCTAATCTTCCATCTCATCTCAATTCTTCTACCCTTTTCCCTTCCAAATCCAAGTCCCCTCCACAAGAGCCAAAAGCAATGCCTTCCCCTCCACCACAAATAAGGAAACAACTAGTGGAGACCCCGCCCACCACTCCTCCTACTCTCCCAAGTCCATGTTAGGAAGAGACTCAAAAACCAACCAAGAGGAAGAGCCAAAAAAAGAAGAAATGATCAAAAGCTTAGTGAGCTTGGCTCTTAAATTTAGAATTGAAAAGATTCCCTTGTTGGTTAAGCCCATAGAGGATGTCAAGGTTAGACCACAAGTTGTGGAGGCTTCAGTTGCAGCATAAGCAAGGGAATAACAACTAGCTCCAAGTCCCATTAAAGAGGAGCAACTGGAGGATATCAAATCAAAGTTGAGGCCACTTAATGAAGAAATCATTATTGAATATTTTTTATTTCATTTGAAGGGCTTGATTTGATTGATGAACCCATGACGGAGGAGGACCATACGGTTCAGAAGCTTCAAGTGTAGAGAAGGCCATAGAAGAACCTTCAATTCTTCCTCCCACTTCATCCCCTTCAATCTCTAATGTCAAAGAAGAGTTTGAGATTTCAAACTTCATGTTTGAGAAAGAGGGAAACCATGGTGAGAAAATCACTAGATCCAAAGGACACCATGGAGGAGGTCAAGCACATGCAAAGCAGGATAACGAGGAGGTAGATTGTCTGTCAGACTTGGAGGATTACTTCAATGGTGAGGAGCCCATGGAGATCACATCATTTTCTCCTCCATCATCCACCTTCCAAGCACATGAGTCCGCTGTCATGGAGGAGAGTTTCCAATCACAGTAGCCTTCATCTCACAATAGCCCTCTGGAACCAAGGTTGGAGGATCATAATATTCCATGTTCTTCTCAGGAGGAGGAAGGAAAATAGCATGAGGATCCCATCTCTCCCACACCATCCACCCAAGAAGGTCCGCAAGAAGAATCCACCCTTAGAGTTGACATTCATAACCATGGGAACATCCGGTGGATCGGACCATGCCCTATCAAGTACTTGGCTTCATTGGAACCAAGGGAGAAGACAAAACCAGTCATGCCCACTTCATGGCATGAGGATGAGTTTCAAAGCACCAAGGGTCACCATTAACACCTCCGAATTCCAATATCAATCAGCTTGAGGAGGTATTTTTCATTAATGTTGATACCTTGATGATTTGGGTGGAAGATCAGCCTCTTGTCGGTTTCTCACTCATTATAAATGCCATGTTTAGTGTCAAATCATATACGTGGCTGTATGTTTTGAGAAAGGGAAGTTATTTCTCCTTTCCTGTAGTAGCATTTGTTTATATTTTATTTGTTAAGGTTAGTGTAGGAGTAGGATTAGGTTTGCTTTCATATAACAAAAGTGCCTTTGCACACTTTGCATGTCTTATTTGAGGCATGTATGATTTTTAGTTTTGTACATAGTGGTGTTGTGGTGATTTTTGCTCCAAGGTTGTATCACTATGCGGATTCAGTGTACCTCCAGGTGAATATTGTAATAGTCCATTTCCAGGGACAGGTGAAGGCCCTAGGTCAAGATAATTTTCTACTCTCAGAACCTCATCTCCATGATTTTCTTATGAAAATTGAGAGTGTGGACAGTGGGGCAAGCTTAGGGTCACCAAGCGCAAGTAGTCAGGCTCACGGTTTCTAGGAAAAGATCAGTACTAGGCTCTCATTTGTGACTCCATGCCCAATGGATACTTCCAAGGCTATTGGTCTCTTCATCTAGCAGGAAGATGTCCTCGTGAGTCACCAAACTATTATCCCAATATTGACCCACCCTGGAAAAATTGATCAAACATGACCCCACACAGAAAAAGATCAGAAGGGTTGGTTTAGTCATGTAATCCCACATTTCAAATCCAATAATGAAGGGGTAGGGTTGGAAAAGGAGGCCAATGGTGTCAAATAAGATTAGAGCACACAGGAGAAAGGTAATGTTCACTTGAGGCCTGAATCAACTAAGTATAGAAGAGCCAGCGGAAGCCTCCACGTGTCTCATCGGCATACCTTCAAAGGTCAGATCCAAAGGAAGTCCCAAAATGAGTGCCATCCCACCACGTAGTCAGGGACCGAGAGAGGAGAAAGCCCGAATCAGCGAAGTAGATCGAGCCACAAAGGTGCCACGTGCCTCATCGACACAATTTCAAAGGCACGGCCCAAATAAAGACCCTGAACTAGCACCAATCCTCCATGTGTCTAGGGTCTGAAAAGGGGACACCGGCCGTTGAAAAGTCCAATATTAGAATAGGTCAAAGGAAGCCTCCACGCATCATCATGGTGCATCCTCAAGGTTAAAATCGGAGGCGGTCCCCAAACAAGCGCAAGCTCGCCACATGGCTAGAAGTCAAAAGGGGAAAGAACAAACCATTGAATTGGCTAAGCATAAGGTGAACCAACGAAAGGAGCCACATGTCCCTTTAGTGCTCTTTCAAGAGGAAAATCCAATATTTTTCCCCAAACATGCACCATCTCTCCACATGTATTGGGTTGGGCACAGTGTCTCCACCAACAGGAAGGGCTTAGGTAGAATACAAAGGAAATGGAGCATGCTCGTGGAGGACACCACGTGCCTTGACAAAGTGCTTCTTCAAGAGTGTAAAGGAAGGGGCCAAATCTTAAAAGCACGGGGCTGCCACGTGGCCCCTATATGGGATGAACCCTTTCACACATTATGAGCTTGCATTAAATGTCTAACCCTTGACCTTCGATGACAGCCATGTCTTTCAACCAAGAGCTCAAAATTGAGTGGGAAAGGACTTTTCGAGAGATCTCCTGCGCTTTCTACTCACCTACCACCATTAATGATTCTAGTATGCCATTTTCAAGGCTGTCAAGTCTCTCACCTATTGCCATGATGAAGAATGGACTCCTTTCTTGCCCAACAAGGAACAACACATGGAGGCATGGGTCTTGTAGTAAAGCCCATCATTGTTGTAGGTGGATTTTAATGCTTTCTGGGGTGGTTAGAGTAGGTGGATTCAATGCTCTTGTAGGGGTGGTTGAAGCAGGATTCAAATTTTCCCTCTCTCCTTCTCTCATTCTTCTATATATTGTAAAGGAGGGGCATATTTCTAGAGGTTGGTCATCTTTTCTCTCCTTTCCCCCTCTTTTCTTCCTTAGGGTAGAATGTAGAGTCTAAGCCTTCTCTCTTGGCTCTGTAATGGCATTTTCTTTCCCCTTTCCCACTGATGGTGTAACATGTGAACTTTTGGAGAAATAAAAAAAAATGTGATGAATTTTGTCTATCCTTGCTCAATTTATTGTCTCTTCTCACCTCTCATCATTGTAGGGTATATTGTTCATATCTCTGATGTCTATTGAAGGTTTTGGAGTTGTATTTAATGGGTTAAAGTTGTGTTTCATGTGAATTTTTATCTCTAGTCTGTGGTGCATCTTGTTCACCCTCTCCTTTACTCACCTCTCTCCATTTCAGGCTAGTTGAGATTGTTACCAACAACCTCCTTCTCTAGTGTATCACCATTTTAGTGTAGGATTTGTTTTCATGCACTTTCTCTCCCTGGTCCCTTGGAAGGTTAGATTAGGATTAGATATTTTTCCTGCATTAGAATAGCTTGTGGCAAGTAGTTTAGAGAAGAAGTCGACTTTCTTGAGAGGGCCATCTCAAGTCCACAAGTCCCACAACTTGAGAGATGGTCCAATTTTATTCAGATTACACTGAATTCCCAGTCAAAATCAATTCATTCAGGGGTGTTGTGATTTTGCATCAACAAGATTTCTTTAATATCCACTTGACTCTTCAGTGGTCCTAGTCTTCTCAAAATGAGCTCCACTTTTGTCTTCTTAATCTTAAACTTGTCCACAAGTATTACATATTTATATACATGTGGTACATGATCCAACCAAGTCAAATAATGCTATTTTATGCTTAGAAACTTGCCACATTATCCAAGACACTCATTTGGACTCATAGGTATGCTTAAATCAGCTTATACAAACACATTCTGAAAAACCATCCAACTAGCCCACTTCCAATGATCTTCATGACCCAAGTAATATATAAAAATGAATCTTAGGATGTCTACTTTCATTAAACTTTACCATAAAGATCCAACTCAAGGCTTAACACATCAAGAAACACCACTTTGCAAGACTTGCCTGGCTGGTTTCAGCATCTCTGAATTTGGTCCTCAAAATTGAGCTGATACATACCTCAAATATCTTCATCATGAGTAAATTAACATATAAATGGAAATATAATGAAGTATAATATCTGATAAAATTCTCATAATTCTCCAATTCATGGCATAAGTCTTCCAAAAACTTGGATCTCTGAAACTGGTCTGGTTGGTCCTAAAAACACAAAAACTAGTCTTCCATACAATGTGGTCAAACACATCCAAAGAAATTTTAAGATCTCCCTATAACCTCCAAAACTTCAATTTGTATGTATAAAACATGTTCAGACATCCATACCCATAATTAAAATGGAAAGAGTCTCATCTTCATACCTATTAAAACATGCTTTTCAAATAGGCCTAAAAGAGCAATTTTGGCTCAATCACCTTTAAGAAAGAAATGACTTATAAAAACTGAACCAAGTACTTCTACACATCATATGACACATGAAAATATGTATCAAGGTAAGAAAAAATCATAAATTCAATGCAATTCAACATGGTTACCTTCATTCTTCTTCATTAGCTTCTCAATACAATTTTTTTTGCTGGTATGCCCAAATATGCAACCATTACTCCACATTTCTTCAAAATAGTAACCCAAGTGACTTTATTAAGTTTAATAACACATTACTAAAATCATCCACTTCAAATTTGAGTAGGTTTTCCTTGGTAATTTTCTCTTGTACATTGAAATCTTCATGAAATGCATGTTTTCAATGGGGCCCACCATGCATCATGAACTCAAAATAACATAAAAATGTTCCCTAAGAAGTCCTATTCATGTTAAAATATTTTTCAAGAAAAAAATTTTATTTAAGACACCTATCCAACTCAATTTTCCAAAACTAGTCCAAACTAGGGTTTGGAGGGCTACAAACATGTTCACAAAAATGGATAGAACTTCTAAAATACTCAACCAATCACCAAAATAATTTTTCACCATAAATTTATCCTAATTTATTCCATTTTATATCTGATGAATTATTTGAAGGATTCTTCACAATTTATTTTGACTGCTAAGAATTTTGGTGCTCAATTTACATACTTTGAAAAACCCGGTTTTGGAAATACTTGCATAACTTGCAAAATATTCATCCTCAGCTTCTGAAATTTTTCTCACACCTTAAGGACACATCCCTCTAACACTTCCAAGTGATATTTTTCTCTGGTTCATCCTTCATCTTTCCATCCCATCTCATTTAGGTTCCCTTTGGTCTCTAATTCTCAGTTGTTGAACTATGTTGACATGTAGAAGTTCCTAAAACACATCAAGAGATAATTGAGAAGAATTTTGCATACCATATATCATAATATCATACTCACATCATGTTTTGTTTGAATCATCACACCTTGGGTCAACATTTCACACCTTGCTTGTTTATGGATTGGCTTAAGAAAGCATCATATTGACTTGTCTCTATGTCATGAACCTAGTTTGTCTCTTGTATCTCTTTTTCACCTTTTTAATACCTCATAGTGATCCAAACTTTCTTGAATTTATTTGGTTTGAGTGAATTGTCATTTTTACTTGATTTACACCATGTACTTACACTAGACCAAGATCTAGAAAGACTTTACTTAACTCATGAACTTCATGACTGGACAATGTTGACATGATTCAGACTCATTGACACATATAAATCACCTTGTGTACTTTTTTACCTTCATACCATCTTTGAGAGACTCGAACCACACATATGCACCTTTGGAGACCCCTAGATCACCTATCCAATATACCTAGATCACCTAGCCAACATACTTAAATCACCTAACCAACATGCCTAAATCACCTAGACCACTTTTAAATTAATGGACTTGACATCAATGACAACATAAGTGGAACACACTTATAATAAACTCCCCATTTTCATTGATGGAAACCTTCCTAGAAACATTGATGGAAACCATGATTATTCACATACTTGGATGACCTCATTTACACATTTCTTGACACACTTCTCCCCCTTTGACATCTATGAAAAAGGAATGCATTGGCTTGACATGATTTACAATGACAAAAAATACCAAAAAGCAATAAATAATTACCATACAACTTACTTGAGCAACCAACTCCCCCTTGGATGATGTTTCTCTTTCATGATTTCTTGTGTTTGCCTTGAACTCCCGTGAACATAAACACTCTTCCTTTGCAAGAAATTATCCTATCTCACCAACTACCCATGTCATTAATCATGAAGGAACTATCATTATGCCATTAACCACGTTCGAACATGTAAATTGTGTCATTCTACCTCCACATTTTTATTTTACTTTCAAGAGACCACTCATGATGTTCTCGTGCATGCACCTCAATTTGTAGATCATTACTTGTTAATAATGAAGCCACTCCTTTCAAACCTTTAAATTGGAGTGTGTCAATTTTTTTATGTATTGTGCATTGTTAAAGAGTGATCATATTATGCCTCGAGAGACTCTTTACTCTTAACAACTTCTTTGTATATATCAGTGTACAACGTTGTCATGATTTTATTGCTTTCCACCCAAAATTTTGTTTTTCAATTCTCAACTTTTTTATACATCAACACCCTTGAACTAATCTGGCTATCTCATACATTTTCTTAAGGATTTCTATATAAATTCTTCTCAGATAATTCAAACTTGGGTAATGAGAGCATATATTCATTTCAATCTTTTACTTAGAGGTCAATGGATTTCAATCACACATACTTTTGCAATATAAGGCCTTCTAGCTTGTTTTACATTGACCTCACCCTTAGAAAATACTCTGCTTGGGTTCATGTTCCTTATATCTCACTAAGAATGCAAGAATTTGAATTCACCCCTTGTTTGGGTGTTATGAACATAGGTCTATACTTTTATCACAATCCTTAGGTGTTATTTCAAATATTTCTGACCTTCTTAGCATGATTTCAAACATGATTGAGTCTAAAACTTGTTAATCTTCAAAGCATACTTCCAAACATTCATCTATTCAGCCCTATATGTCTTTATGGCACCTAGAACACCATTTTCACTTGTTCTAGGATCTAAATTATCTCCCCTTGTCTTGATAGGTCAGGTCAGACCTATACGGTGTCACAACAAACCTTTGTACCTCTTTTCTGAGACCATTTTCAATCTAAAACACCTTGTATCATTTTGTAGATTTGTTCGCAATGAAAAGAACACAGATACTTCATACATATTGTATTTTCCAACTTGATTCAAGATCTAATCCATCATTTTTAGGACTTTATCAATACATGAACATGTTTGGAATTCATCATAGCATCTTGGTCATCCATTTATACTTCATTCTTACTTCTCTACTCTTTAATCTTCCTAAGATTGTCTTCTTTTCCTTCTACCCTATTTTGGTGAAATTTAGACTAATACAATCCTAATAGCTTCAAAGCATGCTCTGATAAGACCAATTTGTACTACAAGAATCTTCAACCACTAATCTTCAAATGCACTCACATAGAAATGCATTAACTAAGACTCTCTACTTCATGATTTTGAGCATCTTTGAACAAACATTTTCATTCTTACTGGGCTTGTAACCATGACCTTCTAGAGAACTTGATCATCATTGTTTCTTTCTCACATTTAATTTCTTTTGTTCTATTTGTTAGCATCTTCACTATCAAAATTTATCACCAAGATTTTAAACACTTCTACTCACTATCACGAAGGATCTAATTATCATCAACCTGTTTTTTAGTCTTCTTTTCTCTGTTTTCAAGAATTTTGCATCTCAAAGTGCCACTAATTTCAAGTATATATCTTTTGTATTTAATCCTTGAGAGCTCTCTATATTTCACATGTTCTCTTTCATACTCAACTAATTTTTCTTCTACTTGCTTCACCAAAGTATGTTCCTTCATTCTATGTTTTTCTATCACCCTTCCTTTTTTTAAAAATATCTTCTTATTTTCTTACTCTATCAGTTTCATCTCATATGTTTTTCATTCATCAATATCAACTCTCTAACACCTTTATTGTACTTCCTTCACAACATCTCAGCCTCTCAACTCTATACAATAATCTTCCATACTCTCTTTTTTCTATCTTATGGACTCTTCAACTCTCTCACATTAACAATAATTTGAGATTCACAATAGAATACAATAATGAGTGACTCTACATCTTCTCATTTTGAGATCAATAAATTTTCCTTAAAAAATAGTGAATAGGACAAAGGATTGATGAGTTTTTATTCAATCTTGTAACTAACCTTCCTTGTTTGAGCTACTAATATTTTACTTAATCACTTCTTGTTCTTTTCATTCCCTTTCAAACTTCAAGCAAAGTACTTGGGCCTTGATTTTCATGGAAAAGATAAACATTGTATTTTCATCTTCTCTTAGTGAAGTCTAAATGTTCTCATGGAATTTTAACTGGCAGAGGATTTAGAAATTCAACGATAATTCAAGAACTTTGAGGAAAACAATCTCAAGACTTTTGTGAACTTCACCTATTCTATTTTTTAAATAATGTCAAACCTATAATAAAGGCATGAGAGGAGATTTCAATAACACACATGATGACTGTATATGCATTCATATGAGGATTTTTCTATACTAAAGCTCTCTTGGTCATTACTGACTTCAAGTGCATTCTACTGGAGAACCTTGGATGCATACAAACCTCAAGAAATAACCTTAACATTACTAATTGAGAGCTTTGCATGGATGGAGGCTAACCCATACTCCCGTAGAAGAGGAATTCTTTGTAATCTCTTAAAAATAAGTTTTCAAGAAAACAAGACCCTTATTATACTTGAGTCACCCTAAAAACCTAGTTTCGATCCATGAAGAATCTTTTAAAATGGTCAAAAATACAACTTTACTTGTCAAAATGTTAAGAGGCATGTTTTTAGAAATTTCACACGGATTTCTTTATCCATACTTGATGAATCTCCAAATTTATTTTTACAAATATTTTCTATCCACCTCGTAGAGAAAAATTCAAAGTTTCATGAATTTTCAATGGACTAAATGTTTTATTTGAGCAAAACAGTTACGTGAAACCTTAGAACTAGGGTAATAATGTCATGAAGCATGAGGATGGGAAAAAAATAACATCTCCTTCCAAAACGGCATGAAATTAAAAATACCAAGTGTTATAGTCTTGTTGAAAGATCCTTGACCTTTTCCAATCAACATTTAACCTTGCATCATCTTCACATGCTCCTAGGAATTCAATTTTTGCAAAAAGTACGATGATAGTCTGCAAGTTTTCTTAGTAAGTGGAAGCAATTAGTTTGGTTTTTCACCTTTTGAGACCTAGATATTGCTTTGAAGGGATTCTACACCTTTTCCACTCATTCTTTATTACTGTAACCTTGATTCACAAAGTGTTGAGTCATGTAAGTTGTTTAGAAAATATTGTATGCATCTTTTATAAGACTTCTTCTTACCAATTTTCTACTATGTGAAAGAGCATGGGAATTACCATCTTCCCGGCATACAAGACATGCTTTGTCAAGTTATCTCAGACATATGATGACAATATTTGATCAACCTTTAAGGAACCTAGTAAGACTAATTTCCTTGGTCTACTATAGGATACGCTTCTTCTCTTTTTGTTTTGGTTATTGGATATGATATAGAAACACTTAATAGAAGACCTACCATCATCTTGATATTTGAGAGTATCTTGTAATATATTTACACACACACACACACACACACACACACATACACACACACACACACACACACACACACACACACACACACACACACACACACACACACACACACACACACACACACACCTATATATGTGTCCTTACTCAATACATGACACAACAACCTTCTTATGAAATATGACTATTAGAACCAAACATACATTTGATACACTTGGATTTACTCCTAGAAACCAAAACTTCACATGAGAAGCAAACTCATACCTTGAAACACTATGCCTTTCAATGATAGAGACATACCTTAGATTCAAATCACCATACATATTGTTGGAGTTCAAAAATTTTAAACAAGATTCAAGATGTTTCAATCAATACATATAGATTAGATAAACTATTGATCAACACATTGTAGTTGCACTTGTAGCTTATTTTCATGCACTATGAGACACAAGACCTAAAACACTTGAATATATAATATCAATTCTTCAAGGCAAAACCAATTCTACACAAATCATAGGATTCAATTTTCTTGTAGAAACCTTTATTCACCTTATTTAAATCATCTTGTCACCTTTTAGATAGTATACAACCCTTGATAAGCTAGCACATGCCAATAACATGCTTCAATTCCTTTATTTGATATTAACACACCTTGTAAAGTGCATCATTTGACACCATAAATTTTCATTTAGACCTTGGAAACACCTTAACAAAGCAAGGGAGACAAATTCATGATTGAGGATAAGACTTGATCTACTATTCATATTAGCATAGACCTATACTCCCCCTATGAGTATGAATTAATCCTAAGCCATATTATGAATTCCTTTAATTTATAATGCCACGTGAACAAACCTCACATTTTGCTTGAGATCACACTTTGAGAAATGCATAACACTTTACATGAAACTCTTGCCTTATAATCATATACAAGACCCCATGAGACTTCTTAACATTTGTATCACATGAACAATTGTTTAATTTCATACTCATAATAGTACCAATTAAGAACACTCTTCACTTTATCATAGAACATGTTACTTAGTAAACACATCCTTAGAGACTTGAAAACATGGAAAAGACACACACCTTGACTTAAATATCTCCCCCTCACTCCTATATACCATGGAGGATCTTGATGAGAGACCTAAGAAAGTCTTGAGCAATATTTTTGCACCTTGAGTGATTCTTATGGTTTGACTTTTTGTCACAGTAGATCCCTCCTTTTAGTCAACCACCTTCTTTGAATCCTCTTTAGCACCTTGACTAGCCACTTCTTTTTTCTTGAACTTCTAAACTTGTGGCTTGGGTCTTTGAATGTCTTTCTTCAGCTGACCTGCATCACAAAACCTTGCAATTTTCCCTACCTTGTGACACCTAAAACATTTCACTTTCCTTCCTTTTCACTCAAAATCCTTGTGTCCATATTCATTACAAGCATAGAAATAGCCATTGAATTTGCTTACATACCTTCTTTTGTTTAATGGCTCATTTTTGTGTTACTTTGCTAGATGTATTTTTTCATGACAGTGGTAACACTTAAATCCATATATTTGTCCTAATTTTTTATCTTCCTTCTTCCCTTTGAGTGATGTTCTTGAGTTTCTTCTTTAGAATCTTCTTTCTTTTCCACATTAGGATTACACATACTAGCCATGTGTCCATAAGCACCACACTTGTAGAAATTACCATGAAAAGAAACATGCCTAAAATAATTTGGCTTCCTGACAGATGATCTTCCATGAGATGTAAGCTTTAAACTATTTCCCTTGCTTGACTACATTTTTTCATTTGATCCTTGACTTGATTCACCTTCATTTTTCTCTATACTACATGAATCTTCTATGAAACCTAGACATGTTCTATCACCATATACCTTTTGTTTTCCTAACATATTATTCATTTTTTCTAAGATATCATGAAAATATGATACCTTACTTGTCATGATACTTAATTTTTTCTTCAGTTCTTGATTTCTTCTTTATTAGCTATGGCTTCCTTGAGTAGAGTCTAAATACACTTAATTACTTTCTCATGAGATACACATGATTTTTCTAGCTTCTCTTTACACATCTCTACATCCGAACATATGTAATTAACATCTCCCATCCTTGTCACAAAATATCTCCCTCTATCTTGTTAAATTTGATCCCAAGGGCCTACTCTGATACCAATTGTTAGAATTCTACTGAGAGGGGCAACAAAAATACACCTCCTCATGAATCACATGCATTGATACTTGATCACAAATAGATAAAGTTCATCAAGAAACACATACATATCATGAACAAAAAATATATATAGAAAAATTATTTATTGGTATTCAAATTAGATTACAACTCTTCAAATCATATCACAACCAATTGAGACTTCAGCATTTTTGCTTCACTCACATCCTCTTCATGAAACTCTAACCAACTACTAACCTAGAAAATACTTCCAGGGGTTTTGCTTTTTGCAAAAAGGTTTTCTTAAAAAGAAGAGAATATGGGTTTTTTTTTTTTAAATTATATCTATCTAAATGTGAAACACCCTTTTAAAGAACAAATCCTTCATGAGAATGACTCTTGCACTTCAATTTCCACTTGACTCTTCAGCTTCCTAGTCTTCTCAAAATGAGCTCCTCTTTTGTCTTCTTGCTCTCAAACTTGTCCACAAGTATTCCATATTTTTATTCACATGGTACATGGTCCCACCAAGTCAAATAATTCTATTTTATTCTTATAAAATTTCCACATTATCCAAGACACTCATTTGGACTCATAGGTATGCTTAAATCAACTTATACAAACACAATCCTGAAAAACATCCAACTATCCCACTTCCACTAATCTTCATGACCAAAGTAATATATAAAAATGAATATTATGATGTATAATTTAATTAAAATTTACCATAAAGATCCAACTCAAGGCTTAACACATCAAGAAACACCACTTTGCAAGACTTTCCTGGCTGGTTTCAGCATCTCTGAATTTGGTCTTCAAAATTGAGTTGATACATACCTCAAATATATTCATCATGAGGAAAGTAACATATAAATTTAAATATAATGAAGTATAATATCTCATAAACTTATCATACTTCTCCAATTCATGGCATAAGGCTTCCAAAACTTGGATCTCTGCAACTGGTCTGGCTAGTCTTGAAAACACAAAAACTAGTCTTCCATACAATGTGGTCAAACACCTCCAAAGAAATTTTTAGATCTCCCTATCACCTCAAAAACTTAAATTTTTATGTATACAACATGTTCAGACATTCATACCCATAGGTAAAATGGAGAGAGTCTCATCTTCATACCCATTCAGACATGCTTCTCAAATAGGCCTAAAAGAGCAATTTTGGCTCAATCACCTTTAAGCAAGAAATGACTTATCCAAACTGAAAAAGTACTTCAAAAAATAATATGACACATGAAAATATATATCAATATAATAAAAAGTATCAATTCAATTAAATTCAACATGGTTACCTTCATTCTTCTTCACTAGCTTCTCAAAACAAGCTTCTTTTGTCGGTATGCCCAAATATGCAACCATTACTCAAATTTTCTCCAAAATAGTAACCCAAGTGACTTCATGAAGTTTAATAAAACATTACCAACATCATCCACCTAAAATTTGAGTAGGGGTTCCTTTGTAAGTTTCTCTTATACACTGAAATCTTCACAAAATATATGTTTTTCAATGGGTCCCACCATGCATCATGAACTAAAAATAACATGAAAATGTGACCTAAGGATTCCTATTCATGTTTAAATATTTTTCAAGAAAAATAGTTGAGTTAAGACACCTATCCAACTCAATTTTCCAAAACTGGTCCAAACTAGGGTTTGGAGGGCTATAAACATGCTCACAAAAATGGATAGAACTTCTAAAATACTCAACCAATCACCAAAATAATTTTTGCACCATAATTTTATCCAAATTTAATTCATTTTTTTCTTATGACTTATCCTAAGGATTCTCACAATTTCTCTTAATTGCTAAGAAGTTTGGTGCTCAATTTGCATACTTTGAAAAACCCAATTTTGGAAATACTTGCATAACTTGAAAAATATTCATCCTCAGATTTTGAAATTTTTATCACACCTTAAGGAAACATCCCTATAACACCTCCAAGTGATATTTTTCTTTGGTTCATCCTGCATCTTTCCATCCCATCTCATTTAGGTGCCCTTTGGTCTCTGATTCCCATTGTTGAACTATTATAACCTATATAAGTGCCTAAAACACATAAAAATCTACCTGAGAACAATTTTACATGCCATATATCATAATATCATGCTCACATCATGTTTGGTTTGCATCATCATACATTGGGTCAACATTTCACACCTTGCTTGTTTGTGGATTGGCTTAAGAAAGCATCATATTGACTTGTCTCAGTCTCATGAACCTGGTTTGTCTCTTGTAGCTATTTCGAACCTTTTTACTACCTCATATTGATCCTAAAATTTCTTTAAATTCTTTTTTTTTAGTGAATTCTCATGTTTTCTTGATTTACACCATGTACTTACACTAGACCAAGACCTAGAAAGACTTGACTTGACTCATACACTTCATGACTGGACCATGTGGACATGATTCAAACTCATTGACACATATCACTCACCTCATGGACCTTTTTGACCTTCATACCACCTTTGAGAGACTCAAACCACACATATACACCTTTGGAGACCCCTAGATCACCTAGCCAACATACCTAGATCACCTAGCCAACATGCCTAAATCACCTAGCCAACATACCTAGATCACTTAGACCCTTATGACATCAATGGACTTGGCATAAATGAAAACACAAGTGACACACACTTCCAACATCCTTCTCGCGATGAATGCAGCAAGATTGCACACCATTCCTCTCGCCATATTCTTCGTGATGTGAAGCCATTCCTTGTTCACCTGGCTCCATCTCTCCTAGGAATTGAACTTGGTTAATAGGTGTATGGAAATTTTAACCATAAACAGCCACTTTTGAAATGTCCATCAAGCACCCAACTTTTAGATACGCCATTTCAACCATAGTGGCCTCTACACCTACTTCATCATCTATATCTCGTATAAATCTCTATACCCGAGCTTTACAACCCCGTAAGTCTCCAAATCGGTGGCGAGATGATTCACACTCACCTTCCTTCAAAGTAAAAGAATTTCTCATGCACTCTTAACATGATTTATGGCAGAGTCACTCTAGTTTTCCAAAATACAAAAACTCATAAATTTGTAAGACTCCCACTTTTTCCAAGGTCTTATACCCTTCGTCATCATAGATTGGTTTATCCTCGTCGGTCCTCGATTGGTATTCTTTATCAACTCTTTTTCGATATGATATTTTTTGTAATAGTGTGATGATTATAATCACTTACTTTGCTTCTCCGACATTTTATTCCCAAACATGCCCTATAATCACGCCCTCAAGATATCGTGCATTTCGGATAATCTCTCTTCAAGTGCTTCTTCTACTTCCACTTCTAGTTTTTCTTGTTATTTACTCCTTGTGGCCATCAGAGGTTCTATTTTTGGTGCCATGTCTAATTTTCAATAATTACCCTTTCCTTTCTCTACCTTCTTGTTGCTTTTGTCTCCCTCAACTCATTTTCCCTAGTTGTGATCTCTTCCAACCCTAGCTCTAGAAATTGAACCCTTGATCCTCTTCTCATGCCTCTTACTCGCTCTCACACTTCTCTCAAAGGAGCTCCACTTGGTGTGACTAGTTTCCTATAGGTTTTATTGATTCACATCTACACTCACACTTTGCACTCATTCGCACTTCAATCACTTTTCAATGCTAAAATTTTCAAACATGTAAGGTTAGAATGAATTCACGTGTACTCCTTTTATATATTTTTTGAAATTTCCCGCATTAATTATACCTCACCTACTACCATACTTAGCTTTAATTATGTTTTTTTTTTCTTTTTCCATGCTTTCTACTACTTTATTTCATGCTTTACTCGTAACCTTTTGGTGCGTCCCACTACTTCACAAGCCACATACCTCCTTACATGCTCCTCATGTATCATAGTACATAATCCTATATGCTTCATACAAAGTAGGTTACCATACCGCAACCTATCTTGCATTACCTAATCGTGTGAAATGTTTTCACACATGGTCTTCATCCAGAGAAATTTCCCTTATGAGATCCATCATCCTTAGCACCTGTAACACCCTTTTAAAATAGCATCCTTACGTCACCCATGTACCCGTGTCACCTTCCCAACACACCAACTCGTATATAACTATTTCAACACCAAAGGATTTTTTTGTGCACTTACACCTAATTCACCCCACACTAAAAATAAGTACGGTCCTCTAAACATGAACTCAATAGGTATTAATCATCTTCTCGGCACACAAGCGCGTTTATTACAATAATATAGAGAAATATAAAAACAAAGCATAACAATGACTAGAAAGAAACACATAAAAGGGAAATCTAATCTAAGTGGAAATATTGTCTTATTACAAACACCAATAAGCCTTATTTATAGTAGGGCTTTAGCATACTCCCATTAAATTAATTGGGAAACATAGCTCCATCCAACGCCTACAAGTGACATGCACTTGACTCGAGTATCTTGGTTACTACAAAAGGTCCCAACCAATGCACCTTCAATTTTCCTGGGTGGTGTGCAAACTTGGAGTCATAGAGAAGGACCATCTTTCCAATTTCAAATGTATTGTTCTTAATGTGCCTATCGATCATGCTTTCTATCCTCCAACCACCTTTTATCCTCCCTATATAACCCTAACCCACCTAAAGATCTTGAAACCCTAATCTTACCCCTTTAGGGACTTTGATCAAATTAATCATCATCTTCACCACCCAATTCAAATGTTAGCTGCAATCGACGGTGACCTATGCAGTCGCTATCAACCCTATAAATATCCACATACCCCCTTTCCTCGGGATGTAATTTTGAGAATTCAAGTTTACTTCATGGATTGTTGTTTCATTTATTTCTCTTATTTGGAGCTACAAATATCACCTTGGAGCTATTTTTAATATCTTTCATGCTAACCTTGGAGATTTTGGGAGTTAGAGTATTTCTTGGAGCCCCCACTATCATTTCATCACCCTTTTGCATCAATCTTGTAGGTCTTCTAGTTACCTTGGATCTCTACCCTTGCATTATCCTTCGTTGATCCTTCTTCACAATTCATTTTCATGTCCATTTTCCTCATCAAACCCTATATCTCTCCCCACCTACCATCGATCCAACCCCAGTCGTTGTAGACTCAATCTACATCTATCTTGTTCTCTAGCTTCTACCCTTTCAACTATATATTTTCCATCCACCACAATATCTCGGATATTTCAATCTCATTATTCTCTACACATGTTGCTTCATATCCCATCTTCATTATCAACAATCACCATTAATACAGACCAGTCTTCATTGACCCTTCCTACATCCATCTTATAACTTCTTTAGTGTTCAAATCACTCTAGTCTAGTGATCCACCTGTTCAAGAGCCCAAATCCTACCTTTTGGCCCCAATCGTCCGCCAATCCAAATTTTAATCGTCGCCAACCTTATCAAGTATTGATCATTTTCTTATCAAATCTATTAATTTTCTTGCATATTTTATATTCTCTCATCATCCATACATCAAATCCAAGGCTTACGCAACATCTCGATTTCATAGAGCCTTTCAAAGTTTGTTTCAGATCGGTTTTCGCATACCTTTTGGCTCACTCTATTATAGGCATCATTGATCGTACCTATCAATCTCAAGTTACCTTTGACCTGACCAAGTTTGGTTTATTTTATTATCAGTTACTATTAGCATATCTAAATATTATTTTTTCTATCACATCTTAGATTTCAATTTAGTTATCTGATGCATCTTATCATTTATCTATTATCATTTTATCTAATATTTTATCAAAGTTAGTTTCCATCCATCCTTGGGAATTTATCACTTCTTGGGACTGACATTTTCAGGTAACCCACATTCCTATCACCTAATCACTTTCTTGTTCAGCTTTCTCTTTGTTGTCTAGGTTATCTAGCTAGTCACCTGGTTGTACATGCAATCGGGTTTCCATACATGAAGTCACCCGATTGCATATGTAGGTGGGCAGCTAGGTATATAGTTGGGCATCTACATATGTAATTAGGTGGTTACATGTACAAACACTTAGCTGCATACCTAGATGGGATCAAACCCACTGTCACGAGTCTTTGCATGCAGCCTCTCAGTTGCATGTGTAGGCGGGCATATGAATGAGACCATGCGTCTACAATTTGTGGTCATCTGTCTGGAATATTTTGTTTAATTATGTATCTATACTATGCACACGAGCATCTATACTATTGTCAAAATAACATTATGGCATTTTAATTTCACATATGCTTAGTGTTATAACTAGTATATTGTTTTCATGCAAATTTGCAACAAGGAAATTAACAATTTCCGATCATGAAAACTATACCCTTGTGTTAAATTTTCAAGTCTTACCATTCCAAGGCACCCCGATTCTTCCAAGTCAGTCCAAGTGACCTCTCAATTAATTTTATCTCATCCTCCTAGGTGATTTAGGAAAGTCCATTCATTCCGCCTAGTTGATTTTAGCAGTTCATTAAAAGTTGCAAGCTTCAGGCAATTGTGGGAAGGGCTATCACAAACATCCAAGGACTGGTGCAACTCCATGGAGCGGAGAAGAAAATACAAAATGTACATGGAGCCAATTCAAAGGCCTTGGGATATCATGGAAGTGATTCAAGAATATTTTGGAAGAACTTGGAGGAGTTGGGGTAGTTTCACCAAAATTAGGGTTCAAAGGCCTAGGCAATGCATAGGCCAAAACAATTGTTGAACTTCCAAAGGTGATTCCGGAAGCTTGAGATGGAGTTAGGAGAAAAACAAAACATCTTCAGAAATGGAATTGAAACCGTAAAATATTGCGAAAATATTTTTTTCACAACACTTTGGCGCATTTTTCCTGCAAGATTTTTTTCTCATGCACAGTTGGAGTACCAAATTAAAAAACCAATTTTTCAGGATAAAATTTAGGAATAAATACCGATAACCCCACCTTTGGATTTAAAATTTAATTTAAATTCATGATCATATAAAATTTCATTAAAAATTTCCATCGGGAACTCACGTTATCGTCGTTTCAAGTTCTCCTCTTTGAGCAAGTTCGAGAGTTAGTCAAATTTTGAAAGACACGTGTCAGCTCCAGGATCCTGGTGGGATTTTTGTTCCCCTCCTCCTCAAGATCAGGTAAATAAACCATGAAACCATTTCCTATCCCCCCATATGACCTTTGGATCCTCATACGACCTCCGGGATTGTCGGTTTAGCCCCTAGGTATTTACGGGAGCTAAAAGCCTCAATCTGTCTGATCGTTGCCACATGTCATCACCTTGCTCACCATGGAATTTGATGTCCCACACGTCCCTTTGAGGTGAGGGACATAGGGACATTAAAATTCACCTCATCCCTTCTCATCTTTAATTTTCAAATTTTAAAAATCTCACCCGCTTAGAACTTCTAACTTATAAAATTTTCATGCACAACTTGCTCTGTAAATCCCTACAATATCTCACCACCACTCGCCATTGCCAACGATTGAACCAGATCCACGAGAAAAAATAAATACTTCAATCCATGATAATATGTATCTCCTAGAAGAAATATTGATCTAAAGAAGAACAAACAAGAAGAAGTTTGAAAATCTCCATTTTCGTGAAATCAAAAAATCGAAGATATCTTACAAACTAGTGCATTGATTGAAAAACCATCTCGTTGTTGAGTTATTATCTCTTGAATGCCATTAAAAAATCATATTAAAAAATCCCATTTGCAGCAAGGAATTCTCATATAAAATAAATTTTTCTTCCAACTCCATGAAGAACAAAGATCAATTTCCCATCAAACCGGCAACCGAATCAAGAGAAATTTCACCAATGAGACAAGAAGAAAAAACCTATCGCAATGGAGTTTATTTCATCGCAAATGGAAAAAACCAGACCTAAAAATTTCAAGCTCCATTAATGGCTGCCATGACATAGTAGTGGAAAAAATCAGCGAGCTACCTCTCCACTTCTTAGGGTTCCAGTGGGTGAAATCACGTAAAAATTGGAGGGAATGATCGTTGAAAAATCTAGTTTCGTGTGAACTAGTTTTTGCACCATGAAGTCCCTATTTTTAGGGATATAGAGGACTGATTTTTCATCATATTTATTCCCTATCACATGAAGAATATCTGTGAAAATGCAGCAATCTACCTCTTCACTTCTAAGGGTTCAAGTGTTCGAAACTATGTGAAAATTGAAGGGAATGATCATTGAAAAATCTAGTTTCACATAAACTAGTTTTCGTGCCATGAATTCCCTATTTTTAGGGATATGGATACATGTAAATTCATTAAAAATGTCATCTCGGCTCATGCAATTGACACTTACTAAAAATAGTAAGTGGTTCTACAAGCCCTTGCTATAAATAGCTACTTGGTCCAAAAGGTAGAGGAACACAAGAAGAATAAATAATTCAAGATACCATAGCTAGTCAAGGTTTGGAAAAGCTAAATTACGACACTTACTAAAATAGAAAGTTTCCCCATTTGTACTTAATAAAAATAACATTTTTTATCAAAGGGAAAGTTTGTCACAATGAGATATAGAGGGATGATCATTCAGTCAACACCATCATTCTAGATCATCCATGGGCATTGATCATAGGGAATTTGAGGTCCATCTCATGGAACTGGACAATTTTTTTGACACTCACTACATAGTTTGGGTCATAGGTATATCATATGCAAGCTGGGAGTTGCGGTCATCAGCGGAACAGTTCATTCAACTTAGCAAGCATTCATGAGCTAATTTGAAGGAGTTTCTTAGGGTGTAAGGAGTTTGAAAATTATAACTGCACTTGAGTTTTCAATCAACAAGGATCTGTAGACTTCATCAGGGGTGACATCCTTTCTTTTCCTCCTCCTTCTTCCCCCCCCAACATTCTCTCTCCTCTATGTTCTAATTTTGCATTGAGGGTTTGCACTTTTGATATGTCTTAAAGTGACTTTAGAGACATGATGTAAAATTTAAGTCACCTTATTTTTATAAAAGGGACTTAATATTTGAATAGGAATATGAATATTCTAAAGTTAAAATAAAGAATATGAAAGAGCATCAAGAAGATGAGGAGTCAAGTTTAGCACTATAAATTATAATGAGTTCTTCATTCCAAGGGGTTCTAATTCTAAAATTCTTTCAAGTGGTTATATTCTTGTAATTTCATGAGAGATATTTTTCTCACTTGTGAGTGAAAATAGTTAGCCACTTTTCCCCTATTCTCAATGTCTTCCATTCTCATACTATGTATAATTTCTTCTTGAGCATCAATACAAGAAGAAGGAGTTTTGAGTCTTTTTGACTAAGGGGTTTACTGATACTTTGTGTTCATTAAATTCTAATTGGTCTTGTCATTGTTTACAGAGTTTTTTCTTCTCATAAATGCATGTGTTGAAGTTTCTAACTAGTGTGTGCAAGAATATGATTTTCTACCTGTAACATTAGTTCTCCTATCTCATTTCTCACTCCCCTTTCCCACCTTACAAACAAAGTCCTCTCTAGAAATAAATTGCTAGATTTGCCACAGGGTGGTCGATGGAGTGTCCTTGTTAGATCCCGGTCAATAGGTCACCACAGAAATTCACTTTCACTCATGCATGTACATATGGCAGCTACACTGGTTAAGTAGAGGGACTTAGACTCCCAGAGTGTTGGCAAGAAATCCACAAGTTTGTCCACCCGAAAAATTTTCTCACCAACAAACAACCAACTATTTAAATTCATTGCCCCTTAAATTCTTATTCAAACCAACCAACTGCACATACCAAATCAACATGCTAAATTAGGAAAATGCATTCATTAACCTACAACTTATTCAAATCTTGATCCATAATCCATGGCCTCTCCTTCAACTATAAATAAGATCCTCATTCTTTCACAAATCATCTCTTGGAATCTTAAGGCATTTGCAACATTACTCTACCAAATTTCCATTAGAATTTATACATCGTTAGGTTGTCCATTTGATCATCCATTGCTTGTAGCACATCTTTCTTCCATTTGGAATTAATTTTGGAGCATCCATAAATAAATCATCAAATGAGATTAAACAAGTGTGGTACTTCATTCCACACTTTAGAAATTTTTGTCCAAAATAAATCCCTAGATAATTTGGCAACTTGCAGTCCCATTTTGGCTTTGACACCAATTTTTAGGTTGTCTGCGCCACGAGTTTTCTTCCTTTGTGAAATTTCATTATTGTGGTTCTTCGCGCACACTCTCCTTTTTCATGCACTCACTTCCCTTCATTACATAGTTATAATTCTTTCCCCTTTCCCCTCTCATGTATTACTTCGTGCATTTGTTATTATATTTTGGATGTTGTGCGCTCTTTCACACGCATCTGTGGACTCACCTTGCATTTTTGTAATTCTTTTCCTTGCTTCTTATGTGCATGCCTTTTCCTTCTAAGTCTCACGCACTCCTTACGCGCATTCTCCTCCCCTTACATGTTCTCCCGCACATCCCCTTTGAGTACCCTCATCTCCTTTTACATGCTTATGCCTTTTTCTCTATTTACATGCCCTCCACGTGCCATCTTTTCCCGAACTCCCACATTTATTTTTAGCAAGCCTTCGGACTTATCTTACATATATTACATACCTATGCAAATATGCATCCTTCTTTTCAATTCCCACACACCTTCTCACATGCACCGGAGGAATTCTTCCACATCCTTGCACTTTTTGCAAACTTTCTCTTCGCCCCTTTTCTTCCACACATGCGTTCAAGGTCAGAAACCGCCACACCAATCCTAGCGCGCCACGCGTCAAGCTCTTGGGAATTAGAAAATAAAGTGCACCTCATAAGAAAAATATAAGAGTGTCAATTGTGCATTGATCCTCATAGTGAATAGAAGCACGATACCTACAAACTCTCATGACCAATCAAATCACGCCACGTGTCTAGCGTGTTCCTCTTGCATTGTAGAACTTCAAATCACCATAACTTCTTCCACATAGCTCAAAATCATGTGTAGTTGGTCTCATTGGAAAGATACTAATGTGGGCTACACTCTAGGCTCTTAAAATCAGATTTTGGAGGGATTTGGTAGGTAAAAATGGGAAAAATGTGACTCATATCATTAATGCACACTTCACATCGACTCAACTACCGAATTTCATGGGATTTGACCTCTTTCCTTCTTCCACAAGAAAACTAACGTGGAGAAACAAATTTTACATAGCTCCATGCTAATTTTCAGGCATTTATTACATCTTATTGGTGGTTGTGACTTGGAATCTAAGTTTTCCCTCTCTTTTCCCTCTTCTTCTCTCCCATTCTTCTATATATTGTGAAATAATGCCCATTTGTAAAGGTTGGACCCTCTTGGATTGCAAGAGAATTATTCAAAGTAGTTTATTTTGTATTTTGAGCTACGGGGATAAGATATGGGCCAACTGTGTGGATTCTTGCCTTCTTTCCTCATTGTAATGGACTATGCATTCATTTGAAGCAATAAAATTATATTTTGTGACTATTTTCTGCCATAGCTCATGTTTTATTGCATTTACTTTCTTTCTTTTGCAATGATGATATGATCTGCATGTTCTCTATCTCTTGTAGGGTTTCTTTTCTATTATGTTCCATGAAAGTGAGATCTTGAGTGTTGTTCTTGATTGTGGCACGCATGCCACGCACTTACTTTTCTCGTTATATTTCATTTTCACTCATCTAAGAATGTTCTTTCCCTTCTTTTTAGTGCTATCACCCCCCTTATTCTCGAAAGAGGGTTCAAAACCCAAAATGCAAGGATCACGAGGGACAATGTGCACATCAATGAACATACAAACGGAAGCATGAAGAGATATCGGGAGGAACGAGAATCAACCGAATGTGCATGAAAATATTTGAAACACATTAAACTTCATTAAGCCACAAAACTCTCTCATAATCTCAAATATCCAAAGGGGTGTACATATAAGAGGTGTTGAGTAACCCCTAATACTGCAATCATGAAAACTCAAGTGGAGAGAGGGGGTTACATTCCTAGAATAGAAGTGTAACTCCCAATGGCGCATATATGTGACCCATAAGAGAATATCATAATGACCCCTAAATGACACGTGGACCTACAATCTCACCTAAGTGAGATGACTCACCTAATGATGTGGAAAATAACTCACACCAACACCCCCTTCATCGTAACTTAGGATGAGGTGAAAAGTTAGAAACGATAAATGGGTCATGGCACAAATCCTGATTAGGTACCCATGCACAAAAAAGAGATCCCAAGTAGTGAAGGAAAACCTAGTGGGAAAAACATCCACCACAAGATAAAAACACTCTCTAATCTAAGAAAGATGCCAAAGATGGGTCCCGACCATAGACAAGCTTGAAAAGGTACCCATGTACAAAGCGGAAATCTCTTGGAAAGAAGAAGAAGAGAGAAGAATAGGGAGATGTGAGGGATGCACAAGATGCCATGGATGGATCCGAATTCTGCAACTCTAAGAAGTCTCCCAGAAGAATGTCGATGATGAGATCCTCTACCTCTTGACATAAGAAGAACCACCCACACTGAACTATGTACCTTCCCTTAGGAAGAACAGAAATGGAGTGTTGGAAGTCTTCCCACTCGCAAATGAAACTAAAGCAGCAACATGAAGAAATCTGAGTATGGTCCACGAAAGTGTGACATAGGTATATAAAATGAGTTCTAAGGAACTGAAGCTAATTCTATGTGCGTATAATTATCCGAGTATGAAGAGCGAACACACACAAAAGGATTTCTAAGTCATATGAAGGCAACACAACTCCCATAATAGAAAAGGGATCCACAAGCAAGGGTGGATCAATGAAGAACTCCAAAAAGTGGAAGTGATGAGAGTCCAAAAGGGGCACTCCTAACAATGGAGATGATGAAATCCTCCAAGACACCTGTAGATGGATGAGGAACCTGCAGTGCATCATAAGTGGAGTCTGTAAAAATACAACCAAGGTCATGCAAATACTCATCCCAATGAGGGGGCTAGACTAATAAAAGAGCAATGTCAAATAGGTATAAGTCATTCGGTGAATGTATAGGATTGGAAGGTGCCTTGTACACTAGAAGTGGAAAGGAGGTGGGTGTAATGATAGTATGAGGATGAGAAGGAGACTGCTCGATATCTAATGAGATGTGGGAAGTGTCAACACTCTCTGGAAAGGTGAGAGGAGGAGAGAATTCCTATGTAGTACTCTCAACATCAAAACTAGATGCACAGTCCTCATCATCAAAATAAGAATCAAGAAATTTTGTGTGAGTGGAATTGCCATCACACAAAGAAGAAGAGGAGATAACTAGATCAATAGCAGAAATAATGGTGGCAAGTATGTGAAGGGTATCCATAGAGTGACTGAAAGATGCTCCAAATGTGGTGGGAGGGACTTGAGTCTGCCATGTGAAAGCAGAGAGGTCTGGAGACATATATCATCAAGTGACCAAAAACATGGTCGCAAGTGGTAAGAAATTCCTCCAAATGATGATGATCGGTGAGTGCAGAATTGTCCCAAGAAAGAAGTGTGAAAGACCCTCATAGGCAAAGTAACATTCCATAAAATAATGCCAAGATGAATAGTTCCCTCTCTAGGTAAGAAGTGGTGGAGGATGTAAGGTGATCCTATGACTCTCAAGTCTGGAAAAAGCACCCTACGTGATGCGTAGTAAAAAGTGCAAGGTGCACAAAAATAAGGGTGCAAGAATGCAAGATGTCAGACTCAACCAATAATGTGTCTGCAAGTAATACAACACCCAAGAGTAAAATGACCCCCACAATGTGGCACTTTATAAATTAGTTCATTTACAAAACTAATAATCACATCATGTAGTGTGTGAAAAATCATGCAACTTTTACTAAAGAAGTGCTCAAAACCGAGCAGCGGTAAAAATTTATAGCAAAAAATAATTCCCACAATTGATGGAAAAAACCAATAAACTTTACAAACTTATTTTTAAAAGTGCCGAAACACGTACAAAGGGTTTCATATTTGTACTCATTGGATATGAAATCAAATTTTAAACAGGGTTTGTTTTTCTTACGAGGGGGATTAGTCTCTGTCACAACCCCGGACCTCACCCTCTGTCTTTGACACTCGAAGGAAGGACATTCATTATAAGCAAAAATGAAGCCCAAAATAGCACAATACCAATATAAATGTTTTTCACATCAAATCATAAAAAATGATATTTTTATAACCTTCAAATAATTCTAAAAGGGATGGGTGGGTTGAGATGAGTTGGTTTTGCTCATGTACCGAGTTGTCGTGTGCAAAATAAATGCAACGAGCTAGAACGTATAGTGGCCGAGGTGCAACGGATTCAACGCCGAGTAGGTTACCATATGAAATGAAGATGATATGCACTGATTTCCCTAGAGATTTTTATGTGGAGTCTGATTTGGGAGGAGATTGTAACCATTGTAACACGTGTCGAAGTGAGGTTAAAGCCGTGAAGAGCATTGAGTTGTTGGGTTCACGAGCAAGCTTGGTATTTGGAGACACATCACCAAGGTAAGTTGGATGACGTTTAAAGTGGGATGTCAAGTCACCAATGTTGAGCCCGAGGTGAAATATCTAGATAGGATGAAGGACCATTGTCTTTGGACATGCAAAGTGCTAAGATTCGAGCCATTGAGTGGGGTAACGCCGAGTAGCTCAAAAACAACGCATCAAGTGTCAAAGCACCGAGTAGTGCGCGGCGCGAGTTTGAAGTGGAAAACACCAACACCGAGGCTGAACTAGAGGCAAACACGGTAGTCAAACAGAGAGGACCGAGTATGGAGAGGAGGTCATAACAGGGAATTCGAATAGGAGGAACAAAGCGGGGAAGCCGACTAGAAGCACAACAAGACTCAACCATGTGATGCAAGGTCCGAGCATGGAGCAAAGGAAGAGCTCAATGGTCACGTAGGGCCAAGATCCCAATTCTAATGCAAGCACAAGTTCATACAACGAAACAAGGAAGGGAGGAACTAGAGTGGATGCAGATGCACAAGAAGGATCCTGAGTGAAAGGCAGGAGGCCTTCAACGTAAGAAGTAAAGAAACTACATATCTAAAGTGAGCCAACGTGGAAACATGAACCCAAACCAACACAAACCCACCACGGTGAGCTAGTATGAGGGGTGAGAATGAAGTGAGATAGTGAGGAGGAAGGAAACTCGGTGCCCAGCTCGGTGAGTTGGGGCCAAGTTGGCTAGAAAACACCCTCTCCACCACCTTCTAAGAACTTCAAAATCTGCACTAAACTAGATCTCGCAACCTTAATAGTAAAACCTCCTCCAAGAAGAAAGATACAAACCCTAAATAATCAAGTGGTCAAAGACACAAAACACGAAAAACACTAGAAACTTGAACAACAACCTCAAACACTCGAGCAAGAAATTGGAACCCATGAACACAAATAGAGGTATATATGCCGAAATCATTGCAAGAAGAGCATGATCAGAATATCCATTACGACACACACAACAATAAGCGTAGATCATGCGAGAATCTAGAAAACATGCACGAAACACTTAAGAGTGCAAGGATCCACAAGATCATCTCAAATACCATAAAAGAGGGTTTGACACCTGAAACACGAGGATCACAAGGGACAACGTGCACATCAACGAATGTACAAACGAGCGATAGCATGAAGAGATCTCATGAGGAGAAAAAATCTACAAAATGTGCATGCAAATATTCGAAACACGGGTAGAACCTCGTTAAGCCACAAAAATCTCTCTCAATCTCATAGATCCAAAGGGGTGTACATATAAGAGGTGTTGAGTAACTCCCCAGTGTTGCAATCATGATAACTTGAGTGGAGAGGGGGAGTTACATTCCCAAAATAGAAGTGTCAATGATGCATATGATGCATGCGATGCGTAAGAGAATATCATAATGACCCCTAAATGGCACATGGACCTATGATCTCACCTAAGTGAGATGACTCACCCGATGATGTGAAAAATAACTCACACCAACATAGTCTAGGATTTCTGTTTTATGCATTTCCCTCTCTCCCTAGTCCTTTAGAATGATAAAGTAAAGTTAGATAACTACATTTCCTTTTTAGGATTAGTTTTAGCAGAGAAGTAAGCAGAGGAATCTAACCTTCTCCAGAGTTCTATCTCAAGTGCAAGGTACCACAACTTGGAGACAAACCCATGTTGCCCCAAAGCCCTAAATCATTCTGATTTGGGAGTGGATGCAATTATGAGCTCCAACAGTTTTGGCACACCCATTGGGATAAGTTGAAAGCTTAAATTTCATCATTGCTATGTTCTGGTGTGTGACTTAGTGATTTCCATCCTTTGGAGACTTTTTTCAATACAATTGGTGACTCCCAACATCTATATCTACTAGTTTTAGTATTCAGAGTGCCTCTTTTATGAGAATGATTCAAACCAAACAATGCGCAACAATTAGTGAGTTCTTTGAATATTTGTATTTTCTCCTTGAAGAAGGAACATAGTAGCACATAAATCTTCATGTCCTATGCATAGGACTCTTTTCACTCCTCTTACTGGTAGACCTTTCGCATACTCTTCTATAGTCTTAAGACCTATCAGAATCATGGCACATAAGATAAATATACCCTTTGTTAGATTTAATGGTGGTATTCATATATCCCTTGGCACACAACATGATATACCAGTGGCTGCACTCAAAAGCATTCCCTTTTTCATTGGTGAAAATCAAACAACTCTTCTTGATCACATTCATGACATTGCAAATGTCTACTAAGTCCATCTAGTCACGAGAAGATGATGTTGCAATTAGGTTGTTTGCTTCTTCACTCAAAGGCAAAGCATTTTAGTGGTATATGAGCTTAAGACCTTCCTATATTCACAATCTGGGATAAGCTTAGCACTAAACTTTGCAATCAGTTTAAAGATAAAGAAGACAACATCTCCATGTTAGAACAAATCACAACAATCAAAAGAGATCCCAATGAGCTTATGGTTATTTAATTTCAGATTTTATAAGACATGGGACATGAATTTCAATTCTTTTAAGAATTACACCACAAGGTGCTCTCCTTTACTTCTTAAGAGCATTGAATTTTGATTTTCCTTCATGATACAATCTATGAATGTTATGCAATTACACGATGCCAAGATCCAATAGCAATTAGGGCTGAAAATTGTCTAATACAAACCGAGAAGCAGGGAAAATTTTAGTGGTGATTCCTCAAGTAATTCACGAATATTTACATTTTTGAAATATTCATTTGGTTAATTTAAGGATTTTCACAGAGTAGCATTTCACCTAAAATTTTCAGAAATTAATTTTTAGGTCAGCTAGCCTAGTGTTTAAAAGATATTTCATATATATGTATGTATATCGCCAATAACTCGAAACATAAATCAGGTAGATTTGCTAACATATATGTTGGTGAAAAACTTTCCGGTGGACAACCTTGTGGATTTCTTGCCAACGCTCTAGGATTCTAAGTCCCTCTACTTAACTAGTGTAGTTGTTGTATGTGCATGTATGAGTGAAAGTGGATTTCTATGCTGATCATTCGACCAGGATCCAACAGGGGCACTCCACCGACCCTATAGAAAAAAGCAGTTTCTTGCTAGATATTACTTTGTCTATAAGGTGGGAAAGGGGAGTAAGAAATGAGATAGCAGAACTAATGTTACATGTAGAAAATCATATTCCTACACACACTAGTTTAAAACTTCAGCACATGCATTTATGAGAAGAAACAACTCTATAAACAATGATAAGACCAATTAGAATTTAATGAACACAAATTATCAGTAAAACCCTTAGTCAAAAAAGACTCAAAACTCCTCTTCTTGTATTGATGCTCAAGAATAAATTGTACATAGTATGAGAATGGAAGACATTGAGAATAGGGAATATTGGCTAACTACTTTCACTCACAAGTGAGAAAAATCTCTCTCATGAACTTAAAAGAATGCAACCACGGAAGAATTTCAGAATTAGAACCCCTAGGAATGAAGAACTCATTATAATTTAGTGTTAAACTTGACTCCTCATCTTCTGATGCTCTTTCATATTTCTCATTTTGACTTTAGACTATTCATATTCCTATTCGAATATTAAGTCCCTTTTATAAAAATAAGGTGACTTAAATTTTACATCATGTCTCTAAAGTCACTTTAAGACATCAAAAAGTGTAAACCCTCAATGCAAAATTAGAACATAAAGGAGAGAGAATGTTAAGGGGGCAAGAAGGAGGAGGAAAAGAAAGGATGTCACCCCTGATGAATTCGGAGACCCTTACTAATTGAAAACTCAAGTGCGGTGATAGTTTTCAAACTCCTTACACCCTAAGAAACTCCTTCAAATTAGCTCATGAATGCTTGCCAAGTTGAATGAATTGTTTCGTTGATGACCGCAACTCCCAACCTGCGTATGATATACCTGTGACCTAAACTATGTAGTGAGTGTCAAAAACATTGTCCAATTCCCTGAGATGGATCTCAAATTCCCTATGATCAATGCCCATGGATGATCAGAATGATGGTGTTGACCTGAATGATCATCCCTCTATGTCCCATTGTGCCAAACTTGCCCTTTGAGAACAACATGCTATTTTTAGTAAGTACAGATGGGGAAACTTACTATTTTTAGTAAGTGTCATAATTTAGCTTTTCCCAACCTCAACTAGCTATGGTATCTTGAATTATTTCTTCTTATTGTGTTCCTCTCGCCTTTTGGACCAACTAGCTATTTATAGCAAGGGCTTGTGGAACCACTTACTATTTTTAGTAAGTGTCAATTGTGAGCCGAGATGACCTTTTTGATGACTTTTCCTATAATACTCCCTTTGTGTTCACTACCTTATTTGTATCCTCTTCAAATGGTGGCTTACCCAAAGCAACAGACCCCTATGTAGGAAGGCATGTTATTTTTAGTAAGTGCACCGTGGATGTTAAATTGCAACAAAATAGGTCTTGAAACTCTAGGTTTTATTTGGGGTTCCACGCTCCACATTTTGAGTAATTCCTTCATCTAAACAAGTGGGAAAATGATATTTTCATCGGAAGGGGAAGAATATTGAAAAAAACATATCCCTCCATATCCCTAAAAATAGGGACTTCATGGCACGAAAACTAGTTTACATGAACCTAGATTTTTCAACAATCATTCCCTTTAATTTTGCACGATTTCTCCCACTGAACCCTAAGAAGTGAAGAGGTAGCTCACCTTTGCCTTTTTGCATATATTCTTCATGTGATAGGGAATAACTCTAATGAAAACTTAGTCCTCTATATCCCTAAAAAGTAGGGACTTCATGGTGCAGAAACTAGTTCACGCGAAACTAGATTTTTCAATGATCATTCCCTCCAATTTTTGCGCGATTTCGCCCACTGGAATAGTGATAAGTGGAGAGGTAGCTCACTGATTTTTTCCACTCTTTGTGTCATGGCATCCATTAATGGACCTTGAAATTTGTAGTTTTGGTTTATTTCTTTGTTTGTGATGAAATCAACTCCATTGTGATAGATTTTTTCTTCTTGTCTCTTGTGGAAATTTCTCTTTGATATGGTTGTCGTCTTCATGGGAAATTGAGCTTTGTTCTTCATGGAGCTGAAAGCAAAATTTATTTGTTTTGAGCATTCCTTGCTACAAATGGGAGGTTAGAATATGATTTTTAATGGCCTTCAAGAGATAAGAACTCATTTTGAGTAGACAAAGTATGACACTAAGGAGAGAGCACACGAGAAGATTCGCGTGTGGGAACAAGGCGCGTTCAAATTGCGAAAGGGTAGGAAAGGAAACGCACGCCAGGATAAGTTGATTTGGGACTTAGTCACTTTCATGGCTACGGGTTATTTTTGGATATAGTGTGTGGAGCACATAATGGGATAGAGACTTACACAACATGCAAATGCTATTTTGGGATAAGCATCTACTAAGCACCATGCATAAGTTTGGGATAATAATAGGATTACTACTACCAGTTAATTGTAGGAGATCTATTATTAGCGCAATTTCATGTGTGCATATTATATTAAAGGCGCATGGTTTTTTCGACATGCGACCTATTTTGGGAATTGCATAAGTAATGAAGGGCGATTCCCCACCCTATAATTATGTATCAATTTTTGTATTTAGAGACACCGAGACATTGTGTATGAGTTATTGTAGAGTTATGCTACCAGATATGATGCATGCATAAACCTATGGTAATGTTATATTATAAGAAGCTTTTATATTTTGGATTGTTTAATATAATGGAGTATATAGGATGGATAAATTGTTAACATGATTGTAATTGGTTCTTGTATGATCAATCTTGTCATAGTTATTGTTTGATTCATGATTCCTTAAAGATCTAGATCTGGTTTTGCACTATTGAATGATTATGCTTTGGGAATGTTTGTGCTTATGCAGTTCTGAATATGTTCTATCCTCAACACATTAATGTCTTTCACAAACAACTCTAAAGACGGGCATGGTACCTTTGCACGCTTTGGGTGAATGCTTAGCTCGGGATGAGTGATATCTCGGCCGCACTGGATTGTTCGTGATAGATTCTAGGTGTAGTGGCCAATTCCCTTTGACTTTTTTAGATACTAATCTTGATATTGTTGATCTTATTATGGACACTATTATTTTTTTATTTAGTATGATGGATAGATGTTAGATCATGGTTTATTATTGATGTGGATTTAGTTATTATGCATGATGATTATTAGAGACATTTTTATATGTGGATGATGATATATTGTTTGACATGGACATATTATAGATGTTGATTTGGACATGTGACATTGGATATTGTGAGTAGATCTAGTATGGAAGATTATTGATGATGATATAGTTGATTAATTAAACTAAAAATGATAATGTTGATTTCTTGATGTTGTTGTGATTTATATGAATAGATGGCTTTGTTAGTATATTTATATCATTTTGGATGTTCTGATATGGCCACAAGGCCGAAGGAGGTATTTACATTTTTTTACAGGTTAAAATATCACAACAATGTCGGGACTGGAGACTAACCATATTGGAATTCTAGGTGAATTCAACAAGGTCACCATGGCAACTATTTTGTGTGTGGGTGTGTGTTGTGTTATGTTAGGAGTTCCCATGGGGGATTTCCATTATATGTGACCATGGGTTTGTGTATTTATTAATGTGGTTTCTTTATTAATGTTGCATGTATTTATTTTGTGATGTGTTACCCCTTTCATTAGTTATTTTATGTTGTGTTAATGTTGTGAATAATCATGTGTTAAAATAAATAAATCAATATGTCATAGGAATGTAATAAATAAAGTTGTTACTCTTAAATGTAATATTGTAAGAGTGTGTAAGAAAGGTTGTAAGAGTGTGTAAGAAAGGTTGTAAGAATGTGTAAGAAATATGTAAGATAGATTTGGAGTGTGAAACACTTCATCCTCTTGGGAAATTCGAATTTTTCCTTGGAGGCTTGTGGGACAAGTTAAACTTGTCCCACACCTCTTAAAATTTTCACCAACCATACCTATGGTTTGGAGGTTAAGTTTAGACCTTTTTAATGCATTTTGAAATGACAAATTCCAAGTTTTAATTGCACTTTTCTTACATGTTTTAAATTCAGTCCTTTTGGGGTAGGGTTATTTTGGAGTGTGTAAGTTAATTTGTCATTTTATTTATTATGTTTAGGTGAATGATATTGATTTTTTTGGGGGTTGAGGAAGAGTGATGTGGCATCCCACATGGATCCACATCATCCCCTTCTCTTTCCTCTCCTTTAAAATTCAAACTCCTTGCTTATTTGATGGTTGTTGCAACTTTGCATACTTTCCTTGGGGTGAATTTCTTGTTGTTTTGGAGTCTTTCTTGTGGAAGAAGATTGGAGACCATTGCATGTTTGTGTGTTGCTGATTTGGGACTGTTATTTTGGCATTGGGAAGCTTGTTGATCTTGGAACAAACTCCATTATGGAGAGGTAGGAACTTGAACCTTTTGAAAATATTTCTTCTCTTTCTATGCATGTTTAAATGGTGATTGTTGTTATGTGTGTGTTGGCTGGTTGGGTAGACTGCTTAGGACATGGTGTAGGAGAAGGCTATGGGGATTTCAAATGGGGGCATAAGGGAGAAATTTTGGGGGACATAAGGAGGGGTTGGGAGGAATAAGGTTTATGGGATATGATATTGATATTGGTGGTATGATTATTGGTGGATGCCCAATTCCAAATTTGGAGGCATAAGTAGTTTTCCCATAGTTCCTTGCTCTTGTTGGCTTGCTTAATGAAGCCTCAGTTTTGTTTGCAGACTCTGGTTTAATGTAGTTATGAACTACATTCTTCTTGAAATGTGTTTTAGAATGTGAAAATGTTGTATGTTTGTTGTGGAAGCCTTTGTTGCCATGTGTTGTATTTCATCTCTTATTTCAATATGGTTGGGGCTAGAGGGCCAATGAGGAGCGATGGATTCTCCCTTCTCCATAGATGTCTTGGTTGGGTGGAGAGCGTTGCCTTTCCCCCTTCCTTCTTGTGATCAAGATGAAAAGATGAAGAAACTAGCATGTTGTTGTTTTAGAGCAAGAGGAATATACAATTTGACAGTCCTTTATTTTGAACAAGTGATTGTAATCCTTCCCACTTTGGAGTGGGTGAATTGTATAGCCATTTGTAATGTGAAGATATTTGTATTGAAAATGGAAGATTGAATTGTAATGTGAAATGTAAAGAAGTTATATTCTACTCTCTTTTTTGAAAGGAAATGTGAAAGAATGTTACATGCATTGCATTTTGCATTTGGAAATCAAATGAAAAAGTGATAAGTTGTAAAGTTGTTATTGGAAATAAATAAAGGAATGCTTCACTTTCTCAAACTTACATGGTTGTATTGGAATTGAATTTCTATTGTAAATTAAAATCTCTATTGAAAAGAAGAATGCGTAGGAAGTATATTGTTTTTGCATCCTTGGAATTATATTAAAATTGAAATCAGAATTTGTAATTTTGACTTGGGAATGAATTTCTAGAATCAACTAAATGCATTAGACTATATTGGAAATCAGTTGTTACATTTAAATGATAGAATTGATAAATAGATCGTTTAAAAAATTGATCACTGGCATTGTAAATTCTAAAACTGGTAAATCTAAACAAAATGCACAGTTCAGGACACTGTACTTAATAATCAACTTAAAAATTTTATGGAATAGCATGCTTTAAGACAATAAGGAATTCAACTTGACAAAGAGAACTCAAGAAAACAACTTCACCATAGCTAATTCAAATATAATCCCTCTAAAAGTTGTTTTCCTGTCATTTGATAGAAAAATACAAACTTGAATCTATTGGACAAATCAACTTCTTGAAAACACTCTAAACCCTCCCTATATATTTTCTCCATGTCTTCTTGACATGTTGAGTGAAGGAAGAAACCGAATTTTATCAAATTGAAAAGTTGAAAATTGCCAGTTTGACAATTAAAATCTGTAGATCATGTTTCCAAAATTGACCCTTTAAATTTCATCAAAAATTAAATTTTATGTTTCCTATGCAAATAGGGCATCGAGAGCTTTCCGAAAATTCCTCATTTTCCCAAAACCGAGCTTTCTAGCTCAAGTTATGGCCATTTGAAGATTTACTTCAATTTGGCATTCAAAAATTAAAATAAATCTAACTGATAACTTTAATTTTTCACTTTGAAAAAAAAATCCACAAAAACACCACGGCCCCCACCATCCCTTGACCAATCAGAGCCTGACACGTGGCACTTTGGAGGGGTGGACCAGAATTTTAAACTTATCTTTTTTTGAAAATTTTACCCTGGAAAAAATTTCCCACTTTTCCCTGCATCCCCGCCAGCCCGCAGCCATTCACGTGTTGACACGTGGCACAGCGGAGGGGCGGACACCTTTTGAACTTAAGATTTTAAGTTTTGGACCTCGGGAAAATTTCCAAATTTTTCCCGCATCCCCGCTAACCCACAACCAATCCCATGCTGACACGTGGCTCAACGGATGCGTGGGAGAATCTTGAAAACTTAAATTTTATATCTTCTTTGGAAAAATTTTCCTTTTGACTCCGCGTCCCCGCAACCCTACCTTGCTTAGAAAATCTCTTTTCGTGGACACGTGGGCCCACGCAATATTTTCAGGCTTGAAACCTTTTTGCCTCAATCTCTCAAATTCTCCGCCACCCCGTCACTCGCGCCCAATCATGGGTTGACACATGGCGCCACCCGGCTTCGCCAGGGAACACGGCGAAATGTTTCCTTTTGAAGTTTGGGATTTTGCACGGGAAAAAATCCAAACTTTTCCATGCCCCCTTTTTCCCGCATCGAATTAACTGATGACACGTGTCCACCAGGGACTCGTGGAGGCATGGGAGAAACATGGATTTTGTGCCGCGTAATGGGAAAATTTCCTTGAGCCACCCCGCGACCTACCAACCCACCAAAAGGCCTTCCTCTCCTCTTGACATATGTCCCCCTAGGGGAAAGTTTGACCTAAAACTCCACTGGCCATATCTTGAGAAATATAAGGAGTTATGAGGACTTCTTTATATCACCGGAAAATTGAGAAAAGTTCCTATCCAATGGGAATGGTTTAGGGAAATTTTGGAGGCATTAAGTATGAGAAAATTCCTATTTAAAATCTGAAGCTGTTAGAGAGCAGGCATGGGGGTAAATTACTCCTTAAACCTAACTAAAACATGTAACCCTAAAATTTGAACCTTGTGAACTTGTTATTAGTTAATGAAGGGAACATATGTTGTGGTACATTGGTCTTGTTCGGAACCTGTTAGTGAAAAATAATGTCTTGCAGCTTGATTGTAGACACTTCAAATCAAAAAAATATCCCATAATTTTTCTAGCTAACCCTAGGTTGTTTCTTGGGTCTCAAGTGGTTGTTTAAACCGACACTACACTAGGTTATTGTAGACACCAAAATTGGGTCACACTCCCTTTGGTCCCCTTTCAAATAACCAAATTAAACACATTCACCTAACCATCACCCTTATCCCCCACATTAATATTAATTTAATTATTTAAAATTAAATTAATACATATCCTCACCCCATTTATTAATTTAACTTGGTTACTTTAATTAAATAGATGCACACCTCACCTAGACACCTCACCCTAGACCTATTCATGACATGTTTCTATAAATTAATAAGACTTGGTCTAACCCTAAAAATCAAGGCTTATTATTCATCTAACCACCTTCCCGCTCATAAAAACATATCGTTCATTCTGATCCGTGAATAAATGGACAAACTTGGCCCAATTGATTGCAAGATCTGTTGTTTTTAGAAAACCTAGGGAATCTTGCCTTAACTAACTCCAGTCAACCAGGAACTGTCATTGGTTACCATTTATTCACTAGAGGAACCTTGTGGAAAGGGTTAGCACATTCTGGAATCGAGGAGGAGAGAAGAGAGTTGCATGCAAGCAGAACCAAAGTCTTTTCGTACCTACAGACATCCATATCTAGCACCAAGACAAATCCAGAGGTATTGCACTCACAGTAACATTCCGGGAAGCACTATCATGGTACCAAACATCATTCCTCTGATCAACCGTCATCACCATCCAACCATTTGAACCTGCACCATAGTAAGTACACTTTTTACCTACATCATCTATTTCTACTTTAGTCTATTGGGTTCTTCTATTGTTGTTATTAGTTTCCACTTGCACCCTCACTCCCCTACCATTTACTTTCTGTAAACTCAACCATTCCTCCACCCACACCATTAAATCACCTATATCCAACTATTACACATCTCTGAGTATAACTAAGATTCCTACAGACCTCTCCACCCCCTCTTTTGTCTCTGTTTAACCTCAGATCAACCTCTACAACCAGATCCTTTTGAGTTTTATCAGCCCACCTCTACCAACGTCGATTACCCATGACCATTGTCAGTTCTTCCTAACCATGATCGGTCATACCCGACCAACGCCGGTCTCTATGTCTTTCAATAATGTAAACCAGCAACCATATACCTACCAAAACAACCCAAACACCTTACCCAACTCTGTTAGGACCTTTTCGTGACCTACAGACCACCTGAACAACCTACAACTTGACCTGAAGACCTTGACCCACATAATTTTAGTATTTAATTGGATCGATGCATTGATAGTGATCTGAGGTACCCAAATTAGAATACTAGCACTAGATTCATTTATGTACATATTTCAATTACTTCATAATTTGTTTTATAAAAATAATGGGTTGACAACCTTCTAGGAAGTATCACACTTCTGGATCTAGCATATGCTAGGTAGTCCATTGTCATGTATTATTTAACTCTTCTTTGGTGGTCTTGTTTTCTATTTCAGGTAGTTCCTCCTAGCCAAAAGGAAGCTCTCACAGTCAACATCGGATCGAGAAGTTAGAACGCGCGCATCAACCTCCAACCGACCAACACAATAGGTATTCCTCCTTGACCCACACCTCTTATCTGTTTCATCACATTCCAAAATGTAAAGAAAATGGTGAAACATTTTGGCACGCCTAGTGGGATCCATCGGGGTTCGTTGCATTTTCTTCATTCCTAGGTAAAATTGTGTGTTTATTTCCCTTCAAAAAGCTTACACACTAATTTTTCTTCTCTAGAATCATTCTTCCTCTCTTTATCATCTAAAAACAATCTTATTTCTTTTTGCATTGCATTAGTGAAAGAGCATGTTCCTACCTATTCACCATTTGCTTCATCAAACGTAATTTCTCAATTTGGGCTTGAAATCAATTGCATTTCATCCTTGTATGTTGTATTTAGTTCACATTAAAATGAGGGAAACCTATATGCTGGAAGTCATGCCTAGCTGATGGTCGACACAAATAATCGTAGAAAAGCATGTTCTCTCTCTCTCTTTCTTACCAAACTACACAAAATCTAAATATACACATTTTCTTAAACGATGTCTTGCACGGGAATGTCTATCAATGATCACACGATCAGAAGATTTGCAAGTACTCCCTAGTTGGTTATCTCTGTTGAGTACCCCATCAGAGAGCACCCCCCACAATAAAATAACCCAAAACCTCACCTTTTAGATATCCTTCTTCGTAGGATGCCTTCCCAACCAAAATTCTATTTTGAATTCATATGGTCAATTCTAAAATAACATAAGCTAAAAAAACATAAGAAAATCACTCTTAGGATCATGTTTTTCTTATTTTTCATTCTTGACTTGTATTTTGAGGTGTGAGACTATGAATCTACATTATTCTTCTTCTTTGCACACTCCACCATCGTAGTTAGAGTATTCTGAATTTTTCTGAGTGTGTCAAGACCCCATCTTTCATTCTCAAATTCCTGAGTTTGACTCTTCACTTTATTTAAATTCAAAAAATCCATTTTCTTCATCGCTATCTCATTTCACAAGAATGGCAAGTGTCGGTCCAAAGAACTTTCATCGGTTCACATCCGATCGTCATCGGTTAAACCTAACCAAAGTGTCGGTCACGGATTTCTAGTTATTTTGCCTGGAATATCCTTTATCACTCCTTTTGTTCTGTTTTGGCCCTCAGGGCACCATCCTATTCCCCTATTGATATTTATATCATTCATAGTTTCCCCATTTACATGTTCATCAGTCTTGTTTCACTTCTTGAAACTAGTGTTTTTATAAAGTGACTGCATCGGTTTCTTTAACCGACATCAATTCCCCATTAACCGTCACTAAGCAACCTGACCATCATTGATTTCTGTGTTTTGTTTTCAAAATCCAATCTTTGACGAATTCACCCTCCCAGCCTCATCTTTCCTCTATTCCTATTATTTTTTGTGTCATTTACATAATACAGTATTTTCAATTCAACACTTACATGGTGTTGACTTGCGACCAAAATAATTCTCTTATATTCCATGTCAGTCATCAACCACTCCCACCTAGTCCTTCACCACCTTCTGTCCTATCACCCATGGATCCAACCCTACCTACCACCATTGCTACAAGTGATAAGGAGTTCACATGAATCCTCGATCAGAATCCCGTAGCCTTACAATTCTATCTTTCCCACTCATCCACTCGAGATTCCTCAGGCCAGTTGATATATGGCATGCCCATATCCATCTCTCTTGACCTTGTCCCCACTTCTCCAACATCCCCTACTAGTTCGGCGTTACCCTCACCCGCTTTACACTCGGTGGTTTTGCAGCTAGGTGCTACACTGCTATGACCGTTGCATCGGCAACATCAGCCGCACCCGTAAAAATTTTCGTTCCTTCATTGACCACCTAGAGCATAACCCCATCCATGCCCATTATCTCACATATACCAATTACAACACAACCACCCATGGTGTCGGTGACCCCTACTCCATTCCAAAATCTTGTCTTCTCCATCCCGTAGTCTCTCAATCACTACTAGAGTCACTGCAATGCCCCACCTACATATACATATTATCAACAACCCCTATCTCATCCATCATTCATTCTAGATATATGCCCTCTATGTCGGTCCCCTATTCTCAACCTTCCTATTCAGCATCACCATACATTGGAATGCCACCCACATCACATGTTTAGCACCATCCCTCTTACACCATAGGAGGCACCCTTCTATCACAACCTACCAATGACCTCATCAAATTAATGATGGAAAGGATGTAGACACTAGAAGCATCGATTTCTGGCTCACACAATTCTCTCACCTACGATGAAATATGTAATGAGCCCATTCATCCATCCATTCCTATTCGCCCATACCTTGTACATTGGGAAATGCCAAAATTCAATTGCTTTAATAGTAAAGAAGACCCGTAGCAACATTTGCGGTCTTTCAAACATGGGTGTTACCTGATCACCCATGATGACGCTTTACTCCTCTGAGACCTTCCCGATGTCCCTGAAAAGATCTGCATTAGACTGGTATAGTGGGCTACCCAGACATTCCATCTACTCATTTAATCAAGTAGCCCAAGCCTTCTTAGACCACTTCTCAATCAACATTGTTAAGAAATTCACCATGACTAATCTTTACTCCACACGACAGTATGACGATGAGTCTATCACTGACTTTGTCGCTTGTTGTCACCTAATTAACCAGCTCACATTTCAATTACCTCAAACTGAGCTCATAGATTTGTTTACTTGGGCTTGTGCTAGACACATTTCACCAACCCTGCAAGTGCAAACCTTCCACACCTTTGATGAGGCATTCACCATGGCATGAAAATTGGAGATTCATGCTATCAAAGAGAAGAAAATTCAACTACATAACAAAAACATTGCATTCAAATCAAATGATGCTTCTTCATCTTTGAAACCCTAGAACAACTATTCAAAATCTAAAGGATCTACCAATGCCATAGTTCTCAAGGTTGGACCCTCTCACCCATCAAACCAAGCCAAACCTTCTTCTAATCTCTCTCCCGTCCAAGCTTTCTAGTTCAGACAAGAATAGCGAAAGTATACCCCAATAGGGGAACCTTATTCTTCTGTTTTGGAAAATCTTATTAAGGCTGGTTCCATTACCCTTCCACCTATAAAACCACACATTGGTTTTGACCCTGATCGCCCCACACCCGCATGGTATAAAGAACATGACTTTTGCAACTATCATCGTGTCAAAGGTCATAGCGATGGTAACTACATCACCTTCAAGAATATCATCCAAGAAATGTTAGACAACGAAGATCTAGTCTTGGATAACCCAAATGCACCCACTAACCAAAACCTACATATCTTCAAAAACCATTCCCTAATCATGCCCCATCTTCCAACCAAACTAGTGACACTTCAACCAATGATAACAATGTTCCTGGGAGGTCCATGCTAATTTCAATGACATATCGATTTGCTTCGCAATTGCCCCCGTCCCTTCCATAGATAAAATCCTAGCCCAATCTCCCCTACCTACACAAGAACCTATTTAATCAACTCCTCCACCCACACAGAGGAACCCCCTTAATTTTTCTCTTTCACTGTGGGAATGCCCATAATTGTCACTCCGCCTCCGGCTCCTCAAATTACCGAGCGGTTGTCGGTAGCACCTCTCCTAGTTATAGGGGACACATTTCCACTCCCTACACCATCACAAGGAGATTCCACATCGTTTTGATCATCATCTCCTCTACCCATAGAGGGTCCTATAGAAACATTGTTTCCTTTAGATGACCATTCTTTGTCGGACTTCCAAGATCATGTTGATCTTTTTGACTCTTTACCCATAGATTCGAGGCTAGCCATTTCCCTATTTCTCAAACATATTTTACGAGGATTACTACTCTATGCACATCATCCCCACTTACAGTAGTACCATTTTCATACTTTTTCGATCACTGGATAATGTTGATATAACCTTACTTTGGGACGTCTTCTAATTCTGCTTCATCCAAAATGAAGTTGTCAATCACCGACACCTCCAAAATCTATCCAAAAGTGTTTCAAGTGAACAAAAAAACACAACCATGATTATTAGAACACCTTCCATGTCACCGTCTCTGCAACCCAATACACACCTATACCTAAACACCTAGCCACGCCTATATCGTCTCCCTTACCTAAACACATCACTACCTTAGGGTTCGTGCTAACATCAAACCTTACTCACCCACACCTTTGTTAAACATTTAACCTACCCGGAAGAAGGCCATATGTCAGAGTAGTGTTTTTTAAGAAATCCCCGCACAGTGAATTTTGCTAAGGCCGAGAATCAAAAAAATTCAATTTTCAGACTTCAGATTTTTTCTCTTTTGGAGTTTTTAAGCTCAATTTCGGAATTACATTTGAGATTTTCTGAAGTTTGAATCTCTGAAAGTCTGAATTTTCGGACTTTTGGGTTTTGGGTTTCAGGACTTTTGGCTCATTTTGTTTAAAATCCCTCTCGGACTTCCGAAGTCTGAATTTCCAAAAGTCTGAAAATTTGGACTTTCAGGTTTCAGGTTTTCGGAGTTCTTCGAGTCTTTTTAGGATTTACACTTAACATTTTCCAAAGTCTGAATTTCTGAAAGTCCAAATTTTCAAACTTTCGGGTTTTCGGGTTTCGGACTTTTAGTTGCCAATTCATCTCTTTGCTTCCCATTTTTCCAAAGTCCGAAATCCCAAATTTTCAGAGTTTTGGGCTTTGGGTTTGGAACTTTGGAGGTTCTATGGATGATTAATTCTCACCTACCTCCGTACGGATCAGATTTTTACCATTAATATCAGGATTTCTATATAAACTCAGATTTTTACTTTTCATTTTTTACCTGACACATTCACTCTAACATCTCATTCTTGTCCTTTCATGACGTCTTTTTCAAGGTACATTTTTTGTTTAATTTTCTTTTGGTTTTAGGTCTTTTTCTCCTTTTTCTCCTCATTTGGTTTTTGCTCTTGGTTTCCCTCTACTTTTTTGTGTTTTCATCCTTTTGGTTCACCATGCTTCGTTTTGTGATTTTTTCTCCAGGTTTTCGAGTATGTCCAGGGGATCTTTTTAAGTCCCTCGTACTTCCTCTTGTTTCTCATTTTCCATCTTGGATTTTTAACATTTATTTTGTAGTTCCTCTAGAGATCATTCGGAAATACTTTTCAGAAAATTCATTTCAGAGAATTCCTTCAAGAGATCACAAGGTGGGAAACTATTTTGGAGAACCCCTTCGGTGAAAATCTTCAGAGTTTTCCAATTTTCAGAGATTTCTTGCTTTCAAAATTTTGGAGAACTACTTTGCTTGAGAACTGTTGCTTTCGGGTTTTCGGAACCTCTGGCTTTGGGAAACTATTTTGGAGATTTCTTTCATATTTTTTCACTTCAAGATTTCTTTTGGACTTTTTGACTTCGGGAAACTATTTCAAAGATTTTAGTTTCAAGTTTTCGGAGAATGGGGATTTCAGTTTTTTGGAGAATCAGGAATTTCTGATTTTTGGGACCTCTAACCGGAAAAAAAAAATTGAGATTTCTTGAAGTGATTCCTTTTGGACTTTTTTCGGTTCGGGATTTTAGAGTTTCCTTGCTTTTGGGTTTTCAGAATTTCTACAACATTCACAAGTTTTGATGTCTACCTCCACTTCGAAGGGAAAAGAGAAGATGAAGTACACATTTCTTGGGGTTGCTCCCAATCCTGCTTGACCTCTAACTTAGGAAATATTGGGGACACCGATCTAGGATAGATTGATCTTCCCGAGTTCTAGGAAAGATTAAAGGCCTTGAACATAAGCAATGGATGCAGGCCATCTTTGACAGTGGTCTTTCCCTTTCCGTCGGTTTTCTCGCATCTGTGCAATGCCTAGAGTTTTTCCTAGTTGCAGAAGCCCACTAAGACGATGACTCTATGTTGATAAGAGATAGCGATGATAATGTGGTGATCCATTTAGACCCGGACTTCTTTGAATACTTGTTTAAACTTCTAATCATTCAATACTTTGCACCACTATCTCACCTGAAATAGCATTTGAGCATTGGGATGAAAAAGAGGAAGTATGCTCAAAGCTCATGATGAAATCCTACCTAACTAAGAACTTCACCAAGTTTCCCAAAACTATACATCGATCAGATTTCATTCAGGAAGTCAATGATCGCATTATACTTTTAAGGAGAGTTTTAGGTCTTCCTTCTGTAAAGGAATTCCAATAATGGATGTTCTTGTACATAGCAACTATCAAGAAGAATGATGAGTTCATCCGATGGGGTGAACATATTAGTAGCAACATTCGTTATCAGTTGGGCAAGGTGGCAGAAACCAAGACTTTCTACATGACATATTTTCTAGTATATGTGCTGCTATTTATTATGGGGGATTTTACAGATTGAATACCGGGGTGTTCACACCTCCCAAATATACGAATTTTATCCCTAACTTAATCTAGACGAGGGGAGCAAGCACTTATGAAGAATCAACAACGCTTTCTTCGTTGTTGTCCTCTATCGCTTTGACAAGGAGCTATATAATCGGTGGGTTTCCGATGAGGCTTTTCAAGAGGTGCAAGAATGGGGAGAAATCTACTTTTAATTTCCCACATTCACCTACCTTCAAATTTTGGGTTTCATAGGCACCCCAAGCAAGTTACCAAGGTGCCCCACTGACAAATGGGTTCTTCTGGAATTGGTTTGGTAGTTTTTGGATTACCATAAAATCCAAAATAAGCGTCACAAGGTGGGAATGCATTTCCCTGTTTCAATTGGTAGGTATTCTTTCCCAACTATCCACAAGGCAAAAACGAGGATGCAGAAATGGCTAAGGTAACCCTGCGAACCTTCCACCCACAAACTAATTTTGATTATTGGGGTAAGTTGGGAGACAGGTAAGTTCAGTGCTCATGTGCCCCAATTAGAAGACATATGGATTCATTTTCGGGATGAGTACATCGTGCGGAAAATATATTATGAGAGGTTAACTCTAGATGAAGTGTGGCAATTTGGATTGGTTGATGTGCCAAAAGACTTACGGAGACAATGATGAGGTCCTAGATCCATCATACAAGAATGAAAATGTTGCCAATCAACCACTATCATTGGTTGATTGGTATGTGGAAGAGTGTAGCAATACTAAAGAAAGGGTGGGGCCCATTCTAAGGAGAACCTTCAGTTGGTTGGCCACCTTGGGAATCTCACCCAAAGGGGAAGGTCAACCTACAAATACAAAGGGTCTACATCAGCAGCAAACCAACCAACACCCACAAAAGGCAAGAGGTCAACTCAAATGGTTCCTACCATTCTAAAGAAGATCTCATTTGTGGTTAGTGGCTCATCTCTTTCTAGGCCTGTTGCTCCCAAGATTATAGCATCTCAAGTGGTGCCGATTAATGAGGTAGTTGAAGTGAGTTCCTCTCCTAGTATTGTCCAGGATCCATCCCATATTCCCCTTCCTCCATTATCACTTCCAATATTAGTTCCTTCCATTTCTACCATCATTTCTTCCTTCCCATCCCCTTCCATGGCCCAGGTATTTTCGTCACTTCCAGTTCTATTAGCTAGGGAAAATATTGGGTCACCCATTTCCTCTTCACTTCCTTTAACACTCCCATTTTCTTCAATTTCAACCCCTAGCATTGCTTTTTCAATTCCTATGGTTTTCCTCACAATCATACCTTCCTCATTGCTACCTCTACTCGGATATTAGCTAGCATTCCTAGTGATCTTACCCTAACCGATTTTCTACTCCATCTTCCTCTCGCCCTAGCCATGCAGAGTGGTTGTTTAGACATACTCCTAAGCAAAAGAAGAAAGTTCCTCTAGGAGATGTAATAGATCTCATTATATTGGAGTCTATGCCCAAAATACAGGCCAAGAGATCGAGAATTGTATCAATTCTAATGGTTAATCCATCTAGAGAGAATGTGATAGAGGTGGCTACCCCTGTTGAGGGAAAACTAAAGAAGCCATCACAAAGACATATTACCATATCTCAAAGTTCTCATTGGGGAAGGCTACTCATGAAGGAGCCATGCAAGATGTACACATTGCTCTGGGAGCCCTCTTAGAGAAATACAAAAAGACAAGGCCACCAAGGATGAGCTTAAGGCCAAAGTCAAGCTCACCGCATCACTTTGCTTGCGCAGAGTAACTTGACCCACCCCATCCACCGACATCTCAACTACTATGGCCATGACAATTTCATCTACAATTGATGATATTTCCTATCATGAGCTCGAGAAGCTAGGCCAGAAAGGGAGAATAGTAAATGGGTGGATGGAAAGAATCTTGCAAGAGGCCAATCCTTTGATTAAGGAAGCCGTTGAGATTTATACTGATTTATAGGTTACAAAAACTACTATTGCTAAAATGGATGAATATTTCTCCGAAGATAATAATAACTTAAATTTAACTTTGGCAACATGGAGTAACATTAGAGAGGAAGATTCTAATTTACTTCTGCAGGAAGAGGTAATTGATGATGCCTCTAAATTGTTTGAATATCAAAAGGCTATGGAATTCTGGTGTCAGGTGCTATAAGATCTGATCAAGAAATTGGAGGAGAAGCGAGTAGAGATTACAGATGCCCTCAATGATATCTCGAAAGAGTTTGACAATGCCAACTACAAGTTCTTCAATGAAAATATTTATGCTCTTCCCGAAGACCAGATTAAAGAAAATTTCAAAGATTTGGTGAAGCGGGACGACGATGTTGCAAAGAATTTCAAAAGTGACTCCATTGATTGACTAGTTCTATGTCAAAATTTCATAGGGAGACTAAGGAAATTCACAAATAAGATTTGAAGGTTGTCAGCCTGGATCACAAAAGAGATTGAGATAGCGGATGTAGTAAATCACTAAGTGTGTGGTCCTGGAGACGAAGAAACCCAAGGTGTTATCTAGTGCTTCTTTGAGTACTAAAATCGAATGGTTGTTTGGGAGGAAGGAAAACAAAAACTTGTAGAGAAAGGAGATAAAGGTGAAGCAGGCTAGAGTTGAGCAGCCATGAAAGGATAGGTTCAAGCTCCGGAATCAGTCGAAGTTGCAAGGTTGACTTGGTCAACTTTTTGCAACAAATTTGCTATTTTTATGGGATCAAGTTCCCTTTTATTAATGACACTACTATTTTTAGTTAAAAGTTGGTTAAAGGCCTAACTATAATGGCTCAGCCTAGGAACTTATAAATAGTGGAGTGCTTCCATTATGAGGGAGATATACATTTTGAGAGATTTCTGGTGAAGTTGCTCTTCAATCTTGGAAGAGTGCTTTCAGAGTTTTGTCGAAACCTTTTAATAATAATCAAAGTTTCCTTGCACTTGAAGATCTATTTTATTGTGTTGAATAATTAATCATCGTATGCTTTGTGAATGCAATTCCTTGGTGTTATTGATTAGTTTACCTTTATTTCAGATTATCTGTTTCATATCGTGAAAAGAATAGTGTGGTTAATTTTCATCAGTTGTGAGAAACTATTTTCCTTCTATTGATTAAGAGTTACATTATTATTGTCACTAAAGTGGATACTTGACATGTGCTTGTGATTATTATCTTGATAGATTATCTGTGTATCAAGTCAAAGCTGATCTCTATATTGTGTATGTTTAAAGTTTAGTGAAGGAACGTGTGCTTCTAGTCTGTGGTATTTTATATCCTTTCCAAGTTGTAATAGGTGAAGGTGGCCGATGATGCAAGCATCATACCCACATTAACCCTTCCATAAGTTGAACACCCCTTTTCTTGGTGCATCACCACTTCTAGAATAGATTTTATTTCTTTGCATTCTCTCTCCCTAATCCCACGAAATATTAGCATAGGTCTAGTTAGCCATCTTTCTTACATTAGAAGTAGTGTTGTGTTTAGTTTAGGAAGAGGAAGTCGGCCTTCTCTGGAGGTTCACCTCAAGTGCAAGTCCCACATCTTGAGAGGTGATCCCATGTGTCCCAATCACACCGAATGTCATGATTAATTCTCCAGGCCATTCGGGGGTGCAGTGACTTGGTGAAAACACACCCATCAAATTAGCTTGGTCACATCTTCCCAAACCAACACTAAACTTATTTTGGCCCCTAAAAGGAAGACCCAACCTCCTAGGCCTCATACACCAACCTCACCTACCACACCGTTGTCACCTTCACCTCTTCCGTCCATCCTAGGACCTCACCCCTCAACCCTGGCCAAGCAACCTTCTTCCACTCGGTAAACCAAGAACGTAGCAGCTCACCTCCTCATCACGGCCCTCTAATATACCCAAGTGATCCACACAACCCCCACCATCACCCATGACCTTCTTACCACCCATACCACCACTACCTTCCATAAATTCTTCACTACCCATGACACTCTCTTCTCTTCCACTCACACCTTCTACCCAACCTCTACCAACCACCTCCATCGCAACTCAGTTGCCCCCATGGGTAACCCATCCTCTTCCACCATCTACTTTTCCCTCTACATCTCGTACTCCCATGTCACCTTTTCCCAAGAAGGTGTAAACCAAAGCTAAGAATCTGCCACCCTCCAATAAAGTATTCAAACCAACCAAACCTTCTGTCGCCATCTCTTTTTCCCAACCTTTACCCAAAGAGATTCCCGAAAGACCTAAGACCACTCCACATACCAAACTAGTAGACCAACCCATTCCCCCTCTTGTAAAGCCTCTTCCTCCATACTCAGCCACACATGTACCCAAACCCATACTCACCTCCCATTGTGATCCGTTAGTGGGGTCCTACACCAAGATTTTAACACATCTCTTGGAGACTTCCATCATCACATTACCACCGCTTCAACCTTACGATCCTCTCAAACCCAAACCAAAAGGGTTTGATGAAACCAATATTTATGCCTATCATCATGTGCTAGGACATGATGTTGAAAATTGTAAGGCCTTGAAAACCGTTCTTATCCAACTTTGTCCTCCTAAGCATAATTTCAACGACGAAAATCTTCTGGATAAGTACCCCATTCCACCTTTTCCAATCTCCCCGAATCTTCTTCCGTTACCTACTTAACGACCATTATCTCCACCCCCGTAACTATTTTATCCCCCTAAAATTTGAAATTAACATGGTTCATATTACCACCCGCACTTAGAAAGACAAGGGAAAATAAAAGGTAGCTAGCCCATCAACCAACTATGTACCCAAACTACCATCTGTACCCACACCCAAAGTCACCATTCGAGGTCCCCCATATCCTATTTCGATGGGGTCACACATCGTGCAATGTTAAAAAAAATTCACCAATCCTCCCTCAAAATGTCTTTATATGAACTCATCCAAACGTCTGAGTCACATCGTCAAGCCCTCATAGAGGTCCTTCAATCTATTAAGGTTTTACCAAATGACCCCATGCCTCGTAGCCTCCATCATTACCCCTCATCACGTAGCCTCTCTCACTAAGTCATCACCTTCCTCTACACCTCCACCTACTCACCAAGTAGCCGCCCTCAACTTTTTAGATGAAGATATCTCCCCTTCCAACTCGGACGAACCCAATCCCACTCTTTTCATCTCCGTCTTTATTAATAATATATGCATACAACATGTTATGATCAATGGTGGTGCTATTATTAACATCATCTCCTCCCATGTGTACAACCAAATGTGCATACCTACCAATTACATGCATGGTAACCCAGTTATGTTGCACTCCTTCAATGACACCATGACCTCTACCCTGGGTACCATCATTCTCCATGTCCGCGTGGGTCCCTGCACTATCCTAGAAATTTTCTATGTCCTAGAAGGGGAGTTCCAATATAATTTGTTTCTTGGCCGACCTTAGATCCGTGCCATGGGTTGTGTCCCTTCGAATTTACACCGCTACCTCAAATTTGAACACAAAGGACATAATTACACCATCCCAGCCGACCCATCACCTTTTAAGACATGTAACATGTTATACCGGCCCAACGATGTAATTGTCCTAGTCAAGGCATATGTCATTACCTCCACTTCACCTTCATCCACAAGCCCATCTATCAAAACTACCACCACCTCTCCTACATCTAACGCTGCTATCCCTACTACCACCGCAACCTCTACCGCCTGATAAACCTGCTTCCCCATCAGCTAGCGATTTATCTATCCCCGCTACCCACATATCAACTACTGACACCTTAGAGGGTTTTCTTTTCAATGCCTCATTCTGGGGGAGTATTGCCTATACAATATCAACATGTTCCTCACTCCGTAAGAGTATGAAAACCTACGTCAACACCCTGGTTATGACTACCATGTAGACGAGGTTTTTCTTTATGGTCCTCCCCACCTTCGCATTAATCTAATGTATGGGGGACTTGATATTTCCACTTATAAAGCCAAACCTCCTTCCCAAACACAATTATTTTAATATGACTTAGATTCCCTTACTAACCACCACGTTTCTCACACTTTTCTCCACTAGTGCACATGGAAAGGATTTGGCTTCAGTTTTTACAAACAAGGCCGCCATATTGTCATTTCATGTACCAATCATAAACACAATGACTGTAGTGGCATTGGATTTGATGCACCACCTCCCAAGAAGGCTTGCATCGACATCATTAAGGAAGACAAACCTTCTCCACCTCATTCACCCACATCACCATCTTCACCCATAGAGTCCATAGATCCCGAATCTATTCCTCCTAACTTTTTTTTCATAAACACAATTTCTCTAGGACCTCTAACCTATCAACGCGATGGTGAGGCTCCCTCTTCTCTCCCATTCCTGTATCTTAACATGATCGATGATGATACACCTTCTATTAATGTCATTTAATGTCAGGACGATGAGTCCATCCTCACCTACCTGGGTACGAAAGATTCTTATATTCACCGGTTGTTACCTTCTAAGACACAAACCATGTTGAACGAATCGACCATTGAAATCAACATTAACACTCAAGATGACCCGCACATTCTAAAGATAGGCCAATCTTTAGATGCTACTGAGCAGGAAGCTTTTTCCTCTTTCCTTCGAGACCATAGCAACGCTTTTTCTTGGTCCTATGCCGATATGCCCGGTATTGACCCTAAAATTGTGGTCCACAATATTGTAACCATTCCTAATGCCAAACCCATAAAACAAAAGCTACGGAAAATGCATCCTTGCATTGCTCTTCTGGTCAAAGAAGAACTTTAGCACCTTCTCTCAGTTTCCTTCATCCTACCCATTGACTATCCCCAATGGATTTCTAACATCATTCCTGTCACAAAGGTGACAGGGGGACTCTGTATTTGCATGGAATTTTGTGACCTCAACCTAGCTTGTCCCAAAGATGATTTTCCCCTACCAGGCATCGACCAACTAGTTGATCTCACTGTTGGCCATGAAATGCTATCACTCATGGACAGTTTCTTGGGCTACAATCAAATATTACTAACTCTATAAGATCAACACAAAACTACCTTCATCACCCTTGGGGGACCTTTTGCTATCAAGTCATGCCTTTTGGCCTTAAAAATGTTGGTGCTACATACCAACAAGCCATGACTTACATCTTCCATGACATCATGCATCGCATATTGGAAGATTATGTAGATGATCTTCTTGTTAAATCCAAACATTGAACCAAACAATTGACCGTTCTTAAGGTCATCTTTGACCACCTCATCAAGTATTGTGTTCGTCTTCAACCAAAGAAGTGCATCTTTATGGTACTTTAGGAAAACTCCTTGGTTTCATCGTTTCTTTGTGTGGCATAGAAGTCGATCCTGCTAAAGTAAAGGCTATTCTAGAAATTCCTCCACCTACTAATCTCCACCAACTTCAAAGCCTACAAGGTAAGTTGTAATCCATTCATCATTTTATCTCGTAACTTTCTAACTGATGTCAACCATTCCATCATCTTCTCAAGAAAGATGTTTTGTTCAAATGGAATGGGAATGCCATAAAGCATTTGAAGCCTTAAAAAAACCTTCTTCAACCACCGGTGCACATCCCTCCTAAGGATGACCAACCCTTTTACCTATATATTTCCACCATGACCATTCTTTAGGTGTCATGCTCTCTCATCGCGATGAGCAACACAAACAAGAAGCGGTTTATTACATAAGTCATACCCTTCTCGGACTATGAGACTAGATATACCCATGCCGAAAAACTCTTCTTATCCTTATTTTTTGTCACCACTAAACTTTTTCATTACCTACTCAACCAAAAACCTTTTTATTACCAATATTGGCCCCTTACACTATATGTATGTCAATCCCTATCAACATCAATGTGCCCCAAAATGGCTTATGCTTCTTGTCAATCTCGATATCGAATTTATTCATCAAAAATCCATCAAAGGCCAAGCTATCACCGACCAACTGGAAGACACACCTCTTTCTGGGAAACAACCCTCTAACTTTGATTTCCCCAAAGAATCCATAGCTACCCTCTCCTAGACGAACCTGCTTACCAAATGATACTCTTCTTTAATGGCTCTAAATGTCAATGTGGAGGTGGGGTTGGTGTCATCCTCATTCCTCTTGATGGTGAACCTATGCCTTTTTCTTTCAAACTCAATTTTTATTCTACAAACAATATTTCTGAATATGAAGCACTTATATTGGGCCTCCAGGCTGCTTATGCCTTAGATGTTAAGTCCATCAATATCTTTGGTGATTCCCAGCTGGTCGTAAACCAAGTCAATGGTATATACCAGTGTCGTAATGAGATACTTCAAAAGTATAAACATCACGTAGATATAATTTTGACCACCTTTGATCGTTACGAACTTCAAACCACCCCATGTTCTACCAATAAATTTGTAGATACTATGGCCTACTTGGCTTCTCAGATACCTGCTTCATCCGCCGACTCTAAAATTTTTGTCACAATATAAAGGTTACAATCACCCTCTTATTTACCTCATGAGGTCTACTCCATCGGAACCATTGCACCTGACCCATGTGACCTTTGGTATAAGCAATGTGCAGACTATCTTTCCCTTTCCATTCTACCCATTGATCTCACTCATAATGGACAACGGGACTTTCTTAAAAGTGTCTCTCGTTATGTCATCATGGGTGGTCTTCTTTATAAGCATGGCTTCGACACGGTATTCTCTTACAATGCCTTACAAGTTCTAAAATTCCCTACACCATTAAGGAATTTCACGATGGAATTTTGGAGGCCACTTTAGTGGTTTAGCTGTTGCAAAATGCATTATTTTCCTGGCTATTATTTTCCAACCCTAAATCATGATTTTTGTGACTATGTCAAGTGTTGTGTGAAATTCCAGCAATATGCTAATCTCCATCACACACCTATTCATGCCTTGCAGGTCACACGATACCTTTGGCCTTTCTCTCAATGGGGTTTGGATCTTGTCGGTGAGATCAATCCCCATTCTTCACAATGCCACCAATGGATTATAACCACTACTGAATATTATACTAAATGGGTAGAATCCATTCCCTCATTTCTACAAAAGCCGAGAAAATATGTGAATTCATCAACCATCACATCATTTGTCACTTTGGTGTTCCTCACCACCTCATCACTGATAATGGAAAGAAATTCAAAAACAAAACCCTACGTAAGTTATGTGATGCTTTTGGCATCCAACTCAATTTCTCATCACCTTATTACCCGCAAACCAATGGCCAAGAAGAATCGACCAATAAAACCTTGAACAAAATTCTGATGAAAGTATTCAATGATACTAGGAAGGATTGGCATACGTACATTCCTTTTTCCGTGTGGGCTTACTGCACTAGTATTCGCACTTTGACTGCTGCCACACCTTTTCTTTGGTCTACGATACTGAGGTTGTTTTACCTCTTGAATTCTAGATTCCATCTCTCTACATCTCACTACAAGACATGCTCAACAACGATGACTTTCACCAAGATAATTTGGTGTAACTTGAGTTATTAGATGAACGTCATCTCACTACTCTTGAACATCTCCAAATATATCAAAAACGTATCAAACGTTCCTACAACAAACGTGTTCACGAATGAACCTTTCAAGTCGGTGACCTTATCCCGAGGGAAAATCAACATGTAACCAAAGAAGAGAAAATTAAGCGGGAAAATTTTCCTAATTGGCTTGGACCCTATATCATTACCCATGCATATGGATCGTGTGTTTATCATTTTCTTCACTTAAAGGTAAACCCAAACCTAAGCCTCTCAACACCTTGCATCTTCATCCATTTTATTTTTGACATTTAGTCCTATATCACTTTCTGTCATTTGATCGTTTGTCCTTGTGCATTTTTCACCTTCCATATTACCCTTTTTTGAGGATCCACGACTAAAAAGAATCATGTGCTTACCCATCACCTTTAACGTTATATTCAATATGAGTAGCATGGCTCTAATCATAGCCTCGATACTCATTGATACTTTTGTCTTCTTAAATATGAAATCCCATGGTTGTTCATCACTTGAAACCACCCCTTTCATAGTTAACCTCTGTGTACTATGCTTTTGTCCTCCGAACAAGATCCTAATCTTTCTCTATAGTCTTATTCATGACTTAAACGTCCAAAAACAAAAAGGGATGCAACTCCTTGAGTCAAACTTCCAGCAAAAGATGACTCCCTCAAAAGGGACATCTCTTCACTATATTTCCACCGCTATAAATCGATTGCTCCCTTGAAGGACAACTATATAAAGTCATTGCAAAAATACAATAAAAATATCCAGAAGCTTCCCGCATCGATTAGCTTTGCAAAGACCTCAAGAAGATACTATACTCATCACATATAGAATTCCCTCATTGATCAATCTATTAGAAATACAAAAATGAAGAAAATGATGAAATTTTTGTCATGGACTTGCCTATTTTTGACCCTAGGTTTCTTGCTGGGAGAAACATGTTGTCATACACTAAGTTATGCTAAACCGCCCACTCTCACCTCATTTCCTTTTCATCCTAATTTCCTCTTTACTCAAGGGACTTGTCGCAACCATGACATTTTGTGATTATGTGACTTTCTTCACCCTTAGAATGGTCCATTATGCAACGCCTTTAGGGTCTTACATTCATAAGCCCATCTTGGGTATGGTAGACTCATTAGGGTTCTTATCAATTAAGCGGCTTTATTTCCACTTCTTACCATTTTCCTTCCTCATTACTTATTGATTATTTTACACAGAACAGATCATCAACACCAATATTTAACAAAAATCAAACAAGCTTATGACCTACACCTAATAATGCATATGACCTACATTCAACCATGCCTAACACCTACCAACCCATTCCTCTACTTCATCATAATATTCCCTAGCTTATGGGAGAACTACATCGTCAGGAGGCCCCTTTTTGTCGAGGCTATGTAGGTAGCACTTCGGGGGCATGGGGCCCTTGGAGGTTAGCTCAGCCACTCTTTACCCTAACCAATTCCCCCTTTAACTTTCCTAATCATAGTCTACCTTAGTTAGTTTCCATTTTATATTAATAACTGGAAATTAAACCAAACAAGCATCAATTAATATACATTTTTACCACATCATCAAATCATTCATTTTCACATTTCCATTATAGCACATATTTGGAAATTTACACCATAACATACATATAACTCATCATTTATTTCCCATGTTACTGATAACTTGGACATTAAATCTAACTTAAAAACAAGACTCCATCATGCCTAAACCAACTTGACTCAATCATGCCTAAACCAACCTGACTCCACCATGCCTAAATCAACCTAACTCAATCATGCCTAAATTGACCTGACTCAATCATGCCTATTTGACCTCACTCTATCATGCCTACATGACCTTGACTCAATCATGCCTAATTCACCTATTTTCCATCACGTACACACATAATAATGAAAATCAAAAACAAGTACACCATTCCATACCATAAAAATCATCATCTTTAAATTAGAAAGTCTGTGTATACATACATATGTACACAAATACAAATAAATACAAATATCTCAAATCACCTGTGTACATCCTCACCATCTTGGCACACAAGCCGATATAATATCAATAAATATCAAAACTCTTATGTACATCCTCTCTCTCTTTGGCACGTAGGCCGGTATATCTCAAAATACACAAAAATATATGGAGGTACACGCAACTATCAAGCATCTCCCCGTCAGATATCCTCCATGTCTATCTCACATGTCTCCTCCTCCTCCTATGCTCCTGTGTGGCATCCCACTAGCATCTCACTACCCTCCATGGGCCATGGCTCGGCCTTTGATGGCCCCTCACCTGGAGATGGCCTCCATACACTGGTACCCTCACCCTAACCTTGTCTCAAGGCTCATCGGCCCCATGTACTCTCCACACTATGAGTGCGAGACTTGGTCCTCTCACTCGAAGCCTGTTATGATCTATACTCAGCATAAGATGGGACACCTCACCAAGGGCATCCCAGAACCTAGCCATCAATATGGTCTACGGAGGTGCTATCGGTGTCGGCCCTTATACCTATCTCCCGGGACCCTGTCCCATCAAGCTACACTGTAATAAAGGACCATGTCCCTATGCTTGTACATGTACCAAGGGACCCTATCCCACCCCTATCTTTAAAATGGGACCCTCTCTCTGAGCTTGTGTAGGTGCATGTACCTATACTTGGGTCTGTAGGGACACAATCTATGCCTATGTAGTGGCCAACTGGCCTTGCATCTCTGTAAACTATGCCTCGTAACGTGGCCACCTCTGCATCTATGACCTGTTAGCTACCCTCGTAAACCATGTCTGGGCTTGTAATGCAGCCACATATCCCTATAATGTGTCTCATTTGTTGTGAGGGTATCCACATCTCGGCTGCCCAGTCCGGATGGTGTTTCTCATAGTTGGGCTACCCACCACCGTCTATATACATCTATGCACATTTGGAATCATCTATTTTTGGTCCACCAACTACTTCTCGTTCCTCGTTGAATGTCGGTTGTGGTAGAGGCATAGGCCTCTCCACGTCATCTCTCCTATACTGAGGGAATGGTGGTGGCACATCCTGGGGTAGCCCAAACTACCGCCAGACTCTATCTACTAGTATCATCTTGTGCTCCCCGGCATGATGCCCCTCTATCCACCTGAGTAGTTATAGCTCATCCAACTCCGCATCCATGCAAATGTATGATGGATATACCACATACGGCCTCCAAATAATGTCTACTCTAGATAACGCCCAAAGATATTCTGTAAAGAGCCACATCATGTGTAGCCCTAGCCCCTCGCGCACACCACCAACTCGGCACCCAACACCTATAATCGACCGGACCATACCTGCTCGGATGTATCCGATCGTGGAAAACCAATTGGCTACACACACACAATGTGCTCGTAGGCCCAACAAATGAAAAAGGAAAGTGCAAAACACGTTGAAACCTCTGTAGTTTCCCGTAGGCCCATAGCTCCTGTATAATCGCACTAGGTAGATTGGTGGCCATGTAAATTGGATCTCGTCCTATATCATATCATGAGCAACTCGATCAATTCCCATGGGAATCTCCCACCCTCCACATCTGGCAGTGCAAAACAACACACTTCCTTCATCATCAGAACTACTAGCCTCATCTCCTCAGGATGGGCCCGTACATATCTCCATAACTCATGCTGGTGCTATGGAATCTCAACTCGGCCATCCCCTCTCCAAAAATGTCAACATCAGCTTCTCTGGAGGCCTCTGATGAAATGGAGTACACTTGCACTCCCACTATCGGTAATCTCAGGATCCTGTACACGTCCTCTAAGGTGACTATGATCTCACTGTCGGAAGATGGAACGTGTTGGTTATAGAATCCCATCTATCAATGAGAGCGACCATCAAACTCAAATCACGCACTATACACTTATAGCGTCGAATACTAATCGACCCACATCACCACGTGTCTCCACTCCTCATCGGTCACATCTCCCTACACCACTAGCAATAGGGGAGGTACCCTATCCCACATCCACAACTGGTCCCTCACCTACATCCAACAAACCATAACATTATTAAACCTTGACCATACCCACATTCACCCTTGACCCCCCACCTATAACTATTACCCTACCTATTTTCATTCAACAATACCTTCCTATCTCACCCACCCACCCTTACTCATCTCCTGGCCCATTTTTCTCTCAATGTCAACCAACATCGGTTCTTCTTAGCCGGTATCGGTCTCCCAAAACTGGTATTGGTCACCCCATCCTAGATCGATGTTGGCTACCTCCCACCGATGTCTGGTCGACCCTCGACTAACATCACCACTTACAGTTGATAATTCGTGTAACCCTTCCCTATTTCTCTAAAAATTTACCATTTCTACCTAACTACCCCACCCATTCCTACCCCAATCTCACCTAAATTCATCCCCACCCCTCTTTAACCTACATACCACTTCCTACCCTTCCTCTTTCACCCATTTTCTTCCAAATTTAAATTTAATTCTCCCCCCAAACCCACTTCTACCCAAACCCACTTTTTACCAACAAATTCACCTAACCAACAAAGAATGAGATCGAATCTTACCTCGTCTCGACATCGTCTACGTGGTGGCACGATTAGCCACCGTGTGTTGGTGGCCCACCTGACACCTCTCATGCCTCTACCATCACCAACTATTCTCCTCACCTCCACCCAATTAAATTCTCCACACCGATCTCATGGACCTGTCTCCCTAGCTCCTCTCACCAATCATATCTCTTTATTTTAACTTAGTTACTTTAATTAAATGGATGCACACCTCACCATAGACCTATTCATAAAGCATGTTTCTATAAATAAATAAGACTTTGTCCAACCCTAAAAATCAAGGCCTATTATTCCTCTAACCACCTTCCTACTCATAAAAACATAACGCTCATTCTGATCCGCGAATAAAGGGAAAAACTGGCCCAATTGATTGCAAGATCTGTTATTTTTAGTAAACTTAGGGAATACCACCTAACCAATGTCGGGAATCCCTAAAATGATGTCGGTCAACCAGAACCATCGTTGATTACCATTTATTCACTAGAGGAACCTTGTGGAAAGGGTTGGCACATTCTGGAATCGAGGAGGAGAGAAGAGAGTTATATGCAAGTAGAACCAGATTCTTTTCACACCTACAGGTATCCATAGCCAGCACAGGACAAATCCATAGGTATTGCACTCAAGTTAACATTCTAGGAAGTATTGTTGCGGTACTAAACATCATTCCTCTGATCAACCATCATCACCATCCAGCCATTTGAACCTGTACCATAGTAAGTACACCTTTTTTTTACCTACATCTATTTCTACTTTAGTCTATTGTGTTCTTCTATTGATGTTGTCAGTTACCACTTGCACCCTCACTCCCCTACCATTTACTTGCCTGTAAACTCAACCATTCCTCCACCCACACCATTAAATCACCTATATCTGACTGTTACACATCTTTGAGTATAACTAAGATTCTTATAGACCTCTCTACCCCCTTTTTTATCTTTGTTTAACCTCATATCAACCTCTACAACCAGATCCTTTTGATTTTTATCATCCCGCCTCTACCAACGTCGGTTACCCATGACCGTTGTCGATTCTTCCTAACCATGATCAGTCATACCCGACTGACGCCAGTCTCTGTGCCTTTCAATACTGTGTAAACCAATAACCATCTACCTACCAAAACAACCCAAACAGCTTACCCAACTCTATTAGGACTTTTTTGTGATTTTGGACCACCCGAACAACCTACAACTTGATCTGAAGACCTTGACCCACATAATTTTTGTATTTAATTGGATCGATGCTGATAGTGATCTGAGGTACCCAAATCAGAATACTAGCACTAGATTCGTTTATGTACGTATTTCAGTTACTTCATAATTTGTTTTATAAAAATAGTTGGTTGATAGCCTTCTAAGAAGTATCACACTTCTCATATCTAGCATACGCTAGGCAGTCCACTATCATATATTATTTAACTCTTCTTTAGTGGTCTTGTTTTCTATTTCAAGTATTTCCTCCTAGCCAAAAGGAAGCTCTCAAATTCAGCATCAGATAGGGAAGTCAGAATGCACGCATCAACCTCCAACCGACCAACAAAATAGGTATTCCTCCTTGACCCACACCTCTTATTTATTTTGTCACATTCCAAAAAAGTAAAGAAAATGGTGAAACAAATTTGCATCATTGGTTCCATTTTCGGGACCTCTTTTCAATTGTTTTCAAGATGGTTCATGATGAAGATGTACCGGTTGACCCTAGAAAGTGTTGAGGAGTGGATAAAAGATCTAGAATAAGAGTACGCATGGAGGTTTAGCACTAGATCTGAGTTTGATGCACGCACATGGGTGGAACATAATCTATATGACTATTTGTATCATATCTTCTTTGTTATCTTTCCTGGTAGAACTGTACGAGTGGTTGGTTGCTTATGCATCTAAATGGAATTAGAGGTATCACACACTTGTTTGGATACATGAATAATTTCAAGTCCTATATGATGTTGATCTGATTTGGACACACGTTGTGGATACTTGGTTCCATGGTGTTTTGAATAGATATATTCTGGAGTACTCAATTTCCACTTATTCTTTCTTGGAGGTAGCTGAGTTCTAATTTTTATGTTATCCCTGGGGAGCTTACTTGTAAGGAATTCCACCGCGATTAAGATCTTAATGGTGACCCCGAACTTGGAAGAAAAATGGATGGCTAGCTAAACCCCACCATGCAATGGGGAAAGAAACAGTTTGGTGAAAGATGGCGGACCTACACGCGTAAAGGTAGAGAGAATAAAGGCATCTTAAGTACAATGAGGTGTGAAAAATAGAGATGGAGAAGTAGTGGGATATTGCACAAAATATGACGTTGAGGAGAAAGATGGATCGTGAAGTATTTGGAGCTCTTGCAGAAGGCATGGATCTAGAGCATCTAGAACTCCCCATTTGGGCAAGCATGACAAGGAACCTTCCTTTGCCTCACAAAGGAGCACACAAGGAGAGACGACTGGAAAGTGAGCGCGCATCGAATCTACCTAGAAACCTAGCCTTTGTGCTTGGTTTTCCAATATCTAGTACATCTAATAGTCAACAAGCTAATTTGGGTAGTAGGGAAGCAGGAGTAAGTCACATAGAAAGTACATCCATGGCAGGGAAAATGTCTTCGTTGTTATTTGGAGGTACCTTTTTAGGAACATCATCAGCACATAATTCGAGCGCACAAAATTTTGGATTCACTTCTGGGAGTAGTACCACCACGCAGATTATAGGAGTTTAGTTCAGTACATCTTCTAGTCCCTTTTTGGCTACATGTGGAGGATTAAGAGGTATAGCTGGCTCTAGTTCTGGTGGATCTAGTGGTTCTAGAGGTAGAGGTAACACATGAGGTTATGGATCGGGTGCGCGCAGGTCCACACCAACCCTTGAATATTTACATGGAGAGGCCTCTCCGTCTTCCAGAGTATAGGGGCATAGAAGATGTTGTTGAACATGTGCACATGTGTGAGATAATGTGGCATGTAAAAGGAATCATGGCTTTTGAGTGCAAGGTAAGTCAATTTGTAACTACATTACAGGACGCACACACATTTGGTACAGGAAGTTTGACTCTGATCAAACTTGCGTAGATTATGAAACATTGAAAGATGCCTTCCTTAAATATTTTTATATCCATTTGAGCAAAAGAGTATAAGCGCACTCAAGGATATTGAGAAGGGTACTACTGAGAGTGTCCTAGATTATGATGCTCCTTTTAAAACACTTTTTCTAAGCTTTCTTATGATATTCATGCAAGCCAACATGCATAATGGTTTGTTGGAGGTATGATCACACCTTTTAGAAGGGCATTGTCACATAAGACATACACTTATCCACATGAAGCACTTGAAGCATCTTTACACACTGAGGCAGTTTGAAGTATAGACTCTTGAGTCAGCCCATTCCTGGAAGCACAAATTGTAGCTATGGAAAACAATTGGAGAAACTATCGGTGAACTCAACACATGAGATGCACACTGGGATTTGGTGTACAAATTGTTAAGTGGAAGGGCACACCAAGGATATTTTTCCCGCATGTCAGTGCGTTCATTATTGCTAAAATATGAGATATGTAATTTGAACCATGACATCAGCCACTACCCATTATTACAATGCATGATAAGGAAGAATGTATCTTACTATGGTAAAAAAATTCGTTCCATGAATCACAATATAGAATATTGCAGAGTTGATTGGTCAAATCCATAATGCAATAGATATTGGTGTGTAACACACAAGAGTATCGAGATAACTCTAAGGATAAAGGTGAGCACAAGGATCGTGATCACAATCAAGTGCGCTATGATCAGAACGAGGGGCACTATGAAGGAGGACATGGAAGAGTTTTAGGATACCATGGTGGATTCAGGGGTTGGTCCATGGTGGTGGTCGAGGTGAGTTTCCTCATGGGACGTACTTTACTGTATATCTCTTGACCACTACATGCGTAAATTTCCTCATAATATTACTTATTATTTTTGTGGGAAGAGACATAACTATGAGGAATTTCCAGACCTATATGATCATCTTAGCAAGCAGCATAAATAGGAAAACAAGGGCACAAAGTGATGGTTAGAATACAACGCGTTATGGAAAATTAGTGGATGTCAAAGCGGCACCAAAACCTCGAGGTACTACCCGTGAATATTACTACACGCGTTGAAGTTGTGTGCACCAAAGAAGCGTTACAGAGAAGCCTATCGTCACTAATGAGGGCATTTTACATACAAGGTATATGGATCCTATGCACTGTAAGAAGGTTTATCAGGAGACCATGGAGGTACTCAAAAACCTTCAGGGGCAAATACAGTGTTTAAAGGAGTAATCACGGAAGATGGAATAGAAGAAGGTAGCAGAGACAGTCTAGTTGGATATTGATGACTTGAAGGAGATATGTAAAATGTTGCGCCAGGAAAATATCACTCCATTACTAGGGAGTTGGCTAAAGGGAAACACTTTGCATGTGGTTATTGAGAATAAATGGTAGATTCTACATGCAAATCTTCCCCCTCATAGCTTAGATTATGATAAGGAGATCACTCTGAATGTCGTTCTAGATGGATGGATCTTAAGTAATATATTGATTGACACATGCACAAAGGTAAATGTGATTTTTTTAGATCCATGGGTACATCCGGGAAGACCTTAATTGTAGTCATCTTCTAATGTATTTTTTATGGCTAATCAAACTAAGGGCACTCCCATTAGAGTTTTAAAAGATTCATCAATTACTATACAGGGGGCCAAGTTCATTGGGGAATTTAAGGTTTTAGAACTTTCAGAAGCAGAAAGTTTCTCGGCTTTTCTTGGGCACCCTTGGTGCTACGTAAATAATGTTGATCTATGGTTCAACAAGGGATATATAAGTTTTGAGAACAAGGAGGAAAGATTTATTATCCATTTAACGGATGGGAAATATGTGCCTTATGTTGAGCCTTTGAGTAAGGAAGATCTGAATAGGATTTATGTACGTGTCATTCGGGACCCAGAAGTACTCGAGCCATCTAAGGAAGGAATCCTCCAGTGGGAAGATGCACAGTCTATTAGTGATACCAAAAACATTGTTTGTTGTAATTAGGCTCAGGGAACTTATGATAAGGCTGGGTGAAAATTAAGGAGTGCATTTGTGTAGAGAATTAGACCTCTTTGTATTAGGAGGATAGATAACAAATTTTTACCTCAAGACACTGGGGAAGGAGACCTACGGTATTCTTGTGTGCCATGGAGGAACAAGTGAACAAACCAATTTGAAATAAGAACATTTGTTAGCATATACCTTACGCAAGATAGCTGCGCATTAATGGGTGGTCCACATGAATAATCTTGTAGAATGGCATGAAGTTAGGATTTCTCTAACAACTTGGTTCTCCATGAGCATTGCACCTACTCAAATCTACACATATCATGGTAATCAACCTTTTCATCACCACATTCAGCAGTGTGAGAGGCTCGGACAAAGGGGGGAAGATTTACCGCCTTCTTTTTGGGTGCACAAACTTTTTTCCACTTTACAAGGTAGCACATGTGTTTGGTATGTGTATTTAGACCTACATAGAGAGACTTGACATTGGTGGGATTTGATTGTAAGAATGGTCCAGAATTTTGACTACTTCTCTACTAAATCTCTAGTGGAAGATGCATTAAGGGTTATAAATTTCTTAACTATGGGAGATATTGCAAACGTGAAAGAACTCTTTCAGAGCTATTTGGTGAGAAAAAATCAGCAAAGTGCACTTTGATAAAGTTGAAGAGATATATGCCACACTACTTAAGTGTGCTTGCTTTGAGAAAGAAAAAGGAAATATGGTCTACATAATGGATGATGAGGAAGTATAATATTTTGATATAGATCATTCAGTGGGTATGCGCAAGGTGTTAGACAGTGTGGATAAAAACATGTGCACCTATCATGAACCCATGAAGATAAAAAAGTGAATATTGGTACGGATGTTGAACCTAAGGAGGCAATAATTGGGGATTATTGGTCTGACTTTGAAGTGGAAAAAATCATTGAGTTACTACATGATTTTCAAGACTTATTTCCTAGGGGCTACCATGAATTAAAAGGAATGCATGAATCATTAGGAGAGATGAATATTAAGCTCAAAAAGGTGTGTGCCCGATCAGGAAAAGACCCTACAGAATGAACCCTAACCTATGTGTAAAAGTTAAGGAAGAAATTGACAAGATGTTGAAATCGGCATAATCAATCCCTAGAAGAATTAGAGTGGGTTAGCCCTACGGTTATCGGTATATAGAAATATGGTAGGATTATGATTTGTGTGTGTTACGAGGAACTGAATGTTGCATGTGTGATTGATCCCTTTCCTACACCTTTCACAGAGGAGATATTAGAAGGTGTTGCAGGGCACAAAATCTATTCTTTTATAGATGGATTCTCTGGGTATCATCAGGTTAGGATTGCACAAGAGGATCAAGAGAAAATGACTTTCACCACTAAATGGGGAAGTTTTGCATATATTGTGATGCCCTCTATTCTAAAAAACATACATGTTGTCTTTTTGTGCATAGTTGTTCAAGCATTCCAGATTTTATTCACAACTTCTTACAGGTTTACTTAGATGATTGGATGGTGTATGGACTTGTTAAGGATCATTGTGACAATTTGTGCTTAATGTTTGAAATATGTAGACAATTAAGCATCTCTTTAAACATCAAGAAGTGTGTTTTTGCTACACCTTTTGGCACTTTGTTAGGGCACATCATCTACAAGGAATGTTTGTTAGTGGATCCAGCTAAGGTTGCAGTTATTGTAGGCTTGGAAGAGCCTACCAGTCAAAGTGAGGTGCGTGGATTCTTGGGTCACATTAGGTATTATAGAAAATTTATCAAAGGATATGCTAAGATTTTCGCACCCTTGGAAGAGTTACTAAAGGGAAAAGGGACATTTTATTAGGGAGAACCACAGCTAGTGCGCATTTGAGGCATTGAAGGAGAGACTTACTACAATGCATATTCTACATTTTCCCTCATGGAACCAATTGTTTCATGTACATGTGGACGCCTCTGGCATGGCCATTAGCACGGTGTTAGCTCATCCTGGAGAAGGTATTATAGATCATCCTATCTATTTTTCTAGTAGAAAGTTGACTCCTACAGAGTAGAATTATACAACTATTGAGCGCAAAGCCTTGTCAATGATCTACGCTTTACATAAATCAAGACAATACCTGCTAGCAACACCATTTGTATTTTATACCAATCACATGGCATTGAAATACTTGGTAAAAAATCTCATTTTATAGGGGCGCATATGTCGATGCGTGCTCTTATTTCAAGAATTTGATTTCACATTTGTGGTAAAACTAGGTAAAAGTAATTTTGGCCCAGACCATTTATCAAGAATTCAGTCGGGGAGGATGCGCATACAATTGAAGATACAATTCTAGATGCACAGTTGTATAGGTTGCAACATGTGCCTTCGAAATTAGAGGATATTGTTGTCTTTTTACGTACATGTATGGCACCAAAAGGAATGAAAGCCTTAGAGAAGAAACAAATTGCAATTCGTGTGGCACCTTTTATGTTGATCAGTGGTGACCTATACAAGCTAGGCCAAGATGAAGTATTGTGTCGGTGTGTACTAGAGCACGAGCGCACAGATATCATGGAAGAGGCTCATGGTTGTATTATAGGTGGGAACTATGTAGGTGACACCACTGCGCACAAGATTCTACTCACTAGATTATGGTGGGAGACCCTCTACAAAGATTGTAAAGCATATTATAAGGTGTGTGATCACTTTCAATGCCTTGGTAAACTTGGGAAAAGAGATTAAATGCCTTTAAGACATGTTCCTATTTTTGAATGAGACAATCAAGATACTATTGGATGAATTTATGATTGCCCACCATAACACTATACCCTATCATCCTCATGCAAATGGGACTGTTGAGGCCTTCAACAAGATTTTGAGCCGACAATGACAAAAATTTGTGATGTTGCAAGGAAAGATTGGGATGATAAAAAAATTTCGTGCTTTGGGCATATAGAACAACATACAAAAGGTTGAACAATGCCACACCCTTTTAGTTGGTGTTTGGTGCAGAAGCATTTTCTTCCTATGGAATTCATGTTACCTTTTTTATGTATTGTGCATGTTGGAGGTCTAGCCGATGAGCAATAATTAAAAGAAATAATTTATAAATTGATACAATTAGATGAGAGGTGCGTCATAGCACGTTGGAGTCTGGGAGAAGGAAAAGGCCAAGTAGAAGGCATGGCATGATAGGCACATCATGGAAAAAAATCTTGAGATGGGATAGATGGTGCTTCTTTATGACTCTAAGTTTTTGCACCATCCAGGCAAGCTTAAAGTGCATTAGTTGGGACTGTATGTTATCACTCATATACTTGAATCAGGAACTTGCTAGTTAGAGATGCTTGATGGAATACTGATTACTCGATTACTTCAACGGGAGTAGACTAAAGCCCTACTATAAATAAGTCTTTTTGTGTTTGTAATAAGGCAGTGTTTCCATTTAGAATAGGTTTTCATTTATGTATTTCCTTAATGTATTTCCTTCTTTGTCACTATGCTTTGTCAATTTAGTTTGGTGTTTTTGTAATAAGTGTGTTTGTGCGTTGGAAGCTAATTACCATTTGAAGTATTTTTATGCACTAGAGGACTACACATACCATTGGTGTGGGGTGGTTATTCACAATTGGGTACACATGAGAACAAAATTGTTACAAGTGCTAGTTAAGTGTGGAAAGGAGCTATTAGAAAGGATATTTCTCTAAAAGATGACCATAGATGAAGATAAATAAGGGAACAAAGTATAATGTGAGGTAAGAAGCAGCCATGGAGACTACCAGGGGAAGGTGTAGTGGCAAGGTACTCAGGTGCATGGAAGCGTCATTGAAGAGAAGTCTGTAGCTAGAAGGTAGGAAGGCACGCTAGAAGGTTATAGCTAGGGCACGAAGATGTATCGCGTGGAGATTGTGAAAATGGTCAATTAATAAGAGGATTTTTGGTAGGTGAAGGAGAAATAAATGCACTAAATTTTTGAAAATCTATATAAGGACGTGATGCGGGTTCATTTTACCTTTACAATCACAAGTATTTAAGCGAGCTAAGTGTGACCGAGTTGAATGAATCATGTGGAGGTGTGGAGCGTTGTGAAACCAAAAGTGGAGAGAAGACTATTACACGGAAGAAGCTTGCGTCCCCATTAGTGAAGGGTTTGAGTGAATCGAAGCGTTGAGAAGGAACTAGGGCATGTGGTTTCAAGCTAGGGCACGTAGATTCAAGCTAGGGTTTGAGTTTACTCGTTACAGACAACAAAAGGTGGGATTTTTACGATGACACCGAAGAAAACACTTGTAGCAGGAACAAAAGGAAAGAAGAAGGTAGAAGTTGAAATTGAAATTTCTCCCGAGAGTAATTTTTCAGAGATAGTACCCAGAAGGAGTAATATTCAGATAAGAGTGGGATTCCCACATCCATGAGATGAAAAATAAGTGACTACAACCACTATACCACTAAAAATAAGGGAGAGTTGGACACTTTGTTGAATAAGAAGACCAACAAGTGCACAATGGAGGATATGCTAGTATATGACGACGTTGGGAAAAATTACTGAAGCAAGTAGGATTTTATCAGTTATACGAGCTCCCATATTTTGGAAAATATGAACCCTTATACCAATGGCTGATGAGTTGAGTCCATGAGGACTTCTTTTATTTTTCCAAATGAAGGGTTAGGATCATAGCAGCCCTTGTTTCAACACTAAAAATATTTAAGGGCACAGGGGTAGACCTTGTTAGTGATCCGACGATAAAGTAGCAATCATAGAAATAAGAAAGGATTTGGGGTATACCAAGGGTCCGCACAGAATGGAAAATTTATAAACTAAAGAAGTTTCCTGTGGTGCAGGAAGTCACGCATCTATTAACCAAGTTGAATGACCAAGAGATATGGTCACAATTAAACACCATGTGGCTCCATATTGCAAAGAAAATGTATCGGGAGTGGTATACAATTTAGCGAGCTATATTGCAGACATCATTGTTGAGAAAGCGTGCATAGGAGAAAAGATAATTTTTGGCACTATCCTACTTACTCTTGTGTTTTTAGAAATTGGAGTGCCCGATGGGCCAAAGAACAAGATCTAGGAGTACCCCTTGGAATAGAAGTCCCTCACGGAGAGATTTGAAAAATACTTAAGTGAAGGATCAGTGATTGGGTCATTTAAGCATAGGAAGAAATGTGGTATGGTGAATTCACACACGAGTGTTTGAGGAGTGGTGAATTTCAAGGATCTACCTTTAGTAGTAGGCAAGGCAAGTATATTTCTCGGTGTACCAACACTTCTACACTTTGCATGGTTTTCTATGAGAGATGGGACATTGAGCCCCGCTGCAAACTTCCATATGCCTTTATAACACACTACTTCAGGCATCAGTTCATAGATTTTCGATGCGGGTTGTCTAGACTTCAACGCATACAAGGTAGGCGTGACTACTGGACCCTTAGGAAGACATATGTGTATCCAGGTCGGACTTCCTACATTGAGAGGCTCATTTTAGACGTCATAAGTATGAATCTAGTAAGCTTGGCTATTGGGGATAGTGGATCCGTGGTCATATATCTTCAGCCTAAGCCTAACTGGAGAAATAAAAGTATGTGGAGAATGAGTTCATGCCCTGGGGCTGCCTACGGGAAAACATACAGTGGAGAACGTTTCAACTCCAAAGTTTGCAATGACTATAGAGGTAGATGAGGAGGAGGAAGAACACGAATATAGTGGAGGCTTGGATCATAGGGGCCAAAGGTAGCCCATAGATAGAGTGGAGATAGAGCATGCGGATACTCTACCTCAGGTGTAAGAAGGAGACGAGGAATTAGATGTGGAAGAATTCCATGAGGAGCACCACTTTAAGAGGGTATTCAGAAGAACAAGGAATCAAGGCGTGGGAACTCCATAGCCTATAATAATATCACCACAACTCTCCCCTTAGAAGGATGCAACTTAGAAGAACGGGAGAAAGCTAAAGTTGAATGAGGAGGCGAAGGATTCTACAAAGAACACGCCTAGGACCCCGGTGCGGGCAAAAGATATGGAGGATCCCAGAGATGAGGATATGAAGGATGAAGAGGAAGGGGTGAAGGAGGTAGAAGAATCGGAGCATGAGAAACCTCATGCGCATGATACTACTCAGGACGTCGAAGGGCCAACTCCAAACCTTGGCGCTTAGGTTCCTAAGGGGCCAAGAACAAAGAGAACAAGTGGAGAATACATTGTGCCAAGTATGGGCTATGCTAAGGACACAAGAGAAAAATCATTCGTGCTCATTTTCAAAGCAAAGTGGACCTTAAGGAGTTGATGGACCCGAGACATGGCTACTACACACATGAGGAAATAGTTGTCATGGTCCATGCGAGACTCACATGTACAAGCCATATTTTGATGTATGTGAGGATTCTTATGTGTCAAGAAGAGTGAAAAAGGCACCTCAGTACGCACATGACTATAAAGCCCATTCTCATGTCGATGAGCGGGTGATAAATTACTTGGTTAAGGTATCTACATAGGTCGTGGGGAGGAATATCAATAAGGCTTCCACTATTAGAGCATTGCTTGAAGATAACAAGGTGAAAACTGTAGAAATAGTGTGTCTAAAAGGAGAGAAGGATCTAGAGAAGAAAAAGAATGAGGCTTTCATCAACATGGCAGAATAAATTGGTGACTATGTCTTGAAAGCAAGACCACATCTAAAGTCTAAGGTACCTGAGAAGTTTCCTTTGGCTATGCATTATGTGTGCACATTAGTTGATTTGGTGCTTGAAGATGGACCAATTCAAATGCCAACACCAAAGGATCCTGAACAAGAAGTAGAGAGAGAAAGGGCCTCCATGGTTAGAAATATTTCATCTTATAAGGCATTACTCCAAAATTTACAAGATGAGCTAAATAAAGCATATCAAGCTTTGAACATATGTGCAACACCAGAAGCAATGATCAGGATCAGGACTATAATAGAAGATAATGAAGTTATGAAGGCAATGAAGGATGAGACTTTAGGGTGCGCAGAAAGATTGGCATTAGTAAAACAAAAGCACAAATCCCTTGCAGTAGCACAAAACCGCATAAGGAGAGGCTAGATGAGATTGGAAAGCTCATAGCACAAAATATGGATCTTCTAGAGGGAAGGATGTCTATTATGGCCAATGTTGTCCTAGTACTGCAGAATGAAAAGGAAGAGATAACCCAGGATGAGTTGGAAGCCATTGCCACAAACATTCCAGAGAAGACAAGAACTACGTTGGATGACTGGAAAACATTGGAGGCTGAGATTAAAACTGAATATCTAGAGTTGATCCTCTCAGTTGAAGTGGAGGGTGTTGCAGAATAGAAGTCTATTCTTTGTATAGTGATTCTTTACATTCTTTCCATTCTTATTATTTATTATTTGGGAACTTGAAGGAATCACCATTATCGGGGTGGCAATGTAGTTTAGTGTGGGGTAATGTTGAGTGCATGCATTATTACACTAAGGAGAGGGTACATAGAAGATTCACATGTGGGAACAAGGTACATTTGAAGGTGTGGAAGGATAGGAAAGGAAACATGCACCAAGACAAGCTGATTTGAGACTTAGCCATTTTCATGGTTACAGACTATTTTTGGAGATAGCATGCGGAGCACACAACGGGATGAAGACTTGTGTGACATGAAAATACTATTTTGGGGATGAGCATCTACTAAGCACCATGCATGAGTTCGGGATAATAATAGGATTACTACTACCAGTTAACTGTAGGAGATCTATTATTAACGCACTTACATGTGTGCATATTAATGTAAAGGCACATGGCTATTTTCAGCATGCAACCTATTTTGGGAAGTGCGTAAGTGGTGAAGGGAAAGTCCCCACCCCTATAAGTATGTATTAGTCTATGTAGTTAGAGACACCAAGACATTGTGTATGAGTTATTGTAGAGTTATGATACTAGATCTGATATGTGCATAAACTTATGGTAATGTTATATTGTAATAAGCTTCTATGTTTTGCGTGTGTTTAATATAATGGAGTATATTGGGTGGATAAAGTATTAACATGACTATAATTGGTTCTTGTATGATCAATCTTGTCATAGTTATTGTTCAATTCATGATTCCTTAAAGATCTAGATCTGGTTATGCACTATTGAATGATTATGCTCTGTGGAATTTTTGTACTTATTATGGTTTTGAATATGCTCTATCTTCAACACGTTAACGTCCCACACAAGAAACTCTAAAGAGGGGTATGGTACCTTTATTCACTTCAAATGAGTACTCATATCTGGATGAGTGATGTGCCAAAGACACCTGGGTTGTTCATGGTGGATTCTAGGCTACATCAACTCAAAGAACATATGGTTTGTCAATCTCTGCACCAGTTTGCAAGATCTCTTCGATTTTCGAGTTTCAAAGAATAAAGATTTTCAAACTTCTTCTTCATTCTTCATTTGATCAATATTTATTTTGGGACCTACGTATTATCATGGAGTGAAGGATTTATTTTATGTGGTGGAGCTGGTTCAAGCTTTGGCAATGGTGGAGTGGTGGTGAGAAGTTGTAGGGAGTTACAAAGCAAGTTGTGCATGGAAATGTTAGAAGTTAGAAGTTAGAGGCAAGAGGAATTTTTAAATTTTGAAAATTAAAGTTGAGAAGGGATGAGGCACATTTTCATGTCCCTAATGTCCCTCACCTCAAAGGAATGTGAGTGACATCAAATTCCACGGCGAGCAAGGTGATAACACGTGGCGCGATCGAACGGTTGAGGCTTTGAGCTCGCAAGCACACTGGGAGGTGAACTAGCGATCTTGGAGGTCGCATGAGGATCTAAAGGTCATATATGGGCTAGGTGAATTTTTCCATGGTTGATCTCCTTGAGCTTGAGGTACGTGAGGGACACAAAATCCCACCAGGCTCCTAGAGCCGACACATGTCCTCCAAAAATTTGACTAACTCCCGAACTCACTTCAAGAGGAAACATTGAAATGACGATAACTTGATTAATGAAATTTCATATGATCCGAATGGAAAGGACCTTTTTAATCCAATGGTTGAGGTATCAAGAATTTATTCCTCCATTTGATCCCTAAAAATCATATTTTTATTTGGTGCTCTAACTATGCATGAGAAAAACTATTTCTGCACTCCAATGCGCCAAAGTGTTGTGAAAAAAATAATGCCACCATCTTGTAGTTTTTGGAATTCCCTTTCCGATGATGTTTTTTTCTCCTACTTCCATTCGAAGCTCTCATAATCACCTTCGGAAGTTCAACAGTTGTTTTGGCCTGTGCATTGCCTAGGCCTGTGAACCCTAATTTTGGTAAAACTGCCCCAACTTCTCCAAGTCCTTCAGAATCTTCTGAATCACTTCCACAATGTCCCAAGGCCTTTGAATTGCCTCCACATCCATTTTATATTTTTTGCCCCGGTCCATGGGGTTGCTCCAGTCCTAAGAAGGTTAGTGATAGCCCTTCTCACAACCTCATGAAGCTTGCAACTTTTAATGAACTCCTAAAATCACCTAGGGGGAATGAATGGACTTTTCTAAATCACCTAGGGGATGAGATAACATTAATTGGGAGGTCACTTGGACTGATTAGGTAGACTCGGGGTGCCTTGGAATGGTAAGACTTGAAAAAATTAACATAGGGGTATAGTTGTCATTCTCGGAAAATTTTAATTTCCTTGTTGCACATTTGCATGACAACACTCTTGAATTCTTCAATCGTACGTGTAATTTAGCTCCCTTCTTTATAGGGTTCTATAACTTGAGTGGAGTGAGCTAGTTCAACTTAAGTGAGTTGGACAAAGTGAAGTGGACATGAGTAGAGGGTGAGTGGATAAATAGGTAATTGTATTAGTTAAGGAGTGTAAGTGTATTGTTTATGTGTGATACAATTAATTAAATTAATTGTAGTGAGATGTGGGTGAATATTAATTCAAATAGAAATGTGCAAAGGGATGACATGTAATTTTAGTGTGTCTACAATATGTATAAAATAATAATAAATATATAACAAAAACTTTTTTTTGAGTGTCTATATTACATATTTTAATCTTTAATCAATATTTTTAAATAATGTATCATATTTGCTACCCTTTCCTTAATTAAATCTCAGTTTAGTGTATATGGCTTAACCACCTTAATATTATTGTTGTTTGAGACATACACTTCTTAAAATTTATTTTTCCATTTATTTTACATATTATTCAAATTCATATCCTTCTATGTTTAAAGTTTTTAGTTTTTTAATTTCCAATTTTAGTATAAGGCTAAACTTTAATTAAAATATTTCTCTTCATTTTATTTTTTATTTAAAAAAAAATCTAAACTCAAATTCATATATAATTGAAAGTTTATAACGAACTTTTTATTTAAAAGAAAATTGTAGTATAATTCAATAATCGTATCTTTTCCTTATATAAAAAGAAGGATTCTTTAATTAAATAAATATTAAAGTCATATATTCAATGAAGAGGGATTGATTTTTTGTTTAATAATTCAAACCCTAATCCATTAGTGTAACTTATTGAGTTAGTCTCTCCACAATATGAAGAGTGGTTGATTTTTTTTTCAAGAACTTTAACCCTAATCTATTTATGATGTAAATTAATTTTTGGCTAGTTTACATGGTCCCTTCACAATATCATAAGAGATGGATACCTTGTTTGTTTATGAAATTAAACTTTTATTTTTCATTTAAACTCGTGTTCTATTATTTGTTTTATAATAAGAAAAACAAAATTCAGACCTATATATTAATAGATTGTATTTTTTAGAATTATAATTCAAAAATATACCAAATATCTTTAAATATATTTTTTATGTCAAAAATATTATAATCTAATTAATATGAAATGAATTTTTAGGGCATCTACTAAAAATAAATCTAGAGAAGTAACCTAAAAATATGTGAAATCACAACATCCGGGAATATTCGAGAATCCATACCTTTTGAGCATGCTTGGGAGTCATTTCCACCACCGATTTGCTTATTTCTATGACCGCATTCCTTTATAATCCTACCTAAAAAATTAGATAAAGAACCATTGGGAGTCCAATGGTATCCTGGTTTCAGGTATCCGTAACCTCACCAAGGGATTTTATCTCTTTTCATTTCGTGAGCCTTCTCAAGTCCAAGTACTCCTTCGAAAGGTGGATTGTTAGTATTTAGGCAACACCCTTTTAGTGTTTTCCTAGTGGACTCTTGACTTTAGCCACACCAAGTCGGAGTTTCTTTGAAAATCCGGTTGCTCGATCAAATTTCCTGGACTCCATGTTCATCTCTGGTCTTTCCTTCCAAAGATTGTTAAACCCATTGGCGGGTGATATGCCATGAGTAGGAGTGTTTTTATGCTCGTCCTAATAAACGGGTTTGTGTCGAAGTTGACCTTGCGAAAGATCTGCGGGACCACCTAGATATTCAAGTTGGGTCCCTGTGTATCTCTCAAAAGGTGGTTTATTTCAACCTTCCCAACACTTGCTTTTGTTGTCAAGCCCTGGACCATCGCATTCGTGACTGTCCTCTTCTAGCTCATTCTAAACCAATGGTAACACAACCCTCGGTGCCTAAGCCTAAAAGTGATCAACCGGTTGATGGTTAGACTACGAGTTGGGATTAAGAATGCCTCTAGTGAAAAATCCTCTTCTATGGATACCCCAGCTCCTCCTTCCCCTCTTCCATCTAAGGATAATTTGGGTCGGGTCCTTCCCCTCATTGGTTTCCATTCCTTCCAATCCCTTGCAGATCCAAGTCCCGCCTTCGCATTCATAGCACTCTAGGAATTTAGCTTCAACGTCTCTCTTCCTCTGCAATACTCACTCAATCCACCCTGGGGTGTCCATGGCTTCTTTGAGATAAGGGGGCTAAACACCGCTCCATTCATGTTGAGATTGTTAATTCAAACCAGATCTCATTTGTTGATAATTTTGTAATCCTTGGCTCGAAGGATGGCATACCTGATGGGTAGGGGAGTTTGATATGTCTATTTTTTCATGAATTTAATGTCTTGGAATGTTAGGGGTCTCACATATCCCTCTCGAAAGTATTTGGTTTGGTAAGCCTATCATCTTTTTAGGTGTTTGGATATCAGTTATTTACAGGAAATTAAAATTTCTAGGTTTTTACTTTAGAATATGCTAACTTATATTACTCCTTTTTCACATTCTCATAAACAATATATTGATGGAAAAGGTGGTGCGAGTATTTCCATTGCCCTAAAATTTTCTTCATTAATCACCTCCTCGGACCAAGATCCTTAAATCAGGTCGTGTGGGTGATTATGGTGATTAACAATCTTTCCTTTGGTATTCTTAATGTTTATGCTCCTAATGATGGCACGGAAAGAATGGCATTATGGAAATGGTTAGGTGATAACTTTAGTTTTGTTTATTGGTGGGTTTGTGGTGAATTTAATATGATTGAGCATTCCAATGAAATACTTGGCACCCTCCCTATGCGATGGTATGATGCCAAGCATGCGGCTAGGTATTACTTTAAAATATGTTGTGGGCTTTTCGGTCCTTTTCCATGATGACGGCGAGTAATTTAAGTCTTGTTCTTGGTATACTTGGACCAATCTTTGAGAAGGATGTGATCGAGTATTTAAAAGGCTCGATCGTGTACTTCTATTAAAGTAGCAAATCTTTGATTTTGACACAAGGCCTCTCCCCTGTCACAATGTGGTCAGATATGCTTTTTTCATATCACAGTCAGATCTCATTTAAGATTATTTAGCATGGGGCCCCTCTTAAAGTCTCGTTGAATCAATTCTTTCGAATATGTCTTGGTTGATTCACGCAGGGGTGGTCCTCTTATTGCTAAAGTTTGGAACATGGCTCCATGTCGCTGTCGTTTGCTTCGGCTAGACCGAGTGGTGGGAAGCAGGTGATTCAAAGACACCACCCGATTCCTCGCCAATTTTCTAAGCGGGTTTCTCAAGTGCGTAAGCGAGTAGACTGATCGCACAACAAATTTTGAAGGGTATTTGTACTCCTTGATTCCAATCCTTTCGACACCCCACTTCAACTACGGGTTGTCGGTATTTGTCATAAGCTCAAACTCATGGAATCCCACTTGGCCAATGGTGCTAATATCTAGTTGAGGATGCATTGGCCCAAGGTGGGAGACAAAGTGTATAAACACTTCTTCAAATCCTCTCTGCCAAGCATGATCCTCAACAGATTAAATCCATTCAAGTGGTTCATAGTCGACTCACACGTTTTCCCAAGATCACTAATGCTTTTATGGATCACTATCAGTTAGTTTTCTAAGCACAAGACGCTACCAATGATATTTTTTCCTCTTTACAACAGTGTATCGAAGTGGTACCTGTCAATCTCTCTTCCAACGATCATTCTCGTTGTAATGCCCCTCTTTCTTTAGATGAGCTCTATGTTGCTCTGTTGTGTCTTGTTGATGATAAATCTCCGGATCGGGACGACTATCTCGTGTGAATTATATAAATCCACTTGGTCTTTTGTTGGTCCAGACTTGCTTGAGTCTATAATGAAGCTCTCCAATCCAATTCTTTAGGGAGCTTCATCAATCAAGGCAACATTAAGTTTATCCCAAAAGAAGGCGATCCTGATTGATTACTAGTTGGTGGCTATCACTTTGTTGAATGTTTCTTACAAAATTCTTGCTAAGGCATTAGCGATTTACATTTTCGATCTGTTGCCTAAGATTGTTCGACGCGAGTAGATGGGATTTGTCAAAGGGCACTATATCCTAGATAATTCCATTACAGTCTAGGAAGGAATGGAATATGAGAATATAAGGCATATTTATAAGGTGTCCAACTACAAGTTTCTTGTAACCAGTTATAACTACTTCAACTGTTTAGTAACTACATCGTTCATAATAAATAGACAGATACACCATCTTAAATGTGTGCAATCCGCCTTCTCTTTATTTCTTCCTTGTATACATCTTCTAACAGTGGTATCAGAGCAAGACCAAGCAAGGAAAGAGAGAGTAGAAAATCCACCCCATTAGGGCACAGAATCTGAAGCATAAGGAAAAAATGAACATATTTTTCATTTTTTCTAGGGCATCTCGAAGGCATAGACATATTTTGAAGGGAAAATGCAAATATAAGGATAAAAATGAAGAGTTTTTCATTTTTATTTTTGACAAAGATCTAGGGCATGTTTATTTTCGTGAAAACAGAAATTGTGATGAGAGTAGAAATATATGACGTGAATCCGGGCTAAATGCCATGCAAATATACCTAGTCGCGGAAGATCTTTTTAGCCACAAATAGTCAGGTTTTAATAGCCACGAAAAATCATGATTTTAGACATTTTTACATTCGTGATTTGCACTAATATGGTTCATTATTAGAGTCACAAATTGCAAGGGCACTGACATTTTTCATGGACATAAGGCAAGAAAGACGCATGACAAGCAAAAAGACAATACTTATTAGGGCACGAAAATCGTGCAATCTATTTGGTATTTTATTTTATTTTTATTCATTTCTGAAAATACGCAGTTATATTTATTCTATTTTATTAAAATGGAAATGCCCATAGAAAAATATTCCGATCTAAATTTTCGTAAATGGAGAGTGAAAATACAAATACAACTTATGAATAAAAATTTGTGGGGAATTGTAAACGGGAAAGAGAAAGCACCTACCGATGCATCAAAATTGTTAGAGTGGAAAAGCAAAGATGATAGAGTGAAATTTATTATTGGCCTTTCTCTCTCCGACTCTAAACTTCATCCTATAGACCTAGAAAAATCATCGAAGGAAATTTGGGATACTCTAAATAAATTATTTGGAGCAAAAGCATTCAATGCCAATTTTTTCCTAAAACTTCAGTTATATAGGTTCAAAATGGATGTAGGAGTCTCTATGTCAAGTCACATCAATAATCTGAGGTCCCTAATCAAACAACTAGCAAAATTCAAATGCGGGATTGAGGATGAGGATGCCAAAGCTATCCTATTAAATAATTTGTCTTCAAAATACAACAGTGTAGTTTATACCCTCAGTCAAATTCAATCTCAATCTCTAGATGATATGATAGAAGCTCTTCTAGCTGAAGAAAAACAAACTACGAAGATGCGAAGGTCATTCTCAGAAAAAAGTGCATTCTATTCCACAACCGAGAAAATCTTGTGGAAAATTAGATAAAGATAACTCAAAGATTGAATATCATTATTGTAATAAAATAGGTCACACAACATGGGATTGTCGTGTTCGAGCCAATGATGTGCTCAAGGGTAAAGTCATATCAAATACAGCCAATATAGCCATGGTTGAAGACCCACCAAATGCAGAAGGTAGTGATGATAGTGATGAATGTGCAATATAAAGATGCTCTAAACTTTGAAGGAAAGAAATGATACAGGGTAGATGAAGCTCGGTATGGATGGTTGCTCAGATAGTTTGGGAGACTATGGATTTTGGGAATTATATCCTCACAAGGGTCATGAGACAACTTGATGGAGCTTGTGGATGGCTCAATATGGATGGTTTTCCAATAATTCAAGAGATCTATGATTCGGGAGTTCGGGAGGTGGAATCCAGAATTCAGCTCGGGGCTACACCTTTACAAAGGTCACAAAGCAGCTTGATGGAGCTCTACCTTATCATAGCATTGCTTTCAAAGTGAAAGTGTCTAAAGATTGCGTAGTTTTGTTTTGTTAGATTATTATTTTTCTTTATGTAGAATAAGCCTTAAGAGGGGGTATGAGAATATAAGGCATACTTATAAGGTGTCCAACTACAAGTTTGTTGTAACCGGTTGTAACCACTTCAACCATTTTGAAACTACATCGTTCAAAATAAATATACTGTACACACAATCTTGAAAGTGTGCAATCCGCCTTCTCTTTATTTCTTCCTTGTATACATCTTCTAACATGGAATGGGCCCATTTGTCTTCAGCCTCTATTCCTTAAAACCGACTTTGAAAAGGCTTACAATCGTATTTAATAGTCATTCATTCTGTCCATGCTCACTGACCTTAGGATTTGGTGAATTCTTTACCATGGTGGTCTGAACTCTATTTTCTAATGCTTCGACTTGCCTCGCTATCAATGGTCAACAGTCATCTGCAATTGGCCTTTTCCGCTCTATCAGATATGGGCTCTTACGCCTTTTCTTTTTGTTCTAACCGTTGATGCCCTTGGATATCTCATTGCTATGCATGTTGAATAGGGTCACATTCGGGGAGTTTGTTTGCTAGATAATTCAACTCAACTCATTAATGGGCACTTTGCCAATGACTCTTTTCTTACCCTTGCTAAAAATGAGTAAAATTTTATGGAATCTTTTGATTGTCTTGACATCTTTTGTCTTGCTTCAAGATCTGACATTCAGATGGCTAAAACTTTGGGCTATCGGAAAAGTTGTTGCACTATCCCTAACTGGCTAAAATCCTACCCCTGGAAGTGGATTGGGTGTGGAGAACAATTTAATATTTTGGGCATAATTTTTCCATTTAATAGTGGTTCTGCTACTATATGGCATTATGTGATTGTGAGTTGAGAACAAAGTCTCTCGGTGGTCTTCCAAATCTCTCTCCTTAGTAGGTAAATTTCAGGTGTGTCCCAAGATTCTTGTGGATGATCATGTTTTCGCTGCTCTGTTTGTTGGTGCCCATCTCGGGTTTCCTTTTCCAAACTTTCCAAGTTTCTCTAGGATTACCTCTGGTGTAAAAGTTTTGGTTCAGCAAAATTTCATCGGGTCACTTAGGAGGTTTTTTGTCTCCCCATAATCAAGGCGACATGGGAGTAATTGATGTCTACAGGAAAAGCATCGCCTTATGTTCTAAATGGGTTGTGTGTTGCCTCTTTGGTAATCAAGCTTGGAAAATTTTGTTTCTCCATTGCATTGCTTGGAGTTCCCCATACGAGAAAAATATGTTGGGCTAACATCGGGTCACATACCTTAGTTATCACCAAGGCGCCTATTAAGATTCTTTGGAACTTTTATCACCAAGATAATATAGAAGGCCTTTGAATTTTTGAAGTCGCTCCTTCGTTGGATTGGAGATTGTTTTTGCATCGAGGTTTCCTTAAATTCCCAAAATATATGGTGCTCTCCCATTATCACAGAAGATAGTATCCTGCTTGTTGAAACTCCGCATCAAATCTCTTTGTTTATCTCAAAAAGGGATCCACGCTATTCAATATTTGGTTTCCCAAACAGATTAGATTTTCAAGCTTGAGCTTAAGATGAGATTCAATCTTTCTAATTCAAACCTTTCGTCTATCCGCAGCATTCTAGAGTTGATGTCAGATGTCATGCTACACAAACTGGGAATTAAACCTCTGGATGTGTGGTGGCGCGATTATCATTGGAATCATAACATAGCCTTTCTTCATTATAATGTTGACACAATTTACCACCTTCTAAGTCCTATTTATCCTAACATCTCCAAACTCAATTCTCATTGGGGTCAATCTGCCTCGACTACTTGGCTTCATCGGCCTTCCCGTGCACGGAACCTGTTGTTGGAACCTAAAGTCAATCATTTTTTATGGGACCTTATTTATCAAGGTCTTCATATGGGCAAGATTCATAGTCACATTGGCCTTCCCAATCCTAAATTCCCATTTTTCTCTCACCCTGAATCATGTAAGCATTTATTTTGGTCTTGTCCCCATGCTCAAGCCATTTGGGCATGGATTCATACACTATTTCAACCCTACCACCTTGAATTTTTCATTGGGGTATGACATTGTTTAGAGACTTCATTCCTTGGCCAACTTATATTTGTAATTTTTGGCATTTGTTTAGAGCATGATTTCTCTTTCATATTTGGAAACCTCGTAATTCTACTATATTCCAAAATCATCATTTTATTGTTTTATCCACTAATGATAAAGTGTTTATTTTGTCACATTAGCGCACACATATTCAAGGTCAAGGAAAAAGTTTCTTTGGAGCTTGTCCATCTGCAGAAATTATTGGCTCTTTGGGGAGTGTTCCTTGCATGATGAGTATGGTCCCTCCTAACCCTTTACTACCACTATCTCGGTAATATTCACACATCATCGCCACCTGTAGACACCAAAATTGGGTCACACTCAACTTGGTCCCCTTTCGAATAACCAACTTAAACACATTCACCTAACCATGACCCTTATACCCCACATTAATATTAATTTAATTATTTATAATTAAATTAGTACTCATCCTCACTTCATTCATTATTTAATTATCTCAATTAAAAAAAAATTCCACCTTGCCCAACCACCTTACCTAGACACCTCACCATAGACCTATTCATAACATGCTTCCATAACTAACTAAGACTTAGCCCTACTTACCTTAATGAACTAGGAATTAGTACAACCTTAAAAGCACATGCCTATTCTCCCTATAACCACTTTCCTGTGTATCTAAGTGCAACGTTCCATTTAGAACCGAGACCAATGAACAAAGCTGAAAAATGATAGCTAGGATCTACTATTTTAGGTAACCTAGGATATCTCGCCTTAACCAACGCGGTCAACCTAAAACCGACGCTAGTAACCCTAAACCATCGTCGGTTACCATATAACCATTTTGGTAACCTTGTTTGAGAGGTTAGACACATTCTCGAGTTTTGGGAGCAAAGGAGATCTACATGTAAGCAAGAACCAGAGCTCTTTCACACGTCCCAGCAGTCATATCCGGCATAAAGATAGATCAAAGGTATCGCTCTCACGGTAGCATTCCGAGGAAGCACCATCGTAGCACCAAGCTCCATCCCACCGATCAATCATCACCACCACCCAGCCATTGGACCTGCAACATCAATAAGTGTGTTTATCACCTGTGTCATTCCATCCTTATTCTGTTTTAAAGGTTTTGTCATCTCTGTTATCATTTCTATTAGCATCTCCATTCTCCCACCATTCACTTTCCTACAGACTCAACCCTTCACCACCATACCATTAGATCATCTATACACGACCTTTATACATCTTTGAGTGTTCCTAAGATCCCCACAGACCTCACCATTCCCCTTTTCATCTTTTTCTAACCTCAGACCAATTTCCACAATTAGATCTTATTGAGTTCCTATCATCCCGACTGTACCAACACCGGTTACCCATGACCGTCATCGGTTCTCTCTAAACCGTCATCGGTTATATCTGACCGATACCGGTCTCTGTGTTTTGGCCATCCTATCAATAAAAGAACCTAATAATCTTCACCCAAGCAACCTAAGTGACCCAAAACCGACCCTAATCAATACCAGAACCCTGACCAACTACCCCACCTCCATATCTGATCATATAATAACTGTTATGTTAGATTTTCTTATTGTATTTGGATGTGATACCTAAATCATATCAATTACAGTAGGATTCTATTTACTTACGTTCTTTCTTGCATTAAATTATATTAAACAGTGGGTTGATCGCCACATTTGAGGAAGTATCACACTTCCTGGATTTAGCACACACTAGGCAGCCCCACGACATATATTATTTAATTCCCTTTTTGTGGTCTTGTCGTGTATTTTAGCTAGTTCCTCCTAGCCAAAAGGAATCTCTCACAGTAACATTGGATCAAGAAGTCAGAACACGCGCAACAACCTTCAACTGACCATTACAATAGGTATTCCTCCTTGGCCCACACCCTTATCTGTTTTGTCACATTCAAAATGTAAAGAAAATGGTGAAACATTTTGGCACACCTGATGGGACCCTCTCTTGGGTTCATTGCATTTTCTTCATATAGGGAAAACATTTTTGTGTGTTTCTTTCATTTCAAAAATTACACATTTAATCTTCTCCCTGGTAATATTCCTTTCTTCTAATTATCTAAATGACATTTGTCATTTGGGGCTTAAAATGAACCACTTCTTCTTTCTTGCATTGCATTAGTGAAAAAGCATCCCTCTTCTGTTCATCATTTGCTACATCGAATATCATATTTCGATTTGGGTATTAAAACACTTGCATTGCATTCGATTTTGTGCATTATAGCTCACATTAAAAATGAGGGCAACCTATACGCTGGAATTCATGCCCAACTGATGGTTGACACAATTGAACCATAGAAAGCACTTATTTCTCTCTCTTTCTCTTGTCAAACTACACAAAAATTTGAATATACACACCTTCTTAAATGACATCTTACCTGGGAATACCTATCAACGATCACATGATCAAAGGATTAATAGGTAATCCCGACTGGTTATCTTTGTCCAGTGCCCCATCAGAGGAAGGACCACCCCGCCATAACATAACCTGAAACCTCACACTCTAGATTTCATTTTTCATAGGACGCCTTCCCAACCAAAAACTTTGTTCTAAATTCATGTGTCAGTCATAAATAGCATAAGCTACAACAAATATAAAATTCACTTTTAGGACTGCGTGTTTTCATAGCTTTGTGCTTGACTTGCATTTTGAGGTGAGAGGATACATTTTCTTCATCTTTATTTTTCCTTTCACACTCTTCCATCATAGTCAGAGTATTATGACTTTCTCTGAGTGTGTCAAGCTATCATCCTATCATACCCAGGCTTCTAGGTTGATTCTTCATACAATCTAACTTCACAACACCTCATTTTTCTTTATTCTTGATTTCACGATAAGCGCATCGGTCCACGAGGATGTCGTCGGTTTACATATGACCGGCATCAATTTACCAAACCGGCGTCGATTCCTTGTTCTATTGGATCAGTTTATCCAGAGAACACTCATCTCACCTTCTTTTCTATCTAAAATTTTATGTGTGTCACCATACTCTCGTATTCTAATCATATTCCTCCAATACAGTCTCCATGTCTAATAATCACCAGTTTCTACTTTATTTGCTGAAATTGTTATTCTTCACAGTAACTAGCATCGGTCATACCTTAACCGACATTGGTTCTTGAAACCGACATCGGTCACCCTGTTTTGATTTTTATCAAAATATTTACCTAATTTTCCTCAAAATCTATTTTTCCCATCTCTATTGTCCCATGTGTCATTTACAGAGTACAATTCACCTAATTTACATTGATTCACATGGTGTTGACTCACAACCAAACTAACACCCTCGTGTTTCACGCTAGCTATCAGCCACTCCCACCTAGTCCATCACCATCGTCCATTATGTCACCTATGGATCGACTTAACTTATCCCCATCGCCACCGGCGACAAGGATTTTGCGACACTCTCGACCAGAATCCCACGCCTCCGACTACCTTGCTCATTCTTCCACCTGAGATTCCTCAGGACAATTAATATACGGCAAGCCCATATCTATCCCTCCGGCTCTCGGCCCTACTTCTACTTCAACTAGCACCAATTCGTCACTACCGTCATCCACTTTATCACCTATGGTGTCTCAGCTAAATCCCACAGTCACTATAAGCTGCAGATCTACATCATCAATCGTACCTGCGACATCGATTGTCCCTCCAACAGCCCCTATGAGCCTAGCTCCATCTGCACCCTCCACTTCCCATATACATGTTGCATTCCAACCACCTTTGGTGTTGGAAACTTACACCCCTTTCCAAAACCTCATCCTTTCTATCCTGTAATCCTTACCCCCAATCGCCACTAGAGTCATTACAACTACCCCACCCGATTACACATACTACCAACAACCCCGACCTCATCTATCGCTTATGTTGGCTATGTGCCACCCACATCTATTCCTCCTACGCAATTCTCATATTCAACACCACCATATACCAGCATACCACCTACCTCATACCTTCTACATCAACCCCCTTTTTTGCAAGGGGCACCCATTCATCCCAACCTACTAACGACCTCATTAAAATGATGATGGAGAAGATGCAGACCTTAGAAGCATCTGTTTCTAGCTCCGTAATTCTTTAACATATGATGAAATCTATAACGATCTTATCCATCCATCTATTCCCATTCGTCCTTACCCAATGTATTAGGAAATGCCTAAATTCAATCACTTCAATAGTAAAGAAGACCCGCAACAACACTTGCGGTCATTCAAACATGGGTGTTACCTAATCGCCCATAATGACGCTTTTCTCCTACAAACTTTCCCAATGTCCCTAACAAGACCAAAGCATTGGACTGGTACAATGGACTACCCCAACATTCTATGTATTCCTTTAATCCAGTAGTCCAAGCTTTCCTAGATCATTTTTCAATCAATGTTACCAAGAAAGTCACCATGACCGATCTCTATTCAACCCGTGAGACGAAGAAAAATCTATCACGGATTTCGTTGCCCAATGGCGAGTCTTATTAACCATACGATGTTCCAACTACCTCAAACTAAACTTATCAAGTTGTTAACTAGAGCTTGTGCCAAACACATCTCACCAACTCTGCAAGTCCAAACCTTCTAAACCTTTGATGAAGCGTTCACCATGGCCCGAAAACTAGAAATTTGTGTCATTGAAGAAAATAAAATCTAATTATGGAACAAGAACACCCCATTCAAATCAAACGATTCTTCATCTTCAAAACCCCAAAATAACTATTCAAAGCCCAAATGATCTGCCAATGTGGTAGTCCTCAAGGCGGGTCCACCTCATCCTTCTAATCAGGCCCAACCTTCTTCCAATCTTTCTCTTGTCCAAGCCTTTCAGCTTCGGTGGGAGCAGTGGAAGTACACTTCGATCGAGAGAGCCCTATTCTTGATCTTGGAAAAACTTCTTAAAGTCGGAGCCATTACACTTCCTCCCATAAAACCTCATACAGGTTTCGATCCCGCTCATCCTATGCCTGCATGGTATAAATAACATGACTATTGTAATTATCATCGCGTTAAAGGACATAGTGATGGTAACTACATAACTTTTAAAAACATTGTTCAAGAGATGATAGACAATGGAGACCTTGTCGTAGACAACCCGAATGCGCCAAAGTAAATCAAAATTTGCACATCTTCAAAAGCCATTCCCTAATCATAAACCATCATCTAATAAAAATAGTGAACCTTCATCCAGTGACAACAACGTCTGTGAGGTTCACGTAGTTTTTGATATCATGCCAATTGTTCCTCAAAACCTACCTACTTCATCTATTGAGGAAATCTTGGCACGAGCTCCTCCACCCATAAAGGAGCATACCTCTTCTACTCCTCCACCCACAGAGGAGTCCCCCTCTTCTCCCCTTGCTCTCATGGAGGAACCCACACTTTCTACCAATGTTGTGTCATCATCTGCTTCCCAACCTTTTGAACCATCAACACTTGTTATTCTCCCATCCACAAGAGAATCATCATCACCTTCTCCTCCACCGAGAGAGAAGTCTACCTCACCCGACCTATTATCTCTCCTACCCATGGGATATTCTTCAGACATGTCACTACTTGTTGGGGATAGTTCTCCCCTAGCATCCCAGGACCCTATTGACATGATCTCAGCTCTCTTACCTACAAAATCCGAGGCCAACCAATTCCCTGTCTCACAGACATATTTTACAGGGATTTCCACCTGACCCATTCCATCCTCTTCTTCAGTAATCCCGTTTTCACGGTTGGTCAATTGTTTGGATTACGTTGATCATTCCATGCTCTGGGGATGTCTTCGGCTCCCCATTTCGACCCAAATGCAAATGTTTCTGAAGATACTTCCACGATCTACCCAAAGGTATTTTCAGCAACCAAAACTACACTGACCATGCCGATTGAAACGGATTCCTCTTCATCATCCCTACTTCCATCCAAACTTCTACCCATCACTACAACTATTCCCAAACCTAAAAACCTACCCACACTTATCCCCCACCCGTATCGAGACCCATCACTACTTTGGGTGTTATGCCAACATCAAGCCTTACTCACCCACCTATTAGATTGGACCTAGCCACATCTTCCAAATTTTGTAGTAGCATTATCCTCCCACCTAAAAATAAAACCCAACCTTCTAGGCCGCGTACACCGGTCTCGCCTACCACACCTTTGTCACCTTCCCCCCTTCCGTCCATCCTAGGGCCTCATCCATCAACCTTGACCAAACAATCTCATACCCAAGGCCGGTCAAAAGCTAAACAACATGCTACTGCATCACGAGCCTTTGTTACACCTCATTCACCCAAAACCAAACTCCCTCACCCTCACCCATGCACTTCTTACCACTTATACCTCCACTAGTTACTATAACCCCAACCTTGCCTTTACAACTTCAACCAATGTCGCCTACCCTACCTCTACCAACCACTTCCACCACAACTCGGTTTCCACCGTGGGTAACCCATCCTCTTCCACCATCTATTTTTCCTTCTACATCCCGTACTCCGTGTCACCTTTACCCAAGAAGTTAACTCAAAGCTAAGAATCTGCTACCCTCCACTAAGGTATTCAAACCAACCAAACCTTCCATCGCCAACTCTTCTACCCCACCTTTACCCAAACAAATGCCAACAAGACCTAAGACCACTCCACATACCAAACTAGTAGACCAACCCATTCCCCCTCCTGTAAAGCCTCTTCCTTCACAATCAGCCACACTTGTACCCAAACCCACACTCACCTCCCATTGCGATCCATTAGTAGGGTCCTACGCCAACATTTTAACCAATCTCTTGGATACTTCCATCATCACATTACCACCACTTCGACCTTATGATCCTCTCAAACCCAAACCAAAAGGGTTTGATGAAACCAAGATTTTTGCCTATCATCGTGTGTCAGGACATGATGTTGAAAATTGTAAGGCTTTGAAGACCGTTCTTCTTCAACTTTGTCCTCTGAACAAAATTTCAACGATGACCTACTTAATGAGGACCATGCTCCATCGACAACACTTGTCACCATACATCATCGTCATTTACCCATTCGTGACCAGTATCTCCACCCCCACAATAATTTTCCCACCTCCAAAATTCAAGATCAACATGGTCCGTATAAGAGATTTGGCCAAACCACCACCCAAATGTCAATGTGCCCTACTCATTTCATGAGGCTCTTATCCACTGCTAGAATTTTTCCCCTCATATCGTTATACCTTTTATGACACACCCTCTTCATCCACCTCCCCTCAGATTAAAATGGTTCACGTTGCTACCCATGCTCAGAAAGACAAAGGAAAAGAAAAATCAACTAGCCCATCAACCAACCCTATACCCTATATACCATCTGCACCTGCTCCCAAAATCACCATCCATGCAGACCTACATACCCTATCTCAGCGACGAGGTCACGCATCGTGTAATGATAAAGCAATTACATCAGTCTCCTCTAAAGATGTCTTTGTATGATCTCGTCCAGACTTCTAAATCCCACAGACAAGCCCTTATCGAGGTTTTACAATCCATTGAAGCTCTACCCAATGACCCCACACTAGTGGCCTCAATTATTACCCCTCACCATGTGGCCTTGCTAACAAAATCAGATCCTCCTTCCACCCCCACTACCCCTCCTCATGTCGCCACCCTCATCTTTTCGATGAGGAGATTGTACCTCTCTAGTCAAATGATCTTGATCCCGCCCTATTCATTTATGTTTATATCGATAACATACGCATATGATGTGTCATGATTGATGGTGGTGCTAGCATTAACATCATCTCCTCCCATGCATACAATCAAATGTGTATTCCTTCTAACTGTATGCATAATAACCCAATTATGTTGTGCTCCTTCAACGACACCATCACCTCCACCCTTGGCACTATTATCCTTCATGTTCGCGTAGGCCCTCACACTATCCCAAAACTATTCTACGTCTTAGAGGGGAATTCTAGTATAACCTATTTCTCGGAATAGACCCTGGATTCGCGTCATGGGTTGTGTCCCTTCAACTTTACACCGTTGTGTAAAATTCGAGCATGAGGGACATAACTACACCATCCTCTCGACCCATCGCCATTCAAGACCTGTAACATGTTGTACCAGCCCAATGATGTGCTTGTACCAGTCAAGGCATCTGCCACTACCCCCACTTCACCTTCACCCATAAGCCCATCCACCAATGCTGCCACCACCTCTCCCACATCTAACCCTATTATTCCTATTGTCACCACCTGACCTCTACAGCTGACTCATCTGCTTCCCAATCATCTAGCGAGTCATTTATCCCCACTACCCACATATTGACTACTAATCCCTTAGAAGGTGTTTTTCAATGCCTCACTCTACTGGGGAGTACCGCCTATACAATATCGACACATTCCTCACTCCGTAAGAGTATGGGAACCTGCGCCAACACCCTAGTTATGACTACCACGTAGGCAAGGTTTTTCCTTATGGTCCTCCCCACCTTCGCACTAATATAACGTATGGGGGACTTGATATTGCCACTTATTCACCCAAACCTCCATCCCAAACACGACCGTTTTCATCTAATCTACAATCCCTTACTAATTGCTTCTTCGCCTACACTTTCCTCCACGGTTACGCATGGAAAGGCTTTGGCTTTGGTTTTTACGAAAAATGTCCTCATACTTTCATTTCTTGTACCACCCGTAAACACAATGATTGTAGTGGCATTGGCTTCATCACACCACCTCCCAAGAAGGCTGCGTTGACCTTATTGAGGAAGACAAACTTTCTCCACCTCATTCACCCATGTCACCATTTTCACCCACGGAGTCCATAGATCCCGAATCTATTCCTCCTAAAAAAATTTTGTAAACACAATTTTCCTAGGGCCTCTGACCTATCAACGCGATGGTGAGGCTCCCTCTTCTCTCCCATTCCTGTATCCTGACATGATCGATGACGATACACCTTATATTAACGTCGTTCAATGTCAGGACGATGAGTCCATCCTCTCCTACCTTGAGTGCGAGAAGATTCGTATATTCTCCGGTCGTTACCTTCGAGACATAAACTATGTTGAATCAATCGACCATTGAAATTAATATTAACACTCAGGACGACCCACACATCCTAAAGATAGGCCAATCTTTAGATGTTGTTGAACATGAAGCTTTTACCTCTTTCCTTCGAGACCATAGCAACGCTTTTTCCTAGTCCTATGCCGATATGCCCGGTATTGACCCTAAAATCATGGTCCGTAATATTTTAACTATTCCTAATGCCAAATCCATCAAACAAAAGCTACGGAAAATGCATCCTCGCATTGCTCTTCTGGTCAAAGAAGAACTTCAGCGCCTTCTCACAGTTTCTTCCATCCTACCCATTGATTATCCTCAATGGATTTCAAACATCGTTCTATCATAAAGGCGACAAGGGGACTTCGTATTTGCACAAATTTCCATGACCTCAACCTAGCTTGTCCCAAAGATGACTTTCCTCTACCAGGTATCGACCATCTAGTTGATCTCACCACTGGCCATGAAATGCTATCACTCATGGACAGTTTCTCGGGTTATAATCAAATATTACTTGCCCCAGAAGATCAACACAAAACCGCCTTCATCACCCCTTGGGGGACCTTCTACTACCAAGTCATGCCTTTTGGCCTTAAAAATATCGGTGCTACATATCAGCGAGCCATGACTTACATATTCCATGACATCATGCATCACATATTGGAAGATTACGTAGATGATCTTCTTGCCAAATCCAAACATCGAGCTAAACACCTGACCATCCTTAAGGTCATATTTGACCACCTCATCAAGTATTGTGTTCGTCTTCAACCAAAGAAGTGTGTCTTTACGGTACTTTCAGGAAAACTCCTTGGTTTCATCATTTCTTTGCATGGCATAGAAGTCAATCTGCTAAAGTAAAGGCTATTCTAGAAATGCCTCCACCTACTAATCTTCGTCTACTTGAAGCACTTGCAAGGTAAGTTACAATCCATTCATCATTTTATCTCACAACTTTCGACCGTTGTCAACCATTTCATCATCTTCTCAAGAAGGATGTTTCATTCAAATGGGATGATGAATGTCATAAAGCCTTTGAAGCCTTAAAACAATACCTTCTTCAACCACTGTGCTCATTCCTCCTAAGGATGACCAACCCTTTTACCTATATATTTCCGCCACTAACCATTCTTTAGGTGTCATGTTTTCTCATCGTGACGAGCAACACAGAGAGCAAGTGGTTTATTACATAAGCCGTACCCTTATAGACTATGAAATTAGATACACCCATGCTGGAAAATTTTGCTTAGCCTTAGTTTTCATCGCCACCAAACTCCACCATTACCTACTCAACCACAAAACCTTCGTTGTTACCAATACTGACCCCCTACACTATATGTACACCAAACCCTATCAACATCAACATGTCACACATGTTGGCTTATGCTTCTTGCCAACCTCGACCTTGAATTCATTCATCAAAATTCCATCAAGGGCCAAGTTATCATTGACCAACTAGCAGATGCACCCCTTTCTAGGAATCAACCCTCTAACTTCGATTTCCTAGATGAATCCATAGCTACCCTCTCCTTAGATGAACCCGCTTACCAAATGACACTCTTCTTTGATGGCTCCAAGTGTCAGTGTGGAGGTGGGGTTGGTGTTATCCTCATTCCTCTTGATGGTGAACCTATGCCTTTGTCTTTCAAACTGGATTTTGATTGTAAAAATATATCGTTGAATATGAAGCACTCGTATTGGGTCTCCAGGCTACTTATGCCTTAGATGTTAAGTCAATCAATATCTTTGGTGATTCTCAGCTGGTCGTAAACCAAGTCAATGGTATATACCAGTGTCGTAATGAGATACTTCAAAAGTATAAACATCACATAGACATACTTTTGACCACCTTTGACCGTTATGAACTTCAAACCACCCCACGTTCTACCAATAAATTTGTGGATACCATGGCCTAGCTTGGCTTCTCAGATACCCGCTTCGCCTGCCAACTCTAAAATCTTTATCACAATACAAAGGTTGTAATCACCCTCTTACTTACCTCGTGAGGTCTACTCTATCGAACCGTTGCACCTAACCCACGTGACCTTTGGTATAAGCAGTTTACAGACTATCTTTCCCTTTCCATTCTACCCACCGATCTCACTTGTAATGGACAATGTGCCTTTCTTAAAAGTGTCTCTCATTATGTCATCATGGGTGGTCTCCTTTATAAGCATGGCTTCGACAGTATTCTCTTACGATGCCTTACAAGTTCTAAAATTCCCTACACTATTAAGGAAGTTCACGATGGAATTTGTGGAGGTCACTTTAGTGGTTTAGCTGTCATAAAATGCATTCTTCACCTTGGCTATTATTGGCCAACCCTAAACCACGACTATTGTGACTATGTCAAATGTTGTGTAAAATTTCAGCAACATGCTAATCTTCATCACACACCTAGTCATGCCTTACAGGTCACACAAGACCTTTGGCCTTTCTCTCAATGGGGCTTGGATCTTGTTGGCAAGATCAATCCCCATTCTTCACAATGCCATCAATGGATTATAACCACTACTTGAATATTACACTAAATGGGTAGAAGCCATCCCCTCATTTCTACAAAAGCCGAGAAAATATGTGAATTCATCAACCATCACATCATTTGTCACTTTGGTGTTCCTCATCGTCTCATCACTGATAATGAAAGCAATTCAAAAACAAAACCCTACGTAAGTTGTGCGATGCTTTTGGCATCCAACTCAATTTCTTGTCACCTTATTACCCACAAACCAATGGCCAAGCAGAATCGACCAATAAAACCTTGAACAAAATTCTTATGAAAGTAGTTGACGATACTGGCAAGGATTGGCATTCACACATTCCTTTCGCTTTGTGGGCTTATCGCACTAGTATTCACACTTCGACTGCTACCACACCTTTTTCTCTAGTCTATGGTACCGAGGTTGTCTTGCCTCTCGAAGTCTAGATTCCATCTCTCTGCATCTCACTACAAGACATGCTCAATGACGATGACTTTCACCAGGACCGTTTGGCGTAACTTGAGTTATTAGATGAATGTCATCTCAATGCTCTTGACCATCTCCAAATCTACCAAAAACGTATCAAACGTGCCTACGAAAAACATGTCCACAAATGAACCTTTCAGGTCGGCGACCTCGTCTAAAGGAAAATCAACATGTAACCAAAGAAGAGAAAAGTAAACGGGGAAAATTTTCTCCTAATTGGCTCGAGACCCTATATCGTTACCCATGCCTATGGATCAAGTGTTTATCATTTGTCTTCACTCGAAGGTAAACCTGAACCTGATCCTCTCAACGCCTTACATCTTCGACCATTTTATTGTTGACATTAAGTCATATATCACTTTTTGTCAATTGACCGCACGTCCCTTGAGCATTGTTCACCTTCCATATTACCCATTTTTTAGGATCAATGACTAAACAAGAATCGTGTGTTTACCTGTCACCTTTCGGTCTTATCTTGATATGATTACCACGGCTCTACTCATAGCATGATTCTCATGGATACTTTTCATCTTTTAAAAAGATGGAATCCCATGGTCGTTCATCACTCGAAACTACCTCTTTCATAGTTAACCTTTGTGTGCTATGGTTTTGTCTTCTAAACAAGAACCTAATCTTCCTCTATAGTCTTGTCCATGACTTAAAACGTCCAAAAAAACAAAACAAAATGGGATTCAACTCCTTGAGTCAAACTTCTAGCAAAAGATGACTCCCTCAAAAAGGGACATCTCTTCTCTCTATCTAGCTACTATAAATAGACTACTCCCTTGAAGGAAAGCTATATAAATTCATTGCAAAAATACAATAAAATGTTCAGAAGCTTCCCACATCGATCAACTTCACGAAGACCTCAAGGAGAAAATCTACTCATCCCACATAGACTTCCCGCATCGATCAGTCTATCAAAACAAAAACAAAAGTAAAAGAAAAAAGAAAAAGATTAACTTTTTCGTCATGGACTTGCCTATTTTTTATCTTAGGTCTCTTGCCAAGTAGACATGCAGTCGTACACTAGGTTACGCTTAACCATCCACTTTCACCTCTTTTTCGTTTCACCCTAATTTTCTCTCTTCTCAAGGGACTTGCCGCAATGGCAACATTCCGTGATCATGTGACTTTCTTCACCATTAGAATAGTCCATTATGCAATGCCTTTAGGGTCTTAAGTTCATAAGCCCATCTAGGGTATGGTAGACTCATTAGGGTTCTTATCAATTAAGCGGCTCTTTTACCACCTCTTACCATTCGCCTTCCTCATTACTTATTGATTATCCTATACAGGACCAGATCCTCGACACCTAAATTTTAAATGACTCAACCATGCCTATGACCTAAACTCAACCATGCCTATAACCTAAATTCAACCATGCCTACGACCTAACTCAATCATGCCTAAAATTTACCAACCCATTCCTCATATTCTTCCCTAGCTTATGGGAGAACTACATCGACTTGAGGCCCCTTTTTTTCGAGGCTATGTAGGCAGCACTTCGAGGGCATGGGGCCCTTGAAGGTTAGCTCGGCCACTCTTCACCCTAACCTATTTTCCCCTTCATTTCCCTATTCACATCCTACCTTAGTTTGTTTCCATTTTATATCAACAATTGGAAATTAAACCAAACAAGCAATAATTGATAAACATTTTTACCACATCATCACATCATTCATTTATCATTTTCACATTTCCACTATAGCAAATATTTGGAAACTTAAACCATAACACGCATATACATCATCATTTATTTCCCATGTTACCAATGACTTGGACATTAAAATCAAAATTATAACTGACTCCATCATGCCTAACTAACCTAAACCCCGATCATCGACACCTAAAATGACCTAGACTCAACCATGCCTACAAGACCTCGACTCAATCATGCCTAATTCACCTAGTTTCCATCACATACACAAATAATAATGGAAATTAAAACAAGTACACCATCCATACTATAAATATCATCATCTATATAAATGAGAAAGTTTGTGTATACATACATATGTACACAAATACAAATAAATACAAATATCTCAAATCACTCAGATACATCCTCACCATCTTCAACACGCAAACCGATATATACCAAAAATACAAGAAAATGTAAGTACGCGCGCTACTATCGGGCGCCCCCAGTTAGATGTGCTCCATCTCGTCTCCTCCTCCTCCTCTGCTCCCAGTGCGGTGCCCTACTAGCATCTCACCACCCTCAATGGGCCTCGGCCTTGACCTCGTGGTATCTCACTGGAGTGGCCTACGTGAACTAGTGGCCTCACCCTGGCCTTATCTCGGGGCTCGGCGTCCCCTCGTACTCTCACACCTTTGTGAGTGTGAGACCTAGTCCTCTCACTCGAGGCTGTTGTGCTCTATACTCTGCATAGGTAGGGACATCTATCCCTGCTGACCATCAGGTGATCCTAATAATATCTCACCTCGCCTAGGGCATCCCTAAACTTGGCCATGGGTACATTGTCTGCAGTGGTGCCATCGGCCTCTGACCCTGTACTGCACTTATGGGACCTGTCTCGCCGCCTGCCTATAAAATGGGACCCTGTTCTCGAGCCTTTGTAGGAGCTGTGCTATACTTGGGCTCGAAGGGCCACAATCTGTGTCTCTCATACAATGGCAACTGGCCTGCAAAGCTCGCTACATGTGCTGTAGGGTGGCCACAAGTACTCCATCTCCATCCTTACCCTATCATGGGTACTGTCCTATACTACATGGGCTGTAGGGATCCTACTTGTGCTGTAGTGTGGCCACCGTGCCTCGACTGACCTATCGGTTGTCCTGCACTATCATCAATTGTGTCACAAGAGTAGCCACACCCCCTCTAGGGCGTCCTACGAAGCTGCGATAGTGGCTAAGTCGGGCTGCCCTAGCCTCGGTGGTACTTGCCCAGTAGTTGTGTTGCCCATCATTTTTGTACCTATCTATAACCCCGACATCATCAATCCTTTGGTCTACCACTTGCTCCTCCTGCCCTATAGGCACCATTGGTTGTGGTAGAGGCATAGGCCTCTCCACGTCGTCCCCCTCTGTATTATGGAAATGGTGGAGGTACATCCTGCGACAACCCAAACTGCCGTCTAACCCTGTCAATAGGTATCATCTCGTGCTCTCCTGCATGGTGCCCCTCTATCCATCGGAGCAACTGTAGCTCTTGTAGCTCCTCGGTCATCTTCTATATGATGGGAAGCCCACATACGGCCTCCAAATGATGTCCACACCGGATAACCCCTCTAATGCACACCTATAATATGCTACATTATGTGTAGCCCTGGCAGCTCAGCGCTCTCCAACAAAGCAGGTACCCATCACCTATAGCCCACCCGAACCAAGCCCGCCTCGAATGCATCAGGTCGGGGCATGCCCACTTGGACACACACACATGATGTGCTCATATGCCCAACAGTGTAGTAGGAATGTACAACACAAGTGAACCTCTGTAGCCTCCCATAGGCCCATAACTCTCTGTATAGTTGCACCAAGAATGTTGGTGCCCATGTAAACCGGGTCTTATCCTCCATCATGTCGTGAAGAACCCCCATCAATGCCCGTGGGAATCTCCCACCCTCGCATCTGGCAGTGCAAAACAACAAACTGCCTCCATCATCAGCACCACTAACCTCATCTCCTCTGGATGGGCCCGAGTACATATCTCCATAACTCATGTTGGCGCTATGGAACCTCAACTCCGCCAGCCCCTCACCGAACACTGTCAACATCAACTCCTCAGATGCCTCTGAGGAAATGGAATACACCTACGTCCCTACTATCGGCAGCCGCAGGATCCTATACACATCCTCTAAGGTGATGGTCATCTCACTTGTCGGCAAACGAAATGTGTTGGTCACCGAATCCCATCTGTTGATGAGGGCGACCATCAAACCAGCTCCCGGACTACATGCCGGTAACGTCTAACCCCAATCAGGCCAACCTCTGCCACATGGCGCCACTCCTCAGCTGTCGCGCTCCCTCGTACCACTAATAACAGGGGCGGTACCCTATCACGCATCTGTAACTGGTCCCTCACCTGCATCCAACAAACCATAACATCATTAGACCTCGACCATACTCCACTTCACCCTTGAACCCCAACCTATTCCCAGACCCCCTACTCATGACCTATCTCCCCACCCCAACCCTGATGACTACCTTTCCCCCATCTCAATTTCACACCCCTTGACTCATTCCTATTTATACCTCTTACCCATGTTATTCTCGTCAACACCATCTTCCTATCTCATGGCTTATCTCCCCCACCCACCCTATCTCATCTCTGGCCTATTTTTCCCTAATGTCGACTGGCATCGGTTCTATTAACTGGCAGCACGGCCTCCCAAAACCGGCATCGGTCACCTCATTCATGACCGATGCCGGCTAACTCTCACCGACGTCAACCAACACTTGGCTGGACGGTCTTTGTCGCGCGACAAAATCCGCAAAACCCTACCCATTTTCTCTAAAAAATCCCATATTCTACCCTCCCTACCTACCCTTCCCTCCTCAAATCTCCCTCACCCCAACCCCACTCCTTCTTACCCTACATCAACCTTCCCCCATTCCTATTTCATCCATTTTCTTCCCCAATTTAAATTTAATTTCCCCCAAAACCCATTTTACCCAATCCATTTCTACAAATAAATTTACCTAACCAACGTAGAATGGGATCGAATCTTACCTTGTCGCGATGTCGTCTTCGTGGGGGCACGTCAGTGCTACACTGGTGGTCCACCCAACCCCTCTCTTGCCTCTGTCATCACCAAATGCCCTCTTCACCTCCAACCAACCGAATCGCTCACACCGATCTCGTGGACTCGCTATCGAATGACCGATCACCCACTCAAGGCTCACCAACTCAACTCTCTGTCTCACTCCGTCACTTTCCACTTTTCCACCACTCCTTTGTCATTTTCTACTATTGGCAAATGACAAATGATTCCGCAAAAAGTGGAATTTTCCTTTTTAATCCCAATCCATGCTATGACCGCGTCGGTCATTTTGGTGCCCTAGTCAACCGTCGTCGATCAACATGTAACCGACGTCGGTCACACTTCAAACTAGTTGCCCTTGCCCGCTCCCTTTTCACCTGTCGCCACTCGCGCTCACCCACTTTTTATCATTTCGGCCACCCATTGAAACATACCTACAAACCCAACCTACCCCTACATTTCCTTTGCTACGTCTTAGGAGTTGTTATTTTACCTATACCTTGGCCTTACTCATGCCATGACTTGTTTGCCTGAACTTGACCTACTTGGTGTGACCATTGACCTTATGTACTCGTTATACCTTGCGATGTTGTTACCTATGTTGTTTTAGCCTAACAACCATACCTTGCCTATTGTCGTGTTGTTTATCCTAACCAAACCTTTGGTGTACTGGAGCATACCTAAACGTTCCTGCACCTGACCTACGTTGTGTTTCTCGACCATATCCTATACCTTGGATACCTGAATCACTTCACCCTTGTTTGGATAAACCTATCGACCTTGGACGATGTAGAGTTTGCAAGCTCTTCAACCTGGTATCGTGTTGCAATCTATATGTGTGTGTGTTTGATTTCCATTACCCATGACCCGATTTTGACCACGACCTACTACCCATTACCCGAGTTGACCGTCACCTTTTCCCTCAATACTCAAACCTTTCCCCACCTATCTTCCCCACCTACACCTTTATCAAACCACTCATTGATTTCGTCTTACACCTCATCAGTGCCCATTTGAGGGGGATCACCTTCACCCACACATGGGGCATTCACTTCCTGTTTTTGTCAAAGCATCACTTACCAATACAAGCTACACAACAAAAGGGGAAAAATGTAGACACCAAAATTGGGTCACACTCCCCTTGGTCCCCTTTCAAATAACCAACTTAAACACATTCACCTAACCATGACCCTTATACCCCACATTAATATTAATTTAATTATTTACAATTAAATTAATACTCATCCTCACTTCATTCATTATTTAATTACCTCAATTAAAACCAATTTCCACCTCACCTAGACACCTCACCATAGACCTATTCATAGCATGTTTCAATAACTAAGACTTAGCCCTACTTACCTTAATGAACTAGGACTTAGTACAACCCTAAAAGCACATGCCTATTCTCCCTCTAACCACTTTCTCGCGTATCTAAGCACAACGTTCCATTTAGACCCGGGACCAACGAACAAAGTGGCAAAAAGATAGCTAGGATCTACTATTTTAGGCAACCTAGAATATCTCGCCTTAACCGACGTTTGTCAACCCGAAACCGACGTCGATAGCCCTAAACCGTCACCATATAACCATTTTGGTAACCTTGTTTGAGAGGTTAGACACATTCTCGAGTTTTGGGAGCAAAGGAGATCTACATGCAAGCAAGAACCAGAGCTCTTTCGCACATCCAGGCAGCCATAGCCAACATCAAGATAGATCTAGAGGTATCGCTCTCACGGTAGTATTCCAGAAGCACCGCCGCGGCACCAAGCTCCATCCCACCGATTAATCATCACCACCACCCAACCATTGGACCTGCAACATCAATAAGTGTGTTTATCACCTATGTCATTCCATCCTTATTCTATTTTAAAGGTTTTTGTCATCTCTGTTATCATTTCTATTAGCATCTCCATTCTCCCACCATTCACTTTCCTGCAAACTCAACCCTTCACCATACCATTAGATCATCTATACACGACCTTTATACATCTTTGAGTGTTTCTAAGATCCCCACATACCTCACCATCCCCTTTTTCATCTCTGTCTAACCTCAGACCAATTTCCACAATTAGATCTTATTGAGTTCCTATCATCTCGACCGCATCTGACAGGTGACCCATGATCGTCATCGGTTCTCTCTAAACCGTCATCGGTTATATCTGACCGATACCGGTCTCGTGTTTTGGCCATCCTATCAATAAAAGAACCTAAGAATCTTCACCCAAGCAACCTAAGTGACCCAAAACCCGACCCTAACTAGTACCAGAACCCTAACCAACTACCCCACCTCCAGATCTGATCATAGCCTAGCCTGTTATGTTAGATTTGCTTATTGTATTTGGATGAGATACCTAAATCATATCAATTATAGTAGGATTCTATTTACTTACGTTATTTCTTGCATTAAATTATATTAAACAATGGGTTGACTGCCACCGAGGAAGTATCACACTTCCTGGATCTAGCACACGCTAGGCAGCCCACTGACATATATTATTTAATCCCTTTTTGTGGTCTTGTTATGTATTTCAGGTAGTTCCTCCTAGCCAAAAGGAAGCTCTCACAACCAGCATTGGATCAAGAAGTCAGAATGCGCGCAACAACCTTCAACCGACCATTACAACAGGTATTCCTCCTTGGCCCACACCCTTATCTATTTCATCACATTCAAAACGTAAAGAAAACGATGAAATGCCGCCTCCGCAAGGACAACGTCATAAAAGTCACTCCGTAGTCACCACTATGCATCATCAAGACCGGGTTAGAGTCCTCCATGGGGAAGGCAATGGCGGGTTCTCCATGGTAGGGCTCTACTCGCATGGTGTTCGGACTTTTGTTGACTCTCCACCCCCTCGTTGAGGAATCATGATACCCCTATAAATGCAAATACGATCAAGATGGTGGCAAGTTGTATCCTCCTTCGCTTTGAGCCAAGTGGAACTTTCATCCCTCCTCAGGATGATCCTCCTCCCGAAGTGGCCGTGTATTCTATCTTTTGGTAGTTCTTGTGTTTGCCCTCATGGTGTTATCTGATTGGCCCTTTGGGCTTTTTGTATGACCGTGACTATTCTGGTTTGTAACTCTCGTTTTTTTTTAAAATATAATGAGTTCCAATAGTAAAAAACAGATGTGAAAAAATAATAATAAGCCTTTACCAAATACTCAAAATGAGTTGTTACCTCTCGAAAAGGGGTGAACCTTGCCAAGAATCCAAAGTTGAATATGCCCATTGAGTGGTGTTAAAATTACTTCTAAAACTAAAATCTTCATTCATTTCTGTGGGTACCTTTCCTTTTGAGATATCTTGTGAGAAATAAATTATTGGATGTGGATGTTGAAGACCTTTTCTGTCTACAAATTACAAGGTATGTTATGCTGCATGTTCTTATGTCCTTTGTGTCAGTATATTTTACAAGTACAGAGCAGAACGTGTGTCAAGTATGCAGACAATACCCCAAGCATTATGTGGTCACAAGCACAAACTGCCTGCAACTGCTGACATCTTTCATAAAAATTTCTTTCCAGTGGGCCTTCACAAAGGACATCAAAAGCCCACTGTTATGTGCTAACAGCTTTATGGAAAAAAACAATTAAAGGCAGGGGGACACGGCAGAATTATATTGGCTACTTGAGTATCCTTCTCTGCATGAATGTAGGTACCTTAGTGGACTGCAGGCTTCTGTAGCTTTTTCCAATAGGCTCAAATTTTAGTGCTACAAATAAGTACCTGTATATGGTTTTCGCAATATATTTTCTATTATTCTTATCCCCTGTATATGGTCACTGGAAGTCTAGGACTGAGCCCCCAATGCAAATCCTCTGTTTCTGTTGTTGTAAGTCTGTACCGCAGCAGAAAAATGCTTTTGTCCGGACTGACCCACAAAACTGAGACATCTGCATGTGGGAGGGGCCAAATCAATATTGTAAAGAGAATCACTCTCTGCACATTCAATGATGGCAACACCCACAATCTGACATGCCAGCTCCACCCACCTAAATCAGAGATATCCATCAAGATGGGACTTAAAAACGATTGAAATAAAATTAGGTTTCTCTTCATTGTACTATATTGCAATCCATTGATGATGGGACCTAAAATCCATCAAATTTTATATTGTAATCCATTTTAAACATTAAATAAAATTTGGAATTCTTTTTTCCACAGTGGATCTTATGAGCTCCTAACTCTTTCATTAAATAAAATATGGTTTCTTTCACTATATTGCAATACATGGGACTCAAAATCCATTGAAAAACATTTAATAATACTTTTTCTTTTCATTGTACTATATTGAAATGCCCTTTAACAATAGTCAGAGCTGGGTAGTCATATTGAAAGCTGCAGCAGCAGCTCAGATTCAGTTTAGTAGCCTACCTAGGTCGTAGTTGCTATTCACACTTTTTTAGCTTCTGAAATTGCAGCCACAGTACTCATTTTAAGAATAAGGAATATAACTACAACAGAAGGCAAATCCCTCTCATCCAACTCTTTGCTGTGAAATATATAAAGATTACATATAGTGCTTTGACATTTTCATTTCACAATATAATGTGTGTATATATATACTTCTACATATGCAAAAATGCTGTACTTCTCTGCTTCAAAGAATTGTATACTTCCGGAATTTCCAAACCCACTGGGACTTCTTGTTTATCTATTCCATCCCAGCTGGTTCAATTGTATAAGTTTTGCTTTTGATTCTTTGGTCCTTTTCAGGTAGCCCTACACAAACAATCTTAGTATGAAAATAACCTGTATGTTTTACTGGAATTTTATCAAGCCGGCTGTCCTTTCACCCAGGAATCATGCTGTTGACGCTGTTCTCTACTATGAAGAGAATTGGTCATGATATGCTGCAGGTAGATGGTAGTGTTTTTAGACACAATAATCACCTGAAACCACAGGATCAAATCTTCAGATTTTTAAGATAATGCTAATAAAAACTAAAAAATCTCCAGCTCCCAATGCACCTTATAGTTAACACACATTAAAGTTGATATCTCTGACAATACTTACAAATCTTAAGCATGAAATCCAAACATGGCTGTGACAGTCTTACAAATCTCAAGAATGTGGTCCAAACATGGTTTTGTGATGGTTTTCCAACATAAGGATGATTACAAATCCTAAGAATGTGGTCCAAACATGATTTTGTGATGGTATCAATCCATAACATAACCCAAAATTTATTCAGCTTAAAATATATACATTATAGTTTTTTAATAGAGAGGATGTCTCACCTTTGGAGTACAGTCAATGCAAAACCCTTGTTGTCATGTTAACTGCACCTGCTCCACAATGGAATCTGCATTAAATGTATAATTGAAAACTTTCAGACTCTAAGAAGTAGATGAGTTGCATAATCAGACAAAAACTATAAAGCTTAAAATAGAATTAGGATACCAAGACAAAGAGAGCAACTAGTCCTTTCCTGGGTGAAACCAGAGGTGGATGGTTCCTGTGCTGTGTTGTTGAATATGGTAAGATTCTTAGTTTTCTCCGTATGGGGTGATGCTTTAATTCCATTAAAAATTGAAAAGGGGCTATCAGGAAGGTTGTGCCCAATATTGCTGCATGTTCCACGTACAACAAACAATTATGATTTTACCTATCATCAACAAATTAACTTTTCATAACCTATGATCAACAAATTAACTAATGGTTTTGCATGTTTTTGCTTCAAATTGAAACAGATAAACAAACGTGACTGTTAATAGTTCCTACCATTCATCATCACTGTCAGTTTTATTCTTTGTCTCTACTTCATTATTCTGCTCACTTTCAAGCACATCTAACACATAACTGAACTGATCCAGTGTTGGATCAAGGCCGTTGAGATCTGCATTGACTGAAGCAAATTGTAAAAAACACGACCATAAAACTCCTCAAATTCAAAGCAAGAAAATCACAGAGTACCAGAAGCAATGCTTGAAAACTGAGAACTAGCACCTTCTGAAGCTTTTGTATCTTGGTTAGCATTGAGTAAACCACTAGAGAAACCACCGGTTTCAGCTTTTGTATCTTGGTTAGCATTGAGTAAACCACTAGAGAAACCACTGGAGAAACCATTGGAGAAATGATTTTTCTGCACAAGAGGCATATTGAATTGGCCTCCAGCTTGACTTCTTTGTGCATTGCCCAGATGCAAATCTGCAAAATGTAGACTTTCCAGCTCTACAGCTTGCTCTTGCTCCCCCATCTGCCTTTTAACCACTTCTGAGCTCTCAATCAATCTACAACCTGATGTTATACAAACTTTCCATAAGCTCGTGAGATGATTATCAATCTAAGCTTTACTGAGAGAGATATTATGAACATTTGTGAACTTGTTCCTTGTAGAGCAAAGCAAATGAGTGAACATTAATCCTAGATGTGGGATTTTATTGGGAGATGCTTACCTAGATGTGAATCATACTCTTTAAAATCCAGAATGTGAGATGGTGAGTATCTTGAATGTTCGCCCCTATCCATAAACTTCCTGGAATACAACAAAGAGACTTAAGTACCACAAACAAAAACTAAAATGCAGATTTTAAATGACTGATGCAAGAATTACAGTTTCAATTCTGCTCTAGTTTATCTAATGTGACTGCTGCATGCTAATATGTGCATATAAATGCTTTAATGCTAGCAAAGTACTAAAACAAAGAGACTCGGTGCCACAGACCAAAAAGCTTATGGAGATCTTAAATTATGGGTACAAGAATTGCAGTTCTAATTTATGGAAGGTGATTTCTGCATATGCTCATGTGTAAATAGAAATTCATTGATAACAGCAAACTACTAATCTGAATGAATGAATGAAAGAATTTAATGGCGTCCACGACACTGAAGAATCTTTGGGACCAAAAGCTGAGACTTTAAGATGATTTCAGACTCTTTTCAATATCAGATCTTCTACTGTGAATCTTGAGCACAAAACCTGCAATCTTTCCAAGTCTTTGTTTCTTCTAATAACTCATTTAATCTGTACATAAAACTGCAATAATGCTACCAACTGCTAATCTGTACATGGAAATAAATTGGTACAGGAAGGTGAAAATGTTGTTGCAAGAGTTTTTTTCTGTTTGGATTAATCTAACCTGTCTCCATACTTGCTTTTCTCTTTGTATGGTTTAACAAGAACCCTGGCACCACAAACATAATGTGGATTTCCTTTGGCTAACACCAATTTCACAGTCTGAGGGTAAACGTATGTTACGAATCCAAACATCCGTTTCTGCTGGTAGGGGATCCTCACATCCTGTACAGGTCCATAAATCCTGAGAACCAAAGCTAATGTTAGCAATTTTTTCATTTAATTTGATTTTGATTTAGATATCAATGTGCACAAGCAGCCAGGCATCTCCAGTGAAACTGAAAACAAGTAATACAATGGGACTGCTGAGTGCATTTCCATTAAAGCAATTCAAAGCAGAACAAGAACATAAAATAGCTGGAAAACTCTTTAAAAACATGAATACTAAGCAAGAAATGCAATGCCTGAAACCCAAAGTTATATCAAGCAATAAAAGACACCAAAACTCTGAAAAACAAAAATGGGAAGCAACAAGTGCAATGCCTAAAACCCAAAGCCGCGTCAAGTAATAAAACGGCCAAAAGCTCTTATGAAAACCAAAAACACACTGCCTAAAACTCCCAAGCTATGTCAAACAAGTTCAAATTAAAAAGGAATGAATCTAATTATGCCTAACATACCCAAAATAATTTGAAACGTCCTCTTCTGTGAATGTACTCTCAGCAGGAAAAGTCATATAAATTTGACGGGATCCAGGATTGATACTGCCCAAATCCTCTCGTTCATAGCTACTAAAACTACTCCTGTATCCTGTAAATCTGTAGGCGTCCTCTGCTAAAACGACAGCATGCTGCCCATGAGGCCTATCAATGAGTGTAACAGTATTCTTCAACCGGGCTAGTAGATTTGTCAAACTGTATCCAGTTTTACCATGTCTCTGACTCTCAGTCAAGTATCCCTCAGCTTGGAGATTTTTACCAAATCTCTCATAGTACAACTGAGGCAGAGAAGCAATTGAAACAGGGGCCCTCATTCCTCTCAAAAGTTCTTGCATTTCCATCTCTAATTTCTCCAGTGACATGTTTTCAATCATGGGACTTGATAGATTGTGTGCAAAACGGCAGTTGGATCCATGCTTGCAGTACCCACGAGCAAAATACAGGCATGGCTTGGATGACAGTGATTCAGAATTTGCAGAAACAGAAACATCAGTCATGGAGTAGGCCCGCCTGTGGTTTGTTCCTGACTTGATTCCATTGAGAAACGTGGGAGAGATCTCAGGATAAAGATGATGATCATTAGCTAGACTGAAAGAAGAATCGAGATAAAAATGCTGGTCTTCTGAAAACTTGAGATCGTGGGGCAAGCTCTGATGCCTGCTCAAATTTAGATAGTCATTGTGTTCGTCGTGAAAATTGGTTTGATGCATTAGATCTTGAGCTGCTAATAAGGCTGTATCTTTTTCATGAGATAATTCCCAGTGGAATCCATTAGAATAGGGCGGAGGCAATAAATTTGAGTACTGAAAAGGTGGAGAATGGTGATCTGATAACAGCTGCTGATGTACTGAGAAGGAGATGATGATAATCCCAGATTCTCCTTGGCTTTTGAAATCATGGACTGTAAGAGACCATTAGAACCAAATGCCAGGCGAATCATTTCCTGGTCTCCAAGATCTTGCATAAGCAAATATCCAATAATGTCAGACACATTCTCTGGCTCAAGGCTCCTGATCCTTGAGTAAACAATGCGCACTGCTTCATATGCATCCATTTTGGCCTCTAAACACCTGCAACCATTCCAATATATAACATGTGTAATTTATATGAAAGTGTGAGAATGAAACATATTTTCTCTTAAAAGTTTCCCACGCAATTATACATACAAAAGCAATTATAATTTGGTACATTATATTTTGAATCAAGTTAAGTAAACAAAACTTGAAACATTAGGTCTAAAACTCTAAAACAATAATCCTCTGAATCAATCTGAAAGGCCTAAAGACCAATTTAGCCTTGTTAAAAAAATTCATTTCACCTGCATGATACAAGATTGCATCCACTCATGCAATCTAGCACATGAAACCGTAATAAATCAAGACAATCTGGGAAATTTGACCTACAACTTAACACCCTTAAAACTCGAAGCAAAATTACATTTCTTCAGGTAATCTAGCACATAGATTTTAAATCAAGATAATCATACCAAATTTGCGGAAAAGTTGTTTTAAAACAAAACTCCCACAAGACTAATCATTCACAGAAACTATCTTAAATGCAATGTGATATCTTCTACACAGCAATGCAGAACAAAATTTCTCCTTTAATATATTGCATTAACCTGTTAAATGCGAATAATCAGACAAAACATTGAAAATTAAGTCTAAAACTAGACACCCACATCAATTTCGTCTAATGGGTGTTAGGCGTCATCTCATAACTGCATTACTTCCTGCTAAACAGATCTCCAAAGACAGAGATTCCATGCACAAATACTCAATCTCTGTTGATAAAACTTGAAGGAAAAACACAGAAAATTATAACAATGTCAAAAAAATTCATTGGCCACATGATGGTAGTCGGTGGCATATCAAATCACCACCAACTAAAATAGCATTGCTAACTCTAGAACCAATCGAGTAAAACACCCACTAAAAACTAGCGCTATCATTGCCACACTACAAGGCAGTCCACTCACTTGACCCTCAATAGCACTACTAGAAATTTAGTTCCAGGATAAATCTGGCAGTTCCGCTATTTTTACACCCATTCAGCTTCCTGACAGCTCACTATCACACTGCAAAAACCTGAAAAATGTCAAATTTCAATCCCACACTCATGATTCTCAAAACAACCCAAATCCAGCTGCAATGTTGACTAACATTCAAAGTATTCATTCATGTTTTTTTTAGTAATCAATGCTAAATCATGCTTAAACCAACGTAATGAGCTAAGAAAAACATGGTAACTGCATTCTGTCAAAGCTTAAAACACCATCATGAATCTGAGGCTACATGGTAGACATTGATTTGTTGCAAGTACAAAATACCCCATAATATAAAGACCAGAGAACAGGGGAAAATAACAGTATAAACTTCAAAATTCGGCTGATTTTGCAGATCTCATTGAAAAAACAAAACCCACCTCGGTATCTTATTAAAAAACAATACCCAACTGCTGTCTCACTATAACGACTTGGCTTAATCATGGACAAAACAGCACATCACCACCATTTTTTTTTCCCGTTACTTCATTTCTTCTGTATAACTTCCCTGAAGAACATTTTATAGCTCCGTAAAACGTTCTAAACATATTTAATACATCCAAATTACGCTCCGCGTAATCCCTAATACTGGACAATGCGTTCGGGATCTGCACGCCGTCAAAGTACGTGCAATTTTCTTTTGTTTTTTTGTTGTCAGGCAGCAGGAAAACGTAAATGAAATTTCATTTTTCCATTCAATTGACGGGAAACCATCGTCGGAACTCGGCCGGTTTGCTGTCTTCAAATTTCAGGGCGGGGAAAAAGCCAATACTTGACGTAAATTCAAAATACTCCACCCACAAAATGTGGAACGCAAATTTATCGGGTGGTACCCACTGTTAGGGTCGGGTTTTACGGAGGGGTTATTGCTCTTATTTGTGATTATTATTGTTGGGATTTATGGAGGGAACTACCTATTTTTCTTAATTTTAATATGTACCTGTTTTTATGAAAGAAAACATGATCAGTGGTCATTTCCGAAGTATTGTTGGGATTTATGGAAGGGTCTATTGTTTTTTTATTTCCATAAAAATTGTTATAGAAAGTAAACATGATTTAGTGGTCATTCCCGAAACATCGTTAGGATTTATGTAAGGGACTATTGCTTTTACTTTCATGATGCGTGTGATTTTATGGAAGTTATTATAGAAAGAAAATATAATCTAATAGGCATTTGTGGCATATTAGGAAACTTGTGGAGGGCACTATTGCTTTTAAATGTAAGATAGACGCGATTTCATGAAAATTGTTATGGAAAGAGAAGATGATATAATGGTCATCCTTGAAGTACTATTGGGATCAATGGAAGGGACTATTGCACATGATTCCATAAAAATTGTTATAGAAAGAAAACATTATCTAGTGGGCATTCCCGATATATTGAAGGGACTATTGCTCTTAATTTTAATTTTAAGATGTGAGTAATCTTATGCAAATTGTTATAGAAAAGAAAAGATGATCTAGTGGTCATTCCTAAAATATTGTTGGGATCTATGGAGGAGGTTCTTACTCTTGATATTAGGATGCAAACCGATGATTCTATGAAATTTATTATAGAAAGAAAATGTGTAAAGCATTTGAAGCATAAATAGTATCTCAAGGAAAATTTCACATAGAATTTGGAGTAGAGTTATACCAAGTGCACAAATAATCCATATTTGGGAGGAAATGATCACCTAGTGATCTCACGATAATCTTAAGACACAAGTGATTTCACTTAAGTTACAAAAAGAAAACATGATTTAGTCCAAAGCATTTAACACAAGAACAATCTTTGGAGGAAATGTTCACCTAGTGGTCTCGTGAAGGGAGCTTCTGCATTTTCTCAACAATTTTTTTCGTGAAATTTGTAGTAGAGTTAATATTTTGATCATATTAGGTGTAGAGATATAGTTAATTGACCCAATGTTGAATAAAAAATTAGTAAATATGTAAAATTGAAATAGTAGTTATCATAAAAATGAACATGTGTCAAAGTATTCAACTATAATTATAAGAGCAACAATCAAATGATTTATATTACCTTCACAAACGTTGAGCGAAACTAAAAGCTCGGGTCCTTATCTCAACCACAAATAGAGGTTGAGTTCTAAGACAAGGTTTCTTCTTTATGAAAGTTGGATCTCTTTTCATTCATTTCTATGAAATTCTCCCGATTTCCTTATTCTCACTTACTCAAGATTTCTAGCATGGTTCTCCTTGCCATTAGACTCCTTCCCAATGTTGTGGAGTCCGAAGGATGTGGGAGGTGTTCCTCGCATAGTCGAAAATCCCTCTCATCTCGCTCCCATCACCATATATCGGTGTTATTGGAGGGGGCAAAGGAGGTTACGAAAGAGGTGGCCTATTTGGTTCGTGGGTAGTTGACACTTTTAGATAAATTCCCTTGCTTGGATATTTTTATCTCTCCTACAAGGAAAAATGAAGATGAAAAGGAAAGGGAAAAATATAATAATGACAAATGAGATCATATATCGACATGGGTCATCCTTTCTACAAGCACACATATTTTTAGTGTTCTCTTTCACTTATTTGTTGAGTGCACCTATGTTTGTAATGTTCCATACAAGCATGCATGTGCTTTCATTTAATGGTCTGCTAGTTATAACTTAGAACAATGACTTTTGGGATTAACTATGTATATTTTTTTATCGGTGTGTTTCAAACCATAATCCATGATTCATCATCAAGAAGAAGATTATTGATAGTTGTAACTTGCCAAGATTTTTATAAGAGTGTTTTTGTCAATCTTGTGGTTCATGGAAGAGGAATGAGAGATTGCATAAGGAGATTTTGTGCCTACTCTAGTTGCGAGGTTGACTTCCGCACCTTATCTTGCATGTACATAATTGTGTGATGTGTTATCGTTTACATGTTGTATTAAATATCATGAATCATGGAATGTGGTTGTATCATGTTTAATGGTGCATTAAACCATGTTATACTTTGGTGTATTTCCTTTTAGTGTATTATCATTGATATTGTGGTTATTATTTAATATTATTTGCAAGTTGTTAAACCCTTAATATAAGTAAGTTTGTATCTATATAAGTATTCCCATATGTTTGTGCTAAGAAATAGGAGCTAGTTGAGATTTTAGTGATTAGGAAGATTATACTTGTAGAAAACTATTCTTGCAAAAACCCGAGTTGATAAGCGAGATTTGTGAGTCTAATGTTATAATGCATCTTCATTGTGATATTGTTGTGTGTTTATTGTATATCTTGAGATTGAATCAATAAATATCATAGTTGTGTTGCATTTTATTGAATATTTCATTGTGTATTCTAGGGTTATGTGGTATGAAATCTCTTAATTGAGACCCCTAATCATGATTTTATAAGTTGGTATCAAAGTAAGGTTTTGGTCCTTGTAGAAAGTGTTTCTTTCCATATTTACAAGTTTTGGTAGAATGTATATGTATACATATTCCATCATATAGTTGGGAAAAATGTGTAAGGTGATTGGTATTTGATTTTAAAGGAAATGGTACAAAGAAAGGGGTTAGGTGGTTTAAATGCAAAAGCATAGTTGGACCACCCAGAATTGCAAATATGGGAGGATTGATAAGAGATATGCAATCTTGTATAGAGGCTATGAAGATAATGTAATGTTATGGTGGTAGAAAGTGTAATTGATGTTAAAGTTGAAAAAGATGTGTGTACAACCAGGTCACATAGGGAAAAGCATTTATCGATGAACCTAAAGACATATTCTTGCAAGATCTTGCAATAATGTTTAGTAAATCCAATTTGGATCCTTGATTTATTAAAGAAGCTTGAGTCCTAACAAACACATTGAATGAATGACCGAGTTGTAGAGTTATTTTGAGTATTAAAGCATGGAGGATCCCAAGTGAGTTAAGTTTTTCAATGTAAAGTTCGAAGGTAATGGATCCTTATGGTGGGAGTGTGTACAAGAGGAGATATTATGAAAAGGTGAGGAGAAGATTTAAAATTAGAATAGACTAGTTGAGAAATTGAAGGCTAAGTTCAATGTTGCATGTATCACATGAGTTTGTTTAAGAAGCTTTAAAACTTACAAAAAAGGGTATGGGTGTAGATAATTACACTCGAAGAGTTCTATAGGATAATTATTGGAGTGGTTTACATTAAAGATGACAGAGAAGATCTTGAGGTATGTGAACAGTTACACATTATAATACAAGTTGAGTTTGGTATGATCATATTGTGGTATGTTAAAGAATCCTATCAATATGTGATGGAAGAGAAAGAAAAGATAACACATAAACAACAAGGATAAGTAATAGCAAAAGGAAAGCTAACATGTGAACATGGATCGAGAGGAGGAAATGTAGAGATCATTTTGTGCAAGGAGGCAAGGCCAATAATTTACAATAAACCGTGGCATTGGTGTGTAAGGAAGTAGAGAAAACATAAAAATAGAGGATCATCTGGACAAGGTAAATGCTTTGGACTCCATGGGAAAAAAATTTAGATGTGGTTATCTCATACATAGAGCATTCAAGTGTCCATATACATATAATGAAGTAAGTAAAATAACTAATATTGAATTGTGCACATATCGTGAAAGCAAATGAGGAAAGTGTTATCGTAGTACACGTAGATGAGATAGAAATTGGAGGATCTCTTGTGATGAAGAGGAATTTTATGAAACCTTCCAAAGAGGAGAAAAATATTAACCAAAGAAAGAATTTATTTAGAACCATTTGTAAGTCTAGAAGTAAGTGTTCAAGTTGGTTGTTCATAGTGACAAAAAAAAAAATTGTTTCACAAGAGATGGGGGATAAAATTGATATGAAGAGGATTAAACATCCAAACCTATATAAGGTTTCTTAGTTGTTGAAGACATGCCATATTTTGGTAAATGAGAACATTTTGGTAATTTTTCAAATTGGAAGATATAAGGATGAAATCATGTGTGAAATAATATTCATGGATGTTTATCATATTTTGTATGGAAAGTCTTGTAGTTTAATCACAAGGCACAACATGATGGTCATGTAAACACATTCACATTGATGAAATATGGAGTTAAACACACTTTGATTCCTCTAAAGGATAAAGGTGAAGAAGTAAAATCTAGTCCAAAATTTTATAGTTTTGGGAAAGAAATTCTTGAGTAAGTAAAGGAGTGAGCATGTTTTTGCTCATAGAAAATCATGCACAAGAATTAAACATAGAAGGAAATGAAGAAATAATTCTATGTGGAGTGAAGGACTTAATTGATGATTTTGTAGATATTATTTGAAATGATCTACTAAATGGGTTACCCCATGAGGAATATCATTCATCAAACGTATTTAATTCCAAGTTAGAGTTTATAAAATAAAACAACATGTAAACTAACACCTAGTGAAAATTAAAATGTGCATAAACATGCTCAAGAGCTATTAGATAAAGGGTTAATTGATGAATGTTTGATCACATGCACAATTTACTAGTAAGTATTACCACCTACAAATAATGGAGAGTGGAGAATGTGCACTAATTTTAAATCCATAAACACAATCACAATGATTAAATACATATTTCCAATGATGCAATGGAATATCTGATGGATTGTTGAGTGAAGCAAGGTACTTCATCAAGATAGATTTGAATAGTCGATATCACAAATCGTATAAGGGAAGGTGATGAGTGGAATATTACATTCAAAAAAATATGAATGGTTAGTTATGTTGTTTGGTCTAATCAATGCATCGAGTACATTCATGAGACTAATAAATGAAGCTTTAAAGTTATTTTTGGGTAAGTTTTTCACTTTATATCTAGATGACATAATGGTTTTTAGTGGGCAAAGGAGGAATATTTGTGACATTTGGACACAATACTAGAGATATTTCAAGTTGTAAAGTTGCTCGTGAATTTTAAGAAATGTAATTTTTGGAGGAGGAAGTAGTATACTTGGGATTTTTGATTTCAAGGAGGTTTGAAGATAGATCTAGAAAAGGTGCTCACAATCATAGATTGGCCATCCCTTAATAATAATTTTGAAGCATGAAGTTTTCATAGATTAGTGAATTTTTACAAGAAGTTCATTAGGATTTTATATGGAATGTGGGTAATGATTACATAAGTGATGCAAAATGATAGGAAATGTTTTGTATGGAGTGCAAAAGCATAACATAGTTTCTAGAAATTGGAGAATAAAATGACCAAGCGGCCAATGTTGGCATTTCCAAAAATCGATAAATTATTTCAAGTAGATTCGATGTGAGTGGCACAAAAATAGTTGTACTATTAATCCAAAAGGGAAGTGTTGTCACAAATTTCAGGTGAGAAGTTGAATGATGCAAAGAGAAAATATTTCGTACAAGTATGATAAAAGATTTTATGCAACCATTCACACAATCAAGAAGTGGAGACATTACTTTTTGTCAAAGGATTTTGTTTTGTATGCAAATCATCGAGTATCACAATTCATAAATATTAAGGGTAAATTAAATCAATGACATATGAAATGGTTTGAATTACTACAAAGATATTCATTTGTGTTACAACATAGGAGTGGGGTGTCAAACAGAGTTGTAGATGCATTGAGCCACATAGTTTTTTTGTCAAATGAAATGAGAGTGGAATTCAAAGAATTTGAATACATAAAGGAGTAGTATGTTAATGATGAAAATTTTAGCAAAGCATGGAGATTGTTGGAGCTCAAATCTACACCCGATAATTTAGTGGAAGAAAAGAGAAATAAGACAATGTAATGAGTTTTCCTCCACAAGTTAAGATCAAATTTGAGGAAACAAATATAGAGGTGATTAACTCCCTAATATTCGGGTTTTGTAAGACCTAGTAGTGATACCCTTAATAGACTGAAATTAGAAATACAATGCATACTTGATAGTGAGATCACTACAAACCTAACACACAACTTAACCAAAATGGTTACCCTACCCAATTTTATGTCATTAATGGGATAATCACAAGATCCTTAATATTAGGTAAAGGTTACATATAGACATGTATATAAATATATCCAACATTAATTATCTCAATATTCAAGAATGCATACCTTACAAAAATCTAAAATTGCCAATATGAATCAAGAGCTACAACAAGTAGATATTTCAAAGAGAATTTATAGAATTTAACTGGAGATCTCATTTCAAAATGAGATTGCTCAAAGATTATATAACATGTCGCCTAATTAACTATGACCAACAATTTCAATCCATTGGGTAAATACTTCTCATAATTGAATTAGAAACAAGTAGTGGCAATAAAAGAGACAAAAGTTTACACAATTATTGTAAAATCCATTATGATTTGGACTCACACTAAGAAAATGCTAGAAAAACATCTCATTATTAATAAAACGGATGTGCCAAAAATCATGCAAAGAAAGCATCGATACGATTTTCAGAGATACAAAGAATTACAACTACATAAAGATTTTACATTTCCATTGATTCAAAATGATTACACATCAATCATCATAATGTTATTTTTGGATGATAGTTTCAACACCCATGGACTCAATAAAGTTACAAAGTTTACTCAACATTTTGTGACACACCACACCTTGAATCAAGCAAGTTGTTGCTAACAAGAACATGAAATTGTAGAGAAATAATTACATTTAGACAAGGGATTAGTTCATGAGCCAAAAAGACTTAGAGGATTTATTCATCAATTTATAAAATTTTCCACTCGAGTAGAAGGTGCTAGAATATGAAATAAAAGGCACCCCAACTATGTGCACATGAGAGATCATCAAGAGTAAAGGAGAAGACAAGTGTCGGCATTATATAGAATCTCACATTCTAGAACAATCTCCAATCTACATTGTGCAAGGCACAAATTACTCAAGGATCTCCATGTGATATCAACTAACAAGTGACACTAAATATCATAAATGTTTGGAAGGAAAAGTGATGCGGGAGCATCAAGTGCTAAAGCAAAATAAGGTCATATAAGACCATTATAATTTTATCCTAGGTGTTTAAAGGTTAAATATGTTGTAAGAGTTTGAATATGTTCTTGTAAAAGTTTAATAAGTGCTTGTAAAAGGGTTGTAGGAGTTGTTTTCAACTTAGTAAACGGGTAATATAAGCTAAATAAGGTCTTTTAAATGCCATGTCACCATGTGGAGAAGTCTATGCACGAGTTTTCAGATGTATTAGAGTGATATCCATCACTATTCTAGGATTAGAATGTTGTTGAGTCAGTTTAGGAGCTTATTAAGACCCTCTACTTAGCTAATGAATACATATTCATAGGTGATTCGAGGTAATGGATATAAGACAAAGATTTTAGAAGTTGGATAATGAATAATTAAGAATGTATGAGGATTTGAAGTAAGAGATATACCTCTATTTGAAGAAAGTTACATGTTTTCAATGGATTGTGATGTAGACTGTGACTGGACATTGAGGTTAAAACCCTCAGTCTTATTTATTTGCATTATTTCTCTTGACTATTAGCTTGGAGAGAATCTACAGGCATCAAGTAATGCATGCATGATTTTTGTAAGTTTTGAAATTGCTCAATTTGATTGTTATTGTAAAATGTCCACTCTCGGGCTCGATCTAGGGCACCGTATATCTTTTGATTGACTGAATGGAATTGGTTGAAACTTTCACATAATCTTTTCCTTGATATAACCTATCAATCACCCAAATTTCATTGTTATTGGTTTGGTATGTTAAAATCTCTCGTGAATAGTCTTCTTGAGCAAAATAGGGAATGCACAGTGACAAGTATGGGTGATAAAGGGCTGAATTGTCTTTAAGGGTTGAATGTTATGACCCCTTATTGTTAAGGGAAGATGGAAACAGGTGTATTTGATATGTTTGCATGATCTTAGGGTGTATTAAATAATGATAATGCCTTCATTTTGAATATGACTTAACTATACAATGGAAGGACTGTGTTTAGAGCACTCTAAAGACTATGCCAAAAGGTAAATTGGCCAAATTTGTTATAAAACAGGCATATAGAAGATCATAGACACCTTTATCAGGGTGATAAAAGTCTAGAACACATGAAATCATGCCTTAGAAACCTTCAATTTGCATTTTGAGCCTTGGTTTGGGAAAACTAGACTCTCGAGAATCCTAGGGGGCAGAGTTTAAGCATACATAATTGGAGATAATTGCTTGAGATGTCATAAAGGAGCCTAAAGTTATAGTTTGGCGTCTTGAACATTTTCAAACAAGTATAAGAGGTTTTGTGACTCCATGATGAGGAGGGACTCCATTTAAGGTAAGAAGTAACTAAGAGACATCAAGAGGTATGGTGGCTAAAGACCTTATAAGTGGATTTGTAGCTTGAAATGGTATTCTAGGTGAATATATGGGCCTTGCACATTTATTATACATTGACTCAATGATCACAAAGTGATCACCTCTGATCAATTGAGATTAAGAAAGCCCATCTAGTTGTTGTCTCCATATATGAGCATGTATTAGGTCTCAATGGACCTTAAGGAGTTTGAGGCATACAAATAGTACTATAGACCTAGAGAGTTACAAGAATAGGTGCATGGACCACAATTAGTGATCCTCAAGCAGAGGTTGGTGTCATTAGAGCAAGTTTAAGCTCTTGGTATTGTGAAACCAACTTGGTGAATGGTAAGTCTATAAACAAAGAAACTTGGTAAAGTTCAAGTTAGTAAGAACCCCTGCACCAAAAAGCCACTTGGATAAAATATTACAAGAGAAAACACAAAATTCACTTGAGAATGAGTTGGTTGTTGAGAAAATTTTACCTCATAGGAACACAATTGATTATTAGGAAGGAAACATAAGCACAAATGGAATATCCAAAGAAGGAGAGAAAAATACTAGAAACTTGTCTTAAAATTTCGATTCCATTTAAGAGAACCAATTAGTGGATGCAATTGAGGTTACAATAATTAATCATTGTACTAAAAAGAATGAAATATTAGCGACAAGAAGGATGTTTTGTGGCCAATTATGCAACCAATTCTCACTCAAAACCAATTAGCAATAATTTATTGCCTCAATTACCTGCACAATGTCAATATGTGAAGAATCCATAATCGAAGGGAACCCTAGTCAAACATTTCTAAACTCATCCAAACTCACTTGAGACACTTGGAAACTATTATTTTGCATAAATGAGAAAAGAACCCACGAGCTTCGATCACAAACTTCTTAAAAATCAATCACCAATTATTCCATAAACTACATTATTATAGAGCTCTTGGAGCCAATTTTCCAATGATGTAGATGGATTAGAAAATGGAGCTCATATACAAATTTTATGGGTAGAAAAATTTCCCGCTTTGCTTCATGCAAATGAAATTTCCCAAAAATGGTGCAATTGTGTTTGTTTTCAACTATAAATCTCTTAATTTATTTTACTCGTGGCACTTGATGCAACATGATTGGTAACCTATAAATTAATCCACTTGGGTAGCTTGAAATGCACTTAGGGTCATAGAGTCTCAAGAAACCTTCATACTCACGAAATTTTTACAACGAGAGATGTCAAAGGGGCTTCGGGTTTGTGACACTTGTTGACATCCTATATTCTTGCATCACATAGTCCATTTCCTCATAAAATTTGTGGGCTCGTTAATCTTATCTTTAAATATTGTGAGGGTTTTGGAATATGATATCACTTCATGTGGTATGATCCTAGAGCCACTCTACACATGTTTCTAACTCCTTCAACCTACCATGTGTCCCACTCAAAACTTCATTATTCAATGTTTCACTAGCTTCACTTTGCACCCCTTACTAAAATTATATTTAACAACTTGCACAATATGAACACATCCTTCCCTTCACATGAGCCTTCTACCATAAATTGACTATACTATAAAGTAAGATCGATTTTACATATAAACACTAAGCTTTCAAATATTCCAACATGTGGGATGATTCCCAAGGCATTTTAAAAGTTGAATACCCTACATAAAATTTGTTGTTACTCATCTTCACACTTATCTCTCGCTAAATATTTGAGTTGAGCTTGTGGGGAACCTTGCATACAACTCGCAAGCACCTTCTACCCCATTCACTTAATACATCATCACAGAGGGAATCCTTATATAAACATTTATTTTATTGCATGATATTAACACATATGGGACAAAAGGATGTCAAAAACTTGGTTGGTTTTGAAAATTGCTTAGAGACATGGTCGATGTTGTCGTTATTGAAAATTTCTTAGTAGATAACAACAGCCATGGTCAGTGCGGTCGACATTGAGAGGCTTTTTAATTTTCATGTTTGAAACTTGTCAAATGTCAATCAATGTTCGAACTATTCTATATTTAACCTTTGAAACATTTTGATGTCTCTACATGTCAATTTTACATATATTTAGGCCAACACATTTGTTTTGTTACCATTCTCTCATGTGCAACTCTTGTGAAACTCCACTCTAATTGAGTTAGGTATTTTCAATGAGGGCAGTTTTGTGGCTTTTGAACATAAAGGACATAAGCAGTTTTGTGGTAGTTTTGTGGCTTTTCAATGTGGGCAAAAAATTAAGGACATAAACATTTGAACCCATAACCCGAGAAAAGAAAGTAATCTCTGTGTGGCAAAAACATAGACATAAGACTTTGACCTTTTATTTTGATGTGGTGTAATCCCTATAATGGTTTCATGTAGGTAGATTTGCAATAAAAGGGTCATTGCTATTATCATATCAAAAAAACCCTTTCTATCAATAAGCCCCTTATTGTAAAAACACTAGGAGTCCATACTATCATGTGGCAAAGACCAAGTAATATAAGTAACCCCAACGAATCTTATTTTTACTCATAATGAATAAAAGCGCTGTGATCATGTCTAAGAGATTCTACTCCCAAATCCCCAAGCTAGAGCTTTTCTCGTTCAAGAAAGTGGTGGCCTATTTATGAGACAAAATCAATAAGATTTTAATCTTATTTTTAATGCAAGTATAATCACTCAAGCAACATGATCATTCATACTACAAGAGTACCTAGATAGATCGTGTAGCCATTTTAGATCTCCCAACTAATCATATGAAGAAATGGAAGCCTCTATTTTTCAATGCATATTCCCTAAAAGGATCCTAATCGAGATTCGCCCCTAAATCTTCCCCTCGTTTTTATTATTTTATGGGTTGTTGTGGGTTGATTAGGTTTTAGAGAAGGAAAGATGCAATGAATTGTGGAAAAGAAAGAAAAATTTCCAAAGGTACGTAAAACATAAGATCATGGTCATCTAATCATTTTTCTATTATCTTACATTTTCCATAACTATATTCATTCTAGTTGTGTCGTTGATTTAGTGTTGCATTTTTTTCAAGATGTTATTTTTTCACCTAATTTTAATTACATTTAAGACAATCATATTTATTATTACCATTCTCTCATGTGCAACTCTTGTGAAAGTCCACTCTAATCGAGTTAGGTATTTTCAATGAGGGCGCTTTGTGGCTTTTGAACATAAAGGACATAAACATTTGAACCCATAACCCGAGAAAAGAAAGTCATCTCTCGTGTGGCAAAAACATAGACATAAGACCTTGACCTTTTATTTTGATGTGGTGTAATCCCTATAATGGTTTCATGTAGGTAGATTTGCAATAAAAGGGTCATTGATATTATCATATCAAAAAAACCCTTTCTATCAATAAGCCCCTTATTATAAAAACACTAGAGTCCATACTATCATGTGGCAAAGACCAAGTAATATAAGTAACCCCAACGAATCTTATTTTTACTCATAATGAATAAAAGATTGTGATCATGTCTAAGAGATTCTACTCCCAAATCCCCAAGCTAGAGCTTTTCTCGCCAAGAAAGTGGTGGCCTATTTATGAGACAACATCAATAAGATTTTAATCTTATTTTTTAATGCAAGTATAATCACTCAAGCAACATGATCATTCATACTACAAGAGTACCTAGATAGATCGTGTAGCCATTTTAGATCTCCCAACTAATCATATGAAGAAATGGAAGCCTCTATTTTTCAATGCATATTCCCTAAAAGGATCCTAATCGAGATTTGCCCCTAAATCTACCCCTCGTTTTTATTATTTTACGGGTTGTTGTGGGTTGATTAGGTTTTAGAGAAGGAAAGATGCAATGAATTGTGGAAAAGAAAGAAAATTTCCAAATTACGAAACATAAGATCATGGTCATCTAATCATTTTTCTATTATCTTACATTTTCCATAACTATATTCATTCTAGTTGTGTCGTTGACTTAGTGTTGCATTTTTTCAAGATGTTATTTTTCACCTAATTTTAATTACATTTAAGACAATCATATTTATTATTATGAATATTATATGTGGATAACGCATAAGGAAAGTTGGAAGAAAGAATACATGATATGTCTTTCCTACACTATGCGAGTAGTAGAAATAGAGAAATATTAGTAATGGACTATTCAAATCTATAAGAAAACTTCAACATCCAAAAATAGTTAAGACAACTATAACAATTTGTAGTCTCGTATACCATTAAATTTTATAGGCATAATCAATAATTAAAATCATTAAAAAATGTTATTTAAATAATAATTATTCATAAAAGTCATCTTGAAAATGACTAAAAACCACACAAGTAAAAATCCCACTAAAATAAATAGTCTAATCTAAAACCATTTCATTTCGAGTATCTCAACCATGAGAAGAAATTGAACTTTGGGACAATATTATTTCTTTATTGAGTTTAGTTCTCTTTCTTTATCAAGGTTATCCTTATATCACTTCTTATTGAGTTTGGTCCGTGGCTTTGGGGAGTGCTTCCATACCGCCTTTTTTTTTTAATAAGATAAATTCTTTTTTCAATAAACACAAACCTTGTATATCTTTTTTATTATTCTTTTCTAAATATTCTTTATCATCGAAAATGTTTTAGTTTGATTAGTGATGATGATGATTTAATTTTTTATTATTAGTATGGATAAACACTTTTGACCTAGGAGCTAAGAACCAAAATGTTAGATGGTAAACACTTTTATTATATCGAAGCAATGAACTAGAGTGAAATAATAGAGGGACAACTTCTCAACGTAAGACATGGAGGTGGGTTAGGTTCGTAATGTGTTGGGTGTATTATGCTTGGTCCACAAGGATAAGTGCAACCCATGCCTCAAAGTATCTTAAGGTGGGCTTGGGTCCGAAATGTCTTTGCATCTGCTCCATTGGGTCATCAAAGATAAATGCAACCCCTACCTCAAGGTGTTCATATGACTACTTATCGAAAGTGTCCAATAGATTCAATAAGAATGAAACTTGAATTGTTGAATAGAAACTACTTAGAACTCACCAATAACCTAAGTAACCCCTTAAGCCCAAAGATGATTGTTTGAGAATCTAAATTCTTGTAAATACTTGGATTAAACATATAAAAACAAAAACCCAAAATAAAATAAAGAAAATAGATAAGACTAAATTAAATCATAAATAACTTTCATAAATTAAATATAGAAATTAAATCCCCCTTGATCATTTTTGTAATCGGAATACATAAATTATCTTCAATCCCAAAAATAAAAATAAAATATTATATCATTTATCCACAACTCCAAAGGTTGACTTCCTAAACTCTTATCATTATCTAATATCTTCTCCCTTCACGAGTATACCCGTAAAAAACAAATCTATTATACTTAACCACATTATAACGTCGTAAATAACTCCAAATTTTCACGGGCAGCATCAGCGGAGAAAATTAAGCAGCGTTTCATGTGACCACCTGGCCTAAGTTACATTTCCCTTTCTTTTTCGTACGGCCGGATAACAGAAGCTGTGGCTGCCACGTAACACGTAGGGTCCACAAACCGCTTAAATATCGGGACCCGCCACTTATTTCGAGAATCTACAGATTTTGCCTGTCCCCGTTCCGTCAAACATTTTCTCGTTATTCAATTGAGGAGACTTTACACGTGGCACTGGGTCCCACTGTCCACCCCTTTTTCCCTTAATAACCCCTGGACCTCCATTCTCTCAGCATGTTCTATTAAAGCAAAAAAACAAATGCAATAACTGTGGGGCTGCTTTTCCATTTACAAACAAGCGCCATGTTGGAAATGAACCCTCCACATATATATACACACACATATATATATTTTGAGCTTTTATTTTTTCCCTCATTTCCTTCGTTTATATATATATATACATTTATTTATTTTTGGGTAGAGAGACTCTTTCTTTTATTTTCTCTCTCTTTCCCTTTATTTAATTATTATGACTTTTAATTAATTATTATTTTTAATTGTATGGACCATTGACATCTATTCATAATTTGAAGTTGGTTGGTATTTGAGATTTGTGTTTTAAGATCTCTTATAAATAGGGATATGTACGAAATTTATCAAACCAAATCTTTAATACATATTGAGATTATGATAGTGTAAAAATATGCATTAAAACATATAACATCCCCAAAACTAAGGACTCTATGGCACTATAGATTAGCGACGAAGTTGTTTTGTGCCTGAATAAAACAATGCTTGCATTATATCCATTTCCTTTTTTATGTTGGGTCTTCTAATATGTACTTTGGCCATAAAATTAGTTGTTTTTGTTAATCATTCTCCAAACAAGGTGGTCAAAGGGTAACTTTCAAGTTTTTGGTGTACTTGATTTGTATGCCCTTATAAGTCAGACACTCTAACTTTCGTTGCACTTGATTTGGATGTCCTTGTAAGTCGGGCACTCTATAATGTAGTGCCACTTTGTCTACATCAAACCCAAATTACAAAATACACATATTCTTCTCTTTCCCTGGGATATCTCAATGCAAGTATCACATTTAAAACAATATGCACTAGTATATAATTAATATTGAAATGATTTGTATAAATTTAATGAAATTAACAAGGATGAGGATTTGTAAAGTTGTAGAAGCAATTCCAAGACACTAAAGAGAGATATTTGACTTGGGTGTTAATGCATGTACTTAAGGACAATTCTACACGATTTTTTTGGATTCTTTGAAGTTATACAAGAAGAAAGGGGAAGGTCGAGCAAACAAATAGACACACTTCGATAATTAGCACTAGATTGAAGAAGATTGATTATTCAGTAAACATAAGTTCAAAATCAAAACACTTAATTAATCATACACCAAATATTTAGAGAAACCAAAATTGAGATATTTATTTTTAAAAACACATCCTTAATTAACATTAAAAGTATTTATGTAAATTTAACAAAATACAAAGATTGACACACATCACCAAAGTTCAAAATCAAAGCGTTTAACCTTTCCTTAAAAAAATCATTTTTGTCCTTTCTTTCCAATGGGTTAGGTGGAGTTTTCTTTTTAAAAAATGAATACAAAATGCAATGTTCTTTCTCTTTTGAATGTATTTTCGCACTTCATCTTTTTTTGTGAACATGGGGAAACATGGACACGCATAAAGAAACTAACTTAGATATGTTAAAATTATTGTGTTTTTGCCGAAACGTATTTTCTAGAAGCACAAGCATGTGGGTATCACGTTACAAGATTGCACGTGGCTAACTTAGAAATCACACGATTTTTGTTTTTTTGGAACTTTTGGTTAATTTTTAAATTGTGATCCGGCGATGGGTTGAATCCTATAAAAAGTTACAAGTTTTTATAATAATAAGCACTAATTTTTTTTTCTTTTTAAATAAAGAGGTGAATGACTAATAAAGGGTTCTATTTTGTGACCTCATTAAGTGGTTTTTTAAAAACCAATTATTTCATTGTATTATTAATATTTGTGTTTTTAATGATATTGTAAAAATAATATATATTTGTCAATGGCTTGTTGAGGCACTCTTTAGCACACCTTAAATCTAATGTGATGATGTTAACATGGTTGAGGTGGTATATGACAAGCAAGGTCTTCTCCAAATGCATTGAAAAGTTTGTGAGTCTAAATCCACGGTATTATATGCGTAATAATATTGATTTTATGACCTCAATTATTTTCATCCATATGAAAGAGTGACCCAACAACTTAAGAGACCCATGATATCGCTTTCAACCATTCGGTCCTTTACCACTTTTTTCACTTTGTTGGTGGAAACCTTACTAATATTGTCATTTCAATCACTTTCCAATCTAATTCCACATTGAATGGAATTTCAAGTGGCCTAAAGTATTAAAAACATGCTTTTCTCGATACTTCGTTGAGGCGAAATCATAAAGATCCCTAATTTCTCACGAGTGAATGGTCGAGGCGGGCCAATGTGATTCACCAAAGTATGGGACTTTGCAATCACGATAACCCTCCAAAAAGGCCGACTTCCAATCCTATCCTAGTGCCAACTACTCCAAAGTGCTAGAGAGTTGCAGATCTAACACTAATCTAATGTTTTCCCAAGGAGACAAAGTTAGAGAAAATGCATGAAAATTAAATCCTACTCTAAGGGAAGGTGATGCACCAAGAAGGAGTGTTGAACAACCTGCACAATAAACACAACACAACTAGAATCTTGCAATGAAAACACAACAATACACAATAACCTTGCATGCAATGAAAGATCAGGAAGATGCAATAGAACACATAAGAGGGTTTGAAACATCCACAAATCTGATTTTATTGCTCTTAAAGTTGATACAATACATCACATTTATGGCCAAAGGCACATATTTTGCATTACAATGTCTAGTAGGGAGGTTTGGAATCTCCACAAAATATCTTATAAACAAGAAGAAGAAGGGAGGGGCATATACAAGGTGTCCAACCTTTTGAAATGAGCCCCTCCTTACAATATATAGGAAGAATGAGAGAAGGGAGAGAGGAATTCGAAATCTTGCTTCAACCACCCAAAAATGCATTAAAATCACTTGCAACAATGATGGATGCCACTGCAAAACCCATGCCTCCATGTACTTTGCCTTGTTGGAGAAGAAAGGAAGCCCATACCTCATCATTTTGGTAGGTGAGAAATCTAGAAACACCCTCTAAAATGGCGGACTATATTTCTTCATTTTGAAATACTTAACCTTACTAAAATTAAGAAAACCAAAGTCGTAGTTGTGTAGAGGACACTGAGAGCTTTCCAAAAAGTCCTATTTTGTGCAAATTTGAGCTCCCAATCAAAAGTTATGGCCATCTAAAGATGAGGGTGCCATATGCAATAAATGCAGATGGTGGGTATGTCTCTTCGGACTCCGAAATTGCATCGCACCCTCCGAAATCTGAAATTTTGACTTTCGGGATTTGGAGCTTTGGGAGTTTGTGCTTCAGAGATCGCCATTACTATTCATCGCTCTAGGCTCATGAAACCTCCAAAATGCCGAAACCTTGAATTCTGAAATTTAGACTTCGGGTTTCAGACCTTTAGGTTTTCGTGGGTTTCGGGACTTCGGGTTTCGGGAATTGCTTCATCCGCTCGACCCTTTCGCCAACTCCGAACTCCCAAAACTCGAAGTCTCGAATTTTAGACTTTTCTCCCCGCGCGGCCTTTGTTTCCTGTGAGCTCCAAAGACTCCAAAACTCCAAAATTGACCTACCTTTTATGCGTTGACCTCCGAATTTCGGAGCTTTGCATTCCTTGTCTCTGGGTTTCACCATTTTTTTTGCTTGGGCCTACCTTCGAACGCCCTCACCTCTGAAGTCTGAATTTCATACTTTGGAGCTTCTTCATTTCCTGAACTCCTCTTTAATGTGCTCGACCTGCCTAACCTATTTGGCCAATACCGAAGTGTGATTTCCCCTGGCCGAATCAATCCCTCATTTTTTCTCAGTGGGGTCATGCTTGTTCGATTTTTCTTGAGGGGAAAAATTGGATAACAATTTGACGACTCACGGGATCACTTACTGTTAGGTGAAAGATCAGTTGCCTTAAAGTATCCATTGGGCATGGAGTTATAAATGATATCCTGATATTGATTTTGCACATGAAACTTGCTCCCGATAGCTTGTAAACTGTTGACCATGAACCTGCTCCGTAACCCGCACTCTTAATTTTCATAAGAAAACTTTAAAATGAGATTTGTGAGAGTAGAAAAATTTTTGACATGGAATTTTCACCTGTTCTGAAATGGACTATCTCGAAAACCTGATTTTAGTTTCTCTGCATTTATTTTCCTTTGAAATTAACAACTATTCCATACAAGTATAAACTTCTTCCTGTTACAACATTCACCTTTGGAGGCACACTGAATGCACAATGATACAACTTCGGAGAAACAAATCCTATGTCGAAGGCACTTAGGGAAATTGAAACCTAAACTACAACAAGACAATGTGCATACACACTTAGAGGAATTAAAATCCTAAGCTAATATTTACAAGGGTGAAACCTTTCCTTTTCAATAGCAATGTTTAAGATAGATTCTGTTAACTGGAATCGAAAGTTCTTCTCCATCCAAGGTAGACAAAGTTGGAAGGCATTGTTATTCTTACATCCTATGACCATGTAGGAGCCACTCCAAATGGCATCAAACTTAGAATGCCTACCCGGTTTTTCCCGATCCACATCCCATTTAGAACTTGGTCCCCATCTTAGAAGGTTCTTACTTTTGTTTTCTTATCAAACCATCTTTTGACTAAGGCATGATCTTTCTCCATTTTGCACTACATGTTCTCTAATTTCTTCAATTCCATTAGCTCTGCATACCTAGCCTCCATTGGTTCAAATTTCGACAACTCCAACTACCTCATGAACTCCAATGCGGGTAGCTCCAATGATATAGGTAACACTGCTTCCTTGCCATAGACCAAATTGTAGGGAGAGCTACTGTTGACCTCTTTGGTGTTATCCTGTCAGCCCACAAGGCTGATTTGAGCTTGGTATGCCATGTTATTTGATTTTCATCCAGAGTCCTCCTAATGATCTTCAACAAATTCTTGTTTGTGGACTCTTTGTCCGTTACCCTACGGGTAATAGTTTGAAGAGGTGCTTAAGTAGATCCCATTCCTAACAGCCCATTTTGTGATCTTGGAACCTAGGAATGCCAATGCATTATCTGAAATGATAGTGGTCGGTACACTGATTCTAGTCACTATCCTTCATAGAAGTATAGTATACTAGACTCATCGGCTTCCTTGAGTGCTACCGCCTCGGTCCACTTAGTGAAATAGTCTGTTGCCATCAAAATCCACTTGTGGCCTTGGCTTGAATTTGGATTGATGACTCCGATGAAGTCCAATCCCCACTACATGAAGGGCTAGTCAACTAAAATTGGGTGCAATGGAAGTGTTGTTAACCTTTCCTTTCTGTGAAGAACACACATTTTTACACTTTTTAATCCAAGTATAGTAATCATTGAACACTGTGGGCAATAGTACCCCACCTTCATTATTTTGAGAGTTGTTACCATGGAGCAAAATGACCTTTGGCCTCTCCATTATGAAACTCTTGTAACACCTTCTCAATTTGATTCATTCCAATACACCTCAATAGGACGCCATTGATGTCTTTTTTGAACAAAACACCATCAACAAGCACATATGGAATGGCTTGTAATATGAAGTATCTCCTCTTTGCTTTGCTCATTTCTGGAGGGCATAGTCTTATTTGTAGGAAGTGTATCATATCTTGAGTCCAACAAGGAGTGGGCACATTATCATTTGCTTACTCTGACTATCATGTAGTACTAAGACAACTTTTCCATCACTTGCTTCATCTTGTTGACTTAAGGCTAGTTGTTCACACAATCCTTTTCCATAGACCAACTTAGTGACTTTAATTTCAATGTCATACTCCATGACATGAGTGATCCATCCTACACGTTTCTCATTTAAATCCTTGTTCAAAAGGAAGTCCTTGACTCCTACATGGGAAACTAGCAGTTGGATCTTGTTGTTTGAGACTAGGTGTTTGAACTTCTTTAAACTCCTTATTACTACAAGAACATGCTTCTCGATGAAGGAGTACCTCACTTCATAGTCCTCCAAACCTTGACTAAAGAAGGAAACCGACTATTTAGATCCTTATTTATTTTGTTTTACTAGGATTACAGAAATCGTTTCCAAACCACCAAAGGCATAGAGCATGAAATCCTTAGAAAATTCTGGATTGACAAGAGTTGGGGCTTGAGATATAGCGTCTTTGATTACTTAAAAATTTCATTTTCCCTCAACTATCCATTAAATGCTATGCTCTTCTTCAACATCTATGTTATTGGCTTCACAAGAGCGGAAAAGTTTGGTACAAACCTACTGGACAAAATTGATCCTTCCTAAGAAGCTTTGAAGAGCCTTCTTATGACTTGGCAAGGGTAATGCTCAAATTGCTTCAACTCTCGCTAAGTAAATTACCAATCCTCCTTTGACATAATATGGCCAAGAAGCTTTCCTTCATGGGCTAAGAATACACATTTTTTGGGTTTAAAGAAACTTGAATCTCGGCACCTTTTAAAAATTTGTCTTAGATGAAAGAGGTGATATTCTGGATTTTTAGAGAACACAATGATATCGTCAAGATACACTAGCACTATTTTGTTGATCAACCCCTTGAATGCCATATCCATTTCCCTTTGGAAAGTGGCTCCAACATTTGATAGTCCAAATGGCATCTTCTTGTAGGCATAGGTGCCCCACTTAGTGGTGAAATCCGTTTTGAATTGATCATCTTCTTTCACCATTATCTGGTTATACCCCGAATAGCCATCCAGAGAGAGAATATTTCCAAACCGGCTACCACTGCAAGATTTGCTCCATTGAAGGGAGTGGGTAGTGGTCCTTGAGAGATGCCTTGTTTAGGTCTCAAAGTCTATGCACAACCAAATTTCTCCATTCTTCTTTCTGATCGGTACCAAGTTTGCAACCCAAATTGAGTGCTTGATTGGAAATATAATACTCGCCTCTATCAACTTATTTATCTCTTTCTTCATTAGAGGCTCAATGTGTGGGTTAACTGGTCTTTGCTTTTTCTAATAGGCTTAGCATCCAGATCTAGTTTTATTGTATGTTGTGCCAACTTTGGATTGAATCCTCTCAAGTCTTCATAGCTCCAGCAAAGACATCCGAAACTCTTGGAAAAGTTGTATGAACTCATATCTTTCCTACCATTTGGAGTGTTTTACCTTCTCCTACCGAAATCAATTTTGAATCCTCTCCTTTGACCTGTATGTTGGCTTTCTCTTTACGAAATTGATCATTCAGGTTGAAGATAGACTCCAACGTAACCAAGCCTTTGGGAAGCTTATTGGTATACAATCGCATTACTTGATCCCCGTAATCTTGCTCTAATTTATCCTAATTCCTAGCCGAGAATTCAACTTCTCTCTTGCAAGAATTAATGATGATTAATTATTTTTAAACACTTGCCAACTTGTGTTGTTATCTGAACTGCTGGGCCTTACAATCACATGGATATGTGGATATGCTTGATCTCTTTTAATACTATCCACCACATCAAATGTTGCTCCAACTACTACGAGCCTGTCTATAGCTTCATTTTTCTTTCTGGGTATGGACTTGATGTTGAAAGCTTCAAAGTCCTCAAGGAGGTCCCATACCCTATTTTGTAACTCTTGAGTAGGTCATTCTTTATAGCATGTTGTACCTTGAATTTATTGACAATTAGATCGCTATCCCCGAACACCTGCAAGTTCTTTATGCCTCTTTTCCTGGCCCAATTAAGTCTATGAATCAAAGCCTTGTATTCATATATGTTGTTTGAATAGGCAAATTGGAAACGAAAAGTTGAATAAACTTGATGTTTTGTGGTGAAGCCAACATTTCACCCCCTCCAACACCTTGTTTGCTTCTTGAATTGTCAAAAAATAGTTGCCAAACTTCGTTGTCATCCTTGTTTTTGGCTTAGTGATGTTAGGAATGGGTGAATTTTATTCGTGTACACAATATACACCCAACTCGATTCTTCCATTTCCTTGTAAGGATCAAAAGCATGCCTTTTTTTTCCCATTCATCCATATTCAAATCCGAAATACCTCAACCTTAGTACTTAATATAGATCATTTGAACACTCTCTTCATAACCGAAGCTGAACAATTTGCATTGATTAGGATTGGCACATGGGGCTTAATATGGAAATTGGAAATTAGTTCTAACCTAATCATAGCTTTGGCTCGATAGCTCATCCCGAATATCATGTGGGTCAAATCTGCAGATAGATATCCACCAATTTTGGAAGTGAAGTCCCTTGAAAAACATATTGCAAAGAGTGGTGGTAAGTCAATCACATAAACATCCTACAAGACACACGACATTTGAGCAAGCATGCAGTGTATGACTCAATCCTTTGATGATCACAACCATTCCTATTGATGTTCCATCTAGTTGTACAACTCCTCTCAGGACTGGATCATACTTTAGACCCAATTGATCTACTATTTACTTCAACATTACTGAGCTACTTGCCCTCGAATCGATCATGCAGTTGTGTACTAAGTGGTTCCTAACAATAAATGACACATGAACGACAAAGGTTTCAATTTTTTTCCTTGTTGACCCCTTCTTGTTACACGACATTGGTAAAAACGTTTGCTTGATTTCTAGGTGCCTGATCCTTTGAATCGAGACCGATTTGCCATTGCGACTTGCAATAAATCTCGTTGTCCTGGGATTGCCAATGACTCCCACATGAAAATTATCATATCTAATTTCTTCATCTGATCGATGATGTTGAAAGGGGATGGATTATCCTTTTGTTGCCCCTTACTGGCACAACTTTTTCTAGGGCCTAAATAGGCACATGTGCTGCTGCAATAGGTGTCTTAGGTTGATTTGATACATTTGGCACTGCACTTATTTTATTAACACCTTGTGCACAATAGTGGGTTGAGAAACTACAGGGTTAGACGTATGTCCTTCCTTAATGTTCCTCTTCTTTGACCGTGTATTGGCAGCCACACCCTAGAAAGGAGGTTGATTAACTCCACAAAAGTCTTATGTTTTCCAATTAACCAACGTGGTTTTTGTTGGGGTACCTTCTTTGAGTTTCTTGCTACTGATTTCCTTCTTGACTTGGTTCTTGGGACACACCGATGTTTTGCACCATTAGAGCCCGATTCAGTGCACCATTGAAACACATTAATTGATTGTGAGGTAGATTACAGGGGTAACACCATTTGTACTCTGTGGCATGTTGTTTTGAGTTGGAACCAAGGCTCTTGATGTTGAAACTACATTTGGATCATATGGTCGGAATGGCTTAGGAGCCTGAGGTTGTCTGTGGTTTGGGTTTTGATTTGCAGCCTGAGTTGGTGGTCTATTTTGTTGATATGGGGGCCTAAATTAATACTAAGCTTGATGCCGATACGTCCTATAACTCGAGCTTGTTTTCTTTTGAGAGTGCTAGTTCATTCCCTAGGTTCTATAGTTGCTTCATAACTTCCTGGAGTTCTTTAGAAGTGTTTGAAGAAGTTGATGCCTCACTGTTGCTTTGATTTCTAGGGGCCGGAATAGGATTCAACTCAGGTGTTTGAATTGTTGTAGGAGTTCCCATTTCCAGATATAGAGGCATAGGTGGCCTTGGTGCTAATTTTCCAGCTTGAATCAAACTATTTTCTGCTCCGATTGCTTATGTTGTAGCCCCCACAGTTGTTGTTCCTCCTATTTATTGGATCATCATAGCAATGTTAGAATTTATAGCCTTCAAGAAGTAAAGGAACGCTCCTTCGGCAGTTGGTCTAACAGCTATTGAATCCTATCCCATGTCCATTTTAAATAAAAATTAAAATATGTCATTTTCTCGTTAGGAGCCATTTTGATTGTTGTCAATTGTTCTAATAAATACATTGTCTTCCCTCTCTCTAAACTGGTTGCAAAGAGTTGAACACAACTGATTCCAATCTCGAATAGACCCTTCTATTAGGCTCCTAAACCATTGTAAGGCCTTACCTTTGAAAGATGAATCCAACAATTTTACCGCAACATCCATTTCATTAATTTTGTGAATTACATGACACGATGCCAACTCTTCTTCTTCATGTGATAGTGTTGTTGGTTCACCCAACTCTTGAAAAAATTGTTCCTCAAATCTCTCATCTTCTTTTTCCATCTTAGTTTGGCTTGGTCTAGGAGGAGTCATGACCATGCTGCCCAAAATATCAGCAACTTCTTTTTCCAACTTGTCTTTTTATTTCATCTCCTCTGGAATTTCTCTAGACCTCTTATGAATTCTTCTTCTTTGAGGAGATTCGGTATGTTCAAGTAGGCTTCCTCACAAAGCTTCTTCTATTTTTCACTTCTTGCTCTTGCTAGGTGAATTGTCACTGTTAGAGATAGATATTAGCTCTTTTTGTAGCTGCTTACAGAGGAGGAAGGAGTTTCTTTTAAAGGTACATTAGGTTCTGCAGCTTTTAATTCTTCTTCCAGATCTTCTCCTTTTTGGTATAGTCTCCCCACCTATTTCCTTCTTTTCCTCTGTAGGGGCACCAATTTCCAAATTAGTTGTAGGAGAAAAAGGAGTTGATATTACCCTCCTGATAATATCAAGGTTTTGCTTAAACTTGTTAAGAAATTTCTCCCATATTTCTTCTCAATTTTTTTGTGCAAGAAAATGGTGTTGGCACACAAAATGAACTAACCCATGATGTACGATCATTCGAACACCCCAGAATACCTCTAGGCCATTATATAAATAGAGTCAAAATAAACCCTGGAAGGTTTACTATATATTCGGTTTTGTAGCTCCATATCTAAAATGTATGAGCATCTTCAGGACTTCTCTTCCTACTGAGACCCAAATTGACCATCACAAGTTAAATACTTGACTATCCAAAATGCCACTCTATCAAAGGGTTTGGGCAAGTGGAACTTCGATCCCTTTTATGATTTTCTTAGTGTTGTAAATATATTGGGGTTTCATTTCCCCCTCTTGTAGCAGGTTTCAACTAATTCTTTTAAGGTCCCTTTTTGACAGATTTGGGACATGCACAATTGGCACACGGATACATTGCTTATTATTTTCACAAAAAAGGAATTACAATATTTCTAACCTTTGTTTTGGATTGATCTAAATTTATAATGAATTCTCTTACTAATTCATCGTTATACTTCAAAACTTTTTCAGAATTCTAACCACCGTGCTTGTTTAAAGACATCTGCAAGAAGCTGGGTATCATCCTCAGGTTCTGACTTCTTTTTAATCCCCATGGTAAAGAGGGTGATTTAGATTCATTCTCCTTTGAATTATTGCTCTTGCCCATTGGCTACGTAAATCTTTGCTTGGTTGTGGAATGATGGGTTTAGCTGCTGAATCGCTGTGTGCTTAGCTATGGAACCGTTGTGTTTAGTTGTGGAATGAAAATTTAATTCTTCTTCTTCTTCCTTGAAGTTTTTTCTGCAACTGCTTCTTCACTTTGTTTATTCCACACAAATTATAGATCATTATAAACATGCCACCACTTTTTTTCCATTGACATCATCCTCATGATTACTCTCTTTTAATCATAATGTACAATAGATGACTCATCATACCACTTTTAAATCAAATCCAATCACACATGCGAAATTTTAATCTAACCTTTAATAAGTTAAAGACATAATTATCATCCTTGATGATGTGATCCCTCCATCATGATGACTCATCATTCCTAAAAGTGAAAAAATGAAAAAGTTAGAAAAGATAGCTGGAATTTCAAGGAAGTTCCTTTTATTTTGGATTAGCCATTTATTTGAGGAGATCAACCGCCATTGTTGGTTTTCAATTGATCTCTAGAGAGATTTTTTGGGGAAGAGAACGCCATTTACTGGTTTTCATTCCTTCCTTTTTTTTTTTTCTTTTTTTCTTTTGGGAAGAGAACGCCGTTTAATGGTTTTCATTCCTTCCCTTTTTTTTCTTTTTTCTTTTGGGAAGAGAACACCATTTATTGGTTTTCATTCTCTTCCCTTTATTCTAGATTTATCCATCTGATTATTTTATCATTTTGGAAGAACCGAGTTCTTCCATATGATCAAATTCTTTGTCTGCTTCAATTTGCCTCAAGAATTCATCCTTAGTAGGAGGCTTCCTATAAATTTTTAGCCTATGTCCATTGACCAAAAGTGTCCTTCTACTACCATCAATGGGAAGTAACTGAATAGAACCATTATCAAAGATCTACTTAATCTGATAGGGTTCCAACCATCTGGTTCTCAACTTGCCCTTAAATTGGTGGTACTTAGAATCAAACAAGAATGCCCAATCTCTTACCTTAAATTACCTCTTCTTGACATGTGTGCCATGCCATCACTTTCTTTGATCTTAGATTATCTCTTTCTATTGAAGTGCTTCCATCCTTAACTCATCCAACTCATTGAGTTGAAGAATTCTCTCCTTTTGTGTTGCATCCAACTCAATGCCTATTCTAGTTATTTTCCTCAATGTTTTAGAGTTCAAATTCAATAGTAACAAGGATTTTTCCCATAGACTAATTCATATGGTGAAAATCCTGTTGTAGTCTTCCAAGTTGTATTATAGGCCCAAACTGACTTCAGGTAGTCTCTTTTCCCAATCTCTTATGCCTGATTCAACTATTTTGGTAAGGATGTTTTCCAATTCTCTGTTTGTTACTTCATCTTTTCCATTTGCTTGTGGGTGATAGGGAGATGAATTCCTATGATTGATCTGATAATGCATTGTGAAGGCTTGGATCATATTAGACATGAATTTTGGCCCTTGATATGAAACTATACTTCTTGGTGTGCCAAACTTTACCATAATTCGTACAAAGGAAATCAACAACTACTGCGCAGTGGAATTTGTTAAAGCCCACACTTCTACCCACTTTGTCACATAATCAGTACACATAAGAATGTACTCCTTTCCTTGTGAAGGAGGACTAAAGGGACCAACAAAATCCAACCCCCATATTTCAAATGGCCCAATCACCACTTGAGGTTGCAGAGGCATTTCATTGGTAAAATTTTGTTGTCCCATCCTTTGACAGGGATCACACCGCTTGATATATCTCTTCACATCCTTGTACATAGATGGCCAATAATAGCCAGTTCCAAGTATCTTGTGAATTGTTATTTTCACTGAAAAGTGTCCTCCACTTGGTTCATCATGACATGCCCTTAGTATGTAAAATATTTCATCTTCTCTCACACACCTGCGTAAAACTAAATCAGGACCACATTTAAACAACATACCATTTAACCATTTAAATTGTGCACTAGTTTTGATCATCTTTTTCATTTGTTTCTTAGTGAAAGAAGGAGGAAACTTCCCTATTACAAGATAATTTTCCATATCAGCAAACCATGGTATATCAAGCTGAAATAGAAAATAATTGTTCATCTAGAAAGTTGTCCTTAACTGGATCTTACTCCCCTGTAGTGATCAATCTTGACAAGAAATCAACTACCACATTAGATTTTCCTGGATTATCTACTATGGTAATATCAAATTATTGTAAAAGTAATAACCATCTAATTATCCTACCTCCAACCACTAGTTTTTTCATTAAGTACCTGATTTCTAAGTGATCTCAGATGTACAAATATTGTGTACCCTGTGATATAATGTTTGAATTTATTAATTGCATATATCACAACAAGAAATTATTTTTCAATAGTAGTGTAATTTCTTTCAGTGGGAGTAAGATTTTTACTGAGGTAATAAATAGCATACATCTTCCCTTCTTCATCTTTCAGTCCCAAAACTACACCAACGGAGTTATTTGAGGTATATGTTTGAATATGAAAAGGTTTTTCCCAATTAGGTCCTCTCAATATTGGGGAAGTGATTAATTTTTCTTTGATTTCCTCAAAATCATGTTGGCATCTTTCATCCTAAAGAAATTCACAGTCCTTGGTAAGATAATTAAACATAGGGGCAACAATTTTACTAAAATCTTTGATAAAGCGCCTATAGTATCCAACATGCCCTAAAAATGACTTGATATCTGTGGGATTTTGAGGAATAGGTAAGTCTCGAAATAATTCTAATTTTGTTTTGGTCAACCTAAATTCCTCTTTTTGAAATGTGGTGTCCTAATACAATTCCCTCATCAACCATCATCAAACACTTCTCATGACTAAGAGACAGGATAGTGTTTCTCACATCTTGTTAATACTCTATCTAAATTCCTCAAAGCATCATCAAATGTGTCTCCATGTATAGTGAAATCATCCATGTATACTGTATACTGAGTCATTTGTTAGGTCTGCAAAATTACTAATACAACTCTTTGGAAAGTTTTCGAAGTATTAAATAATCCAAATGGTAATACCCTGTAGGCAAAGGTACCCCATGGACATGTAAATGTAGTTTTTTCTTGATCCTTAGCAGCAACTCTAATTTGATTATATCCACTAAATCCATCTAGGAAGGAAAAGTATTGCTTACCTGCAAGGTTGTCTAGGACTTGATCTATGAATGGTAAGGGAAAATAATCTCTCAGTGTGGCTTTGTTTAGTTCCCTATAGTCAACAAAAATTCTCCATTTTCTGTTCTTTTTAGGAACAATTACAAGAGGAGACACCCATTGACTATCTAAGATAGGGTAGATAAAACCTACTTGTAATAGTTTTTCAATTTCTCGCTTGACTATATCTCTTAAGGCAGATTAATCCTTCTCTGAGGTTGCCTAATTGGTATAATGTATTCAATATAGATGTGATGAGTGCAAATACTTGGATGGATTCTTTTCATATCTTTGTAGTCCCAAGCAAAAGCTCTAGTATGATTTTTCAAAACATCAAACAATTTAGCTTCTTCAACCAATTATTTATGTTCAAAATCTTACCCAGCTCAATCTCAACATGTTTGGTTCCAACGTGTGATGAACTAATTTGTTGAAAGGGTTCCATTAAGGTATTTACTGGTAATGCATGTGGCAACAACATATGATATGTAGCAACATCTCCAAAAGTTCCTTGAGATATAATATTGGAAAAAGGAAAGTAGGCAAAGTTATGATAATTATCTTGTTGTAGGTTGAACTCCTTGTCACTGTTGCTTTCGTAAATTCTTCACCATTTCCTGATATCTTAGAAACTGAAGCTACCAATTCTTCCTCCCCAAGATAAATCTTGTTCCTCCGAAGTGAAATTATGTACAGTCATAGGGAATTGTTGTTGGTGTGGTTCCAAAACTAAATGTGATGGTTCCGGAACTAAATCTGATGATTTCGGGATAGAGTCTGTAGGTTCTGGAACTAAGTTCATAGGTTCAGAACTATTCCTGATTGCTCCAAGGACAATTGGTGTTCATTTAATGGTTGATTAATCATATCTTCTACCTCGCATATGTGATCCTGCAACATGATCATGGCCAAAGAAGACAAGTTTTTCTTATTATTATTAGGAGCATCAACCCACAATTGTTCTTGATTATCAATAGAAGGTTATGCAAAAGGATATAAGGAGATTTGCTTAGAATTATTACCATTTGAGATAGTCATATCACCTAATCTACAATCAATTAAAGCAACAACTGTAGCTAACCATGGTCTGCCCAAAATAATGGGATAACCAAGTGTTTTACCTTTTGGATGCAATATAAGGAAATCAACTGGATATTCCCATGACTCCACCATAACTGCTACATCTTCAATAACTCCTTCTAGTTTTGCTACAGACTAATCTGCCATCTATAATATGGTGTTAGTAGGTTATATACCTGTTAATGGTAATGTTTTCAAAGTGTCCATTGTCATCACATTTATAGCCGCTCCCAAATCAACCAAAACATTATGTATATCTTTATTCCCTATAGAGACAAAAAAATAGGACTTCCAAGATCTCCGTATTTGGGAAGCAAAAGTTTTCCTGCTAATAAATCAACAAGTTTCCCATCTACCTTAATAGTCTTAGGGTACTGCTTCTTCCTTCCGGTATTTTTAAACATAATATTTTGATTAACTTGTTCAATTATGGAATATCCTTAATTGTTTGTAACAATGGTATTTCAATATTCAATTTCCTTAGTTCCTGTACCAACTAAGATTCCTTAGTTTCTATGGCTTCTTTAAATCTCTCTGGAAATGAAGTCTCAGTAGTGTTGCTATCTAGCTCCTTATCTTTTTATTTTTCATCCTTCTTGGGAACAACCATACTAGGGTTTCAATTTCTTTTGTCATCTCGGTGATTATTACGAGGTGGTGTTGATTACTTTGCCATATTTAGTTTAAATATCCTTACAATCCATAGCATTTAGATCAACTAATTTTTTAAAGTTCTGTTTCACAAACAGGAGTTGTTTGTTTGTTTCTTGGGTTTTCCTTTGTTGTGTTGGTATTTGGGTTTGGACTATGTTTTCATTTTGTGAATTTTGTGTTGGGGAACCAATTATAGCTTGTTGATTCTAATTGGGATATGTCCTTCCTTAAACATAATTATTAGGACTCCACCTAGGTTGTGACCAAGCATCGGGTTTCCTTGACTAGACCATGGTTGTTGGTGTCCTTGGCCATACCAAGATTGACTCGCCCAATCTTGAGGATTCCATGTTGGTTGATGTGCCCAAGGTGGTTGTCCCCTAATTTTTGGCACTGTCCGAGCTGCCCATGGCATCATCCAGGGGTTAGGAACTGACTTGGGCATGAACTGCCCTTGGCTAGGTTGTCTTTGGACAAAATTTACTTCTTCTGATATGGATGGAATGTTTCTTTGTTTAAGCTGATTTTTAATAAATGGAAGAAGAGAACATGCATTATTCTCATGTTCCCTAAATTCACAGATAAGACACATTTCTGTCTTATCCAGGGGACAATCTCTTATTGCATGTTTCTTTTCGCATCTAGGAAAATACATAGCTAATGGTTTAGTTTTAGCATTTTCTTTAGCTTGCAATCCATTCATGGTGGAGGTTAATTGAACTAAAATGTCTATTTTGAAATTTGCCAATTCATCCATCAGTTTGTTCATATCTAGGTTTAAATTTTTAACTGTTTTTCCTTTTCTAGGTCCACCCCTTGTTTGTGAATAGCTTCTACAAATGTCTTTAATACCATTCATTCTTATTTGATCAATATTTCCACCTCCCATCAGATCAAGTGCCTCCTTGATTCATCATCTAACCTTTAAGAAAAATGGTTTTGCTTAACTCTTCTTGTAGTAAAAATCCACATATTTTTCGCAAAGAGGAATCTGTCTAAATAATCTTCCATATTCTCATCCTCATCCCGCTTGATTTTGAAAAATTCTTCCTTCCTATTCCTCCCTCTACGATAATCTTGATACTTTTCTAGGAAGGAAACTTCCATTTGTGTCCAAGTGGTAATAGAATTAGATGTTAATCCCATAAACCACCTCATTGTTGCATCCTTCAGGGTAGATGGAAACAACTTGAGTTTCTAATTATCCATTTTTTAATCATAAGTTTGACACGGTAATTTAAATTCAAACATAAAGGTGTCAAGGTCTTGGATGACATCCCTCTAAACTTGGGTAAATGTGTAGGTGAAATATTTTTCATAGTTGTATCATCATCATTCAATGAACTGGATAAGTGAAGGTCCAATCGTGTTCTCTTTCACTTCTCGTGCCATTTCTATAATACCTTCTAGACTTTTCTCCCAATCAATATGGTATGTAATTTGTTTTGGGGAAGGTGAAAATTCGGGAGTAGTAGGTTGACTACTCAATTGTGAATCAAAACTTTCTCTAAACAGGTCTTGGGATATGATCTTTTTTCTAAAGGTTTTACTTCCTTCTGGTGATTGATCTAAGAATTCTAAAGGTGACAATTTTGCTTCATGCCTAACAGGGGACAATGGTGCTTCTAATTCTTGATTAACTTCCTTATTTGATTGAGAAGATGATGATTCTTGTTTAGATATTTTTGGGAGGAATCGACCCTTGGAGTCTCTTGGTCTACTCATAAATTTCATGATGACGTAGGGAAGATCCCCGCAATTACTAGATGTATGATTGCTACTCTTGTTGACACCTAATTAGACAATTCTAACTATTGTGTTCCCAGAAATGACACCAAATATGATGGGTGTCATTATTCCCTTCATTTAATCAACTCTTTGTTGATGTCATATTCAAACCAGGAGTGGTGTTCAAAGCTATATGCAACAAGAGATCTTAGTGATCTAGTAATTGAGTATAGGTATTTGTTTTCTTTTATTAATATATTTTTCGGGGATTTTCTCAATGTCTTGAGGATTTCTCGCCAAAACCTTATTGAAATAAAACTATGAAAAATTCTTTTGAAGTAAACACTCTCTGCAGAAATAAATTCTTTGAAACAAACACACATTTTGCGAGAATGGAATAGATTCTTTGTAAGTAAACACACGCTATAGAAATAAACATACTTACTTTGTAAATAAACACATAATTAAGAATGTTAAAAGTTGATGGCAAAGAAATAAGAATCTAATCTAGAACACCTGCAGAACAAGTATACGAAAAATTTCAACTTGAGTAATCAAAAGCATTTACAAAATTAATAGATCTATACTATTTGCTCTGGAAATATAAATACCAATTAAAAAAAGATCCCGGTTCTTGGAAGAGTGGGCCTTTTCTCCACCTTGAGACAAGAATTGAAAACCTAATATAATCTCAAAACAGAAATAGCTATTTTATTGATAAAATGTCTCGCATTACAAAAATGTATTGTCTCTTTCTATCTCTTTGTGGCTTTTATCTATATGTGTGTATATATATATATATATATATATATATACATTCTTATCTATCTATAGGTCTCGTATATATATACTTCTTCCATAGGTGTATTTACAGCCATAGATGTCCTATCAATTCAGATAGAACCGAATTGTGCCCAAAATAGATGTTGAATTGGATCATGGCTGGACGTACTGCTATATGATAGCTATCCATAGATCTGTGAGTATGAAGAATTGAAAATATTCTAATCTGCTCCTGATTGAAAGGATCATTGATTGCTAAATCACCGATGTTGTTGGAATAAATAAATTCTCATCGGTTCCAGAACTTTAGAGAAGTTCGAAACTAATGGAAATCATTCCGAGATCTAACCGTGAGGGTTAGGAGCTACATGCAAAAGTTCAAACTAATTCCGAAAGTTCCATAACTAAGTTTGGAAGTTCTGGAATTGAGCCGTATTGAAACCAATGCTTCCAAAAACATGCTGACCACTTCATAATTTGTTCTTTCGACTGATTATGACCTATTTTATTACAAAACTAAATTTCCAAAGCACTTAGTTAGGAATTACAGAGTTTTTAAATGTTAGAACTACAATCAACAAAAGATGGACAATTACATCCTAACTTATATTAGATCAAAAAAAAGTCACAAAATGCAATCAAAATTGATAAAAAGGAGAGTAAAATAAGATCATTTATTGTACATTCACGAGACATATTATGGTCTCATCATACACAGATAATTTTGAAAGCACCGGCTTTCATAAGTAGTTGAGGAGGGAGGGTAGTTTTGGAATCCTTCAACGGCTTCGCATGAGGACATCATTATTCGGTGTTGCCTCTTCAGGGGGGTAACTTTTGAGAAATGAAAATGCTTCGGTGAAATTGGGTTGTCCCCACCCTGTACCATAGGTGATTTCAATGTGTGTTTCCCTTTCGTTGTTTGCGTCATTTCCTTTTTGTGTACGTGTGTGTTTCCTTCTTCTCTCTCTCTCTTTCTCTCTTATTGTAAGTTGTACATGACTCGTAGGGACCAATGGATAAGGCACTGGTCAATGAATTATATGGTCTAAAATTGAGATTCTAGATTCCCATGTCATGTATTCACTACACTTAGTCCATGTCATGTCCCCAAGCTAGAGCCAATTGTTGTCGTGTAAATGTGCAACAGGGAAATTGACAATTTCCAAGCACGACAACAATACTCCAGTGTCAATTTTTTCAAGTTCTATCATTCCAAGATACCTCGGATCTATCTAGTCACCCAAAGTAACCTCGATGGATGTTAATTAATTCCCCTAGGTGATTTAGGAAATTCAAATCAACCCCCCTAGGTGATTTTAGGGAGTTATGAAAAGATGCTATCTTGGCAGTATTGGGAAGGGTTATCATTGGCCTTCCCAGATTGGATCAACCCCCCGGAGCAGAACGGAAGTGAAAAATTCAACATGGATGTGAATTGAATACCTTAGAACATCAAGGAAATTATTTTGGAAGGTTTGGAGAAGTTTTGAAATACTTGGAGCAGTCTGAGTAAAAATAGGGTTCACGAGCCTAGCAAGCGTTACACAAGCCTAAAACAATTATTGGGCTTCAAAAGAAGATTTCGAGAGCTCTAGATAGAGTTAGAAGTAATGAAAAACATCACAAGAAATAATATTCCAAGACCTATACTATGGTGAGATCATATTTTCACAACACCTTGGTGCATAGGATTTACAGCAATTTTATATCGGCACAAATAGAATATCAAATCACAAATATGATTTTTATGGATAATATATATGAATCAATAAATTAGACCCCCACCATTGGATTCAAAATTCCATTTTCAGTCAGGATCATAAAAAATATCACCGAGAAATTCCACCAGAGCTCAAGTTATCATCGCTCCAAGTTACCCTCTTAAAGGCGGTTGAAGACTTAGTCATTTTCGGGAGGACACGTGTCGCATTTCAGGAGCTGGCATGATTTCATGTCCCCAAAGTCCCTAAGGTCAGGTACACAAACCCTTTAAAAATGCACCCAACCCCCATGTGACCTCCAGACTTGATAGTTCAACCCCATGTGCATTTTTTTGAGCATCCATTCCCGCCATCGATTAAGCACCACATGTCAACTCTAGGACCACTATGGAAACTGATGTCCCTCATGTCCCTGAGGCTAGGGACATCAAGCATAGAGAAATGCACCCAGCCCCTATGGGGAGTCTTTTGGTCACCCATGTGACCAAATTTCAGCCCCTAGGTGCATTTTTGGAGCATCCATTCCCCTGTGTCGGATCAAGCGCCACGTGTCAGCTCTAGGACCACCGTGGAAATTGATGTCCCTCATGTCCCTGAGGTGAGGGAAAAAAAACATGGAAAAATGTGCCCATCCCTCTAGGAGAGTGTTTTGGTCACCCATATGACCAATTTCTAGCCCCTCGGTGCTTTAAAGTTGATTTTGGAGCACTCATTCCCTATTGTCGGATCGTCGCCACGTGTCACCATCTTGCTCATTGTGGAAATTGATGTCCCTCACATCCCTGAGGTTAGGGACATCAGGGAAAAAAAAGTGTGCCCAAATCCAACTCAAAATTTGAAATTTTTTCTAACTGTTGGCTGCTTCTTACTGCTTCTAACATCCGTGTGCACAGACATCTCCATCTCCTCCTCTATAACTCCTCACCATCATTCCTCCATTGCTGAACCTCAAACCAAACCTACCATATAGGTACTTCCCTTCACTCCATGAAATCACATAGGTCCTAGAAGGAAAATTGGAGCAAACACAGAAGGAGAAGCATAGAAAGAAGGAGAAAACAAAGAAAACTCCATGGCCATGAAACGAGAAGTTGAAGAAATCTCCCAAACGGATGCGTGAAACAAGTTATATTTTGTTGTTCATTCCTCTACCCAAGGCCATCAATAATACACCTTCAAACTCTCCTCTTATGCAACATAGCATCCACAACAAAGAAATCCCACTTTTGGCTCAACAAAGAAAAAAACCCATATCAAAAACTTTGTTCCTCATCAATCCGATTTTAAGCCAACTTTCTAAAAATAGTAGGTCTACTACATAGGAATTGCTATTTTAGGAAAGTTGTCGACAAAAGAGCCTGCAAAGGAGGTGAAGACATTGGAGGTGCACTACAACTGAGAATTCACGAATGGACATTTTTGACACTTACTAAAAATAGTAAGTGGTCCCATGGATACCTGCTAAAAATAGAAAGTTACACTGAAAGAGCAATTTTGGCACAATGGGTCATTCAAAACTTTTTCACATAAGAGATTTCCATGAATGAGGACCATTGAACTTCATCACGGAAACATCTTCTCCTCCTCTCTCTCTTCCCTCTCCCCCAACTTTCTCTCTCAAATGTTATAATTCTTCGTTGGGGTTTGCACTTTTTGATATGCCTTTAAGTCACTTAAAAGTGACTTTAGAAACATAATGTAAATTAAGTCACCTTGATTTTATAAAAGGGACTTAAATATTTTGTAGGAATATGAATAGTCTAAAGTTAGAATTAAGGCATATGGAGGGTCATGAGGAAGATGATAAGTCACCTCTCATTCTATAAATTGTAACACCATTCCCATTTCAAAGGGTTGGTGATTGATCTTGTAAACTCAAGAGTGCATTGTACCTAGAGAAAGCAAAGGAGATAGCCATTTTTCTTCTACTTTCCTCCACTCTCAAATTTCTTCCATTCTCACATTATGTATAACTTATATTTAAGCATCAATATAAGAAGATGGATTTTGTAGCCTTTTTATGAGGACATTTCGAAACTATAAGTTCACAATCTTATCTCGTCTTGTTTCCATTTGCAGGGTTGTTTCTTCTCATAAATGCACATGTTGAAGTTTCTAACTAGTGTGTGCAGGAATCTGATTTCCTACCTGCAACATTAGTTCCCCTATCTCATTTATCACTCCCCTTCCTGCTTTACAGACAAAGTCCTCTCTAGCAAGAAATTGCTAGCTTTTCCGCAGGGTCAGTGGAGTGCCCCTGTTGGATCCTCAGTTGAAAGGCCACCATAGAAATCCACCTTTTCACATGCATGCACATACGACAACTGTACCGGTTAAGTAGAGGGACTTAGATTCCCAGAGCGTTGGCAAGAAATCCACAAGTTTGTCCACCCAAATTTTTTTCTCACCAACAGTCTTGTATGTTCCTTTCTTGTATGAATTTTTCACTTCACCTTGATTGTCTTAAGACGTTATGTGTGATGTCCCATGTTTGCAACCCACTTCTCGTTATTTACATTGTCTTCTTGCTTGCTAGATTACACTTTTTCTTTTACATGCATACTTGTCTTGTTTGTACTAACACATGTTTCTAGCCACTTTGTTTTCATGCGCCTTGGTTTCTACCATGCACATTCCCTCCCGTGTAGGGACACATTTTTAGTATAGCCTCCGATCCTCTCCTTTGGTGGCCGCATCATCCTAGTGACGTCGCATGCACCCCAAATGAGAGGGGGATACATTGGGTGAATCAGTTACCCTATACAACAACTCGAGCTTCGATAAAGGTCTATAAAATATAGGAACAAGATATAGTTACTGATCATAGAATGACCTGAATATGACTTAGGTCCTTAATATAGCACAAACACCAATGCCCAATATACGAGATGAGCGCTGGGAACTTCGACCTTTCTTGGGATCTTATGACTAGGTGGAAGTTACAATCACTTTCTTAGATTAGCTATAGCCTTATTTCCCCCTCAATTACTTAGGTTCGCCGACACTTCATCCAAAGGTATCCAATTCTCACCTAAATCACGCAAAGCTACTAGTTCCCTCTTTTATAATATTTTGTCAAGATGTTAGCATGCATGTTCATATAACCATTATCAAAGCATATATCCCATCACAAGTAATAGATATATGAGCTCAAATTGGAAACACATGTAATAAGGAAACATAGTGATCACATAAGAATTAATATCAAATTTACCATACAAATACCATGATCAGAGACATCTATTACCAAAATCCATCCATAATTTTCCATAGTAACCAAAAAGATTACATAACATAAGCTCAATACATAATAATATCATGGCAAAGTATAACTCTAATACATTTGAGAATCCTCCAAACTATGCAGATCAACTAACTTATAAAGGGGTGGGTACTTTCCCTTCACCGCCTACACATCTCAAAAATAGTCTCGCATGCCCAAAAGAGCCATGCACTAATAACTAAATGCTTTTACAAGAAGGATAATAATAGATTAATCTATAATTAAACTTTATCTTAATCCTATTATAAGTGCAAACTATGCATGACCCTTGATCTTCAGTTTGTTCCCAAAATAGACTTTTATTCAATGTGAAGTCTTCTTATTCTTATCCTCACTTGATCCGCACTCCAAGCTATTTTTATCTCGTACCATACGCAAGAATGGCGAAGTCCGAACTGTCTTCCTAGGCGTGCCCTTATTTACTAAAACTTGTGCATGTATATGCACCCAACTTGTGTGCCCTATCAATACTCAGAAATTTCTTTAGTCCAAAATTACCCCAAACTAATGAAATTTCTGCCCTTGGGAAATAGGGTTTCTTAGCTTATCTCTCCAAAGAATTAGAAGAATGAATAATGATAAGAAAAATAAAAGAATGATCAATGAAAGAATAAAAGAATGATCAATGAAAGAATAAAAGGATGATCACCTCACCTTACTCCTCTACTTGTAAAATGAGTTCAGGGTAATCCTTCTTAATGTCATCCTCCAACTCATTCCATTCACCTAGCTCTATCTTTACCCGCATGGGAACATCACCAATTACTTTCTCCATTTCCGTTAGGTTCATATCTCCTCCCTTTTGTTTCAATTCCATTATGACTTCAGCTAGCCCTGAAATCATGCAATCCATGTAATCCTTTCTCTTAGTGAATAACGTCCCCAATTCCTTTATTTTCTCTTCGTGGGCATCCCGACTACTTTAAGTGCGTCCCAATTCTTCGCTACCATAGCCAACCTTTCCCTCCCTACCCAAAGTTCCATCCTTCTTGGCTATAAGGATGTCATTCTCCTCTTGTAAAGTCCTTGTTCTAAGGATATGTTCAAGATCCTCACATATTCTCAACACCAACCTTGCCTTTTGCAACTTTTTCTTTAATGTCTGCGGTAGATGGCGTCATATTTGGAAATTTTGCATGCAATTAATTTTTTTAATTTATTTCTTAGCATCATTATATTATTGTGTCTCTTTTGGCACAACTACCTTATTCTTAAGTAGAAGGTAAACACATTCCTATAGGAAATGCAAGGATGAAGGGGATGTTTGAATTGTTTTCTCATCAAACTCTAGATGTGCTTCTATAATTTCACCTCTAATTTTTTTGCAAAATCCAATTTTTTTTGTTTCACTCCTTATCATTTTTGTATGCCTCAATCTACCGCTCAATTTTTTTCCTTCATATTCATATTATCTTCAAGTAGTGTCATGACTATGTCTACTTTATCCAAATTTTTGTGCTCTACTTCTGCATTGTCATCTTAGTTAAGGCCTTACTTACTCGCTCATCATTGAATTTTTTTGGCTTCACAATCATGTGCACGACTTGTGCCCCTTCTTCATTTTTTTCCAAACGCATGATTCCTCCTTCAGATCAAACTTTGGCTCATCCATATGGGTCTCGCATGCTCTAAGATAGTTTTTTCCTCATGCGTATATTTTCTACCTCCGGGATCCATTAACTTACATCCATATAACTTTTTAGGCTCAAGTGTTCTCTAAAACCTAGCACAAATGATCTTTGAAGGGTCATTCATATACCCTAATTCAAGCATCTTACACATCTCAAATTACTTATGCATTCACCATGCGGTACTTGTAGGCTTTTTTCAATAGGTTCTCGGATGCACATAAGTTGAGGTTTGATGCGAAAAAAGTTGATTGTGAGTACTTGCACTCTTCGGAATACTCATGTCTATCCAAGTAAATCTACATACATAGAGATAATGATATCCAATGATATTATAATAAATTCTATAAGTTTGGTAATTGGGAAGGTGGCAATGGCTAAGGTGTATATACACCTTAAACCCAAATTGGTAAATGAAAAATATATTGAAAATGAGTTCAAGTGGAACCAAAATGTAGGCTTGTTTTTTCCCTCTATTACCTAAAGCGAGCTAACATTTCATCCAGAGATATCTAAATGCTCACCCAAAGTGCGTGAAGCTACCAGGTCCTCTTGTCAAGATGTTAGCATGAATGTCCAAATTTACCATTATCAAAGCATATATCCCATCATAAGTAACAAATCTATGAGATCAAATTGGAAACACATGTAATAAGGAAACATGGTGATCACATAAGAACTAATATCAGATTTACCATATAAATACCATGATCAAAGACATCTATTACCAAAATCCATCCATAATTTTCCATTAATAAATAGAAATATTACATATGTAAGCTCAATACATAATAATGTTATGGGTTCATGCGCACAAGTACATCCAGCACCATAACTCCAAAGTACAATTTAGAATCCTTCAAAGTATGTAGATAAATTAACTTATCTAGGGATGGGGACTTTCCTTCACTTCCTACACATCTAAAAATAGTCTACATGCTCAAAATAGCAATGTGCTAATAGTTGCATGCTTTTACAAGAAGGCTGATAATAGATTAATCTATAATTAAACTCTATCTTAATACTATTATTAGCGTAAACTATGCATGACCCTTGATCTTCACTTTGTTCCCAAAACAGAATTTTCTTTGATGCAAAGTCTTCTTGTTATTATCCTCACTTGATCTACACTCCAACCTATTTTTAGCCCATACCATGCAAGAAAAACTAAGTCTGAAACTCTCTTCTGGGTGCACCCTTCTTTACTCGACATTTGTTCATGCCTATGCACCCAAATTACACGCCCTCTCAATAATTAGGTAATTTCTTAAGTCCAACATCAACACAATTTTTCAATAGTTCATAGAGCAGTTTCAAAACAAAGGCACACGGTCCTCCAAAGATTCGAATGCATTATATCTCCTTTTTTCTATTTCCTTGGATCAAACTAGAACAAGAAAGAAAAAAGTAGGATCACACCATCTGTAGTGGTGTATAAATTCGGGAAGCAATCATGGATGGAGAATAACACAAGACCTTTCTCCCTAAAAATATTTTTCCATAGCGTGAGATCACCCATAAAACTCAAACTTGGCATGAGATCACCCAAAACCTCATTCTTCTACAACAATTGTAGGACAATTTCTATCCTTTTCACTCATCACGAATCAGTCCACACATTCCTTTTACTAAATTTTCACATTTTTACATACTTTTGCATAATTTTCTAGAATTTTCATAACAAATGACTTTGATTACTCTTTCAATCTTATTTTATAGGTTCATCTTTAACACGAAACAAGAATAAGCTCTTCAACAAGCTACAACAAATAGGCACAACTCATACGCTTCACCCCTAGGGGTCACTTCATTTTTTTTTTTTACTCCATGTTTTTTCTTGTCTCTTCAAAGATGCTTTCACCATCGATTTACATGGTTATTAGGTAAACATCTCTCATTTACTTTATGTTATAGAGTATCCACTCAACAACATAAATTGGGGAAAATGTAGACATAAAATCACACACTTGGATAAATTTCTAGGTCTTATTCACATATTACTATTCATATGATTCATAAGCAATAAAACTATTAATTTACATCTATCTTTGGTCTTTGTTTCTATCTTTCTTGTTTCCTCTTTGGGCTTGCACACCCCACGGTCTAGCCTTATCTTCATTTATGTATCTTTATTGACTTTGGACACAAATTGGCAAAACCAAGACGCCAACGCCTAGGTGCCCTCATCCCCTGGGCGCACTTACCTCTTTGTATTTTACTCCCCTTTTTGGGCCTATTTTACCCTTTATGCTTCTTTTTTTCTTATGGGTTGGCATTTTAGATGTCAATTATGAAATTCAAACAAGGGAATCATATAAATACAAAGCTTTATGGCCATAATAAAGGACCATGCTCTAAGCATTTATTATCACCACCTAAGGTTGTATCCAAAGGCATCTAATAACATCAAATGATTCCATCTAGCACTAATACAATGGATAAATGATAACATTTTCTGCATACACACATAGGAAGGGAAGTTCATTTTTCCATCCACACATCTATCTACATTGGTACATCTAGCTATTTCTCACTATCAAGTGAATCTTACACAAGAGCTTCCTAGGGCACGATTTATACACACACACACAAGAACTACATGGAGTCTAAGATGTAGTGCAACACTCGGTCATAAGTTCACTATGTCGGGTGACCATTGGGGTCAGTCTAACTCCCCATTTGTATCTTTCTTTTTAGGATTTGATGTAGTGTAAGGTTTTGTAGGATACCATTTGTTTTGTAGGTTACAAGTTAATTTTGTGATCATCCAGTGACATACATGTGACCAACAACAAAGGTTAGTGACCACTTTGTGACACAAAAACTCGATTCTAAGCATTTGCACAGTCACGGGCACCCAACAGAGGTCTCTAGTGCCTAGGTGCCCTTGCCCCAATCCAGGCTCACTAGTCCGGGGCTTATGTGGCAATTCTAGGATTTTTTGAGTTTGATTGTGACACTCTGCTCCTCATGTTCATTAGTCTTCCATTCTAGAATACTTTGGTATCAATTGCAAAATCATCTAAGTCTTCTATTCCCTCTCTTTCACTTGGGTTTCATTTTTCATTGGATTATTACTTGCATCAAATATGTGCTTTTATCATTCATTTATCATACATGAATTTTCAATATCTAGGGTTTTACAAACTCCATATTTGTTGAATCATTAGATTATTTTTCCTTTCATGTTGTGTCTTTGCTTTGATTATTTTTTTGTAATAAGCGTGTTCGCGGGTAGGAGTTGATTATTACTTATTGAGTTGATGCGCAGAGGACCGCACGATGCAACCTAGAATATACTATATAAAACTCAGGAAAACTCAGGCACGTTGGCACATCACCCAACTGAGTTGAGCGCTCACCCAAAGCACGTAAAGGTACCAGGCCCCTCTTTAGAGTTGCTTATGTAGGATGTTAGTGTAATGAAGATACAACATATTCAGAACCATAAATAAGCATAACATTCCATAGAGCATATTCCAGATCTAGATCTTAGAGAATCATGAATTAAACGATAACTATAATAAGATTAACCATACAAAAACTAGTTACAGTCATTTTTAACACCATTATCCATCCAATATACTCCATTATATTAAACATTGAAATACATAGAAGCTTCTTACATTACAAAACATCACCATAAGCTATGTGTGTATCAGATCTAGCAACATAACTCTACAATAATTCACTATTCAATCTCTCTCTAACTACACAGCTCATTACATATTTATAGGGGTGGAGACTTTCCCTTCACCGCCTACACACTTCCTAAAATAGGTTGCATCATTTGATAATAGCCATGTGCCTTTACAATAACATGCATACATGCAAGTGCACTAATAATAGACATCCTATAGTTAACTAGAAGAAGTAATCCTATTATTATCTTGAACTCATGTATGGCGCTTATCATACACTCATTCCCAAAATAGCATTTGTGTGTGTTGCGTGAGTCTCCATCCCAATGTGTGCTCCGCACACTATCTTCCAAAAATAGCTTGCATCCATGAAAATGGCTAAGTCCTGAATCAGCTTGTCTTGGCACACATTTCCTTCCCTATCCTTCCACGCTTCAAGTACACCTTGTTCCCACACGTGCATCCTAGGTGTGTCTTCTCCTTAGGACAATATTGTTTGCTCAACATTACCCCACACTAAAGTACATGTTGTCCCAGCAATGGGGATTCTTTTTGATGTTCCCAAAGAATAAATAATAAGAATGGAAAGAATAATGAATCATTGTACAAAAGAATAAACCTTTACTCTATAACACCTTCTTCTTCAACCGAGAGGATCAATTTTGGATATTCTATTTTAATCTCAACCTCCAATATTTTTCATTCATCCAATGTGGTCCTTTTCTTCTCTAGAATTTCTATGGCAATGGCTTTCAATTCATCCAGAGTGTTCTTTTCCTTCTCGTCTATAGCACTTGGAAAACATTGGCCATAATAGTCATCATTCCCTCTAGAAGATCCATCTTCTATGCTATATGCTTCCCAATCTCATCTATTTTCTCCTTATGTGGGTCTTGAGCTATTGCAAGGGCTTCATGCTTCTATTTCACTAGTGCCAATCTTTCTGTGCATCCTAGTGTCTCATCTTTCATGGCCTTCAAAACATCATTATCTTCAACCATAGTTTTGATCCTTATCACTGCTTCTAGTGCTGCATAAATATTTAGAGCTTGGTCGGCTTTCTTCAGTTCATCCTTCAGAGTTTGGAGTAATGCCTCATAATTTGAAATTTTCCTAACCACGGAGGCCCTTGCTCTTTTTGCTTCTTGTTCAAGATCCTTTGGTGCTGGCATTCGAATTGGTCCATCTTCTAGCACTAAATCAACCAATGTGCGCACATAATGCATAGCTGAAGGAAACTTCTTAGGTACCTTAGACTCAAGATGAGGTCTTGCTTTCATAATGTAGTCACCAATTTCTTCTACCATGCTAATGAAGGCCTCATTCTTTTTCTGTTCTAGGTCCTTTTCTCCTTTTAAACGCGTTATTTCGTAATTTTTGCCTTGTTATCTTCAAGTAGCACTCTAATGGTGGCAACCTTATCAATTTTCCTCTATGCCACCTCTACAGATACTTTAACCAAAGCATTTCTCACCTGCTCATCAGACATTAGAGTAGGCTTTACTGTCATGTGTCTACTTTGGGGTGCCTTCTTCACTCTCCTTGATACACAAGATTCCTCATATACATCAAAATATGGCTCGTCCATATGGGTATGCATGAACCAGGATAATTGTTTCCTTTTACGTGTGGTTTCCATGTCTAGATCCATCGCCTCCCATCTGTTAGTGTGAGTTATCCTATGTGTCCTCCTCTCATGTTGGAGGGTCATCTCACATGGGTTAGGTTTAGGGTTAGGTTTAGGGTTTCATGTGTGTCATGCACTAGGGTTACTCAGCACCCTATATGTACCCCTTTTCTATTCATTTATGAGTATGCCAAGACACTCCGTTGTCTTTCCTCTATGCAAGCTTTGTTTCTGTTGAGCAAGTTCTTCCATTACTGATCAATTTTTCCTGCTATTGTTGGAGCTATCACGATTCCATTGGAGTGCAACTACTTCGTGGTGCCTCGTTTCCGATTCGATTCTCGCAAACTCTTTTCATGGTATCAGAGCTGAGATCGGGTAAACGTGCACTCGATTTATTTTTGTTGCTATTACTCTTACTTGGTTTCATTATTTTACTCTGCATGCAAGTCTTTTGATCACTATTTTCTGGAAATTATCTTGCTAATATCTCTAACAAGCTTTCTCGGAAAGTTTTTTTGTGTTTTTTTCTTGTGCATGTGCGGGTTTTTCAAAATACCTTGAGAAATCAGGGGTTTTTCTGCTCTTTTTAGTTGGATGTAACTAAATCCAAAATAGAGATTCTTTTCATTTTTTTAAATTTATTAAAGTGAAATTTTTTAAGATCTCTAGTTTTTGCAGGATATTTGTCTATGCATGATAGTCTGTGGTTGCAGGATCTTTGTGTTCTTCTGTTGTGGCTGCTCATAGACTTGAAAATCAGGACTGTTGTGGACCTTTTTTCTCTACACGTGCGGCCTGAAAACGCATCTGCTTTTGGACTATTTTTTTGGACTATTGTGGACTGTATAAACTCCCTCCAGCCGCACCCTGCAATCAACTGTTCACCACATGTGGCCTGCAACTTTTTCTTTCATTCACAAGCGTTTTAAACAACTCTGTCACGTTTTTATTTTCTTGAAGGGGTTGTCCATTCCTATGCGTGGAGTGTAAGATCATTCCTAGGCGTTTTTAAACAACTCTGTACACTCTTGGCGCGGCCTATACACTCAAAATGGTACGTAATCTCCATCACGCCCTTTCACTACATGATCGTTCTTTGGTAAGTTTTTAATTTCCTTCCTTTTTTATCTCTAAAATCCTCAATTTTTTTAGAAAAAACGGCCCGTGTTTTCTTTGTTTTTTTATTAAAAGCTTTCCTTTTAAAAAAAAAAAAATCAAACTCTTTTCATGGTTTTTGGTATGTGTTTTAAATAATCAAATCTTTCTTTATTTAAAGCATACTTTCTAAAATGCATTCAATCTTTATTTTTTAAAAATATTCATCTAAAAATCTTCTTTTAAAACGTTTCTTTCTAGAACTTGTAAGTTTTAGAAAATATTCAAAAAGTGCTTTTTTCAGTAATTTGTTTAATTAAAGCCTTTTTTGAAATTCATTAGATTTAATTAAATTAGATCTAATTTTATTTCATTAACATTATTTAAACACTATTTCTTTGGCATTATAAAATTTGGTCTTTTGGCTTGTTGTATTTTTAACCTTCCGTCGAGTGCCGAAGACGAAGGGTGAGGTCCGGGATTGGCAGGTGGCTAATCCCCCCTCACAATACAAACAAACCCTATCTCAAATTTCGTGCCATTTCTAATGGGCATACATACGACACCTTTTTCATGTGTTTAGGGCACTTTTTTAATCCGTTTGCAGGCTTATTGGTTTTTTCTCATCAATTGCGGGAATTGGTTTTTGCTATAACTTTTGACTCGTTGCTCGGTTTTGAGCACTTCTTTAGTCAAAGTTGCATGTTTTTTTGCACTCTAGATGATGGGATCATTAGCTTTGTAAACACACTAACTTTATAAAATGTCACATTCAGGGGGTGTCTTTGTATTGCTTAATTCACTCTTTTTTTTTTAGCTTTGTTCTTTTCCTTTTTTTTTTTTCGTGGACTTGTGAGCGCGTCCGCCACAGTCTTATGAAAAAGGGATTCTTTCGTGTGACGTGAGACATTTTTTTCTCACCACCAGGGTTGGCTTTCGCCTCCTTTCTATTTTTGCTTGCCATGTCAATCTGTTGCGCCCTACGAACCTTGATTGTTGTCTCCACCATTGCGCGTTATTACGCTAATTGCAAGGTGAGTGACAAACTGGTTCTTGGAACATAGTCGCATCTGGTTGTAATCAATGCACTGAACTATAAAGTGCTAAAAAAGGGGGGGTTGTTATTGTCCTGGGTGGTTGTGTTTCTTTTCTACATTTTCTCTCTCTCTCTCTCACTATGGATGCACTTTCAATTCCTTTTCTTACGCCGTTCAACTTTTTCAAATGGAGATCGAAAATAATAATGAAACTAAGGGGTAAATGGTTATTCCGCATCACCATGGGAACTGAGACTGAACCAGATGACGAACCTGAAAAATCTAAGTGGTTAAACCGTAGTGATGAAGCTTTAGGTCTTCTTTGCATGTCCATTTCTCCTAACTTGCTCTTCCACATTGAGGCGTTTGAAACACCTAAATCTGTGTGGAAAACATTGGATGTGATGTTTGGACAACTAGATGACATGAGAGCGCATGAGTTGGAAAACAAACTACTAGGGTTAAATCCTAGTGACTTTGAAAACCTACAAGCCTTCTTCTCAAAATTTGTCCACATTAGATTATTGTTAAAAGGATGTCAAGTAGAAAAGAAATATTCTCAACTAATCTTGTCAATTCTCTCTAAGCTAGGTCCTGAATATTCTATCTTCGTGTCAACTTTCTACACTACAAAAGTTGCTTTAGGCGATACTTGGATGATGCCCTCCTTTGACTTTTTTTCGTCCCAACTCATTCGAGAACAGGACAAGCTCATTTAAATGGGGTCTCTCAAGTCCAAGTCACATGCCCTTGTAGCAAGTACAAGCAAAGTAAAAAGACTAAAAAGAAGAAGGAAACAAAGGATCAACCTAAGAAACCAAGATCAAACCTAAAAATGACACAAACACTTCAACTTCTGAGCCTAAGGCACATAAAAGCAAGTATTCGTGTTCCTATTGCAAGAAGACTGGTCATGATGAGCAACACTATTTTAAGAAACAAATTGATCACTTATCTCATTTACTTGAGAAAAATAAAATAAGTGTTCTGAATCCATAAAACAAAGTGCTCAAAGGCCGAGTCTTCTGCTACAAAAGGTGCTAAAAATGATAAGAAGAAAGGAAAGGCCCTTGTAGCCAAAGTTGCTCCTTCATCGACATGGATTATAGATTCCGAGTGCCTCGCACCACATGGGTTCTTCGCATGTTGAGTTTTCCAACATCGAACCTTGTGGAATGTCCCAAATCATGATGGGTAATGACACGAAAGTGTCGGTTTCTAGTAGTGGATCGGTAGAGATGGATGGGGGACATTTAACCAAGTGTTGAGTGTTCCTGATCTCTCTACCAATCTCCTATCGGTTTACCAAATTACTCACCTTGGTGAAGGAATGCGAGTGGAATTTGGTCCTAACTCGGTGATCATTCGTGAGCTTAACAATGACACTATAGTGGCTAAGGGAAAGGCAGATCACCGTTCACGGTTGTACACCTTCTCCCACTTTACTTTTGATTCTACGCCCACTACCTTGCTCACTCATGCAAATGAGGTTAGTAAGCTATGGCATGAGTGTTTTGGACATCTAAATTATCGCTACCTTGAACAATTGAGTCAAAATGAAATGGTCAACGGGTTGCCTCGCGTCAAGTTTTCTAAGGGTCTTTGTGAGGGTTGTACCCTTGGAAAGCATCCTGAAAAGAACTTTGACAAAGGAAAAGCCTGGAGAGCCACTCGTCCCTTGGATCTTGTTCACAGCGATGTTTCTGGTCCATTTCCTTCTCCTTTGTTTACTAGAGATCTTTATGTGCTAACCTTCATTGATGACTATTCGCGATATACTTGGGTATATTTTCTTAAGCTTAAGTCTGAAGTCTTTGAAAATTTTCAGGACTTTAAGGCTCTTGCTAAGAAACAGGCAGGAACGGTCTATCAAGGTTCTTCAAACTAACAATGGAGGTGAATATGTAAACAATAGGTTCATAGATTTTGTATACTTGAAGGGATCTCTCTGTAGCATACAATTGCTTATAGCCCTTTACAGAATGGAGTCACAGAAAGAAAGAATCGTACTCTGAAGGAGATGGCCACTTGTATGATTCACTCGAAGTCTCTTCCTCCGTAGTATTGGGCCGAAGTAGTGAATTGTGCAAATTACATTCAGAACCGTGTTCCACACAAGGTAGTAAGAGGGATGACACCCTTTGAATCCTGGTTTGGACACAAGCCTGATGTTGAGCACTTTCGAGTCTTTGGATCCAAGGCTATGGCTCAGATTCCCAAGAAGAAATGCAAGGCTTTGGAACCACAATCCAAACCTTGTATCTTTGTAGGGTATCCTGATGGCGTGAAGGGATATCGATTGATGAATCCTAATTCTCATGAGTGTATATTGAGAGAAGTGTTAAGTTTGATGAGTCTTCTTTGACTTCTACTTCTCCACCTATTGAGGTTCTTTAGCTCACTGATTCGGATTTTGACTCATCAGATGATGATATTGTTGAGCATGCTCCTCTTCCGGATCCTCCCAACCATCATACCTTTGAGTCTTCTGATTTTGACAGTAGTGATGATGAGGACTATGTCCCTTCTCACTTAAGTGAAGAATCTTCCAACTCGAGCCTGATCCTCCTGGTCCCCTTTGGGCTAGGAAAACTTTGCAAAGTGCTGGAGATTTAGTTGGAGATACTTCGGATATGAGATGTACTCACTCAGATTTCATTAGAACCGACTCTTTCTTCACCTCTGCTTATGATCCTCAGTCTTTCCGGGAGGCTTATGGTATTCCTGAGTGGGATTCTGCCATGGATGAGGAGTATTCCTCTCTCATGAAGAATGATACTTGGGATCTCACCACTCTTCCGAAAGGAAGAAAAATCGTTCGGTGTAAGTGGGTGTTCTGAACAAAGTATGGAGTATATGGAGACGTTGAAAAGTTTAAAGCATAATTAGTAGCTAAGGGTTTCTCCTAGATAGCTGGGGTTGATTATATAGAAACCTTTGCTCCGGTTGCGAAGATGACTTCTATTCGTGACCTAGCCATTGCCGCCACAAAGAAACAGATGCAAATTCCCTCAAATGGACGTTAAGAGTGCCTTCCTTCATCATGACCTAGAGGAAGAGATCTATATGGAACAACCTCGGGTTATTTCCAAGACTCCTCCCTCGTTTGTAAGTTCGAAGTCTCTTTATGGCCTTAAACAAGCCCCTCGGGCTTGGTATTCCAAGATGGACTCCTTCTTACTTACATTAGGGTTTACTAGGTATCACTCTGATCCAAATGTTTATATTCTACGACAAGATGACTCCATACTCATTCTTGTTCTATATGTTGATGACTTGTGGATCACAGGTAGCTCTTCCTCTATTATTGATTTTGTGAAGATCGCCTTAGCCAACAAGTTCTCCATGACCGACTTAGGTTTGCTTCATTACTTCCTTGGGATCTAGATTTCACAATCTGACTCGGGAATCTTGATTTCGCAACCTAAGTATGCTCTTGATTTGCTAGCTCAGTTTCAGATGTTTGATTACAAGTCTTCTCCTACTCCTTTTCTTTTCGAGGTTAAGTTGGTTTTAGATTCTCTACTCCCTTGGTTGATGGTACTCTTTACCGAAAGTTAGTGGGGAGCTTGATCTACTTGACTCACACTCGACTGGATTTATCATATGTTGTTGGGATCATGTCCAGATTCATGCAAGAGCCACATGAGCTGCATTGGAAAGTAGCTAAACGGATCCTTCATTATGTTCGTGGCACTTATGCTGATGGCATACACTATCATGGAGGGGTTGATATTGACTTGATTGGATTCACAGATTTTGATTGGGCCGGTGACTTAGATCATCAAAAATCTACTTCTGGCTACAGTTTCTCTCTTGGTTCGGGTCCTATTAGTTGGTCTAGCAAGAAGTAGAATGCAATTGCGATATCATCTACAGAGGCAAAATATAGAGGAGCAGTTAATGCTGCCACAGAAGCTATTTGGCTACAGGGTATTCTGACAGAGTTTGGCATCCACTTTTGGTGGCCTACCATTATCTACTGTGATAACACGAGCACTATCTCTATTTACTAGAAATCCAGTTCAACATCAGCAGATGAAGCACATTGAGATCCATATGCACTTCATATGGGAGCTTATTCATGATGGTATCATTGACATTCAGTACATTCAGAAAGCTGATTAGATTGCAGATTTATTCACCAAGCCCTTCACTGAGATGAAGTTTCTTCACTTACGGTCTCTTCTTGGGGTGAGGTCTTCTACAGCTACCCATCTTCTTAGGGCTATGTAGTCCTTCTTTTCTTCTTCTTCTTCTAGGAAGATTGTGTTTGTATATGGGCACCTTATCAGGCCTTTAGTTGTCAGCCCCATTGACACATCTTTCTTAGTTATTTAGGAGTTTCTTCCTCTTCCGTCTAACTCATCACAGCCGCTACCCTAGCTTCGATGAAGGGGGGGTGTTAGTGTGAGTTATCCTATGTGTCCTCCTCTCATGTTGGAGGGTCATCTCACATGGGTTAGGTTTAGGGTTTCATGTGTGTCATGCACTAGGGTTACTTAGCACCCTATATGTACCCCTTTTCTATTCATTTATGAGTATGCCAAGACACTCCACTATCTTTCCTCTATGCAAGCTTTGTTTTTGTTGAGCAAGTTCTTCCATTACTGATCAATTTTTCCTTGCTATTATTGGAGCTATCATGATTCCGTTGGAGTGCAACTACTTCGTGGTGCCTCGTTTCGATTCGATTCTTGCAAAATATTTTCACCATCCATACAATTCCTTAAGGCCTACTATGCTCTAAAAATAGGTGTGAATGATTTTGCTTGTGTCCTCTGTATAGCCCATACTTGGCACAACATATTCTTCACTTGTTCTCTTTGTTCTTGGCCCCTTAGAACTCCGAGCACTACGATTTTGACTTGGCCCTTCTTCTTCTTGAGTAGTAACACAAGTTTTGGGTTTCTCTTGCACCATCTCTTATGATTCCTTCATCCCTTCCTCTTCATCTTTCATTTCTTCATCTCTGGGTTCCTCCATATCTTCTAGTTGCACTGGGGTTCTAGGTGCACTCTCCTCATACTCCTCTACCTCCTCATCCAGCTTCATCTTTCTCCTTCTCTTCTTCTCAAGTGCCTCTTTTTGAGGGGAGAGTCTAGGTGATCTTCTTATAGGCTGTAGTGTTCATGTTCCTTGGATGTACAGTTCTTGAATACCTTCTTAAACCGGTGCTCTTTTGGGACTCGCATCCACATCCAAGTACTCTTCTCCATCCTCGTGCTGTGGTGGAGAATATATGTGCTCAATCTTCACTTTATCTCGTGGGCTGCCTTCAGCCTCTATGATCCAAGCCCCCACTATCTTCTTGTTCCTCTTCCTCCTCTTCTATATGTATGGTCACAATAGGCTTTGGAGATGGCACATTCTCCATTGTTTGCTTGCCCTTAGGTGACCCTGGGAGCATGAACTCATTCTCCACATAATTATTATTTTCCATCCTAGGCTTGACCTGAAGATATATGAGCACTGATTCACTGTCCCCAATAGCCAAACTTACTAGCTTCATACTTATGCCATCTAAAATGTGCCTCTCAATGTAGGCAGATTGACCTAGATATACATATGTTTTCTTGAGAGTGCGGTAGTCACAATCTACCTTATCTGCATTGAAGTTCAGCCGGCATGCATCAGAAAACCTATGAACTGAATCTTGTAAGTAGCACGTTGTGAAGGAATATGGTAGTTTACACCATGGACTCCATGTTCCATCCTTCATGGCAAACCGTGCAATGTAGAAGTGTTGATACACCGTGAACTATACTACCTTTCCTACTACCAAAGGTAGTTCCTTTGGAATGTGCCATTCCTCCTCAAACACCATGCGAAGTTGGTCATACCACATTTATGCCCTTTGCTTGAACGGGCCACTCATTGATCCTTCACATAAATATTTCTTGAACCTTTCCATGAGGGACTTCTTCTCAGTGGGGTATTCCCAAATTTTATTCTTTGGCCCATCAGGCACTCCAATTTCTACAAAAACAAGAGATAAGAGGATGATGCCAAAACTTATCTTTTATCTGCGCATGCCTCCTCAACAATGGTTTCTACAATATATCCAACCAAGTTGTAGATTTCTCCCTTTGACATCTTCTTTGCAACATAAAGCCACATTGTATTTACCTGTGACCATCTCCCTTGATCATTCAACTTGGTGAGCAGATGCATGATTGCCTGCACCACAGGGTACTTCCTCAATCTATAGATGTCCATTCCGCGTGGACCCTTGGTATACCCCAAATCCTTGCTTGTGGTAATAACCATTACTTTATCAGTCATATCACTAACAATTTTTATCCCTATGCCCTCCAATCTCTGTTAACATTGCAAGTAGGGCCACCGTGAGCCTAACCCTCATTCTAAGCGAAGTCCAATGAAATAGAATAAGTCCTCATGGACTCTTCTCATAAGCCATTGGTATAAGAAGGCAAAAGTGAAAATAACCAACCTTTGACCGTGTTTTTGATCTCCCATATGTGGAGGCATGATCACTATTCTCGAAATGGTTGTTTCGGCTATACTCTCATCGGAAGCAGTCACCATGAATCCAGAGCTCCGATTCACCAAATCGAGAATGCACAAATGAATTGAAAAAAGAGAGTTTGTTTTGTGTGTGTGTGTGTGTGTGTGTGTGTGTGTGTGTGTGTGTGTGTGCGCGCGTGTGTGCATGCGTGTGTGTGTGTGTGTGTGTGTGTGTTATTTTTAACCTCATTTTGAGTGTATGTTTTCACAAGGTGGAGCCTTGAGTACAGTATATCTCTATATCATCACACAAATGGTAAGTCCTCTTGTCATTTTGATTTAGTGTTTATTTCTTAATGTTTTATCTATACGCACTTGAGTCTTCTTTTCAAGTAGCAGAGGTAGCAGGAGTTTGGGTAGTGAAATTTGACACACACGGGCGTGTCGGTTATAACTTATAACTCCCCTTTTGGGAACGTAAAACTCGGACTCTACGTTTTACACCTTTTTCATGGCTAAGACGCTTCTCGAGAGGGCAATATGAACACACCCAAATTTGCATGTGCTACATTTTTAGAAAACGGTTACAAAATTCCCAATGATGATTCAAGTCCTTTCAAGAAGGTGTTCGAGCTCCAAAGCCCATTCACAGTGTATATTTTTTTCCTAGATGTCTTTACTTAGCCTTCTCACGCTTTTACAACTTTTTGCCTCTTTCTACACATGTTTTGGCCTTTAGTGCTAGGACCGCCGCCATACTGCACGGGAAATAATTCTAAAACCGCCGCCATGCGCAGGTGGTGATCCCTGCCGCTTTTTCTAGATTTTGTCATGCATGTTTTAACATGTCATGGTTCACTTAATTTGACTTTTAACATGCATCTGTGAGCCAAATTTTCTAAAATTAGCTTTGAATGATTGGTCCTCCTTCCTCCTTCTATTTTAAATAGATTTAATTAGTTGGAACTACTTCTTCTTGCCTTGTGCATGAAGGCACATCCCATCCTCAATTCCTATATATTCCATGTTTGTATTCAAGCAAAAGGCCTAAGAATTTTTGTGTATCTTACATTGTATTGCTTCCATAATCTTGTTAGGAATTGCATAACCAAGATCAGATATCTTGTGCTATCTCTCTTCTACTTGCATTATAACCATACTGCCTTCAAGCTACTATTTCTCAAGCATCTTCTTCTATTGATGTTCTTGCATTCCCAATTCACTGGACTCATATGAACACACAAAGGAAGAAAGGACAAAGCGAGGGAAAAAATACTACACAACTAGATTTACCTCGGTTTTGCGAACTCCGGAGTTGGATGTGTTATTTGATTTCCTTCATTCCTATAATTTATCATTGTTATATCATATCAAATAGAGTAGAAATCAATTTCCTTTCATTTGCAAGTAATTAGTTAATTTCCAAGAGGGTTTAAATCTTTCATAGCAATTCCAGTGATGGATCCTCTTCTTCCCATCCCTGTGGATCTGAAGGAGATAATATCTTGTAGGAGGTTGTCTATGCATCATAGATCATTTGGAAAAGTTATTGTTTTAATTTAGTTTAGTTTTAATACACTCAGCACAGGTGAATAACCACACCAGGTTATTTTTCTTATTTAGTTTTAGTGTAGAAATATTTTAATTATTTAGAATAGAAGCAAATTGTTGTTTGTGATTGTAATATTTCAGTTTTGTGATTTGTTTAGATTAGCTTCCTTTCAGTAGTAACATATATTTTTAATTTCATTCAATTTACATGGACACTTCAAACTAGTTTAACACTTAGATCCAAGTTAGGAAAACAAACCATAGGGAATTTACGCTACCCGTTCATAGCCTTTAAATCTCCCTTTGCTAACTCAGCTACCAGGAGATCACACTACCAGATCTTAGTCACTAATCCTCCTATAGTTAGCCACACACATTCAATATCAAATGCTCCAAAGCATGACCTCGGGGGTTCAAGTGCGGTTGAAGGTTACATGTCAATTTTCATCCGTACGAAACCTATAATAAATGGAAACACTACCTTATTAAAAACACCAAGAAGATTTATTTATAGTAGGGCTTGACCTACTCCCATTAAAATAAATGGGTAATGTATTCCATCAATCACCTCTAACTCGGAAAGCACTTGAGTCAAGTATATGAGTAATAACATACGGTCCCAACCAATGTACCTTGAGCTTGCCTGGATGGTGCAAAACTTAGAATCATAAAGTAGTACCATTTGTCCAACCTCAAGCTTCTTGTCCCTGATGTGTTGGTCATGCCATACCTTCTTCTTGGCCTTTTCTTTCTTCTAAATCCAACGTGTTATAGCGTGCCTCTCATCCAACTATATTAACCTGTCAATTCTTTCTTCTAATGCTTTCTCATCACCTAGACCTTCAACATGCGCAATACGCAAAGAAGGTAACATGAATTCCATAGGAAGAACTACTTCTGCACCAAACACAAACTGAAAGGGTGTGGCCTTATTCAACCTCTTGTAGGTTATTTTATATGCCCAAGGTACATCAAAAACTTTATTATCCCAATCTTTCCTTCCAACATCAAATTTTTTTGTCAAGGTCTGGCTCAATATCTTGTTAAAGGACTTAGTAGTACCATTTTCCTAAGGATGATAGGGTGTAGTCATTTGGTGTGCAACCAAAAATTCATCCAAGATAATATCTAGATTGTCTCATTCAAAAGTGTGTGCTCCTATCACTTGTCAAGCTCAATAGACATCCATACCTAGGAAGAAAATTCTACCATAAGAACACAGCTATCAGTAGCTGCTTTGTATAATCCTTTAATTTATGTGTTTCTTCTACCCACCGTGTAAGATAATCACGTAAGTGATGATATAACGCGATCCAGTTCTACGTGTGGCTAGTGAAATAGGACCTACAAAGTCTATAGCCCATTTCTCAAATGGCTTTGCACTAACAATAGGCCTCAAAGGCATTTCATCTCTTTGTCCAGGTTTTCCAAGGCATTGATAGTGATCACACGCCTTACAATACTCTTTAAAATCTTTGTATAGGGTCTCCCACCATAATCCTGTGAGTAGAATCTTGCACACGGTGGTGTCACCTACATAGTTCCTATTAACCAAAATAATCTCCCTCTTATTTTGGGTTAACTAGCTTTCTTTTGTGCCTCAGTCAAATTTTTACACATTTCAGGCACTCAAAATTTTCTAGGTATTGCTTCATCAGATAGATAATTTTCCCCTTTCCAGAAAGGTAAGGAAGTCCTCCTAACTCCTTGTATTTTGCAAGTTATGGCTTGGTGGAGTTTGGAGGGGAAATTTTCCCTGGGTGGGCCCATGGAGGTAAGGAGGAAATTTTGCCAAGGAATTTGGTGAGTTAGCGGAGGTGCGGAGAGAAATTTGACACTTAGCCCTTTTGGGGTTAAAAGGCACAAAGGAAAATTTTGGCCCGCAAGCCTACAAATGATAAAGGAAAATAAATTGATTAAGGCCCACACCATGAAATGATGCCATGTGTCAGGGTGGGGCGGTGGTGCCGAGGGAATTTCAAGTTTTTTGCCTTTTTCGTCAAAATGTGTCAAAGGCAGAAATAGAACCGCATCCCCGCGGTCAATCACAAGATGCCACGTGTCCATTCATCGGCGGGGATCGGGGCGTTGGGAGGATTTTGGAATTTTTTCTAAAGTGGTGAAAAGTGCAAAGGTGAAAAATGAAACCACATTCCTACCAAGCAATCAGAAGATGCCATGTGTCTCGGAGTGGCGGGGCCGCGGAGAATTTTGGGAAAATTTCCCAATTTTGCGAAAAGGGCAAAATGTTGTTTTGAAGCCGCGGATCAACCAAAAGATGCCATGTGTCATCGGAGGGTGGGGCACATAGATTTTTGGAAAAATTTCCCAATTTGAAAAAAGAGAGAAAAAGTTCAAATTTTAGCCCACGAACCCAAATTTTGCCCTAATTTTTCCGTTTTCACCCTAAATCTTCATAGGGGCATATCTTTCGAACCAGAGCTCAGATTTTCATGATTTTGGTGTCAATGGAAAAATGTTGAAATCATCCACATGATGGACACTTAAATTTTAAATTTTGATGGAGTTTTATAGGAGAAAAATGGGAAAACGTCTCTGGCATGGGAAAAAATGTAGAACCGACCCCTAACCACCAAAATTGATGTAGTATGGCATCCGTTTCTTCTCAAAGCATGGCTCAAATACGTTGGGAAGTGGATTTACAGAGGTGACCTTGTTGTTTTAATGAATGATGTCAGTTGGTGGGTGCAAAAAAAGGATTTCCCACGTTCTCTCTCCTCTATTATGTGTTTTCATCGATAAAAAGCCAGTTTTGGCTCATTTGTAAAAGGTTGTTCATCCTTCTTCTCTGCCTCTCCCTTCTTTTCTTCCCTAGGGTCAAAATGGAGTTTGAACCTCCTCCCTTGCTCTATAATGGAATTTTTCCTCTTACCCATGAAATGATGTTCTATGCAAACTTCTGGAGCAATAAAAATGTGTTTTGTGATGCATTTGTCCATCCTTACTCATTTTTGGTTGTTTTCTTCTTACCTCTCCTCATTGCAGGTATTTGTGCATGTTTGGATGTTCATTTCAGGTTTTGGAGCTGTGTTCATGGAGTTTTGGAACATTTTCTGTGTGAAATCCATCTTGGGTCCTGTGATGCACTTGTCCGTCCTTTCCATTGCTCACATCTTCTTGTTCCATGGCAGTTTTGATAGATAATCAACACTTTCCTTCTCTAGTGTATCACCATTTTAGTGTAGGCTTTGTTTTTCTTGTTTTCTTTCTCTCATGTCTCCTTGGAAGTTAGATTAGGATAGGTTTAGCTTTCCTGCATTGGAATAGCTTGTGGCAGGTAGTTTAGGAAGAGGAACCAACCTTCTCTGGAGAGCTTTCCCCATTTGCAAAGGTCCCACACTTTGGGAAAGCTCAATGTTGTGCAATCACACCAAATGACTTTTCCTTAGAAAAGCAGATCCATAACTCATTTAGGGGTGTTGTGATTTTGCACTAACAGTTTTGGCATGCCCGGTGGGACCTTAGAGGTCTTCCACTTCATCTTTTGCAGGTTGGTGTGTTCCTGTGAAGATTTCAGCCTTTGGAGGCATTCTCAAGCACATCTGGTGACTCCATTTGGTCAACAACCATGACCATCTTTCCATTCATTTCCATTCCTTTTTCATTCATTCTTCTTTCCATCCCTTTCAATCTTTTCCATTCCATGAAGTTGTGTAATCATGACTTCATTTCCATCATGGAATTCACATTCACAGCAACAATAGTATATTCCACCTCCAACATGTTTTACAAATCCTTCAAATCAACATTTTGAGCAAATTCAAAATCAGCATGGTTACCCCTATGAGTAGTAGTGCCAAAATCAGTTTGGCTATGGAGCTTTCCAAGAGCAAGGGTACGCATGCAATGATAGCAGTCAAATGTAAGATGTTGGTCTATTGGAGAAGATCCAAAAAATGGAGATTGGCAAGATGCAGTCAAGAGCTACAACTCAAATGGAGGCATTCATAATTGGTTGTAGGGCACCTTGTCCATGTATTGGCCCTTTTCCAAGACACTTCAGCCCTCAAGAGAAGCTGGACTTCATGGTGGAGATGCTGCCCCAACTTGCACAATGGACAGTGGAGATAGAGGCCTATGAATTTGGTGCTGAGCAACCTTGTCAATGGGTAAGTTCTACACCATCATCTGGTTTTTCTCTTTCCATTCCTCAAGTAGCACCATCTCATTTTGAATGCCAAATTCCAAATCCAACCCATGCTGCCCCAAGTGTTGATTTCATTTCTCCATTCCCTAGTCTTCCACCCCATCTCAATTCTTCTGTCCTTTTCCCTTCCAAACAGTCATCCCTTCCAAACAAACAAGAAGTTCCACCTCCTCCCCACTAAAAACAATTGCAAAGCTGATTGAATCCCAACTTGCCATTCCTCTTACTTTCCCAAGTCCATGTTGGGAAGATACTCAAGAATCCAGTCAAGGATAACAAGAAGAGGAGCCCAACAGAAAAGAAATGACAGACAATCTAAAGTGTTGGGCTGCCAAATTTGGGTTTACAAAGACCCCCTTGTTGGTTAAGCCTACGGAGGAGGTTGAGGTTAAAGAAAAAGTGGTGGCCATGGCTGATTTTATAGCAATAGAGAAGCAAGAAGATCAATCATCAAGTTTCTCAGAGTGGAGTGACCATGTTGACACTCTCACTGGAAGAAGATGTTGATCTAATAGAAGTTTCACAATCATCCATTGAAGAGAAAATCTCTAAAAGAGATCTCGCAGCCCCAACTTGTCCTCTAGAGCAGCAGATTGAAGAGTTTGATTTGACAAACTTCATGCTAGAGGAAGAGGTCATTCAAGAGCAAGATTGTCTTCAAGCAACAGAGGAAGGAGAAGCTTCTCCAAATCTAAAAGAAGAGGAGTACATTCCAAGCTGTGGAGGAGAAAAATGCAGGTCCAAGAGCTTTGAACACAAAACAGGCTATAGAAGAACCTTCAGTTCTTCCTTCTACTTCATCTCTCTCGAGCTCTAATGTTGGAGAAGAGTTTGATCTTTCAAACTTCATGTTGGAGGATGAAAGAAACCATGGTAAACAAGTTTCGATCAAGAGAACACCATGGAGGAAGTTGAACATTTGTAGTAGGACAACAATGAGGCAATTTATCTGTTTGATTTGGAGGACTATTTTGATGAATAGGAACCGATTGAAATCGCACCATTTTATCCTTCATCATCCACCTTCCAAGCACATGAGCCTACTGTCATGGAGGAGAGCATTCATTTGCAGCAGCCTACACTTTATAGTAGCTCTTTGGAATCAAGTTTGGGAGATTTAAATCTTCCATGTTCTTCATTAGAGGAAGAAGGGAAAGAGCAGAAGAGTTTCACCACTTCTTCCATGCCATCCATCCAAGAAGGTCTACAAGAAGACTCCATTTTTGGAGAAGAATTTGAGCTATGGGCACATCCAGAGGATCAGACCATGCCCAATCAGGTAGTTAGCTTCATTTGAGCTAAAAGAGAAGTCAAATCTGGTCATGCTTGCTTCTAAGCATGAGGATGTTATGTAAGGTACCAAGGATCAACTGCAACACCTCTTCAATCCAAATGCATAACAACTTATAGAGGTATCTAATTTGTTTTCAGTTGACACCTTGCTAATTTGGGTAGAAGAACAACTTCTTGTTGATTTTCCACTCATCCAACCAACCATGATCAGCTCCAAATCAATTGCATGGTTGCCCATTTTGAAGAAAGGAAGCTATTTTACACAACCAGTTGCAGGGTTTGTTTAGCCCACCTTTGCTTCCAGTTAGAGTAGAGTAGGTAGGTTTTCTTTCAGAGAAGAAGTGCTTGTGCACACTCTGCATATCCCACTTGGGGTATGTATGATTTCCAATTTTGTACATAGTTGTTTGGTGTTGTTTTGGTTGCTCTTTGCAAGGTGCATTCAAGTGGCTTTTGGTAAGGTCAACTCTAAGTTTCAGTGAGTTTCCAAGTGGCTTATAGGTTATATTTTCATATTTCAGATCAAAATTGGTTATCAGGCTTGACTCCATGCCTAATGGATGCTTCAAAGGCCACTGATCATTCATCTAGCAGGCAGATGACCCCTGAGAGTCGCTAAATTGTTAACCAAAATAAGCTCCCTCTTATTTTGGGTTAACTAGCTTCATTTTGTGCCTCAGTAAAATTTTTACACATTTTAAGCACTCAAAATTTTAGGGTATTGCTTCATTAGATAGAGAATTTTTCCCCTTTCCAGAAAGGTAAGGAAGTCCTCCTAACTCCTTGTATTTTGCAAGTTATGGCTCGGTGGAGTTTAGAGGGGGAAATTTTCCTGGGTGGGCCACGGAGGTAAGGAGGAAATTTTGCTAAGGAATTTGGTGAGTTAGCGGAGGCGTGGAGAGAAATTCGACACTTAGCCCTTTTGGGGTTAAAAGGCACAAAGGAAAATTTTGGCCCGTGAGCCCATAAAGGATAAAGGAAAAGAAATTGATTAAGGCCCACAGTCCATGAAATGATGCCACGTGTCGGGGTGGGGTGGCGGCTGCTTTGGAGGGAACTTCAAGTTTTTTTCCTTTTCGTCAAAATGTGTCAAAGGCGAAATAGAACCGCATCCCCACGGTCAATCACAAGATGCCACGTGTCCATTCATCGGTGGGGATCAGGGCGTTGGGAGGATTTTGGAATTTTTTCCAAAGTATTGAAAAGCGTAAAGGTGAAAAATGAAACCACATTTCCGCCAAGCAATCGAGACGATGCCACGTGTCTCGGAGTGGCGGGGTGCGGAGAATTTTGGGAAAATTTCCCAATTTTGCGAAAAGGGGGAAATGTTGTTTTGAAGCCGTGGATCAACCAGAAGATGCCATGTGTCATTGGAGGGTGGGGCACGGAGATTTTTTGGAAAAATTTCCCAATTTGAAAGAGAGCAAAAAGTTTAAATTTCGGCTGCGAACCCAAAATTTTGCCCTAATTTTACCGTTTTCGCCCTAAATCTTCAAAGGGCATATCTTTCGAACCAGAGTTTGGTTTTTCACAATTTTGATGTCATTGGAAAGTTGTTGAAATTCTCCACACGATGGAAACTTCAATTTTAAATTTTGATGGAGTTTTGTGGGATAAAAATGGGAAAACATCTCTAGCATGGAAAAAATATAATCGAACTGACCCCCAACCACCAAAATTAATGAAGTATGGCGTTTGTTTCATCTCTAGCATGACTCGAATACATTGGGAAGTGGATTTGTAGAGGTTACCTTGCCATTTTAATGAATACTATCGGTTGGTGGGTGCAAAAATAGATTTCCCATGTTCTCTCTCCTCTGCTCGTTTTCATCGATAAAAAGCGATTTTGGCTCATTTGTAAAAGGTTGTTCATCCTTCTTCTCTGCCTCTCCCTTCTTTTCTTCCCCAGGGTCAAAAATGGAGTTTGAACCTCCTCCCCTACTCTGTAATGGAATTTTTTCCTCTTACCCATGAAATGATGTTCTGTGTAAACTTCTGGAGCAATAAAAAATGTGTTTTGTGATGCATTTGTCCATCCTTGCTCATTTTTTGGTTGTTTTCTTCTTGCCTCTCTTCATTGCAGGTATTTGTGCATGTTTGGATGTTCATTACAGGTTTTGGAGCTGTGTTCATGGAGTTTTGGAACATTTTCTGTGTGAAATCCATCTTTGGTCTATGATGCACTTGTCCATCCTTTCCATTGCTCACCTCTTCTTGTTCCATGGCAGTTTTGATAGATAATCAACACTTTCCTTCTCTGGTGTATCACCGTTTTAGTGTAGGCTCTATTTTTTCTTATTTTCTTTCTCTCCCTATCTCCTTGGAAGTTAGATTAGGATGGATTTAGCTTGCACCTGCACTTTGGAATAGCTTGTGGTAAGTAGTTTAGGAAGAGGAACCAACCTTCTTTGGAGAGCTTTCCCCATTTACAAAGGTCCCACACTTTGGGAAAGCTCAATGTTGTGCAATCACACCAAATGACTTTACCTTAGAAAAGTAGATCCATAACTCATTTGGGGGTGCTGTGATTTTTCACTAACAGTTCCCACTGTAAGACCACCATGTACATCTTCCATGATATGTGTGTGCTCATGTTCCATTACACATTGTCCCAATACTCCATCGTAACCTAGTTTGTATAAATCTCCACTAATCAACATAAAGGGTGTCACACGAATTGCTAATTGTTTCTTCTCCAATGCTTTCATTCCTTATGATGCCATACCAATGCGTAAAAAGACAAAAATATCCTCATTCACGAATGCGTGTGATGTAACTCCGCATAATGTTGTGCATCCGACATTATATCTTCAATTGTCTGCACATCCTCCCCTGATTGAATACTTGATAAGTATTTTGGGCCAGAATTAATTTTACCTAGTTTTACCACAATTGTGAAATCAAATTCCTGAAATAAGAGCACCCATCAAAATATGCACCCCTGTAAAATGGGCTTATTTACTAAGTATTTTAATGCCATGTGATCAATATAGAATACAAAATGTGTTACTAGCAAGTATTGTCTGAATTTATGCAATGCGTAGATCATCGACAAGGCCTCGCGCTCTGTTGTTGTATAATTCTACTCTGTAGGAGTCAACTTTCTACTAGAAAAATAGATAGGATGATCTATAATACCTTCTCCATGTTGAGATAACACCGTGCCAATGGTTGTGCTAGAGGTGTCCACATGTACATGAAATGATTGGTTCCATGAAGGAAAATGTAGAATAGGTGTTGTTGTAAGTCTCTCCTTCAACGCCTCAAATGTGCGTTGTTATAGTTCTCCCCAATAGAATGTCCCTTTTCCTTTTAGTAACTCTTCTAGGGTGTGGCAATCTTCACATATCCATTGATAAAATTTCTATAATACCCTCTGTGGACCAAGAATTTGCACACCTCACTCTAATTGGTAGGCTCTTCTAGGCCTACAATAACTGCAACATTAGCTGATCAACTAACTAACCTTCCTTACAGATGATGTGCCCTAACAAAGTTCCAAAAGGTGTAGCAAACACACACTTCTTGATGTTTAAAGAGATGTTTAATTGTCTACATCTTTCAAACATTAAGTACAAATTGTCATAATGATCCTTAATAAGTCCATACACCATCCAATCATCCAAGTAAACATGCAGGAATTTGTGAATAAAATCTTGCAATGCTTGAACAACTATGCGCGAAAATACAAAAAAGCACGTTTTTCAAACCAAAGGGCATCACAATATATACAAAACTTCCCCATTTAGTGGTGAAATTCATCTTCTCTTGATCCTCTTGTGTAATTCTAACCTGATGACACCCAAAGAATGCATCTGTAAAAGAATAATCTTTGTGCCCTGCAACACCTTCTAATATTTCCTCTATGAAAGGTGTAGGAAAAGGATCAATCACACATGTAACATTCAATTCCTTATAATCCACACAAATCCTAATCCGACCATCTTTCTTTATACTGATCACCATGGGGCTAACCCACTCTGATTCCTCTAGGGGCTTGATGATGCCATATTTCAAAATTTTGTCAATTTCCTCCTTAACTTTGACATGTAAGTTAGGGTTCATCCTATAAGGTATCTTCCTGACTAGGCACACTCCTTCCTTTAGCTTAATATTCATCTCTCCTAATGACTCATGCACTCCTTTTAACTCATGGTAGCACCTAGGAAATAACTCTGAAAAATCCCGTAGTAACTCAATTATCTTTTCCACTTTTGAATCAGCTTAACAATCCCCAATTTTGGCCTCCTTAGGTTCAACATTCGTGCCAATGTTCACTTTATTGGTCTTCATAGGTTCATGATAGGTGCGTGCATTTTTATCTGCACTTTCTAACACTTCGCGCATACCTACTAAATGATTTATATCCAAATTTTATACTTCTTCATCATCCATTATATAGACCACATTTCCTTTTTCTTTCTCATAACAAGCATGCTTAGGTAGTGTGGTATCTTTCTCTTCTACTTCATCAAAACATGCTCCTGAGTCTACCTCACCAAATAACTCTTGAATGAGTTCTTTAGTCTTTGCACTGTCTCCCATAGTTAAGCGCTTTATAACCCTTAATGCCTCTTCCACCGGAGGTTTAGTAGAGAAGTAGTCAAAAGTCTAGGTCATTCATGTAATCAATTCCTACCAATTTACAGTCTCCTATGCATCTCTACATAAACATACCAGGCTCATGCACAACCTTATAAAGTGGAATAAAGTTTGTGCACCCAAAGTGAAGGTGGTAAAGCTTCTGCCCCTCTGTCCGAGTCTCTCACACTGCTAAATGTGGTGCTAAATAGGTTGATTACCATGATACATGCAGATTGTAGTAGGCACATTGCTCCTAAAGAACCGAGTGGTTAGAGAAATTATGACTTCATTCCATTCCATAAGATTATCCATGTGAACCATCCACTAGTGTGTTGTTGTCCCACAAGGTATATACTAACATATTCCTTCTTTCCACTTGATTTGTCCACTTCTCCTCCATGGCATGCAGGAATATTGTAGGATCTCCTTCTCCAATGTACCGAGGTATAGGGTTGTTACCTATCCTCCGAATACATCAAGGTTTTCTTCTCCATGCAAATGCACTTCTTACTTTGTGCCCAACCATCTCATAGGTGCTATGTTCCCAATTATCACAAGCAATACTTGTAGTATCAATGATAGAGTGTGCATCTTCCCATTGGAGGATTCCTTCCTTAGATGGCTTAAGTACTTCCGGGTTTTGAATGACGCGTACATAAATTTTGTTCAAGTAATCCTCATTCAAAGGTTCAACATAAGGCACATATTTCCCATTTGATTAAGGGATAATCACTCTTTCTTCCTTGTTCTTAAAACTTATATACCCCTTGTTGAACTGTAAGTCAGCGTTATTTGCATAACACCAAGGGTGCCCAGGTAGAGATGGGAATTTTTCTGATTCTACAATTGTTAAGACCTCAAAGTCCCTAATGAACTTGGCCCCTTGTATAGTAATGGATGCATCCTTTAAAACTCCTATGGGAGTTTCCTTAGTGAGATTGGCCATGAACTATACATTAGAGGATAGTTGTAATGGAGGTCTTCCCATCTGTACCCATGCATCTAAAGTAAGCACATTAACTTCTGCACCTGTTTCAATCAATAAATTACTCAAGAGCCACCCATCCACAACAAAATTTAGAGTGATATCCTTGTCATAATCCAAGCTATGAGGGGGAATATTAGCATGTAGGATTTGTCATCTATTCTCTATATCTCTCGCGTGGAGTGTTTCTATTTAGCCAATTCACTAGTAATGGAATGATATTCTCTGGCTCAATATTTTACATACCTATTTCAAGTCACAAATATCTCGATTGCATTGTCTCTACTACCTTCTTTTGTTCTAACTTTTTTTGATTGTTCCTACAAACACCGTACTTCACCACGAAGATTTCGAGTACCTTCATGGTTTCCCAAGTAAACCTCCTTTTCATGTGAAGGATCCGGGTACCTTGTATGTAAAATTTCCTCCTTAGTGATTGTAGGATTACATTTGTAGTGCCTCTGCAGTGCGTGCAGCTTTAGTGAGTGTAGTAATCTTCACGAGTAATACCTCGGGTTCGGTGTCATCTTTGGCATCCATTAATTTTCCATGGCACGTTGTATTCTAACCATCCTGCGCCTTTGTTCTCTGTTTATGTTACTTGGTAAGATGCTCATTTAAGTCTGCAAGGCGGTCCTCGTAGCTATGATTCTTCCCACAAAAAGAAAAAGTAATATTTTGAGAACATTTGCGCATGTAGTGGTTAGAATATCCACATGTAAAACATATTCTTTGAGGAAACTCACCTCATCCACCACCATGACCTTGGCCCCTGAATCCACCATGGTATCCTCAACCTCTACCATGACCTCCTTTAAAGCGCCCTTCATTCCAATCATAGCATGCTTGAGTGTGATCATGATCATGGTTCTCACTCTTTCCTTTAGAATTATTTGATACTCTGGTCTGTTGCACACCAATATCTATATCATCATGGATTTGATCAATAAACCTACATTATTTTGTATTATGAGTCATGGAATGACAAATTTTACAATAACAAGATACATTCTTCCTTATCGTGTGTTGTAATAATGGGTAACAACTTACATCATTGTCCAAATGACATATCTCATAGTCCAAAGAGTAATGAAAGCACTGATCTACGATTACAACTATCTTTGGTGTGCCCTTCCACTTCACAATTTGTACACCAAATACCAGTGCGTGTCTCATGTGCTGAATTTTTGATAGTTTCTCCAACTTCTTTGCCATAGTTGTAATCTATGCCTCCAGGAATGGGATCACTCCAGTGTCTATACTTCCGACTACCTCAGCATGTAATGCTACTTCAATTGCTTCATGTGAGTCTTTATAAGTCTTATGTGACAACGCCCTCCTAAAAGGTGTGATCAAGCCCCCAAAAACCACTGTGCATGTTGGCTTGCATGAATATCATAAGAAATTTTAGACAACAATGTCTTGAAATGGGAATCATATTCCTAAATGCTCTCAGTAGTGCCCTGCTTAATATCCTTGAGCACACTTATACTCTTCTACTCAAACTTAGGGATATGAAACTCCTTAAGGAAATCATCCTTTAATGTTGCATAATCTATGCAAGTCTGATCAGGGTCAAAATTCCTATACTAACTATGTGCGCATCCCTGTAATGTAGTTACAAACTAAATTTCCTTCGATCAAAATCCATAACTCCTTTTGCATGCCACAATATCTCACACATGTGCATGTGTTCATCAAGCATCTTCTGTGCCCCTATACTTTGGAAGATGAAGATACATCTCAATGTAAATATTCGAGGTTTGTGCGAGACCACCTTTGATCAAGAACCTCTTGTGTTACCTTTGCCTCTAAAACCACCAGATCCACTAGAAATAGAGCCACCTATGCCCCTTGATCCTCCACCTATAGCCGAAGTGGACCAGTGGATGTACTACCCTATGTCCCAACAATGGTACTAAACTCAACTCCTACAGTCTGCGAAGTGGTACTACTACCACAAGTGAGTCCAAGATTATATGTGCTTGAGTTATGTGCTAATTATGCACTGAAAAGGTACCTCCCCACAAAAAGAAGAAAAACTATAAAGGTCATAAGAAAAGGCAATAATACTTTAGAAAAGCCTTGTGGAAAAAATAAACATAAATCTCCTAGTGAAAAGCTCTTTGAGAAACTAGTAGACAAACAAAATGAAGAAATCATGGAAAAGGTGGAATATCCTTATAAATATGATCTCACACCACCTATGGAGGTTGATCTTACTCTTCCCCTGATCCTACATGGATGGAAGATGCTTCTAAGATGCTTGTTGAAGAAACGATTAGTGTTAACATTGGTTCAGAAGAGGATCCTCGAATGATAAAGTTGGGAGCTTTACTCTCAGCCCAAGAACATAAGGTTTTTATAGTGCTATTACAAGAATATGTGGATATATTTGCATGGTCATACACATATATGTCCTGGTTTAGACCTAGAATTGGTTGTACACAATCTTGTTGTGCACCCAAATGCTAAGCCCATCAAATAGAAGTTAAGAAAGATGCATCCAAATATTGACCTTTGTTTGTTAAAGAAGAACTGGAAAAGTTATTAACAACTTATTTTATTAAACCCATTGACCACTTGGATTGGATATCCAATATAGTCCCAGTATAAAATAAGTCTGTTGGTATTAGAATTGGCATCGATTTCTAAGACATTAATAAAGCATGTCCCAAGGATGACTTCCCTTTTCCTAACATCAACATGATTTTCGTATCGATTACCGGTTATAAATTGTTATCCTTAATGGATGGATTTTCAGGTTATAACAAAATCAGGATTGCAGAGGAAGATTAGCATAAGACAACTTTCATCACCCCATGGGGGACATTTTGTTATAAGGTCATGCCTTTCGAGACTCAAGAATCTCGAGGCTACCTATCAACGTGCAATGATGGTCATCTTTCATGACATGATGAATGACATCATGGAAGATTATGTTGATGATATCTTTAAAAAAAAAAAAAACTACAGGAGGACACCCAAGCGCCGAGACATATATTCCAGCGTCTCGAGATTATAAGGTCCATTTGAATCCTAGAAAGTATGTCTTTGGCATCCTATCAGGAAATATCTTGGGTTTTGTCGTCTCACATAGAGGGATAGAGGTCGATCCACAAAGGTTACAACTATCACAGAGATGCCTCCACGTACAAATCTCAAACAACTATGAAGTTTATAAGGAAATATTTAGGCAATCCATCATTTTATCTCACATATTATGGAGAAGTGCCATCCAATTACACATCTATTAAAGAAGGATGTTACCTTCAACTAGGGACAGATTGCTAAAATCCATTTGATTACTTAAACAATATCTAATCAACCCACTTGTTCTCATGTCACCTACCCCAGGAAAACCCTTCCTGCTATATATTTCAGATCACCCAAATTTCTATTGGTACACTTTGCTTGCCTGGATGACCTTGACCACATAGAAAGGATAGTTTATTATCTCAGTCGCACCTTGATTTCCTATGAATTGAACTACCCATAGATTGAAAAGGCCTGCTTAGCAGTAGTCTTTACCTTTCGAAAATGCATCATTACCTCCTTAACAATAAAACCAAATTAATATCCAAGTTTGACCCTCTCAAGTACCTCTTATCCAAACCCACCCTTATGGGACGAATGGCTAATTGGATCATTCTACTTAGTGAATTTGACATTGATTTTGTTAACCAAAAATATTTGAAGGGACAAGTATTGGTGATCGGTTTGTAGAATATCCCCTACCTAGAATGGAACCATTGTGTCTAGATCTGCTAGACACATCTATGATGTATATTGAAGAGTTCATCATGTGGCAAGTCCACTTTGATGGATCATTCAATTTTCATGGATCGGGAGAAAGAGTGGTACTCATCACTCCCATAGGAGAGGTTACTCCAAGCATTTCATTTGGGTTTCCCATGTACTAATAACATTACAGAATATGAGGCGCTTATCACCAACCTTAAGTTAGCTATCACTTGGAATATCCGATAGCTACGAGTCATTGGTGACTCCCAACTAATCATTAAACAAGTTAATGATGAGTATAAGGTCAAAGATGAAAATCTCATTCCATATAAGAAATTGGTTGAGACCTTGAAGGAGTATTTTGTGCAGATTGTTTTGAACAACGACCAAGATCACACAACAAGTCCACGAATGCTATGGCTATAATTGGATCTCTCTTACGCATTCGCCTTAGGTGAATAAAATGTCATTCTTTGTAGAGAATTTACGAGTTCCCACATATGACATGTCAGATTCTTGTTTGGCATGTGAAGTTGTTGGTCCTTTATCACCCTGGTATAATACCATATTCAACTACCTACAAGATGGCACATTTCCCCAAACATTACCCATACTAAGAAGAAATCCCTTATCCACCATATAGCCCATTACACCCTCCTAGGAGGAACCCTCTATCATCGTGGCTACAATGGGAATCTACTATGTTTTTTGGATGTTACTGAGTCAGTCCATGCTATTAAAGAAGTGCATGGCGGAATTTGTAGAGCACATACTAGTGGCATGGTTTTAGCTAAGAAATTATTAAGAGTAGGCTATTATTGGCCTACCATGGAAGCAGATTGTTGTAACTTCATCAAGAAGTGTGAACTCTATCAGAAATATGGTAACTTGATACACGCACCAGCATAGGCATTGCAACCCATTACGACTCCTTGGTCATTTTCTAGATGGGGCTTGGATCTCATAGGGAAGATCCATCCTACCTCTTCAGATGGCCATACCCACATTATCATTGCCACCGAGTACTTGAATAAATGGGTAGATCTTACGCCTCGACTTACGTAACCAAAGTGTGTAAATCTCCAAATTCATCATGAATCACCTCATTTTCCATTATGGCATCCCTTCCGCCATTATCACAAATAATGGTAAGTCTTTCAAGAATAAAATAGTCAAAGGATTATTTCAACTCTTCTAAATCCAAATGAAATGGTCCACCCCTATTACCCTCATGATAATGGAAAAGCTGAAGCCACCAATAAAAATCTTGTACGAATCATGGAAAAAATGATTAGTAATACTAGCCGTGAATCGGCACTTACAAATACATCCCACCCCTCCGGGCCTATCAAACCTTAATCGCACCCTACTAGTGCAACCCCATATTCCTTAGTCTTTAGTACTGAATCCATCATACCCTTGGAAGTGGAGCTTCCCTCCCTGAGAATATCTCTCCGGGACTATCTTGATAAAGATGAAGACTATAGATTTTCTTGACTAGCAGAGCTAGAGCTGTTGGATGAGAAGTGTATGAGAGTGATCAATCACTGGAAATTTATCAAAACTCATTATCAAGAGGATATAATAAACAAATCATTCATCGTGAGTTTTATGTAGGTGATCTTGTTCTAAAAGAGAGTGGAGAAATATTGTCAAGGACAGAGAAAAGAAAGGCAAATTTGAGGCTAACTGGTTAGGACCTTATGTGTTCGTTTCTAAGTATGGATCAAGAGCTTATAATTTGGCCTATTCAGACAGAGAAGAGATTTCAAAACCCATGAAATAAATGCATCTCAAGTAGTTCTATGCTTAAGCATGGTGCAAATATAAAAAAATACCTAAAAACTAGAAAAGAAATAAAAAATAAGCAAAAATAAAAAATCAAGAAAACAAAAAAAGAAAACATGTCATCCACATGTGAAAACCACACAATTGTGGCACATTGGGCAAGTCCTTGGGTGAAAACCAGTTTCCGGCACTTAAGGAAGATTGACAGTTCACAAGCTACTCTCATGTTTGGATGAGTAACTCCCGCTTCTATCTAGGATTTAGTTTCCCTAGCCAGTCTAGGAACCCTACTAAAGCTATCTTACGTGGTTGTGATCTCGGCTCATCTATTTTTATATCTACGTGATGGAATCACCTTTTATATTCCCATCCTACATTGGGGGCACCTTCGTATTTCACCTTCTTGAACATACACGTGTGGCATTCTACCTTTTGTATATTCCCACATCACACTGGGGGCATCCACACTTCTTTGTCATTGTACATTGCTTTCAAAACAAGACCTTGAAAAATATAAAAACATTTGGAAAATGATACAAAAAAACCTAAACATTTAGAATATTCCCTTCTAGGGGTGATGCTACACCAACATCATAACATTGTCTTAAGGAAAACCTGAAAACAATGTGAATAGTAGCCTTGAAAATTGTCTTCCAAAGACACCAAAAACATTAGAAAATAAATCAAAATTGTCCCACAAAAACAAGGTAGTGATTAGATTGCTTTTGGTTATTGGTTTTGCAAGTTTTAATTTTTTTATCCTTTCGTGTTGTATGATTTAGATTGAAGTCATTTTCTTAACTTAGATTAAAATTCATTTTGAATCTATTGTGTTGCATTGAATTCATTTTTAAACTTTCATACTTGTACAAATTGGTATTTTCATCATTGCTTGTATGCATTTATTAGAGTTCATTTACTTGCTTAGATTGAGTATTGATTTAATCTATTATTAAGCATGTTTGGATTCATTCTTATTTTCATATAGTGGTGTTGTTTTGTCTGTGTATATTTGTTTAGTTTTGTTAACTTTTTCTTGTGTGTTTTTTTCGTTCCATGCACATTTGTTTGTTATCACATCTATCATCTATCATCTCATCACATCTAACATCATCTATACATCATATATATCAATAAAAATGCTAAGTTTTACATCAAGCATGTAAGCTAAGCTAATCATCACATATCGTATCATCAATGGGGGCAAGAGCAGCCACAAATATCAAAATCTATCATCAAACATCCATCATGGTACATACATATAAAATAAAATCATACAACATCATGATATACATCCATAAACATGAGTCATCATCATAAGACATATAAAAACATGACAAAATATCAAATTGAATGTCCATATACATGTATACATATCTGTCTCAAAATGGATATACATCATTGATATAAAAATCTGCCATCACAAGGCATGGATCATAATACAACCTTCATAAGAGGTTGTTTCTCCGTTTTGTTTACATTTTTGAAGGACAAAACAGAGATAAGGGTAAGGGTCAAGTAGGAATACTGTTAAATGGGTTAGTTGATGGTTGTTGCATGCGTTCTAACTTCTCGACCCAAAGTGCCAATTGTGAGAGCTTCCTTTTGGCTAGGAGGAACTACCTGAAATAGAAAACAAGACCACAAAAGATAAGTTAAATGATATATGACAGTGGATTGCCTAGCATATGCTAGTTTTGGGAAGTGTGATACTTCCTAGATGGTTGTCAATCCACTGTTTAAAACAAATTAATGTGAGAAATAAATAAAGTCATACTGTATTTGATATGATTTAGGTATCTCATTCAAGTACAATAAGCAAATCCAATCACAACAGGCTAGGTTATAGTTGGATCTAAAGGAGAAGGTAAATGTCAAGTACTGAGTCCGGCAGTGGGGTCGATTCTAGGTTGTTTAGGTCAATTGGTAGGAGGTTGTTTGGCTCTATTTTTAGGCAAGGTATAAAACACATAGACCGGCGTCGGTCCTATATGACCGACAATAGTTTAGTAATAATTAATGATGATTGCTGCAGATTTTCAATAACTCAATATTGCAAGGTTTAGGGATTTGTCTAAGACTGACTCAAGGATGGTGAGGAGTGGGTGTAAGTCTGGGGAGGTGTTGGAAATACTCAGATATGTCTATCGGTTAGGTATGGGTGATTTTATGGTGTGGGTGAAGGAATGATCAAACTTGTATGGAGATAAATTGTGGGGAAGTGAGAGTTCAAGTAGAAACTAATAACAGAAGTAACAAAGCCTACTAGAATGAAAATAGAAGAATGTTGGTTAACAAGATACTTATTGTGATGTAGGTTCGATGGTTGGATGGAGGTGATGGTTGATCATAGGAATGGTGTTTAGTGTCATGGAAGTGCTTCCTAGAATGCTACCATGGGTGCAATGCTCCTAGATCTATCTGGATGATGGTTCTAGATGCCTGGATGCACAGAAAGATGTTGGTTCTGCTTGCATGTAGCTCTGATCTCATTCTCCTTTGGTCTCGAATGTGTCAACCTCTCCAACAAGGTTGTTAATATTAATAAATGGTAACCGATGATGGTTCCGGCGACCGACATCAGTTTAGGTGTAACCAGTGTCGGTTAAGGCAGGATTCCCTAGGTTTATTAAAATGGGCGGAAATTTCTAATTTCTTAGGCCTAGTTAGTTTGTTCTCGTGGATCAAAATGAAAGCTTCTCTTCTAATGAGCAGGAATGTGGTTAGAGAAATCTTAGGCATTGATTTTAGGGTTAGACAAAATCTTAGCTCATTAATACAAGTAAGACTTAGCTATTATTAGTTATAGAAACATGCCAAGAATAGGTCTAGGGTGAGGTGGAAATTAGGTCAATTAAGGTAATAAAACAATGGATATTGTGGGATGGGTATGTAATTTAATTAAGATAATTAAATTAATTATTAATGTGGGGTGAAATGGGGCCATGGTTAGGTGCCCATGTTTAAGTCACCTATCCGATCGAGGCTAAAGGGGATGTAACCAAATTTAGGTGTCTATAGAGGCGCACAATCAAAATAGTACATCAAGTGTATACAACGATCAAAATCAACCTTCATAAGAGGCATGCATATAAGGGTACATCATCCACGACTCTCCCCTCTCCCGGGGTGGCAGGTCTTAGATATTGAGTAAGAGGTTGTTGTTCCCGATGGCCGGATGGTTTGGCTCACTGCACCACCCGTTGCACAGTAAGTTGTTGTCAGATCGATCTAATCGACTACCTAGCCTCTCGTGACCTAGAACAAGAATTGGTCACATCAAGCTAATCAAAAGGTATCAATATTTTTCCATCTAGAACTGCTCAATAATAGGCAGCCTTGTAATATGAGGCCTCACCATTGGCTTTCATAATGTCTTATATCATCTTTGTGTCACCAAAGGTTGTAGCTGCTTGAACAATGACATCCACGCTTCCCACGCAACCCCGCCCATATCTACGAACCTATCTCATTGAGGCATCCTACCGATATCTATCTCGATGTGATGGTATAGACATGGGCTTGTGCTCGATCTCTACGAATGGTGATAGCTTGCACCGGGTGCGGACTTGATCCCGATGTGTAATGATGTCTTGGGTATGTATTTGTGCCTAATGTAATAAGTTCAATATCACATCACCCTGCGTTGCTAGTTGTTTTATCTGCTATAACCATGCAACCCCATCTCTACCCCGACTAGCTTTGAGCTCTCATCTAATCTCTCTCTATGGTGATAGCCTACAACCGTGCCTTGGCCTAATCTCACTCATCCATCACCTGTAATTGAACAACTATCATTGCTATAACTATTTCTAAAGTATAGCTAGTGACCACCATCATATCTCTCCGCCACCACCTAGAGCATGTGAAGGAGGACCCTATTATACCACTATATGTACTCTCTTTGTAATGGAATGTGGATCCCAACTGAAATCCTAACTAGAGGCAATCGCATATGTGGAGCCCGGGGCACATGTCTCTGTCTCAGGTCAGGCCCTTGTCCATGTGGTTATTGTGGTGGAGGACCTTGTGCCCCACCCACATCATGGTGTTGACTATCAAATGGATCATAATCATCATATTTTTCATCCTCATGACCACTGCTAGGAGGTCCCACCGGAGGTGCTCTCACTACGCATCCCAAGCTACCCTCGAATCGTCAATCGATGAGGTAATATTGTGTGATACTATATGGATGAAAATTGACATGTAACCTTCAACCGCACTCGACCCCAGTCGTCGTCTTAGGAGTAGCCGATGTCTAATATGTGTGGCTAACTATAGGAGAATCGGTGACTAAGATCTCGGTAGTGTGATCTTGGTATTTGAATTAGCAAAGGGGAGATTTAGAGGCTATGAACGGGTAGCGTAAACTCCTTATGATTTGTTTAACTGAATTGGATCTAAGTGTTGATCTAATTTGAAGTTTCCAAATTAACTAAGATGAAACTAACAACTGTATCTTCTTTGAAAGGGAAACTAATCTAAACAAGTCACAAACCGACATATTACAATTACAAATAATAATTTTCTTCTATTCTATATAATCAAAGTATTTCTACACTAAAACTAAACAAGCGAGATAACCCGGTGTGGTTATTCGTCTGTCTTTGAGTGTATTAAAAATAAACTAACTTAAAACAAGAACTTTTCCAAATGATCTATGATGTGTAAAAACCTCCTACATATATTCTCTCCTTCGGATCCACAAGGATGGGAAGAAGAGAATTTTTCACCGAGAGATGTTATTAATGATTTAAACCTTCTTAGAAATCAACTAATTGCTTGCAAATGAAAGGAAATTGATTTCTATCCTATTTGATATGATGTAATAATGATAAATTGCAATAATGAAGGAAATCAAACAACAATCCCAACATGGAGCTCACAAAACAGAGGTAAATCCGGTTGTGTGACGACTTGTCCCTCGATTTATCCTTTCTTTCTCTTTATGTCCATATGATTCCAATGAATTGGGAATGCAAAGGTAGCAACAAGTGAAGGTGCTTGAGCAATGGTAGCTTGAAGGTATTCCAGTTATAATACAGGTGGAAGAGAGATAACACAAGTGAACAGAGCTTGGCTATGCAATTTCCAGCAGGATTTTGGCAAGTAATACTATGTAAGATACACAAAATTCTTGGGCCATTTGCTTGAATACAAGAATTGTATTTATAGGAATTGGCCGAGATGTGCCTTCATGCACAAGGCCGCCTTGGAGTGCTAAATAATTGGGTGAAGAGGCAGTTCAAATTGATTAAATCTATTTAAAAATAGAAGAGGGAAGGAATACCAAGTAATCAAGACTATTTTTAGGCAATTTGGTTCACAAACGCACCCTAGAAGTCAAGTTAAGTGAAATAACGCGTGTTAAAATCATGCATGGAGAATTTTAGAAAAAGCGCGCATGACAACCGCCCTACTTGGGTGGTGGTTTCAAAACTGCCACCCAAGCAGGTGACAATCCTAGCACTAAAGGCCAAAACATGCATAGAATGAAGCGGGAAGCTGGAAGAAAGCGTGGAAAAGCTAAGTAAGGATGTCTAGGATACAAATATACACTACGGATAGATTTAGGAACTCGAACACCTTCTGAAAGGACATGAATCATCATTGGGGACTTTTATAACCATTTTTGACATTGTAACACATGTAATTTTGGGTGCGTACATATTTCCCCCTCAGATAAGTGTCTTAGCCTTGAAAAGGCATAAAACATAGAGTCCAAATATGGCATTCCCAAAATGGGGAGTTATAAGCTATACATGACACATCCGTGTGTCAAAATGTCACCATCTAAACTCCTGCTAACCGCAAAATGAATAGAGACTCAAATGCATATAGATAGAATATCAAAAAATAAATACTAAATTAAAACGACAAGAGGACTTACCATTTGTGTGAGGACATAGAAGTACACTTGTGTCGGCGCTCTCCAACCCTACAAACATATGCACTCAAAATGAAGTTACAACACACACACACTCACACATATATCTAAACAAACTCATTTTTAGATTCATTTACACATATTGACTTGGTGATTTTTGAGCTCTAGGCCCATGATGACCATTTTCGTCAAAAGAATAGTCAAAACATTTCTTGTGAGATCATGATCATGCCTCGCAAGGGAAAAATCGACCAACACGATCTCAAGTTAGTTTCCTCACTTGTGTGTTTTTAACCTAAAATGTCAAAATATCAAAATATTTGCATAGAGGGATTATCTTTGAAATTTCTTGTTTTAAAGGATTCTCTAGGGTGGGGCACCCTCAAGGTAGTCTTTTATTTCGTTGAAAATGGTCTTTTTTACATTTTTAGTGTTTTTAGGGAAATAAAGTCATATGTCGAATCGATTAAGGATGCCGCCTGCACTGTGCAATGTTCGAACAAAATGACCTTAACTCCATGATAACTTAATTTTTTTGGATTTTTAATATTTTGTTATGTTTTTGATGAGCTTGTTTTTTGAAATATGTCACTAACTTGCTCTTTTTATGTTTTGGTTGATGCAGAAGAAGGAAGAGTATATCCATTGGAGTCATGAGAGGGAGTGTGATTGGCTCCCAATGATATTGGATTAGTTGACTCAGGATGAGATTGATACTCTTTAGAGAGTAGGCATATGGAGGATTACACGAGTGCCCCATGTTACTCATGTCAATCACGTACTATGTGACATGGTCTCTTACTAGGATGCAGACCAGAATAATTTACGGTTGTCGGGTGCTAAGGGTGAGTGGACGATCACCCTAGAGGATGTGTATCATATTCTTGGGGTTCTGATATTGGGCAGACAGTTGACTTTGGAGACATCGGATCTAGAGCCATGATGACTCTATGGGCCACCTACATGGGGGATGTTGCGGTTTCCTTTGGTTTGAAGAAGGGGATTAAGGTCGATCCATTCCTACTGCTCCCATCCCTATTATCCATAAGGCCATCATGGGTATCTTGGCCTTGCGGTTGATCGGGGACAAGGGAGGTGATACATTACTCTATTGTTGGGCTCCCATCATTATGCAGATTGAGGCACATGGCCATATCTACGCATGGGGAGTAGATATACTTGGTATTACTTATCATGACCTATATCAGGTTGTCAAATTATAGGGGAAGTCTTTGAGCCACTCCACATTGGTTATGAGTTGGGTGTACGAGCGGATCATCCCCCATGGGAGGGGAGTACCAGTATAGGACCCAAGAGCCATCAAAACCACCAGATGGACAAAGTGATGAAAGTTCTCGAGTGCCACATACAAACTACGCAACAAAAGGGGAAAAATGTAGACACCAAAATTGGGTCACACTCCCCTTGGTCCATTTTCAAATAGCTAACTTAAACATATTCACCTAACCATGACCCTTGTACCCCACATTAATATTATTCTTACTATTCATAATTAAAGTAATACTCATTTCTAACTTCATTCATTATTTAATTACCCTAATAAAACTAATTTCCACCTCACCTAAACACCTCATCATGGACCTATTCTTAACATGTTTCCTAACTAACTAGGATTCAACCTCTTCTTAGTTTAATTAACCAAGACTTACTCTAACCCTAAAATCACAAGCATATTCTTCCTCTAATAACATGCCCAGTTATCTAATCACAAAAATTTAATTTTTATTGTCGAGAATAGACAAAGTTGGCCAAGAGATTGCCAAGATCTGTCATTTTTAGTAAACCTGGGATTTCTCGCCTTAACCGACACTAGTCAACCCTAAACTCGACTTTGGTCACCCTAAATCATCTTCAATTAGCATATATTCATTTTTGTAACCTTGTTTGAGAGGTTGGACACATTCACGAGTCTTAGAACTAAGTAGATCTGCATGTAAGCAAGAACCAAAACCTTTCACACATCCAGAGATAGCCATAATCAGCACCAAGACAGATCCGAAGGTATTTGCATTCACGGTAGCATTCCAGAAAGCATTGCCATGCACTTTGAGTTACATTCCATAGATCAACCATCACCATCACCCACCACCAAATCTACAAACACTAGTAAGTGTATCTCTAACTCTGAATCATTTCATACTTATTCGATTACAAACTTTCATCTTTATTTATCAACATCTATTTGCATTTTTCATCCCACCCTTGTTACCTTCCTATGAATCCAACCATTCCATCACCCAAAATCATTTAATCACATATACATGATTCTTGAATACCTCTGAGTACCCCTAGCACCATTGCAAACCTATCCATTTTCCCTCACACCCACTGTCTTACCTCAAAAAGTTCTCAAAACCTAGTTTATTGAATTTCTACCATCCCACCTTAACCGCGTCGTCGGTCATACCTTCGGCATCGGTCTCGTATTTGGTAATCCCGCCAATAATAGAAACTTAAATACCTACATCCAAGAAACCCAAGTTGCCAGAATCGACCACGACATGTTCCAACACCTTGATTACCTACCCTACTTCCAGATCTGATCATAACCTAGCCTGTTATGTTATATTTACTTATTGTATTTGGATGAGATACCTAAATCATATCAACTACAATAGGATTTTATTTATTTATGTTATTTCTTACTTTAAATTATATTAAACAGTGGGTTGATTTCCACTAAGGAAGTACCACACTTCTTGGATCTAGCACATGTGAGGAAGCCCACTGACATAAGTTGTTTAACTCTCTTTTGTGGTCTTGTTTTGTATTTCAAGTAGTTCCTCCTATCCAAAAGGAATCTCTCACAATCAGCATTGGATCAAGAAGTCAGAACACACACAACCTTTAAACCGATAATCACAACAGGTATTCCTCCTTGGCCCATCACCTTATCGGTTTTGTCTAATCCACAAAGAAAATAGTGAAACATTATAATTTCATAGCATTTGAATGAACTATTTCTAACTTTCAAATTTGTCAAAGAGACACCCTACACCTTGACCCATGCTTCCACATTAATTGTTGTTTGTGAAAGTTGTTTGTTAAAAGGAAAAGTTGTTTGTGAAAGAATGAATAAAATGCAAATTAATGTTGTGAAAGTTGTATGATTTAGGTATCAAAGTTCTTTGTTTTTTTTTCCTTTTTGAAAAGGTTCCACATTAATTTTCTTCTCTAGAATATTCCCCCTCTTTCTATTGTCTAAAAGCAATCATGTTTTGGTGCTTTAAAAAAATAATTCTTTCTTTCATTAGTATTGCATTAGTGAAAGAGCATCCCTCTCCCTGTTCACCACTTGCTACATCAAATATCACATTTCAATTTGGGTTTAAAACACTTGCATGGCATTCTAATTTGTTGCATTATATCTCACACTAAAATTAAGGGCAACCTACACGTTAGAAGTCATGACCAGCTGATGGTTGACACAACTGAATTGTAGAAAGCACATTCTTTCTTCTTCTCTTTGCCAAACTGCACAAATTGGAATATATACATCTTCTTAAACAACATCCCACCTAGAATAAGATATCAATGATCACATGATAAGAGGATTGATAGTGGGAACCCAGCTGGTTATCTCTGTCCATCCATCACCTAAGAGAAAGGCCCGCCCGCCAAAACATAACTGAAACCTCACCTTTAGAATTTCCTTCTTCGTAGGAAGCCTTCCCAACCAAAAATTTGTTCTAAATTCATGAGTCAATCCTTAAATAGCATAAGCTAAACACACTAAATTCACTTGTAGGATTACATGTTTTTCTTAGCTTTGTTCTTGACTTGCGTTTTGAGGTGTGAGGTCATATTCTCCATTTTTCTTTCCTTTCACACTCCATAATCATAGTTGGTGTATTCTGACTATTTTTAAGTGTGTCAGGACTCATTTTTTTACCATATCCAAACTTCTGGGTTGGTGTCTCATTCAACTTTAATTCAAAAAAATAATTTTTTCTTCATTCTCTGATTTCACAAGAATCGCATCGGATTACATCCGATCATCATTGGTTTACCTAACCGGTTTTAGTTCTCTGTGCTTTTGGTTAGCCTACCCAAAGAACACTCATCTCATCTTCTTCTCTGTTTAAACTATCCGGGTTTCACCATATCCTTTGTATCTTGATATTATTGACTAAATATAGCTTCCTAGTTAACCTTTCCCAATTTTTGTCTCACTTGCTCAAAGCTGTTACTTTCCCATAGTAACCAAAATCGATTCCATGGACCGTCATCAGTTGGCCTAGCTGGTGTCGGTCCATTTGTTTTGATTTTTAATCAAAGCACCTGCCAATTCACCTTTCATAATCAATTATTTTCCGTCCCTTCTCTTTTCGTGTCATTTATAGAATATAGTCTTACCAGGTCAACACTTATTCACATGGTGTTGACTCACAACCAAACTAACGCCCTTGTATTTCATGCCACCGTCACCACTCCCACCTAGTCCATCACTATCGTCCATCTTGTCACCTATGGGTTTGACTCATCTTATCCCCATTACTACTGGTGATGAGGAGTTCACAAGACTCCTTGATCAGAACCTTGTGACCCTACAATACTATCTCACCCACTCATCCACCCGAGACTCCTCAGGATAGTTAATATACGGCATGCATGTATCTATCCATCCTGCTCTCGCCCTACCTACGCTTCACCTAAGACTAGCTTGACACTACCGTCATTCACTTTACCACATGTGGTGTCTTAGCTAGGTCCCACAACCGCTATAATCGTAGCGTCTACGTCATTTATCGCACCTATGACATCGTGGTTCCTCCTATAGCTGCCTTAAGTATAGCCCCATCCACACCCACTACCTCACATATACCTATTGCATCTTAACCACCTCCGATGTCTCGGCAACCTACACCCCTTTCTATAACCTCATCGTTTCTATCTCGTAGTCCTTACCCCCAATCACCACTAGATTTGTTATGACTACCCCACCCACTTACACATACTACCAACAACCCCCGACCTCATCTATCACTTATTTGGCTATGTGTCACCTACATTTATTGCTCCTATGTAGTTCTCATACTCAGCACCACCATACACTAGCATACCACCCACCTCATACATTCAAAGCATCAACCCACTTTTTCTAGAGGGGGCACCTATTCATCACAACCTATAAACGATCTCATTAAAATGATGATGAAAAATATGTAGACCTTAGAAGCATCTCTGTCTCTAGCTTCCGTAATTCTTTAACTTATGATGAAATCAGAATGAGCCTATCCATCCATCTATTCCCATTCACCCCTACCCTTTACATTAGGAATTCACCCACGATGACTCTTTGCTCTACAAAACTTCCCAATGTCCTTGACATGACCAACATTGGATTGGTATAGTGAACTACCTCGACATTCCAATTATTCCTTAAATCAAGTAGCCTAAGATTTTTGAGACCATTTTTCAATCAATTTTATCAATAAAGTCACCATGACTGATCTCTATTCCACCATACAGCATGAAGACGAACTATCGTAGATTTCATTGCCCGCTAATGGAGTCTTATCAACCAATTAATGTTCCACTACCTCGGACTAAACTTATTGAGTTATTCACTAGAGCTTGTGCTGACAAATCTCACCAAATCTATAGGTACAAATATTCCAAACCTTTGATGAAGCATTCACCATGTCACGAAATCTAGATATTCACGCCATTCAAGAAAAAAACCAATTACAAAACAAGAATTCCCCATTCAAATCAAATGATTCATCTTCATCTTAAAAGCCTAAAGGATCTCGCAACGTGTTATTCCTCAAGGCGGGACCATCTCATCCTTCTAATCAAGCCCAACCTTCTTACAATCTTTCCCCTTTCGGGCCTTTCACTTTGGCGGTAATAACGGATGTACACTTCAATTGGAGAGCCTTATTCTTCGGTCTTAGAAAAGCTTCTTAAAGCTAGAGCCATTACACTTCCTCCCACAAAACCTCATACAGGTTTCAATCCTACCTATCCTATGTCTGCATGGTATAAAGAACACGACTACTATAATTGCCATCATGTTAAAGGCCATAGTGATGGTAACTACATAAATTTCAAGAAAATTTTCCAAGAGATGATAGATAATGGAGACCTTGTTGTGGATAACTTGAATGCACCATCAAATCAAAATTTACACATATTAAAAATCTATTCCCTAATCATTAACCATCATCCAATAAAAATAGTGAACCTTTCATCCAAATGACAACAATGTCTCGTGAAGTCCACGCGGTTTTGATATTGTACCAACCGGTCCTCAAATCCCACCTATTTCATCTATTGAAAAATTTGGGACAAGCTCATTTACCACGAGAGGAGCATAGCTCTTCCACTCCTTCACCCCTAGAGGATTCCCTTCATCTCTCCCTTCTCCCACGAGAGAAACCCACACTTTCTACCGATGTTATTTCACCATCTACCTCATAGCCTATCGGACATTCAACACTTTTGATTCTTCCATCCACATGATAATCATCATCACCTTCTCCTCCACTAAGGAGAATTCTACATCACCCCACCTATTATCTCTCCTACCCATGGGAGAGTCACCAGACATGCCACTACCCGTTGTAGGAAATCCCTCCTCAAAGATCCTAGAACCCCATTGATATGATCTCATATCTTTTACGTACATAGTCCGAGGCTAGCCAATTCCATGTCTTTCACACATATTTTAGGTGGATTGCCACCAAACCAATTCCATATTCTTCCTCGGTAGTCCCATTTTCATACCGGGCTGATTGCTTGGATTAAATCAATAATTCCATGCTCTAGGGACATCTTTGGCTCTCCTTTTCGAACCAAATGCAAACATTTCCTCGAAGATACTTCCATGATCTACCCAAGGGTATTTTTAAGAACTGATTGGCATTGAACATGCCTATTGAAACAAATTTTTCTTCATCATCCCTACCTACTCTAAACCTCTACCCACAACAAAATCCTTTCCCAAACCTAAAATCCTACCCACACCTCTCTCCTCACCTATAGCTAGACCCATCAATACCTTGGGTGTCATGCCTACATCAATCCTTACTCACCCACTCGTCAAATTAGACTTAGCAAGCATCATCTCAAACTTGCACCAACATTATTCATCCGCCTAAAAAGAAAATCTAATCTTCTAGACCGCATACACCGGTCTTGCCTACCACACCTTTGTCACCTCCCCCTTTCCATTCATCCTAGGGCCCCATCCATTAACCGTAATCAAAAATCTCCTACCTAAGGCCGGTCAAAAGCCAAACAAGCTACTACCGCATCACGAGCCTTTGTTAAACCTCATTTACCCGAAAACAAAACACCCGACCCCGACCCATCCAATTTTTACCACCTATACCTCCACTAGTTACTATGTCCTCAACTTTACCTATACATCGACCCAACATCAACCAACCACTTCCTCCGCAACTCGGTTGTCTCTGTGGGTAATCCATACTCTTTCACCATCTCTGCTTTCCCTTCTACGTTCTATACTCCCGTGTCACCTTTACCTAAGAAGGTGTAACCTAAAGATAAGAACCCACTACCCTCCAATAAGGTAGTCAAACTGAAAAAACCTTTCATCACGATCTCTTCTACCCCACATTTTCCCAAGCAGATGCCAACAAAACCTAAGACCACTCCACTTACCAAACCAGTGGACCAACCCATTCCCCTTCCTATAAAGTCTCTTCCCTCATGATCATCCACATTTGTACCCAAACCCGCACTCACTTCCCATTGTGATCCATTAGCGGGGTCCTATGCTAACATTTTAACTAATCTCTTAGAAACTTCCATCATCACATTATCGACGCTTCAACCTTATGATCCTCTCAAACCCAAACCAAATGGGTTTGATGAAACCAAGATTTGTGCCTATCATCATGTGTCAAGACATGATGTAGAAAATTTTAAGGCTCTAAAGACCGTTCTTCTCCAACTTTGTCCTCCTAAACAAAATTTTGATGATGATGACCTTCTTGATGAGGACCATGTTCCACCTTCACCTGTCACCACACATCATTTTCCTTTACCCATTTAGCGATCAACATCTCCACCCCCACAACCATTTTATCCACCTCCAAAATTTGAGATCAACATGGTCCGTATTAGAGAGTTGGCCAAATCACCACCCAAATTTCAGTGCACCCTACTCATTTCACAAGGCTCTTATCCACCGTTAGGGTTTTGTCCCTCATGTCGTTATACCTTTCATGGCACACCCTCTCCATCCACCTCCATTTAGATTAACATGGTTCACGTAACCACTCGTACTCAAAAAGACAAAGACAAATAGAAATTAACTAATCCATCAACCAACCCCGTGCCAGATATACCATATACACTCGCATCCAAAATCACCATTCGAGGACCTACATACCCTATCTCTGATGGGGTCACCCATCATGCAATGATAAAACAATTACATCAGTCCCCTCTAAAGATGTCTTTGTATGATCTCGTCTAAATTTTTAATCTCGTAGATAAGCCCTTATCGAGGTTTTACAATCCATTGAATTTTTACCCAATGACCCCACACCAGTGGCTTCCATTATTACCCCTCACCATGTGGCCTTGCTAACCAAATCACCTCCTTCTTCTACCCCCATACCTACTACTCAAGTCACCACCCTCACTTCTCTGTTGAGGAGATTGTACCCCTCTAGTGATATGACCTTGATCCCACCCTATTCATTTATGTCCATATCGATAACATACACATACGACATGTCGTGATTGATGGTGGTTGTAGCAATAACATCATCTCCTTCCACACATACAATCAAATGTGTATCCCTTCTAATTATATGCATAATAACCTCGTTATGTTGAGCTCATTCAATGAGGTTATTACCTCACTCACCTTGGCACCGTTATCCTTCATGTTCGCGTAGGCCCTCGCATTGTCCCAGAACTATTCTATGTCCGAAGGGGGAGTTCCAATATAACCTATTGCTCGGTAGACCTTGGATTCACGTTATGGGTTATGTCCCTTAAAATTTACACCGCTGTGTAAAATTCGAACATGAAGGACATAACTATACCATCCCCGTTGACTTGTCACCATTCAAAACTTGTAACATGTTGTATGGGCCCAATGATGTACTTGTACCAGTCAAGGCATCTGCCACTACCCCCACTTATCCTTTACGCATGACCCCAACCACCAATTTTGTCGCCACCTCTCCCACATCTAACTCTTCTATTCCTACTACCACCTCAGCCTCTACAACTGAGCCCTTTACTTCCCAACCAACCGCTATCCCTCCTGCCCAATCATCTAGTGAGTCATCTATCCCCGCCACCCACATATTGACTATTGATCCCTTAGAAGGTGTTTTTCAATGCCTCACTCTAGGGAGTACCACCTATATAATATCAACACATTTATCACTCCACAAGAGTATGGGAACCTACGCCAACACCCTATTTATGACTACCGCATAGGTGAGGTTTTTCCTTATGGTCCTCCCCACCTTCAAACTAATATAACATATTGGAGACTTGATACTACCACTTATTCACTGAACCTCCAACTAAAACATGACCATTTTCATCGACCTCTAATCCCTTACTAACCGCCACTTTTCACACACCTTCCTTCATCGTTGAGTATGGAAATATTTTGGCTTTCGGTTTTTATGAACAAGGATGCCATACTTTCATTTCATGTACCATCCGTAAACACAATGATCACAATGGTATTGAATTTGTCGCACCACCTTCCAAGAAGGCCCGCATCGACCTCATTAAGGAAGAAAAACCTTCTCCACCCCATTCACCAATGTCAACATGATGCACATTGGCTCATACTTCTTTCCAACCTTGACCTTGAATTCATCCATCAAAAGTCTATCAAGGTCAAGCCATCGATGACTAAGCCGACATTGATGCACCTCTTTCGGGAATTCAACTCTCTAACTTCAATTTCCTTGATGAATCCATGCTACCCTCTCCTTAGATGAAACCACTTACCAAATGACTGTCTTCTTTGATGGTTTCAAATGTTAGCGTGGGGGTGGTGCAGGTGTTATCCTCATTCCTCTTAGTTGTGAACCCATGCCTTTATCTTTCAAACTAGATTTTGATTGTACAAACAATATCACCAAATATGAAGCACTCGTATTGCATATCTAGGCTACTTATGCCTTAGATGTTAAGTCAATCAATATCTTTGGTGATCCCCATGTGGTTGTAAATCAAGTCAATGGTATATACCCGTGTCATAATGAAATACTATAAAAGTAAAAGCATCATATAAACATACTTTTGACTACCTTTGACTGTTATGAACTTCAAACCACTCCACGTTCCACTAATAAATTTACAGATACCATGGCTTGTCTTGCTTCTTGGATACCTTATTTTCCTATTGAATCTAAAATCTTTATCATAATACAAATTTTACAATCACCCTCTTATTTACCTCGTGAGGTCCACTCCGTCGGAACCATTGCACCTGACCCATGTGACCTTTGGTATAATCAATTTACAGACTACCTTTCCCTTTCCATTCTACCTCTTGATCTCACTCATAATGGACAACATGCCTTTCTTAAAAGTGTCTCTCACTATGTCATCATGGGTGGTCTCCTTTATAAGCACGGCTTCGACGACATTCTCTTACGATGCCTTACAAGGTTTGAAATTCCCTACACCATCAAGGAATTTCACGATGGAATTTGTGGAGGCCACTTTAGCGGTTTAGTTATCGCTAAATGAATTATTCACCTTGGATATTAATGGCCAACCCTAAACCGTGGATGTTGTGACTCTGCACAAATATTGAGTGAAATTTCAGCAACATGCTAATGTTTAACACACACGTAGTCATGCCTTACATATCACATGAGACCTTTGGCCTTTCTCTCAATGGGGATTGGATCTCATCGGCGAGATCAATTCTCATTCATCACAACACCATTAATGGATTATAACCGCTACTAAATACTACACTAAATGGGTAGAAGCCATTCCCCTCATTTCTACAAAAGCCGAGAAAATATGTGAATTCATCAACCATCACATCATTTTTGCTTTGGTGTCACTCACCTGTCTCATCGGTGATAATGTAAAACAATTCAAAAACAAAACCCTATTAAAACTATGTGACGCTTTTGGCATTCAACTCGGTTTTCATCACCTTATTACCCACAAACCAATGGCCAAGCAGAATCAACCAATAAAACCTTGAACAAAATTCTTATGAAAGTAGTTGACGATACTGGGAAGGATTGGCATACGAACATTCCTTTTGCCTTGTGGGCTTATCACACTAGTATTCACATTTCAACTAATGCCACACCTTTTCTCTCGGTCTATGGTATCGAGGATTTCTTGACTCTTGAATTCCAGATTCCATCTCTCCGCTCTCACTACAAGACATGCTCAACAATGACAACTTTCTCTAGGACATTTAGCACAAATTTATTTGTTAGATGAGCGTCGTCTCAATGCTCTTGACCATCTCCAAATTTACCAAAAATGTATCAAATGTGCCTATGAAAAATAGGTCCACGAACAAAAATTATAGGTCTGCAACCTCTTCCTGAAGGAAAATCAACATGTAACCAAAGAAGAGAAAAGTAAACGGGGAAAATTTACTCCTAATTGGCTTGGACCCTATATCGTTACTCATACATACATATGGATCGTGTACTTATCATTTGTCTTCACTCAAAGGTAAACCCAAACCTGAGCCCCTCAATGCCTTGCATCTTTGACTATTTTATTGTTGAAATCAAGTCCTATATCACCTTCTATCTATTGACCGCTCATCCCTTGAGTACCGTTCACCTTCCATGTTACCCATTTTGAGGATCAACGACTAAACAAGAATCTTGTGATTACTCATCACCTGTCACCTTATTTTCAATATAAGTATTGTGGCTCTACTCATAGCATGATTATCATGGATACTTTTCATCTTTTCAAAGGTAGAATCCCATGGTCATTCGTCACTTGAAACCATCTCTTTCATATTTAGCCTCTGTGTACTATGGTTTTTTCTTCTAAACAAGAACCTAATCTTCCTCTATAGTCGTGTCCATGACTTAAACATCCAAAATTTAAATGGGATTCAACTCCTTGAGTCAAAATTCTAGCCAAAAGATGAATCCCTCCAAAAGTACATCTCTTATCTCACCGCTATAAATAGGCTACTTGCTCAAAGGACAGCTATATAAAGTCATTGCTGTAATAATACAATAAAAATTTAGAAGCTTCCCGCATTGATCAGCTTTACAAAGACCTCAAGGAGATAATATACTCATCCTATATGGACTTCCCGCATTGATCGGACTATCAAAAACAAAAACAAATGAAGAGAATAATAAAAAAATCATCATGAACTTTCCTATTGTTTTATCATGGGTTTCTTGCCAAAGTTAACATGCTATCATACACTAAGTTACGCTAAACCACCCACTTTCACCTCATTGCCTTTTCACCCTAATTTTCTCCCCGCTCAAGGACTTTCCATAATGTGACATTTTGTGATCATGTGACTTTCTTCACCTTTAGAATAGTCCATTACACAATGCCTTTAGAGTCTTCATCTTGGGTCTTATAGACTCATTAGGGTTCTTATTAATTACACGGCTCTTTTACCACCTTTTACCATTCACCTTCCTCATTACTTATTGATTATCCTATACAGGACTAGACCATCGACACCTACATTTAAATGACTCAACCATGCCTATCACCTAAGACTCAACCATGTCTATTACCTCAAACTCAGTCATGCCTATCACCTAAGACTCAACCATACCTATCACCTATGACTCAACTATGCCTATCACCTAAGACTCAACTATGCCTATCACCTAAACTTAATCATACCTAAAACCTACCAACTCATTCCTCTACCTCATCACATTCTTCCCTAACTTATGGGAGAACTACATCGGCCTAAGGCCCCTTTTCGTTAGGGCTATGTAGGTAGCACTCCGAGGGCATGGGGCCCTTGGAGGTTAGCTCACCACTCTTTACCCTAACCAATTTCCCCTTCACTTTCCTATTCACATTCTACCTTAGTTTCCATTTTATATCAACAATTGGAAATTAAACCAAACAAGCACCAATTAATAAACATTTTTACCACATCATAAAATCATTTATTTATCATTTTTACACTTCCACCATAGCAAATATTTGGAAATTTAAACCATAACATGCATATACATCGCCATTTGTCTCCCATGTTACCAATAACTTGGAAATTAAATCAAACACTAAAAACACGCCTAAGTGACCTGACTCCATCATGCCTAAATTGACTTGACTCCATCATGCCTAAATCAACCTAACTCCATCATGCATAAATAGACATGACTCCATCATGCCTAAATCAACCTAACTCCATCATGCATAAATAGACATGACTCCATCATGCCTAAATCAACCCGACCACATCATGCCTAAACTAACCTCGACTCCATCATGCATAAATCAACTTAACTCCATCATGCCTAAATCAACCTAACTCCATCATGCCTAAATCAACCCGACCCCATCATGCCTAAATCGACCTAACTTCATCATGCCTAAACCGACCTAACTTCATCATGCCTAAATCGACCTAACTTCACCATGCCTAAATGACCTAACTCCATCATGTCTAAACTAACCTAACTCCATCATGCCTAAATCGACTTGACTCCATCATGCCTAAACCGACCTGACGCCATCATGCCTAATCCACTTGGTTTTCACCCATATGCATATAACATTAGAAAATACACACATAACTACAACCTCATACCATCAATATAACCATCATCTATATATATATCACTAACCGCAGTCTATGTATCCATATATATCTATACACATATGCCAAATCAATACACGTGCCTCTCATATACAATCTCAACATCTTTGGCACATAGGCCGGTATAATAATCCAAAGACTCAAAAACTCTCATGTACATCCTTGCTATCTTCGGCACGCAAGCCAATATAAATAAAAAATATACAAAAATCTATATCCTAAACATATAGGGTGACTAATCGTCACCCCACCTGATGTCCATGCCGGTCTCATCTGTCTCCTCCTCCTCTCGCCCTGATGCCGGCACCTTGTCACCATCTCTCTGTCCTATACGGGTCTATCCCTCACCTCTACACGGCTTCAGAATCGGCTCCAGCCTCTATGAGCTAATCACCTCTCCGTGACCCTATCTATGGGCTCACTTCCCCCCTATACTCTCTGCACTATGTGTGCAAGATCTAGTCCTCTAACTCGAGGCCTATTATACCCTGTGCTCGCATAGGAAGGGACGTCTATCCCGACAACAATAAAATGATCCTAGTAGTACCTGGCCTCATTTAGGCATCGCTAAACCAAGCCATTGGTATTGTCTATGGTGGCACCATCGGTTTGAGACCACTGTACCTATACCATGAGACCTTGTCCCGATGTTTCTGTCTAATGGGACCTGTCCTTAAGTGTGTTCGGTGCCTATGTCGAGTGCTTGTGTTGCGACTTGGACTGTAGGGCCATGATATGGGCATGTGAAATGGCCAATTGGCCCTACAACCCTACTACTTGTGCCTGTAGAGTGGATACTTGTCCCCTGTCTCCATCCCCACCCCGTGTGGGTGCCATCCTCGAGAAATCTAGGCTGTAAAGCCACCATCTATACTGTAATTTCACCACTGTGGCCCAAACCCTATCAACTTCCCTTGTAAACCTATCATCTAGGCCTATAAGGTGGAAACCTGCCCCTACAAAGTATCCTCTTAATCGTAAGGGTTGCTAAGACTGGTTTCCCTTGCCTCGGTGGTGTTATGTTTGTGCTAACCACTACCGCCTCGTATCTATCTCGGAACCCCGACATCATTAATCCATTAGTCCATTACTGCTCCTCCTACCTTATCAAGCACTATAGAATGTGGTAGAGGAATATGCCTCTCCATATCGCCTCTCCTATACTGAGGAAATGGTGGAGGCACATCACGGGCGAGGCAAACTACCATCAAACCCTATATATGGGTATCATCTTGTGCTCTCTAAAGACGATGCCCCTATATCAATATAATAGTTGCAGCTCATCCAACTCTACCACCATCTCGCTGTATGATGGGAAGCCAACATATGGCCTCTAAATAATTTCCACTCTAGACAACCCCTCTAATATATTGGTAGTATGCTACATCGTGTGTAGCCAAGGTAACCCTGTGCTCTCCAAAAACACACACCCAACATTTGTAGACAACCGAACAAAGCTTACCTCAAATGCATTTGATCGGGACATACCAAGTGGAAGCACACATACAATGTGCTCATATGCCCAACAGTGGAGAAGAAAGGTGCAACACAAACTAAACCTCTGCAACCACCCGTAGGCCCATAACTCCCTGTATAGCTGCACCAAGTATGCTAGTACCCAAGCAAACCAGGTCCTATCCTCCATCATGTCATGGAGAACCCCATCAGTTCCTATGGGAATCTCCCACCCTCTGCATCTGGCAGTGCAAAACAACACACTGCCTCCATAATCAAGACCACTAACCTCATCTCCTCAGGATGGGCCACATACATGTCTCCATAGCTTAGGCTCACACTATGGAACCTCATCTCTACCATCCCCTCTCCAAACACTATCAACATCAACTCCTCGATGCCTCTGAAGAAATGGAGTAAACATGCGTCCCCACTATTAGTAATCGCAATATCCTGTAAACGTCCTCTAAGGTGACTGTGATCTCACCTATCGGCAGATGAAATGTGTTGGTCATTGAATCCCATCTATCAATGAGTGCGACCATCAAGCTCGGCTCCTGAACTATATGCCTGTATTGTCGACCCTAATAAGGTGATGTACGTAACGTGATGCCCTCCTTTTCTATCATGCTCCTCATCTGCTAGTAACAAAGGTGGTACTCTATCTCTCATCTGCAACTAGTCCCTAGCTTATACCCAACAAATCATACCATTGTTAAACCTTCACCATACCCAACACATCTCTTACCCGACAAACCTATTCCAAAACCCTTATTGCTTATTGTATCCCAATCCTACATTTTACCCCTTTTTACACCCATCCACCCGTACCATTTGTATCTATTACCCTAATCATTCTCAATAAAATTTCCTTTCCACCTAATTTCCTATTTCCTATCTTTTTCTCCCACCCAACCTTATTTCTTGATTTATTTTTCCCAAAATCGACAAAGCATCGGTCACTTCGACCAAAGATCGGTCTATCATGATCTAGTATCGGTCACTTGATACTTGATCGATGCCGGCCAATGTCAATCGACATGGGTCAAATCTTGACCGACATCGGTCATTGTTAACATGATGAATCCAAAACCCCATATTTCTCCCTAAATTCTCAAATGTAACCTAGAACCCTATCCTACCTTACCCAAACCTAACCTCAACACCTCCCTACCCCTCTTTCCCATATCTAGGACCTCCCCTCTCCTCGGTGCAACATGTTAAACACAAATTCAAAATTAACCCCCACACGACATGGTTTTACCCAACACCAATTTTACCAACTTATTTTAACAACAAAAGACAAATTGGGATTGAATCCTACCTCATCATGGTGTTATCGGTGTGGTGGTATGTCTTTTCATTGCATAGGTGGCCCACCCGAACCCTCTCCCACCTCCGCCATGCCAAAATCCACTCCAAACATCCAACCAACCACTCAAGTCACTCGACCCAATCTCATGGACCCACAACCGAATGTCAATCACTCGCTACGAGGCTCGTCAACTCAAATCGCCATCTCTTTCTGTCACTTTCCAAGATTCCACCTCTCTCTTTGTCATTTTATATAATTTGCAAATGAAAAATGATTCCATAAAAATGGAATTTTCCTTTTTAAACCCAATATGAGCTAAGAGGATTTGACCTATCCTCACTACTTTATGGTTGTGCCTTTCAACTAGGGTGAGAGGACCCTTTTTGTAGCTTGTTGTTTGTGGAGGAGATGGAGATATCCTTCCTTGTGAGATTATTAAGAAGACCTTGAAGAAAATATGATCAATGCAACAAAACCTAACTCTCACGAGTTGTCACTCTAGATAATGGAGATATTTTCTAAGCAAGGTTCAGGCCACTAAAGACAATGAAAACCTTGATTGTTTCTGCATGTTTTGATGGTAAAAATTATGCATTTTATATACATACATGACAAACAGGGGTAGTATGGGTATGATTAATTGTTTTTAAGTGAATTTTTGGTGGGAGGTGAAGCAGGATAAAGTTGATTATACCAGATCTTTGGAGGGACTTCACAATAATGAGAAACTTCACAATAGAAAGCTTTAGAATAGTCAAGATGTTCCTTCAACTAGAAGGTGTGCTTCAATGGAGGCCCAAATCAACACGTTTTCACATAATCTTTAAGACTCCAATACGAAGGCTCGAATTGGAAAACTCAATTAAACACTATAGTTTTTGATTAACCACGCCTAAGGTACACCCAAAGACTTACAGACAATCTTTATCAACAAATGATAGTGAATTGATTTTAAATTTGTTTATCTCATCCAAGATGAAGGCTCTTCTTGAAATGAAATTACAAATACCATTAAACTATCACAGGGATGAGATCTGTGTGATTTCACAAAAAATTTAGTATAAGATTGCAATAGGAACAAATAGAACTATTTGCAGACATTTTGAAAAAAGCAGACACTAATTGCTCAGAGTCAACACAGAATAACTCAAATTTGATTAAACTTATCAGCAGGGAAAGTTTCTAGAACAGTCTCAGAGCTTGTCAATGGTTGTACACTCGCAACCACCTTGACATGATCGAGTTTAACACAAAAGAGATATACAAGTTTCTCAAACAGTCCCTCAAAAAGATGGGCTCTATCAAGCTTTTCTTAGAAAATCAGTTCTGACCTCTAACACTCCAACATTCCAACCTCCAACCCCTTACCAAGAGTAGAGCTCTTGTATTTATATCAAAAGTGACCAAAACAGAGGAAAAAGGAAAATCTGATGACAACTCGACCACTAGTCATTAATGCTCCTGCAAATCTATCCACAATCTAGAAATTTTTTTTAAAATCCTCCATGCTTGCTTTGGTGTATTAGAGGAGGAAGAATGGAAAATAATATCAAAAATGGGTAGTGGAAGCAACCAGATCCACTTTAATGGTGTGAAATCCATTTTTTAGTTTTTTTCCCATCAAGGCCTATTGAAAGTAATATTTTATGCTTCCATGGTGTAGTGGAGGTCCAGAAGCTTTCCAACGGTGTCAGATTTGCAATATTTTGAGCCCTGAGTTGAAAGATATGCCCCTTCGTAGCTTGTATCGAATCCGTACAAATGGGCGGGAAAACAGTTTGAAAAATGGGTCCCCTTTTCTTTTACAACTTTTGAAAAGATGTAGAAATTTCACATTTTTCTCCACACCTCCGCCCTTGAGAAATGAGCTTGACATTGTCCTAAGGTGGGTCCCAAATGGGCTTCATTTTCACTTTTAATCCTTTGGCAAAAGAGGAAAATTTCCAATTTTCCTCCCGAGTCCGCACCCCCGTTGATTGGAGCCTTTGACTTTGCCACGGGGCCATTTTGATGTTTTCACTTTTTCAACATAGGAGATTTTCCAAACCTCGATGGGCGTTTCCCCGCCAAAGACTTTTCACGTGTCCCATTCACAATGGGCATTTTAACCAAATTAGTGAAGATTTGAAGCATGTATCAAAAATTCCAAATTTTACTAGCCATCTAAAAATTAGGAAAAGTAGTGGAAACCTCCACGTGTCCTCCCAGCCGCAAACTCTAAGGCCAAAAAAAAGCAAATCTTCAATGGCGTCATTCCTCCAAAGAGATTTTGGGTCAAGGAGATCCATAGAATTTTTTTAAGTGCCCCCTTTTAATCGTGTCCAACCAAGCAAAAAGACCATGTTTCCTTTGATGCAAAGATGCAAAATGTAAATTTGAAGTGAAAAATGCCCGTCAAACCGTAAATGTAGAAAAATGACCATTTGAGCAAAGATGAAATTTTCTCCAAGGACAGAGAATTTGGAAATGTTACAAGGCTCAAATACATTCCTCCGAGCTACATCCATTCATTTTTCTTCAAGTATTTAGAGAAAAATGATAAGGACAACAAATCCCGACTATGGAAAACAGAAAGAATGGGAGAATTGAGTTTTTAGATGAATAGAGAATGGGGGACCCTAATTACAGACCCTTTCAGATAAAAGAGAAACAAGGAAACAACTATGGATCCATACGTGATCCTCGGCCCAGGAAAAGGGTTATGACAACAAAAGGAAGGTAGAGACTTCTCAGGCACAACATGGGGGGATGAAATATGGAGAGGCCGTAAATTGATAGATTTTAATGGAAAAATGGGGCGAGACTATTTTGAGCACCAACATCGGCTCCGACTCGGGGATGGGCACTCCCTACGAGTGCCACAAGAACAAAAGTAGACCAAGTGCCAAAATATCCATTGGGAAAAGGAGTCAGCATAGAGCACAAAACCAAGACCATCCCCCAAAAATGAATAAAGAAACCAACAAAAATAGGCCACCGGGGCAGAATGAAACAAGAACACGAAAGACAGAAAACAAACCAACAAACTATACACTGTATAGATGATGTTCACCTTGATTTATGGGGAATCAATCCAAGAAATGCTTCAAATGCCTGCCATTAATAGGAAATTTGAGCAATTCTCCATCCAAATCCTTCAAGAAGAAGGTATGCTCACCAATCCGAATGTCTATGGAGTAAGGGCCCATCCACATAAAGCATCAAATTTACCATGCTTGCCCTTATCTTCATGCCTGTTATCCCATAACAACATGAGATCTCCAACATTGAAAGCTCTTGGGGTGACCTTCTTGTCAAACAACTTCTTCATCTTTTCTCTGAACTTTACATGCCTTTGGTGGGATGCCCTCCTTTCTTCATCAAGTTCAACAATCTGGTTAATGCGGGCATCATATGGACTTACTTCTTGGTCTTCCAGTTGTTGAATGAACTGATATGAGGATAATTGCATATGCAGGGGTAGAAGGGCTGAGCTCCATATACCAACTCAAATGGACTCTTTCCAGTGGCTCTTTTAATAGTAATTTGGTCACCCAGACAACAAACTTCAACTGCTCACCCCATTTTCTCTTGTTCAGCTCCAAGGTTCTTTTGATAATCTTTAACAAATTTTTATTACTGGACTCAGCTTGTCCATTTCCTTGGGGATTGTAATTAGAAGCATATGTCAAATTGATCCCATATTCTTTGCACATTGCCACCAAAGGTTTAGCTCTGAAGCTCATGGCATTATCAACAACAATTTTAACTGGCACCCCAAACCTGCAGATGATATGGTTCAACATAAAATCCATGACAATTTGGTGTGTTGCTCTTTTGGTGGGGATTTCCTCCACCCACTTGGTGAAGTAATCAGTGGCTACAAGAATCCACTTATGGCCAAGCACTTGAAGGGTCTAAAATCTCACCAATGAAATCCATCCCCATTGCTTGAATGGGGCTTCAATTGATACAGGCTGCAAAGGAAGGGAGCCTGAAGCTTTCAGTCTTCAGAGAAGCATTGAAACTCTCACATCTTCTAACCAAAAGAGTTGTATCCTTGAAGAGAGTTGGCCACCAATAACCAGCCCTTAGATCTTGTGTGTTGTGACCTTCCAACAAAATTCCCCCCACAAACTCCTCCATGGAGATCAACAATTATCTTGGGGCTTCATCTTCAGTAATGCACCTTAAGAGGACTCCCTCAGGGTTCTTCCAAGCTAACCCATAATCAGTAATGACATATTTTTGGGAAGCCAACTTAAGGGCTCTTTTTTTCTAGTTCTTACTTAAATACTCAGGGTAGTTCAGATGTCTGAGATAAAAAATTACATCTTTGTACCACTCAGAACTCATCAATTTTTCAAAAACATCTACCCTACTTTCTTCTACTTCATTTACCTCAATAGTTTGCAAGTTTCTCTCAGCCATAAGCTTAGCCAAGCCCAAACCTCTCACCAACTTCATGGTTTGGATATCCATGTCATATTCTTGCAACTTGTTCACCCATCTGCATCTTTTGCTTGAGACTTCCATCTCTGATAAGATATCTTTGACCATGGTGTGGGGAACATAAGCAACAATTTTAGAGCTCAAAATGTAAGGCCTGAAAACTTTTGTTGCTTTTACCAAGGAAAATGCTTGTTTCTCCATAATAGTGTATTTCAGCTCAGCCCCCGCAATGCCTTACTGAAAAAGGCAATTGGCCTCTCAGCCCCTTCATCATCTTTCTGCAACAAGACAGATGCAATAGTGTTCTCTGAAGCAAAAGAAAACAGTTGAAAGGCTTCTTATAATCTGGAGCTGCTAAAACAGGGCATGCTTTAATGCCTCTTTGATCCCATTGAAAGCTTGAATGCATCCTCCTCCCATTTGATGACCTGGTCCTTCTTTAACATGGAAGTGATTGGAATGGTCAACTCAACAAAGTTTGATATGAATCTTTTGATGAAGTTTATCTACCCAAAGAAGGACTTGAATCCCCTTCTTAGTTCTTGGAATTGGGACCTTGTTGATGGCCTCTACCCTTTCGGATCAATCATTACCCCTTCTTGTGACACAATGTGACCAAGCAAATTTTTCCTTTTGTACTCCAAAATGGCACTTCTTTGGATTGAGTGAAATGCCATATTCTCTACATCTTATCAACATTTTTCCAAGTGTTGCAAATGATCACTTCTCTTCCTGGAGAACACAGTTACATCATCTTGGTAGACAACAATAAAATCATTGATGTAACCAAAAAAAGCAACATCCATTTCTCTTTGAAAGGTTCTCCAACATTCATCAGACCAAAGGGCATCCTGACATATACATATGTCCCCAAGGGTGGTAAAGGTTGTTTTAATTCTTTCTGATTCCTTCACCACAACTTGGTTATAACCAGAGAAACCATCCAGGGTAGAAAGTAGCTCAGAACCAGTCACTAGCTACAACATGTTTTCCATGTTTGGTAAAGGATAATTATCCTTCATTGATGCTCTATTCAGATTTTTGAAGTCCACACATAGCCTGATGTCACCATTCTTCTTTCTAACTGGTACTAGGTTTGCAACCCAAGAAGAATACCTTGTAGGTTGAATAATCCCTCCATCCCTTAGTTTCTTCAGTTCTTCTTGCATTTTAAGAGATAAGAGTGGATTGATTGGCCTTTGTTTCTACCTGAATGGTTTTGCATTAGATTCCAAGGGAATCTCATGTTGAAACAGATCCTCTCTGTATGCCTTTAGTTCAGAATAAGTCCAAGCCATGCAATCTTGATATTTTTTAGCAATTGGACATAAGACTATTTTTCCTCCTTGTTGAGATTGCTTCCCAACCAAGATCTTCCTTGGTTTTTCCTTTGTGCCAAGGTCATGCTCCTCAATATCCCTTGAGGCTGCCATGCATCTGTTAATAATGCGATCAACATTATCAAAGTTGGATTCAAGAGCAACCAACCCTCTAGGAATGGTATTAGTCTTTAGTTGGATGATGCCTTTGCCAAACAAGGTTTCTTTACCCTTTGTTACACACACCATTGGCTCCCAATCAATATTTTGATCAGCAAACTCCCTTTGTTCTGTAGAAATCTTCTGACTTGAGCATCATCATCAAAAACTTGCCAATGTTTAATGTTGTCAGGTATAGATGGCCTAGTTAACACCTCAACATCATATTCACAATATGGGGATACTGCACAATTATCAAACCGAGATCCCAATACTACAAATTTTGTCTCCAAATCATTGAACTTCCTATCATGATGCACAATATTGAATGAATCAAACATCTCAATGAGATCCCAAGCTGCATGCTTGTATTGTTTCATTCGTTGATTTTTTGTGGCATAAAGTTTTCTGACTTGCTTTACAATTAATTTTGAATCTCCTTTGACAATGATGTCTTTAACACCATATTTCCAAGCAATCCTCAGACCTAACAACAATGCCTCATATTCAGCAATGTTATTAGTGCACTCAAAGTTGAGTTTGAAGGAAAAGACAAACTCTTCCTGACCTGGGAGATCAGAACAACACCAACACCATTTCCGAACTTGGAGCAAGCTCCATCAAACAATAAAGTCCAAGGAGAGCCTGCTTGTTCAAGACATTTGCATTCTTCAATCTTGTGCTCTTTTCCATCAACAAATCCTACAAAGTTATCAACATCAACACTTGTGTACAATACTTCATAAGATGCATTGTTGGGATCTTCAATAAGGTGCAACATCTTCTTTTCCCCATACAACTTGACAAGGCTACCCTCAATTGGGATGGTGGCATAGGACATATCCATTTGAACACTCCCACCAACACTTGCAGCCCATTTTCTAGACAACAACATACCCCACTTGGCTGGGCAATCAACAATAACTACATCAAGCTTCAAGTTCTACCCGGATAGGCTGCAAGTTGTACCATCAGACCTTTCACACATCCCACCACTGGCACCTCTCTAGAATCCATGGCAGTGCACTTCCCATATGTTGTTGTTACCTTGATGTTAGTTCATTCATAACTTCCAAAGGCATAACATTGCATGATGCCCCGAATCAAACATATAGTTGTGTGCAATCTATCCTTAATGATCAGAGTGGTGAAGAATGGATCCACATTTAGCTGGGAATCTACCAAGGATGTCCCCAAATAAACCTCAGGTGGTTCATCTAGCTCTTTTGATGTTGGTGGTGCTTCTAGTTCTTCGATGATTGGAGGAGTCTCCACAATATTTACGTTTCTACTGCTAGGACTCTTCTCTTCTTTCAATCCAAAATACTCCAATGCCCTCCTCTTGTGCTCAGGAATCCTAAGCAACTCAACAATTGGAACTGAGATCTTGATCTGACTCAAGACTTGGGCAATATCATAAGGGACAAACTTTGGCAAGGCAAGCATTGGAAGGAAAGCTAACACACTCATTAGATGGCACAGGATTTTTGATAGCTTGGGCATGAGGAGGGGTATGAGTTTTGTTTGGGACAACAAGGCCCTTGGTAGATGCATCTTTCTTAGGGGCCTCTTTAGGAATATTTGAAAGCAATGGAGTTTTGGCTTGGCCTGAGGCCCTGTACCTTTGACAACCCTACTTCTTGTGTTGTACTCCTTCTCTTGGGCAACAACAATGTTCATCAACAATTTCTGTCCTCCTCAGATGGGATTCCTCCATCATACTTCTTTATCATCAGAGCTCTTAAATATTCAAATTCATTATTGGGCAATTCAAAAGCTTGTACAATATCTACTTCTAAAGTATGAGAGGGAGGAAGAAGAGGTACCAGTGGATGCAATCCCAAAAATTAGTAGTAGTTCTAGCACTTATTACCTCAGTTGAAGTTGCCCCTTGTTGTGAGCTCGTGGAGCAACCCATCATGCAAACATCATCATCATTATCATCATCAACTTCTTCTTCTTCTTGTTGATCTTCCTCACATGGAGCATGGGGCATGAAACATCTATCACACCAATCAATGACATTTGTCTCCTCCACAACAACAACTCTAGTAGCCAAAGGATCAGGTACCATTCTATTTTCCCTGGCCTGGGACTGCCTATTTCCAAATCCAACAGGTCCCTTGCCTCTATCATCAGATCTTTGGTGATTTGTAAACCTGTCTTGGCCTTGTTGCTTGTGTTGACCTTGTGAACTCTGCCCAATCCCTTTTTCTACCCAGGCTAATTTGTATGATATTTCTTTGACAACCCCCTACCAAAGTTTTCACAACTTCCTCCAAATCAACAACCTTACTTGTTGAGGCTTTTTCGGGTTAATTAGTTTTACACCCTCCCTTTTTGGAGGCTTTCCAATTGCCTTGATGTTGTTCTCTATTTGCAGAGCCATGGTGAATGCCTACCTCAAATTAGTAGGGTTTTTGTCCCTCAAGTAGTAAGCAACCTTTTTATCAAATGCATCTGAATATTTGATCAAACATGATTCATCACATGGCCTTAAGCTAACAGGAAATCTCCTCAAGGTCTTGTTAAACCTTGTGTTGAAATCATGTACTGACTCATTAGGATTCTTCTTGATGTTTTCAAATTCTGATAGAAGAAACCTAGGGTCAGTTCTATCACCATACTGCAATCTAAATGCATTGTTCATCTTTGTCCAAGAATCAATGGAATTATCTAGCAAAGCTTTATACCAGTCCCTTGCATCCTCTTCCAAAGTATGGATAAACAATTTGATATATACATCTTCATGTTCAATCTCAAAGTCTTCCATCATATTGATAAAAAGCTTTAGATGTTGATCACCAGTTATAGTGTTGTTTCCTTGGAACTTTGGTAATCTATTTCTTACATCCTAGGGAACTGCATTTGGATAACTAGCCATCCCTATAAAATTTATGGGACCAAAGGTGTTTACAAAAAATGGAGGTCTAGGTGGAGGTTGAGCCATATTATTCTGAGGAGGTGATCTTATAGGAGAAACAAAGTGATGAGGAGTGAGGGGTCTGTGTGGTACAAGGATACAATTTTAGAATGACTATCCCCTAATGGCCTTTTTCATGGAAGACACTATCATATTTGGAAAATACAGGGGTAGAATAGGGGTAGAATGAGATGCAAATCTTGAAAATATAGGGGTAGAATGAGAAGGCCCCTCTCTAGATGGAGAATTCAGATTTACAAAGAGACTACCTGATTCAAAAGCAGTTGAGGAAGCATTGCAATCTTCAATCACGTGCCGATCATTTTCACCAATGGAGACCTCTTTTCTTGAGGTTTGATCTCCAACAACCTTCCAAATTCTTCCTCCTTCTGAATTAGACTTTCCAAACTCTAGAAACAACCTTCTACTAGGGTCCATGGTGAAGAAAGATCTTCTTCCTTCCAACTTTGCAAAGATTAGTAACAAATTTTCAATTGACAGAGGTTAAGACACTGGCATTTATCAAAATCAAATCAACTCGGAGTCACCACTAAGGATTTTCACCCTAGTTGTGTAAATGCACTAAAATAATCTATCAAATATCTGTCAACACTAAAAATCATGCAAAGCTTTACAAATCAGACCTTCCTTCACCCAAATTTATCAATGGTGAGGCAAACCTAGTACAATAACTGCTGGAAAAATTGGACAAGACAACACGTAGAACCTATAACTTTGTTCAATCCTTATAGATCTGATCAGAGAATGATGTTTTCAAAATGTATTTGCACACAGAACTGAAAGAAACATTACCAGGGTCTGGAAAACTTTAAATTCTTCAAAGCATCCGGAAATGGTGCCAAGTAAGGTGTTGGTACCCAAATTGATTCTCCCTCAGAAGTTGAGCAACATCACAGGTTTGGCAAGAAGCTTAGAGACAAGCAGAGCATATAGTGTGTCATTTTTGTAGCCGGGGATGAAATGCAGCTTGCTCTTTGTCACTCAGATGTGGAGAAATGGGTAGCACCCTCAAGAGGATTTGACCTATCCTCACTACTTTATGGTTGTGCCTTTCAACTAGGGTGAGAGGACCCTTTTTGTAGCTTGTTGTTTGTGGAGGAGATGGAGATATCCTTCCTTGTGAGATTATTAAGAAGACCTTGAAGAAAATATGATCAATGCAACAAAACCTAACTCTCACGAGTTGTCACTCTAGATAATGGAGATATTTTCTAAGCAAGGTTAGGCCACTAAAGATACAATGAAAACCTGATTGTTTCTGCATGTTTTGATGGTAAAAATTATGCATTTGTATACATACATGACAAACAGGGGTAGTATGGGTATGATTAATTGTTTTTAAGTGAATTTTTGGTGGGAGGTGAAGTAGGATAAAGTTGATTATACCAGATCTTTGGAGGGACTTTACAATAATGAGCAACTTCACAACAAAAGCTTAAAAACAGTCAAGATGTTCCTTCAACTAGAAGGTGTGCTTCAATGGAGGCCCAAATCAACACGTTTTCACATAATCTTTAAGACTCCAATACGAAGGCTCGAATTAGAAGACTCAATTAAACACTATAGTTTTTGATTAACCACGCCTAAGGTACACCCAAAGACTTACAAACAATATTTATCAACAAATGACAAGTGAATTGATTTTAAATTTGTTTATCTCATCCAAGATGAAGGCTCTTCTTGAAATGAAATTGCAAATACCATTAAACTATCATCAAGGATGAGATCTGTGTGATTTCACAAAAATTTAGTATAAGATTGCAATAGGAACAAATAGAACTATTTGCAGACATTTTGAAACAAAGCAGACACTAATTGCTTAGAGTCAACACAGAATAACTCAAATTTGATTAAACTTATCAAGTAGGGAAAGTTTCTAGAACAAGTCTCGAGCTTGTCAATGGTTGTACACTCGTAACCACCTTGACACGATCAAGTTTAACACAAAAGAGACATACAAGTTTCTCAAATAGTCCCTCAAAAGATGGGCTCTATCAAGCTTTTTTAGAAAATCAGTTCGACCTCTAACACTCCAACATTCCAACCTCCAACCCTTTACCAAGAGCAGAGCTCTTGTATTTATATCAGAAGTGACCAAAACAGAGGAAAAAAGGAAAATCTGATGACAACTCGACCACCAGTCGTTAATGCTCCTGCAAATCTATCCACAATCTGGAAATTTTTTTTTAAAAAATCCTCCATGCTTGCTTTGGCATATTAGAGGAGGAAGAATGGAAAATAATATCAAAAATGGGTAGTGGAAGCAACCAGATCCACTTTAATGGTGTGAAAGCCATTTTTTTTTTTTTTTCCCATCAAGGCTTGTTGAAAGTAATATTTTATGCTTCCATGGTGTAGTGGAGGTCCAAAGCTTTCCAACGGTGTCAGATTTGCAATATTTTGAGCTCTAAGTCGAAAGATATGCCCCTTCGCAGTTTGTATCGAATCCGTACAAATGGGCGGGAAAACAATTTGAAAAATGGGTCCCCTTTTTTTTACAACTTTTACAACTTTTGAAAAGATGTAAAATTTCACATTTTGCTCCATTTCACCCTTTTTCCAAATTTTCGTTGACCTCTTGGAAAAATTTTGACTATTTTTTTTGTTGACTATTTTATGTCTATGGGCCATTTGATGTTTTAATCCTTTTGGCAACAAGAGGCAAAAAATCCAAGTTGCCTCCGATGGTCCGCTTCCCCGCCCTTTGACTTTTCAAACTGCCACGCGTCACAATGGCACATCTTCAACATAGAGACCCAAAGTGGAGATCCTGAATGAGCGCGAGCTCACCACATGTCCCTATTCCACCAAACTATACCAACTACATAAAAATTTTCTAAGTCTGGGAAAAGTAAGAAACCTCCACGTGTCCTCCCGACACTCCAAGGCCAAACCAAAAAGCAAATCTTCAAATGAGCGTCGTTCCTCCACGTGGACCAGTTTTGGGTCAAGGTGATCCATAGAATTTTTAGAGTGCCCCATTGAGCCATGTCCAACCAAAAGAGACCATGTTTCTTGTTGATGCAAAGATGTAAATTTGACCAGAAAAATGCCCGTCAAACCATAAAATGTGGAAAATGACCATTTGAGCTCGGAGATGAAATTTTCTCCAAGGAAGAAGAATTTGGAAATGTTGTAAGGCTCAAATACATTCATCCAAGCTACATCCATTCATTTTTATTTCAAGTATTTAGGGAAAAATGACAAGGACAACAAATCCGACTGTGGAAAATGGAAAGAATGGGAGAGCCCGAGTTTTTAGATGAACAAAGAACGGGGACCCTAATTACAGACCCTTTCTAGATAAACAGAGAAACAAGGAAACAACTATGGATCCATACGTGATCCTCAACCCAGGAAGGACTGGTTATGGCAACAAAAGGAAGGCAGAGACTTCTCAAGCACAACACAGGGGGATGAAATATGGCAGAGGCCATAAATTGATAGATTTTAATGGAAAAATGGGGTGAGACTATTTTGAGCATAACCTACGTTGTGATTTATGGACCATATCTTATACCTTGGATACCGAATCACTTCACCCTTGTTTGGATAAATCTATTGACCTTGGACAATGTAGAGTTTTACAAGCTCTTCAACCTAATCTTGTATTTTAGTCTATACGTGTGCGTGCGTTCAACTTCCATCACCCATATCTTGATTTTTACCTGGCCTATTACCTATTACCTGAGTTGACCATTCCCCTTTCCCACAGTACTCATACCCTTCCCCACCTATCTTCACTAACTACACATTTATCAAACCACTCACTGATTCCATATCACACCTCATCAGTGTCTGGTTTGAGGGGGATCACCTTCACCCACACATGTGTTGAGTTGTGGAGCTCAATTACTTCATTTTAGCATGCAATTGGAAATTTTTAGAAAATATAGTAACCAACATCGGTCAGGAAAGTAAGGAACCAACAACAATTAGGCGAACCAACGTTGGTTACCTATGCGATGAAGTTTTAATTAACTCTCGGGAATTATATCTATTTTTAGCATTAAAATAGATTTATTAATTGTAATTGCATGGCTAAGTGCCCTAAGTCTATAAACAACTATATAAGCACAAAAGCTAGGGTTTAGAAGGTAATGAATCAACAAGAATTAGAAAGAACTTGAAAAAGGTTGGTGAGAGAGAATTCTTGGTGGTAGAGAAAAAGCTTGAAGGAAGAAAGTACTAAACATCTGAGAGGTGTGGAAGATTGTAAATCTTCATTGTATATCTTGTCAAAGCTTTGGATAATAGATTGACTTGTTTCTTGGTGGATGTAGCCCACACTAGGTGAACCACGTTAAATATGGTGTTGATTTATGTCTCTTGTTTTATATATTTCTTCTGGTAGAATATCTGCTTTTATTTGCATGTATGCTTAGATATGATATATTGTCTATACAACTGCAGTGTGTTAACCCCAAAAACTAGTATCAGAGCTTTGTTTAAGGGTTTTTTGTGTTGACATATTTACTCACATAGGGTTTTCTAATTGAGTGGGAGCTACAACAATGGCAGAAATTATCAATTATGGAAGATGTAGATTGAGGATTATCTCGTATCAAAGAGATTTGTACTTACTTGTTGGATGAGAAGTCTAGACCTATGAAGATGGTGATGAAGAATGGAATATTCTTGACTGAAAGGATTTGAGATCTATAAGATTGAGCTGGCAAAGCATCCATGGCTTCCAATATTATAGAAGCGGCTTCTACAATAGACTTAGTGAAATCTCTTGCTAATTTATATGAAAAACCTAGTGCTTCAAATAAAGTTTATTTTATGAAGAAACTATTTAGTTCTAAGATGCATGAAGGTGAATCTACCTCTAGTCATTTGAATGATTTCCGATCTATTGTAAATAATTTAAAATCAGTTGCTATATTGTTTGATGATGAAGTAAAAGTACTTTTATTCTTATGTTCTTTGCACGATAGTTGGGACAAATTGGTAATGGTTATTACTTAATACAACATCTGTAATAATATTTTGAAGTTTGATGATGTAGTTAGTATAATCTTGAATGAAGAAATTCATAGGAAGAGTACAAAAGAAACATCATCGGAAATACTTTGAATTTAGAAAGCGAGGCAGGTAGAAAGAGAGATCTAAGAGTAAGAGTAATGAGAAATCAAAGTCAAGGGAAAGCAGATCTAAATCTAGAAGTAAGGGAATTACTCGTTGAAAATGTGGAAAGAAAGGACATGCAAAGAAAGATTTTTGGTCAAAGGACAAAGAGAACCAACAACCAGACAAAGGTAAAGAGGTTAATCTTTCTTCATCAGAGGTAATGCAAGATGCTCTTATTCTTTCTTTGAAAAATAGAATTGAATCATAGGTTTTAGATTCAGGAGCTTCTTTTGATGCAACCCCTAATAAGGGTTTTTTAGAAATTATGTCCGGGGAAATTTTGGGCATGTTTATTTGGGTGATGATGAACCTTGCAATATTACTAGTAAAGGAAAAGTTCATCTAAAATTACGAGAATGAAAATACATGGGTATTGAAAGATGTGAGCCATGTGTCAAGCCTCAAGAGGAATCTTATTTTTGCGAGGTAACTAGGAGAATCTGGTTCGCATGGTTACTTTTACAGGAGACTCTTAGAAAGTCACCAAGGGTGCTTTTGTCATGGTAAGAGGTAAGAAAGTAGGAACATTATATTTATCTACTGTATTAATGATTCCTTTTCGTATTATCTACTTCAAATTCAAGATGCATGCATGTGGCATAATCGGTTGGGTCATATGAGTAAAAAAGGAATGTAGATCTTAAAGGCTAAGGGTAAGTTATCAAATTTGAAAGATTTATATCTTGATTTTTGTGAGCATTGTATCTTTGGGAAGCAAAAGAGAGTGAGATTTCTCAAAGTTGGGGCAACTAAGAAGGAGCTGAAATTAGAGCTTGTAAACTCAAATGTGTGGGGACCACTCGAGGTAGCTTCTCACGAGAGGATCCCAATATTATATTACTTTCACTGATGATGTTACAAGAAAGGTATGGGTTTACTGTATTAAACATAAATCGATGTTTTTAAGACTTTTAAAATATGGAAAGCCCTTGTTGAGAATGAATCGAATTCTAAGTTAAAGTGCCTTAGATCGATAATGGTGGTGAATATTGAAGAAGGTTTCAATGATTATTGTTCGAGTGAATGAAATATGTAGAGAAAGAATGGTTCCAAGAACACCACAAGAGAATGGTGTTGCATAGAAAGAATGAACATGACAATCATGGAATGTGTTAGAAGTATGAGGATACATTCTGGATTGCCCTTGTAGTTTTGGGCAAAAGCAGTTGATACAGAGGTTTATTTGATTAACTTTGGCCCTTCAAGTTCACTAGATGGAGGAATACCAGAGGAAGCTTGGTGAAAAAAGGTAGATCTTTCTATTATCACCGAATCACAGACTCGGATGTTGATCAGATTTCTAGTTTGATCATACTAGCATCCAATGTGATTACACAACATGGAATCCTTTCTCCAAGTGTGGGACTTGCAAGAATGAGAAAGGAATCTCCAGAGAAGGCTAGTTCCTATTCCTAAACTACCTGACACAATCTACTCTAATGCAGGGAAACTAACTATTCTAATCTAAATTTCCAAGGGACTAGGAGAGAGAATGCATAAAATGAAAGCCTACACTAAAGTGGTGATACATCAGAAAGGAGGGTGTGAGAGTAGTCTCCGGATGCGTGAAATGAATAAAGTACACACTAGAAGAGGTGATGACAGTTCTCCATAATCTAGCAAAATGCATTCACAACAATATTCCAAGCACACACAATGATAATGGATCCCTGCAAGAACATAATAATAGACACAATATTCTTGTAGAAAGATTAAAGGGGCAAGAAGAATGCAAGAAAACACAGCAGGGGAAGATACATCCACAAACTGATATTTTATTGCTTCATGATATGCACAGTTCAATCTATTACAAGATAAGGGCCTGGATCACCATGCAAGGAGTCCACTACAAGGGCCTGCAGCACATTGGCTTCACAAAGAAATTTTGACAGAGCTTTGCTATAAAAACTACCTCTTTTACAATGAGCCCAACACTCCAATTTATAGAAAAATGAGAAGGGAAAGAGAAGGGAAAATGGAAATCCCGAAATCTGTCCTTCAACCACCTGTAAGAGGTATTAAATGGATTGAAATGATTATATATTACTTGCAAAAGGATCCCCATACTGAGAGAGGGTGCTGCTGCAAAAGAGAGAAAGAATGATGACCATGCCTCTTAATTGCACTCCCAACCACCAAAATAAAACACTGTTATAAACCCAGCCATGTTTTCTAAAAATATCGACCAATTTCTCATAAAATCTAGAATTTATTAATTTTTTACATTGGGCTCGGAGCCACGATTCCAACGGTACCAATTTTGTGTGATTTTGTTGAGAAATGCAAAAGTTATGGCCTTATGAGTGCGGGCAGCTATTTTGGTTATGGCAGGCGTTTTCTATCATTTGACGGGAATGAGAATTAACCGATTTGGATCCGAACAAATTTACCTTAATTAAATGTATCTACCCTCATTGAAAATAAGAAATAAAATCTTTGTGGCATAGAGGACGTTGTGCTCGTTCCAGAAAGTCCAATTTTATGAAAATCGGAGCTCGGAGTCAAAAGTTATGGCCTTTTGAAGTTTCACGGGTCAAACATTGACTTTTCTTCTTTGCCTTCGGCCGCTTCGGCTTTCCGCATCCCACGCGTACCTTTTTCCCAACTGTCCCGGACAAAAATCTCTTCCTTCGGCCGATTCGGGCTTCCTTGTTCCTGCTTGAGGTGAAGACACGTGGCGAGATTTCATTCGTTGGCGGCTCTTTCGGCTTTTCGCGTCCCACGCGTCCCTTTGGCCCGGATGTCCCAGACGAAAATCCTCTGCTTTGGCGAATCAGCCGGTTCGCGTCCTCCGCATACTTTTGTCCCAACTGTCCTAGACTGTCTGGGACAAATATCTCCGAACCGCCCGAAATGGACCGACTTGCACCAAACCGGCCGATCCAGCGTTACTCCTGCTGCGTACTTTACAAGAAAGGCCCGATTGCCCGTAAATATGATGTTTGAAACAAGACTTAGGTAATTTTTTCCCTCTTTCGGCCGGTTTTCCTTTTCGCGTCCGTGTGTCCCGATGTCCCAATTGTCCCAAAGGCTTTCAATGATTATTGTGCAACCGCTTTGACATAGGCCGATTTCGCCCCGACGCCCCAAGAGCCCCAATGTTGTGCGGACTAGGACTTAGCTGATTTTCTTCATTTTTTCGGCCCCAAGCTTGGTTTTTGCAATTTTTCACCTTTTCTAACTCGTTGGGTTTTCTTCTTGGATAGGAGAGTTATAAGGAAGCCAGGGGGCCCAAAACACGATTTCGGGCCTTAAATCAATCTATTTGCTTGGGACTAAAGAATTTGATGCATGTTATCAAAATTACCTTGAGGGGTGAATTTTGGATAACACTTTTCTTTCTTGAAGTTTTTGGTTTAGAAGCTTTTGTGCATGTTGATAGGGAAAATAGAAAAAATTGGATGCAAAATCCAAGAGGTGCACTTTCATTGGTTATGGATCTAGTGATTTCGGTTTCCATTTTTGGGATTTAGAGAATTCTAAAATTATTAGGAGTCATGATGTTGAATGGAATGAAAAGAGAATGTACAGGGATCAAATTTTGGTACCCAAGGATGAGAAAATTGAAAATTTTATTGATGAAAATGAACTCTCAAGTTTTAAAGAAACACCTACAGAAATACATAGTAACCATGGTTAGTTAGTCCCTAACCGACATTGGTCAGATGAACCGCCGATGGTTACAGAGGATCGAACCGACATCGGTTAGCAGAACCAACATCGGTTAGCAGAACCGATGTCGGTTAGAGGTGACCAACGTCGGTCATAGTCGATTTGAATAAGAATTTTTAGGAGGCCCGAGATAGAGCCTCTAGTACTCCAAACTTTTGTGAGAAGGTCACAAAGGGTAAGTAAACTTACAAAAAGATTTACACCTTATTTATTTTATTTATTTTTGCTGATAGTGGTGAACCCGAGAGCTTTGAAGAAGAAATGCAGGATAATACTCACGTTCAGTGGGAGCATGACATGGATGAGGAGATGGACTCCTTGGAACAAAACCAAACTTGGGATTTGGTTAAGTTTTCAGGCAGTAAGGGACATTGTAGAGAACAAATGGGTTTACAAGGTTAAGAAAGAAGAGGGTGGACAAAAAAGGTACAAGGCAAGGCTTGTAGTAAAGGGATTTGCACTGAAAGTAGGTATTGACTTTGGTGAAATATTTTCTCCTATTGTTAAGATGACTTCTATTTATACTGTATTGAGTTTAGCTACAGTAGAATATTTGCATTTAGAGAAACTAAATGTGAAGATGACTTTCCTTTATGGTGATTTGGATGAAGAGATTTATATGCAGTAGTCACTTGGGTATGAAGTCAAGGGTAAGGAGAAACTAGTGTGCAGGTTGAAAAAGAGCCTATATGGGCTCAAGCAAGCTCTAAGGCAATGGTACATGAGGTTTGATAGTTTTATGCATGAGCATAGTTACTTGAGATGTGAATCTGACCATTGTGTTTATTTCAAGAAGCTTGAAAATGGGAGCTATATTATTTTGTTATTGTATGTGGATGATATGCTTATTACAGGATCTAGTATGCAGGACATTGGTGAGCTTAAAAGAAAGCTAGCTCACACATTTACTATGAAGGATTTAGGAGAAGCAAAAAGAATCCTTGGCATGTAAATATATAGAGACAAGAAAACAAGAAATTGTATTTGTCTCAGGAGGATTATATCTACAAGGTGTTAGAAAGGTTCAACATGCAGAATGCAAAACCTGTTAGTACACCTATGGCTAGACACTTCAAATTGAGTAAAGATCAATGTCCTTCATCACATGAGGAGGTCAAATACATGACACGAGTTCCATATGCTTCAGCAGTTGGAAGTCTCATGTACGCTATGGTTTGTACAGACCAAACATTACACAGAAGTGGGAATTGTGAGTAGATATATGGCTAATCCAAGTAAAGAGCATTGGAAATCAGTCCAATGGATACTCAGGTATTTGAAAGGGACATCTAGCATGTAGTTATGCTATGGAGGTTTGGATATTTCTTTACGTGGCTATGTTGATTCAGATATGGCTAGAGATCTAGATGGTAGAAGGAGCACTACTGGATATATTTTCACAGTAGGTGGAATGACAATTAGCTGGATTTCAAGATTGTAGAAGGTTATGGATTTGTCTACTACAGAGGTAGAGTATGTTGCAGCTACAAAGGCTAGCAAGGAGATGATATGGATGAGTAGGTTCATGAAAGAGTTGGGAAAGGAGCAAAGTGATTGTAAACTGTTTAGTGACATTCAAGAGTGTAATTCATTTGGAAAAGAAGTTAGCAAGCAGTTCATTCAAGAACGAAACACATTTAGTTGAGGTATCACTTCATACGACAGGTATTAGAGGATAAATAGTTGAATCTGGAAAAGATTCATACGAGCAAGAACCCCGCGGATATTCTAACGAAGCCCATTAGAAAGGAGAAGTTGGAGCTACACTCCACTTATGTTTGTCTTGAGTTTGAGCCTTAAAGAGGAAGAAACAAAGCTAAGGAAGGATCCAAGAATGATGTTTTACAGGTATGGTGTAGTAATTAAACTCCAAGTGGGATATTGTTGAGTTGTGGAGCTCAATTACTTCATTTTAGCATGTAATTGGAACTTGCTAGAAAATACGAAGTGACCGGCATCGAGTCAGAAAGTAAGGAACCGACAAAAATTAGGTAGAACCATCGTCAATTACCTGTTTGATGAATTTTTAATTAACTCTTGGGAATTATATCTATTTTTAGCATTAAAATAGATTTATTAATTGTAATTTCATTGCTAAGTGCCTTAAGTATATAAATGACTATATAAGCGAAAAAGCTAGGGTTTAGAAGGTAATGAATCAACAAGAATTAGAAAGAACTTGAAAAGGTTGGTGAGAGAGAATTCTTGGTGGTAGAGAAAAAGATTGAAGGAAGAAAGTACTAAACATCTGAGAGGTATGGAATATTGTAAATCTTCATTGTATATCTTGTCAAAGCTTTGGATAATAGATTGGCTTGTTTCTTGGTGGATGTAGCCCACACTGGGTGAACCACATTAAATCTGGTGTTGATTTATGTCTCTTGTTTTGTATATTTCTTTTGGTAGAATATCCACTTTTATTTGCATGTATGCTTAGATCTGATATATTGTCTATACAATCGGTGTGCTAACCCTAACAACATGGGGCAATCACCATCAGTGTGCCGCTTACCAATACAAGCTATGCAACAAATAGGGGAAAATTGTAGACACCAAAATTGGGTTACACTCCCCTTGGTCCCTTTTCAAATAGCCAACTTAAATATATTCACCTAACCATGACCCTTTTACCCCACATTAATACTAGTCTAACTATTCATAATTAAAGTAATACTCATTCTCACTTCATTCATTATTTAATTACCCCGCAACATTCCCATTTTAAGAATTTAGAAACAAGGGAATTTTTTTTACACAATGTTCTCTGTTCTAAATAAAACATCATTTAAAACACACATTTCATGCCAATCAATCTCATAACAAATAACCATATGCAGCTGTAAATGACTCAGTAAATTACCAATCTCTCATTTCATGACTCGGTTACTAACTCGATCTCTCATGTTTGTCTTTAAGTATAGAATAATTTATGTATACTATGTATACTTGGTTTTCCTACCCTATTTCGGTACTGAGTGATCTGTTTAAAGAACCTATTTGAATATTTGTTACCAATATTCATCTGACATCATGTTTCTTTAAACTAGGTGACATAGGACAACACAACCAACAACTTGCGATACTTTGGCCAAAGATTTCCAACATATTGTTCATGTTACTATTCCTAGATGGCATACTCCTCAATTCATAATACGTGCTTCACTTCACTCTACTGATATCTAGAATGGTATTTACTGACTTCTGTCAGTCCACTTGCCCAGGGTTTGACCCTAACTCAGGTTAGTGACATAATTTGTTATAGGAAGATGCTCACGATGACTTAGGATATATGGGCATACTCGACTGACCTAAGTCAACCGAATGTGCCAAGGTACCCTAAGTCATAGAAGCTACTTCCTATTCTAATCATGTTACTAACTTGACCTAGAGAGAAACTAAGTTCAACTCCAGATGTGTGTAGATCTAGATGAAAAAATACGGAAGGGTGTTACCACATGTCAACTGTAACATTGTATCCTCAAGAAGCCCTTAGTCTTCTCAAAGGCATACCCTACAGTTTGCATGGGCAAACATCCGATAGAAGCGCTTCATCATGATATACATACCCCTTAGTGGTCATTTAACTCATAATTAAATTTGGATTAACATTCGATTACAACAATCTTAGAAAACTCTAATTCCAACATTCATTAAGTTCTTTATCCATAATTAATCTGATTAATATTAAGAACTTCATTAATCTCATGATTTCTTTTATGTTCATTAACTCGGCATAACAAGCAGTTATCCAAAAATAGGGCAGCAAACATCAAATGGTTAATTTAATGTAACTTATCATCCTAAAAAAGGTGTATCATCCACCTAGGTTCAGCTAGAGTTTACTTCATATAAAACAAAGTACAAAGATTAACGATCATAACCACCATTCCTTTTATTTTTCATTCTTTTGAGAGAGGAAGAGTCTTCCTCTACATGATTAAATGTTAGGGTTATCATACCCTTTTTATCTTTCACAATTCATATAGTTTAATTGTATGTTTGTTACACATTCCATAATTATACTATAATTGTTTAGATAGAGAATGACATCTTATGCAACTTAGCAAGTTGCACCTTAGTAAGGGAGATTGAACTATTCCCTTATTCTAACTTATTAAATGATAACAGTAATAGGTATACAAACAAATATAAAGAATATCGACAAGATAACATTACAATTTCCTTCATACAAAGTACAAGAGAATTTACACCAAAATTTGGAGTCAGTCTCCAAAATTTTCAATTCATCAAGATAAAAGTATACACTTTACAAGACTATGCATTTCAGGCATACTGCATGTCGAACAACATTAAGATCATAAAATAATATAACTTTTCTTTTTCAATACAACTCATGAATGAATCGAATTCTTTACAAAAGAGCCAGACTTTAAATCAGCCAATACATCATAAAAGTTTTTGCCTTCTTTTATCACTTACGAAGTCCATCTACAAAAATTACTAGCACAGGCCAGTTCATTGAACTGAGCATGATAAACACTAAGCATTAAAATGAAGTTCATTCCACTAATATGTCTCGAATTCACTTTTAAGAAAAGAGCATAATATAATTAGAAACTACTACATTTTATCATATAAGAATTGACCCAATCAATTACTTATTTAAAACAAACAACAGATCTTGTCGTCTAATTATTTCATAATTCTTTCTGAATTGAAATACAAAATTTAACTTTACTATGTTACAAAAAGTGTTGCTTTCAGAACCAAAAACCTTATTGTCTTTTTACCAAGTTTCTAGAATCGTGTACAGACAAATTCATTTCATCATAGTACATATTTATGATGATTCATCCTAAAACTTAAATAAATAAGAAGAAGAATCAATACGAACTATCCACGATTCACCATTCATCTAAGAGATAGAAATCGGGTTCAGAAAGTACATAATTGATTACCTATATAACTGCATCAATCAAGGAAACCAATAAAAGGATTCACCATTTAAGAGACAACATCTGATAACAAGAATCCCAAACCAATCTGAGAAGGGAGAGAAACAAAATAGTCATCATCCTACTTGCAAGCCTTAAGTATATTCTACATTATTGGAATTATCATTCAGTGATCTAAAACCATACATTCCATAAATCAAAGAAAGACTTACAAAAGGATTATCTCTTACTCGTGTCCTTCCAAGGAAGGTTCATATTTATTATTGAGTGCACAGAGAGGAGTCCATCTCGAAAACAATATCCTAATGAAGCATGACTCATTCTTTCAAAACAGTTAGTCTAGAAATGATTACGTTTTTCTTTCTATAGGACAGACTCAGTTGTACACTTCCTAAATCGACATGACAATTGACTCTATACAAATTATCCGAGATCAAGAAAGATCAAACGGGGATGGTTTGGTTTTCCCTGTACCAAAAAGTGACAGTCCCAAAAGTTGCCTGAACATACTACTATTCCCATGAAATTTCCACATTCAACTAGTAACAAGTTAAACTAAACAATCCACAAGGAATTTTTAGTTTTGAAGAGTGAGTTCACATTACTTCATACAAGATAGAAAGGGCGAAAACTAAACTCAAGAAGTCGAACAAGCCTAGGATAGTAATCACTCTACAACATGGAAGAGAGTCGATCTACAGAGTAGTTTGAACAAATAGAACTTAACTTTACAAAAGTTAAAGGAAACTCAATAGAAAGGATCTGATCCTAGAATTCATTCACCATTGTTTCATCAATAGAATTCCAAATCCCATTTAAAACCCAGAAGTTATTTCGATAGTTCCCAAAAGAGAATACAAAACCAAACACAAAGTTTATAGAAAACAACACTTCTATTTTCCTTATGAATTCAAACCTTATCAGAACAACAATATCAACACTAACCCAATTCATATACGAATAAAAATCTAGGATGCAAATAATGCCAAAATCCATATTCATCTATTCAATGTTTTTAAACACAATTTCAAGTTCATACTGAAGAGAAAAATATATAGTACAGTCTCGAAGCAGAAGTACAAAGTCTAGGCAAAACAACATACAATTTACAAGAGTATAAAACTCCTTTCTTTTTTTAATAACCCAAAAATCCTTTCAATTGGATCTGAAAGAGAATAAAAAAACCCAACACTAAGTATTAAGTCAAACAAATTTTATACAATCCCCACGTATTCAAACTATAACAAAAATCCCAACTATAATAACTTTCACAGCTCCATCTTAGCACGTAAAGATCGAGGTAGAGAATTACATTACAGAGAAGGGTAATTGTTCCAGTCATATTTCATACAAGTTGAAGTACAAAACACAACACTACCAACTACTTCAAAAATCCATTATCGATTGCTTTCAAAAGAGTTCAAATTCATACCGAAGGATAAGTAAACAATACAGTCTCGAACCAGAGGTATTATATCCTCACAACAAGATACAATTTCATACAAGGTCAAGAACCCATCTTTCAAAACAATCAAGACTTTCGGATTAAAAAAAGATGAGGGTTACCTGCAGAGGAAAATAAAATATCCTATCATGTTTTCATGTCAGTTCATGTTCAAAGTAAACTATACATTCCCAGATAGAAGTACTACAACTTCTTCAAACTCAAAGATGCATCAAAGAGAAGATTTCAAAAGAGACTACCAGTTCAAACTCAAATCAAAACCATTTACTCAAGCTCTTTTCGAAGCAGACAGTCCCGAATGTGAGTTCTAAACAAAACACAAAAGCCTCGAAAGTTCCATATGCATTTCACCATTGAACTTACTCAGATAAAAACATCCAAAGACTAACATTATCATGCAATGGATTCATATCCAAAAATCACAAAGATTCCTTCAATCATGAAAGTAAATAACTAGACAAAACATGAAACCATTTATCTCATGAGAGCAGAGTTATTTTAATGAAACATTTAGAGAAAAGAAAGAAATATTAATGGGTAGAGCCTATCATGCCTGATAGTGCTTCTACCAATTCGAAGGAGACTTCCAATTGAGCTTCTAACTCTTCTTCTCCTCCAAGAAATATCAACAACAAAACATCTCTTTCTCCAATGCCTCATATACTTTCCTTGGATCAAAAATAGACCAGGGAAACCAAAAATAGCCACAAAGTGAAAATTGAACTACTGGTTCAAAGAACCAGATAGCTCCATGCAGAGAAAAAATTGCAAGGCATGCAAGACCAAACAACCTCCAAAAAATCCGCCCTCATTGTTTCCAAGATGGTTTGCTCACAAAAATTGAGATTCATTAATGTCATTACTCCCCAATCTCCCGCCTATCTCTCCTTGCCACCACCTTCCAAAATTGGCGAATGTTATTTCAACCTCTGCATGCATTTCTAATTTTAACGATGATTCCACATAATCTTCCACCAAGTTTACATGTCTCTGCCAAAACTGGCAGTACTTCCTATTAATTCAAAAATCAAATCAAATAAATTCCTTTGGAACTGTCGCCAACTTTCCATACGACCCTTAGGTCCCTTTCATTAGTTTAGGATAGATATCCTTAACTTAGGTTATGACCTTAGGTTAGTTTAGAAAGTAATTACCTTAGGTTTATAAACATTGCCTTAGGTAATTTTCCAACTTAAGATAGGTCATAATTCATACCAATTTAGTAGTAGGTAATAGGTTAAGAGTATACCTAGCATCACCTTAGGTTTTTTCCCATCCCAACATAGAACATGAAGCTTAGGATAGATTTCCACCCGTATAAGTAGACATAGCTAAGAAGTAGGTACATTTACCTTAGTTTAGAATGCCATTAGGATGTATCTCAAGGGTTTAGGACTTAGATTCCCTTCATAGTCTTGAAGAAGGCCTCGTTCCACTTAACGCCATTAAATGTCCTGAAGAGATCAATCCAAAAGATCCGAGCACAAAACATACAAGTAATGTAGGCACAATCTTACAAGACAATAAAGAATTGTAAACATACAAAATTTCAGTCTGTTACGTCTCTCAACCTCTGAATGTCAATTTACCATTCAGACCAGGTAAGGAGATTTAAAACATTCCTTGGATCAATGGAATTGATCCAAGGATGAGTCAATTAATAGAGATAAGTTTGCAACCATTATTACCAAATGTGAAAATGGATTCTTTGCAAACCATATCATTTCAATCTAATGAATCCAAGAGAAGAAATGATTTATCTATGGCAAGCATGATCTTCAACAATCAAGGGAACACACCTCATTCAAGAGAATCACATGTCAACGCTTACAATGCAAAAGAGAAATATAACAGTTTGTCAAAGGTGTTACATACCCTAATTAAACTAATTTCCACCTCACCTAGACACCTCATCATAGACCTATTCTTAGCATGTTTCCTAACTAACTAGGACTCAACCTCTTCTTACTTTAATTAACCAAGACTTAGCCTAACCCTAAAATCACATGCTTATTCTTCCTCTAACAAAGCATGCCTAATTATCTAAGCACAAAAATCTTGTTTTGATCTGCGATAATAGATAGAGTTGGAAGGAGATTGCCCAGATCTATCATTTTTAATAAACCCAGGATTTCCCGCCTTAACTGACGTCGGTCAACCCTAAGCCGACACCTGTCACCCTAAACTATCATCGGTTACCATATATTCATTTTGGTAACCTTTTTTGATAGGTTGGCCACATTCTCAAGTCTTGGAACAAAGGAGATCTGCATGTAAGCAAGAACCAAAACCCTTTCTCACATCCCAGAAAGCCATAGCCAACACCAAGATAGATCTCGAATGTATTTGCATTCACGATAGCATTCCAGAAGCACTACCGTGACACTGAGCTCCATTCCACAGATCAACCATCACCTTCACCTAGACACCAAATCTGCAAACACCAGTAAGTGTATCTAAAACCCGCATCATTTCATACTTATTTGATTACAAACTTTCTTCATCTCTTTTTATCATCATATATTTGCATTTTTCATCCCACCCTAGTTACCTTCTTGTAAGTCCAACCATTCCATCACCCACAATCATTTAATCACATATATTTGATTCCCTGAATACCTCTCGAGTACCCTTAACACCATTTCAAACCTAGCCATTTTCCCTCACACCTACTTTCTTACCTCAAAAATTTCTCAAAACCCGCTTTATTGAATTTCTACCATTCCGCCTTAATTGTCGGTTCCCTCTTAACCGTCGTCAGTCATACCTCACCGACTTTAGTATCTATATTTGGTAATCCTACCAATAATAGAAACTTAAATACCTACATCCAAGAAACCCAAGCTACCCATAATCTGACCCTGACCTATTCCAGACCTTGATTACCCGCCCTACTTCTAGATCTTATCATAACCTAGCATGTTATGTTATATTTTCTTATTGTATTTGGATGAGATACCTAAATCATATCAACTATAGTAGGATTTTATTTATTTACATTATTTCTTACATTAAATTGTATTAAACAGTGGGTTGACTACCACTAAGGAAGTACCACACTTCCTGGATCTAGCACATGCTAGGTAGCCCATTGACATATATTGTTTAACTCTCTTTTGTGGTCTTGTTGTGTATTTTAGGTAGTTCCTCCTAGCCAAAAGGAAGTTAATATACGGATCATCATTGGATCAAGAATTCGAGAAGGTGTTTCGCAACCTTTAAATTGACGATCACAATAGGTATTCCTCCTTTGCCCATCACCTTATCTGTTTTGTCAAATCCACAAAGAAAATGGTGAAACATTATGATTTCACAAAGATTTGAATGAACAGTTTCTAACTTTCAAATTTGTCAAAGAGACCCCCTACGCCTTGACCCATGTTATTAGTAGGAAGTATGGGCTCATCACCATAGACAAGGCATAGGTGAGTAAGGGCACTTCTCTCCTTTCCCAACCCTACATCACTAGTAAGAGACATAGGCTCAACACCGAAGGTTGGTAGGGAAAAGAAATGTGTAAAATAAAAAATTTCTATGGATTTGTATTTGACTTATTTATCTAGGAAAAATGTATAGAATGTTCTTATTTCCAAAGAGATGTATATGGGATAGATGTGACACCATGAAGCTTCTAGAATGACTATAGGCAAAGACACCTAATCTAGAAGAAACTGTAAGTAGAACCAAGTATGCAAGCCTTGGTATGGCTACTATCAAAGCTTTGTCTTATCTTTCTTGGATTGATGAAATGATTCGAAATAATTGATGACACCGTGAAGATTTGAAGAGACATGATTTGAATGTTTTTTCAATGTTTTTCATAATTTTTCAAGAATTTCTATAAGTCCCTTGATCAAAAATTTTACGAAATGAACTAGCAGATGAAAATGCAATGCGGATGCAATAATGTACATATGGAAATGTAGGTGAAACTATATGTCATGATGGCTAAGGTGAATAAAGTTGACGAATATCAAATTATTCACCCATAAAAGTACACAATGAAGAACCGTGATCCTCAAAATTTCCGTTCTCTTGACAAGGGCCTACCATTATGGGTTTAAACTTACAACCCTTGCCTAGAAGTGTATATGTCCAATCATTAAAATAATTTTTTGAAAGAGGCATTTGTGCACCTCTTTGTCATGTTCTTGAGACATGATGTGTGGGTGAGCATGACTATGTTGCTCAGCCTTGTTTCTTATGTAGAGCGTTGTGTTTACTTGTGACACTTGTTGAATGATGAGGCCTTTCCCCATGGATATGGCAAGATTAGCTTTCGACACACATGGGTTGAAACCAGGGTTTAGAATATAAAAACCCTTAGAGATGGTTTTGATGGGCACCATTTCAATCTCAAATTTCCCTTCTTCATTTGTTAATTTTATCATGTTTACACCTAGACCTAGGTCATCATAGGAAGAGTTGCTAAACCGAGAAGACTACCCACCCCCTGTGGTTCAAACGGGAGGAATATCGGATCATCATTTCGATGTGGTTTTAGTGGACACTATTTCCACAGATATTGATTTACCCTTATCTATTTTTTCCACCTCAAATGTTTTTGGGTCAACGAATTTAGCCTTTGGCACACCCGGGGTGATCGGGGCTAACTCTTTTGATGGAGGTGGTTTGTTCAATTGATTCGTAAGAATTTCATACTCCATATGGAATCCTTTCTTCTTATTGAGGTTTTCTAAGTGTATATTGAAGGGCTTAGGATCCCCTTGAGCGATGAATACCTTCCCTAAATGGAGGAATCTAATCTCCTGGAATAGGGTAGAAGGGATAGCCTTCATTCGATGAATCCAGGTCTCCCAAGGATCATGTTATAACTTGTTTCCCTGTCGATAATGTAAAAATCTGTCAAGATGGTTTTGGACCAAGCATGATTGGAAGAACTTTGGTTCCAATTGAGGTTTATTTAAGATTTTCGTACCCCCAGAACATGTTTCTTGTAGAGGAACAATTTGTATCTCCATATCCCAACTTCTGCAAGAAGAGAATGGAGCCACATTGACACCAGCCCCATTGTTGGTCATGGCTCTCTTAATGTAATTTTTATAAACCCAAACTTGTAAAAATAAGGCAGGATCACCTCTTTGAGCAATTTCAACATCAGATTACATCTTATCTATATCAAAAACAAACATAGTATCCCTATCATTCTGTCCTGGAGGATGTATGCCAAATTAAATATGATTTATTTGAGTTCTAGGACGTGGTATAACATGGATGAGATGACTAAGACCTAGTGCATTGAGCAATGCAGAACGATGCATAGGTGAATTATTTAGCAAATCTAGAAATGAAATATGAGAAAAGGTCTTGTTCAAATCGATATTAAATCATAGGCTCCTATTGGTTTTGCGATTGTAGGAACGTCATCCTACGGGAAGGAAAGAGTCATTAAGGGTTATGAAATTTACTCCTTTTTTCAATTTGTTGCATTAATTTTAGGCTCAACCTCTAGCTCAACTAATCCCAAGATTTTTGTATTATCATTTGAACCAAGGTTAGGAGCAACCCGAGAGTTTTCAGAAGTTGAGGCTTCATGGTCATTGTTTCCTATAGGAATGCCCTTGTTTATATTTTGAGGATTCACTTAGGAATCCCTAGGACATTTAGGGTTTGCATTTTGAGGTGTGACAGGTCCAATATGACTAGGTTGTGGGTTTGTTTTAGGATTTGCTAGGAACATGTCTACAAAGAGTTGCCTTTGGTTTTCGGGAAGTATTTGCAGAAACTTGTTGCAATCATGGCAAGTCCTATCATCATGACCTCGAACCTTATGGAAACCATAGTATAGGTTAGGGTCATAATCTCTTGGCCTTTGATAAGTGTCTTGTTGTTGTTGATTATAACCTCGATTATAATTTTTAAATTGATTGTTATAACCATGATTCGTTGCCCCTTGGCTAGAGTTTTGATATTGGTTTAGGCCTTGGGTTTGAGCTTGTTTTTACGATGGACAATTTACATCAACCTTGTTGAAAGAAGACATCATGTTAGGGCCTTATTGATTTCCCAATTTGTTGTTATTGTTAGTGTTACCATTTTTTGGAAAACCAACAATTTCTTGGCTTGATTAGTAGCATTATTCATGGTAGGACCATGATTTTGATTCACACCCTTAGGTACTTGGTTGTTGGAACTGTTGTCCTTGGTTGTTGGCACCGTTGTTGTGATAATTTGCATTGTTATGATTTGGGGATACCAATTTCCCATTGGGACCATAGATCTTATGCACATTGTCTATAATGGCTTGGTTAATATGAAGTGCACCTTCTAATACTTTTTCATAACTACTAAAGGAAACTTCTAGACTTCCTCCCTATTCTCTCAATTGAGAAAATGAAGGAAAATATTGCAAAGTTCTATCTGGTCCATGTTGGGTGCACTTGGGAGGAATAGAGAACTTGGCGCCATCTCTGGATGAAATGGGTGGCAGATTCATTTTGCTCATGTCTAATATGCAAGAACTCCCTAATCCCTATACGTAACTTTTTCATGTCAAATGCTTTTATGAACTCAGAAACAAGTTGTTTAAAGAAATGTATAGAAGCTTCGGAATACGGTAATACCAATCCGAAGACGATTCCTTTGAGAGTCTTGAAATATATTAGCTACTACAACATCCCAAGGAAGCAATTCCTGACAAAAATAGCGTAGGCCTTGATATGAGCATTCAAATCTCCTTTTGACTTAAATTATGGAAGATTTGACAATGGGTGTGGAAGCATGACACCACATTTGGTGAAGTGAAGAGGAACCTTTAAGTACTCGGTGTATGTACCAATTTCGTAAGTTTCCATCATCAAGATCCTTGATGAGGAGGTGGAGGAGGAGGAGTTGGATAAGTTGCATTATAAGCATTGACGAGAATGTACGGGGTCCCTTGATATGGCATGTAGGGAGTAGGAATGGTATATGGGTCCATCTCGGGGAGTTTTTGAATACTTTTGTATGTAAGGTGGGATAGTACCAAGATATGGAATAGCGGGTGTAAAACTACGAACGTCGCATTACCTATTTTGGTGGCATTCGAGAACGCACTTCCGACCAGCCCTTGCGTAGGATAAGATTGAGAAGGATGAGGACCCATCCCAGTGTCTCTAACCCTATGAGAAGATCACCCAGATTTGAATGAACTGGATGACCTTATCATACATGATATTTCATTGGTTTCTCATTGGAAGGGATGTATCATTTGTTGTCAACTAGATACCCCATGTTTTTCCCTATTGCATGTGTTGGTTGTGAAGTCTGGGAATTTTCTAGTTTTCTAATCCTCCCTACTAAAGTCGAAATGATATCATTGGGAGAGGATAGATTCCCCTATTGGAGTGTTTGTGGCATAGGGTTTGATTGAGTAGGCTCATGATACCTTGTCATGAATTTTTCAGTGTTATAATTCTTGTCTTCCTTAGAAGTAAGAATCTTAGGATAGGCATTTGAAATCTCAAAGGTTGTAGCCTTCATTCTATCCAAAGACTCATCTATTTAATGAAGAGGATTTGTTATTTGTGTGAATGTATCATCTTCTATTGATTACATGGAAATGTGAGGTCTTGAAAAGACTCTATGGTAATAACCTGTTCCATTTGTGATAACAACATGGTTTGCATTGGGTTGATGTATTACATATTTAACAGATTGATTAACCTCTTCCATCCTTACATAGCTAATGTTGTTTAAAGTGTAACTAGGGGAGGTTTGGACATTGCTTGTGTAATTATCGCCCCATCTCAAAAGAGAAGGGGACTATTGTGGTTGCACATTGGTGTAATATCTATCAGATCCAAATGGCACACAAAACTCTCTTCCAGACATATTTTAGAAGATATAAAATACCTACCAAAATAGGGGAAGAAATGGAGAGGTGAGGTAATAGTAATGAAAGAAAATGAAACAAGAAGAATTAATCCTTCACGCCAACTTCACCAATTTGTACAGATGAAAATTGACATGTAACCTTCAAATGCACTCTACCCCTCGAGGTCGTGTCGGAGCAGCTAATGTTGAATATGTGTGGCTAACTATAAGAGGATCGGTGACTAAGATAAGATCCGTAGTGTGATCTTTGGTAGCTGAATTGGCAAAGGACAGATTTAGAGGCTATGAATGGGTAGCATAAATTCCCTATGGTTTGTTTAACTGAATTGGTTCTAAGTGTTGATCTAATTTGAAGTGTCTAAATTAACTAAGATAAAACTATCAATCTATACTACTTTGTTAAAAGGGAAACTAATCTAAACAAATCACAAAACTCAAATATTACATTTTATTGAGCGGGTAAAATATTGTTCTAAGGAGAAGGCACATAAAAGATATGCACACAGAACAAGACACATTTAAAGGTGCATAAAGATAGGAAAGGAAATGCACGCGTAACAATTTGGCTCAGGACTTAGCCATTTTTATGGATAAAGGCTATTTTTGGAAGATAGTGTGTGGAGCACACATAGGGATGAAGAATTACATGACACACAATGGTATTTTGGGAACGAGTAGCTGATAAGCACCATGCATGGTTTGAGCTAATAATAGGATTGCTTCCTCTAATTAATTATAGGACATCTATTATTAGAACACTTGCATGTATGCATGCTATTGTAAAGGAACATGGCTATTATCAACATATGACCTATTTTAAGAAGTGCATAGGCGATGAAGGGAAATTTCCCACCCTTATAAATATATATTAAAGCTGTGTATTTTAGAGAGACCGAATTATTATAGAGTTATGTTATTAGTTCTAATGCACGCATGACTCATGGAGATACTTTATAGTGTAAGAAGGTTTTGTGTTTTGTAATGTTTAATTAAATGGATGATCATATTGGTGGATAATGGTGTTAAATGTAACTAAATCTGGTTCATGTATGTTTAATCGTATTATTGTTATTTTTTAGTCCATGATTTTCTAAGATCTATATCTAGATTATACCGTGACCGTAGAATGTTTATGTTTAATTATGGATCGAGAATATGTTTTATCACCATCATAGTATCATCCTACACAAGAAACTCTAAAGAGGAGCTTGGTACCTTTGCATGCTTCAGGTGAGTGCTTAGCTCAGGTTGAGTGATGTGTCGGTGTGCCGAGTTATTCATAGTAGATTCTAGGTTACATCATTGGTTCTATTGTCGGGACCTCTTTTTAGTTATTTTCAAGATGTTTCGTGATGAAGATGTACTGGTTGACCCTAGCAAGTGTTGAGGAGTGGATAAAAGATCTGGAAGAAGAATATGCTCGAGAGGTTTAGCAATGGATATGAGTTTGACACATGTGCGTGGGTGGAGCAAAATTTTTATGACTATTTGTATGAAAGTTTCTTTGTTATCTTTCTGGTAGAGTTGTACGAGTGGCTGGTTTCTTATGTGTCTAAAAGGAATTGGAGGTATCACACATTTTTCTGGACGTAGGAAGAATTTCATACCCTCTATTATGTTGATTTGATTTAGACCCACATTGTGGATACTTAGTTCCATGGTGTTCTAAATAACTATATTTTAGAGTACTCAATTTCTACTTATTCTTGCCTAGAGGTAGCTGAGTTCCACTTTTACATCATCCCAAGGAACTTATCTATAGGGCATCCCTTTGGTGATCAAAATCTTGATGGTAACCCTAAACTTGGAAGAAAATTTGATGGCTAGCTAAACCCTACCACGCGTGGGGCAGGATCAAGTTTGGTGAAGGATGGGTGACCTAGCGGTAGAGAGGAAAACAAAAGAAAGGTGGATTAAGTACAATGAGGTGTGCAAGAGGAAGATAAAGAAGCAATGTGATATTACAGAACAAATGACATTGAGGAGAGAGATGGCTCGTGAAGGATTTGGAGCTCACGCAGAAGGCATGGAGCTAGAGCATCTGGAACTCCCCCATTTAGGAAAACATGATAGGGAACCCTCCTCGGCCTCATATGGGAGCGCACCAAAGAGAGACAAAATGGGTCGTGGGCATGCATCTGAATATACTTGGTAACCTATCCTTTGCGCTTGGTTTTCTAGTATCTAGTGTAACTAGTAGTCAGCAAGCTAGTTTTGGGAGTAGTAGAAAAGGAGTAAATCAAGTAGAAATTGCATCTATGGTCGGGAAAAAGTATTCTTTGTTATTTGGAGGTACCTTTTCAGGTGCATCGTTGGCACATAACTCAAGTGCATAGAATTTTGGACTCACTTCTGGGAGTAGTACCACCTTGCATACTATAGGAGATCAGTTTAGTACCAATGATGGGACACTTTGGTCCACTTTTGGATACATGTGGAGGGCCATGGAGCATAGGTGGCTCTAGTTCTGGTGGATCTAGTGGGTTTGGAGGCAGAGGTAACATAGGAGGTTTTGGATCAGGTGGGCATGGTCCTCACCAACCCTAGAATATTTACATGGAGATGTCACTTCGTCTTCCAAAGTATAGGGCAATAGAATTTTTTGTTAAGCACATGCACATGTGTGAGATATTGTGGTGCAAAAAAGGAATCACGACTTCGAGTGTAAAGCAAGTTAGTTTACAAATACACTACAGGGACGCGCTCACATTTGGTATAGGAATTTTGACCCTGATCAGACTTGCATAGATTATGCAACATTACGAGAAGCTTTCCTTAAGGAGTTTCATATCCCTGAGTTCGAGTAGAAGAGTATAAGCGTGCTCAAGGATATTAAGGTGGCACTCGAAATCATTCGGGAACATGATGTTCATTTCAAAATGCTTTTGTCTAAGATTTCATATGATATCCATGCATGTCATCATAAAAAGTGGTTCGTTGGGGGATTGATATAACCATTTAGGAGGGCGTTGTCACATAAGACATATATGGACCCATGCAAAGCACTTGAAGTAGTGTTACGTGCTGAGGCAGTAAGAAGTGTAGATACTACAATGATCCCATTCCTGGAAGCACAGATTGTAGATATAAAAAAGTAGTTGGAGAAACTATCAGCCAATTCAGCACATGAGATGTGTACTGGGATTTGGTGTACATATTATGAAGTGGAAGGGCACACTAAGGATAGTTGTCCCCGTAGGTCAATACATTCATTGTTTCTAGACTGCGATATATTTCATTTAGACCATGATGTAAGTTGTTTCCCATTATTACAATACGCGATAAGAAAGAACATATCTTTTTATTGTAAGATTTTCTAGTCCACGACTCACAATACAAAAGACTACATGTTGATTGGTTAGATTCATTATGCTACATATATTGGTGTACAATAGACATGAGTATAAAATAATTCTAAAAGTAAAAATGAGCACCATGATCATGATCACAACCAAGGGGTTATGATCGAACGAATGGCACTTTGAAGTAAGTTGTGTAGAGGTTGAGGATACAGTGGTGGTGGGAAAGGCGAGTTTCCTCATGGAACATGTTTTATATGTGGATCTCCTAACCACTATAGGTGTGAATGCCCTCATAATATTACTTGTTCTTTTTTTGGGAAGAATCATAACTATGAGGAATGTCCGGACTTATATGAGAATCTTAGAAAGCAACATAAACAAGAGAACAAGGGTGTAGGGATGGTTAGAATATAGCATGTTGTGGAAAATCAGTGGATGCCAAAGTTGGCACAGAACCTAAGGTAAGTACCTATGAAGATTATTACACACGTTGAAGCTGCCCCACTAGAGAGACATTACAACAAAAGCCTACCATTACTAAGGAGAAGGTTTTACATGCAAGATATCTAGATCCTACACATCGATGGAGGTTTATCAGAGACCATGGAGGTGTTTAGAAATATTGAGTGAAATACAAGTGTTTAAAAGAACAGATCACAGAAGTTGAAGCAAAAATAGACAGCAGAGATGGTCCAATCGGATATTGATGATTTGAAAAAGGTATGTAAGATTTTTGCGCTAGGAGAATATTATTCTATTACTAGGGAATTGGTTAAAGGAAACACTCCATGTGCAGGTATTGAGAATGAATGGAAGATCCTCGCATGCTAATATTCCCCCTCATAGTTTGGATTATGACAAGGAAATTATTGTGAATGTTGTTGTGGATGGATGGCTTTTGAGAAATATATTGATTGACATAGGTTTAGAAGTGAATACTTTAGATGTATGGGTACAAATGGGTAGACCTCCATTACAGCCATCCTCCAATGTATTGTTTATGGCTAATCAAATTAAGGCCACTCCAATTGCATTTTTAAAGGATGCATCCATTAATATACTGGGACAAGTTCACTAGGGATTTTTAAGTTTTATCACTTGAAGCATACTGACTTCCACTCTACTTGGGCACCCTTGGTGTTATGCAAATAATGTTCATCTACATTTCAATAAGGGGTATATAAATTTTGAGAATAAGGAAGAAATATTTATTATCCCTTTTACATATGGGAAATATACACCTTATGTTGAACCTTTGAGTGAAGAAGACCTTAACAGAATTTATGTGCACGTCATTCGAGATCCAAAAGTACTTGAGCCATCTAAAGAAAGAATCCTCTAGTGGGAAGATGCATAGTCTATTAGTGATACTACAAGTATTTCTTGTGATAATTGGGCACATGGCACTTATGAGATGGTTAGGTGTGAAGTAAGAAGCGCATTTACACAGAGGAACAAATCTCGTTGTATTAAGAGGATAGGTAACAACTATATACCCCAAGATATCTTGGAGAAGGAGATCTTACAAAGTATTCCTATGCACCATGGAGGGGCAAAGTGGGAGATCAAGTGGAGAGAAGAAATTTGTTAGTATAAACCCTACGTGGGATAGTAGCGCACCGGTGGATGGTTCACAGGGATAATCTCATAGAATGGAATGAAGTAATAATTGCTCTAAAAACCCAGTTTCTCAAGAGCAATGTGCCTACTCAAATCTACATATATCATGGTAATCAACCTATTCAACACCATGTTCAACAGTGTGAGAGACTCTGGACAAAGGGGCAGGAAGCTTTACCACCTTCACTTTGGGTGCATAAACTTTATTCCACTTTGCAAGGTTGCGCACGCGCTTGGTATGTTTATGCAGAATTACATAGGGAGACTAGAAATTGGCAAGACTTAATTATAGGAATGACCCAAAATTTTGAGTACTTCTCTACTAAACCTTTGGTAAGAGAGGCATTATGGCTTATGGAGTGCTTGACTATGGGAGACAGTGCAAAGGCTAAAGAACTCATTCAGGAGTTATTTGGTGAGGAAGAATAAGGAGCGCATTTTGATGAAGTAGATGATACATATGTTGAATTACTTATGTGCACTTGCTTTGAGAAGGAGAAAGGAAAGATGGTCTACATATTTGATGATGAAGAAGTAGAAGATTTGGACATAGATCTTTTAGTAGGTACGCGTGAGGTCTTATACAGTGCAGATGAAAATATGTGTGCCTATCATGAACCTATGAAGACCAAGAAAGTGAACATTAGCACGAATGCTAAACCCAACGAGGCCATAATTGGAGATTGTTGGTCTAATTCTCAAGTCATAAACATAATTCAATTACTATGTGATTTCCATGACTAATTCCCTAGGGGCTTGTTATCTATTTTTTCACCCCCTGCAAAATGGATTAACCTACAAGTCTAGGCATTGATAGTTAAATAGGAACAATTTACAGGGAGCTCACCACGACGAAGGTTTGGAGTCAGGTTTATTTTAATGGTCAAGCTGGAAAATGTATGGATTGTCGCCTCTTTGACATGCGTCAACACCCTTCTTCCTATCGTGCATCAACTAGATTTCACCGATGCACAACAACCATTCCCTTGACAAGTTCCACCCTTTTCTTCATGTCATGTCACCCCTTTCTTCCTATCGTGCGAGAACCGTCTTCTCGACATGCGTCAACCATGCGTCATCCCTCTTCCTCTTATCACGCATCTCCACCTCTTTTTGTCGCATAAAATTGTCCTCCTTAACACATTTCAATGCCCTTGTTGACGTGCATCAACCGTGTTCTCCTTGGTGTGTGTCAACGCCTTTTCTCGACATGTGTCAACAACTTCCTCCTTGAAGTGTGTCAACAATTTCTTCGACACACATTAGCCTCCTTATTTTCACACATTATTCTACCTTCCCCATCGTTGCTTCCTTCTTGTCACACGTCAGATCGCTTCTGTCACTGTCAACCACCTTTTCGACATGTGTCAACCTCCCCTCATTGTCACGTAACAACATTTCTACTTTTCATGCAACAATTCTTTCCCTCATCGGCGAAACTCTTCACATTTTTTCAGGCATTAGCTGGTGGTTTCTGTTGGGTGACAACAAGGAGTTTCAAATACAACTAGGCATTAATGGCACCATACAAGGTAGCTCAACAACCGGTTTAATGAGGTATGACACCCCTGTTCATCATGCAATAAAAGTACCATTAGAAAGTGAACTAGCATGGTCACCCATACCTCCGTGCAAGTAATTAATGAAGGATGTTGGTTGGTAGCTCCTTTTCTCTATATATATATGTAAATTCCCCTCATTTGAAGGGGAGAGATTTCAAAATTATAAAGAACTCTGCCAAAATTGTTCCAACACTTTTGTGAGCTGCAGGCCTCAAATTTATGCATTTTGTGAAGGATTCTTGCCTTGTGCCTATATTGTAATGGATTGTGCATCATTTTAAGCAATAAAATTAGTGTTTTGTGGCTCTTCTTGCCCTAGCTTGATTTATATTACATTTTTCACTTTCTTCTATTATGTTTTAGGTATATTGTGCATATTGTGTTCCTTTACAAGGTTTAAATTTGTTGTGCTCCATGAAATTGGAGGTTTGAATGTGTTTTGGGACTGTGGCACTTTTTTTTCCTCTTCTTCCCTCATTTTCCCCACTTTCACTCACTAGGAATCTCTAGTCTTATTTTGGTGTTATCGCCTCCTTAGTTTAGGATTTACATTTTATGTATTTCTCTCTCTGGTCCCTTGGAATTGATAGTTTAGGAGTAGGTTAGCATTAGAATAGGTCAAGAACCAACCTTCTCTGGAGGTTTGTCTCAATCACAAGGGTCCCACACCTTGAGATAATCCCATGTTAGTCAAAAGTAGGGTTTTGTAATGTGCAAATCCTAGGGTGCTACTTTTTACGACATAATAGTTTTTGGCACACCCGGTGGGACTAGAAGTCAATATTTTCACTTTTTATCAAGATTGGGTGTGTGTCTTGGTGAATTTCCAGCCTTTAGAGGCTTTGCAACAACACATCTAGTGACTTTGTCATTCAAATCCAGTGGTTTTAAAGAACCCAAGTTTATCAAGTTCATGAGAAGAGTGCAAACCCAGTCTAGAGCAAGAGAAGAAGGTATCTTTGAATACTTGCAGTTATCTCCAGGAAGAGGAAGGAGAGGAAGAAGAGTACAAAGGTCTCCATCTCCACCAAATAGAACATTTTCCACACCTCCACCTAGTAGACCTTTTCTTCAATCGACTAGAGTTCTCAAGCCACTCAGATGGCTCATCAACAACCTCAGCCACCTCCAAACCCCTATGAAAATTTCATGGGCAGCAATCCACTTGCCCTTAATGCACAAAATCTGGTCTCGATAGTAGCATTAAAGAATATCCCATACTTCATTGGAGAAAATCACACAACTCCCATTGACCACATTCAAGACATTGCAAATGTTCTGTGCCATACATGAGATTTTGAGATGGATGGTCAAGTTGTTGGCTTCTTCTTTCAAAGGAAAAGTGTTGCAATGGTTCAAAGGCTTGGGAGCAGGATCAATTCAGAATTGGGATCAATTGTGCATAGCTCTCTATGGCCAGTTTGGGGAGAGGGCTGAAAAATTATCCCTTTTGGAGTAGATGACTACAATCAAAAGGGCACCAACTAAGAAAATGACAAACTTCAATTCTAGATTCCAAAGAACATGGGAGAGGATCCCAATTATTGGTCAAGACCAATAGCTGAAGGTGCATTTCTCTATTTTCTTAAAGCTCTAAATTTATATATTTGTTATGATACAATCTATGGGAGGAATAACCCTACCAGATGCTTATGCCATAGCCATTAGAGCTGAGAATTACCTAATTCAAGCCGGTAAACTTGCACCTAGGCCACCTATGCCTCTCTATCTAGATATGGGGAATCCTAATCCTAATCAAACACCTACAATAGCCCCCATCCCTGCTCCAAGAAATTAGAGTTCAAATGAAGCTTCCACTTCTTCTTCTATCCCTTCAAATGAACTCCAAGAGGTTATGAAACAATTAAAAACTTAGGAAATGAGTTGGTAACTCTTAAGAGGAAACAAGCTCAAAATTCTAGACCTTATCAACCTCAATTCCAACCCAATAAACCTCCATATCAGCCAAACAGGCCACATGTTCAAGCTGTTAACCAGAACCAAGGACAACCCCAAGTTACTAAGCCATTCCAAGACATATAACCCTAATGTAGTTTCAACATCTAGGCCTTAGTTCCAACTCAAAACAACATAGCACAAGAATATGAATGGTGTTTCCCATGCAACCAACCACACAATCAGGAAACATGCTTCAATGGTGCTTTAAATCAAGCATTGATGGTGACTACGGTGGGTGTTCCTCAAGAACCAAACCAAGAAGAAATTCAGCAAAGTAGGTAGCTAATCAAGAAGCACCTCCAAACGAGACAACACTTGTGAATTGGCAAGCTGAGGATTTCTGTGGAATAAATCAGTCCCCTTCTCAAAGTGTGGCAGCCAACATGAGGTCTAAGAAGAGGAATATAGAGGAAGGGAAGTCATCTAATCCAATTACTTCTCATCCTTCTATCACACTTTGGGGTATTAGCAATCCAAGTGCAGCCCCAAACATTCAAAATCAGCCCAAACTACCTTCTAAGCCAACTCAGGTACCGGTTACAGTAGCCCATGTGCAGGAGAAAGTCATGTCGAGTAAGAAAAGATAAGGAGAATCCATCTCCTTTTAACATTATTGATCAAATGAAGAAGACCAATGTAAGAATTTCTATGTGGGAATCATTGAAAATTTTGGGCCAATGGGATTTGTTACAAAGCAACCATGGCAAATTGGTCAACATCAAATGAGTTGTCAAGAATCAAGAGAAGGTGCTCACTAATGCAGCTCCAAAGAAGGAGTTCATGGAGGTCAACAAGGTAAAAACATGAAGCCTCCTCCATTCTATATATCTTTGATTATTGGGAACAACCTATACACAATTGCATGATTGACTCAAGGGCTAGTATTTCGATAATGCCAAAACAGATTGCATAATCATTTGGGCTTGAAATATGACCTAGTTTCAAAGGAGTGGTACAGTTAGATGGGACAACAATGGGAACTATTGGGATCATAAAAGGTTTAAACCTCACATTGCATGCATGTCCTAATGTCACAGTTCAACAAGATATATCAATGATTGACTTTGCCACCACTCTTGCATTGTGCTTGTCAAGAGACTTCACCACCAAAATTAGAGGCTACTTATCAGCTGATTGGTCACATATGCTCTTCAAAACAAGGTATGGAGCTAAGGCTACAATCTAGTCTGAACCTATTGCAAATTTCCATATTGAGCCTCATGTACCAAGCCCAATCAACATAAATTGCTCATCCTTTGATCAAGAGGATTTCCCAAACACTCAGGAAGTAGATACCAAAGTTGGGGCATCCCGGATTTGACTCTTGATGAATGGGAAAACAAAAGACATGGATATGATCCATACAAGGAAATAGAGGAGGTTGAGTTGGGAGTTTATTGTTTACATGAGGAAAACACACCTCTTCCTAGCCTCACCAAACCAGATGATAAGGGTGATAATGAAGTATGGAAACTATTATTTGATGGCTCAAGGAGTAGGTAAGGCATTGGAGGAGGAGCAATGCTTTTGTCACCACAAGGTATGAAGTACTACTCAACTTTCCATTTTCAGTTTACTTGTTCAAACAATACAATTGAGTATGAAGCTTTGATACATGGATTGAATTGGGAAAGAAAGAGGGGTATACAAAACTTGCAAGTGTTTGGGGATAGTGAGTTAATTGTCAACCAAGTTAGGGGAAACATGCTGCTAAGAATGATCTACTCAAAGCCTACAAGCATCGGGTATGGGATCAAATTGATGATTTTGGAGTGTTCAATATTCAAGCCATACCAAGGAAGAAGAATGAGGTCTGCAGATAGGCTTGTGGAAATTGGAGCAACATTTGATGTGGTGGACAATATTAAAAGAGATAAAGCACAGCCACATATTCATGTAATTATGAGGCCAATTGTACTAGAAAATAACATGAGTATGGAAGGTATTTGAGAATGATCAATAGATCATTAATTTCTTACAGGAGGAGGTTGAGTTCTGGTTAAAAATAGGATAAATTGGAGCAACAATATGGTGATCAAGTGGTTCAACTAAGGAAAAATAATCTACCAAAGGGTTTAGTGACTCTAGAGTCAATATTCAATCCTAATGATCAATTTTCAGAGGGAAAGAGAAAACATTCAGGTCAAAGGTGAGGATTCAAAGCCAATTTTGGTTGAGAGGGTAAAGTGCTCCAAGTTGGCAAGGTGAGCACAAATCAAGAAAAATATGAATTCATACAACTTTTGTCAAGAGTTTCCAGATGTATTTTCTTGGAGCTATGAGGATCTGAGAGGGTTTAATCCAAAATTGGCACAACACACCATTGAGCTAGATTGGGAGCTAAACCCATCAAAAAGAAAAGGCCAGTCAATCCTCATATCGAGCCTCTCATGAAAAGGAACTGAACAAACTCATTGAAGCAAGCATCATCTTTCAATCAAGCACTCTTCATGGGTAGCAAATCTAGTGTGTCAGTTAGGAAAAAGAATGGGGAAATCAGGTTATGTGTGGATTTTCGAGACTTGAACAGGCCTCTCTCAAGGACCACTATCCACTTCCTTCCATGGAGAAAATCCTGCAGGTTGTAGCTGGTTCGAAAGGTTCTCATTATTGGATGGCTACTGGGCTATAATCAAATCATGGTGAAAGAAGATGACTAATTCAAGACAACCTTCACTATGAAGTGGGGCACATATGCTTATAGGAAGATGCCATTTGGATTGTCAAATGTTAGAGCCACTTTCCAAAGGGAAATGGATATGGAATTCAAAGGATGATCAATAAGATAGTTCTTGTGTATCTAGATGACATTATTGTATTCTCTAAGAATGCAACAAGTCACCTCTTTCACCTTAGACAAGTATTCCAAAGATGCAGGAGATTTGGAGTGTCTTTGAATCCAAAAAAGTGCATATTCTTAGCTCATGAAGGAAAGCTCTTAGGCCACATCGTGTCTAAGGAAGGGTTGGAAATTGATCCAAAAAGGGTAGAAGCCATTCGAGCATTGTCATTGCCAAGTCACAAGAAGGCTCTCCAAATTTTTTGGGGAAAATTAATTTTTTAGGAGGTTTGTTCCTAACTTTTCCCATCTTGTCAAGCCACTAACATGATGATGTTGAAGAAGACCATGGTTTTCAGATGGACTGTTGAAGGAAAAGAAATCTTTGAAGCCATAAAGCAGGCCATTACATAGGCTCCAACCCTCATAAATCTAGATTTCTCAAAGGACTTCATTTTATACACTTTTGGAGGCACGGATGCAATATCTGCCATACTAGTACAACCAAATCAAGAAGGAATGGAGTAGCCTATCACATTCTTCATCCAAAGTCTTAGGATTATGAGGTGAGATATTCATTCATTGAGAAGCATGTCCTTGTTGTATGATTAGAAGTTTAAAGAAATTCAGACATCTAGTGTCAAACAACATAATTCATCTATTAGTTTCACATGTTGGTGTAAAATATTTTCTTTTGAACAAGGACCTTAATGAAAAGAGAGTTGGTTGGATAACCAAGGTCATGGAATATGATATTGATATAAATGTGACCAAATTAGTTAGAGGGAAAGGGTTGTGTGAGCAGCTAGCTTCTAACCAACATGTTGAATCAAGAGAGGAGGTAGAAGTTGTTATGGTGTTGCAAGATAATCAAGAACAAACTACAGGTGACATACCCATTCCTTGTTGGACTTGGGATATTGTACATTTCCTTCAAACAAGTCAAAGTCCTCAAGGATTGAGTAAGTCCAAAAGGAGGTATTTCAAACTTCATTGCATCCCATATGCTTGTAGATAATATTTTGTTCAAAAGGGATGTGAATGGTGTCCTCCTAAGGTGCATCAAGATAGATCAAATAGAGAGGGTATTGCATGAGTTTCATGATGGAGAGGTAGGTGGTCATTTTCCCCAAAAGAAATAACTATTAGAATCATGAGGGTTGGTTATTACTAGCCTAATATTTTCAATGATTGTTACTCATGGATCAAGAAATGCAAGAAGTGTGCCTTCTTCACAGGTAAAGAGAAGCTATAGCATCCCTCCCACTCCATCCTATCTCAGTTAAACAACCTTTCATGCAATGGGGGCTAGATTTTATTGGGATGATCAATCCAAGTTCCAACCTAGGTCACAAATGGATTCTTATAGCCAACACGACTACTTCACTAAGTGGATAAAAGCAATTGCACTTAAGGAAGCAAATGAAGCTAGCATTCTGGATTTCTACGAAGGTATTGCAACAAGGTTTGGTGTTCCTTCCACTATAATATCAGATAATGCCTTAGCTTTTCATTGGAGAAAAGATATCTAATTGGGTTGTTAGAAATGGCATCTACTTGAGCACTTCTTCTAACTACTACCCCTAGGGTAATGGGAAAGTAGAGTCCACAAACAAGAACTTGTTGAGAATCATAAGAAGAACCCTAGATGAGAATCAGAGGACTTGGCATACCAAATTGAAATCAGCCTTGTGGGATGATAGAATCACTCCCAAGAAGTCAACTAGTTATTCCCCTTTCAAGTTGGTTTATGGAAGGGAAGCAAGGTTGCCAATATCCCTTGAATTACCAACCTTGGAGCTTATCAAGTAGCTGGAGTTGTTTGATTTTCCAGCTATGGAAGTCAGGTATATGAGCTCATGGAGCTGGAAGAGCTAAGAAACCAGGCCATAAAAACAATGGAGAAGGACCAAGCTCAAATCAAGATGAGTTTTGACAGAAAGGCAAAAACAAAACTTTTCAAGAAGGAGACTGGTTCTGAAATGGGATACAGATAAAGCCAAACTAGGAAGGCACTCCAAGTTTGATGCAATATGGAGTGGCCCTTACTTGATTTTAGGTGCAAAGAAAACAATGCTTTCCAATTGACAAAGTTGGATGGAGAAGAATTGTAGATCTAGTCAATGGCATCTATCTCAAGCATTATTACTAATGGGAGTATATTTCTTGTACATATTAGTTTAGAGTTTGTAATTCCTCCAAGTGCTTGCAACACATTGTTTTGTTGTAGCTAGGTTTTCTTTTAGATAAGTGCTTGTGCACTCTTTACATGTTCCATTTGGGATATGTATGATTTTTTTATTTGTACATGGTTGTGCTTTATTGTTGTTACACTTTCAGTTTTCAAGAAAGATCCGATGATGAAGTAATGTCCCAGCTAGTGTTCTAGAGAAATAAGAGGTTTCAAACATTAGACCAAGTTTCAAAATCAAAATGACTCCATGCCCAATGGATGTAAAATCACTGGTCTTTCAGATCTAGTAGGAAGATCACCCCGTAAGTCACCAAATTGTTATCCATTTTTACACCCTTGTAAAATGGATTAACCTACAGGTCTGGGAATTGATAGTTAATGGGAGAAGTTTTAAGGTATATCACAGGGTGATCTTTGAGCCATGTGAAGGTTTGATTTGGTGTTGTTTTAATGGTCAAGTTGAAAAAATGTATGGATTTTTGCCTATTTGAAACTGTGTCATCCCCCTCTTCTATCAGCGTGTCAACGCCCTTCTTCATGTTATGCATCAACTAGATTTCACTAATGTGCACATAACCATTCCCTTGACATGCATCATTCTTTTCTCCTATCGCGCATCACCTTTTTTTCATCATCATGACAATGCACCTCTTCTTGATATTCTCAATCATGTGTCAACCATGTGTCATCCTCTCCTCTCTTGATGCATCATCGCCTCACTCCATCTTTCTTCTCACGCACGATAACATCCTCCTTCACGATGTCATAAATTTCTTCTTGATGCATGTCAACCACTTTCCTCTTCTTTCAACCTCCCTTCTTTTCACATGTCATTCTACCTTCCCCATCATTTTTTCCTTCTCATCGTTGTCGTCACCACTTCACTTCATGTTGTCGTCACGTGTCAACCACCTTTTTTGATTTACGCACATCAACCTCCCTCACGTTGTCGCATGATAACATTTTTCTTCTTATCATATGCAACAAGTCTTTCCCTCATCGGTGGTGACTCTTCCCATTCTTTTGGGTGCATCAACTAGTGGTTTTGTTGGGTGACAACAAGGAGTTTTTAGATACAACTAGGCATTAATGGCATCATACAAGGTAGCTCAACAACTAGTTTAATGAGGTATGGCACCCTTGTTTCATCGTAAGAAAAGTACCATTAGAAAGTGAACCAACATGGTCACCCATACCTCCGTGCAGGTAATTAATGAAGGATGTTGGTTGGTAGCTCCTTTTCTCTATATATATGTAAATTCCCCTCATTTGAAGGGGAGAGATTTCAAAATTGTAAAGGAACTCTACAAAATTGTTCCAACACTTTTGTGAGTTGCAGGCCTCAAATTTATGCATTTTGTGAAGGATTCTTTCCTTGTGCCTATATTGTAATGGATTGTGCATCATTTTAAGCAATAAAATTAGTGTTTTGTGGCTCTTCTTGCCCTAGCTTGATTTATATTGCATTTCTTGCCTTCTATTATATTTTGTAGGTATATTGTGCATATTGTGTTCCTTTATAAGGTTTAAATTTGTTGTGCTCCATGAAATTGGAGGTTTGAATGTGTTTTGGGACTGTGGCACTTTTTCTTCCCTCTTCTTCTCAATTTTTCCCCCACTTTCACTCACTAGGAATCTCTTCTAGTCTTGTTTTGGTGTTATCGCCTCCCTTATTTTAGGATTTACATTTTATGTATTTCTCTCTCTCGGTCCCTTAGAATTGATAGTTTAGGAGTAGGTTAGCATTAGAATAGGTCAAGGAACCAACCTTCTCTAGAGGTTTTTCTCATTGCAAGGGTCCCACACCTTGAGACAATCCCATGTTAGTCAAAAGTAGGGTTTTGTTTGCCTACACCTTTCACCGAGGAAATATTAGAAGGCGTTGTCTTTGGGTGTAAATTTTACTCTTTCACGAGATGGATTCTGGGTATCACCAAAGTTAGAATTGCACTGGGAGGATCAAGAGAAAATGAATTTCACCACCGAATGGGGAAGCTTTGCATATACAAGTGATGCCCTTTATTTTGAAAAATGCACCTGTTGTATTTGCATGCATAGTTGTTTAAGCATTCAAGGATTTTATTCACAAATTCTTGCGGAGTTTACTGGATGATTGGATGATGTATGGGCTTGTTAAGGATCATTGTGACAACTTTCACTTAATGTTTGAAATATGCAAACAGTTAAGCATCTCTTTAAACATCAAGAAGTGTGTATTTGCTACACCTTTTGGAACTTTTTAGGGTATATTATTTACAAGGAAGGTTTGTTAGTATATCCATCTAAGGTTGTAGTTATTATAGGCCTAGAGGAACTCGCTACCAAAGTGAGGCGCATAGATTCTTGGGCCACACAAGGTATTATAGAAAATTTATCAAAGGATATGCAAAGATTTTTGCACCCTTGGAAGAGTTACTCAAAGGAAAAGGGACATTCAATTGGAGAGAACTGTAATAGATGCGCATTTGAGGCATTGAAGGAGAGACTGTTAGTGTAGGTTATTATTTATCCTTTTATTTATTTATAAGGATAATTCTTACACTTGTGTTAGCCCTACACTTATTGGGTTAGCTTGCTTAGGTGTACTAGTTGTGTGGAGTTATCTTACTAGTTGTGTTGAGTTAGCTTCTCAATTATGTGGAGTTGGCTTACTAGTCTTTTGGAGTTAACTTAACTACCAAAGATCGTTAATGGGAGTTCTTCACCACTGATTTAGGTAGTAGTTGCACTTCCCTACTCCCGTATGTACATCTTTCTTATTGAATAATTCAAGTCATTATATTGTAATGTATTGAGCATTATGGATTATGATGGATTTCCATATATGGTATTTTAGCTCTTCTATTTTGTAAATGTAATGTGGTGTGCTATTATCATCTGAGATCGCGGCTTGGAACAATCTTCTTATCATTCCTTTCGAGAGACTTACTACAACACCTATTCTACATTTTCCCTCATGGAACCAACCATTTAATGTGCATGTGGATTTGGATGCCTTTGGCATGACCATTGGTGTAGTGTTAGCTCACCTGGAGAAGGTATTATAGATCATCCTAATACCAAAACCATTTGTATCAACAATCTACGCATGACCGCATAAGTTTAGATAGTGCTTAATAGCAAGACCATTTGTATTTTATACAGATCACATGGCATTAAAATACTTGGTAAATAAGCCCATTTTATAAGGGTGCATATGTCGATGGGTTCTCCTATTCCAATAATTTGACTTTACAGTCATGGTAAAACCAGGTAAAATTAATTCTAGCCCAGACCACTTATCAAGGATTCAATCGGGGAGGACGTGTAAACAATTAAAGATACAATGTCAGATGCACAATTGTACAAGTTACATCACGTGCCTTTAGAATTAGAGGATATTGTTGTCTTTTTATGCACAGGTATAGCACTAAAAGGAATAAAATCATTAGAAAAGAAACAACTTGCAATTCACGTTGCACCTTTCATGTTGATCAGTGGTGAATTATAAAAACTAGGACGAGATGAATTATTACATCTGTGTGTACTAAAACATGAGCGTACATGATATCATGGAAGAAGCTCATAACACTATTGCAGTGTGCATTATGCAGGTGACGCCACCGCACGCAAGATTCTACTCATTGGATTATGGTGGGAGACCCTATACAAGGATTGTAAAGAGTATTGTAAGGCATGTGATCACTGTCAAGCACCTTGGCAAACCTGGGCAAAGAGATGAAATTCCTTTGAGGCCTATTCCTAGTGCAAGAGCCATTTGAAAAATGGGCAATAGATTTTGTGGGTCCTATTTCCCAGCCACACGTAGAACCGGATTGCACTACATCATCACTTGTATAGATTATCTTACAAGGTGGGAAGAAGCAGCACCTACAAAGGATTGTACAACAGCTATAGTAGTAAGGTTCTTATGGGAAAATATTCTTACTAGGTATGGGTGTACATTGAGTTTGACAAGTGATAAGGGAACACACTTTTTGAATGAGACGATCCGGATATTATTGGATGAGTTTATGGTTGTGCACCACAAGACTACACCTTATCACCCTCAAGCAAATGGGACTGCTGAGGCTTTCAACAAGATATTGAGCCAGACCTTGACAAAAATTTGTGATGTTGGAAGGAAAGATTGGGATGATAAAGTTTTTGTTGTACTTTGGGCATATATAACAACCTACAAAAGTTTAAATAAGGCTACACCCTTTCAGTTGGTGTTTTGCTTGCAAGCAATTATTCCCATGGAATTCATGTAACTTTCTTTACATATTGCACACACACGGGGTTTCTAGCTAATGAGCAAGCATTAGAAGACATAATTGACAATTTAATACAGTTAGATGAGATGCGCACCATAGCATGTTGGAGTTAGAAGTAGGAAAAGGCTAGGTAAAAGGCATAGCGTGATAGACACATTAGGGATAAGAAGCTTGAGGTTAGATAAATGGTACTTCTTTATAATTCCAAGTTTTTGTGCCATCTAGGCAAACTTTAGGTACATTGGTTGGGACCGTATGTTATCACTCACATCCTTGAATCCGACACTTGTTAGTTAGAGGCACTTGATGGAACACGGTTCCCCGGTTACTTCAACGAGAGTATCTTTGAAGCCCTACCAGAAATAAGTCTTCTTGGTGTTTGTAATAAAGCAAAGATTGCCATTTAGTATAGATTTCCTTTCTATATTTTTTTAATGCATTTCATCACTATGATTTATCAATTTAGTTTGGTGTTTTGTGTAATAAGTGTGTTTGCGCACTAGAAGATAATTACAATCTGAAGTATTTTTATGCATAGAGGACTACACATACCATTGGTGTGGGGTGGTTGTTATTTATTATTCAACAAAGGGAACACATGAGAACATACTATTACAGGTGTTATTCAAGAATGGAAAGGAGCTGCTAGAAAGAAGATTGATCCTAGAGAATACCATAGTTGAAAATAAATGAATGAACAATATAACGTGAGGTAAGTTGCAGCCGTGGAAACTACCAGGGGAAGGTGTAGTGGTGAGGTACTTCGGCACATGGGAGCACGCAGAAGGAGGTCTGCAGCTAGAAGGTAGGAAGACACGCTAGAAGGTTATAGTTGGGGTGTGAAGGTATACCGCAGAGAAGTTGGCAAAATGGTCAATTAATGAGAGGATTGGTGGTAGGTGAAGGAGCAATAAATGTAATAAATTTTCAAAAATCTATATAAGGATGTGATGAGGGTTTATTTTTGATTTTGTGATCATAAGTATTTGAGTGAGCTAGTTGTGACGGAGCTAAATAGAACGTGTTGAGGTGAGGAGAGATGCGAAACCGATGTGGAGAGCGGATTTTTGTGCAGAAGTGGCTTACGTCCCCATTGCATAAGGGTTTGAGTGAAGAAGATGCATTGAGGAGTTAGGGCTCATGTTTTTAAGCTAAGGCATGGGGTTTCGATTTGAGTCACATGTTTCCAAGCTAGGGCATGAGGAATTACTTGACAGACAAGAAAAGATGATATTTTTACCATGGAACCAAAGAAAGCATCTGCAGCAAGAATGAAGGGGAATAAAAAGGTGGAAGTTGAGGTCAAAGTTTCTCCCGAGAGAAATTTTTCAGAGATGTAGTATCCAGAAGGAGTGATAATTAGATGGGATTGGGATTCCCATATCCGTAGATGTAAAGTAAGTGATTACAACCACCGCACCACTAACAACAAGGAGAGTTAGATACTTTTGAATAAGAAGACCAACAAGTGCACATAGTGGATGACATGCCAATGTATGACGATGCTAGGGAGAAGTTTCTTCTGAGAATGTAGTCGTTTATCAGTTGTATGAACTCCCATATTTTGGAAAACTAGAAGCTTTATACCAATGGCTTATGAGTAGAGTCCATGAGGACTTCTTCTATTTTGTTGGATGGAGGGTAAGGATCACAGCGCCTTGATTACTACATTGACAAGATTGAAGGGCACATGGATAGATATTATTAGTGATCTAACTGATAAGGTAGATATTATAGCCACAAGCAAGGAGTTGGGATACTCCAAGGGTCTACACGGAATGGACATATACAAATTAAGGAAGTACCCGGTGTAGTACAGAAGTTATGCATCTACTCACTAAGTTGAATGATCAAGAAAGGTGGTCACAAGTAAACACAATGTGGCTACATATCACGAAGAAGATGTCACAAGGATAAGTCTATAATATAGTAGGATACATAGCAAAAAAATTATTGAGGAAGCACACATAGGTGAAAAGATAATTTTTGGCGCTATCCTCTTATCTCTTGTGTTTGTAGAAATTGGAGTGCCCGATGGGCCAAAGAACAAAATTTGGGAATACCCCGTGGAGAAGAAGTCCCTCGCAGAGAGGTTTGAGAAGTACTTGTGTGAAGGAACAATGAGTGGCTCATTAAAAAAAAGGGCAAAACTATGGTATGATTGATCACTGCGCGTGAGATTTGAGGAGGAATGGCATATTCCTAAGGAGATGTTGTCAGTAGTAGGTAAGGCAGTATAATTCATACTATATCAACACTTTTGCATCATGTGGTTCGTAATGAAGGATGGGACATGGATTTATGGTGAAAAATTCCATACGTATTTACAACAGATACTATTTCCAAGCCTTAGTACACATGTTTACTGATGTATGTCGGTTGAGCTTTAATGCGAACAAGGTAGATTGTGACTACCATACTCTCAAAAAAACTTATGTATATCTAGGTCGATTTGCCTACATTGAGAGGCTCATTTCATATGTTATAAACATGAAGTTGGTAAGTTTGGCTATTAGGGACAAAGTGGAGTCATGCTCATACATCTTCACTTAAGCCTAGGTTGGAGAATAACAAGTATGTGGAGAATGAATTTATGCTCCTAGGGCCGCCTAAGGGAAAACACATAGTTGAGAATGTGGAAGCTCCAAATCCTACCTCGACCATAGAGATAGATGAAGAAGAAGAACAGGAGGATAGTGGAGGCTTGGACCATAGAGGCCAGAGGTAGCCCATAGATAAAGTGGAAAGTAAGTGCACAAATACTCCACCACAGGTGTAAGAGGAAGAGGAAGACTTGGATGTAGATATAGTCTAAGAGGAACACCAGTTTAAGAATTTGTTCTGAGAATAACCAGACCCAAAGCACAAGAACACCTCAACCCGTCGAAGGTCCTACTTTAGACCTTGGCACCTGTGTTCCTAAGGGGCCGAGAAAAAAAAAGAGAAAGAACAAGTGAAGAGTATGTTGTCCCTAGTATAGGCTATATGCCGACGACATAAGTAAAATCGTTTGTGCCCAGTTTTAGAGTATTTTGGGCCTTAAGGAGCTATATGGGTGGGAGCTAATGGATCCTAGATATGTCCACTACATGTACAAGGAAGCATTTATCCTAGTCCATGCAGACCCATATGGACGAACTAGACTTTGATGTATGTGAAGAGTCATGTGTCTCATGAAGAGTGAAGAAGGCACCCCAAAGTAGGCACATGATGATAAATCCTACTCTAATGTCTGATGAGCAGTCAACAATGCCTTGGTCAAGGTATCTGCTAAGGTGGTGCGGAGAAATTTTGATAAGGCCGCCACTATTCAAGCATTGATGAAAGATAACAAAGACAAAACTATAGAGATAGTGCGCCTAAAGGAAGAGAAGGAACAAGAATGGAAAAATAACAAGGCTTTCATTAGCATGGTAGAAGAAATTGGTGATTATATTCAAAGCAAGGCCTCATCTAGAACCTAAGGTACTGAAAAGTTTCCTTTTGTTATGCATTATGTGTGCACTTTGGTCAATTTGGTGTTAGAAGATGGACCAATTCGAATTCCCGCACCAAAATATGTTGAACAAGAAGCAGAGAGAGCAAGGGCCTCTATGATCAGAAAAATTTCAACTTATAAGGCATTGCTCCAAAATTTAAAGGATGAGATAAAGAAAGCAGACCAAGCTCTTAATTTGTGTGTAGCACCAGAGGCAGTAATAAGGATCAGAACTCTAGTTGAAGATAATGAAGTTCTGGTAGCAATGAAAGATGAGACATTAGGGCACGTAGATAGATTGGCACTAGTGAAACAAAAGCGTGAAGCCCTCGCAGTAGCCCAGGACCCACATAAGGAGAGGATAGATGAGATTGGGAAGCTCATAACACAAAAGATGGATCTTCTGGAAGGAATGATGTCAGGTATGGCTAATGTTGTTTGAGTACTACAGAATGAGAAAGAAAAGATCACTCAGGACGAACTAGATGCCATAGCCACAAATATTCTAGAAAAGACAAGGACTGCACTAAATGACTGGCAGACATTGGAGGTTGAGATCAAAAATGAATATCCAAAGTTGATCCTCCCAATTGAAGAAGAGGATGTTGCAGAGTAAAGGTTCATTCTTTTGTATAGTGATTCTTTAATTCTTTCATCACTTATTCTTTATTATTTGGGAACATCAAAAAGAATTCCCATTGTCGGGACGAAAATGTACTTTAGTGTGGGGTAATGTTGAGCAGACATAATATTATTCTAAGGAGAAGGCACACAAAAGATACGTGCATAGGAACAAGGTGCATTTGAAGGTGTGAGAAGATAGGAAAGGAAACGCACGCTAGAACAGTTTGGCTCAAGACTTAGCCATTTTTATGGATAAGAGCTATTTTTGGAAGATAGCCTGTGGAGCACATATAGGGATAAAGACTTGCACGACACGTAATGGTATTTTGGGAACAAGTGGTTAATAAGCACCATGCGTGGTTTGAGCTAATAATAGGATTACTTCTTCCAGTTAATTATAGGACATCTATTATTAGAACAATTGCATGTATACATGCTATTGTAAAGGCACATGGCTATTATCAGCATGTGACTTATTTTGAGAAGTGCATATGCGGTGAAGGGAAATTCCCCACCCCTATAAATATGTATTGAACTATGTAGTTTAGAGAGAGCTGAATTATTGTAGAGTTATGCTGCTGGTTCTAATGTGCGCATGACTCATGGAGATACTTTATAGTGTAAGAAGCTTATGTGTTTTATAGTGTTTAATGTAATGGATGATATTGGTTGGATAATGGTGTTAAACGTAACTGAATCTGGTTTATGTATGGTTAGTCTTATTATTGTTATTGTTTAGTCAATGATTCTCTAAGATCTAGATCTAGATTATTGCACTGTAGAATGTTTATGTTTAATTATGGATCTGAATATGTTTTATCACCATCACACTAACATCATGCACAAGCAACTCTAAAGAGGGGCTTGATACCTTTGCGCACTTTGGGTGAGTGCTCAACTCATGTTGGGTGATGTCCCAGCATGCATGGGTTATTCATAGTAGATTTTAGGCTACATCACAATTACAAACAATTTGCTTCTATTCTAAATAATTAAAATATTTCTACACTAAAACTAAACAAGCGAGATAACTCGATGTGGTTATTCACATGTGCTGAGTGTATTGAAACTAAACTAACTTAAAGAAATTTGTTTTCCAAATAATCTATGATATGTAGACAACCTCCTACAGATATTCTCTCCTTCAAATCCATGTGGATGGGAAGAAGAGGATCCATCATAGGGAGCTGCTATTAATGATTCAAACTCTCTTGGAAATCAACTAATTACTTACAAATGAAAGGAAATTGATTTCTACTCTATTTGATATGATGTAACAATGATAAATTGTAAGAATGAAGGAAATCAAACAACAAATCCAACCTAGAATTCATAGAACAAAGGTAAATCCAATTGTGTGATGACTTGTCCCCTCAATTTATCCTTTCTTTCTTTGTGTGTCCATATGAGTCCAAGGAATTGGGAATGCAAAGGAAACAACAGGAGAAGGTGCTTGAGCAATGGTAGCTTGAAGGTAGTCTGGTTGCAATGTAGGTGGAAGAGAGATAACACAAGTGAACAGATCTTGGCTATGCAATTTCCAATAGGATTGTGGCAGTAATACTATGCAAGATACACAAAATTCTCAGGCCCTTTGCTTGAATACAAGCATTGAATATATAGGAATTGGTTGGGATGTGCCTTTATGCACAAGGAATCCTTGGAGTGCTAAATCATTGGGTGAAGAGGAAGTTTAAAATAATTAAATCTATTTAAAAATAGAAGAGGGAAGGAATACCAAGAAATCAAGATATTTTTAGGCAATTTGGTTCACAAATGTGCCCTAAAAGTCAAGTTAAGTGAAATCACGCATGTTAAAATCACACATGGAGAATTCTAGAAAAACGCGTAGGATTGCCGCCTGCCTAGGCAAAGCAGATTTTAGAACCGCTACCTAGGCAAGGTACGTCCCCGGCACTAAAGGCCAAAACATGCAGAATGAAGCGGGAAGCTAGAAGAAAGTGTGGAAAAGCTAAGTAAGGATGTCTAGGCTACAAATATACATTGCGAATGGATTAAGAACTTGAACACCTTCTAAAAGGACATGAATCATCATTAGGGACTTTTGTAACCATTTTCTAATAATGTAGCACATGTAATTTTGGGTGCATACAAATACCATGACCCATACTCTATTGTGCACCCTAGATCTCTGGCCTACCTCAAAGGTACCCACTGAACTAGCACCGTCTGCAAATAGTTAGTCATAGCTCTATCCATAGTAATATGTGGCCCCATATCAAAATACTCTCGAGTGCTATGAGCATACCGTATATCTAGCCCCGACATATCTGTGTGGTGCCAAGTTTTCTCGCCCCAATCAACTCTATAAAACTCTCGAATATAGTTGTGGCTTCCAAACATGAAGTGCTCAACTATCGCTATACTCAGCTCTAAACCATCCTCTAGCCCACCGAATGTGTTCAGATGGCCTCCATACTATCACGGACTTGATGTAGCTCATCAAACTCTCGGTGATAGTGGTATGTATCTCCCATGTTTGGTCGCACATCATCGCAGTCATAACCCAACCCATTGTAGAAGTCTCCTCTAGAGCATGAACTCTCAAAACACATGTAGGGTGACCAATGGAAATATGGTCCCATGCCCAAATCTATAACAAACGGGCTGGACCTACCATCTTCTTATGGTAGTATGTAATCAAGTGAAGGTCCCAATATAAATGTGCCAGTATGCACTAGCCCTAACAAAGTATCACTCACCATCAATCAATCCGCGCATCACTCTGATGAGACCAAGTGGAAATGAAGCTCTAGTCTTGTCAAGGAGCAAAATGCCACTGACAAAGGCCATCAAGTATACTACCACTTGATCCATCTCAGGATCTACTAAACACTAAGATAACCTTATTGCCATACCATAAGGAAGTATATCCTATGCTCAAAATAACTCTATAATACAATGATTAATATCCAGTTGATGGCTCGTGTATTGAATCAACTCACCTTGGATGGGGACTCTCAAGATGCATCATATGTCCTCCAAGGTGATGGTGATCTCACCACCATGGGAAGCTGAAAAACACTGACTCCCGTTACGCCACCGCTCGGCTAAGGCTATAAGGAGGCCATGATCCAGAGTAATCTATGGCATATCGGCCATGTAGGCTAACCCAGTAATGTATAGTAAGATATATAATATCTTCCTATCCTCCTCGTCAAACTATGCCTCTATTGTAGCTAGGTGACCATACCTCTCTCTAGTATGAAGGATGGGTAATCGTCTCTGCAAAAATAAAAAGACACTTGTTAAGGTTATTTTCTATCTATATTCTTCTATTATTCTTCTAAGCATGCTAATTTCTACTTTCTTCTACAAAAATCTCGCAGATATTCCTCTCAACTTATCCAATTTTTCTTCAGAAATTGACTAAGTCTTTCTTCCAAGCGCATACACGCCCAAAGAGCATATGTGACTCTACCATCACATGCACACCCAATAAATTCCTAGTCTACCCTATCATCCACCCCAACGCATGCACATCCAATATGACGTATACGTGTGTGGTTCAACGTGCGTGCGTATGCAGTGCCGTCATGTTCATCCCGATGCATGTGCATCCCCTTCAACAGATGCATATACACGCATCCATCTATTCAAAGCATGTACAAGTATGCACACATGTTTTCCCAATGCATGCACATGTGGATGCATTATTTTAACCCTAAACTACCCTAAAATGCATTAAAACAACCTTAATTGTGAAAATCAACAAGAAAGGATATAGCACTCACGAAGGTTCCATCTGTGTCATCTCGAAGGTATTCCTAGATGTGGTCACTCACCTCCTCCTCCTTAGAAATCTCACCATCTCTCTCAACTCACAAGTCACCTACGGTGAAAATCTCCACAACAAATGGCTGGTCGTGATTGACTTACCCCCGAGCAAGGAATATAGGATTGTTTTTACCCGTCGTGATGGCCAAGACACTCCATTTGACCACCATGGTCATTCTAACACTTCTTCTACCCACCATGATAATTATTTTTAACTAATTATGTCACACGCTAGGTCATTATTTTCCACCTAGCACTCGTTTCTTCTCCATGGGGCATTTTTATTGTTTCTAGGTGATGTTTTCATTCTTTCTTCCTCTATTTCACTGTCGTGATGATTATTTTTATTAAATAATTATATCGACTAATTTTTCTTCTCGTCGAGGCAATTTACTACTACCCACTGTCCATTTCTTGGCCATGTGGCATTTTTGCATGCCTTTAGGTACTCTTCCATTTCCTAAATTCTTCTAACCGATCAAAAATTATAAAATCATCCAAAAATCTAAAAAATAATAAAAATTCCAAATTTGATAAACAACTCGTACACATCTAAAATTTGTGTCTCTCGCATGTCACTCATCTTGTATCTTGTTGGAATTTTCACATGTTTTGAAACAAAAACTCGTGGATCATCTGAAACTACAAATCATTTACAAAATCTACATTGTTTACTTTATCAGTACTGGGACACAACAAGTTGTTTGGTATTGTTTCGTCATGCACATTGCTTTTCCATAGGACCCAAGTGTCCTCCATTCTTCCCCTTGCATGTACAATTTTCTTGGGGCATCATTTTCAACCCTTGTCATTTATCACAAACATTTGGGACTAAATCTTGATAACAAATATTTTTGCAACTATCTTAAACATTGTTGGTTTGAGTGTGTGTGTTTGTACTTATTTCCGCTAGATCAGCTTGTTTACTTCTTGTATTGCATTGCATTTTGTATGTTGCATGGAGTTGGTAGTTTCGAAATGGATAATTGTTTGTATTATGGATTTTCATGTCATTCTACACTTTTATCATATGCTTATATTTTAATAAGGACTGATGATGAAGATTCTTAGCAATATGATGTAACAAACATTGTCTTATGCAAAGCACCATCACAGATAGCTCAATATCTCCCCCTTGTTATTTTCTCCTTTCTCCTCTTTCTTCTTCTTCACACTATTATTTCTTATGTTCTCTTTCTATCATATTTTTATCATCGATCAACCTCTTTCATCACCCTATCGACACTCAAGGGGGCATCCTTCACCCTACTAATTTTTCTTCCACTCCTTCAAAAAATTTATAGTCATTTGTGTTTGTCTACTTTCTTTGAAGTGGCATAGCTTATGCCACCCCAAAGAGGGGAAAATGTAGACACTGTAATTTGTTGAAGCACTATTATTCCTAATATTGCACTAACTATCTCACTCCTCACAAATTGATGATACACTATCAATTAGACCTATCTAACTCCCCTCTTACAACATTCTTTTGGTCGTATTCCTCTTGTAATCAATTAAGCAGGCTATTATAGCCTCATATTGACTAAACCATTTTATTATACCCTTCTAGACTATTTCTACTAACTTCCTAGACTATCAATCCATTTCATTGGATTGATTAGACCTCTCAAAACCCTCTTAAACCCCTAATTCCTCTCTAAACATGATTAATTAGCCTAAACCTAGGTTAACTAGCCTAAGGCATGTTTAACCTCTTCTAAACCTAGTCAAATCTTACTTTGACTCTCTAAAGTGATTTTTGGCTTATTCATTTGTCCCACATGCACCAAAAGTCTCCCATTCTTGGAAATGGAAACCTATAAATACCCCACTACCCCAAGTCATTTTCTAAGAACACTTCCCTCTCTAAGCTAAACTATAGTATTATTGCTAGGATTAGAGCTTTTCTTCATTTGTCATATTGAGCTAATATTGCTTTTGCTTTGCTATTTCCATTCAAGTTTGAGTAAATGGAAGAAACCATGTGGCTCTTTAGCCATTAATGGAGAGCTTCCATTCTCACAATCACAAACTGATTGCTTAGAATCTATCTAGGTTCATTTGTAAAGCTTTCAAGAGTAGAGGATAACTAGACATGTTAGATTTACTTGTTTTCTTCAAGATTAATGCATGAAAAAGTAATGAATCCTTGTTTATCTCTTATTTGATGGTCCATTGAACTTGTTTGTTCAAATATTTGGGGATTCTTGAGTGTTTCTTACCCCATTTCATATCTTTTACAAATTGTTTCCTTGTTCACAATGTATACTTGTACATACATGTAAATATATATGTATATGTATATGTATATGTATATGTATATGCATATGCATGTATAAACATACATATGTAATTATAGATATATGTGTGTATGTACATATATGTACATGTATATGTATACGTACGTATATGTATGTGTATGTATTTGAGTAGGCATCACAACACATTAATAAACTATCCTAAAAAATCAAGAACATTCCCTTTCGGGTCCCTTTCTAGTTGAAATATTTCAGCAACGACAAAATTGCTTCGGGAAATATCATGCCACATTGGCAGGTGATTGTTTGGAAAAATGTGATGTATATGCACGTTGTATATGCACAAGGATTATGTGATGTGGATGTGGGTCATGTGATCGTGTTGTTAGGATAGCCTAAGGCACGGAGTTAGGGATTCATTTATCATGGCAACAGGATCACATGACCCCCATAAAATCACCATAAGATGCCATACAGAATGGCATACATGCATCGCCCATCTATAGGACCCGCATCCTCCTCTATGGCATCTAGTTAGCACAACCTAGTCACCATCTTGTTAGAAACTCGTGCCAATTCCCGAGGCCGATACGATCCATATGAAGGAAGATAAATCAAAGGAGGAAAGGATGTGAGAAGGTGGCAAGAATTTAATGCATCACTTTGGTTTTTGGTGCCTCATTCCATCGATTAGACAAGAAACAAAAAAATTAAGCGTTAAAACTTTACATATGCATATGCATGTATAAACATACATATGCAATTAAAAATATATGTATATGTATATAGACGTGTATGTGCATATGTATATGTATACGTATGTATAGGTATGTGTATGTATTCTATTAGGTATCACATCAGATTCATTGACTCACCAACAAAGTCAAGAGTATAGACAATTTTTATTTCTCTTTTGTGGTATACAAACAGTGTGTATACCATAAAATACACCACCATATGATAATACAAGGTATGTTATTAAGCTGAATTTAACTAATTATGTAGTAGGTGGGGATAGTTAATCTAAGTTACGAACAACTATAATAAAGTAGATAAATGCAACAAAAATTATGTAAATTATCTAAGTGATTATGTAAAAGGAAATGTTAACCCTAATGTGCAATAAGGAGAGGAAAGAACTCGGATGAGTAGAAGATGCTTGTAAGATAGTGTCACGGTGATTCTTTGGAAAATATGGAGGTGGCAATGACGTGTAGAAGTTTTGAAAAGGATGGATCTTGAGGAACTAGCTAGACCGGAGCACTGAGAGAAGGATCTGGGCGCCCGCATGCACTCTAGTTTGTAATTTGGGTGCCCAGTCTCGTGAAAAATTTATGAAACCGATCTTCATAGGGTTGAGTGGTGGTCTCAAATCCTCAATGTCTTTCGCATCAAGTTTTTGTCCTATACTAGATGTCTCCAATAATCTGAGATGATGAGAAGACTGTAAAAGACCAAAAGAAGTATCAAACCCATAAAAAAGAAAGATACAAATGAATGGGTCAGATTGACCTCAACTGCCACAATATTGGGCTTACTAATTGAGCATTGCACTACATTTTGAACCCAAATGTAGTTTTGGTGAGTGTGTGCATAATGTGCCCTAGGTGCTCTTGTGTTAGTCATACTTTGTGAAGTAGTGAGTAATAACTAAATGTAGAAAATTTAATAGTATGTGTGCATGGAATAGAATAGAATCCCTCCCCTATGAAGTGTGATGCAAATGTCCTAGCCATGTTTCTTGATGATCGATCTATGTGGATGCAAGTGATCTTAGATACTGATAGATGGATGCAACTCTAGATGAGTGATAGTAGTAAGTGATGTTAGGTCCGTCATTATGGTCTCATAACATTATATTTATAGGGTTCTCTTAGTCTAATTTTGTAATTAACCTTGAAAACACAAGAAAGATTAAGATCTCAAATGGCTAGAAAGAGCCCAAAAAGTGGTGTGAAAGTGTAAAAGGAATGGGGCACCTGGTGGGACCAGGTGCCCACAGCACCTCGGTACTAATCTGGATACCCCAATTGAGGCTAAAATGATGCGGGATGACAAAAGTTGACTGGGCATATGGGTGCAATAGGATAGTAATGACAAAATAAAATAAAACAAGATGGCAAAAATATGGGGCTAATTATTAATTTCTTCACTCAAGAACCTTCTAAATAGTAGTATGAGAGCGGGATAAATAATGGCTAAAGTGCATGATTTTGTGACTTCATTTTTCTCCCACTTTATGTTGGTGAGCAAAAAGCTCGGTAACTTGAAGTAGATAGAGATGCATACATGATGTCCATGAAGATTGTAGTAGAAACGTATCAAAGGACTAGATAAAGTGTGGAATGACAAAAATATGGAGGAGTATGGAAACTAAAGCTGAAAAATGCACAAAGAAAAAAGTGATGAGAGTGAACCTAGGGCAAAACACGTGTGTATTTTTTTAGTATGAGATGTACCTACATGGTTACTAAAGTGTGTGTTGACATGAAGTGTTTTTATTGATGTTTTTGTTGTTGCTTCCCCCATTTGACTTCTTATTTCTCATACGACCAGACCTGTAAGGAGAAAATGGTCAAGTAGGCAAATATGTATGTATGTAAGTGTAAAAATGCAATGTAAAAGACACATGTATATGAAAGCATGTAAATGTAAAATACGTAAATGTAAATGGAATATGTGCACTTGATCCATGTCGAGAAGAGAGTGTAGAATGTGTTATACAAGACACTTCTTTCTCATGTGAGTGAATGCGATACTAGAAGCCACCAACAACTTCAAATGATGGAGGGCTTAGGACCTCAGATGCAGATATGGATCTACGGGCACAAAGAAGATAGATCTATGATAATATCTGCAAAATTGAAATATATGTGATTAGATAACAATATGTGGGGGTTTCTGACAATGTCGGTTCCAAGAGGCTATGAAATCCCTTGGAGGATGTCAACCCCTGTGTATAGAAAGATGGCAATAAATGGTAAATAGTAGATATCATGTAGAAACAGTGAAATAAAAAATGCCAAGTAACTGGAATGACGAGGGGACTTAGTTGGTTCTTTGATATGGAGATGAAATGGGCATCAGGATGGCAAGATGACGAACAATGTCAAAGCTTTCTCCAACACTCCTCACCTCTAACTTCTAACAATGGCAAAGGTTTGCCTTGACCTTAAACTTGCAAAACTTAATTTAGCATTTTCTTCTCTTCTCCCAAAAACTTCAAGTTTCAAAATATGCAGAGATTTCATATTATTCTTCTTCCTCCCTTTGAAAGAGGGGGAAGAACCATATTTATAGCTTGGATATGGGGTATCTTAGGGGTTAATGGGTAACCAAGGTTTGATAAAGTAACCCTGGTCAGGTGAGTGGGGGAATGATTTGACTGATTAGGTGAGATAATAGATTTGATTTGATTGAGTGGGTTTCAAGATTTAGATGATGGGGGACATGATTTGATTGAGTGGAGTGATGTGATTTAATTGGTATATTTGGATATTATTAGCACATAATGATGTTTAGGGTTTAAAGGAGATTAATTGATTAATCAAACATGTAGGTTTGGTGGGAAATGGGATTCGCATGGATAATCCCTCGAAGGAGAGAAAACGCGGGATGATACAAAAATTTGGTGTCTACATTTGCCCCTTTTTGTTGAGTGGTTTACGATAGCAAGCCACGAGACAAAAACAAAGGGTTAGATGAAATCATGTGTCCGTAAAAGGGATGGGGATGGATAAAAACATGACCAATGGTAAGATACCCGTCAAAAAATGATCGCAATAATAATGAAAAATATGGCGGTGACTCTAATATCACATCGGTAGAGGACAATTGTGGTCTCAATGGAGATAGGTGACAACATTCTACGGACCAGTGAGTGGGTGGAGACCACTGCAGTATGGATGTAAACCGTGATGACCAATGGGTCATAGGCAAACATCAAAATATGTGCAATTGAATGTGAAGAGTATGTGAAATCCTTAGTACGCGAGGAATCAAGCAAAAATCATGTGTCCGCAAAAGTGACGAGGATGAAAATAATGATGCCCCAACATAGAGCATGATATAAAAGGTAGATATGTAAATAAAAGGCCCTAAGGGGAATGAGTGTAATCATAAATGTGGACATGATGAGTAGATAGGATAGAAGTGTGAGATAAAATTCCTCGAAAGGGTGGTAAATATGAAAACATGTTTCATAGGAAAGATTCATAAGTGATGAAAAATTAGTAGGTGAAAAAGAGAAAGCAACCCCACTTCTTCAAAGCAAGTAGGATAAGAAGTCAAGATACTTTTGCGATGAAAAAAATTAGATAAAACATTCATGGAAGAGAACAAGATCGAGATAGTTGATGACCATTATGGTATCCTCCAAGACAAAAATGTCATGGGAAGATGTGATGAGGGATATCTAGGATGATGTCTCCTTAAGAGGGTTGACAAGAATGGAAGAGATGACACTGCTACCAAAAGGAGAAGAGATAAATTTTATAGAGAAGAGGAAGAGGACATTGAATGGAGTAGAGTGGACATGGTGGAGGAGGAAGAAAAAAATGAAAGAGGATAAAGGGGATGAGGTGTAATAGGATGGAGAAACCATCATCCACCGATAATGAGGAGTGTGAACTGTGCTTGATTGTGAAGGAAAGAAGAGGAAGAGAATAATAGAGAAGGACGATAAGAAATGAAAGCGAGAGAGGGCGCGATGGGCCTGGAGAAAAAGAAAATAGAGAAAGAGAATAAAATAAGAAATTGATGAGGAAGGATGAACAAGAAGGAGAAGACAAGATGAGAGGAGGGAAGAATTAAAAGTAAGGAGATGAGAGAAGAGGGAAGAGATGTGTCGTAAGAAAGAAGCAACAGATATAATAAAGAGGGAAGATGGTGGAAGGAAGAAATGATGAAGGACAAAGAAGAAGAGGACAAGAAAATGATAGAACAAATGGTGAAGGAGCAAGGAAAAGGAAAAGGGAAAGAGAAGAGAGTAAAGGGTGAAAATGAGAGAGAGATGTGTAATATGAAAGTAGTGGAAACCAAGAAATAGACAACATGTAGAAGATGATGGAGAGAAATGACCAAAAAAATGGAGAGAGAAGGTAGTCCAGACAAAAGAGATGACAAAACTGAGAAAAAGAAGGAAATTATGGTGACAAGGAGAGGTGGAGAGGAATGGACGATTGAGAGTGGAAAGAAATGGACAGGAGTATGATAGATTATGAGAAGAGCAAGAAAGGCCAAAGGTGAAGGTGACAAAAGCGTGGAATAGAATGAAAGAGGAGGAAGAGGATAACAAAGAAGGAAGGATGGACGGGAAAGAGGAAGACAATAAAATGACTAATCGAGGGTGAAATTATGAAAAAGGGAGAGAATTATTTAAAACAAAAGGCGTGAAGGAGGGTGAAGTAGACGAAGGTAGAGAGGTAACGAAAGAGATGATAGAGTAGATAAAATTGAAGGAACCATATCCTAGTGAGGAAATCCAAGGAAAATAATACTGAACCGACCGTAAGGAAATGCATGTGGATGGTGATATGATGAAAAATATGGGACAACATTGAAGAGTCAGGTTATCGATGGGGAAGTAAGAAGGAAGCGTGAGGTAAAATGGCGAAGAAAATGATACACAGGAGGTGAAATAAGACAAGGATAAAAAAGGAGGATAGGACAACAAATAAAATTATGTAGAAATAAAAGAACCAAGAACGGAGATATTCGATAAAGAGTGAGTAGCATAAGGAATGCAAAGAGAATTTGGAGGGGAGGAATGCCATAGGTTAGAAAATATGTGGAGATGTGTGAGATGTGTGAGATGAGGAGAAGTTGATGACGATAAAATAGAGAGAGGATGTATGATGAAGACAATAAAGAAATTGGCAAGGAAGAATGGAAGATGGAGAGGTGGCAAAGAAAAAGAGAGGAAGGGATAGAAGAGGGAATGTCAGTGAAGGGATGTTAGGAGAAATCCACCGATAATGATTGGTAGGGAAGGATGGGAGGAAAGGTGAGAAGAGGGAGAAAGTAAATGAGGAATGGAAGAGGGAATGCCAATGAAGGTATGTTAGGAGAAGTCCCCTGATAATGATCAGAGGGCATAGAGGAATGAAGGAATGAAGATAGAATGGAGGAGGTCAAAGAGAAGGATCCAGGCTATGTAGAATGGGGATGAGTGATTTTTAGGAGAATTCCATCGATAATTATTAGTGCAGAAATAGAAGATGATGATGAAATAATGTTAGGGTATGATCAACAACAATGACGAGTAAACATGGAGGTAGATATGTGGGAGAATTCTAGAAGATGGAGTGGAAAGAGTAAAGAAAGGAGGGATAACGAATTGTGTGAGGATGAAGGTGAGGAGAGGATGTTATGGATGAGGATGAATGAGGTAAAGATGAAGAAAGAAGACATTGTTGGTTTGAAAATCTATCGGTTAGACAGGTCGTGGGGAAACAAGCCAACAGTGTGCAGGGCATAGCCCCTCTTTGAGACAACAAAGCGAAACTGGTTTATTGCTATTCTATCAAGCAGAATATGTGCAAATCTACACTATTCTAACTTTAGAGGGTTTGGGATTCTAACATGAAAGGCAAGGAAGAGGGAAGGAAGGGATATGATCTCAGAATAAATGAATTCCAAGACAGAGAAAGGTCAAAAGGTTTATGCTTTGGGCTGGTAGTAAATAGAGCCAAACTTAATCACATAAATGAATAAAGCAATACTGATGAACATATGATGATAATAAGAATGAATCCAATGAATAGAAACATAGATCTAACTTAAGGAAGATTTGATGCAAATAACACATATATTGAGCACAAAGTCTGAACATATATATTAATATCTCTTCTGTTACAAGAAGGCACAAAGTCTTTCTCTCTTCACCTCTTTTTCATACAAAAATTTCCACTGGAATACAACAAGTATTCCAGTATTTATAGAAGGAGAAGGAGAAAGAAGACAAAAAGAAACCAACCACTATTTACAAAATATCTTACAAGATATTTACAAAATATCTAAAAAGTCAAAAGTTGACTTTGGGCAAGTTTTGGATGGCAACATCCCATGATGCAACATGGATGATGTCATCGTAAATGCCAACATACTTTTTAAATATTTTTACAAAAATATCGAAGCGTACACAAGAGGAGAAACTACTCCTCATCATCTCTTTGCTTGAACGGAGTGTCTTGCTTCTGATCGGGAGAGGCGATGTGATACTGAGCTCGGTATTCCATAAACTTGCTAATCATTGTCTGAAGTTGATTATGATCAGGACCCTTGAAATGGTCACCAATGACTTCACAAGTTTCCTTTTCATTTTTGAGCTTATCTGGTAATCTGGTGTACTCTTCGCATGCCTCAATCAAGTATCAATGAAATCGTGGCAAGCCAGAAGGTTATTGATAGACTCTCAGTCAAAATTGACCTCTGGCGCCAAACCTTGGGTTGCGATATCCTTGAAGAGCTGGATGGTATCGTCTACCTCCCTCAAGGTGAACGATTCACTGAGCATCCCTGGAGACATCTTTGTAACCGTTGTTGTATTTTGCATCCAGGGCTTCATCCTTGATTTTATCTATCCTCTCAAGATAAATTCCATTTGATCAACTCGATAATCCAATGCGACGAGAGCTTTGTTATGTGCCCGCGGGTGATCAATGATGCCGACCTTTAATAGGTCATCAGCTGAGCAGTCAACCATTGCTTGAAATGTTTCATGTTACAATCTGGCATTGTCCAACTCCTCGGAGAGGGATCCTGCTACTGCTTGTAGCTCCTTGTTTGCCTGATCTATACCTTGGTAGAGCCCTATGAATTTCTTAATTATTTCCTCACTATCTCTGAGGATTCGCTCTATCAGGAGGACACTACCATGCCTTGTTCACCAATCTTGGCATATTCATTTATCTTGTCTGACTGAGAACTTCAGTAGGCTCGGCGGTAGTCACAGGAGGTGCGTTGCCCATTCTTTACAATGCTTGGAGAAGATGTTTGTTTTGTTCCTTGAGTATTCTCTTCTCCTCCTTTACTTCTTGAAGTTTCTTGCAGAGGGCATCTACTGTAGATAAGGCCTCTCCTTGTAGGCTCTCAGATGAGGTTCCCATCATGACTTGGGTCACTGTAAAGTCTGTAGGAGATAGATCTTTCTTCTCTTTGGTGGGATCAGGTATGCAATCTCCATGACTCTCTCTCCCAAAATGCTCTTAGAGAAGCGAGTTATAGCTTTTTTCTTCTTGGGTCCCTTCTTCGGAATGACAGAGAAGTCCATGGGTGCTATGGGAACCTTTCTCTTGAGTTGACCTAGATGGTCAGAGATCCAACTTGGACTTATGGGAGAGGAGTAGAGGGAATAGAGAAGAAACATGGGGTGAAAGGGGGCAATCAAGATTTGTAGGGAAGAACGTTGAGACACTTGGTGGTGGCATCAACAAGGAGTCCAACGTGTTGCTGCTTGTAGGGCTGGAGTTACTACAAGGGGAGAAAAGGACATGGAGGTGGAAGGGATCTGTAATGGGATGGAGGGAACACTAGGTGACAGATCCATGAGAGAGGAGAAAATGGAAGAGGTGGGAGATGGAAGGGAGGAAGGGAGAGAAGAAGAAACATCCATTGGAATAGATGCTTCAACGACAAGGGGAGGAGAAGGAGGAAGAGGAAGGAATGGTGGGTACCTTAGTAGTTGTAGTTGTGACCACATCCTGAGTGGATGTATCCGTTGAAACTTCGGTGGTCTCTTCTTCTTTACCTAGAGACACCAGGTCGACCACTTGCTCTTTAGAAGTAGTAGGAGGGCTTTCAAGAGTTTCTTCCTATTTGCTTGGTTCTCCCTCTTTATCTTTTCCTTTTCCTTTAGCACCTGGGCCATTCTTGGAGGCACTCTACCCAAAGGGGAAGTAGTGAAATCTACCCTGAGGTAGGTGAGACCATTCTATTTGCACCAATGTTTGGTGCACTATAACGTGGGCTTGACCCTTTCTTGAATGGTCTTTGGTGCCTTGGCTCTGTCGATCTCTGCGAATGGCCAATTGTCCCCATCCGTGTCAAGGTAAACTTGATCAATTTCTTGATCAGGCTCTTGGAATCCTTTTGGAATGATGGCTACACCATAATGGATGATCTCTGTCGAGCCAGCCAGTGGGAGTGATCCTTTTGCTTGAGATCTATTTCATGTGTCAGGTCGATGTAGATGTCCTCGATCTCAGGGACATGAATGGGATCAATTTTGGCCCTTGGGAGGCAACTCGGCAATCGAAGGTGGGCCTTGCTAGGAATTTGTGCTTTAGATTCAACAATTCAAGCTCGGCATACATTTCCCATGCTTTGGCCAGTGTGGTGTAGGTGTATCAATTGTAAGGGGAATGGAGTTCCTCCCTTCTTTCTCTTCATGCACCTCTCATGGTATGTGATTAGTTTCCTTGACAACTCCAAGAGGATCAGCTTGGGCCCTGCATACCTTGGTAGCTTTGTTAGTTCACCCTCAAAATTCACTACTCTGAGATAGGTGAACGTGGGAAACTACGTGAACAATGCTCCCCACTTCTTTGTGACAGCAGTCACGCTCGGGCTGGTCGACCGTGTCTCATATTTGGCCTCAATAGGTAGATCACCTCATAGAAGAAGGCGTCATTGATTTTTTGAGAACTGGGGGATGTTGTTCTCGAGCCTTAGCTCTAGGTAGTATTCATATATTTTGACCTGGGGCCATACCCCATTCCGAGCTAGGCTGTGAAATCTCTCACTGATGCTGCAACGTATACAACGTAGGAATTCATATAGAACTTCCCAGTTGTCATGACCTATTGAAGTTGCTGAGAGATGGTGTCGCTGATGATTTCTCCCTAGCCAAAATGCTACTCAGGAACATTCTTGCTCATGGTCTCTAAGTACCTCAACATCCATTTATGGAAATGATGGGCATCAGGAAGCCCAAACACTCTACTCAGGAAGGTGATTGTATCACTCAGTTCCTCATTGAAGTCACTACGGTGGATGGTTTGTGGCCATCTACTCACCGGATTTTTGTTCTTAAGATATAGCTCATTCATCATTTGCATACACTTGTCCTCATTGTCGTCCCATGCCTTCTTGTAGTCTTCTAGGCTTATGGCGACATATTACCTATGATGAGGAATGCCCAGGGTTATTTCAAAGTGATGAGCAGTTAGATCGATGATCATATTTCCCTCTTTATCTTGACACATCTTGTGTCCTTGTTATAGCATTAAGCCACCAACATGATGAACTCGTTATTCACATCACTTAATGGAAGCCCAGCTACAAAGTGCAATCCACTGCCCACCAATTTGTTCATCCAGGGGCCACTAGTTGTCTGGTTATTTCTTGCCCATAAGTCTTCCATATCAATGTTCCCAAGCTTGGAGTCTATGATATCGAGATCACTCTCTGCATATGAGTCAGGAATCCTAGCTTTCTGATATTTGTACTTCATCTCTTGTTCTGTCAACTTCACTTTTCCTTTAGACTTGGTTGGCTTTTTTGCTTGATAAAGATGTGTGAGCTCGAGGATGGCTGTTGTTGTTCTACAAGGAGAATCAAGGAGGTCCAACACATAAGAGCTATGTAACCATCATGTTATTCATAATAAAATCTTGCAGAAAGAAGAATGAGAAATTATGAGGCTTATGGTTCAAGGCGCAGGTTCATAGCATATTGCAGAGGCTTAAAAAGGTTGGGCGCACTTTTAGGGATGTCAACATGCAAAAAGGTGCGCTAGTGTTGATAGGGAAAAGCTATGACAAAGGGGTTATAAAGGGCGCATTTTTGAAGAGTGTTGCATGACTGAAGGCAGCACCAAGGGAAAAAGTGTGGGGCGTAGGTTTACAACATACAACATGCCATGTTGATGTCAAGGATCATGCGCTGCGCCTTAGGAAATTTGCTTTAGCTGGGCACTAAAAAGGATGATGTTACATGGATTTTAAGTGCGCCCAAGGTGCAATTTTGGAAGATGTTGCAAAGCAATTCAATGCATCGAAGGATTTTTTTCTGGCAGCGGATTTGGAGCACTCAACATCTAATGTTGATGTTGTGCAAGATGCGCCTGCGCCTTTAGGAAATATGCTAAGTGTTATTATATAGTGTGTATGTTAGAGGAATGTTTCCAGTAGGGATAGTGTGCAAGGTGCATGATTGTGGGGGTGTAACATGTAAAAAAAGCGATTGCAGAGGCTTTAAGTGATTTCTTTGCAATTTCCATGATTTCTTCTCCTCTTTTTGGTTTTTCAAATGGTAAAGAGAGGTTTTGCAACAAGATAATAAGCAAGGAACGTGGTTTTAGGTTTTTCAGAGGCAAGGGGCCTTCCAGATTTGTAGATCTGGAAGGAGAGGAAAAGGTGTTCCCAGATGGTTATGGATTGTTAGGTTTTTATTTTTAGATTTAACCTTTTGGTTTATAACAACCCTAAAACCTAACAATAACCAAGAAACAAAAACCACAAACAATAACAAGAGTGATAAAATCCACTTACCTAGTTTTATAAAGGATGAAGGACAATGTTGGGGTCCACAAACTTGAAAAATAATGCGCGGGCGTGACGGGGATAAGTTGAGCAGTGCGAGAGAAATTTTTTCACAATTTTCAATTCATGAAAATGACAGGTGTTAAGCACCTATTTATAGAAAATTTAGCATTTATTACGCCACCAAATTTCTTTGGCGTGGGTTCTAGAGTGTCGACATGGGTGCAAATGCGCCTTGGTGCAAGTTGGTTAATGTCGACATAACGTTTTTAGTGCCTTAAGCGCAACTTTCATGATGTTAACACAAAATTTCCCGCACCTTAAGCGCATATTTTTCTATGTTGACATGATGCTTTCAGCGCCTTAGCACACTTTTTAGGTGCATGTTTAATGATGTTGACATGTCATTTCTTGCGACCAAAGGGGCGTAACCTCATTGATGTTGACATGTCATTTTGGGCGCCAAAGGATTTTCTAAGGGCGCACATTTCTTTGTGTCGACACAACATTTCTTGCACCCAGTTCAAAAAGGTTGAAAATGACTAAGTTCTTTAAAACTTGATTTCGAAAGGGAGTTTCTAGGCCATTTTGAATGTTGTCATAATTCTTCAGGGGACCAAAATGAAATTTTGGTATGGTTATCTGAAAAATTTCCCTTGTCAATTTTACAGTATAACAGACATGAAATAAATGGGGAAGTAATGGTTAAGTAAGATTACCAAGCAAGGGATGATGAAGATGAAAAGGGGGCAAGTAGGAAGTGGTGTTTGCAAGAATGGAAGGGGAGGTGAGAGGATGTGATGATGGGGAATGAAGAGAAAATGTGGAGTGGTGGGTGAGTGCAAGATGACAGATCACCCTTAAGAGGGATTCTTAAGTAAGATCATTAGGCGCAGGAGTTGATTAAGATCACCAAACTAGAAGTGATGATATGGAAGGAGAAATACAACATTGTATTGGGTACAAGTGTGGAATGGTTGGTTGGAGAAAATTATTACAAGGAGAGATGAGAGATAGAAGATGAGGGAAATATGATGGGATGTCAAAGGGGAAGATGACAAACCAATATTAAGAGAAACTCTTAAGTAAGATTACCATGGGGGATAGTTAAGTAGGATCGTCAAGCTGAAGAAGAATAAGAATGATGAAAAGACTGAATGGTGGTGTATACCAAAATAGAATGAGAGATGAAAGGAGGTGATAACAATGTGATAATAAGGAAAAAAAGGAGTGACATGAATGGATTGAGGAATATATGCAGTGTAGATGGAGAGTGTAAGGGAAATCCTTAATTGGGATGCCCACATGGTGGGAGTGATGATACCAGAATATGATGCGGAAGAGGCAAAGCAAAAAGCTGGGAGGAAATGAAAGGAAGACACATAGAGTGGTGAAAGGGGACAAAAAGGTGAGAAGGATGATGTGGGGATAAGTGGTGATGAGTGGAAATGAGGAGTGAAGAGCAATGGATCAAAGACATTATTGAACATGTTGGGGGATAAGAAGCTGTAGGATAATGAACTCGCCTTGAGAAGGATCCTCAAGTAGGATTCACAAACTGCAATGAAGATCAAGTAGAATTCCCAAACTGAAAAGTGTATTTGTGAGCGATCATGGATATTATGGATAGATATATAATTCATGGTGTGAAATTTGATGTGATTTTAATAAAATATTTCCTTGATGAGATAAATGACACATAGTCGTAGCAAGGAGGATATGGGGAAACCATGATTCGAACCAAATTGGTGGTAAACAAGAAAAGGGACCACTCAAGGCATTGCAATTTCAGACAATAACAAGTATTAGTACATAACCAATGACAATTAATTATACCAAAATACCCTAAGGGAGATATGAATGAAATATTCTCATAAACCTAATGTTGACATGATAAGGGATTTGAGATGTAACTTGTATGTAGGAAGAGGGTTCTCCAAAGGTGGTGTTCCTTATGTCTATGTCCCAGCTCTAGGAAAGGGAAAGAACAATAGAAGAAAGATGATCAATGTGGGAAGCTTTCTGACAATGTTGATAAAGGAAGGTTGATCAAAGTGGGAAACCTTCCAAATGCCATAATAAAAGAGTATCCATCCTTCGAGGGTATGGTCTACTTTATACATAATATGGATGACAAGAATAATATATATGATAGCTGTCCTTTGAGGGATTGGTCTATTTCTTGTGATTTTTCTTTTGATTTTGATTTGTATGCTTTTTTTTTTCGTATTTTTGGCATGAATAATTTTCCTTCGAGGGATCAATCTGTTTTTAATAACTTTGATTTTGCTTTTTTGCATACATGAATTTTAGATTTACATGGGGGAGAGTTGGGAATAGCTAAGTAGACCACTTAGGAGGGGATAATGAATGTACAAGAGACACCCCTGGACCCTTTACATGACTACAATAGGAGAATGAGAGGGTGATGGATGTAATGATTGTGGAGTTCTCACCAAATGGGAGAACTTATCCATAATGAATATGTTATGAGTAGAGCCATGGTACTCATATTCAAGGTCATATCAAAGCAGTGATGGTAGACCACATAATTCATATCATTACCATGATAGACGAAAGGGGCTAATGGTGGAGGAGTGATCTAAAGATATGACTAAGTGCTCATTGGTAGATATGCTAACAATAGATTGGTCACAAGTGCAATGCATTAAGAGGTTTTGTCTCTGGTTTACCATCAAGGGAGGGAAGATATTAAAGTTGCGACAGGATGAGATGATAGCTTGCAAAGGATTAGATGTGATAGAAAAGCAGGAAATAAAACTATGTCCTTAAGGAAACAAAAATATGACCACGACGGTGGATTTGGATGAAAATAAATGATGCCCCAAGAGAGACACAAATATGGAAGGACAAAAATGGCCACAAATGTGGACTTGATGAAACAGATGGTGCCCTAAAAGAGGCACAAATATGGCCACAATGGTGGACTTTGATAAGAAAATAACAAAAATGGTCCCTCACGAGAAGGACAAACATGGCCACAATGGTGGACTTAGAATGAGATGAAGATTTGGACATAATTAGTTTAGATTGGATGAATTTGGAGGAGGTAAATAAAACAATGTCAAGGAGCGAAGTCCCCTAGTGTCAAGGAGTTGTATGGATGATATGCTCAAGGGGAGGGAAGGTTGTTCCCCTAATGAATTAAATGTGGAGGATTTAAAGGATGTTAAAAGAGTTTAGATGAGATTATTTTAGATTTGGATGGGATAAATAGTCGAAGACCACAAGTGTGCTTGGTAAGATAAGCGGTATTAATAAACAATGGAGGACCTTCCTTAGGAGGAATGACATGTGCATGAGGAATGTTAAGGGATGATATAGATGGAGAAATCATGGGAAACCCGACGGATGGGATATGAATTGGATTAAATGTAGATGGAGAAGGATATTTCCCTTAATGAGGAAATCATCTTTCTCAATAAGGTTGTGGACGATTGTCCGAAATTCCTTACAATGTTCAATGTCATGGCCCGAGGGTACGATGATAAGCACAACTGCAATTAGGATTGAACCATGATGGCTTTGGACCATAGGGATTAAAGGATTTAATGGGAGGAAGCGTGATGGTGGAAATTTGAGTTAAATGTTGAAGGATATCTACGTAGGACCCCATTGAAGTGTTAAAAGGAAAAAACTCTTATGATGTTTTGGCTTGGACTTAGGTATAGATTGGATGGGTGAATTAGATAAATCAAATTTGGTTGGAGGATTGGATTGTTTGGATTGGGATTTAGGTGAGGATGTACATTGGATGGGTAGATTATATGTCTTGGATGACAAATCAAATTTGATTGGAGGCTTGGATTGTTTGGATGTGGATTGATCGTTGCGAGATGTCGTAGATGGAGAGACTAATCCTAAAATAGATGTTGTGGCATTGGATTGTTGAAAAGAGGGAAAATCTGAATGTTTATGAGGATGCGTAGGGGACTATCGGGGATGTTTTCCAAGCCTTAGAATTTGATCAAGAAGATTTACCCTTAGCAGGTATGATAATAATCTCAATTGGAGGATCTGATAGTGGTGGTGTGGATATTGATGGAGAAAATGTCCTAAAACAAGAAGAGGATATTAATGGAGAAATAGGTGTTTGTATGATGTGATTAATGAGATCTATGTGAGATGTGGATTGTTTAGGTTTTGGCATGGAAAGAGTTAATTTTGGAGAATGCAAACCATCTTTATTTGACTTAGGTGGAGGTGTTTGTTCAATAGATGTTTCAAAGGGTATCTTTGATAGGGTTCTGATCGAGAGGATTTGGTCATTGTGATAGAAGGATTAAGTAAAGAGTATTGGGATAGACCGGGTGATGTGGCCATGGGCAAGGATATAGGTAAAGATGTCAAGGTAGGGATAGGTGGATTTGTTGATATGATAGATATAGGGGTAGTTGGGATAGATAGGGATGTAGGCATATTTGGGATATTTGGAGATGTGGGTGATGTGGTGATGGGAATGTTTGATGAGGGGTTGGGAGTACGAGAGATGTGGATGAAGTGGTATGTATACTCGAAGCCAATGTGGATGTGGTTAGGGTCATTGGTGTGGTCGGTACAAAAGAAAGTGCGAAGGAGGAACTGGGATTAACTCTAAGGATGGTATAATGGGTGAAGGTGGAATGGATGTAGATAAGGTAGTCAAATCTACTAAAGGGGATGTGGTAACCGATGGAGTAAACATTATAGGTAATGCAACAAATGCAAGAGTATTATTGGGTGTAGAAGTAGGTGGGACTAGTTGCTTCATAAATGTTTTGAGGGGTAAGAATGATATGTTTTCTAATGGGGTTGATGTCGGAGGTGGGGTTGTAAAGGTACATGTGGTAGAAATGATTTTAGTTGGGATGGTTGTAGAGATGAGTGATGATAGATGAGTGATGATAGATGTGAGTGAAGGCATAGATGTGAGAGATGTAGGGATATGTGTGGATATCAATGGGGCTGAAATAGGTGCTAAGGATGAATCTGATGTGGTGGATTGGGGCATGATTGAAGTGGATAAAGTAGATGTTATAGTCAAATTTGATGTAGATGTGGTAAGGGTAGAAGAAGGTGTAGGTTCAGGACAAGTAGTAAAAGTTGACATAGGTGTGTTAGGTTCTGAATAAGGAGTGGGAATAATGTCTAAGGTGGGAACATGTAGAGTTGGTGATAGGATGAGATCTTGATTAATGGTGTGAATGGCATGAGCATTTAATAGTTGAGATGTGAAAGGGGTAGCATGATTCGTTGGTGGTTGATTAGGGAAAGGATGTGTAATTCATTCAAAGGGTGGGCTAGATGAAGTGGTAGAGCTGTCCAATTGGATATCTCTTTGATTTATGAGTTGTTGGACACAATCTTTGAAAGAATGACATTTCTCAATGTCATGACCTTTGACCTAATGATATTTACAATAGTGGGCTTCGTGATACCAAATAGGCTTGGCTTGCGAATTGTCCACGGGTCGTATGGGAGGAATTTGGATGGAGTTTACGACCATCAACTTGTCAAATACGGAGCTATAGGATTCTCCTAAGGGGGTATAGTTGGTTGTTGATTGAGGGGCTCGTTGTTGAGGCCATGTGTTGGATGTAGATGTGGATGAGGGATTAATGACCATGACATTGGCCGCACCCTTAAATGTTTCTTTATGTGTGGATGGTTTAGTAGATTCAACTTTAGGTTTGGTTGATTTGAGTTTAAGATGACCTTGTTCAATGACACGGGTTTCAAGTTTGTGAGCCATTGTGAAAGCTTTATCAAAGGTTTGGAATGATTAGATTTGCAAGGTAGATGATATATGTTTCACACATGAATGTGAGAAGAGTTCAATGAGTTCGGTTTGCGGAAGAGTGAAGGATAGTTGGTTTATAACGCCATGCCATCGTGTGACAAAGTCGGCAATGGACTCATCATCAAACTATCGGATGGTGTATAGGTCAATGATAGTAGTTTTACATGCAATGTTAATTGAAAAGTGTTCTAAGAATAGTTACACAAGTTAGGTGAAAGATAATATGGAATATTATGGGATAAAGTTATCTTAGCCCAACGCAGACCGCATAAGGACATGGGGCAAGTGCAAAGCGAGAGGTGTGATCATGCACAATAAGACAACATGTACGTTTAAATGCATGGAGATGTTGTTGGGGATCTTCCTTGTTGTTGAACTTAGTAAAATTAGGAAGTTTCCAATGGAGAGGGTAGGGTTTGATTGGAACTGATGGATGGATTGGTTCGTTCTGAGATTTGTTTGGTAGATAAAGTAACCTCGGGTGCCAAGGTAACGACTTCTAGATTAGCCAACCTATTCATCAAAGCATGAATATGATCATTTGATGTGATGTTAGGTTGAGATTGGATCGGTTATGTGGTTATAAATGTAGCTTGAGAAGTCAAATGATACGTTTGTGGATGTGTGAGTGTTTGGGGAATTGTTTGATAATATGGTTGATAAACTTGTGGGTGTGCGGTGTGTGGGGAATTTTTTGGTAAGGATTAACATGTGTCATGGGTTGAGATTGTTGCATAGGTGACGTTGAGCAATAGGGACATGATGTGTTTGTTGAAGTTGGGTAGGTTGTTGTGGTAAATGATAAGTGGAGATATGAGTGTTAAGGGGTTGAGACGGTTGGAGCATATGATGGGTAGGAATGTAAGTGTGAAGAGGTTGAGATGGTTGGACATTCATATTAGTAAGCGGATGAAATAGAATTGAAAAAAAGAGATGTGGGTGGAATATGATCCACCAATTGAGGATTTGAGATAATTGAGATATTGTGGGGGATTTACGAAATACGAAATCATATATGGGGTTAGGAGGTGGTCCAAGAGTTTCTAAAGGAGTCGGAGATGGTGGTGTGGTTGGTTTAGGAAGATTAGATTGGGAAGAGATATGGGGATTGGTGTCAAGGTGGGGACAATCTTGGATGACATGGTTCTCATGAGGTGAGACCATGGAGACCAAAGGTTGGGTAACAAAAGGCATGGTCTTGAGTTAAGAATCTTCTTGGGAGATATCATCATTTGATGTAGCAGATTGTTGTTTTGTTTCGATTTGAGAGAGAGTGACAATAGACATGAAATAAATAAACATTTGTTTATGAATTTTGTTAACAAACAAATCAAGCAACAAATTTTTTATCATCATGATTAATTTAGAGGATGTGAAAAGAAAATTAAAGTGGATAATGAAGGTGCCTAAAGAACGAGAAGTCTAAGGTTTGTTTCAGTAGTTTTGGCTAGGGAAATGTCTGAAATGGTTTCTATTGGGTGTTCAAATCCCAATCAGTGAACCAGGTGAAAGGAATGTTTCAATGTGTTGATTTTGTTCATGAAGTTTCAGGTAGTGTGTGGTAAAATGTGTGATGCAGAGAGTTAAACCCCTATTTAAGCTATGTGATCAGGCAGGATGCAGAAAAGAAAGGTTATTTTTAAGACAAAATGAAATGTGACGTTCGATGCATAAAATCACTCAGAAAAGGGAAATTACAATGCAGAAAGGAGAAAATAGGGAAAATGAGGAATACCTGGAGAGCGCTTTCTCTCATTATTTGACTACATGTGATAATGACGTTTGTGAAAGTGATTTCAGTGCGAGAACGTCTAGGTATTCTAGAATTGCAATATTCACAATCACAGATGGGGTCGGTGAAAGGGATTTGTGGTGTGTTTTATGTTTCAACAATTGATCTTTGACGGTGTAATTTAGTGGTTGTAGTATTGTAGATTTCACTTGAAAAGAAAAGAAATGTAATTAGTGCACGTGGTTGACAAAATGAGAAAATAATTTAGATGTCCTAAGTAGTTTATTTACAAAAAGTTCCTTCGTAGAAAATAAAAATAATAATAATTAATCTAAAAAGTTAATAAAAATTGTAGTGCGATGTTTGTATTTAGAATATAGAAGATACAAAAACTTATCGATAGACTATAAACTAAACTACGCAATAAATGATGAAATATACTATAAACTTATGAGACAAATTATCAAAGATGAGGTGATACTGAAATTGAAAAAAATAAATAATGTTTGCATTTTATTTATTTGTGAACTATAAATAAGAATAACTATAAACAAAATAGACTATAAATTGATCGAATGTGGACTTTAAGAAGTCAAGACGAAAAGTGGGTGAGGAGAGTAGAATTTTAGGACAGGAATGTGGACTTCTGAGGACAAGATGAAAAGTGGGTGGGGAGAGGAGACTTTAAGGATGAGAATGTGGACTTTTAAGGAGGAAAAAGACAAATTATTGGGAAAATGCTAATGTCGAAAACCACATGAACGTAGTTATTAGATGTGAGTGTGAGTGTGACCAGAGAGATACCAATAGAGAAAGATAAAGGAAGATCAATCAATGAAGCCAATAGTTTTATTGATGGGTGAAAGTTTGGATAGTGGATACATGGAGTGTGTGGCAAAGGCTGCGTGGAGATCCAAACTCTTATTGGTTGTATCACTATAATCTATATGGTGTTGTCCATAGACGAGGGCATGTCACTTGATTGATGATCATCTCGCACATGATCAATCATCAATACAACACATGGTTAACAACAATATCTTCATGATTTGTTTCATGAGGTTCATGATCCTGTAAAGCCTATCACATCCATGAAGAAGTTTTCAATGTCAATGACACTGGCCCCATACCTACCAAAGATATGTTGTCAATGATGACAAACATCTTCTACAAATTGTATTGAGTATGGTAGGGAATGATATTACGTTTAGTAAGGAACGTAGTTTTCCAGTTGATGGCACTATTAGAGAGGCGGGATCCCTAAGAGACCTACGTTCTCCAAATTTCTACCCAATGGAGGGTGATTTTCATTTTTATCTAAGAGTGCAAGTGAAGGAAACCAGGCGTGTGGGAGGATCAATCCCCAATATATTCCAAATATTTTCAATAAATTTATGTAATCTGATGCGATGACAACGAGAAATTATGGTGGCACTAGTCTTGTAAATAGAACCTAATGTATGAATTTTTATTTTTATTTGGGTATGATTATGTATGTAATAAAAAAACTAAACTTGAAACTGAATACCAAGCCAATTAAACACAAGAAGAGTACTTACCTTGAAGATGACAAAAAACTCTAATACAGATGAAGCTAACACCAAACCTTGTACAAAAGTGATTCCAAAAGATGAAATATTTATCACAGATATATGAAAACTATGACACAAGAGAACCAAGTATATTTATACTACCTACACGAGACGAATAAAGGGACAAAACAAAAAAATGACTGGATCTTGGAAATGGTCCCACCAGGTGTGCCAAAATGTTGTCAGACAGAAACTTCATTCTCACGTAGGTGAATTCGATACTGAGAAGCCACCGAGAAACTTTGAATGATGGAGGGCTTAGGACCTCGAGATATGGATATGGATGCTAGCACAAATAAGATAGAACTATGATAGTATTCGCAAAATTGAAACAGATGTGATTAGATAAAAATATGTGGGGTTTCTGGATAATGCCGGTTCAAGAGGCTATGAACTCCCTTGGAGGATGTCAACCCCCATGTCTAGAAAGATGGCAATAAATGGTGAATAGTAGATAGCATGCAAAAAAAACAATGAAATACAAAATGCCAAGTAATTGGAATGATGAGGGAACTTAACTGGTGCTCTGATATGGAGATGAAATGGGCATCAGGATGGCAAGATGACGAACAATGTCAAAGCTTTCTCCAACACTCCTCACCTCTAACTTCTAACAATGGCAAAGGTTTTCCTTGACCTCAAACTTGTAAAACTTAATTCAACATTTTCTTCTCTTCTCCCAAAAACTTCAAGTTTCAAAATATGCAAAGATTTCATATTATTCTTCTTCCTCCCTTTGAAAGAGGGGGAAGACCCATATTTATAGCTTGGAGATGGGGTAGCTTAGGGGCTAACAGGTGACCAAGGTTTGATAAAGTAACCTGCCGGAGTGAGTGGGGGGACATGATTTGATTGTGTGGGTGAGATAATAGATTTGATTTGATTGAGTGGGGTTCATGATTTGGATGGTGGGGGACATGATTTGATTGAGTGGGGTGATGTGATTTAATTGGAATATTTGGATATTATTAGCACATAATGATGTTTAGGGATTTAAAGGAGATTAATTGATTAATCAAACATGTAGGTTTGGTGGGAAATGGGATTTGTGTGGATAATCCCTCTTGAAGGAGAAAAAACGTAGGATGATACCAAAATTTGTTGTCTACAAAAGGATATCCTATACTACAAGTTTTTGGGCGATCTCACGCTATAAGGTGAAGAAGTGCGGGGAGGAAATGATTTGTGTCATCAACCTTTAAGCTGCTTCCTTAAATGTGTGTGTAGAGATATCGTATCATCCTAGTTTTTGTGTGATCGACGCTGCGATTCAAGTAGTGTATAGAGGCACACCCACTGTAACCTCCAAGCTTATAACTACTTCTCAAAATGCTAAGGACACCATGTCCTATAAAAGCCATTATATATGCGGTTCATAGGGTGATCTGAACCCACTCACTATATATAATCTGAACCGCCCGGTGTAGAATCTATGTGTTAGTATGTAAAAACCCTAAATGATGCCCCCCTCTTTGGGGCGCATGCGCGCATCATTGATATGATAATTCAGCCCTAAAAGAGGACCAACCACATAAAATCTGTAACTCTTCCCTACAAGGGAAGGGAATGTGCTTAGTAGAAACCAAGGCACACACAAACAAGGATGGCTAGCCAAAAACAAGTGTTAGTATGAACAAGCATGCATGTAAAAAGACAATGTGTATTCTACGTAAACAGTGTAAAGCTACCAAGCAAAGTAGTGTAAACACACAAGAAGACAAGAAATCTACACAAAGTGGGTTGTAAACATGGGACATCACTCACGATGTCATAAGACACGCAAGGTCATCATGGCCGTAAAAACCAACAAGTGTGCACACAAGCGTAGAGGCGAGGCTCGCATAAAAAAAAAATATAGCAGACAATATAACAAACAAGTATGGAATCAAATATCCTGCATAACAAATGATGCACATGAAGCACCCGTTAGCATGTTAGAAAGATAACTAGTATGTCAAAATTGTGTATAACCAAGTAATGTAAAGTGCTAAGTAAAAAATGAAACAATAACACTGTAAGTGAGCGAATGTGGATGCCCCTAACAACCAAAGATAGGAAGGGTAGAAGGTGAGCATCCGTGCTACATGTAAGAGACATGTATCTACGATCACAACTAAACAAAGGCATGAATGCACATGTGTGTATGATAAAGACAAATGACATACAAGTAAGCTAGCTACCATGTGTAATAAAGTGACCATGAACAATCAAAAGTAAGCAACAATGTGAGAACCATAATATGTAGTATGTTGTGGATGGATGGAATGGAATGCAATATGGAGTGATAGGAGCCACGTGCCCCCTAAGTGGATGGAAATGTATGTAGTGAGGTTCATTTTTTCCCCCTCGTAGCCCAAGAATGAACCGTAAACAAGAGTGCATCATCGGGAAATGGTCGAGTAGTGTGTGTTGTGTCTCACACGTTGTGATGAATGTGTAAGTGTAGTAATGAGATGCAACCTAGCGATGATGCGCGCGTGAACCATATAGCTGAAGCGTATATCATGACCAGATGAATGTATAAGTGATGATTTAGCCTAAGCGTATATCACTATAAGATGAATAGGCGAGTGATGATTTATCCCTAAGCGTATATCACTACAAAATGAAAAGAGTGAGTGGTGATGTAACCTAAGGTGTATACCACTACAAAATAATAGAATGGGTGACGATTTATCCTAAAGCATATGTCACTAGCCTAGGATTATCACATAATGAAAGGTTGAATAGTAAATGTGTGATGAGTGTAAGGTCCATTTGATTTGTAAACCCTCGACAGTCAAGTATGGACCGAGGAACTAAAGTGCGTCATAGGGTGGTGAGTGCAGCACGTAGAAGACAGTGTAGTATATGTAATGATGAAAGACGACCATGTGATGAGTGGAATGTGTAATGTATGATGTAAACTGACAAGTGTAATATGTGTGATGTAAAGTAAGTGTAGTATGTATAACAATGCAATGTATAGTGTAGAGTGCAATATGTGTAGTGTGCCTAAGAGCGTATAGTATGTAGAATGCAACACTAGATGTGTAGGATGTGTAAAGTATAATGTATAGAGTGACATGTAAGATGAGTAGCGTATAATGCTAGATGCATGATGTGAACTAGCATGATGTGGAAGATGTGTCACAAGTGAAATGTGTATGGTATAATATGTAGTAGAAGTAGGATGCAATGCTAGACTAGTATGATACGCACTAAATGTAGAATATATGGTGTATGACGCGTAATGTGTGATGAAACACAATGTGTAATGCCTATGGTGCAGTGTGTGGGGTTCATGTGTAGTAATCCCTCAACAATCAAGTGTGAACCGAAGCACAAGAGTGTGTCATCGAGTAGTGACGATGCTATAGTAAGAATGAATATGCATATGCTATGAAATTGAATAATACAAAGATGAGATGTGAGTAGACGCTACAATGATGTATGCGTAAACGTGAAGAATGTGATGTATAACTATGCAATAATGAGTGATATGTCTATGGTGCTAATGTGATGAGGGGGATATGTGAGCTACTATGCCCCCAATGTATCCATGGTGAAATAGGCTATCATGTAATGTCATCTAAAAGATCATTGCTCTTAGGTTCATAGTCAAATGGGTAAGCATTAGTGACTTGATAAGAAATAGTGTCGGGTGGGTCGCGTAATGAGCCATTAAGGCGTAAGTTATACATGCCCATAACATACTCCTCATTGGTGAATGGAGGAAGTGGACAATCGTGTGCATACCAACAAGTGATATTTTGAGTGTATCCTAGGAAAGAGCTATTGCAAATGAAAACACATCCAAAGGGCATAGGAAATGAAATGTCTATATGATCCGGATCTAGTGTACCTCAATATAATCAAGCCATGATTGTCCTAATGTAAGTGATGACAAGTGAGGAGTACATGATAGATAGACTGTAAGATGAAAGACACGCAAACCATAAGCAACAATGATACGAACAAATCCATAATAAAGATGAGGAGCACGTGATGTAGGATAGAGGTCCTCAAAATCAAACCCTAAGCAATCTAGACCCTCATGTGTACATATAGTGTCATTGCATGTAGGATCAAATGGAATGTGTTCCCAGTATGAATCATTCATGAAGAGTGTGCAAGTGAATGATGGGCACGCTAAAGTAGGTGGTGCATGTGATAAAGTGATGTCCAAAACTTGGACAAGCCCCTAATAAGGAATCATAGCAGTAGTAGTAGCGGGTGGTATACAAAAAGTGTATCTATCACACAAACAATACTTTTTGTTAAGTGGTGGTGGTAGGTACGGTGGTTCTTCGATAGGTTGGGGTTTTTCAATGACATATGTGCGTGGAATAAGAAGAGTAGTATTAGGAGCTTGGTCGCACATCTTTGGAATGGATTGCGATCACACAAAAAGGTATGCTCTATGTTATCATGTAATAATTTGACCCAATCATGTATAGTGGATACGACCGCTTGCATGCCATGAAGCCATGGCCTACCAAGGAGATAGTTATAGGAGATGGGTAAGTCGACTACAAAGAAGACAGTGTGGACAGTCTTTGGACCAACAATAATGGGTAATGTAATATGACCAAGACATGGACGGACAAAACCATCATAAGCATTTAGTGAGATATTAGATGGGCTAATGTCATGAGTGAAAGACCTAAAACTTCAAGGAATGCCATAGGACATAAGTTAAGCTTAGATCCATTATCAATCGAGTGCGCTTAACAACTACATTATGAATGCAAGATATGATATACAAAGGTGGGTCATTATCAAAAGTGTGAACATTAGTAGGAAGGTTAGACTTGAAAACTAGGTGTGGAGAAAATACATCAGCAAATGCTTGATAAACCAAATCAGGGTGCATGTCAGCACGAATACGAGTAGTAGCAAGAAAATGTTGTACTCTATGTAATAAATCAGGATTTGTAAGAAATTAGTCATTGATTGAGATATTCATGATGACTCAACCCTAGGAATGAAGAAGGTGGAAGCATGAATGATCAAGTTGGGTTCACCAAACTGATTAACTAAAATTAACTAATTATGTAGTATGTGGGGATAGTTAATCTAAGCTATGAACAACTATAATAAAGTAAATAAATGTAGTATAGAAAGTATGTAAATGATCTAAACAACTATGAAAAATGAAATGTTAACCCTAATGTGTAAGAAAGAAGAGGAAATAACTCAGTTAAATAGAAGATGCTCATAGGAGAATGTCACGGTGATGGTGAAAAATCGAAGCGAGAAGCAGTGTAGAAGTCCCAAAAAGGATGGATCTAGAGGATCTAGCTGATTGGAGTGCTGGAGAGGGACTAGGGCACCTATGGGCGCTTTAGTCTCGTAATCTAGGCACCCTGGTTTATGTAGAAGTTATGAAATTGATCTTCATAGGGCGAGAGGTGGTCGAAACCCTCGTTATTTGTTGCATTAAGTTTATTGTCTGTACTTAGATGTCACCAATAATCCAAGATGACAAGAAGACCAGAAAAAGAACAAAAGTAGTAGCAAAACCCTAAAAAAATAAATATGCAAATGAATTGGTCAGATCGACCTCATTTGCCACAACAATGCACTTACTAAGCGAGCGTTGTTGCACTATATTTCGAACCCAAATGAAGTTCTAGTGAGTGTGTGCATAATGTGCCCTAGGTGCTCTTGTGTCAATCGCACTTTGTGAACTAACGAACAATAACTAAATGTAGAAAATGTAATATAATGTGTGTATGGAATAGAATAGAATTCCTCCCCTATGAAGTGTGATGCGAGATGTCCTAGCCTTTTGCCTTGATGATAGAGCTATGTGAATGCAAGTTATCTCCAATGTAATAGATGGATGTAACTCTAGATGAGTGATAGTAGTAAGTGATGCTAGGTCCCTCATTATGGTCTCATAACTTTATATTTATAGGGTTCTCTTGGTCTAATTTCATAATTAACCCTAAAAAGGCCGACCACAAGAAAGATAAAGATCTCAAACGGCTAGAAAGAGCCCAAAAAGTGGTGAGAAAGTGTAAAAGGACCGGGGCACCCCTGGTGGGACCAAGGTGCCCATGGGCGCCCAATACTAATTTGGGCGCCCTAGTCGAGGCTAAAATGATGCGGGATGACAAAAGCTAACTAGACATATGGGTGCAAGAGGTTGGTAATGACGAAATAAAATAAAATAAGATGGCCAAAGGATGGGGGTTAATTAGTACTTTCTTCACTCAATAACCTTCTAAATAGTAGTATGAGACCGGGATAAATAATGTCTAAAGTGCATGATTTTGTGACTACAAAGATATGTGAAACATATACATATACATATGTATATGTATACTAAATACATACATGTACATATATATTTTTATGGATATTCATATGGATATATAAACATCTTGTAGACACTTAAAATTGGTTACTCAATTTAGTGTCCCTCTCATTCATTTACTTGCTTAGGTAACCTGGGGCACGTTTTACGTCACCAACTATCCCCTTGGGATATTATCCAATTTGTGATTTAATCACTTATTCCAAATTTAATTCACCCCATCACATCTTACCCATGAGTGATTAAATATTAAATATTTGATTACGCTTCTTCCCATGCATCTTAATCACTTATCCACCCCAAATTTATTCTATCTATGTATCACATCTATTTTTCCTCTTCCCTAAGCGGGATATTTCCCGTATTCGGGATAAATCTTATCTTTCTTGAAATCGCTCATTTTGGCCATCTCGGAAGTCTATTCCGCGATCGGCGCCGACCCATATGGTCGGCGCCGATTTTCTAGGAGCGGCGCCGATTATAAAAGCGAGTCCAGAACTCAGTTCTAGGGACCGAAAAAGAGACCACGAACGAGCGAAAAAGCGAACAGACGAAAAAAGGAAGCACTTACGCACGAACAGAGAGCGAGAGAGATACAGGTTGTGAGAAAGAGAGATCTTCTTAGCATCAATTGTATCAAATTAGGGCAGATCCTGTCCGAATCAATCCCTGAGAGGAGCACCGTTACTCTGTCCCTGTCACATCAGCATCGCACACCACCATCTATCATCTGGTGACTCTGTTCCAGTGTCTCGCCAACTTCGGCACATCCAGCAGACCACATTCATCTTCTAATTCCCGAATCTTATCGCACAGTCCCTGATTGATCGATCTGTTTTTAGTCGACGCCGATCTCACCCGATCGCCGATCGGCGCCCGTCTTAATCGATCGACGCCGACCACATCGATCGGCGCCGATTCTACCCGATCGCGCCGATTTCCTGCGGGCGAGGTAAAGGACACGAGGTAACACAAATTGGCATTATTTCTTAGTTCCCTTTTCGTGCTTTTCATCTGCTTTGTTTAGATTCTGTCTTATTCTTTGCATGATCGAGAAGATCTAGCTTTTTACTTACATCTTTTATCATGTATGCTTCTTTTCTTAATTGAAAACGTGGACTGACATCCGCCGAGGAAGCTTATCGCTTCCCGGACCCGCTTCTCGGGCAGTCCACCTAAATATCTTTTAACGTGGTCTTTTTCTGTCAAGCATCGGTGTTTTGCAGGATACACGGATCTATTGTGCGAGTTGCTCGTGTGCGCCCGTCTTATCTACATCGGCTTCCTCATTTGTCTACATCTTCGGATCTTATCCATCAGGTATCGATTTTATTGGAGTTTTTCAGGGTTTTTGTGTTTAGTTTGGTGCATTAACTTGGACAGGTAACAAGCGCGAAATTCTTGATCTACATTCTGGCACGCCCGGTGGGACCCAACCAAAGTCCCTTATTGGTAAGTTCATTTCTTTCCTAGTTTTGAACTTTGTTCCTTTTCTTCACTGATTTCTATCAGTCCTATTTGAGCATTTCTTTTCATCATTTCAATCTTGCTTTTTTTAGGCGAAATCGTTATCTTCGAAATTTTTCTAGTTCCTTAAAAATAGAGATTTTCTGTTTCACCGTTATCTGGATATATCTTTCTGGGTTTTCTTTGGTGTTTGCTTAACCTCTTCTTGCGGAGCACTTTGCTTGTTCGTGGGATTGTTCGAGGGGAAGAGCTCAACAACGCGCTTTTTGAAGTCCACACACCTTGGAGAGCTAAATCTACAGGTATTCCTCTTTTACGGTGTTTTCTCCTTTTTAGGATTTCTTTGTCGGTTGCCTATCACATCCAAACACTTCAATTTTGGTGCTTAAAAAGAACTTAATCGCATTTGGGAAAGAATCATTTGACTTGTCTTCATCGAAATCAAACACTTCGTTTTTAAGTGCTTAAAAGAACTTTTCCTTTGTCATTCTTTGCATGTTTTTCATCTAGTTTTAATTAGGTGGAAAATTGATCAAAATCGGTAGTGACACTATTTGATTTTTATTTTCACCCTTGCACACAAAGCCAAAATCACTAGGTATAAAGCATTTAAACAAAATTCCTTCACTGGCCTCACCTACTTGGAAGTGATATCGAGAGGAAGAGCCTACGCGGTACTCGAGGCCGCGCTATAAATTCACGGAAGATTTTGGTATATATTGGCAAAGCACCCGACTCCTTATCGCGGTGTGTGAAGTGCGGGGTAGGCCCCTATATCAAGCCACGTCCAGGTCTTTTCTTGAAGTGCCTTCGGGACTCCTCACCAAACATTACCCAAACCATCCTTAGTTTGGCTATACGAGTAGTTCTGTTCTAAAAGCCTTCCCTAACATTTTCTTTTCTTAAAAGCATCAAAATTTAAAGGAGATAATCACTTACTTGTTGCTTGAATTATCACGTGCATTAGTTAGGTCAATCTTCTTTTTCTGCGTGTTTATGGCGGTTATCACTCGGTCACAATCTAGAAGAATGGCTCAAGCTGGTTCCTTCTTCCTCGAGATCACCACTAGTGTGGAGGTTTGGCACCCCCAATCTTCCTCGGGACCATTTGTTAGTTGGTTCCCCATCCAGTCATATAATCCTTTCTATCAAGCCAAGGCAATCCCATCACGTCCGGCTTCCCTAGTCCTTCGGAAATATCATCGGCTCGGAGTATGTTCCCCATGGGGATCACGAATTCAGGCATTCCTCGATCGCATGATCCGATAGCCCTCATGGACTACCTAGTACACAAATCTATTCAAATATCTGATCAAGGACCACCAATCCAACAAGTGTACGATTACCCTCGTGGATCATCCCAAGCCTTTGTAGAGCAGTTTGCATCGTCGCTCTTGCCTCGAGTCACGGAGAAGAGCGAGGCCCCTATGCCTCCCTTTTCTCTTCCACCTACCATATCGACTAGTTCTCAAATAGTCTTACCTATTCCTAACACATGATTACCTCGAGTATTCCACTGACCTACTTACGAGAAGTCTTACGCCTGGCATTTATAATGAATGCGTCTGCACACCCGCATATTGCTGTTAATTCATCTATGCCCTCCATCGTGTCCCAAGGTCAGTACCTCTTCATGAGCCAACCCCCTCCGAATAGTCAGTTGGCTCCTACTTCTCGTCCTCTAGGGGGTCTTTCTTCCAATATTCCAGCAACTGTGACCTTCGCCCATCCTCTAACATCGGCACCCTTAATACCTAATCCGGCAGTAGAAGGCCCCTTTCAGGTCTTGTTCCCCAACATGTCCAATCCAACCAACACCCATGTTCCTCAATCTGTCGATCAATCAAAAACATAGAGTCCACGATCACGAGGCTCCATCCGTCACCCAACCTTTATTTTCTCAACCACTTATTATCTCACAGCCTGCCTATACGCAAGCTACCTCACAGCAAATACCCCACCCGGTGTCACCCAGAACACCTGGTTATTCCTCTTATCATCCTATCCATCAACAGATGAATCCTCCATTGACACCTCAACAACATCCACCACTTACTTCTTATGTAGGACATACCAATGTACCTCCTCCTCAATCTGACGTGGTTCAAATTCTCTTGAAAATCATGAGACTTGGAAGCCTCCACAAAAGGGGCTCGTCCTTCATACTCCTTTGAAGAAGTGTGTAATGAACCCATTCACCCCTCAGTAGCTTTCAAGCCTTATCCTCCCCAATGGGAACTTCCTAAATTTTCAAAATTTCATAGTCGGGAAGACCCTCAACAACATTTGCGAGCATTCAAACATGCTTGCTACCTCATAGTCCAGGATCAGGAGCTTATGCTCCGTACCTTTCCTATGTCTCTAGCGGGACTGCTTTGGTGAGTACAATAACATTCCTCAACATTCCCTGTTTTCTTTCTCTCAATTGGCCCAAATGTTTGTTGAAAACTTTTGATAAATATCGCGCATAAGATCTCGATCACGAGATCTTTATAACATTCGCCAATTCGATGATGAGTCTATTGCGAGACTTTGTCGCTCGTTGGAGAGGGATAATCAACCAATTGTCTTTCTCCCTTCCTCAATCCCAACAAATCGAGTTGTTTACTCGATCTTGTGCTAATCACATTTCTTCTACTTTAAGGATCCAAACTTTTCATACCTTTGAAGAAGCCTTCACGATGGCACGCAAACTTGAATCTCGCGCCATTGAGCAAGGGAAGCTAAAACTTCGCTCTAAATCTAAACCAGATTTTTCTCGGTTTACCAAACCAAATTCTTCCCCTTCTAAAGACAAAAATCAAGGATCCACCAACGCTATCGTTAAAAGCATCACGAGCCGACAATACTTCTAATCAAACACCACGAAGAGACCCCTCATCTTCTCGAAAAGGGACTTCATCATCTCGATCCTTCGCTCCATTGGGGGAATCATATGCCTCTATCTTAGAAAAAATGTTGGAAGTTCGCATGATCGAACTTCCCCCCATTAGGGATGTTGATGAAAGCGAGAATGCCCATTACGGTATAGGGAAAATGATTTTTGTCCTTATCATAGAACCGAGGTCATCATGACATCGAACGATGTCAGACTTTCAAAAATCTTGTCCAGAAATTCATTGATAAAGGCGAGCTCATTCTGGATAACCCAAATGCTCCCCCAAATCAGGCGCTCGATGTTTTTAAACAACCTTTTCCCAATCATGCCCCGAACCATAATGCTTCAGAGTCTCAAAAACCAAACACTCATACCATCAACTTCATCTCTACCGAAGAATCTTCTTCTGAAACCAAGCCATCTGCAAACACATCAATCGAATCAGAACCTCCTTCCACTTCATCAATCACTGGAATCTCACCATCTTCAGATATCCCGTCTTTGAATATTCCTACATTACTAAGCACGGAAGTCATCTCTCTCTCGCTCCTTTGTTCGACCTTCCATCCATACCAGGCAGTGTCATCCTCATCTGTCTCATCATCAGACATTCTTTCAATACTCGAGGCAATTACATCCCTTCGAGTTTCCACTACAGACACATCTACTTCTGTTGCTCCCATTCCCGCTGCAACTATGCCCTTGGTGAACGTACCTATAATTGTGCCGACTTCGATGGAAGCGTCTTCGATTTTGACCCTTCCTATCTCTTTTCCTACAGTAGTTTCACCCATGATTACTGCATCAGAAGTAGTCCCTTCGCAAGGAACTGCTTCTTCATCACCCCCTTCTTCCATCACTAATGTTACTTCGCCTATTAAGGAAAAATCAAAAGAAGTAGCACCAACACCTATACACTTGGTTCGAACCTAAACCGAGACAACCAAAATCTAACATTACACCATCAGTACCTCCCCACCTGCTTCCTCCGAAAAGGTTACAATCACCTTATGCCGTTGAAGTTGTCACCATCCCTGAAAAAGGAAAGCCCATATTTCGGACCATCAAGACTCTTGGTGCTCTTCCACAAAAATCTCTCTCTACGCCTCATAAACGATTGGATTTGCCCGCTGAGAAGGTGTTTTCTTCTACACACTTATCAAAGCCATCGTCTTCTTCTACAACACATTCTTCACCAATACCCCGAAAAATAGACTTACCTACTAAAAAGACGTCACCTCTTCTATCAGGATCATCATCTTCATTACCAAAAACCAAGGCACCCTATGTCCCTCCGATTACACCTACTTTGGGAGCTTCTTCCTCTTCTAAACCGACATTATCTAAATCATCAGTAAATTCGACCAAGCAACCCCCTTTGTCTCCAAAGACCGCAAAATTTGTCACATCTCCATCATCTTCAAAATCTATTTTAGGGGCTCCTCCTCCACCAAAGTCAATCATGTCTCACTTACTCCCATCTCAAGTGCCCAAGACTGCTCCTCAAATGTCCAAACAAATAAGAGGATCCTAAAAAAAGCATTAAACCTAACATGTAAGTTCTTTTACCTCGGCGGTCGGTTAATGTAAAAGAACCACCTTCATCATCTCTATCCTCCTCTTCGTCTCTACGGATTCTATACCGAAATCCTTCATCAACTTATCAATCTTCATCCATAACCCTTCCTCCGATTAAACCTTATAACCCTAAAGGAGTTAAACCTACCTGGTTTAACTCTGATCTGATTTGTGCTTACCACCGTACCCCGGGTCATGATCTTGGGGATGTAAAGCTCTTGAGCCGTTGTCAAAGAAGAACCTTCTGGAAGAAAGTGACCTTTTGCTGGAGGAGGAGGAACAGGTACCTCCTGTCATCTTAGCCCCATCTGAGCCTCAACAATCCACTCAGACCTCTGGTGGTCCCACTCCACTTGATCTTCCACCTTCCCAAATTGACACAATCCATATCGCCACTAGAACCCAACACTATGATAACCCATCTTCATCTTCAGCATCTCGACCACGGGTTGTCATTTCTGCAGCCCCTGAAGGCGTTTCTCCTTCCTCATCAGCCCCACGACCCAGGGTCTCTATTCGTGCTGCACCTCGGGCTCAAGTTCCCGTGTCTGTTGAGGAGAGTGTTATGAAACAACTCACCCAGGCTCCGGTCAAAATGTCTCTTCTTGACCTCATCCAATCCTCTCCACAACATCGCCAAGCTTTGATTGATAATCTGCGTCGCATCGCAGTGAATTCGGATGAGCCCCAGCCCTTTGAGTGGGTTGTTGGATTGAATAGACCATCAACCACCATTTCTTTTGAAGATTCGGAAATTCCTCCTCTTTCTTCGGAGGATTTGGAGGCTCCCCTCTTTATCACAGTCCAAATCAATAACACTACCTTAAAACGTGTTATGATCGATAGTGGAGCTGCACTCAACGTCATCTCCTCGCACACGTTTGAGCAACTTAAGTTACCAAAGAATGTAGTGTCACCCCCGCCTTTCGCCCTTCGATCATTTAACGATCAGCTAGCAGTTACTTTAGGAACTGTGGTCTTACCCATTCGAGTAGGTAAGAAGCTGCTTCATGAACTCTTCTACATTGTCGAAGGAAAATTCCACTATAATATGATCCTCGGACGCTCCTGGATTCGCGCAATGCATTGTGTCCCATCCACCCTCCATCGATGCTTAAAATATCAATATGAGGGCAAAATATATACTCATCCAGGAGATCCTTTTCCTTCCGCACAATGCGACATGACCACAAGATCTGCCCCTTTAAAAGAAAATGCATGTTCTCCTGACGGGGCCTCATCTTCTTCCATACCTGCAACCAAACTACCGGATTTACAAAATCTAGAAGAGACATTGCAGCGTTTCTCACTAGGAGAGCTTCCTCTCTTTTCTTTTGATGCCCATCTCAAACCTAATGAGTATGGTAGACCAGACAAACAACCTGAATATCAACCAGGTCTCGGTCGCATCGTCACCATTGAGTGCCAATCAATCGAGACTAATTTCATCTACGGTGGTCTTGATACGCCTCACTATCGCCCAGATTCTCCTCCTAAGACCAAACCTTACTCAACAGGGTTTGATTATCTACAGAATCCCACGTTTGCAAAAACTTATCTATATCGATGCGCGTGGAAAGGTTTTGGCCTGGGAAAATATGAACAAGGTATACATGACCTCAAGTCCATTCCTACTCTCATGCCACATCAGAAATTTGGTTTAGGGTTTAAACCCCTTTCAAAAGCCACCGTCACTATTCTTGATGAGCCTCTTCCTACGGAAGAACCATCTTCCCCCACTAAATCAGAAGCATCACTTGATGTGGACGATGACATTTCCATCCCACCTAACTTTTTTTTTTTATCAATACCATTTCCTTAGGGCCGTTAGTCTATGAGACTAACAATCGGTCCGCTTCTATACCATTAATCTTCCCTGAAATAGTTGGAGACGATTCTCCCACTATCAACACTATCCACTGTGCGGATGATGATTCTGTCCTCACCTATCGGGGGCGGAGGATTCATATCTCCCAAAACTATTCCTCCGACACGTCTACCCTTCTCAATGAGGCCACTATCGACCTTAATATAGGGACTTCTGAAGACCCTCGCATCATTAAGGTCGGCCAATCCCTTAATCCACAGGAATTAGGGGATTTTACCACTTTTCTTTCCAAACATCGTCAAGCCTTTGCTTGGTCATATGAGGATATGCGAGGACTCGATCCCGATATTGTGGTCCTGATATCGTTACCCTTCCCAATATCAGGCCGGTTAAGCAAAAATTACGTAAAATGCACCCTAGAGTAGCCCTTCTTGTTAAAAAGAAATTTAGGCGCTTGCTCTCGGCTAACTTCATCCAACCCATCGATTATCCACAATGGGTGTCGATGTAGTACCGATGTAACTAAGGCTCTTTGGGAAAATTTGAATTTATGTACCGACTTAGGGATCTTAATCTTGCTTGTCAAAAAAGATGATTTTCCTCTACCTAATATCGACCAACTCGTAGATTTAACTGCGGGTCATGAGATGCTTTCTCTTATGGATGGTTTCTCTGGGTATAATCAAATCCTCATCGCACCAGAAGACCAACATAAGACTTCCTTCATAACTCCTTGGGGGACCTTTTGCTATCGTGTCATGCCTTTTGGTCTTAAGAGCGGGGAGCGACCTATCAACGAGCAATGACCTACATCTTCCATGATCTCTTGCACAAAACTGTGGAAGATTATGTTGACGATCTCCTCGGCAAGTCCAAGCGTCGTCAGGATCATCTTTTCATCCTTGCACCTCTCTTTGAGAGGCTTATCCGCTTCTGTCTTCGTCTAAATCCAGCTAAGTGCGTGTTTGGCGTTCTCCTTTGCAGTAAACTTTTAGGTTTTATCATTTCCATCAGGGGTATTGAAGTGGACCCCGCAAAAATAAAAGCCATCCTTGAGATGCCTCCCCCGTCTAACTTGAAGCAACTCCGAGTCTCGAGGGCGTCTTGATCGGTGCGTCGTTTTATCTCCGATTGTCGGACCGTTGTCGACCTTTTCACCATCTCCTCGTAAGAATGTTCATTTTGAATGGGATGAGCATTGCCAAAAGGCCTTTGATGATCTCAAAGCTTATCTTCTTTCTCCACCCGTGCTTACACCTCCACGCGAGGGGAGCCTTTCTATCTTTATATCTCGTGGTGACCATGCTCTGGGAGCCATGATCTCGCATCGGGACACTTGTGGTAAAGAACAATATGTCTATTACATCAGTCGCACCCTCCATGAGTATGAGACACGTTACTCAGAAGTGAAAAACTATGTTGTGCTCTCTTCTTGCAACTTCTAAGCTTCGTCATTATCTCCTTAATCATAAAACTTACATTGTCACAAGTGTCGATCCTCTCAAGACAATTCATGCAAAGCCTTATCACAATGATCGTATCACTCGTTGGCTTATGCTCATGTGAATTTGACCTCGAGTTTATCCATAAAAAGGCTATCAAGGGTCGAGGTTATTGTAGATCAATTGGTGATGCTCCTCTTAGGACACTCAAGACCCCCCCTTGCTCGATTCCCGATGAATATATCCAACAAATTGATTTTGGTCTATCTCCATTTAAAGTAAAGCTCTTCTTTGATGGATCAAATGCGTGAGGGGAGGTGCGGGTTTCGTGATGATTCCTCCTTGGGGTACGCCTATCCCAGTTGCACACAAATTAAACTTTGAGTGCACCAATAATGTGGCTGAGTATGAAGCTCTTGTCTTAGGTCTTCAAAATGCCATTAATCTCGGCGCTCGTCATATTGACATCTTCGGTGATTCTGAACTCATCGTTAATCAGGTCACGGGTGTCTATCAATGCAAGAATGATATCCTTCAAAAATATCGTGACATCGTTCTTGCTCAACTCCAATCTTTTGATAAGTTCACCATCCAAGCCATTCCTCGCACTGCAAATCGATTCGCGGATACCATGGCCTCATTAGCCTCACTTATCCCGCCTTTTACCGAAGACTCGCGTCTTTATGTGGCTGTGCAACGATTAGATCAACCATCTTATCTTGGGCAACTAACTTCAATCAATCTTTGTCTGACCCATACCGGGATGAGTGGTATCAGCACAGATTGTTGATTATCTATCTCATTCGATCCTTCCTCGGATCGACTTCCGATGGTAGAAGGTCTTTTGTCAAGCGCACTTGATATTTATACTATCTAGGCGGGATTCTTTACAAAGCGCGGCTTTGATGGTATTTTGCTTGATGCCTCAAAACCCATGAATCATCTAAAGCCATCCAGGAGGTCCATGACGGTATCTGTGGTGGACATTTTAGTGGTTTAGCTGTAGCTAAGCGCATTTTACGTTTGGGGTATTATTGGCCTTCTCTTAATCGAGATTGTTGTGAATACACTAAGAAGTGCGTCAAGTGTCAGCAACATTCCAATCTCACGCACATCCCTAGTCAGGCTTTGCAACCTGCGGCGGATTTGTGGCCTTTTCGTGATGGGGTCTTGATCTTATTGGTCTCATCAATCCCCGTTCTTCACAGCGTCATCATTCTATCATTACTGCCACTGAGTACTTTACTAAGTGGGTAGAAGCTATCCCTCTTTCTTCAACAAAGGCTAAACCCATAGTTGATTTCGTCTATCAACACATCATTTGTCGCTTTGGCGTTCCACATAAGCTAATCACAGATAATGGTAAGTCTTTCAAGAACGCTGATTTGCAGAATCTCTGCAACGCTTTCAATATCAAACTCGAGTTTTCTTCTCCATACTATCCTCAAGCTAATGGTGGGTGAAGCGTCAATAAAACTTTGCGTAGTATCCATGCAAAGGTAACTAGTCAGTGGTAGGGATTGGCATTTACATATCCCTTTTGCTCTCTGGGCTTATCGGACTAGCATTCGTACTCCTCTTTGGTGCTACTCCCTTCTCTCTCGTCTATGGAGTGCAGGAAATTTGTCCTTCCTTTGGAAGTCAAATCCCATCTCTCGTGTTTCTCTCGGAGAATTTGTCTCGATGAGGATTATCGTCAAAATCGTCTAGCTGACTTGAATTATTAGATGAGCGGCGTCTTAACGCTCTTGAGCATCATCAGGTCTATCTTGAGCGTGTCAAAGCGTGCTTACAACAAGCATTTGCAACACCGTGACTTCAAAATTGGTGACCTTGTTCTTAAGGAAAATCAAAATGTCACTACACTCGAAAAAGTCAAGCGTGGTAAGTTTGCTCCCATTTGGATGGGCCCCTACATTATCACTCATAAATATGGAGTGCAGGGCTTATCGTTTATCTTCCATGGATGGTATGCACGAGGCGGAACCTCTTAATGCCTTGCATCTCTACCCTTCTATTGTTAAAATCTATCTTACACAAATCTAGTCATGACTCGGATCTTTCATCCGTCTAAATAACCGGTCATCTACTTTTGTGGTGATTTGAAATTGTGTGGTTCTCGCCTATTGCCTCGTTTACCTTAAATATGAGTATCGCGGCTCTACTCATTGCACGTTTCTTTTGGATATGTTCCTCCTCATGGTAGGAATACCTTAATCACCACTTCATCTGTCCCAGTACTTATCTTAATCGGATCTACTCGGGGCATGAGTGCATGTTCTTCTATGTTCTCTTCCCCTCCATCCCGATCTATCTAGGTCTAAACTCGACTTCTTCAAAAGAGTTTAAAAAAAAAAAAAAAAAAAAAAAAAAAAAAGATGATCTATCGAAAGAAGATGGTGATCCCTTGAAGGACATCAAGTGAATTATCCATACATTTATCAAGTGAATCAAAAAGAAAATAGACCATACCCTCGAAGGATGGCTATCATTAAAATTCAAAATACTGAGACCGCTCCCTTGAAGGCCAATTTGTTTCTCGAAAAAAAATATTCAAGGCTTCTTGTAATCAATCAGCCTTCGGTCGGTTTATACACTTTTTAGCATCTTTGAAAGACTTCCCGCATCGATCGGTCTTTCCATATCAAGCAAACTTCCGCATTGATCGGTTTGCTTTTACGCCAAAATCATGAAGTGAGATTTAAGACCTTTTGTCGATCATATGGAGAATCCTATTTTCCCACTATGGACATGTATCTGTCCCTTGTAAGTTCCGACAAGATACTTACTTTTCTTTCCATTTCTATCCTAGATCTGGTTTGCGACTAGTTAGTGTCAGGTTTATTTTAATCTTATATAGGGCCTTGTATGCTTGGTCTTTCGGTTTCCTTTCTGGATTTTATCTATGGTCGGTTGGAAGTCCGACTTATCATTTCCCTTCTTTTCCGAGTATCTTCTCTTCTAAGTCGCGTTTGTTTCCATTTACATCTTTAGCTCTTACAACGAGTATTCCCCATTTCTTTGTCTCGCATTTAGTTAAATTGACATTTCACATGTTAATTCAATCAATTTATCTTCTATCAAAATTCATCTTATCTATCAAAACATCTATCTTTATTCATTTCTCATTAAAATTACATCTATATACATCAAACACATCTATCTATCTATCCATCAAAATATTTAAAAATATGTACATCAAGGTACATTACATCTATATACATATCTCATCCATATCATCAAAATGTACATCAGGTACATTATATCTATCCATATCAAAAATTAAACACATGTACATCTAAGTTACATCACATCCATCTATCAAAGTTATATCCACATCCATATATCAATCTATCATCTAATCTATATCTATCTATCGATCACATCTATTTTATCACATATCATCTATCAATCTATCTAATCACATCTATTTCTATCATCTATCGATCTATATCTATCGATCACATCTATTTTATCCTCTATCGAGTTTATATCTATATCCATCTATCCATGTATATCAAAATTAAAAGCATGAGTACAATCATATAACAAATAACATGATGAATCTATATATACATGTGTGTACGTACAAAAATGGGTGGCTTTGATCAAGCCATCTATCTGATGCCTTCAATCGAGGCTACATCACTATCTGAGATACAAAATCTATCAAATCTCTATATAGTAAAATCCGAGCGTGGAGGACACTATCTCCTCCACCCTCCTCTCTGCTCACTTATCTCTCTCGGCCGCCGCCTATCGAGCTCGATGCACACTGCTTTGGAGGTCTCGGCCCACCTCGATCTCTCCTAGTACTCCCTCCACGAGGCTCCGCTCGCTTTGTGTAGCCGTCGTGCTCTCCTCCTCCTCCCGTGTCGAGGCACATCGGGGCATCTTTGCGCTAGGGCATCCTCGTAGTATCTCACCTCGGCGAGGAGAGGCGGTATGTGCTCGGGCTCACGGTACCGGTGCTCATAGCGATCTTTCTTTGAGAGTCTTCTTGGGGCTGCTGGCGGCTTGGTGGTGCCCCTCTGAGGGTCGTGCCCCCACCAGGACTACGGCGTGGCACTGTCTCTCCATATTTGGCCCTGAGGGCCTCCCTATGTGCCAAAGTAGCGGTCCCTCTCTTTGGATCGCTATGTCTCGCTCTGGCGGCGGCGGTGTCTCTCTCCTGATCGGGGCATCCCTCTCCTCTGTCAAAGCCCTGATCTCCTCCGAGCTACGATGTACGTGTGAGGGTGGCATGCTCTCCCTCAATCATCAGGCATAGCAGCTATGTCCTCCTCATCGGCATCTATAGATGGCGGGAGATGTCGTGGAAGCTGCTGTGTCGTACCATCTTTGCGTAGCCCTCATCCACCCCAGCGTCACATCATCAGCATGTCTGCGGAGGGTGGGGCCTCTCTCGATGGGTCTGCTTGGGATCAAAATCGGCAAATCCGTCTCTCTATTTATCCACTTTATATGGCGTGTAGGTGGTAAACCTTTATCTGTACTAGGCGAGCTGCCTCGATATCGCATGAGCGGGACTCGCTCCCACATATCGGCCTCGGCCCCGACCACCGGCTCCGTCTCGGTCTACCAGTGCGCATCGGCCGGCCCATGTCGGAAATGCCGATACGGCCTCGGATAACACGATGCGGTGTCGGCGTCTGGCGCTCAGTACCACTCGGTGATCTACACTGTATCCCTGCGGCCATGTCGGCCCGCCATCTCGAAATCCATAATCAATCCCTCCCTCTGCTGGCATCGAGGAAGCCGGATGGCACGATCACCGCTATGTGCTCATAATGCCCCCGATATGGAGCACAAAACTGACATCAATCCCTGTCCTCCGGCCAGTGGTGTACATCCATAGCTCATGATAAATCTGAGCTATCAGGGCATCGGCGAAGGCAAAACACATGCATCTTTGCAAGATGTCGCACACATGATCTAACGATGTGATATGGGAATCTCCCACCTCCACGAGATGCAGCGGGCAAAATAGGATATCGCCATCTGAATCAAGGCTATCCGCCTGCTCCGAGGGCTATCCTGCCTGTACTGTGAGGCTATCCTCACTGCCCCAGATACTATCTCAGAATCGTCTGCCCTACCTCTGTATAACCGACCCGAGGGCCCTCTGCTGCTGCTCCCGGGGTGTGATCTCAATCGGGTCCCCAGTAATCGGCAATCTCAGGATCCTGAATATATCCTCATGGGTGATAGTCATCTCACCCGTCCTGAACCAAAAAGTGCACGTGTGGCTGTCCCACCGTCGCACTAGTGCCCGCATGAGCTCCACATCTCGTGGCACTCGTCTATAATATCGGAAACCCCCGAGCCCGGCTAGCTCTAAATGCTGCCAGTCTGCATCTGTCACATCAGGAAGAATCGTCTCCAATAGCTCAGGGATGGCATCCCTCATATGTAGTACCTCTCGTGCCTGCATCCACGACATCAAAAACATAATTAGTCTCTTATTTCCCCAAATCACATCTTCCAAAACCAAAAAAAAAAAAATGAATATCTTTCAATCGGCGTCGATTTGGTAAAATCGGCGTCGTTCATTTTAGTCGGCGCCGATTAATACCAATCGACGCCGATCCAAAATCTATCGATGCCGATTAAACCAATCGGCGCCGACTGCCTGGCCGGACATAAACCGGACCCCGGCCTCCCATGCAAAAAAAAATCAAAAAAAAAATAAATTAAGAAAAGTGGGTTCAAGAATGACCACTTACCCCAGGTCGTGTCCTCCTGCGCTTCTGACCGCTCCCAGAGGCTTCCATGATGCTCAAATCAAAAATCTGGCTTTCTCTGAATCAATCGTCACGTTGAAAATAAATCGTTTACGTTTTCCGTTCGCATATTTATATGTGCCTGGATTGGTCGGCGCCGATTTTTTGGGTCGACGCCGTTTGTTTTAGTCGTCGCCGATTAGTTTGGTCGCCGCCGATTTTCCATATCTGTTTGCCATAGTGTTGATGCTTGGCTTACTTATCTATCTGATCATTGTTGTGTGCTGAATTTTGCCTTTTGGCACATTTTTTAGATATCCTTGTCTATTTCGGGTTTGTTCCCTTTGCGTGGGACACTCGTACTTTTGGCAGCTTAGAGTTAAGCGGAGTGCGTAGGCACTAACGTAAATGCGCTTTGCAGGACCGTCTAGTTGTCCCTACCGATGTGTCTCTCTTTAGATCTTTGACCATTTTTGATTCTCCTTACACTCATGGGTCTGTAGGCACTAACGTCGTCTCATGAGGAGACCGGCTAGTTTGCCCTACCAATGTGAGTTCCTTAGGTTGCTGCCTTTTATTTATTTTTATGCGTCATCAATGATCAGATCTACTCCAGACATCCGACTGGGGCATCCTGCATTTTCATCTACCTTTTTCAAACTTGGGATCGTCTGTTCTATCATCCATCCCATCCCTAGTTTGAGGGGGATCACATCATCACAAATTCTTCCCTTCTTCCATCCCTTTGTTTTTGTCTCATAACCTTGCTTATCGCAAGTTACTTGACAAAAAGGGGCAAAATGTAGACACTTAAAATTGGTTACTCAATTTAGTGTCCCTCTCATCCATTTACTTGCTTAGGTAACCTGGGGCACGTTTTACGTCACCAACTATCCCCTTGGGATATTATCCAATTTGTGATTTAATCACTTATTCCAAATTTAATTCACCCCATCACATCTTACCCATGAGTGATTAAATATTAAATATTTGATTACGCTTCTTCCCATGCATCTTAATCACTTATCTACCCCAAATTTATTCTATCTATGTATCACATCTATTTTTCCTCTTCCCTAAGCGGGATATTTCCCGTATTCGGGATAAATCTTATCTTTCTTGAAATCGCTCATTTTGGCCATCTCGGAGTCTATTCCGCGATCGGCGCCGACCCATATGGTCGGCGCCGATTTTCTAGGAGCGGCGCCGATTATAAAAGCGAGTCCAGAACTCAGTTCTAGGGACCGAAAAAGAGACCACGAATGAGCGAAAAGCGAACAGACGAAAAAAGGAAGCACTTACGCACGAACAGAGAGCGAGAGAGATACAGGTTGTGAGAAAGAGAGATCTTCTTAGCATCAATTGTATCAAATTAGGGCAGATCTGTCGAATCAATCCCTGAGAGGAGCACCGTTACTCTGTCCCTGTCACATCAGCATCGCACACCACCATCTATCATCTGGTGACTCTGTTCCAGTGTCTCGCCAACTTCGGCACATCCAGCAGACCACATTCATCTTCTAATTCCCGAATCTTATCGCCTTACTGGTCCACGATTGATCGATCTGTCTTTTTTAGTCGCGCCGATCTCACCCGATTGCGCGATTAGTCTCAATCGACGCCGACCACATCAGTCGACGCCGATTCTACCCAGTCGACGCCGATTTCCCTGCAGACAGGTAAAAGGACACAGGTAACACAAATTCAGCATTATTTCTTAGTTCCTGTTTTACGTGCTTTCACTCTTTGTTTAGACATCTTATTTACAATCAGAAGATTAGATTTTTACTTACATCTTATTACATGTATGCTTCTTTTCTTAATTGAAAACGAGAAAATCCGCCGAGGAAGCTTTTTACTTACATCTTTTAGGCAGTCCATAAATATCTTTTTTCTTTTTCAAAACGGTGGTGAGATACACGGATCTATTTGAGGAAGCTCGTGTGCGCCGCTTATCTACATCGGCTTCCTCATTTGTCTACATCTTCGGATCTTATCCATCAGTATCGATTTTATGGAGTTTTCGGGGTTTTTGTGTTTAACGTGCATTCTTTTGTCAAGCAAAATTCTTGATCTACACATACATATGCAATTACATATATATATATGTATATGTATGTGTATCGTATATGTATATATAGGTATGTGTATTTATTCGGCAGTGTATCACAACACATTCATTCATTAGCCAACAATGTCAAGAGTATAGACAATTTTTATCTCTCTTCTTATGTGGTATACACAAAGTGTGTATACCACAAACAACACTACCATATGATAATACAAAGGTCTAGGTATGTGAGACATATACATATACATATGTATATGTATACTTGTACATATGTGTACATATATATGTATATGGATATGCATATGCATGTATAAACATACATATGCAATTACATGTGTGTGTACATGTATGTACGTGTATATGTATACGTATGTGTATGTATTTGAGTAGGTATTATGTGTGTACATCAAAGTCAAGAGTATAGACAATTTTTGTTTCTCTTATGCGGTATACAAACAATGTGTATACAACAAACAACACCGCCATATGATAATACAAGGTATGTGAAACATATACATATACATATGTATATGTATACTCGTATATACATGTACATATATATGTGTATGGATATGCATATGCATATATAAACATACATATGCAATTACAAATATATATGTATATGTATGTGTATGTATTCAAGTAGGTGTCACATCACAGTATCACATACACATTCATTGACTAGCTAGAAAATTCAAGAGTATATACAATTTTTATCTCTCTTATGTGGTATACACATAGTGTGTATACCACAAACAACACTACCATATGATAATACAAAGGTCCAGGTATGTGAGACATATACATATACATATGTATATGTATACTTGTATGTACATGTACATATATATGTATATGGATATGCATATGCATGTATAAACATACATATGCAAATACAAATATATATATGCATATATATGTACGTGTATATGTATATGTATGTATAGGTATGTATGTGTATGTTCATGGGAGTTGGGTAAAGTTTCATGCATGAGTCCTTGTTTATTCCATTGTTAATTAGAACAAAAGACTAAGTTTGATGATGCCATCACTGTATAAGGAGGCTTGTGTTCATGTTATATAGGAAATGACACTTTGGAGGGTTGTATAGATTGTCATCTACCTACAGGGTAATAGGGGAGCTGAGAAAGGTGAGGCTTGTACATGATTCCAAGAACCACTGGTAATTTATTCGTGACAACCAAGTTGGGGCAGACCTTTAGTACAAAATTGGTGGCTTGAAAGGGGATTGGAAGCATTTTATAACGTTTTCTTCATTCTCGGGTCTGCATTGTGTGAAGCTAGGATTTGTAGGATAAAACTTGAATATATTTTAAATGCACCATTAGAATTGGTTATAACTTTGTAAGGAGGACTGCTAGGATGTGTCTTAAGGGTTTGAAAACCTCTTCACTTAACAGAAAAACCCTCTTCACCAAAATGCCTGAGTAATATTTTTGAAACCCCATGGATCTAAAATAAATATTCAGGTGAATGAAATTGCCTAAGGCTATGTGATTTTTAGATTTTAAGATTGTTCACAGATAGAATTTTAATATGTCACTAGTAACTCATTAGGTAGAGGTATATACAATGAATGCTCAATATAAGTACTAGTCTCACCAACAACATATGTATCTAGCGTGTCCATAGGAATAGGTGTGATGGGGGAGTGACCGAAAGTTATTATGGATTATCCATATCTACTTTACAATATAGATAACAATCAAGATCAACATGGAAAATATACTCAATGCCATTATGTAAAAATTTGATGCAATAATGGAAAGTAGAAGAGATATCTTGCATATCATGGTTCCAAGGATGTCCGAAGAGTAAATTGTATTGCAAATAGGTTTCCATAATGTGAAATGTAGTGGATGATGTCTTAGGACCAACAAGTAGGTCAAAAGTGATAGTGCCAAGTGTAGAGAACGTTATGTTAGTAAATCCATGTACAGTAGTAGGAGACTGATTGATTGCAAGAGGAGAAATACCCATCTTTGTAAGCAATGATTTATGACATATGTTGAGACCAGATATGTTGTCTATTATAACCCTTTTAAGAAATAATCCTTGAATGCATGCGGTGATGAATAAGGGTGGACATCAAATCATATCATCATTATGTGAGATATTAGATGGATTTAGAGTAATAGCCTTCGTGTCACGAGATAAACATTTAATATTTCAGCTAGTATCGTCAATGCTCTATTTTTCCCCCATAAAATTTCATCAGTATCGTTAGCTAGTAATAGTCTATTTGTGACATATGTTCATTGGGTTTTATGTGTTCTATAATTTTTTTTAGCTTTTGGGATTCACTTTGTGGATGGTGCCAAAAATGGGAACTCAGAATTGTATTCGCAGAAGCTTGATAGGATTCACTGTGAATGTTACAACAATGATTTCTATTTTGTTTAAACCCGACACAAAATATTTCGTTTAAACCCCAACACGGAATATAGGCGAAAAATTTAAATAACAAAACATAATAGGTTTACAAGGTCAGAAACTCCATAAACTTGAAAATGCCATAAATTTAGATAACTTGTATTAGATAATTTCAATAAGATGCTACCAAATTTCTGTGACCCTGAACCCCGAAAAGAAAACTTGAACGAAATGCAAGAAAATGGAGAAAACAAATACATGAATGCCATTTGGGAAGTTCAAGCCAGCAGTAAAAATACCCGAATGCAAGAGAAATACCTGAATGCAAGAGGTCCCAAACTTCTGCGAGAGGGAGATTAGAGCAGGGGATTGCAAATGTAGGAGGCAATGGATGAAATGGATGGAGGGGAGGGACGTTGAAATGAAGTCTGAAAAGACGTGAGAAGGTGACTGCGTCCTCTACCTCTGAAGATGGCATGAGCAGTGCAACTCATCCCAAATCGGGTAACTTTCTGTTGAAATATTCTGGGTGGCGACAAAACATGTTGGTAGGTGATTGTTTGGAAAAGTGTGATGTATATGCATGGTGTATATGCATGGGGATCATGCGATATGGTTGCGGGTCATGTGATCATGTTGCTAGGATAGCCTCATGCGCAAGGTTTAGACCATTGTTAGGTCACTTCCTTTAACTTTTATTCATTCTAAAAAATACATAACTAACACTAAAGGATTGAGATCTTTTCATGTCGTGGATCGATGTGTCATTGTCACTTCAAGAGTATATTGGATATGGAAAAAATTTAAAAAGTGTGGACATTATGTTAGTAATCAATTGTTGTTGTAAATAACTTCCACTCAAAATGGGATGGGATCTAATGATACATATATTACAAGGCTTCACATTACAAAAGGGAAAAATTATATTAGAAACATGAATGTCAAGGTTTACGATTTGTTTCTATCTCCAAATTTTGATACTATGACGGACTTTCATATCTTCCCGACTTCTCTTTCAAATGGTACGCTAGAATGCACGAGAGTCCACATGTTGACATCATAGATTAAGATGAACATTATCTTTATTAATAGCTATGATTATCATCTAATCCTTGTATTGGATTCCCCATACTCCCTACCTCCTCAATTTACTTTTGCCCTATCGATGTGACCATTCAACTTTTCGTTGCAATTGCTAGTTAAAAAGAAAAAGAAAAAAAAAGAAACAAAGATTCAAAGCATTTGGTGGTGGAGAGCTCTCAAGCGGCAAATGGCGACAGGGGGTTAGGGTTTGTATGCGGGGGTAGTGGCTAGACTTTCCCGCAATGGTTAGGGCTTCCCGTAGCTTGTTCCATGCTACCAACCATCCTCTGTTTTTATGACTCCACGTTCTTTTCTCACACAATTGTTGTTGGTGGCAATCGACGTGGTATTGCAGCGGCTACTTCGATATTCTTGGTAATGCTCCCACCCGTATCTTTTGGATAATCTAGATGTCACTCCGGTTTTAACAATTTCTCTTTCTAAGGTTGCCAAATCTATTTCTCGGCCTTAAATATTTGGCTCTTATATGTCAATTCAATGGTTTCGGCCGCGGTCGAGGATTTACACACTGGACCCATTCTAATTAGTTAGAGGACTATGAGCTTTAGTTCCAAATCTAGATGTCCTGGACTCGCCACTCGCACGCAGCGACGGTTCCTTCTAGATTCTCTATTTACCTCATTTTTCTTGTTTCTCCTTCTTGGTGTTGATGGAACTGATGAAGTGGTTTGTTTTTCCGGATCCCTATGGATCATACCTCCCCTAATTAGGAGGATTTTGGTCCCACAAAATCTTAGTGGGGGAGTGGTAGAGGAATCAACTCCCTCTCATGCTCATTTGAGTACCACTGGGTCTGCTTTGGTGTCTTCTCTCGTCCAACCTACCAAGATTCCTATGGATCTTTGGTTTGTTGTTCCAATGCTACATCCTCCTCCAAGTTGCCTCGAGTATAATCCTCTTTGGAAGGTAACTTCTGTATCTTTCCTTATTTTTCATGCATAGATGGCATTAGTGGATGCGAGCTCTTGCAACTTACTATCGCATGTATTTGCATGAAGTATGGCCTAAAGGTTTCTTCTCCAACCTGCTCAAGTATGGCAAAGGTCCCATACTGTAGTGGTTTAGTCCTTTCATGTCTTTGTCTCTTGAGATGGATTGGTCGAATCCTCTCCAAGTACGTTGCTGCTATAGTCACCATCTGTTTCTTGTATCTCCTCTTCTTCTTTTTGCCCCATGGTTAGGTCCAATGAATTTGTAGGTAGATACGGTGACTGCATAGCGGAAGTTTGTTTTGCTCCTTGAATGAGCAGTTCCTGTGGTGGATTCTTCTACAAAAATTGACAAGTGCTATCCAAATTCTCCATCCTTTGGTCAGAAATAATCGTGCTCTCACGTCCATTTTGTTTTTCTTCCAATGAAAGCAAAAAAATTGATGATTTTCTTGAATAAGTCTTGGTGCTTGATTGGCACTTACCATAGCCTTCTTTGATTTGCTCTAGTGTGCCCCGATGTTAAAACTGACTCCATCCTTGACCCATCTGTATTGGTTCTCCCTCCTTGTGAACACAACATCCCTAGCATACAAGTAAGGACTTCCAAGACAACGTCAAATGCATCAAGTGGTATAATATCAACCTCTAATACATCTATGTATTGGGTATTTATCCCAAACTGAAACTTACACTTCCTTGTAACTTTTATTTCTACACCCTTTTCACCCATCCCGGTGGGTATGGATGTGGATGTGCGTAACTCTATAGACCAAGCTGTCCTATAACCACATCAGAAATCAAATTTGATTGAGAACCAGAATCTACTAAAGCATTTACCTTAGTCTTCTTGATTTGGATTCTAATTTGAAATAGCTTACTCATCTCTTCTTCTTCTGCTGCCCCGTACATGTTAGTGGCCATACATCCTAGCCTCTCGTCTACATTCGAATCATCCTCAATCTCCACCTCTCTTTCTGTCTTCACAATGGCCATGGATTTCTTGGAATCCTTGGTTCGGTGCTTTAGGTGCAATTCCGATGCAACTTCCAACATGTGGCATTCAGTATGTCCATTTACATCACAATTATTACATAAATTCTTAGGATCTTTACAAGTATACAAAGCAATAGTGGCATGTTTACCTTTCCATTTACCTCTGCTACTTGTCTTCCCTTGTTCTTTGTCTTGATGTTCTGTTGACTAGTATCCCTTTGGCTCCATTTCTCCTTGCTTCTTCTTGTCATTAATGTAGTATGTTTGTACACAAGCTTCATTGAGATCCTTGGGCTTCATGGAGATTATCTTCCTCTGAAGGTGAGTGTGAAGTCCTCCCAAATACTTTGTCGGAATGTCCTCATCCTCCAAGTCCATATTAAGCAACATGGCTTGTCTCCAAATTCCGTAGTGTAGTCTTGCATGCTTTGACCGGTTGCCCTATCTAAAGTATTGCCACTTAATCATCATGTCAGTCTTATGGCCAATAGGATAGAAGTTAGCTCTTATCAATTCTTTAAAACCTTTCCAAGTACTGACAATAGGATGTTTCTTCTTCTCACAAGTGGCTAGATGGGTTTCCCACCAAACCAGAGCATGACCTTCCATTTTGAGACATGCAAAGGTGACCCTTTGTGCCTCAGTGACATTATGCACACTAAAGTAGACTTCCAACTATTTTAGCCATTTATCCAAAGTAATTTTGCATCTACTTTTCCTTCAAAATTCTTTATTTCCACTTTTGTTTCAACTTTAAAAGGTGTATGTGCAGATTTTACCTTCTTGCTTACAATTGGCATCTCTTCATGCTCTTCCCATCCTTCCTCTTCATGGCTCTTTCCAATACCAAATTTTTTGGCTAGTGCTTGAACCATCGCTGAGTCCATGGAATCTTGCTTAACCGAAGCCGTCTTTTATAGATCTAAAATCTCTTCTTGTTTTCTATGCAATCTATCCATCACGGTTAACATCTTGACTCTACGGACCAAGCTCTCTTCCTCCATTTGAGCTCGAACTCTCTGTTTCCACTTCTTCGTAGAAATATCTAGCTTGCAAGGTAAAAATTCTTCACCTTTGGACCTTGTCACTGTCATACAAAATCATAAGAAATATTTAAATACCACATCCCGGATATGTAATCAGCTCTACGATACCAAAATGATCTGTAAACTTCTACTTTGGAACTCTATGAATCACACAACTATGTTGTTCTACTTTCAACTTTGGAAAATGACATATTTGCTTGAAAATTAGAGCTTCGTGACTGATTATCTAGTGCTATAGAAAGGAAATTGCAGAGAAGGAAATAATTCAACTTCAACACCAACAATTTTATCTTGAAACTTCCAAGGAGGAAAACCAATCGGGAAGGGAAACCGATCTTTCTTCCCACTTTTATTGTTCTAATATAGACAATTACATATTACAATAAGTATGGAAATAAGCAACAATGTAAACCTTCTCTCCAATTACTTGCTTTCTCCATTTCTAAACCTTGCTCCTACAATTCCATTCAAGTACTAAAGATCCGGCTCACTTGATCTCACTATACTCGCTTCTCGATCTCTCTAGAGCTTCAAATACCTATTCTCTTACTCCTTTCATGCATTTAATGGACTTCTCATGTCCTCCCGTGCACTAGAGAATGTGAAAGGGCATGGAAGGGAAGAGACAAGGATAGGTGCTTAAGATTCATGTCCATTCACATTCCATTCTTCATTTCTATTTGAAAGTGCCAAGACCGCTGCCCTGAGTAATCCGGTGATCACAGACCACCACCCCGGCCGGGTGGTGGTTTCATGACCGCTACCCTGCAAGGCACAGCTTCTGAAACCACCACTCTGAACAGAGCAGCGGTTCCTTCCGTAACCTCTGTTTACCTTATTTTTCTCATTTTTCTTGTTTCTCCTTCTTGGTGCCGATGGAACTAGCGAAGTGGTGTGTTTTCTAGATCCCTATGGACCACCAAGTGTAAAGTCGTGAAGTTACGGGGCCACGGAGGTTTTTCTCGCAAAGTAAACCTTCGAGCCTAAGTAAGTCTCAAACAAGTGCCAACCCACCACATGTCCCAGTGTCCGAAAAGGGGAGAATTGGCCATTGAATCGGCTAAGAAAAGAAGAGCAAGCGGAAGGAGCCACACATCGCCTTAGTGGAATTTCAAAGGCAAAATCTAGAGCAGTTCCCAAATGAGCGCTAGCCCTCCACATGGTCATAGCCTCAAAAAGTTAAATCGGCGTTGAAAAGTCTAAGGCCAGCGGAAAGAACCACGTGTCAGCTCGACGTAATTTTAAAGGTGTGACCCAAAGCGGAGACTCAAATGAGCACCAACTCTCCATGTGTCTAGGGTCTAACAGAAGTTAAATGGGTAGCAAGCTTGAATCGGCTAAGTATGAAGGAGCGAGCCGAAGCCTCCACGTGTCTCATGCGCCGCAACTTCGAGCTATAATTCAAAGGTAGACCCCAAACAAGCGTGAAGCTTCCACGTGCCCCATTAGCACAACTTAAAAGGCACAGCCCAAAGGAAGATCCCAAATGAGCGCGAAGCCTCCACGTGTCTCTTTGGCATGACTTCAAAGGAAGAATCAAGAGTGGGTCCCTAAATGTGCACTGAGCCTCCATGTGTCCAGGGTCAGACATATGGCCCCACCAAACAAAAGGGACTTAGCCAAAACACAAAGAAATAGAAACAGAGCCACGAAAGGTGCTAAGTGTCTCTTTGGCACAACTTCAAAGGTGCGACCCAAAAGCGGTCCCAAATGAGTGCCAACCCGCCACGTGGTCAGAGTCTAAAAAGGTAAGGTCGGCCATTGAAAAGTCCAAAAGCCTATGGAGGCCTCCATGTGTCTCATCCACGCAACTTCAAAAGCAAAATCAAGGGGGGGTTTCCAAATGAGCACGAAGCCTCCACGTGTCTTGGGTCAGGCATAGTGTCTCTACCAACAGGAGGGACTCATGCAAAATACAAAGGAAACCAAGGAGCCCGTGGAAGTTGCCACGTGTCACCGACGCAACTTCCCGAGCGAGAGGAAGGGGTTGAATCTTCAAGACGCGTGAGGCTGCCACGTGGGTCTTGCACGGATGGACTCTTTTAAATATTGAGATCTCGCATTAAACACCGACCCGACCTTCGACGGCCATATCTTTCCACTTGAAGCTCGATTCAAAGTGGGAGAGGATGTTTTGGAAATCTCTTGACGTTAGCTTCTCACCCACCACCATTATGTTTCAATCCTCCATTTTGAGGTTGTCAAGTCTCCCACCTGCCACCATGATGAAGAATGGGCCTCCTTCTTGCCCAGCAAGGAACAACACATGGAGGCATGGGTCTTGCAGTAAATCCCATCATTGTTGCAGGTGGAATTCAATGCTCTTGTCGGGGTGGTTGAAGTAGGATTCAAATTCTTCCCTCTCTCCTTCTCTCATTCTTCTATATATTGTAAAGGAGGGGCATATTTCAAAAGGTTGGTCATTGTTTTCTCTCTTGCCCCCTCTCTATTTTCTTCCTTAGGGTAGAATGTGGAGTTTAAGCCTCCTCTCATGGCTCTATAATGGTATTTCCTTACCTCTTGCCCATTGATGATGTACTGTGTGAACTCATGGAGCAATAAAATTTGTTTTGTGATGCATTTTGTCCATCCTTTGCTTATTTTATTGTCTCTTCTTGCCTCTCGTCATTATAGGGTATATTGTGCATACTTTGATGTCTATTGCAAGTTCTGGGAGCTGTGTTTAATGGGTTAAAGTGGTGTTCTATGTGACATTTATCTCTGGTCTATGGTGTATCTTGTCCACCCTCTCCTTTTCTCACCTCTCTCCATTTCAGGCATCTGAGAATGTGATCAACCACTTCCTTTTCTGGTGTATCACCGCTTAGTGTAGGTTTTGTTTCCATGCATTTTCTCTCTCCCTATCTCCTTGGAAGGTTAGATTAGGATTAGATAGTTTTCCTACACTAGAGTAGCTTGTGGTAGGTAGTTTAGGAAGAAGAAGTTGTTAGGAATTCATAGAATCTAATGTTAATAATTCCTCATAATCACAAGAATAAGAAGTATGAATAGAAATTATAGAAATGAAATATGCAAAACATGAAGACAATATTTAACATGGTTCACCCAATGTGGGCTACATCCACCAAGAACACTTGCTCAGATTTTATTACAATAACCAGATCTTGTTTGGAGTTCGCTCAACAAACCCTCCCAAATTCACACTTGAATTCACACACACTATTCACCTTCACAAAAACACTCATATCAATCCTATTGTATGTCCATCTATATATAAGTACATCAATAGGTAGCCGAAGAGGTAGTTTTACAAAACAATGGGTACCAAAAAAACCATGGGCCCATAACGGTTACCCATTACCCATGGGTTAATAAACCACCCATGAAAATTTGCTTCAGGGGCTTCGCCCCCAAACCCCCTTGACCCACTCACCAACGAGTGGGACCGCCGTAAAAATATCCGAGTGTAACACATGGAAGGTGTACCAAACTCTAACATGAAAACAGGCTCCACAAACATAACAATCTCCCACTTGGAGACTGATTTCCACTAAGCAAGCTTCTCAACCCTTCACTGTCATCCATGAAGGCCAACCAAAGCTGAACATAGCTTTAGTTTATCCCTTGTGACCACCTTGGTCATCATGTCTGCAGGATTATGACTGGTATGAATCTTCTCCAACTTTAACTTATCTTCCTCCAAAGTTGTCCTGATGAAGTGATATCTCAACTGTATATGCTTTGTCCTAGAATGGAAAGCAGAGTTCTTAGCTAAGTGAATAGCACTCTGATTATCACTATATAGCTTTCCAACTTCATGCTTATGCCCCAACTCATCAAGCAATTGTTGTAGCCAAATCATCTCCTTACTAGCTTGCCTCAGTGCGCAAAGTGACATACTCAGCCTCAGTGGTTGACAAAGCCACAACCTTCTATAACCATGAAATCCAGCTCATTGTTATCACCTACAGTAAATACATAACCTGTTGTGCTCCTCTTGTTGTCCAAATCTCCAGCCATATCTGAGTCAACATATCCACACAAAGTAGTGTCTGATCCACTGTAACACAAAACAGTACCCATGGTCCCTCTCAAATACCAAAGTATCCACTTTACTGCCTGTCAGTGCTCATTTCCTAGATCACTCATAAACCTACTCACTACTCCCACTGCATGGGAAATATCTGGCCTAGTGCATACCATAACATACATCAAACTACCAACCGCTGATGAGTAAGGCACCTTGGACATCTGGTTTCTTTCTGCTTCTGTCTTGGGACACTGATCCTTTGATAACTTAAAATGTCCTGCCAAAGGAGTCCCAACCGGTTTAGCATCCTGCATGTTAAACCTATCCAATACCTTCTTAATGTACTCTTCCTGAGATAAAGTTAGCTTATGTTCCTTCCTATCCCGAGTTATCCTCATACCAAGGATTTATGTCTGGTTGCCCCAAATCCTTCATATCAAAGGATTCACTTAGTTGTTTCTTGAGTACTTTTATTTCCTGCATGTTTTTACCTGCAACCAACATGTCATCAACATACAAACACAAGATAATATAACTTCCATCCTCAAATTTCTTTGTATACATGCAATGGTCAGAATGACATCTAATATAACCTTGCTCCATCATGAAGCTATCAAACTTCTTATACCATTGACGTGGAGCTTGTTTCAGGCCATACAAGCTCTTCTTCAGTTTGCACACCATCTCCTCTTTACCTTTGACTTCATATCCTTCTAGTTGCTGCATATATAGCTCCTCCTCCAAATCACCATGGAGAAATGTAGTATTTACATCTAACTGTTCTAAGTGCAAGTCTTCTGTTGCCACTATTCCAAGAACAGTTCTGATAGAAGTCATTTTTACTACAAGAGAAAAAATCTCATCAAAATCTATACCTTATTTCTGTGCAAACCCCTTGACCACCAACTGGGCCTTATGTTTTTTCTTTCCTCCTTTTTTGTCTTTAACTCTGTACACCCACTTGTTCTACAATACTCTTTTGCCTTCCGGTAGCTTCATCAAATCCCAAGTCTGATTCTCCATGAGAGACTTATGCTCCTCATCCATGGCTTGCTCCCACTTCTTACTGGCATCTACTTGCATTGCTTCATCAAAGCTCTTTGGCTCTCCACTATCAGTGAGTAATAAATAATAAAGAGAAGGAGAAAAACATTGGGTTATTTTCTTACCCTAGAAGACCTCCTCATTGTAGGAGTTTGGGGTTCCTGTTGAGTAGGTTTCTGAACTGATTCATAGGTCACTGTCCCTTATGGAAGATCCTCTACCACTGCATATTCTTTCGTGGATTCTTCCCTGTTTTCCTACAATTGTTGCTTATACATGACTTTCTCATTAAAAACCACGTCCCTAGACCAAATGATTTTCTTGTCCTTAATACTCCAACATTTATATCCAAAGTCATCACCACCATAACCAATAAAAGTGCATTTTTCTGATTTAGCCTCTAGCTTGGTCCTATCATCCTTATCAATATGAACAAACACCTCACATCCAAAGACTCTAAGAAATGAGTAATCGAATTTCTTACCATACCAAGCCTCCTTAGGTATGCCTCCATCCAAGGCACTTGAGGGTCCTCTGTTTATTAAGTACACATCTGTGCTCACCACTTCTACCCAAAAATAAAGAGGTAGTCCTGCATGTATCCTCATGCTCCTAGCACATTCCATTATTGTTTTGTTCATCCTTTCTGACACCCCATTCTACTTTGCGGAGGTTCCTGGAACTATCTTTTACCTGCGGATTCCATTCTTAGAACAATAATCATCAAATTCATTGCTGCAATACTCCCCTCCATTATCTAACCTGAGACATTTTAACTTAAGACTGTTTCATTCTCTACCAAGGCTTTCCATTTAACAAAAGTATCAAATACATCAGATTTGTTTCTAATACAATAAACCCAAACTTTCCTTGTTACATCATCAATAAAAGTAACATAATAACTTGAACCCCTAAGAGATGATACCTAAGCGGCCCCCACACATCAGAATGTACCAGCTCTAACTTACTCTCTTTCTTCGTAGGTCCAACCTTGAGAAACCTTACTCGCTTCTGTTTCCCATATATGCAGTTCTCACAGAAATCCAAACTGTTTTTGTATATCTAGGAAAATTCTTCTTTATGATGTCCATGCCCTTATGGCTCATATGACTGAGCCTATAGTGTCATAATGTTGTATCTGCATATGAAGCCACAAGATTACAATCATTAGTATTATCAGTGGTTAAATACAAGGTTCCAACCTTCTTACCTCTTACCACCACAAGAGCACCCTTGGTAACCTTCCAAGAGTCAGTTGTAAATATCACAGTACAACCATCACTTCCCAATTGCCCCACCGATATCAAATTTCTCCTTAATGTAGGCACATGTCTGACATCCTTCAATAGCCATGTATTCCCATTCTACATCTTAACCTGAACAGAACCTTTTCCAACTATATTGCAAGGCTCATCATCACCAAGAAAAACATGCCCAAAATCCCCTTGAACATAATCAACAAAATAATGCCTATGTGGAGTAGCATGAAAAGAAGCCCCTGAATCTAAAACCCAAGATTCAGTAATATTATGCAAAGAAAGAATCAAAGCATCCTAGCATACATTACTCGATGCCACATTTTCCTCCTTGTTTTCTTCTGTTGTTTCTTCTTATCTTGAAGCTCCCAACAATCCTTCTTTGCATGCCCAGACTTTCCACAATTCCAAAGCATACAATCTTGCTTTTGGATTTTGACCTTGCCCGATCTTTCGATTTTCCACGGTTTCCTCTATTCTTCTGTCTCCCTCTAGTTTCCACTATCAAATCATTCCCTGAAGTATAAGATTCCCAGAGATTTTTCTTCGCATTTCCTCGCTTAGAATCACCCCTACAACATCCTCAAACTTCAACTTCGACTTAGCTGGAACCGAGTTGCTTACCGCCATTACCAGGCTATTCTAACTCTCAGGTAAAGAGCACAGAATTAATAAAGCCCTAACTTCGTCAAATTCTATTGTAACCAAAGCTAGCATATTCACAACAGTATTGAAATCATTTAAATGATCTGCATCTTGAACTATTCTCAGACATCTTCATATTAAACAACTTTTTCTTTAAAAATATTTTGTTAGAGGCAGAGGGTTTTTCATACAACTTCCCTAATGCATCCATTAGATTTTTGTAGTCTTTTCCTTTGAAACATTAAATAATACCAAAGATGCAAGACACAGATGGATCGTTCTAAGTGCCTTCCGATCCAACAAATCCCATTCCACATCTGTCATACTCGAGGGTTTGTTCACCTTCTCAGATAATGGAGTATAAAGATCCTTCTGATAAAGGTAATCTTCCATCTGCATCTTCTAAAGACTAAAATTATGCCCGTTGAATTTATCAACCCTTGATCTTCCATCATCTGCCATAGCTCCCACTCAAGCTAAAAACTTTCCCTGTGATTCAACACTTCAGCAAACCAAACCAGGCTCTGATACCAATTGTTAGGAATTAATAGAATCTAATGCAGAATAATTCCTCAGAATCACAATAATAAGAAGTATGAATAGAAATTACAGAAATGAAATATGCAAAACATGAAGACAATATTTAATGTGGTTCACCCAATGTGGGCTACATCCACTAAGAACACTTGCTTAGATTTTATTACAAGCCAACAGTCTTCACAATTACAATAACTAGATCTTGTTTCGATTTGTGTTCAACAAACCCTCTCAAATTCACACTTGAATTCGCACACACTATTCACCTTCACAAAAACACTCATATCAATCTTATTGTATTTCCATCTATATATAAGTACATTAATAGGTAGCCGAAGAGGTGGTTTTACAAAACAATGGGTACCAAAAAAACCATGGGCCCAAAACCGGCCCATAATGACTACCCATTACCCATGGGTTAATAAACCACCCATGAAAATTTGTTTGGGGCTTCACCCCCCCGAACCCCTGAACCACTCACCGGCGAGCGGGACCGCCATAAAAATATCTGAGTGTAACACATGGAATGTTTACTAAACTCTAACATGAAAACAGCTCCACAAACATAACAGAAGTCGGCTTTCTCCGGAGGGCCATCTCAAGTCCGCAAGTCCCACAGCTTGAGAGATGGTCCCATGTTATGTAATCACATTGAATGCCCCACCCAGATCTAAGGCCATTCGGGGGTGCTGTGATTTTGCATCAACAATTTTGGCACGCCTGGTGGGACACTGAGGTTAGATCTTTCTCATCTTTTCAAGGTGTCTCATTATCAAACAATAAATCTTAAGCCACCGTGCGACCACTCAACATTTTTGGCACGGTGGGATAGGTATGAAGCACCTTACCACTTCATTTCATCAAGTTGATGTGTTCTTGATGAGATTCAGCCTTTGGAGGCACTTTCAAGCACATCTGGCGACTCCATCTGGTCAACAACCCATCCTTTGAGTTGCATACCTTCTTCCCATCCATTTCCACCCACTATTATTTCCACATCTTTCAACTTCCTCCATCCCATGAGGTTGTGCAATCATGACTTCATTCCCATCTTGGAACTCACAGTTGCAGCAAAAGAGTGCAGCAAAGATGCCTCCAATGTATTTCCCAACTCCTCCAAATCATCATTACGATCAGATCCATAGCCATTATGCTTACCCATATGAGCAGGGTCAAAACCAGTTTGGCCATGGAGCTTATCTAGAACAAGGGTACGCATATAATGGTAACAACTATATGGAGAATGTTTATTTGCAGGAGATCCAACCTTTGGAAGCACGCATGGTACAATCAAGGGCCACAAATCAGATGAAAGCATTCAGAATTGGCTATAGGGCACCTTGTCCATGGGTCGGCCCTATGCCAAGACATTATAGCCCGCATGAGAAGCTTAACTTCATGGTCAAAATGTTTCCCAACTCGCGCAATGGATTGAGGAGATTAAGGCTTATGAGTTGGACACAAGACAACCTTTTCAATGGGTGAGTCCACCATCTCATAGTTTTTCTTTTCCTCTTTCTCGATCATTATCATCATAGCAAAGTGTCATGAGTCTAGCTTCCCATTTGCTGCCCCTAGTGTTGAATTCCCTTCTCCATCCCCTAGCCTTCCATCTCACCTCAATTCTTCTTCCCTTTTCCCTTCCGAATTCAAGTCCCCTCTGCCTAGTTGTACCATAAATGAACAACCCCTACCAACGCACCTTCCCTAGCCAACATCATCATGTTCGATGACTGTAGGATAGTTGAAGAATGGCATGACTCATATGACTCGACTGGGAAGAGGAAATCATACGGGCGCCTATTCTAGACAAAAATTAGTTAGCTCCAGAGGGCGCAGTTCTAGAGGAGAACCATACGGTTCCATAGGCTTCAAGCGTGAGACCTGTGCCACATAATAACCTTCAGATCTTCCTCCCACTTCATCCCCTTCAAGCTCTAATGTCGAATAAGAGTTTGAGCTTTCAAACTTCATGTTTGAGGATGAGGGGAACCATGGTGAGAAAATTGCAGATCCAAAGGACACCATGGAGGAGGTCGAGCACACGCAGCAGACAACAAGGAGGTAGATTGTCTGTCTGACTTGGAGGATTATCTTGATGGAGAGGAGCCCGAGGAGATCACATCATTTTCTCCTCCATCATCCTCCTTCTAAGCACATGAGTCTGCTGCCATGGAGGAGAACATCCAAGGACAATAGCTTGCATCTCATAACGGCCCTCTGAAACTAAGGTTGGAGGATCATGATCTTCCATGTTCTTCTTAGGAGGAGGAAGGAAAAGAGCATGAGGATCCCATCTCTTCCACACCATCCACCCAGGAAGGTCTACAGGAAGACTCCACTCTTGGAGTTGAATTTTAGAGCAATGGGCACATCCATCAGATCAGATCGTGCCCAATTAGGTACTTGGCTTCATTGGAGCCAAGGGAGAAGCCAAAAATGGTCATGCTCATTTCAAAGGATGAGGTTGAGCTACAAAGCACCAAAGGTCAGCAACAACACCTCCCAGATCCAAGTGTAGAACAACTCTAGGAGGTGTATATTTTGTTTGTTGATACTTTGAGGAGGGTGAAACACCATCTGGAAGGTGGTTTTTCACTCTTGTTTCCGACCATGTCCAATGCCAAATCAACTACATGGTTGCAATTTATGAGGAAGGGAAGCTACTTCTCCCTACCTGTTGCAGGTTTTACTTGAGCACCCTTGCCTCTAGTTAGTTTAGGTTAGTTTAGGTTTGCTTTCAGCATAAGAAGTGTTTGTGCACACTCTGCATATCCCACTTGGGGTGTGTATGATTTCTAGTTTTGTACATAGTGTGTTGTGGTGTTTTGTTGCTCGTGCACAGTACATTGGAAGTAGCATTTGGTGAGATCAGCTCCAGTTCCAGTGGTGTTCCAAGTGGCTCAGGGATCAAATTTTAGAGATTATGATCATATTTGTGATCTATGAAAGAACAAGCTTAAATAGTAATCATGATTGAATTAATAACATGCACTATTCAACTACACACAAAATGACACTTAGATTCAGCCAATATCTTCCATCTATTAATAAATATAGAAGCTCCTTACAGTATTTTCAATCTATACCAATGCGTATATACAACTGATACTGATAATTTATATCATATGTGTATACACACTCTTAACACTCACCCATTCATACCATACATCTACTATGTACTAACATCATATATATATAGGGTGGGGACTTTCCCTTCACCACTTATCTATTCCAGAAATAGGTTGCATGCTATTGATAGCCACACACCATTTACAAGCATAGCCACACATGCAAGTGTGTTATCTATAGTCCTCTTGTAGTTAACTGAAAGTGTCAATTCTATTCTTAACTTGTCTTCATGTAAAAACACTTCGATCCACTTCTCCAAAGATAGACAATGCATGGCGCGCACATCTTTGCATCGTTGGTGTGTTCCACACGCCATCTTTAAAAATAGGTCTTCATGCTCAAAATTGGCTAAGTCCTGAAATCTGAACTTGCCTTCCGCGTGGGTCCTTCTATCCTTCGCGCCCTTGGTTCTAGGCCTTCTATCCCATGTGGACTCCTTGTGTGATCTTTGACAAGTATTCTTTGATCAACATTACCCCACACTAATCTCATTTTCGTCCCAACAATGGGTATCTCCAAAAAAATTGAAGGAAAGAATAGAAGAATGGAAAGAATAAGAATGAAAGAATGTAGATAAATAAAGAATTTTATGAGGTTATGAGGCAACCTCCTCTGTATCAGTTTGCAGTATCAACTCTGGATACTCCTCCTTTATTTGGCCTCCAATACCTATCATTCAGTGAGTGCTTGCTCTGCTTTTTTATGGGATGTCCACAAGCAATGGATTCCAACTCATCCCTCGCAATCTCTCCTTTCTCATTTTAGAACCAACACAACACTAGACATTGATGTCATTCTTCCTTCTAAAAGGTCCATCTTCTGCGCAATTAGCTTTCCAAGCTCTTCAGTTGAGTCTTGTGTGGCTCTTGTGCTACTGCCAGGGCCTCACACTTTTGTTTAACCATTGACAATCTTTCTGCATGTGGCCCAATGTCTCATCTTTCATCACTTTCTGGACCTCGTTGTTCTCTTTGAGGGTCTTGATGTTGATAAGCACCTCTGGAGTTGTGCATACATTTAAAGCCTATACTTTCTTCGATACTTCTGTAATGCTTGCAATAACCCTTCATAAGATGTAATTTTTCTCATCATTGATGCTTTCTCCCATTCGACATCTTGTTCTGAGCTTCCTGGTGCTTGCATGCGTAGAGTTTCATCTTCAAGTACCAAGTCCACCAACTTTCCCACATAGTGTATCGCTGAAGGAAATGTCTATGGTACCTTGGCCTCTAAGTGTGGCCTTGCTCTGATGACATTGTCCCCAATCTCCTCTGCGATGTTGATAAACACCTCATTCTTCTTCTACATGTGAAGTCCCTCTCTATGTTATGTGTGTTATCTCGCATCCTTTGTCTTCAACTCCTCGCATAGTGCTCGATCATGGAAGCTTTGTCCATGTTTCTTCTAGCCACCTCAGTAAGAAACTTTCACCAATGCATTATTGACCTGCTCATCTGACATGATAGTAGGCTTTACTGTCATGTGTCTAGCTTGAGGTGCCTTCTTCAGTCATCTCAAAATGCATGACTCTTTCACACATCAAAGTCAGGCTCATCCATGTGGGTGTGCATTGACCATGATAGTTGCTTTTGAGTGTGCACATAGTCGCCATATCCTCATCCATTAACTCCCAGCCAAATAAATCCTTTATGCTATCATGCTCTAGAAGTGGGTGTGGACAATTTTTCTGTGTCCTCTGCATACCCCATGGTTGGTGGAATGTGCTCTCCACTTGTTCTTCTAGACCTTTGCTACTTAGGAACTTTAGCCTCCAAATTTGGGACTTGTGTCTCCATGTCTGAACATCTCTGCTAGTTGTCTCCTTTGGTCTTTTCTCATCCTCTTCTTTTTCCTTTGATGCCTCACCCTGTTCTTCTGTGTTCTCTGGAAGTGTAGGAGAATTAGGTGTGCTTTCCTCTGACTCTTCCACCTCCTCATTCAACTTTAGTTTCCTCCTCTCTGTGCACGGTTGCCTCCTTTTGTGGGAGAGTCTGGGTGATTTGCACATAGTGGTTGGAGTAGCACCTTGGGTCCTTGTTCTCCTAAATACCCTTTTAAACCTGTGCTCCCCTTGGACTACATTCAAGTCCTCATCATCCCCCTCTTGTGGCTGAGGTGGTGTAACAGTGCACTCAGCTTCACCCTTATTTGTAGGATGTCTCCTACCCCTATGCTCAAACCACCACTATCTTGTGCTCCTCCTCCTCATCCTGCACTTCAATTGGCTCTGTGGGCTTAGGCGTTGGGATGTTCTCCATTGTATGCTTTCCCTTTGGTGGTGCTGGAAGTGTGAACTCACCTTCCACATATTTGTTATTCTCCATCTTTGGCTTTAGTTGGAGATACACCAATGTTGCCCCCACATCTGCTACAACCAGACTTATTGGCTTGATATTCAATACCTCGAAATGATCCTCTCTGTATAAGCACTTCTTGCCAGGATACACATACTTCTTCCTCAATGTATGGTAGTCATAGTCTACCTTATCTGCATTGAAGACCAGTCGGCATGTGTCTGTAAATCTATGAATAGATGCTTGGAAATACCTTGCAGTGAATGTGTAAGGTAATTTACACCAAGGGCTCAGACTCCATCTTTCATTGGGAAGCATGCATGATGTAGAAATGTTGATATACAACAAACTGAACTTGTTTCCCTACCACTGCTGGTAGGTCCTTTGGGATGCGCCACTCTTCCCCAAATGCCATGCGGAGCCTGTCATACCATTTCTCTGCCCTTTGCTTTACATCATCTGTCATGGCCCCCTTGCATAGGTACTTGCTGAATCTTTTAGTTGGGGACTTGTTCTCCATGGGGTATTCCCATACTTTCTCCTTTGGTCCATCTGGTACTCGATCTCCATGAATACTAGTGATAGTAGAACAACCCCAAAGCTGATCTTCCCTCTCATGTGCACTTCTTTGACTATTTTCTCTGTAATATAGCTACAATGTTGTAGATTGTCCCTTCTGACATCTTACGCACCACATGTAACCACATAGTATTTACTGTGACCACCGCTCTTGATCATTCAACTTGGTAACAAGGTGTGTTGTAGCTTGTACAAATGGACAATTCTTCAATTTGTCTATGTCCATTCCACGTGGACCCTTCAGGTATCCCAACTCTGTTTGGTCTTTAAAATCATGGCTTTATCTATGAGGTCACCTTTTATATCTCTCCTGTGGCCTTCAGACCTGTAACTGATGAGACAAGCGCAGATGAGATTCTAACTCTGTGTCCTGCAAAGTAGAAGAAGTCTTTGTGCACCCTGCTCATGAGCCACTGATACAAGGGCTCATACTTCCCGAAATATGGAAGCTCATACAATTGGTAGACCCCAATTCTCTTTAAAAGCTTCTCACCCGCATCATCATATACTGGCATGTCATCCGTCGTGTGCTTGTTCATTCTAGCAGTGAGCAAGGAATCAAGCTCCTTCTTGTTCTCAAAGTCTGTGATTGTATTCACTTACTTTGCTCTTTCTGATGGGTGAATCCCATTCTTTCATGATGATGACTCCTTCTGGATATTACATCTCTAAAAAATGGCTTTCGGGTGCCATCTCTTCCTCCTCGATGACCACCTTCTTCTTTCCTTTTTTTCTGTTGCAGATGCCTTCTTTGGTGCCATTTTTACCTTACAAATGTCTCCTCTTCAACTCTGACTTTGTGAATCAAACCCTAGCTCGATTCAATCATGCCCTAGGTGGAAACTTTGTAACCTAACTCTTTTTTTGTATCTCCTACTTTGCTCAAACCCTTCACCACTGGGGATGCAAGCTTCTTGTCACATAGATCTGGTTGTCATGCTTGGTTTCACACCCTTCACACCTTAACTCGATCACTCGACTCTTCGCACTTGGCTCTTTCTTCAAATACTCTTAGTTGTAATGGTAAAAATGAATCCGCATCCCATCCTTATATAATTTTTTCAAATTTTGATGCATTTATTGCTCCTTCACCTACCAAATATCCCCTCATTCATTGACCAAATCCATTCATTCCACGTGGTACATCTTCGTGCCCAACTATAACCTTCTAGCGTGCCTTCCTACCCTCTAGTCATAGACTTCTCTTCAGTGTGTGCTCTGTGCCCGAGTACCTCATCACTGTACCTTCTCTTGGTAGCTATCATGGCCTCCGCTTACCTCACGTTATATTGTTCTTTCATTCATCTCCATCCTTGGTCACTTTTGAGAAGCAATCTTCTTTTGACTTAAAGCACACACCCATAGTAACTTATTCCTTTCACCTTTCAATTCCCATAGTCTTTTTCTTGGATAACTACAACCACCCCACACTAAAAGTATGTGTAGTCCTCTGTGCATAAACATTCTTCATATAGTAATTAGCTTCATGTGCATAAGTGCACTTATTACACAAAAACAACAACTAAATTGACAAAGCATAGTGACAATGAAGGAAATACATTAAGGAAATACATAATTGAAAACCTAAACTAAATGGCAATACTGCCTTATTACAAACACCAAGAAGACTTATTTATAGTAGGGCTTTAGCCTACTCTCATTAAAGTAACTGAAGGTATCGTGTTCCATCAAGTGCTTCTAACTGGAAAGCACTTGATTCAAGTATAGAAGTGATAACATATGGCCCCAACCAATGTACTTTGAGCTTTCTGGATGGCGTAAGAACTTTGAGTCATAAAGAAGTACCATTTGTCCAATCTCAAACTTCTTATCCCTTATGTTTCTATCATGTCATGCCTTCTTCTGCCCTGGCCTTTTCCTGCTTCTGACTCCATCGTGCTATGGCTCTCATGCTCATCCAGTTGAATCATCTTTTTGATACGCTCTTCTAAAGCTTGTTCATTAGCTAGACCTCAGTGCGCACAATGCGCAAAGAAGGTAACATAAATTCTATAGGAGAACAACTTCCATGCCAAACACCAACTGAAATGGTGTGGCTTTATTTCAATCTCTTGTAAGTTGTTCTATATGCCCAAAGAACAATTGACACTTTGTCATCCCAATCCTTTCTTCCAACATCACAAATTTTTGTCAAAGTCTGGCTCAAAATCTTGTTGAAGGCCTCAATAGTTCCATTTTCCTGAGGATGATAAGGTGTAGTTTTATGGTGTGCAACCATAAACTCATCTAATAGGATCTTGATTGTCTCATTCAAAAAGTGTGTACCTCTATCACTTGTCAAGCTTAAGGGACATCCATATCTTGTAAGAACATTCTCCCATAGAAACCTAGCTGTTGTAGTTGTATGAGTCCTTGGTAGGTGTTGCTTCTACCCACCATGTGAGATAATTTGTGCAAGTAATGATATAGCGTGATCCAGTCCTGTGCACGGCTGGTGAAATAGGTCCTACAAAATCAATGGCCCATTTCTCAAATGGTTCGGCACTAGTAATCGGTCTCAAAGGCATCTCATCTCTTTGCCCTAGTTTTCCTAGTGCTTGACAATGATCACACGCCTTACAATATTCTTTACAGTCTTTATACAATGTCTCCCACCATAATCCAACAAGTAGGATCTTTCAGGTAGTCGCATCACCTGCATAATGGCCTCTGCAATACCACCATGAGCTTCTTCCATGATATCCTTACGCTCATGCTCTAATACACAACGACGTAATACTTCATCTCTACCTAGCTTGTAGAGGTCACCACTGATTAACATAAATGGTGTCGTGCATATAGCAAGTTGCTTCTTTTCTAATGCTTTCATTCCTTCTGGTGCCATACATGTTTGTAGAAAGACAACAATGTCTTCTAATTCGTGGGTGTGCGTTGTAACCTATATAACTGTGCATCGACATTGTTTCTTCAATTGTCTATGCATCCTCTCTGAATTGATTCTAGATAAATGGTTTGGTCTAGAATTGCTTTTCCCTAGCTTCACCACAATTGTGAAGTCAAACTCTTGAAATAGGAGCACCCATATGCATATGCCCCTGTAAGATGGGCTTGTTTACCAAGTACTTCAATGCCATGTGATCTATATAAAACACAAATGGTGTTGCTAACAAGTACTGTCGAAACTTGTACAATGCATAGATCATTGACAAAGCTTTCGTGCTCTGTAGTTGTATAATTCCATTCTTCAGGAGTCGACTTCTAGCAAAAAAATTGGATGATCTATAATACCTTCAGGTTAGAGTTGAGCTAACACATGCCAATGGCCATGCCAGAAGCATCCACATGCACATGAAATGGTTTATCCCATGAGGGAAAGCGCAAGAATGGGCAGTGGTAGTAAGTTTCTCTTTTAATATCTCAAATGCATGCTGTTGTTGTGGTTCTCCCCAATAAAATGTACCTTTCCCCTTCAATAATTCTTCTAAGGGTGTAGCAATTTTGGCATACCCTTTTATGAATTTTCTATAATATCCTGTATGACCTAAAAATCCGCACACCTCACTTTGACTGGTAGGCGCTTCCAGGCCTAAAATGATTGCAACCTTGGTTGGATCAACTAGCAAACCTTCCTTGTAGATTATATGTCCTAACAGTATCCCAAATGGCGTAGAAAATATGCACTTCTTGATGTTCAAAGAGATACTCAATTGTCTGCATCGTTCAAACATTAAGCGCAGATTGTCACAATGATCTTTCACAAGCCCATATATTGTCTAATCATCTAGGTAGACCTGTAAGAAGTTGTGAATAAAATCTTTAAATGCTTGAACAACTATGTCGAGAATACAGCAGGCACATTTTTCAATCCAAAGGGCATCACAGTATAGGAAAAACTACCCCATTCAGTAGTAAATGTTGTCTTTTCTTGATCCTCTGAGTAATCCTAACCTGATGATACCGGAAAATCCATCTGTGAAGGAATATATTTCGCGCCCTATAACTCCTTCTAGTATTTCCTCAGTGAATGGTGTAGGGAATGGATCTATGATGCATGCAACATTCATCTCCCTGTAGTCCACACATATCCTAATCCATCATCCTTCTTGATACTGATCACCATTGGGCTAACCCATTCTGACTCATCAAGGGGCTTGATAATTCCAGATTTCAACATTTTATCAATTTCTTCTTTTACCTTTTCATGCAAATTAGGATTCATTCTGTAAGGTCTCTTTCTAACTGGTCATGCACCATCCTTAAGTTTGATCTTCATTTCCCAAGTGATTCATGCACATGCCTTTAAGTTCATGATATCCTCGAGGGAATAAGTCTGATAATCCTTGAGTAACTCGATGATCTTTGCTACCTCGAGTCTGACTAGTAATCTCCAATTATGGCCTCCTTAGGCTCAGCCTCCGAACCTATATTCACCTTCTTTGTCTTCATGGGTTCGTGGTAGGCATGCGTATCCTTGCTTGCACTTTGTCCAAGACCTTGCACACCCGTGTGAATGTTCAATATCTAGGTTCTCAACTTCCTTGTCATCCACATGACGTAAACCATCTTTCCTTTCTCTTTCTCAAGGCAAAGCGCGTTCAAGTAGTATGGAGTCCATTTCTTCTTCCTTTTCAAAACATGCTCCAAACTCTACCTCACTAAATAATTCTTGAATATGCTCTTCTGCTTTTGCACTATCTCCCATAGTTAAATGCTTGACAAATTTTAATGCCTCTTCTACAGGAGGTTTAGTCGAGAAGTAGTCAAAAGTCTGGATCATTCCTGCAGTCAAATCTTGCCAATTTCTAGTTTCTCGATGTAGTTCTGCATATACATACCAAGCACGTGTGCATCCTTGTAGCGTAGAATACAATCTATGCACCCAGAGTGAAGGTGGTAATGCTTCTGTCCTGTTGTCTAGAGTCTCTCACACTGTTGAATGTGATGTTGAATAGGTTGATCACCATGATAAGTGCAGATTTGCGTAGGTGCATTGTTCCTTATAAACCTAGTAGACAAAGTTATTCCAATCTCTTCCCAGTTTATAAGATTATCTCTTTGTGGACTACCACCACCGGTGTGTTGTTATCCCCGCATGTAGTGTATATACTAACATATCTCTCCTTTTAATTTGATTTTTCCATTGTGTTTCCATGGCCTTAAAAAGGTAGGAAGATCTTTGTCCCTATATACCAAGGTATTGTGCTACCTATCCGTCGAATTGAATGAAGTCCATTCTTGTGTGCAACCATGCTTTTCACCTCGCATCCTACTAATTCATATGTACCATGAGCCCAATTTTCACAAGCAATACTCATAGTATCACTAATAGAATGAGAATCCTCCCACTATAGGATGCCTTCTTTTGATGGCTCATTGACCTCTGGGTCCTGAATAGCACGTACATAGACTCTGTTTAAATCCTCCTCACTTAGAGGTTCAACATATGGTGTAGACTTCCCATATATCAAAGGTATCACAACCCTTTCCTCCTTGTTTTCAAAGCTGATATACCCCTTATTGAATCTCAAGTCAGCATTATTCACATAACACCAAGGGCGTCCAAGCAGGGCTGGAAAATTATCTGCTTCTGCAAGTGCTAATACCTCAAAATCCCAGTGAACTTGGCCCCTTGTATAGTTATAGATGCATCTTTCAAAACTCCTATGGGAGTGGCCTTAGTCCAGTTTTCCATAAATAACACATTAGATGATGGCTGCAATGGAGGCCTCCCCATTTGTACCCATGCATCTAATGTAAGCACATTTTACCTCCGCACTGTATCGATCAATATGTTGCTCAACAACCACCCATCCACAACAACATTTAGAGTAATTTCTTTATCATAGTCAATGTTATCAGGGGGAAGATTTGCATGTAGAGAATCATCATCGGTCTCAAGACTTTGCGTGTGAGTGTTCCCTTTTAACCAATTTCCTAATAGTGGAATAATGTTCTCTTGGCGCAACATCTTACACACCTCTCGTAGATCATCGATATCAGTTTGGACTATCTCGATGCTTTCTTTTGCTCCTTTAGGTACTATATCTCACCCTAAAGATTCCTTAGCACTTCCATGGTATCCTGGTAAACTTCCTTTTGATGAGCAGGATCTGGGTACCTTGCATGCAAAACCTCCTCCTTGGTGATCGTAGGCTTTTGGTGTAATGCCTCTCTCACGCGCATGTGCTTTGCAAGCGCATGTGTAATAATCTTCACTGCCAATGCCTCAAGTCCTTCTATTATCTTGGGCATCCATTGATCTTCTACCATGCGTTGGATTCTAACCATCTCGCGCCTTTTTTTCTTGCTTATGTTGCTTACTCAGATGCTCATATAAGTCTGGGCACTCTTCATAGCTATGGTTCTTTCCATAGAAAGAACATGCAATATTCTGAGGACATTCACGCCTATAGTGGTTAGGAGATCCACACGTATAACATGTTCCACGAGGGAACTCTCCTCTTCCTCCACCACATGGCCTCATCCTCCATATCCACCATGATATCCACATCCCCTTCCACGACCTCCTTTAAAATGCCCCTCATTCCTGTCATAGCGTGTTTGATTATGATCCCAATCCTGGTGCTCATTCTTACCCTTAGAATTATCTGTTATACTTGTCTGTCATACCCCAAGGTCTATAGCATCCTGGATCTGACCAATCAGCCAACAATCCTCAGTATCATGGGTCGTGGACTCTAAATTTTGCAAAAGCAAGATACATTCTTCCTTATCATGCATGTTGTAACAAAGGATAGTGACTAGCATCATGATTCAAATGAAAAATCTCATAGTCCAATAGTAATGAGCGTATAGATTGTGAGGGAAACTATCCTTGGTGTGACCTTCCACTTCACAATTTGTACACCAAATTCTAAGCGCATGTTTCATGGGCTGAATTTTTTGATAGCTTTTCTAACTGCTTTGCCATAGCTGTAATATGTGCCTCTAGGAATGGACTAACGCCAGTGTCAATGCTCCCAACTGCCTCAAGCACGTAAAGCTACTTCCAGTGCTTCACGTGGATCAGTGTATGTCTTATGTGACAACACCCTTCTAAAAGGTGTAATCAATCCTCCAACGAACCACTGTGCATGCTAGCTAGCGTGAATATCATAAGATAGCTTAGATAGAAGTGTCTTAAAATGAGCATCATACTCACGTACACTCTCAGTAGTGCCTTGCTTGATATCCTTGAGTGCACTTATACTCTTCTTGCTCAAACTCAGGGATATGGAACTCTTTCAAGAAAGCATCTCTCAATGTTGCATAATCCACACAAGTTTGATCAGGGTCAAACTTCCTATACCAAGTGTGTGTGCACACCCTGTAATGTAGTGGCAAATTGACTTGCCTTTCGCTCAGTAGTTGTGATCCCTTTAGCATGCCACAAGATTTCACACATATGCACATGTTCGGCAACATCCTCTATACCTCTATACTCCGGGAGACGAAGAGACATCTCCATATAGATATTTTGTGGTTGTTGTACGGACCTTGACCACCTGATCGGAACCTCATGTGTTCCCCCGCCTCTAGAACCACCAGATCCACCAAAACTAGAACCACCTATACCTCATGATCCGCCACTTGTAGTTGGAATAGGGCCTGTAGATGTACTCCCATGTGCTCTGACAAGTAGTACTATATTGAACCCCTATAATTTGTGAGGTAGTTCCACTTCCAGAGGTGAATCCAACATTTTGTGCACTCACATTCTATGTGTGGATGATGCGCCTAAGAATGCTCCTCAAATGACATTGAAGTCATCTGTCCTGCCATTGATGTACTTGATCCTGACTTACTCTGCTCTCCTACTTCCCAAGTTAGTTTGTTGGTTACTTGTCATACTAGATACTGAAAAACCAAGCACAAGGGCTAGGTCACCAGGTGGATTAAGATGCGTGCCGTAGTCAAGTAGTCTCTGTTGGCACACTTTCGTGTGAGGCTAAGGGGGGATCTCTATCATGCTTTCCAAGATGGGGGAGTTCCTGATGCTCTGGCTCCACGTCTTCTACATGAGCTGTAAATCCTTCACGAGCCATCTCTCTCCTCCATGCCATATAATGGAACGCTACTTCTCTATCTCCCTCTCGCACGCCTCATTATACTTAAGCCACCTTTCCTCTCTCTGTCTCTCTACCGCTAGGTCTGCCATCTTAAACCAAACTTGTTCCTACCCTCGCGCGTGGTGAAGTTTAGTTAGCCATCGGTTTACTCTCTAGGTTCAAAGTTACCATTAAGATCTTGATCACCAAGTGGAATACCTTGCAAATATGTTCCTCTTGGATACCACAAAAACTAGAATTCAGCTACCTCTGGGCAAGAGTACATCGAAATTGAATATTCTAGAATATAACTGTTTAGAACACCATGAAACCACGTATCCACCGCATGAGTCTAGATCAGATCAACATCATAGAGGGCCTGAAATTCTTCATGTGTCTCAGACAAGTGCGCGATACCTCAATTCCATTGAGATGCATAAGTAGTAAGCCACTCGTATAGTTCTACTGGAAAGATAGTGAAAAAGCTCTCATATAAGTTGTCATATAGGTTATGTTCTACCCAAGTGCGTGTGTTAAACTCAGATCCATTGTTGAACTATCATGCATATTCTTCCTCTAGATCGTGTATCCATTCCTCAATACTTGCTAGAGTTAACCAAATACGTCTTCATCATGAACCATCCACGAAAACAACTGAAAAAGAGGTCCGAAAACGGAACCAATGATGCAGCCTAGAATTTACTAGATAACACCCTAGTCACGTTGGCACATCACTCAGCCTAGACTGAGCGCTCACCAAAGCGCGCAAAGGTACCAGGTCCCTCTTTAGGGTTGTTGTAACAAGATGTTAACATGATGAAAGGAAGAAACATATAGATTCATAACTAATCCATCATTCTACAATGCATGCTACCCTCAGATCTATGAAAGAACAAGCTTAAATAGTAATCATGATTGAATTAATAACATGCACTATTCAACTACACAGAATGACACTTAGATTCAGCCAATATCTTCCATCTATTAATAAATACATAAGCTCCTTACAAGTATTGTCAATCTATACCAATGCGTGTATGGAATTGATACAGTAATTCAATTATATGTGTATACACACTCTTCACACTCACCCACTCATACCATACATCTATGTACATAACATCATATATATAGGGTGGGGACTTGCCCTTCACCACTTATCTATCCAGAAATAAGCCGCATGCTATTGATAGCCACACACTGTTTACAAGCATAGCCACACATGCAAGTGTGCTATCTATGGTCCTCTTATAGTTAATTGAAATGTCAATTCTATTCTCACTCTGTCTCCATGCAAAAACATTTCGATCCACTTCTCCAAAGATAGACAATGCATGGTGCGCACGTCTCAGCATTGTTGGTGTGTTCCACACGCCATCTTCTCAAAATAGGTCTTCATGCTCAAAATCAACTAAGTCCCGAAATCTGAATTTGCCTTTTGCGTGTGGGTCCTTCCCCTGTCCTTCCACGCCCTGTTAGGAAATAAGGGATAAAATATGCGGAGTAATCCCTCACATAATCATAACAGAGAAACTAATATGTAGAAATTATTACAGATCTCAAATAAAAGTGTAGAATAAAATAACACAACACAAAGAGATAGTATTTAACGTGGTTCACCCAATTTGGGCTACGTCCACCAAGAATCACTTGCTTAGATTTTATTACAAGCCATTGCTCTCTCAATACAATACCTAGATCTCGTTTGGAGCTATGCTCAACAAACTCTGAGGTAATTCACACCCGAATTCAAAACACATATGCAATATTACATTATGCCTACCATATGTATAAAACCATATAAGTAGACAATCGCTAAGCAGCTTTACAAAACCGTGGGTAGTAAAACCATGGGCCAAAACCGTCCCATAAACCTATGGGTCAACAATCCCACCCATATGAGAAAAGCACATTTCTTGATATATTGGGCACGTTTTAAGGCCAATTTTTTTCTGGGGTCGCACTTCGAACCTGGCGATACAACCGTAGAAAGTGTATAGTACTCTTAATGTATAGTCTTCAACACTTTCTCACATGAAAACAGACTCCACAACCTAACACACCCTTGGTTCTAGGTCTTTTATCCTACGCGGACTCCTTGTGTGATTTTTGACCAAGATCCTTTGATCAACAAAATTTCTTCCCTTTCCGTAAATATAAAGAAGTCCTAGCTCATTATATTTTGCAAATGGCGGGTCCTGGGAAAACTTTTCGCCAAATGGGAAGATTACTTTGACTGTTGTCCGCTCAAAATTCCCCTCTCTAACAAGAGCAAATTTTGAAAATTTTGAGTCTAAGTGCTTTTCTCTCGAGGTACCTAAGTCATAAAATTGAAGAAATCCAAGTATTGGGCCTTTCTCGCATGTATTTCGGGCCTGTCGGACATTTTTGTCCCGACTGTCCCAAGTTCCAAAGTGCAAGTTGTTCCCGATCGCCAAAATCCCGAAATTGTCCTATCTTCGGGCCCGTCGGAAGTTTTTGTTCCAAGTGTCCCGAAACTTTTGTGCAAGTCATTCCAATTTCTACTTGAACCACCCGAACCGCGACTTCGTGACCTTTTGTCCCAAATATCCCAAAGTCAAAAGTACGAGCTTTCTCTTTTAATTTGAAGCTTCCTAGTCGCGACTTCAAAATTCTTTGTCCCAAACCGAAAAAATGCGCCCGCTTCATTTTCGGCCGAGCGGTCAAACCGCTGACTCGGAACTTTCGTCACAAAGTCCCAAGTCCAAACGGGCCCATTGCTCCAATTTCGGCCGAAATGCCCGAGCCGCGTACCTCGCGTATTTTCGTCCCAATTGTTCCAAAAGCTTTTGTGCATTCTCTCTCCATTCCGCCCGAGCCGCGTGTTTCGCGCATTCGCGTCTCACATGTCCCAAGCGTGCCTAGTGTCATCCATACTTAGACGCTTTTCAAATTGGTGGTTGCGTAATTAAATGCGCATTGAATTCACTCCGCTCCCCAAACGGCTATATAATGAACATTTCCCCTTTGCATTTTCTCACATCTTCCTTGTTATCCTTTGCTCAAACCCTTGCCGCTTACAAACTTGCGCACGTTCCTCTGCTTCTGTAATTCCATTCCAAGTCTAGTTTGCAACCTTGTTCCCCTGAAACTATCGACATGAAGATCAAATTTCAAGGACAAGAAATGATTTCTCCACTCGAGTCTCTTTGTAAGCAACATCGAGATAGCGAGGCCCGACATCTCGATTTCAGGCGATTTTTGGGCAAGGATGGAAGATGCAAATCCCTCACCGATGGCTCGCATAATTCATGAAAGTGGTTTGGCGACACGCTGGAGGATTCCCAATTTCAAGACAATGTGCTGACATAAAGATTTTGCGTGCGGAGCTCACTTCGACCCCGCCTCAAGTGAATTGACAAACGTACATGGGGAGCTCATCGCTGTGCTGGCAGACGCGCCGCCATTGGCTTTGCCGCTCCGAGAATCCCAATGGGAGAATCTACCCTCGAAGGCGAGATCCATAACCTCCAGAAACATCCACAAGAGTTATTGGAAGAGTGGAAAAAGGACAGCAAGCTATCGAACAGTTGGAAGAGCAAGCCCGAGCTCTTACAGGTTTCATCAAGTCTCTTCTATCTAAGGACAAAGTTTTGGATCCCACCCCTTTAACTGCTTTACCTCCTCCTGTAATACTAAGCCAAGATGAAGTGCAAAGTATAAAAGATATGCACAAGTATTCTGTTTATGGTAGAGCTATCGAAGCCATGGTGGATGACATGCATTTGCCGGGCTAAACTTCATCGATTGAAGCTTTTAAGCTACATGGAAAGGTAGACAATTTGCAATGAAGCTATCCTCTACCATTGAGGTTATGGATAAGGAGCTTAAACTCGGGGCGGTTGATTGTAGACCTTCGCCTCATGGGACAGACAGATGAGAACATCTTACTGGCGAATAAGATTTTCGATGATGCCAAAGATAATCTATCAAAATCCTGGGTCTACAGCGTAGAGTGGAAAATCAGAGTCCTGGAAGAAGCTGTAGGAGAAATGAAGAATAACTGGCAAAAGGGAGAAGCTTTCAAGACGCTAGCAGCTGTTGCTTTCAAAGATATGCATTGTCATCTTCAGGATGAAAACTCTGGCGTTCTCTTGTCCTTGCAAGAAATCAAAGCTCAGTTCCGAGCTTTTGTCAAAGATAATCTTTTCAAGGAAGACTCCATCTCTAAGGACAAGATAAAGGAAATTTGTTCCCTTGACCGCCATTAAAGAAGCAAACAAAGACTATCATACTCACGTCGAGTTTGATAAAGAGATGGAGAAATGCCCTGGATTTTGACTCACCGCAACTAACACATCGGTCCCTCGTGGGGTAGATATAGCCGAGTCATCAAGAAGTTCAGCAAATGGATTCAAGACAGTGGGTCCCTCCCTAAAGAGCGGCCACCTATCTCCTTCTCCTTCCTTTCCTCTTCTTTCCTTTCTTTTCGTATTCTTTGTAATTAGTTAAGGTATTCGTAATTGCGGTACTTAACTATTCTTAGTTAAAAGAAACGGTTACTTAAGAGTAACCGACTTGTAAGCTATATAATGGCCTTTCCACGCCATTTTGAAAAAGAGAAAGGGAGGAAGAACTTGGATATTGGCTGAAAGTGTAAATAGATCTTAAAAGAAATCAATACAAAAAGGGCTTTCCGTTCTTTGTCTATCTGATTCTTGTTGTCTCTGTGTTTTCCTTTAATATTGTGAAGATCATTTTGTTCTTAACTCGTTTGGTCTCTCTGATTACATATCGTCGAGTTTTGCAAATACAACGATCTTGTACAACCAAGAAGGAACTTTGTGTCCTTGACTAATAAATCAAGAAGGTTATTTACGGAACTTTGTGTCTTTAAATTTAATCTCATTCAAATGATCTTGTCTTAACTCCTTTGAAGCTTTCGCATACACGAAGAATTATTCGCTATCTATAATTCTCGAATGTTGTTGTTTCGCTCATCTTCTTATTCTTTTTCCTCGCCTCCTTACGAATCGATGATCCTTGTGGAAAGCACTTTCGTAATATCCAAGTTTAACCATAAAATAATGCTCGTATATTTGTAAATAAGTTCGTTTTTAATAAGGGAACCTCTCCCATTAAAGAGGAGGGACTTTTCGCCCCCGTCTGCTGCTCTCTAAAAGTCCTATTTGACGACCAACAGACCGATGGAGTGGCGGGAGATATTTTCACATTTTGCACTTTTCACAAAAGGCACAAGTTATAATTGTGGGCCCACGAGCCCGGGGATGATTTCTTTTGCTAAGTGAATATGCGGGGCCGCAGAGGAAATTTTGCCCAAGTGTAAATGCGGGCTAACGGGTTTGCAGGCATTTTGGAAATTTTGCACTTTTCGCAAAATGGCGCAGTTTTCAAGTGCGGGCCCGCAAGCCCGCGGGGTTTTTTCATCAAGTGTAAAATCACGAAGTTGCGGGGCCGCGAAGGTTTTTTTGCCAAAGTAAACTTTCGAGCTTGAGGGGTCTTTTCACCAAAAGTAAAATTTGGGGGTAGGTCTCAAACAAGTGCCAACCCGCCATGTGTCCTGTGTCCGAAAAGGGACAAAATCGCCATTTTATCTACCGAGGAAAGAAGAGCCAATGAAAGGAGCCACGCGTCGCCTTGGTGCAATTTCAAAGGCAAAATCCAGAGCAGTTCCCAAATGAGCACCAGCCCTCCACGTGGTCAGAGCCTCAAAAAGTTAAATCAGCCATTGAAAAGTCTAAGGCCGGAAAGAACCACGTGTCAACTCAGTGTAATTTTAAAGGTACGACCCAAAGCGGAGACTCAAATGAGCGCCAACTCTCCACGTGTCTAGGGTCCAACAAAAGTTAAATGGGCAGAAGCTCGAATCAGCTAAGTATTAAAGAGCGAGCCGAAGCCTCCACATGTCTCATCGGTGCAACTTCAGAGTTACAATCCGGAGGCGGACTCCCAAATAAGCACAAAGCTTCCATGTGCCCCATTCGCGCAACTTCAAAGGCGCGCCCAAAGGTAGACCCCAAATGAGCACGAAGCCTCCACATGTCTCTTCGGCGCAACTTCAAAGGAAGAATCAAGAGCGGGTCCCCAAATGTGTGTTGAGCCTCCACATGTCTAGGGTCAGACATATGGCCCCGCCAAACAAAAGGGACTTAGCCAAAACACAAAGAAATAGAACAGAGTCGCGGAAGGTGCCACGTGTCTCTCTGGCGCAACTTCAAAGGCGCGACCCAAAAGGTAGTCCCCAAATGAGTGCCAACCCGCCACGTGGTCAGAGTCCGAAAAGGTAAGGTCAACCGTTGAAAAGTCCAAAAGCTGCGGAGGCCTCCACGTGTCTCGTCTGCGTAACTTCAAAAACAAAATCTGGGGCAAGTTTCAAATGAGCGCGAAGCCTCCATGTGTCTCGGGTCGGGCACAGTGTCTCCGCCAATAGGAGGGACTCAAGCAAAATACAAAGGAAACCGAGGAGCTCGCGGAAGCCACCACGTGTCATCCTAATGCAACTTCATGAGCGAGAGGAAGGGGTTGAATCTTCAAGACGCGCGAGGCCGCCACGTGGGTCTTGCACGGATGAACTCTTTTAAATATTGAGAGCCCGCGTTAAACGCCTGACCTGACCTTCAGACGGCCATATCTTTTGACTCAAAGCTCGGATTCGGGCGGGAGAGGACGTTTTGGAAAGCTCTCGGCGCCGGTTTCTCACCCACCACCATTATGTTTCAGTCCACCATTTCAAGGCTATCAAGTCTCTCACCTGCCGCCATGATGAAGAATGGGCCTCCTTCTTGCCCAACAAGGAATAACACATGGATGCACGGGTCTTCAAAGAAATCCCATCATCATTGTTGCAGCGACATTCAATGCTCTCTTGCCGGGGTGGTTGAAGCAGATTCAAATTCTTCCCTCTCTCCTTCTCTCTTTCTTCTATATATTATAAAGGAGGGGCATATTTCAAAAGGTTGGTCATTGTTTTTCTCTCCCCCCTCTCTCTTTCTTCCTTAGGGTAGAATGTGGAGTTTAAGCCTCCTCTCATGGCTCTGTAATGGCATTTCCTTGCCTCTTTCCCACTAATGATGTATTGTGTGAACTCATGGAGCAATAAAATTTGTTTTGTGATGCATTTTGTCCATCCTTTGCTTATTTTATTGTCTCTTCTGCTCTCGTCATCGCAGTAGGTTTATCAGGCATACTCGATGTCTACTGCAAGTTCGGGAGTTGGGTTTAATGGGTTGAAGTGGTGTTCGTGTGACATTTATGTCTCTGGTCTATGGTGTATCTTTTCCACCCTCTCCTTTTCTCACCTCTCTCCATTTCGTGCATATGAGAATGTGATCAACCACTTCCTTTTCTGGTGTATCACCGCTTAGTGTCTGGTTCTGTTTCCATGCATTTTTCTCTCTCTCCCTGTCTCCTGGAAGGTTAGATTAGGATTAGATAGTTTGCTTACACTAGAGTAGCTTGTGGCATGTAGTTTAGGAAGAAGAAGTCGACTTTTCTCGGAGGGCCATCTCAAGTCCGCAAGTCCCATAGCTTGAGAGATGGTCCCATGTTGTGCAATCACACCGAATGCCCCACCTAGATTCGAGGCCATTCGGGGGTGCTGTGATTTTGCATCAATAGGAGCTTGGAAGTGTTAAGCGATCTCATGTTTATGAATCCTCGATTCGATCCTAATCATGGTTGTTCTGACATGGAGGCTTCTCATCGAGCATTGGCTCTCCAACTTGGTAGTTGAACTGTTGTGTCTAGATCTAAGGACAAGAAGGGGCACTTTGTGCCTCCTGCTACTCGAGCTATAACTCGGTCGGTGATGGCTTTGGCAGCTCCTGTTTCTTTTGGCTTCGAGGCTCCTTCTGTCTTGGCCAGCCTACTCTCGGTTTGTATTTGGCTTCGTGGCTCCTTTTAGGCTCGGGGCTGTTTAGTTCCTGTTGCCCTATGGGCATCTTCTATTACCTTTGTGGCATTTTCTGTTATCTATGTGGCGACTTTTTTACCCTTGTAACGCTTTTTGTGGGACCGTGAGTTGTTTGGTCACCCCACTATGTAACCTTCCTTTAAATTAATATAAAGGTCTCTTCCAATAGTAAATAGTAAAAAGAAAAAGAAAAAGAAAACCAACAAACCTCCTCTCCTTGATTTATAACATGAAGTTTTCGTCAAGCTTTCTCTGGCTGAAGTATGCCTCTTTCACCAAAAACAAAAAAGTATGCCCGTTTCCTAAAAAAGCTTTTGTGCATTTTGAAATGGCATCGAAAAGACTACTCTGCAAACTAGTGGCGCGTCACAGGTTCAAATCCCCTTCACTTTCTTCAACCCTTTATACATTACAAACATTCACCTCCACCCCGCAGTGAGTACTAATTCAAACCCTTGGCTGCAGTCTTTTTCAATGGCTTTTCTTCCCGGAAATTAATGACATTTGCGGTTCCATTCACATCGCTGAAAACTCGATCCTCGGGCATTCATGGTTGTTGGATGTAAGGAGCGAGGGTTTACACAGCTTAGAGACCAGCGTTTGCCCAAGCGAAGGCCCAGCACAAAACGCCGCAAAAACGAGCCACCTTGAGACCGCGCGGTAAGTTCAACCTTTAATCAATTTATACCTACCGTTAAAATCCTAGAAATAATGTTTCGCGAATTCTCGTGTCTCGCCGTAAAAAAATAACACGCCAAGTACTTTAAAAAATCTTGCTATATCGAAATGATGGTGTAAAAGGTGTTGTCAAGCCATCTATCAGGGTTCCACTCCCCGGAAATATTGAGTAACAAGGAATGAGGCCGGCATCATGCCCCGACTTTGGCGGAATGAAAACCCCCACTCCTTGGCAGCTAATCCTAAAAAATCTGGGCAGCTAATCCCTGCAATTTCGAATTCAAAGATAAATAAAAATCTTGCTATAAATGTTGACAACGAGAAAGCTTAAAAGTTTCATAACATTGACCGTGGCTATGTTCACGAGCTCAATTTCTGACAAAATTACCCACAACAAGATTTTTGGAATGCCTGTGTTTAATGATATTGACCATGTTCACGTGTCAAATCTTTAATAAAATTATGAGCAACACCAACACTAGTGAAAAGATTTCTGGATTGCTCTTATCTGTAGCATTAACCCTGGTAACAAGGTTTCTGGAATGCATATACGTTGTTGTTAAAAATAGCGTACATGAAATTCTGAGATCTTGTTATTAATGTTTGAGCTGCGAAAGCCTAAACAATCTAAGAACTGCAACCATACTTTGCTTATGAATTGAAACTTTGAATAAAATTATGTGTAACATAACCTCTAGAAATAAGATATTTGGAATACCTGCAAGTAGCCCCAAATCTTTTGTTACTAACGTTTGAGCTTTGGAAGACTGAAACCTTTACTAACATTAAACACTGTCATGCTCACAAGTTCAATCTTCAATAAAGTCATTTGTAACATTAAAATTGACCTGCAGAAGCGTAAAATTTCATTTACATCAACACTGCTATGCGCAGGAGTTCAATCTATAATAAAACTATCTGTAATATTAGAAATAATATTTCAGAAATGCCTGTCCTTTTTGCTGTTAAAAATAATACACAAGTATTCCCAGAATCTTCTCCTAATTTTGACCCATAGAAGCCTAATTTTTTATTAATGTTAACCCTGATATGCTCATGAGTTCAATCTTCAACAAAGTTATTTGCAACATTGAGGCTAGTAACAAGATTTCGGTTATGCAGTGTCTTTTGCTGTTAAAAATAACAAGCAGGTATTCCCGTGATCTTGTCACTATTGTTGACTTGTGAAAGCCTAAAACTTAAATAACAATGGTTCTGGTATACACATAAGATATAGCTTTAATAAAATTACTCATGATAGTAGAACCCTCGCAGCAAGATTCTGGGAATACTTGTGTCTTGCCACAAACAGTAATGCACAGGTGTCCGAGAAATATTGTCACTAATGCTGACCCGTGGAAGCCTAAACACTTTATAACATTAACCCTAGTAACAAGGTTTTGGGCATACCTCTGCCTTTCAGTTGAAAATAACATACAGCCTACAATTATTGCAGAAATATTGTTACTAATGTTGACCTGTTGTCTACACTACCATGCTCACAAGTTCAAGTTTTAATAAACTTATCTGTACTATTATAACCCAAGAAACAAAATTTTGTCAATAATCGCATCTTTGGTGTTAATCTTTGTACTGATGTTAGGTTGTGGAAGCCTAAATAGTTTAATAACATTCACCCTGTCATGCTCACAAGTGCAATTTATAATAAATTCTGTAACATTAACCCTTGTAACAAGATTTTGGAGTATTTATGTCCTGCAGTTGAAAATAAGAGATCTTGTTATTTATGTTGAGCTGTGGAAGCCTAAAATTTCATGAGTTAAAGCTTTAGTAAAATTATCCTTTAGATTAAAACCCTAATAACAAGATTCCGAAACCCCGTGTTTTTGCCATGCCATTAAAAACAACACAGGTTTTCTGATATCTTGTGACTAATTTTGACCTGTCAAAGCCTAAAAACTTCAATAAAATCAATTTATATGCTTTTGTGTTCAATCTTTAACATAATTATCTGGAAAAATGAACCCTGGTAACAATATATCTGGGATACCCATGTGTTTCTGTTACAAATAATATGCATGTATTCCTGAAATCTTTTTATTACTGTGGCATTTGAAAGCCTTAAAAAGTTACTAACATTAACCCTGCTAGGTTCACGAGTTCAAAATTTAATAAAAGTATTTGTAATATTCACACTAGTAATAGTATTTTGGGAATCCTGTCCCTTTTACCGTTAAAGATAGTACACAGGCTATCCCAAAATCTTGTCGCTAATGTTGACCTTTTGAAGTCTAAAAATCAAATAATATTAACTCTTCTATGCTCGCGAGGAATGAAATTATCTGTAACACTAACACCTTAGTAAAAGGATTTATGGAATACCTGTGTCCTGCTGTTAAAAATGTGATGTAGCTATTCCTGAAATCTTGATGCTACTGTTGGCCTGTGGAAGCCTAAAAACTCTAATAACATCGACCCTATTACGCTCGGAATTTCAATATTTGATGAAATTATTGTGACATTTGCTCTAGTCACAAGATTTCTGTGATCCCTTCATGTAGCTGTTAAAAATAAGATGCGGTAGACCCAAAATCTTGTTATGTTGTCATTTGGAAGCCTAAAAGTTTAATAGCATAAACCCTTATATGCTCACGTGTTTAAAATTTTATAATAATATTCTTGTAACAAGATTCGGAATGCTAGTGTCTTGCTGCAAAAAATAACCAACAAGTATATCCAGAATCTTGTTACCAATGTTAACATATGAAAGCTCAAAAATTAGCTTGATGATAGACCATAGAGAGTAGCCAGAAACCTCAATCCAATATTATATTCTACACAAATTTACCCTGCTATGCTTACAAATTAAATTTATAGGTTATTTTTAATCCATGTTCATAATCATGATGATGATGAATCACGGTATGATTTGAAATGTTGACGCTTTTCAATTAAAGTGTTTTTTTAATGCAGTTGCTTTTACAGAAACTTCCTTTTCTCTCAACAAACATGGGCTGTGGGAGCTTAAACTCTTCAAATAATTGTAATGTAAGCATGCTAGCCAGGTAGTTAATTGGGATGAGCTCAAGTTGTAAATCAATGGGGTTGCCTTTGTAAACGGTAGGTTCATTTGCTTGGAACACATGATAGTGTGTAATATTGAGTAATACATGGCATTTGATTCTGCATTCTTGAATGGATGAGGCCAGATGCAAGTCCAGGTTGAATTTGACCTATTAGAAACACGGTATGCCCTGTAATTGCGGTATCAAAGCAGAAGGAAAACTTCCCATGCTTTAAATGGGGCAACTTGCCATTTTTAATGGTTTAGAAAGGAGAAATTTACTTTGAAACCCTCCTACCATTTTTTAAAAGAGGTAATTTACCAGTATTAAAAAAACCTGCTAGGTTAGTGAGGTCGGTGTCTTCATTCTTGTTTGCGAACACTTTATGGTTCAAAGGATTATGTGTTTAGGTTTACTTATCACAGAGTTATTGGAATGTTGTGTGGCCTTTGAGCAAATAGTTTACGTTTTAGTTTAGGAATTTAATTGTTTAAGTATAGTATGTTCAATCCTTAATAAAAGCACTTGTAACATCAACCCTGATAGCTACTTAATTGGGATGAATTCAACCTGTAAATAAATGGAGCTTTCATAGAAAAACCTGAGGTTCGAATCCCCTTAGAAAGACATGTAATGTTTTATATCGTATAATGTACTGCATCCAATACTCCACACCTTAATGAATGAAGTCAGATGCAAGTCCTTGAGGAATTTGAATGAAGAATCCCTTTGGTTGCAGTAAGCCATTGTCTTGGTTAAAGATGGGGCAGTTTATGAATAATATTAACTTAATAAAAATAATGCTGCTATGTTAGACTTAGGTCAGTGTCTTCATTCTTTTATGATTTAAACTTTTAAGTATAATGTGTTTAGGTTTGAGAATTCATTTTTGCGAAGTTATTGGAATGTTGTGCAGGATCTGAGCCAATCTTATATGTCGGCTTAAGGTTGTCAAATGTAATATATGTCTAGAAGGAATCTTTTATCAGTGACATTAATGAAATTGGGGTTTACTTTGGTGTGTTGGATTGAAGGATGCAGGTCCACATCGCTGGATTATCTATAAGGAGGGTGAGCCGATCCCGCCTAGTCAACCGAACGAAGGCAGTGTGCGAAGAAGAAAGCACCGGAAGCATATGGAGCAAAGAGCTGCTTTTCGATCGGTGCATGTTCTTCCCTTTGAGATATCTTAAAGTTAGATCGTTTTGGGCCCTATTTTTAAGACTTAAACTTGGGTCATGGTTGACAAACCTGGTAGCGTATCTTTAAAACCTTATTGTGCTTAAACGGTCGAACCTGGTCATGCATTAATGTAACCCATGTTTTATGGGCTGTCTTATTTCTGTGAGAGGTATTTAAATTTGGTTGATGCTCTTTAAAGAATTCTTCATTCTCATCACGCCACTGCTCCTTGGGCTCATGCAACGGTTGGTTGTTTTTTATTTTTATTTTTTATTTTTAAGATAAAATTGTATTATTTATTGCTTTCATTTTTGTATTATTTTTCTTGGTGATTCTCAGGTGATGTTATTGGTTGCTGTTAACGCTACGTGGGCTAAGCATGGACCATATTCTTAAGATAGGTAACATGCTCAAATGTACTCCACAATCATAACGCCACTGCCTTGCCACATGTTCGCTGGTGTTATGGGCCACCTTATTGTGGTAAGGGGATTTGAATGCGGATCATGCACTTACAAGTACCCTCCATTACCATTACATGACAACTCCTTGGGACTATCAACATACTTTTATAATTATCTTTTCTTGTAATCATAGTTTAATTTGGCCCTTAATCATCTTGGGGTGGTCCTCTCTCCTTATCATCATTACCTTTACAATACAATAGTACATGATTTCTTTAGCTGAAAAGGCAACACACTGTCATACTGCCTTTTGATCAAACATTGATTGAAACCCCACTAAACATCCACCAAGCTATAATAAAACTGAATTGGGTACACTGATTTTGAAACTCACACACCCATCTTTCTGCTATATTCCATCTTAGATTCCTTTTTTGACAGAATGAAGAAGGAAGCATTTTTGTGCTTGTAGTTATAGTCTTCTCTTAAGCCATTATAAAACTCATTTAAATTTGTTGTGGACACATTATCTATATAACTTTTGGCACATGAAATCAAGGAGCTCTCTACTTTATTGCAGTACGACTAATTTGTTTCATGAAGTAGAGGGTTACCTGATTTTATTGCTCACAATTTTGTTACCATTTTAGAGTCTAGGAAAGCACGGGCCTCTGTAGTCACACACAATTGTGTTTACTTAGGACCTAGGTGTCAAAATATTGGGGTCACCGCAGGATGGGATTGCATAGGAAGGCAAACTTTATTTTAAATTTTGCATTAATATGCCCTATAAGAATAGGGGTTGTAATGTAACAGGGGTGTTAAAAATATATGGCAATATTTGAAAGCTTGTGAATGACCTTGTTTGGAATTGAACATATTTGATTAAGGAAAGGCTTGCGTTGTAATGTTTAAGGGGTTGTAAGAGTAAGAGATGGTAAACTTAAAAATTATATGGCAATATTAGGAAGCTTGTGAACGACTTTGTTTTGAATTGATCATATTTTATTAAGTGATCCTCCATGCTCCAAAAGTTCATGTGAAAGAATTTTTTTAAAAATTATTTTTAATCTCTAACATCTTATTTGTATCTCAAATACTGAGAAATGTTTTTACAAATCATAAGTTTTTAACAGATCAAAAGATAAATTCAAAGGAATGATAAATTTTCAACAGTTTTGAACTTTAGCGAATCCTTCTGATATTTAATTCTCAATTTTAGAACTTTGATAATAATTCAAGAACATTCGAAAGTTTGGTAAGTTGGACAAAATGCCTTACACTAGGAAAATAAAATAAACGACACATATATATTTCAACTATTGTTGTAGCAAGCTCGAGTGCTCTCATTGTCTTTCTGAAGTCGGCATGAGTGTGTAAGCAAGCTGATGGTCAAGGCCAAGGGAAAACCTCTGCCGTTGGTTGAGCCCTTATCTCAATTTGTGGGCAGCCCATGTTTAAGTGAGGGTCTTACGAGTACAAACACTACAGCAAACTCTTATTGGATTGCTAGTGTGAATTTGTAGTATTTTGATCGACATTTGTTCCATTATAACATAACTGTGTACTTTGACTCCCATTGGCCTTTTGACATCTTTTGGTCATTTGCAGACATTAATAAACTTCTTTCCTTCTTTCCATTGTTTCTCTGGATATTATGGATATGTGGTATATATTGATGTCCAAGTAGTAGGTTAGTATCACTGCACCTTGGCATCGTTTGTATGGAAAACCAAGGAACAAGTTTTGCAGAAGGAAATGCCATCCTACAGCCTGTATTTCGACATCGACACTTTGTAATCCTACTTAAAATTCACTTGGTGTTTCAACGGTTACATGATAGCACGGGTTTAATTACACTTTGAGAGGGAATCCCCCTCCAAGAAGGTAGATTACGCGAAAAAACTGCCATTGAGGCAAGTTGTCCCAATAAAATGGAAACAAATAAAACCATGGAGGGAGCCAACGGCACCACCATTAAAAATGAAAAAGAAAGTGTGTGGATGGAGCTGAATAGAGTGGAAGAGATAGCTTATTGAGGTTACTGCCAATTCTGTATTGAATGAAAATGCAAATGATTTTCTGAAATCGTTAGAATGTGATGACTACTTTGTATGCCCTAGTGGCAAATCTTTCTCCCTGTCATAATTTGTTTTTAGTCTCGACGAGGATGGTGTTATCAATAATGTCAATGATGGTCCCATCAAATATCTACAAGAGGACATGAAATGTATGAAGTAATTCTCTGAAGGCAATTACCTATTTTGTACAAAGAGATATTATTTCTAGCGTCTCCAGTGTGTTGCATGCTGGCAAGTTGGCAGTAGTATTATATGTCAAACAAAATCAACATTGATGCTGCATTTCATCCCTTGTATAATAAAATAAATTGGGCATTTCTCTCTGTTGCTAGCATGGTATCGGATTCATACAGGGTTAGGAAAAAGGTCTAAATATCCTGTGGAAGGCTTTGAGCTGAGAAAATTGTATACATATGATTTTTACCCATTAGAGGGAAGTTCTATTCCCTCGGGCCTCACCCAAAAATCAGAGACAGGTTTGAGCCATTTCAGTTCTATTGAGCAATTTTAAATGCTGTTTGGCAACAAGCTAGAGGCAGTTTTGCAGGTTTAAAATAGCAATGCCACTGATTGTAGGCTGGGAGAAGGTTTAAAACAGAAAAGCAGTAGAGGAATCTGAAGGTGCCATGTTTCATTTCAAGATATTGATGGGAAGACCAGCAACAAAGTGTGGTGCAGAACTGAAGTAATTAGAAATTGATTGCAGGACATGCCCATATACTGTACTCAATAAATCCTAACAAATTTGAGGTGTTCAATTATTATAATCCAAAACCAAAAAAAGTTCCGTAAATGAAAATTGATTTTCATTTAAGGGACAGTGTAAGCAAAGAGCCACAACTAAAAATACAAGCAAAGCAGGATACTTATGATGGAATGGATTTTAAAGCTCTCTTCTATTTATTCATCTGTCAAATATATTGTTGTTCCATGTCTCAAGAAAGGAGCCACTACAAGGAGGCATGGGATATTACTAAAACAAAATTTGGGACTACTAACACCACAAGGGTAATGTACCTGAGTAATAACCTTTACCAGGACCATGTACTGGTATGGGGGTGTTGTTCAGCAGAGTATCTGGTAATGTAGCCTTTACAACTTGTGTATGGAGGGAATCATCCTACAAACATAAAATATACTAAAGAGCACCTTGTGATGAGTGAAGAAAGGGCAAATAGTAATTTCTATCTGTATTAATGGTTTTACTGATGCATATGAAGTAAAGTTTAAACACGTCTAATTTCATTTGAGTAATTAGACTATCTTTTATTGTTAATTTCGATTGAAGAACTAGAGCATCTGTTATTGCAAAAAGAGTGGAGAAGAAAAGAATTTGCATGTAAAGTTACCAAGGAGGATTTTGTGGTCAAAGGAAGACATTGTTTAAACCACAGTTCAAAAAATCGTTATGGGCAATTAATTGGTAGACCAAAATTTGAATCGGATATCTGAATTGGCAATTTCTTGGCCATTTATCTCTGCATTAATTGGCGACTTTATCGCTACTTTAAAAACATTTAAATTCATAAAATAAACTTAAATTAAATGTAAAACATTGTTAAATGACACGAGAAATGAATGTATAGAATGCCATAAGGTTATCACAATGTTATGAAATTTGTTTGGGAGCTATAGACTGCACTTTGTAGCTTCCAGCACTGCTGAAGCTTGTTTATTGTACATTATTAGTATTTAATAAGGCTACCAACTTATCACACAGATCTGAAATAGTTATGGAGCAATGATGACTTTCCAAACACTTAGTCTTGACTTTGAGACTTACACATAATGACTCATGACTCACACATAACATGATGTTTAAAAGAGAGCACAACCACAATATAAACAAAATGATTGATAGATGCCAAGTGTGCATAACTTGACCAGAACTGATCTCTAGGTGCCTGCATCATAAATAACCAGTTATAACCCATAATAAAAGTACCAAAATGATGGACAAGTGTTGGCAGCCAATTATGGTATTCTTTAGCACTAGAGTGCCTTGTTAAATGTAATAACACAAGATTTTTTAGTTTAAACTTTAAACTTTCGTGTGTTGTGAGTCATGACTGTGAGTGCTCTGCAATCTGCATAAAGGTATGCATTAAAAGTTTGATTGTGTATTAATCTGAGTACTTGAATCATGAGCAATGAAAATAAATTAAAATGAATGTGGATTTGTAACCTTACTCCTGCTGGTTGTGAACGGTGCCACTATATTCCTTGAAGTGTTTTAGGCAAGACATGATATTTGAAACCCTAGAAGGCTTGAAGAGTCGAAACCCAAGCAAAATGCGGGGGCAAAAATTGCATAAATTTGCAGGTCAAATTGCAGAGGAAAAAATGCTGAAAAACTCTTTGAAATGACATTTTTTCTGGTCTGGATGTTTTATACCCTGCCTCGCGATTTTCCATGATTTTAATGGCAATTTTTCATGAGTTTTATCGCAAAAATCGCCGATTTATCGCCAGAAAATAAATCGTGATTTTTCAGGTGATTTATCATTTTCCTTCTGTGTCCCGATTTATCGCTGATAAATTGCAATTTTTAGAACAAAGGTTTAAACAAAGAAAAGCTAGGACAAGGCTATAACAATGATAATCGGTAAAGGGTCTAACAAGTCAAGAATTATCCAATCAGCCTTACCAGAGTGCATAACAAAACATCATGGAAGCAATGCCAAGATGTAGATTTGAAAAGTGACTATTTGTTGCTTTAGTGATGGCCCAAAATTTATATGACATTTTCTAGAATAGAAGACCAATTTCAAAATTTAGATTCTTTACTACACAGACTTGACCCAGCTTGGTCTTCTATGCCTCTCAGCTCTAAATTTCAATCTTCTTAGTCCCCTCTCCTTTTCTATATTTATCTTTCTTGATTCAATCTGCAAGAAACCATCGATGATGGGGAAGAGGAAGTTATTCATCTTCTTGACTGATATAAGATTATGAGTCCTGAGTTGAGTTCTGCATCATCAAATGCAGTCCCCATTGGGCCATACAACATGTTGTGGTTTTCATCTTGACACATGTAGAAGTAGTTGGAGACCTAACACATGGAACCAATTTTACTACTTTTTGATTTCATGCATGCAAATTTTGAGTTAGTTAGAGAACGGTTGGTTGTACATTCTTTTTGTGAGCAACTTCGAACATACAAAAGAATGGGCATTGCATTTCTTGCTTGGTGATGCGGATCAACAAGAGAAGGCTAAGTCATCCTTTCTCCACTTGGTGTGCCTTAGACAAGCTGAAGAAGAGACTTATTTCTTGCTAGGTGAAACTTGACAAGAAAATCAAGTGTTGATTCACCAGTCTCTACTAGGTGAAACTTGATAAGAAAAACAAGGGTTGATTATCTAGTCTCTACTAGGTGAAACTTGAGTTGACAAAAGAAGGTTCATTCATCGTTTCTCCCCTTGGTAAAACTTGAGCCGATTGAAGGAGGGTTGATCTTCCCTTTTTAGCATGGTGAAATTTGAGCCGATGGAAGAAGGGCGACAATCTCTTGGAGAAATCTGAGCTGGTAACAAAATGGTCTGTTATTGTCCTCCTTTGCTTGGAGAGATTTGACCAGGCGATGTGCAGGTTGGTCGGAGAGATTTAGTCGTGAGAGATACCCATATTTGGCTCTTTGTTCTTCAAAGAGGCTTGCTTCATTGAATTTGACTAGTCATCTATGTCGTCATTATTTTGATACCAGTTTGCTCCTCCAATCTGTTGGCATCTTTATTTACAACCTCCATTTAGATATTCCTTGGATGCCTCTCCTTGCTATCTTTTCTCAAAGGAGGTGATTGAGATGACTTTCAAGGAGGACATATGTTGGTACTACATTTGGATTGCTTGGACCTCCCATCCCCAAGGCGGCTTTCTATGACGAGCACATCTTACAGATTGTGGACGCCTCAATCATTTGGCCTAATTATCGTCAGCATCATTGTTTTCATGGCTTGAAAATCCCCAAGTTGAACGAATGCTCCAACCAGATAGACGTTTAGAAAAAGTACCATATTTTGTGTATTGAGGAATCTGTTTACTCTAGCCCACGAGGTGGATAGTGAGGAGCAGTTTAAGTGTCTTGTCTATGTTAGATCTAGGGAGGTGTAATTGTTTGTATAGAGACCTAGATGTTTGTCTATCCACTTTCTTTGGCTACCCTTATCAGATGTGCCCGACCCTCCGCTGCGCCAATTTTAGGGAAGGATCTTGCAGGGGACCCCTAGAGCAACCAGACTGGTTAGCTTTGTTTTTGTCATCCCATCACAAATTTTGATTTTGGAGTTGAGCACTCTTTGGATACTATTGATTCAAACACAGAGGGGGCAAGTGGATAAAGAAACATCCTTGTGAACTGCAACTCTAGTGCGCCAACCTGATCACTTTCATAGTATGCCTCATGGCTTTATCTACTGCAAGGGCCTTCTAGTTCTTCTTTCCTATACTGAGAGATGTTTTAGTGAGAGTACCCTATTTCCTCATAGGATCGTCCAACTTGACCCTCTTAGGCCTAGATACTCCCAGGTGGTATATGGTTTTTCTGTTGGGACTTCTGGCCTGAGGCTTGTTGTGAACGCATGACAATGCTGTTTTCCAGTCCTGGTCCTCCGCTTTGATCTTTATAGACTTCATGACAGGTCCTGACTCCTTCCCTCATATGCCTATTTGTACTCGTACTTAAATCATATGATTTTGCATTGAATTGCTTTAGGTTTACCCCTGGTTTTGTTTATATTGCTTGAGTGCTCATTGTTTAGTTACTATTTAAGTTTTTAAATCCTAGGGTTCTTTTTGCACTGGTACTTTTCTAATGTATCTCAAGTATGTTGAGTCACTTTGTCCTGCTTTGGTCATTTCTGGACGTTAATATACTTTTCTTCCTTTCTTTCTTCAAGATAAAAAATTAAAGATTAAGTGTTACATGGTGTCTTGTTTAATTGCTTTTAGGAACTTATATAGACATTGAAAGATCTGACTACTGAGCAACAACAATAATATGGAGGGCAGTGTTTATCACAAGATGTTGAATCTTTGTAATTTAATTTTGGCTCCATTGGTGTGATGTTGTAAATTTTAATTATATAATCCAATGGTAATCTGTAATTTCCAGAGAGAAGCTAAAAACGGAAGGATCAACTGGCAGCAGCTAGACGAAGAAAAGCAATTAAAAAGATAGAGCGCAAGATGGCTGCAGTTGCAAGGGAGAGAGCTTGGGTCGAAAGGTTGGCACAATTGAAGCAAGCTGAAGTGGATGCAGGAAATACTTTAGCCTGATACCATTCTGGAGGAAGTTTCCTTCAGATCTTACATTCTTTTTAGTTCCATACAAGGAATTTGTGGGACAATTTGAGAAATGTTCTTCCCAATAATGGATTGGAGATAGAAACAAGGTTGATTTTGGTCTAATGATGCATGTTCATTTATTAGCTCATGATTGTATTCAGAAGAAGACAATTATTCTATGATTTTTTCCCAGACTTACACCTGCTTTTAGAAAACGACTTTATATTACACTCCAAGAATGCTTTGTTGACATATCCCTTTTTATCCTTAAATGCTCTTTAAAATTTCTGTTTATACATTTAAAAGTGTTTTTGTGGATCTTTGGTGGTTTTAACCAATCATTTGATGTAATTAGTTATGTTATATATCTAACCAAGATATTACCCTTACATCAAGGTACACACTAATTACTTATAGCATGAGGTATTCGTTGAAACATTATAAAAACCATAAACCCCAATCCTTAAGCAACATTACTTACAACCTACAAAGTATATAAGATCTATAAGCATGGTACATGGAGTAGCTCGACTTTTTCTCAAACAAAAATAAATATGACTCCATTTTCCAAAATCTCTATCAGACATCATGTCCTCCTAACATGATGCTAGTGGTGACACTAGTCTGATGTTATGCAAATTAACTTGCTCTCTGAGCACATTAACCGACGAAGAAGGCTCATTGATCATTTATTGCAAATTGACCTCATTCAAGATTCTCAAATTTATCTGGGGATTTTGGACAGCATCTCCAATCTATGACTTTGCGAATGAAAAACTGTAAATGCGTGACGACTGTAAATAAAAATACTGCACAACGATTATGATAGAGAGAAAAAGTGATATATTACTGCAGCAAACTATGAACTGGGCTCGAGGTGGACAACTATCATAATCAAATACTACATAATTAATTACATGTTAGATCGCATGTTTGTATTCCAAGATTCCTTGTTGAACAGATGCTTTAACCAAAGAATGATGAAAATGCATTAAAAAATGCTTTCCTTTCTCAGGTGTTCTCTGACAACGAACAAAATGAGCTGCTGTATCTGATTTCTTCTTGAATCTCCAACTGCTTCTGGAAGTGCTCTGAGTCCAGAAATAGCTATAATGTGGTGCAAAAGAATGAATATTTGTTGCTTCCTTTGCCAAATTAGAGTGAGGCTCTGTCTGCTGTTGGAACTACTCCGAGTATAAAATCTGCTAAAATTTGTTGCAAAGAAATAATATTTGTAGCTTCTCCTTGCCAGATGACAGCATGTCCAATTCTTGATCAAAATATAAGTGCCTTATCATCAACGGCATTTTGGGGGTTATAGTGTGACTAGTCCTCTGGATGGCTGCCAACTGCATCTGGTACAGTTTTTATCTTTGCTGCAGTTTTTTCTCCTGACATTTTTTGGGATGAACAAGTAAAATGTCTTGGAAAAAATTTGTTAAAAATGTCCCATTCTTGAATTTCAGGATGACAGAAAGATTACAATTTCAAAATTATGTTTCTTTTGTGATCTTACAATAAAAAATCTAAGCTTTCCTTTTTAGATTTTTTAAGATCAATCAAGGGTTCCAGCAAATTCCAAATTATTTAACAGTTTGTGTTGACTGATGCAGATCAAAGGTCTGCATCAGCCTGATGCAGAACATGAAAAGAAAAATTATATTTGCATCGCAAAGGTATGCAACTCGATTGCTATTTCACTTTTGTACAAACTAAAAGCATCAAAACCTCTGCAAATTAGGGAGAAGGCACTACAAATGAAACTATTTGCAGGAAATTGATTATCTGCATTGTCAAGAGACTCAAGACTGGATGAAATGAACCATGCATTTTGTTAGTGTGTTTGAATTGATTTTTAGACTTTTTATATCTGCGTAGATTCACTTTGGATAATTTGTTAACACGAAATTTGCATTTTGCTTTTTATTTGCCTAAGTTGCCAATGCGTTTCAGATATGAATATGGTGATATTTTTGTTCCCAGCTACGGCTTTGGATATGGCCGTACAAAAAGTATTAAAACAAAACAAAAATAAATTCTAGCCTAATAAATAGGAACTAATCACATATTATGCATATAAAAAACAAAATAAGCTAAATAACCACAAAACACTTCTCATAATTACGCCGAAAGGCGTGTTCTAAGTTAGAAAGCCTGAGGGGCTCTGACATGCCGTACTGCCGTGCGCCACTCCAAACTGTCCGCTTCATTTTCCGTATCGTCGACCAAACTGATCTGAGTCGTCCACGCGTCTATCGCAGCAGAAAGATGCCGATGGCTATCACGGGCTTTTCCAGAAATTTCTCGCAGTCTGTGCTGCCTCTGTTGGCCAGCCATATTCCACCGCCTATGATGGGGATCGACAGGAGCATCGTCAGGATATTCAGAATTCCGATCACATTGTTGCTGAAACGCACCATTTCTTCCCGTTACGGATTGAACTCAAAAGCTCTTCAGATTTTGAGAAACAAAGAAGAAGAAAAGTGTTGACTCCGATTCTGAGAAAGAAAAAAGATGATTGAATCGGATTCGAACGCTGTATTTAAGGATAATCAGGCACCGCTGAAGCGTTAAAAGCGGGGGATCAACGAAACGGGGTCGCAGCTTCCTTCCTTCCTTCCTTCTGGACGGCCGTTTCGAAAGGAATTTGGCGGTTAGGTAGCCAAACAGTGGGAGGTGTAGCGTGTGATATACGGTAGAACATGCGTACAACGAATCCCGCAGGGCTTTATGCCACTGTGTTTTCAGCAGTTTTTCTTATATTTTTAAAACGGGTGGTCGGTTTTTTTATTTTTACCGTTTTTGGAACGGCTATTTTTAGGGTCCGGATAAATAAAGTATGGTTTATTATTAGGATTTATTTATTTTTACAATTTTTGCAATGGATAATTTAATTATTATTTTTGAGTAAACACTTTAATCTATTAGTTTTGTAAAAATAGTTTGTATTAATTTTTATTTGTAATTATATATTTTTGGATTAAAAAAAACTACCTATTGTTTATCATAAAATAAATAAAATTATACAATGTATTTTTAGAATTGTTTCTATAATTCTACGAATCCTTACTTGTACAATGTTATTACGCCGAAAGGCGTGTTCTAACTTAGAAAGTCCGAGGGCTCGACACGCCGCATCGCTTGCGTGCGCTACTCCAAGCCATCCGCTTCATTTTCCGTATCGTCGACCAAACTGATCTGAGTCATCCACGCGTCTATCTTGGGTGTAGTGGTACTACGGGAAGGCAGGTGCCTCTCTGACACCGAATGGACACGAAGGGCGAGGAATCATTTGTTGACGACGTACGGAACGCCATCCACGGTACATGTGTCATTCGCTTCTGACTGTACTGTACTCGTCAAACAGGTAAAGAATCCAACGGGTTATGTTTGTCGCAACTGATTCATGGTACATGTGTCATTCGCTTCGCAAATGGCGGGTTATGTTTGCTGCGCACGAAGACAACATTCTTTCCTTTTTTGGTAATTTTTTCTATTTTTGTATTTTTGGTGAAAAAATGCAAGGATAGAAAAAAAATTGCCATTTTTGGAAAGGGTCCGGGAAGATGTAGCAACAAAAACTTGCATGTGCTATAACTTTCATTATGTGGCTCCGTTTTAGGTGTCATTTTCTCTAAACGTGTATATTTTCTCGAGCTCTACGCATTGATGGCAATATTTTTCTTATTTTCATAAAATCACTTTTTACACCTTTTTGGACCAAACAACTTCTCCCAGATAACTGTGGAGGCGGAGCCACATACATCTCGTACTGTCCTGTGCAGGTTACACGCCCATGGAAGAAATGCTTGAAATATTGATCGTTAACAATATTTACTGGAAAAATAATGAATCTATAAACAAAGTTATGATTTGTACATTTCTGCATGGAATCCACGGTCTGTTGCCGCCTGGTCAGACTTTGTTCACAGATCGCTCCAAGACGATTCCTGCCTATTGCCCTCTGCAGATGTTCTTGTTGCTTACCCACTTCACGACTTAGAGGAATTAATTAATCGTGTTCAGCGTCACACAAGATGCTATGAACAAACTTGTCTGTGTAAAGATAATAACCACCCTCATTGCCGATATAATGCACCATGGCAGACTAGATCTGGTTCTGCATTTTTCATTGATGAGAGTGGTGCAATTAAATACCTCCCTTCAGGAATGATGAATGCTTAAACACACACAATCAAGCAATGTTATCCATATGGAGGGCCAACATTGATTGTCAGCCAGTTCTTTCCCGAAGCATGCGGTCTTGAAATACATTGCAAAATACGCTTCCAAAGCCAAACAAAGGTCAAAAACATATCGTCAGATGCTCAAAGGTCGGTAAATTTTGCGCAGATTGGTTGAAATTGAATGTGAAGATCTGAAGACATCCCCTTTTTGGATGCTTATAGGACACATCCTACTAGTATGGAGCCCCTTACCCTCATTGAAGTTACACGACACTTGAGTTACAACAAATATCGTAACGCTAATAAGTGGAAGCTTCGATCATGCCCCACTATTGTTCGTGTCTTTCCAAAATTTCAATACATTCCTTCACAAGAATCGCCTTCCTTCCAGCTTTTCGTTGGTCCGAGCTCCTGTTGTACAAGCCTTTTCGCCTTATCCCTATAGATATTGGTTCCACCCCTCAAGAAACCATATTTGCCTTGAACCTTTTCAAGAACCATTACAAGTCGTGGCATGTTGTCTACTAGAGACAAATTCCACACATAATTCCGAAAGTTTTTCTGACTCCAACAAAGAAGCATTAGAAGCTCCCGAAATCTTGCAAGCATGGCAGATACTTTATCGCGTACGGCTGACAGCACCTCTAGCCTTGATAGCCTCCACATGTTGGGTCTCTGCGACTTTGACATCATGCATAATTGGAATGAACATCTACTTTGCAATCCATTGGCCCGACTTTTATTGAAGATCAAAAGCCTGCTCTCGTTCCAACCTGCATACAAACTACTCTCGCCTCGCCCACCTTTGCTTTATGTCCAGCACAACAATTGGCTTTGATATTGTTCTTCTCCATTACTTGAGTTGTGTCAACGTACCTCCGTTGAAACTAATAATCTAGGGCACTGCATGTACGGGAAAATCATTCCTAATAAATGCTTTGAGGTCCTCTTTTGCCACCACATCTACCCCTAGACAATCACCTCTCCTTTTTCTCGCCCCGACTGGAGTTGCAGCATTCAATATTTATGCCTCCACTATACATGCATGCCTTCGTATTCCTATCAAAGAACTCAAACCCTTGGATGGATTGTCGTCCCTTCAAGAGTCCCTTGAACATATCCAATACATTCTAATTGATGAAATGAGTTTCATAGGACCAAAATTGCTCACTAAAATTGACTACCGCCTTCGTGAAGCTTTTCCTCACCAGAACATCACAATTTGGTAACCGTTGTGTCATCCTCGTTGGGGACCTCGGCCAACTTCCACCACTCATGAACATTTCTCTTTATGCTAGCAACTCCTACGACGCAAACCTGTGGAAGAACTTCACAACAACAATCTCCTTGACATCTTGTGTTCAGACAACAAGGTTCCACCCCCACACAAGCTTCATTCAGAAGACTGCTTGTCAACATTCGCAACTCTGTCCCTGTGCTACAAGATTGGGAGATGCTTATGTCAAGAACTGATTCTTGCCTCTCTGAATAGGAAATAAATGAATTCAAAGAAGGGCCACATCTTTTTGCAACAAACGACCTGGTTGACAACCACAACCTTCAAATGTTGAAATCACTCAACTTACCCATTGCCAAATCAATTGCTCAAAAGACAAGGTGTATTGAATCAAAGAAGCTGACGATGATTAATTGAAACACAAAGTTCTTCTTTGCATCAACCAAAAAGTCATCCTTTCTGCAAACTTGTGGGTTGAAACAAGTCTTGTTAATGCTGCCACAAGTTCCATCGTAGATATTGTCTATGAAAGCTCTTTTAGACTACCTGCTCTGCCTTTATTTGTAGTAGTCAAATTTGATCGATACAGGCCTCACTGGGATGCCAACAACCCACAAAATGTTCCCATTCCACCTAGTTCCAGAGGAAACCGCAGACAACTACCACTAAAAATGGCTTAGGCATTTCCATCCACAAATCCCAAGGCCTCACTCATATTGTTTTCACATTGTTTGTATGGCCAAGGTTGCAAATGAGTGGCTGAACTTTAATGGTGGTGCCAGCTTAGCATAATTGGTCCTATATATGGAGAGTATGTTTCTTTCAGTTTTTACTTCATTTTCCACAACATTTAAGGCTTGTTAAGGTTAGAGGGTGAAAAGTTTAAAATTTAACCTATTTTTAATTGTATTGTAAGTGTGAAATGGATACATTATAGGTAGAGAAGCATAAATTATAGGTAGAAAAACATAAAGTTGGATATATGCAGGGTACTTTTCCTTCATTTTTTACTTTATTTTCCACAACATTTAAGACCTCATAAGCATATATACCATCCATATTGCATTTTACCATGGTTCGAACTGCACTTTCCTTTCCCCGTTTGCCGCTACGAAATGTCTCCAGAAGAGTCTCAAAACCCTAGCGGTGGTTCAAAATTCAAATGCAAGAGTTGGTGGCGCTACCGGTGGCGCTTCTGGCGGAGCCAACTGGGGCGGTGGGCGGAGGTTCACTTTTCAATTTCCCTTGCGGTTTCGTAGCATCGAAGTACCCCAACTCTGGTAGGAGCAACTCCGACAAAGGCAATACGACACCGATGCCGAACAATAATGAAGAGGGCAATAATAATGGTGGGGATCAATCAATGTCAAAGGCAAGGCATGAGAACTTAGATTGATGGTGTGTAAGGTAGCTCAGTATTTCCTTGACGAAATTTTATATCATCGCCAGTTACATATTCTTTGTAATTACATGTTCGGAATTTTTTATGGTAAGTAATGAGTTGCTTTTTCTTGTTATGTTTGTTTAAACCCGGGTTACAAATTCTTTGTAGTTGCATTTTATAATGTATATGTAAGTTGTTGCAAACATTATGATTTTTATCATTCATTTTCTTCTATAAAGGATGATGAAGAAAATTGAATTCATTTCTTGGTTTTTTAATGGTCTGGTTGGTTTTGGGTATTTTATGATCAAATTTGGTTTTGTGCAGAATTTTGGTTCTGTAATGGGCCTGTGGTGCAGCTTGTGAGAACAGAGGTAGGATTGTTTTTAAGTTTTAGTTTGATATGGCGCTTGTAGGGGAGTTAGGCGGTTTGTTTTATGAAACTCTTGGTGTTAATAAGGATTGTTCTAAGGCTCAAATACGAAGTGCTTACAAAAAATTGGCAAGGGTGAGTAGATATTGTGGATAACGTATAAATTGCGACGAGTGCTTTGAAAATAATAGCAATTAAACATAGCCCAAAAAATCACCTTTAGCCTGAAATGGCTCTGGATCAATCAGTCCCCGATCACAGAGAAGGAATGGAACCATATGGAAGTCGGCCTTTCGTAGAGAAGAGTCGGTGGGAAAGAGGTGTCCAACCCGGCCAATTTACATTTGCCAGCGCACTCCTGCCCCATGTCAAAATACAAACTCTGAAACAGGGCATGGAGAAATTTCAGGGGTTAAATTTGACGGGCACCTTTTCTTGTGAAACATTTTTTAGGTGATGCTAAATTCCAAATATTTCCCTCCAAAAATACAAAATAGTGTTATTTTTATATATGGTCACTGCCAAACAGGCCATAAACTATTTTTTATTTAAAATAAATCATGTTTTGTAATATTTTATTATTATTTATTTATTCTATATGTATATCATTATTACTAGTGGTTTGTTTTATAGTTTTTTAATAAATATTTATTTATTCAATATATATATATATATATATTATCGTTTATATAATGATACATTTTTAAAATTCTTTATATATATATATATATATATATAATAAATTATATTTGTATATATTTATATAAGAACATAAATAATGTTTTATATATTGTATTTTGAATTTTTTTGTTAACGATACATTTTTCATGTTTTTATTAAGCTCGACTTATTACACTGAAAGGAATTTTCACAGGCGGAAGCCTCCTCCACCTCTGAAAATTGACAGAGACATGAACAATTACAATTTATTTGGTTGACAAAGCACTGACATTTATCGATCGTACATGTGGCGCGCAGTGATTGGAGACTACCTATCACATGTCAGATGACCAACACTGTTGTTAGGCCCTCACCATTATGCTATTCCACCACCGACTTCGTATCTTTGAGATTGAACGTGTCAACTAGTGTACAAGAAGAATGGTTGTCGAAGAGCTCCAGATCGTCATATGACAGAAAATCGTCTATCTGTGCCAAGATCGATGTCAGAATATTCACCAAGGAACCATTCTCCAGCTCTAAATTCCTTGTGTTGGGATCCCTCACATGAAAAAATGAATCCATCTCTAAAGAAGAAGAAAGGTTTTCGTTGTCTTCTATGTCGCAGGTTTGAATCTTGTCATCATTGTGAGGGTTTGGCATGGACATATCAATAGATTTTGAGGTGAAATCCGAGAAGAACACGCAAGAGTCGATCCACGCTTCATCGTCCATGGCGAGGAAAGTGCGTCGAGACGGGATTACACCCTAGTCGTTTAAGGCCATAATATCTTCCAATTCCTTGTCAATGTACTAGACAAGGCTCGATTCCCAGTCTTGTTGGGCCAGTATAGTGGATTAAAATCCATGGTAATTACTAATTATGGAATAAGAGGAATTGATATTTTACGCCGAAAGACGTATTCACCGGGAAATCCCCTCCCCCTGACAAGCGACAGACCATCGATGATCATTTGTAGTTGGTCGACGAATTGTAGACACTCCTCCACCATACACTTGGCACACATTTCCACAAAAATGTGGCGTAGTTATCTTTTTCAGTGTCCACGTCAGCCCAGGATTTAGCCGTGACAAGCGGGTGAGCCCAAAACTTTTGTGTAGGTTCATGGTCCTTCTGATCCGACTTGTCCCTACCCTTGGACGATGTGGCGGCCTAATCCGATGACCTGATCTAATGATTTGAAATAAATTTCTTCTATTATTATGCAAGGAAAATGACAGGTCTGAAAAGGCTGCTTAGGATGCGTCGCTCTCCATGTTTTGCTTTGGGTTTCGAAGAGCACCTAACCGGGGTGGTTGGTTTGTTTAACATGGGTCTATTTTTCCCATTCAACTTTTATTTATCTATTAAATACATGGAGAAAAAATAGAAGATACAATACTTTTGAAGTTATACCATTCATATCATATCTTTTCAACCGCAATGTTATCAATCTAAGGAATATCTATATCGAATGCCCTAAAAACAAATCGAAAATGTCTACTAACTCTGCAAAACCATAGTTTTCCTCCATTAAACTTGTCATATCAAGAAAATATTGATAATGGCGTACAACATTAGGATAAATCTAAAATATATATATAACTTGGAAATCATAAAATTTCATTATGTCGAAAGGTGTTTGCACATGCGGAATGCTCCAACCCTTCTAACAACCGATGGGACATGGGCGCGAGAGATGAATTGGTCGATGAAGCGCACACTCACATATGCCCTTCACATGGTAGCCAATGGTTTAACAGTTAAATCTTTTTCAAAATAAGAAACAAATCATTTTTTCACATGTACCTGCTAGAGAATTTTGGAATAGGCCAATGGTTTGACAATTAAATATTTTTTGAAATAAGAAATAAATCAAATTTTCACATGTACCTGCTAGAAAATAGTTTTGTTAAATTCATCGGTTGGGTGTTTGAAGCATAAGTGGAGGAAACCATGGGCTCTACGTCTAACCGTTCCTCAACTAACTGTGGTGATTAGGACAATAACTCTTGTGGCGACATGAAGTCCACAAACACAATCCTTTGAGCGGGTGTATTCATTTGAACAAGTCCCAACGATTGCACTTTGGGAATGAACTCGAGCTTCCCCTCTGACCCCATGCCTAGAAATCTAATGCTTTTCTAGGGAACAAAAGGGGCGATGAACTTGGAAAAAATATTAATTTAAGGAAAGAGAATCAAGAGCGAGCAACAAAACAAATTACCTGAACACTGTCGCATCGAGACGGATCGAGAGGCATAATCAATTTCTCAAATCACCGGGTGGACTGACTCATAATAGGTTGATTATGGATCTTTTGCAACACAAAAATTTTCTCTACGTCAACCGAAGAGTCATGCTTTGTGCAAATTTGTGGATTAAAACATGTCTTGTTGTTGGTGTTCTGAGAAGGTGTATTCATTTGAACAGTCCTGGCGATTCCAATTTGGGAATGAACTCGAACTTCCCCTCTGACCCCATGCTTACAAATCTCGTGCTTTTCCATACGAAGATAGGGGCGATCAACCTGCAAAAAAAAGTTAATTTAAGGAAGGAGAATCAAGAGCGACAAACAAAGAAAATTACTTGAGCACTGTCGCATCCAAGGCATTTTTAGGATGTTCAAAAATCGGACGCCTGAAGCTCATGTACTTTCAGGATGTTCAGAATGATGTAAAGATGAAAAACAAACCAGAAAACTAAGCAATCATGTACTTTCCCAGCACCTACGATAATGACATCAATTGATGACAATTTGGACTACCTTAAGCTTCGATTGTTGAAACCCCTTTACTCTCTTGTTGCCAGATCATTTACTCAAGTACACTAAGAAACCTAACTCATAATAAGTTAATTCTTTGTGTCAACCAAAAATTCGTGCTTTGTGCAAATTTTTGGCTTAAAACATTTTTTGTTAATGTTGTTGTTAGCTCTATCATCGACTTTGTTTACAACAAATCATTCCATCCACCTGGTTCGTCTTTACTTGCCATCCACAAATTTAATTGATGCATGGTGCTTTATTGTTTGCTTCAATTTCCATTTCCCCTCACCATTATTTCTCTTTCGACGTTAACATCGCACACCTCACGTGCGATTGCTAGTTTGTATAAAGCCAATCAAATGCCAAACGACAAGTCACAATTGTTATGATTAATATTAAATTTAATTATTACAGGAATGAAAATAATCATTCCTGTCCATAATTAGCATATTAGGCAATGAAAAATCCAATGATTTTTTTTTGTATATGCCGCCATGAATATTATGCGATGAGTTCCTGGATCTTTCTCGCTTGTACTTTACATTGTAAACCTTCTCAAAGCCGCTCTTGATCACAACCCTGATTTTTGTATCTCGAGGAGCATTGACATTGTAATTTTTCCTTCCCATTTGATATATTAAATTTATATTAGAAAAAGAGATATGAACTCTGTTTCACCGTTGTTGGAAGGTTGGTTCTCATGGTACGTTGCAGACCGTATCTCTGCAAATGTTGTGATTTGTTTGAATATGAGAAAGCAAATCTTGAAGATAACAAGGAGGGCGGTTGTTTCCAAAATACTATCAAACAAGAACTTACTATTAGATAGATTAAACATTAAAAGTATCACATAGAATTTAACTCTTTTAATTTCTAGTAATTCCTCTTGTTCCTAATTATAGTTGTATACTTTAAAATAAAATAAATAAATCTCCGTACAAACACTACTATGTAAAATATCACATCTAACACAACAAATGATTTTGATACCGATCAACAAAACAAAACAACAAAATTCTAGCTATGTATAATCCGAAAAATACTTCCATTCACATCAACATTAGATAAATGCAATGAAGTTGAAATACATATAAAAATTTATTGTGTATTTAGTAATATGATTACAAGTAATGCACACACCAACACAAAACTTGTATCTCGCAGAAACTTACAACTATACTTTATCAATTGATATATAATTGTGAGTGTTATACAATTGTAACACCCAAAAGTATATAAATTGTGAAGCTATAAAATAAAAAGATTCTCCATTATCACAACTAGAGTAAAAGTTGATGTTATGAACATCTTTAGATTATGTAATGATGTTGGTAGGATTGTCATAGGAGTAACAACTAGCAATCGCACCAAAGTGGTGCAATGGAGACGTCGATAGGGAGTAATGGGAAGGAAATTGTTTAGCAAAAGGGTGAAAAATATGCGGGGATGGGTTTGGGTTGATGATGTGCAATGTTTGAAGAAAGTGAAAGAGAGGAGAAACAACGAAAAGATGGAAAACACAATTGTGGAGCACCAATAAAGGAGTTTCTTGTAGGTAACGGAAAGAGACATGGGGAAGTGGGCTTTTGTTTTATTATTTGTGGAGAAGAGGTGCATATGTGTTATTAGCAGAGAATTGCAAGAGGTATTGTAGGCACACATCTAAAATAATTCATTTGATCGAGGAAGTTGGTGAAGCATGACCATTTTTCACAATAATTGAAATGGGCTTCAACATTTTGATTGTTTGGAAGAAAATGGTCAAAATAGACTTTGTTTTTCCTGATCTGGACATAAGAAATGCTAGACATCTTCGAGCAACATTTGATCGAGAAATTTGGTAAAGTGTGGAGTGAAAGAAAGTTTGTGTTTCCCAATCATTGAAATGGGTTTCAACATTTCGAATGTGGAGAAGAATATGGCAAAAAGAGACTTGAGATGGATTCAAATCTTGTGGGTGGAAGATTGTTGGTAAAGAGATAGACGTCTAGAACCTTCTCGAAAGGGTAAGTCCATATGTAAACATTTTGTATACATATGTACGGTATAACATTTGTAACTACAACATGTGATAAAAATACACCTGCAATTACTTTGTGAAGGATATTTTTGCAACAATAACATCTGGGTATAATCCACTTACAAGTATTCTTGGACGGGTTTGCATAAGTATGGTGCCAAATTTTGTGTACATGTCTACCAAAAACATATTTCCATTATGGTTTGATGAATGTTGATGTCTTGATCCAAACCTTGCATTTTGAAACATATGGAAGGATCCTGGCAAAAATTGTGATTGCTTTTTCCAAATAGTTTCCAAAGCCTTTTCAACAAACCCATTTTGTGCAAATTCTCGTGAGGAGTTTGTTTTGTCCAACTCTTTATAGACAACAGGTGGGCATGAGTTATATAGTAAGTTGTAACCCTTTTTACACCCACACACCCCATATCAATCCATGAGATGTAATGGAAATGTAGACAGAAATGGGAAAAATTTTTTTTTTCAAATCTATTGCTACTATCTGAAGCGTTGATGAAGCAAAATTATACAATTCCAAATAAGTAAAAAAAAACAATGTATGATTTCCCTCGTTGCAATCCATTGAACAATTCACGTGCCATGTGTATGCTTCTAAGATCCAATGTGGCAACTTCATTCACGTGCCATGTGCATGCTTCTAAGATCCAATGTGGCAACTTCAATGTAATGGCCACCTCGAGCAAGTCTTCTCAGCCAAAGTCCACTCCACATGGCCTGTTGCATGGTTTCATCTCTACCCAAACCATGTTATACATGTGAATTGAGTGCATGTTTCTCCACCAAAGATTGCAAAAGCTAACTTGACAAATTTGCTCTACATCGTTTAAAATATTGTGCACGCCCCACGAGCCCACATACCCATGCGACCACCATAAGATTTAATCATAATTTGATGATATCATTCATAGCTTCTTCAAAAAAATCCGCTCTGCGAAGAATGTTAGTGATTTCACATTACACACCGATACTAGTTGCCCTTACAAAATGATAGGATCGGCCCATCCTCTCAAAATGTTCCCTCATTTGCATTCTTATCTAATGGCACATTGTAGCTACAACAATAATCTACAATCCATTCCCCATCCCGCTGCCAATCTCATTCTCACTCTCGCAACCTTATACAAAGAGGGCGAGTTAAAGGAGGCACTGCACCTTTGACATTCATATGAGACATGGAACCAACAACTATGCTATAAGAAACCATGATGGATGTACATATATAACTTGTTTTAAACCTCTCATAGCGACAAGCAGAGGCTAGTGCAATAAGGCAGGGAGGTGCAGTCACCACTACAGATGGAGAAGGTTGGAACACAAGCACACTTCCATCGCCTCCACTAAAATGATATCCACACCAATCTCACTCTCACAACATTACGGGGTGGTCGGTTGGACTCCTACAACAAGTTTGACTAAATCCGCAACCCACTATGATTTAATGGAGTCCATAACCGGTTCAAGGCTCCCTTTTGACTTCGTTGCCATACAAGCCACGAGGGTACATTTCTTACGCCCATTTAGTCCAAACGTTTACATTAATAAATAATGAACACCTATGACGTAAAAAGGAATATGCCTTTGGCGTTATAAAAAAGAAAACAAATATGGCATCAATGCCATGCAATGAGGGTTTGAGGTGACCCTGGTTGAATCTTGTAGCTCCATTACAGGGTTAGGGTAACCCTAGTTAAGTCCTAATTCCTTCAGAGGGTTAGGGTTTAAGGCAAGGGTTAAATTTGACAAATGCCACATGTGCCTGTCTAACATTTTTGTGTGATGGTAATTTTTTAATATTGCCCTTCAAAATTACAAATTTGTTTTATTCATACTAACTATTTTATATTTATCTAATTATTTGAAATATAGATTAATATAATTTACATAAAAATGACGGTCACATTTTAAATTTGCAAGTCGTGTGTGACGATTATTTAAAATATTTGCAAGTATTTTACAACTAAAATCACGAAAAACATATCACATTTTACCCCTAGTTTAAGTGACGCCTAAATTTAAGGTGAGTAAATGGTAGTGAAGCAAAATGCAACGATTGCTTCAAACGAGGTATTATTAATCTTTCTTGTTTGAACAATATGTAAAACATTTAGAAGAGTTCAATTTCATCGAAGAAAAGCATCCGCAATAGCTTGTCGCCCCATCCATCATTGACAATAATTTTTAATTTTTTTTGGAGAGCCTCTGCCTCATAATCTACTAAATAACGACATCACAAAACATGAATTTAAATTCAAACTATTTAATTAAATAAATATTTATTTTTTAAATACACAACTCTATAAAAACCTAAAGTAAAACACATTTGTCAAAATACATATATTAAAATGAGAGACTTGAAGGGACAGATGACATCAAAAATTGTCTAAGTTTGGAAGTGTCAACAACACATTGCAATACTTAAACTACTAAGTAATCAAAACTCACGGCTCATTTTTATAAAATTTGGCCATTTATAGCCCAAGAAATGGCAGGTGCCAGAAATGGCCTCTAATGGACGCCGTCATGACAGGTGCCAGAAATGGACGCCGTCATTGTTGTTGTCGAGCAGAGCAAATTTACGCATAATTTTACCGAGCCTGCACTCCATTCGAATGTTCTTGCCTTCCGGATCGTCTTCCCTCTTTCGCTTTCCACTGATTGTTTTCCTCGCTTGAACCTTGATATCGTCGGACCTCATAAAATTCATAAAATTCAGGATTCACCCAATCGCCAAAACCAGTGGAGCTAGGGTTTCAGGTGACATGGCGTCGGCAAACAAAAAAACTAATCATGAGCTGGCAGAGTAGAAGAAGAAACAAATATTATTATACAGAGCTTTTCCATCAATTGAAAGTATCTCTGCCATTGTTACAGACCTGTCATTTTCCTTGCATGATTCTACAGCCACGCTGGTGTCAGAAATCGACGGCCGGATTAAATCCGTGCTTCGTCGCATGTCCTTGTCATTAGATCTGAGCCTTCCATTCCCTGAAGGCTGTCAGTATGAACATGGGTTTAGCCGGTTGAGGGAACGCCTATCGGTGTAATAAGTTTTAGGACAAACATTGTTATAGAGGTAAGAGAAATTAGTGGGTTTGCACATATAGCAATTTTCATAGGATGTTGTGTAACAATTGTGAGGCATGTTAAAGGTTAAAGACTAATCTTGTAAGTCATGGCATGGCCATACTTGCTTTTCACATAAACATAAAGCATACTTTTGACATAGCCTCTATATGGATAATGATGTTTGGAAAATTGCAGCCATACATGAGGATGGACATGTAGAAATTTCAAGCATCAAGTGTGAACTAAGAGAGCATTGTGGGTGACACGCCTTTCACACTAATATAAGAGAGTTGACATTTGCATTTCCATGGACTTAAATTCGTTCTAACCATTTGTAGGGAGTGACTACTGAAAAGAAACAACAATTGAGGTTCCATAATTAACGTGATCATTTTAAGGAAACTACGATTGACACAACATGTGGAGTCATTATATGAAATCTACCATTGATGAATAGTGTTGATGTTGGGATAGATATTGGACCATAGTGAATTCATATTAGAAATACTACTTCCTCCTTCCTAATAAACAACTAAGTCACATACCCACAAAAATACTAATTAACTCAATTTATTATCAAAACATATAAACCGTGACATCAATCAATTATAAATATTTTTATTTTCTTAAATGGAGAGGAAGAGGAGGGTGGACACACGATTGACAAATATGTCCATATTTGAATTGCTTTGAAAAGAAGGAAAATATAGGTGAACTTATATTTGCAATGTAAAATTAAATTACTATAAATACGCGTATTAATAAATAAATATAGAAAACCTTACAATATTAATAGGGTAGTTGTCCAAATTTTTTTGTTGGGTAATTTTTAAATTGCACTCTTAGAACCCCTGTAATTTTTAAATTGCGTATTAAAGGGCTCGGACAGTGCAACATTGATCACTGTACCAAGATTGCATAAAGAACTCCTAATAATGAAAGAACCGACGTCTATCTCTGAATATCTTGTACCCGCTCAACCTATAGCCCAAATCTTCTTTCTAGCTTTATCAGACCCTGCTAGCCCATTATCTTAAGACCAGCTTAAATGGCCAACCCCCGTTTCCTTTCTTCTGGCTTAGTTTTAGGTCCTTACCAAAGCCAATATTAACTTAGCACTTATCTAGGCTGGGTTGTTTCTAGTGAGATGGATGTGTGACTGAAAGATTAGCTTCTGGACCTTAAATGGAGCATACTGCTTTCCGGTCAGTCTCTTGTGCCTATCATTATTTCTTGGATTACATAACCAGTCTGATCTATGTACTGATTCCCAAATATTATTCCCTAATGGTATCCTCATTGGTGTATAAAGGATGACACGTTTTGAGCTGCTTATTTGTCATACCGCCACGCTGTTCTGTTGATAACTGACGTTAACTTATTGCAACCATGAATCTCCTGGTTATTTCAAAACTCTTCAGCTGAGTTACTGGATTTGTGGCGAACCCTGTTGCATCCATATCCATAAAGTGTATAATACAAGTGCATCTTAGATTATACAAAAATATGTTCACTAACACTTATTTTATACATATAGGGATACTTCACTGATGCATATCAGGATAGGTGTAGGCCCAGCTATACCTGGGTCATATGCAGTCAATAATTTAGTTTTTATGGAATCAAAACAATTATCTCATCATATCCTGTCACTAATCTTGTATATCTTCTTACAATGTACGAAAACTGGCTAATTTTGGGTTTTGGCTGAGACATTAGAATCTCCGTAAGGTTTTTTCCGTTTCTAAATTGCAACCCGAATAAATCTTAATGTCCATCTATAACAATGGAAACGTTTTTCATTTCATTTAAAACACTAAGAACAGTGACAATAAAATGCAGTTGAATCCATTGCAATTTTAGACCTTGTGATATATCAATAACATTAGCAAAATGACATAGAAAGTAAAGGAAATAACATTAACACAATGATACATAGAATGAAAATATTGAAAGTGGACGAGCATTAAAGTTGAAAATGGATATGTTTCTGAAATTGCAGTTTGGAAAATAAAAAAATAATTAGCCCGCGATATCTTTGGCATACGGTAATTTGGAGCCCGTTTTGTTCATCTAAGTTTCTTTTTTAAAGTAGAATGCACTGGTATAACTAGATTGAGACCATCCATCACCAGTCAATGGAAAATTTGTGAGAAGAATGGAGTTGTTAATTGATGCGGAACTCTTCAATAGGTGAAACCATGTGACCATTTGAAAAAAACCAAAGTTAAGCACCTTGAGATTGATACATATTGGCATTATTTGCATGGATATATTTAAGATATCTGTATTAATATTTACATTTAAACATTGAAAAAACGATGTCATGACTCCCCCAAAACAGTCTCTAAAACATCACTGAAGTTCAGGGACTTCCCCTATTACTTGGTTGCTCCCTGATTGTCAAATACAGCCATGTTCACTCAGCTGTCATTTCCATAGCTAAGGAGTAAAAAGTCTCATGGACTGCAATGTTACAGCTGTTTGAAACAAATGCTTATGCATTATTTTCATTCATTTCTCATGTCATTTAACAGTATTTTGTTTTTACATGTTATTTACGTTTATATTATGAATTTATATATTTTTTAAGAAGTGTTAAAGTTTCTGAGTAATTCTCTTGTCCTGAGTCCGAGTCAAAATTTCGGGTTGCTGATCAATTGCTGACTACAGGTTTTATATGGGTAAGTACCAATGACCAAGAGGGATTATTACCCAAATATGAAGACCCACTGGATGAGGGATAGACTAGTGACAAACAATGTCACCTGTTACAGTAGAAATATCAATAACCAAGAGTGACGAGCCCAGAAGTATGAAGGGCCGTGAGGTGCGGGATATACTAGAGAGAAACAATGTCACCTCTTAGGGTAGAAGTACCAAATAACCAACAGGGATGAGTCCAGAAGTTTGAAGGTCCACGAGCTTAGGGATAGACTACAATGTCGCCTCTTAGAAGCTGAGGAGAGCAAGGATTTGTACTATATAGTCGCTTGAGAAGTGCTGGAGCTAACAATCCACAAATCCAGATATGTAAGGGCAAGTAGCTCAATAGAAGAATGGTCTATTAGCTGTAGTGGGCGGTCTTGGATTCCCTGCCAATGCTTCCTAACAAAAGCTGCATATACAATGTTTTTTGATTCTAGATGGCAGTTCCAAAGACTACTAAGTACAGTTGAAACTAGTAGCATATCAAAGATCAAATATCATGTGCGAAACCAAACAAAGGAATTGGCAGAAAATCTCATATGCCACCTTGTTGCAAGCTTGCTTAGCCGTTTCACATGGCCACAGAATCACTTTCCAAACTATCGGCCAATCTGAGTTCCTCATCACTCAGATTCTTTCTTAATTTAAAAGAAGTACTAGCCCACATCATGAACCCTGTAGCAATAATGTCTCCAACTGCAAATAAAAATGACCTGTTTGCTTTGGATAGCTTGTCACCAATGACACCAACGAGCAAAAGTGTGATGAAATCACCTGTTAGTTCGAGTGGTCAATCAGTACTGAATTAAATTTGTGTATAAACTCAGCAATGGAAATTATATACTTATGAGAGGAAGTGAGACAGAAGAGAAAACCTGCGGCTGTTGTCAAAAGCCAAACTGCCTGAACAACTGATTTCATGGAAACAGGGGCCTGTGAATAAGCAAATTCTACTCCAGTGACACTGAATAATACTTCTGCTGCTGTGAGTATTATATACTGAGGTACCTGCCAAAGTATTGACAGCTGCTTTGTGCTTCCAATTGCATATGTTGTGTTAAATGATCCATGGTGAGTTCTATTATCAGGGTCTGATTCTGGAAGGAGGTTGGAGAAAGATCCAATGGATCCAGATGTGGCTGTTTTGTCAATTACTAACTGGAGTAGTCCTGACATGAAAAATGACAGGGAACATAAAGACATACCCAAAACCATTCTTTTCATTGGTTTCAGATCATTTCCATGTTTTTCGAAGAATGGGTAAATGACTTGGCTGAACAATGGAATAAAAATGAGGACAAAGAGTGGATCCAATGCCTGTGAAAAAGAATCACAATCATGTTAGTTATTTCTTTTTCATGTTATTCTAAACTTATATACTGTATGATGAAAATGTTTAACATTAGAACATCGTTATAATGTGATTTCTTCAGCACCAGGATTATTAAAGGGTGTTTATGCTTTTCAAGACATTCAGAAATAATTACAAAAGTAGATGCCGGTTCATTGATTGCATAGGAAAAGTTGTTTTCTTGAAAATATGAACAAGGGAATTGTTTGCTCTTAAGAGAGAGTGATCCAAGTGGCGTTTCAGAATCTATCCCTGGTGGTACCTTTCAACCTAATCTTATGACCTGCGGTAACGTCCAACTCAATTCTACGGTCTGTGGTAACATCTAACTCAATTCTATGGTCTGCGTTATTGATAAACCACATTCTATTGTCTACGGTACTACCAAGACCATATTATACCTAGTTGAGGTCAACTTAGTGCTCTACCATATACTACAACACCAATTCCAGTGGTGCAGGAGGACAGTACTAATATGCCTTGGTGCTGTGAATCAGAGAGTCACCCATGGAAGAGCAACCATTTTATCTTTCATAATTGTTGTTTTCCTTGTACGATACTGTATATTCATATGCATGTATATTGTTAGCGAGATAGTGAAAGAATGGAAGAATATAGACAGCCATTCATCTCTTTACATCCAGATTAATATAATTTCTATTACAATTATATATCTTGCCTATGTTTCCTTTCTGAATGCTATTTCCATTTCTGAGTTCTTGTTTTATGTTTGCTACCACGTATAACACATCTGAACTGTGGCAATCTAGAGTGTTGTCAACCAGATGTTCCCGGGATCGGGATTAGGGAGGAGGGCTTCATTCCATGCTGAGGAATTTCATGCTAAGAACAAGAACCTTTTTGGAGCACCGAAGGAATGGAGGGTTTCGAGTTCTCTTCACTGGTCACAATTCACTAGCTTAAACTTGGAACAAAATTGGCTTTCCAAACACAAGATAATGCTCATTTTCATGATTTTGAACATCTGAACTAAATTGCACAGGGCTGGATATTGATATTATTGAAATCTATCTATAGGGGATGTTTGCAGGAAGCTAGAGGATCTCGGTTCTCTGATTTAAGTATAATTGAATTTTCAATGGGAAAAGAAGAGCAAGTCAAATTTTATCAGTTATATTCGATGAAGAACGAAAAACTGGTAGTAAGAAGCGGGAGTTAGAAGCAGATAGGACCATATCAGGAAACCATGGGAATATGGAAACATGAGTACACCTCAAATAAGAAATGACAGGAAATGTGAACAATAGAAAATGACAGGAAATGTGAACAGAAAAAATCTTCGAAGCTTCAGCAAAACAAAGGGATATGACAAAACATGAGGAATGCTATAAACAACAAAGGAAGCTTGAGCAGGAAAACAAAAAATCTAAATTTCAAAGTTTTTGCTCTCTCACGGTCTCACCCATAAAAATTGTTGTAAAGGTGTTGTATATTTTCCCTCACTTGCCCCCTTCTAGATTGTACAGTTAGGCACCACGTACAGCCTGCAGGGTTCCCTTTATAGGATTTTGGGCCCGTATAGGTGGTTTAACCTATGTTATTATATGGGTGGTTAGATAACTCATGTTTATGGGGAACCGTTATGGGTTGTATTCTTGGCCCATGGTTTTGGTACCCATTATATTGTAATACCACTATGATAGTTACCTACTGATGTGTTTACATATAGCTGGACATGCAGTAGGATAGAGCAGAATTGAGAAGTACTTGTAAAACTATTGAATTAATACAATAAGGAAAATAAATTACTGAGCTGGGTTTTGTCTTGAAACGGTTTCCCAAGATAAATCTTGTGTACTGTGTTATCTTGTATATGCCAGTACTCTACTTTTTTGTTTATCTCAAAGATTCTGTAAAGTATTTATTTCTCTTGTATTTGTTTATTGGGTCAAACTCTCTTCAATAATAACATCTTAAAACCTCATCTGACTCTTCATGGTCTAGCCAGAAATACTTTTGTTTGCTGAAGATGAACTTTTCATAGGTTTTTAGGAAAAAACAAGTGCCTAGTCTCCCTGCAACTATTATCAAGACGAATAGCTTACCCGCTTGGTTCTTTACCCTGCAAGCAGCTACTAGCGGGTTCTAGAAAAATACTATTCCACAAGCTCTATAAACATTTCGGATAATGGGATGATCCATAAGACATAATGGTGTGCCAATGAAACAATCTTGAAGTTGTATTAGCATCCTCCCTTTCAATACTAATCTACATTGGCTCATAATATATAAAATATATCATTTTGGTTTTCTTGTCTGTTTCCTAGTGGATTCCGTGTTTAGCCAATCCCACTGTGATATGAACCATACCAGAGCATTGACAATATGCTATGACATCAAAACTTATAACGTTCATCAGAGCATTGGTTCACTAGTGACACACCATCTGTGGTCTGCCCAAAAAAAAATTACTGCAGGGGATGTTGGTATCAGAGAGAGGGAGGATACTAAGACATCAACCCATGGAATCACACCCTAATGCTTCTAAATTGGAAAATCTTTTGTTGTCAATAGTGCCTTGTAAACCAACTCTATTTCACAATTATTATTCACCACACAACCAGTTAGAAGGAGAATATCAATGTGGAGTGGAATCCCATCACGGTATATGCCATTACAGTTAGAAAAAGAGTATTCATGTGGAATGAGATCCCATCCAGGGATGTGCCACTAAAGTAAGCAGCAAATGTGATTCTTTCTGTGCACATCTATATTTAAGATTTCACGTAGCAATTTCTGATTGCAAATATAATTGAAGTAAAATAAAAGTATTACCTGCATCTGATCAGGCCTAATTATGAGGTCTCCAAGCCAGGATATTTGACCATTCATCTGCCTTGCCTGAAAAACCCACACAGAAGCCTTCTGACCAAACAAACACCAAAACATAGGAGCAGGCAACAGGAAAACAATAACTCTTAACAAAGCCTTCACATCTTCAACTTCATCTGCACTATTTTTGAGCTTAGCCGAATCAAGCCAAAGAGAAGCAGTAGAGTTTACTGGCTCAAAACCTGTATTATGCTTTCTTAGCCTTACAGCATCTATTATAACTCTACCCACACTAGAAAAGACGCTTCCCACAGCTCGTCTGTCTACATAGCCTCCCCGTCCGGCCCAGAATATGAACACAGATAACACCATGAGAAGGGCCGGCATGCCAAAAGCAACTGCATAAGATACATTGGTCCGTACTAGTGGTGTAAGAACCATGGAAAGGAAGGCACCCACATTGATTGCAAAGCAAAATACTGAGAAAAACAGCATTTGAAGCCTTTCTTTGGCGTGACCATTGGGCATAGAGAACTCTATCTGATCCCCTCCAAATGCTGCCGCACATGGTTTGATGCCTCCAGTGCCTATGGCTATTAAGACAAGCCCTGTGGTTGTGCCCAAAATTGCATGATTTGAAGCTCTTTTAGTTTCTGGGTCGAGGGCTGGTATTGCTGCCAAGGACATGACACAGTTCCCTACTGCATATAAAAGGGACAGGGATAGAATTGTTCTGTATTTGCCCTGCCATATATTTAAAAGTAGTGAAGGATGAAACATACTTTAACACAGCTAAACCAGTACACATGCATACAGAGATATTTGTAGTCAAAACTCAAAACTTGAATCTAAATAATCAAACAAAACATGAAGATCTTGTGGAACAATCAAAGAAGTAGCAGATGAAACACACATCTTTTTAATGCAACTAAACTATTATCCATAACTGCATAGATATTTGAGCTGTGCCTTGTAGCTCAAATGGTTTTGGAACCTACTGTTTACAGCCAGGTCTAAGGTTCAGATCTGGGATGGACAGCCGGAACCCCTCTCTAGAAGAACCCTCTCCGAATGAGGGGAATTCTGATAGGGCAGTTGATTCCAATTCAATTGTTTATAAGCAGCTCCATGCAACATTTGATTCCAGTTTAATTGTGCGTAAGCAGTTCCATGCAACATTTTTAATTACAAAGCTGCAACAAACATAATATATCCTACTCTGCACAAGCAAGTTTCCATAAGCAGTATGAAACAACAAAGCTTCTTTATATTAAATTAATGAGAAAATCATAGTTACCAAATAAGGTGGGAGCAATCACAGTTTTTTCCCTTTTTAAAAACTGCCACAGAAAAACACTGAAAAAAACGATGTTTTTATGAGTTATGAAAATGAATAATTTAAAACAGTTATAATTAAACAAAGATACTTTATTATTAGTATTTTATTTTTGGAAACAATAGATTTTTGGAAACAATAGATTGAATTATATATTTTTGATTGGGAATAATTTATCACTTATATGATTTTAATGATAATAATAATTGTAATATTATTGTAAACCAATTGTTAAATTATTAATAATAATTATTTTTTTGAAAAATATAGCTTACCTATTTTTTACCCCTATTTATTGTTTTTTTGGTTAATCCTTTATTTTTCCATATTTTATGTCCAGAGTACTATACACTCCTTAAAGAAAGTTGCTACCTCGGAGAAAATTACTCTTAAGCACAAAGGAATTACGATGTGAAATTGGGAATTAGTATGACCCCTCCACGGGATAAGTAGATTAATTCTAGAAACTAGGCGAATCTAATCTAGAACTGAAAATCAATAGCAACAGCAATCTTTAAAAATTGTTGGATACAGAAGATGTAAACAGCATTCAAGGACCGAAATTTCTACAGCCCATAATTATTGATCACAAATATCTTGTGGAAAACAGGCCAACCCAAGATCGTTCGACACGGTTCTGCCATTAGATGGTTTTGAAGGACTTCTACCGGGCTGGGTGGAGTGTTAAGTTGGGGCACTTATTGTGGAAGGAGCTTAAACAGCCGGTATGTTCAGGGTTGATTGTTTTACCACTTTGGGCTATGTGAATGTAAATCTTTACATTCCAACTTTCGCTGTTTATGCGAGAGCGCTTAAATTATCAGTGTTGGACTAACGGCCACACTTCTGTGTAAGTATGAATACTGAATGGTGACTTAACAAGCCCACCCTTCACGCTGTAATTAACAATATCTATGTAATACATAGAAAGCAATTCCAAGAATATGTTTTGATCTTAATATGAGAAAGAATTGTAAATTTTGATATTTTTACCAGGAAGGCATCGCTCATAATAGCTCCGAGAAGTGGAGTCCCATAGCATGCCATTGTAAAGAGATGAAGCATCTCTGTGGATTTGAGCTCAGAGAGGCCGAGACGATCTGAGAGGAATAAAGCCAGAATTGCCTTGAGGCCATAGAAGGAGAATCTCTCACAGAACTCATTCCAGAAAATGAATTTGATGGCTGGTGGAAAGAGCCTCCAATCTTTCAAGGATCCCACGGAAGTTTGTTGGACTTCCAAAAGAGGTGTATTTGTAGAATTGTTTTTGTCATCCACCATGGCTCTTCTGCAACCCATGGGAACAACAAAAGTAGGCGTACACCTCTGAAGGAATCTAAGTGATTGGGTTACTGTTAGAGACAGAGCTTGCTTTGTAGTTCAGATTATTATTATCGATGGCCACGATTACTGTCTTTTTCCCAAAAATAAAATTTGACGTCACTATTATTGGGTATATCAAATAATGTATAGTGAATACTTTTTGAAAGATTTGACGTGTGCGGGTTTTGAGTTATTTAATAGTCACTGTAGTTACTACCTTCGGTGTCTTATATGTATTAATTGTCTTATATGTAAAGGAACAATTATCCCTCAATTATGGGGCGGAGAGCCAACAAGTGTCTTCATGCTAGGCAGAGGAGAGGCCCATTGCGAAAAGCTAGCCACACCCTTCCCCTCGAAGGAGGGCTCTAGTCCGGTCCGAGAAGAGGACAAAGTTGAAGGGCGACCTCCGGAGAGGCGGAGCGGTGGCTGCGAGAGCGGATTTCTCGCGATGAGGTCCTAGTGGCGACGCACAAAGGGTCCGGAGGGACCCGACTCATCGTGCATGGCACACTCCCTAGTGTGCGAGCAACTCTTGTAAATGAGCAAATTCCAGAGCAACTTTCTTTTCTTGAGCTTGAATATGTATGCACACAGTAGACAATATAACCACTTTGTCATTAGTGGAAAATAAAGCAATAGATTGATCATTTTGGAATAACATAGAATTTTGAGCTTTCCAAATATGAAATAGAATACAAGCTCTAAATAATTGCCACAGAGTATCAATATAATTAGGCCATGAGTTGAAGTCACCAAAAATGCAGACGCAGTGAAAGAATTTAGGGTGGTAGGGTTGAAAGAACGAATGAATCTAAGACTAGATGGCCTGAGCACTGGGCAAGACCAAAACAAATGCTTAAAAGATTTAGGTTTAGAACAAAAAGGGCATTTAGGATTGGGGATGTCAATGTGACTTAGACGTTCACGACGAGAAGGCCCTGATAAATAAGGCACCAAAGAAAATGGTTAACTTTAGGCTCAAGAAGGGAGTTCCAAGCACGAGAAAGCCTACGAAGCCAGGTGGAATGCGCAGAATGCAAGCCCCAACATGCATTGAGTTTAACAATGTCAGGCGAGATTGGGCTCAATAGTTGGTAAATGGTGGTGGCATTTTAGCGGAGAAAGGCAATATCATGATTCCACCGCCAATCATGCCACCAAGCTTTCAGGGTTTAATCCCAAGTTTGTGGAGCATAACATCTAGCATTAATTCTTGAATTCTGCAGATAAATGGGAGGTCCGAATTGACAAGATTAAATTTCATCTTAAGCTCGGGCCATGGAACCCAGTCTCTGGGAGACCAAATCCTGAATGGTATGTATCCCTTTGTGAGAAAGCCAGAGAGCTTTGATTCCCGTGAGTTTCAACAAGTGGAAGACTATCATCAGTGATGATGGGAGACCACCATATATTCTGAGAATTGAAAGAGAGCCGGTGCGAAAGTCATCACCAATTGATGCGGCTAGGGGTTTCATTGATTCAAAAGCTTTCCATATGCTTTTGGCAACGAAGGTGCCAAAAATCTTGACCGGGACCCTAGTTGATCTAGAGGATCCTCACGGAGAAACACCGATCTAAGATCTTCTCTTAATCATCAGATTAGTTCCATGGCATGGAGAAAAATTAGACGATTTCGTCGATATCTTGTTTATAGGAAACGAAGCTCGTATGCAAAAGTTTGGCTCGGCAAATTTTGGGGATTGTGCACAGGTTGAACATGTGCACGCTCGTCAAGTGGACCAATAAAAATGTGACACGTGGCAATATGGAAAAATAAATAAATAATAATATTAAAAATTAGCCACACCCATTTATTACTACACATTGGCCACATTATTTAATTTCCAATTAAATTTGCCAACTATTATCCTTATATTTCAACGCACATTTTCCAAACAACCATTTATTAAAATATTCATGCACAAATACCTGCCATGTCACACCCCTTATCTCTCCAATCACCCACATTGAGTGCCCCATCCTTGGGGATAAGATATCTCTTAAGCTAATAACAACATACACTAGCCACCTATATAAATGCCTTCCTATTTTCACGCCCAACAAATGTGGGATCTTATCCCTATGAAAAATGTGCCCCACATGGAGTGGGATTTGAACCTGGGCCGCTTGGGTAAAAAGATAGGCGCCCAACCATTGCACCCGGAGCTATGAAATGTTATAAAAGGAGCTATGTTTTACTAGTATAGACACGGGAAAGTGACTGTGTTATTGTTTTGCTCATAACTTGAGCTAGAGATGGAATTTTGAGATGAAGTAAAAAGTGACTCCTATTATTTTTGGTAGAGGAACATGATGAGAAGATCAGATTCTTGTAGAAATCTTTGTAAAGATTTATTTTCAAGATTTTAATAGATTAGTCTCATTCAACTGGACCGGAGACGTAGGCCACAAGTGCCGAACTCTATTATCAATTCTTGTGTCAAATTGCTGGTGATTCATCTCTTTATTTTCTGTTTTTACACAATACTTTCAATTTTAATTCTTTTATTAAAAATACAAAAGGATATAATAGTCAATTTTTATATCAAAAATCAATACAAAACAAAGTTAAGTGTGTGCACAATTGCTAGTTAAAATTGATTTTTAGATCACTAGTATCAGAGCTGGTTTTGATTGATTTTTGGTTCAGATTAACGGTTTTGGATTGCAAGTTGTGTGTTGGATGTTAACAAGGTCTCGATCTAAGAAGGGTGAAGGAGAACTAATAGAAGGAGATCCCAAAATTGGTACCAGACGATCTCGAAGTCCTACAATGGCGGATCGAGAGGAAGAAAACTTTCGTCAATCATTCCTACAGATGAAGGAAATGGTGGAAGAAATGTACCAAGATAGACAAAGGGAAAAGGGAACTAGAGAAGGTAAGAAAGAAGAAAGCTCTAGTTCTGATAATCCTAAAAGAGACCCTTTGAAATCTGATTTTCCTTCATTAAAGTTAGATATCAAGTTTGAATTGCCTATGTATACTGGAGAGCTAAATGCAGAGAAGTTGGATAACTGGGTCAAGCAGATAGAAGTATATTGCAGGGTTTAGAGAATTGTTGATGATGAAGCAAATATTCATTTGGCAACTCTTCGGATGGGTGGCACAACACTCATTTGGTGGGAGAGTAAGCTTCAAGAAGTGGAAGAAACCAAAGGTATAGAAATCACTTCTTGGTCTGAATTTGTTTCAAATCTTAGGCAACAATTTTATCCTCTTGGTTATAAGCAACAAGCTATGATGGATTGACAAACATTAAAACAAAGTAAGGGACAAAGTGTTCAAGAATACACACAAGAATTTAGGAAAAGGCTCTAATTCAGGGAATTTCCCTAAACACAGAAGAAACACTGCTTAAATATATTGGTGGATTGCATAGTTATCTAAGGCATATGATACTTGTTTTAGGTCCTACTAATCTTGATGCAGTATGTGTTCAAGCAACCCATTTGGAAGCACGAGGGAAAATGACAAAGGATTCCTCTTTCTCTTCTTTTAAACAAAAGAACAAGCAATCTGAAGGAAAAGGTTTGAAAGAACAAGGAAAAGGAAAGGGTAAGCATAAGACAAACTCTATTGTTAAGAAGGAAGATGAAAAACCATTTTGTAATCATTGTAAAAAGAACCATGATGAGTCTAAATGTTGGAAATTACATCCTGAATTGAAACCTAAATGGATGGTTAAGAAAGGAAAGGAAAAGAAAACAAACACTGCAGTTCATGATCTTGGGTCAGATTCAGGTGATGAAACCAAGATCACAGCTATGAGTTTTCAAGGTAAATCAAAACTTTCAATTTCCAACAATAGTACTACAAATGTTGCATCTTCTTCTAGTAAACAAACTATACATGATGATAAGAAAAGGAATGAGCTTTTCCACATTAGAGTGATTTCAAAACATATGAAAATTGATACTCTTTTTGATAGTGGATCTCAAGCTAATATGATTTCTGAGGAGGTTGTAAAGAAATTAGGACTCAAAACTAATCCACATCCTAAGCCTTATCCTTTGGGTTGGGTTTGTGATGATGCAAAACTACAGGTAACTAAAACTTGTACTTTCAGATTTGCCATTACAGACAAGTTTATAGATGAGGTTGAATTGGATGTAGTTCCTTTGGATATTTGTGGGGTGGTTTTGGGAAGTCCTTATTTGTATGATTCCTTATTTGTATGATTGTAAAGCAATCTTCTATAGGGAAGAAAATTAATATTTGCTTGTAAAGGATGGAATTGAGTTTATTGTTAGAGCTCACCGTGAAAAGAATAATCTATCCTGGTAAGTAGCTGAGTCAAATGAAAAGGTCTGGTAAACTCAAGCAAAAGTTTTGTGCTCATGGTGGTCAAAGCCAAAGAGAAAGAACATGAGATGGCTTTTGAAACTTGTGATCTGAAACATAAGGATGAATTGGTAAAAATTGTTTCTGATTTTGATGATGTTTTTCAGGATCCACAAGGTCTACCTCCCAAAAGAGGGGTTCAACATGAGATACAGTTGCTTTCAGGATGCACCTCTTCCCAATATTAGAATGTATAGGTTGTCAGTAGTAGAGAATGAGGAAATCAAGAGACAGGTAATGGAACTTTTGGCTCAAGGTATAATTCGTCCAAGTACATCCCCATGTGGTTCGCCAATTATTTTGGTTCCTAAGAAGGATGGCACTTGGAGAATGTGTGTTGATTTCCGTGCTTTAAACAAGATTACTATAAAGAATCGTTACCCTCTTCCTAGAATAGATGATTTACTAGATCAATTAAAGAGTGCAATTTATTTCACTAAGTTAGACTTAAGAAGTGGTTATCACCAAGTAAGAATTGCAGAAGGTGATGTTTGGAAAACTGCTTTTAAAACGAAACAGGGATTTTTTGAATGGTTAGTGATGCCTTTTGGTTTGTGCAATGCACCGGCAACATTCATGAGAGTTATGAATGATATCTTTAGACCATTCATTGATAATTTCGTTATTGTCTACTTAGATGATATTCTTATTTTCAGTAAGTCATGGGATGAACATGTTAAACACACCCAGAAAGTCTTAGATGCACTAAGGAAAGAGAAATTGTATTTGAAGATGTCAAAATGTGAATTTGGAAAAACATCTTTAATTTACTTGGGTTATATAGTAGGAAATGGTGAATTGAGAATTGATCCTGCTAAAATAGAGGTTATTGTGAAATGGCCTAGACCCACTAATGTGATGGAAGTTAGGAGTTTTCTAGGTGTAGTTCAGTATTGGAGAAAATTTATTACTAACTTCTCATATATTGCATCTCCTTTGCATGCTTTGACAAGTATTAAACAGGTCTTTCAGTGGGGAGGAAAGCAATAGACAACCTTTGATACACTGAAAGAGAAGATAAGTACCACTCCGATCTTGGCACTTCCAGATTTGCAAGCATTCATTTGAGATTGAGACAAATGCTAGTGACTATGCAATGGGGGTAGTTTTGATGCAGAACAAATGACCAGTGTGTTACCATTTAGAAACCTTTACAAGTGCGGTAAGAAACTATCCAACTTATGATAAAGAGTTGTATGCTTTGGTTCAAAGTGTTAAAAAGTGGAAGCATTATTTAATGGGAAAAGAAACAATTATACATATTGACCATCAACCGCTTCAATACTTACAAACACAAACCAAATTGCAGTAGTCTAGACATTTCAGGTGGATGGGATTTTTGCAATAATTTCATCTTGTAATCAGGTATAAAAAAGGTATTCAAAACAAGGTTGCCAACATGTTATCTAGACCACCAGTGGTAGTAGCATCTATTCTTTTGCAACATAGTTATTTGGCTCATGTTAGTTACAAGGAACAATATGTTAATGATGTTGATTTTAGAGAAGTGTATGAGGATCTAGTAAGTGGGAAACAAGTAGGAGAAAAAGATTATCATTTGCATGAAGGATTGTTATATCATTCTGGTAAACTTTGTATTCCAGAAAATGAACATGTGCATATGATTAGGGAAGCACATACTTCTCTTATTTTGGGGCATTTTGGTGTTAGTAAGACAGTTGCACATTTACAAAAATATTGTTATTGGCCTAGAATGCATGAACATGTAAACATGTATATTAAGGGATGTGTTCTTTATGCCACAAGCAAGCCAAGTAACAGGAAATTAGGACTTTACACTCCTCTTCTTGTTCGACAAGGCCTTGGGAAAGTGTTTCCATGGACTTTGTAGGAGGCTTGCCCATGACACGGAAGAAACATGATTACTTATATGTGGTAGTGGACAAATTTAGCAAAATGTGTGTGTTGGTTCCATGTACTAAACAAATAACTGGTGAAGGAACTACACATTTATTTTTTCAGTTTGTTTGGGTTCATTTTGGATTACCTACTTCAATTATATCTGATCGGGATTCTAGATTTCTTGGGGAATTTTGGTCAACATTGTGGGGGTTAATGGACACAAAACTAAAAAAGAGCACTGTTTTTCATCCACAGACTGATGGTCAAACAGAGGTTGTAAACCACACAGTAGTACATTTGCTTAGGGGCTATTGTGGAAAACATCCTAAGTTATGGGATGAACATCTATATTATGTGCAACATGCTTATAATCGTGCCTTACATTCTTCTACTTTGAAGTCTCCATTTGAGACTTGTTATGGATATCTGCCTAATTCTCCTTTAGATGTATATTATGGACATGAAACTATTGTTAATGGTTCAAGTGATTCTGACAGGGCTAAAAGATTTGTTTAGAGAATTCAATAGGTTCATCAGTATGTCCGTGAACAATTGGAGAAAAGTTAGGCTAAGTACAAAGCTAGGCATGATAAACATAGAACTGATCACAAGTTCAAAGTTGGTGATTCAGTTTGGCTTCACATCAGCAGGGAAAGACTGATAGGTGAAGGTAAAAAATTGAAACCTATAAGGTATGGTCCGTTCCAAATATTGGAAAAAATTGGTAACAACGCTTTCAGTTGGATTTACCTCCATATATGCAAATCTACTCAGTTGTAAATGTTGAGATTTTAAGATTGTATGAACCGCCTATGATTGTTGATCATGATGATGCTAACATAATGCCTTCCATTGATGATTTTGCTCCTGAGTATCTTGATGAGTTACAGGAAGACATCATTTTGGACAAGAAGGTCAAAACTTTGCGAAGGGGTGATATTGAGTATCTTCGTGTTGGGTTCAAAGGCATTCATCCGAACAAGGCTAAATGGATGGAAACCGAGAAAGGTGAGGGAGAAATACCCTCACCTATTCACCAATTAAGTTGACTTTTGGGGTCCAAAAGTTTCTTAGTGGGGAGGAATGATCCAGAGGATCCTCATGGAGAAACACCGATCTAAGATCTTCTTAGAATCAGTTGCAGTCAGTTCCATGGCATGGAGAAAAATTAGATGATTTCGTCGATATCTCGTTTGCAGGAAACAAAGCTCGTATGCAAAAGTTATGGCTCGCTGAAATTTTCGGGTAACTGGCAAATTTTGGGGATTGTGCATAGGTTGAACACGTGCACGCTCGTCAAGTGGACCAATGAAAATGTGACACGTGGCAATATGGAAAATAAATAAATAATAATATTAAAAATTTAGCCACACCCATTTATTACTACACATTGGCCACATTATTTAATTTCTAATTAAATTTGCCAACTATTATCCTTATATTTCAACACACATTTTCCAAACAGCCATTTATTAAAATATTCATGCACAAATACCTGCCATGTCACACCCCTTATCTCTCCAATCACCCACATTGAGTGCCCCATCCTTGGGGATAAGATATCTCTTAAGCTAATAACAACATACACTAGCCACCTATATAAATGCCTTCCTATTTTCACGCCCAACAAATGTGGGATCTTATCCCTATGTAAAATGCGCCCCACATGGAGTGGGATTTGAACCTGGGCCGCTTGGGTAAAAATATAAGCGCCCAACCATTGCACCTGGAGCTATGAAATGTTATAAAAGGAGCTATGTTTTACTAGTATAGACAGAAAGTGACTGTGTTATTGTTTTGCTCATAACTTGAGCTAGAGATGGAATTTTGAGATGAAGTAAAAAGTGACTCCTATTATTTTTGGTAGAGGAATGTGATGAGAAGATCAGATTCTTGTAGAAATATTTTTAAAGATTTATTTTCAATATTTTAATAGATCGGTCCCATTCAATCGGACCGGAGACGTAGGCCACAAGTGCCGAACTCCGTTATCAATTCTTGTGTCAAATTCGTTGGTGATTCATCTCTTTATTTTCTATTTTTACATAGTAATTTCAGTTTTAATTCTTTTATTAAAAATACAAAAGGATATAATAGTCAATTTTTATATCAAAAATCAATACAAAGCAAAGTTAAGTGTGTGCACAATTGCTAGTTAAAATTGATTTTTAGATCACTAGTGATAATTAAGGTGTGCAACCCAATATTGTTCCAACATTTTTGCCATAAGGAGCACCAGAAGCAATGCAATGCTGAAGTAGAATTTTCCAGGCTTGATTGCTTGCAAGACATCACACAACCCATTTAGAACATAAAGCCACACTTTTCCTATAAACATCAATAATTCCCATTCCACCTTGATTGCAGGAAGACAACAGACTTCCCAGGCCACCCGATGAAAGCCAACTAAACTAGAATTTTACACCAAAGGTAGTCTTAAAGTAGTTTGGAAAGCTTGGCGAAGGAGGCCCGAGAAGGGCACCAACATACAAAATAATAAACATGGGTGGCCGTAAGAATCTTGGTACACACCTGGAATTTACGGCTAAGGAAAGGGGTTTAGAAGACCACCGAGAAACTTTATGTTCAACTCTGTCAATCACATACTGCCATAGAGTGGCGAATCACTATCAAAGGCAAAAGGAATGCCCAAGAATTTAAATTTTTCTCTTCCAATCCACTTAGGGGTAAGCTTTTATACAATCGGCATAAGCCAACAACTTTGTCAATAGCCCAACGTCTTAGCCATCTAAATGCTAGATCCTAAAGCAAGCTAGAAAAAATTAAGGCGATAAAAAAAATAGTAGCCACATTTTGCTTAGATTCAACAAGGGTAAGAAAGGAGTCATCGAAAAAATGACCATTAATAAGTTGTGTCGCATGATCCGGAAGAAAAATTCCCATGATGCGACTTTGATCAAAGACAAAGTGAGCAATAAGATAACCTAAGGCGTCAATGGCTAAAAAACAAGGAAGGAGCTAGAGGGCACCCCTGTCTGATAGAGTGGAAGAGGCCAATTGCAGCAGACTTATGTCCATTGATGGTTAGGAAAGCAGATGCATTGGAGAACAGAGTTCGGACCACCGAGGTGAAAAATTCTCCAAATCCTAAGGCTATGAGCATAACCAAAATAAATGGCCATTTGATACGATCATAAGCCTTTTCAAAGTCAATTTTGAGAAACAATGGTCGTTGTAGAGATAGTTGGGCCCATTCCATTCCTTCTCAAATAGCTATAAGATTATCCAGAATGTATCGACCTTTGAAAAACCCGTCTGCTCGGGATGAACAATTTTGGGTAAAAGATTAGCAATGCAAAGACCTAGAGCATTAACAAGAATTTTGCATGAGATTGCTCTGGATCACCAACCTTAGGAATGAATTTGATGTTGCCTTGATTGATGAAACTCCCAAGAGAATTGGATTGGAGAGCTTCATTGTAGACCCAAAGCAGATCGGGGCCAACAAAAGACTATGTCGCTTTGTAAAATTCGCAAGGAAAGCCATCCAATCCTAGATATTCATCATCTGAAAGGCACAACTGAGCGACATAAATCTCGTCCAAAGAAAGAGGGGTATTGTAACGATCATGCTCCTTGGGAGAAATCTTGATCGACACCACCTCGATACATTGCTGCAAGGCGACATCTCGCTCATTTGTAGTCTGTTGAGCTTGAAAGACTAACCGATAATGCTCAATAAAGGCATTAGAGATCTCGGGCAACTCGTGAGTTGTTGAAGTGAATCATGGATAAATTTGATATGTTGATGAACATGCTTGGCTTAGAGGGATTTGAAGAAGTGTTTTGACACTTTGTCTCCCACCTTAAGCCAATGCAACCTTGACCAGATCTGCACACCACGGGCCGAATGAGATTCAATGAGCTTGAGCTTGTGTCGAGTATTAACAACCCGTACGAAGAGGTATGTCGAAAGGATTGGACTCAAGCAGAATCAAAATCCTTCTGAATTCTTTGTGCAAAGGTAAGTTCGTTCATTTACAACCTACTTACTAAAATGTCAAAGGAAATGGGTGGTGGCATCTTTGAATCGCCACTTCTCACCACTCGTTCCATTGTCAACAAATGACATATGTGGCGCCATGTTCCAAACCTTAACAATAAGTGGGACCACCCCTAGATGACTCAACAAAGAGACATTAAGAAGGAATTGATTTGAAGGGACTTTAAAAGGGGCCTCACGCCAAATAATCTTAAAAGAGATTAGATGATGATATGACAAAAGCACATTTGACCACACTATGACGGGGAGAAGCCTTGCATGTCAAAATCAAAAATAGTTTGTTGAGAAAGAAGTACACGATCAATCCTTTTAAATACCCGATCATATCCTTCTCGAAGATTGGTCTAAGTATACCAAGCTTGACCCTTCCTACCGTCGACTAAGCAACGGATCAAAAAGTCCCCAATGGATTTAAAAGAAATACCAGCCGCACGCTACGAAACACCTACGGATAGGGAGGGTGCCAAATTTATCATCTAGATGCTCTATCATATTAAAGTCACCACACACCAACCAATAAGCTAAAGGTAAGTTGTCACCTAACCATTTCCATAAAGTCATTCTTTCGAGCCATCATTAGAGCATAAACATTAAGAATACCAAAAGAAAGATCATTAATCGCCATAATCACCCACACAACCTAATTTGAAGGATCTTGGCCCGAGGAGGTGATTAAGGATGAGAATTTTAGCACTATGGAAATGCTTACACCACCTTTGCCATCAATGTGCTGAGTATGAAAATGTGAAAAAGTTGGGGCAATACAAGTTAGCGTATTTGAAGCAAAACCAGAAATCTTAATTTCCTGCAAACAAATAATATCAAGGCGGTTAAACGCTGATAAGCTAATCAAACAAAATATTACCCCTAACATTCCACAAGATGAAATTCATGAAAAATTAGACATATCAAACTCCCCCTTCCCGTCAGAACACCATCCTCCGAGCCAAGAATGGAAAAATTATTAGCAAGTGGGATCTAGTCTGAATTAGAAAGCTCAACATGAATGGAGCAATGTTTAACCCCATTATCTCCCCACATGCCATGGGACACCTCCCAAGGTGGACTGCGAGAGCGTCGCAGAGGAAGAGATGTTGAAGTAAGATTCCCAATATTCTCTGATTGTGAAGGAACAACCCGACTCTACGAGGGTTTGGAAGGAATGGAAACCGATGAGCGGGGAGGATTTGAACTTGACTCATCCTTGGACGGAGGAGGGGAAGGAGAGGGGTAGACATCACCATGGGAGTGGGTTTCGCACCAAATCCCTTCTTATTCCCAACCATATTCCAACCATCAGTCGACAAATCGCTTTTGGGCTTGGATATTAAGGGTTGCGTCTCGCCGGCTTGGAACAAGCTAGCCGAGGAAAATCACAAATGCGGTGGTTTGGGGGATGACAACGAAAACACATGTTGGGGAGGTTAAAATAAACCACATTTTGAGACATGCACATGGACCCAACTTGAATATCTAGATGGTCCCTGGAGATCTTTTGCAAATTCAACTTCGACACAAACACGCTTGTTAGGATGAGTGTAAAAAAATGCTCTTGTTCATGGCATATCACCTTTCCAATCAGGTTTCACAATATTTGGAAATAACATATAAAGATGAATGGGGAGTCCAAGGAGTTCAATCCAAACTGGAATTTTCAACGAAACTTGGCTCATGGGACTGAAATCGGGAGTCCATTGAGAAAACACTAAAAGGGTATTTCCCAAATACCAACAATTGCCTTAAGAAGGAGGGCTTGAAGATGAGAAGGTTCGTGGAAGGAAAAGAGATAAAACCCTTTGGTGAGGTTACAAATGCCTGAAATCAGGATGCCGTAAGACTCCTTATGGAGCTCTATCCAGTTTTGTAGGTAGTTTTTTTGAGGGAATGCAACCATATAAATAAGCAATAAGGTAATTGTTACGATACCATTTAATCTCATGGTCTAAAAATTCATATGAAATAACAACATTCGGGGATGAGACAGAGTCCATACCTCGTCGTAAACTTTTGACACAAACTTTTGAGCTCACTTGGGTGCCATGTTCACCACGATTCTGTTGCAACAGATTGTTGCAATGGACGAAGAGTGTGACATTTATAGGTAGCTCACCACCTTAGCGGTGGGAAAATAACCGGTTTTCACTATAATTGAAAGGAACGATAAGAAGATTGTTCCAAGTGCGATCTCGAGATGATAATAACACACCACATTATATTTGTAAAAGAAGAGCTAAAATATCATATATGGAAATCCATCATGTCGAATACATTACAATCGACTTGAATTACTCAATAAACAAGATGTACATATAGGAGGAGGGAAATGCAACTACTACCTAAGTCGGTGGTGAAAAATCCCACTAATCTGTTATTGGTATTTAAGTTAACTCTAGAAGACTAGTAAGCTAACTCCACATAACTGAGAAGCTAACTCAACACAACTAGTAAGCTAACTCCACACAACTAGTACACCTAAGCAAACTAACCCAACAAGTGTAGGGCTAACACAAGTGTAAGAATTATCCTAATAAATAAAAGGATAAATAATAACCTACATTAACACCCTCCGTAAGCATAGCTTAGGTGGGTGAAAAAGAAGGTGGGTCCTAGCAACAAGGCTTGATGAGGTACCCACATACAATAACTGGGAAAATTAGACACCGCAAGGTACCCAAAACCAGTAATAACAAAGTAGAGAGAAAAATTCCGCTGTAAGATATCCTCAGAAGCTCGACTCTAAAAACTCGTACAATGTTGAAGAAGTGTGGTGCACACTGTGGTCTAAATCCACTGCTCGATTATAGAACTCAAAAACAAATGACACTGGGCTTCACTAGAATAGTTCCATACAAGGAGACTGTCAATGGAGTGATGTCAAAAATGCAAAAAAACACCAAACATAATTTGATCAACTGCTACAAATAGGTGTGCCACGATCCAAGAACAACCAAGGCAATAAGGCAAGGACATGAGATCCAAATAAATAGGAGTGCCACGATCCAAGAAAAGCCAAGGTAACAAGGCAAGGACATGAAACCCGAAGAAGCAGTATCAACATGTAACAAGGCAAGGACATAAAACCCAAAGAATCAATATCAACACCACACCCTCCCATACTGCTGAATGGGTAGAGTGACACCACATATCTGTATGAGTTGCCAAAATCAACTACTCGAACACTAACAAACTAACACTGGGCTTCACCAGAATAGCTCCCCCACAAGAGAGACTGTCAACATGCCAAAAAAGTGTCAAAAATATAGATCTAAAATATCTCAACAAACAAGAGAGATATAAATGTATACACCCATAGATACAAGAATGTAATACCCAAAAGTTTAGGACGTCGGGCTCAGCCGAAATTGCGTTCACAAGTGATTACAAGACCCTCCCAAATTTATCACTTTAAAATTGAGTGCATGTAAGAATTACAATGAGCAAAAGTACCTTTTAAATTTTAAATGTGTTTAAAAATGTCACCAATGCATAGATCTTGAAAAAATACACAATTTAAAAAAAGATCACCTTAATCCGAGTTACGATCAAAAGTTATGAGCTCTAGAAGGTTTTGCTATTAAAATAATATTTTAATGCTGATATTTTTTAAAAGGTACACGTGACACCCAAATGTCCAAAGGGTAAAAGAGTGCATCCACACAATACAAGCTTGCGACCAAAGGATAAAAGCCTGTGCCCAAAACCCAAAATGTCTAAAGGGTAAATCATTGCATCTAGAGGGTACACATCAATATCTAATGGATAAAAGAAGCACCCGAGAGGGTACATATCTCGCTTCAAGCGGATAAAAGATTACATCTAAAACAGAAATATCCAGAGGGTAAAAGAATGCATCTGGAAGGTACATGCTTATATCTAATGGATAAAAGAATGCACCCAAATGGTACATATCTCAAGCGTCCAAGTGGATAAAAAACTGCATCCAAAACCAAAATGTCCAGAGGGTAAAATAATGCATCTGGAAGGTACATGCTTATATCCAATGGATAAAAGAATGCACCTAAAAAGTACAATGGTTAATACAAACTTTGATTGTAAATATCTCTTTTTCTGGCATGTGTATCAAAAAACAAAGAGAAACCCAAAAATTTTCTCGAAAAACCCAGAAAAATGATATAATTTTTGATTAAAAAATATGTCTGTACATAATTGTACAACTTTTTTGAGAAATGTGCCAAAAAACCCTTTAAAATGCCTAGATTTGACTATCTCAAAACATGGTCGAGTTTACAGTCGATTCTAGGGTTTTGACACCTTCCAAATCCAATGGAGTACTTTGTTTTGCATAAAAACACATGGTGCAGAAAAGTGCTAAAAATTCCAAATACATGAAAATAATAAACCCTTATTTGCAAAGAAAACTTACAGATGGATGTCTACATTATCTATAACTCTGATACCATGAAAGGAATGATAAGAAGATTATTCCAAGCCGTGATCTCAGATGATAATAGCACACCACATTATATTTGCAAAACAAAAGAGCTAAAATACCATATATGGAAATCCATCATAATCCATAATGCTCAATACATTACAATACAATTGTTAGGAATTAGAGAACAAATATGCGGAAACAATTCCTCAAACCCACTGTGAGGAAACTATATAGCAGAATTATACTTGCAAAAATATAACAACATAAATAAATATTACACAAAAGAAGACAAGACAATATTTAACGTGGTTCACCCAATGTGGGCTACGTCCACCAAGAACTTGCGCAGATTTTATTATCAACAAGAGTAAAACAACTTTCACAGTCTTCTCTCGATTATGAACTCACAACATAATTCCAAATATGCCAAACCACATCTAAACCACAATTACACAAATATTACACAAAAGAAGACAAGACAAGATTTAACGTGGTTCACCCAATGTGGGCTACGTCCACCAAGAACTTGCGCAGATTTTATTATCAACAAGAGTAAAACAACTTTCACAGTCTTCTCTTAGTTATGAACTCACAACATAATTCCAAATATGCTAAACCACATCTAAACCACAATTGACACCCAATTGCTTAACCTTGATCACTCTTGATCACCTCTTGATCATTAAGACTCAAGACCTCTTGAACACTCAAGATATCTTCAAGATACCCTAACACCTCTATTTATAGGATTACAATCCTTTTAAGAAGTCCTAAAGCCGACCCTAGAAGTTTGAAAGTCGCAACCTTTCAACTTCCCACGGCTGGAAAAATTGTCATGATGTTAACAACCAATTAACAACATATTAACGACGGCACAACAACGACACAACAATGTCACAACAGATGACTACAGAATGCTCCTGAAGTCTCCAAACTTAACCGTTCAAACTCCAACATTTTAATACTGATTCAAGAAGACCAAAAAAAGGCTCCACACCCCAACAACAATGTCTTGAATTACTCAATAAGAAAGATGTACATATAGGAGGAGGTAAGTGAAACTACTACCTAAATCAATGGTAAAAACTTCCACTAAGCGATATCGGTATTTAAGTTAACTCTATAAGACTAGTAAGCTAACTCGACATAACCGAGAAGCTAACTCAACACAACTAGTACACCTAAACAAGTTAACCCAACAAGTGTAGGGCTAACACAAGTGTAAGAATTATCCTAATAAATAAATAAAAGGATAAATAATAACCTACACTAACAATAATAGGATCAAGGGAGGACCCTAGAAAGGCTAAAGGAGCACGATTTGCAAAAGTGTATCACAAGCAAAAGCATAAAACCTTAAAGAGAGTCGAGTATTCTCCCCTGAACCATTCCTTTCCCTTTTTCAGGGTTGTGAATTTTGCATTGATATGTATAGTTTTTAGCTTATTTTTTATTTTGGAGGGGAAATGGTGGGCCACCAAAAATTTAAGGGTTGTGAATTTTGTATTGACATGTAGTTTGAGTTTTTCTTAGCTTTTTTTATTTTAGAGTGTTTGATGCATTGTTTCAAAATATTAGGGAAAGGGACTAGTGGGCCACCATAAGTTTAGGGGTTGTAAATTTCGCATTGACATGTAGTTCGAGTTTTTCTTAGCTTATTTATTTATTTATTTTAGAGTGTTTAATTAGAGGGAAAGTCATATTTTGAATTAATTTAAAATAATATATTTAAGTTTATTAAACTTATGATGGAGATAAATATTTGTAATAATTGTTGTATATTGGGTTTTAATAATTATAAGTCTTACGTATCATGATGGGATTGGTTACTCTACACCATTATTATGTCAAAATTAAATAACAATAGATGGTACTATGATAACTATTTGGTGGTACTATGATAATTATAAGCTATTGTGTAATCAAGATCCATATCCACAATTGAACCATGCGAATATTGACTCTTCCTTTATATTGATGATTTTTTCATAAAAGATTATATCATTGTGGGAGGATCAACCTATGTTTCAAAAATAAAATACCATGTAATATTATAAATCTTGCAATATGCATAAATTTGTAAATTATTTTGTGTGCAAGAAAAATATATGGAATAATGTATCCTTTTAAAATAAAAAAGGAAGTGGAAATGATCAACATTGAAGTTGAAGAGTAAATGATTATAAAAGATATAGACGATCATGCACAAAAGGCAGTTTTTCTATTGTCAATATTGTTGTTATTGAATACCAATTTGAATGAATGTATTTATTCCCTAACATAAATACTTTGCTTTGAATATATGGAGATAACATCATGTATCCATTTTCTATATTATTTGTACTAGAAGTAAATATTTTTGATTGTCTCATGGTCTAGTTTTTGTGCATTCAATGAATTATCTTATTTGATTTAAATTATCCTATTACAAATCTAGAATTTTGTGTAATAAGTGATTAATTGAGCTAAATTTTGTGAAGTTCGTAGAAATGAGTTAGACTACAAAATTAACATCAATTGGTGAGGAAATCAAGGGACAACTATGTTGGTGAAACATTTTGTCGGGGACAAATATAGGCTTTATCAACACTCGTGGGACTAGGTCCCTCCGCTTTAAGATGGGGCGGCTCCCATATATTGAAGACTGGAAATTATGTACACTAAATGTAATACTGGGTGTGGTAAAAGACCGGGAATACACAAAAACATCCTTGTTGTAAATGCAACAATATATCGTAGAGTAGAATTTGGAAGTGGGAAAGGAAATAAGTGTAGGAAAATAGTGGGAAAGTGAGGAGAGAGTTATAAGGGGAGTATTGTAGAATCCATTAACCAATAACTCAGAGAATTATTCCAACTCAATAAGAGGAAAACATTTAAACAAATACAACTAAACAAGGAACATGAAACAATAGCAAAAATTGACACAAAGTTTAACCACTGATTTTCATTTCATTCAAATAGGCACAAAGTCCTAGTTTTCCTTACAAAATTGTTTTATGCTTGGTTGAGTATAAAGAGAGAAAGGAGGAAAATATTTGTGCAAGAAGTAGAAAAAAACAACATGCTTTGGAGAGCAAAATTTGATCCTTTGGAATTGAGAAGCCATTCTAGCATATAGTCTCTTTATGCGACTCTTCCTATTCCTATGTGACTTTTCATATAACTTTCCATATAATAAGACACTTTTCCTTATTTTAAGAAAATTACTTTTACAAAAGTGGAATATAAAGTCACTTAAGTGAAACTAAAAATATATTGATGTTCAATCAACCAAATTACAATAGTGATGGCTATAATATTTATAGATATTGCATAACCAAGTACAAACAAATATTATTGTTACAGAACTATGCAAAAAATAAATCTACGTGAATATAATATGATATACATGGTTATAAAACCATATAACAATGAACATACGTGATTATAATAAGCCAAATAATATGGTTTCAACCATATAATAAATATTACATAACAAGTTACCTACGTAACCACAAGTAACAAACCAACTATCAAAAGTAAATGCGAAACTACCTATAGTAAAATAGGTTTTACCTAACAAAAGTACACCCCTAATGAAGAGTTAGAAATCCCTTTAGTTACTTTTTTGAAGAATTGATTTATTCATGAGGAAATGGGGGGATGGAAGACACAATTTCATGGAGGAAGTATTTGAAGATGGAGATCCTTAGATGCACTACACTAGAGAATTTCTTCGACCTTTCCTGTTAAGTTGAACCTAGACCTGCTTTGGGCCAATAGTAAGCCATTTGTTGCTTTGATTTCTTGGTTGATAAGATCATAGTGGTTTGAACATGCCAAGACTAAATCCATACGCTACATGGATAGAGGAAATCCTCAAACCTTTACAAATCAATATGGAAGATTCTATCCATCATTGGAGTCTTGTTACCTTCTCGCCATGCTCATTATTAGGTCCCCAAAATCCATGAAATCTACGTTACTATCTCCGATATTAGAAATTTCAATGTCGTAGATGGAATACTTTGGAACATCATGTTTGGAATGAATAACATTACAAAGTTGGTAATGGAAAACTGGTACATGACAAGGAACAAATTATCATTATCGCAAAATTTCAGCACCCCGATTGCTTTTGATTTGTGTGAGAGGCAATCAATGTAATTTGCATAACATGGGATTATCCTTGAAGTGTGGGACCTTGCAAGTAGGATAACCCTCTAGAGAAAGATGGTTCTTCTCCCTAAACTAGTGCCACAACTGACCCAAAATGTAGAAAGATAACTAATCTAATCCTACCCTAATGCTTTCCAAGGAGACATGGATAGAAGGATGCATGAAAAGTAAAACCTACACTAAAAGGGTGATACACCAAGAAGAGGGGTGTTGAACAAATCTTCCTGCATGAGAATGGAAACAAGCAAAATGAAGAGGGTGGTCAAGCACCACAAATCACACTGTTAGTGCAAATTCACAACACCCCAAAATGACCTATGGATCTACTTTTCTAAGGCAATGTCATTTGGTGTGAATGCACAACATTGAGCTTTTCCAAAGTGTGATACCTTTGCAAATGGGGAAAGCTCTCCAGAGAAGGCTAGTTCCTCTTCCTAAACTACCCACCACAAGCTATTCCAGTGCAGGCAAGCTAATCTAATCCTAATCTAACTTCTAAGGAGACAGGGAGAGAAAGAAAACTAGAAAAATAGAGCCTACACTAAAACGGTGATACACCAGAGAAGGAAAATGCTGAACATCTATCAAAACTTCCATGGAACAAGAAGAGGTGAGCAATGGAAAGGATGGACAAGTGCATCACAGACCAAAGATGGATTTCACACAAAAACGTTCCAAAACTACATGAACACAAGCTCCAAAACCTACAATGAACATCCAAACATGCACAAATACTTGCAATGAAGAGAGGAAAGAAGAAAACAACTAAAAATGAGCAAGGATGGACAGATGCATCACAAAACACATTTTTATTGCTCCAGAAGTTTGCACAAAACATCATTTCATGGGTAAGAGGCAAAAACGCCATTACAGAGCAGGGGAGGAGGTTCAAACTCCATTTTTGACCTTGGGGAAGAAAAGAAGGGAGAGGCAGAGAAGAATGATGAACAACTTTTACAAAATGAGCCAAAACTGGCTTTTATCGCTTGAACAGAATGAAAGAAATGAGAAAATGCAAGAAAATTTGATTTGAAACTTCAACCACCAAAAATATCTCGTTTAATTGGTCTGCAAAATGATGGGTTTCCATGAAAAATCCCATACGCCAAAGTACATTGCTTTGCAGAGCGAGAAAGAGGCCCATACTTCATTAATTTTGGTGGTTGGGGTCATTTTCTACGTTTTTTCCTTGTCAGAGACGTTTTCTCAATTTTTTTTACAAATCTCCATCAAAAATCAAAATTGAGGGGTCCATTGTGTGGAGAATTTCAACAACTTTCCAATGATACCAAAATCATGAAAAACTAAGCTCTGACGTGAAAGATATGCCCCTCTAAAGATTTAGGGCAAAAATAATGAAATTAAGGCAAAAAATCGGGTTCGCGGGCCGAAATTTGAACTTTTTCCCTCTTTTTTCAAATTGGAAAAATTTCCCAAAAATCTCTGCGCCCGCTCCTCGATGACACGTGGCACCCTCTAGTTGATCCGCGGCTTCAAACAATCATTTTGCCCTTTTGCGAAATTGGAAATTTTTCCAAAATACTCCGCGTCCCCGCCACTCTGCTACTGATGTGGACACGTGGCACATTCTAATCCGAGTGTGGAGGTGCGGTTCAACTTTTTCCTTTGACTTTTTCATCACTTTGGAAAAAATTCCAAAATCCTTCCGCCGCCCCGACTCCCGCTGCTGACTGGACACGTGGCACCTTCACATTGCTTGGTGGGGATGTGCTCCTATTTTTGCCTTTGAGAAACTTTGACCAAAAGCCAAAAACTTAGAAATCCTCCGCCCCGCCACTCTGCCTTGACACGTGGCATATTTTGCTTAGTTACGGGCCTCCAACAATATATTTTCCTCGCGGGCTTTCGGGCCAAAATTTTCCCTTGAGTTTTTAGCCAAAAGGCTAAGTGCCAAAATTTTTCCCGCGGGTCCGCCTTGGCAAATTTTCCCTCCAAACTCTACCGAGCCATAACTTACAAAATACAAGGAGTTAGGAGGACTTCCTTACCTTTCTGGAAAGGGGAAAGAATTCTCTATCTGATGAAGCAATACCCAGAAAATTTTATGTGCTTGAAATGTGTAAAAATTTGACTGAGGCACAAAAGAAAGATAGTTAACCCAAGATAAGAGGGAGCTTATTTTGGTTAACAACAACACATGCAACAAACCCACTTCCATTAAGCACAATCAAATCTGGACTGCAATAGATAAAGGACATACACAATATACCCATAAACATGAATAAAGGTAAGCTAAAACAACAACACAGACTAGGACAGACAACAATCAAAAATATGATTTTATTGCTCCAATGATTTTACACAATGATTCATTACATGGGAAAGAGGCAGGATTTCTATTACAAAGCTCCAAAAATGGAGGCTTGAAATTCCACAAATCACTCATAGGTGAGAGAGAAGGGAGGGAAGATACAAGAATGTCCAACATTGTAAAAATGCCCTCCATTACATTATATAGAAGAATGAGATGAGAGAGAAGGAGAAAAGATCAAATCCATGCTCCAACCACCCCAAAATCCATCATGACACATGCAAAAAATGATGGGCTTGCTTGCACAACCCATGCTTGCTTGTACTTTGCCTTGTGCAAGAAGGAATGGCTCCCATACTTGCATTTACTCCATCTCTGTGCCCTAGTATGGCTCCCATGGCCTTGTAGCTTCATCATTATTTTTCCCACCTCACCCCATAATTATCAATGTTTTATGCTCCCATGATGTAGAGCTCTAAAAAACCTTTCCAACAAGTATAAGTTTTCTTAATTTTGATGATTTGGGTGAAAGATATTAAGGTTTTAGTGTAGGTTGAATTTTGGTGTTTTTGGCTCCATCTACCTCCTCATCAAGTTCTTCACCGAGCTCCCCCAACAACTCACCACCTACCTACATTAAAACCCATCCACTGCATTGATCTCTCAACCTCCTCGGGTGGCTCACCATACAACTCAGGTCAGAGTTATGAATTACATTGCATTGGAGGGTGACCTTGCATCGTGTAATTGTTTTTCCCATTACGCCTCCAGACGGCTTAATTTCTGAGATCCTTTGTTGGTCGGGGTTGGGTTTTGAAGTGCATTTGCATGGGAAGGGGCTCATGCATTATGTCATTGATAACCCACCTCTGCTTCCATGTGCAATCTTGACTCGGTGTGTGTCAGTGGTGACTAGCCCCCTCGACATGCTTTTGCCCTATGTAAACCCAACCGTGTTACGACATGCCATCCATGCTCGTGGGTTCAAAACCCTCTACAAGCCATACACCTGATTTGTCGTTGCATCCAAAAACCCGTGCCCGATGCCGACCTCCTGATGACCCCGTTGAGCATTGATCGCCTTGGATGCGCTAACCAACTTGGCGCTTAGCTCACTCGAGTGAGCCGTTTGTCTACACCTGCCCAAGAGAGATAAAGTCACCCAACCTCTCCACCTAGCTCGCCGAGTTGTTTTCAACTCGCCCCCTAGTTAAGCCCCTTTTTGGGCAATTTTAACTAATTTTTTGAATTTCCTTAGGGGTTTTTTTATTTTTAGGGCGGAAGGCCATGAAAGGGAGAATAGAACACTCGAGATCATTTTTCATATTTTTACTATTTTTTCCCATTTTGGGTCAAAAGTGAACCCAGAGAGCCCGTTTTCCACCCAAGGCGGAGCTTTATGTCTTTTAGGACCAAGAAGAGGAAAAATTCCTCAAATGATTTCAAATCCTTCCAAAAACACCTGTAATTCTCTCGAGACATAAATTTCACCCGTGCCCCTCGAGATTGCCTTGATGAAGCTTTGTCTAGTGTTTAACCCCGAATTTACCCTATTCTCCAATTTGCCCGGGGGGCAAAAATGGATAACAATTATGGTGACTTAGTGGGGTCACCTGCCTGTTAGGTGATGTGACTAGTGTCCTGAATGCATCCATTGGGCATGGAGTCCCCAAACTGATCTAACCCTCTCGAATCTCTAATCCCGAGTTTGATTTGATGCACTACTGAACCATGGGTTGACCTATTGAGTCTCTCTTACAAGTTTTTTGAGTTGAGATTTTTGTGAGAGTGGAAAATTGTCTTGAACTTGGGTTTACAATCCTCTCGCAAACTGATCTGCGAGATTGAAAATGGAATTCCAAACTTGTCTCAAAACCTAATTTTTCCAAGTATGGAGCACACCACAGAGTTAGGAATAAAACACATGGTGGTTTTGGACATCATGGAACTTTATTAAATTCTGATTTTCTCTTCTTCTGAAAGTTCTACTTGTGACATGATGTTTGGAATACCACTTTGGAGTTTTCTTCCGATTCGGTGGGGGCTAGGAGCTCAAACCGTGACTGATCCTTAGATACTAAAAATGACACTTATATGAATTTGTGCCCAATATGATTTTAATTGCTTTGCATTTGAAACCTTTTAAAGATTGCAATTGTTCCATGCAACTTTGAGCTTTTATTTATAACATTCCTTCTCGAGAGGCATATGAATTTTTTTGCAATGATACAACCTAGAGCAACAAAACTATGTGCCCAAGGAACTTAGGAAATGAAACCTAAACTACAACAAGACAATGTGCGCAAACACTTGTAAGAGTTTTAAAATATGAAACTAATATGTACAAGGGTGAGAATATTTCTACAATAATGATGTTTGAGATAGATTCCATTAACTGGAATCGGAGGCTCCTCTCCATCCAAAGTGGACAATTGAAAGGCATTGCTACTCTTACATCCTGTGACCATGTAGGGGCCACTCCAAATGGCATCAAACTTGGAATTCTGCCCGACTTAGCCGATCGCATCCCATTTTAGAACTAAGTCTCCCCTCTTGTAAGTTTCTTGCTTTGGATTTCTTGTCAAATTTCTTCTTGATCAAGGCTTGATCCTTCTTCATAGTTTGCATAGCACACTCTCTTATTTCTTCCAACTCCATGAGTTCTGCATACCTGGCTTCCATGGCTCAAACTTGGATAGCTCTAACTACCTCAGGAGCTCCAATGCCGGAAACTCAAGTGATATGGGAAACCTGGCTTCCTTCCCATAGACCAACTTGTAAGGGGAGTTTCTTGTTGACCTCTTCGGTGTGACCCTATCATCCCACAAGGCTGATTTGAGCTTGGTGTGCCACATCCTCTGGTTTTCATCTAGAGTCCTTTTGATGATTTTCAACAAATTTTTGTTTGTGGACCCGCCTAGCCATTACCCGAGGGTAATAGTTTGATGATGTGCTGAGATATATCCCATTCCTAATAGCCCACTCAGTGATTTTGGTTCCAAGGAATGCCAAATCATTATACGATATAATGGTCATTGGGACTCGAATCTTGTCACTATCCCTCATAGAAATCTAGTATACTAGAATCATTTGCTTCCTTGAGTGCTACTGCCTCGGTCCACTTGGTGAAATAGTCTCACATTACAGATTAGGATCCACTTGTGACCTGTGCTAGAATTTGGATTGATGACCCCAATGAAGTCCAATCCCCACTGCATAAATGACTAATCAACTGAGATCAGATGTAATGGTAGTGATACTAGCCTCTCCTTGCCTATGAAGAATGCACACTTTTTACATTTCTTTATCCATGTATAGCGAAAGCAACTTCACGAACAATGTGGGCCAATAATAACCCGCCTTCATTATTTTGAGAGATGTTACCCGTGGAGAAAAATGACCTCCTCCCCCCCTTTGTGAAACTCATGTAGCACCTTTTCAATTTGACTTGTTCCAATGCACCTCAATAGGACTCCATTCATGTATTTCTTGAACAAAACACCATCAATAAGCACATACGAAATGACTTGGAGCCTAAAATATCTCCTCTTTGATTTGCTCATCTCACGGAGGACATATGCCTATTTGTAGAAAATGCATCATATCCTGAGCCCAACAAGGATTAAACACACTATCATTTTCTTGTTCCTGATTATCCTTCAATACCAGAACAACTTCTTTTTCATTGTTTGTCTCCTCATGCTAAGTTAAAGCTAGTTGCTTACACAACCTTTGCCACAAACTAAATTAGTGACCTTAATTTCAATGTCATACTCCATTACTCGGGTGATCCAGCTTGCCCATTTTTCATTCAAGTCCTTGTTCAAGAGGAAATCCTTGACCCGCATGTGACACCAACAAATAAATTCTATTATTTGAGACCAGATACTTGAAAATTTTCAAACTCCTGATAATCATAAGGACATCCTTCTCGATGAAGGAGTACCTAACTTCATAGTTCTCCAAGCTTTGATTGAAGAAGGAAACTGGTTGCTTGGATCCCTCTTTATTTTTTTGCTTCAGAATGACATAAATAGTGTTTGAAACTCCAAAGGCATAAAGCATGAAGTCTTTGGAAAAGTCCATATTGATGAGAGTCAGAGCTTGGGATATAGCATTCTTGATAGCTTCAAAAACTGCTTTGCCTTTCACTCTTGTCCACTTAAATACCATGCTCTTCTTCAACATCATGGTTACTGGTTTGACGAGAGCGGAAAAATTTGGTACAAATCTTTGAATAAGGTTTATTCTCCCCAATAATATTTGGAGAGCCTTTTTGTGACTTGGCAGTGGCAATGCCAAAATAGCTTCAATCCTTTTTGGATCAATTGTCAACCCCTCCTTAGACACAATGTGGCCTAACAACTTTCCTTCGTGAGCTAGGAATATGCATTTTTTTGGATTTAGAGACACTCTGAATCTCCTACATCTTTGGAACACTATCATGAGGTGGAAGAGGTGATTTTCTACATTCTTGGAGAATACAGTGATGTCATATAAGTACACAAGAACTATTTTTTATCAACCCCTTGAATGCCATGTCCATTTCCCTCTGGAATGTAACTCGACGTTTAACAACCCAAATGGCATTTTCCTATAGGAATAAGTGCCCCATTTGGTGGTGAAGTGAACGATCTTTTGAATTGGTTCTCTTCCTTCACTATAATATGATTGTAGCTCGAGTATCTATCTAGGAGAAAGAACCTTTTCGAGCCGACTACCCACCGCAAGATCTCGCTCCATAGAAGGAAGCAAATAGTGGTCTTTAAGAGATGACCTTGTTTAAGTCTCAGAAGTCCACACACAACTTTATTTGTCCATTTATTTTCCTGACTGACACTAGATTTGCAGCCCAATTGGAGTGCTTGATTGGAAATATGATACTTGTCTCTATCAACTTATTCAACTCTTTCTTCATGAGAGGCTCAATACGAGGGTTTACTAGTATTTACTTTTGCTCGATAGGCTTAATTTCGGGTGAAGTTTAATAGTGTGCTGTGCCAACTGTGGATTAAAACCTTTCAAGTCTTCATAGCTCTAAGAAAAGACATCGGGAATTCTTGGAAAAGTTGTATGAAATCAAATCTTTCCTATTGAGTACTCACTTTGCGGATTTGGAGTATTTTACCATCTCCAACTGAAATGGGTTCCCAATCCTCCCCTTTGACTTGAATATTGGCATTTTCTTTCCAGAATTGATTGTTTGGGTTGAATATGGAATATAGAGTCACTAAACCCTTTGGTAAATTATTTGTTCGCAATTGCACTACTTGATCCCCCTGTTTATTGTTCTAATTTTTCGATTCCTAGTTGAGAAATCAACCTCTTTTGCAAGAAATTAATGATTTGTTCGTCAATTTCAAATACTTTCTAACTCGCATTCTTATGCGGGACTACGGCATCACAATTACATGGATATGTGGCTATGTTTTATCTCTCTTGATGTTATCAACCATATCAAATGTTGCTCCAATTGTTGCGAGTTTGTCCGCAACCTCGTTCTTCTTCCTTGGTATGGAACCGATATTAAAGGCCTCGAAATCCTTTATGAGATCCCATATCTTGTTTTTGTAGCTTTTGAGGATATCAATTTTAGCAAGCATTCTACCCTGACTTGATTCACGATCGGTTCCCTATCTCCAAACACTGCAAGTTTTGATACCTCTCTTCTTTGCCCAATGCAATCCATGAATCAAAGCCTCATACTCTATTGTATTGTTTGAGCAAGTGAACTTGAAATGGAAAACAAAGTAGTATTTGAATTCCTCTGGTGAAACAAGCATTGCACCTCCTCTAACACCTTTTTTCTTCTTGAACCATCAAAAAAATAGCTGCCATACTTCATTGTCATCTTTGTTATCTAGCTTGGTGAGGTTTGGGAGAGAGGTGGATTTTATTCATGCAAGTAGTAAATACCCAACTCATCTTCTTCCATCTATTTGTAAGGATCAAAAGCATGCCTCTTGCGAGCCCATTCATCCAATGTCAAATATGGAATGCCCTCAACTTTAGTCCCTATTTCGGAGTGCTAGGAAATCTTCTGATCAAAAGATAAATAGTTGGCGTTAATAGGATTTGGAAAATGAGACTCAATGTGAAAGTTGACAATTGGCTCCAACCTGATCATTGCTTTAGCTCCATACCTTGTCCTGAATAACATGTGGGTCCAATCTTCGATAAGTACCCGTCAATATTAGCTGTGAAGTCCTTTGAAAGGCACAAAACAAATAGTAGTGGCAAGTCAATTACTGATACATCCTGTAGAACTGTGACATTCGAGCATGCATTCAACGTAAGGCTTAGTCCTTTGATCACTCCAACCGTCCCTAATGATGTGCCGTATAATTACACCACTCCCCTTAATATTGGTTCATATTTTAAGCCCAATTGATCTATTATCTCGCTTTGGCATCACGAAATGCTCACCCCCGAATTGATCATGTAATTGTACACTAACTTATCCCCTATAATTAGAGACATGTAGAACGGTGGAGGCTTCAAATTCTTACTTAGTTGACCTCCTTCTTGTTGCACTATGTTAGTGAGTAATTTCTCTTGATTCTTGGATGTCTCATTCAAAACGGACCAATTTTCCATGATTGCTTGCAATAAATCCCGTTTCCTAGAATCGCCAAAGTGATTCTCACATGGAGATGCTCACATGCATCTTATTCATTTGATCAATGATGTTAAAGGGAGATGGAATGTCCTTTTGCTGTCCCTAGTTTGGTACAATCCTTTCCTAAATATGAGCCGGTACGAGTTTTCACAACCGGTGCTTTATGCTGACTTTGTACATTTAGGGCTGCATTTGATTTGCTAACACTCTATGGGGTGAGAGTGGGTTGAGTAAAAATTGGGTTGGATGAGTGCCCTTCTTCTATGTTCCTCTTTTTTGCCTATGTGTTGGTAGCTACACCTTGGAAAGGATTTTGATTAATGCCACAAAAGTCTTCTACATGCCAATTTACCAATGTGGTGTCACTTAGAGGTGTTTCTTAAGTGTTTGCCTACTAATTTTCTTCCTTGCTTGGCTCTTGGGATACACCGAATGTTTTCACCATCAAAGCTTGATTCAGAGCACCATTGAAGCATGTTTCCTGATTGTGGGGTTGTCCACAAGGGAAACACCATTCATAGTCTTGTGCCATGTTGTTCTATACTAGAAGCAAGGCCTTGGATGTTGAAGCCGTATTTGGATTGTATGGTTGAAATGGATTGACAATTTGAGATTGCCCCTAATTTTGATTTGCATATTGAGTTGGAGGTCTATTTTATTGATACAGAGGCCTATTTGCTTGAGCTTGAGGCTGATATGGTTTGAATCTTTGAGCATGTTGCTTCTTAATGGTCACTACCTCATTCCCTAAAGCTTGTTGCCCCTTCAATACTTCTTGTAGCTTATTCATGACCTCTTGAAGTTCTTTAGAAGTACTTGTAGAAGTGGAGGCCTCGCTATTGCTTTGATTTCTAGGAGCTGGAATGGGATTCAACTTAGGTGCTTGATTTGTTGGTGTGTGGGATCCTATGTGTCCTCCACTCACATATGGAGGGTCATCTCACATGGGTTAGGTTTAGGGTTTGCTTGTGTGTCATGCACTAGGGTTACTTAACACCCTATATGTACCCTTTCATTTCTTATTTATGAGTATGCCAAGACACTCCACATTGTCTTTCCTCTATGTGCAAGCTTTATTTCTATTGAGCAAGTTCTTCCATTGTTGATCGATCCTTGTGATTATGCTAGAGCTATCATGATTCTCGTTTGAGTGCAACTACTTTGTGGTGCATCGTTTTCGATTTGATTCTCGCAAACTCTTTCATGGTATCAGAGCTGAGATCAAGTAAACGTGCATTCATCATTTCAGTTGCGATTACTCTTGGTCACGTTTTTTACTCCTCGTGTAAGTTTTTCGATCATTATATTCGAAATTTATTATTGCTAACGTATTTAACAATGTCGTTCTTGGAAAGTTATTTTTTTTTCTTTGTGTTTTTCGTGCATGTGCGGTGTTTCTTGAAGCTTTTAAGGGTTTTACAACTACATTTAGCTAAGTGTAGCTAAATCTTGTAGATCAATTAAAATAGAGGTTATTTTATGGTTTTTTAATTTTTTACTAAACTAAATTTTTTTTAGATCTCTGTTTTTTTCTCTGTGTGTTTTTTTGCATGGTGGTTTTGCAGAATATAGATTTAAAAATCTTTGGTATTTTGGTTGAAGTTTGGTGTTTTGCTCCTCTACTCTCCATCAAGCTCCTAACCGAGCTACACCCTCAGACCGAGCTCCTTCAAACCCTCCTCAAGATCATTGTTCAACTTAGTCATTATTCAACTGAGCCATTCTCCCGAGTTCATGTTTTTGGTGCATGTTTTTTGCTCAGACCGATTTCTTCCAACCTAGCCGAGTCGTGATCTACCTCAGGCAAGTTAATTTTGCTCTGCAAGCCTTTTTTTGCCTAGCTGAGTTTATTGGTTGACCTAGACAATTTGTGCTCTTTTCTCCCATGTCCTCTGCATGGCAGAGATCATTTCCTGGTGTCCTTCCCTTACCTCGACCTTGGTTCACGTTCCTAGTCTCCCGGAGTCCTTCCTGTCTCGATTTGGTTCTCCCTTGCGTGGCTGAGTTATGCCTTCCCGCCTATTGGAGTCTCCTGCGTGCCTCCCGCCGAGCCTACTCCATCCCGATCCCAACACCTCCTCACTATGTTTTTCCCCACTGCGAGCTCCTGTCCTACCCCATGCTCGATCCGGCTCCCTAAGCTGCTCCACTCGGATCTACCTCGTCTGTCTTCCCGCGCCCGAACGGCCTCCCAAAGCCTGGCTCGGTTGAGATCCACTCTTCCCTCCACTACCACGTCTAACCGCACTCACCCGAGATCCTCCTCCAATGGTTTCCACCGAGCCCATGTTTTTTTGGTAAGTGTGGTAAGTGCTTTTATGGTAAGTTTTTAAAATTTCATTTTTTGGTGGGATTTTTTAAAGTGGGCATTTAAATTATTTAAGGCAAGCCTCCAACTTGGGATTTCATTCAAACCGTATGTTTGTTACATTCATTTATGGTAAGTTTTTAAATTTTTAGGTGGGAATTTATTTAAAAAGGAAAGTATATTTAAATAGTTAATTAGGATTTAATTTTAATTAGATCTTAATTAGTGTTTCTTTATTAATCGTAATTAATTAGATTTAATTATATTAAATCTAGTTTTATTAATTATGAATCTAATTTATTTATCTTTTACGATTAGTAATAATTTAAATCATCTTTTAAATTAACGTTAATTATCATTTTTAAAAACTCCCATAGCTTTAAAATTAGCTAAATTGGACATTTCAAAATGGTAATTTTTAGGCGTTATTGTCAATTTTTTTACTAATCATGCGCTCAAGTGTGCAGTGACACTTTGAGCACCTATTTGCCTTCTCGAGTGCTTTTCGGCATTCTGAAGATCATCCAGGACTCATCTTGAGTTCATATAAAACTTGTATTTACCCTTATTATTGCTTGTAACTAGTGAGCGCATCCGCACCACAGTTTGCAGCAAGGGGGTATCCTTTGCGACGTGAGACACTCTTTCTCACAACCAAGATTTGATTTCACCTCCTTCCTTTTTTTTACAAATTGTGCTTGTGTACGGTGTCACTTTGTTACGCTCCACGAAACACGATTATGGTCTCCTCTCTTGCACGTTATTACGCTGATTGCAAGGTGAGTTACCAACTATTTCAAGACACACGCTCGGACCCGATTATATTCAATGCACTAAACTATAAAGTTTGAAAGTAGGGGGTTATTATATTGTCTTGGGTGGTTGTGATTCTTGAGTTTCTTTTCTGCATTCCTTCTCTCTCTCTTCACCATGGATGTAATTTCAATTCCTTTGCTTACATTGTTCAACTTCTTCGAATGGAGATCGAAAATGATTATGAAACTAAGGGGTAAAGGGTTATTCTCGCATCACCGTGGGAACTAAGACTGAACCAGACGACGACCCTGAAAAATCTAAGTGGTTAAACCGTAGTGATGAAGCTTTAGGTCTTCTTTGCATGTTTTTTCTCCTGACTTGCTCTTCCACATTGAGTCATCTGAAACACCTAATTCTGCGTGGACAATGTTGGATAAAATGTTTGGACAATAAGATGACATGAGAGCGCATGAGTTGGAAAACGAACTACTAGGGTTAAATCCTAGTGATTTTGAAAACCTACAAGCACTCTTTTCTAAGTTTTTCCACCCTAGATTATTGTTAAAGGAATGTTAAGTAGAGAAGAAATATTCTCAACTCGATCTTGTCGATTCTCTCTAAGTTACGTCCCAAATATTCTGTCTTTGTGTCAACTTTTTATGCTACAAAAACTACCTTGGGAAAAGATTGGAATATGCCCTCTTTTGACTATTTTTCATCCCAATTCATTCGAGAACAGGACAAACTCAGTCAAATGGGGTCTCTCAAGTCCAAGTCACATGCCCTAGTAGTGAGTACTGTAAAGAAAAGAAGACTAAAGAGAAGAAAGAAAGAAAGGATCAACCTAAGTAGGAAACCAAGACCAAAACTAAATTTAACACGAACGCTTCCACTTCTAATCCTAGAGCACATAAAGACAAGTTCTTGTGTTCCTATTGCAAGAAGCCTGGTCATAAAGAGCATCTATGTATGAGAAATAAATTTGATCACCTTACTCATTTACTTGAGAAAAATCAAATAGGTGTTCCTGAGTCTATCAAACAAAATGCTCCAAAGGTCGAGTCTTCTACTGCAAAAGGATCTAAATCTGATAAGAAGAAAGGAAAGGCCTTTTAGCCAAAGTTGCTCCTTCATCGACGTGGATTATAGATTCCGGTACCTTCGCACCACATGGCTTCTTTGCATGTTGAGTTCTCCAACATCGAGCCTTGTGGTATGTCCCAAATCACAATGGGTAATGACACGATAGTGTCGGTTTCAGTAGTGGATCAGTAGATATGGATGGGGGAACATTCAACCAAGTGTTGAGTGTTCCTGATCTCTCTACCAATCTCCTATCGGTTTACCTAATTACTCACCTTGGTGAAGGAATGCGAGTGGAATTTGGTCCTAACTCGGTGATTATTCATGAGCTTAATGATGACACTACAAAGAAATTGAGGGAAAGGTGGATCACTATTCACGGTTGTATATCTTTTCCCACTTTACTTTTTATTCTACGCCCACTGCCTTGTTCACTCATGCAAATGACGTTAGTACGCTATGACATGAACGTTTCAGACATCTAAATTATCGCTACCTTGAACAATTGAGCCAAAATGAAATGGTCAACGGGTTACCCCACGTCAAGTTTTCTAAGGGTCTTTGTGAGGGTTATACCCTTGGAAATCATCCTGAAAAGAACTTTGACAAAGGAAAATCTTGGAGAGCTACTCGTCCCTTGGATTTTGTTCATAGCGATATTTCTGGTCCATTTCCGTCTCCTTCGTTTACTAAATATCTTTATGTGCTCACCTTCATTGATGATTATTCGTGATATACTTGGGTATATTTTCTTAAGCTTAAGTATGAAGTCTTTGAACATTTTCAAGACTTTAAGGCTCTTGCTGAGAAATAGGCGGAACAGTCTATCAAGGTTCTTCGAACCGATAATGGAGGTGAATATGTAAACAATAGGTTCATGGATTTTTGTACTTCTGAAGGGATCTCCTTGCAGCATATAGTTGCTTATATCCCTTCGTAGAATGGAGTAGTAGAAAGAAAGAACCATACTCTTAAGGAGATGGCCACTTGTATGATTCACTCAAAGTCTCTTCCTCCACAATATTGGGTTGAAGCAATGAATTGTGTTAATTACATTCAGAACCGTGTTCCACACAAGGCAATAAGAGGGATGACACCCTTTGAAGCCTCATTTGGATGAAAGCTTGATGTTGAGCACTTTCGAGTCTTCGGATCCAAGGCTATGGCTTGGATTCCCAAGAAGAAACACTAGGCATTGAAACCAAAATCCAAATCTTGTATCTTCAGTAGGGTATCCTAATGGCATGAAGGGATATTGATTGTGGAATCCTACTTCTCATGAGATTTATATTGAGAGAGGTGTTAATTTCAATGAGTCTTCTTTGAATTCTACTTCTACCTATTGACGTTGTTCACCTTGCTGATTTAGATTCCGACTCATCAGATGATGATGTTGTTGAGCGCGCTCCTCTTCCTGATCCTCCCAACCATCAGACCTTTGAGTCTTCTGATTCTAACAATAGTGATGATGAGGAATATGTCCCTTCTCACTCAAGTGATGAATCTTCCGACTCAGAGCCTGATCCTCCTGGTCCTCTTTGGGCTAGGAAAACATTGCAAAGTGTTGGATATTTAGTTGGAGATACTTTGGATATGAGACATACTCACTCGATTTCATTGGACCCTACTCTTTCTTCACCTCTACTTCTGAACCACAGTCTTTCCGGAAGGATTTTGGTATTCCTGAGTGGGATTCTGCCATGGATGAGGAGTATTCCTCTCTCATGAAGAATGATACTTGGGATCTCACCCCTCTTCCGAAAGGAAGAAAATCATTTGGTGTAAGTGGGTGTTCAACAAAGTATGGAGAAGATGGAGACATTGAAAATTTTAAAGTGTGATTAGTAGCTAAGGGTTTCTCCCAAATAGCTGGGGTTGATTATACTGAAACCATTGCTCGGTTACGAAGAAGACTTCTATTCGACTGACCCTTTCCATTACTGCAACAAACAAATGGAAAGTCCACCAAATGGATGTTAAGAGTGCCTTCCTTCATGGTGAACTAGAGGAAGAGATCTACATGGAACAACCTCTGAGCTATGTCCATGATCCCTCCCTTGTTTGTAAGTTAAAGAAGTCTCTTTATGGCCTTAAACAATCCCCTCGGGCTTGGTATGCCAAGATGGACTCCTTTTACTTACATCAGGGTTTACTAGGTGTCACTTTGATCCAAATGTTTATATTCTACGACAAGATGACTCCATACTCATCCTTGTTCTCTATGTTGATGACTTGTTGATCATAGACAACTCTTCCTCTATCATTGATTCTATGAAGATCACTTTGGCCAACAGGTTTTCCATGAATGACTTAGGTCTGCTTCATTACTTTCTTGGGATCCAGATTTCACAATCTGACTCAGGAATTTTGATTTTGCAACCTAAGTATGCTCTTGAATTTCTTGCTCATTTTTAGATGTCTGATTACGAAGTCTTCTCCTAGTCCTTTTCCTTCCGGGGTTAAGTTGTTTATGATTGCTTTACTCCCTTGGTTGATGGTACCCTTTATTCGAGTTGGTGGGGAGCTTGATTTACTTCACTCACACTCGAAAAAAATTTATCTTATGCCATTGGGATCATGTCCAGATTCATGTAGTAGCCACATGAGCTGCATTGGAAAGAAGCTAAGCAGATCCTTAATTATGTTCATGGCACCTATACTGATGGCATTGACTATTATGGAGGGGTGGATATTGACTTGATTGGGTTCACAGATTTTGATTGGGCCGGTGACTTAGATCATCGAAATCTACCTCTAGCTACGCTTCTCTCTTGGTTTGGGTCCTGTTAGTTGGTCTAGATGGAAGCAAAATGCAATTGTGATATCTCCTACAGAGGAGCAGTTAACGCTGCCACATAAGTTATTTGGCTACAGGGTATTCTGACAGAGTTTGGCATCCACTTTCGGTGGCCTACCATTATCTATTGTGATAACACGAGCACTATTTATATTTACAAAAATCCAATTCAACATCAGCGAATGAAGCACATTGAGATCCATATGCATTTCATACGAGAGCTTATTCATGATGGTATCATCGACATTCAATACATTCAGACAACTGATCAGATTGCAGATATATTTACCAAGCCCTTCATTGAGGTGAAGTTTCTTAACTTATGGTCTCTTCTTAGGGTGAGGTCTTATGCGATTGCTCATCTTCTTCAAAGCTATATAGTCTTTCTCTTCTTATTCTTCTAGAAGATATTATTTGTATATGAGCACCTTATCGGGCCTTTAGTTGTCGGGTCCCATTGACACATCCTTCTTAGTTGTCTAGGAGTGTCTTCTTGTTCTATCTGACTCATCATAGCCGTTACCCCAACTTCGATGAAGGGGGGTGTTGGTGTGTGGGGTCCTACGTGTTCTCCACTCACATATGAAGGGTCATCTCACATGGGTTAGGTTTAGGGTTTGCTTGTGTCTCATGCACTAGGGTTACTCAACATCCTATATGTACCCTTTCATTTCTGATTTATGAGTATGCCAAGACACTGCATTGTCTTTCCTTTATGTGCAAGCTTTATTTCTATTGAGAAAGTTATTCCATTGTTGATCGATCCTTGTGATTATGCTGGAGCTATCATGATTCCGTTTGAGTGCAACTACTTCGTGGTGCATCATTTCCGATTCGATTCTCGCAAACTCTTTCATTGACTAGTTGTAGGGTTTCCCATTTCTAGATATAGAGGCATAGGTGGCATAGGTGCAAGTTTTCCTACTTGAATCAAACAATTCTCCACTCTGATAGCTATATCATAGGCCCCCGACAACGTTGTTCCTTCCATTGATTGTATCATCATCGCTATGTTGGAATTGAAAGACTTCAAGAAGTAAAGGAATGATCCTTGATGGTCGGGCTTTGTGATGATATTGGAATTCGTCTAATGCTCTTTGGAAACAAAAGGTAAAATATGTCATCTATTCATTTGGAGCTCGCTAATTGTTGTCAATTGTTCCAATAAAAAATATTATCTACTCTTTCTCTCGAATTTATTGTAGAGAGCTTAACATAATGCATCCCGGTTGTTGATTGAACCTATTGTTAAGCTCCTAAACCATTATAAAGCCTTTCCTTGAAAGAGGAAGCTAAAAATTAAATCAGTAACATCCATCTCGTTGATCTCTCATATAGTACAAACATTTGCAATGTATTTAATGTGGTCAACAAGTGTTGTGTGATTTTCTCCTATGAAATAGGGAATATTTTTTAATGCTACAACTGAAATTAGATTTTGAGCATTGAGGGAAAGTGGACTACTTCCCATGAAGTTGAAAAAGGGATTTGGTGGTCCTTGTGGTGGTTGTTGATGTGCCATCCTGATTAGCCTAAGAACCCTAGTTGATTAAAGGAAAGGTCTACCAGTGTGGAGGTGTATATAATGTCATGTTTGGTGGAGATGGAGACCTTTGTACCCTTCTTCCTCTCCTTCCTCTACTTGGAGATAACTGTAAATATTCAAAAACACCTTCTTCTCTTGTCCTAGACCTAGTTTGGATCCTTCTCATGAACTTGAGGTACTTGGGATTCTACACCACTAAGTTCTTCTCCTTCGAGTCACTAGATGTGTTGAGAATGAGCCTTTAAAGGCTAGAGCTTCACCAAGACACATATCAGATCTTGATAAGATAGAAATATTCACCTTTAAGGGCACATGCTTTGTTTCGGGATTTGGCCCTTGTTTTGTAGTTGTCAAAACCCAAAATACAAGGATCGGAGCTCGAGTCATGCAAAGAAACCTTCAAAACCCGACATGAAGACTTTTGGAACTTTCCTCATGCAATGCACCTATAGAAACCCAAAACACTAGCTTTCAGGATTTAGGACATGCTTTGCAACCTCCAAGACCCAAAACACTAAGAGTCGGAACTTGGGACTTGTTTTGCATATATGAAATCTTGAAACATTATTTTTAGAAGTAAGGGCATGCAATGCAACCCCGAAACCCAAAATGCAAAGAATGGGTATTTTTGATGCTTTGTCACCTTCAAATCTGACTTAGCTTGTGAATCCCTTCAAGGTGTGAAAGATATGACTTCTTGTGGTCCCAACGGCATGCCAAAATCAGCATCGCAAAATTTCAGCACCCCTGATTGCTTGTGATTTGTGTGAGAGGCAATCAATATAATTTGCATAACATGGGATTATCCTTAAAGTGTGGGACCTTGCAAGTAGGATAACCCTCCAGAGAAAGCTGGTTCTTCTCCCTAAACTAGTGCCATAACTGACACGAAATGCAGAAAGATAACTAATCTAATCCTACCCTAATGCTTTCCAAGGAGACAAGGATAAAAGAATGCATGAAAAGTAAAACCTACACTAAGAGGGTGATACACCAAGAAGAGGGTGTTGAACAATTATTCCTGCATGAGATTGAAAACAAGAAAAATGAAGAGGGTGGTCAAGCACCACAAATCACAACACTTGCAACAAACCCACTTCCATTAAGCACAACCAAATCTGGACTTGTAATAGATAAAGGACATACACAATATACCCATAAACATGAACAAAGGTAAGCTAAAACAACAACACCAGACTAGGACATATAACAATCAAAAATTTGATTTTATTGCTCTAATGATTTTACACAATGATTCATTACATGGGCAAGAGGCAGGATTTCTATTACAAAGCTCTAAAAATGGGGGCATGAAATTCCACAAGTCACTCACATGTGAGAGAGAAGGGAGGGAATATACAAGAATGTCCAACATTGTAAAAAGTCCCTCCATTACATTATATAGAAGAATGAGATGAGAGAGAAGGAGAAAATATCAAATCCATGCTCCAACCACCCCTAAAACCCATCCTGACACCTGCATAAAATGATGGGCTTGCTTGCACAACCCATGCATGCTTGTAATTTTCCTTGTGCAAGAAGGAATGACTCCCATACTTGCATTTACTCCATCTTTGTGCCATACTATGGATCCCATGAACCTGTAGACTCACCATGATTTTTCCCACCTAACCCCATAATTATCAAATTTTTATGCTCCCATGATGTAGAGCTCTAAAAAACCTTTCCAACAAGTATAAGTTTGCTTAATTCTGATAATCTGGGTGAAAAATATTAAGGTTTTAGTGTACATTGCATTTTGGTGTTTTTGGCTCCATCTACCTCCTCATCGAGCTCTTCATTGGGCTCCCCAACAACTCGCCATCTACTTGCATTAAATCCCACCTACATCATTTATCTCTCAACCTCCTCGGGTGGATCACCATACAACTCGGGACGAAGTTATGAATTACATTGCATTGGAGGGTGACCTTACATCGTGTAATTGTTTTTCCCATTCGCCTCTGCATGGCTTAACTTGGCCGAGATCCTTTTTTGGTCGGGGTCAGGTTTTGAAGTGCATTTGCATGGGAAGGGGCTTATGCATTATGTCATTGATAACCTGCCTTCGCTTCCACGTGCAATCCGACTCGCCGTGTGTCGGGCCGACTCACCCCCTCGACATACTTTCGCCCTATATAAACTTTGTGTGTTACACGACACGCCATCCCCGATGCGTCGTGCACCCAAATTCCCAACACATTGTGCTATGTGGGTTTGGAACCCTCGAGCACCCAACACACTCGCCATGAGCCATGCAACATGTCATTGCATCCGAAACCCGTGATCGATGCCGACCTCCTTGTTGACCCGTCAAGCATTGACCGCTTTGGATGCACCGAACTTGGCACTTAGCTCGCCCGAGTGAGTCATTTTTCTACACCACATAAACCAAAGGAGCTCTCCGAGCTAAAATCACCCAAACTCTCCACCTAGTTCGCCGAGCAGGTCGACGAGTTGTTTTCAACTCGCTCGCTTGGTTAAGCCCCTTTTTAGGCAATTTTAACTGATTTTTTGAATTTCCTCGGCTTTTTTTTTATTTTTAGGGCCATAAGGCCATGAAGGGGGAATTGAACAATATGAGACTAATTTTCATATTTTTGCTATTTTTTCCCATTTGCGTAGAAAGTGGACTCAGAGAGCCCGTTTTCCTTCCGAGACAGAGCTATGTGTCTTTCGGAACCAAGAAGAGGAAAAATTCCTAAAATAACTTCAAATCCTTCCAAAACCACCTGTAATGCTCCTAAGACATAAAATTTCATTTGTGCCCCTCGAGACTATCATGATGAAGCTTTGTCTAGTGTTCAACCCCGAACTTACCCTGTTCTTCATTTTGCCTTGGGGGTAAAAATGGATAACAATTACATTGTTTTAAAGGTTTCAACGGGATTTCAAAGATGTTGACACTGAAATATGGATTTCATCAATTCGGGATCAATACTCAAGGAAACCAAGAATGAATGGATTAAAATGAAAGGTATTGAGAAGGATAAGACATGATACAAATTTGAGACAATTCCTCCTTGACAATCAACGAGGAACGAAAAATGGATTCCAAGAACAACTTGCTTGTATTAATGAAGTTTGGGCTGAAAAATGAGTTTTATTATAGAAAATGGAATCCCTACCTCATCACTTAAGAAAGGAATCAAAATAAGGGTGTTCAGAAGGAGAAACCATAGTTAAAATTTCAGAGGATTTGTACCATGGAGTCATTAGTAATGAACAAAAAGGTTTTGAACAAAGATAAGGGAAAATGGACATTTCCAATAGCAAATTATGATGGAGATAAAAATAAAGCATGTGAAGATGGATATCCTTAGATGCACCGCAATAGAGAAGTCCTTCAATCTCCCGTTGAGTTGAACCTAGATCCTATTGGGCCAATATTGATCCATTTGTTGTTTTGATTTCTCAGTTGATAGGATCATAGTGGTCTAAACATGCCAAGACTAAATCCACATGCTGTATGGATAGAGGAAAGCCTATAAACCTTTATTAACCATTATGGAATATTTTATCCATCATTGGAGTCTTGTTACCTTTATGTCATCCTCATTCTTAGGTCCCCGAAATCAATTAAATCTAAGAAACTATCTCCGATATTAGGAATTTCAGTGATTAGAAAAGAGATAGGCTCAGTAGCAGAATACGAAACTTCATGTTTGGAATGAATAAAACTACAAATTTGGTAATGGAAAACTGGTATTTGACAAGAAAAATTTACATTTTGAAAAGGTTTCAATAAATTTTTAATGAGGCTAACAACTGAAATATGGATTTGATCAATTTAGGAGCAATACTCAATGAAACCAGACATTAATGGATTTGAATGAAAGGTATTAAAAGGATAATACATGGTCCAAATTTGAGACAATTCCTCCACAAAAATAAACGGAAACAAAAATGGATTTCGGGAACAACTTGCTTGTATTAATGGAGTTTGGGATGAAAATGAGTTTGATCATAGAAAATGGAATCCTCCACCTCATCACTCAAGAAATGACTCAAAAGAAGGGTGTTCTCAAGGAGAAGTTATAGTTAAAATTTCAGAGTATTTGTACTATGGAGTCACTAAGAATGAGCAAAAGGGTTTTGAGAAAAGCTAGGGAAAAATGGGCATTTCCAATAGCAAATTATTATGGAGATAACAAATAAATCAGTTCACCATATCCAATGCATGATAAGTCAGATTGAATGCATTTCAGGAGGAGAGTATCTTGACAAAATTTTAAGGTTTTTATCTATGGAGTCACCGACAACGAGAAAAAGGTGTTCTTAGAGGTTAGGTCATGGAGCTAGTTTTTCATGGCTTTCATAGAGAAAGAGGGAGTACAATTTTTATAGAAATGAAATTGAGAAGCTTGGGAACAACGTTAAGTGTTTACAAACTCACTTTTGGAGGAAAGTGCATTTTTGAAGATTATGAGGAACTAAAGATTTCCAACAACACACTTTTTGTTGGAGGAAGGAACTAAAGGTTCTCAAAAGTGTATTTATTGATGGAGAAAGGAATAAGATGTTCCCAAAAGTGCACTTTTGGAGGTCATAAGGAACTAAAGGTGCAAAAGTGCAAGTCAATGTGAAATTATAACTTAAAGTCACTCAAGTTCCAAAAAGTGCATGTCAACATGAAATTAGAGTAAGTGAGTTCCCACAAGATCACTTTTGAATCTAATAAGGAACTCAAGGTGCAAAAAGCACGAAATTAGAACTTAGAAGTCACTTAACTTCCCAAAAGAGCACTTTTAAGGTTCATAAGGAACTATGTAATCGAAATGGTTAACTTCTTAGGGGGGTAGTAACTGATGGTAGATTATCCTAATCATTTACTTTTCAAGGTTAACTAAACCAATATCAATAATAATCATTACATAAATATAAACAATGATAGATAATGAAACAAAGTACAAGTTATGAGGAGGATAGGACTTAGTTGATATCCTGAATTATGTGTTGGTCTTTGATTGGTCCGATGATTGGAAAATGATGAAAATGATCTAACAGAGTATCACTAATGAGATTGTGACCTAATTATCTATTTGTACTAGGGCGTATGGTATGACCCAAAGCGTACCCCCACTATGGCCCTTTCTATATGCTTTGGTCCCTTTATATTGCTAGAATTTGTAACTTTATGTGACTATTTTTGCTTCTTGTTCTACTCTTGTATGGAATATGGACCTTTGATATTGTGTGATGCTCGTTATGCAATTGATTCAACCTTCAAAACCCTAGATGGTGAGAGAGTCCTGCAAAAAAAACGTTAGGTGGGTTGTGGGCACCCCTATGCACCACCAACATCACCACTACTTTGAAGAGGGATCAAACCACATGTCATTCTCACCTAGCATGTGATATCTAGAATGTATGCAACCAAATTGATAACCATGATCTTGTAACAATGGAATTGTACTTGATACTTTCCCTAGCTTGACTTGAATTTGATAATGTGCTTTTGTACTTGTAGACTTGAGTGGATGACTGTCCTAGAATGAGTATGCATAGTATGCAAAGTATGTGGAGCTCATGGGAGTCTTGGAGTAGCTTTTCTTTTGATTTCTCTTAGTGTTTTCTCATTGGAATGCTAGGTGCCAAGTATAATGAATGCCCCTCCTTAATGGGAGATGAATACCTTACTTATATATGTGTACCAGATATGGAAAACTCAAATAAGGCCGACTAGAATTATACCAAAGGAATTCAAATTGAGAAAAACACCGTTGGAGGGAAATGGAGCAAAATGGCTAGGTCAGCCCATAGTGTATGGGTTATATGGCCCTTCAGTTCCGCTTATGGTCCCATACACTTGTGCAGTGATTTAGAAGTTGAAATTGCAATGTGCAAGGGTATAGCTTGATTTGATGTAGTAATATGACCATTATGCGAACAAGTAGGTTGTATGTGTAAGCAAGAATGAATGACATATAGATAGGGACATGGTAATTGGTCAAATTGAGTAAGTGTGGGCTAGAGCAAGAGTATTGTACAATTTTTGTTGTTACAAGACATGAATTACCAAAATGAGTGTCTTAAGGAACTTGAGTGGCAAAAAGTGCAAGTTAACTTGAAATTAGAACATGAAACCCAAAGAAGTTCCCAAAAGAGCATTTTGAATATCATAAGGAACTAAAGCGCACTTATAACTCCAAATTAGAACCAAACAAGTTCCCAAAAGTGCATTTTTGATTTTTATGAGGAACTAATGTTCCCAAAAGCACATCCAGAGGCCTATTCAGAACCGAATAATGCAACCTTCATTTGTGGATTAAGAGTAGGATTTTTGAGGCCATGTGATACATGATATTGATTAGAAACCATCCAATGAATCCTTTCCAACCATTTCCAAGAGATGAAAGTGATGACATCCCAAGTTTTGAGAAAAAACCAAAAAATGACCAAAGTAGCCATAACGAGGAAGTAGACAATTTTTCAGCTATGAAGACAAACTACAATGACCAAGACCAAAACCAGTGTGAAGGCCATTTGAGAAAATCCATAAGATTTCATTTGATTACTGACAAGGCTTCCATATCCACCCATATCTCTCAAACCTTCCGTGCAAGTTGATACTTTATTAGGGCTAAGACATCCTAGTTCATGAAAGGTTTCTATTCTCAAACGCTTCCAAAATTTCACTCTGGATATACCCACATGCAGTAGAATCGAAACCTTTCCCATGGCTATGATATAGATTCTCTAAACCACTAAGCTCCTGAAACCTTCCACACAAGTTGATACTTACAAAGAGACAATTTGGACAAATTTGACCAACTTTCTCGAGAGGTGACAAAGAATTTTATTGGGGTTGTCAAGTAAAATGTCTAGAAATTTTACATGCTAACAAAGTGCTAAGAATATTTTTTTCCCAAGAATTGAAAATGTTGAGATGGCTACCACAAAAAAGAGACACAAAAATTAGATGAAAAGATAACACATTTTTAGAGTAAGAATCCTATAAAATAGGATTAAGTGTAATATTAGTAATGACCAAAAATATTTATGGAGATATTTATTAAACATTCCGATGTGAGTTTCCAAAATTACTAGCTACCCATTTGTTAATATTGGAGCACTATTATTTCAAACTAAGGAAAATGATGAGTTTGAAAGGAACAAAGACAAACCGAGAGATGTTGCGTAAGTTGGATATTAAGTGGACTAGAGTTGTAGACTATTGTATTCAAACAAAAATAGACATGATATAAATAGGAATTTTTGTTCAAGGGAAATTTATTTTTATACACACAAAACTTGCTTAATAGGGAAATTGAAGGAAATTTGATTGAAAATTTTCCCATAATGGTGAAGATGGTACTGGTGGAAAAATCCACGGTGCTTATTCCCATCGAAATGGAGTAGTCTTCTCAATGGTTTATGAATGTGATTTTTTGGGGTGGAGATGAAGGGAATAGGACTTGTTGTGACTAGGGAACCGTACGCACTCAAATTTGCACGTGCTACATTCATCAAAAATGGTTTAAAGTCCCCAATGATGATTCATGTATTTTCCAAAGGTGTTTGAGCTCCTTAACCTCTTTGCAACTTATATTTGTATCCTAGTCTACCTTACTTAGCCATTTCCTTCTTTTTCGCCTTTTCCTACAACATTTTTCCTTAGTTTTTGGCCTGTAGTTACGTAACCTCCGCCCTACTTACGCGGGGATCAAAACTGTAAAATCTTTTCGATTGTGGTCCGGTGATGGTCATGTGTGCATTTGTGCGTTTTAATCTAATCTAATCAATATCAAGATTTGTTCGTCAAGGGCAAGGAGGACCCTTTTACCTTGAATGGGTCTAATGGATGGGTAAAAGAAAAGCCACACAAAGACTCCAATCAATGTCAATCTCCACGAAATACTTTCCAATGGTTTTGGGATACATGGAAAACCAATTGGTGCCTCGTAACGATTTCCGAGAAAAGTTCACGGAATAAATGAGAGAGTGGCGTGGTTCCACCGGCTCTATGGGTGGTTAGGTGGTTCGGTCAAAATGTGAAAGCTCTATAAGTGGCTAAGTTTAGGTTGTTTAGTTGTCCTCGACAATGTCCGTACGTTTGGGGATGATCTAAACACTTGTGCACATAATTCGATATGTAAGTCTATTTGGTCTTTAGGTTTGTTCGGGTTTTGTAACCTTGGGATCAAAACCATAAACTCTTTTCGGATGTGGTCCGGTGATGGTCATGTGTGCATTTGTACGGTTTTAATCTCATCAAATCAAATACCGATGTAATCTAAATAAATAAAGACTAAACTATGTTTTTGTATTTTGTAATATAAAGGAAGTGAAACAATACAAAACAAATAATCTAATTCAAATAAATCTTTTGTGTTTTTATAGGATTTTTGAATTAAATGAAGAAATGAAAGATTCTAATTTAATTAGTAAATCCTAAAACAAACAAACAACAGGATGTAGTTATTTATATTTGCAAAACAAATCTAATCTATTCTGACAATTAAAGCTTCTCTAAACTATGGATATGAATTAAATCCTCTACTTTGCCTCGAGAGGCACATGAATAAATAATATCTTCTTAGAAGATTTTCTTCCCTACAACTTCCTCGACAAAAGTAAAGAAAGCTTTTATGGAGGATATTTGAAATGAAATAATGCTTGATTGATTTCTAAATTAACACGAAGCTTTCTTCTAGAATCAACGCTTTACAAATCTAAAATATAGGAAAAGGAAACTATCTATCCTAAGAAAGTTTTGTTGAAGGGAATGATCTATTATAGCTATTAATGATCTAAACAATGGAAATGCCTTTTCTCATGTGGTAAATAATGTGCATACAAATTTCAAAAACAAAGAATTAAAGAAATGCAATTACAACCCTAACTCAGTAATTGTAGTGATGTGGTAATCCTGTGGTGTGATTTTGTGTCCCCTCAATATTCTTTTCCAACCTTTGGTGTCCTTGTGAGTCTCAGGAGTTGGGAATGCAGAGGAATCCAGAAGAAGGTGCTAGAGCAAGTAATGGCTTACTAGCCAATCTAGTGGCAATGCAAACAGAGGAATAAAAATGTAAGTGAAAAGAGCTTGATTATGTAATATCTAGCAGATTATAAAGCAACATAACATAGCAAGCAATACACGGAAAAATTCTCTCGCTATTTGCTTCGAGAAGAAGAGATGGTTTTATAGAAGGTTGGTGAGCCGCACTATCGCACTTTAGCAGCCATGGGGTGCCACATCAACACATAAAGGGATAGTTAAACAATCAATTACATATCAAAATTGAAATAGGAGATTGATACGAATCAGTTAAGCACTGAAATCAGCTAAATTGATTCACAAATGTGAGCTAAAAGTGAACTGGAGTGAAGCAGTACGCATCTAATTCATGCACGAAGAGTTCTAAAAAATTCACACAAAACCGCTGCCCTACGTAGGGCAGCGGTTATGCAACCACTGACCGATTGCCGGTTGGGTGGTGGTTGCGTAACCGCTGCCCTGTGCAGGGTGTTATTTTTGTGTGAAATTTCTAGAACTCTTTGTGCGTGAATTAGACGTGTGTTAATTCACTCCAGTTAACTTTTAGCACACATTTGTGAATCAATTTAGCTGATTTCAGGCTGGAATGATTCATATCAATCTCATCTTTCACTTGTGATTTGTATTTGATTGTTTAACTGCCTCTTCATGTGTTGATGTGGCACCCCATGGCTGCCAAGTGTGATAGTGCACAACCCAACCAACCTTCTATAAAACCATCACTTATTTTGAAGCAAATGGCCAAAGAAATTTTTCATGTATTTTTATGCTATGCTACTACAATCTTGTTAGATATTACAGTATCAATCTCTGCTCACTTGCATTATTCCTCGCTTGCATTACCACCACTAGATTTCCTAATAAGCCATTACTTGCTCCAACACCTTCTTCTAGCTTCCTCTACATTCCCATCTTCCTTTGACTCACATGGACATCGAAGGTTGGAAAATGAATACTGAGGGGACAAAAAAGCACACCACAAATGGATTACCACAACAATGCAATTACTAGTTGGAATTGGATTTCATCATTTCTTTAATTTTTTGTTTGTGTAATCTTTATGCACACTATTTACTATATAGAAAAGGAATTTCCACCATTGTTTCAATCATTGAATAGCTACAATAGATCATTTCCTTCAACAAAGCTTTCTTAGGATATTTAACTTCCTTTTCATATATCTGTAGATTTGCAAAGAGGTGATTATGGAAGAAAGCTTTTATGTTAATTTAGAAATCAATTAAAGCATTATTTCATTTAGAAGATCCTCCATAAAAGCTTTTTTACTTTTTTCGGGGAAGTTATAGGGGAAGAAAAGCTTTTGAGAAGCTCTGATTTCTTCCCGTACCTCTAAGGCGAGTAGAGGATTTAATTCATATCCATAGTTTAGAGAATATTTAATTGTTTAGAATAGATTAGATTTCTTTTGCACATATAAACAACTACATCTGGTTGTTTGTTTGTTTTAGGATTTATTAATTAAATTAGAAGCTTTCATTTTTCATTTCTTCATTTAATTTAGAAAATTTCAGAAAAGCACAAAAATATTTATTTTAATTAGATTAATTACTTTGTATTGTTTCACTTCCTTTATATTACAAAATACAAAAACATAGTGTAGTCTTTGTTTATTTAGATTAGATCATTATTTTATTTGATTAGATTAAAACCGCACAAATGCACACATAAAACCATCAACTGGACCACAAAAAAAGAGTTTATGATTTTGATCCCAAGGTTCCACAACCGAATGAACCCGAAGACCAAATAGACTTAGATATCAGATTACACACACAAGTGTTTAGATCATCCCCACATGTAGACATTGTAGAAAAATAAACATCATCAAACAAGATGCTTGTAGAGCTATTGCATTCGGAATGAACTAACTAACCACCCATAGAGCTATGGAACCACACCTCTCTCTCATTTATTCCATGACCTTGTCTGGAAATCATTACGAGGCACCCATTGGTTTTCCACATATCCCACAACCATTAGAAAGTATTTTCATGGAGCTTGACATTGATTGGAGTCTTCGTGTGGCTATTCTTTCTAACCCATCCATTAGACCCATTTAGGTTAGAAGGGCCTTCCTTGCCCTTGATGAGAAGATCCCAATATTGTGCGTCGAGGAAATTGTTTTTCCTTGATAATTTTTTCATCCCATTTCCACACATTTTCGTTCACATATCACATTTTCTACCCATAGCTATCCACATCTTCCACATGATTGTCCCGGCATGACTTAGGAGTTGAGTGCGATTGAAGGCTGTGTGTCGATTTTTCATTTGTACAAATTGGTGAACTTGACATGAAGATCTAGTTTCTTTTCATTTCCATTTCTTTTATCCATCTTCTCTCTCTCCCATTATTATGTGGGTATTCATATACCTCTCGAATATGTCAAGACAAGATGGATACGGACTGCCCATTTTGGGTCTTGAGGCATATTACTATCAAATGGGTAGGCAACATAGTCACCATCACTATCCGGGTGGGCTGAAAACTACTCAACTAATATCCCTACATCTCAAACTCCTCCTCCTCAAGGGACCAACAATGGCTCCTTGGTTAGGATTGAGGAGATTGATCAAATTACGCATGGGCCACAACTTGAACTCTCAAATTCTAACAATATGACATTCACCAGAGAGTCAGGCTCCTCTCCTCGGGTTTTGTTTAGACCACAAATTAGTATGTAGTCTGATCAACTTCCATTACTGGATGAGGAGTACTTATCACATTATGCCCGAAGTAAACAACACTTCAAAAATATGGACCAATCTCTGGATAGGATGTAAGGATATGTTGATGTCTTACTTCAGAATAACACCTCTACCCCTCCCACAATAGAAAACATTTCTAATGAGGGAGGGGTGAACAACAACAAACATATTCATAGAAGGATATCACACTCCTTTGTAACCTAACAAGGTTCAACAAACATGCACTAAAACAAAACACCATACCATCATCAGGTGAGGTCATCTCAACATTGGTGGATAGGGTTAGAGAATTGGAACTTTCCCAAGCTACTCATGTCTCATCTTCTTGGGAAAGGAAGGATTCTCCATCATCCACAAAATTTTGGCCAAGTTCTTACTGCCAAATCCTTCTCTAGTTTACACGGGTCATTCCAAGCCCTTGAGATCTCCTCACAGGATCGGCACCTTGGGTATGCCCCCTCACACCATGTATGGATACCCTCAACAAGCACCAGCTAGAAAGTGCATTCTCAAATGTCATCCCAACTGGTAATGCAACGTTCCCTGGTTTTGTGCCTCCAACTCCATACTAGAGTAATGCTCCCTCGTATCTGCACATGTATTCTAAATCACCGTAGGGGACATGTACTCTTTCCCTAGTTCATATGGTCAGCCCATAGGGGATTCCTTATTCTACAAACATTTTATTTATGCACCATATCAACAACCTATTCCACCTCCGCCTCCCCATCAAGGGTCATCGATGGTCGAGTCTTACGTAGTGGGGACCTACTCTAAATATCTTAAAGATCCCCTTGACTTCACCATATGAAGTGTTATGCTCCCATGACCTCTACCAGATCTTCCTAAATTTAAAGGGGAGGGAGATCCAAATGCACATATCAAAGCATATGTAACCACCATTCGAGATCTACTCCCATGGGATGTAGTCATAAAAATATATTCCCTAAGACTCTTGAAGGAATTTCTCTGATGGTATTATAGGATACCCGAGGCTTCAATACATTCCTTTAAACAACTTGTGTCTGAATTCATCAAAGCTTTCAACATGAACAAGTTACTGAGAACATGAATCAGGGAATTCCTACATATAAAGAAAGAGCACAATGAGTTTTTGCTGTGCATTTCATCTAGAGATGGCAAAAAGTCCTCTACTCTTTGGAAAGCACTCCCAACATGGATCAGATAAGAGATTTGTGATCTATTCCTTCACTCTCTTAATCGGGAAATGAAGGAAGAAGTCTAGAAGTTCCCCTAAGGAGTTATGAAGAGGTGTTGAGGGTGCTCTCACATTGATCAGCAGTAATAGATAGTGGTCGAAATACCTATGGTTCAAATGGGAGATTGATCACTCCTAATCAAGGTAATTCAAGTTATCCCAACAACGCAAAAACAACCAAGGACCTAAGGTCCTCAAAAAAACCATGGTGTTACAACCGATGGTGTTATAGACCAAGAAAAGAAACCAAATGTTGTTAACACCTCAAGTACAAATAATGTCAACAACAACACAAATAGTAACAATAAGAGGAGTAAAAATTCACTCCTATGATCAACATGGTGGATTTCAATTGTCCTCCACCCCAACAACAAGTTCAAGCTCAAGGCCCTAACTAGTACCCAAATGGGTACCCAAACCAATATCAAAATCAAGGCAATGGCCTCCAAACTTCAATTACAATAACCAACAAAGTTAAAATAACAATCGGAACTTTGGACCAAAAAAAAACACAAATCAAAGACCTCAGGATTATGATCCTAACTGTATTGTGGCTTCCATAGGGTCCGAGGGCATGATGCTAGAACATGCCATGACTATAATAAATTCATTCAACGTCTACTAGAGGACCAAAGACAACTCTTTGTTGAGATATTTTTGGAAAATCCTACGACCAACTCAAAATACTAACATGGGGCTTATATCCCCTCAAAACACATACCGCTCAAGATCTTTAATGATCCCCTTCTAACATGCATCCTAACAATGGAAAGTTGGACCCCAATGACATAAAAAAGGGTAACCTGGTGGGAAATAATGATCATGAAGCTTCGACTTCATCAAACCCATCGGTAGCACCTTTGTTGGATGGCCACTAAAAACTAAGATCGTGGGTTTAGTAGAGTTAGAAACCAAACCCCAAATAAACGCCACTACGAGAACTCGAGACTACTCATCACAACCCATTCCTATTTACCCATATGTGTTAGATGATGTTCCAACACTTCTAAAACTGGGGGGCTTACGACTTGATCAATGATTTAACAAAGACCTTTTCTCACATCTCCTTCTTGGATTTGTTGAAGAACTCCCCTGCTCATAGAGTTGCTTTATTAGAAGCGTTGGGTCTTGGGAATTTGATCAACATCACCCCTCCTCGGAGAGGCACAAATAAATCACATAGACTTTGACGTACATCCTCCTACGCATCCCGAAAGAGATGTCAAGTTTATATTCAACATCAGTAAGATGCCCACAGATGTTGAGTTAGCACGTAGAGGTGATCTCGATCTATATGTATCTATAGATTTGGATTTACAAAAACTACGTAAAGCATGTAATGATCGATGATGGGACAATAATCAACATTGTCCCTTTCTCATTTCTCCATAAGTTAGGCTATGGAGAAACCAATTTCTCTTCAACAAGAAATATGTTGAGAGGGTATGATAGCCTCAAAGCAACATCGATTGGAACCATAGTGCTACTAGTTACCCTGGGGCCCAAGATGGTTCTTACATAGTTTTATATTATAGACTGGGAAACCAACTATAATATGATTCTTAGCCATCCTTGGATACATCGCATGAAGGTGATTCCTTCCACATTGTTTCAAGAAGTTAGATTCCTACATTTGGGGAAATTCTTGTTCATAGGGTGACCTAAAGCCCTTTGACATTCACCTAGCTAACCTAAAGAATAATCCTGGGGTCCATACTGAGTTTGAGCTCCTCCCTTAAACCAATTGAAAAACCTACGAGTTCAACTCTAGAGAAAAACTAATTCCCACAATGGAATTAGAAACTACCGGTTTAATTGAAGGGATTCCTATGGTCAAAGATGAAAACGTAACTGTTGAGATTGTATCAATAGAAACCATGGTGAAGATTGTCGAGTTGTTGGAGAATGATTTACCCATTCTTTTCCATTTGATTCCATGGGCATATGACATGCTCTAGGACTCGGATCTCTTCCAGCCGATGAGGTTTGCATGGTTGAAGTCTCAAAAGTGAGGGAAGAAGATACAAAAAGTGATCCAACATCAATCTTCCCAAGAAACTGTTGGAATCTTAATTTTGATGAGAGAAAATGCCACTTTGGCGCTGGGGCAAAAGTGATCCTCACTTCTCCTAAGGGGAAGGTCATGCCTTTCTCCTTCAAGCTAGATTTTGAATGTACAAACAATGGTATTTAATATGAGGCTCTCCTTCTTGGTCTCATAGTAGCAAAAGGATGGGCACTTGTAATATTAGAGTGTTGGGTGATTCATAGCTAGTCATTAATCAAGTTTTAGAGGTATATGAAACTAGGGTGGAACACTTACAACTCTATAAAATTGTTGTACTCAATTTAAGTAAAGGTTTCAAATTCATTTCAATGAAGCCATCCCACGTGAAAAAAACCTTCTCTCTGATTTGATAACTACTTACTTCCCACTTCTATCCGATAAAATAATTAGAAGACACCGACTTCACAATTTTGAGTTCATTGAACCTTAGTTCACAAAATGCCAATGAATTCGATCTTGGCATACGTTGAGGCTGAGAACGAGCTTACTACCCTAGATTATGTGGAAAATGATGAGGCTATCTTAGGATACCTTAATGCTTATACGGATTTACATCCCTTGCACATCATAAGAGAGGATTTTCTCTCATTCCTCACTCTTCCTCCTATTTCGGAGATCACATGATGGACCCTTCCTCCTCGGAAGGCCTTGAGATTTGTGAGATAGAAGAGGAGGGGATCTATAGAATTACCTCAGCCCCACCTGAGTTTGAAGAGGGTAATGCCTCTTTGATTGAGGGGACGATTGACATCAACATTGGGATGGAGGAGGATCCAAATATTTTGAAGTTAGGTTCATTGTTGACTCTAAAGAAGTAGAAATACACATGAAATTTATTAAAGAACATTTAAAATCATTTCATGTTTAGTTATAAGGAAATGATATGAATTTCTCCTCATGTTGTAGTTCACAACCTTGTGACCAAATTTGATGCCAAGCCCATCAAAAAAAAATCCAGACCTATGAAACCAAAGGTGGCGCTAATGGTTAAAGAGGAAATTATAAAGCTCCTACAGGTGGGGTTCATTAAACCTATCGATTACTCAATGTGGGTATCTAACATTGTCCCTGTTCTTAAAAAAATGAAAAATTTGAATCTACATTGAATTTTGGGATATAAACAAAGCATGTCCCAAAGATGATTTCCACTACCATCCATCGATGTTATTATGACGCAACAAGTTGGTTATGAGTTGTTGTCCCTCATGGATGGATTTTTTCTGGTATAATCAAATTAGGATCTTCGAGGAAGATCAATCAAAGATGACCTTTATCACCCCTTGGGGAACTTATTGCTACATAGTCATGCCATTCGGTCTCAAGAACATTTGGTGCCACTTACCAATGGGCCATGACTTACATATTCCATGATCTAATTCACAAGATTGTGGAATCATATGTTGATGATCTTCTGGCTAAGGCCAAGAAGTGATGTGATCACCCCGAGGTGCTTCGTATCATCCTCTCTCCTCATCAAATATGATATCACATTGAATCCAAAAAAATGTGTATTTGGTGTGATGAGAGGAAATTTTTGGGTTACATCATCTCTTCATGAGGGATTGATGTGGATCTAACAAAAATATGAGTAGTTCTAGAAATGACCCCACCAATGGATGAGTCATGCATTCGGTCCTTTCTCAGAAATCTTGGTGTAATCCATAGGTTCATATCTGATTTAACCTTTTTCATTCATCTGATAAATAATTTATAAAAAAGGATTTCTGCAACATCTAGATGGATGAGTGTCATGAGGCATTTGAATCATTCAAATGATTCTTTTGTCACCTCCCATGCTCATGCCTCCCAAATCAGATCACCCTCTCATTCTATATTCATGGGCTACAAAATCTCATTAGCATGCATGTTGGCACAAGAATATGATGAAAACATGGAACGTGAAATTACTTCATCATTTGTATGTTACTAGACTATGAGACACTATACGCAGAGTGGAAAAAGAATGCCTCACTATAGTATTTGCAAAAAATGGTTAAGGAATTATATGCTTAACCAAGAAACACGGGTTATTGTTAAAAAAAATTATCTTCAGACATTTCTAACACAAGGTTTTTTCCAAGAAATTTGGATGCTTCATAACCTTAATGGGAGAATTTGAATTAACTTACATTAACCAAAATTACATCAAAGGACAAATCATTCGATTGGTTGGCAGATAACCCATTAGATGGTGGAGAGTTAGTAGACCTGAGTTTCCCGATGAGTGTATATACTACATAGAAATAGACCTCCCATTGTTGCATGTCCATGGTATTTAGATATTGTCAATTTTATTATGGACCACACATACCCCGAGGAAAAATTCATGGAGAGAAGATGGCTACGTGTCATAGCCGCCAAGTACGTAGTTATAGAACAAGTGCTCTATCACGAGATTTTTGATGAAATGTTGCTAAGGTGTGTCGATGAGGAAGAATCTGAAAAGATCCTCTATGGAGCCCATAATGGGGTTTGTGGAGGTCACTTTGGAGGACATGCAACTACTAGAAAGATACACTGGATGGGCTATTTCTGGCCCACCTTAGAACACGACGCATAATAGAGTACATACACAAGTGCCATAAGTGTCAAGAATTCTCTCATGAGATTCACATTCCTTCCCAAGCTCTACAACCGATTGCAACACCTTGGCCCTTTTCCATGTGGGGCTTAGATTTGATAGGAAATTTATCCCTCATCAACGAATGGCCATAATTTCATAATAACGGCCACAAAGTATTTCACAAAGTGGGTTGAGGCCATGCCTCTTACCACCATTCTAGGTCTGTAATTGCAAAGTTCATTTTGAACTAGATCATTTATAGGTACGGGTCCCATAAGTCATTATCTCCGATAATGGCACATCATTTAAAAATGAAGAGGTGCGTGAGTTGTGTGAAAAATTCAAGATAAATCATCACACTACCTCTCTATACTACCCTTAGGCTAATGGACAAGCTGAGGCAACTAATAAGACAATGAAATCCATCCTCTTAAAAAATGTCAAGGAGAACAAGCACGATTGGAATTTAAATATATTTTCGGCCTTGTAGGCCTATAGAATGTTAGTAAGAATGCCGATGGGGGAAACCACATATTCCTTAGTATTCGATTTGGAAGTGGTTTTACCACTTGAGTTCAAGATACCCATTCTATGGATATCATTACAAGGAATCTTAGGAGAAGAAGGATATCATGAGGCATGACTCATTGAGCTAGAAACCCTCTGATGAAGCTTGAATTAGAGCTAAGGCACACCATAGAGCTTACGCTGACTGGATGTGTCATACAGTATAATAAGAAGGTATATGAATGTGATATATTCATTGGAGATTTGGTATTGAGACTTGACATCCAGATAGACAAGAAAATCGGTGAAGGAAGGAAATTTAGGCCCAAGTGGTTGGGCCCATATCGAGTCATGGAGGACTACAAGAATGGGGCATATCACTGCATGTGTACTCTAGAGGGTGAATAATTTGGTGAATCCATCAATTCACTTCACTTAAAACATTACTACGCATGATCCATCTACATTTCCACATGTACACTATTGCATCCGCATTGCATTTTCATTTGCTAGATCATTTTGTAAATTTTAATCAAGGAACTTATCTTTCAAGCAAATTTCAAAAAATTCTGAAAATATTGGCAAAACATTCAATCACATTTCTTCAAATATCCACAATATTATCATCAACATTTCTTATCATTTCATCAATTCAACAAGATAAGACAAAATTTTGACACTAATCCTACCAAGGCATGCACACTTGGTTCTACCCATAGTTTTCTTCCAACATAGGTGTCTTTTGCCCATAGCTTCTTGGAGTCATATCTTTGAAAACTTCTAAAAATCTAAACATTTTTCTTGGAGAAGTCATATCTTTCCGAGCCTCACATCTTAAAAACCTCTTTGGTAGTAAAAGCATTCTAATTTTTTTTATTGGAGCAAAATCAATATAAAACTTTCACCTATCTTAGCCTTCGGTGTTGAGCCCTCACATCTTACTAGTTGTGTGGGGTTGAGGTTAGGGGTAAGCTCTCCCTCCCAAAAGCACAACTCAAAGTTTACTGCAAATAAATTAGTAAGTTAAAAACAATTTTCATTCAATAAAAAGTGCTTTGAAATCATAAATCCCAAGAAGAATGAATTAGATGTGTATGTTCCAAAAGAGTTAAAACCTTAAAACCAGATTTTTTCAATCAGGAGGCCATCTATGGGTCTAAGTCTAGATAAACTTGCAAGCAAATCACATTCTAGACTATGTAGTAAACTATGTGTAGAGTTAAGTTGTAGGTTTCTAATTGGGTTTCTGTCAAAATCTTGTCTTCATCTCATCACTTCCATTCATCAAAATCATACAACTCATGTCTCTTCTAGCTCGTGGTGATGAGCCCTCACATCTTACAAGTTGCATGGGGTTAGAAGTGGAGTGAGTTCATTTTATTATCATATTACGTTCATCTTATTTTTCAACAAAACAAGAAGTACTAAATATTGCTTGAAAAACCAAAGTTTCAACATTACATTGTGTTTGCATCGGCATCATGTAAAAAAACAATAAAAAGAAAATTATTTTTTTAGCATTTATCATCCATCGCATGATTATGAAAAACATATAAAATCAAATATTCTAAACATCAAAAATTAAACTTGTGAAGTAAACTAGAAATGAAGTCAACTCCAGTGCAAAGGATAACCTAAACCAAAAAAGAGATATTTATATATATCATAGTAAGTCAAGTTTGTATACAATGCCATCACACACTAGGTGTGGTAAAAACGCTTGTAATGAGCACAAAAATCCAAAAACATCATATATATGCCTCACAAAATGGCATCGAAGAAATAAAGGCCCATGGACTATCCCTCTCTACAAGAACCCTGGGAAGGTGCATGGTTGTGGTTGGGACTCCTGTTACGGCTGTGATGTTGCGAATTCGTTGAGCGGTGAGAGTTTCCATGAGATCAACCACTAGTTGTGGCCTCACTATGTGAGTGGCTCGCCTCGCCATCCTCTCCACCATCTCATAAGCGAAATCTATTTGCTCTGAGAAGTCAAGAGCTCTGTGGCCTTCTAAAGAGGTGCAAACATATGAGTATGTCATCCAACCTATAATGGTTGTCCTAAATTCTCGAGTGTCAACTATCTACTAGTCACAGGTACACTAAGAATCCTGTAGACATCCTCGAGAGTGATGGTCCACTCTCCCCTAACACCAAGAACCATAATTTTTTTGGTCAATATCCCAATAAGGTAATAGGTCACACAAAATCAGGTTGGTGGTGCTATGTGTGGCACCTGAGAGATCCTCCACAACCCATCCTGGTGTAATAAATCCCTCTCTGCCTGTGTCAGCTAAGCAATAATGTCTGGGAGTCAATCACACTCTCTTTCTTGGCTTTAACGAACGTATAACTCCTTCTACGTTCACCAAAACAAGAAAAAGAGCAAGTTAGCAACATGTTTCAAGGCATAACCTCGTCAAAAACAATTTAAAGTAACTTAAAAGCAAAAAAATCATCCAAATTAGTCAAAATAAGGTTTTTCCGCAACAATTATGAAACCGTTTCCTCGTGCGAGGTGGCGGTTGCATAATTTCCGTGATTTGTTATGCAATCACCCCTTGCGTAAGGTAGTGGTTTCAGTAACCGCCACCATGTAAAGGGTGGCGGTCGTGTCTAGAACGAAAAACCATCCCCTTTGACCAAAAATGCAAAAATGAATTTTTTTAAATCATTTTAGATAAAACAAAAACTAGAACCACTTAGGTGACTCCTCAGGAACATTATAACTCAAGAAATTTTGAATATAACTCCCTAGGTGTATATTTTTCAAATTTTACATTTTAAGGTTTCAAATAAATAAATGTAAAATAGTAACCTTTGTCTTTCTTCTGTATCTCTCACTTGCAGGGGTCATGATGATGTCATCACTCTCATTGTTTTGATTATACTCTCACTCAAAATGGTGATTGTTGGTCCAGAGCTCCAAAATCGCAATGAGGATATGTGCAAAATGAATTTTAAAATGGGTGTTTTGGTTATATATATGCTTTGTTTTAACTTCATTTTGAGTGTATATGCTTTACTGTAAACTAACCTTTGTTGTGTTGGCGCATGTATACTTCTATCCTCACGCAGATGGTAAGTCCTCTTGTTGTTTTGTTTTAGTGTTTATTTTTCGATATCATATCTATCTACACTTGAGTCTTGCTTTCATCTTGTAGGTAACGGGAGCTTGGATGGTGACATTTTGGCACACGGGCGTGTCAGGTATAGCTTCTAACTCCCCATTTTGGGAACACCATACTCGGACTCTACGTTTTATGCCTCTTCATGGCTAAAATTCTTCTCTGAAGGGCCAATATGTACGCACCTAAATTTACATGTGCTACATTGTTAGAAAAATGGTTCAAAGTCCCCAATGATGATTCATGTCTTTTCTAAAGGTGTTCAAGGTACTTAACCTCTTTGTAGCTTATATTTGTAGCCTAGTCTACCTTAGCCATTTCCTACTTTTTTGCAACTTCTCGTAGCATTTTCCTTAGTTTTTGGCCTCTAGTTACTTAACCGCCACCCTAACCGGGGGCGGTGGTTGTGTAACCGTTGCCCCTGTGTAAGGTGGCGAGTTTCGTGTAAATTTTCTAGAACTCTTCGTGCATGAATTAGACACATGTTACTTCACTCCAGTTCACTTTTAGCACATGTTTGTGAATCAATTTAGCTGATTTTAGGCTTGAATGATTTGTATCAATCTCCTATTTCAATTGTGATTTGTAATTGATTGTTTAACTTCCCCTTCATGTGTTGATGTGGCACCCCATGGATGCCAAGTGTGATAGTGCATAGCCAAGCCAACCTTCTATAAAACCATCACTTCTTACTGAAAGAAACGGCTGAAGAATTTTTTCATGTATTGTTATGTTATGCTGCTACAATCCTACTAGAGACTACACAATCAAACTCTGTTCACTTGCATTTTTCTTCCTGCTTGTGTTGCCACCAAATTTCCCAAAGAAGCTATTACTTGCTCCAACACCTTCTTCCAGCTTCCTCTCGTATTTCCATCTCCTTAGACTCACGTGACACGAAGGTCGGGAAAATACTCGAGGAGACACAAAATCAAACCACAACTGGATTGTCACAATATTGTAATTACCAGGTTGGGGTTGTAATTACATTTCATCATTTCTTTGATTCTTTATTTGTGAAATCTATATGCACACTATTTACTACAGTAGAAAAGGCATTTCCATTGTTGCAATCATTGAATAACTATAGTAGATCATTTCCTTCAACAAAGCTTTCTTAGGATAGATAGCTTCCTTTTCCTATCTCTGTAGATTTACAAAGAGGTGATTCTAGAAGAAAGCTTCGTGTTAATTTAGAAATCAATCAAAGCATTATTTCATTTAGAATATCCTCCATAAAAGCTTTCTTTACTTTTTCGGGGAAGTCATAGGGAAGAAAATCTTATGAGAAGCTTTGATTTCTTCTCATGCCTTTGAGGTAGAGTAGAGGATTTAATTCATATCCATAGTTTAGAGAAGCTTTAATTGTTTAGAATAGATTAGATTTCTTCTGCACATATAAACAAATACATCCGATTGTTTTTTTGTTTTAGGATTTATTAATTAAATTAGAAGATTTCATTTCTTCATTTAATTTAGAAAATCCTAGAAAATCACAAAAAGATTTATTTTAATTAGATTAGTTTCTTTTTATTGTTTCACTTCCTTTATATTACAAAATACAAAAACATAGTGTAGTATTTGTTTATTTAGATTAGATTGTTATTTGATTTGATTAGATTAAAACCACACAAATGCACACATGACTAGCTTAGGACCATAATCGGAAAGATTTTACGATTTTGATCCCAAGGTTCCACAACCAAACGGACTTGAAGACCAAATAGAATTAGATATCGGATTACGCGCACAAGTGTTTAGATCATCCCCACATGTACTAGACATTTTCAAACAACTAAACGTCCTAAATTGAGACACTTATAGAGATCTCATATTTTGGACTGAACTCTAACCGCCCATAGAGCTAGTGGAACCACGCCTCTCTCTCATTTATTCCATGACCTTGTCTAGAAATCATTATGAGGCACCCATTGGTTTTCCATGTATCCCAAAACCATTGGAAAGTATTTCCGTAGAGCTTGACATTGATTGGAGTCTTCATGTGGCTATTCTTTCTAACCCATCCATTAGACCCATTCAAGTTAGAAGGGCCTTCCTTTCCCTTGACAAGAAGATCCCGATATTGCACATTGAGGACATTGTTTTTCCTTGATAATTTGTTCATCCCATTTCCACACATTTTCATTCACATATCACATTTCTCTACCCATAGCCATCCACATATTCCACATTGGTTTTCCGGCATGACCTCGGGAGGTCGAGTGCGATTGAAGGTTGCGTGCCAATTTTTGTTCATATAGGAACCAAATAAGTTCAAGAAGAGTTAGAAGAAGAATCAATAGAAATTAATGGGGCTTTAACGTGAGTTGAGACAATTCAAAAATGGGGAGTGCTAATCCTCACAAGAGGACATCCTAAGCTAACAATGAGTAGAAGTAGATTAATGAGATCATGGGATTCAAGTGGTGAAATGCCTATGATGGAGACAAAATTAGAAGAGGAACATGTATAATTGAGTGTATACAAAGCAACACCACGAGAAACATAAAGAACCAAAAAATGGGTAAGATAGAAAGTGATCAAAATAGAAGTAACAAAAAAATAGAGAAATGTAGTGATAGTATTAGGAGGCGAGTTGATTTTATAGAATGTTTGGAGTGAAAATGAAGAAATAGTTCATTAGTATATGTACAAAGAGTCAGTAAAAGAATGAAGAAATTTCTCACCCCTAGAAAAAGCACATTCCCATGCCGTTACAATTTTATAATCCATGAAAAGGAGATACCTAAAGAATTACCAAATTATTGTTAAAAGTATACGAGAGTGTATACATAAAATTATACAGAAGACATAATTAACTATTTTCTATGAATGTATAACTTCAAACTAACAAGGGAAATCCTCATACAATATGAATTATGTTAAAGCATGATATTTAAAAGTTATTGATCACTCTAAGAATAACAAATAATCAACTAGGAAATATAAATGAAACAAAATTTCTAGTACAAGTTAACAAATAGTGAAACATGAAGCTATGATGTTGAACAAATGGTGTGCAAAATCTCCTCAAGATTCTCAAGAAAAAAATTAGGGGTTGGTAATGAGTTTATGGCATGTTCAAAATCGACATATAGGTTTGGGATTGAACATGTCTATTGAAAAATATATCTGGTATGAATCCTTCGGGGATATGAACCCGTTTGGAAGTGAATGTATGGAAGTCAATTTTTGGTATAGGTTTTGTGACGTATGCTTATAGTTTTGGAACTTCAATGTTAGGATGGCTCTGTGATGTAGCTGAATTGTCTTATACTTTTTCAAAACCTAGCTTCACTTGTCTTGAAAATGAAAAAAATTATGTAAAGGGATTAGCATTTTTGTTAGATTAGTCTTGATGACCCCAATGGATAAGCATTACCTACAAAACAATATGCTGACATGGCCTCAAACCCTCATTGTTCTCCCATAAGCCAATGATAAGATGCAACTAGTAATATAGAAGTAATTTCCCTTAGAATGACACCCTTGATTTGAATTTGGCACTTAATAAAATGATTGATGCGGGAGCTTCCATGTTCATAGGTGATCTGTATCATCAAAAATAGTTTGAATAATTAGATTCTATTGTTTGCATTTTTTTGTTCATGTGTCGTGTTGTGAAGAAAGTACATTGTTGGTGGGATGTAGAGTATTGTGTTACGAGTGTGCATGTCTTTTATGAAATTTTTTATAGTGCTAATTTGAGTGTGTAATGTCGGGTATTACATAGTCCACGTAATCTTGTGAAATATTTGTGCAAGCCACACGAGTTGTAGAAGTCATCTTACAAATTCGAAAGGTTAGAGGATGTCCTAAAACACTAAGGAAACCGTATAAGTCTATCAGTAGATGCGAAACACTAAGAGGAGTTGTGAAAGATTAAGGGAAGTTTCTCAATATTGTTTAAAGCCACAAAAATTAAGAGGAACTACGCAAGCTTAATGAAGCCACTTGATATTATTTGAAGCCATGAAAAACTACAAAGTTTGAATTGAAGCATCAAAAGCTTAAAAAGGCCAAGTAAGTATCTAATGGGTCCTTTGGGCCATTATTCATATTAGTTTTAGGACTTAAATTGTGGAATTGGTTGGATGTATAAACACAGCCCAATTTCCTTAGATATTCAATTAAAAGCGAAGTTTTTACCAAACTCAATAAGTGATGTGAGCTTAAGGCTTGAAGTAAAATTGTCTTTGTAGGTGATTTGACATGACACGATTAAAGAATGTTTAAGGGACAATATCATTGGTGGTTATTCTCTATGTGTGTTATTCCTCTAAGTATAAGAATAAATTTTGTTAAATTGGGTTATTTAGATGTAAGATGCTATTTTTGATTAATGTATGCAATGATTGTATGTTTCTACACAGTTCTTAATATTGCGTGTTGTAAGGTGCCTCCTCATGGAGCACCCCGACCATGTCTCGCATCATTTGGTATTAGAGAAAGGTATTGATCCTTATAAGTGGATACACAAAAATATTGGTGGTTTTCCACATTTATGAGTTTGTGTGGAAAATCATTGCTTGACATCTTCTAGTGGGTAACTATTGGGTTTAAAGTGTGAGGATTACATAGTAAGTATTGAAAACATCCACTTTTGCAAAGGTGGGTAGAAATATTTACAAATATATTACGGTGAGAAATTTTTGGGTAAAAGGTTTGGAGTGTGGAGATAACATTCATTTGAAGAAACATACTAATACACAAGAGGAATGCAGTTTTGGAGATTTTCAAAATCATGGATCCAAAGTTGAGGAGTTGGACAAGTTAATGAAGAATATGAAAGCTTGTTTGGAGGCCATGGAAGTTGTACAACTCTAAGGTGTCATGGAAGATCACATCAATGATGAAGGTTGACCCACACAACAAGGTGTAGACACTAGAAAATGCACCTTGCGCATAAGTTCTCATAAATTTAAAAATAAAAAAACAATATAACACTACATTAATCAAAATTAAATTCTTCATCCCATCTAATTCCCATAAAATCCATGAATAATTAACATCTAGTTAATTGATGTTAATCAACTATTTAATTAATATTATCACCTAGCCAAATCCTACTCATCACCCCATCGACATCACCATCCACATCACCTACCACATAAATATTCCACTTCCCTACTTGTCTCTCATCATCAAATAAAAGAATATGGACAATCCTCCATTATATTCAATGACCCCACCATAAAATAAAATAATATGATCATTATCCTTCATTATCCATTACATCTACCACCACCAAATAAATTATTGTGATTTATCCTCCATGTTCCCCATTGTCAAATAAAATAATGGTTCACTTATCCACTATCCACCACTTTCAAAGTGCGTGCACTATTTCATCATTATTCCCATATCAAGAAATCCTCTAAATATAGCCTTAGCCCAAGCCTAACACAATTTTTTATGAAGATATAATTATTATGCTCATGATTCCCTAGATTTCCATCCCCATTGTTTGTATTTTTTTGGTTTTGCAAATTATTGAAGAATAGAAGATGTACCTCATACACGAATGAGTTGGGACTACAACTTCAAATCAACCAACACCCAAATCCTGCAACATGGCTTGGTCCTTTTGGGTCCCTAAGAAGGTATACCATTTTATTTCAGTTACTTCATTCATCACTTTGCATGTTTTGTCATGTTTATTTTATCAGCCTTAAAATGGAATATGAATATGGTGAGGCAAGTCCCTTAGCCATAAAAACATACAAATATTTATTCTAGTATGTGATTATAGATTTAGATTTTAGGAGTTATCCAAATTTATTCATGGAAAAAAACTCATGATAATCCCTTACTTAATCACCTGAAAATTTCATAAGCTCATTTTATTAGTAAGCTAAATTTGAGTTTATTTGATACATCTAACGCCCGTAAGGTGGCTCAATATCCAAACATACATTTTGGTGACCACAACGGGACCAATTTTGGTTGTGGATTAACTTATTTGATTTTTGAATCATGTTAATATAGATTTTATGCTACATATTCTCTTCCCTCACACCCTTGGGTAAGCTTAGGAATAAGAAATAACTACGAGTCTTTTACTTTGCTTGTTTTATGTTTTAACAAGTTATTTTACTTTGCTTGGTCTTTTATTTTCTTTTTATTTCTGAATCTAACTTTTTTTTATTATGAATTATATTCCTTTTTTATAAATTTCTATTAATCATTTTACTACTGATATATATCATGAGAAATATATTGTATGCTACGTATGCTCTTCCCTCTCACTCGGGGGATCTTGAGAATCGAAATAACTACGACATTTCGTTTACCTTACTTATTGTATGTGTTGAGAGGTTGGTTACAAATTAAAAGCGTCTTGTAGTATTTACCATAGTCACTTCAATCCATTTCTTGTTGATAAAATTTTACCGGCATGTTTATAAAACTTCTTATCCATCTTGTTGGATCCAGAGGAGGCCAAAACCTTAAAACCACATGTAAACACTTCGGTAGTTTGTAATTTTTTTAGTGCATTTTCGGGGACTAACAATTTTTATTTATACTCATAATTTGGTTTTAATGTAGCCTCATGTTTTTTTAATGTCAATTATTATGTGGTTGATGTACTAATCTGATTTGGATGATGCTAAGATAATTTCTTTAATTTACTAAGTCATTGTCATTTCATTGCTTTTGATTAGAGTCACCATTTTCTCTTTTAGAGAAAGAACAAATGAAGAAAATAAAATTATTTTTCTTCTTCTAAATCATAATAAAAATAGAGTGGTATTCAAACAATTTGGTTACCTTTCTTAGATGGGAATGGTACAACCATCATCTCTAGCTCATCTTAATACCCATAGTTCATGACTTAACAACTCAACTCGCTAATCCAAGTTTCCTAACTCACTCACAAGCTCACTCTATGAGCTCCCCATACATATTTTCTCGAGCTCTTCACAATATCTCGTATGATCTCATCTTACAAGCCCTCCTCATGAGTGCATTCATAAGATCTGAATTACTAGTTACCATCGATCAATCCCATATGACCAATTGAGATCACTATTCATTGTTATTCATCACTATTCCCACACTATTCACCACATATCACCCATAAAGACTACCTTGCAAACCAATTGTCAGTCCATATGGAATTGATCCTTATTAGAGTGATGTCAACATGAGATTGTGCTTATTAATTTATAGTCTACACTTATTGTCCGCTTAAATTATAGAATAACTAAATGCTTTCAACGAACATCTTAACATTTCGAACGCTAAAATCTGTATCGTGCACAACCTTTGTGGTAAAATATCTGTAATATTATACGAGTCTTTGATAAATAACACTCTATCATTTCTAGGAAAATTTTCATGCTTTGTTTCATCTATTTTGGTCATGCTTACTTTCTAGTCCTTCCTTTTCTATAGGGTTAATTGTATCAATTTATCTACTCTAACTTGTTTTTGCGCAGCTTGCTACATCATATGTCTAAGATTAATTTTTCAAAATCACTAATCCTTTTGGAAGATTCCAAAACGTCTTCACAAACCTTAAATACAAAAATATTTCCTAACACATTTGTGTAAGACATTCTTTCAAAATTAAAACCCACAAAGCATTTTTGTGATGATATTTCTTTCTTTTTTAATTTGGTTGAATGAAAATGGCATAAAAATTTAACACTTTGTATTTTTGTTGTTATCTCTCGAACATATATAGATCACATGATACATATTCTCTTCCCTTACACCCTTGGGTGATATTTGGAATAAAAAATAACTACAATATTTTTACTTTAATGTTGTGCACAACACGACGCTTGCCTCATAGTGGTGTTTGGTATTTATGATGCCTCTAGGTCATGATTATGGATGAATCCATCATGGATAATCTACTACATCTGCCGCTTAACACAATTGCAACAATGACATCTATGACATCGACGTAATAAAATTATTGAGGAGTGATAAAGACACACATACGAATCCATTCCCCAATTTCCGATCGTCCATGGTTGTTAGGCATAAACCTCAAAGGGGTGGGACACCATCTTACGTTTGAGGTATCCCATTTAAACAAGATGCCATTGATATGATGAGTCCATTTCACGCATTGTTTAAATTATATTGAAAGACACGTCTTATTTGGAGTGATAAGAGCCAATTTCATTTGTATCACAACATATTGAATTTGCATTTAAAAAAACAAAAATTCTAAAAACAACACCATACTATTCAATAATTTCCTTTAAAAATAAAAATAAAAAATACGAAAAAATGGCACCCATAAGATAAAATCAAGATCATATGAATCGATCCTTTTACTTAGTGCACACATCATTCTATTCACTTATCCTTTCTACCTAATCATCCCCCATGGATTTTCTTCACCCCATTTCTCATACACACCCCGACTTTCTCCACCAACACTCCTCATCAAATGAATCACCAAGAATGAGTCTCAACACTTTGGGGAATTCCACCTATAGTGATTAGTAATCATATTTTTAATGATTCTATTCATATATATTTCCCTAAGAATGCCACATCATTCAACATGATATCAAGCTCCCCTACACACCTTCGCACTTTTGTTTGTTGTCCAAGCTATTGAATGGTATTTTCACCTCCCACAACATATCATTTACAAATTCACACAACTTGCTGATGTCCTATTAGCTCACTTCTTCATCCACATTATGCCTAAAGTCATACTAACTCGACCTTTACATGCTTCTACAAGCTCATAATGAGCCCATTCTTGAATTTTTTTCATGTTACCATTAGTTAATTCACCACCTTTCGGTTGAAATCCCTTAATTGGAGCTTGTTGATTGATTTACAAAAGTTGTGTCCCCCACATCTCACATCAATTAAAAATCCATGCATTACACACTTTCAATGAGGTCGTGCATATGGCATATCACCTTGAGGATGCTCATCTTGGGCACCTGTTACCTTACCACATGTTTTAGTTCATCCCCCATATATTCCCTCACCATGCTATCATGTTCACAATGTCGCCCAACATGAGCCACCTCCTCCACCTCCGCTTCAGAGTCTCCATGTTCTACTAGGTCTTATCACTTCGTCCACTTTCCTCACAAATTCATTTCACTAACCGAGTCACTCACTTCTATTCTAAAAAAGTTGTTTGACGCCAATATCCTCACTTTCACTTTGTCCACCTATCATCGCATCGATGGTCATTTTAGTAACTTGTAACCCTAACTTTACAACATCATACATGACCTTATAGACAATGGTGACATTGTTGTTAGCCCTTCATCTCCTCCTACATTGTATTCTCACACAAATCCACTCACTTAACCCACTACCACCACCATTTCTTCTTGTTGGAGCCTAGTTGCCAACACTTCACAAGGTCAGTGCACTGACACTTCACTTAAACAAATGTCTAAGTGCTCACCCAAAGCACACACAACCTACCAAGCTCCTAATCTGTTTCACTTGTTAAGATGTGGTTTGTATATTTAACCATCATATCATGTGTGAAGATAACAATAAAGTATAGCAAAGATAACACATGTAGTAAGCAAACCAATTATCCATTCATCAATATAAACATTCAATAACATTATCAACACTTACATCTATACTAACCCTAACAATCCATACACATTTTTCCATCGAAGCATAATTATTTTTATTTCATGAAATTATTTATTACTTAGCACTAGGCACTTACACACATACATTATATATCTCTATAACCACATACATCTAGCCCTACATTACAAAGAGTGCAACACCTATTTATACATGGTGGGAAATTTTCCTTCGCCACTTACAAGATTTAATTCTAAGAATAAACATCTTAAATATAGGCTACATGCCCTTAGACTTATGCTTCAATCTTCAACTTGTGTTATAAATAGCTCAACGTTATCTATGATTTAATGCTATATTTAGCTCTATCCATGCATCACCTTTATCCCATCTTGCATGTGATTTCTATTTAGTTGGTGCTTTATCCTTTTCCATGTCTATTCCTGGACCTTTCTTGCTTACTATGCTATCTCTATTTTCCCTATTTTTAGCCTTCACTGGGAAGTCGGCTAGCTCATGAAAACTGTATGTATGTGTGGATATTTGCATGCTAATCTCATTTCCCCTTACACGAACCTTCACACACCGACCTATATTTGTTCTCTATTCTCGAGTGTGCTTTTACACATTGGTCTTAGGTGTTACACTCTTTGTAATGTAGGGATATATGTATGCAATTATAGATATATACAATATATGCATGTAAGTGCCTAGTTCTAAGTATTACGCGCATGGATGTAATCAGTGAGTATATGTAATAGAAAGAATTGTGCTTATGATGGACAACTGTGTATGGATTGCTAGGGTTAATACAAATGAAAGTATTGATACTATTGTTGATTGTCTATATTGATGAATGAATAATTAGTTTCCTTACTACATGTGTTATCTTTTCTATACTTTGTTGTTATCTTCACCCATGATATAATGGTTAAGTATACAAACCAAATCTTGACAAGTGAAATAGAGGAGGAACTCGATAGGTTGCATGTGCTTTGGGTGAGCACTTATACATTTATCTAAGTGAAGTTCGAACATGCTTGATGTTGTGAAGTGTTGGCAACTAGGCTCCAATATTTTTGTCCCGTTCTCAGGACCTTATTTTATTCTTACCTGTAAAATGTGGCATGTGTATGGCATTCTGGTTGTCTTTAAATAATATTGAGCATTGGGTACACGAGGACCATGATGACTTTTCTCAAAGATACAACATTGGATGTGATTTTAATGCACACAAATGGGCGGATGATAATCTATATGATTAATTGTATGAGACATTTTTCATTTTCTTCCTAGCAGTATTGTACAAATGGTTGGGGCTTATGCACAAAATAGGGGAAATAAGCAAGTGTGGAGTGAAGATAAGTACCAAGCATCTCTCGATTTAAATGAAACACGGAATCGAGTTGTAGATTGATGGTGGGAAGGTATGCTATGCAATTATACCTTGGAGTATGTGATTTTGACCTATTTGTGTCTAGACAAAGCAGAGTTTCAGTTTTTACGTGAAAAGAGGATTGCACTTATGCGTGCTACCTTTAGTAACGAAGATCTTGATGATTGAGCTCGGAATGGATAACTTACCGATGGATGGATTAAAACTCACCACGTGTAGGGGTAGGAAGCTTGTTTAGGAAGGATGGTGTTGGTCCAAGAAAAATAAAGATATAGAGAAGAGAGACTGCGCAGATATAATGATGCGTGAGAGAGGGTAGTTGAAGAGGTGTTGAAAGTGAGAGGAATGGGGACAAGAAAACTCGATGAGAACCTTACGAGAAGGTGAGGGAATGTAAGACCATATCCCTTAGATATTGGGGATTCACAACATAAGGACCCCTTCGGCATCCGATTGAAGTGAGTCTAAAGAAAGGATAAGAACCATTGGCATGCATCTAACCCAACATGGACACCTAGTCCTTGCAGTTGGTGTTTGGAATTTGGAAGTTGTTATAGAAAATCATCATAATGACTATGAGAAAGAAGGTAGCCAAGTATCACCACATTTGGTTAGAGATAGAGGTAGACACATTTTAGTATCAAAATAATAGGCAATAGATAAAGGTAGAACATATGGTAGTGCAATAGACTCCAGTATTTGGGAAGAATTTGTTTGGAAGTAATCGGTAGGAATGAATTTAGGACAAAGCGGTGGCATGATACCAATTAAAGGTACTCCTATAGGTATACTAGTGGTACAAATGGTTAGTGTGTAATTAAAAACTACTACGTGGACACAAGGTAGTACTTCTAAAGGCCCCTGTGTCGTGGAAGGAGGCTCGGGAGGCTTAGGTCCTCCACCATATGGAGGAAATCCTAGTGGAGGCTCATGATTAGGATCTGACCCCATTCAAGGATAAGGACCACAAAAAGTAACAAAAGAACCTTAACAATCAAAACAAAACCCCCTTTGATATTTTTTTGAGATGTCCCTTCATTTTCTAGAATATCGAGGTATGGAAGATGCAATAGAGCATGTGCACAAGTGTGAACTTTTATGGAGGGTGAAAGGAATAACAACTCCAAATCGGAAATCCTATCAATTTGCTACAAAACTTCAAGTATGCGCACATAGTTGGTATATGAAGTATGATCCACACTAGACAATAATGGACTATGATGCTTTGCGTGCCACTTTCTTGACTAAATTCCACTTACCCGAGTTTGAGCAACAAAACATTAACGCCGAAGGACATAAAAAAGGATTAGCTGAAAGTGTTAGAGAGTATGATGTGTGTTTCAAGACTTTTTTGTCTAAGATTTCTTATGACATTCATTAGAGTCAAAATGTGTAATGGTTTGTAGGAGGCTTGCTGACACCTTTTTGAAGGGCATTATCACATAAGACATTCACTAACCCACACACTTTGGAAGTAAAGCACTACGTATAGAAGTGGTTGGAAGCATAGATACTTGAAGTAAGTCCATTTCTTGAGGCCTAGATCACGGAAATGACCACTCGAGTTGGAAAAAGTTTATTCTAATTCATCTCATGAGATGCATAGTGGACTTTGGTGCATCAATTGTGAAGTAGATGGGCATTAAAAGGATAACTGTCTACACAAGACTGTGCACGCACTACTGAAAGCTTGCGAAATTTTCACAAGAACCATGATGTCCGTAACTATCCACTTTTGTAACATGCCACGTAGAAGAACATTAATTATATTGTAAAATATATAATGCACACACTCGTGACACAACCAATTATTGTATGATTGATCATATTCACAAGGCTTGTGAAACATGGCTACACTAGACTAACATAAAGAGTAACTCACGAGTGCACAAGAGGGACGTAATAATGAGGGGTATAAAAATGGTAACAGAGGATTTAGAGGTGGATACCGAGGAAGAGGTTGTGGTGTCCAAGGATGATTCGGACGAGGAATATGCTACACTTATGGGTTGTCGATCACTATTAGTGAGTGCCCAAAGAATCAAGGCTTGCACATATTGTGGCAAGGTGCATAAAGTTGAGGATTTTCTGGATTTGTATGCCCACATGTGCAAAAATAAAAATAAGGATAAGGGTGTAGCCATGATTTAGGTTGAATGCACTAAGTAGGGGAATGGATGCCTAAGAAAATGGCTATAACAGAACCTCAACAATTATCAATAATTACGTGCGTAGAAGTAGAATGCACACGAACAAGGGAAATTTAGACCACTCATTAGAAGAGAGGAGGTTGTTCATACAAAGTATCCAAATGCGGGACAATAGAAGGAAGTATATCAAGAGACTATGGGCATTATTAGGGAGATACAATGTCTAAAGGAGAAAGTGTGAGAGAGAATGTGAAAAGAATGTTGAATTACCTCAGAAGGATGTGGATGACCTTAGAGAGGTATGTAGGATGCTTAGGTAGGAGAATATCATACCATTGTTAGGAGAATGGTTATGAGACAAGATGTCGAGCGTATGTGTAGAAAGGGAGTGTCATATTCTCCATGTAAACTTACCACCACAAGATCATGAGTATGACAAGGAAATCACGTTGGATGTAGTGATTGATGGATGGTTGGTAAGAAATATCCTCATTGATATAGGCGAAGAGGTAAATATCCTTACACTTGATGCTTGGATCCAGATGGGAAGGACGTCATTGCAGCCTTCCTCGAATATTATATACATGGATAATAAGACAAGGATATTCCCATTGGGGTTCTGAAGGATACTTCTATCACTATTCAGGGATCCAAGTTCAAGGGTGACTTTGAGGTCTTAGAGCTAGCCGAAGCATACAACTTACCTGTGCTACTAGGTTGTCCTTGGTGTTATACAAAAACATAGACTGCACTTTAACAAGTGTTATGTAAGTTTTGAGAACAAAGAGAAGCATGTTGTGATACCAATAGATAACATAAGTATTGCACCTTACATATAGCCCATTAGTGAAGAAGATATTAATAGAATCTATGCACATACATTGAATGACCCAAAAATGTGGAGCCATCAAAGGAGGGCGTGCTTCAATGGGAAGACACACAATCCATAAGTGACACTACTAGTGTGGCTTGTGATAATTGGGCTCATGGTACTTATGAGATGGTTGGTCATGAAGTTTGGGGAAGAGTAACAAGGGTGATTACACCAAGACCAGTCAGTGGTTGGGAATGTCGGTTTTGCCAAAGTACACTAGAGAAGAAAGGCCCGAATCATTCTTGCCTGCAATGGAAGAAAATGGCGCAATGAGGGGGATAGTAAAAATATGATGGTGTTAAGAGGGACAATAATGCATTTTTGGGATATGCATGGAGACCAATTACTTGGTTGACACGAGATAAGAGTGGACTTCTTAACAAGGTTTTTCCAGAAAAATCTCTCTTTATTAATATAATATTATGATGGGAAGACTTCTCCCATGGCACATGTTCACAATTGCGAGAGGAATTATATGAAAGGGCAAGATGCTCTCCTACCATCCATGTGGGTGCATAAGTTATATTCTACTTTGCACGAGTACCGCCCGCACCGGTACATACATGTTGAGATGAAGCAGGAAACAACAAATTGGCACAAGCTAATTTTAGGTATCACCCATACTTTTGATTAATTTCTACTAAACCACCGATTCATGAAGCTTTGCAGATTATGAAGTGCATTACCTTAGGGGATAAAATGAAGGCTGAAGAACTTATGACTCATCTATTTGGTGAGGTTGATACTGAAGTGCATGGTGACATGGTAGAATCAGAGGAGACCTTGTTGGGATGCACTTGGAAAGAAAAGGAGAATAAAAAGCTTATCTATTTGATAGACGATGAAGAAGTTGAGGATCTAGATATTAAGCACACAAAAGGTGCACGTGAGGTATCAGACTCAAGTAAATGAGCAAGAAACGAGCCAAACATGTATCAACGAAGACCAAGAAAGTAAATATTGGGTCTTATGGTGTACCAAAGGAGTCAATTATTGGTGACTACTAGTATGAACCAGAGGTAGCAAAATCATTGAGCTACTATAAAAAGTTCATGATATTTTTCCTAGATGATACCATGAGTTAAAGGGTGTGCATCCATTGTTAGGAGAAATGAAAATCAAACTCAAAGATGGTGCTCAATCGGTTCGCAATATGCCTTACTAGATGAATCCTAATTTTTGGGTCAAAGAGAAGGATGAACTTGACAAAATGCTAAAGGCATGCATAATTGAGCCCATTGAAGAGTCGGAATGAAAAGCTTGATGGTTATCAACATTAAAAAGGATGAAATGATAAGGATTTGTGTTGACTATAGAGTTCTAAATGCTTCATGTGTAATTGATCCTTTTCCCACACCATTCACCAAGGAGATCCTAGAAGGTGTTATAGGGCATGAGATCTATTCTTTTATAGATGGATTTTAGGTTATCACTAGGTAAGGATCGCACACCAATACCATGAGAAAACAACTTTCACAACTGAATGGGGATGATTTTCTTACATGGTTTTTCCTTTGTCTGAAGAATGCACTAGATGTATTCCGTGCGCATTGTCCATGCCTTTCAAGACTTCAATCACAATTTTCTTTAGGTATATTTATATGATTGGAATGTTTATGGATTGCTTATGGACCATTGTGACTATTTAAGGTTGATGTCCGAAAGATGCAGAAGCTTTAAGAAGTGTATCTTTACAACACCATTTGGTACTTTTCTTGGACACATTATCTATAAGGAAGGATTGCTGGTAGAACAAGCAAAATTGTAGTCATCTTAGGATTGGAGGAGCCAACCAATCAAAGTGAGGTGCATGGATTCCTTGGACATACTTGGTTATTACCATAACTTTATTAAGGGGTATGCAAAGATTTTTACACCACTTGAAGAATTGTTAAAGGAAAAGGGAAAATTCTATTGGGGTGACGTGCAACAATAAACATTTGAGGCTTTAAAAGAGAATATAACCACCACGCCTATCTTAGGCTTATGCCTCAGTACAACCATTGACATGGTACTAGCCCAACTTGGGGAAGGAAATGTTGATCACCCCATCTATTTTACAAGTAGGAAGCTAACATCGATCGAGAAAAATTATACAACTACAGAGAGCGAAGTGTTATCAATGGTGTATGCACTTCACAAATTTAGATAGTATCTACTAGCCACACCGTTTATCTTCTACATTGATCATATGACACTTACATACATGGATAAAAAAACCAGTTTTGTAAGGGAAAATTTGTTGTTAGATCCTTTTATTCCAAGATTTTGATTTCTCAGTTATAGTGAAGCCCGAAAAAAGCAATTTGGGACCATATCACTTATCAAAAATTAAATCGGTGAAGACGTACAAAGCATAAAATACACTACATAGGATGCTCAATTGTTTAGACTACACTACATGTTGACTGAATTAGAGGATATTTCATATTATTTCTCACAGAAGTTTCTCCGAAGGTATGAAGACCCTCGAGAAGAAGCCGTTAATGATTCATGCGACACCCTACTAACTAGTTGGAGGAGACCTATATAAGATGGGTAGAGATGAATTCTTGCGTAGGTGTGTGTTGGAGCATAAACACAAAGTAATAATGGAAGAGGTGCATGGTTGGATTGCATAAGGACACTATATAGCAAAAACAATGACACACAAAATATTATTAGAAGGATTATGGTGGGAGACACTTTATAAAGATACCTATGAATTTTCGAGATCATGTGATCATTATTCAAAGGATAGGAAAACCAAGAAACTATGGTGAAATTCCGTTATGATCTATATCAAACACAAAACCTTTTGAGAAATGAGAAATTGAATTTTTGGACCTATTGCAATAGATGCATGGAAGACATGCGCCCATTACACTATCACATGCACGCATTAATTAACAAGGTGGCGAAGCAATGCCTACAAAGGATTACACTATAACTACAATACCAAGATTATTAAGGGAAAACATCATCAATAGGTATGGCTATCCATTGAATCTTACCAGTGATAAGGGAACTCATTTCTTGAATGTTATAATTTGAATACTACTAGTAGAGTTCATGGTAGCTCATCACAAAACTACCCCATATCACCCATAAACTAATGGAGTCACAGAGGATTTTATTAATATATTGGGACAAACATTGACAAAAATATGTGATGTAGGAAGGAAATATTGGGATGAAAAAGTCTCAAATGTGTTATGGGAATATAGAACTACATATAAGAGGTTGAATAAGGCCACACCTTCTCAATTGGTGTTTGGCACGGAGGTGGTATTACCAGTAGAGTTCATGCTACCCTCCTGCGTATTGGACACGCAAGAGGAATTGCGATGACAAGGAAGTAGAGGAGCGTTGTAGAAACTAAATCACACACTTCTGGTACATTTCTCGGTCCTAGTCACATACTACTATTGATATGATTCCTAAATGATAAAACTAGCAATTGATAGCTATATTTGGCCTTTTGGGCACCTAGGTGTTGGAGATTAGTTATGTGATTTTCGGGTTTAGTTGTGACAATTTCCCCTCTGTTTCATTAATTTTTTTGGCTCAAGTACATCTTTGAGATTATTGCAAAATCATCTAAGTCTCTATTTCCATCTCTTTCACTTAGGGTTTCAATTATCATTTGCTTATTGCTTAGGTTAGAGATTAAATTTATTGCTTACTATTTTTGTGACTTTGTAATTAGGGTTTTATAAATTTTAATATTTTTTAAATCAAGCGTATTGATAACTAATGTTGTTGGATGAGTGGTGTGCGATAACAAGACGAATTCATACGATAGAGAAAGCGTGAAAAAGGCCTGTCATGATAGGGACATTAAGAATAAGTCTTTTACCATGGGGAAGATGGTACTTTTATATGACTCCAAGTTTGCGTTCCACATAGGAAAGCTAAAAGTGCATTGGTTGGGACCATTTATAGTAAATAAGATACTAGAATCAAGCACATGTCAGTTATAGGTGCTAGATGACACTATGTTTCCCAGTTACTTCAATGGGAGTAGGTTGAAGCCCTACTATAAATAAGCTTCTTATGTGTTTGTAATAAGGCAATATTGCCACTTAGATTAGATTTCCTTTCTATTTTGTTTTGTTGTAATAAGCATGTTTGTGTGCAGGAGGCTGATTAATTTATTTTAAAATGATCGCAAAGGACCACACGTGCTTTTAGTGTGTGGTAGACAGGAAAAGGTGCATGGGAAATGATTAATCTTACATATGAAGAAGGCACAAGTGTGCGTGAGAAAATTTAAGGTGTGCGAAGGCGGTGTTCTTATGATCAAATAATAAGGTGCAAAGATGCTTAAAAATGGTGGTTGGTGGAATTTCTCACATAAAACCATGTGGATGGGGATTCGTGGAAGGTAACGTGAGGGAGGAAATGAAAAGGTAAAATTCTTGGTAAGTGGCACAAAAGGATATGTGTGTTCTACAAAGAAGATGCGCGTAAGAAGGCCCCTAACCTAGGAAGTAGTAGCACACTAGAAGGTTACCGAATTTGCCGTACGAGGTACTCTTTGAGCTAGAAAAGGAAGGAAAACATGGAAAAGAAGAAAAACTAGGGAATGGTGGTAGGTGAGTGAAAATAATGTGGCTGGAAATTGAAAAATCTATAAAAGGGGCACAATACCAAATATTTTAATGAATCCCTTCATCAATCCATATAGAACTCCTTCCTTGCTAAGGGATATGTTATAATGTTTATTTTCAGACAACATCATTAAACCATCTACAACATCTCTAGCCACTTCCTCAAATTTCTCAATTGAAAATTAAAAATATAAGTTTGTTTTCATTCTTTGACTCTGTAATAAATTTCACATAGTAAAAATGTGTACTAGTCATGCTAAATGTATTGAGGCTATGGAATTTTAAATGATGCCATTGCATGAACAACAATAGTAGATTTAGTTCACAGAGAACAACCAAGGTTTGAGAACACCTATACCCAAAAATCTCACCACACTCATCCTCCCTTCACTTTACAAATCATTCCTCACATCCGTGCCAAGTTCCCCAATATTTTCATTGAAAACTCTAAAATGCAATCAATATTTTTTTCCAGAGGCTCAAGGAATAAGAGTGTTATAAGTAAAATTTAGTACTAGCATAGGAATTTAGCTCCCGATAACTCTATTTTGTTCTCTCATTCACCTTGGTGGACCCCTGAACGAAGAGTCTAAAAGGAAATCGCTTGAGATCCTCTTTCACAAGCTTTCCCAAGCTCCTTCTTCATGGGCTCACCCGAGATATTTTCTCATGAGCTCGCTTGAGCTTCTCCTTCACAATCTTGTCGGAGCTCCTTTCTCGTGAACTTACTCAAGATTCATCCCTCGTAAGATTTCCCAAGCTCCTTTCTCGTGAAATATCTTGGGATCCTTAACATGATTCCCATTCCAAGGTACTATATATCGGGATTTATTTTATTTTTGTGATTGTTTATTTTTTAGATTAGTTTGGCATATGAGATCAGTCCATTTTAATCTATTTTTAATTAAATTTAAGAGTAGAATTAACGTTAAGAGTGGAATCATAATTATCGATTAGTTAGATTCATAATTTATACTCTTATGTTTTAAGTTTAATCTTAATTTTTGTTTTGTAGTAATCAAGATAGTAATAAGTAGTTGTGTTATTTATTTTCAAGTCTATTTGTTGAAAATTTCATCGCAATCTCTTTACATGTCCATGTCAAATTTTACTCAACATGTGAACTACATCCCACGATCACTTGCCACATTCAACAAGTTGTCACCTCATGAGCTCTTTCGGAGCTCTTTACAAACTTGGTCATAAATTTCACACAAGATTTGAACTATGAGTTACCATTGATTGACTCCATATAAAAATCCCGGTGAATCGCACACAAATACTAGCATTCAAACCTGTCATCACCCAACCCAATATTGGCCCTCATCACAATGATATTGAGCCAAGAAAATGTTATTTAATCTTTGAGTCTACCCCCATTGTGTCACTTATTGTATTGTAGTTAAACACTCTAAATGATCATCTAGACACCATTTATCACTCTTTGGATTGATCGAGAACAACCCCTATGCAAAACCAACCCATGATATCCATTCTAGTCTTTCGTAAGTAACATTTTGTAATTGCGAGAAATTTTAAATAAATTTTTATCATCAACTTATTTCATTTCATCAATAATTTCTCTTTCATCTTCCCCTTTTGTAGTTTTGTCTTTCCTCATTATTTACTATTTGTAGGTTTTCACATCATTGAATTCTCCAAAAACTACTAAGATATTTCTTACAGGATCACTTGTCAAAGTTTCTTGAAAAACACAAAAACTTTCTCTTCAATACTTGTTTTTATTTTGTTCTATTTTTATACCCTTCACTTCCTTGATTATGTATGCTCTTACCTCACACCTTTGGGCGATCTTAGGAATTAGAAATATTCAAATATTTTTTAAATTTTTCTAGGGTTTGGTGAGGTGGGCATGATTTCCACCCATTTGGCCAAACCACGTGTACCGATGAGGTATATAAATTCATCGATCAAATTTCATTTTAGCTAAGTAGGTTTTCACTTTTACATGGATCCTATGAAGTGAGACATGTATTTTCCACTAATACGAGGTCTTAGAAAACATATTTTGGGTTAGAAGCTGTCAATCTTGGTTAAGCTCCATTAAATTGGATGAAGTGAAGGAAAGGGGGATTTAAACCTTCAAACCATACCATTATATAGTAATTCCCATAAATGTGGTATTGGGATTCACTCATTGCAAGGTATATAGAGGATTCTCTAGCAACCTTCTTCAACCTAGTTTAAGGATCCATATTTACTGCGAGTCATGTAGTAGTGTTAGGAATGCAACATTCCTCAAGATACCCATTCACACCATTGAATAGTAGTGTAATGTACGTTTGATCTAGTAATCTATATACGGTATATTTGTGGTTTGTTAAGTGGTTTTACAAATTTTTGACTAGATAGGTTGTGCTATAATTGTTTCTCTCTTGTGATATACATGTAATTCCAACTTTTATCCAAAAATTACAAAAACATAATCAGTAAAACAAAAAATCCAAAAATAGTAAAAATTCCAAAACAATACCATATCTCCAAAATTTAATCCATTCATTTGTTTATAGCCTAAAATACGACTATATTATACTTTTCTCTCAAACCCACATTACTATCACGACATTTCAAAAAAATCCTTTAGCTAATTCTAGTCCAATCAACTATGTTCACATAATCTTGACATCATTTTGAGCCTCTCCTCATATGATCATACTTGCAAACACTCATATAGTTTACCTCACACCATGGATCGTTATTGCCTAATCACACGAGGGCACTTACGCCTAAATAATAATTGTAGGATACTCCAACATCTTTCGTACCCATATTAGGGAGCATCATCCACATAGTTATTCTCCTCATAACGATGAATTTGACCTCATAAAATCCAACATTTTGATCCTAAGTTTGAGGAGGCATAGACCATAATCCAAAATATCTCATTGAATATTTAAAATGAAATTATTACAAGTTACATATAATATGAAAATATATTCCATAGAAACCTACCCCTCTTCATCTACTACAAAGGCACCTCACATATGTATCCTATTTCTTCCACCGCACATATGTATCATATTTCTTCCACTAGAATTTCACTACCATTCAAATTTCATTCCATTACAAAAATTCCATAACCCTCATTATTTTCCTATACAAATTAGTTCCATTTTTTCCATGCCTACACACATGTGTTTCCCAATAATTCTTCATATCGATACACACAACCAATCCAAAACCATGCATTCCAACATATAACTAACATCAACCAATATTTATTGGATAGGATTTGTAACCTTGAACTCCAAAACTAGGGTATGGGAATTCACAAACTCGCATATAGTCGGCTATGTAACAAACTCGTCCAAGTAATGGTTCAATATCCCACACATTTTGACATACCTAAGTTTTATAAATTGAAGGCAAGGAAGACTTGCAAAATCATCTACGCATGTTCAAATACACTTGGTATCCCGTAATTCATGGTGATGCCCTCATGTTGTGTACCTTATTGTTGTCTCTAAGTGATCAAGCTTTGGATTGGTACACTAGCCTTTAAAAACACAATATCACCTCATTCAAGAAAATTTCGGGCTATTCCTTGACCATTTCTCGATTAATTTCACGAATCATACCACACTATGAAACCTATACAATATGAAATAGTTTGATGATTAACCTATTACACGATTATGTGTAACATGGAGAGCGGTGGTACATGATATTAATTTTCCCATTCCTTAACCAAAAATCACACAATTATTCACTAAGAATTGCACACCAAACACATATCACATACTCTAAAAATATAACAATTCCATTCATTCGAGGAAGATATACTAATGAAAAAATGAATTAAGGATTTTCATGCCAATATTTGTGAATTAAAACTTCACAAGAAGAATGATTTATGAAAATTTACTAAAAATCCTCTACAAGTCAATCAAGTAGTTCTCCACTTTGTGGATAATCAAGGCTCCTCATCCAATCTTGCTAAAAACTCATCCATGGCTTCTCATAACTAACAATTATGAATGATAACAAAAATTACCTCATGGGATCCCTTTAATATACATAGAAAGTACATGCCCCTAACAGAACCACTCCATGGTATATTGCAAAAGTGCCTCGATGCTAAACTCAATTCACTACCCGCATTATCGACGGGGAGGATCCCAATGCATCAAAACCAATTTGGTAATAAAAATCCACTAATAGGTGTTCCTACCATAAAATTGTAGCTCACGTAACAGAAAAATGTAAATCAACTATGTAATGTCATTCAAGACCTCATCAACAAAGACATTATCTATATGGACAACTGACCCCACATATCCAAAACATAGATGTTTTCAATAATTTTTACCATTGCACACAACTTCAACTAATACGATTAGCCATGATGTGTCATCTTCATCTCATAAATATTTTGTAGGCATGATCCACTTCATTGCATGAAATTGAGGTGTAAATGTTAAATCCAAACCAATGTATGAACCCGCACACATACCAACATAATCAAAAAATTTAGCTTCACAATTACAACCAATCTGTCACACTAAAAATAACCTAATTAAATAGTTAATGAACACACCAACTAAAATCTCATTATATGACCTCATATTAAAATATTTAAATAATCGTGAGGATCTTACTAAAGCCTTAAAATCAATCGAGTTGTCTACTAAAAACACAATGTTTTTTCAAACTTCGAGGGTAACATTCAGACTTCATCTTCCTCATCTATCTCATTTTATGATTATGAGATCAATTATGAATCCCCTATCATAACACAAGGGAGGATTGAAACACACAATCCACCATTATTTATCATTTCGACATAGAAACAAAAATATTCAAATGTGTTTTGACTAATAATTGATCCACTATAAACATTATCTCATCCATGACCCTATGCCATCTCAACATACCATTTTCCCCATCTTTTATCGTCTGCATTACAACTATGACCATTCAACGACGCTCCTTGTGTCACCTTGGGAACCATTGTATTTCCATTAAAATTTGGATCCAAACCACTCCATACTCTTCTATATGTCATAGAAGGGCAACTTCAATATAACATATCACTAGGAAAACCTTGGATTAATGAGATGGAGTGTGTTTCTGTCCACTCTCCATCAATGCCTCAAGTATAAAAATATGATATTACACATTGTGCCAATGCTAATTCAGAGCCATTCAACTATTGCAACAATATTACATTTTAATTTGGTAAGGTATTGCTAACTACTTAGGTTACATCAATTTCCATGACCCCTATAAATATACCTAATAGTTCCACTCATACACCTCATACAAATAATCCATTTACTTTAACACCATGTTATCAACAAGTTAAACCCCATGATCTATCCTCTTTGTTTTCATCATCCCATGAACAACCATCAATCTCACTACCCAAAGTGATCATATTTCCTTTTACTTTACCATCGTCATCATCATCTTCATTAAAATCGACTTTGAGTTCCATTCCTGGAAGTAAACCAGAAATTACCGAAACATCCATAGATCGTGCAAAGCTCCTATGACCAATGAGGTACAATCTATCGGTGTCGGGAATATAAGATCACTTATGTGACTATATCTTTACCAAGCATGTCAACTGTTAATGAAATAGGTAGACCATCCTCCACCAAAATTTCTAAAGGAGTCTTTAGTATCATTTTAACTTCCTCACAAAAAATCATTTTTGTGTTGGGGGATATGACATTCGCAACTTCTCATCTAGTTAATAATGCATCCATCTAAAAATATAGGTTTAATGTTGATATTTCATGTCTTTTCAAACTTGAATTTTCTATGCATTGTGTAATCTATCAAGTGTGGAAATGCTATGGTCTAGGAAAAATTGAACAAGGCATTTTCGACCCGATTCACCCGTGTTACAAATTATTTTCCGATAAATCCGGATTGGGATACACCAAATTAGATAATAAAATTGATAATATAATAGTAACCTTCATTGATAAGAGTTATCATCCTAAATGGGAGGATCCGATCGTACACATTCACGTTATCCTTAATCACTCATTCATTCCAGAGCACTCCCACATATTCCTCAATGAATCCACATGATTCCTCTTTTTGAATTATTCATGAGTTTGGCACTATGTTCGATTGGTCTATTAAATATTCCATTTCATATACATGACCTACAATTTGTAATGGAATGAATAACTCCATTAGTTCTCATTTTCTAGATAATCTCGTATTTAGAAAAAAAAATCTATCAACTAAGTTAAGACCTTTCCCATTGATTCAAATATTAGAGACAAATCCATACCACTTAACCTATTTCTTGCGAGAAGAGGTTATCATGTTCTATTTGGATGCTATGGATAAACAAACATATAATTCTATTACACAAGATTCCCACCTATATCTGAAGCCTACTTTGGTGAAACTAAAAATTTGTCTTTAAATGAAACCATAAAACTCGCAACATTTGACCACATTGACGAAGCCTTGCTAATTCTTATTGAGGAAACTATCAAGATCAATATTGGTACACCAAAGGAACATCACATCATACTCTTTGGTAAATGTCTAAAAAATGATGAACGTGCTGATTAAACCTTACTATTACATGAATTTATTAACATTTTTACTTGGTCTTATGCTAACATGGTAGGAATGGACTTTGACACCATTGTCCATAATATTGTACTCAAGCCCGATGTAAGACTGTTAAACAAAAGTTACTGAGAAAATGCATCTACGCATCTCATTCTTGTTAAAGATGAACTAGAAAATATTATTGATGTAGGTTTCATCCAACCCATTTATTATCTAGAATGGGTATCCAACATGGTCTTCATAGGAACCAAAAATTATGGCATTTCTATTTGTCTGATTTTAGTGATGTTAACAAGGCTTCTCCTAAGGATGAATTCTCCTTACCTAACATCAACACCACTATGGATAACACCGCTTGAGTCATGAAATGTTTTCTTTCATGGATGGTTTCTCTGGATATACTCAAATCAAAATAGCACCAAAATAACAATATAAAAATGCATTTACTACACCTTGGGGACCTTTTACTACAAGGTTATGCCTTTTGGCCTTAAGAATACCAAATCCACTTATCAATGTACTTTGACCTTTGTTCCATGATTCTATTTTCCCACGCCTACATGCATGTGTTTCCCAATAATTATTTATATGCACACACACAACCAATCCAAAACCATACATTCCAACACATAACTAACATCAACCAATATTTATTAGATAATATTTGTAACCTTGAACTCCAAAACTAGGGTATAGGAATTCACAAACTCACATATAGTCAACTATGTAATGAACTCGTCCACCTAATGGTTCTTATAAGACAATATCCCACACATTTTGACATACCTAATTTTGATAAATTCGAAGGAAAGGAAGAGCTACAAAATCATCTACACATGTTCAAATACACTTGTTATCCCGTAATTCATGGTGATGCCCTCATGTTGTGTACCTTATTTTTGTCCGTAAGTGATCAAGCTTTGGATTGGTATACTAGCCTTCAACAACATAGTATCACCTCATTCAAGAATTTTTTTTGGATATTCCTTGACCATTTCTTGACTAATTTCACAAAGCATACCACACAATCAAACTATAAAATATGAAATTGTTTGATGATTAACCTATTACTAATTATGTGTCACATTAGAGAGCAAAGCGTTAGTACGTGAAATCACTTTTCCCATTCCTTAACCAAAAATCACACAATTAATCACTAAGAATTACACCAAACACATATCACATACTCTACAAATCTAACGATTTCATTCATTTGAGGAAGCTATAGTAATGGGAAAAATGATTTATGGATTTTAAGCCAATATTGGTGAATTCAAACTTCACAAGAAGAATGATTTATGCAAATTTACTAAAAATCCTCTACAAGTCAATCAAGTAGTTCTCCACTCTACGGATAATCAAGGTTCCTCATCCAATGCCACTAAAAACTCATCCATGGCTTCTCATAACTAACAATTATGACGAAAACACAAACTACGATGGGATCCCTTTAATAAACATAGAAAGTACACCCCCTAACAGAACCACTCCATGGTATATTGCAAAAGTACCTCGATGCTAAACTCAATCCACTACCCCCTATTGGATAAGAGGATCCCAATGCATCAAAACCAATTTGGTAACAAAAATCCACTAATAGGTGTTCCTACCATAAAATTTTAGCTCATGTAACAAAATCAATTTTCAACTACGTAATGTCATTCAAGAACTCATCAACAAAGACATTATCTATATGGAAAACTGGCCCCACAGATCCAAAAATTAGATGTTTTCAATAATTTTTACCATTCCACACAACTTCCATTAATCAAGTTAGCCATTATGTGCCATTTTCATCTCATCAAGATTTTGTAGGCATGATCCAATTCATCACATGAAATTAAGGTGTTAATGCTAAATCCAAACCAATATATGAACCGCGCACATACCAACATAACTAAAAATGTAGCTTCACAATTACAACCAACCGTCACACTAAAAAAATAACCTAATTAAATAATTAATGAACACACCAGCTGAAATCTCATTATACGACCTCATATTTCAATATTTAAATCATCCCGAGGATCTTACTGAAGCCTTACAATCAATCAAGTTGTCTACTAAAAACCTAATGTTTTTCAAACTTCGAGGGTAACCTTAGGACTTCATCTTCCTCATCTATCTCATTTTATGATTATGAGATCAATTATGAATTCCCTATCATAACACAAGGGGGATTGAAACACACAATCCACCACTATTTATCATTTCGACATAGAAACCAAAACATTCAAATGTATTTTGAATGAAAATTGATCTAGTATAAACATTATCTCATCCATGACCCTATGACATCTTAACATACCATTTTCCAATCTTTTATCCTCTTCATTACAACTATGAGCATTCAATGACTCTCCTTGTGTCACCTTGGGAACCATTGTCTTTTCATTAAAATTTGGATCCAAAACACTCCATACTCTTCTATATGTCATAGAAGGGGAACTTCAATACAACATCTCACTAGGAAAACCTTGGATTAATGATATGGAGTGTGTCATGTCCACCCTCCATCAATGCCTCAAGTATTAGAAATATGATATTACACATTGTGTTAATGCTTTGACTCGAGAACCATTCAACTATTGCAACAATATTAAATTTTAATTTGGTAAGGTAGTGCCAACTACTCAAGTTACATCAATTTCTCGGACCCCTATAAATATACCTAATACTTCCACTCATACACCTCCTAAGAATAATCCATTTACTTTAACATCATGTTATCAACCAGTTAAACCCATGATCTATCCTCTTCATTTTCATCATCCCATGAACAACCATCGACCTCACTACCCAAAGTGATCATACTTCCTTTTACTTTACCATCATCATCGCCATCGTCATCATCATTGTCTTCACCATCATCGTCATCATCTTAGTCATCGTCGTCATCATCTTCATCATCGTCATCGTCATCGTCATTGTCTTCATCATCATCATCATCATTGTCATCGTGGTCATCATAGTCGCCGTCATCATCATCGTGTTCATGGTCATCATGGTCGCGTTATCGTCTTCACCACCTTCATCATCATCTTCGTCATGGTCATCATCATCGTCATCGTTTCCGTTGTTTTCATCACCGTCATCATCATCGCCATCGTCGTTGCCATCGTCTTCGTCACCATCGCCATTACCCTTGCCATCACCATCACCGTCAACATTTCCATCCCTGTTTCTATCGCCATCACCGTCACCATCATCATCATCATCGTCATTATCGTCATCATCGTCATCTTTGTTTTCATCGTCATCATCATCGCCATCATCATCATCATCGTCATCGTTATCTTCATCGTCATCGTCATCTTCATTACAATCGGCTCTAAGTTCCATTCTGGAAGAAAACCAAAATTCTTGAAACATCCACAAACCGTGGTAAAGTTCCTATGACCAACGAGGTACAATCTATCGGTGTCAAGGAATATAATATCACTTATGTGATTTGTATATTTACCAATCATGTCGACTATTAATGAAATTGTAGACCATCCTCCACCAAAATTTCTAAAGGGATTTTTAGTATCATTTTAACTTCCTCTAAAAAAATTCATTTTTGTGTTGGTGGGTAGGACACTGCAACTTCTCATCTAGTTAATAATGTATCCATCTCAAAATCTAGGTTTAATGTTGATATTTCATGTCTTTCCAAACTTGACTTTTCTATGCATTTCTTAATATATCAAGTGGAAATGTTATTCACCATATCTGAAATTGAAGATTACATTAGCACAAATGAATATTTTTACATGACCTTACACTTCAACAAAGTCAAATAAGGACTAAGGGGTGGTGCATGAATTGTATTTTCATGCCCTAAAGTGCATCTATTCCACTATTATTCAAACTTGATTTTCCATGGACTAATAACATAAACGAGCATAAGACACTTGTCATCAGTCTCTAACTAGATATTACTCTCAAGATAAAAAATTTACACATATTTGGTGACTCACAACTTGTCTTCAATAAAATTCAATGGTTTTACCAATGTCATAATGACACACTATAACAATACAAGGCCCTTGTAGACTCATTTATTACTCACTTCACACATTTTGAAATTGAGTCCACTCCATGATATTTTAACAAATTCACAGACATCGTCACCTCCTTAGGATATTACATACCTTTGGAAAAGGACACTGACACCCTCCACATTCACATTCATGTTCTTTCTCAACCACCGCGTTTTCTCGTACTCATGCCCTTAACATTTTTAACATTGAAACCATACCACCTCCTTTTGGTATGAGCAACTTGTTACAAATCTAAAATTCAATATCTTACCGCCTAGCCTTACCAAAGCAAGGCACTATATTTTTCATCAAAATTCCACTTGATTTGTACTTTTAGGGGAAATTATCTACAAACATGGCTATGATGGTTTACTCTTATGATGCCTTTTACCCCATGATATTATCATTGCACTTACAAAAGCACATGATGATACATGTGCGTTAAATTTAGTGGCATGACTATTGCACATCATATCCTTCGTATGGGCTATTATTGGCCTTCACTTGAACAAGATTCTTGCGAGTTATATAAAAATTTTGAGAAATTCCAATGGTTTACAAATATCTCACATATTCACACACAAGAGTTATATCCCCTTCGATCCATTTGAAATTTTTACCAATGGGGATTTGAACTTGTTGGAAAATTTACCCCATTATATTTTGATGTTCATGCATTTATCATCACCGCTTTGCCATTGAGTATTTTACAAATCGGGTTGAGGACACACCCTTGTATGCACAATAGGTCTGAAAATTTTAAAATTCATTATGTAAAACATCATTTTTCACTTCACTATTCCTACAAAAATCATTTTAGACAACAAAAAATCATTTAAAAATAAAGATGTCAAAACATTGTGTGACAAGTACAAGATCCAACATAGTTTTCCCACACCATACTATCCACAAGATAATGGGAAAGTAGATTCATTTAATAAAACAATCAAGAAGATCCTCCTGGAAGTCCTCAATGATTACCATAGATATTTCAACACACAATTGTCATATACCCTCTTAGAGTATCACAATAACATCTACACCCTATAAGGGCTACACATTTTTCACTTGTTTATGGGGTTGATGTTGTCATGTCCCTTGAGCTTAATATCCCTTCCTTACAAGTCACACTCTAAGAGTTTATCACATGAAGATGATTATTGTTGTGAATACCTTGCACAACTCAATTTAATTTACAAAAGGCGTGTCAATTCTCTTAATCACCTCTAAGTGTATCATGATTGCATAACAAGAGCTTACTATAAAAATGTTCATATCCACAAGTTTGAACTAGTTGATATTTTTCTTAAATAAAATCAATAAAATTCATCTCAAACACCTAACCAACATGACACATTTCCCCAACTAGTTTGGACCTTATGTTATCATTCATAAATATGGGTCCAATGCTTATAAACTAGTTGATATGGATGGAAATGAAGAACAAGAACCATTAAATGTCATGAATTTGTAGCGGTTTTATGCCTAAAATCACAAAACAATAGAAATTCCCAAAATTATAAAAAAGAAAAAAATTTCAAACAATCAAAAAAATAATATAAATACTTAAAATCCAAAAACAATACAAAATCGTATTCGGAGGTATCAAGAAATCATATTCACCTATGTAAGACTACATGGATCGAGGCATATTGGAGGAATATTCACCATGAGCGGGAAAAATATTCAAACCTGATATCTAAACAGGAAAGAATTTCGAGGAAATGGATTAGGTCTCCACGTTGGTTTCCCATGGTGCTTCATGGGAATATTTGTTGAAAAAATAGGAAATGATGGCAAAGGACCAATCTATTCGAAGGAGATGAAACATTATGTGGACGAGCAAGGGTTCCACTTCATTTTCCTTGATGCATTCATCAAAAAATCCATACATCACAATCAACAAGCACTCATTGGTAAGTTCCTTGGACCTATACTAAATATAAATGTAATATGCAAGTGAGAAACATGAAAATAGAAGCCAAAAAGTAACATGGATACCTTTGATATGAAAAAGGGTTTTTCTGATTCGGTTTAATAATCCAAAGGATTGTATGTATGCACTAGTGGAGGGACCCTAGTTTTATGGGAAATTTAGGTTTATTTCTCAAAAAATAGTCACCAACATTTAAATTAGACAAAGAAAATATTAAGTTCATGCCCATTTGGGTTAGATTGTTTGGTTTACCATTAGATTTTGGGATAAAAATTGATGATAGAAATAACAATGTCTTTTAGGACACTTATTTCTTTGGATGGTACCACTTAATCTAGAACTAGACTAACGCACGTTAGGTTTTATGTTAATGCCTTTGTTGATCATTCTACTCCTAACTCTATTTCGCTCGACTCAAAACTAAGCACTTGGACTCCACCTCTAGTGTATGAGGGGAATATGTAAAATTTAATATGTATCGGAAGATAGGCCACTCGACTAGATTTTTATAGAAAACATGGAGGAGATAGGTAAGAAATAAAAAGGGAAAGAAAGATCTAGAAAACTCACTTTGGATAGTCATAATTCTACCAAAGGAATTGACTTGGAATCTCTTGGGAAAAAAATAAGTGACTGAATTGAGAGAATATATAGTATCTCAAATTCAAGGCATGGAGGATGATGATGAATTACATTGAGAAGACAATGATAATGAAGATTAGGGGAATCACCATCTAGTTGTTGATGAAGGTCAAAAAGTTGAGCAAAAAAGGATTTAGAAATAAAATAACACATAGAGATGCAAAATAATATTAATAAAGACTCGGAGGAGGAACTTTATAAAGAGAAAGTGGATTCAAGAGAAGATGAAGTAAAATAAGAAGACCCAGAAGATGAAGTTCAAGAAGTGGAAGTTCGGGCTGATGAGAAATAGGGGAGCGAAGATCCAAAGGAAAAATAAGAAGATCAGAGTCATAAAGATTAGGAAGAAAGTCAAAAGGTCTAGAATAATTTTTTTTTAGAGCTTAATACTAGAGTGGGGTCCAAAGTATAGAAGAGGATGAACCATTTTTCAATGGCTCTAGTCTCATTTCAACAAAAAATAGAGATAGTTGGATGAAAGTATTGATTTTTTTAGTAGGACCTTGTTTTAAAAGCCACATCAAAATATCATTCTTAGATGATGATTTCTTTATAGAAACCCCTAAGGAGAAAAGGTGGACATAGGTATTTCATAAAATTAGAAATTAGATGGTGCAAAGGAGTTCACCTCCTAAAACAAGAAGTGTTTGCAAATAGTTGGTTTGCGATTCTTGAAGGTTAGGTTAGCTTGACAACTTGTTTCTCTCATGTCTTTTTATGCTACTAGAGTGTTGTTAATTTACTTTTGTCTACTATTTATTTGTTTTGGGAATCTATTTGTATCTCTTTCTCTCTTTCTGTGATTTTTGGATATATCTGGGCTTTAAGGCCTTTTTGTAACAAGGTAAGGTCTCTGCCATAAACCCATCCTTTACCAATATCTAAAAAGTACAAAATGCTCAAAACACAAAAATACAAATAAAAATGACGAGGCATGTGACTATCCATGTACATTACTCATTCTACTTGCTTCCCTTGTAAATAATTTTCCATCCACAATAAATTTTCCTCTACTTCCATTCCCATATATAAACATATCAATTCTTGTAGGCATTTTCCACTCGGTTTGGACACATGTGCTTCATTTTCCATATGGTTAACCCTAGATTTTTGTGCAAAGTCTTCGTTACACTGGAAATTTAAGAAAAAATTCATCTTTTGAGAGATTTCTACACTATACACACATTTAAAATCTTGTTGCAAAGACTACATGGCCTTATATGTCTTGTTATAGCCAATGATATCTCTATTTTCACTTCCATCTCCTTCATCAAAATATCATGGTCCTCATCCCCAAGGGAGAGATTTTAATATCATGTCAAATAAAAAAACAAACAAAGAGAAAAAGACAACAAACATCAATAAGATTGCATAATATATGATACTCTCTCAAAGGGTTCTTACCAAGTATCTCTATCGAGGCTATGGATGCTTGGATGATAGCAGAGAAATTTTACAACTAGAATCAAATGTATCTTCGTCGGGGCTATAGATGTCTAACTGGTAGCGTAATAATGAACATATTAAAATTACCTTCCATTACTCATCATCCATATTCATTATTTCCACTACACACTCACATATTGGCTAACATTACAACATATATTTTCTCTTAAAGGTTTTCCTCAAGAATTCATCTACTCACATAAACACACACTAGATCTCAATGGAATGAAGGCCTAGTATGTCATGTGGTAATTTCTAGAATTTATTCAAATCATTTATTTTCTCCATGCTCATCTTGCATGCATTTGTGTCCTTCCTTGAGTCCTAATGTACCTACAAGCATTGTGTCACATTCCAACCACATTAATAAAGATGTTCATGCTTACCATATAATAGTTGTGTATCCCATGAAATTGCACATTTATAGTCACACAACTCTTCCATAAAAACCATAAAAATTAAAGTAAAAAAAAAAAAATATGAAACCTTTATTTTTATTCTTTTCTTGCAGTGTCAACACTCACATTTTATTTGGACATTTTTCTATGCTCTTTGTTTTCTTATATTGCATGTAGCATAACTTGTAAATCATTTATGTGTATATTGTTTGGGGATCTTGATATTTTATCTCATAGTGTTCCATCTTATATATTATTTGTTTTCCCTCTCATTTTACATATATCATAGCTTGTTGTCATGAAAAATGTCTCGCATGAAAATTTTAAACTTTTGATCATGACAACTAAGCCCATAATTAAAAATTCTACTTCTTGGTAAGTGTGCATATTTCCTCTAGCCAACCTACCCCAGTTCAAACCTCACTTAGAATTAGAGGAAAGTGTTATTTTTTAAAGTGTCTTTCATTGCGTAAGGAAAAGTGCCCAATGTGGTTGATGAATTAATTGTGATTCAATTAAAGACAACTTCCTCCTAAGGCCTAAAAAGGCCATTGTTTTTGTCATTTTCATAGTTAGTAAACACCCTCTAGAAGCATACAAGGAAAATATAAAGCACATGAGGGTGATTTGAGAGGAATTGAAGGTTTATCAAGTAGTTTAGGAAATTTTAGTAAGAAAATCAAATTCGGGAACAATCTATTTAACAATGGGTAATTTTGGTTATAAGGAATGAAAGCTCCAAACGGTGAAAGGTGAATTCTCCAAATGATTAGGAGATTTTAGGAGGAAAAAAATATTCTTGAGAAATATCTTGGAATCTTATATAATATGGAAACATTAACTTTGTTCCAATACTTAAGAATTTCCTAAGGTAATTTCGAATCTGCTATGTTTGCTCCTCTTGATCAAAGACGAAATATGCCCCTGAATTTAAAATTAAAGGAAACATTGGGTGCCAATAATGGTTCTAATTGTATCATCAGGTTTTTTTGAATCAAAATCATATAGTTTTTGACCCCAAAACACTTTCGTATGCTTTTGGGGTGAAATAATCGATTCGGGGTCCCAATTCGGACACAAGGTAAAATCTACTTTCCTAAAATGGAAAAACCACACTTTAGACACCATTGCATACCCTCTATCCCTATGGGGATAAGGGGGACAATGGGGACACCAAAGTGTTACCCGGGGTTCCTCCATGCATGCTCCCAAGTTGCACTTTTACCTCCCAGTTGTCTCCTTTATCCCCTCTGTCCCCCATGGTGCAAGGGGGACACCTAACTTCGATCCCCTCTCTCCCAAAGGTTGCACTTTGGACACCATTTTATCCCATATATCCCCTTTTTACTTGAAGGGACAAGGGGACAAAAACGTGCGACCTCACTTAACACTGTCGGCCCACTGGTCATCCTGGAAACACTCTTCTAGCCCCAAAAACCACATTTAATCCCTCAATCTCACCCTAGTCGCACTTTTGAAAATTTTTATGTACCATTTGTCCCATAAGGGGAAAAAGGGATAAGGGACACCAAAGTGTGACCCCCCTTCCTCTACTTCATCCTCCTTCACTCTAGAAAATTTGTCATGGTCACGAAGCGGGTCAAAAACTACACAGAAATTGGGCTAAATATTCCTCTCACAAAACTTAGCCATTTTACATCCAAATTGATGTCATTTTCTCTCCCAAACTTCATTAATGTCAAAACATGATAGAGCATTAAGTTTCCTTTTTGATTCTACGGAGATCCGACGGGTGAAAAACCTTTAAATTTGGAGTGAATGTTCCTCATGAAATCAAATTTTATCTGAGCCATTTATTACATGATGAGGTGGATGATTTGGAGCGAATGTTCCTCATGAAATCAACTTTTATCTGAGCCATTTATTGCATGATGAGGTGGAGGATTGAGTTTTTTTATCATTATTATTCCCTCTTTTATGAAATTCTCATTTTCCCACTAATCTAGACAAGGGAATCATCTGAAAATTGAAGCAAAGCATCCTTAAAAATCACAAAATTTTGAGACTAGTTTCATATCAATCCAACAACGAGAATACACATTTCTAAAAATAACAATCGTAAATAACTATGCATTTTTAAAACTAGTAAGTTTCTAAAAATATTAAATCGTCAGCATTTGTAATACTCTAAATGAGAAAGAAACATCATAAAGAGGAAATGGTGAAAATAGTGAAAACTTACTAAAAATAACAAATCTTGATAAGACCTGCTAAAAATAGAAAGTCTTGTAATTGAGCTCAGAAAGATTGTGAAAACTCCCATTCTACTTACCTTATTACTTTTCACCATCAGTTTAAGGTTGGGAAGTTGTCTCATGGTCCAGACAGAAGAAAAACTAGGTAAGATCCTACAACATCGGTTTCGAGGTGATTTATGCACAAATTTTTTGATGCAAGAAGCTAGATGGTTCACCTCATCTCAAATGTGGTAGAAGGGAGTCATTTTAGTTGAATTCATATAAAGAAGGAGATCTCTTCCTTGCCAAGGTAAAATAGGAAGATCAAAACCAAATTCTTGATGAAGTATCTCAACCTCTATAGAACATGTTTAAGTCCCCGAAGTTGATTTCATCCCATGAAAGAGACCTATTTTCCTTAAAGGTGTGATTTAAATACCAAATGATCTGTGAGGAGGAAAGTGAAGTCCTCATTCCAATTCCTACATGGTGATTAACTCTCTTTCCAAGGGCAAGGGACATCATATGAATCTTCATCAAGGAACATATCAAAGTGAATTAATGTGTGTGGAAAATTGTCACTGGGACAACGAGTGAAATCAATAACATCATGTGGTCCACGGAGAATTTGAAACATTACCAAATCTAGTGAAATTCAATTTAACTAGGAAATGCTCATCAAGAGCATGATGAGAAAGGATCACCATGAGTGATGTTGCAGTCATCTCATAATCACAAACAATGCATACCTCATGAAAGTGTTTTTAAACACAACCAATGCTTTTGTAATGTGATCACATATTGCAAGCCAAGGAGGTGGCCTTTACAGTGTTTCAATATAGCTTGGAGGTCAAGAACATGGAACTCATTCTCATACATTTCTTGAAGTCTCATTCATGGATTAATCCTCCTATCTAGAGGAGGAAACCCATTTACATGAGGAGAAATTGAGAAAAAGGTGTCTAGATATCCTAAGTATGTTTCCACTCAGGTGAAATATTTTTCACAAAAGTGAAATGTGAAGCTCAAAGAATGAGGTGATGATCATCATATCCTTAATTTTTCATTGTATTCAAATCTCTTCGAGAAATAAATTAGGATGAACTAGTCAACCTATCGAGGTATCTAGGACCATCATTTTTGTAAGATCAAGAAGTCATCTATTTCTATGAGAAGCATAAGATAATAAGGTGAATTAACATCCTAAATTTGATTTCATTAAAGGAGGATGTTGGAGTTAGGAAGGGTAAGAGGATGATTTTTCAGTTGGATTACATGTTTGCAAGAATGGGCAATCATATCAGTTTCACATGATGCAATTCACTTAATAGTGTTCTTAAACACTCATTCAACACCTTGTAGTGTGTTCACACCTCAAAGGAGGAAGAATATTCAATCACCCCATTTCAGTTCAATGGATGACCATACATAGGTCAAGAAATTTATTTAGGAAGGAATCCTTCTACCTACAAGATGAAGACATATTTCAGTGAGTGAGAAACAAACATGAAAAGGTTTGGGCATATAGGAGTTGATTTTTGGTCAAAAAAGTGAATTGTGAAGGCCTAGGGGAGTAAGGAAGTGATCCCCATACCCTAACTCCTACCTTGTTATCAAATAATATCATCATGTTCCCATCACAATGAAGATCTCATAATAATTTTTCTGAACACTTATTCGATGTCTTAAAAAATTTCATATCTCATAGTAGAAGGAGATTGTGATCACCATACTTCAATTAAGTAATTTCTTCATTAACAGAGGCTTCATATTCATCTAATTGATTAACCATCCTCCTCCTCCCTCTCTCTCTCTCTTATTTCCTCTCTCTCCATATTCTAATTCTTCATTAAGAATGTACCTTTTCACTATTTTGTCTTATTCACTTAAGTGACCTTTAACTTAACATTGTAAGAGTCATTTTTCACCAATGAGAAAAAGACTCACTTTTATTCCCTAGGAATATGGAAGGTCACAAGTGATGAGGAAAGGTGAAAAGTAGTGTGGGGGAGATGAAAAGACAATTGTAATGTTATAAATTAGAATGGCTTATCCATTCCAAAGGGTTGGAAATTGTTGATTGTTGTATGTTGTTGAGCTTTATATCACTACTACATCAAGAAATAAAAGATAAATTTGCTCTATGTTCCTCTATCCTCCTAACTCTCCAACTTTGCAAGCATGGTGATCTTGTATAACCAAGAAGGATCTTTGTGTCCTTGATTAATAAATCTACAGAACTTTGTGTCTCTAGTTTGTTAGTCTTGATGATTGATTGCATTGTTGTGCTCTTATAATTGTTTCATTGTTTTGTTTATGGATTTGACAAAACAGATAAGGTGACGGCTAAGGAGGAATACCTATTGTGATGGTTGGTTTAGAGGTCATTGCGCACATTACGAGTTCTTGATCCAGTGTTGACTATGAGATCTTCCTTTTGGCCAGGAGGAACTACCTAAAATACAAAACAAGACTGAAAAAGAGAGTTAAACAATATATGTCAGTGGGCTGCCTAGCGTGTGCTAAATATAGGAAGTGTGGTACTTCCTTAGTGACAGTCAAACCACTGTTTAATACAACTTAATGTAAGAAATGACGTAAATAAATGATGTCCTACTGTAGTTGATATGATTTGGGTATTTCATCCAAATACAAAAAGAAAATCTAATACAACATGTTAGGTTATGATCAGATCGGGATTAGGGTAGGTAGTTAAGGTGTTGGAACAGTTAGAGTCGGATTATAGGTAGTTTGGGTTACTTGGGTGCAAGTTATTAGGTTTTTGTTATTGGCAAGATTACCAAATACAAAGACCAACGTCGGTGAGGTGTGGTGATGACGGTTAAGAGGGAGCCAATGATGGTTAAGGTGAGATGGTAGAAATTCAATAAAGCTGGGTTTTAGGGTTTTTCCGAGATTAAACAAATATGGTAAGGGGAATAGTCGGGTATGTGGAGGTGTTGGGAGTACTTAGAGGTATTCGAGAATCAAGTATAGGTGATTAAATGATTGGGTGATCGAATGGTTGTGTTCACAAGAAGATAACAAGGGTGAGATGAAAAATGTAAATAGATACTTGATAAAAGAGATGAAGAAACTTTGTAATCTAGACAAGTATGAAATGATATAGGTTAGAGATAAAATTACTGGTGTTTGCAAATTTAATATTTGGATGACGATAATAGTTGATCTATGGAATGGTGCTCTGTGCTACAAAAGTGCTTCTTGGAGAATGTTACGTGAATGCAAATACCTTGATTTATCTTGGTCTGGCTATGACTATTTGGATATGCGAAAGGGCTCACGGTTATTGCTAGCATGCAGACATCCTTCATTCCAAAACTCTAGAATGTGGAAAATCCCTCTAAAAAGGTTACCAAATTGAATATATGGTAGCAACCGACAACGATTTGATTTGGTAGCGTCGGTTAAGGCAAGAAATCCTAGGTTTACTAAAAATGCTAGATCTTGGCAATCTTTTGGGCCAGCTCTATTTGTTCTCACGTATCAAAATGGAATGTTACATTTTAATGAGCGGGAATGTGGTTAGAGGGAGAATAGGCATGTGATTTTAGGGTTGAATTAAGTCTTAGTTATTTAAGGTAGGTAGGGCTAAGTCTTAGTTAGTTATGGTGAGTGAATATTGAGTCCTAGTAAAAGGGAGACATGCTAAGAATAGGTTTATGATGAGGTGTCTAGGTGAGGTGGAAATTAGTTTTAATTAAGGTAATTAAATAATGAATATTGTGATCATGGGTATTAATTTAATTATAAATAATTAAACTAATATTAATGTGGGGTAAAAGGGTCATGGTTAGGTGAATATGTTTAAGTTGGCAACTTGAAAAGGGACCAAGGGGAGTGTGACCAAATTTTAGTGTCTACATTTTTCCCCTTTTTGTTGCGTTGCTTGTATTGGTAAGCGATGCTGACAAAAACAAGAAGTGATTGCCCCATGTGTGGTGAAGGTGATTCCCCTCAAACTAGACATTGATGATGTGTAATACTGAATCGGTGAGTGGTTTGATAAATGTGTAGTTGGTGAAGATAGGTGGGAATGGGTGTGAGTACGATGGGAAAGGGTGATGGACTAGGTGGGTAATAGGTAATAGGCCGGGGTAAAAATCTGTCACATGTAATGACAATCAAACACACGCACACACATAGATTATAATATAGTACTAGGTTAAAGAGCTTGCAAAATCTACATCATCCAAGGTCGATAGGTTTATCTTAACAAGGGTGAAGTGATTCAGGTATCCAAGGTATATGATATGGTCAGAAAACACAACTTAGGTCAGATGCAAGAACGTTTACGTATGTTCTAGTACACCAACGGTTTGGTTGGGATAAACAACATGACAATAGGCAAGGTATGGTTGTTAGGCTAAAACAACATAGGTAACAACATCACAAGGTATAACAAGTACATAAGGTCAATGGTCACACCAAGTAGGTCAGGTTTAGGTAAATAGGTCATGGCACAAGTAAGGCCAAGGTATAGGTAAAATAACAAATCCCAAGATGCAATGAAGGAAATGTAGGGGTAGTTTGGGCTCGTAGGTATGGTTCCATAGGTGTCCAGGCTGAGGAAAGGGGTGCGGACACTAATAGTTGCAAGTAAAGGGGCTTACAAAGGTCAAATAGTTGTAAGGGTGACCGATGCCGGTTATAGGGTGGTAGCGTCGGTGTGCTAGGAACAAATATGACCGGCATCGTCAAAGTCGAGTTGGGTTTATAAAACAAAAATTCTGTATTTTATAGAATCATTGTTGTGTTGTGACTTTAGAGAAAATGAAAAAGTTGTTTGACCTTTTGTACTTTTACGAGAGAGAAGGATAGAGCATTATCTTGGACCGAGGTGGAGAGTACGAGTTGGTGTGAGGAGTGAGGGAGGCAGGTCGGCACGAGCTCGGGGAAGTCGATTTGATTGGTTGGATTATAGGAGTGGATTTGGGTGATTTGGGCATGATAGAGGTAGGAGAGGGTTTGGGTGGTCCACTGGTGCAGCAACCAAATGTACCACCACACTAATGACACCGCGATGAGGTAGGATTCGATCCTGATTTGTCATTTGTTTGAAAATAGGTTGGTAAAAGTGGTGTTGGGTAAAATTGTGTTGGGTGGGGGGTATAATTTTGAATTTGTGGTTAAAAATTGGGCAATGAGGGGGGGGGAGGTCCTAGGTAGGGTAAATAGGGGTGGGGAGGGGTTTAGGTTAGGTTTGGGTAAGGTAGGATAGGGTTTTAGGTTAGATTTGAGAATTTGGGAGAAATAGGGTTTTTTTATTATTCGGCTGCAACAATGACCGCGTCGAGTCCATAGTTGCCAACGTCGATTGGCATTGGTTGACATTGGTCAAGTATTAGGTGACCGATACCGGTCATGATGGACCAATGCCGATTAGCGATGAATGATGCTTTTCCAATTTGGGAAAAATAGCTCAAGAAACAAGGAGGGTGGTAGAAAAGAGAGGTAATTAGGTGGAAAGGTAATTTTATTGAGAATGAGTAGGGTAATAGGCATAAATGGTATGAGTGGGTGGGTGTAAAATGGGGTAATCTTTAGGGTTGGGGTATAATAAGCATGAAGGGTTTGGGAATAGGTTTGTCGGGTAAGAGATGTGTTGGAGTACGGTGAAGGTTTAATAATGGTATGATTTGATGGAGTGCGGGATAGGGATCGATCACGGATGAGAGATAGAGTACCACCTATGTTACTAGTGGTATGAGGGAGCGTGATGGGAGAGGAGTGGTGACACGTTACGGATGTCGATTTTATTGGGTTCGAGACGGTATAGACACATAGTTTGGGAGCCGAGCTTGATGGTTGCACTCATCGATAGATGGGATTCAATGACCAACACATTTCATTTCTTTGATGGGTGAGATCACAGTCACCCTAGAGGACGTGTACAGGATCCTAAATTTACCGATAGTGGGGACGTAGGTGTATTCTATTTCTTCAGAGGCATTAGAGGAGATGATGTTGATAGTTTTTAGAGAGGGGATGGTAGAGATGAGGTTCCATAGTGTGAGCCTGAGCTATGGAGAGATGTATGTAACCCATCCTAAGGAGATGAGGCTAGTGGTCCTGATTATGGAGGCAATGTGTTGTTTTTGCATTGCAAAATGTAGAGGTTGGGAGATTCCCATGAGAACTGATGGGGGTTCTCCATGACATGATGGAGGATAGGACCCGATTTTCTTGGGCACCAACATACTTGGTGCAACTATACAAGGAGTTATGGGCCTATGTGCGGTTGCGAGAGGTTCAACTTGTGCTACACCTTTCTCTTACACTGCTAGGCATATGAGCACATCGTATGTGTTCATCCAGTTGGTATGCCCTGACCGGATGTATTCGAGGCGAGCTTTGTTTGAGTTGTCTACAAAGCGTTGGGTGTACGTTGTTAGAGATCACAAGGCTACGGAGGATACTCACGATGTGGCATATTATAGGTGGGCATTGGAGGGATTATCTGGTGTTGACATCATTTGGAGGCCGTATGTTGGATTCCCAAAAAGAAGATGGCGGTGGAGTTTGGAAGAGTTCAACTACTTAGGTGGATATAGGGACATCGTCTGGTGAGCACAAGATGATACCTGTAGACAGTGGTCGATGATAGTTTGGGCTACACCAAGATGTGCCACCACTGTTCCCTTAGTACATGAGGGATGACGTGGAGAGGTCTATGCCTCTACCGCAACCGAAATCTTGATTAGCACTAGGAGCAGGGAAAGGAAATAGAACTATGGATTGATGATGTCGAGGTTATAAATAGGTATGGCGGTGGTGGGCAGTCTAGCTATGAGCAACACCACTTAGGCCGTGGAGGCTAAAATTGTCTACCCTTACAGTTTAGAGGGATAATTTGTAAGGGCAGGTTGCCACCTTACAAGCCCAAATTATTACGAGGCGATTGTGAGAGTGCGAGGCACGTGTGGTGACATTACGAGCACAAGTGGCAACTTTACAGGACCAGATTACCCAGGGACAGGCACCCACACAGGGTGGAGATGGAGACGGGGAGCAGTATCCACCCTAAAGGCACAAGTTGCGGAGGTTGTAGGGATAGTTGGCCACTACTCAAGCCCAAATTGTAGCCCTATAGGCCCAAGTCGTAGTGCATGCACCAGTACGAGCACCAACACAAGCTAAGGGATAGGGTCCCATGGTATAGGTAGATAGGACGACAGGTCCCATGGTATAGGTACGGGGTTCGAGCCGATGGCACTACCACGAGATAGTACCAATGGTCGGGTTCAAGGATGCCTTGAATGAGGCCAGGTACTACTAGGATCGATTGGCTTAGGATAGACATCCCTTCTATGCGAGATCACGAAGTGGTACAACAGGCCTCAAGTGAGAGGACCAAATCTTGCACACATAGTGTAGAGAGTACAAGGGGCTGGTGAGCCCATAGATAGGGTCAAGGAGAGGCGACTAGCTCATGGAGGCCAGACCAGTGTAGGCTAGGCGGAGAGGCAAAGGCTAGACCCGTATAGGGAAAAGAGATGGTGGCGAGGAACCGAGGCTAGAGGAGAGGAGGAGGAGATAGATGAGACTGACATGGACATTAGGTGGGGTGATGATTAGTCACCCTATATGTTTAGGATATATATTTTTATATTTTTGATTTATACCAGCTTGCGTGTTGAAGATAGCGAGGATGTACATGAGAGTTTTTGAGATTTTGATTATTACACCGACTGCGTGCGAAGATGTTGAGATTGTATATGAGAGGCACGTGTATTGATTATTCTTCTGTGCACTTATGTATGGACACAAAGATTCTGATGATTTTATATAGAGATGGTGATATTCATGGTATGTTGTAGTTATGTGTGTAATTTCCAGTGTTATTATTTATGTGATGGAAACTAGGTGGATTAGGCATGCTTGAGTCAAGGTCATAGGCATGATTGAGTGAGGTCACTTAGGCATGGTGGAGTCAGGTTGGTTTAGGCATGATGGAGTTAGGTCGGTTTAAGCATAGTGGAGTTAGGTATAGGCATGATGGAGTCAAGTCATAGGCATGGTTGAGTCCGGTCAATTAGGCATGGTGGAGTTAGGTATAGACATGGTTGAGTCAAGGTTTATGGTTTTGATTTAAGTTCCAAGTTTTTGTAACATGGAAGACAGATGATGATTTTCATGCATGTTATGGTTTAAATTTCCAAATATTTTCTATGGTGGAAATATAAAAATGATAAATGAATGATTTGATGAAGTGGTAAAAATGGTTGTTAATTGGTGCTTATTTGGTTTAATTTCTAGTTGTTAATATAAAATGGAAACTAACTAAGGTAGAATGTGAATAGGAAAATGAAGGGGAAATTGGTTAGGGTAAAGAGTGGACAAGATAACCTCCAAGGGCCCCATGTCCTAGGAGTCTTGCCTACATAACCCCAACGAAAATGAGCTTCAAGCTGATGTAGTTCTCCCATAAGCTTGGGAAGAATGTGATGAGTTCAAGGAATTGGTTGGTAGGTTTTAGATATGATTGAGTCTTAGGTGATAGGCATGGTTGAGTCATTTAAATGTAGGTGTTGATGGTCTAGTAATGTATAGGATAATCAATAAGTAATGAGGAATATGAATGGTAAGAGGTGGTAAAAGAGCCGCTTAATTGATAAAACCCTAATGAGTCTACCATACCCAAGATGGGATTATGAACGTAAGACCCTAAAGGCATTGTATAATGGACTATTACGAGGGTGAAGAAAGTCACATGATACCGAATGTCGCGATTGCATGTAAGTCCCTTAAGCGAGATAGAACAGTTGGGGGAAAAGTCAATGAGGTGAAATAGGTGGTCTAGAGTAACTTAGTGTACGACAACATGTTTACCTAGCAAGAAACCCAGGATCAAAAATAGGCAATTCCATGATGAAAAATTGATCATTTTCTTTGTTTGTTTGTTTTTAATAGACTAATTGATGCGGGAGTCTATATGGGATGAGTATATTATCTCCTTGAGGTCTTCATGAAGCTGATCAATGCGGGAAGCTTCTAAATATTTTATTGTATTTTTATAATGAATTTATATAGCTGTCCTTTAAGGAGCAGTCTATTTATAGCGGTGAGATAGAGAGAAGAGATGTCCTTTTTGAGGGAGTCATCTGTTTGCTAGAAGTTTGACTCAAGGAGTTGAATCCCATTTTGTTTTTGGACGTTTAAGTCATGGACAAGACTATAGAGGAAGATTAGGTTCTTGTTTAAAAGACAAAACCATAGTACACAAAGGTTAACTATGAAAGAGATGGTTTCAAGTGACGAATGACCATGGGATTCCATCTTTGAAAAAAAGATGAAAAGTATCCTTGAGAATCATACTATGAGTAGAGTTGTGGTAATCATATTCAAGATAAGGACCGAAAGGTGACAGGTAATCACATGATTCTTGTTTAGTCGTTGATCCTCAAAAATGGGTAACATAGAAGGTGAGTGGTGCTCAAGGGACGAGCGATCAATTGACAACAAGTGATATAGTACTTGATGTCAACAATAAAATGGTTAAAGATGTAAGGCATTGAGGGGCTCACGTTTGAGTTTACCTTCGAGTGAAGACAAATGATAAGCACCTGATCCATAGGCATGGGTAACGATATAGGGTCCAAGCCATTTAGGAGTAAATTTACCCCGTTTACTTTTCCCTTCTTTGGTTACATGTTGATTTTCCTTCAGGATAAGTTCACCAACCTCAAAGGTTTGTTCATGGACACATTTTTCATAGGCACACTAGATACATTTTTGGTAGATTTGGAGATGGTCAAGGGCATTGACACGACGTTCATCTAATAACTCAAGTTGTGCTAAATGGTCTGGAAAAAGTCATCGTCGTTGAGCATGTCTTATAGTGAGATGCAGAGAGATGGAATCTAGACTTCGAGAGGCAAGACAACCTCGGTACCATAGACTAGAGAAAAAGGTGTGGCAGCAGTCAAAGTGTGAATACTAGTGCGATAAGCCCACAAGGCGAAAGGAATGTGTGTATGCTAATCCTTCACATTATCATCAACTACTTTCATAAGAATTTTGTTCAATGTTTTATTCATTGATTCTACTTGGCCATTAGTTTGTGGGTAATAAGGTGATGAGAAACTGATTTGGATGCCAAAAGTGTCGCAAAGTTTTCATAGGGTTTTGTTTTTGAATTGCTTGCCATTATCAGTGATGATGCGGTGAGGATCACAAAAGTGAAAAATGATGTGGTGGTTGATAAATTCACATATTTTCTCAGCTTTTGTATAAATGAGGGGAATGGCTTCTACCCATTTAGTGTAATATTTAGTAGCGGTTATAACCCATTGATGGCGTTGTGAAGAATGGGGATTGATCTATCCAAAAGATCCAAGCCCCATTGAGATAAAGACAAAGGTCTCGTGTGATTTGTAAGGCATGACTAGGTGTGTGATGAAGATTAACATGTTCTTTGTCATTTCACACAACGTTTGGAATAATTACAATAGTCATGGTTTAGAGTTGGCCAATAATAGCCAAGGTGAAGAATGCATTTAGCAACAACTAAACCAATGAAGTGACCTCCACAAATTCCGTCGTGAAATTACTTGATGGTGTAGGGAATTTCAGAACTTGTAAGGCATCGTAAGAGAATACCGTTGAAGCCGTGTTTATAAAGGATACCACCCATGATGACATAACGAGAGACACTTTTAAGAAAGGCACATTGTCCATTACAAGTGAGATCAGGAGGTAGAATGGAAAAAGAAATATAGTCTACAAATTTCTTATACCAAAGGTTACGTGGGTCGAGGTGAAACAGTTCAACGAAGTAGACCTCACGAGGTAAATAAGAGGGTGATGGTAACCTTGGTATTGCGACAAAGATTTTAGATTCGGTAGGCAAAGTGAGTATCCGAGAAGCCAAGAAGGCCATGGTATCGAAAATTTATTTTTAGAATGGGGGTGGTTTGAAGTTCATAATGGTCAAAGGTAGTGAAAAGCATGTCGACATGACAATTTTAATTTTGAAGTATTTCATTATGACATTGGTATATACCATTGACTTGATTTACAACCAGCTAGGAATCACCAAAGATATTGATTGTCTTAACATCTAAGGCATAAGCAGCACTGGAGACCCAACATGAGTGCTTCATATTCAGCGATGTTGTTTGTACAATCAAAATCTAGTTTGAAAGATAAATGTATGGTTTCACCACCAAGAGGAATGAGGAAAACACCTGCACCACCCCCACGTTGACATTTGGAACCATTAAATAAGAGGTTCATTTGGTAAGTGGTATCGTCCAAGGAGATGGTAGCAATGGATTCAGTCTGGGAAATCAAAGTTAGAGGGTTGATTCTGGAAAGAGGTGTGTCTGCTAGTTGGTCAGCGATGGTTTGGCCTTTGATAGACTTTTGATGGATGAATTTGAGGTCAAGGTCGGAAAGAAGCATGAGCCAACATGTAGCACGTTGATGTTGGTAGGGTTTTGCGTACATGTAATGTAAAGGGGTCAGTATTGGTGACGAAAAAGGTTTTGTGGTTGAGAAGGTAATGACGAAGCTTGGTGGTGAAAAAAACTAAGGCTAAGTAGAGTTTTTAACATGGGTATATCTAGTTTCATAGTCCAAAAGGGTATGACTTATGTAATAAACTATTTTCTCTTTGTGTTGCTTGTCACGATGAGCGAGCATAGCACCTAAGGAATGGTTAGTAGCAAAAATGTATAGGTAAAAGGGTTGGTCATCCTTAGGAGGAATGAGCACTAGTTGTTGAAGAAGGTATTGTTTTAAGGCATCAAAGAATTTGTGGCATTCATCATCCCATTTGAATGAGATGTATTTCTTGAGGAGATGATGAAATTGTTGATAGCGGTCGAAAAGCTACGAGATAAAATGATGAATATATTGCAACTTACCTTGCAAGCTTCAAAGTTGACAGAGATTAGTAGGTGGAGGAATTTCGAGAATAGCCTTCACTTTAGTAGGATAAACTTCTATGCCACACAAAGAAATGATGAAACCAAGGAGTTTTCTGAAATTACCACAAAGACACACTTCTTAGGTTGAAGGTGAACACAATAATTGATAAGGTGGTCAAAGATGACCTTAAGGACTATCAGTGTTCAACCCGATGTTTGGATTTGGAAAGAAGGTCATCCACGTAATCTTTCAATATGTGATGCATGATTTCATGGAATATATAAGTCATGGCTCGCTGATATGTAGCACCAACATTTTTAAGGCCAAAAGGCATGACTCGATAACAGAAGGTCCCCTAAGGAGTGATGAAGGAAATTTTGTGTTGGTCTTTTGGAGTGAGTAGTATTTGATTATAACTTGAGAAACTATCCATGAGTGATAACATCTCATGGCCGGCGGTGAGATCAACTAGTTAGTCAATACCTAGTAGAGGAAAATCATCTTTGGGGCAAGCGAGGTTGAGGTCACATAAATTTGTGCAAATGCAGAGTCCTCGTGTCACTTTTGTGACAATAACAATGTTAGAAATCCACTGGGGATAGTCAATGGGTAGGATGAAGGAAACCAAGAGAAGGCGCTGAAGTTCTTATTTGACAAGAAGAGAAATGCGAGGATGCATTTTTCTGCAGCTTTTGTTTTATTGGTTTGGCTTTAGGAATGGTTACGATATTGTGGAGCACAAATTTTGGGTCAATCTTTGGGCATATTGGCATAGGACCAAGAAAAATCGTTGTTATGGTCCCGGAGGAAAGAGGTAAAAGCTTCCTATTTAACAACATCTAAAGACTGACCTATCTTTAGAATGTGTGGGTCGTCCTAAGTATTAATGTTGATTTCGATAGTCGATTCATTTAACATGGTTTACGTCTCAGAGGGTAATGACCGGTGAATATAAGAATATTCCACACCCAAATAGGTGAGGATAGACTCATCATCCTGACATTGAATGATGTTAATAGAAGGTGTATAGTCATCGATCATGTCAGGATATAAGAAGGGAAGAAAAGAAGGAACCTCACCATCGCATTGATAGGTCAGAGGTCCCAGGAAAATTGTGTTTACAGAAAAAAAAGTTAAGAGGAATAGATTCATGATGTATGGACTCGTGGGTGAAGGTGGTGACGTTAGTGAATGGGGTAGAGAAGGTTTTTCTTCCTCAATGAGGTCAACGCGGGCATTTTTGGGAGGTGGTGTAGTAAATCCAATACCACTATGATCATTGTGTTTATGGGTGGTACATGAAATGACGATATGACAACCTTGTTCGTAAAAACTGAAACCAAATCCTTTCCATGCACAATGGTGAAGGAAAGTGTGGGTGAAGTGGCGGTTAGTAATGGATTGGAGGGCAGATGAAAATGGTAATGTTTGCGATGGAGGTTTGGGTGAATAAGTGGTAGTATCAAGTCCCCAATACGTTAGATTAGTGCAAAGGTGGGGAGGATCATAAGGAAAAACCTCACCTACATGGTAGTCATAACTAGGGTACTTGCATAGGTTCCCATACTCTTGTGGAGTGATAAATTGGTCGATATTGTATAGACGGTACTCCCCCAGAGTGAGGCATTGAAAAAAACCTTCTAAGGGGTTAGTAGTTTATATGTGGGTAGCAGGGATAGACTACTCACTAGATGATTGGGTAGGAGAGGTAGCGGTTGGTTGGGAATCAGAGGGCTCAACTACGAGAGGTGACATGATAGTAGGAACAAAAGAGTTAGATGTGGGAGAGGTGGTGGAAACATTGGTGGATGGGATCATGGGTGAAGGAGAAGTGGGGGTAGTGGCAGATGCCTTGACCGGTACAAGTACATCATTGGGCTGGTACAACATGTTACAAGTTTTGAATGGAAACAGTTGGCGAGGATGGTATAGTTATGTCCTTCATGTTTGAATTTTACATAGCGGTGTAAATTTTAAGGGACACAACCCATGATGTGAATCCAAGGTCTTGAGCAATAGGTTATATTGGAACTCCCCCTCTAAGACATAGAATAGTTCCGGGACAGTGCGAGGGCCTATGCGAACATGAAGGATAATGGTGTCAAGGGTGGAGCTAACGATGTCATTCAAGGAGTGCAACATAATAGGGTTATTATGCATACAATTAGAAGGGATACACATTTGATTGTATGAGTGGGAGGAGATGATGTTAATCCTATCACCACCTTTAATCATGACATGTCGTACGCGTATGTTATCGATATAGATGAAAATGAATAGGGCAGGATCAGGGTCATCTGACTGTAGAGGTACAATCTCCTCATCAAAGAAGATGAGAGTGGAAACTTAAGGAGTGGGCATGGGGGTAGAAGAAGGAGATTATTTGGTTAGTGAGACCACGTGGTGAGGGGTAATAATAGAGGCCACCTTTGGTGTGGGGTCATTGGGTAAAACTTCAATGGATTCAAAACCTTGATAAGGGCTTGTTTGTGGGATCGAGACATTTGGACAAGATCATACAAGGATATCTTTAGGACAACGATGTAATTGTTTTATCATAGCGTGATGGGTGACCCCATCAGATATAGGGTATATAGGTCTATGGATGGTAATTTTAGGTGTGGGTGTAGATGGTATATTGGATATAGGGTTGGTTGATGGGCTAATTGCTTTTTCTTTGCCTTTGTCTTTCTGAGCATGGGTAGCAATGTGAACAATGTTAATATGAGGGGAGGTTGATGTAGATGGTGTGTCATGAAAGGTATAATGGCATGAGGGGAAAAATCCTAGCGGTGGATAAGAGAATTGTGAAATGAGTAGGGCGCATTGACATTTGGGTGGTGATTTGGCCAACTCTCTAATATAGACCATGCTGATCTCAAATTTTGGAGGTGGAAAAAATTGTTGTGGGGGTGGAGATATTGATCACTGAATGGGTAAAGGATGATGATGTGTGGTGACAGGTGAAGGTGGAACATGGTCCTCATCAAAAAGGTCATCATCGTCAAATTTTTGTTTAGGAGGAAAATTTTGGAGAAGAATGGTCTTTAGAGCGTTACAATTTTCTACATCATGTCTTGGCACATGATGATAGACACAAATCTTGGTTTCATCAAACCATTTTGATTTGGTTTTGAGAGGATCGTAAGGTCAAAGCGGTGGTAATGGGATGAGGAAATCTATAAGAGATTGGTTAAAATGTTGGCGTAGGACCCCACTAATGGATCACAATGGGAATTGAGTGTGGGTTTGGGTAAAGGTGTGGATGATCATGAGGGAAGAGGATTTATAGGAGGGGAAATGGGTTGGTCCACTAGTTTTATAAGTGGTATGGTCTTATGTTTTCTTTGGCATTTTCTTGGGTAAAGGTGGGGTAGAAGAGCTGAAGATGGAAGGTTTTGTTGGTTTGAATACCTTATTAGAGAGTAGTGGATTCTTATTTTGGGTTTCACCTTCTTGGGTAAAGGTGACACGGGAGTACGAGATGGTGGAAGAGGATGGGTTACCCACAGGGAAACCAAGTTGCGGTGGAGGTGGTTGGTAGAGGTTGGGTAGATGGCATGGATTGAAGTTGTATAGGCAAGGTTGGGTTTATAGTGCTTGGTGGAGTATAGGTGGCGGGAAGTGCATGGGTGAGGGTGAGGGTGTTTGGTTTTTAGGTGAATGAGGTGTAATAAAGGCTCGTGATGTAGTAGTAGGTTGTTTAGCTTTTGACTAGCCTTGGGTAGGAGACTGTTTGATTAGGGTTGATGGATGGGGCCCTAGGATGGATGGAAAGGGGGAAGGTGACAAAGGTGTGGTAGGTGAGACCGGTGTATGCGGCCTAGAAGGTTGGGTTTTCTTTTTAGGTAGAGGGATAATGTTGGTGTGGGTTTGAGATGATGTTGCTAAGTCCAATTTGATAGGTGGGTGAGTAAGGCTTGATGTCAACATGACACCCAAAGTAGTGATGGGTCTAGATACGGGTGAGGAGATAGGTGTGGGTAGGTTTTGAGGTTTGGGAACAAGGTTTTAGTTATGGGTAGAGGTTTGGATGTAGGTAGGGATGATGAAGAAGAAGCCATTTCAATAGGCATGGTCAGTGTTGATTTGGTTGCTGAAATTACCTTTGGGTAGATTGCGGAAGAATCTTCAAGAAATATTTTCATTTGGGTCAAAAAGGGGAGCCGAAGACATCCCAGAGCATGGAATTATCAACGTAATCCAAGCGATTGGTCAGCCATGAAAATGGGACTACTGAAGAAGAGGATGGAATTGGTTTGGTAATGATCCCCATAAAATATGTCTGCGAGATAGGGAATTGGCTAGCCTCGGACTCTATAGGTAACAAAGCTAAGATCATGTCAATGGGGTCCTGGGATGTTGGGGGGGAACTACCCCCAATAGGTAGTGGCATGTCTGAAGAATCTCCCATGGGTAGGAGAGATAATAGGTGGGGTGATGTAGACTTTGTCCTTGGTGGAGGAGAAGGTGATGATGATTCTCATGTGGATGCGAGAATTAAAAGTGTTGATGGTTCGCTAGGTTGTGGGGTAGACGATGAAATGGCATCGGTAGAAAGTGTGGGTTCCTCCATGAGAGCAGGGGGAGATGAGGGGGACTCATCTATGGGTGAAGGAGTACACTCATCTATGGGTAGAGGGGCTCGTGCCAAAATTTCCTTAATAGACAAAATAGGTGGTATTTGGGGAACAAATGATACGATATCAAAAAAATCTGTGAACTTCATGGACATTGTTGTCGCTACATTACATGAAGGTTCACTATTTTATTAGACAAAGGTTTATGATTAGGGAACAAATTTTTAAAGATGTGAAAATTTTGATTTCTTATTAGCGCGTTCGAGTTATCCACAACAAGGTCTCCATTATCTATCCTCTCTCGGACAATGTTCTTAAAAGTTATGCGATTACCACCACTATGGCCTTTAATGCGATGGTAATTACAATAAAGATGCTCTTTATACCATGCAAGCATAGGATGGGTAGGATTAAAACCTATATGAGGTTTTATGGGAGGAAGTGTAATGGCTCCAGCTTTAAGAAACTTTTCCAATATCTTGAAGAATAACACTCTCTAATCGAAGTGTACTTCCATTGTTCAGCTAAAAATTTGAATGGCCTAGGTAGGGGAAAGATTGGAAGAAGGTTGGGCTTGATTAGAATAATGAGGTGGACCCGCCTTGAGGACTACCGCATTGGTAGATCCTTTGGGATTTGGATAGTTATTTTGAGGTTTTGAAGATGAAGAAGAATCGTTTGATTTGAATGGGTCATTCTTGTTTCACAAATGGATTTTCTTTTCTTCAATGGCATGAATTTCCAGCTTTCATGCCATGGTGAATGTTTAAATCAAAGGTTTGGAAGTTTTGCACTTGCAAAGTTGGTGAGATGTATCAGCACAAGCTCTAGTGAATGACTCAATGAATTCGGTTTGAGGTATTTGGAACATCAATTGGTTAATAAGACTCCACTAACGGAAATGAAATATGTGATAGAGTCATCTTCATACTGTCGGGTTGAATAGAGATCGGTCATGGTGAATTTCCGGGTAACATTGATTGAAAAATTGTCTAAGAAAGTGTGGGCTACTTGATTAAAGGAATAAATGGAATTTCTAGGTAGTCCACTATACCAATCCAATGTTGGTCTTGTCAAGGACATTGGGAAGGTTCATAGGAGAAAAGCATAATCATGGGCAATTAGGTAGCACCCATGTTTGAATGACCCATGAAGTATTTTTGTGGGTCTTCTTTATTATTAAAGTGATTGAATTTATGCATTTCCCAATGTAAAGGGTGGGGACGAATGGGAATAGATGGATGGATAGGATCGTTACATATCTCATCACAAGTTTAAGAATTACGGGATCCAGAAATAGATGCTTTTAAGGTCTGCATATTTTCCATCAACATTTTAATGAGGTCATTAGTAGGTTGTGATGAATAGACACCCCTGCAAAAAAATGGGGTTGATCTTTGAATATATGAGGTGGGTGGTATGCTAGTGTATGGTGGCACTGAGTATGAGAACTACATAAGAGGAATAGATGTAGGTGGCACATACTCAAAATAAGTGATAGATGAGGTTGGGGGTTGTTGGTAGTATGTGTAAGTGGGCGAGGTAGTTATAACAACTCTAGTGGTGATTAGGGGTAAGGACTATGGGATAGAAAGGACAAGGTTCTAGAAAGAGGTGTAAGCTGCATTTGTAGAGGTGGTTGTGATGTAATAGGTATATGTGAGGCGGTAGGTGCAGATGGGGCTATACTTAAAGTGGTTGTCGAAGGGACAATTGATGTCGTGGGTGCGATAGATGACATAGATTCTACGATTATAGTGGGTGGGATCTAGCTAAGACACCCCATGTGATAAAGTGGGACGAAGGTAGCACCGATATGGTGCTAGATGATGTAGAGGTAGGTGCGAGAGTAGGAGGGATAGATACGAGCATGCTGTATATTAACTATCCTAAGGAATCCCGGGTGGAAGAATGAGCAAGGTAGTAATAGAGGGCATTGAGATTCTAGTTAAGGAGTCTTGCGAACTCCTCGTCGTTGGTAGCGATGGGGATAAGCTGATTCAAATCCATAGGTTCTTGGATGGATGGCGGTGATAAAATAGGTGGGAGTGGTGGCATTGTGTCATGAAATATGAGGGCATTATTTTGGCTGTGACTCAACACCATGTGAATAAATGTTGACCTGGTAAGACTGTATTTTGTAAATGACATAGAAAATAGTAGGAATGGAAAATAATTGATTATGAGAGGTGAATTGGTAGGTGTTTTTCTTAAAAATCAAAATAGACAGACCAATGTTGGTTAGGCCAACCAATGACGGTCACAATACTCGATGTTGGTTACTATCGAGAAAGTGTGATTTGAGCAAGTGAGGCGGCGGGAAGCTATATTTAGTCAATAATATCATAATACAAAGGATATGGTGACATCCAAAGATTTGAAACCAAGAAGAAGATGAGATTAGTGCTCTTTGGGTTAAATGACCAAAATCACGAGGAGGCGCGCTGTCGAGTAAACCGATGACGGTCATATGTAAACCGATTACAGTTACTTATGAAATCATAGAATGAAGAAAAGTTTCCTTTTGTGAATTAAAGTTGAATGAGATACCAACCTAGAAGTCTGGATACAAAAATGAGTCCCGATGCAATTAGAAAGCAGTCAAAATATACCAACTATGATTATGGAGTGTGAAAGGAAATAAAAATGGAGAATACGACCTCACACCTCAAAACACAAGTCAAGAAAAAAGCTAAGAAAAACATGTAATCCTACAAGAGAATTTAGTGTGTTTAGATTTTGCTTTTTAAGGACTGACTCATGAATTTAGAACAAATTTTTTGGTTGGGAAGGCTTCCTACAAAGAAATAAATTCTAAATGTGAGGTTTCAAGTTATGTTTTGGCGGGGGCAGGCCTTTCTCTAATGGGTGGTGGACAATGATAACCAACTGGGTGTCCACTATCAATCATCTAATTGTGTGATCATTGATAGCTTCTTCCGGGTGGGATGTTGTTTAAGAAGATGTATGTATTCCAATTTGTGTAGTTTGGCAAAGAGAGAGAAGAAAGAATGTGCTTTCTACGATTCAGTTGTGTCAACCATCAGTTGGTCATGACTTCCAGCATATAGGTTGCCCTCAATTTTAATGTGAGATATAATGCAATAAATCAGAATTCCATGCAAGTGTTTTAAACCCAAATCGAAATGTGATATTCGATGTAGCAAGTGATGAACAAGAAGAGGGATGCTCTTTCACTAATGCAATACTAATGAAAGAAAGAAGTATTATTTTTAAAGCACAAAAACATGATTGCTTTAGACAATAGAAAGAGGGGAAGATTCTAGAGAAGAAAATTAATGTGGAAGCTTTTCAAAGGGGAAACAAACACACAAATTTCACCTATGAATGAATAAAATGTAAAATAACCCTTGATGGGTCCCACAGTGCATGCAAAAACATTTCACCATTTTTTGTATGGATTTGTGAAATAGGTAAGGTGATGGGCCAAGGAGGAATACATGTTGTGATGGTTAGTTTAAAGGTCGTTGCGTGCATTCTGAATTCTTGATCTAGTGTTGATTGTGAGATCTTCCTTTTGGCTACGGACGAACTACCTAAAATACAAAACAAGACCACAAAAGAGAGTTAAACAATATATGTCGTGGGAAATTTGCCTATCATGTGCTAGATCCAGGAAGTGTGGTACTTCCTTAGTGGCGAACGACCTTTGTTTAATAAAACTTAATTTAAGAAATGATGTAAATAAATGATGTCCTACTATAGTTGATATGATTTGGGTATCTCATCTAAATACAAGAAGAAAATATAATATAACAAAGCTAGGTTATGATTAAATTTGGGAGTAGGTTAGGTAGTCAAGGTGTTGGAATAGGTCAGGGTCAGATTCTAGGTAGTTTGTGTTACTTGGGTGCAAGTTATTAGGTTTCTATTATTTGAAGGAATACAAATACGAGAGACTAACGTCGGTGAGGTGTGATCGATGTGATTCGAGAGAGGCGATGACGGTTAAGAAGAAATGGTAGAAATTCAATAAACTAGGTTTTGGGGGTTTGTTTGAGATTAAACAGAGATGGTAAGGGAATAGTTAGGTCTGTGGAGGTGTTGGGAGTACTCAGAGGTATTTGGGAATCAAGTATAGGTGATTAAATGATTGTGGGTGATGGAATGGTTGGGTTCATAGGAAGGTAACAAGGGTGAGATGAAAAATGCAAATAGATATTGATAAATAAAGATGAAGAAACTTTGTAATCTAGACAAGTATGAAATGATGCAAGTTAGAGATACACTTACTAGTGTTTACAGATTTAATGGCTAGATGATGATGATGGTTGATTTGTGGAATGGTGCTTAGTGCTTCCCATAATGCTACCATGAATGCAAATACCTTTGTATTCATCTTGGTGTCTTTGGCTATGATTTGTATGTATGGATATGCGAAAGGGCTATGGTTATTGCTTGCATGTAGGTATCCTTCATTCCAAAACTTGAGAATGTGGTCAACCCCTCAAACAAGGTTACCAAAATGAATATATGGTAACCGATGATGGTTTAGGGTGACCAACATCAATTTCAGGTTGACCGGCGTCGATTAAGGCAAGAAATCCTAGGTTTACTAAAAATGCCAGATCTTGGAAATCTTTTGGGCTAGCTCTGTCTATTCTCGCAGATCAAAATGGAATGTTACATTTTAATGAGCGGGAATGTGGTTAGAGGGAGAATAGGCATGTGATTTTAGGGTTAAACTAAGTCTTAGTTAATTAAGGTAGGTAGGGCTAAGTCTTAGTTAGTTATGGTGAGTGAATATTGAGTCCTAGTAAAAGGGAAACATGCTAAGAATAGGTTTATGATGAGGTGTCTAGGTGAGGTGGTGGGGTGAGGTGTCTAGGTGAGGTGGAAATTAGTTTTAATTAAGGTAATTAAATAATGAATATTGTGAGCATGGGTATTAATTTAATTATAAATAATTAAATTAATATTAATGTGGGGTAAAAGGGTCATGGTTAGGTGAATATGTTTAAGTTGGCTATTCGAAAAGGGACCAAGGGGAGTGTGACCCAATTTTGGAAAATGTGGACCTACTTTGGCTACTAGTGGTGAAAATATGATAATTCCTACTCACATCATTAACCATCTCTCCTTATTTATCTTACTACCTTTTCCTCCCTTGATGTAAATTCCTCCCTTGTACACTGTAAAAGCACTTTTCCATAGGTTTAGTGGAGTATTCCTATGTAATACCCGGCCTAATGGCCACACCACGATTTTAGGTAGTTTAATTTCAATAATAGGACCCTCCCCATACCCAAGAAGAATGGGCTTATCCCCATGATAGTTGGTGAAAACCAATAATTTAAACTACAACAAATCATTTCACCAACAATTTTTGGTGAATATATGAGGAAGATCTTCCCTTTGTGAACCCTTAAAAGATATTTAAAAATACAAAAAATCATATATTTGAAAATCCATAAAAATTTTAAAAAATTGAAAAATCCCAAAATATTATTTGAACGTTTAAGAGCCTTGTTGTAATCCTATTGAAAAACCTACATTTTTCAAGTTTCAATCCTTTGTAACACTTTGAGAAACTTGGTTGAAAAGAGATACACTCGAGCTGATCATGCAAGTAGTATAATTCACCCAAAATTTTAAGAGAAAAAACAAGATGATTTTAGGTTTCCCATTGTTCAAATAGCAAGGCAAACCTGGTCAAGAGTACTTTCCTAAATTTGATCCTAACTTTCCTCTTGAAGGTCATATTGGAGAACCAATTGTTGAACCACTAGACCTCATTCCTCTAGAAGAAGAAAGAGAAGAAGAACCAGAGGAAAAATAAGAAAGAATGGAAGCACCCATGCCATAGGGATAGAATAATGGCTTGTTGGCTTTGGCTCCACCATATCTTGAATTACCAAAATGATCTAGAAGTAATTTTCCCAAATTCTATGGAGACAGAGAGAGCAATGCGGATGATCAAATTATAGCTTTGATCGCATCCTATGACATTCTTTGAGTAGGAATGAAGATGTTTTTCTATTATTCATGGAATCATTGTAATATACCATTGTGGATTACTTTTACTACTTTCCATCATGTTCAATTACTTAGATTGGGATAATGTGAAAATCGAGTTTAAAGCAATATTCAAGACTACAAAATATGCTCATGCCCTCCTTTCTCAACTTTCTCAAATGAAGAAATAACCGCAAGATCCCATGAGATAATTTATAGCGAAGTTCAATAAGTTGATCAACAAGATTCTGTTGGTGCTTTTCCTACTGCAAACAATTTGAAGAGGTTCTTCATGAATGATCCATTTCCCAAATTTGGTTTCATACTACGGAGATCTCAACCAAATGCTCTAAACAAAACTCAAGAACTTTTCATTGAAGTGGAAGATGACCTTATCATGTTAGGGAAGATCAAGAACCATTCAATGAAGGATAATTCCCGAGTTCTAAAGATGAAAGAGTTTATCCATTGCTGTAAATATTTTCCAATGATTTGAATTCATTGAAGAAGGAAATATCTCAACATGCATCATACCAAAACTAGAACATAAATCATATTGCATGAGCACCTTGAAGGCTTGCCTTGGAAGCTCCATTGGTTAATGTAATATGTGGGAATAGTGAAGATGAAGGAGAAGAAATTGGAGAAGAATAAAAAGATGTATGTGCTAGGATTAGGTATTTCTAATACTCATCAGATGAATATTTCAAAGAATGCATGGATAGCTACTCTTGTGTAGTGTTCATCAGCTCACTAACAGAGAAAGAAGCCTCTTCTTCCACTACCCAAGTAAAGCATCTAAATCCTCAAATGGTTTCCTTAAAAAAGAAAAAGGAAGATCATTGATGTCCGCTTCTATGGGGTCAGCCAAGAAGAAGCTCGAGACTACCTTATTCAATAATCCATTTGGCTATTTGAGTAAGTCTCTTTCATATCCTCTTGACAAATCATTTGCAATTTCTATTGATTCTAAGAATTCAAATCCTACTCTTGTCAAGGCTTCCATTGTTCCCGATGTGCTTATCACATATATACCTTTTGAAATCATTGAATATTGTAAGAAATCTAAAACCCAAATTTTTGAGTCTAAGTACTTGAGAACTCATCCCAAGAAATTTGACAAGATGGTCTAGTTTATCAAATAAATTAGTTCAAATCCATGTTCTAAAAATGCCACTACTAAAGAAATACTCCTCTCTCCTCATACCACTCCTTCTCATAACCTTCTTACTTCCACACCCTCCACCTCTGGGAAAGTATAACCTTTCTATCTAGCCTTACTGGTCAATGGATATAAACTAAATACTTGTATTATTGACTTTGGTGCCTTTGACAGTATCATGCCTGCAAAAGTTGCTAAAGCCCTTGGTATCTCTCTCGGTTCCACTCACGGCCATTGGTACTCCATGGAAAATGAAATACACCATTCAAAGACTAGATGATCCAAGGGAGGATATCCTATTTCAATATTCAAGCTATTATAAATTTTTCATAGATTCAAAGGAATATACTAAGCTTCGTATGTTGATGGAGGAGTATCCAAGTGTGAGGGAGTCGGTCAAAAGCATTATCATGATCGATGGAACCAAAACTTGATAGTGGATTTTTCCCACTCGGTATGGTCATAAATGCTCTTTTTGATAGTGATGGAGGTCATGAAAGTATTGACTTTGAGCAAATAAATCCTGAGGCGGTGAGCGGTGTAGGTCATGAATGCAAAATGATATCAAGAAAATTATTCGTAGGTGAGTCCCATGTTTCCAATCATGTTCTCAAGGTTTAACATGAAGACCCATTAAATGAGTATGATTGTGAATAAAAAGATTTATCTTTCCCATTGGGAGAGGATGGATCTTTCAAGGAGGAATGCATGAATGGAAATATTCTTGGGCCTCTTGGAGTTGACTCTACTAAAAAAAGGATTACTTCTTCATGGAGATGAACTTCCAATCCGTGACCGCCAAGCATGGGAGAATAAGGAACTTGATATTTCATCCCCAATCTTGTGCTCATTGTCCTTTCAAGAAGATGAAGATAGTATCAATGAAGAAAAAATTTATGAGATGGTGCTTGAGTCCCCCAAGGCTGATTCCATTCAATATGAAAACCTTCTCAACAAGGAATGTATGAATAATAATATGCTTTCATCTTGCAATGTTGACTCCACCCAAGGAAAGGATGTTTCCATCATGAAGATGGATTTTGAGGTCAAAATGACCAAGATGGAAAAGGTGATGTTTTTCATTTTTCATATCCGACCTTGTTCTCATTCTCTTTCCAAGATAATGAAGTAATGTGCACACCACACCATATAGATAAGTGGATCAAAAATGAGAAATATTGTATGAAGGGTCATTGCTCGAAGAGATTGAGAAATGTGGAGCATAAATAGGCTTATGATAGTATTGAAACTCATGGAAACAATGGTAATGATGTGGGTGAAAACCAAATTCAAATTACTATGAAAGGTCATAATCCTTAGTATGAAAATAAAAAGCCTAATATGATCAAGACTCATTTTCATAATAGTGAAGTAAAATAGGAAATTAGAGAGAACTTGGGAATAAAGGAGAATATGGAAAGAAGATGTAAAATAAATAAAGGAAATGAATTGAATAAGTGGCCGTCAATTTCAAGAAAAATCATGCAAAATTTCTCAAGAAATTGAGAAAGAGATCATATTTTAGTGATCCCATCAATGGATTTATGGAAGAAAGGAATTCACTGATACCGTGTATGGGTAAACATTGATAATAATTCGTCTCAATGAAAATAGGTTGTCCCCACATGTAACATAGGTGATTTAAGATGTTTCATCATGGGTTCCATTTTTTTGTGTGTTTCCCTTCCCATTTTTGTTTCCTTTCCCTTTCATGTGTTTGTTTTGTTTGTTTATTGGTTGTGATTGTAGATTTGTTGATTATCTAGTGTGGTGACTCTATGGCCCAATGAAAAAATCATTGGTCTAATACCCCAAGAGAGTTACGAGGTTCTCAATTTACCCTTACAGGTCCAATGTGCCCAAGCTAGATCTAGATATTGTCATGCAAAATTTCTAGCATTAAAATTTTAACCTTTTGATGACAACTAAGCCCATAAATGAATTTTTTTTTTCGTGGTCCTTTGTGCATCCTTCCTCCGCCAACCTACCCTCAATTCAACCCTCACTCGGGCTTAGAGGAAAGTAATAAAAATATTTTTAAGTGTGTTTCAATGTGTATGGAAGAGTTATTAAGGTGGTTTATGAATTCATTATGATTAGATGAAAGACAACTTACTTTAGAGGCTTAAAAAGAACATTTTTGGCCATTCTGTAGCTAGTAAACACCCTCTGGAAGCATATAGGGAAAATATAAATCACACGAGGGTGATGTTGGAGAAATTGAAGGTTTCAAACCAGTTTAGGAAATTTTAGTAAATAAAATATGATTCAGAATAATTTATTCAACATCGGGAAAATTTTAGGTATAAGCGAGGAATGGATTAAAAATTGGAAGATTAGAGCCACTACCAAGAAGGCTAAAGAGTTCTATCAAGGTCTCCCGAGTCCTTTGATTCTTGCAACGAAGACAACAATAAAGCTTTCTTACCTTACATTTCTAGGAATATTGATAGGATTGCAAGATATTAAGGAAAAAGGGTATAAAAACTTGTTCCAAACATTTAAAAACCATTAGAAATAAATTAAAAAACCCTAAAGACCCAATTTGTTCAAACTTAAGAAAAGGGGTATACTCCATACCATGTACCTTTAGTAAAACATACATAGGGGAAATAGGAAGGTGATTAACTAAAATTAACTATGTAGTATATGAATAGTTAATCTAGGCTAATAACAACTGTAATAAAGTAGATAAATGCAGTAAATAAGAATGTAAATGAGCTAAAAAACTATGCAAAAGGAGATGCTAACCCTAATGTGCAAAAGATAGTAAAGAAAGAACTCATCGATAATAGATACATGTTAGAGAGAGTTGCAGAGGTGACTAGAAAAATCAAGAGCAAGAACGACTATGCAGAAGTCCTGAAAAGAGTGGATCTGGACTATTTCTCTAGACCGGAGCACCTAGAGGAGGATTGGGGTACCTACGACTGCTCTGGTCTACATTGTAGGTGCCACGATCTGTGAAAAATCTCTGAAAATGGTTTTGAGAGAGTCGGAAGATGACTGGAACCTTTGTTGTGTGTCACATTAACTTCACTGTCTTGCACTGAGATGTCGCCAATACTCCAAGATTATAAAAAGACCTATAAGACTCCAAAACAAGCATGAAACCCTAAAAAGAATAATGCATATGAAGGTGTCGATTGACCTCAGTTGCCACTGATACGAGACTTACTAAATGAGTGCTCCACTACATCTCGGACATGATGTAGTTCTATGTGCAAGTGTGTGTGAACATGTTCTAGGTTGCTCTTGTGCCAATCACACTTTTGAAATAACAATCAATAATTATGTGTAGAAAATGTAATAGAATATGTGTATGGAATAGAATATAATCTCTCCCCTATGAAGTATGATGTAGATGTCCTAGCCTCGTGCCTTGATGATGGATCTATATGGATGCAAGTGATCTCTAATGCAATAGATGGATGCAACTCTAGATGGAGTGATAGTAGTAAGTGATACTAGGTACCTCATTATGGTCTCCTAACTTTATATGTATAGGGTTATCTTGGTCTAATTTCGTAATTCACCCTAAAATGGCCAACCACAAGAAAGATAAAGATGTTAAATGGATAGAAAGATCCCAAAAAGAGGCGGGAAATCTCTAGAAGGATCGGGGCGCCCATGGTGGCACGGGGCACCCACGAGTGCAAGATACTAATCCAAGTGCCCCAATTGAGGCTAAAATAATGTGGGATGACAATATATAGCTGGTAATATGGGTGTAATTGTTTTGTAATGACACAATAAAATAAAATAAAGTGGTTAAAGTACGGGGTAAATTAGTACTTTCTTCCATCAAGAACCTTCTAAATATTAGTATGTGAAATGGAAAATGTAAATGTAACATGTGCACCCAATCCATGTCGAGAGAGAGAGAGTAGAAGGATATCTTGTATTGTGATTTTTGGGGCGATCTCACACCATAGGTCAAAGAAGTGTAGGGAGGAAATGTTGTGTCCTCCAGTGTAACTACTTCCATGAATGTGTGTAGAGATCTTTGCACGTCTTGGTTTTTTCGGTGATCGACACCTTTGGATGAAGTTTTGTAGAGAGGCACACACACACTGTAACCTCCAATCTTGTAACTAATTCCTAGAATGTTAAGGACATCATGTCCTATAAAATCCTTGTGTATGGGGTTCGTAGAATGTGAAAGAGTTGGTGAGAATTGTATCAAAAGCGTGCACCACAATAAATTTGCACTCGAAGGAAACGTAATAGCTCAATGTAATCAAAAGTAGGAATCGATCAATAAATGGAAGAGATTTCATAACATAACAAAGCTTGCACATAGAGAAAAGACAATGGAGTGTCTTGGCATACTCATAAATGTCAAATGAAGGGATACATATAGGGTGTTAAGTAACCCTAGTGCATGACACACAAGCAAACCCTAAACCTAACCCATGTGAGATGACCCTCCATATGTGAGTGGAGGACATATAGGATCCCACACACAACACCCCCTTCATCAAAGCTGGGGTAGCAGCTATGATGAGTCAGAAAAACAAGAAGACACTCCTAAATAACTAAGAAAGATGTGTCAATGGGGCCCGTAACTAAAGGCCTGATAAGGTGCCCATATATAAACAACATCTTCCTAGAAGAAGAAGAAGAGAAGGACTATATAGCTCAAAGAAGATGAGCAGCTGCATAAGACCTCACCCCAAGAAGAGACCACAAGTGAAGAAACTTCACCTCAGTGAAGGGCTTGGTGAATATATATCGTAATCGATCAAGCTATCAGAATGTATTGAATGTCAATGATAACATCATGAATAAGATCTTGTATGAAGTGCATATGGATATCAATGGGTTTCCTTCATTGATGCTGAACTAGATTTTTACAAATTGAGATAGTGCTCATGTTGTCATAATAGATAATGGTAGGCTGCCGAAAGTGGATGCCAAAATCTGTTAGAATACCCTGTAGCCAAACAACCTCTGTGGTAGCATTAACTGCTCCTCTGTATTCTGACTCTATAGAAGATATCACAATTGCATTCTACTTCTTGCTAGACCAACTTATCGGACCCGAACCAAGAGAGAAACTGTAGCTAGAGGTAGATTTCCAATTATCTAAGTCACCGGCCCAATCAAAATATGTGAACCCAATCAAGTCAATATCCACCCCTCCAAAATAGTGAATACCATCAATATAGATGCCACAAACATAATGAAGGATCCACTTAGATGCTTTCTAATGTATCTTGTGTGGCTCCTGCATGAATCTGGACACAATCCCAACAACATAAGATAAATCCGGTCGAGTGTGAGTCAAGTAAATAAAGCTCCCCACTAACTATTTATAAAGGGCACCATCAACGAGGAGTAGAACAATCGAAACCAACTTAACCCGGAAAGAAAAGGAGTAGGAGAAGACTTGCAATCAGACATCTAAAAACAAGAAAGCAAGTCAAGAGCATACTTAGGTTACTGAAATAAAAATTCCTGAGTCGATTGTGAAATCTGGATCCCAAGAAAGTAATGAAGCATACCTAAGTTAGTCATGGAAAACCTATTGGCCAAGGTGATCTTCACATAATCAATGATAGAGGAAGAGCTACTTGTGATCAACAAGTCATCAACATAGAGAACAAGAATGAGTATGGAGTCATCTTGCCGTAGAATATAAACATTTGGATCAGAGTGACACCTAGTAAACGATGATGTAAGTAAAAAGAAGTCCATCTTGGCATACTAAGCCCGAGGGGCTTTTTAAGGCCATAAAGAGACTTATTTAAATTACAAATGAGGGAGGGATCATGGACATAACCCGGAGGTTATTCCATGTAGATCTTTTCCTCTAGGTCACCATGAAGGAAGGCACTCTTAATGTCCATTTGATGGAATTTCCATCTATTTTCTATGGTAATGGCTAGGGTTAGTCGAATAGAAGTCATCTTCACAACCGGAGCAAAGGTTTCAGTATAATCAAACCCAGCTATCTGGGAGAAACCCTTAGCTACTAATCATACTTTAAAATTTTTGACATCTCCATCTATTCCATACTTCGTTCGGAACACCCACTTACACCGAACGATTTTTCTTCCTTTCGGAAGAGGTGTGAGATCCCAAGTATCATTCTTCATGAGAGAGGAATACTCCTCATCCATGGTAGAATCCCACTTAGGAATACCAAAAGCCTCCTTGAAAGACTATGGATCAGAGGCAGAGGTAAAGAAAGAGTGGGGTCCAACGAAATCTGAGTGAGTACGTCTCATATACGAAGTATCTCCAACTAAATCTCCAAGACTTTGCAGATTTTTCCTAGCCCAAAGAGGACTAAGAGGATTAGCCTCGAGTGGAAGATTCATCACTTGAGTGATAAGGGACATATTCCTTATTACGCATACTATCAGAATCAAAAGACTCAAGGGTATGATGGTCGGGAGGATCAGGAAGAGGAGCATGCTCAACAACATCATCATCTAATGAGTCAGAATATTAATCAAAAAGCTGAAGAACCTCAATAGGTAGAGAAGTGGAAGTTGAAGAAGACTCATCAAACTTAACATTTCTCTCAATATAAAAGTCATAAGAAATAGGATTCAACAATCAATATCCCTTCATGCCATCAAGCATACCCTACAAAGATACAAGGTTTGGATTGTAGTTCTAATGCCTTGCATTTCTTCTTGGGAATATGAGCCATAGCCTTGGATCCGAAGACTCGAAAGTGCTCAACATCAGGCTTGCATCCAAACTAGGCTTCAAAGGGTGTCATCCCTCTTACTACCTTGTGTGGAACATGGTTTTGAATGTAATTAGCACAATTCACTACTTCAGCCCAATACTGCGGAGGAAGAGACTTCAAATGAATCATACAAGTGGCCATCTCCTTAAGAGTACGGTTCTTTCTTTCTTCTACTCCATTCTATGAAGGGCTGTAAACAACTGCATGCTACAAGGATATCCCTTCATAAGTATAGAAATCCATGAACCTATTATTTACATATTCACCTCCAATTTCGGTTCGAAGAACCTTAATATACCGTTCCACCTGTTTCTTAGCAAGAGCCTTAAAGTCCTGAAAATGTTCAAAGACTTCAAACTTAAGCTTAAGAAAATATACCCAAGTATATCGCGAATAGTCATCAATGAAGGTCAGCACATAAAGAGCTCTAGTAAATGAAGGAGACAAAAATGGACCAGAAATATTGTTGTGAACAAGATCTAAAGGATGAGTAGCTCTCCAAGATTTTCCTTTATCAAAGTTCTTTTCAAGATGCTTTCCAAGGGTACAACCCTCACAAAGACCCTTAGAAAACTTGACGCGGGGTAACCCGTTAACCATTTCGTTTTGGCTCAATTGTTCAAGGTAGCGATAATTTAGATGTCCGAAATGCTCATGCCATAACTTACTAACCTCATTTGAATGAGTGAGCAAGGTAGTGGGCGTAGAATCAGAACTAAAGTGGGAAAAGGTATACAACCGTGAACGGTGATCTGCCTTTCCCTCAGCCACTGTAGTGTCATCATTAAGCTCATAAATAATCACCGAGTTAGGACCAAATTCCACTCACATCCCTTCACCAAGGTGAGTAATTAGGTAAACCAATAGGAGATTGGTAGAGAGATCAAGAACACTCAACACTTGGTTGAATGTTACCCCATCCATCTCTCTTGATCCACTACATGCAAACCGACAACTTTGTCATGTCATTACCTATCATGATTTGGGACATACCACAAGGCTCGATGTTGGAGAACTCAACATATGAAGAAGACATGTGGTACGAGGCACTAGAATCTATAATCCATGTCGATGAAGGAGCAACTTTTTCTACAAGGGCCTTTCCTTTCTTCTTATTAGATTTAGAACCTTTTGCAGTAGAAGACTCGGCCTTCGAAGCATTTTGTTTGATAGACTCAGGAACACCTATTTGATTTTTCTCAAGTAAATGAGTAAGGTGATTAATTTGTTTTCTCATACACGTATGCTCTTTATGACCAGGCTTCTTGCAATAGGAACACAAATACTTGTCTTTCTGTGCTCTAGGCTCAGAAGTCAAGTGTTCGTGTTAATTTTAGTTTTGGTCTTGGTTTCCTTCTTAGGTTGATCCTTTTTTTTCTTTCTTCTTTTCAGTCTTCTTTTCCTTAGTAGTAATTGCTACAAGGGCATGTGACTTGGACTTGAGGGACCCCATTTGAATGAGTTTGTCCTGTTCTCAAATGAGTTGGGATGAAAAACAGTCAAAGGAGGGCATATTTCAATCCTTGCCCAAGGCAACTTTTGTAGCGTAAAAGTTGACACAAAGATAGAATATCTAGAACCTAACTTAGAGAGAATTGACAAGATCAGTTGAGAATCTTTCTTCTCTACTTGATATTCCTTTAACAATAATCTAGTGTGGACAAACTTAGTGAAGAATTCTTGTAGTTTTTCAAAATCACTAGGATTTAACCCTAGTAGTTCATTTTCTAACTCATGTGCTCTCATGTCATCTTGTTGTCCAAATATTCCATTTAATATTTTCCACATAGAATTAGGTGTTTTGGATGACTCGATGTGGAAGAGCAAGTCAGGAGAAACAGACATGCAAAGAAGACCTAAAGCTTCATCACTATGGCTTAACCACTTATATTTTTGCGGTCGTCATCTGGTTGGTCTCGGTTCCCATGGTGATGCGGAATACCCCTTAACTCCTTAGTTTCATAATTATTTTTGATCTCCATTTGAAGAATTTGAACGGCGTAAGTAAAGGAATTGAAAGTGCATCCATAGTGAAGAGAGAGAAAGAATACATAAAAGAAACACAAGAATCACAACCACCTAGGAAAATATAATAACCCCCATGCTTTCGGCACTTTATAGTTTAGTGTGTTGAATACAATCGGGTCCGAGCATGCATCCGGAAACACCTTGTAACTTCCTTTTCAATCAGTGTAATAACACGCAAGAGAGGAGAACACAATCGTGTTTCATGGAGCACAACAAAGTGACACTGCACACAAGCACAATTGCAAAAACTAGGAAGGAGGAGAAATCAAATCCGATTGTGAGAAAAACCATCTCACGTCACGAAGGATACCCCCTTGTTAATGGCTGTGGCGAGATGCACTTACTAGTCACTTAAGCAATAATAAGGGTAAAATACAATGTTTTTAACAAACCCAAGATGATTCGGAAGGATCTTCAGAATGTCAGAAAAGCACGCGGAAGACAAATAGGAGCTCGGAGTGTTACTACACACTTGAGTGCATGATTAGTAATTTTTTGGACAATAACGCTTACAAAAATTATCTTTTATAAACGTCTGGGTTTAGCTAATTTTAGAGCTTTTGGAGTTTTTAAAAATGATATATTAAAAATGTTAATTTAAAAGATGATTTTAAAAATTATAGACTAATCGAAAGAGAAAGTTAAATTTGAAATTAATAAAACTAGATTTAATATAATTAAATCTAATTAATGTTAAATAATAAAAACTAATTAAGATTTAATTAAATCCTAATATTTTAAATACTCTCCTTTTTAAGAAAGTCAAATTTCCACTTACAATTTAAGAAAAATATGGGATAAGACCTAATAAGATCTATTAAAGAAACTTACTAAGATCTAGAAGATCTATTAAATTTAAAAGCTATTAATTTCTGTTAATATATGCTAATAGAAGTAGAAAGAAAAACTTACCGTTTGAAAAAAAGCACACCAAATTGGAATGAAGTTAGACTTACCAAAAAACCATGAGTTTGTTGGTTGAGTGCAATCATTTTAGAGGAGGATCCATGGTGGCTAGGTGTTGGAGATTGTTGTTGGGAGGGGAGAAGAATCAGGTGTTAGAGACCCATTGCCTAGCAAAGCAAACAACAAGCTCAAATATCAACAGCTTGGGGAGGAGCTCACAATCAGTGAAAAAAACGTCCACGTTTCAACAATGCCACGAATCGCAAAGGGCCAAAAAAGTGGCAAAAATCAGCAAAAGGCTAAAGAACATACCAATACAAGCACCCAATCAACGAACAAGCACCCAATCAGTGAGCCAAAGGTAGGCACGAAGCAGCTACAGACCAATGTAGAGGACTGTTCACACTAATGTGAGCTAAAAACAGACCAATATAGACCAAGGCTCTAATCATGAAAGAGTTGGCGTTGTAGCTTGCAGGAAAAAATGCAAATACCAATTTGAAAACCTGGATCTCTACAAAAAACACCATGCAAACACATAAAAGACCAAAAAGGATCTAAATTTTTCCAGTTTAATAACTTTTTTAAAAACCAAAATAAAGAACCTCCTTTTTTGCTGATCTGCTAAATTTAGTTGCAGCTAGCTAAATGTAGCTACAAAACCCCTGAAAACTCGAGGAGATCTACACATGCATGAAGAACACAACAAAACCAAAAACTTTCCAAGAGCAACTTGTTAAGAACGTTAGCAATAAATTTCCAAAAATATAATGATGAAAAACTTGCACGAGGAGTAAAAATAATGAAACCAAGAGTAATCACAACTTAGATGATGAATGCACATTTACTCGATCTCATCATTGATGCCATGAAAGAGTTAGAAAGAATCGTATCAAAAGCTGCACACCACGATAAAGTTTCACTCTAAGGGAAACATAATAGCTCAGCGTAATCACAAGGATGAATTGATCAATCAATAGAAGAGCTTGCATATAACAAAGATTACACATAGAGGAAAGATAACTGAGTGTCTTGGCATACTCATAAATTTCAAATGAAGGGATACATATAGGGTCTTGAGTAACCCTAGTGCATGACACACAAGCAAAACCTAAACCTAACCTAAACCTAACCCATGCGAGATGACCCTCCATATGTTAGTGGAAATTTACGATCCCACACACCAACAGAATGGTTCGGACCCACTCATTGTATGTAACTAAGCCAAACCAGTGTAGAATCTATGTGTTAGTATGTAGAAAAACCCCAAATGATGCCCCCTCTTTTGGGGTGCATGCGATGTCGTTGATAGGAGAATACAACCCCAAAAGAGGACCAACCACATGTACTTTGTAACTCTTCCCTGTAGGTGGAAGGGAATGCACTTGGTAGAAACCAAGGTGTGTACAAATAAGGATGGATAGCCAAAACAAGTGTTAGTACGAAAAAACATGCATGTAAGAAGAAAATGTGTAATCTACATAGACAATGTAAAAAACTACCAAGCATGTAGTGTAAACACAAAAGAAGATAAGTTTCACAAAGAGGGTTACAAACATGGGACATCACTCATGATGTCATAAGACACGTAAGGCCATCATGTCAATAAAAAAGTGTGCACACCAAACATAGGACAAGGACCGCATATAAGAAGAAAAAATGACAAACAAGCATGACAAACAAACAAGTAGTAGTCATGGAAACATTTAATCATGAAAAATAAGTGTTGCACATGGAACACCCGTTAGCATGTTAGAGAAATAACCAATATGTTAATGTAAAGTTATAACTAGAAAATGAAATAATAACACCTAAAAAGAGACGAATGTGGATGCCCCCAACGACCAGTGTAGGAAGGGTAGAAGGCGAGCATCCATGCCATGTGTGAAGGATCTATATCTCGTGATCACAACTAGATAAAAGCGTGACCACGCTTGTGTGGATGGTATAGATAATAAAATATAAGAAATCAATTTAACATGTGTAGTAAATTTATAATGTAAAACATTAGTAAACAAGAGTAGATTCCCTAGGACAATGTAGTATGTTGTGGATGAATGGAATGGAATGCGAGATGGAATGATAGGATATGTGCACCCTCCGAGTGAATGGAAATATATGTAATTAGGTTCATTCTCCCCCTTTTCAGTCAAGAATGAACTTTAAACAAGAGTGTGTCATCAGGAAATGGTCTAATAATGTGTTTTGTCTAACGTGTTGTGTTGAATTTGTAGGTGTAGTCATGAAATGCGACCTATAAATGATGTGTATGCGAACCCTATAGCCAAAGCGTATATCACTATAAGATGAAAGGATGGAGTGGTGATGTAACCTAAGGTGTATACCACTACAAGATGCAAGGAGGGAGCGGTGATGTAACCTAAGGTGTATACCACAACAAAATGATAGAATAGGTGACGATTTAGCCTAAAACATATGTTTAGCCTAGTATTTTCACATGTGTGATGAGTGTAAGGTCCATTTGATTTGTAAACACTCGTTAGTCGAGTATGGACCAAGGAACTAAAGTGCATCATAGTGGTCTTGAGTGTAGCGTGTAGAAGACAACGTAGTATATGTAATGATGAAAGACGACCATGTGATGAGTAGAATGTGTAAATACGCTATGTGTAGAATGAAAATGCAAGATGTGTAGAATGTATAAAATGTAATGTATAGTGCATGATGTAACATGTGTAGGTAGACTAAGTATGTATTATGTAGGATGAAATGATGTTAGACTCGTATGTGATGAAGACTAGTATAGTATGTAGAAAATTTGAGAGGTGAAGATGTGCACTGTGTATGATGTAAAACATATGTCACTAGCTATAGTGTAGAGATGCTAAGTGTAGAATGAAAGGTTATATGTGTATGACCTAGAAGTGTATAATGGCTAGTATGATGAATAACATGTGACACTAGTATGTTATATGCCTAATGACGACTAGTATGGTGTATGATGTATGACACGTGATGTGTGATGAAACACGGTGTATAATGCCTATAATGTAGTGTGTGGGGTTCAGTGTAGTAATAATCCCTCAATAGTCAAGTGTGAACCATAGCACCAGAGTGTGTCATTGGGTAATGACGACACAAAAATGTGTAATGAGTATGCCTATGAATGATAATGCAAAGATGAAAGAGATGCACCTATGTTAATATGAGGAGGGGAGATTATGTTAGATGTCATGCCCCCCAAGTATGTAAGTGATGGAAGTCTAGTCAAAAGACACTAAGTGGATCCATATAAGGAGTAGTTTCCTTAACAAAAGTGATGGGATGTTGAAGTGGTAATGTCACAGACAACTTGAGTGAAGGGCTATTTTCTTTACCAAGATGATTAGAAAATGGAACTGGAGTAGGATGGCGAGAAAAATTTAATGGTGGCAGCTTCGGTGGTATTGATGATGCTATCAAAGGAGGAGGGTGATTGACTTTGAGAGGAAGTTGTACACCATGACTTGGTAATGTTGTAAATGTATTGGTGTTTATAGGTGGTTGCTTAGGTGGTGCTTGTCTTTTAAAAGTAGGTGCATGAGGAACATTGGCGCGATGCTTATTAAGTAGAGAAGAAGCAATAAGAGAATCATGTGATGGGATTATAGTATTTTCTGACTAGGAGGAGAATCATTATGCACATGTGAGTGACTGTTAATATCAATCATGTAATGAATAAGAGAATTATCTAAAACTTCATTAGAAATATTAGAAGGAGGCTCACTAGTAGTCATATAACATGGTGTAGCAGTTGTAGATGGGCATGCAATAAAATGTTGTGCATTGAATGAGATAAATCCCTGACGCTCAAGATGTTTGACTTTACATTATAACGCATAGAAATCATTGTCATTATGTCCATTGATCATATGATAGTTGCAATATGGAAGACCTTGATATTTTTTAAGCTGATAAAGAGGCAAAGAGATCAATTGATGACTAAGGAGTTGAGTAAGAATGTCATATTTCTTAGTATTACACTCAAACATAAGAGGCTCAGGAAATGGCATGTCTTGAGGTTCAACTAAATGACATGTAGTGGACATAGATTTGTATAAGATGTAGAAGGAGCACAAACATGGGATTGAGAAACATCCTTAAGTTGTTGAATTTCAGATCTAATGGATGTAATGGTTGATTCCATAGCCTTAAATTTGTCTTGAAATAAATCATGTAGAGATTGAATTGAATCTAATAGGGGTTGAGTAGATGGAGGATCACTAGGATCAGATTCGTCAGATAAATGATCAAATATAGAACTGATTTGGTGTGGTGGCGTATTGTCATCTAGATACATGCAGTCTAGCTATTTTTGTAAAATAGTCGACAATGAGGATATCTCTGAAGTAAAGTAGATAAAGAGACCTCGAGAAACTTGGGGAGACATGATAGAAAAGATAAGAAAATCCCTAGAATGAAGGTGGATTCAAAGGTTGGGTTCACCAAAATGATTAACTAAAATTAACTATGTAGCATATGGATATTTAATCTAAGCTATGAAAAGCGTAATAAAGTAGATAAATGCGAGTAAACAAGAATGTAAATGAGTTAAATTTATGAAAAAGGAGATGCTAACCCTTATGTGCAAAATAGAGTAAGGAAATAACTTAGTTGATAACAAATTCCTATTAGAAAGTGTCACGAGAGGTATTTGGAAAAATCAAGAGCTAGAAGCGTAATGCGAGATGTCTCAAAAAGAGTGGATCTGGACTATTTCTCTGGATTGGAGCACCTAGAGGAGGACTAGGGCACCTACGTCCCGATTTGGTCTGTAATCTAGGTGCCCTGGTATGTGAAAAAACTCTGAAAGCGGTTTTCATGAGAACTAGAAGATGACATGGAACCTTCATTGTGTGTCGCATCAACTTCGTTGTCCTACACTAGATGTCGTCAATAATCAAGATGAAAGAAAAACATGTAAGACCCCAAAACAAACATCAAACCCTAAAAAATAATAATGCATATGAAGGGGTTAGACTGACCTCAACTACCACAATGGTGGACTTATTAAGCGAATGTTTCACTACATATCAGACCCGATGTAGTTCTATGTGCAAGTGTGTGTGAACATGCCCTAGGTTGCTCTTGTGCAGTCACACTTTGTGAAATAGCGAGAAATAATTATGTGTATAAAATGTAATAGAATGTGTGCATGGAATAGAATATAATCCCTCCCCTTATGAAGTGTGATGTAGATGTCCTAGCCTTGTGCCTTGATGATGGAAGTATGTGGATGCAAGTGATCTCCAATGCAATAGATGGATGCAACTCTAGATGGAGTGATAGTAGTAAGTGATGCTAGGTCCCTCATTATGGTCTCATGACTTTATATGTATAGGGTTCTCTTGGTCTAATTTCATAATTAACCCCAAAAATGTTGACTAAAAGAAAGATAAAGATATCAAATGGCTAAAAAGATCCCAAAAGAGGTGGGAAATATCTAGAAGGATCGAGGTGCCCATAATGGGACAAGCGCCCATGGGCACCCCAATACTAATTTGGGTGCCCATGAGGCTAAAATAATGTGGGATGATAGAATATGACTAGGAATATGGGTGCAAGAGGTTTGTAATGATGAAATAAAATAAAATAAAGTGGCAAAGGACAAGAGTTAATTAGTATTTTCTTCTCTCAAAAACCTTCTAAATAGTAGTATGAGACCAGGATAAATAAATGTCTAAAGTGTATGATTTTGTGACTACGAGAAGGTCACTAAAAACTAGAGTATGTGAACATTGTAAAGACCTAGACTACTCACGAGTTGTAAAATCAACTTTGGCGGATCATGAAAATGTCACAAAACACGCCATATGCATCGATAACACAAAATTAATAACATTTGAATAAAACTATGCAAATATAAAATTACGTGAAACCATGGAGATTGAGAAAAACATCCTAACAACATGAATCGTGATGACGGATCAAAATTAAGTCAATCTTGGAAACCCCTGCTATAAAAATTAGCATTTCCTTATTCATCTTCTTGCGTTCGATGATTTATTGTGTTTTTATTTCTTTCTGGGTTCTGTCTATCATTGTTGGCCTATCTTTTCTCCTTTTCTGTTTCTCCCTTTTTCCCCCTTTCCTCTTAATCTTTCATTTGTTTTCCCTTTTTTTTTTTTGTGGTTTGCCCCCTTCTCCTTTTTATCATTTTATTTTTATTTTTATTTTTATTGTTAATTTAATTTATTTTTCTTTTCTCCATTTATTGTTATATTTTTCCCTCACATATTTTTGGAACAACATGTCTCTTGGTAATTGGAGTATTTATAATAGTTCAATTTCCATATATTCTCTCAAGCAATAACTTCACCTTGATGATGGTTACAGTACTAGAATTGAAACATCAATTTTTATCCTCATTACACAGTGTATCTAGAAGATTACATTTTTTTCCACTGACTTGCGATATGAATCTCAAATCTTTGGCTTCATCTTCATCAGATTGATAAACCCTCCTCCTCCTCCTCCTCCTCCTCCTCCTCTCTCTCTCTCTCTCTCTCTCTCTCTTCTTTTCAATATCTCCATATTCTAATTATTCATTAGGAATGTCTTTTTGAGTATTTTTCTTATTCACTTAAGTGACCTTTAACTTAACATTGTAAAAGTCATTTTTAACCAATGAGAAAAAGACTCACTTTTATTCCTAGGAATATGGAAGGTCACCAGAGTGATGAGGAATGGTGAAAATTCATGTGGGGAGATGAAAAGACAGGTTGTAATGTTATAAATTGGAATGGCTTATCCTTTACAAAGGGTTGTAAATTTTTATTGTTGTATGTTGTTGAGCTTTGTATCACTACCATATCAAGAAATAAAAGCTACATTTCCTCTATGTTCCTCTATCATCTCAAATATCCAAATTTGCAAGCATGGTGATCTTGTATAACCAAGAAGGAACTTTGTGTCCTTAATTAATGAATCTAAAAAAATTTGTCTTTATTTTGTTAGTTTTATTGATTGATTTCATTTTTGTGTTCTTCTAATCAAATTTGTACCTACTCTCTTTCTTGTTGGTGAGAATATGATTGTTCCTACTCACAACATTAACCCTCTCTCCTTATTGCTCATACTCCCATTTACCCCCCTTTACTTATAATTCCTCCTTTGTACAATGTACAAGCACTTTTCCACTAGTTTAGTGGAGTAATCTTGTGTGATCCTTGGCCTAACGACCACCCCACAATTTTAGGTAGTTTACATTCAATAATGGAATCCTCCCCATACTCGAGGAGGGCTTAGCCCCATGACCATTAGTGAATATTAATAATTTGCCTTTAATCGCAACAAATTATTTCATAAACACTTTTATATTGTATGTTATTATAATACAAGGGAATCATAATCTTATATATCATGTTTTTTTTGTCCTATGTTATCTATTTTACTCATAAATTGTATATTTGAGTCATTAAACTCAATGTATATTATAAAAAGGACATCATGATCTATCATATCATGATGCATCATGTCATATGCTACATTAAAATAAGAATACCCAATCAAAGTATGGCTCTTCGTGCAAGATCAATAGATTATTTTTGCATCTCTCTTCCACCTCTCACTTATCCGAGTTCTAATTACCTATGAGCCTAATATCATCATCTTTCACCCGATTCATCTTGGGAATCTTAATTCACCATTTTTGAAGCATGAAAAAATTACTCTAGGATACTCATTAAGTTGGGTTGGTTATCCAACAATACCTCATCCACCACTTTGGCTAATATTTCCTTTGTACATTCCTCATCCACGATCATTTATCCTTGTAAGCTATGAAAAATACACTACTAACAAGGAAATAAAATACCAATAATTGTACCTCCTCCTTGGCGTTAAAAGTAACAAACCTCAGAATGGGCTAGGAAACTTGGATTGAGCCCTGATTTTGTGATATGTAGGTGCTTTTCTTCAAGACGGAGCAAGACCTTCCTGCAACAATGATCTTCTTACTTTGCACTAGATGGGAAAAAGGATTATGAGGCTATTTTGGCATTAGGACGAGGCAAAATGATGTTCTTTGCTCAAAGGATGCAAGAACTTAGATATGGCATGAAAGCTTATTCTCCGTGTGTTTAGAGGAGAGGGGTAAGGTTGTATTTATAGCCTGAGGGAGTGATTAGCTTAGATTAATTTAAGTAATCATGGTTTGAAAATGTGGGCAAGATTAAGTGGGTGGTTTGAAAATGTGGGCAAGATTAGGTGGGTGGTTTGAAAATGTGGGCAATATTAGGTGAGTGGGGGCCACGAAGAATGGGTGAGGATTTGAATTATATTTTTAATTCATAAGTGGAGGATTTTAGGTGAGTGGGGACCACGAATGGTGGGTGAGGATTTGAATTTGAATTTTTAATTTAATAGTGGAAAAACATGGAGAATAATGACATGTGGTGAGGATTAGATTATTTTAGATTTTGAAATGGATAATTAATCAAATTATATTTGATTAATTCGAGAAGTGTATTTTGTGGGAAATGAGGAAGGGAAATTAATTGATTTAGGATAGATGTGAAATTGGGGTGTCTACATTTGCCCCTCTTTGGAAGGGTACTATGAAAGTAGTGTCCTTTGAAAAGTAGGCAGTATGGGGAAGAATTCAATCTACTTTTTTAAAAGGTAGAGCGAATGTTTGTTGGGGAGAATAGAAAGGGGTGAGTGACGGATGTCATAGTATCCTCAAGACAAAAATGTCATGAGAAGATGTGATTATGGATAGATGTGGTGATGCCCCTCGAGAGGGTGAGTGAGAATGAAATATATGACAGAACTCTCGAAAAGAAAGGAAATGGATTCGGCGGAGAAGAGGATGATAATGGAGTGGAAGAGGCTGGAATGACCGCATGCGTAAATGGAGGAAGGATTCAATTGACCTTGAATGCTAGGTGTGAGGGTGTGTGGGAAAGAGAAAAGGGAATGGATAGGGTTGGGGGTTGATTATGAGAAGAGTAAGGGAGATAGGGAGGGGAAAAAAGGAATGAAAGAGGTAGAAATAAGAGAGAGGGATGATAGGGGAAGAAGGGAATGATGAAGGACAAGCAAGGCAAAAAAGAAAAATGACAGTAGAGGGTGAAGGGATGAAAGAGAGAGATGTGCAAAATGAAGGAAAGCAGAGATAGTAAAAAGGGATACGTGGAAGTGAAATAAATGAGAGAGTGAAGAAAAGTAGGAAATGGGAAAGGATAAATAAGAAGGAGAAAACGAGGTGGGAGTAGGGGGTAAAATGGAGGAAATGGAAAGAGGACAAAAGAAGAAGTAGAACGGAGAAAAAAAAGAAACTATGAGGGCGAGGAAAGTGTGAAAAAGAGGAGAGAAAGGAAGAGAAACATATACGAGAATGAGCGAAAAGGTAGGGGTGGTAGAGAAAAGGGAAGTGGTCGGAAGAAAGCGTGAAAATTAGGGAGAGGAAAGGAAGATAGAAGCGAATACAAGGAGAAGATTGAAGGAATCACGTCATTGCGAGGAAGACCAAGGCAAAGAATATGGAGCAGCAGACCGTATGGAGATGCATGTGGAGAGTGGGATGATAAAAAAACAGGACAACGTTTGAACAACCGAGGTTATCGATGGGGATGTAAGGAGAAACGTGATGGAAAAAGGGGAAGAAGATGATATGGGGAAGGAAATAAGATGAGGGGTGGGAGAGAGAAGAGGATAACAAAGGAAATGATGGAGAAGGAAGGGAATACAGAAAGGGGTAATAAGTGGAAAGGAAATGGTAGAAAGTGACAAGAAAGGGTGGGAGTGAGGGAAAAGAATAGGAGAGAAAAGAGAATGGGGGATAGAAGAGGCAATGCCAATGAAGGGATGTTAGGAAATCCCCTTGACAATGAGTGGTGGGGAAGGGTGAAAGAAAAAATGAAAAAAAAGAAAGCGAATGAGGATTTGGAAAGGGTACGCCAACAAAGCGGACGTTAGGAAAACCCGTTGCCCGATGAGTGGTGGGCTTAGAGGAGGAAGGAATGAAGGAAACTCTAGAAGGTCAAGGAGTGAATGAGGTCGTGCGGAATGCAGATTAATAATTTTAGGAAAACCCGTTGACAATTATGAGTGCGGGAAGAGAAGATGATGATGAAAGAATGATATCGGAGTATTAACTGATGTAATGGTGAATATGTGTGTGGGTAGAAATGTAGGGGAATGTGAGAAGATGAAGGGGAAAGAGGGAAGAAGATGGGAGGGAGGAGTTGGGACGAAGTGAAAGCGAGGAGAGGATGGGGTGATGAGGATGAGCGAGGTGAGGATGAAGAACCAAGACATGAAAAGAATGGGAAGAAATGGTATGAAGGATGATGGATCAAGGAGGGGAAATGGGGGAAAAGAATGTGATTGTAGGTGGAAGAGATGAGGTGTATGTTGTAAGAAGATATGTAGAGAAATGATAATAGGAGGAAAAAGTGGGTAATAGGAGATACCGAGGTGGAAGAAAGCGATCAATAAAGTGAAATAAGAATGAGGCGGGGGAGAAGTTCATGATGACAAGTTAAGTGTAGGGAGGACCCTAACATAAGATTGTCATGACGGAAGTGGTTAAGTAAGATTGCCATGTGAGCAAAGCGGAGATGAAAAATGGTCAAGCGAGAAGTGGTGTTTGCGAGAATCGAAAAGGAGGTGAAAGGATGTGATAATGGGGAATGCCGAGAAAAAATGAAGGGTGAAGGGTGGGTAGTGATGGGGAAAGGCAAGGAGACAGATCATCCTTAAGAGGGACTCTTAAGTGAGATCGCCATGCTGGGTGAGTGGTTAAGTAAGATTGCCAAGCAGAGGAGGGTGATAGTGGTGGTAAAAAGATGTGATGATGGGGAATGAAGAGGAAATATGGTGGTGAGATTGGAGAGTGATGGGCGAGTGTAAGATGACATGTCATGCTTAAGAGAATCTCTTAAGTAAGATCGTCATCTTCTGGAGAAGTTTTGTAGGGTCTCCCAACCGACAGGGATGATATGCAAAGAGAAAGACAAAATGATATTGGAGATAGGGGTGGAATGGTAGGGTGAAGAAGATGATCGCGATGAGAAGTGGGAGAAGGAAGATGGGGGAAATATGATGGGATGGGGGAAGGCCACAGGACAGATCAACCTTAAGTAGAAGTCTTAAGTAAGATTGCCATGCGGCTGGGATGGTTAAGTAAGATCGCCAAGCTGAGGAAGAAGAAGGATGATGTTAGAGTTGGTGGGAATAGGGTATGACAAAATGGACTGAAGGGGAACCCTCAAGTGAATTTGCCATACTACGAGAGTGTGTAAGTAGGATGACCAGGCATAAGGTGGATTTGGGGAAGGATGAGAAAAGAGTGAGTGAGGTATGCCTAAGTGGTATATGATATGAGATGAGGTGATAATAAGAAAGAAAGGACACAAAGGAGTATAACATGAATGGATGAAGGAATATATGTAGTGGAGGGTGGAGAGTGTGAGGGGAATCCTTAATTGGGATGCCCACGTGGTGAGAGTAATGATGCGGGAATGGGAAGTAGAAGAGGTGGAGTTGGAAGATGTGTTTGGTGGTGATGGTTATTTGATGAGAGGGCATGTGGTGAAGAAGCTTCTACAGCGGGAAGATCTTAGGGAGAGGGTAAACCTCCATGAGGATTCCATATAGAAGGGGTTATTAAGTAAGATTGTCAAGCGGGAAGAAAACGGGTGAAAGGAAAGAATACCGATGGGTGAGAGGGGACAGGAATGGTGAGAAGAGTAATATGGGTATAAGCGGCGAGAGGAGTAAAAATGAGAAGTGAGAATGAATGGATCAAATACATGGTTGTCATGGTGGGGGAGAAGGAGCTCTTTGGATGGTGAATGCTACTTGAGAAAGATCGTCAAGTAGGATTCGCAAACTGCAATGGTGATCAAGTAGGATTCGCAAACTAGAGAATGCATTAGTATGGGTGAATGGATGGGGTGCAAAGTAAGATGTTGATCATGCAGGAAGATACTCACATGACAAAAAGCATCTTAATTTTAATATAGCACAGAACAAGATGCATCGTGATATAAAAGATCAGGATGACTAGACTGTAATATGCGTGATAGCATAGACAGGGGCCATCAAAAAGGTTTGATGCCCCAGTACGATATGCAAATGGAAGAGAGCATAGACAGAGGCCATCAAGAAAGTATGATGCCCCAGTACGACATGCAATCAGATAACATAAGAATATTACGAGAGAACGCGGGATATATAAAATCAAGATGCCCCCTGTAATATATCAAGATACAAGAAAGTAATTAATAATTTGCCACTAATAATGCAACACAAGAACCAGTAAACATGTCCCTAACGTGTTCCACAGTGATGATTGATTAGATGTGCCCCCAAGTAGGGGTACAAGGGATTGGGTCAGTCTCCTCAAACAAGGAAACAATGAGAGCTAGATTTTCCCCAAGCGAGGATTCACGCGAGGAGAAGTGGTTTGAAATTGGTAGTCATAAGGTGGTTGGACCATTTGTTTGGGATAATAGTTCAAAGGATGAATTGTGTTGCTTATTGAGTTTTTACGATTTTGTGGATGTTTTTGGTCTTTTGAAAATTTTGCAAATGTTTTTGTATTTTGGATATTTTCTAATGTTTTTGTTTTTGGATTTTTGGATTTTCTAATGTTTGTTTTTGAATTTTATAATTTTTTTAGATTTTTTGGAGATTTTGAATGTTTTTTTTTTTGGAGGGATTTTTATACTTGGGAATTTGACGATTTTCAAATGTTTTTGGATTTTGAGATTTTTACACTGTTTTTAGATTTTTGATGATTTTCAAATGTTGGTAGATTTTTGGCGATTTTCAAATGTTTTTGGATTTTTGACGATTTTCAAATGTTTTTGGATTTTGAGATTTTCAAATGTTTTTGGATTTTTGACGATTTTCAAATGTTTTTGGATTTTTGACGATTTTAAAATGTTTTGGATTTTGAGATTTTCAAATGTTTTTGGATTTTTGACGATTTTCAAATGTTTTTGGATTTTTGACGATTTTTCAAATGTTTTTGGATTTTTGACGATTTTCAAATGTTGGTAGATTTTTTTACACTGTGAGTGGCAATTTATGGCCCAGAGTGCAGACTTATTTTTGAGAGGCGATAAACATGGATATTATCCATATGTACCATGTTCCGTGTTGTAACTTATGCTCAGAATAACACAAATTCTCTTTCCATTGGCAGGATATGGTGGTGATGATATGATGAAAAGAATTCCAGCTCCATTCTTGACTCCACACAACTAGTAAGATGTGTGGGCTCATCACCGAGAATCAAGAAGGACGCAGGAGATAGATAATGAATATAGAGACAAATGCTAATAACAATCCCTTTGGGAAATTGTGACTCTATTCTTCATAATGGTACTGAACCGGTTTCAAAAATGGCTTTCACTTTATGAGTCACATGCTAGACTTAGACAGTTATGTGGCCTGCTGATTGATAAGATATGAGGTTAAGGGATAGTTCTCTCTTCACTTAGGCATCTAAATTACGTGTTTGGGGATTCTATAATTTGTAAGCACTATAAGATTTTGTATTTTTGAAATGACTCCCTATGCCTTGCCCCATGCTACTAGTGAGAAGCAAGGGCTCATCACCAAAGGCAAAATATAGGCGAGTGAATTTCTTTTTAGTCTTTTTTTGGCTTTGTTTTATTTTTTTTTTTGGAATATTTTGCAATGTTTTTATGCTTGTATGAGAATGACCCTCTACGCTTTGCCCCATGCCACTTGTAAGAGGCAAGGGTTTATCACCGAAGACAAGACGTAGACGAGTAAGGGCACCTTCCTCGATTCCTAGTCTCACACTACTAGTAAGAAGTGTGGGCTCAACACCAAAGACTATGAAGGACGAAAGATGTGACAATGAATTATTCATAAGTTATTGAATTGATGGATTTTTTTTTTTACAATAGTGCTTTGTATTTGGGAAGAAACGTCTACCCCCAATCTCAACCCCACACGACTAGTAGGACGCGAGGGTTCAACACCAAAGACTGAGATGGATGACCAAACGAACTGGGTAACGAAGTTTAGAGCTTTGTTATGAAAGAGAGAATGTATTAGAAGGGGATATATTACCATCAGTAAGCTTCTAGGTATGACCATAGAGGAAAGCGACTGAAAGTGGAAGAAGTATGACGCTCACAAACTTAATAGGATTTATACTAACACTTGTCTCATGATGATAAATATGAAGATGTGATTTTGATAAAGAAAATATCTGCCAATGGAAATGAATAAATTTAAATTATTCGGAGATAAGAAAGACAAAAGGAACAATGTACACATTGTATCCTGGAATAGTGAACATCTCAAGGATAAAATTTCTTTAAATGAACTACATTCATTGGTTCATCAAGATCTTGACCATCTGCAGTGGCCAATTTATAGGCTCCAGAGCCAAATTTATCTATGATTTCGTTGGGCTCAAATTTGTCTTGTTTGTCTCGTTCTTTGGGTGTGTTCTTTCGATTTTCTTTGAGAATGAAATGATTGACCTTAAATTTTCTAGGTTTGAATTTTTTATGGTAGCTATGTCGTAGCTGATTTTGATATACTTGAAGATGATCTAGGGCATTAAGTCGTTTTTCATCAAGAAGCTCGAGTTCATTAAGGCGTGAATGTTGATAATAATCTTTATTGATTACGTCTTTGAGGGATATTCTAAAGGATGGGAATTCAACCTTGACATGTAAAATATCTTCCCCACCATAAACAAGGGAGAAGGGAGTGGCCTCAGTTTGCATTGTTTGATTTTTTGCTTCTGTTTGTCCATGAATTAATTGATTTGACGATAGATTCAAAATTAAAGATGGAAAAGGTGGCATAAAGATATTCCTAGGTATACATACCTCGTAGAATATATGCACATAGAAGTCTTGATAGGTGAGAATCATTAGTGATGAGATGCCTGCAAGATCGATCGTTGAAAGTATGATGGTCATGACAGGTTGCATTGTTGCAAGTGTCCAAACTTGATGTGGTTGTGTTTCGACAAAAAGGCTAGAGATGTTAGGCATAAGAGCCAATATTGGAAGAATAGAATCAAACTTAATGGTACCTGTTGATGGAACCTCGTCTGTAGTGTCTACAGTAATATCAAGGTTTGAAAGGGAGTCTTGAAACGAGATCAAGGTCTCGTTAGATGTTGGAAGAATGTTGTCACCCAAAACAGGTTCAATATATGTTTGGGCTGAAAGAGAGTCTTGAAATAAGTTCAAGTGCTCAGTAGATGTTGGAAGAATGTTGTTGTCCAAAACAGGTTCAATGTATGTTTGAACTAATGGAAGGAAATTTGAAGAAGATATGGATTGGTTTGGAATTAGAGAGTCTTGTATTTGTTGTCATCATGATCTCGTGGAATTTCAGTATATATAGGAGTTTCGACAGTAGTCAACTCTTCATGGAAAGTTGTGGTATTGGATGTGTCGTTGGTTGCAAGAGCATTGTCATCAAGTTCTACAGAGATGACGTCGTCGTCAATTAAGTCTTGGACGTAATTCTTAAATCATACACATTTATCTATGTGATGACCATCAATGCGATGAAAGTCACAGTATGTGTTAGGTTTGTACCAGCATGGCTTAGCTTCCCCTTTGACAAAGGGTTTTGTAATTGGATATTTTATCAGTTTAGCCTCTTTTAGTTGATGAAAAACACTAGAGAGACTTTCTCCAAGGGGGGTAAACTGACGTTGGACTTTACGTGAACTGATTTCTTCGTGAGGTTGTATGATCGGCTTTTTGGGTGATCGCTCACTGATTTGGGTAGCCATATGAGAGAGTTGTGTTGTCATCTTATTAATTTGTTCTAATAGCTCATTGTGTGATGTTTTTCGTGAATTCTTCATGTTTGAAAGAGAGGGAGAATGAAGAAATGTGCGATGAAGAAATCAACCTATTGATTATGATCTTTGTTTTCGCTTAATCAAGTTTTAACAAGGCTATAAGGAGTAAGCTCAAACAAGCTACTCGGGATACAAGTGAGATATAACTTAAACAAGCTATGACGAATATGTTGATTGGTTTGGATTAAACAAGCTTAACAGATGAAAATGTAAGGAGTACACTCAAACAAGGTACTCAATACAAGTGGGATGTAGCTCAAACAAGCTATGATGAATATGTTGATTGGTTTGGCTTTAACAAGCTCTGGATTTTTGATAGGAAGAGTAACTCAAACAAGTGACTCAACACAGTTGTGAACTCAAAATGAGTTTTGAAGGGATTTGTGTCGAGATGGGATTTTGTGAAACTTGTAAGCTGATGAAATAATGAGTGAACTCAAACAAGTCACTCAATGTCATTTTGATATAGCTTGAAACAAGCTAGAAAGAATGTTCTGACAATTGATGAGATAAGGAGTGAACGCAAGTCACTCAATATCTATTGGATATAGCTGAAGACAAGCTATGACAGATGTATTATTGGCTAAAGTGAGCTAATGAAATTGGTGTGATGTTTTGGTCTGTGTTGTTGGATTGTTTGGATGTTTTCGCTTGGTATTGAATTGGTCGAGAACTGATTTTTTGTGGAACACAACTAGGGTCTGAACTTTTACAATGAACACATTGATATCAGCCAAGTTTTATGATAAAATAATGCTAAACTATTGTGTTTTCAAACAGCAAGCAGTCATGTGGATTCAATTGTTTTGGCTTATGAGGTAACTTCTTCAGGAATGATCATTGTTTCATGCAATCATACAAGTATGCTGTGAAATGGTGGATGCAGGCTCTTATTACTCCAAGAAGATGCGTCCTCCGATATACCCTAGTCTGATATACCTAATTGCATGCGGGGACATAATTGAGTACGGGGAACCCTTAGAGAACTGGAGGAGACTCACCAATTCTTACTTGCCTGTTTCGGAGTGAATCACCACGTCCAGAACAGGTTTTGTGAAAAGGTGGAAGGTGATGGAGGGATGAATGTGTATGGTGTCCTTATAACTCCCCGAAGATTTACAGGGACGATGCCCAGGCTTCGTTGTTACAGCTATTTAGGCGTGACTCGCATGCGCTGCACGACAGCATTACCTGTAAGTGAAGAGCAGCGGCGAGGTAAATACCGAACGCTGTGATGAGACTAGGTCTCAAAGTGCAATGCAGATGCAAATGCGTTGTTGGTGCGTGGTAGTCAAGTCCACGTCACCGATGTAGCTTTGGTGGTGATGAAATCCACCTTGTCTACGTGTAAAAACAATATGATAAAGTGATTAAACGCAGGGTTCTTTCCAACTTGAAATAAATCACTAGCAAAAAATAATTGCGTACCTGAGCGTACTTTTTTTTTTGGTTTCAGCAATTGTCTTTGAATGGTGGTATTTTTGTGGGATTTTTGTTGTTTTTGTTTTTGTTTTTGTTTTTGACAATATTCCAGCAACGTGGTTCTACAGAAAACAAATTAGTAGTTATCCTGCAAATGAAATGTTAGAAAAGTGATCGTGGTTGTTTTTGATTTGCCAGATCGCTCAAAGGCGCAGGAAAAGAGCATACACAACCAACGACCAAAAAAAAATTAAGAATATGACAAAGGAAAATAATTATTAAAATGATAGTTGAAAAACAAATCTAGAGGATCCTGCAATGTTAGAACAAGAAACTAAAAAAATGTGACCGTTTCTGATTTTCCAGATCGCTCGAAGGCGCAAGAAAAGAGCATACGCGGATACAATTGGAATAGTTTCTGATTTTCTGATTTTCGACTTTTTTTTTTTAAATGTTAATAATTATTGCAATTTAATCATGATTGCGAAATAGCGATAATGATTATTTTCACAAAAAAGAAAAAGGATGAAAGAAGAGGGTGAAAACGTTATCTAGAAGTGTTGTCGTGGAAAATTTAAATGTAAGGCAAAAAATTAAAAATAAAAATTATTTTCTAGAGCTCGAGTGGCCTCACGTTTCTGATTTCCAAGATCACTTTTGAAGTGCGAGGAAAGAGCATACGTGTGAGGATGTTTCGTGAAATAAAAATTAAAAAATAAATAAATACATAAAACTATAATTTTGTTGTTTTTTTGTTAAAAAGACAGGTGTTAGAAGAAATGAAACTAATTTTTTTTTGTAAGTCTAAATCTAAAAATTATTTTTTCATTGCATAGATCTTTTCAATACCTTTCAGTTAAAAAAATGAAGTCATTCCGAGTTCGGGAGCAAAAGTTATGGCTTCCGGAAGATGGGCTACGAGAACGCTCTGAATGGAAATTTTGAACGTGAGAAAAACGTCCCAGGAGCTGGTTTTTTTTATTTTTTGACTTCTGTACTTCACCTGAGAAGCTAAAATTTTGACAGCAAGGTTAAAAAATAACAATAATAAGAAAGAAAGAGTTAGATCATAAAATGATTGACTAAAATAAAAGAAAGAAAAAAATAAATAAATGATTAACTTCCTACAAAGCAGTTATTTTAGCAAAAGGAAATAAATAAATATATTTTCCGGATTGGTTGTCCCATGACACTAAGATGATAAACTAATGATTAGTGCTTGTGTTTCTATAGATTACGAGTGAATAGCAAAATCAGAACTACTAAACACCAAGCACCGAGGAGATCAAAGACAGGATGAGCTGCATAGTTTCATTGTTGCTATAACCTGCAGATACACCACAAGACACCACACAACAAAAACACTACCCAAAGCGTGAAGGTTAACCAAAGAAGACCAAAAGGAACAGAAAAGGAAATAATAATAAACAATAATAAACAAAGAACAGATAAAACCACTAATTGAGAAAGTAATGGTAACAGATCGAAAGTAACCGGGCGTGCCAGAATGTAAGCTATGAAAAATACACTACTAACAAGGAAATAAAATACCAATAATTGTACCTCCTCCTTCGCGTTCCGTAGCAAACCTCAGAATGGGCTAGGAAACTTGGATTGAGCCCTGATTTTGTGATATGTAGGTGCTTTTCTTCAAGACGGAGCAAGACCTTCCTGCAACAATGATCTTCTTACTTTGCACTAGATGGGAAAAAGGATTATGAGGCTATTTTGGCATTAGGACGAGGCAAAATGATGTTCTTTGCTCAAAGGATGCAAGAACTTAGATATGGCATGAAAGCTTATTCTCCGTGTGTTTAGAGGGGAGGGGTAAGGTTGTATTTATAGCCTGAGGGAGTGATTAGCTTAGATTAATTTAAGTAATCATGGTTTGAAAATGTGGGCAAGATTAAGTGGGTGGTTTGAAAATGTGGGCAAGATTAGGTGGGTGGTTTGAAAATGTGGGCAATATTAGGTGAGTGGGGGCCACGAAGAATGGGTGAGGATTTGAATTATATTTTTAATTCATAAGTGGAGGATTTTAGGTGAGTGGGGACCACGAATGGTGGGTGAGGATTTGAATTTGAATTTTTAATTCAATAGTGGAAAAACATGGAGAATAATGACATGTGGTGAGGATTAGATTATTTTTAGATTTTGAAATGGATAATTAATCAAATTATATTTGATTAATTCGAAGTGTATTTTTGTGGGAAATGAGGAAGGGAAATTAATTGATTTAGGATAGATGTGAAATTGGGGTGTCTACAATCCTAACCATCCATATGGACACAACTTGATATTTATTATTTTTAATCATATCCCTCACCACCAATTCCTTTTTTTTCATTGGATACTCATCATATACACCCTCCTCTCACCATCCCATTTTTCATTACCATCATCTATCATCTCTACAATCATCTTGGGAATCTTATTTGACCATCTATGTAGCATAGGAATATTATTTGAGGTAACCTCTTTTAGTAAGCCTCTCTGTGCACATCGTCCCTTACCACCACATCAATCACATCCACAACACCAACACCAACATGACCCCATCACGCATACTTCACTTGGGAATCTTATTTGATTCTTTGGTGCAACATGGCAATCTTACTTGAGGTCACCCCTTAAGCTAAGCCTTACTTACTTATCTTTCTCCATCCACATATTCCTCACTTCATTTGACAAAAACTCCACCAGGGAAATTTTAAGGAACCTGTAGAAGTTTTTTTATAGAAATCATGGTTAATGTCCTTGTAACTAGTTTCACAATTTTGATGAATCTAGTAAAGATAGACCTGGGTTTAGTGGCAAAAATGGTAAAAAAAAAAACATTAAAAATAGTTAGAGATCGTATGGTGAATCTAGTGTTATTTATTTAATTCTTAAAAATTATTTGGTGAATATATTTTTTCGACTTTTATCTCCAAATAAAGTAATAAATTATCTTTGTTTCACTCACTTGACGTTCTAGCACTAAGAAGACTAATGCACTTTTCCAAATATAGAATAATAAAATAGAGTAGTTTCGAGTTTTTAATTAAAATTAAGAACGTTTCTATTAATAATAATTTGTTACAACAATCACAAAACTAAACAGTAAGAATAATAAGAAAGGCCATAACACAGACAAGCTATGAACAAAAAGTAAAATACGAGATAAACTAAAAACCAATGCATCGATTAAGCTAGAACACTATCCAAGAGTATTATTTCGCATAAACTTTTAAAGGCGAGTCATGTATCTTTACAAGTTATTTTTTTAGTGTTTCACATGTTATTGTTTTAATTTTTGTATAGTAGAAGAGGGATCTATTGGGGCCCTTACCCTTGAAACATGTGTGTGTGTGTGTGTGTGCATACATCAAAGTATAAGCTGTACAACATAAAGACATACAACTATACTACACAAAGTTACAAAAGATATCATGTAGGAGGAAACAAAAGTCTTGACAAAAAAATTACAAATAAAAATTATATATATACATATACATATGTATATATACACATATATACATATATACATATGTGTGTGTGTGTGTGTATATATATACACACACACACATATGTATATATGTATATAAATATGTATATATATACATACATATTTACATATATATATATATATATATATATACACACACACACACACACACACACACCCCTACATACATACATACATACATACATACATACATACATACATACATACATACATACATACATACATATATATGTATGTATGTATGTATGTATGTATGTATATATATATATGTATGTATATATATATATATACATATGTACACACACACACACACACACCAAAGTATAAACTGTACAAAATAAAGTCATATAACTATACTACACAAAGTTAAAAAGATATCATGTAGGAGGAAACAAAAGTCTTGACATAAAAAAATTAGATATATGCTATAGGATACCTCTTGTTCACGATTCCATATGAGTAAGAGGACTGAGATTGGTTCGAGATATTAGTTTCTTCTTCCTCTCATGAAATTCCTTGTAATCGTCCATGACTCAAAATACATAAAAAAATTGGTGATGTAGGATACGAGACATCCCCATTTCAATAAAACTCCTACAGGATGGATGAGGGCCACTTAAAACCTTTAGAATCTCATTCTTCCCTTCGGACGTGGCCAACAAGTCTTTCGTCATTTTTCCACCATAGGGGAAGGGTTGTCTTCCCCTTGCCCCAACAATCATGAATTGGATTTCTTCTTGAGTGCAATACCACACTCACATTTCTATGTTTGACGGCCTTGCACACCTTTCATTCCAATCTTCCTACTTTCTTCAACAACTCGGAATTAGATTTTGTCATAGAATCTATGTTAGGGATTACACCTCCTACCCTCATAACGTTTTGGGTGGAAGTTGTTCTACATAGGCTTCAAGCCATCCTTGGAAGTAAAATATCCTCTATAAACAATCTTTCTAACCATGAATTGATACATTTGAAAGACATGGGTACTATTAGCTAGCCTAGCAATAAAACCAAAACCGACACTATCAAGGAAGAAAAATCCTCCACTGACTCCATGTGATCGGGAATGGTTAAGACATGATTAAAAAGTCTAATTCAACATTAGTGGTATACATTTTTGCACAATAAGTTCATAGGAATGTCAACTATAGTGGTTAAATAGAAATAACATATTTTAATGGGAAACTCTAAAGCTTAAGTAACACGAGATGAGAACACAGAGAGAGAGAGAGAGAGAGAGAGCTCAAATTGGCATGCTTATACAACTTTTGAATTATACCAGTTCTAACTTGTCCTTATATACAATTCACCATGACTAGAAGATCAAAAAAATGTTCCTATAATTTAAATTCGTGTGAACTGTGACAAAATAGAAAAGTGTATTTGAAGTTGGTCTTACTTTTTAGAAATAAATATTTTTATAATTAGACTTTGAGTTCTCATGATAAAACATTTATATTTGAGCCAATATTATATTTGTGGGAAGCTACATTAATGTGTGACACCACCTCCTATTTACTAACTCACTCATAAATAATAAATCATAATCATGGTTTTAGATTAATATATTATATGACTTGATTTTGAGCTATTGCCTACTAGTACTCATGGATTTTACAATTGATGTGGATTTAATACACCACTTTTCCTTATTCTCCATGTATTCCCATAGATTTTTCCTATCTTTTCACATATAAGTCTTCTTAATTCATGTATTTCAATTACAATTTTGTCACATTGTTCTGCATACATTATGATTTTTGGACTAACAATGCTCTAATAAAGTTATGGTTTTAAGTATGAAGTTATAGGTCATTCATTTTCAAAGGAAATGGGCATTTTTGGTCTATACATGGTTTACAATTTTGTCACATTGTTCTGTTTAAATTATGATGTTTGGATTACTAATGCTTTAACAAAACTATGGTTTTAAATATTACATTAAAGGTTTTTTTTTGCGAAGAAAATGGGAGTTTTAAGTCTATGACAGTCTGTAGACAATTATCACATTGTTAGCTAACCCGTCAATGTTTATTCACATTTTGACTTACAAGTTTTGACATGTTTTACATTTTAGAAAGAACATGGTGGTCCTTGTTCCTTTGGTGTAATTTATAACAGATATTATTCGGGCTGACAAGTGTTGATAGTTTTGAAACAATGTGGAGCTTGTTGATTAATTAATTATTCACAAATTTAAAGGACAAGTACCTCATGAATATTAAAACCCATTACTTCTCTAAAGAAAGGACACTATGCAGGAGCTATTCATTCATGTGCTCTTCACATCATTGCATCTTGAAAAGGATTGCGAAGTGACATTTCTTTTTGTGAAACAATGTGGAGTTGTCTTATTGGCTCGCTTCTGAATATTTCTAACAAAGTATTAGCATAGATTAGTTATGTGAAAAGAAAAGTAGTGTGGACTATTCTTATTGGTTAACAAATGACAAGGTTATTAAAGGAATAAAATTTTGAATTATGAAGTAACTTAGAGCTTTCTTATTGGCTCACACTTCACACTTACTTGATAAGACTCATCTAGAAACCGACATTGCGAAAACAATATAAGCATGGATATTTCTTATTGGTTTGCACTTCATGGTGACTAATAGAGGTTATGTAGAGTATGACACTACAAAAACCGTACATATGTGGTGTTTTCTTATTGGTTCACACTTCATAATGAAACATACTTGAAAAAATATCATATAATAGAAACGATTTGTAAGAACCATACATACGTGGAGCCTTCTTATTGGCTTGCCTTTCACACTTTGACATGGTTCTTACAAATAAAAACAACATGCGAAGCTATCAAATCTCACCATGTGGAATTAACGAGACTTAGAGGTGAAAAGATAGACAAAATCCATGGGAATACATGGAGAATCAAGAAAAGTGGCAAATTAAAGTCACAATTGTCAAAAGTTATGAGTAGCTCAAAGCCTCAAAATCAATGCAAAATGTTTAAACTATTAAATAGTGGACTAGAATTAAATGCTACAATGGTATAACTCCATTTTATCATGAATTAGAAATATTTACATAGATCTCGAAAGTATTTCATACTCGAGAACTTGTTATTCGAGCTATAAATGAGATTTTAAATTCTAAATTCAAGCGATCACAAAGAAAAACATAGTATTACCATTTTATGAGATTTAGAGATTTGCATACATATAGTTGCTTAAGTATTTTAAAGCTTATTGTCAATGGAGAATTACTTGCACACTTTCTACTTGAACCAGCTCTTTGGAGACACCATTTTTGACAAACAAGTAATCGATGTAGAGCATTATACAACCTTGAAAATGGAGGTAGAAGGAGCTAGTTTGATAGACAAATATGATGATGCATGATTAGGACAAAGAACAAGTGCATGATTGATCTAGTGTCCATTAGGTATACATGGCTGCATATTTTAGTTGTAATACCTGAGAGGTAATGCCTTATATTGAATTTCTTTGGGGAATTTTTGTTGATAATGTAAGTTGTATAGGAGGAATTCTAAAATCCAAAGGAAGAAATGTAATTTTTAAAATAAATGAAGAGGCTAATGTTGCTTACTGCCATCTCCCTTAATCTAATATTTGGTTCATTAAAATTAGTGGAACAATGGGGAAAGAGACATAAGCTTATGACTATGCTTAAATATTGGGTAGAGGAACTGAATAGTTTCAATTCAAAATTTTCCATAGACAAGATGAATATAAGATCTTTTAGAATTGGAGTGAGAGTGGGAATGACCCTAATGAATAAACTACTTGGAGCACCAAATATTTTGCATGTCAATCAAACACAGTTACCCCTGCTAGTCATGATAAATGATGATGAAAAGATACCTAATCCAGATAAAATTATAGAACTTAACCTCTAAAATAATCTAATGAGTGCCAAGTAGAAGAAAATTTTCTATATGATTTCTTACTTATTTAATGTTATGTGTGCAGTCCAAAAATTTCATGGAGTCCCCATTTGGTCACCACAACACCCACATATGTGCCCAAGGTCTTTACAAAAATGCACATGCATGAATATAAGAACATAGAGGTGATTTGTAATAACTACTACCCTGTAATCTTATATGCCATACATGACACCCCTATGCCTAGGGTAAATAAAATAATCATCAATTCATTGATAAATTGGGGAGTTTCCCAGTGTTACCAAGTCTGTACATTGATAAGATTATAGGGGATTCTATCTATCCCATTCAGACTACCCAGATATGTTTTAGACAAGCTAGCTAAGAAGGAGATTGTATATTAGATTTTCCATGGCATTAAACATGTGGCAAAGGAAAAAATTAAGAAAAATTCTATTTATCCTCCTCTTCCTTTCTTAGTAGATTCAATGGTCTTGAATGATTGGAAAAAGGCCAAAAGAGTAGCAACCTACATGACATCATTCACCTTAGACTATCATACTCTAAGGTATTTTGACATGAAAGGAAGAGTGGGAAAATTGTGTAAGCACACTCTGGCATGACCACTTATAGCTACAAACATCATCCCCATAAGGATGACCTATTTTATAAAGATTAGATCAAAGATCAAGTGGTAGTCATTAATATGAGAAATTTAAAAGTTTTTTTTTTTTATTAAGGGCAAATAGTTTTGAAGGGACTATACCCTGTATACAAAAGGGCTCAAAAGCCAGATAGCATAGGTGAGAGAAACAGCCCAGAGAAGGGAAAAATGGCCAACCTAAGAGGGCTCAATAGCTAGATATGACAACACATGAGAAGAAAGGATCCAGACGTACAATGATCCAAAAAGTAGCAGAAAAGATCAAAAAGCAAACAAAAGATATTCATCATATAATAACTCCACCAAAAAACAGCTCCAGAACCACCAGATAACAACAACTTCGCAGCCAACAAACAACATCACAACAACCCGTTACTTGATAGCCCTATCAATCTTGGTTTTGATAGCCTGCAGTGACATGAAGAAGGCAATGGTAGTGGCCTGAGAGGAGTCTTTCATATCCGCTGAGCAATTGCAATATCCCTTTTCTCTTTGGGGCCCCAAATGTCTTCATTAATCCCACTTAAACTGCAAACACTATGAACATGTTGTTCAATGAAATTATAAATGCTTTTAAGGGCAGATAGTATGCAGTCATTGCAAATTTTTGCATTTCCCATTCTGCCATCCAAAGACTGTAACTTCTTGAAAACTTCAGCAATAACCCCCTCTTCATCATCACTTTGAAGTATTCCTTTTCCCTTAGCTTTTTCCATATTTTTTATAGTCCCTTTGAGCTCTTGTATTTCCTTTTCCATCCTGTCCACTCTACCCATCAAGTCCTCCTCCTTGGGTTCCTCCATCGGTTGGCTGATATGCAGGAGGTTCTCAGCAAGCTCAAGGTCTTTGTGACTTCTGAGGACCCGTTGAGAAGTAGGGATTTTAGTTTTTATGCTCTTTCTTTTCTTGCTAGAAGCAGCAGCTTCAATCTTCCTTTTCAGCAGGGGGAGTGAAGGCGGTGTGAGTAGGTGGAGGTATGGAGGAAGAGGGTGGGGTAGGATTCATGCGGGGCAGTTTGAACAGTGGCGATGGATCAGCAGGATTAGCCCTTGGTGCAGAGGGATAGCCCTAGAATGGCTCTGAACTTCCCTAATTGATTTCTCCAGTGAGTTTATCAAGTAGTGAGGGAAGCTGATGATAATATTTCTACTGAAAGTGATTAAGAAATATCAAATGTTTTTGAGGTATAGTCACAAATCTTCCTTCAAGAGTTACATACCTAACAACCATCCTGGCAAGCTCAGCAAAAGGCTCAGGAATCGATGCCACCTTGATGCCAGTAGTCACAAATTCAAGATTCTCCCCATCGTCCAGGAACTTCTTAGTCTCCACCTCCCTGTCAACCTTCTTATTGAAGAATTTGGTGCCCTCAAGGCTGAGTCCCGTGATCTGGGCGATGAGCTCCTCCGTGATCTCAATCTCCATGTTGTTGTATTTGACAACCCGATTCTTCCATCCCTGGGTGAATCTAATAGAAATATCTTGATCAAACCCTTGAATCCTTTCAATTAAATTTGACAGACCCCCTATTTGAAGGTAGTTCCAAAGCACCATATCCTCTTTCCACGCCGGATTGTGGGTGGGTTCAGTTTTGCATGGCGGACCCCCCATTTTTCCACTATATTTTCTGTTCCTGTTCTCAACGGTAAAAATGTTATCACTATGTGGGGCAGGCTGAACTTTGTTGTTGGTTTTTGAATCTTTCCCTTCCGTGAAAGCAGATTTAATTATTATACCATACTTGTAATTAGTGCCCCACTCCTCGGCTTTCTTTCTATGCCAAGAAATGATGACAGTCCAGTTCACACATATCACATCAATCATACATATCTTATGTGATGTCATCATACTGTACTTGAGGATCCGCACATTAGCATCCACATTACAGCCGTTAGTGTTGATTTTCTCGGCCATGTAGATCATTGATTATGGCTTTATTGATTTGAGTGGGCAGAACATCCCCCCTAAGCCAAGTTTGAAAAGTATTAGTAACACCAAGGTTTGCCAAACTATCTGCGACCCTATTTCCTTCCCGATAGGTGTGGGTGATTTTAACATTTTCAAAGCTCTTGCATATATCAATAGCTTCACCAATGAAATCTCTAATTGACCAGCTGGGGTGTTGCTTTTTGTTTAAGAGATTGATGATATTCAGAGAATCACCCTCAATTATAATATTCAGAATATATTGGGAGAAATTTAAAAGTTACATACACATATATTGGGAAAAATTCCAGAGTTAGTGGATTGGAAGTTAGGCCGGGATAAAAATCAAGAGGGAAGAAGATTAAGATGACCAAGGTACTTATCCAAGTTATCTCAAGAAGGTTCTTATTGGTGTGCCTCCTCCATCAAAAGAAAAATGTTGTCCTCATTCTACTCCTTCTCCAAGCATACAAATGACAAGCCCTACAAGGTCTATTGGGACAACCACAAGTCCAAAAAGTCCACAAGAAACTATTCCTATTCTTAGTATTCCTATGGTGAGTACTGTTGCAATTATACCTCCTATGTCTGTTCCTTTTCCTTCGCTTCTTTGGTTCCTACTTCTATAGGGATGGTTTCTTATCTTCAATTACATCTTCCCTAGGGCATTTCACTAGTAGTATTCTCATTTCTACTAGTTCTTCTTCTAAAGATGATGCAGGAGAAGATCATGTGATGTTGGATCCTAATGGTTTTCAAACTCCTCATTTATCTTCCCATATTTCTACTACTTTCATTGTTTCACCTTCTCTTCTTGCTTCTATTTTGGAAGATGTTTCTATTCCTATTGATTTAATTTAATTTTAATTAAATCTATATTACAAATTTACTATTGTAATAATTGATGTACAAATGCTAATATACGGTGCAAACACAAGTAAAGAATCATGTAAATGTAAAAACCTAAGCAAGAAGGAGAGATATGAAGACTTAGGTGATTTTGAGTGAATGTGAAGTGATCTTGGTAGGTAAAAGTGTTGAAAAGCTGTAGAAAATGTCATTAATTCTCACTGTAAATTTTGAATTCATGGATGATGCGGGAAATGGCACCCATAAGAGGCGAGATGCACTTGGGCCATGATCACCGAATCTAGGCTTTGAAGGCCATGCAAATGATCAAAAACAATTTCTTTTGTGTTGCGAGGGTTTCTTTGTTGGATCCTATCTATCTCTTGATATTTGCTACTTGATCCTTGAGGGTCACGTAACTGCAAAATAGATTGTCGACCTGCACATGTCCACAAACCACATCAAATCTAATAAAAAGATGCAAAATGTGGAGATAGGTGACCTAGATGGTCACATGAAGAGTGAACTTATTGTCGACCGTTGCACTACATCTCAGACCCCATGTAGTTCTTTTCTATGTGTGTGTGTGGAAATGCTTCCTAGGATGCTCTTGTGCAAGTTGCATAATGATAGCGTGCTAGATATAGAATGTAGCAATGTATAGTATGTGTGGATGGAATAGAATCGACTTCCCATACTATGTAGTGTATGCAGAAGTGATGCAACCATTGTCCATTGTATGGAGCTAGATGGATAACTTTGAAGCACTTTAGTGCATTTGGATGAAAGCTAAGGTGGTGATAGTAATGCTTAGTGCTTGGTCCTTATTTTTGAGAAGTAACTAAGTATGTATATGATTCCCTTGTTTGATTTTTGTAATTGACAACTGAAGGCCAACCCATAAGTGAAAAAGATGCCTAAAAGATTCCTCTTATAAACCACTTAAACAAGTTGTCATAGCCTCGTTCTAACTACATTAGCTTCTTATTCCCTTCTAGTTTGCTTCTATTAGCTCCCTAGAATATCAATCCACTTCATTGGATTGATTAAGCCTTTCGAAACCCTTCAAAACCCTAATTACTCTCTAAACGAGATTAATTAGTCTAACCTAGGTTAATTACCCTAAACATAGTCAAACACACTTTAGACTTGCTAAAAGTGCTTTTTGGACTTTAGCATTTGTCCCACATGCACCCAAATCTCCCATTTTCCCAAATAGAAAACTATAAATAGGGCTATACCCCCTCCCTCATTTCTAAGAATTCTCTCTTCTTCCTAGCATAGATTATAGTATTTTGTTTAGGCTTTAGATTGTATTTCATTTTCTTCCATTGAGCTAGTAGCATTTCCTTTTGTATTTTATAGCACTAATATGGAGTAAAAGGGAAGATCCATTGGCCTTGAAGCCATTAATGGGGAGATCTCTTTCTCTTAAACACATAACTGAATGCTTAGATCCTCTTAGGTTCATTATTTCAAGCTTTCAAAGAATAGAGGTTAGCTTCATTTGCTTAGTTTGCTTGTTTACTTCAAATTAATGTATGCAAAGAAGAAAACCTTGCTCATTTCTTATCAGATGGTCCATTGATCGATTTTTAAAAGCCTTTGGGGTTTCTTTAGAGATTCTTACCCCAAATCCATGGCTTTTGCAACTTTTCATTGAACACATTTGGCATGCCCGGTGGGACACTTATGTCCATCCTCCATTAATGGAGGTCTTTTGAGTTTTTCAAAGTTCATTTTCAAGTTTTTGGGTCAAATCACTTGTTATTTCCTCATTTTGTTTCTAACACTAGATAAATGACCTTCATTTACATGTATTTTGTGGGTTTGATATAGAAATAGGACACTTTGACTAACAACTAACTTGTTTGCTCTTGAAAATTTGAAAATATGTGAGTTTTGTAGGTTTTTCACAGGGTGCGCGTAGGTGTTAACAAGGGCGCGTACATGTTGAAACCCCAACGTCCCCATCGGAATAGGCATATACTGTCGATAGCATTCCTCATCATTTGCAAATTTTACCTCTACAGGGACATGCACGCGTCTCCATCATCTGGGCCACGTATCCACCTCTCTGGCCGTGTATACATCAAGAGCTTGACTATGTGAAAATTTGTAAATTTTTCCTCTACAGGGATGTGCACGCATCTCCATCATCTGGGCCATGTATCCGCCTCTCTGGCCGCGTATGCGTAAAATGGTTTGACTGTGTAAAAATTTGAAAATTTTTTTTATGCTTAGGCGCGTACACATTGAAACCTAAGCATCCACGTTAATATGCAAGCGTCCTTGTCTGGTTGTAAGCATATGTGTTTTGATATATTGTGTTTCATTAATTTTTGTCTAGCAGGCGTATCCGTTGAGTTGGGCGTGTACCCGTCGGTTGGGGAGCGTTGGTGTCGGTTTGGGCGCGTAGGTGTCTGTGTAAAGATTGAAATTTTTTCTATAATCTTCAAAATCTTTTTTTCGATCTTTTTGTAGATTTCTAGGACTAACAAGTTAAAAACAAAGTTTTTCTTTGGTCTTTCGGTTTGCATAGTTAAAGTGTTTTTGTTTTTAGCTTAAAAACTAAGTTTGTAAAAGTGTGTATGCTCTCTCCTCACGCCTTAAAAAGTGATCTTGGAGATCAAAAACACTTATACCAAACTTATATCAAATGCTCAAAAACACTTATTTTATAAAGGATAAAGTAAACTTTCATGTGATTTAGTAGGATTTTTCACATTGCGTATGCTCTTCCTTCATGCCTTTTTGGCGATCTTAGGAATCAAAAGCAAAGTGTAAAGTTCTCTTTCTTGACATCAATCTATGAACTGGAAAATTACTAAAACTTGTTGTCTAGGACCCAACACTTGTAGAAGAAAGAATCAAAAAACACAAAACTTCTAATACACGTGTTCTTATAGGTTGCCAAATGGTGTGCTACTTAAAACCACATTAAGTTAAGCAAGATAAAAAACACACCATATTCAGAACATTGTATTGCAGGTTTCGGAAAAGGGTACGTCCCTATCCACTCAACTAGAACATAACCCCTTTGGCATAATGCCTTAAGCTATAACAATGGGGGTGGTACCAGGAACCCTAAAGTAATCCACCATTGAGTAACCTCGTGGATGAAACAAGAAGCGCTCCGCTTACCCACTTGACTAGTACGCCTTGTGAGTTAGAGTTACAAGTTTTTCATATCGTGACCCTATTAAAATTACATGATGGATGCATTTATTGCCCATTGTGCTTGAAGGGGGCAAAAGCGAGATACTCCCAAGATAGTCAAGGGGACTATTTGGGTAAATCACACACTCTTAGACAACTTTGTAACACCTAGTTGAGAGAACTTATTAAGGAGGCCATTCTATCTTGGAGCCCACTTTACTAGTCCATTGTTGTGTCAAGCCATCACAAAGTGACAACTCATTTGGGATCTGAACCTTGTTTTTCGAACAAGGAAAAGAAACCTTGTGAGTTTGATCTAAGTGTCTTTCATCATGAAACTAAACTACGTCCCACTTTCACTTAGTTTTATTCTTGTCTTCGGATGAGGTGAAACTCTACCCAAGTGGCACTTGGTTTGTTTTCATCTTTTGATCTATACCCTTGCATTCTCACCACCCATTTTTTGGGGTGAGAAAGGTGCATACCTTGTGTGTTTTTATCAGAGATAGTGCTCACCACTTTTTTTTGTCCATTTACGCCCATCCATGTTTATGTTGGGTTGTTAAATGTCTAAAGTGTGTGCAGTACGCTTTTTCATATCTTTGATAAAAGTCCTTCCATCTTGATTTCAAGATCATCTTCACCATTGTGAGTTCGGTTCATCTTTCGTCTCTTCTTGAGTTGATAGTTTTGTTTGCATCCTAGATGCACAATCTTGGTACTTACATCGTATTCTCATTTTTGTGAGAAAATGGTATAAGTCCCTTTATTACGTGGTTACGCTGCTCACATAATTAAAAACTCCTTGTTATACTTATCACTTGGTTTCAGTTTTGACGTCATCTAAGTCTTCTTGAAAAGTGTCGATAATGCCTTATATATATCGTAATAAGGTTGTCATGGTACTAACACCTTGCTTTGCTTGGTTAATGTATCATGGTGACGTTGTTACGCTATATCTATTTGTGACTTCCATTTTTTAGAAGGTTTGGCTTTCATCGGCATTCAAACTAGTTTTAATATACCTTGTCGAGGACTGTGTCAACATCACATCAGTACTTAGGCCTTGTTAGAATTCTAACTTGACCTACATATTGGATACATATTGTCGCTATTTATTTTTAGGGCATAGGCTTGGTAACAACAAATTGAGTGATCATTACATTTAGGTGTGCATATGAGTGTTCCTTGATAAAAATGACTACATAACACTGCATCTAGGATACATTGTGGTATAGTTCAAACATCACCTTGAATGGCTTAGAAACCATACACTTAGGGGTCATGCTAGCTACATACAAACATGTCTGCTAGTAATGCCTAAAATCATAAAAATGGCAACCAAATCAAATGAGCATGACATAGGAGAAAACCCTTTCGAAACCTTCCCATTTAGTGGAAATAATTTAGCACCTCTCTTTTCTCAAGTCAAAGATACGGAGGCTATTAATTGATCATAGTGGAGAAGAGTCAGACTCTTCCAGAGAACAACAGAGGTTAGACCTAAATAGATTTGATGAACTCCTATATTATAATAAAGATCAAGTACTCGCAAGAGTCTTAGCATTAGGAGCTAAACTTCCACAGAGCGTGAAGAAGAAACAAAGGTCATTAACCCTAACCTAGGAGAATGAAGATTCATCTTAGACATAGATAACCCTTTTGATGTGGGATATGCTTCCACTTGGGCAACATAAGACCATTTATCGAAGGAGAACCATCACGAAAACCTCACTATAAAGCTTCACGTAAAGTGAAAATTGAGCGTAAAGCTTCCTCCTCCAAAATTTGATGAAGAAGAGGACCCCCTGGTTGAGGAGGAGATCCTCCAAAAATAGATCTTGAAGTTGAGCCAGAAACTAGCAAACCTAGGCTCTTCAAGAAGAAACATATACAAAGACAAAGACAAAAACAAACTTAGCGAGTTTCAATTTGATCCACACACAGACTATACCTTTAAGGTGACTCAGGTACAAAGACCAATGTCACCTACTAAGGAGCAACTCATTCAGAAAGAGTTAAATCTATGAAAGATATGCTTACTACATTACAACAAGGAAATGTAGGCCAAAATAGAAAATATTTGTATGAAGAACTATGCCCTTACCCCTTTGATAAGGACATGTTACAACAACCTTTCCCAAAACACTTTACCGTTCCCAAGTTTGATAAGTATAAGTGCAAAAGTGATCCTCGTGATCATATAAAAGACTTTTACATGGCTTGCCAAGAGGTCGCATATAGCGATAATTTCTTAATATGACTTTTTCCTCGCAGACCTAGGAGCTGTGGGATTGGAATGGTTCTATAGCATACCCAAGGGCTCCATTACAACGTGGCCCGCATTAGTGGAGAAATTTGTAAGGCATTACTCCTATAATATGGAAAGTGACATCACAATGAACGATTATGCAATACAAAACAAAAACCCAATGAGACATTTGCAGGATTTTTACAATGATGGCGTGGGTTAGCTAGTCATTTTCCTTGTGCATTACCAGAAAAATAGTTAGTGAGCATATTTGTTCCTAACTTAAACCCTGAAATAGCCTTTCACTTACAAATGCATTGTGGCTCAAACTTGAAGAAGTCATAGAGAAAGGTAGTCAAATTGAGAAAGCCCTCATTGCCAAGGGAATGCTTAAACCTGTCATTAAAAACAAACATGAAGCCAAATCCACAGACAAACCTAAATTCTTCAATAAGAATAAACATGTTGTTGGTGATGGCATTATAGACTCAAGAGAGTCCAAGCCATATAGACAGGCCCACTTTTAAAGCTTTCACAAGGACCTCATCCCAAAGCACCTACAAAAAATGTACATTTACATCCTTAATGAGTCCTTATCTACCATCCTAAAACAATTGGATGATGCAAAAATGGTGGAATATCCAACTACAATGGTACCATACCCAGAGGATGCTCCAAAACCAGTTTGGTTCAAAGATCATGAATATTGTGACTTCCACCATGTTAAAGGACACAAAACGGATAGGTGTTTGAGACTATGCCATTATATACAAGACCTCATCGAGGAAGGAAAGATCATTGTGGATTCTCCCCCTGAGTCCGGGAAAGGTCCAAATGAAAAAATGGGTATTTACAAGGAACCTTTTCCTAACCATGTGGATAAAAAGAAAAGGAAACCAAGATCAAGGGCAAACCTCCAACGACTATAGGATTTTTGCCTATGTTTACCCTACAAATGATAGTCCTTATGATTCCCTCATTGGATGTATTAGCTCATCTAATGAACAGATCAACACCATCAGATTTTAGAAAAGAGTTGTGTAGTAGGGACAAGACGTGCCCACTTAGTCATACCAGATCTGTGCCTATCCCTCAGGAAGGTCAGTATAATTTAATAGAGTAGTTAGAGAAAACACCTGCTAGGATATCTATTCTTGATCTCCTCAAGATCTCTAATGCCCATAAGAACATATTATACAAGACTTTGCAAAATTTAGGGGTTTCCATAGATGTAGACCCCATGAACCTTCAAGCCATGATTGCATGCCTAGACTCCAATGATCATATTACTTTTGATCATACTGCAATCCCACATAACAACCCAGAACATAACTTACCCTTGTATCTTGAAGTGGTGGTTACCCATCACAAAATCAAGAGAGTACTTGTAGATGGGGATCTGGTCTAAATATTTGCACTTTGAAGTTGGTTAAGTAAGCTTAGGCCATTCAGAAACAAAGTTGGGAGCTAAGACTATCACAATCACGGCATATGACAATGAAGAAAGAGAATCAATGGGGACTATAGTGGTTCCCATGGAGGTAGGACCAACGTGTCATGACACAACGTTCCATGTCCTTGACTTGGACCTTCCATACAACATGCTCTGGGGTGCCCATGGATCCATGCCATGCAAGTTATTCCATCAAACTTTCCATCAGTGCATCAAGTTATGTCATGAAGGTCAGGTGGTTACCATTTTGGGTGACCCGGAACCATTCACACATTGTAGGGCATTGCACAATTTTTTCTCGTGTAGCTTATGAGTGTCCTTCTGCAGATGTAGTTGTCCCCTACAAACAGAAGCTATGAAAAAATGGATAGATTCAGAGTCCCTCATGCCTTACAATCAAGAATTTCCTTCATTGGTCAACCCATTTGCTTCATGGGAGGCAACATCAGAAAAATATGGCCTAGATAAGCCATTCACTCTTGAACAAGCTTTGTTGATATCAGACTTATCAGTATCCCCCAGGACAAGGGGTAAGCCTTATTTTCAGTTCAAGAGCACTCGTGAGCAATGTCCTAAACCATTGGAAAAATTTGTCCATAGTGGTCTCCTATCTGAGGAGAAAATGTTAGAAGATCCCTACAGCAGAGTGCCGAAGGCACCATGGCTTCATGCAATCAAGCACCTCAGTACATCAAAGGTCCCGCATGATGTTTTTCATGGGCTATAGTGGGTTTGGATGTGGCATTAATGCACAAGGCCGGTTAGAGCCTATTCCCATCCCTCATTTTAAGTCTGATAAACATGGCCTTGGGATAAGGCCTCATAACGCTCTACCTTTTGAGAATGATGCCACCTCTTCTAAATGTGAGGATGTTTCATCTCATTCTGATAGTGACATAGATTCCCAATGTAGCCTCTACGAGGATCTTGCCTCCATGAACCTATTCCCAAATTCATCGGTCCTTACCTTATCGAATCCATCCCCTTAAAAAAATATCAAGTAGCCCTTGTATATCCTGAACTCATAGATTGGGATCAACAACTTCACGTGCCCCTGGATTTCTTTGAAAATGATGAGGCATTTAGAGTTCATGGGACTCAAGGATTTATTCCTAGATGGAGACCACAAGAAAGGATTTAAGATTCAACTAGACACTGTGCCTACTTTGGGAAGAAGTAGAGATGTGTGGACGGTTGAATAAGAAGGTTGTAAATAAAGGTACATCTACTTTTGAGAAACCTGGCAAAAAGGATAAACGGAAATCTCATAGTGACAAACTCTTTGATAAACTCATAGACAAACAAAATGAAGAGTCTAAAGATGAAGTGATTTATCCATTTAAAGATGATCATGAGCTACCGTAGGAGGTCGATCTTACTCTTCCCCTTGATCCTACATGGATGGAAGATGCTTCTAAAATGCTTGTTGAGGAAACAATCAACGTCAACATTGGCTCAAAGGAGCAACCTAGAATAATAAAGTTGGGAGCTTCACTCTCAGCTCAGGAACAAAAGATCTTTGTAGAGCTCTTAAAAGAATACGTGGACATATTCGCATGGACATATGCAGATATGCCTGGTTTGGACCCAGAGCTAGTTGTGCACAACCTCGTTGTGCACCCAGATGCCAAACCAATCAAGAAAAAGTTGAGAAAGATGCATCCTAAGGTGGCGCTCTTGTCAAAGAAGAATTGAGAAAAGTTGTTAGCTACTGATTTTATTAAACCTATTGACTATTCAGAATGGATCTCTAACATAGTCCCAGTACAGAAAAATCCATGTTGGCATAAGAATCTGCACTGATTTCCGTGACATTAACAAAGCATGTCCAAAAGATGATTTTCCCTACCTAACATTGACATGATAGTTGATTCCACAGCTGGTTATGAAATGTTGTCCTTAATGGATGGATTTTCAGGTTATAACCAGATACGAATTGTAGAAGAAGATCAACATAAAACAACATTCATCACCCCTTGGGGAACATTTTGCTACAAAGTCATGCCCTTCGGGCTCAAGAAGAACTATGGGGCTACTTATCAATGGGCCATGATAGTTATCTTCCATGATATGATAAGTGACATCATGGAAGACTATGTTGATGACATCTAGCAAAATCCAAGAGTAGAAAAGAACACCCTGGAGTATTGAGGCGTATTTTTCAAGCATCTACGAGACTATAAGGTTTGCTTGAACCCTAAGAAATGTGTCTTCGGTGTCTTATCAGGAAAACTCCTAGGGTTCATTGTTTCACAAAGAGGGATTGAAGTGGACCCTGCAAAGGTTACGGCTATCATAGAAATGCCACCACCTACCACTCTCAAGCAACTAAGGAGTCTACAAGGGAAAATTCAGGCAATTTGTCGCTTTATTTCACAACTTGTGGATAAGTGCCACCCCTTTACCCATTTTCTCAAGAAAGATGTCACATTCAATTGGGGACTTGATTGTCAAAAGGCCTTTGCATTACTCAAACAATACTTGGCCAACCCACCTGTACTCATGCCACCTACCCCAGGTGAACCTCTCCTCTTATACATTTCCGCTACCTAGTTTGCTATTGGTGCATTACTTGCCCAATACAACTTAGACCATAAAGAGAGCAGTTTACTATCTCAGCCACACCTTGATCATACATGAGTTGAATTACCCCCAAATAGAAAAGGCCTGCTTAGTGGTTGTCTTCACATTCCAAAAGCTTCGCCATTATCTCCTGAACAATAAAACCAAACTCATATCCAAAGTTGACCCTCTCAAGTACCTTTTATCCAAACCCGCCCTCATAGGATGAATGGCTAATTGGATCATTCTCCTGAGTGAATTTGATATCGAGTTTGTGAATCAGAAGTCTTTAAAAGGACAGGTATTGGCTGATCAGTTGGCAGAAGCTCCTCTCCCAGGAATGGAACCTTTGTGCTTAGATTTACCAGATGCATCTATGATGTATATTGAAGAATCCGTAGAATGGTAGGTCCATTTTGATGGATCTTTACTTCCATGGATCCGGAGCAAGAGTGGTCCTCATCACTCCAACATGTGATGTCATACCATGAGCATTCAGTTGGGATTCCCATGCACAAATAACATTACAGAGTATGAGGCACTCATCGCTGGCCTCAAGCTAGCTATTACATGGAACATCAGACAACTACGAGTCATTGGGGACTCTCAACTTATCATAAAACAAGTTAATGATGAGTACAAGGTTAAAGATGAGAAGCTTATTCCGTATAAAAAGATGGTTGAAACCTTGAAGGAATATTTCACACAAGTCATATTTGAACAAAAACCAAGGTCACATAATAGATCCATAGATGCTATGGCTACTATTGGGTCTCTCTTACGCATAACACCTGAAGAAAGTAAGATGCCTTTCTTGTAGAGCATTTACAAGTGCCTGCATATGATATGCCAGAGTCATGTTTGGCATGTGAAGTTGTTGGTCCTTTATCCCCTTGGTATGACCCTATCTTTCAATACCTACAAGATGGCACTCTTCCACCTGACATCACCCATTCTGAAAAGAAATCCCTTATTCACCACATAGCCCATTATACCCTCCTAGGAGGCACCCTTTATCATCGTGGCTATGATGGGAATCTGCTTCGTTGTTTGGATGTTGTTGATTCTATCCACGCCATTAAAGAAGTACATGGTGGTATTTGTGGAGCACATACTAGCGGCATGGTCTTAGCTAAAAAGCTATTGAGGGTAGGCTATTATTGGCCTACCATGGAATCTGATTGTTGTAACTTTGTAAAGAAGTGTGAACTATGCCAAAAATATGGGAACTTAATACATGTGCCAAGCACAGGCCTTACAACCTATTGCAATGCCTTGGCCATTCTCTAAATGGGGCTGGATCTCATAGGGAAGCTCCATCCTTCTTCTTCAGATGGTCATACTCACATCATCACTACCACCGAATACTTTACCAAATGGGTAGAGGTTGTCCCTCTTACCTATGTCACCGGTGCGCAGATTTCAAAATTCATCATGAACCATCTCATATGCCATTACGGGATCCCTTCAGCCATTGTCATTGATAATGGTAAATCCTTCAAAAATAAAATGGTTAAAACCTTATGTCAACGCTTCCATATCCAACTCAAGTGGTCTACCCCCTATTACCCTCAAGGTAATGGACAAGCAGAAGCCACTAATAAAACCCTTGTATGGATTATGGAGAAAATGGTCAGTAAAACCGGCCGTAATTGGCATCTACAGATACATCCCGCCCTCTGGGCCTATCGTACCTCCATCCACACTCCTACTGGTGTGACCCCATATTCACTTGTTATGGCACTGAAGCCATCATACCTTTGGAAGTGGAGCTTCCTTCCCTGAGAATATCTCTCAGAGACTATCTTGATAAAGACGAGGACTACAGAGTTGCTCGCTTAGCAGAGTTAGAACTATTAGATGAAAAGTGTATTAGAGTGCTCAATCACCTAAAATTCTATCAGAACAGAGTGTCCAGGGATATAAAAAATGCATCATTCATTGGGAATTTGATGTAGGAGATCTAGTTCTCAAAGAAAATCAGAAGAACACCGTCAAAGACAGAGAGAAGAAAGGAAAGTTCAAGGCTAACTAGCTAGGTCCTTATGTAGTGATTGCAAAATATGGATCAGGAGCCTACAAACTTGCATATTCAAATGGTGAAGAGCTTCCAGAACCTATGAACGCCATGCACCTCAAGCGGTTCTATGCTTAAGCATGATGAGAATATTAGATAAGAACTAAAAATAGAAAAACAAAAAAAACAAGCAAAAAAAAAAAAAATGGAAAAATGAGAAAATAGTAAAGAAAAAAGGTCATCCACATGTGAAAACCACACAATTATGGTGTAGTGGGCAAGTCTTTGGGTGAAAACTAGTTTTTGGCACTCAAGGAAGATTCATTGGACACAAGTTACTCTTACGGCAGGATGGGTAATCGTCATCACTTTTTGGATATGACTTCCTTTACTAGGTCTAGGACCCTACTAGAGCCACCTTTTTTCATACCATGATCTAGTTTATTTTCTCTTATATCTACATGGAGGACATTACCTTTGTATACTCCCATCTAACGTTGAGCATACTTACACCATTATCACCTTCTCATACATACACACGTGGCATTCTACCTTTTGTATATTCCCACATCACATTGGGGCATCCACGCTTCTTTGTTCTTGTACATTGCTTTCAAAACATGACCTTGGAAAATACAAAAACATTTGGAAAAAGGATACACAAAAACCTAAACATCTGGAAAATTTCCCTTTTCAGGGATAAAGCTACATTCGTTTCACAACGTTATCTTAGGGAAACCTAGACAACAATGAAGACCGTAGCTGTGAAAACTTATCTTTTTAGATAAACCCAAAAACATTAGAAAATATATCAATGTTGTCCCACAAAAACAAGGTAATGCTTTAATTGCTTTTAGTTGTTGGTTTGTATAGTTTTGATGTACTTAGTTTGTTGAATGTTTGTTTTTTGAATAAATTCATTTGCTTACATTATATTGGATCTTGTGTGATTTGATTGTGTATGGCATTGCATTCATTTAGGAACTCTCATACTTGTGAAAAATTGTTGTAGGATTCTTTTTTGTTATGTGCATCTATTAGAATTCATTTTACTTGCTTAGATTAGATACCATTTTAATCTCTTGCTAGCATTTGCATGTGTTTGTTTGGTTATATTTTATTGTATTGTTTGAATGTGTATATTTGTTTAGTTTTGTTAACCTTTTGCTTGTGTGTTTTGTTATCAACGAATCACAACACCCTTATATTCATCAAATGCACATACTTAAGCTCACGGTGTGATTGGATAACATGGGTACTATCTCCAAGTTGTAGGACTTGCATGCATGTACTTGAGATAGACCTCATATCGTATCATCAATGGTTCTTGCTCTAAACTACACATGCCATCAATCTACTCTAATCCCCCACACTAATGGGGGAAACTAACTATTCTAATTTAAATTTCTTATTTCAGGGACCAGAGAGAAATGCATAAAATGAAAGCCTACACTAAAGCAGTGATACACTAGAAAAGGAGGGTGTGAGAGTAGTCTTTAAATGCGTGAAATACTTTAAGTAAAGTGCACACTAGAAGAGGTCAATGACAGTTCTCCATAATCTAGCAAAATGTATTCACAACAATATTTCAAACATACATAATGATAATGGATCTCTACATGCATGAACATAATAATAGACACAATATTCTTATAATCAAGGTTAAAGGGGCAAGAAGAATACAAGAAAACATAGCAGTGGGAAGATACATCCACAAACTTATATTTTATTGCTTCTTGATATGCATGATTCAATATTGTATTTACAAGATAAGGGCCTAGATCACCATGCAAGGAGTCCAAAACAAGGGGCTGCAACACATTATCTTGCCAAAAAGCAATTTTGGTAGAGCTTTGCTACAAAACTACCTCCCTTTGATGATAGGAGCCCAACACTCAATTTATAGAAAAATTGAGAAGAGAGAGAGAGGAAATGGAAATCCCAATAAAATCTATCTGTAATCCTTCAACCACTTGTAAGAGGCATTAAATGGAGTAAAATAATTGTATATTACTTGAAAAAGGCTCCCCATGTCATACCTCAAGCGGTTATCCGCTTAAGCATGCTAGAATATCGAGAAAGAATGGTGACCATGCCTCTTAATTGCAAAATGACTACCAAATAAAACACATTTGTTATGAACCCGGCCACGTTGTATGAAAAATATCCAAATATTTCTCATCAAATCCATAAGTGAAAACTGATGATTTTTGTGTTCGTCTCGGACCCACGATTCAACGGTACCAATTTTGTGTAATTTGTTGAGAAATGCAAAAGTTATGGGTTCGAGTGCGGGCAGCTATTTTGGATCGATGACTTTTTGCTCATTTGACGGGAATGAGCATTAAGCTATTGGAACCGAACATGTTTCTTTTATTTAAATATATCTACCCTCATTAAAAATAAGAAATCCAAAGTCCAATTTTGTGAAAATCGGAGCTCGGAGTCAAAAGTTATGGCGTTTGAAGTTCACGGTTCCAAACGTTGACTTTTCTTCTTTCTTTTGACTATTTTCCGCAAATCCCGTTGGGGGCGTCCTTGCTTCTTGGTTCCGGCTACATTGCTTTTGGAACATTAGTTGAACATTACGAAACATTGGGCTTCCTTATCCCTTTTGCGTCCTTTTCGCATCCCGCGCGTACTTTTGTCCCTTTTCCGGGACGAAAAAACTCTTGATCACAACGTTATCGACAAAAACCGGCGAAAATTCATGCCCCACGCGTAAAACTTATTTTTAGATGTCCCAAACCACACAAAACATTAGAAAAAGACTTGACAATTGAAAACATTGTAATGATTTGTTTCTCCTTTTAGTTGTTGGTCGATGTATAGTTTTGTCCCATGGTACGGGACAAAAATGTGGATTTTTTGTTTTTCTTTGTATTTCACGTTGAATTTTATTACATTATATCGATCGATCTTGTGTGGTTTAATATGATCCGCATTACTTCAGACCCAAAATGCTTTAAAATAATCCTGTGACCTTATTTTTGCATTTTTTCCATTTTTTCTAACTACGTTTATTAGAATTTTTCTTAGATGGGAGAGTTAGAGAGAAGCCGAAATCCCAAAAACATGATTTCGGTGCCTTGAATCCATCTACTTGTATTTTATTGGACCGAAGAATTTGATATGTTATTTAATTACCTTGAGGGTGAATTTTGGATAACATGTGTTTTACACAGTTGTTTGTTATCACATCTATCATCTATCATTTCATCACATTTCTAACATCATTCACTACATCATATATATACAAAAATGCTAAGTATTACATCATGCATGTATGCTAAGCTAATCATCACATATCGTATCATCAATGGGGGAAAGAGGGGTTTCGCATAATCACAAATCTATCCCCCCCACACCAATATCATCTAGTATCATCCCAAGTGCTAGAATAAAAACTTAAAAAGATCTCATAAATCTAAAAACATGTGGTGTTATCTGTAGATACATGATCAATATGAAAGCATGAAACATACAAATTTCTAAATCTAAGGTATGTCACATACATAGATGCAAAAAGAAATCATACATCATCATCAATGCTCATGCAAAGTATAATCACAACACAGTATATCAAATGTCCATATATACATGTATAACTATCCAGGTTAGTGCTCAAAATATACATCATCGATATAATATGCCATCTAAAAGGGGCATGCATAAAAAAGAATCGAGCCTTCATCAAGAGGCGTCATCAAAACAATGGTACATACAACTATACATCAAAATCATTGGCCTTCATAAGAGGCATGTATACAATACATCTATACAAAAAGAGAAGTAAAAAGCTCAACCACAGCTCTCGCCCTCATCGGGGCTCCGGGTCCATGACCTGATTGACGAAAGATTGGTGGCTGTGATGGACCTGCACCAGGGGTACCACCATGTTGTTTGGATGGTTGTTGTCTAGTTGGCTGCGATACAATGGGCTGCCTAACTGATCTAACTGAATGGCCTGATCTCCGTGACTTGGAGCCTATCGCACTCGCATCTGACTATTAGAACGATACCACTCGTTGCTCTACCAGGACTACCTTGAAGTAGGCAGTCCTATAATACAAAGCCTTGCCTCTAGATCTCATAGCATCCATATCAAATCGTCATCTCCATAGGTGAGGGCTACTATAGGAAGCATCACGCTCACTGTCAACCTGCCTATATGGCTTGAGCACATGCAGAGTCGGGTGACCTCTCTATCTCTATATGTAGTGATAACTCGCACTTGGGCTCGTGCCTGATCCATATGTATAATGTAGCCCTGTGACTGTTCCTAGGCATGGTCCCTCTGAGCAACAACCATCTCGCACTTGAGTCTGGGATTTGTGTAAAGGCTCAATATCCGAGCCCTGTGTGCGGTCATCTCATGAATCTAACTCTGCCATAGAGTACTATCACTACCCTAGGTGGCATGTGCTCTAGCCTGATCTCTCTCAATTGTCAAAATATGCACGTGAGCATGTGCATGATCTCACTCTGCTGTGAGGGCTTATACATGTGCCTAACCTCATCTCTCTCTCTAGCCACCTATAACTACACGGTGATCATTTGCCTATAAGCGTTGTTAAAGGAGGAGCAAGTGTCCACCCCCATCACCACTGGAACATCAAGTGGCGGGCCCTTCTCTAGAAGTACCTACTAGAGAGAGGTGTAGATCCCCGCTGGAATGCCTACTGGGGAAACTCTATGTCAGCTGCCATGTAAACCTGTCTGGCCTAGGCACGGGCCCTGTCCCGAGGATGCTACAATCTTGGACCCTGTCCCCTACCCCTGACATACCTATGTGCATCGGGACCACCATCATCATCATCATCTTCACCGTCGCTATCAGCACCACCAATAGCTCCACCACTAGGAGGCCCCACAGTGGGGGGCTCTCATGTCGTGTTATACACCACCGGAAAGCTCAGTCAAATGGCATGGAAGCACATTGTGATACCATGGCCCATACTCAGGTGTAGTGCCTGGATCTCTAATCTATCTCAGTGGCACCCACATAGCAGGTACCACCTGTCAAAACTAGCCAGTGCTCTATCACGAGCAATCTGTGGACCCATATCAAAATGCTCTTGGGCCCTACGAGCATACCATCTGTCTAGCCTAGGAACATCCTGGGTAATGCCAAACTGCCTCTAACACCGATCCACCTGTATAGCTCTCGCATATAGCTACGACTTCCTAAGATAAAGTGCTCTATTGTGGCAGTGTCGAGCTCTAAACCATCCTCGAGCCACTGGAAGTGTCTGTAGGGCCTCCAAACCATGGAAATCTATCATAGCTCATCTAGCTCACGCCGATAGTGATATGCATCCCCATGTATGGCCACACATCATCCCCTGCCAAGACCCAACCCATCGTAGAAGGCTCCTCGGGAGCCCAAACTCTCAAAACACCTAAGGGGAAACCAATGGCAATGTGGTCCCATGCCCAAATCTACAGCAAGCGAGCTGGTCCCCTGCCTTCTTCGACGGTAGTAGGTAATCAAGTGAAGGTCCCAGTATATATGCACTAAAATACACTGACCCCAGTAGTAGGTCTCTCTCTCTACCAAACTGCGTATCACTCCAAGGTGGCCGATTGGAAATGAAGCACCTGGGTCTTGTCGGGAGCAAGACTCCACCGACAAAGGCCATCATTGACCATCTAGCTCTGGATCATCAATGCATCGTGATAATCTGATAGACATCCCACGTCGTGGTATCATCGGGACACCGAATAACTCTATAATATATTGTTGAATATCAATCAGCGGCTCATAGTCGGATAAGCTACCCCGAATGGGACCCACATAATCCTCCATACTTCCTCCGGTGTAATAGTAATCTCCCGGTCGGGAGGGAAAGCACTCGACTCTCGTTGTGCCATCACTTGTATATGGCTATGCTATCAAGAGGCCATGATCTAATGTAATCTGTGGCATCTCACCACATGAGTCAATCCATCACATATAGGAGGCTCTCAGGGGTTGCTTTATCATCATCATCAACCGAGCCTCTATCATTGCTAATTGATCATAGCACTCACGAGTCCGAGAACGGGTAATATACGTTGTAAAATCAACACAAGTGTTAGGCACTTACTTATTTCTATCTATTTTTCTAAGGAAAAATGCTTCTTTAAATCATCTAACTTACTAATTATTCTTTTCTTCTAAACTAATCTCTGCCTATATTCTTCTATACTTGGCTATTTTACTAGTCCAGTTGTCTTTTCACCTTCTTTCCAAAGCACCTACGCACCTCTTTTAACACATGCATGCCCCTTTTTCAACGCATATGCACCCTTACCAACGCATACGTGCCCCCTCCACCTTCTCTTCATTTCATAAAGGCCACACAGAGCGCATACACACCCAGTGTACACGCCTACGTGCTTGCATTAATGCATGTGAATCTTGTCCCACGCGTTTGTACAGATGTGCTCCTCTAATGCCTATGCCCCTAGTTTGACACATGCGCGCGTATCCACAACTTTCCCTCCCTATGGGTGTGCGTGTGTATATCTGCTATCAACGGATGAATGCACATACCTATTCATTTTGATGCATACGAATGTGCGTACCCATCAAACCGATGCATACGCCCATGCGCATGCGTCAAATTCAGTCCTACCTACCCTAGAAAATCCCTAAAAATGTAATAAATGTGTAATTAATAGGAGGGATAGGCCACTCATGTAGGTCCATCCGCTGGGTCCCGCATGAACTCTTGGATGCGATCTACGCGCGTCTCCTCCTGCTCGGTATTCTCGCCATCTCACTCCAGGGCTATCGCTCTCACTCACGGTAAAAATTCACAAGAGCTCTGGTAGAAATGAATTGGTCATGATTGATTTACCAACCCCGGGTGGGTATATTAACCCATCACGATGCCCCTAGGGCATGTTTTCTCCACCGTGATCATTCTAGACCTTCTTCTATCCGTTGTGATAATTATTTTTGTATTAAAATAATTATTTTTACTAATTTTCACACATCTGGGGCACTTCGTGCCACCCTACGGTTACTTCTCCGTCGCACTAAAATAATTTACTGAACCTTTCAAGCACCTTTTCCCGCCTTTTCCTCTATTTTCATCTATTTTTCCCCATCGTGATAATTATTTATTAATTTATTTTAAATAAATTATTCTCAACTTGTCTTTCTTCTTGTGGGAATATATTCTAGCTTTTTGATAACCTTGCCTTCCCACTATCGCCCTTGCACGTACTTTTAGAAGATCTTTGATCTTTTGAAATTCTTCTCACCAATCAAAAATCAAAAATCAATAATAATAATAAAAATTAATAAAACCATTTAAAAAACCAAAAACATTGAAATACTTGAAAATGGCTCAAAATTGGTTAAACCGATCATCTACGGCTGAAATATGTGTCTATTGCATGGCACTCATCCCAGATCTTGCTGACGTTTTCAAATATTTTGAAACAATGACTCACGCATCATCTAAATCTTCAATCACCTACACAAGCTATGTTGCTTACTTTTCTGTACTCTGGGGCACTATCAGTTGCTTGGTACTATTTTCATCGTGCACATTGCTTTTTCACAGGACCCAAGTGTCCTCCATCTTTCCCCTTGCATAATACACCTTGCTTGGGGCATCATTCTTCACCCTTGTCGTTTATCAAAACATTTGGGACTACATCTTGATAACAAAATATTTGTGCAACTATCTTGAACGTTGTTGGTTTAAGTGTGTGTGATTGTACTTATTTCCCTATTAGGTGATATTGTTTATTTCTCATATTGCATTACATTCGTGTATGTTGCATGGAGTTGGTCATTTTTAGCACAAGATGGTTATTTGTATCTTGGCTTTTCATGTCATTTTACACTTTTGTCGTATGCTCACATTTTAATAAGGACCGATGAGGAGGATTCTAAGCATTATGATGATAATATATTAATAGCAATTGATTTGTGGATAGCTCAATATCCCTCTTTATGTTGTTTTACTTTTTCTTTGTTCTTTTGTTTCTTTTTGATTTCGATCGAGTTTCTTTGTCACCCCATCGACACTTCGAGGAGGCATCCATCATCCTTCATCCTATTAATTTTTCTTCTACCCCTTCAAAAATTTCTACTCGTTTGCGTTTGTCTACTTTCTTTGAAGTGATGTAACTTACGTCACCCCAAAGAGGGGCAAATGTAGACACCTGTAGTTTTATCAATGCACTATTATTCCTAATATTGCACTCCCTATTCTTCCCTTTGCAAATTGATGACACAACGCCAGTTAGACCTATCTAACTCCCTTCTCATGACATCTTTTTGGTCATATTTCCTCTTATAAACCACTTAAACAGGCTGTCATAGCCTCATTCTGACTACATTAGCTTCTTATTCCTTTCTAGTTTTCTTCTATTAGCTCCCTGGAATATCAATCCACTTCATTGGATTGATTAAGCCTTTCAAAAACCCTTCCAAAACCCTAATTACTCTCTAAACAATATTAATTAGTCTAACCTAGGTTAATTACCCTAAACATAGTCAAAACACACTTAGACTTGCCAAAAGTGATGTTTAGACTTTAGCATTTGTCCCACATGCACCCAAATCTCCCATTTTCCCAAATAGAAAACTATAAATAAGGCTATACCCCTCCCTCATTTCTAAGAATTCTCTCTTCTTCTAGGATAGATTATAGTATTTTGTTTAGGCTTTAGATTGCATTTCATTTTCTTCCATTGAGCTAGTATCATTTGCTTTGGTATTTTATAGCATTAATATGGAGTAAAAGGGAAGATCCATTGGCCTTGAAGCCATTAATGGGGAGATATCTTTCTCTTAAACACATAATTGAATGCTTAGATCCTCTTAGGTTCATTATTTCAAGCTTTCAAAGAATAGAGGTTAGCTTCATTTGCTTAGTTTGCTTGTTTACTTCAAATTAATGTATGCAAAGAAGAAAACCTTGCTCATTTCTTATCAGATGGTCCATTGATCAGTTTTCTAAAATCCTTTGGGGTTTCTTTAGAGATTCTTACCCCAAATCCATGGATTTTGCAACTTTTCATTGAACATAGAGTGAGTAAAAGTAAGAAAGGATCAAGAGTGCCTAGTATGAACGAAGTGTCACGGGCATTGGTGTCCTTCTTGGGTGCCAATGTATGAGGACATAAAGGATAAATTAGTTAAGTTCTAGCAGGGTTTTAGGGTTTATAAGAAACAAAGAAAAGAAGCCAAAGATAGTTAACCACTAGTTTTATTTCTTAGGAATCATATACACATTAGTAAGATTTTGTATTTATAAATGTACCCAAGTGTGTGATTTTGTGTCTACACCTATGCCTTCTTCTTCTTCACCCATTTATTCAATTGTTTCTTCTCCTTTTTTCATCACCAATGATTTTATCATTGTTTCCCAAGTAATTGTAGTCACTTCTTCCCATCCTATTGTAGCGAATGTAGACACAAAATTATGCACTTTAGAAATTATTTGCTTTGTTCTTATACTACTATTTAGAAGGTTCTCAAGTGAATAAAGTACTAATTAATACCACCTTTTGGCCATCTTTATTTTATATTTTATTTCTTCATTCCCACATATTTTCTTGTAGTTATCTATCCACTTCGCAACTACCCCATCATTCTAGCCCAAAATTAGGGTGCCCCAGCCTATACTGGGGCACCTCATGGCACCCTTAATAAATTTGGTATGGATTATTAGAAATAATCTTACACAATAGTATCATAAAAAAACAGAATATAAAATACTATATAAAATTCATCCAGGGATGATAATACATGAGAATGATTTACATATAACTAGCTCAATGAGATCCTTAAATCAAAGAGTCACGACTCACCACATCCCTACTATCTCTCAAGCATTATTCTCTCTTAGAGAATCTCTCACACCCCTATCTATGAGTTGTGCATCTCAACTATTTGCACACTCATGTATTATTTAAATATTAAATAATACTAATATTCAAACCATATGTTCACATTATGAACACTTATTTCCTAACAGCCCTGGTCCCACCCTTAGTGTGAACATGGGTGGGTTCTATCTAGTACTGTTCATGTTCTACAATCTGATGGTTTTCAAAGAGTAACATTAACTCCAATAGGTTTTCTAGTGGAACCATTAACCACTTTGTATCTGATTTTCTAAGAGATTCACAAACTCTCAAATTGGTTTTCTAGTGGACCACCAACCAATTTCGTAGCAGTGTACATGTTTCCCCACCCCCATCCTTACATTCAAGGAAAATACAATAAATATCACTCACGCATGAGCTCTTTTATTACAAGAGAAAATAGGAATAAATCATCTATTCTTTATTTACTACCACACATGCTGAAATTAAACACACCGAACACAACTAAAAAAACATGGCCACCAAAGCAATATTGTGGCCTCATCAATGGTGCTTGACGAGAGGTCACTAAAATTCCTCCTTCCTTTGTTGCCTCTAGCCTCCATAAGTGATGCTACTTAGTTAGAAAATGTAGCTTTTAAGCTCATTACACAATTTTTCTAGGTGTCGGATTCAACCGATAATGCACCCCCTCACTATGGACGTCGCATACAAGCAAAAATGCGTCCAATTTTTAAAAGTGAGGAAATATATTTTTAAATGTGTGTGTGTCTGTGTCTGTGTGTGTGTGTGTGTATATCTTTTTTTTATAAAATATTTGAAAAAATGGGAAAAAATAAAATTTTGGTCTGGTAGCAGAAAGCATAGGATCAATGCGTACAACTCGAAAAAACACACATTACTAGCTGAAAGTTATGGCACTTACAATCTCTAACTCCAACATCTTTAGGACCCTTTCCAAAATTCAAAAAAATCCACACTTCAAAAAGCGAAGTTCACAACAATCAATGGAAAATACAATTGTAGGCTAAGCAAAGACTTCCACGTAGAAAGGAGGATCTAATGCAAGCTTGTGAGTGACATTGCCAGCTATGAATGCAAATTTGTTAGCCAAGCACAGAAGTACGAGAACAAAACACAAGCTTACATGTAAAGATAACCTCCCAGTCATGCATGTAGTAACAAAGACTTGGATCCTTCAAAAATACGTATGGAATGCTTGACTCTCATTGCTGGTCACAAGAACCCGGTGCTCTGATACCAAATAATAAATTTGGTCCAGATTATTAGAAATAATCTAACACAATAATATCATAAAAACACAGAATATAAAATACTATATAAAATTTATCTCGGGATGATAATACATGAGAATGATTTACATATAAATAGCTTAATGAGCTCCTTAAGTCAAGGAGTCATGGCTCACCCAATCCCTACTATCTCTTAAGCATTATTCTCTCCTACAAAATCTCTCACACCCCTATCTATGAGTTGTGAATTACAACTATTTACACACTCAAGTATTACTTAACTATTAAATAATACTAATATTCAAACCATATGTTCACACTATGAATGCTTATTTCCTAACAACCCCTGGTCCCACCCTGGGTGCGCCGATCTATGCACATCCTTTCCCGCTTCTTTTTGGGGCATTTCTAGTCATTTTTCATTCTTATCCTTTTCTCCTTCGGCCTTGTCAAGATTAATTACGAAATTAATCTTGATAACCCTATAAATATAAAGTTATAATACCATAATGAGGGTCGTAGCATCACATACTACTATCACTCCATCTATAGTTGCATCCATTACATCACTTACATCCACATAGTGTCATGCATCAAGGCTAGGAGATCTACATCACACACATTGCATAGAGGGAGGGATTCTATTCTATTCCATGCACACATGCTATTTACATTTTATATAGTTATTATTTCTTGCTACTTCACAAAGTGCAATGACACGAGAATACCTAGGGCACGACATGCACACACTCACTAGAACTACATCCAAATCTGAAATGTAGTGCAACGCTTAGTGATAAGACCACTAGTTTGGCAGTTGAGGTTAGTTTGACCCATTCATTTACATATTTATTTTTTCTAGGGTTTGATACTTACTTTTGTATTGCTGGTCATTATATAGCTCATTCGGTAAATCTAGTGAAATGTGAGATGGACATGCAAAGTTCGAATCAACTGCGACCATACCAAAATTAGTTTATGAGATTTTACATAGATTAGAGTGCCAAAATCAGAGACAGAGCACCCTAGGGTGCCCCAAGTACCCTCCTAGACCCTCGGTCATTTCAAATCATCAATATCTGGTCTTTGCGGGGTCATTGAGTGATTATATGCACTTTCGTGTTTTATTTCCAGATTTGCGACAACTCTGTGTGATAGTCTCTTCAAATCAGCTAAGTCATTTCTCTTCCTTATCTTGCATACTTAGGGTTTTACTTTACTTAGAATAAGTATTTTTATTGTTTGAAATTGCTTTAGATTATTTATATAGAGTTTTAGTCCTCCTAATTATATTACCATTATTACCCTATACTCCATTTAGGTTTTATTTTTATTAATCATTTTGGTGAACTTGACGTTCCTTTCTACCGCCTTCTAGGGTTTTATATTCACATATTTTTCCATGACATCATCTTCTATCAAAGGTCATGGCCCCATCTTCATATCCTACGTATACACCTGCCAAGGTCACCAATATAGTTACTAGTACCATCGACTTCATGTGTGTGCATACTCAACACCCCCCTTGCTTTTTCACGCCTCCATCTGACCCATCCATCAATGTAGTTACTACACGCCGCACTCACATTACTCCACCAGTTTCTCCACCTATTTTTTTGCCACTACCCATCACACCTGCCACTCCATTAGCTACTTCCAAAGGCTATGATATTATTGACCAACTCAAGAATACACCTACTAAAATATCACTTTACGACTTATTACACAATGCGCAGATTTTCGGACCACACTCGAGGCTACCCTTTGCGTTATTCATGTTGAACGTGACCACTCTACTAAATATTTTTCCCATCTCATTTAGTCTCTTTGTAGTTTTCCTCATTCTATCTCCTTTACAGACGACGACATATCACCCGCTGCTAAAAATAACCCTTGTGCACCATTGCTCATTACCATTGTCATTAGTACTACTTGTATCAAGTGTGTCCTCATTGACAATGGGTCCACCATTAACCTTTGTGCCCATTCTCTCTTACGAAATTAGGTATCAATGATAGTCTCATCTCTTGTAACTCCACTCTCATCCGTGGTTACGATTCTTCCACTCACACATGTCTCGGCACTATATCCCTCCATATTCACGTTGGACCTAAAATAGTTCTTACTGAATTCTACATCCTCGATGCTTCTTTTAAATTCAATCTCCTTTTAGACACATCTTGGATCCATGGCATGCGATTCATGCCTTCCACCATCCATCAATGTGTCAAATTCCTTCATGATGGTTATGAACATACTATTACCGTTGACCTAGAACCATTCAAATATTGTCGCATTGATCCTATCACTTTTATGCCTATCCCACCACCTCAACCCATTTTGTATGCTAACCTGGATAAATATGATGTCATTCAATCTAGTACACCCACCTCTAATACCCTTGACATCACTTCTCCTCCCATATCTACTCACACTTCGGCTATCATTTTACCCACTATATTTGTCCCTGCTAGTGCTCCACCTCCACCATCTTTTACTTCTACTCCTCCTTCTACTCCGCACCACCTACTAATGTCCTTGATAGCGCTACCAATGATGATGCCTATACCGACATTTCCACTTTGAATCTAATGATGAAGTTGATGTTGTAGAACTCACTGATGAGTCACTACGACAATTGGATTTTACCCCTCTTGGTGTGGAAAATTCTTATTTTGATGAAACATTTTTTGTTGATGGCCCGTGTGAATACCGGTTCAAAACCCTTCATCCACTAATTCTATGGTCCTATATAAAGGATATGTTAATAGTGTTGATGCAATTTCATCTTCTTCTCTACCAGATAGTAGTTTCACGACCCCCTTCACATGTACCTTATATATCAATAGGACATTTTGGGAACACATTCCTCTCAATCTTGCTAGCCCCGATACTATCTGTACACGTGATTACTTACCTAGGTTTGACATGACACTTAATGACATCTTGCCACCCCATCTCTATCACGGTTACTTCCATGTTACAACAACTTATGGCTTATGGGTTTTTCATCGACAATATTATTTTTGCACTCACTACTCGTGATTCGTCATTTACAATTGGACAATCTTGGCTTGATTATATTGGTGGTACACTTGACCCGCTTCATTCTTCACTTTCATTCCCCATGCCATTCGGCACTATCTCCATTACTAATGATTCTTCCCTGCATATGTTCCTAACATTTCATGTTGGTGTGCTCATGGCTGCCCACCAATTACCTTTACGGATGAAGAATACGCGATGAATTCCTATACCCTTCATCATAATGTGTATCTATATGATCTTCCTAATTCTATAGCCTACCAAGTTTGAGATGCGGCTCTGTCGGTTTTTATCAAGACAATGATGATTTTCTTGATAACGTTTCCTAGTCACCTTTGTCACACTATTGCTTGGGGGAATAGCCATTACCCAATCCCCCCTTCATCATATTAGCGTAGCTACATCTCTAACCTTTGCATTCTCATCCATTAATTTATTCACATATTGTTATATTCATCACACATCCTAGCACCCTTGTTACCCGATGAAACACTCTTGTGCTTCGGTTCACACTGGACTGTATTGAGGGATTAACATTACACTAAACCCCACACACTGCACACTAGGTTCTACATATTTACATTTTATCATCATTTGTACACATAGCCTACATCTTACATTATTCTATGCATACCTCATCTATTAATCATTTATACATCCTCTATATCATACACGCTACACTAGTCGTCATATCGTTTGCATCTAGTTTTGCATCTCTTTCTTACATTCTATATTTATGCTAGGTCACATTATATATGGGTCTAACTTTACCTGTCATCACTACATATTCTACACCTATATTTGCATCTTGCATCATCTACATCATACATCGCTTCATTACATTGTCTTATTCACATAATGCATTTATCCATCCTATCCATTCTATACTACACTAGATGACATTATATATGGGTCTAGTTCCATCTATTATCCTTATATATTCCATTCCTATATACAGCTATTAGTTTATTTGTGCATTACACATGATATACATCTTACATTACATTTCTCACACCACATGTTTACATTCCATATTCATCACTTGTTCATTTAAACTACGTTGTCTTCTACGTGCTACACTCACCACCCTATGACGCACTTTCCTTCCTTGGTCCATACTCAACTACTGAGGGTTTACCAATTAAATGGACCTTACATTCACTAATGTGGCATTTCTAGCATTAGTGACATACACCTTAGGTTAAATTGTCACATATCTTATCATCTTGTCGTGGTATACACTTAGGCTATAGGGACCACACATATCTTTCCATATGTCTCCTCATCATCCACTCATTCTCTAGTGATATACACTTAGGGATAAATCATCACTCCTCCATTCAACAAGTTGTGGTATACGCTTAGGTTATAGGGTCCACGCACATCTCTCATCATGTCACATTTCATCACCACTACATGCATACACACCCCTCATAGCATGCTAGATACAACCAACACTACTCAACCATTTCCTGATGACGCACACTCATTTATGGTTCATTCTTGACTAATGAGGGAGAAAACAAAATGAACCTCACTGCATACATTCCATCCTCTCGGGGGCATGTTCTCTATCATTCCATCTTGCATTCCATTCCATCCATCCACAACATATTACATTATCTTGGGGGCATTTACTTTTGCATACTAGTGTTTTGCATTCTCACTTTATTACACATGTTAGACTTTGCTTTCTTATATGTCATTATCATACACACATGCGCATTCACACCTTTATCTAGTGTGATCATAAATACAAGACTCTACACGCGGCATGGATGCTCACCTTCTACCCTTCCTATATCGGTCGTTGGGGGCATCCAAATTCATCTTATCTAGGTGTTATTATTTCATTTTGTACTTAGCATCTTATACTATTTGTTCATACACACTTTGACATATTGGTTATCACTCTAACATGCTAACGGGTGTTCCATGTGCAACACTTGTTTTGTAGGATTACATGTTTCCATGACTACTTGTTTGTTTCTACTTGTCTTCTTTATTTTCCATTGTATGTGGGCTTTTCCCTTTTCTTGTGTGCACACTTGTCTATTTTTTACAGCCATGATGGCCTTGAGTGTCTTGTGACATCATGAGTGATGTCCCATGTTTAAAACCCACTTTGTGTGGTCTGCTTGTTTTCTTGCATTTTTACACTACTTTTCTTGGTAGTTTCTACATTGTTTGCATATTTTACACTTGTCTTATTACATGCATGTGTTTTTGAACTAACACTTTTTTGGCTAGCCATCCCCTTTTTGTGTGCCTTGGTATCTACCAAATGCTTTCCCTTTCCCCCTACAAGGAAGAGTTTTACAGGTCGAGTGCGGTTGGTCCTCTTTTGGGGCCACATTCTCCTTTTGCGATGTCGCATGTGCCCCAAAGAGGGGGCATCATTGAGGTTTTCTACTAACACAACGTATTTACACCGGTTCACACATAGCGAGTGAGTTCAAACTAGTCTATGAAATCCATACACAATGGCCTCAACAGGACATGGTGTCCTTTGGCAATTCTGCAGAGTAGTTATATGCTTGGGGGTTATAGTGGGTGTGCCTCTCTACACTTCTCCATCTAGTGGTGTTGGATCACCCAAAAAACCAAGACAATACAGAGATCTCTTCACACATTTTAGTAGAAGTGGTTAAAGTTGGAGGATACAACACATTTCCTCCCTATACTTCTTTAGCCAGGGTGGCGTGAGATCACCCAAAAATATCGACAAGTACATGATATCCTTCTACACCCTTTTTCTTGACATGGATTAGGTGCACATGTTCCATTTACACTTTTATTCTAGCATATTTTACATTTACGTACTTTACACATTTCTATATACATGCGTATTTTACACAACGTTTTTACATACATACATATTTGACTACTTGATTATTTTCTCCTTGTAGGTTCGGCCGTATGAGAAATAAGCAGTCAAATTGGGGAAACAACAATAACAACAATGATAGTGACAATGACAACACACCGCTATAGGCACTTGCCTTTACTAACCATGCAGGTACACTACACACACAACAACAACTACACACACATTTTTCCCTAGGTTCACTCTCATCACTTTTTATGCACATTTTTCATCTTTAGAATCCACGCTCCTCCACATTTTTTTTTTCATTCCACACTTGAGTCTAGTCCATCGGCACGTCTTCTTCTACACTCTACATGGATATCAAGTACACATCTCTATCTACTTTATGTTACCGAGCGTTCGCTCACCAACATAAAGTGGGGCAAAATGTAGACACAAAATTATGCACTTTAGACATTATTTAGCCCAATCTTATACTACTATTTAGAAGGTTATCAAGTGAATAAAGTACTAATTAATCCCACATTTTGTCCATCTTTATTTTATATTTTATTTTTTCATTCCCGCATATTTTCTTGCACTTATCCGTCCACTTCGCAACTACCCGTCATTCTAGCCCAAAATTAGGGCACCCCAACCTATATTGGGGAACTTTTCTCCCACCTGGGTGCCTCAATCTATGCACATTATTTCCCACTTCTTTTTAGGGCCTTTTTAGCCATTTTTCATCCTTATCCTTTTCTTAGTCGGCATTATCGGGATTAATTATGAAATTAAGCTTGAGAACCCTATAAATATAAAGTTATAAGACCATAATGAGGGTCCTAATGTCACATACTACTATCACTCCATTTAGAGTTGCATCCATTACATCACTTGCATCCACATAGTGCCCTACATCAAGGCAAGGAGATATGCATCACACACACTGCATAGGGGGAGGGATTTTATTCTATTCCATGCACACATGATATTTACATTTTATATAGTTATTATTGCTCAGCTACTTCACAAAGTGTGAATGGAGCGAGAGAACTTTGGGCATGACATGTAAACACTCACGAACTACATCCACATCCAAAATGTAGTACAATGCTCAGTGATAAGACCACTAGTTTGGCAGCTAAGGTCAGTTCGACCCATTCATTTGCATCTTTAATTTTTCTAGGGTTTGATACTTCCTTTTGTATTGTAGGTCATTACACAACTCATCTGGTGAATTTAGTGCAACTGAAAAGCAAGGTTCTAAATCAACTTGTGACCATACCAGTATCAGTTTTTGAGATTTTACATAAATCAAGGTGCCCAAACTATAGACCAAGGCACCCCGGGTGCTCCAGTACCCTCCCAGACACCTCAGTCATTTTAGATCATCCACATTTGGTCTTCGCAGGGTCCCTGAGTGATCATCTACACTTCTAGATTTTATTTCCAGATCTGCGACACTATGCAACAGTCTCTTCAAATTAACTAAGCCATTTCTCTTCCTTCTCTTACATACTTAGGGTTTTACTTTACTTAGAATAATTATTTTCTATTGTTTCCATACTACTTTAGATTATTTATACAACATTTTAGTCCTCCTAATTAGATTAACATTATATCCTATACTCCATTTTAGTTTTATTTTTGTTAATCGGTGACTATAAAAGTTTCAAAATTAATTACTATAGCTCCTACAATAATTTCTTTTACTTATTTAACTTCTTTCACTCTTATGAATGTTGTATCTTCTTCAATTGAAACATCATCGGACACTCTTGTTAGAAGACCTTCTAAGGATAAGTGAAGGTATCAATGTAGCCTTTTTTTTATTTCCTTTTTATTCAATTTATCCCCAATCTAATTGTTCTCCTCATCCACCATTTCTTCCTCCTATCACACCATATGTTTCTTAAACATTCTTATCGTGCATGTATGTTCCACTCCTTCCAATTCCATCTTTCATTCCCATTTCTTCTTTCTAGGCTCCTATGGTCACTTAAAGTTTCATGAGCCATCTCTTGGCCCCTCTAAGAGTTATTCAAGTTGAACCAAATTTTTTTGTTGGAAACCGCACGCCTTACCAAAAGTCGTAATTATTTCTTCTACCTTTCCTTCCATAACCACAATTGCATCTACTACTCGGAAGAAACATGAACTCCTACCTTTGGGAAAAAAGTAATGGATTTTGCAATGACACAATTTAAATACCTAAAGGTGTAACTCAAATATGATACTCCCAGAGACACCCTCAAGAGGATTTTTTCCCAATGAGCTAATCCTATATACATGGAAATAGAGGATGACATTTGAGGATTTCTAATAAAGTACATATAGTGGAAGAAGTCATGGATGCAAACCCCCGATCGATTATTGATTCCACTTAGCAAATGAGATTTGAGTTGGTTAAGAGAATACATGTTCGACTTGATGCTCTTAATTCTCAAAAGAAATTCATTCAGGCTCGTAAAACTTTTCCCAATGTGCAAATGGCCTTGAGAACTTTGTATGAGCTATTAGTTTTTGTACAAAGTCATCAATATGAAGTATAGAAAGGGTTACAATGCATACAAGGCCAATACAAACATATGACACGGATAAGTTCCATGATGGACAAGCTACCTAGTTGTCACAAATAGGGGTGTTTGTCTCAATGTATTGCGAATCAAAAGCCATGACTTGAATACAGGAAATATCTACATAGGCAACATTTCGAAAGAATTAGGTGATTGGATGGCTATAGTGGAAGGATTATTGAGAGAGATATGATGGATATTAAAGAATACCATTGAATTATTAGTTGAATCTCAAATTATATCTATGCATCAACCACAAGGAAAGTTAATTCAAAAGTCCTTCTTTAATAAACAATTTCAAACATTCATTATTACTCTCACTCGCTATATTTTCCTACATAGATATGACTAGGAAGACATCAAATATTATGGCAGTGGCGATTTCTACAAATGGAAAGGTGGAGAAAGCTTCACTTTTGAGTGAAAATGCTAATATATCTATAGTGCAGAGTTATCATAATTCCAATAGTGATACAAGAAGTGCCTAGTTTAATGAGGCCTCCTATTTTGAGTTAGAAATATTTTCATATGTCAAAGGAGTGGTAGGACTTATAAACACAAGTTTATAAAAAGTAACACTAATGTCGAAAGTAACAAAAATAACTAGCACTATTTAAAGCCACTATAAGAGAAGTTTAAGTAAATAAAAATGATCATTTTTCATAGGAAATTCAACGATATGATCGATGTGTGAATGAAAATAGATAGAAGTAATACATCAATGTTTATTGAAGGATATAATCAACAATATATTGTAGAAAATGATCAACATTCATGAAGGAAAAATCAGTTGTTTATAATCAACATTAGGCAACATTCTATTGAAGGGAAATAAATGTATGAAAAGAATACAAATAGTCATCAATCAACAAAGAAAAAACAACATTCACTATCAGAATGGTGCTACTCCCAAGGACCCGCAATTTGACTTTGGAGCCATGATTTTCCCTTGAAAGGCCCCATGATCTTACGTGGAGGGTGGCACTAGCATTTGAGGAGGTAACATTAATTGTTTGTATAGTTATTTAATTAATGGGAAGCATTTAATATAATTATGGTTGAAATATTTATTTGCATTGTTAAAATAAAATATGGTTAATTAAATTAAATGAAAGGGTGTGTCGGTTAGAAGAAAAGAGTCCTTTTTGAAAGGGTACGAATGGCTATATAAGGAAGATAATTTGAGATTTATTTTCAAGCATTCAAATTGAATATCTTAAGGGAAAGAGAAGAAGAGATAAGAAGCATAAGAGAATATTTTTAGAGAATCATATATAAAGTTGAAAAGAAGAGTTTCCATCATTCACCGAGACATCAAAAGTTCAAAGGTGGTAAGAAAGTTTTGTAAGGAGGTTGGTGCCTTCATATTCGAAGATATTGGTGTGTCTTGCTGACTTGGTGCTTGGCAAAAGGGGTTGGTGCTCCAGTAGGTTGGTACCTATAAAAGCATAATTTGGGGATTGGTGTCTCCAGTAGGTTGGTGCCTACAAACATTTGAGAAATATATTAAGAAATATTTTCTCCGTGGTTTTTCCCAAAAGGGTTTCCATGTAAATATGGTGTCTTCTTGCATTACTTTGTGTTGTGTTCTTTGATTTCTTTGAATATCTAAATTGTGAATCTAAGATTAAGTGGTTGAAAATAAAAAGAATATATTATATTGATTCACCCCCCCCTCTTAGTATAATCATGTGCTTAACATTTGGTATCAGAGTGGGTTCCTTTAGGAACAACCTAACCGTTGGAAGGTAGATCTCAAAGACACACATGGCTAGTCACTCAATACCAGAAGGTTTCTCCACAAATAAGGCACCTTTGTTCGATGGAACGAATTATGCATTTTGGAGTATAAGGATGCAAACTTATCTAATGGCTCTTGGTTTTGATATTTGACAATCAGTTTTAGACGGTTATACAACCCCAAAAAATCCACCAACAGATCAAGCCAGAAAGAAGGCAAGCGAAAATAATGCAAAAGCTATGAACGCAATCTTATGCGGTCTTTCAGAGATTGAGTTTGTTAAGGTCATGCATTGCGAATCTATGAAAGATATTTGGGAGAAGCTTAAGACTATCTATGAGGGTGATAATAAGGTGAGAAAAGCAAAGCTCCAAACACATAGGAGGTAGTTTGAGAGTCTGAAGATGAAGGATGAAGAAAATATTAGGATATCTTCTTTGTGTTGATGAAATTGTTAATATCATTCGAGGGCTCAGAGAAAAGTAGAAGAGTCTGTGATCGTCCAAAAGGTACTAAGATCCCTACCATTAAGATTTTATGTGAAGGTTTCTGCCATTGAAGAGATGAAGGACCTAGATAAGTTGAACATGGACGAACTACATGGAATACTTACGGCATATGAAATGAGGACTGAATTTGAAAGACCATCAAACAAGGAAACAACATTCAAATCCTTGAAGAAAGAGAAAATCAAAGAACTTGAATCAAGTGATATCTCAAGAAGTACAAAAGATAAAGAAAGGATATGGAAAATACAAAGGTAAGTTACCGTTCAAATGTTTTAATTGTGGTAAAATTGGTCATTTTGCAGCTAAGTGTCCAAAAAATAAAATAGCAATGATGAGGAGAGAAAACCTAAGTTCAAGAAAGGATTCAAGCAAAGAAAAGGAAAGAAAATATTTGGAAAGTAGAAGAAAATCTTATACTCCAAGAGGGGTAGCAACTCATCTGAAGAAAGTGGGGTAAGTGACTCTGATAAAAATAATGAAGAAATATTATTCATGGCTATAGAAGATAATGCTTCCATGAGAAAAGATGACTTGGAAGAAGATGAAGATATGGAAGAAGAATGTGAGGTAAATCTTGAAGAAGAACTTATCTGTGCTTTAGGAGAGATAAAAGCACTCAAAAGAAGAATCAAAAACAAAAGCTACAACTCCAAAAATATGAAGAAGAGAATTGAATTTCCGAGGCAAGGATATCACAAAGTCTTGAAGAGTCAGAGAAAATAATCATTGATCTGAAAACCCAAATCAAAGAAGCAAAAAGAATTGAGGAAGATTTAAGAATTCAGCTAAAGACAAAAGAAGAAGATTGTGAGAAGCGTGAGTCTGAGATCATTGCTTTAGGAAAATAAATTAGAAAAGGAAAATACCAAATTGATGAATAACCTGATATTTGAGAAGAGCATTGAGGTTCTAGATGAGATTCTAGGGCATCAAAGGTCACTATTCAACAAGTCAGGTCTTGGCTATGGAGAAAAACTAGAGAAGGCTTCAAAGTCTACCGAGCTCCCAAAGAAGACAAGTGCAGAAAAGGCCAAGAGCTATGCAGAAATTCTAAAGGAACCCACAAAGAATGAAAGCAGGAAGGAAGAGGACATCACAAATACCAGCACCATCCACAAAGAAGGAAATGGAGAGAATAATTCCAAGAGATCATTTGTTCCAAGACATATGAATATAAGTTCCTTCCATGGTTATTGTTTTTATTGCAATCTCTTTGGTCATAAGAAGATAGATTGTAGAAAGTGAATGAAAGATAATGAAGCTAGGAGAAAAATCAAAGGTGCCCATGGAGTTTTAAATAGAAACTACAATTCATTTTCTCCCTTATCATACTATAATGAGGATGTTATTGTCTGCTATAATTGCAACAATTATGGACATATAACACATTTTTGTAGAAGTGTGTTTGAATCCTTTAGACATGATCAAAAGACAAGATCTTCAGATATAAAGAAAAAGGAACCTACAAAGATCTAAAAAAGAAGCAAGAGGAAGTTGGGCAAGATAAAGAAAATTCCATGCTTCTACATATAAAATTTCTCTAAATAGAGCCTTAGATTTGCACACCGATAAACACAAAAATAATAAACAACTCAATATTATTATGATGCAACTCTACTATATACATTACATGATTCATGGCTATTATATAGCCAATTACATATCAAACCACCTCCTAATAAATAGGGAGGTGTTACAAAAATAACCCGGAATACTATTCACGGGTATAACAATATATCAAAATACCCAATACAACAATATATTACAAAACATAATTCACCCAAACATTAATGGAGCACTAATTAAATATATTCCTAACAATTTCATGCACCTTTGGATGAAGGGCAACAAAGTGGTACATTGATAGTGGATGCTCAAGACATATGACTGGCGATAAAAGCAAGTTTATCTCATTGAAGAAAGTAAGTGAAGGTACCGTGAAGTTTGGTGATAATGCCATGACAAAGATAGCAGGAAAAGGTACACTTAGCCTAGACAATGGAAAAACAAAAATAGAAAATGTTTTATATGTTGAAGGATTAAAGCATAATCTTTAAGTGTAATCCAAATGTGTGATCAAGGACACACACTTAAGTTTTATGTCGAAGGATGTGAAATCAGAAAAGAAGACATAGGAGAACTAGTTGCAAATGCCCACAGAACCACAAACAATCTATACATGCTCAGTGATGTGAAAGGAGAGAAATGTTGCTCGAGTCAAATTGAAGAAAGTTGGCTATGGCATAGAAGGATGGGTCATATAAAATTTGATAACCTTGTAAAAATCAGCAACAAGAAAGTTGTGAGAGACATGCTAAAGATAACAAAACCTTCAAGCACTCTTTGCAAGCAATGCCAACATGGAAAGCAAATAAGAGAAATATTTAGAATGAAAGAACATTCAACCACCAAGCCACTAGAGTTGGTTCATACGGATCTTTGCGGACCCACTAGAACACAGAGCATACAAGGTGAGAGTTATTTCATGTTACTCATTGATGATTATACCAAAATGACATGGGTTTCCTTTTTAAAATAAAAATCTGAGGCATTTGGGAAGTTTAAAGCATTTAAAGCCTTAGTTGAAAATGAAACTAGGTTGAAGATCAAATGCTTAAGATCAGATCGAGGAGGTGAGTTCACTTCAAATGAATTCATTGAATTTTGTGAAGAACATGGAATAAAAAGACACTACTCAGTTGTAAGAACTCCACAAAAATGGAGTGGTAGAAAGGAAAAATCAAATTGTCTAAGAAAACGGATAAAAAATGTTAAATAAGTCCAAGTTATCATACAAATTCTATAGAGAAGCGGTTAATACAACAGTCTATATCTTGAATAGAGGACAAATCAGAGTAAATCATGATAAAACTTCATACGAGTTATGGAAGGGAAGACCAACCTCTGTCAAGTATTTCAAGGTGTTTGGGAGTAGATGTTTCATTAAGAGAAATGAAGAAGACTTGGGAAAATTTGATTCAAGAGCTGATGAAGGAATATTTCTTGGTTATTCCACCAAAAGTAAAGCCTATAAATGTTATAACAAAAGGTTACAAACAATTGTAGAAAGTGCCATTGTTAGAGTGGATGAAATCATGAACCAAAAGGCAAAAGAACCTTTAAAAATACCTGATCTCATAGAAGAAAAGGAAGAGGAAGTAGAAAAGCTAGATGAAATAGAGTGGGAGGATACAAAGGCACCATCATGATTTGTTCAAAAGAATCATTCTGAGAGTCAAATTATTGGCAACATTGATGTTGGGTACAAACTAGGAGAAGAATTATGAGTACACTGAGCAAGTAAATTTCTCTTTGTTATCTAAGACAGAGCCTAAGAATTTTTCAGAAGCTAGTCATGACAAGCATTGGATAAAGGCAATGGAAGAAGAGTTGGATCATATTGAGAAGAATGAAACATGGGAACTTGTACCTAGACCCAAGGATCAAAATGTAATCGACACCAAGTGGGTATTCAGGAATAAATTGAATGAAGATGGCCAAGTGACATGGAACAAAGCAAGGTTAGTTTGCAAAGGGTATGCTCAAGTGGAAGGTATTGACTTTGAAGAAACTTTTGCTCCTGTTGCAAGACTAGAAGCCATCAAAATGTTTCTTGCATATGTTGTTTTCAAAGATTTCAAAGTTTATCAAATGGATGTAAAATCTGCTTTTCTAAATGGAAAGTTAGAAGAAGAAGTATATATTGAACAGCCAAAAGGGTTCCTCCTATCAAAAAACAAAGACCATGTGTGCAAATTGAAGAAGGCATTGTATGGTTTAAAGCAAGCCCCCAAAGCATGGTATTCAAGGCTTGACAAATATCTACAAGAACAAGGATTTAAAAGAGGATTTGCTGATAACAACCTCTACATCAAGACTGAAGGTGAAAATCAATTGATTGTTGTAGTATATGTGGATGACATCATTTTTGGAGGAGATAATGAGAAAATATCCAAAATTTTCTAAATATATGCAAAAGGAGTTCGAAATGTCTATGTTGGGTGAGTTGTCATTTTTCCTTGGTTTGCAAATATCTCAGTCTAGCAAAGGAATATTTATTTCCCAAACCAAGTATGTAAAAGAGATGTTGAAGAAATTCAGAATGGAGGATTGTGCACCTGTTAGCACACCCATGGTTATAGGGAATAAATTGAGTAAAGATGATGAATCTCCTAATGCAGATCAAACACTCTACAGATCAATGATTGGAACTTACTATATGTAACAACATCTAGGCCAGACATTATGCAAGCAGTAGGCATGGTAGCACGTTTTCAAGCAACACCAAAGGAAACTCATGTGCAAGCAAGTAAAAGAATCTTCATATATTTAAAAGGGACTTTGGATTATGGCTTATGGTATCCAAGAGGTAAATATTTCAAGTTGGTAGCATACACAGACTCAGATTGGGCAAAGGATGCATTGATGATAGAAAAAGTACAAGTGGAGGAGCATTCTTCCTTGGAAATCACTTAGTATCTTGGTTGAGCAAAAAGCAGAACTTTGTTTCGCTATCTACAACAGAAGTAGAATATATAACAACAGTGCTATGTTGCACACAAATTATTTGGATGAAGCAAACCCCTGATATATATCAAGGTAGAATATGATCATCCAATTTCTATATTTTGTGACAATACTAGTGCAATAAGCATCTCAAAGAATCTTGTTATGCATTCAAGAACAAAACATATTCCAATCAGATATCACTTCTTAAGAGAGCAAGTTGCAGAACAACAAGTCAAATTGGAATACATCACCACAACTGAATAAATAGCAGACATTTTCACTAAGCCTCTTCCAAAGGAAACATTTGAGTATCTATGACAGAAATTGGGAGTAATATCCTTTGCTTCCTCTCATTGAAAAACTAAGTGAAGCATTGGTTAAGAGGGGATAACATTGCATTATTCAAGCTCCTTGAGTATCCCTTTGCCATTGATGTCAAAGGGGGAGAATTGCTGATAGGGGGAGTTACAGAAAGGAGATGTTATAGAAAAAGATTCTTTGAAGAAGGTGCATTACAACAAAGAGGGAGTAAATTCTTTGCAAGGTTGCCATCAATGAAAAAGGGGGAGATTGTTGGAAATATTGTCATTGATGTCAAAGGAGTGGCTGGACTTATGAATGGAAGTTTGTCAAAAAGTAACAGAAATGTCAGAAAGTAATGAAAAATAAGCAAAGCATGGTTTAAAGCCATGATAAGAGAAGTTCAAGTATATGAAAATGATCAAATTTATATAATAAATCCAACGATATGATCAATATGTGAAAGATAATCAATAGAAGGAAGATATCAGTGTTTATTGAAGGATATAATCAACAATATGTTGAAAAAAATAATCAACATTCATGAAGGAAAAATCAATTGTTTATAATCAGCATTAGGCAGTGTTCTATCAAGGGAAATAAATGTATTAATGAAATACAAATAATCAAGTAATCAACAGAGAAAAACAACAGTCATGATCAGAAATGGCGCAACTCCCAAGGACCTGCGATTTGCCTTTGGAGCCATGATTTTCCTGGAAGGCCCCACGATCTTGCATGGAGGGTGGCTAGCATTTGAGGAGGCAACATTAATTGTTTGTATAGTTATTTAATTAATGGGAAGCATTTAATATAGTTATGGCCAACATATGTATTTGCATTGTTAAAATAAAAGATGGTTAATTAAATTAAATGAAACCATGTGTCGAGTTAGAAGAAAAGATGCCTTTTCGAAAGGGTGAGAATGGATATATAAGGAAGATCATTTGAGATTTATTTTCAAGAATTCAAGTTGAATATCTTAAGGTAAAAAGAAGAATATAGAAAGAATCATAAGAGAATATTTTTAGAGCAAGAGATCTAAATGTGAAAAGAAGAGTTTCCATCATTCGTTGAGACAACAATAGTTCAAAGGTGGTAAGGAAGTTTCATAAGGAGGTTGGTGCCTTCATATTCGAAGAGATTGGTGTCTCTTGCTAAGTTGGTGCTTGGGAAAATGGGTTGGTGCTCCAATAGGTTGGTGCCTACAAAAGCATAAATTGGGGATTGGTGTCTCTAGTAGGTTGGTACATGAAAACATTTGAGAAATATATTAATAAATATTTTCTTCATGGTTTTACTCGAAAGGGTTTCCATGTAAATATGGTGTCTTCTTGCATTTATTTTTGTTGTGAATATCTAAATGTGAATCTAAGATTAAGTGGTTGAAAATAAAAAATAATATATTATATTGATTCACGCCCTCTTAGTATAATCTTGTGCTTAACATTCTCAACCTAGGCTATATTGAGAATGAGTTAAAAACATGTGTGATTGAACTTCGGTGTAGTCAAATGTAGTCTACACAGACAACTTCAAGTGCAACCTCTAAGTAGAGCTTGAACAAGTAGTAGTTTTCCTATTTTTAGGATTTAATATTGTTAAATATGTAATCTTAAAACTAGGAAGTATCATATTTCTTGCATGGAAGCTATAGTTTATATCCTTTAATTAGACACTCAAAAACATTTTGATTATTGAGATATTTTTAACTATTTATTTTTAAGCCCAGTGGTGGTGACAATTTTGTGTAAGTAAACTTGTTATTTACCCTCTAAAGAGGAAGATGCTTATAAAGAAAGAACTTGATAGTCCAAGGATTATTTAGTAATTTTTTTTCTATATATTGCTTTCTTGATTGTTTTGAAAGTTTCTAGATTTGTTTCAATTGATTAATCATTGTATAATTTGATTTTTCATGAAATTTTTATATGTGTAGAATCTATTTACATAGTCACAACTTTGATTAGTTTTACTACTCATAGAGACCCACTAGCACTATCAAGGTTATAATGTGATCAAAATTGAATGTGCTTTAACACGAAACCTCAACTACCCAAACATGTGATTGAAATACTAGAAGCCATAGATGTGGTACATCAATTTGAGCATGGAATATGTGGTTGGTGCAAGGGATGTAATCAAAAGGCATGGTCATATATCTCTTTTTATATTAGAAAGTACAAATTTAGTACTTGTCCATATTTTTAGTTTTTTTACAAGACAACTTTGACCTTATGCCAATCTTCATTGTTCAACCTGATATCTATAAAAGGTGGGACCTTCATGGTTATGTAAAAGCTCATATCATAAAGATGACCAAAAATTATACTTAGCACTATAAGACATTCTTAGTGATGCAAGATTATCTATACCATGTAAAAATTCATTTGAAACATATTCAAATATCTCCCAAGCATTCCATTGAGAATAGTTATGTTTTGATCTACTTTAATTTCATTTTTTTCATTTGTCTTTTCATTTTATCTTCCTATGGTATGCCTTATCAAAATATTTTACCTATAAAAGGATCTATAAGAAATTCAATATCACTTTATAACTCACCTGGCACTCTTACAACCTCATATTGAAAATATCATTCCAAAAGTACTTAAAGGGTTCCTAAATCCTAAATCTACTGAAATCAGTTGCACATCAATTAGAGAATGCCCTACTACATGTCTAAAGAACTCAACTACATAAAAGGATTTGCAGGTTTATAGGGTTCTAATTTGTTGTAGGTGATTACAAGTCATCTCAAAGTTGTGCGAGCAAGAGTGGCATACAACGGATTTCATTTTCAAACAAGTGAAGTACATAAGAAGTTTCAAATCCATAATGTCAAAGATTTCAAGACTAGAAATATTCAAGTCAAGACTATAGAAATTATGTCATGACCATATACTAGTTATATAGTTTTTCCCCTTATCAGTTTCTAGTTCCAAGATTGGTACCAAATAATTTTTAGTCTTTGATCTACATGTTTATTTATGTTGCACATTTGGATCATTCCTTCTCTTTCCTCTATAGGTATGTTTCTCTCTCCTATTGTATATTTTACAGAAATTACTTCATGTTTATCAAATGTTACAATTTTGAACACATAATTCTAATTATGAATGGTTAATTTCAAAGTTAAATGATCAAAAGTTAATATTTGTTTGTAAAGGAAACACAAATTTTTGGTCTATGACATTTTGTAGAATGTCATTACGATGTTAGCTAACTCATCAATGTTTACTTTGCAACTTATCTTGCAAGTTCTAGCATGATTTTCGGTTTTTGGCATTCTAATTTTTGTCCTTCATATTATTTAGCAATTGATTTTCAGAAATTATAATCTTTGACAGTTTCAAAAGTAAGTGGATATTCCTTATTAGTTCCTTATACTCTTTCGCCCTAAAATTTTTTTAGTTATGAAACTATGTGGAATTTGTTGATTCATTCATTATTCACAAATTGACAAGAAAAGCATCTCACGAATCTTAGAACCACTGACTTATCCGAAGAAAGTACACTACATAGAATCTATTCATTCATGCGCTCTTCGCATCATTACATCTTCAAAAGACTTAGCAAGGACTGAAAAATACATTTTGCAAAACAATATAGAGTTGTCTTATTAGATCGATTATGACTATTTATGAAAAAGTCTTAGTAGATATTAGTTATGCGATAAACAAAGTACTGTGGAATATTATTATTGGTTAAAAACCAACAAGGTTATCAAAGGAATGACATTGCAAATTGTGAAGTAACTTGGAGATTTCTTATTGGCTCACACTTCACAATTTTTGGCATGACCTACTAGGAAACTGACATTGTGAAAATAGTATAAGTGTGGATATTTCTTATTGGTTTATTCTTCACGATGATTAATAGAGGTTATGTAGAGTCTAACACTATGAAAACCATACATACATGGTGTTTTCTTATTGGTTTGCACTTTGTAGTGAAACATACATAATAGAAAGGTCATATAATACAAACAATCTGTAAGAACCATACATATGTGGAACCTTCTTACTTGACTCACCTTTTACACTCTAACATGGTTCTTACAAAGGAAAAAAACATGTGAAGCTATCAAATCTCACCACGTGGAATTAACGAGACTTAATTTTAAAGGTGAAAATATTGGAAAAATTTGGGGAATACAAGATTTAAATAAACTTAAAAATTATCATGCTCAAGCACATTATATTCAAGCTATTTCAAAGATTTTGATGTCCAAATTCAAGAAATTACGAAGCAAAACAAAGTATTGCTATTTTTAGAGATTAAGAACTTTGCATATCTATAATTGCTCAAGTATTTTGAAGTTTAACATCAAGTATAAATAAGGAAAAATATATTATTAGAATAATGTACTGATTATTTGAATATATTATATGAACATCTATATCACATATCCATAAATGGAAGCTTCTAATGTATTGATGGTGGATCATCTCTATCATTTTCTTGACTAGTTCTCTAACTTTGTTGACAGTCAACTAGTGCAATAGATCCATCCTCATCTCTAATAGGGTCATCTATTGTATTTGTGGCATTGTTATCATCCCCTCTCCTTTCATTAATTGAATTCCATATTGTCAAATCCCTATCATAGGGAAATTTATTCACTTTGTACCATGATGTGTAAATTCTCAAACAATTTTCCAAATTTTTGTCAAGCTTGTTTTGTAATTTTGAATTTATAAATGAAAAAAACTAAAAACTATCTCATCTTCAATCGCACCCAAAATCATTGTTTGAGATAAACAATCTAATGAGAGAAACTCATTCATTGTTTCTTGAAAAATAGTACTTAACCCAATTTTTTTCCATAGCTGGGTTATTGCTCCACACTCTAAGGGATTATCTAAACATTTGAATTGCTCAATCATTATAGAGGTGAATTCATGGGATTGATCAATCAAACTATCCTTCATTAAAAAAGCTGGAATATTTATTCCATTGATATCAACACTCTTACCAAAACATTGAATAAATGTAGTCAATCTCTTATATCAATCTTCCTGCAATGATATTTCATTTTGGACACTATTCCAATAGGTGAGATTTACTAAATCCATTGCTTCAAGTAAATCATCCCTACTAAAAATTTTCCTTATTTCTTCTAGTAGGAAACTGTAATTTCTCTTAACCTTACCCTTGATGATACAATGTTATCAAAGAGCATCCCTGTGACATTTACCTTCTTAACCTTACTGGTTACTATTCAAAAGAAGTGCATTGATATCTCATATCCACATACAAAAGTACATACTTCTCCAAAAAAAAAAATTAACGTAAAAAATCTACTTGGCTTTCTAATCTTTATAAAATTATTCCAACTCTCAAACTTTGGACCACAAAAAGTCTCATTGAGAAACAAATAATCTATTTCCAGACAAACACGTTTCCTCGAACTAGAAAAACATAGCAATATACATAGTTCTTTCTTGGGCTTGTTTAATTAAATGATGCATTTCATCCAAAATGGGAGGAGACCACAAAAATTAGCAATGTCTCTATATCATTCAAATGTTTTATAAAATCCCGAGCCTTTTCCACTTCTATGTGATTCTACCAAATTACTCCCAATAAGGATTGATACTGTCAGTACACCCTACAAACCCGTTGATACAATGTGATCCATCTATTGTCTACAAATTTTAATAGTTTATGCCCATTTTCAGTATTTCTGCAAATATTTGGAATTCCATTCAAACCTTTTAGGACTATGAAATAAATAAACATGCACCTCTTGAACAAGTTCTTAAACTTTTTCTAGAAGTTTAAATTTGCTAACTATTTTGTATGCTAGATTAATTATATGAGCAATACAATGAATGAAAATAATATATAGAAAATGACATGTATGGATTATTACACACAAAATTTTAATATGAATTTGCATTACTGATTCCCCATATACCCCAACACATACCATATTTGTTTAATTACATAATCATCCATGCCATTGATATCCTTCAAACTTCTTATTACTAGTTCACAACAGATTTGGAGCTCTCTCTCATCTTGTGAATTGTTGGCCATTTTTTTTTAGGTTTTCATTGATGTCAAAGGTAATTGAGACAAAGGGTTTCATGGTTTCATATGAGTCTCCATGAGGTGTCTTTCATTTTCAAATATTAAGGTTGATTGTTAGTGTCTTGATTTGGTGAGGTGTTATGGTGTCTTAGAGCATGGTCTAGTATGCATGGTCATTGTGTGAGTTCTCCAAAGTTGGTATGAAGTATTCATGACGTCAACCATGGTATATATGATGTGTAAAGAGTGTCTAAGTTTCGTAATGAGTCATCATGGCTATTTCATGGGTTGTCATGATTGAGTCATGTCATTTTAGGCCTATTCTTGGACCTAGAGCACATGGTTTTCTATGGTGGCATGAGATTTGGAGAATCAAAGTCATGTAAAAGCATGTAAAATGTATTATGACATGTCATATGATGTGTATGATGATTTCTAGGTCATTACTCATATGTTTGATGATGTTTCATGGTCCTTGGGAAGCAAGAAAGTGAAGACTAGTTAAGAACACAATGCAAGTCATTTTGACTAGAAAGATTCATAAGTATTTGAGCTTGAATAATAGTTTACAAGTATACAAGAGGTATTAATGATTTCTTGACAAATTTCAAGTCAAAATGTTGAAGGAAAGTCAATTTATGACGTTTTAGTTAAAATTGAGTTCTAGAGAAGGAGAATTCGACTCGATATGGAAACTTGTTTTGTTCACCCTATCACACAAGATTTTCATGGGAACCTAAAGTTTTGGGGGATGATTTTACATTTATCTAATAGTTTTTTCAAAAATAATGAGGTGAATTGATCGTCATACTTTTATGAACAATCGTTAAGAAGTCAAGTTGGTTTGAAACCCTAGTTAAACCCTCCTAGCAAAGAGACTTGGAAGATTTGAATTATTTTGTCTCCAAATGGATTAGGAAAGCTGGTTTGATGACTCATGGGTGTAGATAATTTTTTTGGTCTCATTTTGGCATAGGTTTCATGTTCCATCTATTTCAGGAAGTGAGATAAAACCCTATTTTTGTGGAAATTTGCAGTTTCAGGGATGAGATGGAAGTTCCAGGATGAAAATTAAACTATTCCAAATTCCTTGGGAGATGTGATACATGGCCATGAAATTTTTACAAAAATTTCTTAAAGAATTTTTGAGATATAGGTATCCAAATTTGCCCTATCGATTTTGGCATTAAAGGCTAAACTGTTTTTCTCGGGGTTTGAATTGAGTTTGATCATTTTGCTTGATGCAGCTAATGATTTTTGTTATGGATAGCATGTAGGCACCTGATATGATGCGTTTGAGCTCTTAGAATGGTATGATGAAGTAAATTTTATATGAAACCTTAGAGGGCCTAAATATCCATATTAGGCTTACTCAAGAAAGTGACTGAAACAAGTGTGCTAGAGTGAACTTATCCATGTGAGATATGCTTCTTAGTGTTTGATGTTGTTTTCCAGGTATCCCTTGATGTTTTACATGATTTGGTTGAGCTTTGAGGTTACTTTGAAGGTGATTGGAGCTTATTCTCTCAAGACTGGTTCTTGAGTCCAGATTCTCGGTTTGGAGCAGGTTTCAAAGATTGAGATGTTTCAAGCCTTGCACTATGAGTTGGAGGATAAAGTGAGTTGTTCCAGAAATAAGATTCAAAAAAATTTCCAATGGTATATTACTAAATCCATTATGATGAGTTTTGTTATGTAAATTTAGTCATTCTTTAGAACTTTTTCTAGATGCTTGAAGACTTTGTAGGGTTTTCTTGCCTCTTGGAGTGTTTCATGGTGGAGTTGGATGTTTCATTGCTTCCTATGATTTTTGGTGATTTTAGGACTTATGTCGACTTGTTTGGAGATTTTTAGTATTGATTTTTTCTAGATGACCTTGGATGTTTTGGTCCATTCATTGGTACTTGAAGAACTTGTTTTATCCTTTAGAGGTGTCTTGGTACTTGTTGGTGTTGTCTTGACCCCTTCGACCTAATTTTTTTATGAATAAGATCTTATATTATATTAACAAGTAAAATTATACAATATAATCCAACAAAAATCGGGTGGTATGGAAGCATGCCCCGAAGCCACATATTCAAACTAGGCCTAGCCTAGGAAATTCAACTATAAAATAATTGTAAAAAACAATGAGGTAATGATATTAGGTCACCATTATAAAACGTTGACCAATAGAGGAGGATCATGATCATCGGGAAAACCATATCTAATAAGGTCCTTTCCACTATCTGATATATCCCAACCAAATCCAAGTTAGATCTCTTCTTCATTTTCTTCAATAGCACCTTAAGTGGGCAATATGACAAGAGACATTCTAGGGTACTTATCCGGTGGAGGCAAGAAGCTCCAACCGTCATGGGTGCTTGGATCAAGGGAAGCGATGAGCCCCATCTGAGTTGGTGGGGTGGTGGAGGGGATCCCCAACCTTGATGGTGAGTTGGAAGTGGAGGAGAGAATTTCCTCCATAGTAAGCGACTATGCGGAGATTGGTGAATACGAATGAACGAGTGTTGCAAGCAGCTCAATGACCACCTCAAAGATGACCACCATAGGGAAGAGAGCATCGGGAGGGGGATGGAGGCTCACGAGAAATGTTGCAAGAAGCATCATTCCAATGCCAAAGAAGGTTTTATAGGTGCTCCACATTAAGGGACACCTTGTTTGCTTGCACTTGAATCTATAGTAATACATTGGAGATAACCATTGACTTATTATATATAGAGAAATGTTGATCAACTTAAACGATAGAAAATAAGCAAGAATTCCATTATTTCTAAAGCAAGATGAGAATTTCCCCTTTGAAAGCATGCCAAACTTAGGAAAACATGTGAGGCATTCTAGGATTATCTCCTAAAATAATATGATGTCAGGTAAAACATTCTAGTTTGAAGGGTAGAAAGAATGAATGAATCTAGTTCCAAGCCTTTTTGGGACTTTACTACAATACCATAATAAGTGGGATAAGGTTTCAAAGTATCCACAGAATGGAAATTTTGGGTCCGAGACACCAAGATGAACTAGACATGCACCAATCAGAAGGCCTTGGTGAAGAACACACCACAAAAAATGAGCAATTTTGGGTTCCACATATACACACCAAATAGTATCAAAATTCCTCCTCCATTGAATGGAGAAGAATGCAGCCCCACCAAGTTTTGATATTTCCAACCATGGGAAGATGGGGTGATAACCAAGCATGACCTTTACTAAAAGATTAATTCTAGAAGGGGTGTCCACGAACCACTTCGGTCCATCCACCAAGGGTGAGAAAGAAGCACATAGATTTTGTGACTCATATGATCAGGAACAAAAGAGATGATATCATTGATATTGACATGATCATGTGAGCCTAGATTTAATTAAGATTTGAGATCATTTTAAAGAGGCCAAACTTGGATACATTTGCAAAAAAGGTCTTGAATGGTGTGAATTCCATGTTTGAAAATCCTAAGCGTAAGAATCCCAGGAACCTCTGCAAGGCATTGATCCTGGAATTGAATGACCAGAGACCACCACAGAGAGTGGTGGTTAACTGAAAGGCCATTATGAAAGCCATTTCCCTTCCATTGAAGCCATGGATTGATTTGTTCCCAGGATTTCCATATACTTTTGAGCACAAAGGTGCTGACCACTTTGATAGGGACATGAACAATGAGAAGACGGAAAAATCCTAAACCCTTCTAGGTCAAATGGCCATAAGGGGAACTCTTTCGCAATGTCATAGTACAAAAGCACTTTCCAAGATTATTTTCCTTCTATATTGTGAATTATCCATTTAGTGCGAGTGTTTTCCTTGATGTAGAATGTCAATTAGGCCTAATCCTCCAGATTCTGCGGGAAGATAAGCAGTCTCCCATGTAACTATGTTAAAACCTTTTCTAGATGATGCATTAGACCAGAGAAAATATTTGAGAAATTTTTCTAGCTTCGCACATATTTTTTGGATGTGACCCAACAAGAAGAATAATAAATGTGTGTGGTTTCAATAGCTTTAGAGAAAATATGGAACTTACTCACTAAGGACAACAATTTTCTTATCCAAAGTATTCAGATTTTTAGCCACCATTTGAACAACATACTACCAAAGGTCCAGGAGACACTTGAAAAAAAAAGGAAAGCCTTAAAATTTAAACATCTCATCATTGTCGATCATCTTCCAATCATACAAAGCCATCAAAAAGGGAGTATGGAGGAAGGATTTCCTATAACATTACATTTTTATCATTATATGGAAGATCTAGAGGCTAAACAGAAAGTTTCCATACACTGCTTGACATTATTAATGTTGTTTTCATCCTTAATTAGCATAAGAAAAAAAATTCATCAAAGTAACCATTGAGCAGCTGGGAATTATCAGAAGCTGGTAAAGAAATTCCCTCGACAAGTCCTTGAGATTTTACTTTCGCTAGTAGATAGCCAAAACCAAAACCACCGCAAGGACATAAGGAGTAGGTTGTAAAAAAAAATCATTGTATGGATCAAAAAATACACAAAGGATTTGATTTTTTCCCATTAATGGTAATTTGGGTGGAGGCATTTGCAAAGAGCATCTTGACAGATTGAATGAAGATTCGACCAAAGCTTAGGGCTTGAAGCATAGTAGGAATGAAATGCTACTCTATCCTATTGTAGGATTTCTCAAATTTGATTTTAATGAAAAGGGCTGACTAGTTCGATTTTAGAGCTCATTGCATGTCTTCCCATATGGCTACGATATTATCCAAAATGTAATACCCATGGAAGAAGCCAGTTTTTTCTGGCTAGATAATGGTAGGAAGAATGTGACGCAATCGAATGGAAAGATATTTGGCAATAACCTTATAGGAAACATTGAGAAACTTAAAAGGCCACTAATTACTAATCAGCTCGGGGTCTCTGGGCTTAGGGATGAACTCAATATTCCCTTTGTTAATGTGAGCGCTAAACATCTGGTTATAAAATCCTTCCAGGTACACTGATAGAGGTCCAGAAAACAATATCCCAAAGCAATTTGTATAATTCACAAGGAAACCATCGCGATCAAGAGTCTTGTCATTGTCCATCGCATATTTGTTTCTTGAAGGTCATCAAGGGAAAGCATGTAATCACATGTAATTTTATGTGCCTAAGAGAGATTGCATGATATCTCGAGCAAGTGTTGATCCAAAGTAGTTTGAAGCTCATCCGAGGAGTTTGAGCTTTGAAATCCAATTTGTAATGGTTAACAAAGGCCTAGAGCATGAGTTGGGGATCCGTGAGCTGATTTCTACCATCACATATGGCACATTTTTTTGAAAGGAATGTTTGGATTTAAGGGAAAGAAATAATTCCTTGAAACACGATCCCCAACTTTGAGCCAATGAAGGCAAGGCAAAATTTGAGTGCACTTGAGCATTGTAGTTATACCCGATTTGAATTTTCTAGCGAAGATCTACCACTTGGATTTGTAGAGTTTAGGAAAAAGATTCCCCTTGAGTGCCACCACTACTGGATAAGGTTAGATGAGGTAGTGGAGTATGATCTCGCACTTTGAATGTTGTCTAGTTGTTGACCATAGATTCTAAGAAATTTGGTCTTCCTAGTCATTGCATCCTCCCACCATTGAGTCTAGCTAGATCGAAGAGGTGGATGATAAATTTTCAGATGATGTGGTTGAGGTGTTAAATTCCACACATGATTGATATGATCGAGTTTGGTTTCGTGCTCCATCAAGGTGTATGGATAAAAATTGGCCTTTATGAAAAAATGCCTCCTATCTTTCTAAGTGATACAAAATGGAATAGGGAAGTGGTCAGAAAGGATGAAATATGACATCACTTTCACAGAAAGGAATAAGTACTTTCAAATTCAAAAAAATCTTGAGTAGACAACATGGCCATGTCGAGCCATTTAAGAACCCAATCTGATCCACCTTGGAGATTGGACTAGGTGAACCATGATGTAGAGGTTGGTTTGTGAGAAGCGTTAGGGTCATTAAACCCGACTTTATTATGCATATCAAACCACACCTCCCTTTCACTAGATGTCCAATGCATAGGCATGTTCCCCTAATTATCCGAGGGAATATCAACCATATTCAAGTCGAGTATATGACAAAATAAGCATTAGGAATTTAATTTTCTATCCATTGCCAAAGATCAACCCTTTCATCTACATCATTAGATGCATAAATGTTGATGAAGCCAAAAGGGAAGCTTTCAATATTAAATAAGGCCCAGATGGCACAATTGTGGGGTCAACAACATGATCCACAAAGAAGGGCCACCATTTTGGATCAAAAGGGAGATCAATCCTCCATGCCCTTCATCATTATTACTGGTAAATTTCAGGTTGTCAAACCAAATTGATTTATAAACCATCGACAACTGAAAACCTGTAATTTTCACTACCTATATAAACAAAACATCTAAGTTGGATTTTTTTTTATAAGCATCGTGAATGATATAATTGTGATTAGAGTCTATGAGACCCCGCACATTCCATAAAATACAATTCATGATAAATTATGGTTAAGGGCCATACCATACGCATCCAATCCATCTTAGGTAACAAACTAATTTTGCATAAATTGAGCATTATTATGCTTCAAAAAATCTTGTAACTCAACTTTCCTTCACCCGAAATAATTTATATTATACTCCTCCTCTATAGACTCCACACTGTGTGTTGGGATATGATCGTGATTGGTCATGGAGTGGGAAGAAGGACTTGGGCCCTTTTGGATGGGTCTGTGTAGGCTGGTTGTCAATAACAACTGTGAAGTTAGAAGTGTCAAGGAACTTTGGATGAATTTTTTTAGTTCCATGAGAATTGTAGCCATCTTGGACATGATAGATAACTTAGGTAAGGGAATGAAGAGTCTTCAAAAACTTGCTCGTGGAATGATGTTGGCTAGGGGTTTGTTCCTTTACGGTTGGATCTTTTGAGCCATTTTTTTCGAGCACCTTGGCTTGATCCATTTATTCTTTTTCTTCCACCCTCCAACAATTTTTCACTCTTCCTCATGTGGGGGCTTGACAGATTCAGAGACCACTTTAGGAACTGGGATATTTCATGGAACATAGAGGGGACAATCACCGATCTTATTATCCAAGGCTTGTAAACTAAAACATGTGTTAGGCAAGTTGATGTAAAGAACACATTGAGAGTAGTGAGTATATCCCATTTGTATCTCCATGAATTCCTTCAACTCTTTGGAGAGATCTAATTCAACACAAATTCATTTTTGAGGGAAAACATTGTAGAAACATTTGGGTTCCATGCAAACAACTCAATCGATAGATGAATTAATTTGGTGTAGAAAATTAATGCACGACAACAACAGCAGGGAACTCCACCGAGAAAAAGGATTTGAGAGCCATATACTCGGACACCATAAATTCTTTAGTCCAAGGAGAAAGAACCAAAACATATTTATGCACATACCAAGTGGCCGAACGGTTCAAGATAGTTGGGGCATATGAAGGGTCAAAGAAATAGAAAAGGAAAAATCGTTTAGTCATGATTTACACACTTTCAAGCAGGATGTTGTGAGCAGCCCAGGATGAGTTAACCCATGTCTTTAACATGCTTTTAAAGGGGATGCAACCCACAAAATAACCAATAAGGCAGAAATATTCTAACCATTGGCATGCATAATTAAATTCAGAAATAGGTAGTACAACCTCAGAAGGAGAACATTACCTCGTGAAAGACCTTTGGAACAAATTTATGAGGGAGTTTCTATGGCGGCATGATTGTTTGTATCTCCACAAGCTCTAGCATCAGAAAAAATAGTCGGGATTAAGGTGGAAGGAGTCATTATATAGGCGTTCATAGGGGGAGAGAAACCCTTGAACTTACCGAGAAAGGTTCAATCTCAACGCAACCAAAGAGGTTATGGTATGACATGTAAGCGAATAACCCTAGCAGAGCTATGAATCTACGATTTTCTCCTACTCCTATCGATACCATAAAAAAAAAATATCCTTCTAACCTAGTTGGGTCCTTTTATTTGATTTATATGATGCTCTTTATGTATTATATTGTTGGGATGACCGATCTATTTGGTCATGGAAAAGCTAGATGTGTTTTAAGATAGTGTTGGGTATATTAGCTAGTGTATTTGGTGATTTATGACTAGTTGTGTCCATGGGGTTATGACCAACCTATAGGAGATTGAAGAAGAGTGTAGAAGGGTTATGGAAAGAGCCTAGAAGAGGGTTAATTACTTGAAAAATATTGAGGACCAAATGTGAAAAGGAAATTGACCTATTCATTCCATAAAGAAGAAGAATTGAGCTAGTTATGAGAGAGCTTGTTTTGATGATGGTTTAGTGTGTTTGGAGCTGAACTTGGATCACTATAAGTTATGTGAGAAACATACCATCGTTGATCATCCATTTCCGGTGGTTGATTTGTTGCTTGATCACCTTAGGGAGTTGTAGGCTCCTTGTAGGGTTGTGATTTAATTTAAATTTAATTAAATTTAAATATTGCAAAGTCACCATCTTGAAACAAATCTTGTATAAATGTTGAAATATTGGAATGACAAAAGAAAACTAAGATTTAAATATAAAACCCTAAATACAAGAGATAGATGAAGATAATTAGTTGATTTATGCTCGATCTAGGATTGATCCGGACTAGGAAAAGTGTTGAATAGGCTAGGAAGAGTGTCATTAATGCTTAGTATAAATTTTTTAACTCACAAACAAAGCTAGACAAGGGCACCCAAAACAAGACAGAGACTCCCGGCAGGCACGAATGGATCCGGGTTCCGTGATTGTGCGAGATGCTTTGGATATGGTTTCTATTATGTAGTTAGGGTATTGTAGTTTCTCTCTATTGATCACCTGTTGCTCACACTATGATCGCTAGAGGTACTTGTAACCTGTAAAAGAGATGTTCACTGCACAAGCCCATAAACCACATCAAACCTAAAAGGAAAATGAATAATGGGGAGTCGGACTTAACCCAACAATACCCTAAGAGTGAACTTACGACCGAGAATTACACTACATCTCAAACTCCATGTAATTCTTGTGAGTGTGTGTAGAAATTGTGCCCTAGGATTCCCTTGTGCAAGTTACACTTGATAGCAAGATGTAGCTAGAATGTAGTAATATATGACATGTGTGGATGGAATAAAATGAACATCCCCTTCCTATGTAGTGTATGCATAATTAATGCAACCCTTTTCCCTTGAATGGATGTTATATGGATGCCTTTAAGTGCTTTTTAGGTACCTTTTGAATACAAGCTTAGGTGATGGTAGTAATACTTAGTGTTTGGTCCTTGATTTTGAACACATAACTATGTATTTATATGATTCCCTTGTTTGAATTTCATAATTGACAACTGGAAGGCCAACCCATAAGTGAAAAAGATGCCCAAAATATAAAAGAGACCCAAAAAGAGTGAGTAAGGTAGAAAAGGGTCAGGGGCACCTAGAGGGGATAGGAGCACCTAGGTGTTGTTGTCCTGGTGGGTGCTAGTGTCTAGAGCCATAAAAGATAAATTAGTAAAATCCTGATTGGGTTGTAGGGTGTGTAAGACCAAATAGAAAACAAGAAACAAAGAAAAGAGGCCAAAGATAATTGTCAATCACTAGTTTTCTTGCTTAGGAATCATATGAATGTTAGTATGTGTTTATGACCTAGAAATGTACCCAAGTGCATGATTTTGTGTCTACAAATTGGTGCCCTACTAAACTAGGGGTTGGTGTTCCTTTTGGGGTTGGTGCCTCACTAAAGAAATCTTGCATGATGTGTAATATTCATGCAAGTCCTTTTTTTTGTGTAATATAAGCATAGGTTTCTAGTGGGTTTTCTTCCCTTGAGGGTTTCCCACTTTATATGTTGTGTACTTGTGTTCTCTCTCTTGCTTTGCATACTTGTGGATGGTTGTAACAATCTTAATAAGCTCACATGGTTATGTATGTTGAATGGACAACTTGAATGATGAATGTATGGTTTGGTAAATGAAGTAAAAATTGTTGTATGATTGATTCAACCCCCTCTTAGTCATTGTGTTCCAAATAATTGGTATCATCGCTGGTCCTTGTGAATAAATTTTGACTAATTGAAGCATAAGCAATGAGAAAATCATCTTATGTTGAAGTAGATTTAAGGAAGAATTATGAAATTACTGAGTCCCTAATACATGGATTGCAATAGTCGATCGGTTGTATGGAGATAGAGCATGGTCAAGAAATCAAAGAGTTGAAATCACACATTGAGAGTGTGTCTAAATCCCTAAAGGAAAAATAAGAATCTTGTCTCTGGTATGAAGATAAGTTGAAAGCTTTGGAATCTGATTTAGAAGGTGCATCCAATAGATTGAAGATGTATGAGAGATTGGGAAAAATATCTTAAGCTCTTGATGGGATATTTGAGAGTCGAAGAGTAGTTAGTGATAAGACAGCCTAGGTTTGAAATTAAAGCATGTGGTGAATGATGATAAAGTTGAACCAAGTAATAAAGAAGAAAAAAAGGAGACAAAGAAGACTGATTAAAGAAGGTCTAACCCTATTTTTCAACCTAATGCAATGAGGTATGGTTATTCATTTAGCGTTAGTTCAACTCTTGTCATGGTTTTGGTCATAGAGCTAGGGATTGTAAGAATAAGTCCTCAAGGAATGAGTTTGCATGGAGTTATGAAGGTTATTTCAATGGTCAATTTTATTCTTGTTGTGAATATGATCACAAGGAAACTAATTTTTGTTGGAATATTAGTCTCTATCAGTCAAAGAGCAAGAATGGTGTTGTGTGTTATAATTGTCAAAAACATGGACATATTGCTAGATTTTTCCACCAAGATGAATCTCTAAGAGTCAACAACATGTTTCAAGCTCCTAAGAGGCAAAATGGATGTGTATTCAAAAGGAAGATCAGTTCTATGAATGAGTCTAATATTATCATAGTAGATTCTAATGTTAAGAAGGATGACCCTAAACTGTCATAGAAATGAAGAAGAAAACAAGAAAGACTTTGTGGTGCAAAGTTTTGATCCATCTACCAATCAAGGTGAAGTGATTGTAAAAGTTGAAAAGACTAAGAAGATAGAAAGTATAAAGGATGTAAAGGAGAAGGATTCAAATTCAAACAAGGTGTCAAATGTTGTTGACAGGTCCAAGAAGGAAGAAATCAAGTTTGTAAAGTCTAATACAAGTTTATTAGCCCTAACCGACAAAGTGAAAGTTAATGAGGAGTATCATGAGTGTTTGAAAGGTCGCCATTTAGAATATGAATGTTTTGGAGATGAAATTATCATACCTAAAAGGTCATCCAAGAAGATTGAAAGGATCTCAAAGGAAAAAGAGAAAAGATAGAGTCCTTGGGCTCGTTTGATGACTACATTCTATTTTAGTGCTCTAAATGGCTTGTGTGTCTTCTCTAGGATTCTAGAATACATTCATCATACGAAGGAAGAATTGTGTGTTCTGGACATGCATTACCATTTGAGGTTTCGATCAAAGCCTTCATAAAAGCTACAAGTTTGTGAATAGTCAAAGTATAGCAATGCATTCAGTGTCGAAAAGTCTATCCGGGTGATCTCGAGTTATTAATGTCGGTCAATACATGTGTTTATGAAGTCTGTGAGATCTCATAAAGTATGAAATCATGTTACAAAGCTTTATCAAGTCTCGTATGCAGGTTTTTTCACCGAGTCTATAAAAATATGAGAAGGATAAGTGGAGCATAAACTCGGTATTATGAGTCTGAAGTTATCTAAAGGTCATCATGACTAATATTCTTCAAGAAGAACAATGAATGGTTAATATTTTCTTGCATTAAAAATACCGCAAAGGTCCTTGAATGTATCGCAGTATGTGTAAGAAGTGCTATTGGTGTATAAGAAGTTATGTGAAGTCTTTCAAAGATCTAAGTTCAATTATTTAGATAGTATTAACTATTGGAAAGATTACATGCTTTGTGACTAATTATCATGAAATAGATAAGGAAATTGAGTTAATTCCGAAGTTATATTGTTTGTGCTCTATCATTCATCAAGAAGTTTGTGTTGTCATCAAAAATTTGTTGGTATTCTTGGTCAAAGTGCTCTGATTTTCCTAAATTGTGTACTTGAGGTTGAAGTCAAATGAAGTGTGAATATCCCAGCCTATGAAAGTTTCATGATGGTTCAAATATTTCTTATTCTTGTACATTTCCTTCATGTCAAGTAGAGTATGTAAATCGTCTTGTATGTTGAAATTTGATCTTGGTCTTGATTTGAGTCAAGCATGTTTGTTCCATAAGTATGAATAGTCATTTCTCTCTAGTATGGTGTGAATATTCTCATGAAGGTATCTAAGATTTTCAAAGGAATATAATAAGGCTCAAATACTGTGAATAGTTTCTCATTTTAAGAATGCAAATGGAATATGAAGCTATAAGTTAAGGTATGTATTGATCAACATTGATTTGCAAGAGTGTCTCTTTGAAGCCATGATATCATCAATCCCATCATAATCAAATGTATGAGTAGTATATGTCACGTGTAGCACTCTAATACTTGGTATGTGGTCCCCAAAAGTGTTGCAAAGATGGTATTGTGTCTAAAATCATGATAAAAATCTTGATAAGTATGTCACGAGAGGTTTGAGAAAGTCAATACAAAAATTGTGTTAGTTGGCCCTTGGTCATGGAGTGATAGTGGTCTCAAATAGCTATGATGTGGTGCTCATCTCGGGGGAGTTAGTATATGTGTAGTGGTCTCGGACATTTAATAATTTTTGTTCAAAACAAGGTATGGAGTAGGGTCAGTAATATCTTTTATGTTATTATGACCTCAAACGAATATCATGGAGGCTAAGTGCTACAAAATGTGGGTATGAGTCTTCCCATAAGCAAGAGTGATCGTTGAAACAATATATTTTACTTACAATCGAATATATTGTTTCATAAAGGTGTTGTAATATTTCATTTATGACTTGATATGATCATCGAAGCGAGGTGGTAATGGTGCATTCCAGATTTGTGAAGACAAATGGTGAGTTTCTTGGTGTTATCCTAAGTATAAAAGGGGCATGAATGAACATCATGAATCTAAAGTTGTAGGAAAAATAATGTGTAGAGGTATGTTCATTTATGTTGAAGTGAAGGAAGTTTGCTTCATAAATGTGTATATCAAAAGCTTTAAGGATTGAAGATGGTGTCTTGGGTTATGAAAACAGAGATCCAGGTATGAATCACACTCTTGAAGATTGAAAGTGTATTGTATGAAGATTTTTACCTTGTAGGTGTGAAGATATGATCAAGGTGTTGACATGACTTCAAGAAAGACATGTGAAGATGGGTCATTTGAGTTGAATAAGGATGAAGAAAAGAAGGTCTATAATAGGGTATTTTAGGTAGGGGCACTAATCCATGAAGATGACTGCATGAATAGTTTTGATATACCATTGGTTAGACTTGTATAAGAAGGTTTGAAGGACGATGATACTTCAATCGATTACGAGAATCAGAGATGAAAAAGTGTTGAATGTACCAAGTAAGAGTAAAGAAGAAGATTGTCTTGAGTTCTGGTTTGGTAGAAACTCATAGTTCTTACAAGGTTACTGAGAGACTACATGGTTTAAGAAGAATGAAAGAGATGTGTATAAGGTTTTGGGAAAACTATTGGTTCTAGTGCAATTAGGTACTGTGATGCATCTTGAACCACTAAAGGTATGCTTATTTGATCTTTTCCTTCCATTGTTATGATATCATACTACAAGGAATGTGCTCTAAATTGGTCTGTAATTTTTGACTTGTTGTATTAAGTGAACAAAGAAGAATTTTGCAAGAAGAAGACTAGTCTGTAGGCTCTACAAAAGTGTATTTGAAATCAAATCCGTGGTTTAAAAAAACCTTCAAAGTTGCTTATGTATGAATGGTGATTAAGGGATAAGAAGTGTATCTATTTGTTTATGAGATGAAGGGGAAGCAAAGTTGCTAATTAATTAAAAGTAGACTAAAATAAGGTAGAGATCTATGAAGAGTTGACTCGGGATATGTGACATTCATAATGACCTATCTCCATGACATGTAAATAAGGTATGAGCATTAATTCTTGCATATATAGCTAGTATATGGTGGTATAATGACAAGGGAGATATAAGATGATGTTTTATGAGTTGTGTTTGATCCTAGTGCATTGATAAGTTAGGCTATTTTGGAATAAAATTGTGATATAGCCAAGTGATATGGTGGTATAATGACGGGGAGATATAAGATGATGTTTTATGAGTTGTGTTTGATCCTAGTGCATTGATAAATTAGGCTATTTTGGACTAAAAGTATGATTTAGGGCTATTGGTCTTAAATGATGTTATGGAAGTGTGAGAGGTAGAACTTGTGTTTACAAGCATGATACTGAGACCTAGATTGTGATATATATCAGATATGGAACTAAAATATGGATAATACCAAACCAAGGGGGAGTCAAGTCAAGTAAGGAAGTTTTTTTGTGCTTTTATTTCATTGTGAGTTGTCTCTTTTTCCATATCTAGTTTTCATTATGCCTTTGTCATAGATGTCAAAGGGGATACCTGAAGCATCAAAAACATGGAAAAGAGGTCTTATAGGTGTGTTTTGTCTTGTGGTTTCCATCAATGTTTCTGAAGGTGGTTACCATCAATGAAAAGGGGGAGATTGTTGGCCATTGTTTCTTAGGTTGTCATTGATGTCAAATTTCATTGATGGAAAAGGGTATCATGGTGTCATTTGAGTCTCCGTGAGGTGTCTTTCATTGTTAAACATGAAGGTTGATTGGTAGTGTCTTGATTTGGTGAGGTGTTAAGGTGTCCTAAAGTATGGTATATTATGCATGGTCATTGTGTGAGTTCTCCCAAGTTGGTATGAAGTCTTCATGAGGTCAAGCATGGTCTCGTATGATGTGTAAAGAGTGTCTAAGTGTCTACAATGATTCGTCGTGGTTAATTCATTGGTTGTCATGATTAAGTCTGATCATCCTAGGTTAATTCCTAGACCTAGAGAACGTGGTTTGGTATGGTGGTATGAGATTTGGAGCAATAAATTCATGTAAAAGAATGTAAAAGGAATTTTGACATGTCATATGATGTGTATGAGGAGTTTCAGGTCATTACTCAATTGTTTGAAGATCTTTAATAGTCCTTGGGAAGCAAGAAGGTGAAGACTAGGTAAGAACACACATGTATGTCACTGTGGATGGAAATATTCAGAATTATTTGAGTTTGGATAAGAGTTGTCATGAATATATGATGTAGCAAGTTTTAGGTAAAAATGTTGAAGGAAAGTCAAGTTATGATGTTTTTGGTAAAACCGACTTCTAGAGAAGGAAATCCAACTCAATATGGAAACTTGTTTTGTTCACCCTATCACTCACACTTTGAATGTGACCTTTAGGCTTTGGGGATGGTTTTACATTGAGTTTTTTTCAAAAATAATGAGGTGAATTGATCATCATACTTTTATGAACAATCGTTAAGAAGTCAAGTTGGCTTGAAACCCTAGTTAAACCCTCGTTATTAGAGTGAATTGGAAGATTTGAATTGTTTGGACTCAAAATGGATTGGTCAAGTTGGTTTAATGAGTCATGGGTGAAGATATTTTTTCTGGACTCATTTTGGCATAAGTTTCTTGTTCCAACTATTTAAGTAAGTGAGAGAAAAACCTTAGTTTTGAGGAAATTTGCAGTTTCAGGACTACGATGGAAGTTTCATGATGAAAAGTAAACTATTACATAATACTTGAGAGATGTGCTACATGTGCATGAGGGTTTTTATTTAGGTTGTTTTAAGAATTTTTGAAATACAAATCTCTAAATTTTCCTGTCGATTTTGGCCTTAAAGACTAAAATGGTAGTCTCAAGGTTTGAATTGGGTTTGATCATTTTACTTGATGGAGCTAGTGATTTTGGTCATGGATAGCATGCAGGAACCTAGTATGGTGTGTTTTATCTCTTGGAATGGTATGATGAATTGGTTTCATGTTGAAACCCTAGTGGCCTAATTAGCCCTATTAGGCTTACTCAAGAAGGTGACTGAAACATGTGTGCTAGAGTGAATTTCTCCATGTGACATATGCTTCTTAGTGCTTGATGATGTTTTTCAGGTATCCCTTGATGTGTTTCATGCTTTGGTTGAGCTTGTAAGTGACTATATATTGTTCTCTCAAGACTAGTTCTTGAGTCCATATTTCCAGTTTTGAGCAGTTTCAAATATTGAGGTGTTTGAAGGCCTTGAACTATGAGATGGAGGATAAAGTTAGTTGTTATAGAAATAAGATTTAGATAAATTTGTAATTTTATATTACTTGATTCATTATGACGATATTTGTTATGTGAAGTTGGTAATTCTTTATGGTTTTTTTTTTGGGTTCTTGAAGACCTTGTAGGGTTTGCTTGCCTCTTGGAGTGCTTCATGGTGGAGTTGGATGTTTGATTGCTTACTATTCTTTTGGAGATGCTAAGGACTTATGCTTGAATTTTTGGAGCTTTTAGAGTCTTGAAAAAGTTTCTATATGACCTTGGAGTTGTTTGTACATTCATTGGTACTTGAAGAGCGTGTTTTAGCCTTTAGAGGTGTCTTGGTGCTTGTTGGTGTTTTCTTGACCCATGCCGACCTGATTAGGTCCTTTGAGTTGATTTATATGATTATATTGATGTATTTTCTTGTTGGAATAATAGGCCAATTTTGTCATGGCCGACCTAGGGGTGTTTTAATCTAGTGTTGGGTATATAAGCTACTGTATTTGGTCATTTATGACTAGTTATGTCCATGGGGTTATGAGCGACCTATATGAGATTGAAGAAGAGTGTAGAGGGGTTATGGAAAGTACTTATAAGAGTGATGAAGACTTGAAAAATATTGAGGACCATATGTGCAAGGGAAATTGACCTATTCAGCCCATGAAGAAGAAGAATTGAGCGAGTTATGAGAGAGCTTGTTTTGATGAGGGTTTGGTGTGTTTGGAGCTAAACTTGGATCACTATTAGCCGTGTGAGTAGTATATCATTAGTGATCATCCATTTCCAGGTGTTTTAGTTAGTTCTTGATCACCTTATGGGGTTGTATCCTCCTTGTAGGTTTGGTTCCCTACTAAACTAGGAGTTAGTTCTCTTTGTGGGGTTGGTTCCTCACTAAAGAAATCTTGCATGGTGTGTAATATAAGAAGATGTTTCATTGGGTTTTCTTCCCCTTGAGGGATTATAACTTTATATGTTGTGTACTTGTGTTCTCTCTCTTGCTTTGCATACTTTTGGATGGTTGTAACAATCTTAATAAGCTCACATGGTTATGTATGTTGAATGGAAAACTTGAATGATGAATGTATGGTTTGGTAAATGAAGTAAATTTTTTTGTATGACTGATTCACCTCCCCCTCGCCACTGTGCTTACAACATGAATAAAAAGTGAGGTTGTCTCACATGAATCTCAATAATATAAACATGTATACATACCCAAGCAATATTATCTACTATTGTAACCTCATTAATAAACAAAGACATGTATCATGCAGACTTAATTTTCTCTTTCAAGTCTTCTTTCTCAACCATAGCTATGCATTTTTCCCAATCCCAAAACTAATTTCGACCAAAGTGATAATGAGGAATGTGTGGCGCACCAAGAAAATATAGCATCTTCTTATGTTCAAGAAAAATTTTTATGGGAAAACCTCTTATCAAAATGGGAAAAATAGTAGCTAGCTGAACTGTTTTACCTAAAATATTGTTTTGAATGACCTTGTTAAATTGAGATGTAATTTTCCCTCCATTATCTATAACTCTTTTTCATTTCTTGTGTACTTCTCAAATTATTTTTCATACGTAATATGTAAACAATCATCCACATTTTTCCATCTGGAAACATTCTTCATAACTCCATCTATAATTTGATTTTCATATATCTTTCCTACGTGTTTCTCAATAATATCCAATTTAAGTTGCATTGTCTTGTCCCTGCCCAATTTCTAGCTACAAATTATATATTTGCATTCTTTGGGAGGTTTAGATTTATTTTTATTTTCAATCTTTTAAGTAAATGGAAACTTAGAAACCCAATCTAACTTGAAACTCCTTCCCAAGTCCCATTTTCTTACCTTTCTCTTTCTTCCAGAAATAGGTGTCCCTTGAGTATTTGTCGTGGTGGAATTTAAATTTTTTGATCTCCAAAATTTTCACCTCCAACATTCAATTGGGAAGGTGACGACGTCCTAGCACTAGAGTATAAATGTAAATCATCTAGTGATGCAGTTTTAAATTCATTCAATGGGATGTCTTTAAGGGGAGGAATTTCATTGTCATCTTCATTGACAACATTAGTCATCAAATCATCAATGAAATCATTTTGAGTTTCATTTCAAATGCAATCATTATCCCTTGATAGTGTTGGTCCTACTAGAGAAGGATGGGATTTTGTAGATGGTTTCTCAAAATAATATGTGATTTTTGTATACCAATACTAGGACCCACCGTCATCCCCTCATCTTCTCACATCCTCCATTATCATATTTAATATATCATCTTGATAGTCTTACTTAATCACTCTCAAAACATGGCAATCTTACTTAAGCTGTCATTTTCACTTCCCCCTCTACCACCATTTACTCTCTTAATTTGAATTTTCCTTCCTCATAATATCCCCTCCTAGCCAACCTTTTAGCCACCACCTTCCTCATATCATCCTATCAAATCAAATTTTATATCTCCATTGTTCATCTTGGGAATCCTAGTTGATCACCCCGCAACATTGGGAATCTTATTTGAGGACACTCCTCAAGGTAAGACCATCCTTCTACATTTCTCCCACCATCACCACCCTCCTTACTCAGATCCTTACCTCTAACTACCCATGATGCCAAATACCTCTTTACATAAAACTTTCCAATCCTTCTATATCTTATCCTGTATCTTCCTTTTTCAGCTTGGGAATCTTACTTGACCTCCCCATCTTGACCAATTTGCTTTCTCCCACTTTCTCCAACCCCAATTTTCTCTCCCCATCATTTTTTCTAGCATTCTTCTCATATATATTTTTTAACATTATCTACCTTTATACTCCTCCTTTGCATCATCTTTCATCTCTCCTCTTCTCACGTACTCCCATTCATATCTTCCATCTCCATATGTCTAGCGCCTTTACCATCCTCCCATATTTCAACCCGCCTTGTCTTCCTTTACTAATCCATTTTCCTACCCCAACATCTTTTCATCCCCATATTTGGCCTCCTCTTTCACTCTATTTTCCCTTCCCCATCCACATCCTTTGTTATTTTTTCTGAATCTATACTCTTCTTTTCTACCACCCATCCCCACTTTTGTGCCTTCCTACTCCCCTCCTCATTCTATGCATTTTCCTACCTTGATTCCATATTCCCATTAGATTTATCCTATTTGCATCATTTTTATTTTTATTTGTCTTATTCCTCCCATGTTTTCTTCTTTTTTATCCTTCTCCACCTCACCTCCCTTTTCCATCATCTCTCTCCTCATACTCATCTTTGGACATCATTCTTATATCATTGTCTAAAGCTTCTCCACATCCCTTTCTCTACATCTGTCCCTTCCCCTTCTTATCTCTATCATTCTTACATTCCTTATGCCTCCCGGTTAGAAAAATCATCACCCTTAGCCTCCACATCACCATAGTTCAATATTTCATTCCCTGGTACCCCTATACTTTTTAAATGATTTTCCCTTTTCTTTATCTTGATCATGTAACATTTATTTCTTTTTCCCCTTCCTCATGCCACATACCCCTTTATTTTCCATCCTCACCTTTTGAATCCTTCAACAACTTTTTATGACTTTTGCCCTCCTTCACCTTATATTTTTTACCTACCCTATGTCATTTCACATGTCCTCCTTGTCTTCATCTCTTTATTCTTCCTTGCTCCCCTCTGATGTCTTCATCATATTTATTCGTTCTTACTCCTCCTTTCCCCTACCACTACTATAAATAGGAACTCCTTTACAAATTCCTAGTCACTGAAATTCTCTCGCATCAACTTTCCCTCATCCCATGCATAATTATTCACATTAATCTTCTTAATCATGTTCCCTCTCCTCTTTTGTTCCAATTCTATATGTCCTTCCATCTTCCCCACTTACACTTGATTCACCAATTTTTCTTCTTCATCATTATCTTATTCCTAAATCCTTACCTATTTGTCCCTCATCATTTCCCCTCTTCTTTCTATCCTCTCATCTCCACATGTCTCTCCATTCAATACGTTCCATATTCCTTTGTATAGCATATCAACATTTTTATTTGTCTATTTTTCATTTTCACATAGCCTTTGTTTTTGTTCGCTAAACTTTTATTTTCATATTTTTGTCTACTAACATAAAATTTGATCATCACCTTTTATGTACCACTATCCCTCATAATTTTCTCCCAATCATTGCATTTATAATTCTCTCCACCTTCTCCCCTCATTCCTTTCATTCCATTATGGTCACCAGATTGCACCCTTCCTCTATCTGTTCACATGTGATCTTCCCCCTCCCATATGTTTCTTTATCTTCTTTATTTTTTCCATTTCATTTATTTATCCTATGCCACCTTCTTTCTCTCAATTTTTTCATCACAACTGATATTCAATGCCTTCCCTTTTCATTTCCTCACCTCGCCCATTCCGCATTCACATTTTCTTCCTCATAAACTAGGCTTCTACACTTTATCTTCACAATATCCATACCTATTTAAGTCCCTCAACACATCATCACAACCATTGTCCCCACTTTTCCTATCATTTATTGTATCATCTAAAATCAAGGTTGACTAAATAAATCTTCCTCTTGATCCCCCAAACTAGTACATTCACTACATTTCCATTCTCGTCTTTGTCCACCACATCTTTGTATTTATCTCTCGTCTCATATTTTTGTGAGATGTGTCCCCCAACATGGTCCATCCACCACCTTTTCATTTTCTTCATCATATACCACATATATATCTCTCATATCATCTTAATCTCTATCTTATCTTTTTGAGAGACATGTCCCCCAACGTGGTCTATTCACTATGTTTGCACTTTTTTTCCTCATCAACTAAATCTTGTTCTCTCATCTCATCATTTCAAGAGACTTATCATCTCTTCCATCCTCATTTCACCTCTTTAGGGGCCATTGTTATGTCAACATTTAGTCCCTCTATCATTTTTTTTTTTGTTTTAGAGGACACCGTAACATTCATCATTTATTCTTGAAAGTAAAATTTTTCTCATATTTTTGTTTAGAGTGTTGGAAGAAAAATCTTTGAGAGGGGAGTGAATCGAGTGTCCTTAAAAACTCGATTTCGATTATATTTACTTGCATGAACCATCAAAGAAACCATTCAACACACATTAACGATAGTGAACATATTATGCATAAAAACTATTCATAAGAACACAAAGAAAGAGAGAACACACATATGTAAGTGGGAAACCCTCAAGGGGAAGAAAACCCATTGAGAACTTCTGAAAATGGAAAAATATCCTATAAATGATTAGAAAAGCTCAAATTTAGTGAAGCACCAACTCCATATGGAGCACCAACCCCAAATTTCCAAACACCCACTTGACAAGGTTTTAGCGGGAACCAATTTACAAGGAAGCACCAACTCAACCACTTCTTGACCAAACACCCACTCAACCAAGTCTAAATGTTTGTCACCTTCCCTCTATTTCTTATCAAAAATGATGACCATCTCTCTGCCCTTCTTCTCTTGATCACTCCTAAAACTATCATGGTATACTTCTTCGCTCATTACTCTTCTTCACTTTGAGAAAGACGTGTACAAACTGAATTTCTTTCCTTGACCACTTTCATATATTCAACATAGCTCTCTCCTCATGGTCTATAAGACCTCTTACAACTCACTCAAGCCCTATATCTCTCTAATTTCTCTCCTCTAATTCCTTGGCCTAAAATTCCCTTACATGTGTGTGTGTGTGTGTGTGTGTGTGTTTTTCAAGAACATTCAAACACTTAGTCAGTCATACATGCATAAGACCATTTAGGTCAGCCATGTCAATTCTCAAAGAACATTTGAAAAACATGAAATGATCATAACATAAGCTTATTTTGTTACGAACTAACCCAATTATGCCTTTTACTCCTTTACCTCTCATGAAGACCTACTAACATTAGGTTTGCCTACACAATGAAGAAAAATTAACTTCATGAGCAATCATGATCATATTCATAACTTGAAACCCTTTAAAAACATTGTCAATGACCTCTTTTGAGCTTCTCCATGCTTGATTTGTTCTTCACCGTGAAAGTTTCTTGAGAAAAATAATGTCAAAACACTACTAAACTAGTCGGAGAACTTGAACTCATAGGCACACTAAAAGACTGAAACTTGTCCAAAAACCATCATAGAAATGAAGTATGGGTCTCCAAAACCCTCATACATCCATTTATTCAACTTGGCCAAAGAAAATTTTGATATCTACAACAATCTCTTCAAAACCAGACTGTACCTACATATTTTCTCTCTCATCTAACAACACAATACCACCACGGAGGTACACAGGAGAGTCCACTACTTACTCCAATCATAAAACAAAAAAAATCCAATCCATTCTCGAGCTGATTTGAACCATATATTTCCTATCAAGTCTTGGATAGTGTTTTAGGATGGTTTTAGAACAATTTTGGTGTTAACAATTGTTCATAAAGAATAAGACCTAAATTCAAATATTAATACCGAGAAGATCTTAGCTAGGACCTAAATCCATTCGTGTGAGCTCAATAGACCTCATAACCAATTTCCATGCATTTTCCTTCAAGCCCTGACCTAAAACTTCATGAAAACATTTGAGAAAACTTGTTATACCCATGAAAATGCTCACATGCCCATAATTGCCTTGAAAATTAAACCTCATACCTCATTAGGTCATTCTTTCTTCACCTTTCTCTCTACTCCTTGGTCTTCATGCCTCACTAGGCCTTGAAACTGATTTTCATACCACTGTCCATGCATTCTAAACCATGTTTCCAAGCTTAAACAATGTTGTACAACCTCTCACACCCTTTTATACTTATCTCACTAAGCTACCATGCTCATATCTTTTCACAAGGTCTCTTCATGTCATGACTAGGCCATGACTAGGTTTCTCAAGCACTTGACACTTGACACAATGACTTGTACCTAAACATACTGACCTTTACTATTAGATATCAATACAACACTACTTTTGCAGACCTACTTATCATCATACCTTCACAAGAACACATTCACATTGACCTTTATCTTCAAATTCTCTCTCTTTCTTCAAAGTATCTCTCACACACATTATCAATCAACCTTCACACATGATGCACTTATCTTTTGACATCAATGACTCATCAACTTGGCATCAACAAGGACACTCAACAACTTGAAATCAATGACAATTGCCTCTTTCTCCTCAAGATGACATCAATGGCAACACTCAACAGTCTCTCCATGAAATCAACCATGCACAACATCGTCATATTGACATTAATGACAACTCACAACTATCTTCCCCTTTGTAATTGATGGAAAACACACTAAAATATGAAATCACTTCAAAATGGTATTTTTCTCATCTACTCATTCTCCCCCTTTTGACATTAATGAAAAAGGATATTCCAAAAATTTCCATCTGATCCTTGGATATGAACTTCAATAACACAATGAAATGCTGACAAAAACTCACCTTAGGCTCATACCAGTTGTTGTAGACAACTTCTAAGACACTTCAATTGTACCTTTAAGCAATCATGCTTCTCATGACTTCTACATAATTTTCTTAACACTTCACAACATAAATCTATAAAGCTACCCCTAAGAATATGCTTCTCCTCATATACACTAGATGAAAACCACAATATTTATCTTACTCTAAACACTAGACACCATTCTCCTAACAATATATTTCTCCCCCTTTCTAAACATTCTCAAAGGAGATACCTACAACTTCTTGATTTTCCCCTTTTATATCACAATTAGAACTTACCAAACTTGGAAGCATTAACCGGTATTGGAAACATCAACCAAACATGACATGTTCCCCTATCTCCATGTATACCATCTTAAAATGAGCTTATATCAAAACATCTCTCACTTTTTCCTTGACATGACTATTTTGACTCAAACCTTTGATCACACACTAGGCCACTAGATAACAATACCACTTTTCAACACAGATCAAGATAAAACACCAAATACTAGAAACAAGGAATGTCATTTTTCTTACCTATCATATACCAACAACACCTCCATATCTTTCAAAATCCTTTAACTTGTCTTCATGATTGCATATCTTCTTGGAACTACTTACCTACTCATGGAGCTAGTGAACTATCTGATTATCTCCCCTTAGTTTATACATACCTTGAACCTTTAACTCACAGAACTAAAAATTATTCACAAACCTTCTTGATGTTCATCACCTTGCAACATAATGCCATGAATGTGACTAGTTTGATCAAGTCATCATACACATACTTTGTAACACATCTCTGCAACACATCTCCATGATGCTTCTATTGATTGATGAATGCCTCTATAAAGCCTAATAGAGACACCCCATTTCACAAGGATCTAGAACAATATGAATTCAAGAGATTCCCATATCTCCACTCCTTTCTCAATCAACTTACACTCATGAGGTTGATATTATTTCTTTAGGATCCTCTTGGTATTGATTGGCACTTCTGTCTTGATGTCAATGTCATCCTTCTTTCTTCTATTTGAGATGATATCATACACTCTTGGAACTCTTCAACATCTGGCATATTCTCTTCCATAGCAAACAATCCACCTTGGCTTGTAGACTCATCATGACTAAGCTTGATTGCATTTTGTTCCTCCTTCTTATTCACATCATCTAACTTCATGTTTTGCATGTGTTTGCTTTGTCTTCTTTCTTAAATTATAGGATTTTGATTCTTATTGTTCTGTCTTGGTGATTCATGATAACAAAATCTTGCAATATGACCAATGTTATGACAGTTATAGCAAAAACAACACTATTCTTACCTCTTGACTAATGTGAGATGAGATTCCTTCTATAGTTCCATGAGTACACATTCTTGGAGGGCCTTCTACAATCTATTTCTTTATGACCATATTGATTACATGCAAAACAATAACCATTGAATGAACTTGCATACCTCATGGCATTAGGATGTATAATAGGATTAGTCCTTCTACGTCGCTCTTGAATTTTAGATTTTTGTTGACATTCTCATTTTCTTAACCTTCTTCTTTACTTGTCATTTTAGACTTCTAATTATTCATATATTCTTTGTTTTGATCTTCGTGAAGCCAATACCTACCTTATCATTGGAAGACTTCTAATTACTCAAAATGTCCTTTAGATCCTCAGTGTTATTTTCAAACTTCTCATAGGTCTTCATCTTGCTAGTTTCTTGATCTAACTCTTCTAACAAGGAGTACATATTTGTTTCAAACTTGGTGCATTCTTCCTCCTTGGTCTTAAGACTTGTTGTCACAAACTCTACCTAGGTTTCCGATTGCTTGATGATATCATAGTGTTCCTTGGTATTGTAACCAATTTGTTCCTCATAGTCATTGATCAATGACCTCAGTTTCTGATTCTTCCTTCTTTGGTTCTTCAACTCATCTAGAGCACTCACTAACTCTGCTTCAAGGTTCACTTCTACTTTTCTTCATCCGAGTCTTCATATTCCGCGATACCTTCACTACCTACTTCTATTGCCATGAATAGAGTTTCATTGCTATCATGCTTAACATTTTCATCATCACTTTCAAATGAACTATTGTCACTAACATCGGAGGAGCTATTATCTTCTTTGGTATAGAAATTCCTCTTGTTCTTGAATGACCCTTTCTTTCCTTCATACTTCTTGAAAATATTTTTTTCTTGTCAAGATTATGGGACTTTTTTCATCATCATGTTCGTCATGATTTATGTCATCCTTATCTTTATTAGGGAGCTTGGACAGAAAGTGACCAATCTTACCATGCAATTAAATCATTTAAATGACAACTTACCTTTGTAATTACATGTTCCTTTATTGAGATTTCTATTAAACATGGATCCTATATTTTCATCATCAATGTCTACGCATTTGAATCCTCCTTAACCCTTTTACGTTGTGGATTTTTCTCAAATTTGAATGTATCTTCATTCTTGGGAGGTATTCCATCATCTGTTATCATCTCATAGGTATTCAAGATGCCATGAATCTCATCCATACGTAATGTTATGAGATCCTTTGATTCCTCTATAGCAAAGACCTTTGAATCAAACTTGGATGTAAGGGATATTAATAACTTTTATACCACTTTGTTGATTCTTACAAATTTTCTCCTAAACCTCTGATGAAATTTACCACTTCATCTAATCTTAACAGATAAGAAGAAATGTTCTCATCTTCCTTCTATTTAGAATTTCAAAATGTCTTTGGTGGATTCACAACTTTTCCAATTTTACTTTTGTGTCACCTTCATAGATAGTCTGCAACTTTTCCCAAATCCCTTTGGCTATGTTACAATGCATGGCCTTTATAAAATCTACCTCTAAAAGACCACATAAGATGGCATTGATTTCCTTAGAATTGTTTTCACTAGCTCTTTTGACTATTGCATCAGTTGGTGGTGTAGGGGTATAGTGTATCAATCAACAACTAATTGCCATATGTCAAAGCCCAAAGACATTAGATAGGTATTCATTATGACACTCCAAAAATGCATAGTTAGTACCATTGAAGAGAGGATTCTTATTGGTTGAGAAACATCCTAAAACTTGATTACTCACCATACATGTGCTTCTATAATATCCTTCAAGTTGTTGAACCTTCTCCAAAGGACCAAACTCTGATACCAATTGTTGGAAGCAAAATCACTGAGAGGGGGATGAATCAGTGTCCTTAAAAAAATTATTTTAATTATATTAACTTGCATGAACCATTAAAGCAACCATTCAACACACATTAACCATAGTGATATTTTTCTTTCATGAAAATTCATTCACAAGAACAAAAAGTAAGAGAGAAAACACATATGTAAGTGGGAAACCCTCAAGAGGAAGAAAACCCATTGCTAACTTCTAAAAATGAAAAAATTCCTATAAATGATTACAAAATCTCAAATTTAGTGAAACACCAACTCCACATAGAGCACCAACCCTAAATTTCCAAACACCCACTTGACAAGGTTTTAGAAAGCACCAAAGCGCCAACTTCCTAAGTCACTCGGCAAAAACTCAACTACTTCTTGACAAAGTACCCACTCAACCAATTCTAAATGTTTTTGACTTCTCATTTTTATTAATCAATAAATGATGATCATATTTATTCCCTTCTTTTCTTGATTACTCCTCAAATTGTCATGGTATGCTTCTTCTCTCGTTACACTTTTTCACTTTGAGATAGACATGTACAAAATGACTTTCTTAGCTTGACCACTTTCAAATATTCAACATAGCTCTCTCCTCATGGTATACTGAGGCCTCTTACAACTCACTTAATCCTTATAGCTCTCTCATTTCTCTCATCTACTTCCTTGGCCTAAAATTCCCTTACATGTGTATGTGTGTGTCTCAAGAACATTCAAACACTTATTCATTCATAAATGCATAAGACCATTTAGGTCGGCCATTCCATTTCTCAAAGAACATCTGAAAAACATGAAATAATCACAACATAAGCTTCTTTTGGTCTGAAATAACCCAATTATGCCTTTTACTCCTTTACCTCTCATGAAGACCTACTAGCATTAGGTCTTCCTACACAACAAAGCAACATTAACTTCATGATAAATCATGATCATCTTCATAACTCAAAACCCTTTCAAAAACATTTTCAATGACCTCTTCTGAGCTTATCCATGCTTGATTTGTTCTGCACCATGCATTCACACCATGAAAGCTTCTTGAGAACAATGTTGTGAAAGAATTACTAAACCAATCATGAGAAATTGACTTCATTGGCACACTTAAAGATTGAAAATTTTCTAGAAACCATCATATACATGAATTATGGGTCTTCAATACCCTCATACATCCATTTAGTCATCTTGGCCAATGCAAATTTGAATGTCTACAACAATTTCTTCAAAAAAGCAGGCATGTACCTGCACATTTTTTCTCTCATCTAACACAATACCACCTGGAGGTACCTAGGAGAGTCCACTACATGTTCCCTAATCAAACTAGGCAATCCAATCCATTCTGAGCTGATTTGAACCATATATTTCCTATTGAGTCCTTATTGTGGTTTTAGAGCAGTTTTGGTGTTAACAATTGTTCATAAAGAATAAGACCTCAATTCCAAAAATAATGTCAGGAGATATTAGCTAGGAACCTTCCCCATCTCTCCTCAATAAACCATGTTCCCATGCGAGAGGTTACACGTGTCAATGAACATCAGAAAGTTTCTCTCTGGTTTGCATTCTCCATTCTTGTGAGCTCGATAGACCTCAAAACCAATTTCTATGCTTTTTCCTTCAAGCCCTGACTTCAAACTTCATGAACACACTAGGGAAAACTTGTTACACCTTTGAAAAATTCTCACATGCCCATAATTCCTTGAAAACTGAACCTCATACCTCACTAGGTCATGCTTTCTTCACCTTGCTCTCTACTCCTTGGTCTTCATGCCTCACTAGGCCTTGAAAGCCCGACTTTCATATCATTTTCCATGCACTCTAAACCATGTTTCCAAGCTCAAAAATTTTCATACATGTCCTCTCACACATGTGAGCTCTTATCTCACCAAGCTACCATGCTCATACCTTCTCACAAGGTCTCTTCATGCCATGACTAGGCTTCTTAAGCACTTGACACTTGACACAATGACTTATACTCAAACATGTTGACCTTTGACTACTAGATCTCAACACAACATTAATATTTCAAACCTACTTGTCATCATACCTTCGCAAGAACATATTCAAAATAACATTGTTCTTCAAATTCTCTCTTTATCTTCAAATTATCTCTCACACACATTGTCAATCAACGTTAACACATGATGCAATTCTCTTTTGACATCAATGACTCATCAACTTGGCATCAACAAGGACACTCAACAACTTGACATCAATCACACAGCTGCCTCTTTCTTCTCAAGATGGCATCCATGAAAACAATCAATAATATCCCCATGACATCAATGACCTATGACATTAACCATGCACAACATCATCGTCCTTACATCAATGACAACTCACAACATAGAGAATACTCTTTTTCTCACCTCAATCACTTCTCAAAATTTAGTTCAACTTTGTAATTCGAGAAGACCTCTTTGATAGCTAATCATGTAATCGGGGCATCATCTTTGAAATGGTTAAATCTTGTGGAATAATCCTATTGATCCATTTACAAAACTTGTTGAAGCGGCCCATCAATCTATCTATCTTGCAAAATCAGCCTATCGATGCCTTCACACAACTTATTGAAACAAGAAACCATCTATCTTGCAAAATCAGCCTATCGATTTCTTCACACAACTTATTGAAGTTTCTCATCGATCAACATTTCCAAGTCCTTTCCCATTTCTATCTAATTTACCACTAAGGAAACTCCTTCCACCTATCTCTTGTCTACTTTCTTTGAAAGGGTGTTACCATTTCAACACCCTTCTAAAGAGAGGAAAATGTAGGCATTCTCATTCTACCACCACACTAATTAATTAATTTCTTCATCCCACTTCAAATCCCATGAAAATCCCACAAGTGATTATAATCTAATTAATAAATGATTAGATAATCTAATCACGTCCTACTCACCAACCACATCATTAGTCAAATCAACCTTCCGTTATCCCCATGTCTTTCATTACTTAATAAAATAATTCAATAAATTGTCCATTTTCAAATATGCTCCACTATTTCACCCACCTTCCCTCCATTTTCAAAGATTCTTCACTATTTCACCCACATTCCCTTCATTTTTCAAATATGCTTCACTATTTACCACTTAATTTCCTTCCACTTTCAAAATTTGTCACTATTCATACACTATTCACCAACCTAATTTCTCATTATTTTTAAGAGAAATTAATTAACCTCATCCATGAATTACACCCCATGACCTTATAAATACATGCTCGCCTCAAATTTACATAAAACTTGATGAATATATATCCATTATGTTCTTTATCTCTCTTTAAATCCTTCATACCCGAATTATCTATTTCCACTTGGAACATCAATGTAACATTGGCATCTTGGTCTTGCACCATAAAGCATACCTTGGGGCACCTACATCTAAATCACCCACGAAAAAATCCATTTGGAAAATTTAATCAAGGTATAAGGTAAGATTTAGTGTATTCTTATTTCATTTATAATTTCCTTTGTAGTTTTATATTTAATGGATTTCTTTACTATCTTAAAGGGGTTAGGGATATGTCCGAGGTAGATCCCCTAACCAACAAAAAATACTAATCTTTTTCAAAGTGTTTATGTGCAGATGTTAGCTTAGGTATATAAGATTTAGACCCCTTTATTTAGTGAAAGAATCTATGATTGTCCTTCTCAATTCTTGATGGAAACAACATAAGCCCATTCATTTACATAGCATTTGTTTGGAGATTTTATAGTCTAATTCATCTTGCATGTGATCCAAATCAAGGTATACACTATTATTTGTATTTTATTTTGGTCTAAAGCTGAACATTGTTCTCTTTGTTGCTTAAAAATTAACAACTAATTATACTCATGCATTCTCTTCATTCATTTCTCCTGCCATTTAATAGTATTTTACATATTTAAGTTTTTATATATATTATCAAAGTCAGAGTAATTGCCATGTCTTTGAATTAAAATTTTGGGTTTTTATTAATTGATAAGTATATATTTTCAAACAATGGGTAAAGGTATGATGACCAAGAGAGAGGAGTATCCAACTATGAAGGCCTAGTGCTTTACACATGCAACTAAAAACTAACACATAGTATAAAGGAAATAATCAAATATTACGAGAGGAAAGTGGAATTTGAAAATGGAGTCGTTGAGCATCTCGATGCCCCTATTTTTGTACCATGTTGATCCTTCGTCGAGGCTTGAAAACCTTGAATAGATTGAAATAACCTTTGTTTTGTGCCCCTCAATCCTTTGTTGTGGCTTATAACCCTTGAACGGATCGAAAACATAGTCATTGAATAGTCTAAAAGTCATCGGTGGTTCTTGAACATGTTATTCTTCCATGTGTTGAAGAAATAAATAACCATATTCCTAAGGAATTGGATTTTTTAGATATCTGCTCTCGGTTTCTTCTATCAAATCTATTGAAGAAATATTAAGTAAACTTAAAACACCATCATCTAAGGTTGATAGTATTCTAAAGGGAAATCTTGGCACATGTGTTGGTGAAGATGATCTCTTTTTGGAGGATGAAAAATCTAGGCTTGATGTCGATTTTGGGGTGATCTCTTTTGTGAACGTTTGTGTAGTAGGGACCTGCTTAAGGATTTTTGTGAAAATACGGGGTTGTACATTTTCCTCCTAGGATTTCTTCAAAATAAATTTGTGGGGCATTTCTCTAAAGACTATAAAAGGATACGACACCCCTTTCCTCATTTATCTGCGCATCCCCAACCTAAAACCTTAGGTAATGCTAGGAATAAACTCGAATTTAAAAATAAAATAAAAATGGAAACTAGGGATCCCTCATCCTAAAATAAGGGAACCATTCAGGTGAATAAATGACTCAAGTTCACTTGGTTCCCTTTCTCTCAAAGAAAAACATTCAAAAGGGAAGGTCGTATTTTCTTTCAAAAGAAATCCTTGCGAGATCCCAACACTTTGACATAAATTATCAATATAAGAATTTCATCGGTCCAGATGATATTTTCATCAAAGGAAGCTTTACACCCCATCAAATCTGGGTTAAAAAGGGGTCTCGGAAAGCCCCTTATTATGATGCAAGGAAGGTTAGTACTTATTCCTTGAAAAGGATTGGCTTCCCAATCCAAACAAAGATACCTTACCGATCAACATCAAGATAGGAACTAAATATAAGAAGGTATGGCATTTCTCATCTCTAGACAATGTTGATAAGACTTGTCATACTTCTATAGTACCGGAGAATCTTGATAAGGTATTACTCCCTTCCCCTCGACTAAAATTCCTCTTTCGATTATTTTTTCTTCTCGATTGTAATATCAAGAAAGTGGTGGGACTCTTCATTGGGGTATCCCTACTTTTGATGAACTGACACAATGGATTAGGGGAAATTGTAATAATTTTAAATGTGTTGGTTTTAATCTCCTAGGGATCGATTTTTTTAAGTGTCATTTGACAATGCCGAATTGGGTAAGGACCTTGAGCTTCACGGGGCTTGGTTTTGGAAGTATTGATTTTAAATTTTCCATTTCCAATGGTATCCTAATTGCTCTCGGGTCCCTTTCTTTGTTCGAGCACTTCTATGTGTATTTCCCTCCTTGTCTTCCATACATCTAAAACAATTCTTCAATCCTTTCCACCATTGCTAAAATTTTTGGTTCCCATGTTTCCTCCTCTGGTGGCTCTCCACCCTTCTTTTCCCCATGCACTCATGTCATGATTCTCATTTCCTCTCCCCTTCCCTGCTCCATCATGTTCTCCTCCCATCTAGGGACCGCATCAACCCATCTTTTTCCACTCTCCCTCCTCCTTCTTCCTCCCCTCCTCTTCCTCTTCCCCCCTTCTCCCATCATTTAGTTTTATGTAATTCCTCTCCCCCTCCTCCTCCCATCCCCTCCCATATTCCACCTCCTATTGTCCCCTTCCCCTTTCCTAACTCTATGATTATTTCACCTTCTACGATTGATCCCAATGTGCTAGATAAATATTCCACTATCCAAACACTGTCTCCTCGGAGAAGTCACGGAAGAAGGATTAAATCTTTTACTTGTTGTTAAAAGCGCATGTGGCCATATCTCTTCCTTGCCCAACAATCTCTCGATGCAAATAATCCTCATTGATGAACCACATCGCTCTAAGCCAATGCTAACATATCGATATCGAGAACCCCTAGCCATGCTTTCTGAGAAGAAGACTCCTAATATCAAATATATGACAATGGAAAATCATATTCTTGCTATCCTCCACACTCCAACCTCTTAAAACAAACTGTCTCAAGGGAAGAGTAGGAAAAGGGGCAACTCTAGTGTAACTAGATACAAAAACTGATAGAGGAAGCGGGTTGTAAAGATCATAAGATCATTAAAGAATATTTTCGAGGGGGAGGGACCTCCTAAGAGTAAATGAAAATCATATCCTAAAATGTGAGGGGCCTAAATACCCCTAAAAAAGGATTGTTAAGCAGTAGCTTTATCCATTTAGGGCAGATATCATCTTAATCCATAAAACTAAAATGAAAAAGGACTATTTCCTTACTTTTGTTCTCAAAAATTGGTCAAAATGAAATTCGAATTGCAGTGAATTCTCTAATGCCTCTGGTGGGTTAGGGGTTTTGTGGAACAAGGACTCGTTTTCATTAAAAACTATTCATCTGATTGATAAGTGGATGGTTTGTGAGGTGAAAGCGACAAGTGAGGATGTCAACTTCAAAAATTTCAACATATATGGCCCTAACCATCCCAAAAGGAAAAAGACCACTTGGGATGAAATTAGCAGTTTTGTAGAATCTCATGCAGGCTCCCATAATATCTTTACGAGGACTTTAATGCCACACTTGATGAAAGGGAAAAAAGGGGTGAGAGGAGTAAAGAAACAAAATCCCAAAAAGATTTAAAGCACTTTATTAAGGAATCCAATATGATTGATGTCCAATCCAAAGAGGGTAGCTACACCTGGACTAACTGTAGAATGGGATTTTGTAATATATCTGTAAGATTGGATAGATTCCTCATCTTTGAAGAATGGCTTTGGGAACCATGGAAAGTGGAATCTCGGATATTGCCTCTTTCAGGATCGGATCATGCACCCATTTGTCTAATCATCAGGAAGGCCACTATCAAAAGGAAATGGTCTTTTAAATTCCAAAAAATGTGGCTAAGAGACCCAATATTCCATGATCGAGTAATTGAATGGTGGAAAAAGGCCCCAAAGTTCACCGGTACCTAAGCTTACTTCTTGTTAGAAAAGCTAAAATATTTGAAGAAATGTATGAGAAGATGGAATAAACACTCCTTTAAAAATATCTTCATCCAGAAAAAATAGATGGAAAAAGATCTGAAAGTTATAAACTTGGAGATCATAAAGGGTGACTCTAATGGCAATCTCTTGGACTCTGAAAAAGCTCTTGTTATAGCACTAGAATATATTTACATGAGGGAGGAAATCTACTAGAAACAAAAATCTAGGGAAAATTGGATTATGGAAGGGGACAAAAATACCAAATTCTTTCATGCCTCCACCATGATCATAAGATCAGCCAATAAAATACTGGAAGTTTATCATGAAAAAGGCCTTATTTTAGATCAGTCTTATGACATTAAAAAAGAAGTTCTATCTTTCTTCCAACGACTATTACAGTCACAGGAATCATCATTTCAATCAGACACAGATAAATTTATAACCAACATTCCTACGATCATATCAGAAAACACTGATGTACAACTCATGAAAACTTTCTCCAAGGAAGAAGTCAGGGAATCTCTACTTGAGATGGAGGCGGATAAAGCTCCTCACCCAGATGGTTTATCTCTACTATTTTTCAAAGAATTATGGTATATGTTAGAATGGGAAGTTACTACGGTGGTAAGTGAGGCTTGCAAATCTGGTACAATTTTAAAAGAATTGAATTGCACCCTCATTTATTTGATCCCAAAGAAGGAACAATCCAAATTTTTGCTGATTTCAGACCGATATCTCTTTGAAACATGATTTACAAGATCATTTCCAAATCAATTTCTAGGAGGCTAAAATATTTACTTCCTTCAGTAATCTTTGATGAACATGGTGTATTTGTAGAAGGAAGACAAATTCTAGATGATATTATCATTTCTCATGAAAGCATCTACACAATGGTACAAGACAAAATTAAAGGGGTCATCATTAAGCTAGACATCAATAAGGCCTATGACAAGGTGAATTGGACCTTCCTGGAGAAAATTATCATAAAAATGGGGTTCCGATATGATTGGATAAAATGGGTAATGTCATGCATTTCAATAACTTCATTCTCTATACTAGTCAATGGAAGCCTCGAATGGTTTTTTCAATTGTCCAGAGGATTATGCCAAGGTGATTCATTATCCCCATTCCTGTTTATTATAATGGTTAAATCTCTTAGTAAATCCTTTCACCAAGAGATGCTTTTGGGCTCTTTGGAGGGACTCAAATTGGCTCCAAGGGCTCCACTGGTATCTCACCTCTTGTTTGTAGATGACACACTTCTATTAGCAAAGGAAAACTGGAAGAAATAAAGTCCATCAGAAAATTACTTGATGATTATTCTACAACATCTGGACAAGAAATAAATTTCTCAAAATCAGAATTATTCTTCCTCAATGTAAACCCATAGGTTCAAGAGGCCATCTCAAATATTCTAAGAATTAAAATTGGTAGTCTCCTAGGAAATATCTTGGAATCCCATTATTTAAGGGATCAATTGGTAAAAAATAATGGGAATCTGTATTATCCAACATTAAAAATAAATTATCCTCATGGAAAAGCAAATGGTTAAGTCTAGTGGGGAGACTCACTCTGATAAAATCAGTACTTCAAGTTATTCATGTTCACATAATGTCCATCCTTAAGCTACCATCTATGATTTCAGATAAGATTAATGGCATTCTCAAAAAAATTATGGACATGACTTAATGAAGGACATAAATATCATTTTCTAAGCTAGAAGAAGGTATGCCAACCCAAGGATAAGAAGGGAGATGGTATCATTGACTTGTAAAAACAAAATTGGGCTCTAGCAGCTAAATTAAGTTGGAGAATAATGCAAAATCCAAACAAAATCTGGGTCAGAATTCTTAAGGAAAAATACCTGGACTTTGAGGTTGATGAAAGGATATTTACTATTCTTAACTTACCAAAAGGGTCACCAATATGGAACTTTCTTTGTATCACGCAGAGAAATCACTATACAAAAATTAACTGGATCCTAGGTAATGGTCTAAAAATCAATTTTTGGGAAGACTCTTGGTTGGGAAATCCACCCCTATTGATAGAATTGAATGATCATGGTCTTGCACAAAGAGCAAAGGATCAATGGGGATGAAAACTTGTAAACTATATCACTCTAAGAACTAATGAGGGCATCACTACTATAAATGGAAGGACTTCCATCAATTACAAGGCCCCTTTGATTAAAGTGACCTTCTGAATTCATTATTGGAAAAAAGAAGGATTTATCTATCAAACAATGACAAAAATCTTATTTGGGCAGGATCACCCTATGGATCCTATGAAGTAAATATGGGTTATAACATGCTTATCCCAATGCAGAAACATTCTCATGGTTTGCATGACTCAACAAAATCCTAACCTTTGATAATCTCATGAAACATGGTTGGTATGGCCTAACAATATGTCCCTTTTGTAAAACCATGAAGAAATTGTGGATCACCTTTTGTTACATTATGAATTCTCCTGGAAAATATGGAATGGAATTGTTGACAAAATGAACCTAGCTTGGGTCCAACCACAACACATTGTAGAAGCAGTAATGCAATGACATTACCCACAAAACTCGATCACGAGCCCCCTATGGCAGGCCATTCCATTCTTCATTATCTAGAATATTTGTCTAGAAAGGAATAGAAGAAGCAGAGATACCTTTTTCTAGAGTCAAAGAATGATAAGGTGGATTGAAGGAGCAATTTCTTTATTTAAAAGGTAATATCCCCAAGGAAAGAGAAGATAATCAAATCCAAAAGAGATGGCCAAGTATCAATTGGGATGAAAAAGGGAAGGATAAAATTCTTACAAAAAAACCCCAAACTGTTGCCTTCCTCCTCCACTTGGAATGTTGAAACTAAACTTTGATGGGGCTTATAAAGGTAATCCCGAAATGGGTGGATATGGAGAAATTCTAAGGCATTTTGATGGGAAATTATTCTCAGCAACTTCATGCTCTATTAACCAAATAACCAATAATGACGCTGAAATCATTGCATTAAGGGAAGGACTTAGAATGTTTTTACTAGATCATACTCCACCGTTGATCATTGAAGGTGATTCCCTCCTTGTAATCAATGCAATCAAAAGGGAAGGACTAACAATTGGCATCTAAATTATCTTTCAATCCCAATCTTCCACCTCATCTAAGGTTCAAGCTTGTTCAATATGAAACATTGCCTTAGAGAGTGCAATAAGGTTGTGGATCACTTTTCCAATGCCGGAACCAATCTCACTTTATTATCTAAAATTCAGAGTAAAGATGTTAATGAATGGCTTGACTTATTTAAAATCATTCAAAATGAAGGATCACAAGGGGATGTCAGTTAACTATAAAATAGGTAATTTTAATGCCTCATCACCGAGATTATGCAATCACGAAAAGCTCTGATTAGACCTCGAGTGGGTATCACTTTATAATGAGGTGGGGATTGGGAAACATGCTTCCGCACAAGCAACTTATCAGCATCCTCCATCACTTGTGTCGGGCATTTGAGAAAGATATGCAACGAGCTTCGCAATTAATAACCAACACATACTAATTTAGAAGAAATATTTTTAAAAAAAACCTTTTTGTCTTCGCATGCCACAAAGCCTTTTGTAAAAACAAAGTGAACAAGGCAAAATATAATTGATTAATGGCGACAACGAAGGTGGATATAAAACTAGAGGAGTTGTCCTCGGAGAGGAACCGATCCATCTTTTGCCTCTCATGTCCTGATGAAGATTTCATCAAAATGGTTTTTGAAATCCTTGATACACATGTGCTTCACCTAGAGAATCAGACACATAATGTGGTGCAATGGGATTTTATCACTAATTTGACACATAATGTGGTGCAATTGGCTTTTATCACTAATCTCACAAGAATGATGCCCTCATTTGCAGTCTTTCAAACCCTGCTTCACCATCTCCTCCATCCAAAATACCACATCAAGATGGAGACCTTGCAGAAATTTTGGCTACATCATCATCCAGTTGTTAAGGTGGAAGCTCTGGCGACCTCATAGTCTTATTTTATGCGAGAGGTGCTTGAGCAGGATATCCCTTAGTTCAAGTACGTTGGAAAGCTTCGGGGGGTAGGGGAAGCGACCTCTCACTTTGTCTGGAATCTCTAGAGAAGAAGGTTTTGTCCCTTGAAAAATAGGTGTGAAATCCCCTTGGTCGGTGTTGAAAACGTCGCACTACACAAAGCATGCTAGAAGACAAGTTTGGCTTAATTCCGGTGCCCAGTGAAAAACTACTCCGAGGAAAAATCCATTCCTCAAGGGTGGAGATGACCTCTGTAATGGGTCTCGTCTCTCAAGAGGAAATAAGAATTGATCAAAATCCTCGGTGACCCTTAGATGAGTATAGCAAACCTTGTAGGTTTGTAGGGATGTCCCACAAAATGGCGGGTGATATACAATTTGTTTTCAATGCAGTTGATGGCATGGAGTTTTTGGTGGAATGGAGAAATTTTAGGCCCTCTTCTAATGTTTATGGAAGAATTTGTGAAAACTAAAACTTAATGTAGTAAGTTATATATATCGTATATGTTTTTGTATACACTTCCATGGGTCGGGCCCCTATAGACTCCCCTTGTTGGCATGAGTGAGGTGGAGTGTTTTCATTGATGTAACAACTCATTAATGACACGAGAGGATGATCTAGGGATGCTAGAAAATGCTTGGTATGATGATGGCATGGTCAATCAGGTTGTAGTATGATGACAAGAGTGGAAACAATGAGAATGGCTTGACCTAATAGGCCTAATCAAGAAACCTAGCTAGTCTAGGTGATAAAGCTTGATTGTTTGAGTTACATGGTGGTTGATTGTTTGGAGAGCATGATTGGAGAATGTTGAGACAATCATAAGAGCTTCAGAGAGTGTAGGTACATGTTTGGACATGGTTTATAGGTGCTCATCTAGACCTAGTCTAGGTGCTTGGAGGCCTAATGAGGCATGGTCATCAGTTTGAGAGCTATGTGAGCTCATGGAAGCATGCAAAGATGTGACACATGTTGTCTCAAGTGTGTTAGCTCCTTTTGGAGTGCTTCGAAGAAGAGGTAAGGTGTATACCTACTTGGTCTAGGTATTAATCTTAGTGTTTGGAGGCCTATTGGAGCATGTTAGTCACTTGCAGATGTGTGTGAGCTCTTGGAAACACTCAGGAAGGTATGTCATGTCATATTCATCATGTAGAGGTAGTTTTTGGTGGTTTTGAGCATGGTTGTAGTGTTAGTTCACTTGGTTGTGGCCTAGAACATGCAAAACCTCAAGGCATAGTCATGCAAGTCCTAGTGGTGGTGAAGATACAAAGATATTTATGGCTAAGAAATCATTGAAGATGTTAGCAAAAGGGTGTCCTAGTGATGTGGGAAAAATTTTAGGTTTTTATGATGAATATTTTGCAAGTTATGATGTTTTTGGTCCTATTGAGTTCTAGGAAGAGTGCATTTTCCAGCTTGAGGTGAGAGAAATGTTCTTGGTTGGAATGTGTGATGTCTGCATGGGACCCTAAGCCTTTTAGGGATGATTTTTCATGGAGTTAAAAATATCTCAAAGTTGGAATGAGATCAAATGAGGCCCTAACATTTATGAACGATTGTTAAGAAGGCAAGTTGTTTTTATGAGCTTGAAACCCTAGTTCTTGAGCGATGGAGAATATCTTCATGGTATGATCTCAGAATGCATTGAATCATCAAATGTGATGATTGGAGGTGAAAGATGACTCTCCTAGCTTTCTAGAAATGTTGATTTGAGATCATGACAGTTAGTGGAACCCATCTAATTATGCTAGTTTCCAGGAAAGTTTAGTTTTCTCTCAAAGTTTCCATTATACAATATGACTAAATTGGTGTTCTAAGATGTGTGCGAGCTATGATACATGTTTAAAGACATTTCAGAGCTTGGCGAGTTGTTTTGATGACTTGCACAGGTCAAAAGAGGTTGAGTGGTTTTGGGCCAAAATGGTAGTTTTAGTAGGTTTGATGAATAGAAGTGTTTGAGCACTTGTGGGCTTTTTGATGAAGTCTTATGAGCTTGAAGGTGTTGTACACATCCCATGTGACATGTTTCATGTTTTGGTGGATCTCTAAAAGTGTGATGAGGTGGCATGGTTGAGGTCACAAGTTGACCTAGTTTGACTAGTTCATGACAACACTGCTTTGGTGAGAAGATGGATGTAGAAGACCAATGTTTTGGCTTAGCTGATGATGTCTATCCATTGGAGAGTGAAGAGGGATGAATTTTGTTCCTAGTAAATGCATTTAGAGGTCTTGAATGGGTCAACAAGGGTGCAAACCAGTTGAGTTTCCAAAATTGGTTGTTGGACAGTGCAATTTGTTGAAGAGAAGTGGCTCCATTTGCATTGTTGTATGTTTCATGAGGTCTAACATGCATGGTGATGTTCTACAGGCCAATGGCTTTCCAATGAGTGGCTATATAGCATAATTGAGGTGTTTTGGTGTGGTCTTGAGGTGTCTGTTTTGAGTAGGAAACAATCCTACAAGATGGTGATATGAAGAAAATGATTGGTGCAAAGTTCCTTGAGCTGATGGATGATGTTGTGAGGTTGTGTGGACATGTGTGAAGCCTTTGGAGGCTTGAAAAATATTGATGAAGTCCTTGGAGGTCTTGGAGTGCTCGGTGATGGGGTTTTAGGCCTTTTTGGGCTAGTGAGAGCTTGTGGTTGCCTTGGTGTATTGCCAACCCATATGGGTCTTTCATGTTGATTTATATAAGCTTGTAGTTATGTTTTTTGTTGTGGTGACCAACCTTAAGTGGTCATGGCCGACCTATGGTGTTTGTAATCATGAGCCATGTATTTAAGTGCATGTAGTGGTTCACTTTTGAACCAAAGTGTTGAGAGGGGAAAAATTGTGAGCTTGGTGAGAGAGTGAAAGTGATTCAAAGGTATCAAGATAGAACTCAAAGAGTGTGAATTTCTTAGGAGTGATGAAGAGCTAGTATGCAAGGTTATTGTCCAAATCAGTCCATGTTTGATCTAGTTTAAGAGCGAAGTATGAGAAGGTGTGTTTGAAGGTGAATTGGCTGAATTTTGTGATCACTATCAGTTGTGTTTGTTGGCAGCATATCTTCAGTGGTCTTCTGATAAAAACTTGTGTGATGAGTAATATTCACATGAGTCCTTTGTTGTGAGTAATATCAACAAGGGTTTCTAGGGGTTAGTGCTCCTTGTGGGGTTGGTGCCTCACTAAACAAATCTTGTGTGATGAGTCATATTCATGCAAGTCTTTGGTTTGAGTAATATAATCAAAAGTTTGGTGAGGTTTTACGCCCCTTGAGGGTTTCCCACTTACATCCTGTGTTCGTGTGTTCTTGTGTACTCTCATGATCATGTTATTTTGAATGGTTGTATGTTATTAAGATCACATTAATGCATGAATAAATGATAAATGGTTTATGCATGTTAATTTGATTTAGCTAAGGGTTTTGGAGGATTGGTTCACCAACCTCGCTGCTCCCTCCCCTACCCCTCCAATCCATTGTGCTTCTAACATTCCCTCTTTACTTTTATATATACCAATAATCAAGAGATGAGTCCAAAAGTATGAAAGCCCATGAGGTGAGGGATAGACTAGGGGGAAACAATGTCACCTATTAGGGTAAATGTACCAAATAACCAACACGGATCAGTTCAAAAGTTTGAAGGACCGTGAACAAAGGGATAGACTACAATGTCGCCTTTTAGAAGTTGAGGAGAGCTAGGACTTGAAAGTAGCTTAATGGTAGTCATTGGCACGTATTTGCAAAATTCAATTAACCACAAGTTTAAGAAGTTAGAAGAAGACTGAAGAACAATGCAATTTGCATTTATAGACCATAGTCTATGAGCATTGTAATTTGTACTCTCTTTTGGTCTAAAACTGAAAATTTTACTTGTTTTTTTAAATTAACAAAAAAATATACCCATTCATTCGCTTCATTCATATATCATGTTATTTAATAGTGTTTTACATATTATTTAAGTTTATTTTATGAATTTAATATTTACATATATTTTTTAAAATAGTGTTAAAGTTATTGGATAATTGTGTGTTCCAAATCGGAGTCAAAATTTTGGGTTGTGGATTAATTGCAGACTACAAGTTTTAAAACTATGGGTAAAGGTACCAATGACCAAGAGGGATAAGTACTCAAATATGAAGACCTGCTAGGTGAGGGATAGGAGGAAAACAATGTCACCTGTTAGGGTAAAAGTATCAAATAACCAGAAGGGATGATACCAGAAGTTTGAAGGCTAGCACGTTGAGGGATACACTACAATGTCACCTCTAAGAAGTTGAGGAGCGCTAGGACTTGTACTATATGGTGGTTTGAGCAGTGTTGGAGCTAACAAACCACAAATCCCTTGCATTTACACAGCCGGTTGGGAGGACTCACCCTGCATTAACTCCTGTAGTATCTTTATGAAAAAGAAGGAAAAACCACTAATCCAGATATGTAAGGGCTAGTAGCTCAACCGTAAGTACAGTTGTAGGCAGTAGCATATGAAAGACCAAATATTATATGTGAATCCAAATAAAGAAATTGGATGAAACTTTTATATGCCAGCGCTTAGCCTCTTCACATGGCCACAGAATCAATTTCCAAACTATCAGTCAATCTGACTTCCTCATCACTCAGATTCTTTCTGTATTTGAAAGAAGTACTAGCCCACATCATGAACCCCATGGCAATAACACCTCCAACTGCAAATAAAAATGATCTGTTTGCTTTGGATAGCTTGTCACCAATGACACTTAACGAGTAGAAGTGTGATGAAATCACCTGTTTGTACAAGTGGTCAATCAGCACTGAACTAAATGTTGTGTATAAACTCAGCAATGGAAACTATATACTCATGAGAGGAAGTGAGATGAGAAAACCTGCAGCTGTTGTCAAAAGCCAAACTGCCTGAACAACTGACTTCATGGAAACAGGGGCCTGTGAATAAGCAAATTCTAGTCCAGTGACACTGAATAGTACTTCTGCTGCTGTAAGTATTATATACTGAGGTACCTGCCAAAGTATTGACAGCTGCTTTGTTCTTCCAATTGCATATGCTGTGTTAAATGATCCATGGTGAATTCTATTATCAGGGTCTGATTCTGGAAGGAGGTTGGAGAAAGATCCAATGGATCCAGATGTGGCTCTTTTGTCAATTACTAACTGGAGTAGTCCTGACATGAAAAATGCCAGGGAACATAAAAACATACCCAAAACCATTCTTTTCATTGGTTTCAGATCATTTCCATATTTTTCGAAGAACGGGTAAATGATTTGGCTGAACAGTGGAATAAAAATGAGGATGAGGAGTGGATCCAATGCCTGAAAAAGAATCACAATCATGTTAGTTTTCTCTTATTCATGCTATTCTAAACTTATATACCATAAGATGAAAATGTTTTACATTATAACATCATTATAGTGTGATTTCATCAGCATCAAACTGATTAAAGGAGGTTTATGCTTCTCAAGCCATCAGAAGTGATTACAAAAGTAGAAGCTAGCTCATCGACTGTATAGGAAAAGTTGTAATTTTCTTGACAATATGAACAAGGGAATTGTTTGTTCTCCGAGGTAATGATCCAAGTGGCGTCTGAGAATCTATCACTGGTGGTACCTCTGAACCTAAGAAGTTCTCAAAAATATCTTTGAAGCTTCTGCTAAAAAAAAAAGGGCATATGACAAATAATGGCGAATGCTAGAAACAACTGAGGATGACGCCTGAAATAGTAGTAGAAGCTTGTGCAGGAATTATAGAAATATAAATTTGAAGTTATAGCTCTCTCATGGTCTCACCCAACATCTTAAAAATTCGTCTGCCTCTTATGGTCTAGCCAGAAATACTTTTGTTCGCTGAAGATGGAAGTTTTCAGAGGTTTTAGGACAAAAACAATTGTCCGGTCTCCTGCAAATGTTATCAAGATTAACAGCTTACCTGCCTGGTTCTTTACCCTGCAAGCAGATACATACGAATTCTAGAAAAATACTATACCACAAGCTCCGTAAACATTTCAGATGATGGTATGGTCCATAAGACATAATGTTTTGCCAATGAAGTAATCATGAGGTTGTATTAGCATCCTCCCCTCCAATACTATTCTGCATTGGTTCATAATCAATTAAGTATATCTTTTGGTTTTCTTGTCTGTTTCCTAGTGGATTTCTGTGTCTACCAAATCCCACTGTGATATGTACCCTACCAGAGCATTGACAATATGCTATAACATCAAAACTTATGGCATTCATCAGACAATTGGTTTACTAGCGACTTCAACTAATTTTCACTCCTTCCAACGAGGTTTCATTCCAGGTGTGGTCCGCCCAGACAAAACAAAATACTGCAAGGAATGTTAATATTAGAGGTAGGGTTTGATATTAACACATCAACCCATGGAGTTGCACCCTAATACAGTAATACTTCTGAGTTGGAAAAGATTTTGTTGCCAATCATGCCTCTTAAACCACCTCTTTTTCACAATTGTTATTACCTGCATAAAGGATTATTCACAACACACCCAGTGGAATTAATCCCATCTAGGGATATGTCAGTACAGTAAACAGTAAATGTAATTCTTTCTATGCATATCTATTTGAAAGAGATCTTGTAACAATTTATGACGGAAAATAAAATTGAAATATCATAAAAGTATTACCTGCATCTGATCAGGCCTAATTATGAGGTTTCCAAGCCAGGATACTCGCCCATTCATCTGCCTTGCCTGAAAAACCCACACAGAAGCCTTCTGACCGAACAAACACCAAAACATGGAAGCGGGCAGCAGGAAAACAATAAGTCTGAGCAGAGCCTTCACATCTTCAACTTCATCTGCACTATTATTGAGCTTAGCAGAATCAAGCCAATGAGAATCACTGGAATTTACTGGCTCATAACCATAACCCGAATTACCCTTTTTCAGCCTTACAGCATCTACTATAACTCTACCCACGGTTGAAAAGACACTTCCTACAGCTCCTCTGTCCATGTAGTTTCCCCGTCCAGCCCAAAATATGAACACAGCAAACACCATGAGAAGGGCTGGCATGCCAAAAGCAGCTGCATAGGATATATTGGACCTTAACAGTGGTGTAAGAATCATGGAAAGGAAGGAACCCACATTGATTGCGAAGTAAAACAAAGGAAAAACACCATCTGAAGCCTTTGTTTGGTGTGACCATTAGGCATAGAGAACTCTATCTGATCCCCTCCAAATGCTGCCACGCATGGTTTGATGCCTCCAGTGCCTATGGCTATTAGTACTAGTCCTGTGGCTGTGCCTAAAATTGCATGATTTGAAGCTCTTTTAGTTTCTGGGTCGAGGTCCGGTATTGCTGCCAAGGACATGACCCAGTTTCCCACTGCATATAAAAGGGATAGAGATAAAATTGTTCTGTATTTTCCCTGCCACACATTTAAAAGAAGCAGAGGACAAAACACACTTCAAGGCAACTAAAATATTACACATTCATAAGAGATATTTGTAGTCACAACTGAAAACTTGAATTTAAGAATATCAAACAAAACTTGGAGATCTTGCGAAACATTCAAAGAAGTAGAGGATTAAACAAACTTGTGTATCAGGCAGATCCATGCAACATTTTTAATTACAAAGTTGCATCGAACTGAATATTTTCTGTAAAATTTAGAACTACAGTTTAGGAAGGAGATTTCAACAAGGGATAGCCCTGAGAGGCTGAGCATTTGCAGCACCGAAAGATTTTAGGGAATTACTTGTAGCATATGTTATTTCTCCAATTTTTTTGAAAATATTTAGTGGTGGTCATTGCTGCAGGAAATTCCAAATATCCCCACCAAAGTGCTTCCGTATATCTCGGCAGTACCAGCAAGTAGCAACTTTTCTACGTTAGATTTTGAATCTAAGTACTGTAAATTACATCAATAAAAATACATTGATTTTTGAAGAGACAAGACCAAGCACAATATAGAAATCCAGAACCACAAGGAAAAAAATCTAAACACTTCCATCAAAGCAATTTCATATTTTTATAAGGTGAAGTGAAAAAGGGGAAAAATACTGTAAATCTCTTAAAACCCATAGTACTCGGTAACCTTACAGTACCAGCCGAGAACACTCAGAAAAGTGTAGTTTGCCCCCTCCATGGGACACACTAAATTAAGTCAAAAACTAGGAGAACTTAATTGAGAACTAAAAATTAATAGCAACAATTTTTTTGAGAACACAAAAATCTTCCGGAGAAACAGCATACAAGGATTCAACACAAATATCTTGTGGAAAGCAAGCTATCTCATGATCTTTCTATACAGTTCTTCCATACGATGGTTTGTGGGACTTCTACCCAAGCTGGGTGGAGTGTTAAGTTCTGAAAAATTCTGAAAGAGGGGTTGAAGGTTTCTTCCAGCAGCTTAGGAACTTATGGCATCATATGTAATATTTATTTTGAGATTTTACGATTCTATAAAGACTTGGACCACTTGTTTGTATGTAATTCCTAAAATTCTTCAATTTCTTCACCTTACATTTCTGATCAAAAGAAAATTACATATTTAAGAGACTGTTAAACTGGAAAAGGCTTCTACATTTTGTCAACAACACTCGCTCAGAAAGCAGAGGAAACCTCCCTCCATGGGACCATGCCCCTACTCACCAACCATTTATGTGTTTGCTTACTACCACCAGAAATTCTTGGGTTACTCTCTGCTGCAAGATATAGGCTGCTTCAATTCTAACATATAAGGCTGTGTCCAATGAAGTGGGAGCATCTAAATTTTCTCAGCTGGTGATTTTGAGAGAATTTAAGAGTCGAGTGATAAATTATGAGAAGCAGAGTCAAGGAGCCAACAAGAAGGTAGAGTCAAAGAGCCGGGGTATCAAGTGGACAGCAAAAAAAAACTTACAGTAAGGGATAATTTCAGCCACACCCCTCTTTCCCAAAACAAACTCTTAAAATTAACAGACAAAAATTTAGGAGCTCCTATTTTTCATGAGACCTTGCCCAAAGTGTGAATGGTGATTAACAAGCCCACCCTTCTCGCTGTAATCAACAATATCTATATAATACATAGAAAGCAATTCCAATAATATGTTTTGATCTTAATATGAGAAAGAATTGTAGATTTTGATATTTTTACCAGGAAGGCATCGCTCATAATAGCTCCGAGAACTGGAGTTCCATAGCATGCCATTGTAAAGAGATGAAGCATCTCTGTGGATTTGAGCTCAGAGAGGCCGAGACGATCTGAGAGGAATAAAGCCAGAATTGCCTTGAGGCCATAGAAGGAGAATCTCTCACAGAATTCATTCCAGAAAATGAATTTGATGGCTGGTGGAAAAAGTCTCCAATCTCTCAAGACTCCCATGGAAGCTTGTTGGATTTCCAAAAGGGGCGTATTTGTGGAATAGTTTTTGTTCTTCACCATGGCTCTTCTGCAACCCAGCTCCACAAAATGTAAACACAAAACTAGGCGTAGACCTTTACGACGGAAATGTCATTTGTTTTTTTATTGTTTATTTTTTTAATAGTAGGCCGGAGAATGCCATTTATTTTTATTAGTAGGCCTAGGGGAGACGCACCCGTAGTTGAGCACCCGTAGTTGAGCACCCGTATTTTAGGGGTGTATAAAAAAAAAATGGGGGCACACCGTCACATCGAAAATTTTATGGTGATTTATATTTCACTTAAATGCCACATCACGTGGCATGGGATGGACCCAAAATCTAATGCACATTAAAAAATTCAAAATTCAAGTGCAAACCAACGGTTAACCGCTCCCGCCCAAAATATTGCATGCTTCAACGTGGCACATGGACAAGGTAGCATATGTGGATAAACTTAAACACATTCAAGTTTGTTCATTTCATCCCTATCACTCTCCCCGCCTCCTTTGTCGTTTCTAATTGCTTACCCTTTTCGCATTCAATATTGTCATTAACTGTCATCGTTTGTTCATAACCCTCTATGTTTTGGAGTCGATAGATGAACATTTCAGTGCCCGTCGAACTTGTAGTGGCATTGTGGGGGAATAAAAACTGTCTTGGGGATTCATCGTCATTTCTTGTTCTATTTCTCTTTGTTTTAAATCGCCAAGCAGGTCATTAGGTGAGCTTGGATTTTGATGGTTTTTCTATCACCCTTTTGCGGGTTTTATGCAATGAGCACATTCACAAGCAATACCAAGATTATAAACATAATTTCAATTTACATCGAGTTATTTCATTGAATGTTCTTATTTAATCATTCTATTAACCACAAACTCGAGTTGATATAATGTAGTAAGAGTAAAAAATAAGGTATTTTCATGCATGCACGTTGAACTATTGCATACAAAATGTGTGGCCTCTTAGATTTTTAGTATATATTGAGTTATTTCAAGTGCATTTCTTATTTAATATTCCATTCGCCACTAACTCAACGGCTCGATGTATTCAACGTCAAAATAGGTTATTTTCATTCATGGAACTTGAATGCATACAAAATGTGTAGCCTCTTAAATCTATTGGGAATACGGGACAACAGAATAGTGCTATGATTCAATAACAAAAATCATGCACACAGGACCTAAACAATTCCCCACAAAATCTATAGCAGTGGAAGCATAAACTAGAATAATCCAAATCACACAAAAGTACACACACATAACAAGCATGTACCGTGGTTCACCCAATGTGGGCTACGTCCACCAAAAATAGAGATCTCATATATATAATATAACAAGAGATTACAAACTAACTCTTCTGCACAAGAGTACATGTATCTCTACAAGAGTATCTCCTCCTCCCAGATCCCCAACCGGATCTGCCTGAGTACACTAAACCATGCCTCCATACCACCACTTGTGTCTCCTCCAGATCTCTAACTGGATCTACCTGAGTGCACTACAACCGTGCCTCTCAAACATAACCAAATCTCACATACAGAAGCTACCCCTGCATCGCCATGTGCGGCTAAGCTCTCATTTGTATTGTGAATCTTCAAACGAGACTTCTACAATATCTAGATCTACATGGATCAACAATACAATATGATCTCATGGATCTACAATGCAAGACTAGATCTACATAGATCTATAATACAAGATCTCACCAACATGTGGATCTACAAGAAGAAACCCTATGTGCTTTGCATACTATGCAAGCCATTACATGAGACTAAACAATACAAAGGAAATACAGTAGAAGACGTTACCCTCTTCTCACCATTCAGATGTACCTGCTATTTCCTTTTGTCCATCTCCTCTCCATGGAGACTTTGTCTTCATGTAACCTGTTCTTTCTTTTTCTTCTTCTTCGTCTTCATCCTCTCGGTCTGGGAGAGAATCGAGGATCTAATGTGATCCTCTTTTTGACTCTCTTCGAACCCTAACTTTCACGCTTATATATAAATATATAAACTTAGGGCTCCTTAGCTATGCAATTACATCCAATAGATTTGCTTTAAACAAAATCTATATTTAAAGCCCATGACTAAAAATAAAACACATCACACAGGTAACTAGAGCCGGTTAGACCTAACCACGGCCGGTTCCCACTTGCTCTGACCGATGTCTGTCTGTCTAACCGATGACAGTTATGTGTGACCATGCCAGTTCCCCTTTGACCGATGATGGGTGTTGTATTACCAATCACTTTCCATTGCATGCTAACTATGAAGCAATCTAGCTCCACAACCTAACAATCTCCCACTTGGAGATAAATTGTTGAATCTCTGTACCTGTACCTGTACATCACCGTCTTCTACACACCGTGAAGACCATCTATTCTTTCCTTCAACAATTCTCTCAGAAATAAAACCCGGAAGATCAAAATATCTTCTCAAAACCAAAGAAGATAAAACCATGACTTACCAAACCTGCACAAAGCTATAACTAATCCGTGACACCAAGCCTCAAGCTCCCACTGAATCGTAACACCAAGCCTCTCATGCAGCCAAGCCATCATGACTAACACACTTGCAAGAGCTCCCACTCAAACTGAAGTTATGAGTCTCAATCGCATCCATAGCCATACCTGTAAAACCAACCATGTTCTCCATCCATCTATCCATGTCTCCATGCAACCACCAATGCAACTGACCAAGACAAGTCAAACTGGAATATGCGAAAGCAAAACAAGATCCTAGGTAAAGACAGCCCAAATGAGTTCTACCTGCAACAGTGGGTGATCAATCCACAAACCTGCATAACTCAAAGAATCCAAACACTGCAATCTGCAAATCCAACCCTGCATAAACAACTAGCATGTCCAAGACAATCATCTATAGATAACATCTCTCAAGGAGTAACATAGTAACAAGAGGAAATACAAACATCCCCTACTCATGCTCAAGGCATCCATGTGCAAATCAAACATCTACATCATCATAGACTCATAAAATTGAATCTATCCAACATGTACAAACTTACCATGTACATCCATCCATATCACCATCTCTCCAAAAGCTCCAAGTCTGCCACCGACTAACTCCAAAGCCGAATATGAATCCTGTGCTCATCAATGTTAATAACATCCATGCTAAACCATGCCACTAATACCAAGTGCAAATACCAGCAAACATGTCATCAACATACTCTACACAAACCAACCAAGATGAAAGCAAAAACAAGGGCACCATCTAAAAATGGTAAATAAACACTGTTGTTAAACCTATGACCAAACCGACCACGGTTTCCCCTAACCGACCACGGTCAACTCCTGACCGACCATGGTTAACCAGATGACCAACCACGGTTAATCCTAATCGACACCGGTCTCTGTAACACTGATTTTCTATTTCAACCCTTAAAACTCTGAAAAATTGCTCTATCATCTTCACCTAGTTGAATCTAACCATCAACTGTAATCCCATAGGGATATCCAAGCACCACAAAATAAACCAAAAGTGACATCACAAAGCAATAAACTCAATATACCTGCAAATCCGTGACTGTCCTCCAAAACCAACTAGTGCCTCTGCCACTCTGAATAGTAGCAATCTCCTCTCACTCTGCATGTGCATCATGTATTCAATCCTGCAATGCCAACAACCATGGCTTGCTCCCACTGAACATGAAATCCCCTGCACTACCTGCTAATACGTCAGTGAGAAATAAAACCAGATGAAAGACCTATAAAATTGATTCCCTTTCTTCTCTGAGAATACTTCTACATCACAGAAGTTTGGACTTCTTGTGAAGTAGGTGAATCACCTTCTTTCCATCTGTATGTACTCAACATCTCTCGTTACCTATAACTGTGTCTAACCATGACTTTTCATTGAGGATCTCATCCTTAGACTAGAAACCCTTGTCCTCAAGATTCCACACAACCAGAAATAAAGTCAAACAACACCAAGAAACCATGGTGTAAATTTGTGCACACAGTCCAAACATAATATCAGTTGCTCCAAACGAAAGAAATAAAACATGAACCATATAGAGATACCTGACTCAAAGTCTCAATGGACTAACCAAGCCAACTTCATCCTCTTTCTGATCCAAACCATTGAAGTGATCAACACTGTTTCTGCCTATACACACTGTGTCAGAAACCAGATCCTCAAAACAGGACACTGAACCAACTGCCCTCTCTTGCTGCAAAAAGACCCTGTACATATAAGTTACCACAAAGACCAACCACGGTCATTCCCTAATCAACCATGGTTAGTTGACCAGTATTGGTTCCTTTGTGACAGAACCTCGGTTCTCAGACCGATGTCAATGATGTTGGAACAAACCCAACGCCACACAATTTGGCATAGCACACCACACCAGGTGCCTACTTCAACCGAAGCCAATAGTTGAGTTGAGCCAGTCATTTCAAGAAGCATCCAAATCTCGTACAAAAACTTAACAAAGCAATAATGCATGTAGTAAAAGCGCATCAAGATGAAACACATCACCTTACCAGCACCAAGACACTCAACCACATCTTAAACTTGAAGAACATGTTTTCTCGATGGAAACCCAGTCTTCGTTACTGTGCTTTAGTGCCTCTCTATTAAAGTGATAGGAAATAAGAGATAAAATATGCGGAATAATCCTTACGAGTAATCGCAACAAAAAAAGAGAAACTAATATGCATAAAATATTACAGATCTCAAATAAAAGTGTAGAATAAATAACACAACACGAGAGACAAGATTTAACGTGGTTCACCCAATTTGGGCTATGTCCATCAAGAATCACTTGCTCGATTTTATTACAAGCCTCCACTCTCTCAATACAATCCGATCCGGAGCTATGCTCTACAAACTCTACTGAAATTCACACCCGAATTCAAAGCACATCTACAATGCATTTGCTTGTATATGTATCATATGCATAAGACCATATAAATAGACAATTGCTTAAGCAGTTTGATACAAAACCGTGGGTATCAAAACCATGGGCAAAACTGCATGGGTATCAAAACCATGGGCAAAAAACCATGGGTATCAAAACAATGGGTACCGAAAAAACCATGGGCCCAAAAACAGCCCATAACGGTTACCCATTACCCATGGGTTAATAAACCACCCATGAAAATTTGCTTTGGGGCTTCACCCCCGAACCCCTTGACCCGCTCACCGGCGAGTGGGACCGCCGTAAAAATACCCGAGTGTAACACATAGAAGGTGTACCACACTCTAACATGAAAATAGGCTCCACAAACATAACAATCTCCCACTTGGAGACTGATTTCCACTGAGCAAGCTTCTCAACCCTTCACTGTCATCTGCGAAGGCCAACCAAAGTTGAACATAGCTTTAGTTTATCCTTGTGAACACCTTGGTTATCATGTCGTAGGATTAAGTGGTATGAATCTTCTCCAACTTCAACTTATCTTCCTCCAAAGTTGTCCTAATGAAGTGATATCTCAACTGTATATGCTTCGTCTTGGAGTGGAAAGTCGAGTTCTTAGCTAGGTGTATAGCACTCTGACTATCACTATGCAACTTACATTCCTCCTACTTATGCCCCAACTCCTCAAGTAATTGTTGTAACCAAATCATCTCTTTCCTTGCCTCTGTGGCAGCAACATACTTAGCCTCCGTGGTTGACAAAGCCTCCAAACACAGTAGTCATGAAATCCGACTTCATTGCTGTCCCACCTACAAGTGTAAATATAACCCGTCGTGATCCTCCTATTGTCTACATCTCCAACCATGTCCGATTCTACATAACCATGTAAAGTGGTGTCTGATCCACTGTAGCATAAAACTATCCCCATGGTCCCTCTCAAATACCAAAGGATCCACTTTACTGCTTGCCAATGCTCCTTACCTAGATCACTCATAAATCTACTCACAGCTCCTACGGCATGAGCAATATTAGGCCTAGTGCATACCATAGCATACATCAAACTGCCAACCGCTGATGAGTAAGGTACCTTGGACATATGGTTTCTTTCTTGCTCTGTATTGGGACACTGCTCATTTGATAACTTAAAATGGCTTGCCAAAGGAGTTCTAACCGGTTTAGCATCCTGCATGTTAAACCTATCCAATACCTTCTTAATGTACTCTTCCTGAGATAAAGTCAGCTTCTATTCCTTCCTATCCCGAGTTATCCTCATACCAAGGATTTGTTTGGCAGCCCCCAAATCCTTCATATCAAAGGATTCACTTAGCTATTTCTTGAGTATTTTTATTTCTTGCATGTTTTTACCTACAACTAGCATGCCATCAACATACAAACATAGGATAATATAACTTCCATCCTCAAATTTCTTTGTATACACGCAATGGTCAGAATGACATCTAATATAACCTTGCTCCATCATGAACCTATCAAACTTCTTATACCATTGACGTGGAGCTTGTTTCAAGCCATATAAGCTCTTCTTCAGTTTACACACCATCTCCTCTTTACCTTTGACTTCATATCCTTCTGGATGCTGCATATATAGCTCCTCCTCCAAATCACCATGGAGAAATGCAGTCTTTACATCTAATTGTTCTAAGTGCAAGTCTTTTGCTGCCACTATTCCAAGAACAGTTCTAATAGAAGTCATTTTTACTACAGGAGAAAAGATCTCATCAAAATCTATACCTTGTTTCATGCAAACCCTTGACCACCAACCAAGCCTTATATCTTTTCTTTCCTCCTTCATCTTTAACTCGTATGCCCACTTGTTCTCCGCAATGCTCTTTTGCCTTAGGTAGCTTCACCAAATCTCAAGTCGGTTCTCCATGAGAGACTTATGCTCCTCATCCATGGCTTGCTCCCACTTCTTACAGGCATCTACTGCATTGCTTCATCAAAGCTCTCGGCTCTCCACTATCGGTGAGTAATAAATAATACAAAGAAGGAGAAAAACGTTCGAGTTCTTTTCTTACCCTCAAGACCTCCTCCTTTGTAGGAGTTTGAGGTTCTGTTGAGTAGGTTCTGAACTGATTCATGGGTCACTGTCCCATCCGTAAGATCCTCTACACCGCATATTCTTTCTAGGATTCTTCCTGTTTTCCCCGCAACTATTACTTATACATGACTTTCTCATTAAAGACCACATCCCTAGACCGAATGATTTTCTTGTCCTTAATACTCCAACATTTAAATCCAAAGTCATCACCACCATAACCAATAAAAGTGTATTTTTCTGATTTAGCCTCTAGCTTGGTCCTATCATCCTTGTCAATATGAACAAACACCTCACATCCAAATACTCTAAGAAATGAGTAATCGACTTTCTTATCGTACCAAGACTCCTCAGGTATGCCTCCATACAAGGCACTTGAGGGTCCTCTGTTTATTAAGTACATAGTTGTGCTCACCGCTTCTGCCCAAAAATAAAGAGGCAATCTTGCATGTATCCTCATGCTCCTAGCATGTTCCATTATTGTTTTGTTCATCCTTTATGACACCTCATTTTGCTGCGGGTTCCTGGAACTGTCTTTTGCCTACGGATTTCATTCTTAGAACAATAATCATCAAATTCATTGTTGCAATACTCCCCTCCATTATCTGACCTGAGACATTTTAACTTAAGACTGTTTCATTCTCTACCAAGGCTTTCCATTTAACAAAAGTATCAAATACATCAGATTTGTTTCTAATACAATAAACTCAAACTTTCCTTGTTGCATCATCAATAAAAGTAACATAATAACTTGAACCCCAAGAGATGATACCCCACACATCAGAATGTACCAGCTCTAACTTACTCTCTTTCTTCGTAGGTCCAACCTTGAGAAACCTTACTCACTTTTGTTTCCCATATATGCAGTTCTCACAAAAATCCAAACTGTTTCTGTATATCTAGGCAAATTCTTCTTTATGATGTTCATGCCCTTATGGCTCATATGACCGAGCATATAGTGCCATAATGTTGTATCTGCATTTGAAGCCACAAGATTACAATCATTAGTACTATCAATGGATAAATACAAGGTTCCAACCTTCTTACCTCTTGCCACCACAAGAGCACCCTTGGTAACCTTCCAAGATTCTATTGTAAATATCACAGTACAACCATCACTTCCCAATTTCCCCACCGATATCAAATTTCTCCTTAATGTAGGCACATGTTTGACATCCTTCAATAGCCATGTATTCCCATTCTGCATCTTAACCTGAACAAAACCTTTTCCAACTATACTGCAAGGCTCATCATCACTAAGAAAAACATGCCCAAAATCCCCTTGAACATAATCAACAAAATAATGCCTATGTGGAGTAGCATGAAAAGAAGCCCCTGAATCTAAAACCCAAGATTCAGTAATATTATGCAAAGAAAGAATCAAAGCATCCTGGCATACATTACCCAATGCCACATTTGCCTCCTTGTTTTCTTCCTGTTGTTTCTTCTTGTCCCGAAGCTCCCAACAGTCCTTCTTTGCATGCCCAGACTTTCCACAGTTCCAACATACAATCTTGCTCTTGGATTTTGACCTTGCCCGATCTTTTAATTTTCCATGGTTTCCTCTATTCTTCTGTCTCCCTCTAGTTTCCACTGTCAAAGCATTCCTTGAAGTAGAATATTCCCCAAAGCTTTTTCTTCACATTTCCTCGCTTAGAATCACCCCTACAACATCCTCAAACTTCAACTTCGAGTTAGCTGGAACCGAGTTACTTACCACTATTGCCATGCTATTCCAACTTTCAGGTAAAGAGCACAGAATTAATAAAGCCCTAACTTCTTCATCAAATTCTATTGTAACCGAAGCTAGCCTATTCACAACCGTATTGAAATCATTTAAATGATTTGCTACTCAACTATTCTCAGACATCTTCATATTAAACAACTTTTTCATTAAAAATATCTTGTTAGAGGCAGAGGTTTTTCATACAACTTCCTAATGCATCCATTAGATCTTTCGTAGTCTTTTCCTTTGAAACATTAAATAATCGAAGATGCAAGACATAGCCGGATCATTCCAAGTGCCTTCCTATCCAACAAATCCCATTCCACATCATCTGTCATACTCGAGGGTTTGTTCACCTTCTCGACAAATGAGTATAAAGATTCTTCGATAAAGGTAATCTTCTATCTACATCTTCCAAAGACTGAAATTCTGCCCATTGAATTTATTAACCCTAGATCTTTCATCATCGCCATAGCTCCCACTCAAGATAAAACTTTCCCTGCGATTCAACACTTCAACAAACCAAAACCAGGCTCTGATACCAATTGATAGGAAATAAGAGATACAATATGCGAGAATAATCCCTTACAGAATCGCAACAGTAGAAACTAATATGCAGAAAATATTACAGATCTCAAATAAAAGTGCAGAATAAATAACACAACACAAAGAGACAAGTATTTAATGTGGTTCACCCAATTTGGGCTACGTCCACCAAGAATCACTTGCTCATATTTTATTACAAGCCTCCACTCTCTCAATACAATACCAGATCCATTTGGAGCTATGCTCAACAAACTCTACAGAATTCACACCCGAATTCAAAGCACATATGCAATGCATTTGCTTGTATATGTATCATATGCATAAGACCATATAAATAGACAATTGCTTAAGCAGTTTGATACAAAACCGTGGGTATCAAAACCATGGGCAAAAACCGTGGGTATCAAAACCATGGGCAAAAATAGTGGGTATCAAAACAATGGGTACCGAAAAAACCATGGGCCCAAAAAAAACCCATAATGGTTACCCATTACCCATGGGTTAATAAACCACCCATGAAAATTTACTTCGGGGACTTCGCCCCGAACCCCCTTGACCCGCTCACTGGCAAGCAGGACCACCGTAAAAATACCCGAGTGTAACACATAGAAGGTGTACCACACTCTAACATGAAAATAGGCTCCACAAACATAACATGAAGCCCGTGCATCTAATCGCACCAAAGGATGCATAACTGCTCCTTTTCTCATTCTCAGATCTAGATCTGCAGTCCCAAACATGCATGTGCAACCAAAATAATATAGGCACCGCAATACCGAGATAAAACCATACCTCAATAACAGAGGATCTGCTATTCGACCAACATGCTTGTTCCTCCAAGAATTGGGGACACCTCAGCAAACAAGATACATTTTATGCATCTTTCCATTTCTTCGAATCTGTGATTTTTGTTTATAATAAAGCTACCTGAAGAATCGACCACGGTTACCACATCAGAATCGACCACGGCCAATCACCCTACCGATGCCGGTTGTTGTAATTTCTAGCAACCTTACTCTTCTAGCTCCCACTTGAGATTAAATCTCTTCATGTGATCTTCTCATCGGGAAAACAAATGTTTCTCTCGATACCATTGTTGGGAAAATACGAGACAAGGTGGAATAGTGCTATGATTCAATAACAAAAATCATGCACACAGGACCTAAACAATTCCCCACAAAATCTACAACAGTGGAAGCATAAACTAGAATAATCCAAATCACACAAAAGTACACACACATAACAAGCATGTACCGTGGTTCACCCAATGTGGGCTACGTCCACCAAAAATAGAGATCTCATATATATATATATATATAACAAGAGATTACAAACCAACTCTTCTGCACAAGAGTACATGTATCTCTACAAGAGTATCTCCTCCTCCCAGATCCCCAACCAGATCTTCTTGAGTACACTAAACCATGCCTCCATACCACCACTTGTGTCTCCTCCAGATCTCTAACTGGATCTACCTGAGTGCACTACAACCGTGCCTCTCAAACATAACCAGATCTCACATACCTGAAGCTACCCTGCATCTGCCACTGTGCAGCCAAGCTCTCACTGTATTGTGAATCTACAAACGAGACCTCTACAATATCTAGATCTACATGGATCAATAATACAAGATCTCATGGATCTACAATGCAAGACTAGATCTACATAGATCTATAATACAAGATCTCACCAACATGTGGATCTACAAGAAGAAACGCTATGTGCTTTGCATACTATGCAAGCCATTACATGAGACTAAACAATACAAAGGAAATACAGTAGAAGACATTACCCTCTTCTCACCATTCAGATGTACCTGCTATTTCCTTTTGTCCATCTCCTATCCATGGAGACTTTGTCTTCATGTAACCTGTTCTTTCTTTTTCTTCTTCTTCTTCATCTTCATCCTCTCAATCTCTTGAGAGAATCGAGGATCTAATGTGATCCCTCTTTTGACTCTCTTCGAACCCCTAACTTTCACGCTTATATATAAATATATAAACTTAGGGCTCCTTAGCTATGCAATTACATCCAATAGATTTGCTTTAAACAAAATCTATATTTAAAGCTCGTGACTAAAAATAAAACACATCACATAGGTAACCGGCGCTGGTTAGACCTAACCGCGGCCGGTTCCCACTTGCTCTGACCGATGACAGTTCTAGGTGACCGTGTTGGTTCCCCTTTGACCGATGACGGGTGTTGTATTACCAGTCACTTTCCATTGCATGCTAACTGTGAAGCAATCTAGCTCCACAACCTAACAAAATCTTCACTATATATTGAATTATTTTAGTGCATGTTCTTTTTTCAAGTATATATTGAGATATTTCGGTGGAAAAATACATTGCTATTATTGAATATTATTAGGATCGAAACACAAATGAGCAATAAAATGGAATTAAAACAGAAATAATATAAACATGCAATCACAAAATAAACCCAAGATTTAACGTGGTTCACCCAATGTGGGCTACATCCACCAGAAACAAGTCAGTCTTCTCCTTTATTCAATCTAGAGGAATGCAATACACTTCTCTCTTTTTCATGTTCTAAAGAGTAAATAAATGCACATATATATAACTTGTGCACCTCTTTGTAAACATTTGTTTTAACCACAAACAACCTAAATATGGCATGCTTATAAATAAGACATGCATATAAATAAGATAAACATAAAAATAACAACTCTCATCTATTAATAAGACAATGTTATTTTTATCCATGGCCATGCATTCCTCCCAAAAGCAAGGAAAAAACAAACTGTCACTTCATCTTGCAGTTAGACTCCACATCTTCAACAATCTCCCACTTGGAGACTAACTGCTGCAACCCATTGTTACAACTCATCCTCGGACTCTTCTCTAACTTGTTTCTCTTCTTCAAGATCAATCTTGAAGACCTATTGAAGCCAAACAACCTTCTAACTTCTCTTTTGTCACTTGTCTTTCTTGTATGGATCTTCTCCAACATCAATTTTCCATCCTCCAAAACTGATCTAATGAAGTGATACCTGAGTTGTATATGTTTGGTTCTCGAATGGAATGTTGAGTTCTTGGCAAGATGAATTGCACTCTAGCTATCACTAAATAACCTATAATCCTCATGCTTCTTTCCCAACTCTTCCATGAACTGCGCATCCATATCATCTCCTTGCTTGCTTCTATAGTAGCAACATACTCTGCCTCTGTAGTAGACAAGGCAACAATCTTCTACAGTTTAGAAATCCAACTAACTGTCGTGCCACCAACAATGAATACATAACCTATGGTGCTCCTCCTACCATCTAAATCTCCAGCCATGTCTGCATCAACATATCCATGTAAAGAAACCTCTGACCCTCCATAAGCACAACTGCCTGCTCCTGTTCCTCTCAAGTATCTAAGAATCCACTAGACTGCATTCCAATGCTCCTTTCCTGGATTACTCATGTATCTCATTGACAACTCCCACTACATGGGCAATGTCTGGTCTTGTGCATACCATAGCATACATCAAACTTCCAACTGCTGAAGCATATGGAACTCTAGACATATATTCAATCTCTTCATATGTTTTAGGACATTGTTCTTTACTCAACTTGAAGTGCCCTACCAATGGTGTACTTACTGGTTTTGCATCCTGCATCCTAAACCTGTCCAACACCTTGTTCACATACTCTTCTTGAGACAAAGTCAAGTATTTTACTCTTTTTGTCTCTATTGATTCTCATGCCAAGAATTTTCTTTGTTGCACCTAAATCCTTCATGGCAAATGTATTGGCTAACTGTCTCTTTAGCTCATTTATATCCTACAAGTTTGACCTTGCCACAAGCATGTCATCCACATACAACAACAAGATAATATAGGTGTCATTATCTAGTCTCTTAAAATAAACACAAAGTGATCAGAATGACATCTAGAGTAACCTTGTTCTATCATGAACCTATCAAATCTCAAATACCACTGCCTTGGAGCTTGCTTAAGGCCATACAAGCTCTTCTTCAATCTGCACACCAAATTCTCCTTCCCCCTGACTTCATATCCTTGTGGCTGCTCCATATATATTTCTTCCTCCAAATCACCATGAAGAAAAGCAGTCTTTACATCTAATTGTTCAAGATGCAAATCTTCCACAACTACCAAACTTAAAACAATTCTAATGGAAGTCATTTTAACAACAGGAGAGAAAATTTCATCAAAGTCTATACCTTTTTCCTATGCAAATCCCTTCACAACAAGTCTTTCCTTGTACCTATTTTTGTCACCTTCTTCTTCCTTCAACCTGTAAACCCACTTGTTCTACAATGCTCTCTTTCCTACAGGAAACTGAACCAAATCCCAAGTTTGGTTGTGATCCAAGGAGTCCATCTCCTCATCCATACCATGCTCCCACTTTTTTCTGTGTTTCTACCTGCATTGCTTCTTCAAAACTTTTTGGTTCTCCACCATCTGTCAATAAACAATAGTAAAGCTCATACGAAGATAATCATGTAAGAGGTTTACTTACCCTAGTAGAACGTCTTACAAGATTTTCTAGATTTTGAGGCTCTTGTTGTTCTTTTTGATTTTGATCTACATAATCAACACCGATTGTGCTAGGATTGATGCCAACTTGTTGATTTTCCAGTCCTTTGAGCACTTCTCTATCTTTTATCTCATCAAGTGCTACATACTCAGACTTTTCCAACTTCTTATCATGTAGTTGTTCCATGTACATAACCCTTTCATTGAAAATAATATCCCTACTCCTAATGATTTTATTCTCATCCAAACTCCACAACCGGAATCCAAAATCATTAGTGCCATATCCAATGAAAGTACATTTCTTTGACTTAGCTTCTAGCTTGGTCCTATTCTCTTTATCAATGTGCACAAATGCTTCACAACCAAAAATTTTTAAAAGAATAGTTTACCTCCTTACCGGTCCAAGCCTCCTCGGGTACTCCACCTTCCAAAGCACTTGAAGGTCCTTTATTTATCAAGTAAACAACAAGTATCTACAACATCCACCCAAAACTATAAGGCCAATCCAACATGCAATCTCATGCTCCTTGCACGCTCCATGATAGTCTTGTTCATTCTTTCTGACACACCATTCTGTTGTGGTGTTCTAGAACTGTCTTCACCCTATGGATTCCATTCGTGAACAATAGTTATTAAATTCATTGTTGCAATACTCTCCACCATTATCTGATCTGAGACACTTCAACTTCAAACTTGTTTCATTCTCAACCAAAGCTTTCCACTTCTTGAAGGTATTAAATACATTAGATTTCTTCTTTATATAGTAAACCCAAACCTTCCTAGTAACATCATCAATAAAAGTAACATAATACCGTGAACCACCAAGAGAAGATACCTGAGCCGGCCCCCACACATCCGTATGAACAAGCTCTAACTTGTGCTCCTTCTTGGTTGATCCAACCTTGAGAAATCTCACACACTTTTGTTTCCCATACACACAATGCTCACAAAAGTCTAGGTCTATGTTTTTCAAATCGACAACTTTCCCGTGAATGTAAAATCTTCATCCCCTTCTCACTCATATGGCCAAGTCTGTGATGCCATAGAGTTGTGTCTATACCTGTAGTAGCTAAAATAGAAGATGGATCAATACTAATAGTGGATAAATACAAAGTACCTACTTTCTTACCTCTTGCTACCACAAGAGAACCCTTGGTAACTTTCCAAGAATCATTGTAAATATAACCATACAACCATCATCTCCTAATTGCCCTGTAGAAATTAGATTCCTCCTCAAGCTAGGAACATGCCTGACATTCTTCAACACCCAAGTGTTACCATTCTACAATTTAACATGAACACTACCTTTTCCAACAATGTTACATGGCTCATCATCACCAAGATATACATGCCCAAAATTCCCTTGAACATAATCTTGAAAATATTGTCTATGAGGAGTTGCATGAAATGAAGCACCAGAATCTAAAACCCAAGATTATGATTTACTATCTAAAGAAAGAATAAGAGCATCTTGTAACACATCACCTTGCTACGTTTGCCTCTTTGCTCCCTTCTTGTTGATCTTTTCCGATTTTAAAGACCAACAATCTTTCTTTACATGTCCCGCTTTTCCACAATTCCAGCATACCATCCTGCTTCTAGATTTAGATCTGCCCTTCTTAGACCTTCCACGGTGTCCAGGACCTTTTGTTTTTTCCTTTTGTCTTCCCTGTTCTCTACACTCAAAGCATTACCAGATGACTCACCTATGATTTTTCTTCTCATCTCTTCACTAAGAATCACACCAATAACATCATCAAAATTTAAAGTGTTTGAACCAGAAACAGAATTACTCACAACCATAACCAAAGTATTCCAACTTTCAGGAAATGAGCACAAAATCAAAAGAGCCCTAACTTCATCATCAAAAATTACTCCTACAGATTTTAATTGATTAGTAACCATGTTGAATTCATTCAAATGATCATTTATTGAATCACCATCTGACATCTTCATATTAAACAAACTTTTCATGAGATATACCTTATTGGAGGCTAAGGGTTTTTCATACAATTTACCCAATTTTTCCATTAGATCTACCGTTGTCTTTTTCGTATAAATATTGAAAGCTATCGTAGCTTCCAGGCACAACTATATCGTTCCTAGTGCCTTCCAATCAAGAACATCCCATTCTTCATCTTTCATAGCTGATGACTTTAAAGATTTCCCTTTCAATGGTAGATAAAGATCCTTCTGATATAGGTAGTCCTCCACCTGCATCTTCCATAGCTGAAAGTTCTGGCCGTTAAACTTCTCAACCCTGAACTTGTTATCTTCTATCATTGCTCCCACTCAAACAAGAAACCCTCCTGTGAGTTTTTTCTACCAAAACAAAATCCTGCTCTGATACCAGTTGTTAGGATCGAAACATGATGAGAAATAAAACGGAATTAAAATAGAAATAATATAAGCATGTAATCACAAGATAAACCCAAGATTTAACGTGGTTCACCCAATGTGGGCTACATCCACCAGAAACAAGTCAACCTTCTCCTTTATTCAGTCCAAAGGAATACAATACAATTCTCTCTTTTTCATATTCTAAAGAGTAAATCCATGCACATATATATAACTTGTGCACCTCTTTGTAAAATTTTGCTTCAACCACAAGCAACCTAAATATAGCATGCTTATAAATAAGACATGCATATAAATAAGATAAACATAAAAATAACAACTCCCATCTATTAATAAGACAATGCTATTTTTATCCATGGCCATGCATTCCTCCAAAATCAAGGAAAAACAAACTGCCACTTCATCTTGCAGTTAGACTCCACATCTTCAACAAATATATAATTATATTAGTGAATATACTTTGAAGTTCGATTACTATAACAACTAACAAATGTTTGCTAATGTAAATAAAGTCAAAATATATATTGAATTTGTTAGGAATTAGTGCTTGCATTATTAGTTATATGTGCTTGTATTATTAACATGTGTTTATTGTTACGAGTCGTTAAAACAACTTGTCTTTATTGAGTGAGTAGTTTGAGGAGATTGTTAAGGACTCCATATTTTATAGGAACTCCTCTCCCTATATATGTGTGTAAGCATCCTCTATCAAATACAATGTGAATTTATTATGTAATTGTTGTGTAAAACTCTATTTAAATCATCATTTAGTATTAGAGCATATTATTCACCCTCGAGTGCCCCGCTAATGGTGAAGTTGTGATATGATAGTTATTTGTTTAGCAAAGTTTAATGAACAATCTTTAAGTTATTATAATGTCAAGGCAGATTATATAGCTTTCATTTTACAAATACTTTGAATTCCACCAACCAATAACATCTCTCTATTTGTAATTTATTATATTTAAGCTAATGTTTTAAAAAATAAGTATTTATTTCATTTTTAATATAGGTAATTCTGTGTTTTCATTGGACAAAATAATTTTCTAGTCATATTATTGAATTTATCATTAATTTAAATAACTATTTTTCCTTTCAACCATTACTTAAAGAAATATTTTTATTTTTCGATAGTTTTAACATAACAAAATTTGTGAGATGACATAAAGTCATTTATGTGTGCATTGACTTGTACTTGTACTTCCAAAGAGTCATTACTCCATAAATATTGTTCTATAGTCCCAATTGTTCGTTGCTATGAATTAATGAAACTCCCGGAGGTTATATTTTACTTCAATTCCGCTTCAGAGGTATTTGAATTTGGCCTTGAATCGATGTTTTCTTTTCATTTGTGTTCTCCCTTTCTTTTGGATGCTTCCTTTCGCCTATGTATCTATAGGAGGAAAATATTTTAGAGAGTTACATTAGAGTTTCAAATTGGGCCAATGATGACTGGGAGAGGCAATGCATCCCGCACATATTGAGCAGTGTAGAAAGAATTTATGTTTTTCTTAGTGGGTAATCCCTGGATAGAACATAATTTTTGCAAGTAATCTTAGATACAATATATGTTTGAAATTTTGACGATAAAAATTGCTCGTTATTTTTTTTTCTTGTTAATTCCTTAATGTGTCTTGTTATTTGCACTAATATTACTTATTATCATAGTTACCTAAGTTTCGGGATGGGGGACTGAGGGACGAGGTTTCTAAGATGACAAAAAATTTCCCAAATTTTGGGGATGGCAAGGGGATGAGGCATTTAAACTAATACATAAAAATTAATATTTTAACTTTTTTCAATGACATTTAGGGATTTAAACCGTATTTAATGTAGTGTAGGTACTTTCAAGATTATAATTTGATATTCTTGGTAAAAATAACATCTTTTTAAAATTAAAAAAATGAAAGTTTTAAAATTGGGGATGTCCCTTCCAAGTCCCCCTGTCTCTTAAATGTTTGGGATGTCCTGGGTCGTTACCAAAATCTAGGGGCCACGTCCCCATGTAACATTGATTATTATTTTTAAAGCCCTATCCCCGAGTGACATATGTGTTCAACTATGCATTCGCAATCACTACACCACGGGAAAAAACCGACAAAAATATTATGTAGCCCATCTCATATGCTACCTACTATCAAATTCAATTTCTTAAAACCCAAAATTAATCTAAATCCTTACAGGATTTGAAACGAAATTATATACATTATAAAATATTAATATAAGAGCATTTTTACAATTTACAGAGATCTATACTTAGATTAATAATTTTTCAAGGGGTTTGTTTGATCTGTAGAGGCCGATTTAATTGATATGGTGCTAGTTTCTTTACGCATTTATTGATTGAAATTAAAAAGCAAGGTTTGTATTAGGTTTCTATTTGCTATGTATGTTTTCAATGGAGTTTATGAAACTAATTCTTAAACACGTTAATTAAAATTCAGGTATAACCTACGACATCACCCATAATTATATTGGACAATTTTTTCCACCACATTCAGGCTATGACTTCCAAGTTGCATGATATCAAAATTTTATCTATACTGCTCCACCAAAAGTCAATTTTGGAAATGAAGTTGGTAGTGGTGACACATTACAGCAGCTCTGTGATTCTTGACAGTTCCAATTGGCATCAAAGGGGTCCACTAACTAGGTGAAAAGGAACGACCTTTTCCTTATTGCGCTGACATAAAATCTATTTCTTTTGTTTCTTGTCCCCTTTGTATAGCGCAGATGTTGTGCCTACTGCCTTGGACACACATACATCTTTCAAGTGCTTGAGTAGTGCTAACCTCTTCAAGGATCTCACCCATCTATTTAAACAAATACATGCACCTCATTCCTTCACTTCAATCCAACTACATCTCGATTCCTTTCTTACTCCCTATTTTAATTAATCATCTAATAAACGCCACATCATCTTGTCTTGACTCTTCCAGCTTTAGCATATATATTTGAAAGCAGGACATATGCTGCAACATCTTGTGGTTCTAGATCGAGTACACATTTTTTGCATGTTCTCCTATCTCCAAATCGCCATAAACACTGTAGGCACTAAGAAGAGTGCACCAAACGAAAGCATTAGGTTGAAATTGCATTCTGTTAATACAATCCTTAGATTCCTCAAGGTGCCCAACTCGACCAAGCAAGTCAACCATGCAGGCATAATGCTCCATGCCTGGTATGATTCGATACTGTAACCATGTTGAGCACATGTTGCAATAATTGTAGTCCAAGATACTACTTCCTGATTAGGCATGTTGTCAAATACTATGCGTGCATCACCAATTTTACCACACTTCACATACATGTCAACAAGTGCATTCCCCAAATACATATCTAACATCCATTTTATATTTGATTACATGAGCATGGACCTTAGTGTCATTTTCTATGGTTGTTAATTCAACACATGAACCAAGAACAATAATTAGAGTAAATTGGTTTGGCTTCATACATGGTAATTGCATTTTGAAATAGAGTTTAATGGCCTCATCACCACATGTACTATCTACATAACATGTAATCATTGAATTCCACGTGGCTACATTATGCCTAGCCATCTTGCTAAACAAAAAGCTTGTATCCTTCATGTTGTCACATTTGTTGTGTTATCCTGTAAACTTGATGAGGGCAATTTTATAGGTAACCATACCAAATTTTGTCCTGGTCCCTCATCAGGGACCCCTTTGCGTTCGGAATGTTACAAAATCCCTTTTTGGGAAATCTAGTTCTCCAAAATTAGCCATTTTGGTCCCTTTTTGGTTGGGCGCACCATTTATCTATGTTACACAGAATAAATTTGCACCCCGTTCATTTCCTTAGGCGCACAGATTGACATGTCGACAAATCAATTGTTGCACCTTCCCATGATGCGCCTTTCTTGCGTGTGCCAAGGTGCATGCGCCTTCATGTTAACAACTAAATTGTTGCAGCTGTGTTTTGGTGCACCAAAGGGCGCAAGGAATGAAGTGTTGGTAGTCTTAAATTTGCACCCAAGGTGCAAATATTTCCGTGTTGACATGCGTTTATCTGCGCCAAAGGGCGCACAGTTTTACGTGTCGACATGTGTTTTGGTGCACCTCTCGAAAAAGTGGTTGGCACATTTATTGCACCTTTCCTATATATAGGCGCACCCGCCTGTCACTTTCACAATTCAAAACACGTGATAACTTTATTCCTCTGCACCTGTCAGCATGCCCGTCCTCCTCGTATCGCATTCGTGGACCCCGCTTTGTCTCTCACATTCTATATATTCCGGGTAGGTGGTTCTTACTCCTCTTATGTTTTGTTTTGATTGTTTGTGTGGTAGGAAACAATGGATTTGTAACCCCCTGCTATTCTTACAATCTTTCTCCCCAAAGCTGTTTTCCTCCTCTTTCCAGATCTGCTAGCCAAGAGGGCTCTGCCTAGAAAACAAATCCAAAACCTCTTTGCTTTGCCCCCTTCACCGCTTGAATCGATGTGGAGTTAAAGGATCACAAATCTATCAGAGAGACAGAAAACTTGAAAAATCATTTCCAAGCTACGTTTTCCCCTTGGCGCAATCACCACCCTTGCAACAGAAGCACAGCCAGTCGCGCCTATGGCACAAAATTGATTGCAACACATGAGCTCCCTGCGCCATGTGTAAACCAAGTAAATCCTAAACCTGGCTCGGCGCAGCGCATCCTCGCTCACCACAACAATATGTCATGCAAGATTTCCCTGCGCCATGCCAAAGTCCCTTTGTGCACCTAAAGTTAGTGCTACACGCAATAAACCTGCGCCCTTTGGCACACCAAACTTCCATGTTACAGGTCAAATCCTTGCGCCATAGGTGCACCCTGCACCCATGCAACACCAACATTCCTTGCGCCAAGTATAAAACTACATAACGGCATAGGCGCATCCCCGCTTACAATAACATGATGTCATATGCAAAAAGTATTCCCGCACTCCCGGTGCGCCTGCACCGTGAGGCCTTAAAATTGCTAACTTCTCATTCTATTATGTAGTGCTTTAATGGAAGATCTGACAGCTAATATGGCTCTTTAGCGTTGGACTTATCTTCTTCTTCTTGCAGATCAGCAACTGAACTCAGATCCATATATGTCTACATCAAGCAAGAAGCCAACCAAGTCAAAGGGTAAGGCTAAGCTTACGGAAGAAGAAATGAAGTATAAATACCAGAGGGTCAGGATGCCCGAGTCCTAGGCAGAATGTGACCTGGACATAAGAGACTCCAAACTCGGTCACATCGACATGGAGGATTTCTGGGCCAGAACCAGGAGAGTCACAAGAAGTCCTTGGATGGACAAGTTGGTAGGCAGTGGATTGCATTTTGCTGGGGGGATCCTCATCAGTGTAGTAAACAATGAATTTATGATGGTAGTGGCCCGTTGTTACAACAAAGACACAAGATGTGTCGAAAATGAAAAGGGCGAGGTCATAATCAACCTCACCGCCCGACACTTCGAAATCATGCTAGGCATCCCTCACCACTGACACTTTGTGGTTATAAGCCAAGAAGACTGCACCAAGGCATGGGAGGACAACGAAGACAAGTGCATGCAGCTGATGAATGAAGTGTACTTGAAAAACAAGAAGGTAATAACCAGATGGCCATAGGTTATTCACCGTAGTGACTTCTCCGAGGAATTGAGCGACACCATCACATTCCTTAGTAGAGTTTTTGGGCTTTCTGATGCCCATTACTTTCACAAATGGATGCTCAGGTACCTTGAAACTATGAACAAGAATGTGCCAGATCAATGCTTTGAGTGGGCGGAGATCATAAGCAGCACCATATCCGAGCAGCTCCAACAACTCACCACAACGGGGAGATTCTACATGAACTCCTACGTAGTCTACACTGCAGCCTCGAGAGAGGGATTATCCAGCACTGAGCCGATGCGGGGTTTGGCCCCAGGTAAAAATATATGAATACTACCCAGAGCTGAAACTGGAGAACAACATCCCGTAGTTTACTAAGATCAACGATGCTTTCTTCTATGGCATCGTCTACCTTTTGAGGCCAAACATGACTCACGGTCGAACGACCAAGAGCATTGTCACAAAGAACAGAGAAGTGGGGGGCCTTATTTACACAATTTCCCACCTTCACCTATCTCAGGGCAGCTAACTTCTGGGTGAGCCCACCAAATTACCGAGATATGCCAGCCCCAAGCTGATCCTGTTGGAGCTATCCAGACAGCTCGTGACATACCATGAGAAGTGCTTGAAGAGAAAGAAGGGTGGAACTCCTTTCCCCCTTACAGTGGGTAGATACACATGCATCTCTCACCACAAAGCCCAGGAAATGGTTGCGAGCTAGAACTGCTCAATCTGAAGCACAACTTCCCGGTGAGGCCCACTTTTGATCCAAGGAATTGCCTTCCCAAGGAAAAACTCGATCCAATCCATATTCCACAGATCGAGGACATCTATATCGACCTGTACCATGAGGTCGAACTTAGAAGGAAGGACCACTCCCGCTTGGCCTTGGCAGAAATTATTCAATACGGCATGGCCATCATTCCAAAGGGTTATCAAACTACCGATCAAGAAGTTGATCAGGTATATCTGGATACAGATGGGGACAACTGGCCATTTTTTGCGATCGACAGAACAAAAGTGCCCAGACCATTGAAGAAAGGGTCAAAGAGACATTGCGGAGGACAGAGCACTGGTGCAGGATGAATGGCCTCATCTACCTCGGGGTAGATTTCACTACGTCTCCATTAGGCAACGCACCTGTCAGGCCAAAACATCTGCCAAAGGTCAAAGGCAAGGATAAAGAGGGCGAATCAAGCTCTGCTCAAGAAGGAGCTCTGAGAGCCCTCCTGCGCTGCGCACAAGAAAGTTGTAAGCTGGTATCCCCAGAGAAAGAAGCGGCGGAAGGTGTTTCGACGGGCACATCCATTCAGGGTGTCGCCACTACCGTAACCTCGAGGTCCCTTCTATCCCTTCTCCCTCTCCTCCTTCTCCTCCTCGTGTGACCCAAGTGACCATTCCTTTGGTCGTGTCCTCTCCCCCATCTTCTACTGTTCCCCCTTCCTCGTCATCCATCTTCTCTTCTCTCGCGGAGCTGTCCCCCACCATTTCTTCTCTCATCTCTCAGCTCCCTTCCTTTCCCACGTCTTCCTCCCCTGCAGTGTCCCTTCCCCCCGTGAGCACTTTCTCGGCCTCCCTCTCGATGCCACCACCAAGTGTCTCTACCCATTTCCCCTCATCCACTGCAGCTGCTCCCTCTTCTACCTCTGGTCCCGTTCCCTTAAGTCCAAGCATGGATCTCCCAGATCTGAGCCAGCAAAAGAGGAAAGTCCCTATCACACCGATGGACTTCTCCATCATCCCGACAAAGGGGGCTAAGAAGCAAAAGCCTATAACCCACTTCTCTCAGAGTGCATCAGGGGAAAGAGTGATGGAGATTGCATATCCCGATCCTTCAAAGGGTAAAAAGATCTATCTCCGACAGATTATACAGTGACCCAAGTCACAATGGGAACGTCTTCAGAAAGTCTTCAAGGAGAGGCCCTATCTGCGGTGGATGCCCTTTGTAAGAAACTTCAAGAAGCAAAGGAGGAGAAAAGGTTGCTAAAGGAACAAAACAAAAATCTTCTCCACGCCCTGCAGAAAATGGGCAAGTGCACCTCCTACAACTGCCACGGAAACTCCTGAGGTCCTAAGTCAGGACAAGATAAACAAATATGCCAAAATTGGTGAACAAGGTATGGCATTTTTCACTGGAGAGATCAAATCCTCAAAGACAGCGAGGAGGTAATAGTCAAGTTCACCGAGTTGTATCAGAACATCAATCAGGCGAACAAAGATCTCCAGGCGATTGCAGGACCTATCTCGAGGAGTTGGACCATGCAAGGCTGCAACATGAAACATTCCAGAAAATGCTCGACTACTCAGTCGACGATCTAGTAAAATTTGGCGTCTTCAGTCACCCCAGGGTACCCAGCAAGATCCTTGCTGCGTTGGATTACCGGGTCGACCAGATGGAGTTCGTCCTGGAAAAGATTGATAAAGTCAAGGAGGAAGCCCTGGATGTAATGCATCAAATGGAGCAAATTGTTCTGAGGATGTCTCCAGGCTTGCTTACTCCTTCTTTCACCTTGAGGAAGGCTAGACGAAACTATCCGGATCTTCAAAGAGATCCTCTCGCAAGGGTTAGGGCCAGAAGCCACTTTCGACACCGAATGCATCAACAACCTTCTGGCTTGCCATGATTTTGTGGGGTTCCTGATGGAGGTAGGAAATGAATATTTCAAACTCCCTGAAAAACTCAGAGATGAGCGGGAGACTTGTGAGGTCATCGGTGATCATACGAAGGGTCCTGCTCAAGATCAACTTCAGCCCATGATCAGTAAATTCATGGAATATCGGACTCAGTTCCACATCACCTCTCCGAACAACAGCAGAAGCAAGATACCCCCTTCCAACCGTGAGATGACGATGAATAGCTCTCTTCCTCTTGGCTTCTCTTTTTGTAAATATCTAATAGTATGTTGGTACAAACGATGACCTCATCCATGTTGCACCATGGGATGTTGTCATCCACCAAGTTGTCCAAAGTCAACATTGACTTTTAGATATTTTGTAATTAGTTGTTGGTTCCCTTTTTGCCTTCTTTCTTCTCCTTCTTCTATATATACTTGGATACTTGTTGTATTCAAGGAGATGGATACTTTTCAGATGAAAAATAGAAGTAAGAAGAAAAGACTTTGAGCTTTTTGTAACAGAAGAAAATAGTAATACAAATATTAAGACTTTGTGCGTTGAATATGTGTGTTATGAGCATTTAATCTTTCTTATGTCAGATTTATGTGTTTATTCTGTTGAATCTATCTCTACTTTTTGTCATTTATTCATCAGTATTGCTTTATTCATCTATGCAAGTAGGTTCGGCTCTGTTTACTACCAGCCCAAAACATAGACCCTCTGACCTTTCTGCTTTGGAATTCATTTCTTTTCTCCCTTCAGATCTTTCCTATCTCCCCACCTCGTTTCTTTCCCTTCTTTTACAGTTGGAAGTACCTCTACTGGGATGAGATCCCAACCATCGAAGGTAGAATATTGTGAGACTTGCATGATTCCTGCTAGTAGAATAGCAATAAACCAGTTTCGCTTTGCTGACTCAAAGAGGGGTTATGCCCTGCACACTGTTGGCTCATCTATCCATAGATCTGTCCACCCGACAGATTTTTGGACCAATAGTTTTTGGCGACTCTACTGGGGATCAAACAGATCTAACAGATCTATGATAGTGGTATGTTAGAAAATTAGTAAAAATCAGAAAAATCACTACCTGTTTGCAAATTTTAACTTTTGTTCAAAATCCAAAATTTTTGCAAAAGTGATCCAAACTGAATTTTTTTTAGAGGATCCATAGATCGGGACTAGTTAGAGATCTTTAGTTCGCTGAGTTTTTACAAAAACCCGTATATTTCCGTAGATCTGAGATTTTGACAGTTTTACAAAAATTTCAAACCCTTGCAAAAAGTCAAATCTAAGATCTGAAAATCAGCTTACTAAGTTGGCCGTAATTTTATCCCCATTAACATTTGTCATTAAACCGCAATCGGTTTTCAAAAGAGGGATAAAATTAAATATTTAGAAAAGTACACGCTGCTGATTTTTGTCAGAAAAATCAGAAAATCAGCAAGTACAACCAAAAAGAGTTTTTAAATCTACTCCAAAATATTGCAGATCTGGAAGGTACGCTAGCGGGTGAACCATTCACTCGTAGCAGAAGAGCTCGTGGAGTAATCGATCCTACTTTTGATCTACTTCAAAGGCACAACTTCAGTGTTACACCGACACGCTTCCCATTGCTAAGTTCAGCTGGCCGGTCATCTAGAAGTGTCTCACCTCCACGAAGGAAGCATCTCTCACAAGGAACATCCTCGTCTCTTTGCAGTGCCTTGTTGCTCAGTGGAACTGTGCTTCCAGCTCGCGTCCTTTTTCCAGCCGTTCAAATGGCAGTACCATGGGGAAATGCTATGGGCCCACTCGCTTTGCCACATCCTGTTCATGCGCTCCCTCACGAGAAACCGAAAGAATTTTCCTAAATTTGATGGTAGCGAAACCAAAGCACAGATTCACACATATCCGCGTTCATCATGTCATGCAAGTATCCTGGATGTGACCCATGAAGATGTGTCAGTTCACCTTTTCTAGAGACCTTGCAAGGACCAGTAATGGAATGGTTTCAGCATTTGCCGGCCGGATCTATTACAGTTGGGCCACCTTGCGAACTGCATTCAAAGAAAGATATAAGCCTTCAGAGGACGCATTCGCATTACTATCCAAGATCACTCACCTGAAGAAGGAGGTCAATGAAACCATGCGCGATTTCATCACCCGTTTCAATTCACTAATCAACCGGGTTCCACCTACCATGCTGCCAACGCCAGAAAATCAGAAATGTTTCTTCGTGAACGCCATGAGCTCAAAAGTAAGTTTCTTGCTCTTACAAGAGCAGGTCACTACTTTGGTTCTCACCCAAGTTGCTGCCATACGGATTGAAGATAACTTGTTAATATCTGGTGAATTAAAGTGAGAGCCATCCAAGCCGAAAGTTTCAGCTCCTTCTCCCACCACTTCATCCGACCCGGCATTCCAAAAGATGGCAAATGACTTGCTTGCATTAAAAAAGCAAGCTGGCTCAAGCTTCTCCTAGCACTTCATCGGGATATTCCATGGAGGAACTTTACTTCTAACAACGTCTCACAAAGGCCCACCTACCTGCGGCTGCTCCGCGGTTGGCGCTCGAGGCCCCTCCGGTCAATGCTTTAGCTAAGATCGAAGAAGAGGAGCAAAATTATGAAGAACCTTCATCACTAGGTGAAGATGATCAAGATGTCGGTGAACTGCGACGACTCTACTATCGGGTATATGGAATTTGATGAGGAAGAATCTGACGAAGAAGAGGGTACCCAAGGATATGCAAGTGGGTAGTCATATGTTGTTTTTACCCGCTCGCAAGGAAAAGAAGTAGAAGTGGCTGCCAATATGCGAAAAGAAGGCCGTGTCACACACGCCTCCAACCATCGCTAAACGAGGTAGTCCCCTTCCTGCCCAACCTGTTATTAAATCTTTTTCGAAAAGATCTTTTCCCCTATCTCCCCTCGAATCAGTCCTCTCATGTTCCTATCAAGGCCGGTAATCCTACCCTACCATCGTGAAATGAGGGACTCATTCCTTCATCAATGCAACCCTTGGCCACGTTTGACATAATTGATCACGCTAAAAAGACCAAGATCCAAATGTCTGAAGCCGAGTATCTTCAGTCAAATCCCGAGTAGCTTGTAAGGTTGACCGAATACATCCAAAGCCAAGCTATCATAACTACTCAGGTTTCCCCAAAAGGAATCCTTTCTACTCCTTCTACATCTCGCATAAATGTTGCCTCGACATCTGCGTCAGGCAAGATAGAACCTTTCTATCTCTCCCTCCTAATCAATGGCCACAAACTAAGTAACTGCATAATTGATTCGGGGCTTCCGATAACGTCATGCCAGCAAAATTCACCCATGCCCTAGGCCTCACCCTTACTAAGCCTTTTGGCAGATGTTATTCCTTGGAAACCAAGCAGGTTCCGTTGATCGGTCAAATCAAAGATGCGCAGTTTGCATTTGTGGCATTCCCAGAGAAAAGAGTAAAGATGACCGTCCTTGTTGCCGATATTCGGCAGCATATGGAATTCTATTAGGAAGGAGTTTTTTGTAGTGAGGTTGGTGGAGAGATTCATATGGACTGGTCTAAGGCTAGAATCCCCGTCAAAGGTGTAATGCAAACATTGGAGCCGGAATCACAAAAGAAGTATTTGGTTACTAACTCCGATGACCCCAAAGCCCAAATTCTCTTCGAATCATCAGGGATGGGGAACTATTTCTTGTCTACTGAGTCTGACAAAATGGATGTCCTCTCATCCAAGCAGAGGATCTTAACAAGATATGGACATTACAGTTTGATGGCGAGTTCATGACTAGTGGATGCGGATGCGCTAGAGCCATCTAATATCTCCCGAGGAAGAGATTATCCCTCTCTCCTTCAAGTTGTGAGTTTTTCAATACAAATAATATTGCTGAGTATGAATCTTTGCTACTGGGCATGCAAGCCGCAAGGAAAGAGGAATCAAGAATCTGAAAGTACAGGGTGATGCAGAGCTAGTCGTAAATCAAGTTAAAAGGATATACCAAGTGAAGAATGAAAGGCTCAGACATTACCACAACGCGGTATGGGACAGCATTGAGGAGTTTGATGCTTTTTCAATAAAATCCATTCCTAGAGCTCAGAATGACATGGCCGACTCATTAGCCATCTCAGCATCCCTCATGCTCCCTCACCCAGGTTTGAAAATAGACACATATACCATTGAGGTGGTTTTCCGCCCAAGCGTGCGGAAAATTCTCAGCACTGGCAGGTATTCAACGATGACAATCAACTCATTGCCTTTCTTGAAAAAGTGGAAAATTTTAGTGAGCTTCATTTTGAAGGATCCACTTCCACATGTCGTGAGTCTATTACTGATCAGAATGGGAATCCGAAGGAAATAATGGTATATGTCAGCTCAAAGGAAATAAAATCCGAAAGGTTTGGTTTCTCTAGAGCGTTTGTTCGACAGGCACGATCGTTTTGTCAAGAAGAAAAGGCGAGATGATCCTAACTCCTCCCCAGAAACCGAACCGGTCAATTTAGGTTCGGTAGAACATCTGCAGTTTGTAAACATTGGAAAATGTTGCACACCGAAGAGAAGTGGAAATTCGTCAAATTGCTGAAGAAATACATGGATGTATTGGTGTGGTCCTATGCCGATCTAAAGTCTTTCAAGCCAAAGGACGTCCAGCATGACATCCCGTTGAAAGAAGATGTCAAACCCTTTCACCAAAAGCAGAGACACTATAATCCTAAGATCTCAGGTACTATCCAGGCTGAAATTCAGAAAATGTTGGATGCACGGATCATTTTTCCTATCCATCATAGTACCTAGGTGGCAAACATTGTGCCAGTACGTAAGAAGAATGGTGAGATACGCATATGCGTAGATTTTCGTAACTTGAATCAAGCCTCCTTAAAGGACAACTACCCCCTTCCCATAATGGATCAAGTTCTGCAAGCAGTGACTGGATCAGAAATGTTGTCCATGCTTGATGGTTTTCAGAGCTACAATCAGATCGAAGTCTCGCCCGAAGACCAATTCAAAACAACATTCACTACCCCTTGGGGTACATTCGCTTATAGCAGGATGCCTTTTGGTCTGACCAATGCCGGTGCCACTTTTCAGTGGGCCATGGACTTTGCATTCAAAGGAATGATGGGAAAAGTCATCATAGTCTACTTGGATGACTTAACTGTGTTCTCTAAATAGTGGAATGATCATTGCGATCATTTGGAGCAAGTATTGATTAGATGCCGGGAACATGGAATCTCCCTAAATCCAAAAAGTCTATTTTCGGAGTCACAGAGGGAAAGTTGTTGGGACACATTGTAAGCAAGGAAGGAACGAAGATAGATGCCGAAAGGGTTAAGGCTATTCAGAGCCTTACTTTACCCACAAGCAAAACCGGCGTTCACTCTTTCTTCGGAAAAGTGAATTTTCTCAGGCGCTTTGTTCCCGACTTTGCTGAAAAGACTCGCCACATATCAAACATGATGAAAGGATCACCAACTTTCGGTGGAGCGAAGAAGGAAAGAAGTCATTCGAAGATATAAAAGCCTCTGTCGCTCACGCACCAGTCCTGGTATGTCCCGATTTCTCCAAGGATTTTATCATGTATAGCTATGCATCCGAACATACTATATCGGCTATCTTAATGCAAAAGAATTATGAAGATGTTGAATCCCCGATTGCATTCATGAGCTCTCCTCTCAAGCCTCACGAATTAAAGATGTCTCAGTTGGAAAAGCATGCCTTCACCATGGTCAAAGCAGTCAAGAACTTCAGGTATTACATTTTAAATTCTCACACAATGCTGGTCCCTGACACGGCAGTCAAGTCAATCCTAACTCAACAGGAGTTAGGGAGTTTGTGAGGAAATTGGATTGCAAAAGTCCAAGAGTATGATCTAGATATAAAACCCGACCAAGTTGGTAAGGGGCAAGGGCCTATGTCAGCTTATGGCTGAAAATCGAGATTCAGAAAACCCTGAGGAAAGGATGATTGCACCAAGGGAGCACAAAGCCAAGCTGGAGAAAGCGATTCTCTACCCATGGTTCTATTTGTCGCCACTAGTGACGAATGGTATTCTGATATCGCTTTCTTTCTCACTTATGGTGAGTGTCTAGCTCATCTAACTTTAAAGGAGAAACGTGCCATAAAGCTCAGAGCGGCCAGATATGTCATCTGGGATGACTGTTTATACAAACGTGGAATAGATGGCATCTTCTTGCGATGTGTTGACAAGCCACACAGAGATAAAGCTACTGGAGAGTTTTCATGATTCAGCCTGTGGTGGTCACTTCTCCTCTTCCGTGACGGCACACAAGATCATCCGGGCCAGGTACTATTGGCCGATGTTGTTCCAGGATACAGCCCACTGGGTAGCAAAGTGCGAGCTCTGCCAACAATTTGTCAGCAAGCCAAAATTGGCTGCTTTTCCCCTCAGGCCGGTCGTTATTGATGAACCATTCAGACAGTGGGGAATCGACTTTATCGGAGCACTCCATCCCCAATCGAGTGTCGGACATAGTTATGTCCTAACAACAACATTACTTCACCAAATGGGTAGAGGCCATACCTGTCAAGCATGCCACTTCCGAGGTTGTTTGTAGTTTCATCAAAGAGAATATCATTGTCAGGTTTGGCATTCCAAACAAGATTGTTGCTGATAACGCTTCCAACTTCTCCTCACGAGAAGTTGTTGGTTTTTGCTATGAACACGGGATAACCTTGGCCCATGCCTTGGATTACTACCCCCAGGGAAATGGTCAGGCAGAATCCAGTAATAAAAACTAGTGGCCATCATACGGAAGCTAGTTGATAAGAGTCAACGGACGTGGCACAAGTCATTGTACGACACTTTGTGGGTGGACCGCATTACTCCCAAGAGGTCTCTCGGTATGTCACCTTTTCAAGTGTTATATGGGACCGACACCGAGCTTCCCATTTCTGTAGAACTCCCTACTCTGTGCTTGGCACGAGCAATCGAAGATGAGACTTTCCAAAATTCCCTTGAAAAGAGGATCATGTATCTATCAGAGCTTGAAGAGAAAAGAATAAGAGTGGTCGACAGGATCACCGAACATCAAAATCAAGTTAAGAAATTGTTCGATAAAAAGGCTAAGCAAAGAGATTTCCAAGTGGGAGATCTCGTCCTCTTGTGGGACAAACGGAGAGAGCCAAAGGGCATGCACGGGAAATTTGATTCTCTATGGAGAGGGCCTTTCAAGATCAAACAACTCAATGGAGAAAATAGCTTCTATCTCTCGTATCTAGACGGAACTGATCTCCTGCTTCCCTATAGCGGGTAGCACCTCAAAATATTCAGGAAGTAGAGCTTGCTCTCTTCTTTGTATAGTTTGCTTTTGTTGTGTGTTTGCTTTCGTCATGTGTTTGCTTTCGTCCTCGCCCTTGTTTTTGACCTGTTACCCAATGGATAGGCACATGTTGATATGAGGTTCTCTACCCTTGAGTTTTGCTCAAAGATAGTCCCCAGAAAGAGCCAGTTGTTATCCTGTAAAATTGATGAGGGCAATTTTATAGGTAACCATACCAAATTTTGTCCTGGTCCCTCGTCGGGGACCCCTCTACATTCGGAATGTTACAAAATCCCTTTCCGGGAAATCTAGTTCTCGAACTTAGCCATTTTGGTCCCTTTTTGGCTAGGCGCACCTTTTATCTGTGTTACACAGAATAAATTTGCATGCCCCCTTCATTTCCTTTGGCGCAAAAATTGACATGTCGACACATCGTGAATTATTGTGTGCAAGGCGCATGCGCCTTCATGTTAACAACTAAATTGTTGCGCCGTGTTTTGGTGCGCCAAAGGGCGCAAGGAATGAAGTGTTGACAGTCTTAAATTTGCGCCAAGGCACAAATATTTCCGTGTTGACACGCGTTTATCCGCGCCAAAGGGCACACCGTTTTACATGTCGACACATGTTTTGGTGCGCCTCTTGAAAAAGTGGTTGGCGCATTTATTGCACCTTTGCCTATATATAGGCGCACCCACCCTGTCACTTTCACAATTGAAAACACGTGATAACTTTATTCCTCTGCACCTGTCAGCACGCCCATCCTCCTCGTATCATGTTCATGGACCCGTTTCATCTCTCACATTCTATATATTCCGGGTAGGTGGTTCTTACTCCTCTTATGTTTTGTTTTGATTGTTTGTGTGGTAGGAAACAATGGATTTGTAACCCCCTACTATTCTTACAATCTTTCTCCCCAAAGCTATTTTCCTCCTCTTTCCAGATCTGCTGGCCAAGAGGGCTCTGCCTAGAAAACAAATCCAAAACCTCTTTGCTTTTCCCCCTTCACCGCTTGAATCGATGTGGAGTTAAGCCTAAAGGATCACAAATCTATCAGAGAGATAGAAAACTTGAAAAATCATTTCCAAGCTGTGTTTTTCCCTTGGCGCAATTGCCACCCTTGCAACAGGAAGCACAGTCATGCCTATGGCGCACCAAAATTGATTGATTGCAACACATGATCTCCTGCGCCATGTGTAAACCAAGTAAATCCTAAAACGGCGGCGTTGGCGCATCCTCGCTCACCACAACAATATGTCATGCAAGCTTTCCCTGCGCCACGCCAAAGTCCCTTTCTACGCGCCTAAAGTTGGTGCTACATGCAATAAACCTGTGCCCTTTGGCGCACCAAACTTCCATGTTACAGGTCAAATCCTTGCGCCATGGCGCACACCCTGCACCCATGCAACACCAACATTCCTTGCGCCAAGTATAAAACTGCATAACGGTGCAGGCGCATCCCCGCTTACAATAACATGATGTCATATGCAAAATTCTGTGCCCCTGCCCTTTGGTGCTGATTTGTTCCCTGTAACACTCCGATTCAGTGTGCCATTCTAATAGCTCTGCAGCCTGCAGTATTCTGCGCCCCTGCTGCCCTGAGGCCTTAAAATTGCTAACTCCTCATTCTATTTTGTAGTGCTTTAATGGAAGATCTGACAGCTAATATGGCTCTTTGGCATTGGACTTCTCTTCTTCTTCTTGCAGATCAACAACTGAACTCAGATCCATATATGTCTACATCAAGCAAGAAGCCAACCAAGTCAAAGGGTAAGGCTAAGCTTACGGAAGAAGAAATGAAGTATAAATACCAGAGGGTCAGGATGCCGAGTCCCAGGCGAGAATGTGACCTAGACATAAGAGACTCGAACTCGGTCACATCGACATGGAGGATTTCTAGGCCAGAACCAGGAGAGTCACAGGAAGTCCTTGGATGGACAAGTTGGTGGGCAGTGGACTGCATTTTTTTGGGGATCCCCGTCAGTGCAGTAAACAATGAATTTATGATGGTTGTGGCCCGTTGTTACAACAAAGACACAAGATGTGTCGAAAATGAAAAGGGTGAGGTCATAATCAACCTCACGCCGAAACTTTGAAATCATGCTAGGCATCCCTCACCACCGACACTTTGTGGCTATAAGCCAAGAAGACTGCACCAAGGCATGGGAGGACAACGAAGACAAGTGCATGCAGCTGATGAACGAAGTGTACTTGAAAAACAAGAAGGTAATAACCAGATGGCCATAGGTTATTCACCGCAGTGACTTCTCGAGGAATTGAGCGACACCATCACATTCCTTAGTAGAGTTTTTGGGCTTTCTGATGCCCATTACTTTCACAAATGGATGCTCAGGTACCTTGAAACTATGAACAAGAATGTGCCAGATCAACGCTTTGAGTGGGCGGAGATCATAAGTAAAGCATCATATCGAGCAGCAGCTCACTCATAACGGGAGATTCTACATGAACTCCTACGTAGTCTACGCTGCAGCCTCGGAGAGGGATTATCGGCACTGAGCCGATGCGGGGTTTGGCCCCAGGTAAAAATATATGAATACTACCCAGAGCTGAAGCTGGAGAACAACATCCCGCAGTTTACTAAGATTAATGATGCTTTCTTCTATGGCATCATCTACCTTTTGAGGCCAAACATGACTCACGGTCGAACGACCAAGAGCATTGTCACAGCAACAGAGAAGTGGGGGGCCTTATTTACACAATTTCCCACCTTCACCTATCTCAGGGCAGCTAACTTCCTGGGTGAGCCCACCAAATTGCCGAGATATGCCGGCCCCAAGCTGATCCTGTTGGAGCTATCCAGACAGCTCGTGACATACCATGAGAAGTGCCTAAAGAGAAAGAAGGGTGGAACTCCTTTCCCCCTTACAGTGGGCAGATACACATGCATCTCTCACCACAAATCCCAGGAAATGGTTGCCAAGCTAGAACTGCTCAATCTGAAGCACAACTTCCGGCGAGGCCCACTTTTGATCCAAGGAATTGCCTTCCCAAGGCAAAACTTGATCCAATCCATATTCCATGATCGAGGACATCTATATCGACCTGTACCATGAGGTCGAACTTAGAAGGAAGGACCACTCCCGCTTGGCCTTGGCAGAAATTATTCAATACGGCGTGGCCATCGTTCCAAAGGGTTATCAAACTGCCGATCAAGAAGTTGATCAGGTATATCTGGATACAGATGGGGACAACAGCCGCTTTTGCAACGATCGATAGAAAAAAGCCCTGCACCATTGAAGAAAGGGTCAAAGAGACATTGCGGAGACAGAGCGGTGCAGGATGAATGGCCTCATCTACCTCGGGGTAGATTTCACTACGTCTCCATTAGGAAACGCACCTGTCAGGCCAAAACATCTGCCAAAGGTCAAAGGCAAGGATAAAGAGGGCGAATCAAGCTCTGCTCAAGAAGGAGCTCCTGAAAGCCCTCCTTCCGCTGCACAAGAACAGGTTGTAAGCCTGGTATCCCCAGAGAAAGAAGTGGTGGAAGGTGTTTCGACGGGCACATCCACTCAGGGTGTCGCCACTACCGCTTCAACCTGCTAAGGTCCCTTCTATCCCTTCTCCCTCTCCTCCTTCTCCTCCTCGCGTGACCCAAGCGACCATTCCTTTGGTCGTGTCCTCTCCCCCATCTTCTACTGTTCCCCCTTCCTCGTCATCCATCTTCTCTTCTCTCGCGGAGCTGTCCCCCACCATTTCTTCTCTCATCTCTCAGCTCCCTTCCTTTCCCACGTCTTCCTCCCTGCAGTGTCATTCCCCCGTGAGCACTTTCTCGGCCTCCCTCTCGATGCCACAACCAAGTGTCTCTACCCATTTCCCCTTATCCACTGCAGCTGCTCCCTCTTCTACCTCTGGTCCCGTTCCCTTAAGTCCAGCGTGGATCTCCCAGCATCTGAGCCAACAAAAGAGGAAAGTCCCTATCACACCGATGGACTTCTCTGTCATCCCGATAAAGGGGCTAAGAAGAAAAATCCTATAACCCGCTTCTCTCAGAGTGCATCAGGGGAAAGAGTGATGGAGATTACATATCCCGATCCTTCAAAGGGTAAAAAATATCTATCTCTGGCAGATTATATAGTGACCCAAGTCACAATGGGAACGTCTTCAGAAAGTCTTCAAGGAGAGGCCCTATCTGTAGTGGATGCCCTTTGTAAGAAACTTCAAGAAGCAAAGGAGGAGAAAAGGTTGCTAAAGGAACAAAACAAAAATCTTCTCCACGCCCTGCAGAAAATGGGCAGTGCACCTCCTACAACTGCCATGGAAACTCCTGAGGTCCTAAGTTAGGACAAGATAAACAAATACGCCAAAATTGGCGAACAAGGTATGGCAGTTTCCGCCTGGAGAGATCAAATCCTCAAAGACAATGAGGAGGTAATAGTCAAGTTCACCGAGTTGTATCAGAACATCAATCAGGTGAACAAAGATCTCCAGGCGATTGCAGGACCTATCTCCGAGGAGTTGGACCATGCAAGGCTGCAACACGAAACATTCCAAAAAATGCTTGACTGCTCAGTCGACGATCTAGTAAAATTTGGCGTCTTCAGTCACCCTAGGGTACCCAACAAGATCCTTGCTGCGTTGGATTATCGGGTCGACCAGATGGAGTTCGTCCTGGAAAAGATTGATAAAGTCAAGGAGGAAGCCCTGGATGCAATGCATCAAATGGAGCAAATTGTTCTGAGGATGTCTTCAGGCTTGCTTATTCCTTTTTCACCTTGAGGAAGGCAGATGAAACTATCCGGATCTTCAAATGTGTATAGCATTAACATCATATCCTCCCACTCATATAGCACTAGCTGATTTTGCATACAAGAAGGTGATCCTAACCATACTAGTAGCATACATCCTAGCATCCTTTGGTATGCTATTGAGTAGGAATTTCTGCAGAGACCTGTGGAGAGATAAAAATGGATTGGTCATCTCAGAATTATCCTAATAAAAGGCAAGATGAAGAAGTTGCTACCAAGAAGAAAGATGAAGTTCACAGTACGAAGGTCCGATGATCCGAAAACAAACATTCTCTTTCAAGATTGTGGGCTAGGAAATTACCTCCTCACATCAAAAAAGAGAACTTGCCACTTCTCATGGAGGAAGAGGAAGATAAAATTTGGACAATGGAATTTGATGGTAGTCATTCCAATGCGGGCTCAGGAGCTGGTGTAGTATTGTACTCTCCTTCCAATGAGTTGTACCCATTTGCCTACAAGCTACAATTTGATAATACAAATAACACTGCAGAGTATGAAGCACTACTCTTAGGCATGAGTGCAGTAGAGGACATGGGAATCAAGAAACTGAGATGCCAAGGTGATGCAAAGGTTGTAGTAAAGTAGTCTCGCCAACAATATCAAGTGAAGAATCCAAGACTCGACATTACAGAAATAGAGTGTGGGACTGCATTGAATCTTTTGATGCATTTTCCATTGAAGCTATTCCAAAGGAGCATAATGAAAAGGTTAATTCTCTTGCAGTGTCAGCTTCCCTAGTGACACCTCATCCTTCTTTTAGTAAATACAAAGTGACCATTGAAATGGTATTCAGGCCTAGTGTACCAGACAAAGCAAATCATTGGAAAGTCTTCAATGATGATAACCAAATTCTAGCCTTTTCAGAGCAAAGGATAATTTCAATAATCTCTTCTTGAAGGAGGTGAAAATCCACACCGAGAAGCAGTCCCCAAAGAAAGAAAAAAGGAATTGAAGGGATTGATGATGAGGGAGTAATTGAATTGAAAGGGAACAAAATTCCCAAAGGCCTAGTATCTTTAGAAGACCTATTTGACAAACATGACAGATTCATTCAAGAGAAAGAAAAGCAATCTTCTCGGTACCCAACTAATTTTGATAAAGAAAACATTGGCACCCCAGAGGAGCCAAGGATGGTCAAAATTGGAAAATGTTGCTTACTGAAGAAAAAGAAAGTTTGTTGCATTACTCAAGAAATACTTAGATGTCTTGGCCTACTCTTATGCTGAACTCAAATCCTTCTAGCCAAAGGAAATGCATCATTCAATTCCTTTGAAGCGGTGGTGTTAAACCCTTCAGACAGAAACAAAGGTGTACAACCCAAAGATTGCTACTACCATCAAGGAGGAGGTAATGAATATGCTTAATGTAAGGATCATCTTTCCCATCCACCATTCAACGTGGGTGGCTAACATTGTGCGGTGAAAAGAAGAATGGTGAAATAAGGATGTGTAGATTTTGCAACTGAACCGAGGCATCACTAAAGGAAAATTATCCTCTTCCTATCATGGACCATATCCTGTGAGTCATTGGATCTGAAATTCTTTCATTACTTGATGGATTCTTAGGATATATTCAAATCAAAGTGGCTAGAGGAGGACCGCACCAAGACAACCTTTACAACACCTTGGGGCACTTTTTCCTACAGCAGAAGGCCTTTTGGCCTAATCAATGCAGGAGCTACATTCCAAAGGGTGATGGTTTTGGCCTTCAAAGATCTGAAGCATTACATTGTCATATATCTTGATGATCTCATAGTATTTTCAAAGAAGAGGGGAGATCATATCTATCACCTGGGACAGGTACTTGCAAGGTGTAGGAAACATGGCATATCACTAAATCTAAAAAGTGCATTTTTGGAGTCACAGAAGGCAAGTTATTGGGGCACATTGTGAACAAACATGGAGCACACATTGATCCTGAGAGGATTAGATCCATTCAAGCATTAGCCCTGCCCATAAGCAAAAAAGGAGTTCATTCCTTCTTTGGAAAGGTGAACTTTTTTTTGTCGTTTTATGCCTAAGTTTGTTGAGTTGACGAAGCACATCACTTCCATGATGAAACCACAAGCAAAATTCAAATGGAACAATGAAGGGAAGGAAACATTCAAAGAGATCAATAAATCCATTGTCAAGGCTCCAACTCTTGTATCTCTAGATTTTAACAAAGAATTCATCATGTATTGTTATGCATCAGAACATACACTCTCTACCATTCTCGTTCAGAAAAATGATGAAGGCGTGGAAGCACCTATTGCTTTCATGATTTGTCCTTTGAAAAATCATGAGCTAAAATACAACCAATTGGAGAAGCATTCCTATGTAGTGGTCAAGGCTGTAAAAAACTTCATGTTTTACATCCTCAATTCCCATATGGTGGTGATGGTCCCCGGCAAAGTGCAATCAAGTCCATCTTGACACAGCAGGATCCCAGAGCTAAAAGAGGAAATTGGATTGCAAAGACTCAAGAATATGACTTGGAGATTCAACCCTCTAATCTGTTAATGGGAAATGTCTTGTGAAAGTTGATTGTTGAAGATGAAACACTCAAAGTTCAACATGGCGAAGAAAACTGTGCTTGCTCAACTTTTGTAAGACAACCCACAAGTTCTCTTTGTCACCACTACTGATGAGTGGTATGTTGATATTGCCTATTACCTAACTTATGGAGAATGCCCTCCCCATCTTGATTATAAGCAAAGGAGAACACTCAAGCTGAAGGCAACTAAATTTATAATTTGGAATCATGCACTTTACAAAAGAGGCTGGATGGTTGTTTCCTCAAGTGCGTAGATAAAGAGCAACAAGAAAATTTTCTTGAAGCATACCATGACCAAGCATGTGGTGGGCATTTTTTAGAAATGGTCACTGCACACAAGATCCTCCGAGGAAGGTATTATTGGCCCACCATCTTTGCAGACACTCGAGATTGGGTTTCTAAATGCAAAGCATGCCAATAGTTCGTTGGAAGACCACAACTCATTGCATTACCACTCAATCTTGTGGTTATTGAAGAACCATTTCAACAAAGTGGGGGTTGGACTTCATTGGTGTTTTGAACCCTCACTCAAGCGCGGGGCACACCTATGTACTCACAGCAACAAACTACTTCACCAAATGGGTGGAAACCATTCTGGCCAAACAAGCCAACACTGAAACAATATGCAACTTCATCAAGGAGAATATCATAGTTCGTTTCAAAGTGCCACAAAAGATTGTAGCAGATAATGCTACCTATTTCTCTTCAAGAGAGTTGACCAAGTTTTGCTATAGCTACGGAATCTCCCTATCTCATTCTTCTGACTACTATCCACAAGGAAACAGACAGTCGAATCAAGCAACAAGAACATTATGACCATTGTCCACAAGCTTGTAAATGAGAATCAAAGGAATTGGCATAAAAGGTTGTACAACGCATTGTGGGTGGATATGATCACTCCTAAGAAGGCAATAGGTATGTCACCATTCCAACTATTGTATGGAGTCGAAGTAGAAATCCCTCTCACAATCGAGATGCTAGCTCTCAAGATGTTACAAGCAATAGAAGATGGTCAGTACAAGGATTCCATTGACAAGAGGATCCTCTTTCTTGAGAAGCTGGAAGAAAATAGACTCCAAGTGGTGGATCGCATTAAGGAGCACTAATTGAAAGTAAAGAAGAGCTTTTATAAGAATGCCAAGGCAAGAGAATTCAAAGTTGGAGACTTCATCTGCTATGGGATAAGAGAAGAGAACCAAAAGGTAGCCATGGAAAGTTTGATTCATTATGGCTCAACCCATTCCATATTCGTGAAGCTTGCGGTGAGAACACTTTTCTTCTCTCATATTTGGATGGAACGCCGTTGGAATTGCCTCGGAGCGGGCAATACTTGAAATTGTATCATCAGTGAAAGCGGGTTGTCCCCCACCTTGTACCATAGGTGATTTCTAGGTGTGTTTCCCTTCCTGTTGTGTGTCGTGTGTTTCCTTTTCATCCTTTTCGTGTGCGTGTGTGTTTCCTTCTTCTTTCTCTCTTGTTATAGGTTGTACATGACTCTACAAGGCCCAATGGATAAGGCACTGGTCAACGAATTATAGGGTCTAGAGATTGAGATTCTGGATTCCCATGTCATGTCTTCACTATGCTTAGTCCATGTCATGTCCCCAAGCTAGAGCCAGTTGTTGTCACCCTCAAAATCCCCCTCATTTTTAAAGTCAAATTCAAATTTTTTTAGCTCACGCGCTCCAGAAGTGTTCGAGTAAAGTTAGAAGTCTGAAAAGATAGAGAAATTCATGCTTTGAAGTTGTTTAAACTCTCCAGTCTGCATGGTTTGATAAATTTTTTGTTTCCCCGTCTGGACGCATGAAAATTCTATTGTTGTCCTCATTTGAATGAAATTGTCAATCTTTCTATGGCCATGGATCGTCGAACCTTGTATTGTTTTCAATCCCTTGGTTCGCGAAAGAAATTTGAAAATTGGGCGCAAAATGGTGGAGTTTTCTTCTTCTCTGCATTTTTCCATAGTTGTGAATGATGGGCGTTTTCTTCCCCATCAAATTTTGGCCCCATTATCCATAGGTATGTGGACATATCTAATTGGAGGTGGGTTGGCGGAGCAATTTGAGGTTTTGAGCCTTTTTGTAAAAAGGGCTAAAATTCATAAAGTGACCCACAACCCGATCATGCTAAGAGGAAAAATTCAAATGTTGAGCCCACATCAAAAGAGTCAAAGCAGGAGGCGGATTATCAGGGAGATTTGAGAATTTGAGCCTTTTTCATTAAAGGGGCTTAAAGTTAAAAAGTGACCTGCACCCGCCAAACACAAAGGAAAAAGTCAAATCTTGAGCTGCGCCATTGGAAAGTCAAAGCGGGAAGCGGGCCTACAGAGAACTTCGAGGTTTTGAGCCTCTTTGTAAAAAAGGGCTAAAAGGCATAAAGTGGCCCTGCCCCGATCAGGCTTAAAGGAAAAAGTCAAATGTTGAGCCCACATCAAAAGAGTCAAAGTGGGGAGGCAGGCCTGTGGAGCAATTTGTGTTTTTGAGCCCGCATTGAAAAAAGGTAAAATTATAAAAGTGACCCGTGACTCTGTCTCCACTCAAGTGAAGCCATGTGTAGGCTCATATCAAAAGTGGAAGGGCGGACCAAAAATGTAAAAAATGCCAAATCTCTATAAAGTCACAAAATGCAAAAGGCATCCTCCACGCCCGCTCCAGTAAATTTCTCCCACGTGGATGACTCTGGTTTAAATTTTCAAAGGCAAGATGAACGGTTCAAATTCAAAGTACAAAATGAGTGTAACGACTACATTATGAAAAGTCTAGTTTTTTTCTACCATTGGCGTTTCTTCGCGAATCAAGAATCGAACAAATGCGAGTGACTGAAAAAATTATAAAGCTGTTTCTTGCTAACAAAGAAGAATTTGTAACCATTTCTTGTGAGATATTTAATGGATTCTTCACACCATTATACGGGGTTGGCAATTGATCTTGTAAAATCAAGAGTGCATTGTACTTAGAGAAAGCAAAGGAGATAGCCATTTTCTTCTAATTTCCTCCATTCTCAAATTTCTTCCATTCCCTCATTATGTACAACTTTTGTTTAAACATCAATACAAGAAGAAGGATTTTGTAGCCTCTTTGATGAGGATATTTTAGAAACTTTGAGTTCGCAATCTTATCTCGTCTTGTTGCCATTTGCAGAGTTATTTCTTCTCGTGAATGCATGTGTTGAAATTTCTAACTAGTGTGTGCAGAATCGATTTTCTACTTGCAACATTAGTTCTCCTACCTCTCTTCTCACTTCCTTTCCCACCTTCATAGCAAATTACCACCTTACAGAGATAGCTGCAAGCATTTGTTGCAGTGGTCGGTGGAGTGCTCTGTTGGATCCCCAGCCGAAAGGCCACCACAGAAATCCATCTTTTCATGCACATGCATATACGACAAGCTGCACCGGTTAAGTAGAGGGACTTATATTCCCGAGGCGTTGGAAAGGAATCCACAAGTTTTTCCTCCCAAAAAATTTCCTCACCAACATATGGTTAAAAAAGAAGATAATGGTTTTTTTGTTTATTGAATTTTGTAAACATGGTAGGAAGATGACTCTCTCTTAACAATCAATTTTGATCCAATTTTCTAGGGCTGATTATTAAGGAAGCTATTATTTGAATAGCTTAAGCCGAACTTCCCATTTTGATGAATTTGTTGAGCTCAATTTCTCGTTGTGTGTATATTCTACTTTAATACAATGTTAGTTCTTTTAAGTGCTTGTGAATGATGCAAATTCGGGGAAGTATTCATTGGCTATATTTTTTCATTCAAAGATGATAAAACTAGTAAGCGCACGTGAAGTGTGCGATGTGAACGACGAAGGAAGCGTAAGATAAGGTTGAATTTGAGGGAGGAAAACATAAAAGTAGGAAGAGGGGTGTAGAAGAGGGGGTTAGAGGGAGGAGAAGCAATCAAGAGATGATATTATCAAGTGGAACCATTTTGAGGAAGCTAACTTTCTTAGGAGGAACATATGGAACATGTGCATATTTTTCCAAATGTGCTACGGAGAAAGGGGATACAGAACATGGGCCATTAATAACTACAAATTCAACCTACTCAGCCCTTACGATTCCTTGGAATTTGTCCCATCCTTTGGTAGATCGACCTCCACAGGACTACCCAAAAGGAAGATGATCATCAACTAGATAAGTCGACACACAACCCTAGCTCTAAATCAAGTAAACTAACTTTTCTACCGAGGAGAACGCAAGACATACGATCACAATCAAATGGTCGACATCGCCTACAGCTTTGTACTTAGCATGGAGGAGATGAACAACAACGCAAAGCACCTACAGGAAAAGTCATGCGATCAGATCAAATTAAATTATTATTATGTCATCGATGTTCGGATGTTAGTCTAAGCCGTCCACGTCCTTTCTCTGTTAGAGGGGGAAGCCTCAACCCAATTGTGAACACCCCTCTGCCGACCGCTCACGTGGATGGTGAGAATTTATTCCAGGGACGTACGATAACGATCAAATGCCCGCCGTCACCTAGAGCCTTGTACTTGGCACAAAGGAGATGAATGGTGATGCAAAGCACCTATATGCAAAGCCCTTCAGGTAAAATTAAATTATTATTATGGCATCAATGTTAAGGGTTTTCACAGTTAAGACGCATTTTAAATTTATTTTTAAGGACATTCGATATAGATATTCCTTAGATTGATAAGATTGTGGTTGAGAAGATATGATATGAATCATATAGATTCGAAGTATCATATTTGTTGTTTGTTTCTCCATGTATTTAACAACAAAATAAAAGTTGAGTGAGAAAAAAACCCATGTCAAACAAACCCACCAACCAAGGTAACTGCTCTTCAAAACCCAAAGCAGAACATGGAGATCGACACGTCCCTAAACGAGCGTTGCAGACCTTTCATTTTCCTTGCAATAAGCACTTTATTTGAGATCCAGATGCATTAACCACATGTTGAAACCCAATTTAACTTTGTAAATTTAGTAGTAATTGGATGGTTGAGCCAAAAATTAATTAAATAAATAATTTAAATGAATAAACAAAACATTAGGGGAAGCTGGCTAAACGAAGCTCTCGTTAATAGCGACCTAAAATCAACACTATTAAGGGCTAAATCAGACCTACACACGCATAGATAAATCTATATACCTAATATCTCATCATCTTACTATGTATAAATTGATTGATCTGGATCTGTATACATATCTGAAGTGGGTTCAATTGTCTTTGACAAGAAACTATTATGTTCTTTGCTATTTTGTTTCCACCATCAAATCATAGGCACAAGTTGGGAGTACACTAAACAATGTGACCATTGGATCAGACCTGGCAAAAGTCATGCTGCCATCGCCTTGATGTGGAGCACTTCCCACCATTTAGATTTCAACGCATGCATGACCTAACAATGTGCACCACTGATTTCACCCAATTTGTCAGAGCCAGGAGGATGCATCTCATATAGAAACGCCTTCAGTGTAATAACTCATTTATATTAAGCATTATGTTAATAGTATTCTTCTCAATTGTTTTATAACATTAAATTTAGTTTATTTGGATTTAAATTCATTTTAATTTTGCAATGCACGGGGTGCTCACAACCCTTATAATGTTTTTTTGCAAAATTTTCCATTTATGATTAGGGTTTGATATGATAATCAATCCATGAGAGAGTCTCACTACATGTGCGAAAACTAAGGTTTGATAATGAATGAAAAATCTAGGAAGGTGAGCATTCTGAAAGTTATAAAAGCTTAATCAGAGAGCGGTTCCAAGATCTGTATAGTTAGGTTAGGACCATACGATATGGTTTTGACAATTTTGTACTGATCCTTCCCAAGTGGATTCACGATCACAAGATTGCTAGTTATAAGGTTCATTCAAGTTGAGATTACCCATTTCCAGTAGTGTACAGTCCCAAATATCTCTAGAAGTCCTCTGTAATTAGCTAAGTACCTTTATACATTTGTTTCATGTTTTCAATTACATGTTAAGTTGATTGGTATATACCACATTCTATCTATTTTATCTAAGTTGCAAATCTAGGTTATTGTTTTTATTGTAACATCTTTGTAGAATCTGAAATCAACTTTAATTTAATCTAAAATATAATTAAATTGACATAAAATTTAATTAAGTGTTAAACAATACAAAATTGAGGGTTGAACACATGTAAAGTTTTGTAGTTATAAATGGAGCTACAAGTTTTTTTATTTGTGAGGGTTTAATATGTGATAACAAAAAACATTAAAGTTAATTTTCATTTATAGAAATAGAAAACTATAAGAGAATTAAAAACTATAACATACCAAAATAAATTAAAAATTGACACTAAACAAGAATGTGAAAAATTGCAATTCTAATAAAAAAGTTCCAATAAGCATAAATGATTATAGATATGACAAGAATCTTCATAGGAATGCAAAAAAATGGTTGATTTGAATAGGGTACCTAATAAGCGCAACTAATGTATCGAGATCAAAATCCACAAAAATAAAGCAAATGTAAGAGATGAAGCTTTTGATTATTATAAAGAATCCTTGACAAGTTTTAGAATCAACTGATAAAGTGTAATGTTGTCACCCACTTGCATGCATAAAATAAAGAGAATACATTATTTTTGGGTTGGGTTTGTATTTTATGAATATTTAGGTAGAGTTCCATATATAATATCTCTCACGAATCAACCTTTCCACCATGTCTCTATACTTTTATATAAATAAGAATATTAAGTTACGATTATGTTTTGGAGAGTAACTTCTTATACAACAAGATATGGATAAGTATACACATGATTTGCACTTATCCATATTTTTGGAAATTGGTAAATGTTGAGGGTGTTGAAAGGACCCACATCCTTTTACAAGGAGCCCTAAAGGCCAGATAAAGCAATAAAGCAAAGAAGAAAAATACTCAAAGCAAAGGACCAAGCAGGCCCCAATGAAACTCAGAGAGGAAAAGGAACACCAAAAAGGAAAGAAAGGAGAAGCAACTGTCCAAAAGGAGCAAGTTGCAACAAACCAAAAAGGATAAGAAGCAATTCGGAATTGTTGCACCCGATGTGATAGATGGAAGGACAAAGGAAGAAGAGAAGATGCAGCCGGGGGCTACAAGATCGAGAAAGAGAACAACATGATAGAAAGGGGAGAGGAAAATAAGGAAATCAATGCCTTCCCTTCTTTCCCTTCTTGAAACAGATCTAATTGCCATTTATCCTACGTAATCATCTATGAAATAAGAGGATTATAATTTGTTAAGTCCAAGGTCGAGGATCCCACAAGGGGAGGCCACTATCCTTATCCGAGTTAGAGTGGTTAGATTCATGGGGACGCTTCGGTCTTTAGAGATGGTCCTTTCAAAAAGGGAGTAGTAATCAAGAATCGCCCAACCTCTATAAAAGGTGTTGAATCAAGACAACCTGAAAAATGAAGGGAAAATAGTTACAACAGAGGGGGTTGTAGCTCCAATTGAAGGAGTTATAGCTATAACTCTTTGATCTTCCAAGTCAGAATTGTCTTCTTCCTATGAAGAGTCTTCTTCTTCTAAATCTGGTGTGCTCCAATGCTTGGGAATCCCTTTTTTTGTGAGGAGCCTAGGTTTTCTTTTGAGGACAGGCAACATGGAGATGACCTGGTGTTTTGCAATTTCAACATCGAAAGCAGTATTTTCATAGTCTAAAATATGTGAATAGCTAGTGTCACCCATTTTAAGGGTCATCCTATCTGAAATCCCTTGCTAAGATCAACTTCAACATAGATCCTAACAAAAGTATACAGACCACTCATTAACCTCTAGTCGTCAACCTTGATGAACCGCCCAAGGAGATTGCCAATATCCTTCAGAGAGGAAGTAAAATGAAGGGGTAGATTTGGTAACCTCACCCAAATTGGGACCCGCGTGATGGAGAAGGTATTCGAGGTCAAAATTTGGAAACCATGGGGTAGTGAAAAGTCCTGCCAAACCCCGGAACCAAGGGCCCTCGTCCATGACTCTTTGGTAATCATGTTGTTCATTGAAAAGACAATGAAGAAACCTCGAGCACAAGAAATATTTACAATTTTCGTCCATGAGGAGTGAATCCATTAGACAATTGAGTTTGACGATGGCCAAACACCATTAAATCTGCATATCAAGGTTTTTTCTTTAATGTCTTGCAGAGGTTCAAATATTTTTCATCCTTGATCTCCAAGACCGGGGTTTCAGAGGCTTGCTCAACAACATAAGCCTAGGAGAGGGGGAGCATGTTGGGGATTTCGAGGATGAGGCATTTTTAAATAGTGCCTCCTTGAAAGAGACAGAGATACGATTCTTAGTCCCTCCCAAAAGAAAACCAGTCACAAAAATCAAGGAATCCTTGGCTATCCCTAGGAGAAGAGAGGCAAATCATCCACAAGCAGTTTTTCCCGAAAAAATGAGGCCAAAAGAGCCCAGCTTATAGCCTAATTTTTGGGCAAGAGTACGTTTCAAATCCAACCCATTAGCAAGTTGATGGAGTTGGAGGGTCAAAGTATTACCAGTAAGAGTACGGGAAAAAATATTGAGATGCTCTGCATGTCGGTGAGTGGATGGGGGGCAACGTGAGCCATGGAATTGTATGCAACAAATGGAGTACCTATAAAGTCACGCGTTTCTTTGTGATCAAATATGCCCTCCAAAAAATGGTTCTAGCCATCCTTAAAGCCAACAACGAGCCTATCGATGGCCTTTTCATTCTGTATGGCCAGGGACAAAACCCCAACTTCACCTCTAATAGGTCGGTCAGGATAGTAGCCATTGCCTCCAACTTCAGAGAAACATCCATACATCGAACTCCACCCAAAGCTTCCAAGGAACGCAGGGGAAGGATTAGGATTTTCAATGACCATATTCGCTAAACTTTTTTTTCTTTTTGATCTTTGAATAAATATGCACTTATCCATATTATTATATGACAAACAAACAATAAAAATGCATCTTAAGCAATACACAAGTGTATGAATAATTAAATACACTAATCCAAAGTGGTTTTATGATAACAAAAGCAAACTAACCACATCTAATTGCAATAGGGTTAAATTCATATATAAATCATAAAAAGACTTAATTACATAGTATTTAAAACAGAGGAAATCAAGAATAATTAAAATGTTTACAAATACAAAAGAAATTAGGATTTGTTGGATAATACTTAATTTCATGTAAATATAGGGATAATAGTTAGTGGAAGACAACGATAAACAAATCTAGATAACAAGATGAACTTAACCTAGAAAACTAAAGCTACATGACCAACTTGACTAGAACTATACAAATATGGAAATGAAAAATGAAATCCTCTCGTAAAATGAGAAATGGGTATGACGAATGTGATCAATCAAGTTACGGCCTTCAAAACCTCGGCATCTTTCACTAATTTTGTTGCAGATTGTTGGGAAAGTATGATTCTGCTCTAAACCCTAATATGGCCTCAACACCTTGCAAAACAATAAAAATCAGGGTTTGGATATGGGGACTTGTCTCAATCAAACCTCCTTGAGGAAAAGTCTTGAAATCGCCACCGATTGAAATCAACAAGCAATCTAGTGCATGACAATGTCTCTACCCTTATTTTTCATGAATGATTATCTTTTAGAATTCTCTCTAATGCTTGAATTCTACTTTTGACATATAAATGCTCTTCAAAACAATAATTTTGTTCTTACAACTTTAATAGAGCTCTTGCATTGATTTCACCTTATGAATTATTGTCTTTGATTGTCATAGATGCACTTATGTACTTATGGATTTATGCGGTATTTATGTGCTTATTGAATTTAAATTAGGACCTTATTGACGTGTAAGCTAACAAACAATAGGTGTGAATGTTGATAAGAAAGTACACAAACCCAAAGAATTTGAAAACTAGGGCAAAAAAGCCCCACAATACAAATAAATCATGGGGAAAAAAGGAAACATAAACAAACATAAAAATTGTGTCTTGTAGATATGTTTGTGGTGATTAATGCTATTAATCATCTCTTGATGAAAAATTCACCAAAAATAAAAATAGAGTTATTAACATGTACATTGGATTTCACCATAACTTGATGGAAAAAGTACAATAGTTTTTCACTTTTTCATTAATGGTACTTTTTAAGAGCCAACCACAATATGACACATAGGGCGCTCGAGTTATTGGTACACTTTTCAAATGCTTTATAAAAAATATTTGTGTACTAAATCAATTCAAAATCCACTTTTCCCTCCAAATAAATACATGAAACGAAAATAGTGATGTGACACGATCATAATATTTTTGCCCTAACAAGGCCTCTATATAAATCTACTAAAGTTAAGATGCACGGTTATGGGGTCATCTCCCTTAACATGCAAAATCCAACATAAATGTCTAAAGATGATATGTGACATTTTTGGTGAAAGCTTTATTTAAGATATTACTATAATAAATAGGTTAATATGAGGTTATATATTATAAACGTGAACAAATTGGTATAACATAATAACTTTTTAAAAGATAAAAAAATAAATTTATAGATATTTTTGTTAAATTATATTATTATTTTTAAAAATAACTAATTGGTTAATGATAAAGTAAGATTTTAGATTCCTTATTCTACACAAGCTTTCGGGAAAAAGTCGATTTAATTTTAAAGATATTTTTTCTAAATTTTTCCGGAAAAAGTCGATTTAATTTTAAAGATATTTTTGTTAAATTATATTATTATTTTCAAAAATAATTAATTGGTTAATGATAAAGTAAGATTTTAGATTCCTTTTCGGAAAAAGTCAATTATTCAGCACACATCCCTACACGTTACGTAACCTTTTCTAAAATATTTAAGTGAGAAGTTGCCTTTTTTAATTGGAAACTATGATATACTTCTTATTTATTTTTTAATTGAGAGGATTTTATTTTTCTTATTGAATGGGAATCATTATAGTGGAGAGTGACTGACTTAGAATGTTGATATATATATATATTTACATTTTAGAGGAAATATATAAATGATTATATTTTTGTGTATGTTTTTGAGAAAATAGATAGCGAATTATAATATTGAGGTCAAAGGGTTCTTGGTCTATTGGTGGTGTTGTATGGTCTTCAATGAATCTACGAGGATCACGCCTTATTTGATTTTGATAGCGCGGACGTCCCTTACCCACTTACCCATAGCTGCTTTCTTTGAAGGTGAGTAGATATGCCATCAAACTATGTAATACAATGCCCAATTGTAAGACACTCTAGAGGTGCTCAATCAAATAAAATTTATAATATTGAATAAGGTGCATAAAATTATCGAAGGCACGATCTAAAGGGCATAAAATTATCAAGGGCATGATCTAAGAGACATAAAATTATGGAGGGTGATCTTAACCTTAATTACTTAACTCTCTATAACAAGATATTGGAAACCTTTGCCTTCATCAAGAACTGATTCATAAAAATTCTATATAAGAAAAACAACTTCACCAATAAACTAAAAAATCTTTAATTCTAATTTTATTTTTTAAAATAATTAAATTTATTAATAAATATGATACAATAATTATTTTTAAATTTGAAAATGTATTAAAAAAACACACATTGTTAATAATATGAGAGAGTCAAGAATACCACCATCATTGCCATCGTCACCCAGTGAAAGAACCCAACTAACCTCCAATCAGCCTGAATTTTCTCTTCAATATTTCAAGTCAGCTAAGAGTACCAGTTCAATTGGAAAACTACTATCTAGTATTAGTATTATATAAGAATCTGATTCCTTATATTAAAATCAAGCAAACAAGCAATCCATAAGTTGCCGGTCTGAGGTAATATGTTTTATTTGGGGATTTTTGTAAAATATCTGAGAACTACTTCTGCAAAACAAGATGATAGCAGTTAATTTTTATTTTTCCTTTTAACATTGGATAGCTGAGCTTGCCAATTTTCTTTATGCTTGGGATTATTAGGCTGTGGACTAACAATGACATACATGGATTTTTTAGGTTCCAAATCTAGAAAGGATTTCAATTTAGTAAAAATCTCTGGATGTTCTGCCCACTATCAATTTCCATCTGCCCACTTATCAGTCCTAACTTCTAAGGAAATTCCAAGAATATGGTGTGTTTCTTTCTTATTTCTCTCTGAGAAAATTGTTTGTAATGGCAGATTGGTGATTGAAGTATCTTGTTGGAGCACTGACAATGACTTGGATAAGTTCCATTGGTCCCATAGGGGTGAGTGCTTAAGTTTTGTTCATGTTTTCTTTCATGGGGTTGGGTCTCAAACCTATAAAGCTAGGGCTGTCTAATTCAGCAAGCCTGATTGAACTCTAGTTTTTTTTATTATTATTAGCAGATAGGCAATATTATGGCGGATTGATCCCCACCATAAAAAAATATCAACATGGTCCGAGAAACTCTTTAAAATCTCTTGACAATTCAATAAGAGATAGATTTACTTTCAAACTTGTCAAATTTATAATATATTCTCAATTTCTTATTCCAATACTATGTATGGATACTCACTTATATAAAAGAATTTAATATAAATAATTTCATAAAGAAGTGTCATGCTTGCCTATATGCTCCAAATTTCTAGTTAATGTGTTCATGTAATGAATATTTTAATTAAAGAATGTATATAATGTCACACATGTTGCAAGGAAATCAAAAGATTTGAACCCATAACTTGGACTACCTAAAATGATGGCTGAGACCAAGTGAGCTAATCCCAAAGAACATCCTATAACTATATTAAAAGTTAGTATATTAAAATTCTAATAAAGTGAAATTGTTGACCGAGACATTAATATATTCTTTGACATTGTTTAGAGGATATTTAATCATTTTAGATCACATATTTTTTTCTATTCATTTTAGTTGCTTCACTTTTGTAATCCAATATTTTCATCTTTTGAACTTTAACTTGTTTTAAAGTCAAATGCTTTGATTTTTATTTTGTACGTTAGTCTATAAATACATTAAACAAAATCAATGTTCACAAAAAAAAACCAATGTTCACAATAAAATAGCAACATTGACAATGATGTTAATAAAAATTGTTATTGTTTCATGTTCTTCATGGACATATAGTTGGTGCACACAATGTCGTTGACACCGCGAGGCGGACGACGATCGACATGGTTGGTGTTGCAGGCTCAATGCAGCTTGGAATTGCTTCCACGAATCTAACAATCCGCATTTAGTCAACAAATCGGTCTCACTGTGTTGGTTGTTCTTTCCCGCAATAATATATTGCGACATTATGTCAATAGAGACAACACAACATTAAAGTCTAACCCTCTCACTAACATAATGGCCAATTGGTTGAATTGCTTCCATGAATCTAACAATCCGCATTCAGTCAATGAATCAATCTCACCTATGTTGGTTGTTCTTTCCTGCGGTAATATATTGTGATCATTGTGCCAATAGAGGCAATGCTAGAGTAAAGGTGGCCCTCTCACTAACATAATGGTCGATTAGTTGCGGGATACGTATATTTGTTGTTTTGCTACCCAATTTGAATATGCCTCTTCAATACATCTTTGAATTGCTTCAATGATCCTAGAAACCTTAAGTACCTTAGTACCTAGGTTGAATAAAACTCTCTAATACATCTTGAAATTGTTTCACCAACTCTCCAAGCCCTCATATTTTTACTATCAGCCAAACATTGCACTTCCTTTTGGTTCAAGTGCTAGTTACAATTTTGTTATGAATCAGACTTCTCAATTGAAGTTTTCTCTTCCTTTTGGGGTTACGGGTGATAGCAGGAGGCGTTAAAACATCCAATAATCTTACCTCTGCATAGAGGAAAATAATTTCCCCACCCAATTGGATGTCATTTGGAAGCATTTTATCAGGTTTTGTTGGTACAAACTTCATTTTAAGTGGATTGAATAGATGGGTTTTATAATGGAAAAGAATCTATAGTATACACAGCTGCTTCCTGCACCATAATCTGTCTTTTACTTTACTTGCAGAGGAAATTCCAGCAGAATGTTGAAAGCTCAGAAGTAAAGTCTAAGAAGCAAAGAGTAGCTCTGGTTATAGGAGTCACAGGAATTGTGGGCAATAGCTTGGCCGAAATCTTGCCTTTGTCTGACACTCCCGGTGGACCTTGGAAAGTTTATGGTGTTGCCAGGAGGCCTAAGCCAGAGGGTTCTTCAAATACTCCAGTAAATTTCATCCAATGTGATGTATTAAACAGAGAAGAAACCTTGCAAAAGATTTCTGCGTTGAAGGATGTAACTACTCTCTTTTGGGTTTGTTGGGTTAGTAGAGAGACAGAGGAGCAGAATTGTGAAGACAATGGAAGAATGTTCAGTAATGTCTTAGATGCACTGCTACCCAATGCTAAAAATTTCGAGCACATTTGCCTTCAGACTGGTGCGAAACACTATGCAGGCCCATTTGATGGTAAAATAAGGAATCGGAATATTCAGCCTCATGAAACACCCTTTCATGAAGAGCTTCCAAGGCTCCCTGGGCCTAATTTCTACTACACTCTTGAAGATATACTGTTTGATGCTGCTAAGAAGAAAGAGGGGTTAACTTCGTCCATTCGCCGCCCTGGAAACATATTTGGCTTCTCTCCTTGGAGCTTGATGAACGTCATTGGTACTTTGTGTGTCTATGCTGCGATTTGCAAACATGAGGGACTTCCTTTCAAATTCCCAGGCAATAGGAGCACTTGGGAACTGTTGATGGATGCATCTGATGCTGAATTGATTGCAGAGCAACAAATTTGGGCCGCTATAGACCCTTATGCCAAGAACCATTCCTTCAATTGTGTGAATGAAGATGTATTTAAATGGAAAAAGCTGTGGAAATTAATGGCAGAGAAATTTGAATTGGAAGTGTTACCTTATGAGGGGGAAGGTTTTAGTCTGGCTGAAGCAATGAAAGACAAAGACCCTGTTTGGGATGCAATTGTGAAAGAAAATAATTTATACCCCACGAGAGTTGAAGAAGTTGGAACTTGGTGGTTTGCAGACTTTGTACTTACTCTCTCAGAGAGTATTATACATAACATGAACAAAAGCAAGGAGCGTGGTTTCTTTGGGTTTCGTAATACAGAAACTTCCTTCCTCTCATGGATTAACAAAATGAAGGCATCCAAGATTATTCCATAGCTTTGAGCAGTTTGTATGGAACCTGGTACACTAGGTGAAAGAGTTAGCCAACCTTGAGTGGGGTAATATTATATATGTAATTGTGTTGTTGCTTCTGCACCATAATAAGTTGCCATCTTGTTATAAGGTTGGGCATTCTTGTATCCATTTACTTGCAAAGTTGATGTATTTCTTTTCAAACCGCTTTCATCCGAATTCAAGGCGTTTTGTTTTGTATTTGTAGTTATTTATCAAGCAAAAATGTTGGGGCATTTACAATATTTTATTTCCCATCTGATTATTAGATAACTAAGAAGCTTGATTGTTGCGTTTTTTTTTTTTTCAATGGTAATATGGAGAGGTCATATGGGAGTCAGGCCGCAACTACTACCTGGGCCACTTGTTTGGTAGGCTCCAAGCCCTGCCGCTTCACCCATGAAGTGGGAAAATAATATTGGATGGTCTGTGATATAAATGCTGCAATATGAAGATACTAAAAATAGTGATGCAGATAAAAAAAATCATAGTTCCTTTCTGGGTTGATTGCAGGCTTAAGTGTGTATAGTGTGATAGGCTAATTAACTCAAGTGCACTGTTATACCGTATTCAAATGTGTATTGATTGCAGGCCTAAGTGTTTATTGATTGCATTTTGATGGGATATATGCTTTTAAAAACTAAAGAGTATTGGCATCCAAATATGAAGTTCACAATTACTCAACATGTATAATTGTACGACACCAAAAAATTAATAATTTTAAGCCATCACATCTTGTTCATATCACCTAAACAAAATGTCCATGTTGCTTGAGTTAACAGCGGGCTAGCATTTGCACCTATAGGGAGTAGAGAACTAGCACTTGTACTAAAAGGAGGTGTAATATTTATGTTGATAGCAAAATATATAAAGATTTTGAGAGTTGTCGAAATGAAACCAAGATGCATTGAAGAGGTATATCTGGTTTGGGTAGCAAGGCAGTAAACATATGTATTCAACAACAAATTGACTATTATGTTAGTGAGAGGGTCACCTCTAGAGTAGCTTCGTCCATATTGACTTAAAGATCATAACATATTATCACATGCCACAACAACCAACCAAAGTGGGATTGATATTTTGATTGTATGAGGATTTTTAGAGTCATAGAAGTAATTTCAAGATGCACTTAGTTTGCATCAACAACCATGTTGCTTGAAGATGGAGGAGCAGACGTATCTTATTCAACTCTTGCTCATGTGCACCAACTTTGTGTGTGTAGGAAACCTCTTCCTCATGTGCACCAACTTTGTGTGTGTAAGAAACATGGAGCAATTATAATATTTTGTGGGCAATTTCTTTGATAATTCATAAAATACATTCATTTACCAAAAAGAAAAACAACAACCTTTTCAATTGCAAAATGACAATGTGTAGATGTTCATGACACATGCCATAATATCATAAGCTTGAATGTACAAATAGGTATATATAAATAAAGTATGGAGCAACATTTTTATTTGATTTATACTTTATATAAAAGCACCACAAAACCACCGACTCAGTACACCTTATAAAATCAAGAGAGCTTTCTAAGATATCTTGAATGAAGATAATTGGACTAACAAGATTATGTGGGTTCCTAATCTGGGTATAAAAGAAATTCTAGATGGTGTGACCGCTATAAATTTCCTTTTTGCCCCCTTTATCATGCCTTGGAAATTTTTAGTTTTTCCCTCCTTTAAAATGTGAGAGCTCACAATGAGTACTTGTGGTGAACAGTTTCCGCCTTTCTAAAAGGGGTACTTGTATTTTAGATGTCCATAGTAAATTCTTTTTATTGGTTTTATGGGCTCTATTTAAATATAACACACATTCCAATTTGAAATATTGAGTAGAGGAATGAGAAAAAAATAAAACTGCTACAGTCCATCGATTGATTAAAGCATCCTATTTTATGACCTCTTATTTTATGAATAGCTACCAAATACTTTGGTTTATATAAATTTATTGTATTTTTTCTTACTTTTTAATTCATGTGCACAAGTCTATAGTTCTTTAATTCTGAGTTTTTTATTTTAAAAAAAAATATAATTTCCTTTAATTTTAATCTATGAATCCATAGTTATCAAATAAGGTGGTTTCATTTAGGGTGCATTTGTATTCATAAAAGATATTTAAATGGTTCTCTTTCTCAAATGATTCTAAAATCATGATTAAGATGATTAAGCCGGCTTCTATTGAAAAGAGTATCATTGGAAAGGTGGAGGACAAGATTTATGGTTGAGCATGTCTCGAGGGCTACAAACCTACCTCGAGGTCATCAAATGCGGAATCAAAAGTAGATAGATGTTTTTGAGGGGAATAATGAGACTCCTCTAAAAGCTATAAGTAGTTATGATATGGGAATCTAGAAAGCATTGCGGACATGTCTTTGCAGTGCCACAACTCAACTCTTTTGTGTAGGTTTGCATGTGTCGATCTCTTGTTTTGTAAATCAAGAATGTTGTGATGACTATGATAGGATCTAAAATACCTTCTTCTTGTGCCAAACCATGTCAATGCATGTTAATAACGACAAAAGGGTTAGCCATTTGGGTTAGAGTGGCTTTGGTACACCTCCATGATGGTTGAGTGTTGCCTATGCACCACTCTTTGCAAAAGCAGGTCAAACAAAATTACTTCTCCGACAATCATATGATGAGATATGACTAGCAATAGAATATGCAACTTAGAATGAATCCCTTGCCGGGAAAGATGAAGGACAAATTCTTTGCATGTAGGTAGATTGTGGTCGAGTATGTCTAAGGGCTATGAACTTGCCTCAAGGTCATAAAACTTGGAACCAAAAGTAGAGATATGTTTTTGAGGGTGTAAGGACACTCCTCTATAGACTATAAGTGGTTATGATAATATCGAGTTGGAAAATGGGGACAACCTATTATATTAGAGAATGTTCGGGATATATAAATTTTTATGAATAAGGTTAAATATAAATTAATGGACCAAATGTCAAAAAAATCATAAAAACATCATAACCAAGTATATCAAACCGTATTTAAAAGGTACTATGATAACTTATAGAAACAAATTTGAAAATACTTTTACCAATAATAGTAAACGAGAAATTGTGAAATACACAAATATAACAATAATTGAGCTTTTCAAGTATGAAAGTGGATGACGTGAACTTACGAAAGCCACGGTATAACATGATACAAGTGAGTGATGTAAATTTCTAACCTCCTTACTTTTGCAATATAAAAATGGATGATGTTAAGTTCTGCTTTACCAATCTTACCCCACCTCAACAAACATATTCAACAAAAAGATTTCAACCACTTCTTTGAGGATAATAAATAGTTAGGTGCTCCTATTTACAAGAACATTTTTATCCCTACCCTTGTGTTTGCAATCTTACATCCAAACCACTAGCTCTGTGTGGTAAAACTAGCTTTGTAATTAGATATCGGGAGGTATTTTTTTATTGAAAGACTCCTTAAAAATAGGATGTAATTGCTTATATATTTGTGTCTTAGATGAATGCATAATTACAAAGAATTGGAATGTTTATTGTGAGTTTTATTATTTGATCTCGACCAAAATCTACAAAAACTTGGGTCCTCTCGCAAATCCTCCTGCTGCCATTATCTTGACATGTTTGGATTGTACGATTTGGTTTATCATTGCAGATTTGCATACATGTTTTGCTTCTTATCCCACCATTACATTTCAAGAGCATCATATTATCTCTCAACTTAATGAGATTCAACGTGTCAATGCTAGGTACGGGGTTAACCACTCAATAAATGCGAGTTCCCTTTTTGTAGGGCATGTATGATGTGCAAATCACACTTCAAACTCCAATTATCCACATGCATGGAAATGATAATCAAGAACTTCCACAAGCCTCAAGTATTTTGGAATACTTTAGTGATCATATTTTATGCATACGGAAGCTTTTGAAAAGAGAGGCACATTTTACAAAGATAGCGGCCTGCGATAAAATCATGACCACATTTTTCACTTGAGGGAAATTTTAACAAGTTTTATCATTTGAGAATTTATCATGGAAGACCCAATAATGTTATTTGGCGTTGGAGTTGAGGAAAGTTTATTTTACTTCAATGTGTGTTACTTAAATAGGAATTAGATTTTAAACTTTGACAATGTAAAATCTCTTCTTTGATGACTATATCTAACGGCAAAAATGTTTTGGGTGAATAACTAGGTGAAATTACTTTTAACTAATTATGTGTGAATTGAGAGGGTAGGAGGTCATCATAATGGAATCACATCAATGTGATCGGTTCATCTCGATATTTTCCTATGCTCAAATTCGACCATTTCTCTACATTTGGGCTATTTCTTTGTTGATAATTCTTTGACCCTTCAAATTCACTACAGTACGATATGCCTTTGTCATTGCTTGACCTGAATTTGTTTGTATCATCAAGTGTCATAAACAATCTTGCTTAGTTGCCATCTCTTCATCTCGGTGTGATATTCTTCATCTCTATTAAACGTGGGTTCTCTCGCAAATCCTCCTCTTTCCATTATCGACATGTTTGAATTTTTCAATTTGGTTTATCATTTCATATTTGCATACATGTTTTTATTTCTATCCCACCATTACATTTCAACCTGAGTCCTATTATCCCACAACTTAATGAGATTCAACATGTTAATTCATTAACCAATCAATAAGTGTGATTTATATTTTTAAAGGCATGTATGATGTACAAAGCACACTTCAAAATGTAAGCTGTGGATACTCAAATTTGGCAATTTACTCTTTGACAATGCACTCTTGCTAAGATAAACACACTCTTTCTAATCCTCACTTAATCTACAACCCGAGGTAGCTTTTGAAGGTTGTTTAGTCATACACACTTATATGCCAATAGATTTTGAGAGTCCAATTCATAAAATCCATAAAAAAACTCCAATTGGTAAGATGCAAACTCCATTTTTCATGTTTTTCATCCTTGAGAAAAATCATCTAGTTTGGTCAAGAGTTTCTATATGGTCCTAACCGACTTATATGGATTTTCACTAACATATCTTCCATCTTTTCTTTCAGTTTCACATTTTTGATGGGCCCTTTAGTCACTCTGGGTCGGCCTTTCTTTGATAATTTACCTTTGGAACCATATATAAGCAAGTATATGCTCTCTCATTTAGACTCATGGAAATCATATGGCACTACATTGATACGCTCACTTCCTACACTTAAAAAAGGCATCCAAGGCTCCCTAAATCTCACCAAAGCTCATGCACATTCATTAGGGTAGAAATTACTACAAGTTTTAAGCATCATATCGGGTCAAGAAGTCAAGTCATCTCATCTACAAGCATTCAAACATCCCTTCTCTAAGTATTTTAGCAAGAGCCAAACTCAAGACAAGAATTGTCAAAGAAGTTCAAGTTATCAAACCATGGTTGTATTCATCCAGATATCACATGATACGTGGAGAATGATATGTTGTTTGGGTCCCCTTTGAGTATTGCCAATGTCAACGGTGTATGGGGCTAGCCACAACCCAACTAATGTTTGTTTTGTAAGGTCTCTAACCCATGACTAAGGTTTGAGATCTTATTTAAAAAGTTCATAAGGATTCATAACACGACTGGAAACTAGGGTTTAATGGTGAAAGATATTTCCGAGTAGACAACAATCCCAAAAAGTTGTAAAACCTGATTTTAGGCACATCCAAAACCGTACAATAAGGTTTAGACCACACAAACGGTCCTGGCAAAGTTGTATGGTCCTACCTTGGTATAATTTCTAGTTGTAGTTCTAGTGTTGCATCATTATTAGGTCCAGATCCTATGGTTCTATCTTTCTACACATCCAAAACTTCCTAAAATCATATGTAATCAGCTAAGTCCACTCATCCTCTTGTATTTTCAACTTTTAACATATCTTGTAAGCATGAATTCATTTGTATGATTAATGTTAGTACCTAATTCATCATAATAAGCCCTTGTATCTATGTTTTGCATCCTTAGTGTACTTAACTCACTAAACTTAGATTCTTAATCTAAAAAAGGGTGTAAAACATTTTGGTGAACCCAACTCTTGAATCGAACATCATTCTCCAAACCTCGTTTCCCTAGGGTTTCTCTTTTCTTATACATATTTGCTATTATTTCTTCTTAGTAATCTCATATTATTTCGGTTTGCATATGTTTTCTTCATATTCCCTTTAAGTGTAGTGCTCAATTTATCAATTGTCCCATTGAACATTATGAGTTTTATTCTACTACTCATAAGCATTGTAGCCTCATGGATTCTTCTTCATTGCATATTGTTATCAATCCATCTATGATTGTGTTGTGGGAAACTTCATTCTTGTGCAGCGGTGTGAAAGCGTCGATACAGAAGCTACCAACAACTCGAATGATGGAGGGCTTAGGACCTCAGATGCAGATGTGGATCTATGGGCGCAAAGAAGATAGATGCATGATAAAAGAAGCTAGATCTGCAAAACTGAAATAGATGGGATTAGATAACAATATGTGGGGGTTTCCCAGATAGTGTCGGTTCTAAGAGGATGTTAACTCCCTTGGAGGATGTCAACCCCGTGTGATAAAGAATAATGATAAAATACAAGATGAATAGATAACATGCAAGCTGATGAACAAAGGAACCTAACGCTATGGGTATGTAGATGATGCTATTGATCTGATCCAAACACAACGTGCAACAAGAACCATGCTACGTGAACTAACAAATCATGAGCAAAGTATGGTGTGGATTATTGTGTCGTCACAAGGACCTAATGATAAACAAGAAGCTTAGAATTCAAAACAACATTTTCCCAGAATTTTCTAACTTATTTCCTCCTTTTTTGGTCTCCTCAAATATGGAGGAAAACCCATATTTATAGCTTGGAGGTGAGGTTAGATTGGGGTTAACAAGTAACCGGGGTTGGGTAGAGTAACTTGAGTTAAGAGGTATGATGTGATCATGTGGGGCCCACAATTTGACTTATTAGATGGAGTGGGGAGCATGATTGACATGGTAGGTGAGATAAAATATTCCATATTTTGAATTTAAGAAAGGGGTGTCGGATGGGTATATTAATACCCATGAATTGAATAATTTGATATAGGAGAAAATGACAAAATCTTAATTATCAAATGGGTCCACATGGAGACCATTTGATAATTAATTAAATAAGGTGAGTAAATGGATGGTATTTTATTTAAATTTAAGAAAAATAAAGGTGAGAGGGTAAATTACATGAATATGCGATGACAGGAAGTATTTATATCAAAAATCGGTGTCTACATTTGCCACTTTTTATTGAGTGGTTTGTGATAGCAAGCCACAAGACAAAAACAAAAAAAGGGTTAGATGAAATATGTGTCGAGGATGGATGAAGACATTACCAAAGTCAATATGCCCCGGAAAAAAAGGATTGCAACAACAATGAAAAATAATATGGCGGTGACTCCAATATCACATCGTGAGAGGACAATTGTGGTCTCAATGCAGAGACGATGTTATGTTATATAGAATGAGTGGGTGAAGACCACCCATGAGGATGGATGTAAGACCTGTGATGACTAATGGTCATAGGAAAACATCAAAATATGCACAACCGAACGAAAGATGTTAAATCCTTTTCGGTGAGGAATCGAGTGAAAAATCATGCATCCACAAAAGGGACAAAGATGAAGATAATGATGCCCCAACATGGGGCACGAGAAGGATACAAAGTGAGTTATGTGTTGACAAGTACAAGGATGAAAAGGTGCCCCAACATAAGACATAGATGGATGTTGAAATAAGATATCCCAGGGGAATAATCATAAATGTGGACATGATGAGCAGATATGATAGAAGGGTGAGATAAAATGCCCTAAAAGGGTGATAAATATGATGGTAATCATGTTTCATAGGAAAGATGCATAAGTGTTAGCAAATTAGAAGGTGAAAAAGACAAAGAAGTCTCATTTCTTCGATAAGTAGGATAAGAAGTCAAGATAATTTTGTGACAAAACAAAAGCAGAGCAAATATTCATGGAAGAGAACAAGATCAGATAGGTGATGGCCATTATGGTATCCTCCAAGACAAAAATGTCAAAGGAAGATGGGAAGAGATTCTTAGAAATGGATATGATGATGCCCCTGTGAGAGGACTGACAAAGATAAAAGATGTGATAGGGTTCTAAAAAAGAGAAGAGGTCAATGTTTCCAAGAGAAGAATGAGAACGGTAATGAAATGGATCGATGGTGGTACATAAATGGAGAAACATTGGCATTGACCGTGAATGCCAAGTGTGAGAGATGTTGAGAAAGAGAAAAAGGAATAGACAAGAGGATTGGTTGATTATGAGAAGAGTAAGAAAGACCGAATGTGAAGGCGACAAGGGTATGGAATAGAGGAACGAAGATGGAGGAGGAGAAAAAAAATGGTGAGGAAATCCAAGGCAAAGAATATGGAACTGACCGCATGGAAATGCATGTGGATGGTGGGATGATAAAATAGATGGGACAACGCTGAAGAGTCAGGTTATCGATGGGGAAGTGTGAGGTAAAACGAGGAGGAAGACGATAAAGAGGAAGTGAAATAAGATGAGGATAAGAAAGGAGGAGAAGACAACGGATAAAATTATACAAAAGGAAGGGAACCAAGAACGAAGATATTTGATAAAGAGTGAGAAGCATAAGGAACGTAAAGAGAAGCTTGAGGGGAGGAATGACACGAGATTGGAAAAGATGCAGAGATGCATGAGATGGGGATAAGTTGATGAGAAAATAGAGAGAGGGTACATGATGAAGACAGTGAAGAAATTGGCAAGGAAGAATGGAAGATGGAGAGGTGGTGAGGAAAAAGAGAGGAAGGGATAGGAGAGGCAATGCTAGTGAATGGATGTTAGGAGAAATCCATCGATAATGATTAGTAGGAAAGGATGGGACAAAAGATGAGATGAGGCAGAAAGTAAACAAAGAATGGAAGGGGGAACACCAATGAAGGGATGTTAGGAGAAGTCCCCTGATAATGATTAGAGGGCATAGAGGAAGGAAGGAATGAAGATAGAATGGGGGGTCAAAGAAAAGGATCCAAGCTATGTAGAATGGGGATGAGTGATTTTTAGGATAATTCCATCGATAATTACTAGCATGGAAATAGAAGATGATGATGAAAGAATGTTAGGGGATGATCAATGACAATGACGGGTAAGTATGGGGGTAGATATGTGGGAGAACTCTAGAAGATGGAGTGGAAAGAGTAAAGAAAGGAGGGATAATGATGTGTAGGAAGATGAAGGTGAGGAGAGGATGTAGTGGATGAGAATGAATGAGAGAAAAATGAAGAAACAAGACACAAAATGAATGGAGAAGCAACGGTTAAGTAAGATTACCCAGTGGCGGATGATGGAGATGAAAAAGGGACCAATAGGAAGTGGTGTTTGTGAGAATGAAAGAGGAGGTGAGAGGATGTGATGATGGGGAATGATGAGAAAATGTAGATGGAGAGAATGTGGGGTAGTGGGTGAGTGTAGGATGACTGATCATGCTTAAGAGGGACTCTTAAGTAAGATCGCCATGCCGTAGGAAGATTTAAGTAAGATCACCAAACCGGCAGTGACGATATGGAAGGAGAAAGACAACATTGTATTGGATACATGTGTGGAATGGTTGGTTAGAGTGGACAATTACGATGAGAGGCGGGAGACAGAAGATGAGGAAGATATGATGGGAGGTGGAAGGGTCAGATGGAAAACCATTCTTAAGAGGAACTCTTAAGTAAGATTTCCCTATGATGGGGACGGTTAAGTAGGATCGCCAAGCCGAAGAAGAAGAAGGATGATGAAAAGCTGAGCAGTGTATACCAAAATGAAATAAGAGATGAAAGGAGGTGATAATAAGGAAACAAAGGAGTGTGACATGAGTGGATGGAGGAACATATGCAGTGTAGATGGAGAGTGTAAGGGAAATCCTTAATTGGGATGCCCACGTGGTGGGAGTGATGATGCAAGAGTGTCAAGCGAGAAAAGGAGGAGTGGAAAGACGTTTGTGGCGGTGATTTTCGTCCACTGAAAGAGGAAATGGTGGAGAAGCTTCTACAGCGGGAGGATCCAAGGAAGAAGATATACCTTAACTAAGATTCTTTGGCTGTATGGATGGTTAAGTAAGATTGTCAAACTAAAAGTGGAAGAGTAAAAGGGAAACTCAAGAGGAAAGACAAGTAAGATATTTGGCATGGTGCAAGGGAACATAAAGATGAGAAGGATGATGTGGATACAAATGGGGATGAGTGGAAATGGGGAGCAAGGAGCAATGGATCAAAGACATTGTTGAACATGTTGGGAGATAAGGAGTTGCAGGATAATGAACTTACCTTGAGAAAGATCCTCAAGTAGGATTCGCAAACTGCAATGACGATCAAGTAGAATTCACAAACCAAAAGTGTATTCGCGAATGCATTCATGGAGATGATGGATAGATACAAAATTCAAGTGTGAAATTTGATGTGATTTTATAAAAGATGATCTGGATGAGATGAACAAAACATAGTTATAGCAAGGGTGTACAAGGAAACTATGCTTCAAATTAGATTAGAGATAAACAAGAAAGGTTGCCACTTAAGGCATTGCACTTGCAGCCAATAGTAGGTGTTAACACATAACCAACAATAGTTAGTTATACCAAAATACCGTGAGGGAAATATGGATGAAATATGCTCGTAATCTTAATGTTGACATGAAAAAGGGATTTGAGATGTAACTTGTACATGGGAAGAAGGTTCTCCAAATGTGGTGTTCCTTAAGTCTATGCCCCACTGTAGGAAAGGGAAAGAACAATAGCGAAAGTTGATCAATGCAGGAAGCTTTCGGAAAATGTTGATAAAATGAAGGCTAATCAATGTGGGAAACCTTCCAAATGCCATAATAATAGAGTAGCCATCCTTCGAGGGTATGGTCTACTTTATACATAATATGGATGGCAAGAATAATATGATAGCCGTCCTTCAAGGGATCGGTCTATTTCTTTTGATTTTGCTTTGATTTTGATTTGTATGCTTTTGCTTTTAGTTTCTTTTTTTTTTTCTTTTTTTTGCACGAGCAATTGTCCTTCGAGGGATCAGTTTTTTTTGATGACTTTGATTTTTCCTTTTACATACTTGAGTTTTAGCTTTACATGGGGAGAGTTGGGAATAGCAAAGTAGACCACTTAGGAGGGGATAATGAATGTATAAGAGACACCCCTGGACCCTTTGCATGGCTGCAATAAGAGAATGAGAAGGCGATGGACGTAATGGTTATGGGGTCATATCAAAGCAGTGAAGGCGGACCACATAATTCATATTATTATAATGACAAATGGAAGGGGATAAGGATGGAGGAATGATCTAAGGATATAACTAAGTGCTCATTGGTAGATATGCTAACAAAGAGAATGGTTGTAAGTGCAATGCATTAAGAGGTTATGTCTCTGGTTTACCACCAAGAGAGGGAAAACATTAAGTTACAACAGGATGAGATGATATTTTGCAAAGGATTAGATGTGATAGACAAGTGAAAAATAAAATTATGTCCTTAAGGAAGCGAACATATGACCACAACGGTGGATTTTGATGAAAATAAATGGTGCCCCAAGAGAGACACAAATATGGCCACAATGGTGGACTTGATGAAATAGATGGTGCCCCAAAAGAGACACAAATATGGCCACAATGGTGGACTTTGGTAAAAAGGTCCCTCAATGGAAGGACAAACATGGCCTCAAAGGAGGACTTCGATGAAATTAAAATGGTGCCCCAAAAGAGACACAAATATAGCCACAATGGTGGACATTGAGAAAAAATGTCCCTCAACTGAAGGACAAAGATGACCTCAAAAGAGGACTTCGAATGAGATGAGGATTTGGACATAATAGTTTAGATTGGATGAATGTGAAGGAGGTAGACGAAACAATGTCAAGGAGCAAAGTCTCCTAGTGACAAGGGATTTGTACGGATGATGTGCTCAAGGGTGAGGGAAGGTTGTTCCCCCAATGAGTTAAATGTGAAGGAGTTAAAAGATATCAAAAGAGTTGAGATGAGATTGTTGTAGATTTGGATGTGGTAAGCGATCAGAGACCACAAGTGTGCTTAGCAAGATAAGTGGTATTGATGAACAATGGAGGTGTCCTTAGGAGGAATGGCATGTGCAGGAGGAATGTTAAGAGATGATATGGCTTGAGGAATCATGGGAGAACCGATAGATGGGATATGAATTGGATTCAAGGTAGATGGAGAAGGAACTTTCCCTGAATTAGAAATCACCTTTCTCAATAAGATTGTGAACAATTGTCCGAAATTCCTTATAATGTTCGATGTCATGGCTCAAAGGTACGATGGTAAGTGCAATTGCAATTACAATTGAACCATGATGGCTTGGGAATATAGGGATTAAAGGCTTTAATAGGAGGAAGTGTGATGGAAAATGTTCAAGTTAAATGTCGAAGGATATCTACGTAATACCCATTGAAGTGTCATGGGGAAGGTAACTCTTGTGGGTTTTAATAGGATATCTCAGCTTGGAGTTAGGAGAAAAAGTGGATGTAGATTGGATGGGTGAATTTCATGTTTTGGAAGACAAATAAAATTTAGTCAAAGGATTGTATTGTTTGGATTTGGATTGATTGTTGCAAGATGTCGTAGATGGATAGACTGATCCTAAAATAGATGTTGTGGCATTGGATTGTTGGGAAGAGGAAAATTTGAATGTTTTCGAGGATGCGTAGGGGATTGTCGGGGATGTTTGCCATAAGCCTTAGACTTCAACCGATAATATTTACCTCTAGAAGGGATGATAATAATTTCAACTGGAGGATCGATAGTTGTGTAGTTATTAATGGAGAAAATCTCCTAAAACAAGACGAGGATGTTAATGGAGAGATAGGTGTTTGTATGATGCGATTAATGATATCTATGTGAGATGTGGTTTGTTTAGGTTTTGGCATGGGAAGAGTTGATTTTGTAGAGGGAGAATGTAAACCATATTTATTTTATTTAGGTGGATGTGTTGGTTCAGTAGATGTTTCAAAGGGTATCTTTGATAGGGTTGCAGATCGAGAGGATTTGGTTGGTGTGATAGAAGGATTAGGTAAGGAATATTGGGATAAAATGGGTGATGTGGCCATGGGCGAGGATATAGGTACATATGTCAAGGTAGGGATAGGTGGACTTGTTGATATGATAGATATAGGGGTAGGTGGGATAGATAAAGATGTAGGCATATTTGGGATATTTGGAGATGTGGGTGATGTGATAGCCGATGGAGTAGACATTATGGGTAATGCAACAAATGCAGGAGTATTTTTGGGTGTAGAAGTAGGTGGGACTGGTTGTTTCATAAATGTTTCGAGGGGTAAGAATGATATATTTGCTAATGGGGTTGATGTCGAAGGTGGGGTGTAAGGGTGCATGTAGTAGAACTGAGTTTAGTTGGGATGGTTGTGAGTAATGTAGGTGTAGTAATGGGTGTGTCGATGAAGATGTGGGTGAAGGAATACATGTGAGAAAGGTAGATGTTATCCATATTTCACCCTCGTGCCAAATATTGGATCGACCATGATCCCGCATAAGAGGAAATAAAGTCAAAAGGTGGACAAAAAAGGCTTCAAAATTGGCTAAGTATAAAGGTATAAGCGGAGAATGCCAAGTGTTAGTATGGCATTGATTCAAGGGGTGAATAGAGAAAAGGTTTCTAAATGAACGCCAGACGGGCGTGTCCCAGGGGAAAGTAGACCGTTAGGGAAAAAGTTGGTTCTTTGCCCCTTGTTATCTCAAAAGGGGTAAAAGTTGCAAAATGGCCCGCAACTCGCCCAAGGAAAAATTCAGCGTTAGAACCTGAGTCAAAGCCAAGGCGGGGAGTTGGAGGGAAAAGTGAAAATTTCCTTTCACGTAAAAAAGGGGAAAAGATAAATTCTGAGCCCGCAAACCTAATTTTTCCCTAATCTGGCTGCCACGTATCCCACATTAAAGAAAGGGCATGTTTTTCAAACTGGTTTTCCCGCCCATTTGTACGGACCCGATACAAACTTCGAAGGGGCATATCTTTCGACTCAGGGCTCGAAATATTGCAAATCTGACACCATTGGAAAGATCTCGGCCTCACCTATGCCATGGAGGTCTGAAACTTTAATTTTGAGGAGGTTAGGTGAAGAAAAATGGAGGAAACGTCTTCGGGCCTTCAATGTAGGATCCATCTGTCTCAACAACCAGATCGGATTTGATCTGTTTCCGTCGTTTCCTCTTCTTTCAAGGTTCGAATCAAGGAATCATGCAGTAAAGACGGATTTGGGGCATATTTTATTAGAAGCATTAACAACAGTGGTTGAGATTCAACCCACTTTTCCCGCTTCCCTCTCTCTTTCTTCTCTCTCGATCAAATCTATAAATATAGGGGTAGGATTCATTATAAAGGGTTGTTCATTCTTCTTCCCTGCCCCCCCTCTCTTTCTTCTATAGGGTCGAATGTGGAGTTTAAGCCTCCTTCCTTGGCTTTGTAATAGCATTTTCCTGGAGCAATAAAATTTATTTCGTGATGCATTTTGTCCATCCTTTGCTCATTTTGTTGTCTCTTCTCACCTCTCACCATTGCAAGGTATACTGTGCATATCTCTGATGTCCATTGCAAGTTTTGGGAGTTGTGTTTAAGGGGTTTGAAATGGTGTTCTGTGTGAACTTTATCCTTAGTTTGTGATGCATCTGTCCATCCTCTCCATTGCTCACCTCTCTCCATCTCGTAGTTGGGTTTGTGATCGGTAGTTCCCTTTTCTGCTATCACCTCTCGTAGTGTATGATTTCTTTGTTTTCATGCTCTCTCTCTCTCTCTCTCTCTCTCTCTCTCTCTCTCTCTCTCTCTCTCTCTCCTTGGTCCCTTGGAATTGTTAGATTAGGAGTAGATAGTCGCATTTCCTTCCTTGGAAGTAGTTTAGTGCTAGGATTAGGAAGAGGAACCAACCTTCTCGGAGGATCATTCCCTTTTGTAAGTCCCACAACTTAGGAATGATCCAATGTTATGAAAATCACACCAAATGAGTCTGCCTTAGAAAAGTAGATTTTTAGAGCTCATTTGGGGGTGTTGTGATTTCCCACTTACAATAGAGATATGTGTGGATATATGTGGGGTTGGAATAGGTGTTAAGGATGGATTTAATGTGGTAGATTGAGGTATGATTGAAGTGGAGCAAGTGGATGGTATAGTCAAATTTGATGTGGATGTGATAAGGATAGGAGAAGGTGCAGGTTCAACACAAGTAGTAAAAGTTGATGTAGGTGTGACAGGTTCCACATAAGGGATGGGAATAATGTCCACTGTAGGAACATGTGGAGTTAGTGATAAGATGGGATCTTGATTGACAGTGTTAACGGTGTAAGCATTCAACAATTGAGATGTAAAGAGCATGGCTTGATTTGTTGGTGGTTGATTAGTTTACATAGTGGAGGTATCAATTTGGATATCCTCTTGATTTAAGAGTTTTGGAAATGATCTTTGAAGGAACAAAATCTCTCAATGTCGTGACCTTTGACTCGATGATATTTACAATAGTGGGCTTCATGATACCAAACAGGCTTGGCTTGCAAGTTGTCCATGAGTCGTATGGGAGGAAGTTGGATGGAGTTTACAGTCATCAATTTATCAAATACAGAGCTGTATGATTCTCCCAAGGGGGTATAGTTGATTGTTGGTTAAGGGGTTTGTTGTTGAGACCATGTGCTTGTGTAAATATTTGTGAGGATTAATAACCACAGTGTTGGCTGCACCTTAAACTTTTTGTTATGTGTGAATGGTTTGGTAGATTCAACTGTAGGTTTAGCATATCTGAGTTTAAGATAACCTTGCTCAATGGCATGGGTTTCACGTTTGTGAGCCATTGTGAAAGCTTCGTCAAATTTTAGGAATGATTGGATCTGCAAAGTAGAAGATATATGTTTTGTACACGAACGAGAATAATTCAATGAGTTCGGTTTGTGGGAGAGAGAAGGATAGTTGGTTTATAACACCATGTCATCGTGCGATGAAGTCGGCGACAGGCTCGTCTTTAAAGCTGTCAAATGGTGTATAAGTTAGCAATAGTAGTTATGCATGCGATATTGATTGAAAAGTGTTCTAAGAACAACTGTGTAAGTTGGGTGAAGGAGAATATGGAATGTTGTGGGATACTATTGTACCAGTCCAACTCGGGACCAGAAAAAGACATGGGGAAAGTGTGAAGAAGTAGATCGTGATCATGCACAATAAGACAACATGTGTGTTTAAATGCGAGGAGATGTTGTTGGGGATCTTCTTTGTTGTTGAACTTATTAAATGCAAGAAGTTTCCAATGAGGAGGGTAGGTTTTGATTGGAACCGACGGATGAATGGGTTCATTACAGATGTGTTCATAGGATAAGGTGTTCTTGGGTGCTAAAGTAAGGGTTTCTAAACTGGCCAACCGATTCATTAAGGTGTGAATTGGATCACTTAAGGTGTTGTAAGGTTGAGATTGGATTGGCTATGTGGTTTGAAACGTATTTTGATAAGGTGAATGATGTGTTTGTGGATGTGTGGGTAGTTGGGGAAGCGTCTGATAAGGCGGTTGATAAGTTTGTGGATATGATGTTTGTAGAATGGTTTGATAAGAAATTTTATTAATTTACGGATATGTAGGTGTGTGGGGAACTGTTTGGTAAGGATTAACATGTGTCAAGGGTTGAGATTGTTGCATAGGATGAATTTGAACACTAGGGACATGATGTGTTTGTTGAAGTTGGGTAGGTTATTGTGGTAAATGATAAGCGGGGATATGGGTGTTAAGAGATTGAGATGATTGGAGCATATGATGGGCAGGAATGTAAGTGTGAAGAGGTTGAGATGGCTGGACTAGGCCTATTAATAGTGGATGAAATAGAATTGTCAAAATGGGATGTGGGTGGAATGTGATCCACCAATTTAGGAGATTGGGAGGATTGAGAGATTGTAGGATATTTTTGGAGTAAGAAGTCATATATGGGGTTAGGAGGAGGCCCGAGTGTCTCTAGAGGAGTGGGAGATGGTGGTGCGGTCGATTTAGGAAGATTAGAATGGGAAGAGATATGGGGATTGGTGTCAAGGTGGGGATCATCTTGGATGACATGGTTCTCATGAGGTGAGATCATGGAGACTTGAGGTTGAGTAACCGATGAAGAGGTTTTGAGTTTAGAATCTTGTTGGGTGAGGTTGTTAGAGGAAGTAACTTTATTAGGTGGAGGACATTGTTGTTTTGTCTCGATTTGAGAGAGAGCGACAATAGGTGTGAAATAGAGAAACATTTGTCTATGTATTTTGTTGACAAATAAATCAAGCGAATATTTTTATCATCATGATTAATTACGAGATGTGAAAAGAAAAGTAAGATGGATAATAAAGGTGCCTAAAGAACAGAAGTCTAAGGTTGGTTTTAGGTAGTTTTGGCTTGGGAGATGTCTGAGACAGTTTCCTGTTGGGTGTTCAAGTCCCAATTAGTTAACCAGGTGAGAGGAATGTTTTGATGTGTTGATTTTGTTCGTGAAGTTTCAGGCAGTGTGTGACAAGTGAGATGCAGAAGGTTAAACCCCTATTTAGGCTATGTGAGCAAGTAGGATGCATGAGGTTCATTTTAGACCAAAATGAAATGTGACATTCGATCTTGACATTCACTCGAAAAGGAACATTCAATGCAAAAAAGAGAAAATAGAGAAAAACCTAGAGAATGCTTTTCCTGGTTATTTGATTGCATGTGATAATGACGTACTTGGAAGCGCCAATCAGTGACCTAAAATTTTTGGGTACCCTAAAATAGCACCATCTATATTTGCGAGATAAGGTCGGTAAAAGTGTTTTGTGTGATGTGTTTGATTTCAATATTGGTCTTTGACAACGTTATGTTGTTTGCAAGTTGGTGGAGTGTACCCCGTGGATTTCGTAGATTGCACCTGCAAAAGAAAATAAATGTAATTAGTTGATGTGATTATAATTGTCAAAAAAATGTTATTTACAAAAAGTACCTCCGTAGGAAATAAATATAAAAATTAATCTAATGGATTAATAAAACATTATAATGGAACTAACTATAAACTAATTATAACCTACGAAATAGAATGAGATAAGCTATTAAATAAAATTATGAAAGCATATGATACAAATTAGTAAGGATGAAATTATTAAATGAACTACGTTTTAATAGGAAAACCTATAAATTACAAAAATATTGATGTGTACATTTTGTTTTTGTTTCATTTCTTTATATGAACTAGAAATAATAATAACCATATATAATGAGTGAACGTGGACTTTAAGAGATAATGACAAAAAGTAGATGGGGAGAGTGGACTTTTATTGTAATAATGAAGACTTTAGGGAAGATGAAAGCAATTTGATTTGAAATTTGTAATGGAGATGGGAGAAAATAGTGGACCTAAGTTTTGGACTTAGTTGAATAAAGGAGAGAAGAGATAAGTTGGCGACCAAAAAGTGAACGTGAAAGTCAACAATGCCAAATCCGACGTGACAGGTCGATGGCTTTTCATAACTTAGAATCACAGAGAATGTAAGAGAGAAATATATAATTGTATGTGGTGTTGAAACAATGTATAGAAAAAACTTGTAAGCTAGTCAAGGTAAATAAAACAAACGTTATGATCGATACCGCGAAGCCTGTGTGATGGAGAAGCATTGGATTCGAAATTGAGCTGGAAACGGTTGTGAGAATGCAAGTTGATTATTGTTTAAAGAATTGTAAGCCTATCGTTCTTCTTGTGTCGTTTAAAACTGTGTATTTACAAACCTGTTTCTATAAAGGGACTGTACAGTCACTACCCACAACACTTGTGTGAATTCAAACCTGAGCTGGAAACCGTTGTTAGTCAAAAAAATGAAATCTACTTGCGTGAATTTGAAACAGAGTTGGAAACAGTCGGAAGGACCAAGCATCAGAATCATTGAGGTATGTGTGGAGACTTAGATGCTAAGTGGTTGAGGAGAAGAAGAAGGGAGTTGTGTGATCGGTTGATTCGGGAGGATGGTGGGAGCTCGACGTGGGTGGATGGAGAAAAGAACGAGGCAGGGATTTGGTGGAAGCAGGTTGGATATGGGCGCTCGCGGGAGGTTGGAGTGGATGAGTACGTGAGGGAGAAGAGGTGGGAGAGGCATTCAATGTAGGTGAGATATCGGTCTACGTGGGAGGAGAGCAGTGCATGAGGGAGATAGATTCGAGAGGGAGTTGTGGTAATATGGAAGGAAATAACTCAGTCGGGGAAGGGATGTTGGGAGCTTGGTGAGGCTTAGGCAGGTGGGATCTCGGGTGGAGGAGTGGGTTATAGCTCGGATAGGGAGAAGTCAAATGGGAGCTTGCGGGGAGTGATGGTGAGCTGAGTGTGAAGGGAGCAACTCGGTGATGGGTTGGAGAGTAAGGTGGGAGGGAGATGGGGTGATTAGCTTGGCCAAGGGGACTATGGCAGCTCAGTGAGAAGAGGAAGATGGGTGCGGGTAGATAGGTAGGGATGTGGTCAAGTGGTTGTAGAAGGAGATGGTGAAGCGAGAGATTGCTTGGTGTGGGTGTGGAGGAATCAGTGGGGGAGTCGTGGGGACAGAGTCAAGAGAGGTAGACGGTGGAAGGGCGATGTCGTGTGGTCGTGGGAAGTATCTCGGGAAGAGGTGAGTTGGGAGTTGAAAGTTGAGACTACAGGTGTAAGACTTAGCCGAGGTAGAGGAGATGGGGATCGGGAACATTGGGGAAGTGGCCGAGCTAGCCACGTTAGTGGAGAGAAGAGGTGGGGTGATATGTAGAGAGAAGAGGTGGGGTGATAGGTAGGGGATGTGGCCGAGTGGGTGTGGAGGAAGCAACTTGGTGAGGAAGGAGCTCGGGGATGTTGGAGAGGAGATGGGACTCGAGTAATTTGGGATGGTTAGGATTTAAAAAGAAAAATTTTGTATTTCTTTTTAGTATAATTTAATTCGTTGTTATTTCATAATTTTTATTTTATTTTATTTTTGTAGAAGTATTATAAAAAAGAATATAATATTAATTAATTGATTAATCTATCAATATTAACTAAGATATAAACTTCTCGCCTAATTAGAAAGTTTCAAAAACTAATCTTAATGACGATTAATCATGATACTTATGACATTAAAAATAAAGCAAGTAATAAAAACAAGATATATATTTATTACAAGACCAAGTTCGAAAACAAAAGTCAAGCCATAAGGTCAATTTCTGGATTTATTCCCATGCGGGTAGATTTCAACAGAAAACAAGAAGAGCACATACCTCATGGTGACTTCAACGAGTGACCGTACTAAACTGAGATCAAAAAATACTAAGATTTTGCAAACAAGCAAGTTAGAAAAGACAAGTAAAATAACAAACAAAATGACTAGATCTAGGATCCATTTCACCGGCATGCTAAATGTTGTACAGAAACTTCGCTCTGTCTGTGCGGGTGAAAGCCGATACAGAAGCCACCAACAAATTTGAATGATGGAGGGCTTAGGACCTCAGATGTAGATGTGGATCTACGGGCACAAAGAAAATAGATCGTGATAAAAGAAGCTAGATCTGCAAAACTGAAATAGATGGGATTAGATAACAATATGTGGGGGTTCTGAAAGTGCCGGTTCTAAGAGGATGTTAACTACCTTAGAGGATGTCAACCCCCATGTGATAAAGAATAATGATAAAATACAAGATGAACAGATAACATGCAAGCTAATGAACAAAGGAACTGATGCTGCGAGTATGTAGATGATGATATTGATCTAATCCAAACACAACGCAACGAGATCCACGCTACATGAACTAATAAATCATGAGCAAAGTATGGTGGGGATTACAGTGTCGTCACAAGGACATCACTGGACCTAATGATAAACAAGAATCTTAGAATTCAAAACAAGAGGATGTTAAATCCCTTGGAGGATGTCAACCCCGTGTGATAAAGAATAATGATAAAAATATAAGATGGATAAATAACATGCAAGCTGATGAAAAAAGGAACCCGATTACTGTGGTTATGTAGATGATATTATTGATTTGATCCAAACACAATGTGCAATGAGATCCACGCTATGTGAACTAAAAATCATGAGCAGAGTATGGTGGGGATTACAGTGTCGTCACAAGGACATCACAAGAACCTAATGATAAACAAGAAGCTTATAATTCAAAACAACATTTTCCCAGATTTTCTAACTTATTTCCTCCTTTTGCAGTCCCCTAAAATATGGGGGAAAACCCATATTTATAGCTTGGAGGTGAGGTTAGATTGGGGTTAACAAGTAACCGGGGTTGGGTAGAGTAACCCGAGTTAAGAGGTATGATGTGATCACGTGGGGCCCACGGTTTGACTTATTAGATGGAGTGGGGAGCATGATTGACATGGTAGGTGAGATAAAAGATTCCATATTTTGAATTTAAGAAAGGGGTGTCGGATGGGTATATTAATACCCATGAATTGAATAATTTGATATGGGAGAAAATGCCAAAATCTTAATTATCAAATGGGTCCACATGGAGCCCATTTGATAATTAATTAAATAAGGTGAGTAAATGGATGGGATTTTATTTAAATTTAAGAAAAATAAAGGCAAGAGGGGAAATTGCATGAATGTGAGATGACGGGGTGCTATACCAAAAATTGGTGTCTACAGTTTGATCTTGCTAATGAGGTCCCATCACATGACATTGAAACTAGTAGTGAGCATTATTATGATTACATCCATGATGATGATACATTTAGGTCATGAAAAAGTCAAACTTATATCTCATTTTCTTGCACAACTTCATAAAAATCTTCATCACATTGATCCTATTATCAAAATCCTTCTCATTCTAAGCTTTCTCATGATAAAAAATCTAGTGAAGAATATCTTTTTGATAGGCCTCAAACCCTCTTCCGATATATCAAATCTTCTATTCCTACATCTATGGTGCATACATCCTTGGGGGAACCTAATCTTCTAAATTTATTTATTCCTATGCATGAAACATCTATTGTGACTACACATCCTCTATGCAATCATAATGGTATGCAATCTTCTTCATCTAGAAAACAAGCTCTAAAAACCCTTGTTCATACATTACAAGCTCAAATCTTACAATTACAACAAGATGCATCCACTTCTCCTCATGTTATGGATTCTACTCTATTGCTTCACAACCCACATGCACCTAAAGTGGCTTCTTATCCTATGATTCTTGGTTTCATTGCTCCTAAAATTCTAATCTATGATGGAAAATTTGACTCGAAATAACATCTTCGCTAATTCCATGTGTCTTGCATTTGTTACACATCTTACGGTGCTTTGCTCACCAAGCTCTTCCCTTTGAGTCTTATGGATTTTGCATTGTAATGGTTGTATGACCTTACCACACATTTTGAGTGTTCTTTAACTACTTTACTGAATCAATTCTTGGTAAAATTATCTATCAACATTGGGGGCAAGGTTTCATATGCACAAATTTCAAAAATGAGACAGGGATCTAACAAAATATCAATGATTATGTCTTACGTTACAAGAGCATGCTTGCTAAGATGAACAATGTCTTAACTAAAATGGAATTACAAGATCTCTTCACTCAAAGGTTACTCTCTCCTTTGTAATAACTGGTCATATTTGACAAGTTTCACTCATTTGATTATCTATGTCATACACTCAAAGAGGGTGAAGCTAAGCTATTACATGTGAAAAACTAAAGTACGTTGCTAACACTCCTAATCCATCTAATGCCAAGTTTCCAAGTAGATCCACATTCAAAGGAAATACCATTGATGATAAAGACATTTCTAAGGAAATTTTCGATGTTATTACTTAACTAAGCTACAATTACAACCCACATGAAGACAGTTTACAAGCTTACCTTGTGCCCCACACAATGTATTAAAACAACTACTTGAGTGTAATCTCAAGTCTCTCCCTCTATTGTTTGAGGTTGATGCTAGAAAACTCGCACTAAAAGTTTTTATGCTAATGATTACTGAAATTATCATAGATTTGCATTAGTCACTCCACTTCGATCGATGCTTCTAGCTTCATCACCTTATCCAAGATTTTATTGAATCGATGTCTTTGAATGGGATAAGCCCGATGAATCTTTTAATCCAACCAATGATAATCCTAAAATTGAAAATATTCAATGATGCACTTCCTAAGTATAAGAATGAAAATCTATCAAGTGCACCATACTCATATCAGACGATACCACCACCATTGCCATCTTATGATCACCCTTTAGATGCAATGATTGACATTAGTACTCACATGCCATCTTCACCGATTATCACTTTCAATAAATTTGACATAGATGACACACTTATTCTAAATGTTTTTTCCATTCCTGTCTCTATTCATCAAATACCTATATACATTATATTGGTTGATCCACATAACAAGGATAATGTCTACTCTTTATCATTGCTCCACTCTCTCAAAGCATTTTCACAAAGAATATTGCATTTGATTGTGATCCTCGTTATCGACGTATTAATATACCTATTAGAGTTAGTTTTTAAAAACATAGGTGTCATTCTTGGTTTTTGTTACTCTTAGATCTAGTTCAATACACTTTGGTCTCTCTTGGTTATGAAATCTTAGGGATTTTCCATGGGTCATTCACCAATGTGTCAAGTTTGTCCATAATCAATAGGTTGTCACCATTCAAGGTATTCCCTTTTAATCTTTCTCTCCTAGATTTCCTAGTCATTATTATAATATTTCTACCCCTACTCCTAGTGTATCTTTGGATAGGTCTTTGGATTTATATAATATCTCTCACGGATCTAGCCCTCCTAGGTCACCTAATAGGCCTATTTGTACACACTATCTCTAGTGTTTATAGCCCTCCTAGGTCTCTAAATAGGCATTTGGTTGCACACACTATCTCTAGTGGTTATAGTCCTCCTATGTTTCATCCTAGGCCTTTGGTTCTACTTACAATCTCTAGTAGTTCTAGCGCACAAGGTCTCCGATAAGCCTTCGGTTCCAAACATTGTCTCTAACAGATTGCATTCTCATAGGATACCATATAAGTCCCCTAGTGTGTATGTTTTCTATGTAGTTTCTCATCGATATTATAGTGAACATCGTATGTCTAGGAGCACTCACTCTTCTAGTCCTCTAGGAAAACCTTATGGTTTATAAACTACCCATAGAGCTAATTCACATAGTTCTTCTTTTAGGCCTTCTTTGTCACACATCACTACTGTGGTACAACTTACACTTGAATCATATTCTTTGGCACAATTGAGGCCCATGCTTGTATCCTCTTTGATGGTTGGTTCACCTCTTCATGAGGTTATCATTGGGTGTCTCTTGTGCTATCCACTTTCTTTGTACATAGTTAAACATTTCAAAACCTAAAAACATTGACATAGTTGCAAAATACATGTTATTTGTCACATTGGTTTGATAAATGATATATCTCTTTATTTTTTACACACATACGTTCATGTGGTATTTTGATCTTGATGCAAGATACATAGATTGATACATGCTAATAGGATCTACCATGGTTCCTTACATTCTTATCTTGGGGGCATACCTCCACATTATACAGGTGTTATTATTTCATTATAGTTCTCATTTACTTCCCATTATGCTTGATTATATAAATTGTGTACTTGTTATTTTTCACACTAACATGAATAACACATGTCTTGTGAAATATTGAAACCTCTTTCACATATCTTTTTCACTTTCTTTCATCACATTCGAGATGCTTGCTTGTTATACATGCTTACTAGTTGTGTGTGTTACTATTTTTTTGTCTCCTTGCTTGTGGTATGAGTGCCTTGATTATCTTGTGACACTGTGGGTGTCACATGTTGGTGGATCTATGCCTCTTTACGTGACATTTTCATGTGCCTAAGGGAATTGATTTTCTTGTGACACCGTGGGTGTCCCATGTTTGTGGCTATATGCCTTTTGTATGATATTGATTGCATATTATTTTCTTTTATTACACTATTGATTTGTCTTTTCACTTGTTTTCTAATACACGCCTTATTACTACTATTTCTCCTTTTTCTATTGTTGCACACCATGGTATCCACCATGTACACCTCCTTTTATAGGTATAGATTCTTCATGGTGGCCACCCCTTCAACATTCTCGCTCTTCTACACGTTCTTAGACATATCGTGCATGGGAACACATATTTTCTTTTGATCCACATGCTCAACATGGTTTTTCGCATGCGCCTTAAAAGAGTGTGCATTCATCCAGGTATACTCTACACCAACAATAGACACAAGTAGAATTATGGGTTTATACACATGTATATACAAGTTACATGCAATCAAAATAGGATCAAACACACAAATTCAGAAAATATTGCATAGGGTAAAAATGTTTAGTTTGGTCAAGACCGTAGAAATGATTATGACCCTTCCATGTGGTTTTACCTCAGGGGAAGTTACACCAAATTTCTCAACATGATAAGATTTTCACCTTTGCACTCTATTTATTGACATAGTTTCATATTCATTTGATTCAATTTACATCAAGTATATGGGGCATGAGGTACTTTACTTGGTTTAAGTTCCATCTTCAAGGATCTTAGGGGCATGGGCCTCCTTTCTCCATCTACATTTTAGTACATTACAACTTCTATTCAATTGTGTGGCACATGGGAAGCGCATGGGGGCACTCATTCTCTTTTCGGTGTGTCTTAATATAAAAATTTGGGACTAGATCCATCTGCAACAATATGGTTTTTGGGGTTATGATAAGTATTGAAGAAACCGATTTCTTCGTAGGAAGTCTTTTGTTATCTCTTACATTTAAAGGGGAATATATCATAGTTATTGAATAAATTTGTTAAATGGTCTTCTTTGTTCGCAGGTACTTACGTACCTTATTCTTCTTCTCTTTTTATTCATTACTTTGTGTTGGGTATCATGCACCTAGTACTATGGTTTCTCCTCGACACAATTGAGGACTAACTACCCCCAATCCTTCGATAGGTTCAACAATCCAAATCTCCAAGTATGAGCAAAGCATGAGAGATTCTCCCTCACAAAACAAATAGGTGTATTCCTTCCATGTTTTTCCATTTCTTTAGTTTCACTTTATGAAAATGCAATTTTACCAAATTTCACTCTATACTTGAGTTAAAGTTCAATTTTCTATTATGGACATTGACTACAATTTTTGTTACAAGTTTCATTATGGAGTATGTTAACACCAAGCACAACGGGACAACCGCAAAACAAACTCAAAGAGAAGAAAAAGTGTGATTACACACTCAAGTATATTTTCATTTAAGCATGTAATTTTCATTTCATACTTAGAGGAGGAATGTAGACACTCAAATTTGGAAATTTACTCTTTGACATTGTTAGTTTTGACAATGCACTCTTGTTAAGATAAGCACGCTCTTTCTATTCCCACTCTAGTACATCCCAAGGTCTCTTGTCTAGTTTGCTTAGTCATACACACTAATATGCCAATAGATTCTGAGAGTTCAATGCATAAACTCCAATTGACAAGATGCAAACTCTAATTTTCATGTTTCTCATCCCTGGGAAAAACCATTCGGTTTGGCCATGAGTTTTTATATTTTCATGGCCTATTTGCATGGTTTTGCACTAACATATCCTCCATCTTTGCTTTCAAATTCACATTCTTCAATGTGTCCTTTACTCCCTCTTTCAAACATTTACATTTGAAACCCTATATAAGCAAGTATAGAATCTCTCATTTAGAAACATAGTGATCATATGGCACTACATTGATACACTCACTTCTTACACTTGTAAAAGGCACTCAAAGCTCCCTAAATCTCGCCAAAGATCATGCACATTCAATAGAGCAACAATCAATACAGGTCTAAAACATTAGACCATGTCAAGAAGTCAATCCATCTCATCTACAAGCATCCAAACATCTCTTCTCCAAGTATTTTAGCAAGAGACAAAATCAAGCCAACCATTTTCAAAGAAGTTCAATTTGTCAAACCATAATCACATTCATTTAAATATCGCATGCTAGGTGGAGAATGACGCGCGGTTTGAGGCCTCTTTGGAGTAGTGCCAACATCGGTGGTGCATGGGGATGACCAATCCCAACTAACATTTGATTTACATGGTCTCCAACCCATGGCTAGGGTTTGATATCTTCTTCAGAATGTTCATAAGGCTTTGCAACATGACTGACAAATAGGGTTAAGACCATAACTTGATTTAGAGAAAGTCCAAAACTATACAATAGGGTTAAGACCATACAAATGGTCCCAACATAGTTGTACGGTCCTTCCCGGTCTAATTTCCAGTCACGGTTATGATGTTGAAGCTTTATCAAGTCCAAATCCCCCGATTCCAACTATCTTCACATCCAGAACTTCCCATAATCATATGTAATCAACTAAGTACACTCATCCTCTTGTATTTTCAACTTGTAGCATATCTTGTAAGCATGAATTCATTATTATGATATTGTACAATTAATGTTAGAAGTTAATGAATCAAAATAACCCCTTGTATCTACCATTTACATCCTTAGTGTTCTTAACTCACTAAACTTAGATTCTTAATCTAAAAAGATGTAAAACATCAACTATTTTCCTACATGGTAATGGTCATCAAAAACTTCCAAAATCCTTGAAAGTCTTTCCACATTTTATAGGGATCATATTTTGTGGAGTTTAGAGTTGTTGAAAAGAAAGGCACATTTTGCAATGGTGACTAATGCGAAAAATTCCGACCATATTTTTCACTTATGTGATATTTTTATGAGTTTTATTGTTTGGAAATACATTGTGGAAGGCCAACTAAGTTTATTTGGTGTCATAATACTTTTTTGACGTGCAACAACCTTTGACAAATAAAATGATTGAAAGGTGGCGAAGTTGTTGCATCATCCATTGGCTTCCTTGTTTGCACCATCCCATCCTCAACCATGTCCTCGCAATAGCTTGGGATGAGATCCTTCTAGATTGTTTGGCCTTGATCGCATTTCATTCATTTTCTTCCCATTAGTTTTTCCATTCTAGGAAACTCATGGAGTCACCTTTACCATTCACAAGTTTAATTTCTCTTCAATGCAACTCAATTTGTTTGCAACAATGTGCCATCAATGCCATGTTGTTAACTCATACTAGATCTATAAGTTTTCCTTACCACAGACAGTCACCTAGCATAATTTCCTATGTACTTCACACTTGTCTCGTGAGATTTTACCTGGTTGTTAAAATCTCATCATCCTTGGTAGCATGAGAAAATTCCTCTAGTACAAGCTTGCTATCACCACTTAAGGACATCCCTTGAACCTTATTATTGTTTGAAATACTTGAATTTGGTGGTATTCTCGAGTTCTATACATAATCTTAGTTAGCCACCATCTCTTAGTCTTGGTGTGATATTCTTTAGCTCTATGGAACTCCGGGTCCTCTCGTAAAACCTCTTCATGTCATTATCAACATTTTTTGATTGTTTGATTTGTATTATCATTTATGAATTTGAATACTCGTTTCTCTTCTTATCCCACCATTACATTTCAAGAGAGTCATATTATCCCACAATTTAATGAGATTCAAAGTGTCAATGTTAGGTTAGGCATTAACTACTCAATAAATGTGAGTTCTCTTTTTATAGGGCAGGTATGATGTGCAAATCACACTTCAAACTCAAATTGTCTGCTTGTATGATAATGATCATTGAGAACTTCCAAAGCAGCCTCAAGTCTTTCAGACTCTTTTTGGGATCATATTTTATGCAGTTGGGAGCTTTTAAAAGAGAGACATATTTTGCAAAGGTAAGAACTTGAGATAAAATCTTGACCGCATTTGTCACTTGTAGGAAATTTTAATGACTTTTATCATTTTGGAATTTATCATGGAAGGGCCCATAACTTTAGTTGGTGCTGAACTTGAGGAGAGTTTTGTCTAGAGGCTTTACTTAAATAGGAATTGGCTTACAAACTTTGATAGTATTTGAAAGCAAAAATTCTCTCGCATCGACGACCATTTTTTACAACAATTTTTTTGGGTGAATAAGTAAGTGGAATAAATGTTAACTAAGCAAGTTTGATTTGATAGGATAAGAGACCGTTAGAGTGACATCATATCCATGTGGTCGCTTTATCTCAAGATTTTCCCATGCACATCCACTAATCAGTTCTCTACTTGTAGGCACCTTCTTTGTTGATATTTCTTTGACCCTTCAAACTCACTTATAGGTCAATTATGTCGGTATCATTGATTGAGAGCTTTCTTCTATTCATTTTTCTATGCAGCAACATTTTTTATTTCTTCATTCTTCAAACTTAGTGTTCTTGTTGTGTATCTTGATTGTAAGCTTCCAACATTGGGTTCGAATTTTTCAACCCTAATAAATTGAACGTAGCACAAGGCTCATCTCTCCTCCTACTATAAATTATCAAAGTGCAACACTTGGGTGGTTCTCCATTGCCAACTTGTTTGGCCTTCTTCATCCGTAACAAGTTGCTTTTTAAGTTCTTCGGGAAGATGCTAGATTGTGGTTGATGACAGATTTGTGCTTCATTCATGTATCACAATCTCTCAGTCAAGGATTAACTTGATTTGGAGTCTTTTCCATATGAATTTTAGTAGAAACACAAATCATCTTTTACAAATGACACTTTTGCTCCCTAACATGTTCTTCTTCCAAACTACCAACTCTCCCAATAACAATCTCAATAAATGTTCCATTCTCCTTTGTTGTGCATGTTTCATAAGTGGTAGAGCATGTTATAAGCTTGTTGATACTTTAGGGTTTGTTAGCACTCGATTTTTTTTTCTATTTTATCTTAAAAATCCTTAACCCCCATCATTTTTCCCAACCCCGCACTTCTCCTCCCTCAATCCCCTTCTTCACCACACCTCTTCCTCTTGCACCGCTTCACTCCATCAACTTTAACTTCTTCAACACATTCCCTTCAACCTCTTCATTGCACCGTTCACGTACAATTGCTAGTATATAAAAATTCATGCCAAGTGAGTGTGATTAGCTACAAATTAGGGAGGAAAAGCACATGGTATCTATGGTGCTTAACATTTAGCTAATTGACAAATTTGAATTCACACTCAAAGTTGTGGTCGAAACCGTGGTGGATATAGAGTCATGGCGAAGGCTATTCTCCGATATAATGTACATATGCCCATAAAAATGCCATGCACCCATCCCATGCATACATGGCGCGCACACTTGTACTTTTTTTTTTTTTAGAATTTTTTTGTTGATAAACACAATGTGTTTTAGAAAAAGTGATGGATATAGAGCCATGTCGAAGGCTATTCTCCGATAGAATGCACCTTGCCCATAAAACGCCATGCACCCATCCCATGCATATGTGTTGTGTGCACTTTTTTTTTTTTTTTTCAATTTTTTTTGTTGAAAGACAATCTATGATTTATGGGATTTGAACCTATGACTGTTGTTCACCAATGCACGATCGAACCAACCGAGCCGCAGAAGCAGATGTACCCCCTTTTTTATCAAATTCATATATAGAAAAAAAAAAAACGCACTGTGATGTGACAATCAAAGCGTAACCCACCCATACATGGGCATGCATAAATTAAATGGGGGCATGCATGTATACATATGCATTTTATTGGGAGTTTAGCCATCGCCAGAGCCATTGGGGAGAGATCATCTTTGTCGCATATGGAGGCCATGATTCCCATGAAAAAAAGGACTTGAGGATGTAAAATCTTTTTGTTGTTATGTTGGCACATGCAATTATTAGTAAAATTGGGGTATTTATTACGCCGAAGGCGTTACCCCTATGGGAAAAGGCTTTGCGGACATTCATGGGACTGTGTCAAATTTGACGGCTTAAATGATGGTTTTGCTATTTTTAACAATTTTGCTTTTTCTTTTCCATGTTGCTTTGGTTTTACTATTTTTTAATTTTATTTTATAACTTTTGCATGCATTAACCTTTAAATACCGGTCACTAACACTATAATTTCATTCTTCAAGCTCTCCAAGTTCCAGTCAATTCCTTGCGTTAAATTGAATTCTGCAGGTATGCATTTAAATTCTGTTTATACTTGTATGTAGCAGTAGAATATCTTGTTGTATGGGGGCTAGCCTCATCACAAAACAAACTAACATATAATCAGCCTTATGTAGAATACTAAGCACGAATTTGCAGGAACTACACAACGATAACAAAGAACACAGGAAAACTTGTAGTTAAGTAGCCTCAAACAGAAATAAAGAACCAGCTCGCACTAAGTACATAACACAGGAAATCCGGTATATGGTTATATCCCAAAGAATAGTGAATATGCAGGGAATCTAAGTTGGAAAATATGCCTAGGAAGCAGTGAATCTGTAAGAAGTTTAATTTGAATAGAATAGAGGATGAAACACAATTCCTCCTTTCAAGTACACACAGATTCTCAGTCGTCGTCAAGATAAGTAAACAAGCTTGGGGAATTTACTTCAAAACTTAACATCCCTACCAAAAATCATCTGTACAATTAAAGACACCTCAATACGCCCTACTTATCAATTTAGTTGTGCACATTTATTCGTATGCCTCTTGCGCATACATATAATACAGGGTGAAGTAGGAGCAATTTTATCCAAAAAAATCTCGTTATTTTGTACAATATGAAAGATAGTATATTTGGAGTCTACTTGAAGGTTTATCATGTTTCATAGAGATTAGATATTATGTAACTGGCCATGAGCAATGTTGTTAATTGCTTGAATGGCGATGTATTTTCTTGAATGATTTCTTAGTAACGATCATGTATTGACCATACTTATCCAATCAAGTATCAAGTATTTCTTTTATCAAAGAACTAATAGTTTGCTTTGTTACCAAATTGAAGAAGAGATGTTTTCTTGGCCATTGCTTGTAATTTTATATGGATGCATTTATGGAGAACTTTATGAGAATTTAAGCCTTCGTTACATTTTATTTGAGAAGCCTTGTGTGCACCTAGACAACCTATGATATCTCCATTGTAAACTACTTGGAGGCAATTTTCCATTGTAATGTTGATGTTTAAATTTAAAAAGAACTGGAATAATTCTTTTGTTTCTAAATGATTTGGTTAAAATTTAATAGGTGTATTGTCAATCTTGCAATTGGAAACTTGTCACGTACTTTGAAGCAAGACATGTTTTGTAATGATTTGGGTATATTTATAGTTTTATATTATCTTCTTGGTATGAATTTGAATTTTGACCTGCAGTCATCAATCAAAACCTGCTTTGTTTCTTAATCTCAATTAGTATTATTTGTTATCAAGGAAGGAAATTTCTCGGGTTTATTGCATAAGAAAGGAAGTGAAATTTATGGCATGATAGAGAATCCAACAGTCAAGTCTCATCAACCGAGAAATCAAAATTCAATGTTTCAATGAAAAAAACTAGTTCCATTCTGCTCATTCTCTTCAAAATATTGTTGAAATGCAAGTCCAAGCTTCTAGAGCATCCTCCACTGCATATATAATTCATTTAAAATATTGTAAAATTACCTCTATATTAATTTGTACCTTTGAAAATTGGTGCTCAGCTATTCATTGATCAATTTATAATCTCATCGAAAATAGGGTTTTTTTTATGTAACTAATTGAATAAGTATAGATATATTTAGTTTTATTAACTTCTTTTTCACTTTTTTGTAGGGTATTTGTGATTCTCATTCTCCCACAAGTAAAGAAGAGAGTGTCATCTCTAAACAAACTTTAGGTGGGTTTCAATATTGATTGAAGTATTTATTCATTTGTTTTGTTTATTGCATGTTATGGATTAAAAATTATTGTAGAGTGCTTTCATGTTATTTGCTTTTGATTGTTACATTTATATTTAGACTCCAATCCTTTTTCCGAAGTGACATGTGGGGGCATGTGCATTCATCAATGACATGATTCGTTATGTGTTGAGGGGCTTGTTCCTCAATGAGGCCATTTGAAGCGTCCCAAGTTGGACGTTAGACTGATCATTGACAAGGCTTTTTAAGCTGCCGCCATACCTAAAAACATCTTCTAGAACTAACATACTTCTTTTCCCTCTCCATTTTAATATGATGCAGACTAGAAACACAATTCCCCTCCCTACAACGGGATTGACATTAACTATGCCTCGCTTGCAGAGGGAAGAAGAGTTTAAACATCTTCAATGTGTTGTTAATGTTTTGCATCGCAGAAACCGAAACCACCTAAAAACGACCTAAAAACAAGTGAAATATGAACCACCCCACAAATTGAAGAGAATGGGAATTCGATTTATGATCGAGGCATCACAAATTGAGGAGAATGGGAATTCAATTAAGGCATGAACAAAAATACAAGAAACGTGTAAAGAAAATTACACAAGCAAAAACAAGAAATTTGATTTTTTAAAATAGCTTGTAATGGTTAGTTTATAAGTGTTTGTCTATAAGTGTTTCTAAAACAAATCAGTAACTCGTTCCAAATAATTCCATGTATGTATTGTGGCAGTATATATCCGACAAAGAATCAAACTTATCAAACACATGTTCATTTTTTGTTATCCAACAACTATGCATTCCTAATTTCTTTATCATTGTGTCTCCATACAAAAACCTATAGTTTTCTCACTTCAAGTGTACATATTGTTCTTATTGTTTTCCATTCTATTTGCTTAACATAATAATCTGTAATTCATTTCAAATAAATGCATGTATATATTGCGGCGAAACATATGGAACACAAAATCTAACTTTTCAACAAACGTGTTCAATTTTTCCTTTATACAATTGCAATCTACTTTATGTAAACCAACAACAATGCATTTTTAATGTGTTCTTCATTATATCTTTCCTTTATACAATTGCTCACTTCTTTATGTAAACCAACAACAACCATTTTTAATGTGTTCCTCATTATATCTGCACAAAAATACATATAGTTTTAAAATGCCGAGAAAGAATCATGCATTTTTAGTTATTTTCATGCAAAGCTTTGTACATTATATCACTTTTTTGCATATTGAATTGTTAAAGGGTTAGACCTCATGTTTGCGCTTTTAGAAAATATAAATGAAAAAGGAAGCAAACTTTAAAGGTTCTCATTGCTTACAAATGCATGCTTTCCAGAACACATCCTTCATTTCATCTTTGACTACACTACAAGTTTACATTTTCCACCATACATTTGTAGAACTCCGACTATCTCGAGCATCTTTTAGTTGCCATGGAAATAACTTTGACACACGAAGGCATTTCTCAATTGATTGAGGGTGGTTCCATTGTTGACCCCACATTTCAGATACTGCACTTGTCCTCCCTAAGGTCCATTCTCAACCCAGTGCCCAACATCGTGTTGACCTTTCAGATGGGAAACATTTTCAGACAACACTTCTACCCTCCAAATTTGCAAGCCGTGTAACCAAAAAATCAATACAAGAAGGCTCCATTGTGTGCTTACACAAATCCCATGTTAGAATAATCAAAAGTGAACTGTAAGCTTCATCTCCTACTCGATTACCAATGTATATAAACTCCCTATATTAATTATAATTTCTTTATGTTTGTTTTTTTCATCCGTTGCTCAATTCTAATTCTATCATGATTTTCTTTTCCACTACAAGATTGTTCTTATCATTGAAATGGATGTTCTTGTCGAAAAACATTTGATAATCGGTGCTCCAACCCGACTACCAACAAATGCTCTCCAAGACAGTCAGTTGCCTCAAACAGATGCAAGTGCCAATCAAGTTAACAAATATTTTGTGAGAACACCAACTAAAATAAGTGGATTGAATACATCTATGCGCATGTGGTCCATAGAGGGTCGTGCCCTAGCAAAAACAAGCCTTCACAAATATCACAATGCAAGGGGAGATGGTTCCGTGTTTGGGTTTGATTTTGTGGATCGGGAAGGAGGGGAAATCCACATCACTTGTTTCAATGAGGTCGCAAAAGCATTCTATGAGTAGATTGAAAATGGGAAGCTATATACAATTTCAATGGGAGGATGGGAGGATTGGTGATGGAAAGTTATGTTAAAACCATTTGAACAATGCTTCAGAGATTTTCCTGCAACCTTTCTCAACCATATCAAACAAACACAACTACAAAAGTAAAAACTATCCCTATAACACAAATAACATATACCATTTTTCGTTTGCAAAATGCCTCAAAGAAATGTGGTCTCGTGGAATGCTATGATTGTAAGATATACACAAAATAAATCTAACAATGATGCTCTCAAACTCATTGAGGTAATAAAGAAATTTGAAATGTACCATAACCATTTCAGATTTGTTTATATATAATTGCATATTCTGTCGCATTTTAGTTTCATGGAAAGATAATATGTTAAAGCACTTAGTCATTCTTTCAATCTACTTTGACAACAACACTTCACATTCACTACATTCTTGAGAATGAGTATTAGTCAACTTACATGTCTCACTTGCATTTGTATTCATTTATTACATAATTAACTGTTATCTAACATCCCTTCTAATGTATTTCGCAACATTTGATTTGGGTTTAATACAAAATCAGTATTGTCAATCACACCCCTTATCAACATCAACTACAAAAGTAATAACTGTCTTTCTAAATCTAATAACATATACCATTTGGCCTTCAAGGCAGAGTAGTTACAACATTCAAGGCAGAAATCTTTTCTAAGGTTTCTTCTCTGTTTTACCATCACATTGGATGTAATGTAATGGAGTATCTTCAGAGCCTCTGAAAATTAAACAAATGAAGGTGGCTTGAAACAAACAATTCTGCAAGGGATACCTATCCTTATAACAAGAAGGCAACATATATTTCAAGAGAAAGCAACAACACAATCCATGCTAGGAATATATCACACATACTGGCCCACTCGAGGCTACCCACTCTTCCTAAGTGTGCCAAGTCCCTTGCTATGGAATAATCTTAGCTGCCTTCATTTTGTCAATCCATGCTACGAAGGAAGTTTCTGTATTGCGAAACCCAAAGAAACCATGCTCCTTACTTTTGTTCATGCTAAGAGAACTCTCAGTGAAATTATTCAAAATGATGTCTGCAACCCACCAGGTTCCAACTTCTTCAACTTTGGTGGGGCATAAATTATTTTCTTTCACAATTGCATCCCAAACAGGACCTTTGTCTTTCATTGCTTCAGCCAGACTAAAACCTTCCCCCTCATAGGGTAACACTTCCAGTTCAAATTTCTCTGCCATTAGTTTCCACAGCTTTTTAAATTTAAATAAATCTCCATTGGCACAATTGAAAGCCTGGTTCTTCGCGTAAGGGTCTATAGCAGCCCAAATTTCTTGCTCTGCTATCAAGTCAGCATCAGATGCATCAACTAGCAGTTCCCAAGTGCTCCTATTGCCTGGGAATTTGAAAGGAAGCTCCATATATTTGCAGATGGCAGCATAGACACACAAAGTACCGATCGTGTTCATCAAGCTCCAAGGAGAGAAGCCAAAAATAGGTCCAGGGCGGTGGATGGACCAGGTTAACCCCTCTTTCTTCTTAGCAGCATCAAATAGTATATCCTCAAGAGTGTAGTAGAAATTAGGCCCTGGGAGCCTAGGAAGCTCTTCATGAAATGGTGCTTCGTGAGGCTGAATATTTTGATTTTTGGTGCTATTATCAAATGGGCCTAAGTAGTGTTTTCCACCAGTCTGAAGACAAATGTGCTCAAGATTTTCAGCATTAGGCAGTAGTGCATCTAAGACATTATTGAACATTCTTCCATTGTCTTCACAATTCTGCTCCTCTGTCTCTCTACTAGCCCAAGTAACCCAAAAAGAGTAGTTACATCCGTCAAGGCAGAAATCTTTTCTAAGGTTTGTTCTCTGTTTAACACATCACATTGGATGTAATGTACCAGATTATCTGTAGACCAATCTGGCTTAGTCCTCCTGGCAACACCATAAACTTTCCAAGGTCCACCAGGAGTGTCTGACGAAGGCAATAATTCAGCCAAGCTATTGCCTACGATTCCTGTGACTCCTATAACCAGAGCTACTCTTTGTTTCTCAGACTTCACGTCTGATCCGTCAACATTTTGCTCAAATTTCCTCTGCACATGTGAAATAAAAGTCAGAAAAGCAACATTACTAACAATTAAGCAATAGTGAGGTCGCTTAAATGGTGCATCACTGTTTCTGAAGGGGACTTAATTCTACTACAAAATAAAATAATTTCAAGGAGAAACAGGGAACTTTCCTTCACCAACAGAGATAAAATGAGATATTTAAGATCAACTCCACACCACCATTCAAACCATAAAGATCAGAACAAGATAGAGATTTTAATAACGTCTACCAGACCAAGACAATTTATAGGACACCAAAACGAAAAAGACAAGAAAGACACACAAAACAAGCAAGCAGCAAGCAGCTATGTACCCATGGGTTCGTTTCCTAATCAAAAACTATCCAATCCACCCCAATCCACCTAAAGTAGAGCTTATACCAACAAAACTTGATAAATTTATTTCCAGCTGATACCCAATTATGTAGGGAAAATCCTCTATTTAGGTATGCATAGGTAAGATTATTGGGTGAGGTAAAATCATTGGGTGATTTGATGTTTGCAGGGCTTAAGTTATGCCTCCTGCAACTAGGCATATTCCCAGGTTATCTGGAACACTTGCCTCCAGTGACCAAAGCTAACGTGTATCACTTATTTGAGATTATCAGCAGCCCTGTTTGGAACTCCTGCCTCCTATTACAGCATGGGTTAGAATTTGAGTTCAATCAGGCAGGGAAAACCTTCTCCTTGTGTGTGCTGGGTTAACGGTAGGCAAAAGAGCTTATTAAAGTTGGGTTTGGGTCACTGGTTTGACTCCCAAAGTTGGCTCCCCAATAAATCAAGGAAGGAAAATCTGTTTCCAGTCACATAGAGGTGAGAGTATTGGTGTTTTTACCAGTTGCACAGCTAGGCTTAAATTTCTATGTAAACAATTTCATCTACAATTAAGTGAATTCCTCGGTCATCGGGATCATCTCCCATTTCTATGAAAAGAAGTTTTGAACTCCTGCAATCCTACAAGTAGGTGAATTCCTATGTCATCAAGATCGTCTGCAATCCTACAATTAGGTGGATTCCTAGGTCACCAAAATCGTCTCCCTCCAGCTATTATTGCTAATGTATATCTCCTTCCTAAATTTCTATGTAAGATTTTTGAACTTGTGCAACAATAAAACTAACTCGTTAGCATTTGAAACCTGAGCTTCATAAGTTTATAGTCAATATTCCCTTCATGAAGGAAAATCGGAGATAAAACCTAAGGTAACAAAGAAAGTTATGGTGAAACCAAAATATGGAAAAATAAGGTGGATTGAGAAATACTGAACATATAGTAAATATCCATGGAAGCATTGTATTTCGCGACTACAGGACTCGTGGAATGAAAAATAGGAAAATGATAAGAGTAAATTTCAGTGAAACCACGTTATTTCGTGACTGTGGACTCATGGATTGAAAAATAGGGAAAAATACGGTAATTTTTTTGAAACCCCACTAATAGGTAACTATGGACTCATGGACAGAGATTGAAAAATAGGGGAAAAATACAGTAAATTTCTACGAAACTGCAGTGTTTAGTAACCAATCATGAAAGCAGATGCGTGTATCTATCTCAAATAAAGAGGTTGAAATACTGTCCAGCTAGAAGGTAGCAATATTCTTACAGGGCGTTTTATTGTGGACCAAAAATATGAGGGAAAAAAATAAGGTGGATTGAAAAATACTGAAAACACAGTAAATTTCTATGCAACCACTGTATTTGGTAACTACAGACTTATGGATATAATAACAGGCAAAAATAGAATAAATTTCTTTGAAACCACCTTACTTGATAACTCTGGATTCATGGATTGAAATTAGGGAAAAATTACTCAAAAGAAAAAGAAAAGAAAAGAAAGAAAGAATCCAATCACTGAATTAGATAACCAATCAGTAAATTTATATGACACCAGAGTATTTGGTAGCAGCTCATAAAATACTTACCCCTTTAGCACCAATGGAACCAGTCCACCACGAGTACCAACTCATTGTGAGATCTCCAACAAAATACCCCACTTGCCAATCTGCCATTACAAGGAGAAAAAAGAACTAATCAAACCTTAAGGGGCAGAAAGGAAATTTATAGTGGTCAGAACATCCAGAGTTTCTTTTACTAAATTGAAATGTAAAAACACAAGAATTCCAACTGCTACAATGTTTTCATGTAAACAAAACTTTTAAAACATACACAAGCCCCCAGTTAGATCTGCAGAGATTTCTTAGATTCTTCACTCAAAAAGACTCGAAATATGAAATATATCTTGATTAAAGAAACTTCAGCCTGATTCAGTGCTCATGGATCTTAGAAACCTCTGTTTCTTGATTTTGTAACATGTACTGAGTCGGTGGATTTGTGGTGCAGGGAATTGTTTACTTCTTTTTCTTATTGAACGGAGAAATATCCGGATCCTTGGAGAAAAGTTGTATTAGATTGATATCAGAAACTGGAATAATGAACAGCCAAGTGAGATGAAGAATATCTACCCTGAAAGAAATGAGAAGAAATGATTGAACCAAACTGTGGCAAAATCGGGACTCGCGAGATGTAGAAAGAGCTGTTTCAACGCAAACGTTTAATAACTTTCTCATTGACGAGTTGGTGAGCAATTTTTATTATTTAAAATCACTTTCTTTGTTATCATACAAAATTCCCTCTCTGCGAATGATTTTGGAATCTGATGCTTCCTTGAAGCTTCAAATAAGTCACCAAATGTTTATTTGGAAGTTATAATGTTTATTATTTTGTTAAACCATATTGTAGGTTATAATGGTTATAACAAAAATGGTAGGCAGGTGGTTGGTTAGAAGGTGTATAAATTATTAAAAATATATTAATTGTACTTTAAGGATAAAGATATATGAAAGTTATGAGTTTGAAAATAAAATTTAACATGAGTAAAATTTGGAAGTTTTAATACTTTAAATTTGGAATTTTAATTTAATGGTCAATATGATGGTATAAAAGATTGATTTTGAGTAGTTCTTAAATTAATTTATTCACTTTGTTCGAACTTTTAGAGAGGCATATAGGACATCCACCTCACAACACCGAAACATAGACCTTGATAACACCCATAATTATCGTTAAGAGGGTTTGTCCTACCCTACCATAAAAGATGTTATGTAACCTTCTCCCAACATATTAACCTAAAGAAATATCAATGAATAAGAAATGAAGTGGAAATCATTACCTAAAATGAATTTGACAAAATTGAAAATCCCATTTTTCCTAGAGAACCACAAATATTTTTGAAGTGTCTTTTTCCAATTTACTTTTACTTTTGGCGACCCTATTGGAAGATGTCTCTTATCCAAGTCATAATTGAGCAACAAAATTTATAGACAAGCACAAAGTGGTGGATTCCATCTCCCTCCACTAACCACATTTTTAAAAATATTTTAAACACTTTTTGGTATAATTTTGTGATTAAGAGATAGAGTAGACACTATGAATTTGTGCTTGTTGATTAAATCTAACATAGTGGAACCACTAATTGTTTTTCAACTTATTTTTTTCCAGTCAAATACATAGTGAAATCATGGAAATTCAATGAAAAAGGATGAGTGGAGAACCCACTATTTAAGAAAAAGTCACTTTAAAAAAATAAGTGTTGAATACGTGTACTTCAACCAAAAATTTATTCAAGAAAATCTCTAATCTTAATGATAGTGATGGGCATTATTTACAGGTAGGATCGACATGCATTGTGTAGATCACCACATTCATTTTTTCATCCCATATAGATGTAAACAATAACATCAACGACCTACTTGCACATGCCAACAATAAAATTGGTTTGATGTTGCCACGTTTTCAAAGAATTGTGTTCTTCTTGTAGCCACCGATGAACATACACGATGACATTCAAAAAAACCCATAATAGACAATGCATTCAATAGTGCATATTACACCCCAAAAAAACACTATGCACACAATGTTGAACGTCAATGTCTTGCTGCTACAAATCTTGGGTGTGTCATCCTTCATTTAACACTATAAGTGTGACATGGTGCACCTTGTTAGAGTGTCATCCCATGTCTACAAAATGCTTCACCTAAAATTTCCCATAATCTCTATGTAACAGATGGAATCATTTTATATCTCTCACAAGTTGCTTTTGCAACAATCCAAACACAAGTGTCAATTTCTCATTATGGTGGTAGAGGAATACTTTTTTTCTTCTCCTTATTTATAGTGGAAAATTTATTGCTATGTTGTGTATGTAGGCGTGATCTGTCTCCTACACAAAAATCATGCACCCTTTTAAGGTGTTAATCTAACTACATCTAATAAATCAAGGTATATTTTTGAACCCATTATCTTTCATCAATCTTATTACCTTTCAATCTCATCCGACATTGCATACTTCTACATAGATGTTTGATAGCAAAACATCGATTCTGACAACCTTAATCCATTGAAGTATTTACAACCCTTACTTGCTAAACATGCATGACAACATGCTAATAAAACAAAAATGAAGCTTACATTGTTAGGGTATGAGCCATAAGACCACATCACTTTGAGGCATTTTTTTAACAATAGACCTGTGTATGCATCCATAATTTGCATACAAGTCTATTAGGGCACTTGCAACTACATTTAATAAAAACTGCTACCATTATGCTTTTATGGTTGTCCATGGCCACTCCACGCCCTACTCTAAAGCTCCCATTTTTGCACAAGATAAGAGGATGATAGAGTGTAACAAGATGTCAATGCTTTCGTCAAATAAATTGCAAAAGGTAAATCTATTGACATTAAAATTTAACTAGGACAACAAATTTTCTGCAAAAAAAAGTAGCATATATACCCATTTTGTACAAACATTGAAGATATGGCATTCCATGATCTATGAAATTTGATTGAGGCATTTCTTCGAAAATCCTGAAATCCTTGTCAAGAACACCATTTTGTGTTTATCATGTAAGCATTACAATCCAAGAGACTATATTTATTTTAGGCATTTAGTTGAATAGTTCACATACCCAATGCATGCCTCAATGCTTTGCAAACATATCTTCCAAAGCACTTACTACTTCAACATATAATAAAAGTCTCATCTAAGAACATTTTCCGAGTGATTCATTACGTCAAAGAGTTTGAGAGCATCCTTGCAAAATCCATGGTATAAATATCCTATAATTATTTTAAATGTCTATTGATTTTGGTGCCTATCAACATATCGCTCATATCAATATGGTAAACCAATCGTAGTGATGATTCAAAAGACCTGAAAGATTAAGCAATAACATGCATGACATGGTGTTGTTCAACTTACTTCATGAGTCAATGAATTGTGAGCACAAACAAGAGGTGAGCCCAAACAATATGAAAGAGATTTTAAAATGGCTTGAATGGTTAGAAAAACACATTTTTAGAGAGGTCTCTTATCCAAGCTAGAATGGACCAATGGAACTTTTCCAACAAACACTAAGTGGTGGAGTCCCTCTCCCTCCACCAATCACAATTTTTTTATAATTTTAACACTTTTTGGTATTGATTTTGTGATTGGGGGATAGAGCGGACTCTACCACTTCATGCTTGTTGGTTACATCCAACATAGTGGAGCCACTAATTATTTTTCAACCTAAATTTTTTCAATCAAATATATAGTGAAATCATGAAAATTGAATGAAAATAATGACAAGAGAACCCATTATGTGAGAAAAGTCTCATTCTGAAAAAACAAAAGTGTTGAATATATCTACTTCAACTAAAAACTTATGCATGAAAATCTCTAATGTTAATTACACGATAGACATTATTTACGGGGAGGATCGGCATGCACTATGCAAATTAACAATGAACACATATTCATGCACATGTAAGACCATGGAAATAATGCTAGTAGTTCATCTTTTTGTGGATAAACCAATTCTAGTATAGTGTCGATCAAACTATTTCAATGAAATTAGCTCGTTTGACCTTGCCACATTGCATACATGTGGCTATTGAGATTAATGGTTTTCCAATTTACATTGTTAGACAATGTGCGAGTCTCCCAACAATAAATATTGAGAGTTGAAATAAAAAAAAATTGATTGGAAATAATTAACAAATAATAATTGGGGGTAGGGAAAAACAAAACAAGATAATCACCATGTTACACCTTGGAAAAGATATATAATGCATTGTTTGACATGAATATGTATTACTTTTGAATTGATGTGAGAAATGGTTATATTTACCAACCCATCCACTACCTTGTTTTAAGAAATTTGGTAAAGACTAAAGATGATAATCAAGGGCTTATTTCAAACCTTTCTTATAAGGTGAATTATGAGTTTGGAATCTCCTTTATTCTAATGTTTATGTATTCCTTTTATCATTTTCATGTGAAGAACATGAAAACCAAATAACAATTCATCTAAATTACTGATTTTTTTTCCATTTTATGCTAACAATTTCCTTGACTATGAAGAACAATTACACGGTGGATGGTTGTTATTTCATCCACATGTTATAGTTTGGACTAAACCTTGTCCCCTTTTAAGTTAAGAAAGTGTCTCTTTATCGGTTCATTGACATGAAATTATTCTTGAGTCTTGGTTTCTTTCACATCTTCTCATCACGCTATCAAAGTGTGACCATTGGACCTTTGGCTATATTTGCTAATGTTTAGATCAAACACAATCAATCAACTATCATTGGTGAGACCCCCAAAAAATTGTTTTACGTATCAAATGTGGATATCTCAAAGTTTTGAGATATTGATTAAACTGGATCTAGATGAAAAATTAGAGTTTGAGCTTTGTGGTGTATTTTTCATGGTGGAACCACTAAATGCCAAATTGAATTCCTTTTCTTATACAAAAGTCACCTAAACAAAGCACTTTTTCCCTCCCACAAAACTAGCAACAAAAATCCTCAAGTAACTCCTTAGAGTACAACTCTTTAAGCTAGAACTAACCTAATGGAAGAAGCACCGTGTACATTAGATCCTATTAATCGCCATGTGGCTCATAACAATGGTTCTAAATCATACATAACACAACCAACACTATATCTTCTAACAATCCATCTTTTGTTGAAAAAGGTAAAGCTCAAATTCCAAGTGCCAAATGAAATTCTTGAAGTTATTGATGATTGTAGACAAAGAAAAGTTTGTATTTTTTTCCATCATGGTGTGCCATCAAAACAAGACTTTTATAAATGGACCGAAATGTACTAGGAAAATAGAGGGTAGTGGTACTTTAGAATTAATGAGAGGGCTGGTAAAAGGCTATGTTTAATGCATGTTTGAGAACCCTTAAAATGCACAAGTTTATTTTACAATGTGGAATGTGGGTAATTTGTGGACACATTTATTATCTAGAAGTTTGGAATTTAAATTTTTATCTTGAAGGGCCTTCTTGATCTCTATGTCTTATCTGGATTGAGTTCCCTTTGCACAACCTTTTCGTCTGGCCCTTCTTAAAGGAAATTGCTATTCGGTTGGGTATGTGCATTTTCAATGCTAACAAGATTTTATCCTTATAGTTTAGTCATGTGCATGTGTAGAAATGGACCTAACCCATCCCCTTCTTGATTCTATTAAACTACTTGGGCACAATTTTGAATTTTCAAAGCATGTGGTGTTTCTTAATAAACCTAATGCTTGTTTTTTCTTTTCAAGAGAATGACATGTAGAAATATTGATGTCTAGTAAGAGATTCCAATTAAATAGACTCATAAAAACAACCCTACAATAAGCTCGAAGTATGTTATAGTTCCCCCTTTGACAGATAGTTCTATCACACCGAAGATATTCTTACTAGTCAAATTCTACTTTTAAACCGCCCCACCCGCATAATCATTCCTAACCCTTACCATTGTCCCAAGTAAAACATGTTGATACCACTTGGTCCACTACTCCTTACAAGGACATTGTAATGGAGGAGGGACGTCATATAATTTTAAAAGGAAGGGGTTAGTGAATCTAGTAATGCATCTATTACAAATGCACCATCTAGGTGTGGTATGTCTTATGAGAACTAAGCGTTGAAGGAAAATCCTGCTCACTATCAAGAACTAATCTTGTTTTCCAATCAATAGTGGATTATATACCCCTAATTCTAAATATGATTAACCAATGCCTCTCAAAACCATTTCGAGTTAAAAAATATTCTTGGTAGTTGACACCCATATGTAGTGTTTCTTCATGAAGTTAAGGTTAGAGGGGTAAGATTAGAATTTTCTCTCAACGGAAAATATGGAAAAATGTGTCCTTTTTAAAACCTTCTCATTATGATGGTAGTGGTGGAGTGGTGATCAATGTTTCCCTTTGGATCAAAAATCTTGTTGTTCAACAAGGTGAACATCCTCCCCACAATTGTTTTTGGATTATTATCCTTGTTCAAAACAAAATTATGGTTTTTAATCGATGTATGCTTCTAATGATCACCATGATCGAACCCGAATTTTGCAATAGATGGAAAACAATCTTCCTTGGTGAGTGGATTTTTGGAGGTGATTTTAACATGATTGAGAATAAGATAGATCAAAGCTCGATTGGTTTCCATAGACTATCTCCAACTGAATTTGGGGCTTGGATATACTGTAGAAATACTAAATAGGAATTTTTGATTCCATAAATGGAAAATTTGATACTCAAAAGGAACATTGGTTTACATCGTCAAACCGCATATTTGGTATTGACAGAAAATTCAGCCATCTAGACAAATTTTATGTGCTCCCAAATATTTAAATCATGCCCTTTTCACAAGGGAAAATTGCGTGTCTCGATCTTGTGGCTACTTTATTATATCATCTTCCTATTGATCTCTAATTTTCTCCCATTAGTGATGCTAATATCTCTAGTAAATCGCCCTACAAACTTAATATACATCGAACAATAAGGACTATATAGATGTGTTGTGTGGTCTTTAATATTCGAGTTTCCAAACCTAAACAAAGGGATAACTAGATCCTTTGGTGGAAAGAATTAATATAAAGGTGTACTTTTTTTTCTATGATATTATAGTAAAAATGTTGCTAAATATTAAAAGAGAAGGGAACCATATCTTAGGAGGAGGGACATAAAATCTCATCTCTAATCTTTTAGATAAAAACCTTTAAAAAGTAGTCATTGTTATGGAAAATTAAATAAGATAATGTGAGTTGTATCGAGGAGGAGATCAAATACACTCACCTATTACCTTGATTAAATAGGGTGGATAAAGATTCTAAGTGTTTCTTTCAATACTTAAATAAAAAAAAAAAAAAAGGAATAATGCCTACCATAGATCACAATGGGAACGATGTTTTCTCTATGAAATTAATAATGTTTTCAGCCATCATTTCAAAACACTCTTCACTAATGAGAATGTTTATAATGCTTCCTATATTGATATAAGTAAGGCGGTGATCCAATGCATCCCCATCAAGGTCATACAATACATTCACGGTCATCTTGATAAATTGTTAACCCCTAAGGAATTGAAACAATTTCTCTCGAACTCTATGGTCGATAAAAAGAACCTTGCTTTGGATGTCTTCTTTGGATGAATCCTTCAATCTCATGTGGCATAATATTAATGGAAATATTTATCAAGTATACGTTGAGGCTGAATAATAAGGATTCCTTAGCACCTATATCAATCAAGGACTAATTAAAATCATCTCTAGAAACAATAACAACTAAGATAACATTTATAGTTGGAAACCCTCGCTCTCCTTAATACCTCTTAAAAAATCATTTTGAAATCCGTTGTCCAACAAAATAAATGTGTGATTCATGATATTTTTAACCATGAGAAAACAAGTTTTATTGCCCAAGAAGATACATTCTAGACAACCTAGTTTTTTTCTTGGGAATTTACATAATGGGTGCAAAAACTTACCAAAATTCACTTATTATTATGTTGAACTCGATAGAGATTATGATGGAATAAAGTGGTCATTTATTTTCAATATGTTAAGTTGGTTGGGATTTGGAAACACAAATGATTCATCAATAAAAATATTGTTTAGTGATATTTTTGTGAATAGATTTCTCATTAAACCTATTTTCCTTTAACGATCTATCCACTAAGGATATCCTCTTGCTCCATTTCTATATGTCTTGGCTGCAAATACTCTTGGATATCTATTACGAAAAGAGCACATGATAAGAATATATAATTAAGGGGATTACAATCACCAATGATGCATATTCCTCAACTCTCATTTTACATATGATGTTATGTGTTTTCTTCTAAACAAAGAAGAGGAAATCAATCATAGCATGGTGTCACATCCCTCTCTGTAGCATTGAACTTTTGATGTAATAATTGACATATGTGATTGATTATGTGGAACTATGAATTATTATTATTATGCTAGAATGTTTAATTTTATTTATTTAAATGTAATTCAAGATAAATATTATCATTGACAATAATATGATTAACACTTCCTCTATTATATCATGATCTGGTTAACTACTTGTGTGTTATTGTTATGAGTTAGTTAGGATATATTTCCCTTGGATTGGAGGGAGAGCATCATCAAAGAGAGGAGAGTAGATACAAAGTTATGGTACCAAAAGAGAGAGAAATATGTACCCCTAAACCTTAGCAATAACGTAGTTATACCACTTGTAAAGGGGTAAGATGCTTTTACCATTTTACATACACTTTTTGGTATGTGAAAATATGGTAGAGTTTTAGATTACCTTGTTAAATTCGAGTATCCATATTAACTTAGGTCTGACTATAGGTCCACCTGCATACGAGGTTTGTAAAATTATAATTGTTTAAATAAATTAATACATATATATTGAATCGTTATTATTTTATAATGGTGTTTCCATATTTTGAATAACACTATTCAATATATATATATATATATATATATATATATATATATATATATATATATATATATATATATATACATGTATATATATACATGTATACATATATATACATATATGTATAATATATATATACATATATGTATACATATATATACATATATGTATACATATATATACATATATGTATACATATATATACATATATGTATACATATATATACATATATGTATACATATATATACATATATGTATACATATATATACATATATGTATACATATATATACATATATGTATACATATATATATGTATATATATTTATATATATATATGTATACATATATATACATATATGTATACATATATATACATATATGTATACATATATATACATATATGTATATATATATATAGACAAAATAGGTGGATGTCAAATTTAAAATATGACAACATTAATTATTGTATAAAGAAGCAAATGCAAAGAAATGTAAAAACATTAGAGTGTTCATTTCAATAAATAATATGGACAATTATAAATGTCTTCCTACTACATGCATTAATACATGATAGGGTTTTTAATAAGACCCCTTTATTTAAGAATCAAAAAAATAAATAAGAAGGTGTGCCCTTTCAATTAATAATAGATGAGCAATTTTAAATAAGAAGGTGTTCTAATTTAAAAAAAAGAAAAAAAAAGACAAGATTATTTTAAAGTAGGAAATTTTGGGAGTATACAAAAAGATATATATGAGCACATAAGAAGAGTTGGTTGGTTGTTGAATGCTTGGACTACAAACCAGAGGCAAGTTATTTTAATTAAAACATCTCTCATCACTCTTCAAACTTTTGAAAATAAAATATTAACTCTTTTCCATTAAAAATATTAAATTCCTCTATCGACAAATGATATGTGAATTAAATTTATCATAAAATTGGGTAAATCTACATTGGGTAAATTATTTTTAATAAAGTAAATATGAATGTGAGGAAATTTATTGGTAAATAATGGGTGAATTAAATTCATCTTATCGATAAATGATGGGTGAATTAAATTTATCATAAAATTGGGTAAATGTTAGGTATATTATCTTTTACACAAAATAATAAAATTGGGTAAATGTTGGGTAAATTATCTTTTATTAAAGTAAATAAGAATGAGATGAAATTTATCAATAAAATTTAGTTAGTAAGAAAAAAATGGTTAGGGTTTTAGCTTACTTGAATTTGATTGTGGCTTATTTTTCAATAATATAATTCTTTAAAGACTTTTGATAATTTCCAAACCTTCCATCTTTTAAGCATTTTAATAAACTTTGCATTTTTACCCTTATCAAACTTAAAGGCATGTTAGCCATTTAAATCTATTTAAGTTACGTGGACTTTTACTTTTGGTAATATGATGCCCTTTAGTTAGAAACTTAGGATTTGAAACATAATTAAAGATTTTAGTTATTTATTCATTATTTTTAATTAGAATGCCTAATTTATTTAGTGGTGAATAACAAGCCACATGGATATATTTAAATTTATTATAAAATTGAATATGTAAAAAAAAGTGTTTTATAAATAATCATAAATAGGTTATTAAGATCCCAAGAAAGGTATATTTGTTTTTAAAATATTTTTTTATTATCATAAACTTATTTATGTGCTTATACTAAACAAACTTCATATTTATTTGTGAGACTTTGAATTATGTTATAAAATTTCAATCTAAGTCCTAAAAATGGTGTTCCCTTAGAATAAATAGAAGGGGATGGGGCACCTCAAAATTATTAATATCAAACTTGAATTAATGTGGTTAGCTTCACCTCCTTTTACCTATCACCTTTTTGCAGGTAAGAATAAGTAAACATTTAGCGGTTAGTAGTGAAACCAAACATGCATGTCCATCTAGGAATCCTATGATACTTTGTTCAAATATACGATTAAGTTTCCTTGTATTAATTTTATTGTTTCAATTGAATAGGCAATAAAACTTACTACATCCATTGTTATCATGTAAACTCTAGTTTAATCCTTAGCATTTTTAGTCATTGGGAGTTTACAATCCCCGGTGTCATGTGGGGACAATAATGCTTTATGAAATGGTATGGGATATTGATACAATGTATTAAAACCTATGTGCATGTCATGGGTTTCTCACTTATTAAATCCTTGTTTACCTTATGGAGATCACTTGATGTCTAGTATGAGGTTAGGGGGATGAGGAGAATTGGTAGTTGAGAGTTAATGTATAGTGAACATTGGAAGGTGGGACTAAAAGGATAAGGGAATTAGTTTAGTCTTCACCATGACTTAATAGGAATGGGTATGGGTCCTTCTTGGGGTTACCAAAGATTGACTCAACTATTTGGGGTTACTAGACATACCCGTATATGAGTTAGGATACATTGGGGTCACCCTTTGAAATCCAAGTCTTATGGCCATAAGTAATTAATACTTAGTATTAATAAGAATTTAATTATTCTTTTCCAATTCACCATCTTGTATTACATCATGACTGGTTAGGTCATATGATATAGGGATTTGTATACATGGAACACTCTCTCTTTTGGTATCAATTTTTATATCTACCTTCTTCGTGAAGGGTAGGGCCACTCTCGGGATACGAGAGTTGTGCGGGGGAACCAAATTGGCTCTGTGGTTGGAGGAAAAGTGTTATGATGATGCTCTCCCTCTCCTACTTCATTACTATGACGTCGACATGATCTCTGATGTTATCTCGATGGTGCTCACATTGAGAATTATCCTTATGTTCTTCCATATCAGTGTCTCTCAACAAAATATTGTATTCTTATTTGTAATATGTATTATAAAGCAAACAAGAGAATCATGTTGAGCATAATGATTATGTAGTGTACTTGAAAACTAATATGTACTAAGTTGAAAACATATCACCTTTCGTACCATTAGTATCTTTATTGCACAAAAGAAATGGGTAATGAATTAGCTCCTATGTAATTACGTTCATATGCTAGTATGCTCTCTATGCTTAGTGAATTTAACAAGGTGGAATGCATTCATTTTCTTATGTAATTATCTTATTTGATTACAATAATATTAGTCAATTGATTAAATTACAAATAGATGATGCCCTTTGATTATTGTACTTTCCCTTCAATAAACAAACATTAGTTGTTCCCTTTGGTTTCTACATTGTGGATAGTTTAAGTTAAGAACTAGGGATTTGATTCTCGTCTTTGGTGGAATTATATGGAAATTCACGTGAAGGAATGTATATAAATAAGGGATTTTTTTAGTGGAAAATATTTGTAATATGACGAATATTCCATTTTAGAAAAAATTGAAAAGGTGAATTTTCTGGCACGGGTCATTGACATGTTCACCTAAAAATTAAAGTTTAATTTTTTTTAGGGGTCAAACTTCACCTACCTCTTTAAAATATCCCCTATATAATCCTATATTATTCATCGAGCAGAACACTACTTGCTAACTCATACCACCTGGGGGAATATCTATTATCAAGTACAAAACTCTTGCGCAGAGCAAGCAACAAAGGCCAGGACACAAAAGTATATTTTTAAGAAAAAGCGTTCAAGTGATGCGTGACAAGAAGATTATATTGATGAGAAATAAGAATAACCTTATGATGCGTGACAAGAAGACTACATTGACGTGTGACAAATAAATCTATGTTGACAAGCGTCAAGGAGGATCGTGGATGGGCGAAAAGAAGGCTCTATTGATGGGAAACAAGAAGGCTCTATTGATGGGTGAAAATAATAACCTTCTAACGTGCAACAAGGAACTGTTGTTGATGCGTGAAAAGGTGTGTTTGTTGACGTAAGACAAGGTGTGTTTGTTGATGACAACCAGGAGCTTATCTCGACTTAAATTTATCATGCTTAGAACAATGTAATTCTTTAGTGCTCAGTAACACCCAACAAGTTACAAAAAAACTCAAAAGTCTTTATTCAAGTATTTTGGAAACTCTCTTTGGTTCGAGATACCACAATTGCAAGACCCATAGAGCTCCCACCGAAATCAATCTCGAGAAAACGTATTGTGTGGAAGGTATTATTGAAGTGGACATACATTCATTCGCTGCTCAGTATCATCCAAATGACACCTATAATGACACCGTGTCAGGGCTTGAAGATATTCCAGTTGAGATGGTAGAGCTTGAAGATATTCATGTTGATGTGCAACCAGGAGTGCAAAATGCAACATAAAATTCAAATGCAAATAGTGGTTCACGGAAAAGGAAACTTGATGATCGTGATATTCCTAAAATATCTGCATGTAAAAGTAAAACTATGAAAATGAACAAGAATATGTGGACACTTAGGAGGACATACAAGTTTGAATGGGCTGCAAAATTTCCATTTATGGAACCTGTACAACCATCTTATTAGAAGAAATTTCATCGGAATATACATGTACAATATGTACGTGGAAATTGGGAAGGTAACAAAAAATGCAACTGAAGTTGGACACAATTGAAAAACAATACTTCACCAGTAATCTTTAGGGAAGATGGCCAGAAAATAAAAACACATAGATGGAAAACTAAAAAAAAATGCATGCGTGTGAAATATGTAGTAGAATATGAGGCAAATCATAAAAGACACTGAACTCGTCAAAAATGGAGGAACGATCACATCACAAATTGGTAAGATGAATCAATCAAATTTGCGTGCTAAACTCATATAGTTTTCTACTTTATTCCACATCCTTAAGAAAGGAAGACCGATTTCAGATTTTATCGATTTCAAAGTTTTGTATCAATATAATGGAATGCAAAATGTTCCCTAGTCTCATTAGTCAGACAACAGTGCATGGGAAATGGCTAAATGCCTTGTTATGATTGAGAAGGAAGATTTGAAAGAGTGTGTAAAAATGTAAAGTTTATCTCTTTGTCAATTGATGAAGTGACAGTTGTTAACAACACCACATGGGTATGTATCCATGTTTACACTTTAGAAAATCATATGAGGACTTCGCATCTGTTGGGTGTTCAGAAAATGGTTGAAAATTGCAATCTAGAAAACTATATAAGCTAGTTATTTTTCTTTTGAAAGAAATTGTTGGCATGATTTGCAAATGAAATTGCTACAAAGTTGGTATGCGTGGGAGAAGATGGTGCATCAGTCATGCAGGGTCATAGAATTGGGTTGTGTGTTGATTGCAAACATCAGTCGCCCCTTATATGCTAGTAATTCACTATATGGCTCACAAAATGAATTTAGCATATAAAATCGTTAGCAAATATGAAAATGTTGCAAAAGTAGAAGACCTTATAAGAGAACTACATGCCTATATGGCAAGCAACCCAAAGAGATTTCTTGAGTTTCAGAAATTTTCCATAGGAATTATAGATGGAAAAACTTGAAGGATGTTGAGACAAGGTGGATTTCGTTGTATGAGCTTGCATGTAGAGTGCGTGAGGAGTATCCTTCGTTGGTTGGTTTCATGCACAAATATCGTCATGAAATTGACAAGGCGAGGGACTTGTTGTTCCATCTAACTGATTTGGAGACATTGCTTACATTGGTAGGCATTCTTCCAATGTTGCAGGAGATCAATACATTGATGAAGCATGCACAAGGGAGATTAACCTATATTGTTGATTTTATACAGATGAGAAAAATGGTATGTATGAGTCTTGATGCCTTGTACACTTCCCCGGATAGTTTTGATACACTGTTTTTGATAATTGGAAAGTTTTATTAGATCTTAACCATCCCAATAACTTTTTGAGATTTAATATCCATGATCACCTCTTGTATCCATGTTAGCGGGAAAGAGATACCACTGCACATTCTGCAAAAAAGTAAAGATGTTACATCAATGGAAAAAGAAGAAGTTCCTGTGACATGAAATCTGTTTGATTTTGTAGTAATTGAAACAAGAATAAAACTCAGAAAAATTACATAATCCTTAGCATCAGAAATTAGAGAATGTTTCAGCCAAGACAAAATTCTTGAAGCCATGGGTGTGATGAATCCAAATTTTTGGAATACAGAAGGTGGTCGTGCTGATTTTTAAGTAAGCTTTTCCATAAATACATGGGTGTAATATTAGATCATTTCAGCAAGACATCAGAGGTCGATGGTATTGAAATAAAAGGTATACTGAATGTTGATTTAATAAAGACTCAATCAACTAATTTTGCAATGACAATGAGGTCATAGTATAAACTCTTAGATGAACCTTCAGAGAGTGGTGTTATTACAAGGATTTGGTGAAAAATCTACCAAAGTAGTGTGTTACAGGAAGACATTAGTGAATATTTTCGGTTGTATGAGTTGTGCCAAATAATGATTTTGGGATCTATGGAGGATGAAAGAGTTTTCAGTGCTTTATCTTTTATTAAATCAAAACTGAGAAACAAGTTGGATAAAAATCTCAAAAGTTGCATAAGGTGTTATGTTTCTCGCTACTCTTTGGAAACCTTTCCTTTTGACAGAGCTATTACGCATTGGAATTCCCTTTCCGAAAGAAGAGGTGTAAATAATATTGCTACAAGTCCAAGTAATCTCAACGATGAGACTAGAAGTGGTGCATCTTCAAACTCTGCGGATGTAAATATTGAATACGAAGAAGCTATTGAAAATGGATTGTTTCAGCTTTAAATAGGTATCACCTTGACATTACACTTTAACTATTCTTATTTATTCAATTTCATATTAATATATTCTAATTTAATTGTTTATAGTTTTACATAAATACCATTGTAATTCTGCAGATGCAAATATTGACAGTGAGGAGGCTATTTTTGATCTGTAGTTATCATCGAAGATTTTATAGGTATGTATATCTACATTTATTCAAATATTATTATTTATTAAAATCAAATTTATTTCATTGGTATTTTTAATTTTCAAACCACTTTGATATTGTATTTTGCAAGGTCTTCAAAGCTTAGATATGGATTCTACATATTACGCCACACTTAGTGTATGGAAAATACGGTTGTCGTCCACTCTTCAAATGAATTCTTGATATTTGTGTAACCTTGATATGAACATGTTCTAGTTTGTTTTAATTTTCTTAGGTTAGATATGGATTCTGCATTTTAATTTCTCTTCATTTCATTGATGTTTATGAAAAACGTGGGTTGACATCCATCCAAGGAAGCTCTCGTTTCTTGGGACTATTTGCGATTATCAGGCAACTCACCCATTTTAATTCTAATCCTTATCCATTTTTCGTGTTGAATTCTTGAGAATCGAAGGTCGTCTAGCTTGGTCAAGAAGATAAGAGGTACCTTAAACCCTATCTTAGCCATAGTTTTAAATGTGAAGAAGATTTTACCGTATTATATTACCACTTTTTTCCTTTGAGCTTTGTCGTTTCAATTCAATATAAAGGTTTGAAAATAAATGTGAAGAAATGATATACATATTAAAGAGTTTGAAATTTAAAATAGAGAGAAGAAGCTTTTACTGTATTAAGATGTATCTGTCACACCACATTCTTAATTTTCTTAAAACAATTATCCATTATCATCATCTAGTCACATACAATTCATCATCATCCATATCTACTCTAATTTCATTATCCACATAACACCACATTATAAATGAATAAATGGATGATCCATTCTAATGTCTATTCTAATGTCATCAAACATATTAGATGTCATCACCCACATGTAATGAAAAATGTAATCATGACCATCATTCGTTAAAGCATAGATAATATTGCATAAAGTTTAAATCCATGAATCATGATTATCCATCAAACATACACACCATATACAATATAAAAATTCTATATAAAAATATAACAAACATACAATTCATCTAGTCATGTACAATTCATCGTCATCCATATCTACTCTAATTTCATTATCTAGACATCCACACTTAATGTCCACATAAAACCACATTCTAAATGAATAAATTAATAATAAATATAACCACATCTACTCTAATTTCATTATATAGACATCCACATCTAATTATAAACATAACTATCACCATCATTACAAGCAAGATAATATTGCATAAAGTTTAAATCCAAAATTCAAATTAAACAAATATTCAAGTATCAACTTTCATTCTTCTATATATAAAATATTTAAAGTTTCAATTTTGAGGTTCCCCAATCTTCAAGCCTTAATCATTAAAATTTTCACCAGACTCTATTGTATTCCTTGCCTCAATTATCCCGAACTAATCCGATCCTAGTAGTCATGTCTAGGCTCTTAATGATTGCTTCTTCTTCCTTTGTAGCATCTCCATGGGATGCCAAAGAAGGATCTGCAGTTGCCTTTGCTTTAAATAAAATCTCAAGGTCATACCCATTCTCTTTAATTATCCACTTTGTAGATTGAGTACCCATTCAAATTTGAGTATTTGGGGTTTGTAGATTTTGAGTAGAAGACAAAGAATTGCTATCAAATTTGAACAAAAAGAACAAAATCATTAGTAATTACTAAATAATATGTAAACTTATTAAACATATCACAAAATAAATGAATTCATACCTTGTTGAGTGAGATTATGTTGCGGTATGGAATTGATTGTGTAACAAGGGGGCTATGATAGAGTTTAAATTTTTTCGGTTGGAGATGATGGTGGTAATCGCTATTGAGATTCGAAAACAATTGCACGAGATTATACCGAGTGAGTTGGCAATGCTTTCTGTGAAGCACGTGTGTAGTCCAAAGTCCCTGCAAGTGTAGGAACTACATGTCAATTCAATATGATAAATCATTAAATTGTAAAATCAAAATCTAAACAACCCTAATTTGAATGTTAAGGGTATTACATCTCTGTTGTTTCATTAATGAAAATACTTGGGCATCAGATGATGAGCAAAATTTGATTTTAGATTGTGATTCTCCCAAGGCCTCAGCATGTTGTTGGCCTCTTCCTCTCGATGTAGATTTTTTTCGTGGAAGTGACTCCAGAAATATTTTCGCATACATAAAAGATTCAATCAGAATTACATTATATTAGTGCACAAAGATTCGATCAGAATGAGAAAAATATAAAAATACTACCCTTTGTAAAGATGGAATATGAACTATTTACCTGCTGCTCTTCAAGTGGAATTGACAAATTTTCATTGTCTCGTTTGTGCAAGTTGGAGTTGGTTCATCTTTTAAATTATAATAAGCCTCATAATAAAGAGTTAGGATATAGTTTGTTGAATGAATAACTAGTTTTCTAAAATTGATGCATTGGTAATGTCAGCCTTTATCTTGTTAGATAGAAATGTGCACCAGTCAAATTTTTGATTTCTAATTGTTGCAAGAATGTATGCAACAACCCAATTTGGAATGTCGGCTCGACCTGCATAATAATTCGGCTTAAAAAAAGAAATCAAGGTAGCAAGAAAGTTGTGTGCTACATCTTTCATCCATCCATTCCTTATCTTGATTTGCTTAACATGAGCTGCAAAAGTCATGGAAGTAATATCAATTTGAATTAATATAAAAAAACATATAAATGAGAGCAAATTACACTTAAAATCAACATTGAAACCATAACTATATTCGAGGAAAATCTTATCATTTTCAAAGTGAGGGTTCTTTGGTTATTACTATCGACACATTTTCAAAAGGGAGGCCTTTCAATCAATGAATATCAATAGGTTCGACATTGAAGGAGAATGTATGCCGATCTTCCAATGTAATAAGAAAAGTAATGTTTTATGTATTATAGGATGAAAGAAGGTAGTTAAAAATATTATGGTCAACCTCAATCTAGGGTATGCTAATAAGCCCTTGGAATTTAGATGCTATAATCGAATCCTTGTATTTTGCATTCATTTCCATAACTACATTTATGTGGGGGCACATAGCACTTCTTTATTGAATCTTTCCCTTGGAGGCTCTAGGTTGTGGATCCTAAGGTTCACCTTGGGTAGAAGAAGTCATGACTTCAATTGTGGTGACATGAATACTTCAATTGATGTCGACGCACGATACTGTAGCAAGAAGTGCTTAGAGAAGGAAAAAATATGGTATCGGAAAATGAGAATGTGAAAATGAGAGACTATGTTGGTATTTATATGGAAAATTAGGGTTTCTTCTTGTTGATGCACGCCAACAATGACACATTCTTTGTTGTGCAAGTAACAACAAAAGTTGTTGATGCCAATCAACAACATTTAGGCCTTTTCTCTTGCATACCTTAAGGAAGTATCCTTTCAAAGGATCCTAATTAAGTTCAAAGTATCAATGGATTCCCCTCTAAATTCTACTAGACCTTATGGGATACTCTAGGGGATGATCTTTATAATGTATACCTTAAAGCTTTAGATTCTAACTCTTTGGTGACTGATTAATCAAGGAAACATCAATTTTATCTCCAAGTCCTGGAGACCCTAAAATTTTTATAATTGGAGACCCGCCACTTTTCTTAATATGTCTTTGGTTGTCAAATAAGGACTTTATTGAAAGCAACAATTAGTGGGGGAAAAAGTCCCTCCTCTTTAATGGGACTTATTAAAGGAAAAAAACTTATTTACAAATGTACAACGTATAGTTTTAATGAGGAACTCTAATATCATGAAAGTGTTATAATATAAATAGATCATCAATACAAAAGGATAGAAGAATTAAGGAATGGGAGGGGGCAAAAAAACACTCTCAAGAAATATAGATAACAAAATAATTCTTTACGCATGCCAGGAGGGAATCATATAGAACAAGAATCATTTGCATTTAAGACCATAGATGTTATTTCATAGACACAAAGTTCTAGAGATGACATCCATAAGAATACAAAGCTTCTTGAATTAAAACAGACTTAATGATTCAATAATTTTAAATGGATAGCAATGAAAGAACAAGAGTAGGTGGAAATAGAAAGAGAGATCCTTTTGTATTGATAACTTTTTACTCCTTTACACTTTCAAAAATAAATAGAGTTCCAACCCCTGAAAATGGCGCAGAGAGCCCATTATATAACTTACAAATTAGTTACACTTGGTAACTGTTTCTTTTAACTAAAATGTTAATTAAGGAAGTGCTTGACACAAGATCCTTAATTAATTACAATGAGCCTGATTTGAGAAAAAAAGGAGGAGAGGAGAAGCTAGAAGGGAAAATGTCCGCTTATTGCTGAGGAGGGCCCACCGACTTGAGGATCCGTTGCTTGAATCTTTTCAATGCTTTAGCTATCTCTCTACCTCGTGGGACTGATGTGTTGGTAGTGGCTTGAGACCAAGTACCTAGACATTTCTCCATGTCCTTATCAAACTCAGTATGTGCATGATATTCTTTATTAGCCTCTTCAATAGCAGATTGAAGAGAGCAAATCTCCTTTATCTTCTCTTTGGTAACCAATTCCTCCTTGAACAAGTTTTCTTTAACAAATGCCCTGAACTGAGTTTTAATTTCTTGGAGAGAGAAAGGAACACCTGAAGTTTCATCGTGAAGATGACAGTGAATATCTTTGAAGGAGACACAACACAAGTTTTGAAGGCTTCTCCCTTCTGCCAACTGTTCCTCAACTCTCCCAAGGCTTCTTCCAGAACTTTTATTTTCCATTCCACACTGAAAACCCATGACTTTGACAAGTTGTCTTTGGCATCATCAAAAACCTTATTGGCCATCAATATATTTTCATCATCCTGTCCCATCAGGTGAAGATCCATGATGCAACTACTCCAAAGCTTCAGCTCTTTGTCCATAGTTGTAATTGAGGAGGAGAGTTTTTGTTGCAGGTTGGCCACCTTCTCATTGAGTTTGAAGGCCTCTACAATGAAATTTCAAGCTGCAATGATCATGTCATCAACCATGGCTTCCATAGCCCTCCCATAAGTGGAATACCTGTGTATATCCTTGATGCTTTGAACTTCATCTTGACTAAGAATCATAGGGGCGGAAGGGCAGCCAGTGGAGTAGGATCCAAAACCTTGTCCTTAGCCAATAATGACTTGATGAAGCTAGAAAGAACTTGATTTTGTTCTTCCAGCTATTCTATAGTTTGTTTACCCCTTTCTACTCTCTCAATAACCTTGGTTACTATTTCCTGGAGGTTATGCACCTCACTCTCAGGGGTAGATTCTCCCATTGGAATCCTAGAAAGCTCTATCAGAGGCTAATAGATCTTGTTCTACCTTATCAACCTTAGGTTTTGCAACCTCTAGAAATTGTTGGCCCTGAGCATCTGTCACTATCCTTGAAGTTGTTTTAGCTCTCTTTGTTGGAGCAGGAGGAGTAGTGCCCAACAAGGCTGCCACAACATCAAAATTTGGCCCTACAATCGAGAAGAAGGTTTTCTCTTCCTGTTGTTAACTAAGGGTTGCACCCATGCAAAAGTGGAGGAAGAAGAAGGAGGAGCAAGAGATCCAAGAGCAAGTGAACTCATGGCACTCAAAGTATTTACCACTATTGCTTCCAGTAGAGATGTGAGTGAGGTATCGGGAGCTTCTTTGAGCTAGAGGAACCGGTGGCACTTGGAGGTTCAGTGCTAGGCACTTCCTTCTCTTTATCTATTGTAGCCTCTGAAGTTCTACCAGGTCATGGTTTCACTATCATCACTTTCACTAAGAACAATAACATTCTCTAGCCTTGAAGGTAGTTCTGAATGCCTTAGAAGGGGTCTTCCTCAATTGGCTCTTGTTTAACCTCTTTTACCTTCTTTTGGTACACTTGAGTAGAAGAAGAGGGTGGATGATTCAGGTTCTTTATTTGAGGAAGGAGGAGGGGTTTGTGTAGGTACCTCGAGCTGGGTGTATGTGATTCCTTCCTAGGTGTTGAAGTATCTTTGGAGGAAGATCCACTTGGATTCTTCTTAAGCTCTCAAATTTTCTATCAAACCAAACCTTGGTTCTTACAAGGACAGGGGCCAAAATCTCAACCAAGTCATCCTTCTCCTTCTTGTACCAGTCCAGATCTTCCAAGGGAGTATGCTTGATCAATGTCTCATATTCATAAGACAACAAGTCTTCATTATCATCTTGGAACCCTTTAGGAATTTGGTAGAGATTGAGCTCTGTATAAGCTACAGGAGAACCTGCCATAGTGCCTCCGCCTTGCTTCAAAGTCATCTGCACAATCGGCCCAGTAGTCCTCAAGTATCTGACCTATGATGATAATTAATTTTGAGATTCAGCTCAATGAACTTCTTCAAATCAAAACAGGTCCTAGGCCTGAAAAAGTGAACAATGATGGGAGCGAGGGCCCTTTCTATATTTTGAGCATCCAAGGTTGTTTTGCATGTATAGTTACCCAAGGAAATAGGGAAATGCAGACCAGAGATCTTCTTTGTCCCTGTAGGTTCTATGCAATTTATCCAATTGCCTGCACACTTCAATCAAAGCCATCTTGTCATTACAAAACATGGGGAGCTTGAGAGGTGTGTTCTCATAACCAGCCAACCTGATATATGAAAACCTCCTGAACTGAATGAAGAAAGGCTCCATACTTTGCTATCAAGTTCATGGCTTCATCAAAAAATCTCTTAGTAGTATCACTTTCTAAAAGCCTCACAATATACATGGTAAAGGCATCATTCACCCTCCTGAAGTTGTGGTTACTAGTTTCAAGGGTGAATTGAGGGTAGTATGCATAAATGGGTTCATCCTTCTGACCCTCTATGTAAGTGAATCCAAACCACTACCGGGATGCTGCTAGGGTATACATGAGATAGGAAGTCATATAGAACTTCTTAATCTATTGCACATTGGACAATTGCTCTGTCAAATTCATGCAAATGATTTCACCCAATTTATACTTTGACTACCTTCACAGATGATGTTGATGAGTGGGCACATCCAAAAGTGAAATTCATTGGTAGAGGGTAGTCCCATGACATGAGCTAGTAGGATAATGAAATCAGACAACTCTTCATTGAAATCAGCTCTAAATAATGCCTTGGAAAGTGGGATGCTCCCTTCTTAGGGTTCTTCAACCATGATTTTGCTATCCTCACCTTATATTTATCACTTGTCTTGCTCGAATAGAGTCTGAGCTTGAGCCTGAGTGATAACAATGGAGTCCTCAACTTCTGGAATCCATAAGTAGCAACAACAATGGCTAGTAGCATCTAGTTTAGCAATCAGCTCCCCATGTACATTAGACAATTCCTTGGTGTCAGGGTTAAAGTGAGCCCCATAGGTGAGCACGGTGTTGGCACATTGTACTGAGATTGGGAAACCCATGCAACATACGCAAGGCCACTATCATTGATCATTTGTGCCATGGGGAAGGATTAGGGCTAATCAATCTATTCCAGAAATCACCAAAATCCAAGTGTCGAACCTCACTATCCCCGATATCGGGAACAGAGGACTCAAGCGGCAAAACGTGTTCTTGACCTTGGAATTTAATCTTCATATTTGCAATGTATAGAAAAACAACCTTCACAGATCAAATTCACAATGAAAAATGCAAAGGGAATGGGAGCATGAGTAGATGGTCTTAATTGTAGGGATTTGAGTGAATGATAACAAGTGAGCAGTGTGCCAAATGCGTAGAGGGTAGTCCCATTAAATAGCCATTTAGGAGAGAGAAGGTCATAAATGTGCATTAAATTCATATGCACCGACTCAAAAAAAAAAAAGGCAAGAATCGGGAAGAGGAAAAAATTGGCCGGATGGTCTTTGGTACATTTGGGACATGGGGATGTGAAAGACGTGATCCGGCCGACGTGGGCGATGCGGGAAAAGTGGGCCAAATGAGCACAGATAGTTCAGAAACTTGAAAATGAGGACGTGGACACGAGGGACATGATTGACGATGCGCGTGATGTGGGAAAAGTGGGGACAGAGGGCACAGATGCTTTTGGGATAGATGGGACAAAAGTATGTGATAGACCTGATGTGGCCGATGGGTGATCGGGGAATGGAAAGCCTGAGTGAACTTGGAACAAACGGACCAAAAAGTTTTGACATAACCGAAAGTTAAAAGATTTTGGGGAAAGCGGTCGATCGGGAACAGAAGGTCCAGTAGAACTTGGGACATATGGGGAAAAAAATGTTCGACAGACCCACAAATCACCAAAATGACTCCAAAAATGTGAATTTTCACTAACTCCTCAACTTTTCACTTCACTAGAACATCATAAAGGGTGTTAACTCAAAATTTTCAATTTTTACTTTCAAAAGAGGGGAAATTTTGAGAGGACAACAACTGGCTCTTTCTGGGGATGACTTGGCTAGATTAGAAGAATGAGACAAGGCAAGAACTCTTAGAAAGCTAGGGGAAGAAGACTAGTGCCTTATCCATTGGGCCATGGAGTCAAAAAGCAAACCAATACAGAAGACAACACACAAAAATAGGGAAAGGAAACACACCAGAAGCAAGGGAAAGGACACACACCCTATACATAATATACAAAGAGACCTCCTATTCACCTAGGACTTGAACAATTTAGGTACTACCCACTATAAGGAAGTGGGAGAGAGGAACCATCCATGTAATCAAGATAGAAAGAATTCTCACCAAGCAAAGTGCTTGATTTTGAAAGGACCGAGCCAAAGAGAATCAAACTTACCATGGCTTCCTCGAGGCTCATGTCTTTTATCCCAACAAAACAATGTCTCCAACTTTGAAATCCCTAGACTTGGCCTTCTTATCAAACAAAGATTTTACCTTCTGCTGGTGGGTAGATATTCTATCAACAACCTGCAGCCTATCTTCATTCAACTTATGAAGATACATGATCCTTTTATCTAAAGAATCATTGAAGCTAGTGTCTTCAATGGCCTTCATTAAATACAAAGCTGGTAGCTCCACTGTGACTGGTAATTGAGCTTCCACACCATACACCACTTGAAAAGGGGACATTCCAATAGCTCTTTTAGGTGTAATTCTATCTGCCCAAAGAGCATCATAAAGTTTCTTGTGCCAGTTCCTCTGAGATTCATTAACCAGTTTCCTTACTATAGCCACCAGATTTTTATTTGTTGATTCTGCCTGTCCATTCCCTTGAGGATAATAATCGAAGAGTGAGCCAGGGAAATGCCATATCCATAATAGAAATCCATCATCTCAGTAGAAGAAAAATTTGAAGCGTTATCAGTCACAATCTTGTTTGGTACACCAAACCTCACCAAGATGTTTTCTTTGATAAAATTACATACTACTTCAGAAGTAGTACTTTTTACTGGAATGGCTTCCACCCACTTAGTGAAGTAATATGTGGTAGTCAAGACATGAGTATGTCCTACACTTGAAGATGGGTTGAGTGTTCCAATGAAATCTAAACCCCATTGTTGAAAGGGCTCTTCAATCACAACTGGTTTAAGTGGCAAGGCAGCCAACTTAGGTCTGCCTACAAAGGTCTGACAAGCTTCACATTTATCAACCCATTTTGATGCATCTTTAAACAAGGTAGGCCAATAGTATCCAACATGAAGAATCTTGTGGGAAGTAATGTGATAGATGAGTAATGGCCTCCACATGCTTGATCATGAAAAGATGAGAAAAGCTTCTTTTGTTGTTCTTTGTCAACACATTTAGAAATCTTCCATCCATTCCACGTTTGAATAAAGCATTCTCCCATAACACATACTGGGCTGATCTTAGCTTGATAGCTCTCTTCTCCTTGGTAGTCAAGTTAGGGGACACTCACCATAGGTGAGAAAATGTGTGATATCAGCATACCATTCATCAGTCGAGCTAAGAAATAGAACAATAGGAATATCAACTTCCTCCTTGGATAATTCATGACTAGCTCCTTCAGCAATGAGTTCACACAAGCCTTTACCCCGAACTAGTTTGGTTGGTCTGATGTCAATATCATATTCTTGAACCTTTGCTACCCAGTTTCCTCTCTTAGTTCCAAATTCTTGCTGCGTAAGAATAGACTTGATGGTTGTATCAGGCACAAGCACCACAGAGTGAGAGTTAAGAATATAAAAATGAAACTGCTTGACAACTTTAACCACTGCAAAAGCATGTTTCTCCATCATCGTGTATTTCAACTCGTGATTTTTAAGAATGTAGCTCATGAATGCAATCGGGAGTTCATGATCATCAGAATCTTTCTGAGTCAAGACAAGCCAGGGTGCTTTCTGTGGCATAGCAATAAATAATAAAATCCTTGCTAAAATCTGGACATGCTAAGATAGGAGTTTTAGCAATAGCCTTTTTAATACCTTCAAAGGCTTCTTTCCCTTTAGAGGACCAGCCAAACGTTTGTTTTCCTTTCATCATTTGAGAGATATTCAAAGTTAGCTCTGCAAAATCAGGAATGAATCTTCTTAGGAAGTTGATCTTACCGAAGAAAGAATGCACTCCCTTCTTACTTGTGGGAAGAGGAATCTGTTGAATAGCTTGAACTCATTCAGGATCAATTTGGATTCCATCTTTAGAGACAACATGTCCCAACAATTTTCCCTCCGTAACACAAAAGATAGATTTCTTGGGATTCAAAGAAACCCCATGTTCTCTGCATTTCAAGAGAACTATTTCAGATGATGAAAATGATCTGCTCTAGTTTTAGAAAACACAGTCAGGTCATCTAGATACACAACAATACATTTCCCTTTCAAACTTCCAAAATCCAAGTCCATAGCTCTTTGAAAAGTGGCACCGACATTAATGAGTCCAAAAGGCATCCTCTTGTAGGAAAAAGTACCCCAAGGGGTGGTGAAAGCAAGTCTTGTGTTGATCTGTGGTATTAACTTCCACTTGATTATACCTTGAGAAGCCATCAAGCATGGACAACATTTCAGACCCCGTAACAACTTGCAAAACTTGATCCATCATGGGTAGAGGGTAGTTGTCTTTTAAAGAGGCTTGATTCAGATTCTCTGAAGTCAACACAGATATGAATCTCACCATTTTTCTTCCTGACAGGCACAATATTGGCAATCCATGTCGAATGGTGAATGGGAAAAATAATTTTAGCCTTTCAATAACTTTTGTATTTCCTGAAAAATGGTGTCAAGCAATCTTTGGATTGTACTGCCTTTGCTTTTTCTTGAAGGGTTTAATCCCAGGTTTGAGAGGGATGAAATGCTGCATTTCCTTTGGTTGGAAAGCTTTTAGATCCTCATATGAATATGCAAGAACATCCCTATACTTTTTAAGAGGTTCACCACCTTCTTCTTTTCTTCTTGTGTACAACATTTTCCAACGTTCACCATTTTGGGGTCAATGCGCTCCCAATGTTAACCTTTTCATACTCAAGTGGATTGCCACACTCTAGTAGAAGCTTTAGACTTAACATACCTGTCATGTTTATCAAACAATTCCTCCAAACTCACCAGCCCTTTAGGAATCTTGTTACCTTTGAGTTTGATGCACCCATCTTGATCTGTCTCCTCTTTGACACCCTCCTCATTGGGAGATACACTCTCACGAGGAAAATTGTCACTTGCCTTCAAAGTACAATTGTTCAAAGTTATCCCTGAGCTCCAAGAAAGAGAGAAAATGTTGATCATCGTTGAAGATTTTCCAATTACTTGCATTATCAGGCACACTGGGCCTATGGATCATTTCAATGGTAAATTTATCTGAGAGAAATCAGGGTGAGGTATCAAGCAACGATCCTGAGACTGCTAGTGAATCGGCCCTGGTGTTCTTTTCTCTCAGCACAACTTCAATGGAGAAGGCATCAAGAAATTCAATAGAATCCCAAACTTGATTCGGTAATGTTTCAACCTTCTATTCTTTACTTGAAAAAGGTCTCTGACTTGTTTAACAACTAGTTCTACATCTCCACGAGCTAGAAGATTCTTCACACCTTTTTCTTTTTGCCACATTAAGTCCAAGAATGAGGGCTTCATACTCTGTTGTATTATTGGTATTTTCAAACTGTAGCTTGAATGAGAAAGGATGAATCTTTCCTTTAGGAGATATCAACACCACACCTGCTCCAGAACTAGCTGAGGAGTAGCTTCCATCAAATTCTAGATTCCAAACACCATTAGGATCATGAAGTACTTCGTTGGGAAGTTGAGTTTCCTCTGGAGACATAATCATATAGTTACCATGTCCAATGTCCTCATAAAGTATCTGGGCTTTGGGATCATCCATTTTTTACACAATATACTTTGATTGCTTCTCAGGAAACAACTTCTTCATCTTTCCATTGACTGGTATGAGGGCATGTGACCAATCCATTTGAATCTCTCCTCCCACATCCTTACAAAAATTCCTACTTAACAACATACCATATGAAGGAGGGATATCTGCTACTAGAATAGTAGCCAAAACCTTCTTCTCTGGTAAAGTGGCAAAAGCTACTTGTGCATCTTTAATCCTTCCGACCAAGGGCACCTCCTTACTCTCCATAGAATAGCAGGATCCATAAGTGTGTGTGAGAGTAAGACCCAAAGCATGAGCCACTTTGGTAGGCATTACATTATCTGATGCTCTGAATCTATGACATAGTTGCTGAGTTTATGGCCTGCTATAAGAAGAGTCACATAAAATGGTTTGATCTTCTCATTAGGTGAGGTGACTGCAGCTACAAGGTTGGGTTGGGGTGTAGAGGATGGAGTAGGAAAAAGGCCTTTAGAGGTGGTTTTGGAATGGGAATTGACAAAGTGAACCATTTTGGAAAAGGCTTTAGGATGAGTTTGATAATACTCAAGCCTCTGAAATTTGAACCTTTGTCTTCTTAAGGTGATCAATGATATCAAAAGATCCAGAGGTGGATGGGCTATCATCACTAGGAATCTTAGGCTTATCAGGTTTAGGAGCTGGAGAAGAAAAATATTTAGCAGTAGTATTAGGAAAAGAAGAATTAGCAGAACTCACCTTCTGTGTGGATGTAGTGGGAATAGGAGACCCTCTTCTTGCAACAATGGGGATAGTCATGGGAGGATCCTTGGATCTCTTAGTGGGCTGTATCACTTTCTCTTTCTTATTTTTCTATTCTCGAGTCATGACAACATATGATTCACTATTCATATATGCTACTACTTCATCATAATCATCCTCTTCATCAACACCTTCAGTGGTGAAGAAATTAACTCGAGATCCCTCAAGTTCCTCCAGTTCTTCATCAGCCTCTTCTTTAGGTTCTTCACAATCTTCATTAATCTCCTCATCTTAGGTTCTTCAACCTCACAAGTTGCATTAATAGGGACCTTGATGGGTGGCCCCTCAATTGCCAGCCTTGTCTGAGAGGAAGGTAAATGATTTCTAGGCTGAAAATTCCTCCTTGAAACATCTGCATAAGGAGCGTGCTGAGCCAATTGTTTCTTGATGGCAATGAGGTCATTTGCAAGCTTTTGTACTAATGGATCTGTATTAGCTCCAGGAGTAGAAGAAGAGGAAGAAGAAGCTCTAGATTTGGAAGGATCTCTTTTCAACTTACCAGACATAATCAAGTCATCTTCAACGCTAACAACTAATCTCTGATCCTCAGCCAATGTTGCAAGGTTGGCCCTTCTCAATGCGTAACTAACCTCAGGAAATTGAGCATTCAGGAAGAAACATTTTTGAATTTGATCTATAGATGAGTGTGAGTGTCTGGTGGAATTTTGTTAATCAACTTGTTGAATCTGGCCACAAATTCCCTCATGGGTTCTTGTGATTCTTTCTTTATTTGAGAAATTTGGGCCAGCAAAGCATGCACATCCTCTGCAGGTTTGAAACGGTTCTCAAACCTTGTTCTCATCGTGGTCCAACTAGTAATGGCCCCAACAGCAGGAAGGTGATAGAACCAATCGCATTGCATTATCTTGCAAAGTTTCTACAAAAATCCTCACCGAGACATCTTCATGTTCAACTCCGAGAACTCCACACGTAACTATGAAGGCTGCAATATGTTCATAGGATGCACCTTGCCGTCACCTCTGAACTTGGGGAAGTTCTTCCTGTTACCCTGGGTAACTCATGCAAAGGCTGAGGAAGGGCGAGAGGCCCAACATGATGGCCCCAAGGTAATGGAACTGCCATCCTTGGAAAGAATACTTGAAGGGGAACTGAAACACCAGCAAGAATCAAAGCATGGAGATTAGGGCTGGGTTTCTCTGGAGGGATACCACTTACAGGGGTTCTATCTTCAACAGGAGGAGTGCTTGTAGAATGAGTTCTTCTATTTCTTCCTATTGAAGGAAGAGGGAAACCTTGCTGCTCCAAGAGCTGAAACTGAGAATCTTCAATACCAAGGGCCCTCCTGCCATGAGTAAACCGTAGAGTCACCAGATCAAAGAATGATCAAGAAATTGTTCATAAAACTGGAATACGTTCAAAATGAATCCCAGTAGAGTCACCAAAAACTGTTGGTTGTCAAATAAGGACTTTATTGAAAGCAACAGTCAGGGAAAAGTCCCTCCTCTTTAATGGGAGAGGTTCCCTTATTAAAGGCAAAAACTTATTTACAAATGTACAACGTGTAGTTTTAATGAGGAACTCTAATATCATGAAAGTGTTATAATATAACAGATCATCAATACAAAAGGATAGAAGAATTAAGGAATGGGAGGGGGAGAAAAGCACTCTCAAGAAATATAGATAACAAAATAATTCTTTACGCATGCCATAAGGGAATCATATAGAACAGAATCATTTGCATTTAAGACCATAGATGTTATTTCATAGACACAAAGTTCTAGAGATGACATCCATAAGAATACAAAGCTTCTTGAATTAAAATAGACTTAATGATTCAATAATTTTAAATGGATAGCAATGAAAGAACAAGAGTAGGTGGAAATAGAAAGAGAGATCCTTTTGTATTGATAACTTTTTACTCCTTTACACTTTCAAAAATAAATAGAGTTCCAAGCCCCCTTGAAAATGGCGCAGAGAGCCCATTATATAACTTACAAATTAGTTACACTTGGTAACTATTTCTTTTAACTAAAATGTTAATTAAGGAAGTGCTTGACACAAGATCCTTAATTAATTACAATGAGCCTGATTTGAGAAAAAAAGGAGGAGAGGAGAAGCTAGAAGGGAAAACGTCCACTTATTGTTGAGGAGGGCCCACCGACTTGAGGATCCATTGCCTGAATCTTTTCAATGCTTCAGCTATCTCTCTACCTCGTGGGACTGATGTGTTGGTAGTGGCTTGAGACCAAGTACCTAGACATTTCTCCATGTCCTTATCAAACTCAGTATGTGCATGATATTCTTTATTAGCCTCTTCAATAGTAGATTGAAGAGAGAAAATCTCCTTTATCTTCTCTTTGGTAACCAATTCCTCCTTGAACAAGTTTTCTTTAACAAATGCCCTGAATTGAGTTTTAATTTCTTGGAGAGAGAAAGGAACACCTGAAGTTTCATCGTGAAGATGATAGTGAATATCTTTGAAGGCAGACACAACACAAGTTTTGAAGGCTTCTCCCTTCTACCAACTTGTTCCTCAACTCTCCCAAGGCTTCTTCCAGAACTTTTATTTTCCATTCCACACTGAAAACCCATGACTTTGACAAGTTGTCTTTGGCATCATCAAAAACCTTATTGGCCATCAATATATTTTCATCATCCTGTCCCATCAGGTGAAGATCCATGATGCAACTACTCCAAAGCTTCAGCTCTTTGTCCATAGTTGCAATTGAGGAGGAGAGTTTTTGTTGCAGGTTGGCCACCTTCTCATTGAGTTTGAAGGCCTCTACAATGAAATTCAAGCCTACAATGATCATGTCATCAACCATGGCTTCCATAGCCCTCCCATAAGTGGAATACCTGTGTATATCCTTGATGCTTTGAACTTCATCTTGACTAAGAATCATAGGGGGCGGAAGGGCAGCCAGTGGAGTAGGATCCAAAACCTTGTCCTTAGCCAATAATGACTTGATGAAGCTAGAAAGAACTTGATTTTGTTCTTCCAGTTGTTCTATAGTTTGTTTACCCCTTTCTACTCTCTCAATAACCTTGGTTACTATTTCCTGGAGGTTATGCACCTCACTCTCAGGGGTAGATTCTCCCATTGGAATCCTAGAAAGCTCCAGATCAGAGGCTAATAGATCTTGTTCTGCCTTATCAACCTTAGGTTTTGCAACCTCTAGAAATTGTTGGCCCTTGAGCATCTGTCACTATCCTTGAAGTTGTTTTAGCTCTCTTTTTGAGAGAGGAGGAGTAGTGCCCAACAAGGCTGCCACAACATCAAAATTTGGCCCTGCCAATCGAGAAGAAGGTTTTCTCTTCCTGTTGTTAACCAAGGGTTGCACCCATGCAAAAGTGGAGGAAGAAGAAGGAGGAGCAAGAGATCCAAGAGCAAGTGAACTCATGGCACTCAAAGTATTTACCACTATTGCTTCCAGTAGAGATGTGAGTGAGGTATCTGGAGCTTCTTGAGCAGAGGAACTGGTGGCACTTGGAGGTTTAGTGCTAGGCACTTCCTTCTCTTTATCTATTGTAGCCTCTGAAGTTCCAGCAAGATCGGTGTACCTCACTATCATCACTTTCACTAAGAACAATAATGTTCTCTGGCCCTGAAGGTAGTTCTGAATGCCTTAGAAGGGGTCTTCCTCAATTGGCTCTTGTTTAACCTCTTTTACCTTCTTTTGGTACACTTGAGTAGAAGAAGAGGAGTGGATGATTCAGGTTCTTTATTTGAGGAAGGAGGAGGGGTTTGTGCAGGTACCTCCGAGCTGGGTGTATGTGACTCCTTCCTAGGTGTTGAAGTATCTTTGGAGGAAGATCCACTTGGATTCTTCTTAAGCTCTCGAACTTTTCTATCAAACCAAACCTTGGTTCTTACAAGGACAGGGGCCAAAATCTCAACCAAGTCATCCTTCTCCTTCTTGTACCAGTCCAGATCTTCCAAGGGAGTATGCTTGATCAATGTCTCATATTCATAAGACAACAAGTCTTCATTATCATCTTGGAACCCTTCAGGAATTTGGTAGAGATTGAGCTCCTGTATAAGCTGCAGAGAGAACCTACCATAGTGCCTCCACCTTGCTTCAAAGTCATCTGCACAATCGGCCCAGTAGTCCTCAGTATCTGACCTGTGATGATAATTAATTCTGAGATTCAGCTCAATGAACTTCTTCAAATCAAAATAGGTCCTAGGCCTGAAAAAGTGAACAGATGATGGGAGCGAGGGCCCTTTCTATATTTTGAGCATCCAAGGCTATTTTGCATGTATAGTTACCCAAGGAAATAGGGAAATGTAGACCAGAGATCTTCTTGTCCCTACAGGTTCTATGTAATTTATCCAATTGCCTGCACACTTCAATCAAAGCCATCTTGTCATTACAAAACATGGGGAGCTTGAGAGGTGTGTTCTCATAACCAACCAACTTGATATATGAAAACCTTCTGAACTGAATGAAGAAGGCTCCATACTTTGCTATCAGGTTCATGGCTTCATTAGAAAATCTCTGGTAGTATCACTTTCTAAAAGCCTCACAATATACATGGTAAAGGCATCATTCACCCTCCTGAAGTTGTGGTTACTAGTTTCAAGGGTGAATTGAGGGCAGTATGCATAAATGGGTTCATCCTTCTGACCCTCTATGTAAGTGAATCCAAACCACTTTACCGGGATGTTGCTAGGGTATACATGAGATAGGAAGTCATATAGAACTTCTTAATCTATTGCACATTGGACAATTGCTCTGTCAAATTCATGCAAATGATTTCTACCCAATTTATACTCTGACTACCTTCGCAGATGATGTTGATGAGTGGGCACATCCAAAAGTGAAATTCATTGGTAGAGGGTAGTCCCATGACATGAGCTAGTAGGATAATGAAATTAGACAACTCTTCATTGAAATCAGCTCTAAATAATGCCTTGGAAAGTCGGGATGCTCCCTTCTTAGGGTTCTTCAACCATGATTTTGCTATCCTCACCTTATATTTATCATTGTCTTGCTCGAATAGAGTCTGAGCTTGAGCCTGAGTGATAACAATGGAGTCCTCAACTTCTGGAATCCATAGAAGCACAGTAACAATGGCAAGTAGCATCTAGTTTAGCAATCAGCTCCCCGTGCACATTAGACAATTCCTTGGTGTCAGGGTTAAAGTGAGCCCGCAGGTGAGCATGGTGTCGGCACATTGCACTGAGATTGGGAAACCCACAGCATATGCAAGGCCACTATCATTGATCATTTGCGCCATGGGGGAAGGATTAGGGCTAGTCAATCTATTCCAGAAATCACCAAAATCCAAGTGTCGAACCTCACTATCCCCGATATCGGGAACAGAGGACTCAAGCGGTGAAATGTGTTCTTGACCTTGGAATTTAATCTTCATATTTGCAATGTTAAGGGAAACAACCTTCACAGATCAAATTCGCAATGAAAAATGCAAAGGGAATGGGAGCATGAGTAGATGGTCTTAATTGCAAGGATTCGAGTGAATGATAACAAGTGAGTGAGAAGTGTGCCAAATGCGTAGAGGGTAGTCCCATTAAATAGTTGTTTAGGAGAGAGAAGGTCATAAATGTGCATTAAATTCATATGCACCGACTCAAAAAAAAAAGGCAAGAATCGGGAAGAGAGAAAAAAAACTGGCCCGAATGGTCTTTGGTACATTTGGGACATGGGGACATGAAGACGCGATCCGGCCAACGTGGGCGATGCGGGAAAAGCGGGCCAAATGAGCACAAATAGTTCAGAAACTTGGAAACGTGAGGGAGGGATGAAGATGTGATTCGGCCGACGCATGATGATGTGATGCGGAAAAGCGGGGGATAGAGGGCACGAATGCTTTTGGGATAGATGGGACAAAAGTATGTGATAGACCGATGCGGCCGATGCGGGTGATCGGGAACAGAAAGCCCAAGTGAACTTGGAACAAATGGACCAAAAAGTTTCGACATAACCGAAAGTTAAAAGATTTTCGGGGAAAGCGGCCGATCGGGGAATAGAAGGTCCAGCAGAACTTGGGACATATGGGACAAAAATGTCCGACAGACCCACAAATCACCAAAATGACTCCAAAAACGTGAATTTTCACTAACTCCTCAACTTTTCACTTCACTAGAACATCATAAAAGGGTGTTAACTCAAAATTTTCAATTTTTACTTTCAAAATAGCTCTCTGTTCAATGGGAGAAAACCTAATGTTATCGACATTCCCACTTTCCTACCTCTCCAATTTGGAAGGCATGCGGTGGAGCTGGATTCAACTAGGTGTTCAATTCAAGTTTATTGGCATTCCCTTTTCCTTCTAGGCCACTTTTGCACAACTATGGGCTTATGTGGTTCAAATGGTTGAGTGTAAGATTTAATTTTGGATTACCAAGCCTCTTTCTTTTCGCAGTAAGTTTCAAATATGCTCCAAGGTATTATTTTCTACTCATGTTTATTTTTTTCTTTTTGGCTTCATCTAACGTTGCATATTCCAAACTTGAGAATGTTTTGTGAGACTTTCTTTGGGATAACTCTAATGGTCATAAGGGTTCCACGAGGTTGCTTGGGATATCTGTTGTCAGCCTAAAGAAGTTGGGGGCCTTGGGTTGATTGACCTCAAACTCCAAGGACGTGATGTATGTGTTAAGTGGTTAATTGTAGCCTTCAAGGTAATAAGGCTTGGAAAAAATTTATCCTACATTGTATTTTCTTCTCTATCATGTTTTAGTTAAAATTGGGGGTACTTTCATTTCCCAAAGCATTTGGAAATCCTGGGAGTTGCTTAAGCCACACTAAATTTGGAAGGGGATGGTCTTGGATATGGTCTATCTATTTACTCCCAATCTCTCTAATGGTATTTTATTCTCAATTTTCATGATGGTCCTCTTGAATTGGATCCTTTGACTAAAGGTGTTTTTTAGAGAAAGAATCAAGGTGGTGGGTGATTTATTTTGTAAACACTTGATGCAGCCTAGAATTTAACAGATAACACCCTAGACGATGGCCTACTGACACATCACTCACTCTAGACTCGAGCACTCACCAAGCTGCAAAGGTACCATGTCCCTCTTTAGGTTGATGTAGCAGGATGTTAGTGTGATGAAGGAAGAAACATATAGATCCATAACTAATCCATCATTCTACAATGCATGCCATATTCAAAATTTTGAAAGAACAAGCTTAAAACAATAATCATGATTGAATCAAGAACATGCACTACTCAATTACATAGAGGAATGACACTTAGATTCAACCAATATCTTCCATCTATTAATAAACACAAAAGCTCCTTACAATAATGGAAATTTATACCGATGCGCACATGGATCAGTACAGAATCCATTCATATGCACATAACTTTATATCTCCATACATCTATATATCCACCTCTCTACATATCAAATACTATGTGATTCACATCATATATATAGGGTGGGGACTTTCCCTTCACCATTTATCTATTCCAAAAATATATTACATGCTATTAATAGCAATGCGTCATTTACAGGCATAGCCATACATGTAAGTGTGTTATCTATAGACCTCTTGTAGTTAACTGAAGTGACAATCCTATTCTTAGCTTGTCTCTATGCAAAATGCTTCGATCTGATCCTCTAAAGATAGAAAATGTGTGGCACACACATCTCTACATCATTGGTGTGTTCCGCACGCTATCTTCTAAAAATAGGTCTTCATGCTCAAAATCGGCTAAGTCCTAAAAGTGAACTTGCCCTCTATGATTGGGTTCTTCTTGTTCCTCCGCGCCCTTGATCATGGCCTTCTCTCTTGTGTGGACTTCTTGTGTGAGTCCTGACAAGTGTTCTCTGATCAACATTACCCCACACTAATCTCATTGTTTCCCGACAATGGGTATCTCCAAAAATTGAAGTAAATAATGTTGAATGGAAAGAATAAGAAAGAATGTAGATGAATAAAGAATGTTTTATGAGGTAGCCTTGTCTATATCAGCTTGAAGGATCAACTCTGGATACTCTTCCTTTATTGTGGCCTCTAAGGCCTACCACTCGGTGAATGCTTTCTTTGCCTACTCTAGTACGTCCACAATAATAGACTCCAATTCATCTTGGGTAACTTCACCTTTTTCATTCTGCAATACCAACATAATGTTGGACATTATAGTATGTTTTCCTTCCAGCACATCCATATTTTGTGTGATGAGTTTCCCAAGCTCATCTAATCTTTCCTTGTGTGGCTCTTGTGCTGCTGTTAGGGCCTCATGCTTTTTCTTTACGAGTGTTAACCATTCTATGCGGCCCAAGGTATCATCCTTCATAGCCTTCTAGACTACATTATCTTCTTCCAGAGTCTTTACCTTGATCAGTGGATCGGAGTGTGCATATATTTAAGGCATGATCCACCTTTTTCAATTCTTCTTGGAGTGTTTCAGCAACCCTTCATAGGATGCAATATTTCGCATCACGAAAGCTTTCTTCCATTCCGCCTCTTGTTCTCGGGATTCCTTCACTAAAATGCACAAAGGTTTATCTTTGAGTACTAGGTCCACCAAATTTCCCTTATAATGTATCACCAAGGGAAACGGCTATGGCACCTTGGTCTGCAAGTGTGGCCTAGCTCTTATGACATTGTCTCCAATCTCCTCTGAAATGCTAATAAATACTTCATTCTTCTTCTGCACTTAGTCCCTTTCTTACGTTATGCACACTATCTCAGCATCCTTTATCTTTAGCTCCTTGCGTAGTGCTTAGATTATTGTGGATTTTGTCCATGTTTCTTATTGCAACCTCGGTAGAAACTTTTACAAGTGCATTGCTAACTTGTTCATATGACATAACGATAGGCTTTACTATCATTTGTCTAGCTTGGGGTGCCTTCTTGGCTTGTATTGACATGCATGACTCTTCGTATACATCAAACTCAAGCTCATCCATGTGGGTGTGCATTGACCATGATAGTTGCTTTCGAGTGCGCACAGTCACCATATCCTCATCCATTAGCTCCCATCTGAATAAATCCTTCTATGCTATCGTGATTTGGAAGTGGGCATGTAATTTTACATGTCCTCTCGCATACCCCATGGCGGGTGGAATGTGCTCTCCACTCATCCTTTTGATCTAGGAACCTTGGGAATTATAGCTTCAAGGTTAGGATCCTATCCGTTATACCTTGAACATTCACATGCGCGGATCTAGAGGTTTCTTTTTCTCTTTCTTCTTTGTCCTTCATCTCTTCATCTTTTTGCTCTTCCTTGTTCAATGGCCCATTTTCTTTCTTGAGTGGGGTAGGAGATGCACACTCGCTCTCCCCGATTCTCTCTCGCTTCTTCATCCAACTTCAACTTTTTTCTTCTCTTTAGCTTAGCAGTCTCCTTGTGTGGAGAGAGACGAGGTGATTTCCTTATCATTTGTGGGGTTCCAACTTGAGTCTTTGTGTTCTTGAATACCTTCTTAAATTTGTGCTCCCCGTGCTCAACCTCTCGTATCTTCATCTTTTCCAGCCTCCCCGAGGCGGAATAGTCATGCCTGTGACTCTTCTCTATCATATGGTTGCTTTCTTCTATGCTCAAAGCCTCCACTATCTTCACGCTCCTCTTCTTCATCCTCTACTTCAATAGTTTTGTGGGCCTTTGCATCGGTATGTTTTCCATTGTGTGCTTACCCTTCGGTGGCCCTGGGAGTGCGAATTCATTCTCCACATACTTATTATTCTCCATCTTGGGCTTCAAAGTTGAAGATACACTAATGTTGCCCCTACATTTGCTACAACTAGACTTATTGGCTTAGTATTCAACACCTCTCGAAATGAGCCTCTCATCATAAGAACTTCTTCCTAGATACACATACTTCTTTCTCAATGTGTGGTAGTCATAGTCTACCTTATCTACATTGAATACCAGTTGACACGTGTCTATGAATATATGAACAAATGCTTGGAAATACCTTACAGTGAATGCGTAAGGAAATTTACACCAAGGGCTCCAAACGCCATCTCTCATTGGGAAGCGTGTGATGCAGAAATGCTGATATATAGAAAACTAGACTTGTTTCCCCACTACCGATGGTAGGTCCTTTGGGATGCGCCACTCTTCTCCAAATTCCACACGGAGCCTGTCGTACCATTTCTCCACCCTTTACTTGACGTCATCTGTCATGGCTTGATGTCATCTGTCATGGCCCCTTTACATAGTACTTGCTGAACCTTTCAGTTGGTGACTTATTCTCCATGGGGTATACCCATACCTTTTCCTTCGGCCCGTCTGGTACTCCAATTTCCAAGAATACCAGTGATAATAGAACAGCCCCAAAGTTGATCTTCCCCCTGTGTGTGCTTCCTTGACTATTTCTCTGCACAATGTAGCCTCGTAATATTATAGACTTCTCCTTCGACATCTTGTGCGCATAATGTAACCACATAGTATTTACCCGTGACCACCGCTCCCGATCATTCAACTTTGTAACAAGGTGTGTGTTGTTGCCTTGCACAACTGAGACAGCTTCTTCAACTTTTCTATATACATACCGCGTGACCCTTTAAGTACCCCAACTCATGTCCGGTCTTTAAGATTGTGGGCTTTATCTATGAGATCATTCTTTATATCCTCTCTTGTGGCCTTCAAACTTTTCATTGATGAGATACACGATGATGAGATTCTAACTCTGCGCCCTACAAAGTAGAAAAGTTCTCATGCACTCGCTCATGAGCCACAAGTACAAGGTCTCATACTTCCTAAAATAAGAAAGATCATATAATTGGTAGATCCCAATTATCTTTAAAAGCTTCTCACTTGCATCATCATAAATGGCATGTCATCTATCATATGTTTGTTCTTCCTCGTAGTGAGCAAGGAATCAAGCTCCTTTTTTGTTCTCCGTGGTCCCGTGATTGTGATTCACTTACTTTGCTTTTTTATGGGTGAATCCCATTCTTGGCCGATGATGACTCCTTTTGGATAGTGCATTTCTGAAAAATTGCTTTGGGTGCCATCTCTTCCTCTTTGAAGACCACCTTATTCTTTCCTTTTGCTCATGCTGCAGCTACCTTCTTAGGTGCCATTTTAACCTCTGCAAACGTATCCTCTTTAACTATGTAATTTACGAATCAAACCCTAACTCGATTTAATCATGCATTAGGTGAAAATTTGTGCTCTAACTCATCTTTGTCACCTTGCTTCACTCAAACCCTTCACCACCAAGGACACAAGCTTCTTTTCACATAAATATGTTTATCACGCTTGGTTTCACACCCTTCGCACCTTAACCCAATCACTCGGCTCTTCACACTTAGCTCTTTCCTCAAATACTCTTAGTCACAATGGTAAAAATGAATTCGCATCCCATCCTTATATAATTTTTCAAATTTTGATGCATTTATTTCTCCTTCACCTACCAAATATCCTCTCATTCATTGACCAAATTCATTTGTTCTATGTGGTATATCTTTGCGCCCCATTTATAACCTTCTAAAGGCGCATTCCTACCCTTTGGTCATAGAATTCTCTTCAACGTGCACCCTTACGCGCTTTCGAGTACTACATCACTGTACCTTCTCCGTAGTTAGCATGGCCTCTACTTACCTCATGTTATATTTTCCTTTCATCCATCTTCATCCTTGGTCACTTTTGAGAAGCAATCTTCTTTTGATTTAAAATGCACCCATAGCAACTTATTCCTTTCACCTTTCAATTCCCACAAGATATTTTACTTGGATAACTACAATCACCCCACACTAATAGTATGTGTAATCCTCTATGCATAAACATGCTTCATGTAGTAATTAGCTTCATGCGCGAAAGTGTGCTTATTTCACAACAACAAAAACTAAAGTGACAAAGCATAGCGACAATGAAGGAAATACATAATGGAAACCTAATCTAAATGGAAATACTGCCTTATTACAAACACCAAGAAGAATTATTTATAGTAGGGCTTCGGCCTACTCCCTTTAAAGTAACCAGGTAGCTGTGTTCCATCAAGTGCTTATAACTAGAAAGCACATGATTCAAGTATGTAAGTGATGACATACGGCCCTAACCAATGTACTTTGAGCTTGCCTGGATAGTTCAAGAATTTAGAGTCATAAAGAAGTACCATTTTTCCAATCTCAAACTTCTTATCCCTTATGTTTCTGTCATGCCATGCTTTCTTCCTGGCCTTTTCCTACTTATGACTCCATCGTGTTATTGCTCATCACTCATCCAGTTGAATCATCTTCTCAATACGCTCTTCTAAAGCCTACTCATCGAGATAGACCTCTCAGCGTGGCAATGCGCAAAGAAGGTAACATAAATTCTATAGGAGAATAGCTTCTATGCACTAACACCAACTAAAATGGTGTGGATTTGTTCAATCTCTTATAATTTTTCTATATGCCCAAAGAACAACCGACACTTTATCATCCCAATCCTTTCTTCCAACATCACAAATTTTTGTCAATGTCTAAGTTAAAATCTTGTGAAAGCCTCATGCAGTTCCATTTTCCCGAGGGTGGTAAGGTGTAGTCTTATGGTGGGCAACTATAAACTCATCTAATAAGATACTTATGATTTCATTTAAAAGTGTGTACCCCTATCACTTGTCAAACTTAAAGGACATCCATATCTTATAAGAACATTCTCCCATATAAACCGAATTGTCAGAGCTATTGTACAGTCCTTTGTAGGTGCTACTTCTTCCCACCGTGTGAGATAATCTATGCAAGTAATGATATAGCGCGATCCAATCCTGCACGCGATTGACAAAATAGGTCCTACAAAGTCGATGGCCCATTTCTCAAATGGTTCGGCACTAGTAATTGGTCTCAAAGGCATCTCATCTCTTTGCCCTGGTTTACCTAGGCGCTGACAATGATCACATGCCTTACAATATTCTTTATAGTCTTTATACAATGTCTCCCACCATAATCCAAAAATTAAGATTTTTGGGAGTGACATCACCGCATAGTGACCATTGTACTACCACCATGGGATTCTTCCATAATATCCTTGCGCTCATGCTCTAATACACAATGACGTAATACTTCATCTCTTCCTAACTTGTAGAGGTCACCACTGATTAACATAAATGGTGTCGTGCGTATAGCAAGATATTTATTTTCTAATGCCTTCATTCCTTCTAGTGCCACACTAGTCCGTAGAAAGACAAAAATGTCTTCTAATTCTGATGGCGTGTGTTGTAACCTATATAATTGTGCATCTGGCATGGTTTCTTCAATTTCTCTTCAAAGACAAAAGTGAAGTCAATGCTTCTTCTCTTGAGTTAATTCTAGTCATAATCTACCGCCAAAACTTGGCAATGCAGTGGTCTAACTAGTCTAGAATTATAAGAGCAAAACAAATTGGATGATTGGCTTCACCAGTTGACTAACACAACATCAATGGCCATGAAGTCAAACTCTTGAAATAGGATTACCCATTTGCATATGCGCGTAGTCCTTTAATGTAAGATGGATTTTTCACCATATACTTTGATGCCATGTGATTTTCTATAAACAAAAATGGTGTTGTGCACCTAACTTTGAATCTTCTAGGTCAGAAACTTGTGCAATGCATCGATCATTGACAAAGCTTTTGCGCTCTATAGTTGTATAATTATGTTCAAAGAGAGTCAACTTCATACTAGCAAAACAAATTGGATGATCTACAATGTGAATAAAATCTTGCCTAAAAACTATGTGTGAGTTGACCTAACACAGCATCAATGGCCATGCGAGAGGCATCCACATGCACATGAAATGGTTTATCCCATGAGGGAAAACGTAGAATGGGTGCGGTAGTAAGTTTCTCCTTTAATGTCTCAAACTCACTCTGTGGTTCTCCCAATAGAATGTACCCAAATTTCCTTTAGATTTCAGCATTTTATCAATTTCCTTTACCTTTTCATGTAAATTAGAACTCCTCTAGAGGTGTAGCAATTTTTGCATATCACCTTGATGAATTTTCTATAATACCTTGTGTGACCCAAAAATATGTGCACCTCACTTTCACCTTCTTTGGTAGGGCTTCGTGATAGGTGTCTGTAGAATGACTACAACCTCGCGAATAATCAAGCTAGATCAACCGATGTAAACCAAGCCTTCCTTTCAAGGAAAGCAGATTATATGTCCTTTCAAAATGATTCCAAATGGTGTAGAAAATATGCACTTCTTGATGTTCCCAAAGAGATACTCAATTTTAATGCACCTTTCAAACATTAAGAAAAGATTGTCATAGTGATCTTTCCAAGCGCATATCCCAATCTCTCGATGTAGTTCAAACATCAAGGTAATCCTCAGAGAGTAAGAAGTTAATAAAATCATTGAATTCCTATCCCGCTGTCCGAACAACTACATGTGAGAATACAACAACATTCAAAGTAATTTCATTTTCATAGATCAATGCTAAGATTATCCCGTTGTGGGGAAGATTTGCATGCATAATCTATTGTCCGGTCTCAATATTTACGCGCTAAAATATAGGAGTGTTCCCTTTTAACCAACTTCCTAATAGTGGAATAATGTTCTCATGGCACAACATTTTGCATACTTCTCTCGAGCCCAATCATCGATATAATAGAATGAGAATCCTCCCACCGTAGGATGTCTCTAATGCTCATTCTTCGGCTCCTTTAAGTACTATATCTCATCATGACAATTCCTTAGAACCTCCATGGTATCCTGATAAACTTCCTTCGATGAGCAGGGATCAAACAAGGATGGGTACCTTACACCTTAAAATCCCCAATGAACTTGGCCCTCAGATGGTTATAAAACCTCCTCCTATGGGAGTGGTGATCATAAATAAAACATTAGATGAGTGCAATGCCTCTCTAATGCACGTGCCGCTTCATCTCAATGTATTAGTAATCTTCACACATTAAGGCCTTAGGTTCTCATGCATAATTTTTCTTGGGCATGTTTGCACGCGGAGTGTTCCCTTTTAACCAACTTCCTAATAGTGGATCTTCTACCGCACGTTGGATTCTAACCACCCCGATGCTTTCCGATTTTTTTATCTTGCTTAGAACCTCCATGGTACTCAAATGCTCATATAAGTCGGGGTAGGAACTCTTCATAGCTATGGTTCTTTCGCTTGAAATAATATAATATTCTTAGGACATTCATGCCTATAGTGGTTAGGAGATCCACACATATAACATGTTCGATGAGGGAACTCACCTCTTCCTCCACCACGATATCCACGTCCTCTTCCATGACTTCCTTCAAAACAACCCTAATTCTTGTCATAGTGTAGTTGATTATGATCCCGATCCCGGTACTCATTCTTACCCTTAGAATTATCCGTTACACTTGTCTTTGTTGTACCCCAATGTCTATAGCATCCTGGATCTAACCAATCAATCAAAAATCCTCAGTATCATGGGTCGTGGACCTGCAAATCTTGTAAAAGTAGGATACATTCTTCCTTATCACACACTATAACAAAGGACAATGACTAGCATCATGATTCAAATGAAAAATCTCACAATCCAATAGTAATGAGCGTATTGTTCTGCGAGGAAAACTATCCTTGGTGTGACCTTCCACTTCACAATTTGTACACCAAATTCCTAAGCGCATTTCATGGGCTGAATTTGCTGATAGCTTTTCTAGTTGTTTTTCCATAGTTGTAATATGTGCCTCTAAGAATGGACTAACGCTAGTGTCAATGCTCCCAACTTCCTCATCACACAAAGCTACTTCCAATGCTTCACGTGGATCAATGTATGTCTTATGTGACAACGCCCTTCTAAATGGTGTAATCAATCCTCCAACAAACCATTGTGCATGTTGGCTGGCATGAATATCATAAGACAACTTAGATAGAAGTGTCTTAAAATGAGCATCATACTCACGTACACTCTCAGTAGTGCCTTGCTTGATATCATTGAGTGCACTTATACTCTTCTGCTCTAATTAGGGATATGGAACTCTTTCAAGAAAGCATCCTTCAGTGCTGCATAATCTACGCAAGTTTGATTGGGTCAAACTTCCTATACTAGCAATTTGTGTGCCCATCCCTGTAACGTAGTAGAAAATTGACTTGCCTTTCGCTTAGAAGTCGTGATCCCTTTCACGCGCCACAATATTTCACACATGTGCACATGCTAGGCAAGCATCCTCTATGCCTCTATACTTCGGGAGACGAAGACACATCTCCATATAGATATTATGTGGTTTCTACGGGCCTTGACCACTGATCAAAACCTCCTGTGTTTCCTCTGCCTCGTAGAACCACCGAGATCCAATTGAACTAGAACCACCTATACCTCTTGATCCTCCACCTATAGCTGGAATAGGACCTGTAGATGTACTCCCTTGTGCTCCAACAAAGTAGTACTATACCGAACCCCTACAGTCTATGTGGTAGTTCCACTTCCATAGGTGAATCCAACATTCTGCGTGCTCATGTTCTGTGCGGATGATGCACCTAAGGAATTTTCCTCCAAATAAAATTGAAGCTATCTCTCCTACCATTGATGTAATTTCTCTCTGACTTACTCTGGTTCTCCTGTTTCCCAAATTCACTTGTTGATTGCTTGTCGTACTATATACGGGAAAACCAAGCGCAAAGGCTAGGTCACCAGGTGGATTAAGATGCGTGATTATGCCTGTAGTCTCTGCTGGCACACTTCTGTGTGAGGCCAAGGGGGAATCTCTGTCATGTTTTCCAAGATGGGGGAGTTCTGATGCTCTGGCTCCACATCTTCTATGTTAGCTCTAAATCTTTCACGAGCCATCTCTCTCCTCAACACCATACTTTCGCAATGGAACGATGCTTCTCTATCTCCCTCTTGCATGCCTCATTATACTTAAGCCTCCTTTTCTCTCTCTACCTTTTTGCCGCTAGATCTGCCATCTTTCACTAAACCCTGTACCTACCCTCGCTCGTGGTGAAGTTTAGTTATCCATCGATTTACTCTCTAGGTTCAAAGTTACCATCAAGATATTGATAGCCAAAGGTGGAATACCTTCAGTAGATATGATCCTCTTGGATATCCAAAAATGGAATTCGCTACCTCCGGGAAAGAATAATTTGAAATTGAATATTCTAGAATATAACTATTTAGAACACCATGAAACCATGTATCCACAACATGAGTCTAGATCATATAAACATCATAAAGGTCCTAGAATTCTTCCCGTGTCCAAAGAAGTGTGCGATACCTCTAATTCCGCTTAGATGTATAAGAAATCAGCCACTCGTATAATTCTACTGGAAAGATGGTGAAAAATATCTCATATAAACTTTCATACAGATTATGTTCTATCCAAGTGTGTGCATTAAACTAGATCCACCGCTGAATCGTCGTGCATATTCTTCCTCCAGATCATGTATCCACTCTTCAATACTTTCTAGAGTTAACCGCACGTCTTCATCATGAACCATCCTAAAACAATGAAAAAGAGGTCCCGGAAATGGAACCAATGATGTAACCTAGAATTTATCGATAACACCCTAGATGCGCTTACACATCACTCACCTAGACTAAGCGCTCACCCTAAGCACGCAAAGGTACCAGTCCCTCTTTAGGGTTGTTCAGAAGCAGGATGTTAGCGTGATGAAGGAAGAAACATATAGAACCATAACTAATCCATCATTCTACAATGCATCTATCGAATGTTTCTAAAGCCTTATTCATATAAGAATTGAAAAAGAGATAAGTCTCTTACCTCTTGCAAGAGGATATTATTTTATGGTTGGGTTCTAAATCCGTCAAGATTAATCTAAGTCCAATTATTTGGATTTTGTCCTCAAGAAGTTATTGTTTCTCCTTCATGGCATGGATGTTGGGACCTGTCTGCCTTCCCAAAGCAGGTGTGATTTTTTTGGATTGTCTATAAAGGTAAAACTCACACTCAAGAACTAAGGGGAGATGGGGTGTTGTGAGCCCTACTCATTGTGTTCTTTGTTGTAGCGTAGAAAAATACAACCATATTTTGCTACATTTTCCTTTCTCAATACAATGTTGGCATTGGATTTGAAATATTTTGAATCTTACTTGGGTTCCCCAAAGTGAAACTATTTCCAACACCATCTCTTCTTGGCCTAAATCTAGTGTCGGTTCCACCTTAGGTTTGATTGGATTTGTTCTCCCATCCTTATTTTATGGAATCTTTGGTGGGAATGTAATCTTAGGATCTTCAGAGAAGAATCCTCGGATATTCCTAACTTCCTAAACAAATTGGAAGTTTTTCATGTCGAGAAAATGTCAACTTGAATTGCAAACATTTATCTAATTTCGAAGTTGGGATGTGGAGATTCGAAGGCTTGGCATTTCATTCGTTTTCATTCTCCTAGTGTGATCATCAAATGAGGTATCTCAAAAATGGAAAAATCCTACAGAGGAAAAAGAAAAAATGTCTTCGCCCCGTGGGTTCTACAAACTAAAATTCGAATGGAGCATCTAAAGGTAATTTGGGATTATCACGGGTGGGGTGTATTATTAGGGATGCTAAGGAAAAATTAATCAAAACAAGTTCCTTCAAATTTTCATTTGGTTATTACAAATCGACGGAGGTTTGGTATTAGAATAGCCATTGCTTCTAGCTATTCCAAACTTTGTATTGAAGGGGATTCCTAGTTCATCATTCAAGCTATCTCGAAAGGGTAAAATGGAGGCCTGACAACTTAATTTTAGTGTCAATCAAATCCTTCATTGGTTATATTTGTTAGAAGAGGGTTTAATCCATCATGCATTTTGGGAAACCAATTTTGTGGTAGACGATTTGGCAAATTACGACGTATTTCAAAATAATGACTCACTTATTTCTAATAGAGGCGAACAATGGGTTGATCCTCTTGACACATGAGGAACTTCCTTTTATTGGGGTAGTTGGTTGTGTCCTTCCTATTCTTCTCCATTTATTCTCTTTGTTTTCCCGTAGTATGACTCTTCCCCATATCCTCTCCTCCACCTTCATAGCGAGAAGAGAGAATTTTACTCTTCTCTTCGGTCTACCCTTACCGTCTTTACAATAGTTTGAGAGTGGGTTCCCTTCGGTCATGAAAGCTATTGAAAATATCATCGGGTTGGACTACCTTCATGGCTCGGGTCATGCTCGGGTAAATTATGAGATTCGCAAGTGTTTTTTCTGCCTCCTCCTTCTCAAACCCGATAAAGGTGTTGTTCTTTCTATTTATAATCACTTCATCCTTTCACGCCATTGATGTGGGTTAGTGAAAGCTCTAGATTAGAAATGTCTTGCCATGAGATTTTTTAGTTGAATATTCAACTTCCTCTCGATGGGTTGATCATGGGGTTTGTATGGAGTGGAATGGTGGAATAAAACCCTTTTACAATTTGTAGTATCTATTTATTCCATTTTCCATTCTCATGGTGCTTTGGACCATCTCATGTCCCTCCTCTCAATCTCATGGAATTTTCTAAACCCATTGGTCCTCTCACCGATTGAATTTAACTATTTTGTGCGCATGCTAATGCCTCCTACTCCATCCTCGCAAGCATTCATTTATTCCCATAAGAGGTTGGATTTCCTTACAGAGAAGATAACTTGGAAACAAAAATGAAGATTGGTAAGAGAGAAGCATTTGTGTTTTTGTTGTTTGTAGGAGTTTATGTTTCTCTCGTAATTAAAGATACAAGGTTGGAAAGAGGACAACTTTAGTAGAGATGATTTTCCTCCCAACTTTATATTTGGGGTAGGCACTTCTGCTTACCAGGTATGATCAATTTCCTTTGGTACTTTCTTCTGTATTACTTCTTGTATTTGGGTATTAATTTTGGGTGGGTATATGCAGGTTGAAGGTGCAGCAGCAGTTGATGGCCGTAAACCCTGCATTTGGGACACCTTTACACATTTAGGTTGCCAGGATATTTTATTTGACCCCAATTTTTAGTAGAAGTGTGCTTCAATATATTGTATCTGTTGTTAGATATTCTTTCCCTGTTTGGAAAACAAATCCATTATGTTAAGAATAGAATTCCATTTGTCTTTGTTTGAATTGGTAGTGTTATATTTAGATCTATAAAAGAACAAGCTTAAAACAATAATCATGATTGAATCAAGAACATGCACTAATCAATTACACACAGGAATGACACTTAGATTCAGCCAATATCTTTCATCTATTAATAAACACAGAAGCTCCTTACAAGAATGGCAATCTATACCGATGTGTGCATGGATTTGGTACAATAATCCAATCATATGCACATATATTTATATCTCCATACATCCATATATTCACCTCCCTACATATCAACTACTATGTGATTCACATCATATATATATATATAGGGTGGGGACTTTCCCTTCACCGCTTATCTATTCCAAAAATAGGCCACATGCTATTAATAGCCACACGCTGTTTACAGCATAGCCACACATGCAAGTGTGTTATCTATAGACTTCTTACAGTTAAGCAAGTGACAATCCTATTCCTAGCTCGTCTCCATGTAAAACGCTTCGATCTGATCCTCTAAAGATAGACAATACGTGGTGCGCACATATCTGCATCGTTGGTGTGTTCCACACGATATCTTCTAAGAATAGATCTTCATGCTCAAAATTGGCTAAGTCTTGAAAGTGAACTTACCCTCTACACGTGGGTTCTTCCTATTCCTCTGCGCCCTTGATCCCGGCCTTCTCTCGCGCGGAATTCTTGTGTGAGTCCTGAAAAGTGTTCTCGATCAACAACACTCTAGATATCGGCTTTCATATGGTGTGTTTTCTACTAAATACAATCTTCAACATCAAGACACAAAATCAATTCAAAAAATCATTGCTTGCATACCCGATGAATATATGCGCAAAGTCGCATCACATCTCGGTGCTCTCTGGTGGTGAGACTAGAACTAGCCGATCGCTTATGCCTTTCTACCATTACAAGCCCCATTTGGGGTACTCCTTAATGGCCCCTTAGTCGATGCCCACTAACACTCTTAATCATCATTGGAATATTGCCTCCCAGGATTGTTTGGAAACGTCGGTTTTAGAGGGTTTGGAGTGTTCTTATCGAACCCAAAAATATCATTTTGTGGTGTATTTTACACCAAGGGCTTCCAATGGGGATTGACTCAAGCATATGGGTCTTAACCCCACTTATTTGGTTTGTCATTAAATGGATTCTATTAAGCACATTTTTTTGGTTCTTAAGCTCAATTGGCATGGAAGTGGATTCATACCCTATTTTAGCCCTTTTCTCAGATTTCTTTAACTAAAAATGATTCTCTTGGGGACTCGGCCTTGTTACCTGTCATTTACAAAAAAATGGCACTTTAACCGATATTCTTTTTCATCTTGGAAAGACAAAAATAATTCCATTTTAAATGATGTTCTTATGTATAGAATTTTTTTCTGTTAGTAATGATCGTAGGATATGTGTGATGAGTCTTTGTGTGCTAGTGAATCATTATGATGCTTAAAATAATGTAAAAGGGTAGTTATAAGTCTTCATGGCAATGGGAAGCTCAAAGGTCACAAAATAACAATTAGAAAATCGAGATACACTTCTAGAAGTAGATTCATTCGAATATAGGAATGTGGAAGGAATTTTGGAGATTCAATTCCTCATGTAGAGGATGGTAGAAAACATTGAGTGAATAAGAAAAAAACATTATTGTATGAATATTTACAAAGGAATACGGATATGTCTTTGTTTTGTGTGTATATCTTGTTTTTGCAAATATATTTCGAGTTGTATTGATAAGTTATTAATGGTTGATGCATGTGAATGAAGGTATTGGATTGTAATTTTTCAAAGATTTAAATTATTTTAGTTCGATAGCTTATTTTCATTTTGGGGTATCCTAGAGAAAATGAACTAATTGTTAGGATCATGGCTGTGTGTGAAAGTGTGATGACTGTTTGGGTAAAATCATCATTACTTTTTATTTTAACTCTAAATGACCTGAAATATGGACCATATGAGGATAATAACATTTTTCAGATAGGTTTTAAATATATTTCCTTGAGGATGAGTAAATTTTGAGTTATGAACTATTTTCCTAGCTGGACTCAAACTATTTGACATAATGTTTGCCTAGTAAAGTGAGTATATGTCCTATGTTTTTAAGATTTAGGTTATGAAATTTGGAATATATAATTTTTATATCAATTTTCAAGTGGGTTTTAAGGGTTCGGTGATTTGAAAACCATACAAGATGTTTTTTATGATAGAATTGTGTTGTAGTTGTTGGATCATTAAGAGCATTTAAGACATGATTAGGATGTAAGTATAGTAAAGTTTTATGTTGAACTCATTTTGTTGCATCTTTTTATGATTATAATAATTGTTTTAGTGAAGGACTAGCTAAAAGGCGGTGGAGAGGCTTAAGAGTCAAAGTTTCCTTATTGGACATGAGCTAAGAAGCTATAGGTTGGCAAGTTGGTGAAAACTAAGAGAATGTAAGAGTGTGTGGAACTTGATGAGGTTGGTAGCGAGAATAGGTGATGAATGAATATATGAGCAGGGTATGTTGGTAATGAGACCCTTTACGATGCTATTTTTCTACTTTACAAGTTTTTAAAACCATTTTAGGCTTGTATGGGATTCTCTTTTGTAGAGCTAAGTTGATGATATTGTTGAAATCTCTTTTGATGGTTGAATATATAAACAAGACTTATTTTGCTCGCATCAATGGGGAGTGTAGGAAATTTTGTTTTACCTTTTGATGCCATTTAAATCAAAATAAACCATAATGTCTTTTGAATGAAGCTCACATCCATGATTAATCCTTAAGAACTTTATTTTGTAACCACTTTCATTCTCCGTAGGGCTTTAAGCATCTTAAATGTATCAAACATTTCACTTTTCTCGCTTGAAAAATAAACCCAAAACTTTTGTGAATAATCATCAATAAATGTAATGAAATATGATGACTTACCCAAACTTTTTGTTTGACAGACCACATATATCATAGTGAACTAATTACAGAGATGCATTGCCTTTTGGAAACTTTTCTCTTGCATGTTTTCCTTTAGCACAACCTTCACAAACATATTTTTGCTCTTCAACCTTTGGAAAACCATAGAATAATTCTTGTGATGTTAGTAACTTCAAACTTTGAAAATTTAAATGTCCATATCTAAGATTCCAAAACCAACTCTTATCTTCATATGCCATATTGGAAAGGCTATTATTCTGTTCTCCAAACTTCAATGGGAACAACATATTCTTAGACATAGGTACAACTACAAAAAGCGTATTTCCTTGATTCTAATCACAGATTACACATTTTTTATCATCAAAACCACCTTATAGTTTTTTTCATATGGTTGTCCAACACTCAACAAATTTGTTTTTGGTGAAAATCACACTTTTATATAATACAATGCTAATCATATGAAAATTGGGTGGAGAAATTTGCACCCCAAAATGCTAAGCACATCAAGCTAGATAGGCCTCGAGAAAGAGGCTAGATTACATCAAAACCACTATAAAAGTGTGATAATCAATAAACAAGTGAACAAAACAAGTAGCACAGTAAAGCCAGGCTGCACCCGTAAGAATGGAGGACACAGGATGAGGCAGAGGGCTATCGGGTTTTCACCGCAGAAAGAAAAGAACAGTGTAAGCCGAATATGGGATGGGCTCCCACCCACTTTCTTGTTGTTGTTGTTCTTTGTTGTTATTCAGAACCTCAAGAGACAAACGAGAGGGAGAAATGGAAAGATCTAGCCATGGGAATTTTCCCTATTGAGGGGCATTCCAACTAGCACCACCAGAATCACCAAGTTGACCGAATACCATTATACCCCGCCACAAGCGGGGAAGTGGGTTGAGAGTAAGGAGACCACCTCCATCAAGGATAAAGGCTCCGCCAGCTCCAAGAGCAACATTTTTATTCCCATGGCCTCGGGTGGGGAGGAAAGCGGCACACATGAGGTGGCGAGTGGTGATGGGTAGGGGTTTTGAGATACGCGATTGACTACACGGGGAGGAAACCCGGTAGTCAAGCAAGCATTGGAGGTACTTGAACTCCAACTAAACTTTCTTTACACAGTTCGAATCTAAAGCATCATAATGGAAATAACAACCACTTTATTAATAACAAAAAAAATTCTATCCATAGGAACATCATTAAAAATGGCATTATTTTTGTCTTTCCAAGATGAAAAAGAATATCAGCTCTAAAAATGTGCCAATTTTTTTGTAAATGATAGGTAACAAGGCCGAGTCCCCAAGAGAATCATTTTCTAGGTAAAGAAATCTAGAGAAAAGGGCTAAAACAGGTATGAATCCACTTCCATGTCAATTGAGCTTGAGGGAAAACCAAAAATGTGCTTAATAGAATCCGGTTGATGGCAAACCAGAAAAGTGGGGTTAAGACCCATATGCTTGATTCAATCCCTAGTTGGAAGCTCTTGGTGTAAAATACACCACAAAAATGAGATTTTAAAGGTTTGACAAGAACACTTTAAACCCTCTCACGAAACCGATGTTTCCAAACGAGAATCCTAAGAGGCAATATTCCAATGATGATTAATATTTTTAGTGCGCACCGACTAAGGAGCAATTAAGGAGTACCCAAAATGGGCCTTGTAATGGTACAAAGGCATAGATGGGCTGGATTCAGTCTCGCCACTAGAGAACACCAAAGATGTGACACTAACTTTGTGCATATATTTATCGGTATGCAAGCAATGCTTTTTTGAATTGGTTATGTGTCTTGATGTTGAATATTTTATTTAGTGTAAGCAAACGCACCATATGAAATCCAAGATCTAGAGTGTTTACAAAATAAATCACCCACAACCTTGATTCCTTTTCTTAAAAGCTGTAAGAGGACCATCATGAAAATTGAGAATAAAATACCATTAGAGAGAGTGGGAGTAAATAGATAGACTAGATCTAAAACCATCCGCCTTCCAAATTTGGTGTGGCTTAAGCAACTCTTAGGGTTTCCATTTTTTTGGGAAATGAAAGTACCCCTAATTTTAACTGAAATAAAACAAAGAAGAAAATGCAATGTTGGAGAAAAATCTTCCAAGCCTCATTACCTTCAAGGCTACGAATTAACCACTTGACACAAAGATCACATCCTTGGAGTTTGATGTCAAGAAACCCAAGGCCCCCAACTTCTTTAGGACAACAAATATCCCAAGCAACCATGTGGAACCCCTTATGCCCCTCAGAGTTATCCCATAGAAAATCTCACAAAAAAATTCAAGTTTGGCATATGCAATGTTAGATGGAGCCCAACAAGAAGAATAATAAACATGAGTAGCAACTAACACCTTAGAGCAAATTTGAAACTTTACGCCAAAGAAAGAGGCTTGGTAATCCAAAAGGAAATCTTACACTCAACCCTTTGAACCACATAAGTCCATAGTTATGTAAAAGTGGCCTAGAAGGAAAAGGGAATGCCAATAAACTTGAATTGAACACCTAGTTGAATCCAGCTCCACTACTTGCCTTCTAACCAGGAGAGATAAGAGAGTGGGAATTTCGATAACATTAGGTTTTCTCCCATTGAACAGAGGGAAGCGGAAGCCGAAAAAGAATCCAGACAGGTCCAAAGAATTTTGAACAGACTGTTCCTCCTCCAGGAGTGTGAGAAAAGAATCATCTGTGAAGTGGCCATTGATGAGTTGTTGATCCAAAGTGGGTAGAGAGATCCCTTTAATCAAACCTTGAGAAGCACTTTGTGGGCTAGTAGATAACTAAACCCTTTAGCTGCAAGCACATAAAGCAAGGGGGCCAAAGGACACCCTTGTCTAATGGATATAAAAAACCAAACCTAGAATATTGAGCCCCATTGATGGAGATGCAAGCCCCAACATTGTTAAAGAGCATCTACATAGTGTGAACAAATATCAGCCCAAATCCAAGAGCTTGAAGCATAGCCAAAATGAAATACCATTCAATTCAATCATAAGATTTAGCATAGTCAATTTTGATAAATAAATATTTTTGGTTAGAGAGTTGAGCCCATTCCATCCCTTCCCAAACAACAATAATATTATCTAAGATGTACATGTGCTTGATGAAACCAAGTCTGTTCGCTTCTAACAATAAGAGGAAGGAGATTAACAACCCTATTAGATAAAGCCTTAGAAATAATTTTGTAAGACATATTAAGCAAAGTGATGGGTCTCCAATTAGAAATTTGTTCAAGGTCTCCAGACTTGGGGATAAACTTGATGTTGCCTTGGTTAATTAGTTCACCCAAAGAGTTAGAATCTAAAGCTTTAAGGTACACAATATGTAGATGATCCCTAGAGTATCCCATAAGGTCTGGTAGAATTTAGAGGGGAATCCATTGATACTTAGAGCTTAATCGGGATCCTTTTAAAATGATACTTCCTTAAGGTATGCAAGAGAAGAAGGCCTATCACATGCTACCCATTGAGGGTGAGTGAATTTACAAGGCACAACTTGTAGGCATTTTAAAAGAGCCTCTTCTCTAGCAGGGGTGGTAGGTTAAGAGGAAATAACCTGTGGTAGTGATGGAAAACAAGTGTAGTGTGTCATACATTCCCTTAAAAATGGCTTTGATTTGATTAGAGGAATGCTTGGTGCAAAGCATAGTAAAGAAATATTGTGAATCTTTGTCACGAATTTGACCCAATGAAATCAAGCATGCGTGAGAGCACCATGTGCTTTGTAATATTCCTCCACCTTAATGTTATGCCTCTAATGGGTAGCACGGAGTTATAGGACTGATTGAAAGGAGAGGCATTAAGCTCTTGTGAGACATGTTGAAACTCATGATATGAAGCCTCATGTGTTTCTTGTTGAAAGAGAGAAGCTTATTTTCCATAGATGCAAAGGAAGGTGCTAATTATTTTGATGGCATCATTCCACCAACCAATCTATCCTCCCGCTAGCAGAGCGAGGAACCAAGTTGCAATTTATGCGTTGGATATGTGAAAAATTCCTAACATACTTGGTGTGCAATGTTTAAGTAAAATTGGGAGATAATCATGTATTGTTTTGTAGTTTTGGCCCAAGTAATGTTGAATAAAATGGGGGAATCATCAAATAAGATAGAATTGTCATAAGAATCGCAACATGTTTGTCTAAGATGGGAGAAATATAGAAGAATTCATGACTCAACCTAAGGGTATGATCCATCCATTTCATAATCCTATCTTAAGCTTGTCAAAATTGGACCAAGTGAACCAGGAAGAATTGGATCTCTCCTTATAAGTGATGTTGGGGTTAAAAAGTCTAAGCGTATACCTTATATAGAACTAGGCCTCTTGCTCTCTCTCACACCAACACATGGGAAAATGACCAACCTTGTATTCCAGGTATTCAATCATATTAAAATCACCACAAATAATCCAGGAGAGCATCGGGAAAATATTCAACAAGCCTTTGCAGTAACAGATCTCTTTGAACCACATCATTGGACCCAAAAATATTAGCTAAACAAAGGATACACCCGTCAAAATTGAAAAGAGTCCAAAAGCAGAGTGGGGTTAGAGCCCCATGAGATCACATCTTTGAGAAATGTCAATGGAAATCAAGGTCATGACCCTCCACACCTAGGTTCGTGATAGGACGTGTGACAAATAACATTGGTTCGGATGGTGTGAACAACATAATGAAGTAAAACCCTGTGAGTTTAACTTATTACAGACACAAAACATGCATATGCTTAAAGTGTAGACAATTATCCATGATCGGATATCTCTAGATAGGTTCAATAAGGCCACGTATATTCTAAGAGTACACAATCATTGGATTGAATCAAGGTACATGGATCCCTCATCATCAAGATTAGAGAGGGTAAAAAAGGCGGTTGTGAGACGAAGTGACATGGGCAACATCTACCAACAACCATGGTCTGCATTTTTCTTGCACAAATTTGTCATCTTTTGTTGAGTGCGGGGATATGGGAACGAATAAGGAAAGCTTTATTGGAAAAATATGAAAAATTAATATCATAATTGCATAAAGAAAATTCGAAATCTTACTCTTTATTCTTGCTACATTCATAGGAAGTATTACATCCATTTAAATAGGAGATGTTGTTCCTATATTTAAGGAGATATAATCTCCATAAATATCTCCACACATAACTCCTAAAACAACTCCATGCTATTTTACGTGAGATTTTGTTTTCTCACAAAACTAATATTGTTAATGATTTGTTTACTCAACAACTCATAACAATATTTACTCACCCACTCATAATTACATTTACAATAATGTAATTAATTATTACAACACATATTATATTATCCTAGATAATATAATCACTTACATAATATTCTATGTTCACACTACAACATAGATATTCCTAACAAAAGAGAGATAATTTTCTTCAATGAATAGTGCTTCGGCAGAATCGGAGAGGTACGAAGACCGATGGAGTTGGAGATTTTAAACGGACAACAACAAAGGCTACCAATGGGGAGTGGGAGAGAGATATGGAGGCCATGGGTGGTGAAGGTACAATTTGTTTAACATGAGTAGCAGAGGATTTGGCTCTATTAACAACAAATACACGATAGGAAGAAGTTGAGCATTTTGCGAGATGACGAGCAAGTACATTTTTATTGGTTATCATGGTCCACCCATCTAAAGAGGAAGGAGCTTTGGACTCTATAGCCTTTTTTTTAGACAAAGGGTAGGATTCTACCATTAGAAGACATTCGTGAATCATGTGGTCAGAAGATTAGAAATAAAAAATAGAACTAGTACTTTTAAATAATAATCTAATCTAATTTTAAAGCATGCATAGCCATAACATGGCTTTATTCTCTTTAAAAACATCCTAATAAATCTAATATTAAATAAATCCATTGCATGGTAGTTCATATTCTAAACTACAATCATTGCATGGCTTTTTATTGTGCAAAAATAAATTCAGCTATACTAAAAATAAATAATTAACTCAACAAAAACTAAACAACATTCTCCCCTTGATCTTTGAGTGGACTAACAACTTCATCTTGGAGTTTCAAAACTGAACTTTTACAACAAATTTAGTGAAGATATTTTCAACTTGTTCTAAATAGTGTTTATATACTACAACTCTTATCTATTTCTTTTGACGAAATCTCGAATGAAGTGGTATTTCAAATTGAAATTATTTGACTTGCTATGATGGACTAGATTTTTGGATAATTTGATAACACTTATGTTATCACCAAAAATCACTATAGGTTGACTTTGTTTCTCCCAAATTTCTTCTAAACCTTTTTCAGAGCCATATTGTTTGTATACTGAAGTGATTGCAATATATTCTATTTCCAAGTAGATGATGAAGAGAAACTAAGCTTTTCATCTTGGAACTCCATATAACCAAACCCAAACCAAGAGAAAAATAATTTATGTATGTTGACTTCCTATCATCCAAACTACCTCCCCAATCAAAATCACTAAAACTAACAAGTTCAAGCTTTTGATTAGCATAATAATGAATACCAAAATTGATAGTGTCTTTCACATACCTTAATATCCACTTGGTTTCCTTCATATGAATCTTAGATGGCCCAGACATATACCTTGAAACAAGAGAAATTGAATAAGCAATATTTGGTCTTGTGTGAGTTAGAAACATTAAGCTTCCAACAATACTTATGTAAGTTGTCTCATCAATTTTTCCAATTCCATCTTCTCTACATAACATAACTCCATGAATAATTGGAGTAGAGAATGGCTTACAATCAACCATACCAATTTTTTAACATATCCTTTGCATACTTTTGACAAATTAAAATCTCATCCTTACTCGATGAACTTCCATTCCAAGGAAGTATTACATGAAACCTAAATCTTTCGGTTCAAATTGATTCATCGTGAGCAAGTTTGAGTTCATCATTCATCTTAAAAACATTGCCCTCATATAACAAATAATCAACATACAAAGTTACAATGAAAATATCCTTACCTTCTTGTTTGTAGTAAATAGTAGACTCACTTTGGCTTATCTTGAAGCCATTTTGCTGAAATTATCCATCAATTTGGGCATACCATACTCTTGGTGATTACTTGAGGCCATACACAAATCCTTCTTCAACTTGTAGACTTGATCTTCTTTACCTTGTACTTCAAACCTTGTGGTTGTTATACATAGACTTCCACTTCTAAGTACCCATTCAAGAAAGCACTTTTTACATCCGTGTGATGTATGCTCCATTTATTTTGAGTTGCTAGTGAAATCATCATTCTAATGGTCTCTTCTATTGCCACTGGTAAAAATTTCTCTTCATAATCTATCACATACCTTTGAGTGAAGCCTTTTGAAAATAAACGTGTCTTGTGTCTTTCAACACTACCATCACTATTGCACTTAGGCGTGTAGACCCATTTAATACCAATACAATTCCTGTCATGTGGAATTTTTGTAAAAATCCAAGTACCATTCCTATGATTGGAATCCATTTCTTGCACTCAAACATCATTAATACATACATCTTCAAAACATGATGGTTCAAAATCAGCTTGTGTAAATAAATCATAATTTATTATCTCACCTATTGGACATTCTTCATGTGCTTGACTCCTTGTAATTTCATAAATTTCACTTAGGGTTATTACCTTCCTTTAAGAATTTGGACTTGAAGTTGGATTTGCACTTAAAATACAAGAACTAGATGAGGGAAGTTTGGTGGACTTGTTGCACTTGGAATTTAAATACTAGTGAGTTGTTCATCAACAATATCATCATTACAAAAATATTTAGACTTCTCAATATGTCTTTTTTTTTTTCACTATCATACTCTCCCCGTTCATCAAAAATAATTTCTTGACACGACAATTTTGTTAACTTGATAGGATTATAAAGCATATATGCTTTTCTTTGTTCACTATACCCAACAAAAATACAATACTCACTCTTTGGATATAACTTATTTCTTTTGGGATTAGGTGCATAAGCATAGGATAAACAACCTAAAACTTTGAAATAATTGACATTAGGCTTATTTTCATTCCATGCTTCATATGGAGTCATCTTATCAAGTGCACTAGTGGGAATCGATGAAAATTTATACCATTTTAGCAACTACATCACCCCAAAAAGAGTTATTTAATCCCCTTGTTTGTAGCAAGATCCTTGCCATTTCAACCAATATACGATCCTTCCTTTTAACTACACCATATTGGTGGGTGATGCATAAGCATCATCAAGAAGACATTTCAAATGCAAAATTTTCAAGGCTACGAGGTTAAGTTGAGAGTTTAGAATGTGTGGAGTCTTGAGTGGATGAGTGATTCAAATTTTCAAATTGAAAGTTTTCCCTCCTAAATGTAAATTCAAATTTTAAAGAGGGAATTAATTATCTAAGTCATGTTTTAGAGGTTTCTTAGGGATTGAAAGTATCTTGTTAGGTTGTAGGATATGTGTGATGAGTCTTTGTGTGCTAGTGAATCATTAGGATGCTTAAAATAATGTAAAAGGGCAGTTATAAGTCTTCGTGGCAATGGGAAGCTCAAAGGTCACAAAATAACAATTGGAAAATAAGTTACACTTCTAGAAGTAGATGCATTCGAATATAGGAATGTGGAAGGAATTTTTGTGGATTGATTCCTCATGTAGAGGATGGCAGAAAACATTGAGTGAATAAGAAAAAAACATTATTGTATGAATATTTACAATGGAATACAAATATGTCTTTGTTTTGTGTGTATTCCACTTTGTAAATGTTCATAAAATAATGTTTTTTTCTTATTCACTCAATTTTTCGCCATCCTCTACATGAGGAATTGAATTCCCATAAATTCCTTCCACATTCCTATATTTGAATGCATCTACTTCTATAAGTGTAACTAATTTTCCAATTGTTATTTTGTGACCTTGAGCTTTCCATTGCCATGAAGACTTATAACTACCCTTTTACATTATTTTAAGCATCATAATGATTCACTAGCACACAAAGACTCATCACACATATCCTACGATCTATTACTAACACAAGTGAAATTGAGGATTTAATCAAAACAATGAGGGATTCACAATCTACAAACCCCACCGCGCCTCTCTTGCAAACACATTGGAGGCATTACTTGTTCAAGTTGACGTGGCAACGGGGAAAATTGATCGTTGGAAAACTTATAGAGAGGGTTATAGGGTTTATTATTCCAACAAATTTTCATATGTGGATGTAAAGAAAAAGAAATTTCAAAAGACCTCATATGCACCTTATTCATGGACCCCCGCACTAATTTTCCTATTCTTGTCATGTAAATAGTTTCCCATCCATTGGTGCAATAATAATTTGATTAAAAATAATTTTTGGGACCGATGGTGGATGGTGTTTGATTTTCCACCTTATAATAACAACGAGGTGCCACTATACTTTTGAATAAACTCTATTGCGAGTTTATCCTCAACAAGATCCCAAATTATTTTGATTTTCGAGATTTCGGAGTGAGGAAAAGGATTTGCATAGATCGACTGTGTGCACAATGTGCACCTATTCAAGCAGGTAGATTCCCACATAAGCCCCCTCACCCTGAGATTGTCCCTCAAGTAGTGAAGGAGACAATAGAGATTGATACACTCCATGCGCTTGGGGCTATCTTCAACCCTTGTTCAACATATGGGGAGATTTGGAGCGGATGCTCGTGAAGGCACACAGAGTATTCCCTCGGGAGTACTAGCATGAGGCCACATCTTTTCCCATCATGTGGTAGCATATGTTTTGCGGCTTGAGGAGGATGATAATTTCATGCATACTCGATTTTGGTGCACTTGGTGCTAGGGGTGCACACGATAATGTCACTATGTCGATGTCCTTTTGAGTAAGACATTTGGATTACATTCATCAGCGTCACCTTCGTAGGTAAATTTGTTATGTGTGTTACAAAAAGTTTGGAGTACTTGATTTACTTATGTATGTTAAAATTTTTAAATAATTGTATTTGTACATGTATATTCATTGATATTACGGGCTTGGGAGGCACATCTTCATCCCAACCATCGGTGGCGAGCACCATGCATACACATACATTCACAGAGGTAATTTAGAATGTTAATTATGTAAAATTTTCACATGTGTGTGTGTGTGTGTGTGTGTGTGTGTGTGTGTGTGTGTGTGTGTGTGTGTGTGTGTATTTGCATGTGTATATATATTAGTTTTGAAGTCAAATATATGTATGTTCTTGTATGTCCATCTAACTCACGTGATATACATGTTTGATAAAGATGTTGACTTCACTAGACACCCCACCATCTCTGCAACAAGTAGATAAAGGTGTTGCCGCTGCGATTTCATCTGTGTAGCAACTCACTGAGGTATTCAAACAACACGTAAATTTTGTTAAATTTCTCATGTAATTCATATTATGTTAAATTACATGTTAGTAATGTATTTCATTATAGAATTATTAAATTATGTTAATAATGTCCTTCATTGTGTATATGCAGGAGTTACCTGCGACAGGTAGCAACCCTGTTCATTTGATTCACAGGCGTGGTGGGGTAAAAACAATAGTTATATATTGATAAAATTAGTTAAAATATTGTCATTATGTACATACATGTACTTAGTTCTATTTTTGCTAATTTTGATGTTATATTTTCTAATCTTATGTGTATGTAGGGAACTTCAACCCCTCCATTTTGAATTGAGGGCACGAACTCCTCCTTCTCGTTGTCTTCGTATCCTGTTCATACCTGCATGGGAGCTCTCGATGACTCATCGAGCATGAGATGCAAATTCGGCGTGATCGACAACTTGTGGTAAGTTTGTGTATTTATGTAAATACTTTCATTCTAGCATGGTCTTAAATACATGTTGAAAACATATATAAATTATTTTTGACAAAAAAACATTGTTTGCATTTACAAGCTCATCTACAGGAAAGTATTTAGTGGAAGAGGACTTGAAGCATGGGCTTGGATGATCCAAATTCATCTCATGGATCTCCATCTTCGTCTAAGGGAGGGCCTTCTTCAAGAAAGGCCAAGAGAGGGATAGATTTTGATGAGTAGGAAATATATATGTCTTACATGACATTGTTTTTGTATGCCTATGTGCATGGCATTGTATGTACACCTATATGGCATTTGAACTTGATGGTATATGACCTATTTGGGCATTTTTGTATTTATTATGCACATTAAAATACTATTTGGAACTTGATAATTTTGTATGAGACCTTACATTTCGAGATTATTTTCGCATGAAACTAATATGATGTGCACTTGACAATATTTAAGACATTATGGATTATTTTTTCATTTATTGGTGATGTACATGTACTAGCATTTTCAATGTATAATTTGCATCAAAATTTTGAAATCAATATTTATATAATGCATGTATATAAAGAGTTACATAATCGAGTAATTATTCATTCAATTTATCAATGTGTATATGTGTATTTACCTTACTTGCACTTCTTCTTGCTCATGGTCTCTTTGTACTAGTTCATATCTTATCATACACTTACTACATTCTTCTATGCTTCATAGTCTTCTCCCTTATTAAAACACCGAGATTCGTCACAATTTGATGCCTTTCATCTGTTGATATTTTGAGAATGTCTCTCCATATACATTACTCTAATGCTTGAGAATGTCTCCAGATGCAATGACATTCTGATTCGGACACTCAATGATTCTTGATTGTCTAATCCTATCCAATTCATGTTATTACCTCTAAATCGGTAAGCATTTCAAGTTATTTGGAAATCACATCACACCCTTCACTAGGCTTGATGACTACCCCTATCCTTTTGAAGGCACTTTTGAAAGCATCCATGGGTTTATCATAGCATAAATTATCAATGAATGGAAGGTCACTAAGCCGTAGGCAAGTGACTCCATCCGTAACTAAAAAAGAAATATTTACTAAGCGATTGATAACTCCCATGTGTTCTTAGACATACCCCTATCAAATTCATTCTTAAGTCAATCTAGTCATTTAGGCATTAACGGACTACGCTGGGACGAGGTAGCACGAAAACATGGGGAGTGTAGGGAACAAAACAAAGACTCCATTAGTGTTCACCTGGCCACCCCGACGTGTTGGAGTAGTTTTTCGGTCCCACGAGCTTCCATTTGTAAACTACAATGTCTAGCAGCCCTACACCGACTCGAGACACCATTATTTCGAGCCTTTACAAACAATAGGACAGCGAGAAAACAAAATGGAGATAGATAAAACCATGATAGGATTTCAAAGAGGGCCCCGACATGGAGGTCTTGGATCGACGAGACGTCTCTAGGTGCCACAGTCCGAGAAATCACCTGTCAAAGATATGATGTGTTTGGGCCTCAAGGCTCTTAAGGGACTACACCGAACGAGGTAGCCCAAAAGCACGGGAGCATAGGGAACCAAAAAGAAGCCTCCACTAGTGTTCACTTGGCCACCCTGACGTGTTGGCGTAGTTGGTTCGGTCCCATAAGCTTCCGTTTGTAAACTCAACATCCGGCAGCCCCTACACCGACCGAGACTACACTATTTCATGCATTTACAAACAATAGGACAATGAGAGAACCAAATGGAGATGGATAAAACCGTGATAGGATTTCGTAGAGGTCCCCGACGTGGAGGTTTTAGATTTGACAAGACGTCTCTAGGTGCCACGGAGTCTGAGAAATCACCTATCGAAGATATAGCATGTTTTGGCCTCAGGGCTCTTAAGGGACTACGCCGAACGAGGTAGTCTGAAAGCATGGGGAGCATAGGGAACCAAAAAAATCCTTCACTAGCATTCACTGGCTACCCCAATGTGTTAGCATAGTTGGTTCGGTCCCATGAGCTTCCATTTGCAAACTACAACATCTAGGAGCCGTACACTGACTTAGACTCCAGTATTTTACGCCTTTGCAAACAATAGGACAGTGAGAGAACCGAATGGATATGGAAAAAATTGTGATAGGATTCGTAGAGGATCCCGACATGGAGGTTTTGGATCGACGAGACATCTCTAGGTGCCACGGAGTCCAGAAATCACCCGTCGAAGATATGGCGTGTTTTGGCCTCAGGGCTCTTAAGGGACTATGCCTAGATGAGGTAGCCTGAAAGCCCTTAGGAGTGTATGAAATAAAAAAAAAGCATCCAATTGCATTCACCTAGCCACCATGACATGTTGGCGTAGTTGTTTTGGTCCCACGAGCTTCCGTTTGCAAACTACAAAATCTAAAGACCTTCTCGACTCGGACTCCAGTATTTGCGCCTTGAAAAACAATAGGGTGGCGAGAGAACCGAATGGATATGGAGAAAACCACGATAGGATTTTGTAGAGGGCCCCGATGTGGAGGTCTTGAATTTGACGAGATGTCTCTAGGTGCCACGGAGTCCAATAAATCACCCGTCGAAGATATGGCATGTTTTGGCCTCAGGGCTCTTAAGGGACTATGCCCAAATGAGGTAGTCCAAAGCACATGGGGTGTGGGAAACCAAAAAATCCTTCAATAGCATTCATCTAGCCACCCCGACGTGTTGGCATAGTTGGTTTAGTCTCATGAGCTTCCGTTTGTAAACTACAACATTTAGCAAGACCTTATACCGACTTAGACTCCGGTATTTCGCGCCTTTGCAAAACAATAGGACAGCAGAGAACCAAATGGACATGAAGAAAACCGCGATAGGATTTCGTAGAGGGCCTCGACATGGAGGTCTCAGATCTAACAAGACGTCTCTAGGTGCCATGGAGTCGAGAAATTACCCGTCGAAGATATGGTGTGTTTTGGCCTCGGGGCTTTGTTATCGACCAATTTTGATGCGTAAAATTAATAAAATAAAAATAAAAATGGAAATTTTGAAATTTTTCAAAAGTGTTACTTTGCATGGTTTATCACTTTCATCACAACCATCTCATTTTTGTGATCGTTCTAGTTTCGTTTCGTCCATTTCGAAGCGAGAACTCCTCCCGCTAGAGTCTCAAATTACGTTAAATATTAAATAATTAATATTTAATTAATTGATTACTCTTTGTTTAATAAAATTAATTTTTAATAACTTTGGAGTATTTAATTAAATTTTAATTAAAATTCATTTGACAAGTTTTGCGGGGAAAAATAAGCTTCCGCTTCCCATTGCAGAGAAATTGAATTAAGATTATCGACCCACTTTGCCATTCCCGTTGGCAATTGGCCATTGCTTTCCCCATTTCCCCTGGCAATTAATTCCACTACCCGGGAAGAGGGGAAGTTGGGTTAACCCTCATAAATTCCTCCATCGAACTTGTTGGAAAGAGTCATAAGAAGCTTTCTAAATTGCTTCTTACTTCTTCTAAGAAGCATAATAATATTTTTATCACATTCCTCAAACTGTGAACACCATTGTGAAGGAGAAATACGTGCAAGAGGATAGTCATAGAAATATTTATGCAAAAAAAGAGAGAATAGTCAAAGTAAATCCAACACAACAAAGGAGTACAAACATAAAAAAATTTCCCACACATTAAACAAGAGGACAATCCAAATCAGCAAGGGGACAACAAAGATAAAGCTCTCATGCATAGAAAAAGGCAGAAGGTGAAAGAAAAACACCACGTAGGAGGACATCAAAGGAGAACAGTCCAAGGAACCTCTCCCATGCAGCCCAAGGGAGGTAACATGCTAAAGCAGGGACAAAGAAATGCGCAGGTTTTAAAGTGAAGAAAAATAGAAATAAATTTCCATGCATTTACCTGAGCAAGAGCCCACATAGGAGGAGAAAGTAAGACTGCCCACACATTGGAGAAGGACAACAGTCCAAAATAGCAAGGAAGACAACATAATCAATTTTCCACGCATAGGAAGGAGGCAACAAGGAGAAAGCATTGAGTTTCAATGCCTAGGGAGAATCTCCATGCATAGGCCAAAGTTAAGAGAGTTTAGGGAGAACAATCCAAAGGAAGGCAGTTTTAAGTTTCCACGCATTTAGGAAGCAAAGCAAAGAAAGCACAAAACAGTCCAAAAGTTCCCATGTAACCCAAGGAACAACTGAAGATCCCACGCAGCATGCAGAAGTTGTAAATAATTTCAACGCATTTGTTTTGAAAGGAAGAAAACAAGAACAGATTTCCATGCATTCTCCAGACCAATAACATTCCAAAACGCAGTCATAGAGAAGGGAAAGTCCCACGCATGAGCAAACAAAACAGCAAGGTGCAAGCACAGGCCACGTGGGAAGAAATAGCAAGGAGGAAAGCTCACACGCAGGGCAAAGAAAAAGCAGCAGTGTCTAGGCAGATTTAAACAAATAATGTTTTTAATTTTCCATGTTGGTTTTGTTGAAATTTGTAGTCCACGCATTGGTGAAATAAAGACAGACCAAGAATAAATCATTTCCACCACGCATTTACTTGGGAAAATCACATAAGAGGTAAAAGGAAGTGAAGGATCGATTTTCAACACATTGCAAGAAGAAAATTCCACGTTCCAACAGGAGTTTTCCAATTCCCAATGCAAATATTATATATATATCGTCTATTGCGATTTGGAACTCGAGCTTAGTCTCGATATATTTGTATTTAAAAATATTAAAATAAAAATAAAAATTTGTAACCGAGATTGGTTATTATTATTATTTTAAAATAATAATAATAATAATAATAATAATAATAAAGTGAGTCCTATTTTTCTTGCATTGCGGGGTTTCGGAGACTGAGACCCAACCCCGCTTGCATTGTTTTGCGTGCCCGAGTCATTCTTCTATGAAATTTATAATGGCCGAGAAATCTAACAAATCCGTAGGTAGATCGAGGAAGCCAGTGGAGAAATCGAATAAGTCCGCACTCAAGTATGAATTCCAAGGAATCATCCCTCCCAATTCCATTAAGTCAACATACGACAATATCAACGTCAAATCTAGGTCACATCAATGTGCAACATTACGTGAGCGCGTGGCGTGAAAAGCGAAGGCAAAATAATACTCTCGGATAGGTTTTACCATCTTTGGTCTACCTCAAGCGGTAACATTTCATGTCTCGGTGCGGTGCCGAGCTGGTTATCACTTGTGTGGAGCATTATGATCCTGAGAGGCGAGGAATTTTAAAGATAATCACAAGCCTTTCCTCTTAATCACACCAGAGCACATTAAGGAATTTCTTGGCATACCTGACTTTCCTAAGAATGCGGATATCACTCACCAGTCAGCGCAATAATTTTGGGATGAAGAACCCCTGAGATGGAGCAAGATGGTTAATAACAACTAGTTAGTGACCAAGAGGCCTCAAATTGACCGGCTTCCCAAAGAACTGTACCACATTGAGTTTGTGGAAGAAATCGGGGACATGATTACTCTCCTAAGTTGAGTTTTGGTTTACCCTCTGCTAGGATTTTCCACCCATGGATGTATCAGTTTATCTATATCATCCTTGCTAAGAAAGAGTTTGTGGATTGGGCCACCATCATCAGTAATACCCTTCACAAACAATTGATAGAAGTTAAGATGACTGGATGCTTCTACATGACATCGTATCTAACTTATGCAGTAATAAGAAGAAAGCTATTTTCTAGACTCGAAACAAGAGGATTCATGGGGTCGTCAAACAATATTTTTCATTATAACCCGTGCTTTCAGTTTCAAAAATAGCTCTCACCATTTTAGAAGAGTCAATGATGCATTCACCTTTCGTGTGATTCGGAACCTGAATCGGAATACAGAGGAAATATTTTCTAAAGAAGCCATGAGTGTCATTTCCCAATGGGGAACCTGGTTTATTCAATTTTCATCCTTTTCCTACATTCGCGTGAGTGGTTTTTGGTACTCCATGGAAGCTTCCTAAGTACATCAGTGACATATGGGCATTAATGGAGCTTGTGCGACAATTATTTCAAGTTCATTTCCTTCTCAATGACAAGCACCGTTCAGGAATTCATTTCCCAATTCAAATCGGGGAATACCAATGTCCAAATCTTTTTCAGTGCACAACTCATGGAAAAAGAGTTCGCCCTCATCACAATTCATCCATATGTGAAGAGAGCCTAGTTTGATATCAATGGATATATGCAGAAGATTCTTGGAGAAAAGTATCAACATAACCCTACCATGGAATATTTCTAGGCTGCCTATTCGGACGAACATGAAGTAAGAAGATGCGAGTTTTCTTGCCTAAAACTTGCTCGAGATGAAGGTCTTCCGCATCAAGAACCCTCCCGATTCATTCATAAATGATGATGAAGATGTCATTGATCCCTCATATGATGCAGTTGCTTTTACCCTGTTGCCTCAAATTGATTGGACCAAAAGAGATGAATTTTTTCTTGATAGCAAGAATCAACCGATTCTTGAAAGAAGCATATCGTGGTACGACAGAGAACTTGCCAAGTTACAATCAATTCAAGATCATACTTCAGGATCACAAAAATTGCCAACACGAGGAGGTATTCATTCAACCAAAGCCCCTTCTCGATCAACCTCCGTACCATCCAATCATACACAACAAGCAAGAAAGGAGTGGTTGCCAAAATCCCTTTTGAGTAATGTGCCACGAGGAGAAAAATCTAAAGACCCTAGCCCCGGTGAAGGAAGAGAGCGTGTATCAAGATTTTCTACTTCAAGTAGAGATTCTTCTACCCACATTGTTAATAGTGCTCAGAAGCTCGTGACAAATGATCCTCAGCCATGCTTTGAACAAGCATCCACTCAGGTGTAGGTAGTCCAAATATCAAACACTTCGGAACCTACAGTTCATGAAGAAATTTCCCAAAATCTCCCGAATGATCAAGAGGTGGATATTGAGGTTATTTCTCCCTAAATCGAGGTCATAGATAGGATTCTTACAGGATCTCATGATGTTGAGAACAATGAGAATATTGATTCGAGCTCTAGGATTTTGTATGCGGAAATAGTGCATGATACTCCTTCCTGGGTTGATTTTGAGGTTAAGAAAAGGAAGAGGGTTGTCAAGGCAATTGACATTGATTTTGATGCCCTTTTCAAACTTTCGAATGATGTCATTCCCAAGAAGCCTAAGGTGCTTTCTCGAATAATGGTGGATAATGACGGAAATAGATTTGCAGATCTCACCATCCCACAAGTTGATAAGGAGCGTGATGCCATGACACCTGCTGATTATGAAGTTTCCAGACTTGGACTTGGGAGGTCCACATTAGAAAGTGACATGGCGATGGCTCGAGATTCAATTGATATCGTGCTAAAGAGACTTGAGAAATATAAGTCTCAGAACTCTCATCTCAAGGCCAAAAAGAATCAATTGGTGGAATATGTTCAACATTTGATAAATCCCATATCATCCACTTTCCTAGTACCTGATGCAGTGGCTGCCCCTGATGAAGAAACTCTCAATTTGTCAAAATAAATAAACACATTAGGCCATGTCACTAAAACTTGGCTTTCAGAGATTCTCGTTTTAGGCCAAGGGACGATCAAAACAATGGTTAAGCTCCAGAAGATGACAATACGTATCTTGATCCAATTCTTTCTTTCAAGGAAACCATTTTTTCTAATATATCAAATTTGGATGAGATATTGCCGGTTTGCGAGGAGATGATGAGTATGGAATCTTTTGTTTTAGCCATTGAAGGAATTCTCAAATTTGAACATCGAGGGACACATTTTCTTTGGTGTCTGCATCTCAAATCAAGGAAGACGCTTCTCGAGGATTCTATGATCCATTATGAGAGCATATGTAATGAAGCCTTCACTTCACTCGCCTTGATTCAAGAATTCATAGCTGAGATTCCTTACTGACCTTGTAAATGAGCATAATCAAAGGTGTTCATTGGAAAGTGGAAGAGCAATTTTCACAATTGTTTAAGGACATGTACACTCCGCCAACAATTTCTCATCGGTTTGAATGGGCGGTGCATCAAATTAAAGAACTTATTTGAGAACGCTCAATCAAAGATTATTAATTTAAATGATATGCCAAGTAGGATTCTTGAATTGTAGGTATTTTGTGAGGCTATTCTTCGACCAAATGAACCTCCAGAAGAAGAAAATATGTTTGAAACTTTAGGAAGGTTTAGATCCTTTCAAGGCAAAGGCGAGATCCGAATTTCACCGACGGTTCGGGAGATAATTTTCTTGGTATCTAACGAAGTGGGAGAGTCCATTTCTCATACGCTTGAGATAGGCGGACCCCATTTCAATGGATAAGGCACTGGTTATTATTGTATATTTTAAAAAGTGGTTTTTTAAGAAAAGGATGTTGTTATTTGCTTTCGGGAAGCTGTGGATAACTTAAGTGATTTCTATTTTTGGTTGTTTTTAATAAAGTTGGTTAGAAAAAGTCAAAGGTCACTTAAGTGCCTTATTTAATGATCATGTAAAACCCTAACTACTTTGTAACCAACTTTTGGGTTATAAAAGGAAGTGAGGGGCTCATTTGTAAAGGTGACTTTGAGAGAGGAGAAGAAAATACTTTTTGTATGCAAGCTTTATTTCAAAGAAAGAAACTTTGTGTTATTTTGAGAAGACATTTTGGAGTTAATGAAATATGAACTTTGTGTCCCATTCATTGTCTCTTATAGCATTTGATGTTATTATGTTCATTAGATGTTAGTGTTTGAATCTTGCATGCAAATATTGTCTTTGATCTTATTTTCAACGTTATTAATATGTTGTTCTAGTTCACAGTGATTAAGCTTTGATTATCTACTTGCTCACGTGTGTTCCCTTTTACACATTGTTGTTTAGCTAGCTCAAACTCCATTCTATTTTTGTTAGTTATTCATCTTTCCTCTTCATGTAATATTAGGCTCCGTTTTTACCTAACTCTTGCATGTTCTTTCAATTCATTCCATTCCACTCCTTTCCTTCATTCCATTCCATCTCCCTTATTCACTTTTCTTTCCATTGATGTTCCAAAACACCCCCCACATACAATTTTGAATGTACAAGTGTAAATACAGATTTTGGTTTTCAATAAAGGTAGCCTCACCTTCATTGAGGAGGACTTCGTTCCCACATTGTTGCATTGCATTTGCATGCATGCAAATCCATATGCTAATAGGCTCTTAAGGGACTATGCCCAAATGAGGTAACACAAAATCACGGGAGCGTAGGGAACCAAAACAAAGCTTCCATTAGCATTCACCTGGCCACCCCGACGTGTTGGCGTAGTTGGTTCAGTCTCATGAGCTTCCGTTTGTAAACTACAACATCTAGCGGCCTTACACTCGACTCGAGACTCCGTATTTCACGCCTTTAAAAATAATAAGACAGCGAGAGAACCGAATGTATATGGATAAAACCGTGATAGATTTCGTAGAGGATCCCAACGTGGAGGTCTCGGATCTAACGACATCTCTAGGTGCCACGGAGTCGAGAAATCACCCGTCGAAGATATGGCATGTTTTGGCCTCAGGGCTCTTAAGGGACTACACCTAGATGAGGTAGCCCAAAAGCACAGGTGGAGGAAACCACCAATGTTCAATGATTTTTCCACATGATGCAACTATGTAGACTATGAACTTAGTTTTGTTGGGGAGACCACCAATGTTCCAACTGTTCATTTTGAAAGAATGAATATCTTCAATCAAATAGAGAATGAAGAGCCTTGATTTTTTTTGGACATTACAAAAGGTTGTTTGTGCCCAAAAAGAAGCTGAAGGCCATATAAATTTTCATTCTTCAACTTTAGATGACAATGAACATCGTGAAGAAAAACAATTAGGTGAAGATGTCATTATGTCCCTTAAGAGCCCTGAGGCCAAAACACGCTATATCTTGACGGGTGATTTCTCAGACTCCATGGCACCTAGAGACGTCTCGTCAGATCCAAAACCTCCATGTTGGGGCCCTCTACGAAAGTATATCGCAGTTTTCTTCATCTCCATTCGGTTCTCTCGTTGTCCTATTGTTTACAAACACGCAAAATAGTGCGATCCCGATTCGGTAAGATAGGCTGCTCAGAGGCGTCAGAATGGTTACAAACGGAAGCTCGTGGGATGAACCAACTATGCCAACACGTTGGGGTGGCTAGGTGAACGCTAGTGGAGGATTTTTTGTTCCCTACACTCCCCGTGCTTTTGGGCTACCTCATCCGGGTGTAGTCCCTTAAGAGCCCTGAGGCCAAAACACGTTATATCTTCGACGGGTGATTTCTTAGACTTTGTGGCACCTAGAGATGTCTCGTCAGATCTAAGACCTCCATGTCAAGGCCCTCTATGAAATTATATCACGGTTTTATCCATCTCCATTCGATTCTCTCATTGTCCTATTGTTTGCAAATGCGCGAAATAATGCGCTTTTAGTTAGTGTATGGTTGTCGGACGACTGTAGTTTGCAAATGAAAGCTCGTGGGACCAAACCAACTACGAAAACACATCAGGGTGGCTAGGTGAATGCTATTGGAGGATTATTTTTGGTTCCCTACGCTCCTCGTGCTTTGAGGGCTACCTCGTCCGGGCATAGTCCCTTAAGAGCCCTGAGGCCCAAACACATCATATCTTCGACGAGTGATTTCTCAAACTTCATGGAACCTAGAGATGTCTCGTTAGATCCAAAACCTCCATGTTGGGGCCCTCTATGAAAGCCTCTCACGGTTTTCTCCATCTCCATTTGGTTCTCTCGTTGTCCTATTGTTTGCAAACACGCGAAATAGTGCAGTCTAAGTCAGTATAGGGCTATTAGACGTTGTAGTTTACAAACGGAAGCTCGTGGGACCAAACCAACTACGCCAAAATTTCTGGGTGGCAGGTGAATGCTAGTGGAGGATTATTTTTGGTTCCCTATGCTCCATGTGCTTTGGGTTACCTCATCCGGGCGTAGTCCCTTAAGAGCCCTGAGGCCCAAACACACCATATCTTCGACGGGTGATTTCTCGGACTCGTGGCACCTAGAGGCGTCTCGTCGGATCGAAGCCTCATGTCGAGGCCCTCTGCAAAATCCTATCGTGGTTTTATCCATCTCCATTTTTTTCTCATTTTCCTATTGTTTGCAAAGGCATGAAATACTAGTGTCTAAGTCAATGTAGAAAGTGCCCACGCGTAGTTTGCAAACAAAAGCTCGTGGACCGAACCAACTATGCCAACACGTCGGGGTGGCGGGTAAACTCTATTGGAGGCTTTTTTTTGGTTCCCTATATTCCCGTGATTTTGGGCTACCTCGTTCGGGTGTAGTCCCTTAAGAGCCCTGAGGCCAAAACATGACATATCTTCAATGGGTGATTTCTCAGACTTCGCGGCACCTAGAGATGTCTCGTCAAATCCAAACCTCCATGTTGGGGCCCTCATGGAAGCTTCTTATGATTTTCTCCATCTCCATTTGGTTATCTCGTTGTCTATTGTTTGCGAACGCGTGAAATAGTGCGGATGCGAGTCGAGTGTAGGGCTGTCAATACACCTTTAGTTTGCAAACATAAATTCATGGGACCAAACCAACTACGCCAACACGTCGGGGTGGCAGGTGAATGCTAGTGGAGGCTTCATTTTGGTTCCCTACACTCCTTGTGCTTTCAGGCTACCTCATTCGGGCGTAGTCCCTTAAGAGCCATGAGGCCAAAACACGTTATATTTTCGATGGGTGATTTCTTAGACTTTGTGGCACCTAGAGATGTCTCGTTAGATCTGAGACCTCCACGTCGGGGCCCTCTACGAAATCCTATCATAGTTTTATTGATCTCCATTCAGTTATCTCCATATCCTATTGTTTGCAAAGGCACGAAATAGTGTAGTACGAGTCGGTGTAGGCTGTCAAACGCCTATAGTTTGTAAACGGAAGCTCGTGGGACCAAACCAACTATGCCAACATGTCGGGGTGGCCAAGTGAACGCTTTTAGAGGATTCATTATGGTTTCATATGCTCCCGTGATTTCGGGCTACCTCGTCCAGGGCATAGTCCCTTAAGAGCCTTGAGGCCCAAACACGCCATATCTTCGACGGGTGATTTCTCGGACTTTGTGGCACCTAGAGACGTCTCGTCAAATCCGAGACCTCCACGTCGGGGCCCTCTATGAAATCCTATTGTGGTTTTATCCATCTCCATTCATCTTGAGTCGGTGTAAGGTTGTCCATTGCCGATCACACGAATAATATAGGTGGTTCATATAATATAGGTAGTGAAATGAGCAATTTAATAAGATATTTTTACAATATAGGTGGTGAAATGAGAATTTCTGTTTTTTTCCTTTCTAGTATTTAATTTCTCTTAGCTTCACTTGGCTTTAAGAATAATAAATTCTTTATGTGAGCAAAGTGCCAACCACGTGAAGGTGGAAGTTTTTTTGGCACCACTAACTTACATAAACATGTTAGTAAGCAATTAAATAGAATTTTAAATCATACAAAATTTCAAAAAAATCATTTAAGTAAATATTCAAATTAAATTCATTAAGAACATCCATTTACAAATTCAATCCAATGAACCGCGAGGATCAACTTTATTCTCGATAAAAGAGTGATAATTGTTTCATGATCGATTCATGAACCTTCCATAAATTCTTGTTTGATGGCCGACCTCGATATTTGATCAATTTAATATTTGTTGCAAGGACCAAATGTGAATAGTGAAGTATTTTCCGATGTACTTCATAGTCTTCAAACAACCAAATGTTTTATTTTTGATAGGATATCGTCAAAGCCAAGTTCCGGTGACACCACTGTTTGACCGGTGGGATACTCAAGGTCTTCACCATCAATGAGTTGTGGAAGTCAATTTTTTTCCCCTCTACACAACGAGATAAGAAGTAGTTTGTTCCATTTTCGTTAAATTTCATCACAATAAGCTGCAACAATGTGCCCTATGTATCAAAAAGTAAAATTGTTCATTCAATTTAAAAATACATTAAGAGTTGACCATTTAATAATTTATAAATCTAAAACATGGCATGTACATATATGTATGTACCTTGTTGCACTAAATTAGAGACTTAGTCAAAGTCGGGTGATGTTGTTATTTGATCGAAGACCTGCGAGTTGTAATGCTCGTGGAACTTGATGTGTGTTGAGTGGAATTAGAGGTCTACAAGTCCATTCATTCACCCACTATTGTGACTCATATTCATTCCACGTAAAATCAATGCATGATATACAAAAACATGCCATGCACCTAGTATAAATAGTCCAAGCATTTGCATCGAACTACGAGAATGAGTGCATATCACTTGATCCTACAGTTTGTCGCCATACAATCTTCAAAGTTTGCTAGATGTTGTTCCTCTATCAACCAAAAATATCTATGAACCGTTAATCTCTCTTGAGATTCATGGCCTATATTCTTAACACACCAATCAATAATGTTTTTGCATCTCAGTATATTTAGCACCATCCTTGAACTTTAACTCTTCTCTTGCAAGTGATCTTTTCACACATGATCCTGCACCATCATGCTCTCCTTTTCCATGCCCCGCCTCGGTAAAACTTGAGATATGTTGTACATTTGTTTCTTTTTGCATCCTACTTGCCAATAAAAATTCGTGCATTCTTGAATTGTGATGTGCTATTGTCCAACCAAATGTAATGTTGATCGAAACTAATGTTCCTCTCATTCAATTTCACATAAAACACCTGCAAACATCCTTATACATATTCGTAGAATGTGTCCAATCATCACTGATGTAGAAATGATACTCTCTTAATATTTTTCGATATTGCTCGGTGCTTTCGGGAGAGTGCATGAATGTTATATGCACGAAAATAACAACTTGCACTGAGTTATAATATTGAGACTGAACCTCCATTTATGGCTACAATGTGTAATTATCTACGAAGTCAACTATTGAAACAATAATACCAAGTGGGAATGTGTCCTTGCTTAACTTGAATTGTTCATCCAACCATCGAGCTCTATGTGTGTGCCTTGCATACTCATAAAAATTTCCGCTCTGAATTTGACCATATATTCTGATACCGGTAATTGTTTTCTAACAAGCTCACACCTCTTAGATTCTTTTCCATCTTTTAATTGATATGCCACCGATTTATATTTGGTGAAATCAACCAATTCATTTCCTATTGAATATGTACTCTCCTCGTGGATACAACTTTTCAGATTTGGCAAGCCACCGCATACATTGCACGTTCCATCCAAACATGCTTTGTTATAAAAAAATTGTCTTGTTGATTTTTCACACCATATTGTCAGAATAAATTTCCTTGAAGATTTTTGTGGGACATTTATTCCACACTCTTGTAACATGATTTCAGTATGCAAAACACGACGTATTTGACAAAAAACATCATAATGCATTGAAAATTCAACATGATGCCTACAACAAGTGGTACGTGAGTGATTGATTTTCACATAAAAGGGTTTGCTCATTTCAAAGAATCTTTGGCTAACGTTAATTTGTGGATTTTCATTCTTAAACTTAGAGAACAATTGTTTTTGAGTCATATCTAAGAAATGTTTTGCACATGATTCATGATTACGAGAACCTATTCTTCTTTATCTTTGTATCTCTTCTATTCGATGACACCCTTGTATTCTCATTCCAAAATTTTACAATTAATTCTTTTAGAATATCGGATGTATTCTTGTATTTTCTGGAAGTCTGTAGAGAAATCCCGATAGTCAATGTTATTGACTAACTCAAAACGTTTATGTCTCTCTATTGCTTTCATTAGTGTTTTTTCGTTTAGCTTCAAAGCATTGTTTGTTTTTCTAATCAAGCGTTTATTAAGCTGTTTTATCACTTACTATACAATTAGTAAGTGCATGTTGTGTAACATTACTATCTTTGGTGCGTCTTTTGCCACCTACAGTTTGGTATGCTTTATGTATGTTTTCAACAATTAAGGCATTTTGATAAAAACATTAGATGTTCTTAATTCCAAGGTCTTCATTATAGGTTTCATTTTAATTAATTTCATCAATGAAACAAATAATTGACACCTTTGTGTGTCATTTAAATTCTCAAAGTAATTATCCCAAATTTCACTATCTTTTCTTCTCACATTTCTTTTAGACATTTTGTTAGACATTGGTTTTATAATGTTTTTATCAATTTCAATTAAGTGAATTGGTTTTCTTCACAAAATGGAAGGAGGTGTTATTAGAGGTGAAGATTCATTTACAAGGTTACTTTCTTCACTCGGTGTTTTCATACAAATTTCGGGGTTAACATTTAGATTCTCGGAGTAAGGGTTCAAAATTGGATTCATATCAATTTCTTCATCCATACCAACATTATCATTCAATTCAATATCATTATTTATTTCAAAATCATTATTCTCTACATTTCCATTATGTATTTCATCCCCATTTTCTAATATATTAGCTACATTTGATATAGCGGATGTACCTTACCCTGCTTCGAAGTTTTTGCATTCTCTTGATTTATTTATTCTCTTCTCTTCCAATTACTTGATTGTCTTGTTCTTGACTTTCCTATTGTCCTTAACTCAACATTTATCGCCCATGATTAGAAAAAATCAACTAGTGGCATAGGGGACAAAATGAACTACTAAAAAATTGTGCAAGAATGTAGTGAAAATTGCAGACAAAACAAAATGTTTACAGAATTCCCGTGAAAGAGATGAAAGGGACATTGGGGGCCACAATATATAAACAAAGAAAAACGCGTACGCGTTTTGTATTTTCTATTTTTCCAAGCCATGCCTCAAGGCTTGGGATCCGGTTTGGATCCCCAAGCCTGAGGCATGGACCTATCTGAAACACAACAAACATCGCGTTTTTGCAAGAAAATGTAAAAATGTCGCTTCCTCTATGATAAATCAAAATAAAACAATCAATCCAATTTTAAAAATTATACCATGACGTAGAGCAGAGTTTCTTCTTTCTAAAAATATAATTTTTCAAATTTTCTAACTAATATAAGGTTTCCATATTATTTATTTTCTAACTATGCCTTTTTATAGCTATTTTTGAAGTGTAAATATGTCTATCTTTCATGGTGTATCTTTTTTTTGGGTGATTGAAATTTAAAAAAATTATACTAGCCCAAACTAGGCATAATTCTATACATATTAAAAAAAAACTAATTTTTGATATTTTTGAGGTAGTTAGGGGGCACGGTCGGAGCTCCGTTATTTTTCAAAACATAAAATTTATGTACTAGAAAAATCATAAATAAAAAAATATTTACTAAAAAAATCTTTAAAAATGGAGTCCAAACTAGATGCTCCTAGCTATCTTTTTACCAAAGGGTTTTCAAAAATACTAAATGGTGCTCAAAAAATGGTGGGGGCACTGAAAGTCACTCTATTATGTTTTTTAACAAAAACAAGAGCATCTGTTAGTATTTTAGTTGTTTGACCCACTTAAACTTATCCGTTTTCAATAAAATTTAGTAGCTTAGAAACTAGACTCAAAATGCTACGATTCATATTACTACGACATCCTCAAATTTTGAGTGTAACTATTTCGAAAAACTTGTACAAGTTCAATTTTTTTATTTTTCATAAAAATGGTTCCACTTAAGACCCCATTTTGGCCCCCAACTTGGTGCACTTACCCAGATTTAAATTGAATGTGATCTCTCTAAGAAAATTCTATAATGGTCCATTTGGGTTTTCGAAGATTACCGATTTATTTATCATATATGTTCTTTTTAAAGTCTGGATTAAATTTCATATAGAACTTCCATGTCATGCATCGTTACATTTATTTTCAAAAATATGAAGTCTAATAATTTAAAATCAAACTTGGATCACACAAACAATTAAATTTCAAAAATGTATGATGTGGTTTTATATGCCTAGTATGAGTGGGAATATTAGAGGTTGTACTTTTTAAAACTAGCAATTGCACATGAGTTGCAAAGTATGTTGGAAGGGATGTCAATACATTAAATTTTCTTACTTTGTTTTCATATGTTAATTTTGTTTATATGTTACAATATTTTGTCAAATAATTTAGGTTTATTATGTATACTTCCACATTTCATATACATGTTATCATCACATTCCATGAGACCACTAACCCATTTTGGAAAATAGTTTGCATGCCTTATGTATGGTTCCACATTTTGCATATATGATTATCAAGATGTTCACAATTATAACATTTGACAAACATCCAATTTTAATTATGTGTTCATGGATGTCCATAACCTATTCTAAAACTCCCATTTTGGCACATGTTAGAAGGATGTTGGAAAAGGTTGATGGATTTGGTTATAACCTTGCCAATTGAATTCACGTAGATGTTTTAAAGACTTTTCAACAAACTGTTTTTGTATTGTATACCTTAGTTTGACCACAACATTTTAGTAGATGATATTCAGTCAAGACATTTCTTTGAAAATCCTTAAAGCCTCATTAAGAACACCATTTTGTGCCTATTATGGAATCATCACATTCCAAGAGACCATATTTCTTTGAGGAATTTTTGTCAAATAGATCATGTGAACTATAAAAGCTGAAAAAAACCTCCTTTTCATTATGTTGCCATGGATGTGTATACCTTGTTCCAAAGATCTTATTTTGGCAAAGTAGGAGTATGGTCACAATGGTGAACTAGTTGAGTTGAACATTTGTTTGTTGCATTTGGTGAAATAACAATTACTTCGCTTTGTTAGGTTTGCCTATGTCTTCTATAAGTTTCCTCATTGGGAATATTTATTCAAACATAGAATGTAACATAGAAAGGCTAATAAGACAACTTAAAAACACGAGACACATGTCCCATTAACTCCCCACTAATATTAGAAAATATAATTATTTAATTAGACATTATCATAAATAATTACTTCATTTTTAATAAATACATTAAAAATTACTTCCTTTTAATGAAAATATTTTAAAAATAATATATAAAATCCAATTATTTTTCTATTTAATCAAAAGCGTTATATTACAAAAATTCCACTTACAATTTTATTTCATATAAACATAAAAAACAAGGCCATGATATGGCAAATCCTGTCGAAGATGGTGTTTTGTGTTGTGGGGGAGGGTTGTGGTCTATGTTTTTTGGGCGGGAATTTGTTTTATGGTGTGCGAATCCGTGGCTATTCGAGAAGATTTGTATTTGGTGAAGGGCGTTTTATGTAGTCAAAGAAGTGAGCTCTTTTTGTGTAGCAGTTGGAGTCAGAGTGCTTGATTTGAGCTACTCTTGTTGCAAGCTCATAAATTTGTTGTTTGGAAAAGCAAATGCGTGGGAGAGATTTTTTTTTGTGTATATAGTTTGTGGTTTGGTTATGACAATATTTACAAAATGTGCTTTGGTTATTTGTGGATTATGGTGGAGCTAAAAGCATAATCTTGATGTAATGTCAGGATTATGTAGTGGCATTTGTTTTGTTCAAAGGAAATCAAATATCAAAATAAAATGAATGGTAATGAATTTATGAGTGCTTGAATGAGGAGGGGAAATGCAATGAATGTTTTGTCTACCTGACAAGTGCACAACAAGGTGTGACGTAGAGTGGAGAGTGTTGTAGGTAAAGAGAACGTTCCACTTGTCATGCCTGAAGAAGATAAATAGGGTAAAATGTCAAATTTTGACATGCCTTGCCACTTGTAGATGATGGACAAGTTATCGGGCTTTAAAAATATAAGAGGCATCAATATGATTCTTCACACAGTGGTTAGTTGTTTTGGCTAGTATAAAACAATAATCATCTGTTTAAAAATTGACTTTTGCACAGCGCAACAAGTATTTATCTGTAATGTTCTCAGAACATACTAGTAGAAATGAGGTGACATAGGAAAGCGCATTTGAGCTATCCAAGTGGAAGTGATCAAGTTAAAATATTGTGTATGTTAATAATTTTAATAGATTTAATTACAGTTTGGCTTACAAACTCTCCAAACCAGTGTGAATAAACTTACATATAATAATAATATTAAAAAATGAACTAGTTGAATGTATCTTGTTAAAAAAATTAAATTATTTATATCGTTTAAAATGAAACAATTGTTTACTAAATGTGCAGAGCCACAACATGTGTCCACTCCAATGTACGGTCGGTGGAGCAACATTGGTGAAAGAAAATGCATTCATCCCCAAATACCAAGGTTGAAACAACATTTCAATTTTAAAATTATAGATTTTTGTAAACATGTAGCAAGTCACTAGGAATTATTTTACAATTTTTTTCTCCTTCGAGAGCGGCACCCTAAACGTGTAGTTAGAGTAAAATTAGTGAAATAAATAATGTTGTCCCTACCAAACTATCCATTAATTGATAAACACAAGCGGTAAAGTGGCCCGCCATGCCAAGCATATTTATGGGAAGGTCCAAGGTTCCATCCCTAACTGCCCAATGGAAAATAACAAAACATACATAATTTAACAACCCTAAGAACTAGCAATCATATGTGAAGTGTACGATGGAAACGCCGAAGGGGATGGAGTGAAGAATGAAAAAATGAGGAAGCAAAAAAGAGGGAAAGGATGAGGGGTTATCAAGAAGGGGTTCGATGGAGGGGTAGGACACTGTGTTGCAATGTATCATCTCTATCTTACAAGTATTATTCACAGTGGTGTAATATGCGTTTAAAGAGGACAAACTAAAAAATGGGGAAATTTGAAAAGGTTCCATGTTTGAGACCCAACTGAAATGCATGTATCACACATTTTCCACAGGTCAAATTGTAAGACCCTAATAATATCGGTTATCTGTAAATTTTATTTGTTTACACCAAATCCACAACATGGACAAAAACCTCCTCGACATCACAAAAATATGTGTGAAGTCTCTCCAGATGTGGTGACAAGGACGTGCTCTCTGATTGTTTATGCCAAAAATGCATAGTCATAGGTGCTTTCCTAGTGGTCCAAGGTCTCAGGTTTGAGTGCTTCAGTACACCGAAGCAATGAAACACCCCTAAAAATGCATTTTCCATAATTGGAAGCAAAAAAATGTTGCTTGCTATAGCAATCTGTTTATTTACCATCTGTTTTTGACGGATTTCGATAGTCAATATAAATATAGTCTGGGCATATATTTAGGATTTACGTGTACAAAAGTGAAGCGGTAAGACGCATCGCTTGTATTTGCCAGGTCAGTGGTCCACTTTCTTTTGCAAGTCAATAGCACAACATGCCTATAAGTCCAGAAGAAACCCAGAATAACGTTGATGACCATGGAAAAAGTAGCAAGCTTCTGCTTCTTCTGTTAGTCTTTGCTGCTTCAATCTCTTGGACTCCTCTTCAATGTTCCTTGATAAAGCCCAATGGTAGTAAGTAAATTAGAAACATCAAAAAAATAGACACATACACTAATATTATATGCTGCATATTAATGTAAAATACCATTTCAAGCATTTGGCGCCCTTGCTCCTCCTTGCGCCTCTCAATCAAAACTTTGTGAGCAAGAAGCTTCCAGTGCTCTCTCTCTCTCTCTCTCTGTCTCAAGTAAGAGGGGTACATGCAAAGTCAGTTTTGTTGCTTTCTCAATGGTTTGGGGTTGTATGAGACTTCTAACCTTGTTTAAACACTTTGCAAGAATAGTCAAATGATTTGGAATTTTGTTTGACTCAAGGTCCTGCACAAACAATCCATGGAGTAGCTTACATTAATGTTCAATATTAAAATATCCAAATCATTGAAGTAATATCTTTAAATAAACAAGGTATATAGAAACCAACATTGCATTTTTATTTCTCCGCTAAACCTACAATACCCTTTAAATGGTCAATCTTCATCTGCACAAAATTGTACTTAACAACATCCACGCTAAACTTTTCAACAATAGTGAAGGAAAAAAGGGCATCATCCTTGTTATGACTCCAATTTTCATAGTTTGATACACTTGAGATATGTGAAACATGTGCGTGCCAACAATAGAAGTTAATAATACATCTGGAAAAGTAAATATAAAAAAATTGGTTTGATTTTTAAAAAGATATCCTCCATGACACAATAACAAGATTAATGCTACACATATGATGAACGAGTGAAGTAAATGCATAAAGTAAGAAATAAGTGTAGTGACTGAACATGCAAAAAGAAAAAAGAAAACCACATCACCTGTTGCAACGCCCTCAATGTGGTTGGCCTTTCCAAAGAAGGAATATATTGTTCCAATTGTACTTCAGGAACAAGAGAAGCTGAGGATAATTTGTCACTAAGATTAGAGAGCTTTCCCGAAGAAGAGGTTGAGCTTTTTCAGCAAGATCCAATGGGTGGAAATCATTTTCCAATAGATAATACATATCCTTAACTTCTTGTGGGACATAATTCATCACACCTTTGGACACCTGACATACAAAAAGGAGAAAACAACTTAGTACAGACCACAAACTCATTCTTTGCATCCAAACAAACTTTGACCTGTGTGTAGAATATAAGATTTTTTAATAGATAATGAGCATGTAAAATGTAAACTTAATTGTGAAGGAAGGTTGTGTCAGAAGATTCATAAGAGACAATTCCTATTCATAATAGCTATACAACTTTGAACTCTAGGTGAATTACATATGGAAGATCACCCATCTTCCTGGCACGCAACATTCAATTCAAGTGATATCAAACAAATGTTGTAATATTTAAAATGGAGTGTGGAACATAACATATGATTCAATAAAGTTAATGTATATTATAGGTTAATTGGACAATTTTTGAGAGTAAACAACTAAACTTTAGTAATTTCTAATATTTTTATCTTACCAAATCTGAAAGAGTTTCCGAGCGTGACAACTCTAAAATGAATTATCATAAAGCGTTAGACAACAGGGAGGATCATCAATTGATGCAAAACATCTAGTATACAATAAATACTCCTTCCAAAGAAAATAAATAAATAAAATGATACAAATGTATAATCTAGATAGAACCATGGATGTAGCCCACCACTTCCCGGGCATCCCTTTTGGGATCCAAACTAAATCCAAGAAGGCCAGCCATCTTTAAGGTCCTTTCCTTTTCATTCTCGATTTCAAAATGAGGAGCACCATGTCTGTGATCATAGGGCATGACAGAAATAACAACTAATAGTACAAATGATGTCATCAACTGCAAGTCCTTCGGGGTCAGGTTCTTATTATAGCTTTTCTAGAGGACATAAAGCTTGTACCCAAAAATGGATGCATTGAGTTTTAACATGCCAACATTCTGCAGGAAGCCCAAAATGACAGGTACCATACCAAGCAACAAAGATATCAAGGAACTCATAGTATATACTCTGTAGTACAAGTAATTCCCAAGGGGATTGCATGAGTATAGATCATTCATATTTAAGACACGATTTCTTACAATAAAATAGTCCACAAAAATGATGCCTCCTATAGGACCCAAAGCAAAGCAGAATAACCAATCAACCAAGTGTAAATGAAACTTTCACTGGATTGCAGCAGCCTCCATGGCTGAAAGAGGATTCCAATTATAGCAGTCAATAATGCCCTCTTCGAATGTAAACCAAGAAGGGCTGAAATTGACTAAAGCATTAGCAGGGGCAACTACATTGGCATCAATATTTGTGGTCAGTGTTACCAGGGTAATTCCAATACATGAGAAGAAAAAATCTAGAGTACCCAATTTTATTCTGTCGATCAAGAAATATTGCTCCAAGGGCACAGAGCCAGAAAAATTGTCTAGTCGGTTTCAAACTAAGACTCTTGACTCAACCTTAAGAAACCACGGTACAAAGCAGGGACTTAAAGATGTTGGAAAAAAATACATTCCAGAATCTGAAGAGGAATCTGACACTCATAATCACGGCCAGTCATCCAGGCCTTCGCGGCCAATTAGAGATGATGGTAGCTTGAAACCTGTTCTATCTTTGAAAAATTAGTACAGAGGAAACCTTCAGCCCAAATCTCTGGCAGGAGGTAAAATGCATACTTCTACTAAAAGTAACCAAAATATGAATGCAAACAATGGAAACCACAAATTCACTCTTTCCAGAGAATAGAATCAACGGAAAATAGCAAGTGTGGGACATGTGAAGTCCTTAAGGTCAACACCATCATTTAGAGATAGGAAAAAGTAAGTGCATTTGTGCTTAACAATACGAAATGATGCCTCCAATAGGGCCCAAAGAAAGCAAAATAACCAATCAACCAAGTGTAAATGAAACTTTCACTGGATTACAGTGAGCTTCAGTAGTGAAAGAGGATTCCAATTATAACAATCAATAATGCCCCCTTCTAAATGTAAACCAAGAAGGGCTGAAATTAACTAAAGCATTAACAGGGGCAACTAACTATCCAGTCACTGCTAAATATTCAATGTTAACTTGGGTTCCTGCGTGGTTAATGCCTTCGCATATCAAATATTGTGCATGTATTATTGTGCAAATGGGAGTAGCCATGGTCTGATTCATGCACGAAGAACATGTTTTTGTAATTGTTCATCTCCACGGAGGCCACTCTGTTGTAAGGCAATTCTCCCCACAAATTTGCGCTCATATACACCTCGGGCAAATGCATGGCTTTTCGCATAGTGGAACCAAAACCTGCTTCCTCGACCTATTGTGGATCTTATAGGCGTAATGGCGATCATCTGTCACGTCTGCATAATTTCACGGGGAAAAACCTTGTGTGCAATGTTCTCGTAGAGCAGAGTAGAGAGATCGTACGAGGAATCGAGAGAAGGGCACCATTTCACCGCCAAGGTTAAGCTGGGGTTTTTCAGAGACTTATTCACCTCCAAGTCCTTGACCAGCAAATCGGAAAAATGCAGGGATATTTTATCATGCAATTCTCTGTAAAGGGAGTCTTGGTGGTAGCGTTGCAGTGCTCTGCTCGAATCTTCCAACTATTTTTGTTCCCTGACAACCCTTGCTTTTTCGCTGTCCAGTTTTCCTTTCAACATATCTGCTGCAATTCTCTCTTCCCTGGGCTTGAGGGTTCCCAGCTTCATGTCTTCTCTTGCAGCCCTTCCACTCAAAAGAAACAAAGTTGCCTGTTTGTTTCTCCTTGTGAAACAAAATTTGCAGGCAACAGATAGTAAGGATTAATCAATGTGAATGTTGAGTGCATCATGATACAAAACAACCTTAGTTTAGAACAATTTAAAAGGAAAATAAATCCATATGTTTACAGAGTTGAAAGCCAAGATGCAAAGGTTGTATGCACAGATCAAATACAAGCAAGAAAAAAATGTTTACAACCCCATTCCCTCTATAGGTATTACAAATGGCCAAGTCGTATTTGAAAAGGTCACGAGATGATATTCACTGCCAATACAAATAAGAGCAAGGAAAGGGATGCAACATTGTAACAATCCGGCTTGCATATTTTTCCCAAGCTCCTGACAAAGTAAATGATAGTAAAACCGAGTATCTTGTTTTACAGATCAATCATCATTTACATCATTTGGGTCTATTTCATCATAAATATTGCCCCCAAAATTAAGTTCAATCGTTGTTAAAATAGAAGAGTGGTGTAGACCATCAGAATTATGGGACTAAACTTAATAAGCAAACATTGTACCGCTCCTATTCTCACATAATCCAGTTCACCATTTTGGCACAAGAATTGGTCCTTCAAAATGAATTTAAAACATAAGAGGAAGAACAGAACTCCCACATGATGTCAACATTACTCATGAGCCCAAAGTGGGTGATTCATGAATGATTTTCTGAATCAACTGCAAATACAATTCGTGAATAATATATTAGATATAGATTTAAAATGTATCAGCTGACTAGACAAGAGAAAACCGAAAAACCAGAAGAATTCAAATAGCAAATGTGTTCTAAGACAACAAGAAATTTATTATGTCCAAATAGACTGGAAAATAAAAAGTACCTTTTCAGATTCTCCACCAAAAAAAAAACTCACAGCACATTAGAACTTTATGTGCTCTGCTACTGTGATTTAGCAAGAGTTTGCTCTTCTGGGTTCCATACCCATCTATACTCATGTCAGTCACTCAATGAAGGAGAGAGGTTATACACATTTTCTTTCCTGAGATCTCCCTGCTATCTCGCTATAAGAAGCGTAGTAGCCCTTTGCTAAGCGATTTGCCAGTGTTTAATAGTCAGTGGGGTGTCACAAAATGAAAAATGTTGTAGCAGAGCTGAATTCCCCTACAATGAAACAAATTTTTCTTCCAGATAGTTCGTATGGGAAAAACAAGACTGTATCAGGACTAAAAAATGGAGTGGGTATGTCAGAGGAGTAAATAAGGGATTCATGAACAATTACATGGGGTGAATGAATGTCATTTTGTTCACAGTATCCTGAGATCCGGGAAAATGTTTCTTGCTTCTTGGGATGGCCAGATATAGTAATGGTGCCTTCAATATAACCATCAGTTTTTCTTCCAGCCAAGACATCCATCAAAGTAGTCTTACTAGCACCACTAACTCAAAACAGTGCCGTAAGAATGCCTGGTCGAAATGCTCCACTCACATTATGTAATAGCTATATTTGATCTTCTCGTAATGCCCTATTGTTTCATTTCCTGTGTGCAAAGCATTGACAATGTCACTTGGTTCAGCCTAAATTTGTTGTTAATATTACAGGATATATGTCAACTTTCAATGAGAAGTATCAAGGAAGGTTTTGACATACCTTAAGCATGTCAACATAATAGTTAACATTTTTATTCAAAGAGATAAAGTCTTAAATGGCAGGACCATGCCCTTTTTTTCTTTTGGTAAGGCAACAACAACATCGAGAAAATAATATAGGGTTTGTAGGTCCTGCAAATGCAAAAAATTGATAGAATTGTTGACATTTGCAGATCCTATGAGCAAATCCAGCAAAAATTAGGTTATTGTGTTGAAAAACAAAATTGTTTTTTTCCATCATTTACCTTTAGAAGTCGGCAAATCATCTCTTACAATCACTGTTGTAGGAGCATTCTTTGCATCACAATTTTCTCCTATTGTATTCGCATATATTTCATGCAACGATTCTTCAGAAACCACGGACTGAGGTTTTCCAGGAGCTGCAGAAAAGTTTTATCATATACAGCTTAGCCTTATACCACTTAATTTCTCCGATAACATAAACATTTTCTTGAGTAGTCTGACACTTACCTTTGAGGAAGTCTAAAGCCAAAGTATACAATACATTAAATAAGATATCATATCCTAGTAGAGCTCCAATAACGATCCAGTACAACCATTCATGTGGAAATATCCCGCGGGATCTCAACACAAGTTCCCCAACAGTCTGGTTTGAGACATTCCCTGCAGGATGCAGTTGCCACCGATAAATGTTCAAAATAAACGAGGCAGAGGAATTTATCATGATTTGAGAAAAATATATCCTGAATTCCATCAAACTAACCTCATCCCATTTTTGTCCATAAAACTCATTCACTGCAATAGCGTTTTGAGCATATGATAGTGGAGAGATCCAGTACAAACAGACAACAGCAAGGCGGCGAGTGATGAAACAGGAGCCCAGGAAGAGGCTCAGGCATGGATCCACATGCACAACACCGCAACACCATCATTTCTTCTTTTTTCACGAAGAGGATGATAAGCATGATGAAGACTGCAGATTTGGATTTGCAAAAAAATCATACTTGGCCTCGAGCCACACAAAACCATCTGAATCTACAGGGTGCACAGTAAATGTATTTAAGCTTGAACAGTAAACGCATTTAATCATCAGGAGTACATCCCCTTTTTCCCTCAACAGTAGCAAATAAAGGGGATGACCAATAGAATCCTGCCAAAAACAAAAAATTAAAGGATGGAACTTTAGCTCTAGCCAGTTAAATACAAATGACAAAATTTGATTGGACAAAATGCAAATAACTAATTGCAATGGTGAAGACAATATCCTTGCCTTCGGCAGATGATAAAACATATACAAAATTTAATTATTGAGATCTTATTCATTGCCCAAGATTTTATTCCTTGACTTGTTTTTGTATGGTGAAAAAGGATTAAATTTTAATAGATAAAAATGGCGTAGGTTAGGGGTGAAAACATACACGACCATCATTAATTGTGCATATAAACTACACACGTATGATGTCGATTGTCAATTTTGTGGAATTGTTGACCTTATGATAAATGATGAGTTGGGAAGTTATATTTTCGCTCATGATGCATATTGATATGATTTTTTATTTTCCGATGCTAGGATATGTCATCGAAATATAAAAAAGTCAGCAAACGAACACTTTTGAGCTAACATAATAAATATTTCGTGATTAAAAATGTTAAACAAAAAATGCAAAAATAAAAATTCATTTCTAATCGAACGAATAAATTGATGGAAATATCACCATTAACATTTACGAGATTGACCAAAGCAAGGGCCCACCTTTCCACATCTACAAAAATCCGTAACGTGCCGGCAAGATAAGGCACTTCCCGATTTTGTTTCCAAAGGTTTTAGAAAATCAATGTTTCAATTTAGCATAATAGCAAATCGATAAATAAACCAACGGATCAACAAAGCGAAGTTATTCTCCCACAAAATGAACCACCATACATAAAACGATCCATAAAAATATTGTAGAGCATGCATGGGTGGGACCTACGAGTTAACAATCACATCATAGGTTTATTGTGTTTTGAATAAACCCGATTGAAATCGAGATAGTGGCATGTGGCGTAAGTAAGTAGGCGAGTTGATAGGAACCTATGATTGTAAAGAGTAGGTCATGGGTTCGAGTCTTGCTTAAGTTCCTATACATGCCCTTGAAATGAAAAAGGCACGACGGAGAAACAAGACTGAATTTCACGAAAGGAAGACGAGGAGATAATGCCACGAAAATAAAGAATAATACCTACCGGGAGTATAATTGATCATTTGTGGGAGAAAAGGATGATACTAAAGATGGAGGACAGGTCATGACAAGAAATTCAAAGAGTATTTAGATTGGGAAGAGGGGCTTCTCACAAAACCCTACCCAAGTTTTTAGGCATTGGAGAAGTAGAAGAATACATTGTACACATTTTTACAAATGAGAAATAATGATTCAAAGCACTTGATGACACTCTTGTAATTAATGTCATGAGATGGTAGGAAATATATAGAGAAGGTTTCAAAATTTTGAATACTTTCACCATACATTTTAAAACAAGATACTTGTATGAAGAAGGCGAATTCCATGAAACACTAATATGTACAAATTTTTACTAATCCAAGATTTGGAAGAAGTGAGTCAAGGGCGATATGACTCATATGAATAGGTTTAAAGGTTACAACCTAGAGGGACCTACAACTTAGGTTGCACACGTAGAAATGTGGGAACAATGGTTCCATAGAAATAAGACCCTTGTGGAGAATGAATAAAGCATTCCCATAGAATATCCAAAAACATATTGGGGTCTTGTAGAGTTCAATATTATGTCGCATATTTGGTTAGGAAAGGTAGTGGGGAGAATTGGAAACAAACACCATGGATGTTGCTTCCTTATGCCTTTAACACAAATTATTGGGAACGAGCATTAGATAAGATAAGTGGGATTGAGAGGGCACAAGTAAACATTGATGTATTTGATAGGTAGTGAATTACCTTAATCACAAGAATTGAGGGGAGAGAGGACACAAATTTCCATTATGTGGAATCATATGATGATGTGATGAAATTGAAGGAGTCGATGGCTATTGGGGTTGATGAGAGCACTATCACAATTTATTTTGTGTTCAAACCTCAAAATGGTAATGTAGGACCCTTCACAAAAATACCATAGGTGTCTATAACATTCGAGAGGAGGATTGGTCATCGATTAAGGAATTGACTAATAGAGGGAAGCATAAAGAGTGCAACATGATCAACAAGCAACTATTTCACGAGGAAATGGAAACCAACTACTAGAATAGCCAAGAGTAAAAATAGGGGAGTCGTTAAGGGTAAGTATTACTAAGGTAGGGGCACATGAAATGGAGGAGATGTTTTGAATGATGGGATTGATCCAAGAACCTAGAGACTAGCCCCTAGAGGTACAAACACAAGTGTAGTGCCCACACTTTTTATAGCTCAAGAGCTTGTGGTTTCTTTGCTCATAGACATGTTTGACAGTGATGGGTTATATCTTGGACATTATATTTAGATATTTGATCTTATTAGACAGGTGTGGACATTTAGGCGTAAAATGCCAATTTAGCTTAATTTCTATATTGTCACATTTTCTTGTTATGTCATGGAAACTAAAGAATATGATGATGTGTTTGGAACCTAATTATATTGATGGATAGTTGTTGCATGGTGGGATTATATGTCACTTTATCATCTTGGCTAACTTTTGGAATATTGAATATAATTGTGCACGTTATCGCATCTTGATTTCAGTAGGATGTTAGGTTAGTTTAGAATGCATTGATATCTTACTATGTCATTGAATTATATTGTATTGGACAGGTGTGGTTAATGTGTGCAATGAGTGTGCAGGTGACAGGTTTACAGGAGAACGTGGGATTCAGGCCAGCTACTCAATCTTGCACAAGCAGCCCACGGGCCGAGTCCTAGCCATGTTCATTGTGTGAAGCCTTAGTATAGGAGATTATTAATTTTGGGCACTATGAGTGACCCCAATTCTTGTAATGTATTGTGTTTTGAATTATTAATTTTGTTTAGGGTTGCTAGTGAAGTTGTAAACTTGTTTTGGGAGTTAATAACTCCTCTTTCATTTAAATTGTTGGTTATGTTTAATGTGTCACTTAATCACAAGGGTTTAGGGTCACATGTGAGACCCTTGGGTGGTCCCCACACCCTCTACCCTTGTGCCAAAAATGCAAAACCCGAAATTAGGGTATTTTGGGCATTTTTGGGGACCCCTTTGTAGCTTGGGAGTCCCCCTATCACAAAAATGAGCCCTTGGACCCTACCTAATGGGTAGGGGGGCTTATTTTCAAGGCTAGAGGGAGTTTTCCCTCCCTTTCTACCTCTTGAATAGTCACATCCATGTAAGGGATGTGGAATTGTGTGTTTATCAAAAGTTCCACTTATTTTGTCTTGCTTGCATTTAAGGGAATTTGGGAGAAGAGGGAAAAAAGTTAATTTTACCCTTTCTCTCTTTTGTTTTGGCATCTTTGACCTTGATGAGGGAGAGGGGTGACACATGTCACCCCCTCATTTGTGAGGATGCTTGTTTGCTCCTCTTCAAATTCTCATTCATGGGAAATGAAAGGGAATTTTTTTTTGGAACTTCTTGCTTGGGATGCTTGTGGATTTTGAGGCTTGGAGATTGGCTTGAGTCAAGGTGTGGAGAAGTTTGAAGTTGGAGAGCTTTTTGGAGAGCTTTCCTTGAGGTAGGCTCTTATGTCTTTTTTGTTGTGTTGTTTTTCCTTTTAGTTATTGGATTGGTTGCTTGAGATTGTTATTTGTATATGTTGATTTTGGTTATTTGCTTGTTGTTACTCCCTCCATCATATGGCATGATGGAGTTTTGGAGTGTGGGGGAAGAGAGAGGGAATTTTCCCTCTCAATCCTCAAGGCTTGATGGACAAGCCTTGAGGAGTCTTATTATTTTTCCCCTCAATGGTTGAGGTGGGGAAGTTGATTCATTTGGCTTGAATCTCCTTCCCCATTCTTGGTAAGGAAACCCCTTTGGGGTTTGAAAATCCTTCCAAGAAGGACTTGGAGAAAGGGGGAGGAATAAGGAGGGCTTTGATTGAATTAGGAGCAATAAGGAGGATATGGAGATGTTTTGAATAACTTTGGAGAACTTTCTCCTCTCTTCCCCATTTTTGGAGGATGAACATGGGTTCTCCTCCTTGTAAATTGGAGTCTTGTGTTGTTGTGAACCATTTTTGTGTGCTTGTATTATTGTTAGTGAACCCTTCTTCTTGTGCAAGTTTTGGTAGTTGACCTCTTTCCCATGGGCTTGGGGGAGGCTAGCATGTCTTCCAACCTTGGAAAGACATGTAATGATGCCTAAAGGTTGGGTGGATAAACAAGCCCTTTCTCATTGTGTTGGCCTTGAAAGATTTTGGAGTTGGAAAGCCATTGGAAGACACATGAAGACACTTGTCAATTTGGAATTTCTTCTTGTCTCCTTCACCATTTTATGGACTTCTTTTTCATTGTATCTTGAAAAGAATGGCTTGTGTGAGCTTTCATTGTCTTGTAAAACATTCTTTTGTATTTGGAGTTACATGCAAACCTAGTATTATATTTGTTGATAAATCTACCCTTAATATTAGTATGTTACCTTGTATAGCTTTCCTTTGAATATTTGGAATGTTATGGGACTATGTTAGACCTTTTTGGAAACTTAAACCTTTGAAATGAAGGCTTGTGAGATAGTGAAAGTTTTCTTAATATGAAGTGTTAGTACTCCATTTTGAAGGAAAGAGAATTATTCAAAAAAAAAAATTATTCGTGTTGTTATTCCTCTTGTTAAATCATGTAACAAGATTTAGAAGAAATAAATAAAAAATAAAAATATAAAGTATCATTTTGCAGCACATCTCTCCTTATAATTGTTTACAAATTAGAAATAGAATAAAATAAGTCTTTACTTTCCTTCATGAATAATTTATTTGAATGAATGAAATAAGCAGATTATATGTTCCTACCATCTCCCACTAAGTGTTAGTTTAGGCAAATACCTTCTTGTTCAAATTACTTTCTGCTCATTATTTGTAATTTCAAATATAGAAAAAAAAAAAAAAACTATTTTATTTGGAAAGTGCACATATCCATTTAGTATTAACGTAGTTAGATATCTTTCCCTTATCTTGTGCAAAGGAGATTTTTACTTGAAAATGTGATAGTTGCCTTGATTTTTGTCAAGAAGATTATATATATGTAAATGTTATCACATTAAATCTATTTATATATTTATTTATTATATATGTTGTTTATATTTACAAGAAATGTTTGAATATATATATATATATATATATATATATATATATATATATATATATATATATCAAAGCATATTATATATATATATATATATGTTTATTTATTTATATTTAATATACATATATGTATATCACATATTTTATAACAAAACGAATTTTTAAAACAAATTTTATATATTTAAAATGGTGGGGGCGGGGTTCGGCCCCCACCCCAAGATCTGTCTGTCAGACCACCGCCCCACCCCCGCACCCACAACAACCCCTGGCCACCATTGTCGCCCCATGCCCGCAGCCCCTTTGTTGTTGTGCAGCCTGTTCCGCCCCAACCTGCCCGGCCGCATCTGCGCCTCCCCTGCCGCCCTAACCGCGGCCTCCCTGCGCGCCCAAACCCCTCCATTGCTCCCAATGGGCGCTGCCCCTTTCCACACACCCACGGCCATTCCGGCCCGCCATGACCCCTATCCCGCCGCGACCTTGCTGTCCGCCCCCCCGCCCTCTACCCGCCATGACTCTCCGCCCACGCCGTGTTTCAAACCAATTAAAAACCTTCCCTCATCCGATCCGGCCATTCAGAAACCTATAAAAAAAAAAGAAAGAAGATAATAATAATAATAAAATAAAATGAAATAATAATAATCAATATAAACATATAGATATATGCATATATATATATATATATATATATATATATATATATATATATATATATCAAAGGAACTCCATTATGAATTACAAATAAAATGGGGAACAACTAACTCCATAGTTCCTCCGTAACTGCAAATGTCACCAACAAAATGAAATGAAGAAAGGAGAAAAGAAAAAGGAACTTAAAGAAATATTAAGGAAATTTTAGGGTTTTACATCCGAGGGTTAAAAGAAAAAGTATCCAAGGGTGGATATTTCTCCCTACACCCTCATGGGACTTTTGGGAGTCCATGATAAAATAAAAGAAGAGTGAATGTGGAAAAAATAAAAGAGGGGGTGTAGTCTATAGTAGATGTGTTTAGCTACAACTAATAATAATTAAATAAATGAAAATTGTGTCGGGTCTAAGCTAATAATTCATTTAATTAGGTAGACTAAAATAGTATAAAATTAGTAATTGTCAGAAATGACATAAAGGAGGTATTAATATTAACTAAACACTTTTAAAAAAAAATTAACTGAAATTTTGGTCACATTTGGTGCATTCTTTTGGTGTCTGGAGAGGGCAATACAACAAGTAATATAAGAACTAGAAGGATTAGCGACCCTATTGCAGCGAATATAAGGTGGGGCCACATCGAGCCAAGGGGAGATGGAGGTTACTGTGGTTTTGCAAAATGCATTGTTGAGGCCCCGTAGAGAAATATGGGGATGAAGAGATAGGTGCAAGATCACTTCACAAAGTTTTGGCAATGACTTGTTAGGAGATTCAAAAAGTGAGGAGTCAGAACAAAAGACTCTGATGTAAGAACCATATAGGGATGAGAGACAAATGCAAGTGTAGTGCCCACCAAATTTCTATATTTTCCTTGAGACTATTGACTTATCTGAGTAGTTTGATTATTGCATATGAGACATTGTTATTTGATTTTGGTAGAGTTTGATTTGCATTTGCTACAATTATTATCCTATGGTCTATGACATCGTATTTGACATGACACTTTTGAGACACTATATGATATTCAGGACATTGGTTATTTCATTATGATTAGAGATGATGATACTAGGATGTTTTAGATTTGATGGATTATGTTGCTATATGGTATTCACTGATGATCGTGACTTTGAGTTATACATTGTGGATATTGGATCATGCTTATATGTATCATTGGTAGAATAAATGTTGTGAGATTTTATTTAGTTGATATTATTTAGTCATATTTCATTTTGATTTATATGGATATTTTATCATGTTGAGCAGATTTGAGGTTTTCCTTGAGTGTGCAAGATTTGCAAAGCACCACTTGGCGAACGTGGGACTCAGTGGTAGCACTACAAAGGATGCCAAAACCGTCATGCTAAACCCTTTTATCTCACCTTGTTTCATTTTGGCCATTGTAATTGGGGAAATTTAGTTAGCTTTTGCATGTGATTAATTTATTTATTTTGTTATTTTTCCTAACATTGAGCACCATGGTAAAACTTGATTACTTCATTGCTCACCTAAATTGGATTTCCTTGTGTTAATAAGGTCATTGTGGATGATTAGTGTTATGGGTGTTTTTGTGTCTTAAACTTGTTTTAGGGGTGTGTTGGGAGTTGTTAAGCAAGTTGGTGGGGACCACTTCTCACCTTGAATTCTCCCATTCAAACCCAAATCCTGAATTTAACCTTTAAGGGCATTTTTGAAGGCTTGTTTTAAAAGGTAAGGGTCTTCTTTACCTCAAAATTGGTCCATGGGACCTAACCTATGGGTGGGGGAAGATTTTTGTGAACCCAAAAATCCTCTTCCCCACTCCACCCTCTCTCAGTCACTATCTAAATCTCATTTCCTTGTTTCACATGCATGGTTTTGAGATTTTGTGTGGGTTTTGGGGCTAAGTGGGATTTTGTCCCCTCTTGCATTTATTGTTTTGGGGAGTGTGGAAAGTGACTTGGATGACATGGAGGATTTTATTAGTTGGAAGGGTGACACATGTCACCCTCCCATGGGATTGTGGGATGGAGATTTTTCCTATATCTTGTTTGAATTTTGATGTTTGGGGGCCTTTTTGGTGGAGAAATTTGGTGGGAGATTTGGGAGCTTGAGGAGATAAAGAGCTAGGAGCTTGTGGATTTAAGCATTGGAGTTGAGGTAGGTCTCACTCCTCTTTGTATTTTTATTTGGATAACTTTTTGTATGTGTGTGTGGATGTTTGATTTTCTATGGTTTGATTTTGGGTTGGGTTTTGGGATCCTTGAATGTTTTTGAGTTCTTGCTTTGTGTTGAAAATTTCATTTGGTTTTTCTTTACTCCTTCACTCCATTTGGATGTGGATTTGGAGTGGAAATTGGGAATGGGAGGGGTCTCTCATCTCCATGGCTTCTTGGGGAAGCCATGGATGTTTTCTTATCACTCCCTTCCTTAGTGGAAGTAGGAGGGATTCCCATTTTGTTTGGGAATCCCCTCCTATCCTTTCCAAGGAAGCTTGCAAGGCTTGAAAATCCTTGACAAGGAGGAGACAAAAGAGGTATAAGGGTTTTGGGAGATGTTGATGATTTTGGAGATACTCTTGGAGGTTACTTGGACACTATTGTTATCATATATTCTTGGAACTATGTGACTCTTCTCCCCTCTTCCATTTTTCCATTTGGTGTTTTTGGTGGTTTGGAATTTTGGTTAAGTTTCCTTTTGTTTCTCTTGGCTATCCTTGTTTTAGTGTTTTAAAAACCTTGTTTTTTTCTTTTGGCATTCTTTGTAGCATGTTACACCTCTTTCCCATGGGATTGGGGAGGATAACATGCACTTACTTTGGGAAGAAGACATGTGATGATTTTGTAGGTTGGGAGGCATGGTAGACCTTCGTTTTGGTGGTGCTTGGAGTATGTTGAATGAAGCTTGGAGCTATTTGTGGACTTCTTTGGAGGGATGGATGGAAAGTTTGAAATTTCGTCATGTTTTTCCCCTTTTGGGGAGGCTTTTATACTTACATTTTAATTGTTGATTTGTATTGACAATGGATATTATGGTTATGTAACTCTCTCTCTTTAGAGAAAGGTTGTAATATTGTAAACTAGTGGTTTTGGAGTTATTTCTCCTTTGTATTGTATGGGAGACTTATGTTGTTTTCTCTCCATTTTCTTATAGTTTTGTTTAAGAATGTTCCATCTTTTTGAACCATGGAAGAAAATGTAAAAGATAAGTTATTTTGAAGTGTATCAAAATCATTATTCTTAGTCATTGAAGTAACTTTTTTGTATTCAAAATCAATGGAAATAACTTCATTCATACTCCTTCCTTTTGGTCCAATCATTTAATTAGAAAAGTGCCATTGATTAGGAATTTACAAATCATGTGGTTGTGTAAATACAAATTTTATATATATTGAAATTTAAGATTAAGATACCTTCTCAAATTTTAGGAAATCATAAAAGTCACACACACACACACACACACACACACACACACACACTTATACCGAAATGAATAATCGAAAGTGAATGGATTGTGCTTGAAAGCACGGTATGTATAGACACCAAATCACGCACTTTGCGTATTATTTAGTCCCGGTCTCATACTACTATTCATATGGTTTTTGAGTGAAGAAAGTACTAATTAACCCTGTCTTTTGGCCATTTTACTTTGCTTTCTATCGTCATTTCCGACCTCTCACACATACATGCCCAATCTATTTTTGTCATTTTGCATCATTTTAGCCCCGACAAGGGCACTAGGCCAATACTAGGGCACCCTAGTCCCAATCGGGTGCCCTGATCCTTTCCCACTTTACTTCCATCTTTTGGGCACTTTCTATCCATTTGAGCTTTCTATATTTTTGGTGGTCGACCTTTTCGGGGTTAATTATGAAATTAGGATAGAGAACCATATAAATATAAAGTTATGAGACCATAATGAGGGACCAAACACTAGTCACTACTATCATCACCTAATTTTGCATCCATCAAAGGCTCCATTTGCATTCATCTAGCGCTCGGTTAGTAAGTCCACCATTGTCACCACTAGGAACAATCTGAACCCTTCATTTGAATTATTCTTTTTAGGGTTTAATGTTTGTTTTGGGGTTTTGAGGTTTTCTATTCATCATTGATTACCAGGCTGACATCCAGTGAGTGCAGGGAAATATATATCGAGGCAGTTGGTGCATGAAAAGAGAACAAGGCTTCACATCACCTTGCAACCCCTGAAATCTGGTTTCTGGACCTTTTGCACATACGATAAAGGTGCCCATAACTCAAACTAAGGTGCCCAAACGCGCCATGATCCTCTCCCACGTGCCCTAGTCCACTCGGATTTCTTGGATTTGCACTTTTCTCGGACCTCGGACACGGTTGTTTCCTCCTATTTCTCTAGCTATCAATTCTGCGACAGAGTCAATACAAGCTCATTAGAATCAACTGATTTTTTTCTAACTCTTTAAGCACATTAGGGTTTTGCATTTCCACTTTCTTAGTTGCTTAGGTCACTTTCCTTATTTAGTTTAGTTCTATTTATATTGTTGTACTTCTTAGATTAAATTATAAAATTCGTATTTTAGTTCATCATTTTGGTGAGCCGGACACTTTTAGGCCTAGAATCCTCATTCTTCCTCTATCATGGCTCCTGAAGTTCCTCAAGTTTCTTTGTTTGATTTTCTTAAGATGCATCCCAATTTCCATGTTGCTCTTCAAAAATCCCTACACACCATATATCGTCCTAAAAACACACCGCCACATGAAATAAGTCCTATATTCGATTGTTTATATGACGACCCTAGTCCTAGTGCTCCTTCGTCTAATCAATCCATATTGGACTCAATTCAAGCTCTACATGCTTTATTTCAAGACAAATTTAAGGCCATGGAATCCACGATTACATCTCTCAAATATGAAATCCAATAGCTTAAGGATGCTTCTCAAGCGCATGTTTGTTCTCCTTCTACATCTCATCCTCATTCTATGTCTTCTACATGTGCTCATGTTACCAAACCTCAAATATTTCGCTTCCCACACCTCTCAAGTTTGCAATCAATGCTAAGCCACAAGATATTCTTTGAAGCTCATAACTCATCAATTAATCAACTTGTCATCTACTCATGGTTATCCTCCTTATCGGCTTACAAAATATCAAGGTCTTCCATATTACAATTATCATCAAATCAATGGACATAATGACAATGATTGCTATGCTTTACAATAAAGAATCAAACATCTTAAGCATCAAGGTTTCATCTCATTCACCGCACAATGTTCTATTACATGGTCCTCTCCACTTGTTACATCTCAATGGGTTCTTAAATCTGATTCGTCTAATAAGGAAAGTCAAGAGCCACCTAAGCAACCACCTACGACATCACCAAGTCAACATAAGCAACCTCCTTTAACAATCAATTCAATACCTCTTTCTCTCAAGTCATCCACAACATTACCAAGTCAAATTATGCAAACTCCTCTTAAGGTTGAGCTCACTCCTCCATTAAAGGTATATGCAACATCACCAAGTCATGCTCAACAACCACCTCCTAAAGTTAAACTTGTAATTCCACCATCTATTATAGACCATACTTATGTCAATGACTGGGACCTGGATGAAGCTTACTATGATGATGAACCATTTGATGATCACACTCCTCTATCACTTCAGTGTCCCATCACTTTTGTTAAGGAAACTACTCCTTACATTGATCCACTTAGTGTATTTTGACTAGACTTCCATCACTTACATACTTGGGGGGAATAGCATTCACACATCCCCCTCGTATTAGCGTCAATACATTTCACATACTTACATAGTCTTACATCAATCTCTAGAATATCCATACTCATCACATGTTTTATCGTCATCATTACCCAATGAAACACCCATATGCTTCGGTTCATACTTGACTGTTGAGGGCATACTACACATAAACCCCACACACTGCACAATAGTTACTACACACTACGTCTATTCACACATCGTGCATATTACATAATACATTCTATATTTAGTCTACATCATTTTGAAATTTACAAATCTACACATCATACATCATACTAGCCTTCATTATACATGTGTTTATTATATCTATGAGTATAGCATTACATACTACTCATATTACATTGTGTGCATCTTACACTTTTTAGTCTACATACACTTTTTTCATTACATCTTATACACTGTAGCATTCTACACATCATATGGTCATCTATTATCATCACGCATACTACATCATCTTCTACACGCTGCACTCACTACCTTATGACACACTTTAGTTCCTCGGTCCATACTGACTTGCCGAGGGTTTACAAATCAAATGGACCTCATCATACTTACACGTTCATCATTCAAACTTTCTATCATATGACATTCCTAGGTTAGTGACATACGTTATAGGCTAAATGGTCACCTATTCCTTCATCTTGTAGTGGTATACACTTTAGGCTACATCACCACTCCCTCTATTCATCTTGTAGTGATATATGCTTTAGGCTACATCATCACTCTTTCGATCATCTTGTCATGATATACACTTTGGCTATAGGCTCACACACATGTGATCTATAGGTTGCATATCTTCACCGTACATACGCATTCATCACACTCATCATCGTATTAGACATAACACACACTTTGACCATTTCCCGATGATGCACTCTCGTTTACGGTTCATTCTTGATTGTTGAGGGGGAAAACCAAATGAACCTCATTGCATACAACTCCATTCACTCGAGGTACGCAGCTCTGCCATCCATCTTGCATTTCATTCCATCCATCCACTACATATTGCATATCTTGGTCACTTTTATTCTTGCTTACTTTTACTTGTATATGGTCGCTTATTACAAATGCTAGTTATATCTCTTGTATGTCATTTATTTACCACCACACACATGCACATTCACATTTTTCTAGTTTTGATCATAGATACAGGTCTCTTACACACAACATGGATGCTCACCTTCTACCACTCCCTACAAAGGTCACTTTACGGGAGCATCGCATTCTTTTCTTCCATGTGTTATTGTTTCATTTTGTACTTAGCACTTACATTACTTGGTTATAAACACTTTTGACATATGGGTTATCTTTCTAACATGCTAATGGATGCTTCATGTGTAGCATTTGTTTGCAAGATTACTTGATTCCATGGTTATCTATTGTTTTTACTTGCTTGTCTTTGTTTGTTATTGTATGCGGGTCTTGCCCTTTTTTGGTGTGCACACTTGTTTGTTGTATGTGGCCACTATGGCCTTGAGTGTCTTGCGACATCGTGAGTGGTGTCCCATGTTTGCAACCCACTTTGTGCAGTTAATATTGATTTCTTGCGTGTTTACTTGCATTCTAGCTTTTACATTGTTTACGTAGCATACACTTGTCTTTTACATGCATGCTTACTTGTACTAACACTTGTTTCTAGTCACTTGTTTGTCACGCCTTGGTTTCTACCAAGTGCATTCCCTTCCCCTATAGGGCATAGTTTATGCGGTTGGTCCTCTTTTGGGGCCGCATTCTCCTATTCAGCGATGACGTCGTCGCGCCCCCTCAAAGAGGGGGACATCATTTGGGGTTTACATACTACACAACACTTCTACACCGATTAGTTCAATTCAGTTTCCACCCTTGGCATTGTGGGTTATACAATGAGTGGGTTCAAACCAGTCTATGAACCTTGTACATAATGGATTTTATAGGACATGGTTGTCCTTAGCATTCTGGGGAGCAGTTACAGGTTGGAGGATACATGATTTCCTCTCTACACTACTTCAACTAGTTGCATCAAATCACCCAAAAACTAGGCAAAGTACACATAGATCTCTTCACACAACTTCGAGGAAGCGATTACAAGTTGGAGAATAATTCAGCTTTCTCCCTACATTCTTGATCGGTGGCATGAGATCCCCAAAAACCCGGGCAACACGGTATGATATCCTCTATACACCCTTTCTCTCATCACGGATCAGGTGCACATGTTCCTTTTACATTTTTTCATTTCCATTTCATTCTTTTCATTACTATATATATATGTATTTTTACATATGTTTTTGACATATGTACATGCATATTTGACTACTTGATCATCTTCTCCTTGTATGTTCGACCATATGAGAAGTAGTCAAAAACAACAAAAATAAAAATGGTGTCAACAACAACATTTTGTGGCAACACACACTCATAGTAACACACAAGTACATCACACACATTGTGCAACTACACACATGTTTGACCTAGGTTCATTCTCATCACTTTTTGCTCTTTTGCATCTTTAGCTTCCACGCTTCATCTTTTTGTCACTCCACGCTTTGTCTAGTCTTTTGCACATTTCCTACATCACTCTCTACATGGACATCGGTACACATCTTTATATACTTTATGTTACCAAGTGTTCCGCTCACCAACATAAAGTGGGGAAAATGTAGACACTAAATCACACACTTTGGGTATTATTTAGTCCTAATCTCATACTATTATTTGTATGGTTTTTGAGTGAAGAAAGTACTAATTAACCCCCATCTTTTGGCCATTTTACTTTGCTTTCTATCGTCATGCCGACCTCCGCATACATACATGCCCAGTTTGTTTTTTGTTTCACGTCATTTTAGCTCCGATTAGGGCACCCCAACCGATCTTTGGGATGTGATAGCGCCCTGGTCCCAGTCGAGGCACCTTGATCATTTTCCCACTTTACTCCCATCTTTGCATTTTCTAACCGTTTGAGCTTTCTATATTTTTAGTGGTCGACCTTTTTGGGGTTGATTACGAAATTAGAACAAGAGAACCATATAAATATAAAGTTATGAGACCATAATGAGGGACCAAACACTAGTCACTACTATCATCACCTAAGGTTGCATACATCAAAGGCTCTAGTTTGCATCCATCTAGCTCCATCAAAGGGACAAGGATGGTTCATCCGCATCACACACGCATATGAGGGAATTTTATGCTATTTCATCCACCATTTTATTACATTTCTACATTTAGTTATAGATCGCTAGTTCAAAAAGTGTGACTGCACAAGAGCACCTAGGAAAAATTCACACACACACACACACACACACACAACTACATTTGGGTATGTAATGTAATGCAATGCTCGATTAGTAAGTCCACGATTGTGGCCGCTTAGGGAATGTCGACCCTTCATTTCCATTTTTATTTTTAGGGTTTGATTATTTTGGGGTTTTGTAGGTCTTCTCTTCATCATTGATTGTTAGTGACATCCGGTGCGGTGCGGTGAAATACATGTGACAAACAGAAGGCATCACATCACCTTGTAGCCGAAATCTAGTTTATGGACCTCTTACAAAAAAAGAGCACTCAAAACTCAGACTAGGACACCACATGCGCCCTAATCCTCTCTCAGGCACCCCAGTCCCACTCAAATTACTCAGATCCGCACTTTTCTCGGACCTCGGCTACACGGTCATTTCCTCCTCTTGTTTATATAGCTATCTCTGTGACACAATCCAACAAGCTCATCGAATCAGCTAAGTTCTTTCTAACTCTTCTTGCACATTAGGGTTTTGCATTTCCACTTTTTAGTTGTTTGGGTCACTTTCCTTATTTAGTTTAGCTCTCATTTATCGTTGTACTTATTAGATTAACTTATAAAATTCATATTTTAGTTAATCATTAAGATAGACTTAGTTAAATATTATCATTAAATCAATGAATTTACAATATATATATATATATATATTCATTTTCTTGCAATACATGTTTGCACATAGTAATCGAGATCTCGAGATGACCACTGCACCGCACATATGGGAGAAACCTTACACACACACATGTTTATATAAAATTTAAATAAAATAAAAATGAGTTCACGAGAGAAGGGGTTTCGGTTATAAAGTGGTGTAGGCCTTGAGGGAAGGAGGGTCATGGCCTAGCCATGCACCTCTCCCCCATCACCCTGTACCCACCACTGTTGCCACCCTAGTAAGCACCCCTACGACTTCCCACACCGCGCTATAAACCCTACTCTGTTCTACCTCCTCTCCCACACCAGCACGCTCCACCTTGCCCTCTTCCACTTGCCATGGCTGCCCTCTAATGGTCATCGATTGTGCAATCTTCTCTCCTCCTCCAAAATAAATAAAAGGAAACAAAAAAGAAAATTTACAAAGAAAATAGGGTTTGCTTGAAATGGTGAAGTTGGGACATCTAAAATAAATTTAGGGTTTCCTTTTAAGCATGAGGCTAGATGAGCTTAAGGGCATGTAACCTAGTTATTTTGGTTATTACCATACAAAAAAAAATTATATTGATAATTTTATCTATTTTTCATCCCATGTAATTTAGGTGCCCTTGTAAAAGTGCAATATGTTGAGAAATATAAGTTAGCAAGTTAAGGATTAAATCAATACCTTGACCCTCATATTTTAGGATTGTTATTGGGAAAATAAAGCGAAATGTAGACACAAATAGAAGTGATTAGAAACCTATGGATGTAATAATAAATAACGTCTATGATTATAATTTGAGAATGAAAAGCAGGTGGGCATGGGATTCATTTTGTTGGGCCAAATGGAATCCCAGTGACCTTTTTTTTGCACCTTAGTATGTAATAATAACAATAATTAAATAAAAAAATTCTAAAACAAGGTTTGGTTGATAAATTAGATAACTAAATTTTCATGAGTTAAAGCACCCTAGCAAGGGTACCGCTTCCATCAGCCACTACTTACCATTGTGATACGGTGAGCTAAGTTCAAATCTTTGCAAATTTTAATGGGAACGAAATAAGAACCTTGTGGTCACTACAACCAAATCGTTGGCCGCATCAGACAGAAACTCGAACACTCTTATAACTTTTTAATACCAATAAATTTTCACCGTAAGCACATTATGGATGAATAATTAATTAAGTTAAATAAGGTTGTGACACACGAGTTTTGAATGGAAACAAAAAAATTCCCGTAAAATTTGGACTCCCTTCCGTCATGTTATCTTGGATTTTATTGATGAAAAGTTGGGGCATCACAACAAGAGGAAGTCAAAGTATGAGAGATCAAACAAAGTGAAAAAATGAGGTCCCTAAAAAGAGTATTAAGAACTTCCTGCAAAGGAGCATATTATGTACCCGTCTTTTAAACTTGTGTGAAAGATACCTACACCACCGAGACTCAAAGTGTTGTCGATTGGTGGAGTAGGTGTGGAGATTTGCAACTCGTCAAATATTCCAACATGATAACTATAGACCATGATGGTGTGCATTTTCATTGAGCTTGTTATAGAGTATGAGCATCATAAGGGTGATATGAATGCCTACTTCAAATAACTTCAAGAAGAATGATAAGAACACATAGAAACACAAACTATGTTGCAATGCCTTACTAAGAAGATAGAATAATGTTGCATAAAAATAGTAACCAAGAAGCCCCTTGTGCTTAGTACATTTTATGTGGGAAACACGAAACTAGTAGATAGGCTCTCACTTACCTTGGACATAATTTTGCAAGCTTTCAACGAGGTAGGAGCCCGAACAAGAACACATCACAAAATTGTGGGATATTACCTAGAAAGCACGAGATGAAGTTAATAGTGTGGAATTTTGTGTCAAACAAGTGAAAATAATAATGGTTGGTCTGTCTACATAGTAGAGTACATAAATTCAATATTTGTAGAAGAAAAGCTAGCACTACAAGAATTACGGGAGATAATTTTGAAAGAAATTAATGTAGAGGAGGAATTTCCTTCGAGAAGATGCATAGAAGAAGAGTATGACCCTTAATCAGCAAATTAAGAATTTTGAAGCCATTTGGATGAGTTTATGGAGAGAGGTCAAGAAGGTTGCAACCTAATGACAAAAATTGTGGTGAATATTCGTAATGAGTGGGTAGAAGATTTCAAAAATTCAAAACATGAGAAGGACTGGAAGATGATGGTGTAGTGGTATAAATATAAGTTAGACATTCAAATGGATACCCAACAAGGTTTGGAAATGTAGAATGACTTTCTAGATGGTGTCAAGAAAGTATGTTGGAGTTCACAAGTACCCAAGTAGGTAACTTGATGTATAAGGGGAAGAATAAACGCCTTTATCAAGGAAGAAAAGGATATTAAGTATGGGGAATTGTTGATGAGGAATTTTGCGGAAATAAGTAAAATAGTTGCATGAGTGAGACATGCGAGTGCATCAAACAAACTACAAGAACCTTTTAACCACACATTAATATTCATTAGAGATCCCAAGGATACATGGAGTGCAAAGAGCATATATAATCGAGAAGGTCGAACCATTAACATTAGGAGAAGGTGCATGCCAACTAAGAGCTAACCAAGCCAAGGATGGATCTAGAATGGGAATCACAAGAAACATCTTTTAGAATATGGACATCATGTGCCACCTATAAAAGTGGAAGAATTCAAGGGCAAAGGAAATTATAGAATTTGGTAGTTGGAAGGTAGAAGATTACTTTGATGCATTAGTTATAATATGTGGCATATGTGATTATACTTGAAACCAATTAGGGTTTCTAGGTCGATTGATAAAGGATCTACAATATTGCCATGTAATTTGATGAATGTACATGGATTCTACACATGATCTGTTATTGCTCATTCTTTATAAATATAATGTGGATAAAGGGATTAAGCATGAAATGTGTGTAATTTGTGTATAATGATTTATGAAGGTGCCAATAAGTGAATGTTTAGGTTAATTGATGTTATCCTCCAACATTATTGCTTGCACAACTATTTATCGCGTGTTAATCTACAAATTTGAGGTCAAATATCATCTTTGTTATGCTTTGGGTGAGACCTTCAAGTGCAAGCTTGATTGAAAGTGTTAAGCATAGGAAAGGTTACGTTCGTTAACATAAAATTCTAGGTTGATGAAAACTAGGCTAACAATCTCTTTTGTGTATGTAAACACAAAGCCACTTTTTATTTCCTCTACATTTAAGAGTACAAACTTATTAATGGCATCTTTGTCAATTGATTTCCTCACCATAAAAGGCAATAAACAATCAAGATTTTATAATTAACGGTAATATAACTTGCTTGTATAAAAATAACAAGATTAAATTGTTGTAATCTACCCAATTAATCCCTAGAATCTAGTATGATCCTTTTCCCACCGTTGGGTAAGAAAAAAGCAGTTCTTGGAAAAGATTGAGAACTAAATTATTAAATGTTCCTTCAAGCCTCAACATAAAATTTTCTAATTCCATTTATAGCATACAAAGAAGTATTGCATAATTAGCCCAATTCAACAAGTATATATCCCTTTTGATAGAGTTCATATAAAGAGTTGTTAAATCTAGTGGACCATTATCCAATTGTTAATAACTAAGATGAGGAAATATATAGTATTTTCCCATTTTTTGACCAATTGTAACTCGTAGTCTTGGAAAATGATTAAGAGGAAAATGTTAATCTCGACTAGCCGGAAAATTCATTGTCTATAGGTCGTATTTCATTTTAGTTGTAAATTACAGTTAAAATTTGACATGGCCCGTAGATAGCTACATGCTATAAATACAACAAATGTTAATTTTATTTGTTATAATATATTTTAATATAGAATGTAATAAACGGGGAAGGACGTTATATATATAAGCAAAGATTTAGAGGTAAATCTATAGATTGGTTAGGTGGGTTTCTACTATCATATCAAAGAACACTAAAAAAATTCTCCTAGAAGTCTAATTTTAGGTCTAGATACGAGTATTAAATAATTGAAACTATCAATAAATTTTGACTTGACATGTATGGATAATTGGAAATGCCATGCATGGAATCTCACCTTCCCGTTTAAAAACACCATGACAATCCTTTTCGACCCAAATCTAGCTCCCCAAATAGGAAAGGAGAGTAAATATGCATAGAAAATATTATGTATCCACCATATCCTAAGTTAAGTGGAAGGACTACGAGGTTTATGTTATTAGAAAAGCATAAATGGGTGGTCTAGTGAAGAAAAGGTGACAAAACTAACATATGTTGCCACCTCAAACGTTGACCAAGAGTGTTCTTGGTGATCTCGCTCTCTACATTTATTATTTCCCCTCATTATGTTCTTGAGAATGCTAGTAGATGGTTTGGTGTTCCACACTCTTTTGAATCCATAGACAACAAATGGAGAAGGATGTTGTCTCATTCGTGTTAGAGGGACACATTTCCTTAGAGATACATTCACTAAAATAGGTCCCAAGCCTACCTTACATAAGAGACGTGTTATATTTAGGTATCGTGCATGTAGAAGATGAATTGTATTACTTGTCACCGAGTGTCAAGCCTTACAAGTCCTCATAGATCCCGATCATCCTATACAAAGATATGCTAGAAACCTATAATCGTGCAATGCAACATCTTATGATGAAGGATTTGTTTTTGTTATTCAACCTCTTCAAGGCTCCCTTCTCATTTCTTCGTCCTTTTCATTTATCCACTTGACCTTCCACTTAACTTTGACTTTGTTGTGCATTCGACAAGGAACTATTGAGTCCTTTCTTTCAAGCAAGAATACCTCGCAAAATTTATGGCATTCCGCATTAATCGATAAATGGAGCTCAACAAATACTTGCCGATTTATGGCATTCCCATGTTAACTTATATTTTCTCATTTATCATAGAGTTCTTGTGAATAATTTATTCCTTTTTTGTAGAAGAATATCCTTGAGGACAAGAATGATGGTTTTCAGAGATTGTATAAAACACGTAAAATTTATAAAAAGAAATTTGATTGGCCCTAATTCCTTGAATGGATAAAAGAATGTTTCGATGATCTAAGAGATTACATGTTGCGATAGAATGTCAACATTTAATGGCTCCCTAATCATCGATCTCTCTATATTAGATCTGATCTCGAGAACATGTATGGTCCCGAATACATGAAGAAGACACGTGGCGTTTAGGCGTGGTTCTCACGGAGTCGAGAAAAATATGGCCCATATTGAATTTCTTACCCTTTCGCATTCAATGGTGTGGATGGATAAAAGAGCAATTGCACGTGTGTTATCCTATGGAATATAAAATACAATGTGAAAGGAGTACAAAGCGACTCCTAAAAGAATACAAAAGAAAATTAAATCTAAAACAATGTAATTAAAAACATTCATCTAATAATATGAAGAAGTTGAGAACGAGAGTCATTGAATCTTATTTTGGAGAAACATTTGAATACTCAAAGTGATAAAGAAGTGTGTAATAGGTATGCGTCCATGTGAATAATTAAATGCGAGACATCTTGTTGGCTAACATGTAAGTTTGGAGAATGTCCATATGCTTCTTCCTATTGATAAAGTCCGATCGGTAAAAGGAGGATGTAATTAACCTCGTGTAAACCCCTTGGAGACTTGTGTTTGTGAGGATACTGTTTAGGGTTAAACATCTCCTAATGGAAGAGGGCTAAACATCTATATTCTTCATAAGCCATGAATGGTTTGAGAGAGCCAAAAGAATATCTCGAAACGATAAATAAATCATGTCCTTATCGTATAATAAGGAGAGCATTTGAAAATAAAATCGTTCTCAATCTCGGACTCCAAAGAGCAAATATGATAAATACGATTCCCATAAGATATGGTGGTCTATCTCAATGTAAAGGTAATAGGAAAAACCCTACGCCGAGAAAGGGGAAATCTTCGGGTGAAAGGTAATTATAGTTGTGTGTATCCGAGGATCGGATAAACCCGTCATTCAAGTGAAGATAAGTCTAGTGTTGAAGTTTGAGGCGAGTAGATTTGAGGTATGTTCTATAAATATTAGTAAAAATGCCATTATTTATCTCTTGTTTGGAGAAATGACAAGCATCCACGAGAAAGTTGTGCGTAAGAACCCAACCAATATCAAGATCAACGACTTGGAACAATGAGGAGGCTCTCACATACCAACATGAATCAACCCCATGGTTTCCCTGCTCCTTCAAAGATAAAAAGATAGGTATGGATACCTAAGACAACTACTACGGGAGTTGGCTAATTGTTTGAATCTATGAATCATAGTCACCATATGAAACATCAAAGATCACTCGAAACAATGAGTGGCGTTGTTCCACATTTTGCAAGGATAATGGCAATGGGGGCTGATCTCCTAGCATGAATATGTTTAAATAACAATACATGACTATCACTCTTTCTATTTGTTATTGCAAAACACAATACTTCTATGTTTGTTAGTGACAAACATTGCGATTTTTAAGTTCAAAGAAACAAAAATGACAAATTTAAATTCTATATTTTTCAAGTATTTTATTATTTATGGACTAGAGATGAGAGATGAGTATCATATATAGCCTATCACACTATCACATCCCAACAATTCCCATCCACTCTAAACTTTAAATAGCATGCTAAATTATACATGTATCTACATCCACAAGCCTAAAAAAAAACCTCTACATTAGATTTAACACTCTCTCATAAATGGGCCATACATCTTTTTCTTTATGTTTATGTAAATAAGATTATGGTCTTTACTGTTAGGAAATCAAATACTACTCATATTTGTTACCGTAATAATTAGTAATTTACTTGGATATTAATTATAACAATATAATTTGTTGTTTGGCTGTCATCTGGTATCAGACCAGATCATGGAAGGAATAATGGTTTGTTAATCCCTGAGCCATGAAATCCTCTGAGAAAACCATTTATTTATACGTTGAAATCCTCTGAGAAAAGAATTTATCTATGCTCGAGCTCCTCAAACCAGTTACATTTGGTATTACGTTCACTTCGACAGATGTCAAGATCCAGAAATGAACAAGACAAATAACTGTTCATCTAACCATGCAAGTCTCCACTTGTCACGACATATGCTAGAAGTTTACCACCACGACATTATCAATCATCCACGTTGCCAATGCAATTATTCTCAAAATGGTGTGATATGTTTACATCGAGTCTATGGGTGTTTGATATAGATTCGTTGTTTTACATTTCATTTATGTTTATCGTCTTTTTTGTTCACGAGAGTAAAGATTAGTCTCTCTTATATTTTCATTCTCAACGTGTTAGGAAATATTGGCATATGTATTGTATGGTTTAGTTACTAGCAATCGCACGCGAGGTGTGCGATGTGAACGCCGAAATGGAAATGGGGAGTTGAAAATTAAATTGTAATGAAAAACCTAAGAATGGCTACAGCGGGAGATGAAAGAAGCAAGAGAAAGCAATATAGAAACTAATGCTGAAAAAAACCAATTGAAGTGCGATAATGTACAGATCAACGAAGAGGGGGCAGAAGATAATATTATTTATTATAACAAACCAAAGATGTACACTGGAGCATGTTGTAGAAGAAGAAGCGGAAAGGAAGGGTCACATAAGGTAAACAAGAAATGGCAAGATTGTAATGCACGGAGGATGTTTTGGGGGTGGGGGGAGGCGGGAGAGACATTTGCCGATGAAGAAGAATAGTGGGGATGGTTTAGGAGGGGGGAGGATGGAAGGGAAAGGAGACGAAGTTCTTCATTTTTTCAGAATTGCAGGAGGGGGGCAGAAGAAATTTTGGAGTAACGGTCGAAGGAGAAAGCTGGGGAGATACGAATGTTATCCAAGGAGGGAACTCGTGAAAGAGCAGTAAAAGTAAGGCCAGGTCTCTCGATGGATCCAATGTCAATGGTGGCACGAGGAAGGGTGAGTCCTTGGGATTTGTGAATTGATAATGCCCAAGCCATTTTTAAAGGAAATTGTTACCCATTTGCAGAACCTGAGCTATTGTTGCCGGAGAGGACAAGGCAGATGGAGGCCCTAGAACCCTAGTTTGTGATAGATGGTGTGGGGACATTGAAAGCATCTAGATGCAACCCATTCTTGTAGAGAGAGGCTTTCAGGATCACTGGATTGACAAACCATTTTGTAGTGGATATAGTATCAAGAGATGTTCCGTTGAAGCTGGAAACACGAGCAGTTTTAAGAGCAAGAACTGGTTTCTGTGGAATTGAAAGGAATTCTTCTAGCTCTTCTCCAAGTGCAATTGAATGTTGACCCCACAAAGTGATGGAAACACTAAATGCGGACATGTCTTTAACTTGCACTGTTCGCTTCACCGTTTCTGTCTGATCATGTCTGAATGGTGGATCGCGAAGAAATAGCAAAAGAATGAATGGTATTTCTTTGATGGGGACAAAGTGGAAGTGGTGCAAAGGTATGATTTCATTGTTGACATGCAGAGGGCGAACAATGGATGCTGCCAACAGGAAAATTTCGAGTGCGTTGTTCAGGTTGTTGAACTTTTCTTTTGCTTTTCCAATTCTTCCGTTAGAGATGGTGTACAGTTTTTCATTTTCTATCGTGTCATAGAACTTTTCCGCAATCTCATTGAAACAAGTGACACGGATTTCGCCACCTCTGCTATCCACGAAATCAAATCCAAAGAAACAACCATTGTCGTTATCATTACTATATGTCCGCATGGAGTTTTTTGCCAACGCTTTGCCCTCTATGGACCAAACCCACATGGTCGTGTTCAAGTCATTTATGAAGATGGCCTTCGACGCTGATTTTGAGGAAGCATATATCTTTTGAGGCGGTGTTTGTGGAAACAAAGTTTTGGGCACACCCTCAGGCTGGTCAACACAAGCTTGTTTGCCCCGAATAACATGGCTGGGGATCCGGAAGGAGAACCAATCATGGATATGTTTCTTTCACTATATCCATATCGGTAATTAAAATGGTCCTCCGGCAGGCAAGGAACAAAAATGTTAGAAAATATTGTGTGAGATAGAAAAGACGAAAGGGAAGTCAAAATATCGACTACCTACATTTCATGTTTGACCATCCTACAAATGGTTTTTTGCAGTGAATTATTGTGCCTTCTTTCAACGTTTTGTCTGCAACCAGTTTCGAAAACTTGGAGGGCAACAATGCCTTCTGGATGTGAACACCGTCAGAAAGGTCAACTCGATGTTGGGTTTCACTATTCAATAAAGAGCGAATAGGAGAAATGTTGAGGAGCTGGAACATGGAACCCATATCTAAGCAACCGGACATTAGGCGTGCAACACCTCCTTCTGTTAAAGTTGTGTCCATGTTTTCAATGCAAAAAGTAGAGGAGAATGGATGCACTGCACGACAAATGCAACGGTCAACAAAAAAGGTGAAAGTACACACCAAAATAAACAAGCCAACCGAATGTTATGCCGCCACCTAGAAAACAAACACGATATTTCTTTTTAGTAAAAGCAATTGTGGAAGGGAAGGTTGAAGTGGATCAAAAGATTGATGGCAGGTTAAAGGATAGTAGCTTAGAGTTTGCATAAAAAAGGTAAAATCGAATGCAATGCCACCAATCACAAAAGGGATTTTTTTTTGTTATTAAATTTCATTGTGGAAGGGAAGCTAGAAACGAATGTAAAGAATGATAACAGGCAAATAGATAGTAGCGGCGAGTTTGTATAAATAAGTTAAAAAAAAAAGGAGGAAGCAACAAATTAATGAACGGTGAAGCAAACATGTTATCATTGAACAAATCTAAAACCTGTGAATGCACACGAAGCCATACCCAAGGGAAAAGAGTTTGAAATAACAGATAGCTGTGGATTCTTTTTTTTGAACAAGCACAAATTTAATAGAGATATGCATTATATAAGCGTATTCTATAAATGCCATTTTAGCATGGAAGAGGAGCTTGCATAAGAAAATGTATTCGAAAAATGATCACGTGAAAAAAACTTACCATTTGTGAATGTACCTAAATATAAATAACTTTATTGAATTCCACTACATAATAATTAAGAGATACTTATTATATAAAAAAACATAAATACACTACACATTTACACATAAATTGAAAAGAGAGTTGTGCACACATAATTAAAAATAAAATAAAAAACCAAACCTCCTTAAATTACATTCCATAATGATTAAAAAGTGGTTATTGAGACTCCATAAACATGAAAAATAGGAACCGTCATTATATAAACCGGAGAGTAAATACACTTACCATTTACCATTCGTCATGTATTAGCTATTTCCTTTTGAAATAAGCTGCTATTTGGAGTCTCCATCCAATGAGTCAAAAATATTTGATTTCAATCTTGTTTAATGATTTTATTGTATGGAATTTATACAAGACACAAAAAGTCAAATCCACTCAAAACCGACCATGCTTTTGTTTGGGACTTCTGTACCTGAGTTATTTTGCAACATGGGTGAATTTGTATTTTATTGCTTTATCTTTCCAAATGAAAATGGCGCTACAAGAAATGCTTTTTCCTTTGCTATAGGAAGTCACAAAAACAAAGGTTGCCCTTTAGGATTGCATGCACCGATAAATATTAAAATAATTTCATATTAGTATGGGGAACCAGCATTAGACGTGAGATTCTCGAACCAGAACTACCCTTAAAATTCCTACAGTGGTAAGAGAACTACTGCCATATGCTGGAACGGGTTTCTTGGCCTTTAACTTCTTCAAATTTAAAAAAAAAAACATTATATTTGACAATTTCTAATTTTCACTATTTCATTTGTTTTAAAAAGCATTCCCCATAAAATGTAGAAAAAGTTGTCAGATTCCTCAAATTATAACTATAAACCTCCAAATTGAAAGAACCTATTTGTTTTCATTTACAAAAATTTGGAAATAAACCTGCATTTCCATATCAAAATATTAGAATATTTAGTATAATCATCACAAATGTAATTAAATTCTTATACCATATAAGTAGACTGGTATATGAAATAAATGTATGATAAAAAAGTAAGTGATAAGGGAGCATTTATTAGTTAACCTTGTAAATATTTTATTAGTTTAAACTCCTAAATTGAAAAAACAAAGTTATTCATCTTTCTATTATTTTCATATTAAAATAATTTCTAATAAGTGATTGGATCCGTGAAATTTATAAGTATAAACTTTCAAATTGGGAAAAAAACCAGGGTTTTTGGGGGCATATGTAGGAAAGCACTATAATTTATAATATTTACTAAGAAGAATTCAATGTGTCATTTTTTACTTGTTTTTGTTCAAGAGATGTATTTAACATTTCTTGAACCTCTTGAATTTTGTCTTTTAATCAACGTACTAAGAGTATCGCTAGTAAATTCAAGTTTATGAAGTCTTTCTGTTCAAGATGTATTTGACATTTCTTGAACCTCTAGAAATCTGTCTTCTAATCAACACACTAAGGGTATAAAATCTATGGGAATGTGCATGAATGCAATCCTAGGGGGATTATTCTGAAAAATAAATCTAAAAAAATACATAGTATTTACAGAATGCCTATCATGTCAAATTGTAGCTTCTATTATATTTGAACTTGATGTGTTTGGAATATGCAAACTTCTCCCAAAAATCCAAACATTTCAAAAAATGATTCATCTTTCAATACATAACAAATCACTAAAGCTTGAAGTATACACATGTTCAAACAGACATTTTTCAAAATTCTGCTTGGTAATTCATTATGTGAAATTAACATTTTCATTTCATATTATATCAAATACGGCAAGGTAAACAATTGCATTTACAACAAATATATTGCAAAAGTTTACACCCAGAAAAACCAAAGTACATGCTGTTAGATAAAACAAAGTAGTATATTGGGGTTAATATTTACAGATCCAAAATATGGCTCATTGTTTCACGTATACTTGCAGAAAAGCCTTACAAAAAAGCCTATAACTATATACAGTCTACAACTTTGTTTTCGTTTACAAGGTGTTTGGGGAGGAGGGTATCATTTTTTTTTTTTTTTTTTCTTGCTAGCACCAGCAATTTTCTTTGCAGCTTTGTTTTTCTTTTTCCACTTTCTTTTTTCGCAACAACAACACCCATTTTTCTTAATTTATAGGAAGGTTCACACGCCATTGCAGCCTCCTTAGAATCGTAGGCCAAGCCAAATCCCCGGGAATGAGGCCCAGCATTTAAATTTGGACAAATACAAAGGGCTTTGTGGCAAAAGGCGAAGTCGCTCTCTAACCAAATCTGCTATAACCGGTTTAGGTGGTTTTGGTTGCCTGCAGTGTAAAACGTTCACAACAAACTGAGTCCTCTTAAACTGTTCTTCTCTTTGCAAGTGCAACGCAGTCACACCAACCGGGAGAGATAATTGTATTTCTAGTCCTCATTATGTTAAACTGAAAAGGAAAACATCCAAACATTAGGGAAAGTAGTAGCAGAAGCAAAATGTACGATGAGTCGAGAAAGAAGGTTTTTTTCAGGCACTTTAAAACCTTCCCGTTGAACATTCTAACGCTCCGCAAGGGTTGCTTGCGGGACGCTTCAAAGTGGCTTCCCAGGGAGATAACTCCCTCGGCACACTAGGAATCATGCTAACAAGAAAGGCACGTGCTCCTTCATGCCATTATTATTCAGGAGATATTGTTTGCATCTTTACAAAGCATAAGAAAAGAGGCACACAAAACAATTTCCGAAAGGTAAAGACATCCAACCATAGCAACAAAAACACACATTGAAAGTTCCATGCAATATTATCACCTATCGAACTAGTTGTATACAACATCAAAATTGCAGCCAGAGATATGCAACGTAAAAAAAAAACAGCAACCTGTACACAAAGAAGACAAAAAACCTACGCTATTCATTCCAACAAGAAGGGTGAGATTCATATCACATCACCATGGATCTATCTATCTATATGTTTGTATGTGTATTTGTGTGTGTGTGTGTGTGTGTGTGTGTGTGTGTGTGTGTGTGTGTGTGTGTGTGTGTGTGTGTGTGTGTGTGTGTGTATAACAATCATAAGGAAGAATGAGTCTCACCTATCAATTTCTACAGTTTTGTTGTTTCCTCCAAGACAGTCCCTACGAAATGGCAGAATAAGCAAATGTAAATATCAAGCAAGATTTTCAAAGCAAAAATCTATAATTTCACAAGCAAAAATTTTCAAATAAAATGATGAAAAACATGATTCAATGCTTCCAAATTCTTTAGAATAAAAGGCCCACCTAAATATTAAATTACCAGTGGGATCTAAAGAGTTTTTTCACTTTACCTTCTATGTTATTAACTTCACCTCCTATGTTTTGTTGTACTTGTGTTTTATTAAGAAATGTGAAAGAAGACAGAAAAAAACAGATTAAACTACACTAAAACCACCCAATCTTTGGCCCAGGAAAGGCAGAATAAAACAAGGACATAAAGAAACCTACAAACATATAGATACAGTCCCCCACAGACCCGAGAGGAATGTATATGCCCGCCACCATCTTCACAAAGGCCTCCGAAGCACGCAAAGCAACCTGCTAAAACCACAAGGAAAACAAATAACTGTGTTAGCCTGCCATTTGTGAATGGTTTCTTCATTCACGAAGGCAATGAGAATTTGAAACCTATAATGTCGCCACAAAGGACCCATCTTACCAAGGTATATGTTACTAAAATAGATCTGTTAATTCCGATCTTATAACTTTACCAGAGAGAAAATGATGGAGAAATTGAAGTCTTATTTTAAGGGGCAGAATCAACAACTATTACTCATTTCTTTTCAGATCTAATGTTTACATGATTACAGTGAAAACATATTTAGTCTGATTTTGACATAACTTCTGTTATGGGTTTCACGTTGTTTTATTTCTATGTGCAGAACCAGCCATAGGTATTTTTAAATTATGGATTTCAATGCTTAGAAGAAATCTGCGGACGCCCATAAAGAGGTAAGGAACTTGTCTGCAAGTGATGGTTTAATATCGTTCTCATCAGAACATATACTGATATAACATTGCTTCGAGTACTCTGAATTTGGCCATATTACCCACTAAATTTCATATGATTCTTTTGTACGTTTATACTCAATACAACAAATAGTTTCTTCTCCATACTAAAATAGATCTGTTAATTCCGATCTTATAACTTTACCAGAGAGAAAATGATGGAGAAATTGAAGTCTTATTTTAAGGGGCAGAATCAACAACTATTACTCATATCTTTAATACATCTACCAACGCAGACTACATGTAACAATTAGGGTTATTTAATTAAATTCTACAAAAATACCCACTACATATCTATACTTATTTTACAATTTGCCATACCATAAACTTCAAAGATGCAGAATGGGATTTTACGACACAAACCCTAATAACGCATCGGAACCTGCGATCAATTAAAAACATCAAGAGAAAACTGCGATCATGTATAAATCATAGATAGAGATTGGAAAACCTAGAACGAAAAAGACTCATACGCACCAGTCTCAACGGATGATGTCGTTCGTGGCTGGAGCAGAAGCCATGAAATACAAAGTTTCAATGAAATTATAATCATAACCTGAAGGGGAGGTTGAATCTTGATATGAAATGCTTTGCTTCGGCCGTCTGATATGTTATCGGCATTGATTCCGGGAGCTCTTACTTGGAGGAAGCAGGTAGAGTACGTTTTTCCAATAAATTTAATCGGCATTGATTGCGGTAGCTCTACTTGGAGGAAGCAAGTAGAGTCTTGCAGGGGCCCGATCTACCGGTGTAGCTTAGGCCATCCCTTAATGCCGTGCAGGAAAAATTCAACAATCAACAGTTCCTTTGCGTAAGAGGAGTACACTTGAAATCCCGCCACTGTCAGGGTTTTCGCATGAAGGGTTGGATTGCGTCCGTAATCAACGTCGTCCTGTGTGACTGCATCTCACCCGTCTCCTCTCTGACATGCGTCAGAGCCCCCTCAGGTTCAACCCAGCTGAAGGAACGCCTTTTGGCGTGATTATCTAAAGTAACTCTTGTCTAAGAAGAGATAGTATTATGGGTCATTCTTGTATTTTGTCCTTGTCAATAGGGCCTTTGTCTAGAAAGTGGTCTTAGGTGTCGTATCGGAATGAAATCAATTGCAGAAGTTTCTTTTTGCATTTTAAGGCTTTGCTCTAATTTTTGAAAGATTCTAATTGTCGAATTTTTATAAATACGAGAAAATGATATTTGTGGCTGGAAATTGCATGTGGCTATAAAAATCACTTAGTACATCAATGGAGGAAAGTAAACATTCTTCTCAAAGGTGTTTTCATGAGGAAGCTACAGTCAAAATCTTGTGGCAAACAGAGTTGGGGTTTGCAAGTTATGAGAAAAACTAGATTTTGATAGCTATGGTACGAGAGTGAGTGAACCTAGTCAATGTGTATTGTAAGTTGGAAATCCAAGGTCAAAAGAGTCAAAATAGTCAAATTCAAGCTAATAATCAAGTTTCAAAAGAATTGTTCATGTTGTCGATATCAAAATTGTGCCATTGTAAAAGTCCAAAAAAAAATTGCCTCACTTTTCAATAATTTGACACATTTTTGCTTATACGCAACACCCATCTTGTGGGGATGAATTATTCAAAGATCTTCAAAGCGGATCAAGTTAAGTTAGCAACATCACATCGAAGGATGGAGGTAGATAGAGGTTGGAGGTTGATCAATTAACTCTCGTCGATCACCTGGCAGACAGGGGCCACACGAAGCTATGGTGACACATTTTTTTGGTGTGAGTATTTGATTTTTAGTTGTGCAGTGTGTTTCTTTCGAATTTTCTACATTGTGTGGTTTGTATTGGATGTTGGAAAATGATTATATTGGAGAGCAGATGACTACGAGAGATCCTATGGATGTGGCGATCCTCTAAGCGTCGTACTTCATTAGAAGATGACCAATCGGTGAATATGCTCATTAGCAATGGTGATCCTGTGCGAAAAAAAGATCCAGGAGCAAGATCCGATCGGTAATATGGATTTGATGCGATTTTCTTTTCGGTGTTCTGTTTGATGAATAAAGTGGAAATTTCACATTGTGGGAGGGAACATGACACCAATGTTCCATTTCCACACCTTGCACTCAAACCAACTAAAGTCAAAGCATAGTTACCTAAGACGAGGGACGGGGTTTCGGGGATGACAAAAAAATTCTAAATTTTGGAGGCAGGGGGACGGCGGGGGACGGCGATTAAAAATATATAAATATTTAAAATAAAAGATATAGTGACTAAATTATATAAATACGCTGAAATAAAACCATTTGAGATTTAAATAAGGTGAAACTTGAACTCATAAACATCAAAATATCAAATACATTCCTTAATATATTATAACGGATAAAAGTAAAACCATTCTAAAAGACTAAATCGAGTAGTAAATTACGATTGATCAAGTGACAATAATTGATATTCATATCATTAATCTCATAGCCAAATACACCAACAATTGTCTATTGTCAATATTACAAAAAAAAGAGGACAACTACAAATATAAGCCTAAAAATTAGAATCGCATCGAAGCAATATCCACGAACTCCTCCTCGCTGGTACTAGCATCCTCATCCTCAAAGGTAAGCCCAATCAATCCTCATTGCACAATCTTGTCCTCTTCAACTGCCTTCGCTCCTCGGGATCTACATCCCACCGTAATCTTGGAGTCTGTTTGGACTCGGGTGTCTTGTGATCTATAAGACGCAGCACCGTGTCAGCATGTAATGAACAAGCTTCTCCGCTCTTGCAGAGGTAAGCCTATTCCTCTTAACAGAGTGTATCCAACCACATGTAGACCAGTTCCTCTCGGAGGCAGAGGAGCTAGAAAGCACAGGAAAGGAGGCGAATGGCAGGCTGGTCGCGGTGAGTCCCGAAAGCCCATACGGTCTCCACCAACTCATTGGCTTCTCCTATGTTATTATTACCCTATTTACCTTTCTTTGATGTTTTGTACCCATCAAGTTCAATGAAGTTGAGCCACTCCAATCTGATCTGTGAAGCCTCCTATGGAGTGTACATTTTTTAAAGGCCTTCATAAGGCCCTTCTTCACCTCATCATCATCAATGGGATAACTCTACCTAGCCTCTCCACATACCATTTGGGATTCAGTGCATACGCACCATATGAAGAGGAGTGTTCAACTTCTCCCATCTCCGCTGAATAATGGGTTGTATATGTTCATTATAGAACTTCAAAGTGGGGTCCCTCACCCAAATAGTTGCCTTCATTTTCCCAAGCATGCTGTCAATGCACTCGTAGATCTCACCAAGATTGGGGCTGTTAGAATCCCCATATTTGATGACACTAAAAACTAGAGCTATGATTGATATGATGTATTTCATATCAACCCAAAATGTTTCCCGCAACACCACTTCCTTCACTTTTTTCCCTTGATCTGTCTTGGACTCACGCCACCTAGTCCAATCCTGTGTCATAATCATAATTTGTAGGGGCTCCTGCAACTCAGACATCCTCTCCAACAAAATAAAATAAGAAGCAAAGCGGGTGTCAACTGGTTTCAAAAATTCCTTCTTCGAAAAATTTCGAAAAAGTGTCAATGATGTGTGGTGATTACATATGAACTTCTACACATCTCTGGCCTCAGTCACTATCTAGTTAACCCACTAAATCTTTCCTATGTTTTTCAGTGCATTGTTCATGGCATGCACACAACATGGAGTCCAATAAATATGCTTATATTCCCGCTCCACTAGCTTGCCTCGCTCTTCACACATAAGTTGCATCTGTGACAACTTGTACAATGTTTGAAGGTCCAACCTCCTCAATAGTCCTTCAAAAGTGACACCAAACTCAAAGATCTTTTCGCTTCCCAAGAACAATCAATTGCTCTCAAGAAGTACGGTCCATCTTTGCAAGAGACAATGATATTGATGAGAGGACGGTGTCTAATATCCGTCCACCCATCCATGATAATGCTACATCCATGTGACACCCATGTCACCTTCATCTCCTCCATCAATAGATTAACCTTGGAATAGTTTCTATCCAAGATTGTTGTCCTGAGTTTTGTGTCTCAGGAGGCACATAACATACCTACTTTGTAACCTTAGCCATAGCCTCCTTTTAATAAGGAGAGCGAGCGGTATTAAATGGAATCCCAATAGCATAGAAATTTTTCTAATAGCATCATTTGCCTCTTCCCTTACCTTTGAATCAAACATATCAACAACTGAATTTGGGGCTGCACCCACGGCCTTTCTATTCCCTCGCTTTCTACTTCCGACACTCCAAAACTAGAACCAACCAAAGTATTAGTAGGTTTTCCAGCGAGTAGAACCACAAACCGGCACATTATCCGTAGTATTTCTATTGAATATTCTCACCATCTCAGCTCTTTGCTCTAGTGAAAGGCCCTTACAAGTGCCAACCCCCTTCCTTTAATGTGCAACAAGTGTGCATTGGTCCTGATCTTTGCCATGCCAAGTCGGTGCACATATGTTGCACTTCCATACTTTGTTCCCCCTCGATACTTGGAGGTGGGGTTATCAACAATTTGGGCAAATTGTTGCAATGGCTTCTTCTTATCAAATTGTCAATGGAAAATTTAGACAATATTGGAGAGGGGTAATTGGTAGCACTACCAAATTTGAACTACTGATTGCCGCTGCCATGACATTTTGTGTCCCTTCTCCACTCCCCCATTGTGGCATCACCAACTCTTCCACGGCCACCTATCTCAACTTCCCATTCAACCCTCTCCTGCTCTGATTCATACTCATACTCAGATGAAGAACTCATTGTGATGATTGCTGCGGTGAATTAAAAACAACCATAACTATATGATTGATTAATTTTTAAAAAAAACGTAACCAATCTGCATTTTTAAATCCTACAAACTATATATGACATGTGATTATATTGTGAATGTAAATGCAAATGCTAAAAATTAAAAAATAGCCCCTAAAAATGTAAATATAAATTTTAAACTAGAAATAAAATGTCATTAAAAAAAAAAGTTAAAACGTAACATTTAAATTTTACAATGAAACCCTATGCAAGATGCATTTTTTTAAATCCCACAAACTATATGCCTAATGTAGATGCAAATGCTAAAAAACAACCCTAAAAATGCAAATATAATATAAAATTTTAAAAAAATTTTAAAAAAATGTAACCATTTAAATTTTACTATGCATTTTTAAAATCCTACAAACTATATGGATGATTACATTGTGAATGTAGATGCAAATGCTAAAAACATCCCCTAAAAATGCAAATATAAGATAAATTTTAAAATAAAAATAAAAATGTAATTTAAAAAAAACGTAACCATTTACAACCAAACCCTATACGATATGCATATTTTTAAATCCTACAAACTACATGCATGATAACATTGTGAATGTAGATGCGAGATGCTAAAAAAAACCCCTCAAAAATGCAAATAATAATCTAAATTTATAAAAAAATTACGTCTATTGTAAGCAAATAAAATTATAAATATAAATACCTCTTGCTCTTGCTCTTGCTCTTGCTCTCACTCTCACTCTCACTCTCGCTCTTGCTCTTTCTCTTGCTTGGTGTGAATATGAAATGAGCCCATAATGTAAATTTATAACATAAAATTGCACTTTTAGGGTTAGGGTTAGGTTAGTAATGTTGTTTTTCTATTATTAATGATTTACAATTTAAAAAAAAAAAAAGTGTTGTTTTTTATGTTTTAAACTTTGCATTTGCGGCCAAACTCATGGGGACACTGGATGTCCCCCCATGTCCCCCGTCCCCAGACATTTCCCAACCCTGCCAAATGTCCCCCAGACGTTTCCCACCCCCAAAAAAAAAAAAAGAAATGTGGGGAAAATGTTTCCCCACGTCCCCCAGGGCGTTTGGGGCGTCGAGCGTGCCACTTTAGGGGGGACGCGTCCCCGTGTAACACTCGAGTCAAAGTCATCCTCCGATTGGCGATGGCGTTTCCTTTGTTGTTCAAAATCAAGTGGCGTGATCGGCAACAGTGGATACAATTAAGAAGATTGTGATTCTTATAGAATGTAATGTGAAATCTTTTCATTACATGTTCTATTGTGCGATTTTGTAATAAGTAAGTTGTGATTCCTAAATACTTCTCTAATGTACAAGCATAGTGGTGAACAAAAACACTAGAGTAAGTTAGTTAATGGATCTTGAAAGGGTTTGTGGGAGGATCCAGAAAACACTTTGATGTGGATAGTTGATGGGCCGTGTTCACATCAAGGTTTGTGGTAACTGTTTTAAATCATGGAAGGAGAGAGCCTTTTTTTGTATCAAGATCGTGAGTCAAATAGTAAGGCATGTTTCACGGGATTGAGCATCTGCGAGTTGAGAGTGTGTATGTTGTTCTACCATGTTTGCACTAAAGGGGAGAATGTTACAAAATCAAATAGTGCTCACATTTACTACCGTAATAATTTGTAATTTACTATTGGATATTATATTGTTATATAGTTATAACAATATAATTTGTTATTATATTCTATGTCACCCATGACTTTTCGGAGTATTTGTTCCTATTTACTAGGATGTTGTTTTTGCTACCTCCATGGCTAAATAATAGCCAATCTAATATATGTTGAATATAATGAAGAATTATTGCTAGGAAAGGCCCAAATTTTAGTAAGTTGTGCTAAGTCGGTGGTTTTTTCAGCCGATTAAAAAAATTAATCAAAGAGAATGCTTCCAAATCCTTCTCGAATGCTAATAAGTTGTATTAAGTCGATGATTTTGTGTGCCATATAAAACAAATAGAGTGAAAAGGGAACATCAGATCCTTCCGTTGGTTTCTGAAAATTTAAATTGATGGTATGATGATATGTATTGTGAGAAATCAATCATGAATTGTTTTAGCCGTGATGCCATCATTGTTGAAAAAAGTTAATCAAGTTTACTACAAGTATCATCTCTCCTTCAAATTTGGATGTTTTAGAATTTCAATGGTTGTTTGTGTCAAATTGCAAATGCACTTATATTGTGATTATCACGGGTGGAGGTTGAATGCTTACATCATCCACTTTTATTATCTGATTCCCTCATTTTGTTGAAGTTTACATCCCTCATATAGGGGAGAAGGGCTAGTATGCGAACACCCTAAGTTCGCAGGTCCAGTGAACCAAATCCTTGCCACGTAGGATTGCCAGTATGCCAGCTAGGTATAAATAAACATTTTTTTATCCTATATCTTTAATTTCGAATCATATTTTAATATTATTTGCTTCCATATGATCGATCAAAAAAAATATCTCAAAAAAAACTCATTTACTGGTGGAGACCCGAAGTGGTTCACGCAACACGATAGTAGTTGAGCATTAAATTCTAAATAAAAGAGGGAAATGCAATCTGTCCTCATGGATTTTGACATGCCTAACATAGATAAGACAGTGATTAATGCTCACCCACCAATGCCTCAACACTTGTTCGGAGGCTTCCTTTGGACGCATTCCATACCAACAACTGTCCAGCGTCCATACCCGCATTTTCTCAGTCCTGGCTTGGCATTTTCACTCAAACATTGGCATTTTCTCAGTCCTGGCTTGGCAATTTCACTCGAACCTCCACATTTTCACTCGAACATTGGCAGCGACGGAACCCCCTGCACATCACGATTTGGAGCAATACTTACATCTGCAGCGACGAAACCCCCTGCGCATCACGATTTGGAGCAATACTTAATTGGCCACAACACTTTGAAGGCGACGGAACCCCCTGTGTATCATCACATCTGCAGTGACGGAACCCACAAGACTTTCATGGCTGGACGAAGTAGAATGTGGTATAATCACTTCTTGTTTATGTTGTAGATTTGATTGCTTTTCCTTTTCTTGGCAACTAAATGAAATATTTGGACCCAGACTACCAATTTCTACATTTTACAAATTATCCATTTTGTCCACTGAAGCACTCAGTTTATGAATCATCTCATCCTTTACATGAAGATATTACTAGAAAATGGTATAGTTTGTTAAATTGTTTCTTTGCTTATAAGGGGCATTTCATTGTTCTATTTGCAGGAGCAAATGTTGTTTCTATGATTCAGATGGCAGATGTTGGAGTAGGAATAAGTGGCCAAGAAGGCCGTCAAGCTGTCATGGCATCGGATTTTGCTATGGGGCAGTTCAGATTTCTGGAACGCTTGTTGCTGGTTCACGGCCACTGGAACTACCATCGAATGAGCTATATGATTCTATACAACTTCTACATAAATGTTGTATATGTTTTGATGCTTTTCTGGTGAGTACACATGGATTGAAATGCACGATTGAGATGGGATTTTATTAAAAAGGATCTAGTTATACTTTGACAGATTTGGTTACAAGGTTTACTATGCATTTGTAACTCTTCTTTGATCCTTATGCTATGAACATTCTCAGTCTTCAAACAAATTCATCCTCCTTTGTAATTATTTTCTATTCATACAGCAGCACGATGGATTCAGTTTTTGATCTGTTTTTTTATTTGTAACCGTATACATGCTATTTGATTTGTAAATGTAGCTTTATGATTTTTGATTCAGTTTTTTAATAAATGAAAAAACATGCATGTGCAGGTTTATGGAAAACTTTGGAATGGCAGTTGTATGCGTCGAGGTCATTTGAAGCTGGGTGCAAACAGTGTGTATTCACACTACTAATACTCAAGGAAAATGTTACCTACAATTCTATGTTTTTAAGCCATCTAGAGGTGAGGTTTCTACCTCACCAAGATTCAAATAAATCCTTGTCTTTCAGTTTTTATTTAATGGTATTCATTTTAAGCTGTAACAATTTAACGTATTTTTTTAACAAATTCTGAGCTGATTTGGTTTCCACATCTGAAACAATGATTACATTTGGAGCAAAATGTATTAACATGTATTGCATGTCTTTATATTTCTTACATTTGGAGCAAAACATATAAACTTATACTGTATGTGTCCATATTCATTACATTCAGAGAAAAATATACCAACTATAAACTATAATTGTGAATGCAATAATGCATTCTCAATTGATTTCGATACATATTTTTCTGCAACACAAAAAAAAACTCCTCGAATGCTGCCATAATTTTGGGATCAGTTTGTTAGTCAATTTCCATGTCACACCTTCAAAAAGGCCCTGAGTTTGGACTATCAGGAACAATTGTATCATTGACAGATGTTGTTGGAGTCATTAAGAGGTTCACTGGATGAACCCATGGTGGAATAGGAAAACCAGATATGGTATGAAAGGTTGTATGTGAAGTAGGAGGTTGTGGGATAATGGGGTGTGTAGTTGGAGTTGAAGTTATTTACATTCTATTAGTGTCAAGGAAGTAAGGGTGGTAATCTGGGATAGGAACTTTCAACATATCTTGTAACATGGAGTTCTGTATGGGCATGGAATGATGCATGGGAAACAAAACCTGCGGATTGTTGAACTTGTTATCTCTTTCTTGTTTCTCTTTCTCCCTTTGATGGCAAGTGGCTTCCTTCTGTTGTAATTCCAATTCCTTTTTTGACGAGCTACTTCCCGTTGTTTCTCGCGCTCTTGTCTTTCAACAAACTTTTGTAGATCCCTTTCTTGCCTCTCTTTAATGCGTTGCAATCTCTCTTCTTTTTTTCTCCTTTGTTGCCAACCTTTCTTGCTTTTTTGCCTCAATATGCTCCTTTTTACGTTGTTTCCTTCAAATATTTCTTGTTTTTTTGTTGTGTATCTTTTAACATCGAACATAAACATCAAATGTTAGTAATTGTGAAGCACGACTTATCCGAAGTGTAGCATCACTCTTACCTTTGGAAGGATCCCGTACAAATTGTGTGGTAACCTTAAAAATTTACCCAATTTCTTCTCATTTGCAGCAACACCATCATTTGATATAACACTTTCAACATCATGTTGAGTTGTCTCTTCCTCATTTTTATCCTTATCAATGACCTCAATTTCCTCTGTGTCAGCATAATAATGAGTAAAGTTTGCTGGTTCAAAGTCTGTTGGCTCAAGGTTGGTTGGCATCGAAGGTAAAGATATACTTTCATCCTCAGTGTTTCCAATCTGATCAAGTCCCAACTCTGCAATATGCTCTTGCAGCCAAGTAGGTTGTTGTGGTGCACTTGGCAATGAGAGATCATCCTCTCCTATTCCCTGGGCCTCAGTGTTGCAGCTGGATGTGCCATTGTCATGAGTATTCACAATGTGGTTCACTTCATAATCTTTGGTTTGCATTATACTTTGTCTTTCTCCCTGTACACTTGGTTCCTCCACCTCTGTATTAGCAACAACCATTGTTTCTATGGTTGGATGAAATTTTTTGTTGTTGTCAAATTCTCAACTGATTCCATGAAGTAATCTTCTCCTATATTGTCGCCAAGTGGTGGAGCTACATCTCTTGAAAAACTTAGGATGTTTTCAGCAGCATCAACATCTATTATGTTTTCAGTACAATCAACATTCATAATGTTTTCAGTAGTATCATCATCTGTGACATTTTCAGCATCATTTTCATTGGCATCTTCTTCAATGATATATAGTTTACTACATTCCATGTCATTCTGTAATGCATTTGGATCAAGTGGCCATATACCTGTGCGTCTAAAACCAGCACGAATATTTGCAGGTGTCATGGCCTTGGCTAGAGCTCTACTACCTATTTCTGCCAAGTCTGAACGTTTGACTTCTTGGTACTTATTATTACACATCCACTGCATCCTCTCAGATCTGAAATATGCTTTAAAAGGACCAAAGACACTAACATCCAAAGTGGTTCTTTGACCTATGTGTAGTATGTGTTGGCAATGTCAATAAATCAATCCCCAATCGCCTAGCCTCTTCTATAGTTGACAATGCCACATGGCTTCCATGACCATCAAATATAAGTAAATGCCTATTTTGAGCACACTCCTCCAGGTACAGACTTACTAAAATGATACAACCAACTTATAAAGATCTCTCTAGTCATCCAAGCACTTGGATGAGCAGCCATGCAAGCACCTAGTTCACATCCCTTGATGTAATTTTGTGAAACTTTCTGACCTTTAAATAAGTAAAAGTTAGGGATACATTGCCCTGCAGCATTTACACAACATAGAATTGTCATCCATTCTCTGCTACGAGGAATGATTTTGGGAACATTCCTGCAACCCTTGGTGGCAAGCACCCTCATGCCACAATTTCTCCCTGCTTGGATTCCTGTCTCATCACAATTCCATATTTTTCCTACACCATAGGAATTGATATAAATGTTAGCTAGTTTTTCATAAAACTTGCTAACCACCTCTGGACGTAAACCTATTGCACGATCTCTTTCTAGACCTTGTGAGTCCGTAGGACTATGTTTGGGTGTCTTTTTCTAAATCTGTCACACCAATATTTCCAGGTAATCCTTCTCGAAATGGAGTCTCTCTAGTTTCACAAATTTGTGCAACACATGCCCTCAATTGCATAAATCCCACTCCATGCCCTAAATATTCCATTTTCTTACACCATTCAACTATCTCTTTCTCCTCTCCTTCACTCAAAACAGGTGCAAGGCCCTTCCTTTTTGTATGGGTCAGACCATTCAACCAATAATGAACAGATGTAGGAGGTAAAATATATTTCAATGCAGTAGCTCTAATTGAATAATTGTTGAATTCAATATCATCTATGGCCTTTAACATATCTTCTTTTGACCAACTAGACAAAATTCTAACCTTCTTGGTCAAAGTGTTGCCTCTAACAACCACAGTTTCCTCTATTTCATGCCTATTTACTTGACATCCAGCAAGTTAAGTGATGATCATCAGTTGTGTTTGTATCTCCTTGATTTGTTGTTGCACCATCCTCTTCACTTATTATTGTAGCATCTTGTTGATTTGTTTCATGGTTAGATGTTTCAATTTCAAATTGTACACCTCATTTTTGGGCATACATTGTCCTCGCTTCAAAATCCTCTTTCTCTTCATCTTCTCGAAATGTTGCAGTATTAAACAATATAAAATTAGTAATATATGTATTAATATATCAATAAGATCATCTACAATGGGAAAATTTTAGCAAGCTTATGATACATGACAGTATGAATTATAAACTTGTAGGTAAACTTGTGATTACCCCTTTGGGCACCATTAACGATGATCGAATACATGTTTTATTAATTTCATATTATTTGATAAAGACAAAATTTATAAGTTGGGTTGTTGATTACATATATAAACACTTCTAAAGATGAGGTGTTATCAAATAACACTACATTCATCAGCTTGTTTGTAATTGATCAATATCAATTACAATGTTTCACTCGAACATGCAATCACCCCTTTGGACATTGTAATTGATATTGATCAATTGATGCAGGTCTTGTTAATGTAAGGTTTTATGACATCAAATCATCTTCAGAAGTGAATGCATGTAAGAATCGTAATTGTAATAGCTTGACTACATATGTTGTTATGGTGGCAGCAAATCTGTTGTAATACTGGAATACTTTCAATGACAATCATTGACTACTGTCAATGATATTCACATGACTTTACAAAGTGGGTTAGCGGGCAAGAATTTCAGTGCCTCAAAGTTGTAATCATAGCAATTTGAAAATAGGATATCTGGGAGTAGTGCCCTTATGTGAACACCCTAAGTTCACGGGTCCATCGGGCCAATTCCTTGTCATGTAGGGTTGTCAATTAAGTATTGCTCTGTGCCATCTATTACTCTTCTAGACTCCCTTTTCTTTAAACTGTGGTATTTCACCTTCAAAGTCTTGTGGTATTGCTCCAAATCGTGATGCAGGGGGTTCCATCGCTGCAGATGTGATGAGACTGGACTGACTGTAGGTATCAGTTGGACAGAAAATGCCAATGTTTGAGTGAAAATAGTGATATCTAGCCAAGACTGAGAAAATGCCAATGCCAGGATTGACTGCAGATGTGATGCGAATGCCAGGAGAGAAAATAGTGATATCCAGCATTGATCTCGGTGGACAGTTGTTGGTATGGACGCTGGACAGTTGTTGGTATGGAATGCATCCAAAGGAAGCCTCGGAACAAGTGTTGAGGCATTGGTGGGTGAGCATTAATCACTGTCTTATCTACATTGTGCGTCAAAATCCACGAGGACAGATTGCATTTCCCTCTTTTATTTAGAATTTAATGCTCAACTACTGTCGTGTTGCGTGAACCACTTGGGTCTCCACCAGTAAATGAGTTTTTTTAGATATTTTTTTTGATCGATCATATGGAAGCAAATAATATTAAAATATGATTCGAAATTAAAGATATAGGATAAAAAAATGTTTATTTATACCTAGCTGGCATACTGGCAATCCTACGTGGCAAGGATTTGGTTCAATGGACCTGTGAACTTAGGGTGTTCGCATACTGGCCCTTCTCCCCTAAACACTTCTAAAGATGAGGTGTTATCAAATAACACTACATTCATCAGCTTGTTTGTAATTGATCAATATCAATTACAATGTTTCACTCGAACATGCAATCACCCCTTTGGACATTGTAATTGATATTGATCAATTGATGCAGGTCTTGTTAATGTAATGTTTTATGACATCAAATCATCTTCAGAAGTGAATGCATGTAAGAATCGTAATTGTAATAGCTTGACTACATATGTTGTTATGGTGGCAAGCAAATTTGTTGTAATACTAGAATACTTTCAATGACAATCATTGATTACTGTCAATGATATATTGCATTCTTGGCAGCTACTTTGTGCTTGATTTTAAGTAGGGAGAAGAATAAATCTTTCATTCAAGCCAAAATTTTTATGTTTGTTGAATGCCTCTACAAAGTGGGTTAGAGGGCAAGAATTTCAGTGCCTCAAAGTTGTAAGGTATAAATAAACATTTTTTTCCTATATCTTTAATTTCTGGGAGTAGTGCCATTATGTGAACACCCTAAGTTCACAGGTCCATCGGGCCAATTCCTTGTCATGTAGGGTTGTCAATTTTATAGCTACCTATAAATAAACATTTCTTTATCTTATCTCTTTAGTTTGGAAACTCATTTTAATATTATTTGCTTCCATCTAATCTGGTGTGTTGGTGTGTGAGCATTAATTGGGGTCTTTGCTTCCATTAATATGATTCCAAATTAGAGATATAAAATAAAAAAATGTTTATTTATCACTATCTGTAAAATTAGAAATCATATGTGGCAAGGATTTGGTCCAACGGACCCGTGAACTTGGGATGTTTGCATACTGGCCCTTCTCCCCTACTCATGGAGATCCAAAGTGGTTCATGTAACACGATGCTAGTTGAGCATTAATAGCTAGGGGAATTGGGCTAGTATGTGAACATTTCCCAATGCTTGAACACTATTTTGCATTTCTGTAGTTTTTTTGAAGATTTTTAGATTGTGATTTTTTTGCAGTTGTGTGAAGAGTTGTTGGTAGCTCTGTGAACAGTTGTGAAGCATCTAGAAAGCAGATTGTTTGCATTAATGCATGTATTAACTATTTTGCTCATCAAAACCTACAATGACAGATTTCATTATTGCTCACACAACAACACGCCAATAACTTTTCACACAGTTTTGTGGAGTCTTATCTGTATGCAAAATTATGGATTTTATTTGATCAATTAATGGATATTTCCATTGCAAAAAATAGTTTTACGTATTGGGAAGTGTTCACATGACTTTGTTTCTGGGATTGTTCAAATTTGTTTTGATATTCATGGTGAACTGGTTTTCATGGTATACTATTGGGTCTAGTAAGAATGATAAGCAATTTTCCATTGAGGAAGTGAGGGAGGAATATGATGCATGTATTTCATGGCAACTTTTGCAGAGAAGCACCATTGTGCAGGATGACAATGAGGATCAAATAATTCATTTACTGGACTTGAGAAGAAAGTTAGGAAGGCTGAGAAAAATAAGCAATATTTCATTTGTTGGACAGTAAGTCATAAAAAAACAGCACACCATGGAAGCATTTAATCTTTATAAAATACACAGAATTCATGATTTTCAGGTTTCAATATGAATTGAATTCATCTTTAAAAACTAACTGTAATCAATCTGAGCTTTAAAAGATAACAATGAGAATATGTAGACTACAAATGTTACATTTAAGGAGAATATGCAGCCAATTGTTGTATGAGAATATGCAGGAAATTTGAAATTATAAGCAGTAGGTATGAAAACTAACCTGCAATTTTTGATTTGCTGGACCTTTCCTTTCAAAACTTGATAGAAGTAATCTCTTGTTATAAAATCCACTGTAATCATGCACCCTACAGAAGTAAATCAGCAGTAAACAAGACTAGGAAAGTGAATATATATTACCAACATAGGGGAGAGAGTATCCAATCAAAATGTAAGACATGGATCAAGGTGGAGGGTCTTTTTAATCAAAGGTTGAAATTGATTTTGAGATGATCTTGTGGCTGAAATTATTTGATTTGATATTCATATTTACTTTTTACCTTCAAGTGTACAATTTTATTGGTGTTTTTAATGGATGAATTTGAATCTTGAGAAGAAGGTGTGCTTTTTTTTGCAGGTATGTATTAAAGTCTGGATATGAAAGATCTGGTGATTGAACATACATTCTTGGAATATGGAAAGGGATGCATTGGAAAGAGAAATACTCAACCCATTAAATAGATATGATGGGTTTGTCAATTGATATGTTGTACTTATACTTTGAACAAATGAGTCTTTTATTGTAGAAAATGAAAGTACCAATTAATATTTATTGTGTACTAAATAATAGTGAGATGTTGACCCTATTCACATATGGTTTATAAATAAACAATTTTTTAAACTTCAATAATCAAAATTTTGGTTTTTATTCCATCAAGTATTGGATATTTTAAATGCAAAATAGTGTTCAAGTATTGGGCAGTGTTCACATACTGGCTCTTCTCCCCTATATATATCTTATGCTTGTTTATAATATTGTCACATTGAATTTGTGTACACATGTTTTTCTTCTAAATCTTTGAATATTGTTGAAGATTTGATTTTGTAAATATCACTCTAATATTTTTAACGAGAATTGTATTTTATAGGTAGTGTGTTGAGGGTTAATATCCTATATATTCCTATTCATCTAACCTATATGTTGTTAATACTATTTAAAATTATGGAATTCACTCAATTCTTATAATATGTGAAAAAAATTCTTCATATGCGATGCTTTTTTGTTATGAAGTATTTTCTATTTTCATTATATTTACACATTTTCTCGATTAACACAATGTTTATAATAATGTAATTGCAATAATCCTAAAAACTTCCAACGAACCATCATTTGATTGCTTTTAATTTCCAACGAAAAAATGTTTGGCCTTGAAAGGAAGGTGAACAAAGCTACAAGTTCCACAAGAAACTTGAGAAAATAATAAGAAAAATGCCATGTCGCATGTTCAAGCGTTGGTGATAAGAATGTTATCAAAAAGATAAGTCCAATTAGGCATTGGGAGTACTACACGACAAGGGCTTATCTCTAAAGTTATTTCTAGAGTATGTTGCCACAAGGATTTTCACCTCACACCCCCTTTCTCTTTTAAGAAATGTGCACAAACGACACGTGGTCCATGTATATGATTGTTTGATAGAAAGAAAAGGATTTTCCCTTCCTATTCAATTCTCCTCCCTATATCTCCTTCTTCATCATGCCACTTCCTCCTATGGTGTTACTCCTTTTCTCCTCTCTATTGGTGTATCCATTATGCCTCTTTCCTACACATGTTATATTTTTAAAGGTTAATGCATTATATTGAGTACTTTGTGTTTGCATGGTTTTGAAGAGATGGATGAGGAAAGATTTGATATCTTGGGCACTATCTATTGGGCTGAGAATCTCTCGTATCTTCTTTGAGTGGAACCCCTTCGAATCCACTTAAATTGTACTCGCCTCATGCGAAACACGAGAGGCTTTGTTGAAATATAATCCAAGTCACAAATTACAATCAAAATTTGATGCGGCCCGTAGATAGCTTCATGGTATAAATACAACAAAATGTTAAATTTATTTGTTATAATAGATTTTTATATAGAATGTAATAAACCAAGAAATACGGCATATATATAAGCAAAGATTTAGAGGTAAATCTATAGATTGGTTAGGTGGGTTTCTATTATCATATCAAAGAACACTAAAAAAATTATCCTTGAAGTCTAATTTTAGGTCTAGATACAGAGTATTAAACAATTGAAATTGTCAATAAATTTTGACTTCATGTATGGATAATTTGGAATGAAATGCATGGAATCTCACCTTCCTATTTAAAAACACCTCGACAATCCTTTTTGACCCAAAACTAGCTCCCCAAATATGAAAGGAGAGTAAAGATGCATAGAAAAATATTATGTATCCACCATAACCTAGGTTAAGTTAAAGGACTACAAGTTTTTGTTATTAGAAAATGTAATGGAATTACTTGTATAAATCTTATTATTATTAGCAATATAACACCAATGAGCACAATATTTCAGATAAATGATCTCAATGTGCAAGTAGAATAACTTAGCCACTTCGAGGGAAACCTCCAAACCAAACAATAAGACTCAAATGTTGAATATGATCCTCAACTACTACCTACTAACCCATATATATACTATTCCTATGTTATGGCCAACACCAAGGCTGACCCACTAATGATAATATAACATATATGAAAGAGATACATAATGATAAGAAGTTATGATTGCAATAACTCGACTCTATACATCCAATATAAGATATATGATTAAGGGCGTAGCATGATGCCCTCCCCTTGAAGAAATCATGACAGAGAATCACAAAGACTCTGAATGTCTGCAACTCGATGGGTTGAGACTCTTAGTGTGATTGCATAACATGGAGCTTTTACCAAGTGTGGGACCTTGTGAATCGGGAAAAGCTCTCTGGATGAAGGCGGTTCCTATTCCTCTCGAGGATGCACACATAAAAATGCAGACGGTTTACTCAAAAACATAATCTAACTTGCCAAGGAGATAGGGTAAGAAGATGTATAAAAATAAACCTAAACTAAAAAAGGTGATGCGTTAGGAATGAAGAAACACTTGTCTTGCCTATAAACACAAACCATTAAAATGCAATGCAAGATCATGCATGAGATAACTTGATTTGTAGTGAAAGATCAAGAGGATGCAAATGAACACAGAGAGGGTTGAGAATCATCCACAGACATGCATTATTTGCTCCAAAGATTAACACAATACACTACAAAATGCCAAGAGGCAAAGTTGCATTATAGTTTTTAATGGGAGGTTTGAACTCCACAAATTCACCTGCCAAAGAGAAGAAGGGAGGAAAAAAAGAATGTCTAACCTTTAGAAAGAATCCCTCCTTACAATTTATAGGAAGAATGAGAGAGGGAAGAGAGAGGAATTCCAAATCTACCCCAACCACCTCTAGGTTGTATTTAATTCATCTCATTATGGTGGTAGGTGAGAACCCTAGCAAACCCAAAAAGTGGCAAACTATATTTTGCATTTTTAAGAACTTGTTCCCACCCAATTAAAGATATCCAGTCGTAGTTGGACAGAGGACCTCGTAAGCTTTCGAAAAGTCCAACCTTGCATGAATCCGAGCTCCCTGTGAAAAGTTATGGCCATCTGAATATCTGGGTCAGGGTTTGCTTCCTGTCAGCGCTCAAAATGTTGTGCCTCCTGAAGGTGCACCTTGGCGCATCCATTTGCGTGTCGTCATACTCTTAAGTGTGCCAGAGGTACATCCATGTTCATGTCGACACTCTTTGACGTGTGCCTTCTACCTACGCCTTGGCGTGAAATTTTTCGTGTCGACACTTTTCTACTGTGCGGGGCACATCCATGTTCATGTCGACACTCTTTGTGCGCCTTCTACCTGCACCTTGGCGTGAAATTTTTCATGTCGACACTTTTCTACCTGCACCAGGGCACATCCATGTTCATGTCGACACTCTTTGACGTGCACCTTCTACCTACGCCTTGGCGCGAACTTTTTCGTGTCGACACTTTTCTACCTATGCCAAGGCGCATCCATGTTCATGTGACGGCACCTTACCTACGCCTTGGCTCAAAAAAATTGACGTGTCAACCTTTTCTACCTACGCCTTGGCTCAAAAATTTCGTGTCAACACTTTTCTACTCCGCACTGGCGCATCCATGTTCATGTCGACACTCTTTGACGTGCGCCTTCTACCCGCGCTTTTCTGTGGCACAAACTTTTTCATGTCGACACTTTTCTACCTACGCTTGGTGGATGTAATATGGAAACACAACAACAAACATAACACAAGAATACCATCGACTATGATAAGAAGGAATGATGATAAATCTGAAATATCAGAGTAAATTATAATATTAACATGAAATTGTTACAATCTCACCCATGAGGTACTTCAAGTGTTATTGACTTCACTTGCCTTCCACCAATACTATGGGAGAAACTTTACAATTACACCTCTTAATGGCTTCTTCAACACACCTTTAAACTGATGGCTTCCTTTACACACTTCATACAATATTTCTCACTACTTCCTTCTATGCTAAATGAGGGGGGTGGCCTCTTTATTTATAGAACTTCAGGCTTATCCATCTTATCTCTAAGATAGGATAAGAAATCCACTCTGACGAATCATATTCCATACCTTAACTCTTATATGTACATGTAAGCTTATCTTTTAAGATAAGATAAACCTTATCATTTCACATGGGTTCCACATTTTTAGACTTTTTACAAATAAAATACACAAAATATTTATGACCTCACTCCTTGTCCTTATTACCAATATAATATTTCTAATTCCTAATCATGTAGACCCTACTTCTCTACTTACCCCAACTTTGACATTTTAACATTACTGGACCACTTACGACAAATATTTACTTTTTACCACAACATTCCTATTGTACTTTTGACTATTACCATACTATACATTATTGGCGGCGTAAATCGTTGGTGAGCGCCGTTATCTTCTATCGGATGCTACTACTAATTATACTTAACAACATCCTATTCCTAATACATACATTAATGAAATAGAAATTACGGAGGAAAATTTTAGTGTCGACATCTTCCCCCTTCTAGATTCTACTCGTCCTCGGAGTAGACTATTACAGTGCTTGGAAAATCTTGACTTGTCGTGGTTGACCCATTTCGTAATGGGAGTGCCATCAATTCCTCCAGTCAGTACGTACCATTTTCATGCACAGCTGCTATTTTGTAGGGCCCCATCCATTTTGGAAGAAATTTTCTCTGTCTTCTTTTTTTGTATCTGGAATCATATACTAGAACCAAGTCATTCACATGAAATGGAGACCAACGGATCTTTTGATCAAAGTATTCCTTCTACTTCATTTTCTTCTTATAGCTTGTATCCTTAGCTATTTCCCTCATTTCCTCTAGCAAATGAAGATGTACCAACCTTTCTTTTACTGAATCACTTTCATCCATCCTTTCATTTTCCATAACTCTCCCGTGGGAATATCAAACTCAATAGGAAGAAACTGGATCAATGCCATAAGCCAACTGAAATGGGAGTATCTGTTCTTTGACTTTGATGTTGCCCTATATGCCCACAATCTTTGCATGAATCCTCTTATCCCATTTATGTACTGCAAATTTGCATCTTTTGCTAGAATTTGACACAACACAAAATTTGTTCGTTCCACCTGTCCATTTGTGCTTGGCTTGTATGTTGTTGCCTTCTGTGCTTAATAGAAAACTTATTGACTAGGGCTTCTACCACCTCATTAATGAAGTGGCTTCCTTGATACATTACAATTTCTAATGGACAACCAAATCTGGTGACAATGCGTTCATATATGAACCTTGCCACTTCATCCATGGAAGTTGTTTTCAATGGCCTAGCTTGACCCACTTGGTTAAATAATGCTGTAGTGACTCTGATATACTTATTTTGGCGTGAGGTAGTTGGAAGTGGACCTCTGATGTCTATTCCCCACTTTTCAAAGGGACCAAGTGGAAGAATAGGGCATAATGGAGTGATGAAGTCTTACGGTTACCATGTGTTTGACAAATATCACATGTCTTACAATAATTATAACAATCTTTAAAAAGAGTGGGCGGTGATAACTGCATCAAGATCCTTCTTCTTTGTAAGTTGTCAGGAGAAGTGCCCTCCACATGTACCATTGTGGAATTCTTCTAGCAGTTCCTTCCCTTGATCACGTCCATTTTGCCCTCTTGTCTTATCCATCGGGTCCTATTGAAATAATACTCCATGCGAGAATAGAATATGGACGGTGGCTTGAGTAATCTTTCTCTTAGTCTTTGCATTGGCACCATCGGGAAACTTGAATTCATTGGATAATTCCAAATATCTATGTATTCACTAGGGATTGTGTCGAGGATAACAATCTTTGCATCGGGAAATCATCATCATCACAAGATGATCCTAAACCATCATAGGCTCGAGAGAGTGCATCTGCATTGACATGCTTCTTTCTGGCCTATCTATAATATCAAATTCAAATTCTTGTAGCAAAATTATCCATCTTGCTATCCTCACGATGGGTTAGGCTTATTGACAATATATTTTAGAGCATGATGATCATTACTGACTATAAATTTCTGCCCTAGCAAGTAATTTCTAAACTTCTTTACAACAAAAATGATAGCTAGAGCCTCTTTTGATTCTATACGGTATAATTTACCTCATTGCTTTGCTCATTTATGCGCTCCCAAAGTAAATTGGATGTTCATTCCCATTTTCATCCTTTTGGCTCAAAGTACTTCCTAGTTTGCATCGAGGCATCAGTGTACACTGATGAATGGCTTGCTCAATCTGGATTCTTTAAAAAGCGGTGAAGACACACGGGGCTTCCTTGAGTTGTCAAAAGCTTCATGTGCCTTATTTCTGGTTCATAAGTAACATCCTTCTTGAGAGCTGGGTTAGTGGTGCATGTAATCTTTGAGAAATTCTTGATGAACCTTCTATAGTAACCCACATGGCCTAAAAATGATCTCAACTTACTTCTATTCATAGGAAATGGTAAATCTTTGATTTTGAAACTTTATCGGGATCGGTACCAATACCATCTCTGGATCTGACATGCCCCTAACAAAACACCTTTAGAACATCCAAAGACACACTTTGTAGGGTTTAGTGAGGCTTGTGCTTCATCTAACCTTTGAAATGTTGTCTCCATCAGTGCGGGTGGTCCAACTTGCTCCCATAGATGTAAAAATCATCTAGAAATACTCGATGAAGGTCCCGATGTAGGGTTTGAACACCCTATTCATCAAAAGCTTTGGAATGTTCTTTGGAGCATTACTGACCCAAAGGCATAACTCTATAAGCAAAGCGTTCCCCAAGGAGTGGTGAGCGTGGTCTTGACTGATCTTTCTCCGCTATACGGACTTGGTTGTATCCGCTATATCCATCGACAAAACTATAACACTCTGGCACTACTTCGTCAAGATCTGATCGAGAATGGAAGAGGGTAATGATCCTTCTTTGTTGCCTTATGAGCTTCTGTAATCAACACAAATGCGTAGCTTCCCATTCTTTTTATTGAGATCACAATGGGAGAAACCCATTACGAATTCTCCATGACAAATATGAATCTGCATCAAGCAACTTATCTATTTCTTCTTTTACGAGTCTTGAAAAATTAGGATTCATTCTATATGGCATTTGCTTTATAGGCTTAGCACCATCTACCGGCTCAATAGAATGTTCTACCCAACTTACTTGTGGAGTTCCTTGTAATCAAAAGTGAATATGTGTATGTACCTTGAAAGAGCTGGAGGTAGGATTCCTTCTCACTCTCCATCACAGCATCACCAATCTTTATTTGTTGGAGACGATCATCAACTTCTTCTTGAGATAATTTTATGGGGTCATGAGTGGTGTGGTGGAAGGATATCCATGTTTGAAACATCAACCTCACTTTCTTCATCTTGGTGTCCACTTCTTTGGTACTAGAGTAATCGAGAGGATGTCGATCATCGGTTTCATCACTTGAATCCACGAGGTTCTACCTTATGATGTCGAGGGATCACGTTTATCTTCACCCTCTCTCTACCACGTCCAAGTGTCGTGAAGCCTTCATTCCAGTAGTTTCTTACATGAAATCTCCTTAGCCATGGTCTTCCCAAGTGACATTGGGTGCATGCAGCAGTACCATTTTCATCACTGAAAGTCTACCACACATCTGACACCCATATGAGATATTGCCACATTTGAAACTACACCTTACGGTTTAGTTTTCCCTTATTTAATGACCTTAACATAAGTGTTGAAGGGCGATCAATTTTTAAACCCAACATATTCATTACAGACTCGGTCATTACATTAACTGCAGCACCTCCATCAACTAAGACATCATGAATTGAAATACCATTACATAATACCTCAGCTTGTGGAGCATAGGGATCTACCTCTGCCTCCAAAATAGGGACCTCAACCTCCTTCCTTCGTCGAGCATTGAGTCCACTTCGCAGCTCCCGCCTCTTCTCAGAAGACATAGCCAAGAGTTGACCATATGTAATATTTGCAGGCCTTTTGGACAGATCTTCCAAGATGGAGTATGGTCCTTGCCCCTGTGAAATCAGAAAATCCTGCACACCCAACTTTCTTCTCCTATGTTTCTTACTAGTTTCTCCTTTCATCTTCTTAGGATCATTTCCATCTTGATTATCTTTTTCTTTCTTTCTTTTTGTTACAAACACATCTACTTCATTATTTTTGCTCTTATCTACTACATCAAAAGAATTCATAGGTGCTTTTCCTTTATCATTATCTCCTTTACCAGATGTAGAAGCTCTATCTGGACAATTATACTTATAATGACCCTTTTTATAACAACCATAACATACAACTTCAGAAATATTTCTTTTTGGACCTCTATCTCCTCCCTGAGAACTAAATTCTTTTCCTTGAAGAAGATTAATAGTTAACTGACCCATCTTTTGAGCAGATCTTCATACTCAGTAGATGTACTAGGAGAAATATTTGTGCTCACCGAGAGTGGTTGTGGATTACGGACCAAAGGTCTTTGGTGTAGGCTCTACTTTTAGCAACAATTTCTTTTGGGCTCCTCTTCCATGCTTTCTTCTTGCCTTCTTGCGATCTCCTTTGCTTGTTGATGGTATTTGGGTGGTCATACTTCACTCGTTGTCGATCTCGGCTTCATCCCAAGAATGAAGTGCTTACATAGGAGATTATCCACGCCATTCATCAACCCATCCGCTAATCCTTCCTTAGGATCGGGCATCGAGCTTCCTCCTTAGCTCTAGAACACGAGCATGATAATCCCTTATCTTCTCCTTCTCTCCTTGGGATAGCTTTGTGATATCGATCATGAGATCTGCATATCTCTGTTGTTCACCAAATTCTTCAAGAAAACTTTCAGTTAATAAATCCCATGAGTTTTCACATTATCACCTAGTGTTTGAACCACTAAGAGGTTGAACCATCCAAAAAGGTAGGAAAAATTCAGTCCATTGTTCCCTTCTTATAAGGCCATTACAAATACAAGATCGTTTAAACTCTTGAATGAAAGAGGAAGCATCTTCATTAGATTGGGCTGAAAAAACAGGAATCTTCCCCATTTTCAAAAGTAACCACAGTGAAATACCAACCCCAAAAAGTCTGATCAACAAGACTTATGTGCACAAATAATTAAAATCACTATAATAGAAAATAGAAATGACCACGGTAAACTATGGTAAAACTTGACTTACTGCGGTAAAAACTGACTTTACTGTGGTAAACACTATTCACGGTAAAAAGTGAAGTTACTGCGGTAAATACTATTCACGGTAAAAAGTGACTTTACTGTGGTAAATACTATTCATGGCAAAAATGACTTTACCATGGTAACTACTATTCACGGCAAAAATGACTTTACCATGGTAACTACTATGCATGAGTAAAAACAAGGTTACCCTCGATTGATTTTTGACTAAGTGGGAATATCTCTCGAGAAAATCCACCAACGAGGAATGGTCCCAGCGGAACCAAAATGTCATCACCAATCCGGCACTATGATAATTCTTCACGGGAACTCCTCGTGCTATGATTATTTACTAATGCACAACCTTTAGTTTGGTGGATGTAATCTGGAAACACAACAACAAACATAACACAAGAATACCATCGACTATGATAAGAAGGAATGATGACAAATCTGAAATATCAAAGTAAATTATAATATTAACATGAAATTGTTACAATCTCACCCATGAGGTACTTCAAGTGTTATTGACTTCACTTGCCTTCCACCAATACTATGGGAGAAACTTTACAATTACACCTCTTAATGGCTTCCTTTACACACTTCATACAATATTTCTCACTACTTCCTTCTATGCTAAATGAGGGGGTGGCCTCTTTATTTATAGAACTTCAGGCTTATCCATCTTATCTCTAAGATAGGATAAGAAATCCACTCTGATGAATCATATTCCATACCTTAACTCTTATCTGTACATGTAAGCTTATCTTTTAAGATAAGATAAACCTTATCATTTCACATGGGTTCCACATTTTTAGACTTTTTACAAATAAAATACACAAAATATTTATGACCTCACTCCTTGTCCTTATTACCAATATAATATTTCTAATTCCTAATCATGTAGACCCTACTTCTCTACTTACCCCAACTTTGACATTTTAACATTATTGGACCACTTACGACAAATATTTACTTTTTACCACAACATTCCTATTGTACTTTTGACTATTACCGTACTATACATTATTGGTGGTGTTGTACTGGCAGCGCCGTTATCTTCTATCGGACGCTACTACTAATTATACTTAACAACATCCTATTCTAATACATACCAATCACGACTTCAAAATGTCTTTCACTACGATGTTGATTTTCTGTTGCTTTCATACAGTTTTGTCACATGGCCAAAGTATTTCTGAGACTAGAAAGCACCTCTTTTGGTATTGAATATGTTCTTGAACTACTCGAACCCTTGGTTGGAATCTCAAAGATGAAGTGATAGATGGTGGATGCTACCCATATAATGCCAAGAAAGGAAACATTTTAGATGAAGTATGAAAGGAGGTGTTATACCACCATTCTGCTAGTGGTAACCATTAGAACCATATCACTTGCTTATCTAACGTGAAACAACGAAGATATCCCTCCAAGAACTTTTTACCACCTTTTTTACCCGTCAACTGGGGATGATAAGAGGAACTACGAGATAGTTGTGTGCCCAAGCATGAGAACAAGCCATTCCAAAAATTACTAGTAAAGATAGGGTCTTGGTCACTTACTATAATCTATAGTGTCCCATGTAGCTTCTGAATTGTATCCTTGAAGGCTATTGCTACTATACTCGCAACAAATGGATGTGATAAAGTACAAAAATGGGCATATTTGGTGAGTATGTCCACCCCTACCATGATTACATTTTTCCCTTCTGATTTAGGCAATCCTATGATGAAGTCCATGGAAACCTCTTCCCACCTCTAGCTAGGAATAGATAGAGGTTGTAAAATACATGGGGACTTAATTTTTTCACCCTTATTTTCTTGACAAACCATGCATTACGCCACAAACTTTTGGACATCCCCTTTTAGCCCTTCCTTAAAAAAAAATCATGCATGATTCGATGATAAGTCTTCAAGAAGCTAGAATGCCCCCTCTTTGGAGAGGCATGGAGCTCGAGATAGAACCCTATTTTTAAGGATTGAATTCTTACATAGATATAATCTATCTTTATACCATAAAGCATCTCCTTTCCATAAAATTTTTATAACATGCTTGGATCTTGTTGGAGACTTTGAATGAGATTTTTTTGTACTCAGGTCATTTTTCCATTCAGACCTTGCATCCTACATCCAATCCTTATGTAATATAGATATGGCACACAACAATGCCTCGATAGATTCATCAACTACATTCTCTTTCCTTTTCTTGTATATTTGTAGACACTTGTAGTTTGATCAATACACTATTATTTCTAATGGTGCACTAACACTTCTTCCCTTTGTAAATTGACGGCACACTGCCAGTTAGACCTATCTAACTCCCTTCTCATGACACCTTTTTGGTCATTTTTCCTCTTATAAACCATTCAAACAGGATGTTATAGCCTCGTTCTAACTACATTAGCTTCTTATTCCCTTCTAGCTTGCTTCTATTAGCTCCTGGAATATCAATCCACTTCGTTGGATTGATTAAGCCCTTCTCAGAAACCCTTGAAGAACCATAATTAATCTCTAAGAGAGATTAATTAGTCTAACCTAGGTTAAATACCCAAAACATAGTCAAATCACACTTTGACTTGCTAAAAGTGCTTTTGGACTTTAGCATTTGTCCCACATGCACCAAATCTCCCTTTTTCTTCCAAACCAAAAACTATAAATAGGGATATACCCCTTCCTCATTTCCTAAGAAGTCTCTCTTCTTCCTAAAGCATAGATTATAGCAATTTGTATAGGCTTTAGATTATATTTCATCCTCTTCCATTTGAGCTAAAAGCATTTGATTTTGTATTTCATAGCATTAACATGGAGTAAAAGGGAAGATCCATTGGCCTTGAAGCCATTAATAGGAGATCTCTTTCTCTTAAACACATAACTGAATGCTTAAATCCTTTTAGGTTTATTATTTCAAGCTTTCAAAGAATAGAGGTTAACTTCATTTGCTTAGTTTGCATGTTTATTTTGAATTAATGTATGCAAAGAAGAAAACCTTGCTCATTTCTTATCACATGGTCCATTGATCAGTTTGTTAAAATCCTTTGGGGTTTCTTTAGAGATTCTTACCCCAAATACATGGCTTTTACAAATTTTCATTGAACAAATTTGCCATGCCCAGTGGGAAACTTATGTCCATCCTCCATTAATGGAGGTCTTTTAGGTTTTTCAAGGTTCATTTTCAAGTTTTTGGGTCAAATCAATTGTTATTTCCTCATTTTTGTTTCTAACCCTAAATAAATTATCTTCATTTGCATGTATTTTGTGGGTTTGATATAGAAATATGACACTTTGACTAACAACTAACTTGTTTTCTCTTGAAAATTTGAAAATCCATGTTTTTTGTAGGTTTTTCACAAGGTGCACGTAGGTGTTAACAAGGGGCGCGTACACGTTGAAACCCTAGCGTCTCTATCTCGAACATGCGCGTACCTATTTGATGACACTCCTCATCATTTGTAAATTTTACCTCTACAAGGATGCACACGCGTCTCGTCATATGTGTCATGTATCTCGCTCTTTGGCTGCGTATGTATCAGCACTCGAATGTGTGAAAATATGTAAATTTGTCTCTCGGCGCGTATACGTAAATAGCTTGACTGTAAAAATTTGAAATTGTCTATTTTTGCTTGGGCACGTATCCGTTGGCTGGGCGTGTATGCGTCATTCTGGGCACGCAGGTGTCTTGTTTCACTCTGTTGACTTTGCATTTTTACCTTTCCCACATACCTATCTACTTGGGTGTGTATCCGTTGGCTGGGGTGCGCAGGTGTCATTTTGGACGTGCAGGTGTCTCTGTGTAGTCCGAATTCATACATTTTATTTTTAGTGCTACTTGTTTTGATCATATCTTTTGACTCGTTAACCCGTTTTCAGAGTTTGAATAGGCATCAGAAAGATAACGAAGTGTACTTTTTGAGGAACTTCCAAAAGTTAGATACCTTTGGTATACCAAATTATATCACAAAACTCCCAAAATGCTCAAGACCTCTAAAAATGCAAATTACTAAAAATTGTTAAAAAGTGCAAAAATTGGATTTCTAGAATTTTTCGATTTTCTTGGTTTTCTAACTCTTGCAGGGTTCTAACAGTGGTTTACAGGTTTCCTTTGCATTAATTTTTTTTATACTAACTTAATACAAAAACATTTGCATCTTTATTTGTGAATGTGTATGCTCTTCCCTCGCGCCTTTCTAGGTGATCTTGGGAATCAAAAACGTTTCACCACTTTCTTCATACTTGCAAAATGGTTTAATTAGCTTTAGAAGTTAGTTAAAAAGAAATCCTTTTCACATTGTACTTAGGAATTTTCCATTTATTGAAAATTTGAGTGAGATACCTTGTTGTGTATGCTCTTTCCTTGCGTCTTAGGACGATCTGGGAAATCAAAATCAATATCTTATCTCATTTATATGACATTCGATTAATTACTAACCTTGGTATGTACGACCAAAATTGCATGTCAAAGAAAGGCATCAAAGACAAAACACAAAAATACACATGTTTCTTACAGGTTGCCAAATGGTGTGCCACTTAAAACCACATTTAAGTTAAAAAGATAAAAACACACCATATTCAAAACATTATATTGTAGGTTTCGAAAAGGGTACGTCCTTATCCACTCAACTGGAACATAACCCCTTTGGCATAACACCTTAAGCTACAACAATGGGGGTGGTACTGGAACCCTAAAGTAGTCCACCTGTGTAACCTCATGGATGAAACAGGAAGCGCCTCACTTACCCACTTGACTAGTTTTCCTTGTGAGTTAGCATTACAAATTTGTCTGTATCGTGACCCTGGTAAGAGTACATGATGGATGCATTTAGTGCCCACTGTACTTGAAGGGGGAAAGCCAAGATACTCCCAAATTATTCAGTGTGACTTTTTGGGTAAATCGTGTTCACTCTTAGACAACTTTGTAACGCCTAGTTGAGAGATCTTATTAAGGAGGCCATTTTGTCTTGAGGCCCACTTTACTATTCCTTGTCGCGTCAAGCCACAATGACAACTTATTTGAGTCTGGACCTTGTTTTTGAACAAGGTAAAGATTCCACTTAAGTTTTATCTAAGTGCCTTTCATCACGAAATTAGACGACATCTCACTTAGCTTAGCTTCTTTCACGCCTTTGGACGAGGCGAAGCTTTGCTGAAGTGGCACTTAGTTTATTTTCATCTTTTGATCTACACCTTTATGTTCTTGTTACCCATTTGGGAGTGTTGTCATATATAGTGTTCACCACTTTTTTCCCATTTACACTCATCCATGTTTCATGGCTGAGTTGTTAAATGTCTAAAGAGTATGGATGCATCCTCATATCTTTCATGGCCACTTGATCTTGATTTCCAGATCATCATCATAGTTCGGATTGATTCATCATTTGATCTCCTTTGACATGTTACCTTGTTCCCATTGTCTCTCGACACAATTAAGATACTTATGTCATTTTTTCATAAACGTGATCTAAGTATCCACATTGTGGCATTACGCTGTGCACATTTTAACACATCCTCAATATACCTTGACTTGGTTTGATTTCAACACCGTGGTATAATTCCAACATCATCTTGAACGGCTTGCGTAAAACCATATACTTAGGGGTTACGCTAGCTACACACACAAATGTCTCGCTAGTAATGCCTAAAATTATAAAAATGGTAGCTAAATCAAATGAGCATGATATAGGAGAAAACCCTTTGACACCTTCCCATTCAGTGGTCACAATTTAGGACCGCTCTTTTCTCAAGTCAAAGATACAGAGACGTTAATTGATCATAGTGGAGAAGAGTCAGACTCTTTTGGAGAACAACAAAGGTTAGACCTAAGTAGATTTGATGAACTCCTATATTATAATAAAGATCAAGTACTCGCAAGAGTCTTAGCATTAGGAGATAAACTTCCACATGAGCACGAAGAAGAAACAAAGATCATTAACCCTAACCTAGGAGAGTGAAGATTTGTCTTGATACGAGATAATCCTTTTGATGTGGGTTATGCTTCCATTTTGGGCAACATAAGGCCGTTGCGAAAGGTGAACCATCACGGAAACCTCACTATAAAGCTACGTGTAAAGTGAAAACTGAACGGAAAGCTTCCCCTCCTCTAAAATTTGATGAAGAAGAGGACCCCCTGGTTGAGGAGGAGATCCTCCAAAAACAGATCTTGAAGTTGAGTCAGAAACTAGAAAACCTAGGCTCTTCAATAAAAACATATGCAAAGACAAAGACAAAAGAAAACCTAACGAGTTTCAATTTGATCCACATATAAACTATACCTTTAAGGAAAATCAGGCTCAAAGGTCAATATCACCTACTAAAAAGCAACTCATTCAGGAGGATTTGAAATCTATGAAAGATACGCTTACTACATTACAACAGGGAAATGTAGGCCAAAATAGAAAATATTCGTATGAAGAACTATGTCCTTACCCCTTTGATAAGGACATGTTACAAAAACTTTTCCAAAACACTTTACTGTTCCTAAATTTGATAAATATAAGTGCAAAAGTGATCCTTGTGATTATATAAAATACTTTTACATGGCTTGCCAAGAGGTCGCGTATAGCGATAATTTCTTAATACAAATTTTTCCTCGCAACCTAGGAGCCGTGGGATTGGAATGGTTCTATAGCATACCCAAGGGATCCATTACAACATGGCCCATGCTAGCAAATAAATTTGTAAGGAATTACTCCTATAATATGAAGAGTGACATCACAATGAACGATCTATGCAATACAAAACAAAAACCCAATGAGACATTTGCAGGATTTTTGCAACGATGGCATGGGTTAGCTAGTCGCTTTCCTTGTGCCTTACCAGAAAAATAGTTAGTGAGCATATTTGTTCCTAACTTGAAGCCCGAAAAATCCTTTCACTTGCAAATGCATTGTGGCTCAAACTTCAAAGAATTCATAGAGAAAGGCAGTCAAATTGAGAAAGCGCTCATTGCTAAGGGAACTTTTAAACTTGTTACTAAAAAAACATGAATCCAAATCCACAGACAAACCTAAATTCTTCAATAATAATAAACATGTTTTTGGTGATGGCATTACAGATTCCAATAGAGTCCAAGCCGTACAAACAAGCCCACTCTTAAAGATTTCACAAGGGCCTCGTCCCAAAGTGCCTACAAAATGTACGTTCACATCCTTGATAGAATCCTTATCTACCATCCTAAAATAATTAGATGGTGTAAAAATGGTAGAATATCCAACGACAACAAATAGTACCATATCCGAGAAGATGCTCCAAAACCGGTTTGGTTCAAAGACCATGAATATTGCAACTTCCACCATGTCAAAGGACACAAAATAGATAGATGTTTGAGATTGCACCATTATATCCAAGACCTCATAGAGGAAGGGAAGATTGTTGTGGAGTCTCCCCCTGAGACTGGTAAAAGTTCAAATGAAAAAATGGGTATTTACAAAGAACCTTTTCCTGACCATGTAGATAAGAAGAAAAGAAAACCAGATCAAGGGAAAACTTCCAACGACTATAGGACTGTTGCCTATGTGTACCCTACAAATGATAGTCCTTATGATTCCCTCATTGGATGTATTAACTCATCTAATGAATAGATCAACACCATTCATATTTTAGAAAAGAGTTGCGTAGTCGGGACAAGACGTGCCCGCTTAATCATACCAGATCCTGTGCCTATCCCTCAGGAAGGTCAATATAATTTAATAGAGTAGTTAGAGAAAACACTGCTAGGATATCTATTCTCGATCTCCTCAAGATCTCTAATGCCCATAAGAACATATTGTACAAAACTTTGCAAAATTTAGGGATTTCCACAGAGGTAGACCCCACGAACCTTCAAGCCATGATTGCACGCTTAGACACCAACGATCATATTGCAATCCCACATAACAACCCAGAGCATAACTTACCATTATATCTTCAAGTGGTGGTTATCCATTGCAAAAATCAAAATAGTACTTGTAGATGGGGATCCGGTTTGAATATTTGCACTTGAAGCTAGTAAAACAACTAGGCTATTCGTAGAACTAGAGTTGGGTGCTAAGACTATCACAATCAAAACATATGACAATGAAGAAAGAGAGTCAATGGGGACTATAGTGGTTCCCATGGAGGTAGGACCAACATGTCATGACACAATGTTTCATGTCCTTGACTTGGACCTTCTATACAATATGCTCTTGGGATGCCCATGGATCCATGCCATGCAAGCTATTCCATCAATGTTTCATCAGTGAATCAAGTTATGTCATGAAGGGAATGTAGTTACCATCTTGGGTGACCTGGAACCATTCACACATTGTAGGGCATTACACAATTTTTCTCGTGTAGCTTATGAATGTCCTTCTGTGGATGTTGTTTTCCCCTACAAACGGAGGCTATAAAAAAACAAATAGATTCAGAGTCCCTCACGCCTTACAATCAATATAATCCCTCATTGGTCAATCCGTTTACTTCATGGGAGGCCACATCAACAAAATATGGCCCAAGCAAGCCATTCACTCTTGAGTAGGCTTTGTTGATATCAGACTTATCACTATCCCTTAGGATAAGGGGTACTCCCTATTTTTAGTTCAAGAGCACCCACGAGCAATGTCCTAAACCATTGGAAAAATTTGTCCATAGTGGTCTCCTATCTGAGGAGAAAATGTTAGAAGACCCTACCAGCAGAGTGCCAGAAGGCACCATGGCTTCATGCAATCAAGCACCTCAGTACATCAAAGGTCCCGCATGATGTTTGTCATGGGCTATAGTGGGTTTGGATGTGGCATTAATGCACAAGGCCGGTTGGAGCCTATCCCTATCCCTCGTTTTAAAGCTGATAAACATGGCCTTGGAATAAGGCCCCATGACACTCTACCTTCTGAGAATGACACCACCTCTTCTGAACGTGAGGACGTTTCATCTCATTTTGATAGTGATGCAAATTCCCAATGTAGCCTTTACTGAGCGTCTTACCTCCGTGAACCTATTCCCTGATTCATCGTTCCTTACCTTATATGAGTCCACCCCCTAGATAAATATCTAGTAGCCCTTGTATATCCTAAACTTATAGATTGGGATCAACAACTTCACATGCCCTAGATTTCTTTGAAAATGATGAGGCATTTGTAGAGAGTTCATGGGCCCAGAGACTTTATTCCATTTGGAGACCACAATAAGGGATTTAAGATTCAATTAGACACCTATGCCTACTTTGGGGAAGAAGAAAAGATGTATGGATGGTTGAATAAAAAGGTTGCAAATAAAAGTACACCTACTTCGAGAAACCAAGCAAGAAGGCTCAATGAAATCCCATAAAGGATGACTCTTTAATAAACTCATAGACAAACATAACGAAGAGTCTAAAGATGAAGTGATTTATCCATTCAAATATTATCATGAAATACCACGGGAGGTTGATCTTACTCTTCCCCCGATCCTAAGCAAATGGAATATGCTTCTAAAATGCTTATTGAGGAAACAATCAACATCAACATTGGCTCAGAGGAGCAACCTATAATAATCAAGTTGGGAGCTTCACTCTCATTTCAGAACAAGAGACCTTCAGAGAGCTCTTAAAAGAATACACGGATGAATTCGCGTGGACATATGTAGATATTCTGGTTTGGACCCAGAGCTAGTTGTGCACAACCTCATTGTGCACCCGGATGCCAAACCAATCAAACAAAAGTTGAGAAAGATGCATCCTAAGGTGGCCCTCTTAGTCAAAGATTAATTAGAAAAGTTGTTAGATGTTGATTTCATTAAACCTATTGATTATTCGGAATGGATCTCTAACATAGTCTTAGTACTGTAAAAACACTGTTGGCATAATGATCTACACGGATTTCGTGTGACATCAACAAAGCATGTCCAAAAGATGATTTTCCCTACCTAACATCGACATGATAGTCGATTCAACAACCGCTGGTTATGAAATGTTGTCCTTGATGGATGGTTTTTCAGTGGTATAACCAGATACGAATTGTGGAAGAAGATCAACATAAGAAAACATTCATCACCCCTGGGGAACATTTTTCTACAAAGTCATGCCCTTTGGGCTCAAGAATCTTTGGGGCTACTTATCGGTGGGTGATCCGAAAACATGTGTTGTATTTTTTTCACTTTTAAAAGTTTCCAGAGATCATGATTTTCTTAACCAATTTTAAGTATTCTAAGCTCCACAAATTGATTAAATTCTAATTATTATGCATCCATAGAAGTGTGAAAAACTTTTGTAGCAAATAAATAATAAAAACCGAAAACACTCGGATAACAAACAAGATTGTTTACAGGGGTTCGAAATTCCTACGATCCCGAGTTGGATTGAAGGCCGATCCATTAATAATATTGAAATGTAAGTAAAATAACTCTTAAAAACAAAAATAATGAATCAAAACCTGAAAATGAGCTGATCAATGTCCCAAGAACTATGAAAAATAGCGAAACATTTGTCCCAAGAACGATCTCGTGGCTCTACATTGTTTTCACATGATGTGATCTCCCTGCAACTATGTTAGAAAAACACCTAAAAATGGAGATTTAAAAACATTCTATGAAAACAAATCATATATCTGAGATCATCTCTGAATTCTAAACACTTTTCATGTTTACACCAAGTCACATTTCGAACAGTAGTGCATTGAAATTCATGTTGCTTATGCAGAGCTTGCCTCTTCCAATTAGGTTTGTCTTGTAGATCCTGTTAAAATATAAATTAAAAGCTTCCAAAAATAGGCTAAAACTCAACAAAAATATCAAATCTTACATTGTTGGAATCTTCTCAGAATTTCCTTCATTTCATCTTTTTACTCGAGTTCCCATTCTGAGTGCAAGGCCTTCAAAAATGGCATTTTTTGAGATCTGGTCTCTATCCTCCTTTGCACAGACCTGTCTCCCTTGTATAAGTTGAAGCGACCCATTTTATAACCAAGCGACCTTCTTAGGTGAGTTGGTTAGAGGATTGGTCTTGGAGCGATGAGTTCGGGGATCAAATCCCAACGGCATCATTTTTGGCGGATTTGCATTTTAAATGGGATAAAATCCCAATTTGAGCGGCTTAGGGTGAAGGGGGTGGTTTTGTATTGTAAAGTGGGTATTTATCCCACATTTTGCGGCCTTAGACTTAGGGAAGGTTTTAATAAACCTTATCTCCTCCATTTTCTACGTGGATCTTACCACGCATGGCATAAGCCCCAACAACCGCTTCACCACCTTCTCTCCTCCACGTGGAAGCATAAAGATATTGGTGGCTTATACTAATGTTTGAACATTAATATATGTATATATATGTGCGTGGCATTTGGAAAGTGGACTTACCAAGTAAATATAATTTCGACCCATGTAAGGTGGTATGGAAATAATTAACTCGGTCAATAGTATATATTCCACTTGGAAGTCTCACGATAGGCAAATCGAGCTCAAGGTCGATGAGTGGTGGCAAGCCATGTGGTGGCTTGTGGACCCACCATGTTGGCGATAATACCATAGTCCACACGGTGGTCGGGCTCCCCTCCGTAATAAAATTTGAGCCTCTTGTTCCGTGCACCATTTTTACGATCGTCAAATACAGGTGATCAAAACCAACAAACAACTCCCTTTTTCCTTTTCGCCACGTGTTGCAGTGCCATTGGTCCAATATTGACCAGTTGACCAGAGTTGACTTTCTCACTATCCAAACTTTGACCGGACATAACTAGAGCTCCCGATGTCCGTTTGTCACGTTCTCATAGTCATTGGAAATCTCTCGAGATGATGTTCTGCACTGACACCATTTAGGGATGTTTAGGAACTTTCAAAAATGATCCCACGATCAATGGGCCATGATAGTTATTTTCCATGATATGATAAGTGACATCATGGAGGATTATGTTGATGACATCCTAGCAAAATCCAAAAGTAGGAAAGAACACCCTGAAGTGTTGAGGCGTATCTTTCAGCATCTAAGAGACTATAAGGTTTATTTGAACCCTAAGAAATGTGTCTTCGGTGTTTTATCAGGAAAAATCCTAGGGTTCATTGTCTCACAAAGAGGGATTGAAGTGGATCTTGCAAAGGTTATGGCTATCACAGAAATGCCACCACCTACCACTCTCAAGTAGCTAAGGAGTCTACAAGGAAAGATTCAGGCAATCCGTCGCTTTATTTCACAACTTGTGGATAAGTGCCACCCCTTTACTCATTTTCTCAAGAAAGATGTCACATTCAATTAGGGATGCGACTATCGAAGGCCTTTGCGCTACTCAAATAGTACTTTTCTAGCCCACCATGTACTAATACCACTTACCCCAGGTGAACCTCTCCTCTTATACATTTCCACTACCCAGTTTTCCATTGATGAATTACTTGCCCAATATGACTTAGCCCATAAAGAGAGAGCAGTTTACTATCTTAGTCGCACCTTGATCACATATGAGTTGAATTATCCCCAAATAGAAAAGGCCTGCTTAGCGGTTGTCTTCACATTTCAAAAGCTTCACCATTATCTCCTGAATAATAAAACCAAGCTCATATCCAAAGTTGACCCTCTTAAGTACCTTTTATCCAAACCCACCCTCACAGGCCGAATGGCTAATTGGATCATTCTCTTGAGTGAATTTGACATTGAGTTTGTGAATCAGAAGTCTTTAAAAGGACAAAGTACTAGTGACAGGTTGGCTGAAGTTCCTCTTCTAGGAATGGAACCTTTATGCTTAGATTTACCGAGATGCATCTATAAGTTATATTGAAGAATCCATAGAATGACAGGTCCATTTTGATGGATATTTTACCTTTCATGGATAAGATGGGAGTGGTGCTCATCACTCCAATAGGTGATGTCATACCTCGAGCATTCGATTGGGATTCTGTGTACAAATAACATTGCATATACGAAGAAGTCTTCTTTGGCCTCAAGCTAGTTATTACATGGAACATCAGGCAATTAAAGTCATTGGGGACTCTCAACTTATCATAGAACAAGTTAATGGTGAGTCAAGGTTAAAGATGAGAAGCTTATTCCGTATAAGAAAATGGTTGAAACTTTGAAGGAATATTTCACACAAGTTATATTTGAACAAAAACCAAGGTTGCATAATAGATCTTGTAGATGTTATGACTACTATTGGGTCTCTCTTACGCATAGCACCTGAAGAAAGCAAGATGCCTTTCTTCATGGAACATTTATAGGTACATGCATATGATATGCTAGAGTCCTGTTTGGCATGTGAAGTTGTTGGTATTTTATCCCCTTGGTAAGACCCTATCTTCCAATACCTACAAGATGGCACTCTTCTCCACTGGCATCACCCATTTTGAAAAGAAATCCCTTATTTTCCACATAGCCTGTTATAACCTCCTAGGAGACACCCTTTATCGTCATGGCTACGACGGGAATCTGCTTCGCTATTTGGATGTTGTTGATTTTATCCACGTAATTAAAGAAGTACATAGTGGTATTTGTGGAGCACATACTAGTGGCATGGTCTTAGCTAAAAAGCTATTGAGAGTAGGCTATTATTGGCCTACCATGGAATGATTTGATTGCAACTTCAGTAAAGAAGTGTGAACTATGCCAAAAATATGGAAATTTAATACATGCACTAGCACAAGCCTTACAACCTATTGCAACGCCTTGGCCATTCTCTAAATGGGGCCTGGATCTCATAGGGAAGCTCCATCCTTCTTCATCAGATGGTCATACTCATATCATCACTACCACCAAATACTTTACCAAATGGGTAGAGGCTGTCCCTCTTACCTATGTCATCTGATGCACAGATTTCAAAATTCATCATGAACCATCTCATATGCCATTACGGGATCCCCTTGGCCATTGTCACTGATAATGGTAAATCCTTCAAAAATAAAACGGTTAAAACATTGTGTCAATGCTTCCATATCCAACTTAAGTGGTCTACCCCTTATTACCCTCAAGGTAATGGATAGGAAGAAGCCACCAATAAGACCCTTGTATGGATTATGGAGAAAATGGTCAAGTAAAACCAGCCGTAATTGGCATCTGCAGATACATCCCGCCCTCTGGGCCTATCATACCTCCATCCACACTCCTACTGGTGTGACCCCTTATTCACTTGTCTATGGCACTGAAGCCATCATACCTTTGGAAGTGGAGCTTCCCTCCCTAAGAATATCTCTTAGAGACTATCTTGATAAAGATGAAGACTACAGAGTTGCTCACCTAGCAGAGTTAGAACTATTAGATGAAAGGTGTATCAAAGCACTCAATCACCTAAAAGTCTATCAAAGAGTGTCCAGAGGATATAAAAATGCATCATTCATCAAGAATTTGATGTAGGAGATCTAGTTCTCAAAGAAAATCAGAAGAACACCATCAAAGACAAAGAAAAGAAAGGAAAGTTCGAGGCTAACTAGTTAGGTCCTTATGTTGTAATTGCAAAATATGGATTAGGAGCCTACAAACTTGCATATTCAGATGGTGAAGAGCTCCTAGGAACCTATGAATACCATGCACTTGAAGCGGTTCTATGCTTAGGCATGACGAGAATATCAAATAAGAACTAAAAATTGGAAAACAAAGAAAAACAAGCAAAAAATGGAAAAATGAGAAAATAGTAAAGAAAAAGCAAGTCGTCCTCATGTGAAAACCATGCAATTGTGGCGCAGTGGGCAAGTCTTTGAGTGAAAACCAGTTTTTGGTGCTCAAGGAAGATTCGCGGACACAAGTTACTCTTACGGAAGGACGGGTAATCGTTACCACTTTTTAGATACAACTTTTTCTGCTAGGTCTAGGAACCCTACTAGGACCACCTTTGCCTTGTCATGATCTGGTTTGTTTGCTCTTATATCTACATGAAGGACATTACCTTTGTATACTCCCATTCAATGCTAAGCATACATGCACCGTTGACATCTTCTCACACATACATGCATGTCATTCTACCTTTTATATATTCCCACATCACGTTGGGGGCATCCATGCTTCTTTGTTCTTGTACATTGCTTTCAGAACATGACCTTGGAAAATACAAAAACATTTGGAAAATGATACACAAAAATCTAAACATCTGGAAAATTTCCCTTTTCAGGGATAAAGCTACATTCATCTCACAATGTCATCTTAGGGAAACCTAGACAACAATACAACAAACGTTTGTGAAAACTTATCTTTTTAGATAAACCCAAAAACATTAGAAAATATGTCAATGCTGTCCCTGCAAAAACAAATTAGTGCTTTAATTACTTTTAGTTGTTGGTTTGTATAGTTTTGATGTACTTAGTCATTGAATTGTTTGTTCTTTAAAGGGATCCTTTGCTTATCTGATTTTGAATCTTGTTTGATTTAAATTACATATTGCATTACATACATTTGGGAACTCTCATTGTTCTAAAAAATTGTTGTGGGCTTCTTTATTGCTTGCTTAGATTAGATCTTGTTTTAATCTCTTGTTAAGCTATTGCATGTGTTTGTTTAGTTGTAGTTTGTTGTGTTATTTGTATGAGTATATTTGTTTAGTTTTGTTAACCTTTGCTTGTGTGTTTTGCATGGTTGTTTGTTATCATGTCTATCATCTATCATTTCATCACATTTCTAACATCATTCACTACATCATATATATACAAAATGCTAAGTATTACAGCATGCATCTATGCTAAGCTAATCATCACATATCATATCATCAATGGGGGAAATAGGGGTTACGCATGATCACAAATCTATCCCCCCACACCAATATCATCTAGTATCATCCCAAGTGCTAGAATACAAACTCGAAACAAAACATGAATACAAAACATGTGGTGTTATATATAGATACATCATTAAAAATGAAAGTAGGAAATATACACATTTCGAATCTAAGGTATACCACATACATAAAGGAAAGAACAAATCATAAATCATAAATTCATCATAGAACGATACATCAAAATGTTCATATATATACATGTATAACTATCTCGGTTAATACTCAAAATGATACATCATTGATACAATATGCATGCATAAAAAGAATCAAGCCTTCATCACGAGGCATCATCAAAATAATGGTATACACAGCTATACATCAAAATTAGCCTTCATAAGAGACATGTATACAAGATATCTATACAAAAATCATATAGAGCTCAACCATAGCTCTTGCCTCGCCAAGGCTCCCGGACTGTCACTGGGTCGAAAAAATAATGGTGGTTGTGATTGACTTGCACTGAGGTACCACCAAACTGTCTAGATGGCCCCTGTGCAAATGGCTACTCTAGTATGGGCTGCCTAAGCTGATCTCGTTGAATAACCCGATCTCGTAACTGGAGTCATTCGTACTTACATCCATTCGCTGGAATGATACTACTACATTGATATGCGAACTTCCTGAAGTAGGTAGTCCTATAATACAAGGCCTCACCACCAAATCTCATCGCATCTTGTATCAAGTCCACATCTCCAGAAGAAAGAGTTGCCTATAAGGTGACATCTCACGGCTGTCAACCTACCAATATTGGCTTGAGCCTATCTCAAGGTAGTAGCCTCTCGATCTCATCATGGTAATAACAACCGCACTGGGCTCGTGCCGATCCTCTATGTGAAATAACCACCGTAAATGTGCTTGCGCATGGTCCCATGGGCAACAACCATCTCGCACTGAGTTCGAGGCGGGTGTAGGAGGCTCAATATCTGAGCACCCTGTGTGGCCATCTCTCGCATCTGACTCCACCATGAGGCACTATCACTGGCCTAGGCATCTTGTGCCCTAGCCTAATCCCTCTCCAGCTGTCAAAATCTGCACCTGGGTGAGTGCATGATCTTGCTCTACTATGAGGGCCTGTACCTGTGCCCTAGTTGTGTCTCTCTCACCAGCCACATGTAACTGTACAAAAATAGCTGTCTGTAATCGTTGCTTTGAAGAGCAGCCCCACGCCCACCAAAGCTCTTCTGCTACTCTGGAATATCAAGTGGTGACCCCTGCTCTAGAAGTACCTACTGAAGAGGGGTATATATCCCCGCTAGAATGCCCACTAGGGGAAACTCTATATCCATTGCCTTGTATACCTGTCTCGGCCTAGGCCTAGGGCCTTGTCCTGTGGCTACCATGGTATGGGACCCTATCTTACCGCCTCTAACATGGTGGTGCGCATTAGGCCCATCCTCATTGTCATCATCATCACTATCAACTCCACCCTCACCACTGCTAGGAGGCCCCACTGGAGGAGGTCTCACGCCGACATCATATGCCACTCTGGGAATACTCAAATGACGCAGGAGCACACCATGGTACCATGGCCCATACTCTGGTGTAGTGCTTGGATCTCTAATCTGCCACAGTGGTACCCACATAACAGGTACCACCTGTCGAAAATTGGCCAATGCTCTGTCATGGGAAATTTGTGGACCCATATCAAAATGCTCTCTAGCTCTACAAGCATACCATCTGTCTGGCCCAGGAACATCCTGGGTAAGGCCAACCGCTCTATGGTATCGATCTACTCTGTATAACTCCCGCATATAGTTGTGGCTGCCCAAGATAAAATGCTCAATGGTAGTAGTGCTGAGCTCTAGACCATCCTCTGGCCACTGGAAATGTCTATAAGGCCTCCATACAATGGAAGCCTGCCGCAACTCATCCAACTCGTGCCGGTAGTGGTATGTAACTCCCATAAATGGTCGCACATTATCCCTGTCAGGACCCAGCCCATCGTAGAAGGCTCATCGGGAGCCCAAACTCTCAGAACTCCTAAAGAGCAACCAACCAAAGCAATGTGGTTCCATGCCTAAATATGTAACAAACGGGCTGGCCCTATCATCTTACGATGATAGTAAGTAATTAAATGGAGGTCCCTTAAAGATAGATGTGCTAATATGCACCGACCTACTAGCAGAGGTCTCTCCCTCCACCAAACCAAGAATCACTCCTAGGAGTCCAAGCGGAAAAGAAGCACTGGTCTTGTTAGGGAGTAAAACTCCATTGAAAAAAGCCATCATGTAGACCACTACTTGGTCTAACTCTAGATCATCTATACATTGGGATAATCTGATGGACATCCCATGCCATGGTATAGTAGGGACACTAAATAAATGTATAATATGTCGTTGAATATCTGTCAGCGGTTCGTAGTCTCGATATTTTGTCCCTAAATCGGGACCCACATGATGTGCCATACATCCTCCAAGGTAATGGTAATCTCCCCGATCAGGAGGTAAAAGCATTGACTCTCGCTATGCCATCGCTCTGCTATGGCTGTCAAAAGGCCATGGTCTAATGTAATCTATGGCATCTCCGCCACATGAGACAATCCTGTCACGTGCAAAAGGCTCTCGAGTGGTCACTCTATTGTCATCGTCAAAATGAGCCTCTATCATCGCTAATCGCCCATAAGCAATCGCAAGTTTGAAGAACAGGTAACATACGCTGCAAAATCAACGCAAGTGTTAGGCACTTACCTATTTCTATATATTTTTCTAAGGAAAAATAATTCTTTTAATGCATCTAACTTACTCTAGTTTAATTTTTTTTTCTATACTTGGCTATTTTTAGCCAGTTGTCTTTTCTCACTTCATTCTAGCGCCTACGCGCCTCCTTTGCACCTACATGTCCTAAATGATGAGTACGCACCCTTACGGACGCACACGTGCACAACCTCTTTTCTTCTCCTTTTTGGCACAGCCACACAGACGCATACATGCCTACTAAGTATGATGCCTACGTGCTTGATTCGACACACGCACGTGTGCGCGTGGTTGTTCTAAGCTTGGCCGATGCATACACGCCCATCTAAATTTTTCTACAGTACACACGCACGTAGTTGCTTCTTCCAAATGGTATGTGTACGCGTCCCCGCCTCCCGTGAATGGATGTGTGTGTGGGTCCATGTCTATTTTGAGACGCATGCGCGTGCGCGTACCCATCAAACCGACACATACGCTGTGTGCATGCATAAAATTTCATCCTACCTACCCTAGAAAAACCCTTAAAAAGGCAATAAATGCGTAATTAATAGGGGGATAGGCCATAGGCACGAAAGGTCCATCTGCTGGTCCCGCATGTACTCTGGATGTGATCCGCACGTCTTGTCCTCCTTAGTATCCTCGCCATCTCACCTAAGGTCAGTCGCATTCATCACGGTAAAAAATTACAAAGGCTTTGATAGAAAAGAATTGGCCATGATTGTTTTATCGACCCCAGTGGGTATATTAACCCGTCGCGATGCCCCTGGGGCATGTTTTCTCCACCATGATCATTCTAACCTTCCTCTATCCACTATGATAATTATTTTTGTATTAAAATAATTAATTTTACTAATTTTCACATCATGTTGGGCACTTCGTGCCGTCCAACGATCACTTCTCGTCGCACTGAGATAATTTACGAACCTTTCAAGTTCCTTTTTCGCCTTTTCCTCTATTTTTCATCTATTTTCCCCTATCGTGATAATTATTTACTAATTTATTTTAAATAAATTATTCTCGACCTATTTTTCTTCTTGTGGGAATATATTCTGGCTTTCTGATAGCTTTGCCTTCCCACTATCGCCCTTGCGCATATTTTTAGAAGATCTTAGATCTTTTGAAATTCTTCTGACCGATCAAAAATTTCAAAAATTCAAAAAATTCAAAAATTCAAAAAGTCAAAAACATTAAAAAACTTCAAAAATGGCTCAAAATTGGTTAAGCTAATCATCTACGGCTGAAATATGTGTCTATCACATGGCACTCATCCCAGATCTTGCTGATGTTTTCAAATCGTTTGAAACAACGACTCGCGCATCACCAAAATCTTCAATCACCTACACAAGCTATGTTGCTTACTTCATCTGTACTCTGGGGCACTATCAATTTCCTGGTATTGTTTTCATTGTGCACATTACTTTTTCGTGGGACCCAAGTGTCCTCCATCTTTCCCCTTGTATAATACACCTTGCTTGGGGCATCATTCTTCACCCTTTTCGTTTATCAGAACATTTGGGATTTCATCTCGATAACAAAATATTTGTGCAACTATCTTAAACGTTGTTGGTTTAAGTGTGTGTGATTGTACTTATTTCCCTGTTAGGTGATTCTATTTATTTCTCATATTGCATTGCATTCATGTATGTTGCATGGAGTTGGTCATTTTTAGCATAGAATGGTTGTTTGTATCTTGGATTTTCATGTCATTTTACGCTTCCGTCACATGCTCACATTTTAATAAGGACCCATGAGGAGGATTCTAAGCATTATGATGATTAAGTATTGTTAGCAATTGATTTGTGGATAGCTCAATATCCCTTTTTTCTAAGTTTCTCATCTTCTCTATCCACTTCCTCTCTGTTGTTTTCTTTTTCGATCGTCGATTGAGTTTCTTCATCACCCCATCGACACTCAAGGGGCATTCGTCATCCTTCATCCTATTAATTTTTCTTCTACCCCTTCAAAAAAAAAATCTTCTACTTGTTTGCATTTGTCTACTTTCTTTGAAGTGACGTAGCTTACGTCACCTCAAAGAGGGGCAAATGTAGACACTTGTAGTTTGATCAATACACTATTATTTCTAATGGTGCACTAACGCTTCTTCCCTTTGCAAATTGGTGGCACACCACCAATTAGACCTATCTAACTCCCCTCTCATGACACCTTTTTGGTAGTTTTTCCTCTTATAAACCATTCAAACAAGGTTGTTAAAGCCTCATTCTAACTACATTAGCTTCTTATTCCCTTCTATCATGCTTCTATTAGCTCCTGGAATATCAATCCACTTCGTTGGATTGATTAAGCCCTTCAGAAACCCTTCCAAAACCCTAATTACTCTCTAAGAGAGATTAATTAGTCTAACCTAGGTTAAATACCTAAACATAGCCAAATCACACTTTGACTTGCTAAAAATACTTTTTGGACTTTAGCCTTTGTCCACATGCACCTAATCTCCCTTTTTCTTCCAAAACCAAAAACTATAAATAGGGCTATACCCCCCCTCATTTCCTAAGAATTCTCTCTTCTTCCTAGCATAGATTATAGCAATTTGTTTAGGCTTTAGATTATATTTCATCCTCTTCCATTTGAGCTAAAAGCATTTGATTTTGTATTTCATAGCATTAACATGGAGTAAAATGGAAGATCCATTGGCCTTGAAGCCATTAATGGGGAGATCTCTTTCTCTTAAACACATAACTGAATGCTTAGATCCTCTTAGGTTCATTATTTCAAGCTTTCAAAGAATAGAGGTTAATTTCATTTGCTTAGTTTGCATGTTTATTTCAAATTAATGTATGCAAAGAAGAAAACCTTGCATATTTCTTATATGATGGTCCATTGATCAAATTGTTAAAAGCCTTTGGGGTTTCTTTAGAGATTCTTACCCCAAATCCATGGCTTTTACAACTTTTCATTGAACACAATATTATCTCAAAATCATACCCCAACATTTTTAAGACCCATTTCTGTTGTTCTTCGATGATAAATGGAATGACCACATTTTACACACACAAAAACAACTGTAAAATTACTAGAATATTTTTTTGACTTACATTTCTCACTACACAACACCACAAGGGCTCCAAGTAAATAAAATCCAACAACGTATACGCTTACTTACGTAAGTCATCGACTCACATAGACACATGACAACACCATATACATGTCGATGCCACACTTTCCCAAAAGAATGAATACTAGTAATGACCCAACCACAAGAAAGGGACCCAAGGATTGACAACCCACAACACATCATTTCCATGATTACATCTTATTTATGATTAACATTCAAGAACATTTTTATACAAGGATAATTTTATCCATTTCCACCTATAGATTCTTCAATTCATTTCACATTCAACTTACAATTCAACCATTTAAGTTGGCTCTTTATCCCTTACGACAATCTCCATAATTTACATAATTATTTTCCATATTTCAAATTGCATACAAGGTTCCTAATTCTCTCATTCTTATGTTAAGCTTATGTTTCTCAAACATTTATTCAATGTTTAAATTTTACCCTTACTACAAGGTGAATCTGACATGATGTCAAGAAATAAATCTTAGGATTTAAGGGAGGTTTAGATTCAAGATACATTTTTCCACAAACATTCTTTGATCATGGTATTTGTTTTCCCTATTGAAGTTAAAATAGTTCGATAACTTGTTGAATCCATTCAACATTTTCCACATCAAGAAATTCTATTTAGGTTTATATGTATATCTTTTGTTTTCTCGAAGTTTTCTCTCACCAAGGAAATTCATATTCTTTTTAACACAAGTAAATGTCTAATTGAGTTATAAGGATTCCAAGAGGGATATTATTCCTAACCTCAAATCTCGTTTTACTCTTATATGCTTTACTCTAACATTGCACTATTGTCTCATTATTGGCATCACTTTATAACAAAAGAGTTACGGAAGTACTTGTCTAACATCTTGAAGAAGTACATGATTGGAAGCATTATAACTACACATGAACCACAAGTGATGTGTGTTCAAGGTAAGATCCTATGTTTCAGCATTTCACGATTCCACATGTGAAATTTCTTTTATTCCTAATGTCATAAAAGGGCATAACAAGCTATTACGAGACCAAATTTATGGTTTTCTAGGTTTTCTAAACTCAACATAATTCAAATCAATTTCATTTGCAAGGAGTTACTTACCTTTTCTATCGACAAGATAACCTCCTAATCAATTGAGGTTTAGTTCAATTCTAATTTACACTCAAGGCTTTACGCCCTATTATAGATCAAATTTAGGAGTAGAAACATATTTACCCTATAAATCCTCTGTAAAATACCAAGGCACTATATTTTCATTAGCCAAGGTAACATATTTAGCTATGAGGATCTAAATATATCATTAACAAGAGTCTAAGTCATAGTACAACTATATCACTAGCTCCATTGTCATCTAGATCCCACAAGGAATTCATTTGATGATGAATTTAAATTCTAGATCTAACTTCGTAAGACTAGGTAGCCCACTAGGAGACTAAAGAAGTGTTGGTTCTACATACTCCAGATAAATTTTGTCCATGTCATTCCTAACCATCAGGTTCACAATGATGTGGCTAAACATAGCGGCTATGATGACAACTCAAAATTGGGCTCTTATTTACTTAATCTAGAAGGTGTCATAGAGTGTAAAGTTTAAGTTCATTCTACGGTTTCAATTTATTCTATGCTAAGAAGGATCATGCGAGAAGGATGACATCGAGTGTAGAGATTGAATTTTATCTTAAGGTTTTAGTTTTCCACACTAAAAGGATTCACACATGAAAGGTAGTTATACACGAGTCTTATACTAGGGTTGAGTGTTTCGTTTAGATATCTTTATTACATTTTTAAGGTAAGGAACACAACACCAATTATTTAATCAACAATTACACAATGGAAATGCACTACAAGATATTAAATTCAAAATTCATTTAATATATATATATCCAACATTTTACCAAATGTAAATCTAAATCAAAGTGGTACCTATGATTAAATGCATATTTTCCAAGGTATCCCTAAAACTAGCATCTCATACAGATTACCAAATTTCAAATAAATAACTTTACTATAACATACATAAAAAAATACATCATAAAAGCCAACAAGATGAGAGATCCAAAAAGTTCAAAGACATATGACATGAAATCAACGATAAATCGTGTGCATCCACCCAAAATCTAGCATTTTGTGGTGGTTACAATAATTTACACCAATGGAAAAGGGTTGGGGCTCTTCAACTTCCTTTAAATATTTTCGATGGTTGTCAAAAATGTTCAAATCGGGAGAGAGGAGGCTAATAAACCATTTTGAGTGAAATTTCAAGCACCCCAAGATAGAGATTTGTTAAATTTCTTCGTGTCCACCTAAATACCTTTTTTACAGAGTTCATATCAAAACGATGGATTTAAGAAACCATTTTCAAAAGGTTTACGTTGGTGACTAGTTTTCTAGGGCCATTGATACCAAGAATTCTCTGAACCGACGGTTGGAAATGGAAACAATTAAGAGTTAGGGGCCATCGGTCATCGGGCTCAAAACCCCTCATAAACCCCACATCTAAAACTGATGTTTGATGGATGAACATGTAATGAGAAACTTCCTACAAGTTCCCTTATATGGAGGATTCACTAGAGTTGATGGGACAAAGAACTAGAAAGTGGTTTTCTAATGGCGACAAGTTTTCTGGAGCCACCAATCATAATTGGTCCAGTTTGATCTAGTCCAACCACGACCAAAGGCCTACAAAATGGCTTTTTCAAACAATCAAGAAAAGTGTTTTTCCTCAAATTGAATGTTCTAGGCAATTATCTAGTAAAAATACTAGAGGTTTGCGAAGGTGGGTAAACATTTTGTTGTTTAGGGTTCATATGGCAAGCCGCTACGAAACCCAACATTTTAAATTTTAGCGGCTTCCTACAATTGTAGAATGATGTAATAAGGCTCCTGAAGGGCATAAAAAGATTACGAGATGATCATTCGTGGTTGGTTCAAGGATTAAAGTGACTCCTCACATGACAAGGTACATGTAGAAACTTAACATCACCTTTATGGAGTTACAAAGTTTATTTTTAAGCCTCCAAAAATGTGATTTATCTATTTTAACAAGGGAGTGGTCAACATATTTACAGGGGCTCAACTTCAACTTGTCAATAAAAAGCAGGTACTGAAGCAATCTAGTTTCATCAAGAAGCTTGTTAGATCATCTCAAAATGAGGGTTTGAGTTTATGCTTGTCTACCAAGGAATATTTTAATTACGCAAGCTATGGTATGACATATTTTTTTTGAAAACAAGTTTATTTAAAACTATCAATTCTATGATAATACCACATTTTAAAATTTTATTTCACTGCAAATGAATGATTAAATAACAAAAATTATAGAAGACAAGGAGAGATGAACCATTCTGGAGGAAAGAATCCGGTCAAAATTGTGGGATTTAGTTCAGCATCTCTAATAGGCATTTTGTCAAGCAGTTCACGTGCACTCACAACCTCTCCATTTGTACCATTCCATACAACATCCAAGGCCACATAATTCATGTATGTGCAAATAGCTCTCTAACTACCACAAGGAATTTTTTTTTACTAATAAAACCATGATCCAACATAAAAAGCATCTTAGTCATCCAAGTCAAGGAAGCTGCAAAGGAAACCTACTAAGAAGCTCCCTAGGAAAGGAGAAACATAAGCAATCTTATTTCTCTAAATGTCAACATCCGAGATAGGTAAATCTACCAACATTTTGGTGAGTATCCGATCAGGCTCCCTAACATGAGGAACTTCAAGAATGAAATGCAAGAGATCACTATTTAAAGTGACTTGAACAATGTGGTTAGGATCCACTGAGGGTCTTTCACCAATTGAAAGGGAAGAAAAAGGTGCTTCATGAGACCTCCACCAAATCGATAAATAAGCAAGTCATTAAAACTTGCAACACATGCATGAGGGAATAGATCATTGAAGACACCACCAAAATACTCTTGTGTCCTACACACTAACATTGATTGCAAAACTTAATATATCTTTAGAACTACATACCCAGACAAATTACCAAAATATTCTCCCATTTCTTCTCCTTTCCCAATCCTTCGTGCATTAAATCAAATGTCCTGGACTCCATAGTTTTCCTCCGGTAAATGGAACTTTATGACCCTTGTATCTTTGTGACATCAAATTCACCTAGGACTTATAGCTTCCTCATCCACACCCACTGGATATTTAGAACAAGGATCTGCTGAAAAATAATTCTGTGTCTTTTTCCAAAGAGATCTCGTAAAATGAAAAGATAAATTCTTGAGCTTGAATAAATGGAGAACCCCATATGTATAGAGTAAAGTGAGAGGCACCAAATTAGTTGACACAATGAAGATAAGGATAATCTTGTATACTATAACATAGACCATTCAAGTTCCCACCGGTGTGCATGCCATTCATCAAGCTTAGGCTCGTAATAATGTTGCACTCAATAACAAGCATTCATCTATCTTTTATTCTTTAGTGGTTGTCCACGATCTATTCTGAGATCTCGTATTTTGTCATGGCACAGGCGTGTGTTTGCAAATGTAAATTGACCACATTGGAGACATGTTTGTTGAATACTACCTCTTTAGGGAAACCCACGTATTATGCTTTTGCATATTCAAATGGCAGTGATAGTAGTTTCATTTTCCTCTCGAGACAAAAAATATAGAATAGATATGTAAACAACAAAAAGCTCGAGTCTATAACCCCTACAAACTATCCAAACATAACTAAGTTTACCAAATTAACTTGTGTTTCAGCGTGGTTAAAGCCTTGGATTCCAAAATAAAGTGTGTGTATTATTGTGCAAGGAAGATGATAGGTTTTAAATTTTGTGACCATTCCCATGACTTAACAACCTCTACCACACGCCACCCTAATTTCATGTCCTCATCTCACTTATAAACATTAATATCTCCCACATCCCTTTCAAATCACCGTCATGCATTCCCCCATTTTTTTTTTAACTTGTTTTAGTTAGTTCGCACCACATTTCCCTCCCCTTATAAGAGCATCATCCTCGATGCGACACAAGGCCGAAGAATAAAGGGTAAATAAGAAAGAAAATCAATAATGACACATGTCACTTAACAAATGAACTAGTCGGTACAACACGACCATAAGGAAACAACTAATTTTGGTAGTATCTTAAATTTTAATTCTCGTGAAGATTGGAAGTTCTCTTTTTCTTTATTACTTAGTATTTTCCTTTAAAGTAGTTATTAATATCAACTCTCAATATTTCATTGTTTAAGATTTAAGTTTACCTATCTTTAATGGGTGCTAACAAAATCTCACATCACAATATTGTTAGTGTAGAATCACAGCACCCCTAAATGGCCCGATTGTGAAGTGGGGAATTTGGTGTGATTGCACAACATGGGACCATCTCTCAAGCTATGGGACTTGCAAAACTTGAGATGGACCTCTGGAGAAATCTGGTTCTTGCTTCCTAATCTACCTACCATAAGCTACTCCAAAGTGTGGCGGAGAACCTATCCTATCCTAATCTAACCATTCCAAGGGGAGAGAGAGAGAGAGAGAGGGTAAAAGAGCCTACACTAAGCGGTGATACACCAGAAAAGGAAGTGGTGAGATACTCTGTTGAGGGAGAATGAAATAGGGAAGAGGGGACTAAGAGAGGTCAAACAGAAGTGACATAGACCCAGATCCAAATCCACCATTGAAACTCCATGAAGCATGACATCTTACACCTGCAAACATGAAATACATGCACAAGGAGAAAACATGAGATAGAGAGGCACAAAGAAACAAAAAAAATGATGCCAAGGGTTAAAAGACGCCACAAAACAAGATTTTATTGCTATGTAAGGTGCACAGACTATTACATGCGATGCTCAAAGGCAAAATATGCTCTCAGGTGTAGGAGAAGGCCTACAACTCAAATGGAGTTGGGAAATGACTTTGACAGATTTTCCTACCCCAAAATGTCTCCCCCTCTCAAATGAGAAGTGTTACAATATATAGATGATAAAAATCAGAGAGAGAGAAGAGAAGTTCGACTCTGCTCTAAAAAATCCAACTACCAACCATCAATGCCCACCACAAATCCACCCACAATCTGTCAAGTCTAGTTCCCTATGTCTATTTAGCATGTTGAAGAAGGAAGAGCGGCGGATCGAATCAAATCAGATCTGGTAGTTGAAGCAATCGGATTCTACATTAATGGCCTGAAATACATTTTCCCATTTTTCACCCACCAAATCCTAGTAAGAATGATATTTTATGTTTCCATGGTGTAGAGGGTGTCAAATGTTAGCAAAAGTCTTCTCCCACCCAAATTTGAGTCTCCAGTCAAAAGATATGGCCATGGGTCACACGCAATATTTTAAAGAGTTTGCGTACATTGAGTCCACGTGGTAGCCTCGCGCACCTTGGAGATTCAGCCCCTACCTTTCACTTTTGAAATCATGTTGGACAGACATGTGGTTATTTTCGAGCTCCTTGGGCTTCTTTGTATTTTTCCTGAGTCTCTTTGTTTAGCGGGGCCAAAAGTCTGACCTTGGACACATGGTGGCTTGGCGCTTGTTTGGAAACCCACCCCAAATTTTACCTAAAATAGCACTATGTTGACACTTGGCTCCCTCTGCTGGCCTACCCGCCTTGACTATTCAAACATCGACATTGTCCCTTTTTAGACTTTACGAGACACGTGGAAGGTCCGCGCTCATTTGAAAACCCACTTAGGATTTTACCTTTTAAGGAGTGTCGTTAAGATATGTGGTGCCTTCTATTTGCACTCTATACTTAGTCATTTTGGGACCGCTCTCCTTTTTACCTATGTTGACCATTTTCTACATGGAGGGCTGGTGCAAGTTTGAGTCTCGGCACTAGATCCTTGCCTTTTGAATGTGCAGTTAAAACACCTAGCACCCTTCACTAAGTCGAAGACTTTTCAATGGCCGATGTAAATTTTGGGGCTCTGGACACGTGGAGGCTTGGTGCTTATTTGAGCCTTGGCACTAGGATTTAATTTTTAGAGGTGCACCACTTGGACACTTAGCAGCTTCCACTGTCCCCTCCATACTTAGCCAATTTTGGGCCCGTTCTGAACCATTTGCAGAGCCTGAAAACTTTGAATCTTCATCGTTTCTTTTCCTTTGAGCCTCTAGTTCTTTGACACTGCTCGACTTCCTTCCCCAACCTGCTATTCCATTTTAGAACCTTCTTGAGTTCCTCCCTACTTTTCTATTGGATTTGAAGCATGGGCTCATTTGATGGAACCATTTTTTTGGATTTCTTTCTGCACGGGGTCATGGGTGATCCAATTTTGTTGGGGGAAAAATTGAGATAACAATTTGGTGACTCAAAGGGGACATCTACCTGCTAGATGAAGGGACCAATAGCCTTGAAGCATCCATTGGGCATGGATTCAAGAATAATAGCCTGATACTAATCCTTTTTTGAAAATAATCCCGAGCAGCTACGAGCCCAATTGCTTGCTCTTAGTAACCCCGAACTGCCTTAGAAACATATTGTCTCAAAAACATTTCTAGTTGCTTTGCATTTTTTTATTTTGAAATTAGCAACTGTTATAGACAACTATGGGTCTTCTTCCATGAATAGTGAAGGTCTAGCCTCATGCACCTTTAGAGCATGCAAACAAAACTTATGGACAAGGACAAAATCATACATGCCTCAAACGAGACATGCAGAGTGTGCACGAGCACTTCTTCTACTGAAAGAAAAGTCTACTCCGACTCCTACACTAACCAGAGAGACAGAAAGCTAAACAAATCCTACCACAGGAAGGGAGAAATAGCTTCCCTTTCTCAAAAGGGGCAGCCATGCAAATTATTTGACACTGAATATGGATGCCTGGATGAATGAAGAACTAAATTTAAGCTTGTCCTCCACCCAAATCATCAAGGTATCTACATTAAAAAAATACCTTCTCAAATTGATTATCATTGGACTCCTGGAGGTGTTGATGATGACCCTTGGTACTTTGATGCTCATCCTCATGCCCTGAAGTAGGCATGACTGGTTTTGGCTTCTCCCTTAGCTCCAATGAATCCAAGTACCTGATTGGGCAAGGTATGGTCCTTTGAATCTGCCCATGGTTTTGAACTCTAACTCTAAGAATGGAGCCTTCTTGCTAACCTTCTTGGATGGATGGTGTGAGAGGGATGATGACATCTTCTTGCCCTTTTCCTTCCTTTTCTTATGAAGAACATGGAAGACTGTGATCTTCCAACCCTAGTTCTAGAGGGATGTTGTGAGACATAGGTTGTTATTTTTGAATGCCCTCCTTTATGGCAGCAGGCTCATATGCTTGGAAGATGGATGATGGAGGATAAAATGACATGATCTCCATGGGATTTTCTCCATCAAAGTAATCCTGAAGTCGACAAATAATCTACCTCGTTGTTGTCCGTTGCATGTTCCCAACCTCCTCCATGGCATCCTCCCGATCTGAAAATTTCTCACCATGGTTTCCCTCTTCCTCAAACATGAAGTTTGAAAGATCAAACTCTTCTTCAACATCAGATCTTGAAGGGGATGAAGTGGAAGGAAGAACTAAAGGTTCTCTTGTATCTGCTCCACACTTAGAGCCTCTAAAACCATATGGTCCTCCTCATCTTCTACAAACTTAGCCTCAACCACCTTTGGTTCTTCAACATTGACCTCCTCTATTGGCTTCGACCATTAAGGGGATATTTGTAAACCCAAATTTGGTAGCTCATCTCTTCATATTGTCTTTCATTTCTTTTTGTTGGGATCCTCTTCTTGTTGTCCTTGATTGAATTCTTGAGTATCTTCCCAACATGGACTTGGGAAAGAAAGAGGAGTGGCAGGTTGGGGTTCAAACAACTTGTAATTATTTGTGGTGGGAAGGGAGGTGGAACTTCTTTTTTTTTTGGAGGGGATGAATATTTGGAAGGGAAAAGGACATAGGAATTGAGGTGAGGTGGAAGATCGGGAGATGAGGAAAGAAACTAACACTTGGGGCAGCAGGCGAGGGGCTTGACTCATGACAATGCTGAAATGATAAAGATTGAGGAAGAGGAAAAAGAAAAGCTATGAGGTGGTGGAATTACCCATGACAAGGTTGTCTTGTATCAACTCATAAGCATCAATCTCCTCATTCCATTGTAAGGGTAGAGGTATCATTCCAACCATGAAGTCCAACTTCTCTTGAGGGATGTAATGTCTTGGAAAGGGTCTTTCCATGGACAAGGTGCCTGAAACCAACCCTGAATGCCTTCATTTGAGTTATAGCCCCGGACTGCACCATGCTAGCCTCCATTCCATGAATCTTCTACAACAAACCAACATTCTCTACATAGTTGCCACCATTACATGCACCCCCTTATTCTTGATAAGCTCCATGGCCAAATTGGTTTTGACCCTACTCATATGGGTAAGCATAATGGTCCTGGATCTGATTATAATGTTGATTTGGAGGAGTTGGGAAATCCATTGGAGGTGAATTGCATTGTTCGTTGTAAGTGTGAGTTTGATGAAGGGAATGAAGTCAAGATTGCACAACTTCATGGAATGGGAGAAGATGAAAGAGATGGAAGAAGAAAATGGATGAAAAAGGTATACAACTCGGAGGATGGGTTATCGACCAAATGGATTTTCTAGATGTGCTTGCATGTGCCTCAAAAGGCAAAAAAGGATGAACCTTAATGAAGTGGAACACACCAACTGGGCATTTAAGATGAAGTAGTGATGATTTGTGCTTTAGACACCTAGAAAGATGGAAGATCACCTTAGTCTCCCAGGCGTGCTAAAACTATTAGTGCGGTCGCACGGTGGCTTATGATTTGTTGTTTGTAATGAGACACCTTGGAAAGATGGAAGATCTAACCTCAATGTCCCACTAGGTGTGCAAAACTGTTAGTGCAAAATCACAACACCCTTGAATGGCCTGATTGTGAAGTGGGGCATTTAGTGTGATTGCACAACATGGGACCATCTCTCAAGTTGTGGGACTTATAAAACTTGAGATGGACCTCCGGAGAAAGTCGGTTCTTGCTTCCTAATCTACCTGCCACAAGCTACTCTAGTGCAGGTAACCTATCCTATCCTAATCTAACCATTCCAAGGGGAAGAGAGAGAGAGAGAGAGAGAGAGATGGTAAAAGAGCCTACACTAAGTGGTGATACACCAAAAAAGGAAGTGGCGAGATACTCTGTTGAGGGAGAATGAAACAGGGAAGAGGGGACTGAGAGAGGTCAGACAGAAGTGACATAGACCCAAATCCAAATCCACCATTAAAAATCCATGAAGCACGACATCTTACACTGTAAATGTGAAATACATGCACAAGGAGCAAACACGAGATAGATAGGCACAAAGAAAAAACAAAATGATGCCAAGGGTTGAAAGACACCACGAAACAAGATTTTATTGTTTGTAAGGTGCATAGACTATTACATGTGATGCTCAGAGGCAAAAATATGCTCTCCAGGCATGGGAGAAGGCCTATAGCTCAAATGGAGTTGGGAAATGACTTTGACAGAGTTTCCCTACCCCCAGAATGTCTCCCCTTCTAAAATGAGAAGTGTTACAATATATAGATGATAAAAATGGAGAGAGAAAAGAGAAGTTCAAATCTACTCTAAAAAACTAACTACCAACCATCAATAACCACCATGAATCTACCCATAATATGTCAAGTCTAGTTCCCTATGTCTGTTTGGTGTGTTGAAGAAGGAAGAGCAAATCGGAATAGAATCGAATCAGATCTAGTAGTTGAAGCAATTAGATTTTTGGATTAATGGTCTGAAATATGTTTTACCATTTTCACCTACCAAATCCTATTAAGAATGATATTTTATGTTTCCATGGTGTAGAGGGTGTCGAGACGTTTCCAAAAAGTCTTCTCCCACCCAAATTTGAGTCTCCAGTCAAAATATATGGCCATTTGAATATTTAGGTCGCAAGCGCGCAATATTTTAAAGAGTTTGTAGTACCAGGTCCATGTGGCAGCCTCACACACCTTGGAGATTTGGCCCCTTCCTTTCACTTTTAAATTATGTCACTGATGACACGTGGCGGCTTCCATGAGCTCCTTGGGCTTCTTTGTATTTTCTTGAGTCTCTTTGTTTGGTGGGGCCAAAAGTCTAACCCTGGACACATGGCGGCTTAGCGCTTGTTTGGAAACCCACCCCAAATTTTACCTATGAAACATCACCATGTTTGCCACTTGGCTCCCTCCGCTATCCCTTGTCTCTTCCTTGATTATTCAAACCCCGACTGTGTCCCTTTTTGGACTCTGAGACACATGGAAGGTCCACACTCATTTGAAATCCCACTAAGGATTTTACCTTTGAAGGAGCATCGTTAAGACATGTGGTGCCTTCCGCCTGCACTCTATACTTATTCATTTTAGGCCCACTCTCCTTTTTGACCTCTCGTGACCATTTACTATGTGGATGGTTGGCTCAGGTTTGAGTCTCCAGCCTGGATCCCGCTTTTGAATGTGCGTAATTAAGACACCTGACACCCTCCGTTGAGTCGAAGACTTTTCAACGGCCGATGCAACTTCTTGGGGCTTTGGACACATGGAGGTTTGGCACTTGTTTGAGCCTCATCTTGGGATTTAATCTTTGGAGGTGCGCCACTTGGACACTTGGCAGTTTCCACTATCCCCTCCATACTTAGCCACATTTAGGCCCATTTAACCCATTTGCAAACCCGAAAACTTTGAATCTTCGCCTGTTTATTTTCCTTTGAGCCTCTGGTTCTTTGACACTACTCTGGATTCCTTCCCTAACCCTGCTATTCCATTTTAGAACCTGCCGAGTTCCTCCCTACTTGTCTATTGGATTTGAAGCACGGGCTTGTTTGACAAAACCATTTTTTTGGATTTTTTTGTACGGGTTGTGGGTGATCCAATTTTTCGTGGGGGAAAAATTGAGATAACAAATACCACATCAGGGTCAAACACAACACTAATGGTTCTCAAGACATCATGATATGTACCCTCACGACTATATCACATCACAAGAACTCAAACTGAACAATGGAAATAACATACATATCCCTCACAACACAATACTTATCACACATGCTTCTGACACAAAGGTACTCATAATATAAGTAGACTACAACAACATGGAATTCCAAACATGTACACATGTGAAGGTTTCACAAAACCTGCCATAACTATAGCCACATAGTGTAAAAAAGGGGATCAAATCATACTCTCAATGAGAAATGTCAATCCTCATCATCACAAAACATGACCAGACTCACATGAGTACACATAACTCACTATACCAACTCCACACATCACAAGACATCATGAAACAATCTCCCTACATCTCCTAAAGCATCACAAAAAACTCCATATACCTCCCAAGAATCATAGAACAACTCCATATACCTCCCAAAGCATCACAAAACAAATGCATATACCTCCCAAGTATCACAGAGCAACTCCATATACCTCCCAAGGCATCACAAAACAAATACATATACCTCCCAAGTATCATAGGACAACTCCATATACCTCCCAAAGCATCAATCACACCAAAACAAATATCTTATGCCTCCCTCAAGTCTCTTATGTCTCCCTCAAGTCTCTTATGTCTCCCTCAAGTCTCTTATGCCTCCCTCAAGCAAATAAAATAAAGATAAATTTTCCTTTTTGCTCCCCAAAAGAGGTCGGTCACCCTATGGCCATAAGTGCATAGAGTCCAGATACCTCTAACCCAAGTGACATAATAACTCGTGGTTCAACAACCCGCTAGTTATCTGTAACTCCTTGGGGCATACCCCTATACAATGAAGCGGGTCCATAGGTTCCACCACTCCATGGTGAATCCCATGACCCTATTCCAACACATTACTACATTAGAACCAGCATAACAATCCATTTCAAATGTCAAGTGGCAAAAATCTCAAGCTTTGGGCTAGGCTATAAAAACTTTTAAACTTGATACACAAATTTAAGACTAAGAAAATCAAATGGATAATTAGCCATAGTTAGTGCAAAAATCCGCATGTTAGTGTAACAACCAAGTAAATGCCCAAAATATAAGAACATGTCAATCAAGAAAATTGTTGGTTCTTGCAAGAAAAGAAAAGAAAAAGTTCAATTTATGAATAAAATACATGTAGATAAATAACACATCACAATAACTATGTGGCCTTATATGGCCACCAAAGGGGTACTCAATGAGTTGCTGGCACTTAGACATCGAGCCTCAGCTCATAAAATAACATATCAAATAATACAATTGTCATCATCATCTCTGTCTGAATCATCCATCCACCACTTCCACAAGGCTCAACATAGTCGTAACTACACTTAGGTTGAATCCATATGATAACCATATAGGGAGAGAGAAAGGAGTACAAGTCGCCATCTACTGAGCCTAAGGTGTCTATGAAACACAATATGCATGACACCCATTGAGCAAGTGCCACACATACCAAACAAACAAAAGTGGGTTTTCAGCCTATGTAAGGCTCCACTTCCTATCTCGTACTCGGCTCGAGTGACTGGTCAACGGTACACATTTCCTCACTCCAAACATACACATTTTACCAATTTCCCTTAGGGTCGGTTAGTGTAGGGTCACAACATAACACATAACTACATCACTAACACAATGGTGATTCACACATTAACCATAGCATCTTACGCATGGTATATATACAAGGTATAACAAATCATTACTTTCACATGGGTTATGATACATCACATTACCACATACTACACCCAAAGTGCAATCATTATACAATAGGATCATACGCTCACCATATGCCCCTAAATCACGACATGAACCATCACATATTACATGAATTATACATATGAGGAACACAATGTCTAACATTACAACATATAGTCAATTGTAATTACAACATGGTGACACACACGATTCATCACAACATGGTGATGACATCACGATACAATCCAATTCACTTTACACCAATTTTGTCATTCAATACATCAATACACCTTCATATCACATAATGCCAAAATGCTCCAACACTCCACAATCCACAATAACATTTCTTTCACACACAACAAGGTGGTACATCACACATAAATTCTCATTGAATCCATGAAAAGGAGGAAGAATACTCTCATCTCCAACACATCAACATGACAACAATTATGCACTAAGTGACATGCACAACATGTGCATTCATAATATCACAATTACAACATTGTTCACATCACACTTATATCACATTACTCTTCCAATCTCCACCACCATCATGCAAAACCATCACAACTCCAATCTATCCCAAAGGTTCGAGAGCATGAACCTCCACTCTGATACCAAATGTAATGCCCACATTTTACACACACAAAAACAATAGTAAAATTATAATAATATTTTTTTGACTTACATTGCTCACTACACAACACCACAAGGGCTCCAAGTAAAGAAACTCAACAATGCATAGACACTTACATAAGTCATCGACTCACATAGACACATGAAAACACCATATACATGTCGATGCCACACTTTCCCCAAAAGAATGAATACTATAATGACCCAACCACAAAAAAGGGACCCAAGGATTGACAACCCACAACACATCATTTCCATGATTACATCTTAGTTATGATTAACATTCCAAGAACATTTTTATACAAGGATAATTTTATCCATTTTCCACCTACAGATTCTTAAATTCATTTCACATTCAACTTATAGTTCGACCATTTAAGTTGGCTCTTTATCCCTTACGACAATCTCCATAATTTACATAAGTATTTTCCATATTTCAAATTGCATACAAAGTTCCTAATTCTCTCATTCTTATGTTAAGCTTATGTTTCTCAAACATTTATTCAATGTTTAAATTTTACCCTTACTACAAGGTGAATCGACGTGATGTCAAGAAATAAATCTTAGGATTTAAGGGAGATTTAGATTCAAGATACATTTTTCCACAAACATTCTTCGATCATGGTATCTTTATTTCCTATATGAAGTTAAAATAGTTTGATAACTTGTTGAATCCATTCAACATTTCCACATCAAGAAATTCTATTTAGGTTTATATGTATATCTTTTGTTTTCTTGAAGTTTTCTCTCACCAAGGAAATTCATATTATTTTTAACACAAGTAAATGTCTAATTGAGTTATAAGGACTCCAAGAGTGACATTATTCCTAACCTCAAATCTCATTTTACTCTTATATGCTTTACTCTAACATTGCACTATGGTCTCATTATTAGCATCACTTTATAACAAAAGAGTTATGAAAGTACTTGTCTAACATCTTGAAGAAGTACATGATTGGAAGCATTATAACTACACATGAACCACAAGTGATTGTGTTCAAGTAAGATCATGTGTTTCACATTTCATGATTCCACATGTGAAATTTCTTTTATTCTTAATGTCATAAAAGGGCATAACAAGGATTATGGGACCAAGTTTTCTAGGTTTTCGGGTTCTCTAAACTCAACATAATTCAAATCAATTTCATTTGCAAGGAGTTACTTACCATTTTCTATCGATAAGATAACCTCCTAATCAACTGAGGTTTAATTCAATTCCAATTTACACTCAAGGCTCTACGCCCTATTATAGACCAGATTTAGGAGTAGAAACATATTTACCCTATAAATCCTCTGTAAAATACCAAGGCACTATATTTTCATTAGCCAAGGTAACATATTTAGCTATGAGGATCTAAATATATCATTAACAAGAGTCTAAGTCATAGTAAAACTATATCACTAGCTCCATTGTCATCTGGATCCCACAAGGAATTCATTCGATGATGAATTTAAATTCTAGATCTAACTTCGTAAGACTAGGTAGCCCACTAGGAGACTAAAGAAGTGTTGGTTCTACATACTCCAGATAAAGTTTTTCCATGTTTCATTCCTAACCATCAAGTTCACAACGATGTGGCTAAACATAATGTTTATGATGACAACTCAAAATTGGGATCTTATTTACTTAATCTAAAAGGTGTCATAGAGTGTAAAGTTAAGTTCATTCTACGGTTTCAATTTATTCTATGCTAAGAAGGATCATACGAGAAGGATGACATCGAGTGTAGAGATTGAAGTTTATCCTAAGGTTTTATTTTTCCACACTAAAATGATTCACGCATGAAAGGTAGTTATACACGAGTCTTATACTAGGGTTGAGTGTTTCGTTTAGATATCTTTATTACATTTTTAAGGTAAGGAACACAACACCAATTATTTAATCAACAATTGCACAATGGAAATGCACTACAAGATATTAAATTCAAATTCATTTAACATATATATATCCAACATTTTTACCAAATGTAAATCTAAATCGAAGTGGTACCTATGATTAAATGCAGATTTTCCAAGGCATCCCTAAAACTAGCATCTCATACAGATTACCAAATTTCAAATAAATAACTTTACTATAACATAACAATACATAAAAATTTCCTTCTATTAACATTCATAAATTCTAACAACATGCAATGAATCACACCCACGTCATTTCGCCATCTTACTTGTATCCTCAAAAAGACATGTGAGCATGAAATCAACGATAAATCACTGGCATGGCATCCACCCAAATCTAGCATAATTAATGTTATCTAGTCTCCCATTTACTTTATAATAACAATAATTTACATTCGAAAGGAAAAGGGTTAGAGACATGTATTCATTTCATTTCATTTCACATCATTTTGTAACCAAGGAGAGAGAAAGAGAAAGGAAGGAGAGAGAAACACTATTTTCCCAAAAGTGAAATTTCACACAACAAGCCACAAGATAGAGTTCCAAACAGTTGTTTACAAGTGTCAACAAGTTTTTGTGGTGGTTAGGTAACCCGATGGGGGTCCTACAACTTCCTTTTACATTTTCCTGTTGGTTGTCAAAAATGTTCAAATCAGGCTTGGAGGCTAAGAAACCATTTTCAAATGTTGTCTTCCGATGAGAAAACACCCCATATTAAATTTCTACGTGTCCACCTAAATACCAAGAGTTCATAGGAACTGACGGAATTCAAACTGGCGAAAGGTTTACGATTGGTGACTAGTTTTCTAGGGCCATCAGTCATAAATGCTCTAGTTGCAAACAATTAAGAGTTAGCTCGAGGGCTCGAAACCACGTCTAAAACTGACATTCGATGGATGAACGCGCAACGAGAAACTTCCTACAAGTTCCCTATATATGGAGGATTCACTAGAGTCGATGGGACAAAGAACTAGAAAGTGGTTTCTAATGGCGACAAGTTTTTTGGAGCCACCGGTCATAATTGGTCCAGTTTGACCTAGTCAAACCATGACCAAAGGCCTACAAAATGGCTTTTTCAAACAATCAAGAAAAGTGTTTTTCTCAAACTGAATGTTCTAAGAAATTTTCTAGTAAAAATACTAGAGGTTTGTGAAGGCGGGTAAACATTTTTTTGTTCAGGGTTCAAATGGCGAGCCGATACGAAACCCAACATTTTAAATTTTAGTAGCTTCCTACAACTACAAAATGGTGTAACAGGCTCCTAGAAGGGCATCAAAAAGATCAGATAATCATTCGAGGTTGATTCAAGGATTAAAGTGACTCCTCACATGACAAGGTACATGTAGGAAACTTAACATCTCCTTTATGGAGTTATGAAGTTTATTTTGCAAGCCTTCGAAAATCGTGATTTATCTATTTTAACAAGGGAGTGGTCAACATATTTATAGGGGCTCAACTTCAACTTGTCAATAAAAATAGGTACTAAAGCAATCTAGTTTCATCAGGAAGTTTGTTAGATCATCTCAAAATGAGGGTTTGAGTTTATGCTTGTCTACCAAGGAATATTTTAATTGCATGCAAGCTATGGTATGACATCTTTTTGTTTTGAAAACAAGTTTATTTAAAACTATCAATTCTATGATAATGCTACATTTTAAAATTTTATTTCGCTGCAAATGAACCACTAAAGAACAAAAATTATAGAAGACAGGGAGAGATGAACCATGCCTGGAGGAAAGAAGCCGGTCGAAATCGTGGGATTTAGTTCAACATCTCAATAGGCATTTCATCAAGCGGTTCACATGCACCCACAACCTCTCCATTTGTACCATTCAATACAACATCCAAGGCCACATAATTCATATATGACCAAATAGCTCTCTAACTACCATGAGGAATCTTTAAAAAAACCATGATCCCACATAAAAAAATCTTAGTCATCCAAGTCAACGAAGCTGCAAAGGAAACCTACTATGAAGCTCCCTAGGGAAAGGAGCAACATAAGTAATCTTAATTATCTAAATGTCAACATTCTGAGATAGGTAAATCTAGTAACATTCGTTGGTGAGTATCCGATCAGGCTCCCTAACATGAGGAACTTCAAGAACAAAATGCAAGAGATCACTATTTATAGTGACTTGAACAATGTGGTTAGGATCCGCTGAGGGTCTTTCACCAATTGAAAGGGAAGAAAAAGGCACTTGCGGACCTCCACCAAATCGATAAATAAGCAAGTCATTAAAACTTGTAACACATGTGTAACAACCTAGAATTTGACACTCATTTTAGAAGGATTTTTTTGCCAACAGACCTTCCTCTGCATATATAATTCAGGTAGCTAATTAAGCTAACTAATGCAGCAAGTCTTATTATCTTAATATCAAACAAACATTCCCCTGCATAATTAAATCAAACAAATAACTAAGGCTAGCTTATGCAACATGTCTTAATTAATAAATCCATCTTATAACAATGTGATAACCTTATGCAACTGTAAGGGTTAATATATCCCTGATCTCCATGATCACCCTTAACATTCATTAGAATGTTCATATTTAGCCTCGCTTGGTTTTACCGCGTTGTGGTAGTGAGAACATGTGACTGATCCTCCAGTGTCTACCTAGAGTTTCACTTAGTAAACTCTATCCGACATCCTACACTTTGGGATTTGAGGAATCATGGTGATTAGACAATGTACCCAGCTAGCACATTACTTTGGCAAAGTTTTAGTTGTACTATGTACGCTTAGAATAGATGCTTGCACATAACATCTAAACTTGTCTTCCCATCACCTCACAAATGTCTCATCACAGTTATCTAGATTCATTAATCTTAGTCCATTAACTTACTGAATTAGAGTTTATGTGTTTAATTACTTAGGATAGAAGGATAAAGACACGAAGTGGTTATCACCTCATTTCCCCCTTTCATACATTCTAACATTTGACAAATAAAGTGTCTTTTAATCTTAGTCAAGATTCCCGATAGGTACTACTAGACTAATTTAGTCGCAATAAGCTTAACTTGTTTTTACCCTCCTAGTTAAGGCATTATTGACGTCTTTAGGACTGCCCCTTTTTCCTCTATTTATTATAGGCTAGGTAAAGCCACTTAAGTTGCACCTCTTACTTTGTAAGATAATTAACCTCTTGGTTATGATTTCATTTCGTAGGTGTAGTAATTCACCTTACAAGATCAAGTTCATCATTCATAACTTTAGATCTCTTTCAATTAAAATCTGAACTAGACTATCCACTTTTAAGTTCAAGATGTTACCACATAATGATTGCTTCCTAAAGTCAGCCGAAGCATATTTTTATATTAGCATGGTTAATTTTTAGTACTGATATTAGCCTTTCTTAAGTCAAGAGTAGATAATAACACATCTTATATAAGGCTAATACCCTTTACGTGGTTAACCATTTACCCTTAATTTTAGATTGTACTACTAATTGAGTTTTTCGTTTAGGCATGCACTAGCTCATTTCATTTCTTGCCTAGACTACTAACAAGTTTAAATCTCATAACGATCAAGACAATGATCATATTCTGGATTCCATCTTGTAAAGGTAAACTATTATATTACCTGTTACTCCTTTAAATTCTACTTTTATACACATTTTAAACCATTCCTTGCCCATACATGACTTCACAAAGATTTAGATTGATATTTAACATCTTATACAATTTAGTAACTTAGCTCGTTCAGATTCATTCATGAGGAAATACATTAAGAAATCAAATATTCCTTAAAGAGAGTGTAATATCCCTAATGGGATACCACTTAAAAATGCATAAAATATTGAAAACTTGCAGCCAAATAAAATATTGTTTTATGCAGATTTCTACAGTAGGGACAATGAACTAAATAAAATCAATATCTCCCAAAATATTCATTCGAATTACTTGAAAACTTAAAGAGGGCTTGATATTATTATAAAGGACATAATAACACTATTTTGGAGTTTTACATAAATTAAAATGCTTACCAGAAAAATCACAACATGCCCTAGATAGCTGGAGACTTCAGAGGCTCGTAACTCTCCAAATACCGGAGTAAAAATTAAGGGTCTTTGGTAATAACATTAACAGAAAAGGGAAACAATATTTCCACCTTCAGATCTGAAATGACTGACTGGAAAAACCCCAAATAGAGGCTACAGGTCGCCATGCTTTGGAGAAGGGGTCAGAAAATGATGGTGCCTTCAGCGTGCTGCCACGCCCAACCCAAAAGGTTGTCGTGAATCTGATCGAGGCCCTCTACTTGTCTTCCCCAAATGCCCCAAAACCTGTGAAATCCTTCACAAGATGCCTTCAATGAGTGGCCACGCTCTGTCCAAATGGCTTTTGTGGATTTGATCTGCTACCATGATTCTGATCTGGAAGCCCACTGTTTATCCTCTCCCAATGCCGCCAAATATCTACAAAATCCTTTCTCTGAGACCTCTGATATTGTCTCTGCCACACAACCCTGAAAATGGATCCAAAATGACAGACTAGGGTAGATCTCTCACTACCGAAGAATGCCCTGCTAGCTAGGGATGGGTCTCTCACCACCAAAGCTAGGGTCCCTATGGGATTTGACTCCACAAGCTGTAGATGCGTGACAGCGAAACTGCACGTGAAGGGGTCAATAAAATGTATATCCAAAAAGTGCCGTCTCTTTCTCCCCTAGCTCCTTATATACTTTCCAAGGCAAAAGAGCCCCAATAGACCAAGTCGTATTTCATTCCATGGAGGGGTCAATAAATTAAAAGTAACTAAAGTTACTTTTTCCCATTTAAGTCACCAAGGTCCAAAGTGACCCCCAAATGCCAAACACGACTATTAATACCATGTGCCCCTTCTCAGTAGCCCCCAACATCCGCAGCCCCTTGGGTATGACCCGACTTGGACTTGACTTGACCCTTAGCCTTAGGCGTAGAAAAGGGGACATTACGAGACAACTAATAATTTAGGATTTTCCATTAAGTTTTTAGTCTCTTTAATCACTTAACATTATTTCCATTTACTCAAATACAATCCTTACATTCTTCGCAACTTGTTGGATAAATTATTGTATGATTCTCTATCTTAATAAATTAGTTGCTTTGTTTTCCAACCCATAACACGATCATTATTTATACATACACAAACTGCCATAATTTTTATACACAATCCAATCCTACATTTCATTAATACATGTATGACAATTTTTGTCCACTAAGGACTAATAAAAGGTACAACTCTCCAAGGCAAGTTTAATTTACTATTAGTACATTTACAATTGGATCCAAGATCCATACTAAAACATTCATTCAATGCCAACTTCCATAAGCCGGAGTGTAATGATCCATTCATCCATATTTAACCTGTGACATTGTTTAGTTTTGGGGTGTCAGTTCAAAGAACTGGCAAGAAGTCAATCCACATGCCCAACTACGTTTTGACAAATAAGAAGATTAGTCATCTTAGTTAGCTAACAAAGCATTGCAAATATATTGCATCCGCAAAAGTTAGGGAACAAGAATCTACCATCAATCCATAACTGAGGATGGAAGAGACGTAGGGAATATATGTGAAGCATTCCCGAAGGACTCGCTTCACGTACATTCCTTTCGCTTCCTCAATCACAAGTCACATGATGGGCGGGGATTCTAGATCCCGAAATGTGTCAGATCCACCATCTTTGCACACCCAAAACCATTTCAAACAATGATTAAAGCCAAACATCAAGGAATTAAATTTATTTTGCATCCAACCTCATGCAGTTTAATTATCATATCAAGAAAGTCAACCTTTTATTTAAAATCCAAGAAATGACTAAGTATGAAATTCTGGAAAAATTTCGCCAAAGTTTCCCTTGTATTTTCCACTTTCAAAATATTCCGAAATCATTATAAGCTAATATAATTCAAATAACAAAACAAATGCTATAAATGAAAAGGCATGGATCAAGTGATCCAGCCTCCGAGTCAAAGGAGCTCGGGATAATAAAAATGAAAGGAAATGAAACTAATGTCACTAAAATCCTTACCCAATTGAATTTCAGCGTTCTTTTTTTTATATTTCAATACCATTTTCCAAAGTGTCCCTACATAAAGGGTTAAGCATCCCTACTATATGCATGAATATCGATTCCAACACTTAATCTTTTAATGCCATCGAATGTGCCTCTTTCTTATTCATAACTTGAAAAGAAAACATGAATGGAATTGGTTCTTTTTTAGAGCAATGAGTACCAACAACCAATCATTCACTGTAATAACCAACAACTCCCATTTACTCAGATGCCAATATGGTCATACGTTCTATTGTAAGAAACCAATTCCAGAACCCATAACCAATTTCCTTAACACATATTATTCACTCATTTGAGCAAGCCGTATACTGCAGATTTTACAAATCCATACAAATGATAGAGGGAAAAACAAAAAAGAGAACCCACAAGAGTTTCTAGATTTATTTTAAAGCCTTGAAATCCATTCAAATTTTCAATCAAAGATGAAAGCTCAAAAACCCACAAATTTCACAAATGAAATAACTCCATCTACAACCGTATTTTTTTATTATAAACTCATCAAAACCAGTAGAGTAAATCAACTTATTTTTGTTATTCTTTTCCATAAAATACATCTAAAAATAACTCTTGGAGAAGCTACATGATTCCACTGATAAGAGATCCATAACAACACAAATTCTACGTATTTCACAAACCCATTACAACCAACAACTCTATGCCAAAATTTCTAGATAAAAACCCACAAAAAGAGTTGTACATCAATCAAACACAACCCATAACCACAAAAATGTGATAAGAAAACAAAACATGCTTAGAGATGGATTTACAAACTATATTTTCAATCAAATTCTACATATTTCTCAAACCCATTAGAATCAACAACTCTATGCTGAAATTTCCAGATAAAAACCCACAAAAATGGTTTTCACATCAAATAAACATAACCCCAAACAACAAAAACGTTTTAGAAAAATAACAAGCTTAGAAAAACGGATTTACTACAGGATCTCAATCAAAACCTGATTTGAAAAATATTTCTTTACCCAAAAATAGTTCCAAACTCAGCCATAAGTTTCATGTCTATAAAGCTAATGGAAAAACCAAAGAAAAATCAATTTTCACCTTCAAATGAAAAACCCATAACTGAAAAACATTTTAATACTGAGGAAAATCGATTTGCACCTTCAAATGATAAACCCACAAAGATAATAATCTTTTTATAAATCAAAACTAAGAGAACAACAAGAGAAACCCTTGCTTGAAGAAATTGATTTGCTCCAAATGCAACCGTTCTAGCCTTCCCAATCACACAAAACTTCCTCAATGCTCTCAACACAGATAATAGAGGGTTAAGAAGACAAAATCTGCTCCACATACATATGCAGCAACAATAGATCTGGCAAAAGGGTTTCCAAAACTAGAGCTCTCTCTCTCCCAAAGTCGAATACATGAAAAACTCTACAAAACTCCTTTCTTTCTTCTTTTATTCTCCCTTCCAAAAATAAACAAGTCACATAACTCAACATGGGTGGAGATTTTAAAATGAATTTTCTTTCATTTATTAAAGTAAGTCTCCCCCATCCACGTGAATATCCACTAAAGTGGATAAATTTGATTTTTAAAACTTTAGGCCATATCATTCTTTTTATGCCATTATATATTAAATTAACTTTATTCCATATTTTTAAAATTACATTATAAATTGAATTTACTTTATTCTATTATAAATTTAATATTATTATTTTTAATGCCTTCATGTACACTTTTTTTTGTGTTGTCTAAACCGTAGAATCAAACATTACCTATCGATTCTATGGGGCGACAATATTCCTCCGTTATTCTAATGACGGTAATTTTAAAATAAGCCACACATTAATGTTATAATGGAATTCCACCAGCTTATAAGCCTGAGATATTTTTTGCCAAAATAATACATCTCAAAAACAATTTCCGAAGTCATGAAATAATTATAACAATGACGCAATCTGAAAACCAAACAAACGAAGTTCTGCGATTATAATAAATGTGCATTTAATACTTATAATATGCGGTATTTAATTATTCGAAAGACATACATTTTCCATTTTTCATATTTATTTGAATAATTATACACCGAATAAAAATGGTTAATTAGCATAATGTTACAAAATGCATGAGGGAATAGATCATTGAAGACACCACCGAAATACTCTTGTGTTCCGCACACCGACATTCGACTGCAAAACTCGGGATATCTTTAGAACTACATCCCAGACGAATCACCAAAATCTTCTCCCATTTCTTCTCCTTTCCCAATACATCTATGCATTAAAGCACACGTCTAGAATCTAGAACAATTGTCTCCTCGGCTAAATGGAACTTTATGACCCATGTATCTTTGTGGCATCAAATTCACCCAGGACTTATAGCTTCCTCATCTGCACCCACTGGAGATTTAGAACAAGGATCTGCTGAAAATTAATTTTATTTCTTTTTCCAAAGAGATCTCGTAAAATGAAAAGATAAATGCTTGAGCTCGAATAAATGGAGAACCCCATCTGTATAGAGTAAAGTGAGAGGCACCAAATTAGTTGACACACTGAAGATAAGGATAATCTGGTATACCATAACATATACCATTCAAGTTCCATACATGATCGTGCCATTCATTGAAGCTTAGGCTCTGTAATCATGTTGCACTCCAATAACAAGCATTCATCTATCTTTTATGCTTTGATGGATGTCCACGATCTGTTCCAGAGCTCGTATTTTGTCATGGACTGGGTGTGTGTTTGAAAATGTAAACTGACCACGTTGGAGACATGTTTGTTGCATACTACCTCTTTAGGGAAACCCACGTATTCTTCTTTTGCATACAACAATTCAAATGGTAGTAGTAGTAGTTTCATTTTCCTCTCGAGAGACAAACAAATCTAGAATAGATATGTAAACAACAAAAGCTCCGAGTCTGTAACCTCTGCAACTATCCAAACATAGCTAAGTTTACCAAATTAACTTGGGTTTCAGCATGGTTAAAGCCTTGGATTCCAAAATAAAGTGTATGTATTATTGTGCAAGGAAGATGACAGTCTGAAATTTTGTGACCATTCCCATGCCCTGGCCACCTCCTACCACACACCACCCTAATTCCACGTCCCCATCTCACCTATAAGCATTAATTTCTCCCACCACCCTTTCAAATCACCCTCACACATTCCCCCATTTTTTTTGTTAACTTATTTGTTTTAGTTAGTTCGCACCACAATAAATGTTGCTCTAAAAAGTATTTCAAACTATCATGATCTATCTTTACTTTGAAATGTCTTCCCATTAGATATGGTCTCCATTGCTTCACTGCATGAAGTATTGCTAACATTTCTTTCTCATAAACTAGTTTAGATATATTCTTACCTTTGAATTGGTGGCTCTCGAAGGCAATGGGTCGACCTTCTTGCATGAGTATTGCCCCCATACCATACCTGAAGCATCACATTCAATAATGAATGTTTTAGAAAAATATGGGGTGGCTAGAACTGAAGTGGTGCACATGGCCTCCTTCAACTTCTCAAATTCCGTAATAGCTTACTCGTTCCAATGGAAAGAGTCCTTCAATAAAGTTTTGAGTGGTGTTGCGATGCTGCCATAATTCCTTACAAATCTACAATAACAACCTATAAGTCCCAAAAATCCTCAGAGATTTTTTAGGGTTTTGGGAACCTTCCATTCAAGCATGGCTTTTATCTTGTTAGGATCCACTTTAACACCTTCATAAGAGACAATATGACCCAAATATTCAACCTCCTTGACTCTAAAAGAACACTTAGAAGGATTTTCATAAAGTTGATGTTGTTCAAGAGTTTCCAACACCTTATTTACATGATGCAGGTGTTCCTCCCATGTTTTACTATAGATTAATATATCATCAAAGAACACTAAAACAAACTTTCAAAGAAATGGCTTAAAGATGGAATTCATCAAGCTTTGAAATGTAGAGGGTGCATTTGTTAGTCAAAAGGCATTTCTAAGAACTCATAGTGTCCTTCATGTGTCACGAAGGTTGTTTTATGAATATCTTCATCCCCGATTCTAATATGATGATATCTAAAATGAAGATCAAGTTTTGTAAAGTAAACAACACCATGTAACTCATTTATAAAATCATCAATTACAGGAATAGGAAACTTATCTTTAACTATGTACTTATTGAGTTCTCGTAATCCGGACACATCCACCAATTGTCATATTTTTTCGTACCATCACTACGGAGAAGAGTAAGCACTTGACTATGACGAATAAGTCCTACTACTCTAACATCTCTTGAACTATCTTCTCAATCTCACTCTTTTGCATATAGGGTACATATAAGGTCTGATGTTGGGTGGTTGACTCCTTGGTACTAGCTGGATGACATGGTCATGGTCTCTTTTTAGAGGCAAAGCCTCGGGCATTTCTCCAAACACCACTGAGTGCTCATCTATAATTGCCATATACGGGTATAAATGTATTGGAATGATGTGCTTCCAATGAAAATAGTTGTGCCACAAACCCTCTGCACCTTTTCTAAGCAATTTTTGCATCTGATGAGAACTTACAATCTGTGGGGACTTTGCTCTTAGTCCTTTTAGTTTTAAATTCCTCCTTCGATTTGAAATTGCATGAACTGACTCTTGGAAATTCATTTCAATGGTTCCCAAGGTGGTAAGCCACTGAACTCCTAACACAATGTATGCTCCTCCCATGGCAATGGCATACATATTGCTAGTTAGCAAGTAATCTCCCATGGTGAGATTAATGTTATGGCATTTTCCTGAACAACTAACAATTTTCCCATCAGCGATCATGACTTGACATTTGGAGCTAGATAAACAAAGCAATTCAAGTTTACGCCAACTTATGATTGATGAAGTTGTGAGTACTTCCCGAATCAATCAACACTGTTACCCTCTGTTTTTAAGAATCCAACTACTTTGATAGTTTGGGGAGTGCTAATACTAGAAATTACATGGCATGATATTGTTGGTTGGGGATCTCCTAATTCCTCCTCTAGCTCTACCTCTTCGTCTTCTTCATTTTCTTCTTCTTGAGTATGCCCTCAATGTAGAAAAAATTCTTTTTGGCACACTTATGTCTGGTCCAAATTTGTTGTCATAATTAAAACATAACCCTTGGCTCTCTTTTCTTTAATTTTTGAGGTGTTATCTATCTATTTGGCTGAGGGAATGATGGTGGAAAGGTGCTATGATCTCTGATATTACTGAAAGTTTGTATCCTATTGCAAAGAAATTTTTCCTCTGCCCTACGTGCCATGATCATATAGTCTGAAACCTTATGAGGATTAAACATATGCACCTCGGTCTCAATTTGTTCTTTAAGACCCCAAGAAATAATTCATTTAGAATCTCTTCAAGAATATTCTCCACCCGTAAGGAAAGGTTTTGGAATTGATGGATGTAATCTTTAAGCTATTCATTGTTTGTCTTAGCTTTTTTTAATTGGTGAAATAATTCTTTAACACACTAGAACTATAGTGCAATTGCAACTCTTGGTGAAGACTACCCATGTTACATTAAGGCCACTCTTTTCCTTTGAGCACATAACCATCGATACCAAATGAATTGGTTAGGTTCAAGATACTGGCGATGCCATGGTAACCTTTTGTCCCGATGGAATCATGAAGATCAAATAAATTCTCCATCTAGTTAATCTAATTGATTGGATCCTTTCCATCAAACTTATGCATTTCCACTTTTGTAATTATGTTACGGGCTTGCAGAGTGTTTGTATTTGGATTGGTCATGTTTTGCAGATCCACCCGGCTAGTTTGTCTATTACTTTGACCTAAAGATCCACCTTGGTTAATATGAGTATGAATGAGTTGTGGCTGATTAGGAAGGATATGATGACCCATGATATTGTAACTAAATTGGTGAATGAAATCCTCCAATTGTTGTTCAACCTTTTTTACATCTTTTTGTTGGCCACTATACCCTCGAGGTTTCACAAGTCTAACTCAAGATAGTTGACCTTATGGTCAGTTGAAGTAAACCCTAACCCTGAGGACTCTGTAGATACCCCTTCTGACTCTAACTCCTCAACTATTATCTCATCCTTATTAGGGGTTTTACCTAGAGTGATGGGATTATTTTTGCCTCTTGTTAAAGGCCCAACCATGATGCCCCAAAATGGTAGGATTTAAGGATCAAGGTCAAAATTTAGGGTTTGGGATTTCAATAAGAATTCAGTCCAAATTTTATAAAACTCAAAAAAAACTCAAACTAATTTTTAATCCTCTTTCTAGAAATGTAAATAACTTTGAAAAATTCCACAAATTGCACCCTAGGTAGCCGAATTATGAAAAAACATAAAACCACTATAAAGTTTGCAAACCAAGTCAAAAATTCTTAAAATTTGGAGGAGCTTACTTGACTGATTTTGCCACACACAAAAACAATTTGTAGAAAAAATTTCTACCGATTTTGAGATATGGACGAACCTTCACAATTAGGGTTTGACGTAGTGTTGGCCGAGTTCAAGCTCTGATACCACTTGTAATGGAATTACTTGTATAAATATGATTATTAGCAGCAATATAACACCAATGAACACAATATTTCAGATAAATGATCTCAATGTGCAAGTATAATAGATTAGCCACTTCGAGGGCAACCTCAAACCAAACAATAAGATTCAAATGCTAAATATCTTCCTCAACTACCACCTACTAACCCCTATTTATACTATTCCTATGCTATGGCCAACACCAAGGCCGACCCACTAATAATAATATAACATATATGAAAGAGATACATAATGATAAGAAATTATGATAGCCACAAGTCACTATATACATCAAATATAAGATATATGATTAAGGGCATAAGCGTAGAAAAGCATAATGGGGTGGTCTATAAAGAAAGGGTGACCAAACTAATAGATTTGCCACCTCAAACATTGACCAAGAGTGTTCTTGGTTGATTTTCTCTCTACATTTATTATTTTCCCCATTATGTTCTTGGGAATGCTACTCTTTAGAAGGTTTGGTGCTCCACACCCCTTTGGATCCATAACACAACAAATGGAGAAGGATGTTGTCTCATTCTAGTTAGAGGGACACATTTCCTTAGAGAGACATTCATGAGAATAGCTCCCATACCTTACACAAGAGACGTGTTATATTTAAGTATCGCGCTGAAGATGAATTGTAATACTTGTCAAGGGGTGCAAGCCCAGTCCTCATAGATCTTGATCATCCTACATTAAGATAGCAACCTCTTGTTTTTGCCCCCTTCTCCTTTCTTCATCCTTCACATTTATTCACTTGACCTTCCACTTATCTTTGACTTTTTTTGTGCATTGGACAAGGACCTATTAAGCCCTTTCTTTCAAGCAAGAATACCTTACAAAATTTATGGAATTCCTGCATTAAATAAGTTCAATAAAGACTTGCATTAATGCATTGGCTCTTAGAGACGTTAAATGTTTTTCACGAGATTTATAAGTTCTGTGAATAATTTATTCGTTTTTGTAGAATACACATGGATAGGGATGATGGTTTTCAGAGATTGTATAAAAATGTAAGATTTATAAAAAGAAATTTGATGACCCTAATGAATGGATAAAAAATGTTTCTCTCTCTATGTGGATGATGATCTAAGAGATTACATGTTGCAATACAATGTCAACATTTAAAGGCTCCCCTTATCATCGATCTATCCATGAAGATATGGTCCTGAATACATGAAGAAGACATGTGGCATTTAGACGTGGTTCTCACTATGAGTCGGATGGAATAATGTAGACCATATTGTGGATAACTTGATCTAATCATATTGAATTTCTTACCCTTCATTCAATGGTGTGGATGGCTAAAAGAGCAATTGGCACGTGTGTTATCCTATGGACTAAAAATACAATGTGAATGGAGTACAAAGCGACACCTAAAAGAATACAAAAGAAAAATTAAATCTAAAACAAGTAATTAAAAACATTCATCTACTAATATGAAGAAATTGAGAACAAGAGTCATTGAATCTTATTTTGGAGAAACATTTCTAATACTCAAAGTGATAGAAACATTAAGATATGGTGGTCTATCTTAATGCAAAGGTAATAGAACAAACTCTACATTGAGAAAGGGAACTCTCGGGTGAAAGGTAATTGTAGTTGTGTGTATCCCGAGGATTGGATAAACCCATCACCGAAGTGAAGATAAGTCTAGTGATGAAGTTTTGAGGTGAGTAGACTTGAGGTATGTTCTATAAATATTAGTACAAATGTCATTATTTATCTCTCGTTTGGAGAAATGACGAGCATCCACGAGAAAGCTATGTGCAAGAACCCAACCAATATCAAGATCAACGACTTGAAACAATGAGGAGGTTCTCACATACCAACATGAATCAACCCCATGGTTTTCCGCTCCTTAAATGATAAAAAGAAAGGTATGGATACCTAAGACAACTACTATGGGAGTTGGCTAATTGTCTAAATCTATGAATCTTACTCACCATATGAAAGATCAAAGATCACTAAAACAATGAGTGGCATTGTTTCAAATTTTGCAAGGATAATGGCAATGGGGGTCGATCTCTAGCATGAATATGTTTAAATAAGCAATGTGACTATCACTCTTTCTATTTGTTATTGCAAAACACAACACTTCTATGTTTGTTAGTGACAAACATTGCAATTTTTAAGTTCAAAGAAGCAAGAATGACAAATTTAAATACTATATTTTTCAAGTATTTTATTATTTATGGACTAGAAATGAGTTTAATATATAGCCTATCACACTATCACATTCCAACAATTCCCATCCACTCTAAACTTTAAATGGCATGCTAAATTATGCACTTGTCTACATCCACAAGCCTTAAAAAACTTCTATATTAGATTTAAAACTCTCTCATAAATGGGCCATACATCTTTTTATTAAGGTTCCTATAAATAAGATTATGGCCTTTATTACTAGGAAATCAAATAGTGCTCACATTTGTTACAGTAATAATTAGTAATTTACTATTAGATATTGTATTATTATGTAGTTATAACAACTTATATATATATCAATTTGTTATTATATTTTATATGTTATCCGATTATTTTGGGGTATTAATTTCTATTTCTATGACTATATAATAGCCAATCTATTGTAAGTTGAATATGAAGAAATGAGAAGTATTAATTTGTGTGTGCGCTGTGAAGTAGCATTTTTGCAATTCCTTTTTGCCGTGAGTCATGAAATTCTATGGGAAAAACATTTATTTAAAATTCTACATTGGGTCGGCGTTAGATATTAGAAGTTATTTTTTCATATAGATCTCTACTATCTATTCTCAAGCTCCTCAAACCAGTTACATTTGGATAGCTAAGAGCCAGAAATGAACAAGCCAAATAACAGTCCATGTGAATTTCAACGTCTTCCAAATATGACGAGCTCCTCAAATGAACACTTGTCACAGCATATGCTACAAGTTTATCACCACGCCATGATCAATCCTCCGCATGGCCAATGCAATGGTTCTCAAAATGGTGTGATATGTTTACATTGACTCTGTAGGTGTTTGATATAGATTCGTTGTTTTATATTTCATTTATGTTTATTGTCTTTTTGTTCATGGCAGTAAAGATTGGTCTCTCTTATATTTTCATTCTCAATGTGTTAGGAAATATTGGCATATGTATTGTATAGTCTAGTAAATGTTGTCTTAAGAAGAGATTGTATTAAAAGTTTTACAAATTTATTGTTGAAGTTGGGTCATTAGTGTATTTTGTAGTAGTCAATACTAGAAAGTGGTCTTCTAGGTCAGATGTATCAGAATGAAATCAAATGCAGAAATTTCCATTTAACATTTCAAGGCTTTGTTCTTTGAAAGATTCCAATCGCCGGGTTTTTGTAGATATGAGAAAATGATATATTGGGTTGGAAATTGCATTTGGCTATAAAAATAGTTGAGTGCATCGATGGAGGAATATAAACATTCTTCTTAAAGTTGTTTTCATGAGGACACTACACGGTGAAAATCTTTAGTGGCAAACATATTTGGGGTTTGCAAGTTATGAGAAAAACTAGATTTTTATAGTTGGGGCATAAGAGTGAGTGAGTCAAGTCAATGTGTATTGTAAGTTGCAAATCCAAGGTCAAAAGAGTCACAATAGTCAAATTCAAGTTAATAGTCAAGTTTCTATATGAGTGCCTCCCACCTATATTCTATTCTAATATAGGTGGGAGGGTAGGGGAGGGTAGGGTAGGGTGGGGTTGGGGCCTAGGGGCGCACCATACCATATCTATGGGACCCAGATAGATAAGATCGATCTATAGGGAGGGGGGGGGTCGCAGGGGAGCAGAGGACTCTAACTATGCCCCAAGGGGTCGGGGTCCCCTCCCCATATCTAGATAGGCCGTTGGCCGCCCTATAGAGAGAACTGGGCCCAGCTGAGCCGTTTCTATATAGTACCCCTCCTCGTCCCCCTCGACCTCCTCCTCCTCCCTCCCGCCACTTGTCCGGCTATAGAGTAGGAGCTGAATTAGGTTTTTTTGGTGTTCTCGTCGAAACGCGCGGGCGTACTCCTCGCTTCTGAGGACATTGATCCAAAGCTCGGGTACGGTCTGTGCGCCGTTTCTCCTCCCTACCATGACGAATCAATTGATTGAATGTAGGCATCGCTCTTCCCGTCCTTCCCCCCCCGTTGCCTCATCATTCATTGCCCATCAATCATTGGTTACTCCCGATCTAAAGCACCCTTCTTCCATTCATGGATAAATCCGATCGTCGAAATCAATAAGAACACCATCATGGACCAAAATCCGGACAGATCAATCTTGTTGGGAGAGACTGCCCAAGGGAAAAAGGAGGTGACTTCTAGATCGGGGGTAATAGGTAGAATGGGAACCGGATGAAATCGTATATCGAAACGACTTCTGGCATCACCGAAGGGATCGGAACCGCATTCGTGGGCCGACAATTTCTCCGGGTAAGTCGAACCATTGGAAGTGAATAGGAAGGGAACACCAAGTAGGATCAAAGAGACTAGCAAACTGATTACTGGATAAATACGAATGGGTGCAAATTCCAACATCGCCCACTCCGTTCTGTTCCCTCGCTCTGCTCGAGAGCGGCATAATAATTGGACACATTTTCACTTGTACACGTCGTCTATCTTGTGGGGGTGAATTGTTCAAAGATCCTCAAAGCGAGATCAAGTAGAGTTAGCAACATCACATCGAAGGACAAAATAAACAAAGGTTGGAGGTCGATTAATGACCTCTCGATCACCACCAACGATTTTGGGCTGCACGGTGTGGTGGCACATTTTTTTGGTGCGAGTATTTGATTTTTAGTTGTGCAGTGTGTTTCTTTTCAGTTTTCTACATTGCATGGTTTGTATGGATGCTTTGGAAAACAATTGTATTGGAAAGAAAATGACCTGTAGAGATCCTCTAATTGTGGTGATCCTCTTCTTGTCATACTTCGCTAGAAGATGATCACCAATGAATACGTTCATCGGGCAATGGTGATCATGTGCAACAAGATCCGGCCACTAGTATGGAGTTGATGCGATTTTATTTTCAGTGTTCTTGTTTGATGAATAGTGGAAATTTCACACTTGGGAGGGAGAGTAGCATCAATGTTTCATTTCCATTATGCGCCCAAACCGGCTAAAGTCAAGTTCGAGTGGTAGCATTCGACAACATTGTTTGTAATTAAGAACATTGTGATTCTTATAGAATGTAATGTGAAATCTTTCCATTATATGTTATATTGTGTAGTTTTGTAATAAGCGAGTTGTGATTCCTATATACTTCCTTGATGTACAAGTATAGTGGTGAACAAAAGCACCAGAGTAAGTCAGTTCATAGATCTTGAAAGGGTTTGTGGGAGGATCCAAAACTACCCAAGGTGGATAGTTGATGGGGCATGTTCACGTCAAGGTTTGTGGTAACCCTGTTTAAAACCATGGAAGGAGAAAACCTTTCTTTTGGATCATAGTAGAGCATGTTTCATAGGGGTGAGCATAATGCAATTGAGAGTTGAGAGTGTGTATGTTGTTCTACCATGTTCGCACTAAACAAGGGAAGCGTATGCAATGGAAAAGTGACAAGCGAACATGGGAATTGTTGTATATATCTTTCCCCCCGGGTCGATATAGACAAGTAGAAGAATATAGAAATCAAAGAAGCTCAAATCCCTGACATTTATTGCGTTGCCCACGTAAAGGGCGCAATGAAAATGGATGTCGACACGAAAATAGATGCGCCAAGGCGCAGGTAAAGGGCACATGAAAATGGATGTCGACACGAAAATAGATGCGCCAAGGCCTGTAAAGGGCATGAAAATGGATGTCGACACGAAAATAGATGCGCCAAGGCGCAGGTAAAGGGCGCATGAAAATGGATGTCGACACGAAAAATGGATGTGCTAAGGCATAGGTAAAGGGCACATGAAAATGGATGTCAACACTTAAATGGATGCGCCAAGGCACAGGTAAAGGGTGCATGAAAATGGATGTCGACACGAAAATAGATGCGCCAAGGCGCAGGTAAAGGGCGCATGAAAATGGATGTGAAATGGATGCACGAAAATGAAAATGGATGTCGACACGAAAATAGATGCGCCAAGGCATAGGTAAAGGGTGCATGAAAATGGATGTCGACATGAAAATAGATGCGCCAAGGCGCAGGTAAAGGGCGCATGAAAATGGATGTCGACATGAAAAATGGATGCGCCAAGGCGCAGGTAAAGGGCACATGAAAATGGATGTCGACATGAAAATGGATGCGCCAAGGCGCAGGTAAAGGGCGCATGAAAATGGATGTCGACACGAAAATAGATGCGCCAAGGCATAGGTAAAGGGATGTTGACACACACATGGATGCGCCAAGGCGCACCTTCAGGAGGCGCAACATTTTGAGCGCTGACAGGAAGCTGCACCTCAGCGCAGAGATATTCAGATGGCCATAACTTTTCATAGGGAGCTCGGATTCATGCAAGGTTGGACTTTTCGGAAAGCTTACAAGGTCCTCTATCCAACTACGACTAGATATCTTTAATTGGGTGGGAACAAGTTCTTAAAAATGCAAAATACAGTTTACCACTTTTTGGGTTTGCTAGGGTTCTCACCTACCACCATAATGAGATAAATTAAATGCAACCTAGAGGTGGTTGGGGTAGATTTGGAATCTCTCTCTTTTCTCTCTCATTCTTCCTATAAATTGTAAGGAGGGGATTCTTTCTAAAGGTTGGACATTCTTGTTTTGCCCCTCCCTTCTTCTCTTTGGCAGGTGAATTTGTGGAGTTCAAACCTCCCATCTAAAATTGTAATGCAACTTTGCCTCTTGGCATTTTGTAGTGTATCAGTATCATCTTTGGAGAAAATAATGCATGTCCGTGGATGATTCTCAACCCTCTCTCGTGTTCATTTGCATCCTCTTTATCTTTCACCTGCAATTTGTTATCTCATGCATGATCTTGCATTGCATTTTAATGGTTTGTGTTTATTGGCAAGATAGATGTTCTTCATTCCTCGGTGCATCACCTCTATTAGTTTAGGTTTTATTTTATGCATCTTCTTACCCTGTCTCCTTGGAAAGTTAGATTAGGTTTTTGAGTAAACCCTCTGCATTTTTACGTGTGCATCTGAACAGAGGAATAGGAACCGGCCTTCATCCGGAGAGCTTTTCCGATTTCGCAAGGTCCCACACTTGGGAAAAGCTCCATGTTATGCAATCACACTGAGAGTCTCAACCCATCAAAGTAGACATTCAGGGGTGCTGTGATTCGCCATCAATAGTTTTAGCATGCCCGGTGGGACCAAGAGGTCATTCCACAAGATTTGAAGGATTTTTAAAGAAATTTGGACTTAAAATTGCAGGTTTTACAATTTCAGATTTTCACCTTCCAAGCTGAACTTTGAAATCGATTTTCAAGGGCTTAACTTGCTCAAAACAAGTCAAAATTTCACCAATTGATAGATCGGGGGTAATCTTCAAAAGGGTATTCTTAGATTTTTGAGATTTTGACTTTCAAAATTTCATGGTTTTTAGTATTTCGGGTTTTCCTAGTTGCCTTGCATGACCTGAGTTTTGCCTATACCTTTTAGGGGTTAGTAGTTGCACAACAAAACCTGATAACCGAATTGAAGAGTTGTATCTTCCGGGTCCTTCAAAGTTTTAATTTATATTTTTAATATTGTCAAGTTTGGTGTGTAACTTGGCAGATCTAGCATTTTCAGGCTCATTATCTAACACATCTGGTGACTCCGAAGGGGTAGAATTCAACAGTGGTGTAAAGCAAAAGTTAGCCTGTGCATATGAGAAGAATTCAAACCAGTCTAATACTCGAGAAGAGGGGCTATTTTTCCACTTGCAACTATCACCAGGAAGAGGAAGGAGAGGAAGAAGACCACGAAGATCACCATCTCCACCTAACCGGACTTTGTCTACACCTCCACCTGGTAGACCTTTCATCCAATCAACAAGGGTTCTCAGGCCAATCAGAATGGCGCAACCACCGAATCCCTTTGTCAATTTCACTCGCAGCAAAACCCACCCACTTGCCCTCAATGCACGTAATCCAGGTTCCAATTCGCAGATCAAGAACATTCCATTTTTCACCGGAGAAAATCATACCACTCCTGGTGATCATGTCAAAGACATTGCTAACGTTTGTGCAATCCATGAGATAAATGAAATGGATGTTGCTGACAAATTGCTGGCATCTTCATTCAAAGGGAAGGCATTGCAATGGTTTAGGAGCCTTCAGAGCGGTTCTATCCAAAATTGGAATCAATTATGTATAGTCCTCCATGAGCAATTTGGAGAAAAGGGAGACAATTTGTCTCTACTTGAACAATCGACAACTATCAAGAGAGCCCCCATGAGCAAATTGATGATCGACTTCAACTTCAGATTTCAAAGGTCATGGGATAGAATTCCAAAGTGGCATTAGGCCAACAACCAAGGTGCTTTTCTATACTATCTTAAGGCTTTGAATTCTGATATTTCTATGTTAATTCAATCTATGGGAGGCACAACCTTACTGCGCTTATAAATCGCCATTTAGGGCTGAAAACTGTCTTATTCAAGCTGGTAAGCTGGCTCCTAGGCCTCCCATGCCCTTGTATCCAAACTTAGAAAATCTAAGCACTAGTCAAGCACCCACTTTGGCTCCTATTCCCACTCCTAGAAATCAAAGTTCAAATGAAACTTCTACTTCATCCTCTAGTGCTTCAAATGAACTCCAAGAGGTTATGAAACAATTGCAGAACCTTGGAAATGAGCTGGTGAATATCAAAAGACAACAAGCTCAAAGTGCTAGACCGTATCAGCCTCAAGCGCAGTACCAGGCTAGGCCCCATACCAACAAAATAGGTCACCCTCAGCTGCAAATCAAAATCAAAGCCAAGTAAGGCCTCCCGCTAATAGACCATTTCAGCCCTATAACCCCAATGTTGCATCTGCTTCTAAAGCATTAGTGCCAGTGCAAAACAACATAGCTCAAGAGTATGATTGGTGTTTCCATGCAATGAACCTCACAACCAATCTATGTGCTTCAATGGTGCTTAAAACCAAGCCTCGATGGTGATAACTACATCGGCATTGAGGGTGAAGTGAGTCAAGAAGAAAATCAGCAACAAGGGACATCTCAGCAAAACACAGCTCCAAATGATACCACACTTGTGAATTGGCAAGCTGAGGATTTTTGTGGCATGAATCAAATAATTTCTCAGAGTGTAGCAGCTAACACAAGATCAAAGAAGAGGAATATTGGTGAAGGGAAGTCATTGGCTCCAAGTGATCTACAACCTTCCATCACTCCACAAGGTGTTGGTAAGCAAAATACAGTTCCAAACACGCAAGGACAGCCCAAACCACCTTCTAAGCCAACTCAAATGCCAGCTGTTGCTGCCCATGCACAAGAAAGGAATGTGCAGCCTAAAGGACAACAAAGAGATCTTTCATCCCCATTTAGCATCATTGATCAAATGAAGAAGACAAATGTGAATATATCAATGTGGGAATCTTTATCCATCCTAGGCCAAAGAGATCTTCTACAAGCTGCCATGAAGAATTGGTCAACTTCGAACCAGCAGATCCATATGCAAGAGAAGGTCCTCACAAATGCTGCTTTCACCTGAAGGGAATCATGGAGGACAACAAGGTAAAGTTTTTAAGCCCCCTCCATTCTATGTTTCATTAATCATTGGGGATAAACTAGTACACAATTGCATGATTGATTCTGGGGCAAGTAGTTCTGTCATGCCCAAGCAAATAGCTGATCAGCTGGGTCTCCAATATGAAGTCATATCAAAAGGGGTAGTGCAATTGGATGGGACAACAGTAGAAACGGTGGGAGTGATTAAAGGTTTGAATCTTACTCGCATGCATGCCCCAACATTACCTTTTGCAAGATGTGTTAGTGATAGATTTGCCACCACTATTTTGCCCTATGCTTATCAAAGGATTTCACAAACTAGAATTGGAGGCTACTTATCTCGCTGATTGGTCACACATGTTGTTCGTAACAAGATATGGTACTAAGGTCACAATCAGATCATAACCAATCGCAAACTTTCATATTGAGCCTCATACTCCAAGCCAAATCAATGCCAACTGCTCAAACATTTGATCAAGAAGATTATCAAAGCATGATGAAGCCGACACCAAAGTTGGAAGCATCCCGCATTTAACTCTTGATGAATGGGCAAGTAAGGTACATGCTTTTGATCCCTACCAAGAAGTAGAAAATCTGAGCTAGGAGTCTATCGCATACATGAAGGAAACCAGCCTATTCCTAAAGATCACCAAACCAAGCACCATAAGGATGGCAATGAGGTATGGCAATTATTTTTCGATGGATCAAGGAGTAGGCAAGGTGCAGGAGGAGGAGTTATGCTTATTTCACCTCAAGGCATCAAATATTATTCAGCTTTCCGTTTCTAGTTTTCCTGTTCAAACAACACAGCTGAATATGAGGCCTTGATTCATGGACTTCATTGGGCTGGAAAAAGGGCATAAAGAACTTGCAGGTGTTCGGGATAGCGAGTTGATCGTCAATCAAGTCAAGGGACAACATGCTACAAAGAATGACCTGCTGAAGAACTACAAGAATAGGGTATGGGACCTCGTTGAGGATTTCGAAGCTTTCAACATCGTGTCCATACCTAGGAAGAAAAATGAAGCAAGCGGATAGGCTCGCAGCAGTTGGAGCAACGTTTGATGTGGTTGACAACATCAAAAGGGAAAAAATGCAACCACATGTCCATGTGATTGTGAGGCCAGCAGTTCCAGATAATAACACAAGCTGGCAGGTGTTTGAGAACGATCAACAGATCGTTCAATTTCTTACAAGAAGAGCTGAATTCTCACCAGAATCAAGATAGATTAGAGCAACAATATGGGGATCAAGTAGTGCAAATTACAGACAAACAAGCTTCCCAAGGGTTTAGTAACATCGAGTCTATCTTCAACCCTAACGACAGTTCCGTAAGGAAAAGGCTAACATACAGGTCAAGAGAGAAGATTTAGAGCCAATTCTGGTCAGTTGGGAAGGCAAAACACTTCAAATTGGTAAAGTGGCCACTGAGCAGGAAAAATCAGATTTCATACAACTTTGCCAAGAATTTCTAGATGTCTTCGCTTGGAGCTATGAAGACTTGAGAGGATTCGATCCGAAGTTGGCACAACATACCATAGAATTGGATCTAGATGCTAAGCCCATCAGACAGAAGCAGAGACCAGTCAACCCTCACATTGAGCCTCTAATGAAGAAAGAGTTAAGCAAGCTAATAGAGGCAAGCATTATATTTCCGATCAAGCACTCAAGCTGGGTTGCAAACTTGGTTCGGTCAGAAAGAAGAGCGGAGAAATCAGGTTGTGTGTGGACTTCCGAGACCTTAACAGGGCATCTCTCAAAGACCATTATCCGCTTCCTTCAATGGAACAAATATTGCAAGTGGTATCCGGTTCGGAGAGATTCTCTCTCCTAGATGGCTACTCAGGGTATAATCAAGTAATGGTGAAAGAAGATGACCAGTTCAAGACGGCTTTCACCACCAAATGGGGCACCTATGCCTACAAGAAGATGCCATTTGGGCTATCAAATGTTGGAGCCACTTTCCAAAGGGCAATGGATATGGCATTCAAAGGGTTGATCAATAAAATAGTTTTGATATACCTTGATGACATCACTGTATTCTCCAAAAATGTAGCGGATCACCTCTTTCATCTGAGGCAGGTATTTCAGAGGTGTAGAAGATTTGGGGTATCATTAAATCCCAAAAAATGCATATTCTTGGCTCATGAGGGAAAACTTCTAGGCCATATTGTTTCAAAGGAGGGGTTGACGATTGACCCAGAAAGAGTTGAAGCAATTCGAGCGTTGTCATTGCCAAGTCACAAGAAGGCTCTTCAAAGCTTCTTGGGAAGGATCAATTTTGTCCGCAGGTTTGTTCCAAACTTTGCAGCTCTCGTAAAGCCAATAACGCGTTGATGTGAAGAAGAGCATAGCATTTAAGTGGACATCTGAAGGCAAGGCAAGTTTTGAGGCAATAAAAGAGGCTATATCTCAAGCTCCGACTCTCGTCAATCCAGACTTCTCCAAGGACTTCATGCTATATGCCTTTGGTGGTGGAGACACAATTTCTGCAATCTTGGTACAACAAAACAAAGAAGGATTAGAACAACTAGTTGCTTTCTTCAGTCAAGGCCTAGAGGAATACGAAACAAGGTACTCTTTCATTGAAAAGCATGTCCTTGCAGTGATCAGGAGCTTAAAGAAATTCAAGCACCTAGTCTCAAACAACAAGATCCAATTGTTGGTCTCTCATGCGGGAGTCAAGGACTTCCTTCTAAACAAGATTGAATGAGAAACGTGCAGGATGGATAACCCGTGTCATGGAATATGACATCGAGATCAAGGTCACTAAACTAGTACGTGGAAAAGGACTATGTGAACAACTAGCTTTGAGTCGGCAAGTTAAAGCAGGTGATGAAAAAGAGACTGCTTATTCTATTGCAGGATGGTCAAGAACAGAAAATGATGATGTGCCCACTCCTTGTTGGACTCAGAATATGATACACTTCCTACATGATAGGCCTATGCCCTCTAGAATTGAGCAAAGCAAAAAGGAGATACTTCAGATTACAAGCCATTCCATATGTGCTTGTTGATGGTGTTTTGTTTAAAAAGACATCAATGGAGTTCTATTGAGGTGCATTGGGGGACAGTCAAATTGAGAGGGTGTTACAAGATTTTCATGATGGAGATTTTGGAGGACATTTTCCCCACGGATAATAAAACTCTCAAGATAATGAAGGCAGGTGGTATTATTGGCCCACGTTGTTCAAATGATCGCTATACATGGATAAGAAAGTGCAAGAAATGTGCACTCTTCATGGGAAAAGAAAGACTAGAAGCAGCGCTCCATCGCACCCAATTTTGGTTGACCAACCATTTATGCAATGGGGATTTGACTTCATCGGGGTCATCAACCCAAACTCAAGCCAAGGCCACAAGTGGATTCTCACAAAGAATGACTATTTCACCAAGTGGACCAAGCAAAGAGCGCTCAAAGAAGCAAATGAGTATAACATACTAGACTTTTATGAAGGAATAATGACTGTGTTCAAGTGTGTTCGCCACTATCATATCGACAATGCATCGGGCATTCATAGGTTCCAAGATTACGAGAATGGGTCATGTCAAGAATGGAATCTATTTGAGCACCTCTTCAAATTATTACCCGCAGGGTAATGGACAAGCAGAGTCCACAAACAAGAATTTGCTAAGGATCATCAGAAGGACTCTGGATGAAAACCAAAGGACATGGCATACCAAGCTAAAATCAGCATTATGGGCTGACAGGATAATGCCAAAGAGATCTACAAGTAATTCTCCCTACAAGTTGGTCTATGGGAAAGAGGCAGTATTGCCTATATCATTAGAATTGCCAGCATTGGAGCTCATGAAGCAATTGGAGTTGTTTGAGTTCAAACCAATGGAGGCTAGGTATGCAGAGTTGATGGAATTGGAAGAAATAAGAGAACATGCAGTCAAATGATTGAGAAAGATCAAGCCTTAGTAAAAAGATGGTTTGATAAGAAAGCAAGAGCAAGGACCTTCCAGGAAGGGGCCCTAGTTCTAAAATGGGATGCAGATCGGGAAAAACCAGGAAGGCATTCCAAGTTTGATGCCATTTGGAGTGGTCCCTACATGGTCACGGGATGTAAAAGTAGTAATGCCTTCCAATTGTCTACATTGAATGGAGAGGAACTTCTGATTCCGGTTAACGGAATCTATCTTAAACATTGCTACTAAAAGGAAAAGGTTTACCCTTGTAAATATTAGCCTAGATTTCAATTCCTCTAAGTATGGATGCACATTTGTCTTGTTATATTTAGGTTTCAATTTCCCTAAGTGCTCGGGTAAAGGTTTTGCTCTCTCGTGTTGTTTTCTACAATTCAAGTGTCTGCTCGGAGAAGAAGTTGCAGTATCGTGTTCTGGATCAAATATCAGGTTGGTTTCAGGTTATTGCTTATGACTCCATGCCCAATGGATTGCTAAAAGGCCACTGATCTTCTACCTAGCAGGTAGGTGATCCCGTTGAGTCGCCAAATTGTTGTATATATCTTTCCCCTGTCGATATATGAATAAGTAAGAATATAGAAATCAAAGAAGCTCAAATCCCTGACATTTATCGTTGCCCACGTAAAGGGCGCAATGAAAATGGATGTCGACATGAAAATAGATGCGCCAAGGCGCAGGTAAAGGGCGCATGAAAATGGATGTCGACATGAAAATAGATGCGCCAAGGCGCAGGTAAAGGGCGCATGAAAATGGATGTCGACACGAAAATAGATGCGCCAAGGCGCAGGTAAAGGGCGCATGAAAATGGATGTCGACATGAAAATAGATGCGCCAAGGCGCAGGTAAAGGGCACATGAAAATGGATGTCGACACGAAAAATGGATGCGCCAAGGCGCAGGTAAAGGGCGCATGAAAATGGATGTCGACACGTAAATGGATGCACCAAGGCGTAGGTAAAGGGCGCATGAAAATGGATGTCAACACGAAAATAGATGCGCCAAGGCGCAGGTAAAGGGCGCATGAAAATGGATGTCGACACGAAAATGGATGCACCTGCGCGCAGTAAAGGTAAATGGATGTCGACACTAAAATAGATGCGCAAGGCGCAGTAAAGGGCACATGAAAATGGATGTCGACATAAAATGGATGCACCAAGGCGCAGGTAAAGGGCACATGAAAATGGATGTCGACACTGAAAAATGGATGCGCCATGCGCGTAAAGGGCACATGAAAATGGATGTCGACAGTAAATGGATGCGCCAAGGCGCAGGTAAAGGGCACATGAAAATGGATGTCAACACGAAAATAGATGTGCCAAGGAGGCGCAGTAAAGGGATGTCGACACACACATGGATGCGCCAAGGCGCACCTTTAGAGGCGCAACATTTGAGCGCTCGACAGAAGCAGACCACAGCGCAGATATTCGATGGCTATAACTTTTCATAGGAGCTCTGATTCACGCAAGGTTGGACTTTTCGGAAAGCTTACAAGGTCCCAACTACGACCGGATATCTTTAATGGGTGGGAACAAGTTCTTAAATATGCAAAATACAGTTTGCCACTTTTTGGGTTTGTTAGGGTTCTCACCTACCACCATAATGAGATGAATTAAATGCAACCTAGAGGTGGTGGGGTAGATTTGGAATCTCTCTCTCTTTTCTCTCTCATTCTTCCTATAAATTGTAAGGAGGGACTTCTTTCTAAAGGTTGGACATTCTTGTTTTGCCCTCCCTTCTTCTCTTTGGCAGATGAATTTGTGGAGTTCAAACCTCCCATCTAAAAACTTTAATGCAACTTTGCCTCTTTGGCATTTTGTAGTGTATTGTATCATCTTTGGAGCAAATAATGCATGTCTGTGGATGATTCTCAACCCTCTCTGTGTTCATTTGCATCCTCTTTATCTTTCATTGCAAATTTGTTATCTGTGCATGATCTTGCATTGCATTTTAATGGTTTGTGTTTATTGGCAAGATAGATGTTCTTCATTCCTCGGTGCATCACCTCTGTTAGTTTAGGTTTTATTTTACGCATCTTCTTACCCCTGTCTCCTGCAAGTTAGATTAGGTTTTGAGTAAACCTCTACATTTTTACGTGTGCATCGAACAGAGGAATAGGAACCAAAGCATTCATCCGGAGAGCTTTTCCGATTTCAAGGTCCCACACTTGGGAAAAGCTCCATGTTATGCAATCGCACTGAGAGTCTCAACCCATCAGCCGCAGACATTCGTGGGGTGTTGTGATTCGCCATCAACAGGAATCTACAAGTAACCTTTCCTTGCACCTGACCTCCCGAGGTCATGCCGAGATAGCCTCGTGGGGATTGAATGTACGTGGGATGCAGACAAATTAGTTAGGCAATCTGATGTCTTCGATGCGCACTAATGGGATTTGCGAATCTAAGGCAAAGAAGGCCCTCCTAACCTGAACTGGTGTGATAGATCGATTAGCAACGATGACTGCTCGAAGGCTCTAATCAATATCGAGCTCTGGCGTGATTCGGTCTATGGGTTGTGGAATACGTGGAAAATGACCTGGGATAGTTTCATGTATATCTCCAGATAAGGTCATAGGGTGGATAGTAAATATAATTGACTCTATGGGCGATTCTCTAGCCTAGTCTGAACTCCTTAGCTTTATTAGCTGCTATTTCTAACAAGGATAACTGTTCGATGATGATAGGTGGAAGTGGAGTAGATCTGGAATATTAATGTGAGTAGGCAAAAATCATCATCGATTGACCCGTGGGCTCATTGGGTTGTGGGATTTGTGGGTCACAACCGTAGATTCGTGGTTGTTGTAGACCTACTATGGTCATGTGCGGAATCAGTCTCTAATCCCTAGTACCCAATAGTCGTATGCCTTCTCGGCCTCTATATTCAGAATTAATAGTTGTGCGATCTTCTCAGAGTATCTCACGGGCGTTCTTGCAACCTGAATTCTTAAACTAGTATCTATGTCTGTGAGAGTATCTCCTGCGTCTGGTTGTGGGACCAAAGGATCACAACCAAACATTTGCTCTCTTTCAAGCCCTTCTACACTCATGTGAATAGTTATTTATGGTAATCAGAAGTTTGGTGACTTCACCAAAACGTATATGCTTGGTCGTCCTCTATATTCAATCCGCTCAACCGTGAGCTGATCTGCTTTTAAGTTTGTCATTGTTCGGAAGATTTGGATCCTAAGACTTTGATCAATATCAGCCTATCACTGTGATGAGATTGGGTTGGGGCATGATGGCTCTAATACGTATTCCCTGGGCTCTTTAGGGCCCGTGATTGTCATACAAAACAACAATATAAACTAAAAAACAAAGTAAAATTAACTATGTGAAATATATCTAGAACATATATAACTTCTATATTTTTGTGTTTTTCTGATGAATTTATATGAATGAAATTGAAAGAGCAATTATTTTAATATATCTAGAAATTGACAATTAATCTAATGACGATTTTAAAACAAACAAAGCAACCGAGTATAGCTACTTGTCTGTGCAATTTGTAAATCTATTCTAAACAATGAAATAACTGATCTAATCTATTTGAAAGACTCTCGATCCTACCTCAGAAGTGAGGAGTGAATCATAGTCTCTCAGAAACTATCAATCCCCACAGCTTCCCTGACAATATCGAAAGTAAAATTGACTGAAATAAAGTGATTGGCTACTCTATTTGATATGCTTCTAATTAGAACTTTGAAAGCTAGAACCTGGATTCTGCAGAACAGTGGCGAATCCGATCGTGTGTGTGATTTTGTCCCCTCAGTGTGATCTCCTCGTTCCTTCGTGTTCACGTGGATCTAGAAAAGTGTGTAATGCTAGCATCAACAGAAGTAGATATTGGGACAAAGGCACTTAGGATACTGAGATCGAATATAATGCGAGTAGGAGAGAGACAACGCAAGAGTACAAAGCTTGGCTTATGCATTTCCTAGCGGGATTTATGTAAGTCATGCAACATAAAATGTCTAGAACCTGAAACTATCCTGTTTGAAGAACAAAACCTACAACTTTAGTGGCTTCCTATTGACAAACAGACTATCCTACTCCAATGGATTGGATGAAATAATAACAGAGCTTTGCACAAGATGGATATGTGGCTTTCTAACTGCAAAGACAATGCTAACTGAGCATGTAATGAACTAAACTATGAATCCTAAGCAAAATAAAAGACTGAACTACTGAAATGAGAAAATGAGAGGAAAATTGAGGGGCCATTTGCTTGAGCACAAGCCATCTATTTATAGCATTTGCATTTACCCAAGGTAAAAACCAAATAGAACTCTTAAACTATAAACAATGGCAAAACACTATTCCAGGAACCAAAATCATCAATGCAAGCCTACAAGGCGTGAAAAAGTCAGTAAACGTTGAAATTTACGTGAGTCATGTTAAAAGAGCATTTTGGAAAACACGTAAAGGACCGTAAATGACAGGCGGCATTCTGAGACCGCTGCCTAGGCAAAGAAGCCAGAATCGAAAGGAAAAAGACAAAGAAAAGAGGGAAAAAGAGAAAACAAAGCACGCGGGGCTAAGCGGGATATGTGGGATGATAACGCATACTGGAGAGCCTTTTCCGGATCCCGAACATCTTGTGAGGAGACTGTATTGTCATTGGGGCACGTGTTATATTGTTAGGTGGTGCATTACCCGACAATTTTGGGTACGTACATATTACCCCCTCGGAGAAGCATTTTAGCCATGAAGAGGTGTAAAATGGTGGGTCCGAGTATGGCGGTCCCGAAATGGGAGGTTGGAAGTTATACTTGACACGTCCGTGTGTCGAAATGACGCCGTCCAAAATTCCCTACTCGCAAAATGAAAAGAGGAATCAAGTGCGAGATAGACAAAATAGATTGGAAAATAAACACTAAAATAATGGGAAATGAGGATGTACCATTCATGCGGGGTAAAACTTACCTCGCCGGCGCTCCAAACTGTGAAAAGAGGATTTTTAAAAAAATGAGTCAGGTTGCTATATATATGAAAGTGGGCCCATTTTCCTATTCATTTACGCGTGTTGATTTGATTGATTCTGAGCTCTGGGACCCACGGTGACAGTTTCTTACGAGAGTAGAGTCAAAATGTTCGTGACGGATAGCGATCATGCCTCTGCAAGCGGAACATCGTCCCGCGAGATCACATGTTAGTTTTCCTCAATTTATCGTTTTCACCCCTCAATTTTAAAATGCTAAAATCTTTGTCGTGGGGGTTATTTTTGAAAATGTTAGGTTCAAAAGGTCCATCTAGGGGGCGCCTACTGGGTAGGCTTTATTGTTAGTTAAAATGGTCCTTTTTTGGCGTTTTTAGGCCTTTTTAGGATATAAAACCCGTGTGGGTTTTTCGAACACGACCGCCGCCGCCCTTGAGGTGGCGGTTACACGACCGCCACCTTGTTCTGTGGCGGCGGTTATGAAATCCGCCCGCTCAGGCGGCGCTTCTCTGCGAGAATGTCAAAAAGACACTTGTTTGAGATTGTTTCTACATTTTTAGCATTTCTACGTGTTCTCATGACTTTTCTAATGTCATTCAGATGCTAACTTGCTCTGTTTTGTGTGTTTTTGGGTGTATGCGGGGAGGGAGGAGGAGTACATTCGGTGGAGTCGAGAGAGAGTGGACCGGCTTTAAAGGAGCCACTCTCCCGGGGCCGTGGTGGGGAGGATGAGTCCGTTGCGGGATGCTACGTCGCTCCAGCCACGGGAGGAGCACCTCGCCACGGTGGTGGCATTGTGGCGGAGTCTTGACCCTAGAGATCCATCTGGAGGCTGGTGACCCGAGTAAGTTATCTTCCCTTTGCTTTGAGTTAGGATTGCTTGCTTTAATTGCCACCTCTCCTATTGTTTGCATTTGTGCTTTATCTCTCGTTTTATTTCTAATTCATTTTCTCCTTTGTTTGCAGAGACCGCCGATGAATGGTGAGACTCGATTCGCAGTGGTATGCACCGATACCCTGATGATCCCCATGGAGAGGACCCGTGCAGAGAGTGCTGTGGATGCAGGGGAGCCCTCAACGGGCAGCGAGACATACCGATGTCTTTGCCCTTATCGGCATGTGGCGGGGCAGGACGGTATCGACTCTCCGTACGGAGCTAGCGGGGTATAGGACAGCCGAGCGCCTGATGAGGAGTCATTCTCGTGGCGAGACTACGGCTACCCCTCGGGATCCTGAGCCCTCCGTGCACTCAGAGCGCCGGCGTAGCCGGAGTCCTAGGCGTGGGCGTGCACCTTCAGAGGGATCTCATAGGGATTGAGAAGCCACTTGGCTCTCCTAGATTTTGTATGATTCATTTGTATTTCCGGGCTCTTTGAGCATTTTGACCATGCTTAGCACATGATGGCATTGTACAGGAATTTTGACTATTGATATATATATACTCTTTTTGTATCAGACTCTTGGCATCTATGACCTTGCTTCCATTTCCGTTTCCACATGTAAACTATGATGTATGCTTATATACTTTTAGAATGTATGCAATGGAGAACAAATGATACAAATGTTCACTTTCTTTTTGTATTTCATGATGCTAATATATGATAATGTAGACACGATGTGATTTTGAATTTCAGTTTCTTTAAGCAATTTTGGATACTTCATATTTGTTTGGGCAAAGTGGTGAAGACAAGCCGGTATGATGAGCAGATAAACTTGCCCCTCTCCCAACCCCACGTAACTAGTGAGATGCGAGGGCTCATCACTCAGAGCTGGGAAGGGCACAAGTTGTGAAATATGTTGAAATGATAGTGATGAAAGATAGACAAAGCTTTGGTGGAACCAAATTAGGATGCTACAAGCCTACTCCACTCGAGTGACTTCATAGTTTTGGGATGCAACTTGCTTTGCGGTTTATCTAGACTTAGATCCGTAGATGGCCACATGGTAGATAAAATCTGGGTTTTAGGATTTTTAATTCTCTTGGAATTTTGGACATCCGATTCATTTGTTTTTGACTCAAGACTTCAAGATTTGAATTGTTTGTTTATGACCTTTTACGTTTGTTTGTCAAGAGGACCCCCCACACCTTGCCCCATGCTACTAGTAAGAAGCGTGGGTTTATCACCTTAGGCAAGGCATAGGCGAGTAAGGGCATTTCCATCCTTTCCCAACCCTACGTCACTAGTAAGAGACGCAAGCTCATCACCAAAGGTTGGTGGGGCAAGGAAATGTGTAAATTTAAAATTTTCTGTTTGATGTATACTTGACTTGCTTGTTTGAGTAAAATGTCAACATGCTCTTACTTCCAAAGAGATATTCATATGGGATAGATGTGACACGATGAAGCTTCTAGAATAGACCATAGGCAAGACACCTATCCTAAGAAGCAACCAAAAGTGAGAACAAGCATGCAGATCTTGGTATGGCTACCATTTAAGACTTTGTCGTATCTAACTTTGTTTTGATGAAATGATTCTAAAGTAGTTTGATGATATCATGGAAATGAAGAAGTATGATTAGAGTATTTACGCCAAAACCATCAGAAGTTTGTAATGAATTGCTTTTTTTTAAGAATAAATTCCTCGATCACAAAGTTGTACAAAACAAGTGGACAAAATGATCCTAACTATATGAAGATGCAATGTAGATATAATTATATAAATAGTACTAGCTACTTACGCGTAGAATCGTTTGAGGTGTAGGGAATTGACTGTTTCACCAAATTCCTCACCTTCCATCGTACATAGGAGATATGCACCATTTCCATAGTCCTTCATGACTTGGTATGGGCCCAACCATTTGGGCCGGAACTTCCTTCCTTCGCCAGTCTTTTTGTCGATCCGGTTGTCTAGCCTTAGAACCAGATCGCCCTCATATATGTCTCATTCATAGACCTTCTTGTTATACTGCCGGCACATCCGGTCAGCATAGACTCTGTGCAGGCCGTTGTTCAAAGCATCTAACCTAGCTTCATCTAGGCTTTCTAGTTGGGAAAGACGTGCTTCTCTGTAAGCATCTTCATCCAGATCCCTTGTAATGAGATACGGAGACTAGGTATTTCAACCTCAAGCGGGAGAACTGCTTCTACCCCAAATACTAGCGAGAAAGGAGTCGCTCCTATTGGTGTTCTTATTGAGGTTCGGTGGGCCCATAAGGCCGGATATAACTTCAAATGCCAATCTCGTTTGTTTTCTTTCACCGTTTTAAGGAGAATGGCTTTTAATGTTTTATTTGTTGCTTCAGCTTGTCCATTGGCTTGGGGGTAATACAAGGAGGCCGTATGATGGCTTATTTTGAATTTATTGCACAATTCGCGAACTTCATCATTCTTAAAAGAAGTCCCATTATCCGAGATAATGATTTGCGGATACCGTACCTGCAAATGATTTGGTTCAAAATGAACTTGGCGATCACAGAACCTGGTACAGTAGTAAGAGGCATGGCCTCTACCCACTTGGTAAAATATTTGGTGGCCGTGATTATGAAATTATGGCCGTCTGTAGATGAGGGAGAGAACTTCCCTATTAAATCTAGGCCCCATGTAGAAAAGGGCCATGGAGTAGCGATTGGTTGTAGAGCTTGTGTCGGCATGTGGATCTCATGGGAGAATTCTTGGCACTTATGACACCTTCGTACAAACTCTACTGCGTCAGTGTTCTAGAGTAGGCCAGAAATAGCCCATCCGATGTATTTTACGAGCGGTGGCATGGCCACCGAAGTGGCCTCCACATATTCCACTGTGAGATTCATGGAGAATCTTCTTGGATTCTTCTGTGTCAACACATCTTAGAAGCATTCCATCGAACGCTTTACGATAGAGCACTTGCTCTATAATGACGTATTTAGCCACGATAATGCGTAACCGCCTTCTTTGTTGCATGGTGTAGCACCTTCTGGATACGTATGGTCCATGATATAATTAATAATATCGGTATACCAAGGACATTCAGAGATAGGAGGTCTGGTTTCGATGTAGTATACGCATTCATCGGGAAAGTCCAGATCTACTAGATCGCCTCCGTCTAGTGGGTTATCAGCTAACCAATCCACGATGATTTGTCCTTTAACGGATTTTTGATTTACGAATGTTAATTCAAATTCACCCATTAAGGTTATAAAACGTCCAGGACCTTCTTAGACAAGGACCCTTGTGTGAGGAAAGTTCTGTAAATGGTCTGTTTTGACAATGACCCTTGTTTCTTGATTTAGCATATAATGTCTTAAGCGTTTGGTTGCGAAAATTATGGCAAGGCATTCTCGTTCTACCTGTGTATAACATGTTTCATAGTCGAGCAACATTCGGCTGATGAAATAGATCGCGCGTTCTCTCTTGTCATCATCTTCTTGAGCCAACATACAGGCTAGCGAGACATTGGTGGCTCGCAAATATAAAATTAACGGGCGGTCTGGCTTAGGTGGCATTAGCGTAGGTGGTGATAACAAGAAACACTTAACTGCGTCGAAAGCTTCATTGTAGTCTTTGGTCCAATCAATACTATAATTTTTTTTGAGTAGATTGTTGATTGGATGAATGACGAAGCTTAAGTTCGGGATGAATCTCCGGATTACACCCAGCTTTCCGAGAAATGACCTGATTCCAGATTCATCCGAAGGTGGGACCATTTCGAGAACAGCCCTAATTTTGGTTGGGTCAACATCGATCCCACGTGACGATATAATGTAACCTAGGAGCTTCCCCCCTGTTACGCCAAAGATGCATTTTTCTGGATTTAGCGTGACCCCGTATTCTATTAGACGTGAAAGAATGATGCGAAGTACTTCCGGATGGTCACAACGCTTCTTGGCCTTGGCCAACAAGTCATCTATGTAGGATTCCACAATTTTATGAATAAGATCATGAAATATATATGTCATAGCCTGCTGGTATGTAGCGCCAGCGTTCTTGAGACCGAATGGCATAACAACATAGCAATAAGTTCCCCAAGGAGTTATAAACGTGGTTTTAGCTTGATCTTGTTCGGATATTCTGATTTGATTGTATCCTGAGAATCCATCCATGAGAGACAAAAGCTCAAATCCAGCTGTTGCGTCAACAATGACGTCTATGGATGGTAACGGGAAGTCATCCTTAGGACACGCTTTGTTAATGTCCCGGAAGTCTATGCAGATGTGTATCTTCCCATTCTTTTTGAGAACCGGGATGATATTAGATACCCACTGAGAGTAATCGACTGGTTTGATGAATCCTACTTGGAGGAGTTTCATTACCTCCTCTTTCACCATGAGAGCTACCTTGGGCTTCATTGGTCTCGATTTTTGTTTAATTGGTTTTGCATCTGATTTAGTGACGAGGTTGTGTACCGCAATGTGTGGTGCAACCCCTGTCATTTCTTTATAGTTAAATGCAAAAGCTTTCGATGTTCCTTGAGGATCCGAGTGTGTATTTCTACTTCTAATGGAGTTAACGAGGATCCTAACTTCAATATCCTTGGTTCATCTTCCGTTCGATGTTAATATCAATTGTTTCTTCGATTAGAGAAGCGTTACCTTCTTCAAACTCAGGCGGGGCTGGAGGTAGTTCCAGCTCATCTCCATTCTCGACTGTGTATATGCTGAGTTCCTTTTGTGGGGGAAGCTCTGTCATGGGATTCCCGTAATAGGAAGATGAATGCGGGATCAAAGATAAATCTACTGTGTGATGGGTGAGATGTAACGCTGCATAGGCGTTTAAGTAATCAAGAGTGGTTGTCTCACTATCAATGTGGTCTAGGATAGTAGATTTGTTCTCATCTCTGTTCATTAAATGAGGGCTTGACATTTGTTTCACTAATGGTTGGTACGAAGGGATACCATAAAATGGGTATTTTCCAACTCACTGTTTGGAGTGAAGCGTGACGCTGAGGTTGCTATTGAATCGGCAAGAAGATTTTGTTCTCGTGGGATTGCTTCAATTGATATGAAGTCAAACTCCTTGCTTAAATTCAATACAGTTGTTTTGTAGAGCTGTAAGTGCTCGGCTTTGGTTTCATATACCTCAGCGACTTGGTTTGCTACCAATTGTGAGTCTCCTAACACCCTGATATTATTAGCACCGATCCTCTTAGCTAAGATGAGGCCAAGGAGGAGGGCTTCGTACTCAGCACCGTTGTTTGTACATTCGAAGTTTAGTTTAAAGGAAAATGGTAGGACCTTTCCCTTGGGAGAAGTAAAGACTACACCCACCCCAGCTCCATAACGACATCTAGCTCCATCGAAATGGAGAGTCCAATATTTCGCTGGGAATATGGATGTTGGGATATTTGTTGTGTTAATATCTTCTACTTCCACCATGCAGAGATCCTCTGCTGGGAGAGAACCAACACCTAGGGTATATCCCATGCCTACAGAATCAAATGGTAAGAACATTGGTAGATCCTGTTCTAGCAACTCAACGATTTTTGCAGTAGTTCCTAATGATATTGTTTCTACAATGTTAGCCTCATCCTTGAGGGCTGGGGTCGTCTTGACTAGGCTCATAGTTTCAAGATCTGTTGTAGGTACCAACTTTTCTTCCGGTTTTGCGTCGGTGGGTTTATTAAGTTGGTTTGTTGGGAGTTCAAATTCGAGTGAACGCCTGGTCTTTTCTTTAGGTCGGCCAGGTGTACATCGAATGGTTTTGGATCACCTTTGGCTATGAACACCTTTCCTAAATGCAAGAATCTTACCTCTTGAAATAACGTAGAAGGGATTGCCTTCATACGGTGTATCCATGGTCGGCCAAGGATCATATTATAGTTGGTTTCGATCTATAATATAAAACTCAGTCATAATTGTTTTGGGTCCTAAGGTGACCGGTAGTATTATAGTTCCGATTGACGTGGCTTTGAGGCTATCATAGCCTCTTAATGTATTTCGAGTCGTGGAACAATTCGTTTCTCCATACCCTAGCTTTTGGAGGAAAGAGAAAGGGACTATATTGACTGCTGCCCCATCGTCAACCATTGCTCGTTTCACATAATTATTATAAACCCATACTTGCAAATGTAAGGTGGGTCGCCTCTGCGTGCCATCTCAGCATCTGTTGGCATTTTGCTTATTTCGAATATAAACTCAGTATCCCTATCCGGCTGCCCCGGAGGGTGGATATCAAAGTCTATATGGTTTACCTGTGTTTTGGGGGGTGGAGTGATGTTCACTAAATGACCCAAACCTAATGCCTCTAAAAGAGCAGCCCTGTGAGCAGGGGAGTTCTTCAGTAAGTCTAGGAATGAAATGTGCGAGAAGGTTTTTGTTAGATCACTAATTAAATCATAGGCACCCACGGGTTTTTCGACTATTCGTTGGATGTTATCTGTTTCTGGCAGGTACCTTGGACTTGGCTGAGAGGAATACTCTCGTGTCCTTGTTACAACTTCTATGGGTAGTTCGGCATCTAACTCCACTAAACCAACTATCTTGGGTCATGGCTGACTTCCTAATTGTGGCGCAACTAATGGATTTAGTGAAGTTGAGGCTTCATGATCGTTGTTTCTTGTCATTACACCCTTGTTTGTCCCATTTGGATTTAACCTGTTGTTGTTGTGATTTGGGAGCAGATCATTGAAGATTTTAAGGGGTGCATTTTGAGGGAAATGCCCCCATAAAAGTATTTGGTGCCGATGACGCAGATCTGCCAAAAACATATCTATGAAAAATTGTTTTTGTTCTTCTGGCAAGCATTGCATGAATTTATCGTAGTCACGGCACGTTCTAGTGTCATGGCCTCGGATTTTGTGAAAACCACAATACGAGTTAGGAATGTAATTCCTAGTTTGTTGGCTTGGTATATATTGTGGCCTAAAACTCTGATCAAACCGTTGTTTATTAGGAGTGAAGTTTTGCATTTGTTGTTTCTGATTTTGATGGTTTTGATATCCAGTTGAGTTTTGGCTTGGACCCTCTGTAGGGTTTCGCCTCGTTGTTGTTGTGGATGATTAAAATCCATTGTATTGATTGTTGGGGTAAATTTGTTGTTCCGTTGGTTGTTTATTAGCGGTGGCGTATTCACAACATTTACCTTTTTAGCCTGATCAGTTACTCCATCTGTTGTCACTCCGTGATTTTTATTGAGGATTTTAGGTCCTTGATTGATATTTGTGGTAGTTGGATAAGTCGTAGTATTCTGGTTGGAGGTGATTAACCTCCCGTTTGTTCCATACGTCTTACGACCGCTATCTATTGCCGCTTGATCTATTCGGAGAGCGCTCTCAAGTACTTCATCGTAAGTCCTTAGTGGGAACTTCTGGACTTCTTCCTTCACTTCTCTAAGAGAATGAAGGAATAAATCACATAGTTCCATTTGGTCCATATTTGGAGCACTGGCTGAAGAATAAAGAACTGTACACCACCTCTGGATGAAATGAGCAACAGATTCATTGTGTTCCTGCTTAATGTGCAAGAATTCCCTGATTCCTATTCTTAATAGTTTGTTCATGTCAAATGCCTTAATGAACTCTGAAACGAGTTGTTTAAATGAATGGATGGAAGCCTCAGGTATTCTATAATACCAATCGAGAGCGATACCTTCCAAAGTTTTGGGGAATATTTTAGCAACAACCCCATCCCAAGGGAGTAGTTCTCGAATAGCTGTGGCGTAAGCCTTGATATGTGCATTCGGATCTCCCTCACCTTTGTACTTGGGCAAATCGGGAAGAGGTCTTGGAAGCATGACGCTCCGTATGGTAAAATCTAAAGGCTCTTTCAAGTATTCTAAATAAGTTCCTATCGCATAAGTTTCGACCATTGATGGTGCCTGCTGAGGGGGCGGTGGTGGAATAGGTTGTTGATATGGCGTAGCGTATGTGTTGTGGGGGCATAAGGTAGCCCCTGTGTTTGAGAAAACATGCCAGAGAGGAGAACATGTCCCCTTGTGGTGATTTGGAGTATATGTTTAAGTATGAAGGGGTATTGTCTAGGAATGGATTATTCTGTACTAGACTGGGAGGTATCAAAGTGGTGTTAGAAATGGCGGTTCTTGTTGGCGCTTGTTGTGAATACTGAGGAGTCATGCCTAACGTGCCCATTCCTGTGAGGAGGTCTATTTGGCTAGGATTAGAATTTCCCCTGCATGAGTTGAGAATGGTGATTTGCCTGAGCAAGTTCTAACCCCCAACTTTTTCTACTAACGTTGAAATGACTTCATTTGGTGAAGTCACGGTATTTTGCCTTAGTGGCATTTGTTGTATATCCTGTTGTTGTCAGATAGGCATGTGATATCCTGTTATGAACTGATCATTGCCCTGCCAAGTTTCCCGAGGGCATTTCCTATATGATGTGGCATGGAGGTATTTTCTTGAAAAGAGACCTCGGGTTGTGTTTGTAAACCTCCTCCAGGTGGGTACATACTTCGAGAACGTTGTTCATTCCTGGCATAACGTATCGCATGTTCATTATCTAAAACCAGGTATGGGTCAGCTTGTCTACTAATTTGTGGTCTCAGTAGTATTTGAGGAGACGAACTAGATTCTCCTGTGAGCGTCATATTGTTCGAGCCTGAAGGCTCTGTTTGTTGTGTTTGAGCGAGCTGATCCCACTCCTCTGTTTGGAAAGATGAGCCATATCTGATCTTTGGAGATGGAGTTTGTGTTGATAATTGGTTATCTGAATAGTTGTCACCCCATACGGAGAGCGAGGGCGATGACTGTCTATTCAGTTGAGCGTAGTATGCCTCAAGACCTAGGAGAGGTCTACCGTATGCATCGAATCCCGACATATTCGGGGGGTATATGAATACCCAGAATAATGGGAAAGAGCGAAGGTGGATGAAAGAAGACGAAACACTAAAAGAGAAGGTGTAAAGCGAAAAGTGAAACAGTTGTTTGTTCACGTCGGGTTCACCACTTTTGTACGATGGAAAAGTGACAAGCGAACGTGGGAATCTACAAATAACCTTTCCTCGCACTCGACCTCCCGAGGTCGTGCGAGACAGCCGGTGGGGATTGAATGTGCGTGGGATGCAAACAAATTAGTTAGGCAATCTGATGTCTTTGACGCGCACTAATGGAATTTGCGAATCTAAGGCAAAGAAGGCCCTCCTAACCTGAACGGGTGTGATAGATCGATCAGCGAGGATGACCTCTCAAGGCTCCAATCAATATCGAGCTCTGGCGTGATTCGGTCTATGGGTTGTGGAATACGTGGAAAATGACCTGGGATAGTTTCGTGTATATCTCCAGATAAGGTCATAGGGTGGATAGTAAATATAATTGACTCTATGGGCGATTCTCTGGCCTAGTCTAGAACTCCTTAGCTTCGTTAGCTGCTATGTCTAACAAGGATAACTGTTCGATGATGATAGGTGGAAGTGGAGTAGATCTGAATATTAATGTGCGTAGGCCAAAGCATCAACATCGATTGACCTGTGGGCTCATTGGGTTGTGGGATTTGTGGGTCACAACCGTAGATTCGTGGTTGTTGTAGACCTGCTATGGTCATGTGCGGAATCAGTCTCTAATCCCTAGTACCCAATAGTCGTATGCCTTCTCGGCCTCTATATTCGAATTAATAGTTGTGCGATCTTCTCAGAGTATCTCACGGGTGTTCTTGCAACCTGAATTCTTAAACTAGTATCTATGTCTGTGAGAGTATCTCCTGCGTCTGGTTGTGGGACCAAAGGATCACAACCGAACGTTTGCTCTCTTTCAAGCCCTTCTACAGTCATGTGAATAGTTATCTATGGTAATCTGTAGTTTGGCTGACTTGACCAAAACGTATATGCTTGGTCGTCCTCTATATTCAACCCGCTCAACTGTGAGCTGATCTGTTGTAAGTTTGTCATTGTTCGGAAGATTTGGATCCTAAGACTTTGATCAATATCAACTATCATTGTGATGAGATTGGGTTGGGGCATGATTGGCTCGAATACGTATTCCCTGGGCTCTCTAGGGCCCGTGATTGTCATACAAAAGCAACAATATAAACTAAAAGCAACAAAGTAAAATTAACTATGTGAAATATATCTAGAACATATATAACTTCTATATTTTTGTGTTTTTCTGATGAATTTATATGAATGAAATTGAAAGAGCAATTATTTTAATATATCTAGAAATTGACAATTAATCTAATGACGATTTTAAAACAAACAAAGCAACCGAGTATAGCTACTTGTCTGTGCAGTTGTAAATCTATTCTAAACAATGAAATAACTGATCTAATCTATTTGAAAGACTTTCGATCCTACCTCAGAAGTGAGGAGTGAATCATAGTCTCTCAGAAACTATCAATCCCCACAGCCTTCCCGGCAATATCGAAAGTAAAATTGATCAAATAAAGTGATTGGCTATTCTATTTGATATGCTTCTAATTAGAACTTTGAAAGCTAGAACCCGGATTTCGCAGAACAGTGGCGAATCCGATCGTGTGTGTGATCTTGTCCCCTCAGTGTGACCTCCTCGCTCCTTCGTGTTCACGTGGATCTAGAAAAGTGTGTAATGCTAACATCAACATGAAGTAGATATTTGGACAAAGAAGCTTAGGATACAGACTAAATATAATGTGAGTAGGAGAGAGCAAGGCAAGAGTACGAGCTTGGCTTATGCAATTCCTAGAGGGATTTATTGCGAGTCATGCAACATAAAACGTCCAGAACCTGAAACTATCCTGTTTGAAGAACAAAACCTGCAACTTTAATGGCTTCCTATTGACAAACAGACTATCCTACTCCAATGGATTGGATGAAATAATAACAGAGCTTTGCACAAGATGGATATGTGGCTTTCTAACAGCAAGAGAATGCTAACTAAGCATGTAATGAACTAAACTATGAATCCTAAGCAAAATAAAAGACTGAACTACTGAAATGAGAAAATGAGAGGCAAATTGTGAAGGGCCATTTGCTTGAGCACAAGCCAGCTATTTATAGCATTTGCATTTACCCAAGGTAAAAACCAAATTGATCTCTTAAACTATAAACAATGGCAAAACACTATTCCAGGGAACCAAAATCATTAATGCAAGCCTAAGGCGGTGAAAAAAGCAGGAAACGTTGAAATTTACGTGAGTCGCGTTAAAAGAGCATTTTGGAAAACGCGTAAAGGACCGCCGCCCTGAACAAGGTGGCGGTTACAAGACCGCTGCCCTGTTCAAGGTGGCGGTTTCAGAATCGAAAGGCAAAAGGCAAAAAAGAGAGAAAAGAGAAAACAAAGCACGCGGGGCTAAGCGGGACATGTGGGATGATAACGCATACTTGGAGAGCCTTTTCCGGATCCCGAACACCTTGCGAGGAGACCTGTATCATCATTGGGGCACGTGTTACATTGTTCCTAAGCAAAGGCAAGTACCCCACAATTTTGGGTACGTACATGAACGTTAGGAAATCAAATAGTGCTCACATTTGTTACCGTCGTAATTAGTAATTTACTATTGGATATTATATTGTTATATAGTTATAACAATATAATTTGTTATTATATTCTATATGTTACCGGGGTATTCGTTCCTATTTACTAGGAGGATGTTTTGCTACCTCCATGGCTATATAATAGCCAATCTATTGTACATTGAATATAATGAAAAATTATTGAGTATATCATGTATTAATTTGTTATGTCCATGTCATTCACTGAGTACAATAATCTGCACAAAGTGCAATTTGTGAGGATTCAAGATATCACACTTACCCCTATCATTCTAGTGGCCTACCACTTGACCAAAGCAGCATGAATAAATAGATGGATTATAACACTAAGTTGAGTTCATGTCAAGTTCAGATTTGGATGCCAACGCTCCTTGATTCAACTAGGCGTATAGACCATCAAAATACATGCAGTTAGCTACGGCATCTCATGACAAAGCACAAAAATATACACTTGTGCCTGCAATCAAGACACAAAGAAGTATGAAAAAAAGAACTGCATCATTATTTTTACACCTCTCTACACATTGCAGAATGAAGCACAGCATACATTCAGATTCATATCATAGACTACTCAATTTGTTTCAAATATGTTCCCACTTCAAAATCAAAACAAGAAGAAAGCATCGAGCTCCTTAGTCATCTAGTCACCAGACATCCATTTTATCCAAAAAGTGTAAGAATGCAGGCAACCTCACAAAATGGGTTCTTCATGGAACTCATCACATATAATGTGCAAGGAAAATTGAAGGGAAATGACTGATGGAAACTTGGGAATGCTCCCAACATGATTGCTTGCTATTTAATTTCAGATTAAAAAACGCTGAAGTAACCATTTACAGCAATTGCTAACTTGTGAGCCTTTCAATATCAAACAAATAAATGTAACTGAAAAAAACCAATCAGTTTTGCAAGTAAAAGGATATATGAATACTTAACCTTACAACAAAATGGTAACTTACAGTTCAACAGGAAGCTTTTATTTTATGGTACAGAAGCAACAACATTATTAGATACATTACACATACTAGCCCACTCAAGGCTCCTCACTCTAATCATATAAGATATATCACACATACTGGCCAACTCAAGGCTACTCACTCCAGATATATCACACATACTAGCCCACACAAGGCTACTCACTCTTCCTCCTAAGGTGTTCCAGGCTCCATGCAAAATAATGAAAGCTATGGAATAATCTTAGATGCCTTCATTTTGTCAATCCATGATAGGAAGGAAGTTTCTGTATTGCAAAATCCAAAGAAACCATGTTCCTTGCTTTTGTTCATGCTATGTACACTCGGAAATCCATTAAGAATTGCATCTGCAAACCAAAAGTTTCCAACAACTTCAACTTTGGTGGGGCATAAATTATTTTCTTTCACAATTGCATCCCAAACCGGACCTTTGTCTTTCATTGCTTCAGCCAGACTAAAACCTTCCCCATCATAGGGCAACACTTCCAGTTCAAATTTCTCTGCCATTAGCTTCCACAGTTTTTTCCATTTAAATACATCTCCATTCGTAATATTGAAGGCCTGATTCTTGGCATAAGGTTCTGTAGCAGCCCAAATTTCTTGCTCTGCAATCAATTCAGCATCAGATACATCCATAAACTGTTCCCAAGCGTTTCTATCGCCTGGGAATTTGAAAGGAAGTCCGTCATATTTGCAAATGGTAGCATAGACACACAAAGTACCAATGATGTTCATCAAGCTCCAAGGAGAGAAACCAAATATGGCTGTAGGGCGGTGAATAGACCAAGTTAAGCCATCTTTCTTCTTAGCAGCATCGAATAGCATGTCTTCTTGAATGTAGTAGAAATTAGGCCCTGGGAGCCTAGGAAGATCTTCATGAAAGGGTGTTTCATGAGGCTGAATATTCGATTCTTTATTTTACTATCAAATGGGCCTATATAGTGTTTCCGCCAGTCTGAAGGCAAATGTGCTCAAGATTTTCAGCATTAGGGAGTAGTGCATCTAAGACATTCTTGAACATTCTTCCATTGTCTTCACAATTCTGCTCCTCTGTCTCTCTATTAACCCAACTAACAAAGAAAAGAGTAGTTACATCTTTCAAGGCAGAAATCTTTTCTAAGGTTTCTTCTCTGTTTAATACATCACATTGGATGTAATGTACTGGAGTATTTGTAAACCAATCTGGCTTGGGCCTCCTGGCAACACCATATACTTTCCAAGGTCCACCAGGAATGTCAGACAAAGACAAGATTTCTGCCAAACTACTGCCTACAATTCCTGTGACTCCTATAACCAGAGCTACTCTTTCCTTCTTAGACTTCACTTCTGAGCTTTCAACATTTTTCTCCAATTTCCTCTGCATGTAAACTAAAAGTCAGAAAAACAACATTGCCGGACAACAAAGCAAAAGCAGGGTCACTTAAATGGTCTATCGCTGCTTTTAAAGGGGTACTCAATTCCACTGACAAAATAAGGCAATTTATAGGAGAAACAGCGCAAATTTCCTTTACCAACAATCAGGAAATGATATGTCAAAGACCATCTTCGCATTACCATCCAAACCCTGTTGATTAGAACAAGATAGACAAGCAAAACAAGATGAAGTATCTCACTAGTATTTCACTGTATAATATATATTATTGGTGACTGATTGTGGTGCACCAAGCAGCTATGAATCCCACAGGTTCTTTTCTGTAAACAAACCCAGCTATTGAACCCACAGAAAATGAAGCTTGTACCAACAAAACTTAATAAATGCTTCCTGGTAACACCCAATTGAGTAGGGAAAATCCTCTTTTCAGGTATGTAAGGGTAAAATTATTGGGAGTTTTGTCATCTGCACGGCTGGGGTAATGCCTCCTACAGTTAGGTGTTTGTCCCTGGATCATCAGGATCGTTTCCTCCAGCGACAACTGATAGTGTGTGTATCACCTACTTAAATTTGTAGATAGACACGTTTTGAACTCATGTAATCTTTAGACGCATGGGTCAATATTTGAAACCTGCGCCTTACCGGTTTAATATCAATCAATATTCTGGTTCTGAAGGAAACTCAGGGTAAAACCAATCAAACATTCAACTATGTTTTCTCCTGCCTTTTAATCCTTTCTAACCTCATTTGCCTCAGATAGTCCCAGTCAAGGAGTGAGATTCATTACAGAACAACCAAATAACATAAAATAAGTAGGGTTCATTTCTGCTTGCTGCATTAGATTGCCCTTGCTTTATGAGTTTGAAACCCAAAACAGAGGAGGAGGAGAGGATTCTTATCCGCTTCTACATTAGATTGCCCTAGCTTTATTAGTTTGAAACCCAGAAAGAAAAACATGGACGATTAAATACTTACCCCTTTAGGACCAATGGAACCAGTCCACCATGAGTACCAACTCATTGTCAGCGCTCTAACAAAATGCCCCAATTGCCAATCTGCCATTACAATCAATTTCCCACTATCAAAAGGTGAAAATATAACTAATCATACGGTATACCTTAAGAATATCCCTACACCATTTCAAAATACCAAAAAGATAAAGGTTCCCTAGATCAGTTCATCTATCTGGCCACAGAAAGACTGCCCAATGCAATGGAGATTGATATTGGGAAACACATCCAGAGATTCTTCGACTAAATTGAAATCTATCCTGATTAGAAACCCCAAAACAAATCTTGTACGTCCTTGCTAGTCCATAGCCTTATTAACCCCAAAGAGAAAACTACCAAGCTTAGCCCTTCCATGTAAAAAGAAAAGAATTCTAACTGCTATAATATTTTCTTGCAGAGTTCAGTTTTCAGATAAAGAACCCACATAAAACGTTCATAAGCCCAATTGAAGTCTTAGATTCTTACCTCAAAAAGAATTGAAACATGAAAGATATCTTGATCACAGAAACTTCAACCTGATGCAGTACTTATGGATTGCTAGGAAAGGCCAAGATTTTAGTAAGCTGTGCTCAGTCGGTGGTTTTGTGGGCCAGATCCTTCTCAGAATGCTAATAAGCTGTATTAAGTCGATGACTTTGTGCGCCATATAAAACAAATAGATCGAAAGGAGAACATCCAGATCCTTCCGTTGCTTTACTGAAAATTTCAATTGATGGTATGATGATATGGATTGACAGAAATCAATCACGAATTGTTTAAGCCGTGATGCCATCATTGTTTGAAAAAGTTAATCGAGTTTACTGCAGTGTCGTACTCGTCTCTCCTTCAAACTGGATATTTCAGAATTTCAATGGTTGTCCTTGTTAGTTTTACTGCATAGATGGTCCGTGTCAGATTAGGGAGCATTACCCAATAGTTGTGAGGGTTGTTGACATCTTTGTCTCCAGTTTTTTACACATTAAAATATTAATAATTGAATGAATACTATCCTATAAATGTACAAACAATCTTCAAAACTGATGTAAATGTCACTTTTCATGTACACCATGAATCTATCAACAATAGAATACTTGATATCATTTTTAAACATAAAATAACATATATTATACTTCCATGTTTGCCAAATTTAAAGTCAACATGTATTTAATACATGGATATATAATTGTATTCCATCCCTATACAAAATTGATACCACATCATCATATCAATTTGATGTCACTTTTCATATAATTTAAGTTCCCATTTTACAATGTTAAAGATCTTGTCATACACAAATTTTGGGGCAGGTTCTCACAAGAATAAGTCCAAAGTGCACCATTTTCAAATACATGTTGTCTTTTAAGCATTAACTTTCTCACCATTTTCTATACCAGCTACTCCCATAAATGATGTACCTGCATATTTTCAACAAATGTAAGGCTCAAGAAACAAAGATTGAATTGAAATGAGAAATCAAATCAAATTGAACTTCAAATATGAGTATTGAAATAAAATATCATAAATCTTGATCCACCCCTATCAATTTCACCCAATAAAAAACAAGCACAAGGATCAACCAATTTTACCCAATAAAAAAAAAGCACAAGGATCAATCAACTACAACACTTTTCATATCTCCTATAAATCCAGTTCCTCAACTGCTCTGAAATTTTATTCAGTTAGTATTATTTTGCTAGTGCATGAAAATTAGAGTTCCAAGCTGCCGTATTCAACTGTTATTTTTCATCATAGTGCCACATAGTAAGTTCTTAACTTTGTTGTTATATTGATGCACATTCATTTAATTTTATAAATTTTTTTGTCAATCTATATATTTTGCACCCAAATGGAGACTATGAACATTATAAAAACCTGGTAATCCCAAAAATCTGTCAAAAGAAGCGCTTGAGAATTCTCTACAGCCCAATCTGCTTTGCAAACAAATCTGACATGTAACCCACCGTGCATACTTGCTGGTGCATACTTGCTTTGACAAGGAGAAAGACTTGCTTGATTCAAGATATTTTTTGGATGTTCTCCACTATACTTTGAATTTTGCTAGTGTTATTTTGGTGTTCAACCCAACTATTAATTGGGAAGAACTGGAAATATTCCTGGAATTTTACTTTATGTTGCCTTTTCATGTAGATGTATATTAACAAGTAATTCTAGGCTAAATTAATGAAATTTGTAGATGTATATTTACAAGTAATTATAGGCTAAATTAATAAAATGTAATGTATATTTACAAGTAATTCCAGGCTAAATTAATGAAATCTGTAATTCATATTTACAAGTAGATGTATGTTTTGTAGACGTATATTTACAAGTAATTCCAGGCTAAATTAATGAAAGACTCTATATTTACAAATAGATATATACGAAATATACATCTACTTGTAAAAATACATCTACAGAATACACATCTGAATGTAAATATACATCTACAGAATATACAACGACAGGAAAAGGTAGCATAAAATATACAGCTACATGAAAATGAAGCATAAAATATACAACTACATGAAAAGGCAACATAAAATATACATCTAACATGTAATTACTTGTAAGTATACATATACATATTTCATTAATTTATCCTGGAATTACTTGTAAATATAAATCTACATGTACACATACATCTACAGGTTTCATTAATTTAGCTCAGAATTACTTGTGAATATTCATCTACATTAAAAGGAAGCATAAAATTATATTGCATGCTGCCTTTTTCATGTAGATGTATATTTGGTCATAAATTCAAATTTGTATTTGTTTCAATAACATTGCCTTCCTCTGTACTAGACCCATTTTCACCTTTGATCTTTGAAGTATCCATTGCTCAGAACATAGGCACTCACATCAAATGGCTGCACTTCCTTTTATGTTAGTTGATTCAATATTATTTCTTCTCATTGTTGTAAGTTACATCGGTTTGGTAAATTTATCTATCTTTGCGGGTTTTATTGACATCATGAGGAGAAGGCAACTTCCTAAAAGAGTAAGACCTGCATGTGCCAAAATTAGGGGAGCAAGATTTCCACCAAGTGAAGAACATGAAGAAGGGGCTAACAATACCCCACCTCAAGATGCCAATGACACACCACATGAAGAAGTAAATGTCCAAGCAATAAGAGTGAGCCCTTCAACCCAAAAAGTGACAAAGCCAAGAGCTGATTGGAACAAGTCTGATATGGATAATGCCATGAAAGATGTTGAAGAATATGGATACTCTACACGTGCTGCTGAAAAAAATGGGGTATACCAGCGACCACCCTTACTTCTTGGCTGATGGGCATTACCACCACTAAAAGAAAGGGTCCACCAACAATTCTAACAGATGAAGAAGAGATGGAGATAGTGAGTTGGTGTCATGAAATGGCTGACATGGGCCATGGGTTAGAAATTATACAACTTAAGACATGTGTGGCACAAATATGTGAAACAAGGTCTAACCCATTCACGGATGGTTTTCCAGGTAAGTCATGGTGGGCAAGTTTTAAAAAAAGACACCCAGATCTAACATTAAGGACAACTGAAGGCCTTGATAAGGATCGAGCAATGTGTTTGAGGCCATCAATTGTCAGTTCCTTCTACATTACTTTGTCTAAAGCTTATGAGGCCAACCCATATGGACCAAACCGAATATGGAATTGTGATGAAACTGGATTACAAGATGGAAGGAACTGTGGTATGAGAGTGCTTGCTAAAAGGGGTAGTAGGAGTGTCCCATATATCATCCCAAAAAGAAGAGAATGGATTACCATATTGTGTTGTGTAAATGTTGTTGACAAAGCATTCCAGGATTCTATCTTTTTAAGGGGAAGAACCATTTAGAAAATTATATTGTAGGTTGTGAGCCTGGAGCTTGCATGGCAACACAAGCACATGCATGGATGACAAAAGATTTATTCATGAAATGGTTACATCACTTTGCATCATCTATACCTGGTGGTGTGTCTCCTACAAATAGGCATTTACTAATTTTTGATGGCCATGGTTCACATGTTGCTTTGGGGACAATTCAAGAAGCTAGGAGTTTGGGGATTGATTTGTTAACATTGCCTGCACACACCTCTCATAAATTATAGCCATTGGATGTGAGTGTCTTTGCTCCATTCAAAACATACTTCAAGGAGGAGAGACGCAAATGGATAATTGCAAACCATGGGATAGATGTGAAAAGGGTTGAATTAGCTGAGTTAGGGAGCAAAGCATTCATAATGGCTCTTACACCTAGCAACATTAAATCAGGATTCAAAAGAACAGGGATATGGCCTCTTAATCCCAATGCCTTGGATGAAGACATGGGACCTAGCAGAACATTTGACACATCTTTTCAAGATGATGTTGGTGCAGCAGAAAATATGCTTCATCTATCTAGGGTTGATTTAGAGCAAAGTGAAGATGTTGAGATGGTGCCTAACACACAATTGGAGAAAGAATCAGAACCTCAGCAGAAGGAGATAAATATAAATGAATGTGTTGATCAACAATTGGAAACTCCAAATAGAATTAATCAAATTGATGAGTCACTATCTATGCCCACAGAAGATAGCCCTCCTGATTGGATGAAAGAAGCAACTCTTAATCTTGGTGTAAACTTGAACTTCAATAATGAAGAGGTCAGCCTCTCTTTACCCTCTCATCCAACACTACTTCATGACTCAGATTTGGTGCACTACTATGTTGGCAGTCAAGCTGAAGAAAATGATGCAGAATCACAGTTAGAGGTAGGGGTATTAGGGGCAAGATTCAAACCAAACTTGTGAGGGAAACCAAGGACAAAGAACTCTTGGTAGATTCTTGAAACTCCCTGTGGAAAAGGTTAGAGAATCATCAAGGTCAAATAGTGCTTCTGGTATAAGATTGAGTAGGGAATCTCTACTAATCACCGTAGATCAGTACATGGAGCTTCTGGTTGAGAAAGAGAACAAAAAAAAGAAATAGATGAATTGAAGCAAAGAAAAAAGGAACAAATCCAGGAGAAGAAGGTTGAACGAATTGTTGAAAGGGAAAGGAAGGAGTAGGAAAAGATTGAAAAAGAATATAGAAGGAAAACAAAGGAGCACCAAAAGTTGATTCAAAGGCAAGAAAGGGAACAAAGAAAGGAACAGGAAAGGATTCAAAGGGATCAAGAGATAAAGGAGAAGGAGTTTGAGAAGGCAAGAAGAGAGTTAGAAAGGAAAAGGAGATTGAGTAGTCCAATTAATCCTTTTCCTGATCAACACCCAATGTTAAGAGAATTAATGGGCATACATTGCCCTTTATCAGTTTCAACACATAATTTTGCAGTTGGAGTGAATGCTTCTCCAAGTTCTGATCCATTCCCAACTACACCTGTGAGGGATGTCAACATGGGGAGGCAATTGCAAATTAACACCCCAACTTCAACCTCAACTGCAGATTCAACACCGCCCTTCCTCGGATTTTGGAAATGATATTATCGAAAGTAAATATTTATTTTTGAGGGCTGAATTTTTGATGTTTGGAATTGGCCTTTCGATTTAAAAACTACAATATAGTAATAATAGTTATATGGCCCAAGTATATTGTATGGCCATGTTTTTGTAATGGACAATGGTAATGTTTACTGAATGAATATATGTCTTCCAAGTTATGTGATTATATTTTTCAAAGATTTAAACTCCTATTGTTTCTGAAAATTACATTGAGAAACTAAAAAATAGTAAATGTCAGTATGCAATTTGCCATTAATGTAATCATTAATGTAATAGAAGCCAATAACACAATCTACCAGTAGAAAAGAAAAATATGAAATAGTTTCTATCACTGCCTCAATGAGGGTAAAAACCTCACCTATTAAAACCGTATGGAGTGTAGATATTCAAAGAGAATCAAACAATTTCCAAACTTATTTGATGTGTTGATAAACACAATTAAAATCATGCTCTGCATCTGCACTTCCAATCTGAGTCACTCCAACAAGCATAACAACACCACTGCAACACATGTACAAAAAATACTATCAGTTTTTAATATGTAAAATCACCAAAATATACAAAGACCATCTGCAAAAACAAAATCTATATTACCAAAACTGTTAAAATCTGTGTGTGAGGAGGTGGTGGAAGATGTAAAACATCACCTGCAAATATGATGGTGATGGTTCGTATTCTTTGCAAACACAAGCTTTGGATGAGGGCACTCTTTGAAAAGCCTGTAACAAACCGTAAATCCAGTTTTCCAACTCATTAGAGATCGATGGTACGAAGATAAGAAAACAGAGGTGATCAAAACTTAACAAGCATTAGATCTGAATGGAGATAGACTTTCTCAATACACAAGTACACCCCAAAACCCCAAACGGGTTTAAAATAAAACGTCAGTATAACCCATTATAAACGTCATTTAAACTATTCCCACAAAACGAATAGCCATGCAATACACTTATTACTATGACTAGCTCCCAACGCATAGGTGGTCAGTATATGGTTTTATAGAAATTATTACATTTCCCCATAGTCAGATAAACAAAAACCTACTCGATACAGAGGTTCAGTACAAGCAATAACCCGTAAAGCTCAAATTTTAGCTGGGTATTCCCAAAATAATGGTAAATGGTTACAAGCAATAGAGACCCTGAATAAAATGGTTACATTGATTCATCTATAAACAACTGAGAACAAAATTTTCCAGCCAAAACAGTAAGCCATTGAGCATGTATTCACACACAGTCCTAACAACTTAAAAGAATAAACAATACCTAGAAACAATAGCACTTCCTTATTTCCCAAAAAATATCATAACTAACAGTATAAATTCGTATGCAATAGTTCAGAAATTCACTTTCCTTCTATCTTTATCTTAAAATGATACATTCATAGTTAACAGAAGTGGAGTTAAATTATCCTCCTTGCATGATACGATTCCATTTCCTGAATCTTGAGGAGTATGCCTGAATCTTCCTGCTAATCACCAGATCCATTGCCTTCCATGTTGTCACTGCCCACCGTGAGGTTCAAGTGGGAAACTCCACGCAAGCAATAGCTGGATGGCGGTGAGATAATCGATGGTGCATTCAATGTCAATAAATGAATCTGCACTGTACACATTAAGAACTGTTTTGCTGAAAGCACACATGACATTCCCTTTGTTATTTAATACCATATCTACATGCGTAGATTTCTCTGTCCTCGAAAAAAAGTGGATCCTTTAGTAATAAGTGGCAGAGTAAATAGTAATAGGTGGGGTGATTAAGTAGCATGTATTGGTCCAACCCAGAAAAGACAAAAATTGTGACACCTCACACTCCAACAAGTATGCACGGTGGGTTACGTGTCAGATTTGTTTGCAAAGCAGATTGGCTGTAGAGAATTCTCAAGCGCTTCTTTTGACAGATTTTTGGGATTACCAGTTTTTATAATGTTCGGTATAGTCTCCCAAAGTTTGGGTGCACCATTTTTATTATCCTCGATTTGGAGGTTGAATGTTTACATCATCCACTTTTATTACCATGGACTCGATTTGGAGGTTGTTGGAAGTTTACATCCCTCATTTTTATTAAGCCGAAGGCATTACTATAAATTAGAATGAGCGAGTCAATTTTGACAACATGTTAGTGGCTGATTTAATCTTGATCATTCATTACTTTAGTGTATCAATATCGTCCGAACGATCTCCACCGAATCCACGTGTGATTTACATTTCCCGCACATGGTCCGGTAGGCTTGTTATGGACGTTTCTGACGATTGCACCCATGCGAAATGCTTGAATACTTTCAGTCGTTGTGGAGATAGAAATTTGTAATTTATTTCAACCATTCAGTGATCATGGTCTGATGTTTTCGAATGAATCTCACTCACCGACTCTGCTCATTGAGGTTCCTCGCACGTCATTTCTTTTACTCAAACTCGTATTCTTCCCATCTTCTTATGGAAACTGTCTTCATCCCACCACACAAAATGTGGTTCCCCTGCCGACATATTTGTAGTCCACCATTGGCACATAAACAATAAATCTGAGCACATCACTCGGATTTTAAATGGGCACATGGGATACAACAATGGTCGGAGTTTGATATTAAAGTTTAGTGCACAGAATATAGCCTTCATCCATTCCAGAACACCAACAGAAACTCTTGCACGACATCTCAAAATTCCTTTTTAAGACACCACATATATGACTTGGTGGTGGGTTCTATTTTTGTCCACTGTTAAAACTTTCTTGTATTTGACAAACCCAACGATGCAGATAACAATGACATTTTAATCTACTTGTCCATAATCGCGCCAAGCCTAGAATTTCAAATTATCTATGCCTGTCAAATCAAAATTTGCTGACGACTTAGCTCTTTCAAGTGGTTGTAAATTTCAGTAATTTTTATAGATATTTTTATAATTTGTTTATTATATATAAATAGGTAAATTATATTTTTATATAAACTGCTTTTAAAAAAACTTATGGTATTTAAAATTTTCAACATATCATTGTCTATGGTTTCTTAAAATTTTCACCTATAATATATGATTAAAATCACAAAAAAATGGCCTACAACCTACTAATTTCCAGACCTAATCGCTCCCAATTGTTATGTTGTTTTCATATTTACGCCAAAGGCATGCACAGTCAGATTAGTGGTGAATGGAGGCTAGCCACACTAACACAAAATAGAAAATGAATGGCGAAGATCTAGTTGTCGTACATGCGTTGACATGTGACACTGGAAAATTGTCCACGTAAACTTGCAAGCTACGCCATGATCCATTCTGTGTGGGAGGACAACAAGCACGACACGGTTTCGGTCAATCTTAGGAAGGCCCTGTCATCACTTTCCTCCAAAATAATGTGGTGGATCCTCACAGGGCTCCAAATATTATGCCAAGGATGGTAAATGGAAAGAAATAGTAAACAAGATCACCATTGTACTTGGAGCAATCGTCATCCGAGACTATATCACTCGGATAGATTGGCTCGATTTAAAAGGTGTCAAATGGCACATGCCAATATTACACAAATCATTTATTGAGTTGATTGTGGAAAAAATAATAGAGGAACATGCTGAGTGCAGGTGTATCAATGGCATAAATGTGGTGAACCCGAACCAACGATCATCTAAAGACATTTCGACATTCTATTGGACTTGGAAATGGCCCATCCCCACGATACCATGAAAATAACACACAACCGCATCAAAGCAATTGTTTTTATATGTGCCCTACCATTCCGACCTGCCTAAGATAACTTGGGTTTATTTAACACCTATAAAATCATCTGTCATTTTTGTTGTCGCAAGATATGTTCGTGGGTGGAATGGATTCAACTTATACCACCTTGGAGTGGATGATGGGTTCACTGATTAAATGCCCTGCAATAGCAAAGAAACTACAAGAAGAAATTTTGTTAGTGGTGGGCATTCGTGGGAAAATAGGAGACTTTAATATGGTAAGCATGATTCCATTATGTGTGGGAGGACAACGAAGCATGACATGGTTCCAGATCAATCTTAGGAAGGCCCTGTCATCTCTTTCCTCCAAAATAATGTAGTGGATCCTCACAAGTTCCAAATATTATTCTGAGGATGGCAGATGCAAAGAAATAGTAAACAAGATCAACATTGTACTTGGAGCAATCATCATCTGAGACTATATCACCCGGATAGATTGGCTCGATTTACAAGGTATCAAACGACACATGCCAATATTACACAAATCATTTATTGAGTTGATTGCGGCAAAAATAATAGAGGAACACGTTGAGTGCAGGCATATCAATGGCATAAATGTGGTGAACCTGAACCAACGATCATCTAAGGACATTGTTGACATTCTGTTGGACTTGGAAATGGCTCATTCCCACGATATCATGAAAATAACACACAACTATGCATCAAAGCAATTGTTTTTGTATGTGGCCTACCATTTCGGCCTGCCTCAGCTAACTTGGGTTTATTTAACACCTGTAAAATCATCCGTCATTTTCGTTCTTGCAGGATATGTTCGTGGGTGGAATGGATTCAACTTATACCACCTTGGAGTGGATGATGGGTTCACTGATTAAATTCCCCGTAGTAGCAAATAATTACAAGAAGAAATGATGTTAGTGGTGGGCATTCATGGGAAAATAGGAGACTTTAATCTAGCAAGCATGGAATACCTTCAATGTGTGGTGAGAGAGGCTATGAGATTATATAGTCCAGCTCCTTTGTTGGTCCTGCACGAATCATTAGAAGCTTGCATTGACACCTGACGTTGGAAAATGGTCTACGTGAACTCACAAGCAAGATAAGCATAACTAGCGGTGAACATCAGTCATAATGGTTGGAAGATGCCATGTGGCTGCCTTGATGGTTGTTACCTCTCAAATAAGCATGCCATTGGTTCACCAATGAGGATCCGAAAATTTTGGTTGTAGGAAAATGGTCCACGTGAACTCGTAAGCGAAGATAACACAACTAGTGGTGAGCATCTGTTGGAATGGTTGGAAGGCACCATGTGGCTACTTTGATGGATATTGTTACCTCTCAAATAGGCATGTAATTGGTTCGGTGAGGAGGATTTGATAACTTTTGGTCACAGGTATAAACCGTGACAACCAAACCAGAATTCACTTGTGGGGCGCAAAATATTCAATTATATTATTGCAATGCCAATGCCAATGCTTACATTTCCAATGTTTCAATTACATTCGTATGATGCCAACCAACCCTAAGGGAAGACTAGCATGAAATATCAAACAACAAACACTTCTTGTTCATCTTTTGGATCCACAATCGTAGGAACATAAAGAAATATCCATCCTCATATTTGTGATGCCCCAAGACAACCACGTTCTGCTTCTTCCTCACTTCGCAGTTTTACCTTTTTCCTTAGCAATCTTGCATTTAAAATCTTCCCAACTACATCATTTTTCTCTTTTCCTTCTAAGCATGTGCTTGGTTATCATTGTGAATTTCAACATTATTATTACTATTATTTGTTTGTGAGCAACCATATATTTCAACTCTTGTAATTTCGCCTCTCATTCGACAGTTGTCATCATTGCCCTTGTTAGTTTATCATGATCATTAATTTCTCTTTGTAGCCAATCTTAGTTAGTCTTGTCAATTTCATATTGTTCATCAATATTACCATTAATATTATTGGTCATTGTGAGTGATTGTTGTTTGAACATTCTCATAATTCCACATTTTTATTTTTATTATCAATTTATATTTGTTTGTAACAAAATTTGGTTTGTCGGTTGTCTTACTTTTGAATCCACTATATCATTGTCAATAAATTGGTGAGGCCTATTATTTTATTGGGGAGATCCAATCCCCTTGAATTTCCTGTTGAATAGGGACATTGTTGCAATAAATAGGGCATATGGACTTCTCAAAATTAGGATAACGATAAATTAGTCATTGATCACGACAAAAATACCATATAAACATTTTAAAACAAGTCAACGACCATGTGGTTTCCCAAGGCCTATTAATAGGTTACATTTGACATACACCTATGTGTACCTAACAAGTTTTAGGTGTGAGTAAATAATCATTTTTTTTTTTTATTGAATGTTGAAGCATTACAATTACGTTGAAGGCACACTCCATATAATATAAAGGGGAGGGAAACCATCTTGTTGTCACACCGGTCATGCTTGGACATATTTCACATCCTTCAATCATAGGCCCCTATAGCCCCAGTCATAGTCCCCTACCTCAAAATATGGGCTCCATAAGACCTTGGCCTTATCTTTCCCAAATTGTCAAATGGTATTTCCCCTTCCCTTGCCTTCTTCACATTGTTTTCTCTGCCATGGGCCACGTTCTTATCCATATAACCCTGCACCATAAATGCCTGATCAATAAAATCTCCCATCCCAGACGATGAGGCCACAACAATTTCCTTGGTGACCTCCTATATTTCCATCATAAAAACCACCCGCTATATAGAATTTCTACTATTTACAATCCTCTTGAGACAAACATAATTTCACTTGAAAAAAAACTTTTTGCTCCTTACATCGACAATTTACTACTATTGTTGTTTCTACATCATCAAAGACAACATCCCAAGTCTAATCAAAGGATTGACATAAATGCGGTGTCTTTTTTTATATGTGCTCTGACTCTGCATTGACTCTCCTTTCTACTTTCACCACCCTTTAACCCCTTCTTCTTCACCCATCTTCCTTTCGCATTGTTTCTCTCCCTCAATATGAATCCTCTAGAAGATCCCCTTTGGCATTTTCATCATTACATTTAACGTATGATTGCTAGTAGGTGTAAAGTTATTTTATCGTTTCATTTTGTTGTATTTGATTTGTTTTTTGTTAATACGTTGGTTGTTTCACTATTACATATGTGATAAGTTGATTGGAAGCGCATTTGAAATTCATTTAAAAAATTTGAAAATGCTTCTATTAATAATAAAAATTTCTCATAAGTCAAAACCTTAATCAAAACAACATTTTTTTTTTGCGAAAATGCCTTATGGTTTGAGGAACAACCATTATCATACAAAATACCTATAAAAGGGTTGAGGAAACCAAGAATGCACGATAAAGATGAACATTATTTTCCCAACTTTAATGACCTTTTCCCCATTAATCTAGTTAAATTTTGTGTTACCATCCATGATTTCTTCTATTTCGGTCAATTTTGTGGTGTGTTGAAAAATCCAAACATAGATCGCATATTTTAGTGGTAAATATATTGAGTATACGTATTGTGAGATCTTGTATGTATGCCCATTTTTATTGGTTTTGATTGGTATACTTCATTTGTATTGCCCCTACTTGGCCTCTCCACCATAATACTTTGGGTATTTAAGCTATGTCATCACATCCACTCTTGCCTCATCTACGCCATCTTATCAATACGGAAATTACTTGAGGTCATATTATTTTTCTTTTGAGATTTATCTCCGCTTCATGTTGTTTTCCTCATAAGGGTGATGTTTGATGCTTAATTAGCACAAGAAAATGTGAGTGAACAATTTTGAGATACATCTTAAAGAAACACAATTAACTCGCTTGGTAAGTCTCGGAAAAGATAGAAGCAACAATATGATATTCTCTTGAGAGGGGGAAAAGATCATACATTGTGACATGTCATGCGATGTGCAAGGTGGTGGGAGGGTGCAAAGTTTGAGAATTTCAATGGCATATGTGTTAGAAATGGTCTCGCAACACCTCGCTCATACATGATGACCTTCTCTATATGGACGATGATGACTCCTTGGGTGCCTTTTGCCTCCACCTACATCATCTTCAACAAGTCCATGGATATACATGCAAACAACACACTCTTTGGCTTCCTTTTAGCCACATCATCAAGGCCAACTATCTTGTGAGGTGGAATATTCATTGTATGGTGTTTCCCTTATAAGGGTGCCACTCATCGTTATACTCTTATTTACATTTTTGTTAATGTACCCCTATATTACTATGTATCTAACTTATATGTTGATAATATTTTAAACTATGGAATTCATAGGCTGCAATCCTTATAATATGTGACCAAATTCATTCTTCATATGCTATGCTTTTTTGTTATGAAATATTTTCTATTTTCATTCCATTTACATATTTTTCTGTATTTACACAATGCTTATAATAATGTAATTTGCAATAATCCTAAAACTTCTTGGAAACAAACCATCATTTGATTTCTTTTAATTTCCGGTGAAAAATGTTAACCAAAAGGAAGGTGAACAAAGCTACAATTTCCACCAAGAAACTAGAAAACAATAAGAAAAATGCCATATTACTTGTTCAAGCTCTGGTGATAATAATGTTATCAAAAGATAAGTCCAATTAGGCATTCGGGAGTACTTGCATGAAAAAGACTTATTTCTAAAGTTATTTTTAGAGTATGTTGCCACAAAGATATTCATCTCACACTCCCTTTCTCTTTTAAGCAATGTGTGCAAATGACACCTAATCCATGTATATGACTTTTCGAAAGAAAGAAGAGGATTTCCTACTTTCCCTCCAACATTTTCTCTTCCTATTTAATTATCCTCCCTCTATCTCCTTCTTCATCATGCCACTTCCTCCTATGGTGTTTCTCCCTTTCTCCTATATATTGGTGTATCAATTGCGCCTCTAGCATACACATGTTGTTTTTATTACATATTATTCTAGTATCTTGAATATTTTATGTTTTCATGAACTTAAAGAGATGGAGGAGGAAATATTTGAGATCTTGAGCACTACCTATTGGATTGAGAATCTCCCTAGCTTCTCCGAGTGTAGTATTTTGTGGTTTTAGTAATTGAGCCAAACTTCTAAAATATAGGAGATATTTGGCCATAAGTCAAGATTTGCATATGATTTTATTAATTTGGTAATAAGCAATATTGATTTGCTTCTTAAAACCCCAATAGTTGTTTTGATCTTCTCTGTGCAACCTTAACGCATACATTAGATTCAACTCGCCTTATACATGTCATCCTCCACGGACATGCAACCCTTGAATGAATGAATGAAAGATTTTAATGACGTCCACGAGACTGAAGAGTTTAAGGGACCAAAATAAACTGAGACATTAATCTGAATTTAGACTCTTTGCAATATCAACTCTCATCTATTGTGAAACTTGAGCACAAAACCAATGATCCTTTGAAGTTTTGTTTCTTCAAATAACTCATTTAGGTTGTCCACTTTTAAATCATTTTCATACTGGATACGAATACCATCATATGTTGAACACTCTGGATAATGAAATGTAATTCTATTTCAACAATCTCTTTTTGCTGCAAAAAGAAAAGTTCCCTTTCCCAATAATGAAGATGATGTGATTTGGTCCTCCCGAGCCACTAGAAGCCTTACTATGTTTACCTTTGATAACTGCCCCTAGATAACCTTTTTCATCATGCTATGAGGTGGGGCTAAGTTCTTTGATATAATGTGCTTTCTTACGACTAATTTGTTCTGTCCACATGGCAGTCCTAAACTTCTCCATCACATAATTTTTTACCCCTGTTATTGTTAGGACACTCCTAAAAATTGATGTCCCATTTGTTCATTTATTTGATGTTCTATTTCATCCAAGTTTTCTTTCTGAGCTCTAGATTATCCTCTATAACCATTTTGATGACTCAAAATTAATATTTGGTCTTAATTTTGCTTACACCGTCTCTGGCGTATCATGCAGTTTCTTAATGCGTTGTCTTGTGGATAACACTCAAAATTATTCGTGGATCATTTCACTGACAACCCGCAAAATTCAACACAAAAGCCAATCTCTGATCATCACCGCCTTGACATTGGAGCAGGTTATTACGAGTCAAAGTTTTTTTGTCTTTCAATTCAAATGGTTTCTTTGATGAGTATAAGTGAATTTGAGTCATTAGTGGTAGTAGTCAACAGTTGTTCATTATTATTATCATTACTACATGTAGTGGCAAGGATATTATTGTTTTGGCTTTGGCTGATTAGTTGGAAAGTGGTGGGGCGGATTAAATTGGCATGCCATTATTTCTCCAAAGTCAGATTGTATGTTCCCGCATACTATAGTGTATGTTGTCCAATCTTTTACACAATTTCACTGTTAGAGTCGGAAAGCTTCTCCAACTTTGACTCACAGTCACTAAATTGATGCCTCTTGTTTTCTATGGGCAAAGAAGTGTGCCTATTTATATCTTTAGACAGAAGATACCTTGCATCTATAACCTGTAACAAATATAGTACAACTCATAGAAATGCCTTAATTCATGCAAAGAAGAAACAGGTTGTATGAAGTCGGCAATATCAGCAAAAATGCCAAAAGCACTCAACATTTCTCCAGAACATAATTTACCTTAAAACAAGAATTCGGTTTCATATAAAAATCAGCTGATCAAGCTCCAGATAAATAATAAAAAATTTGTATAGAGACAAATGAGTCATGACGGAGCAATAAGGAAAAAAAGAACCAGTCCTCGTCTTCTTTTTAAATCAAGAAAATTAAGGAGCATGGATAAATATTATTGCTCTCATAATTTCTTTTACATGGTTTAAGTGTTCGAGTACCTCATTTTGGCAGTATCAAATGATATTTGGAATCAATATTCATGATAAAAAGCATATCACATTTGCATATTTGAAAGAATACTTATTGAACACTTTCTAAATTGCACAGATGCCATCCCGTTATTTATTTCATGATAATAGTCCTCCTAGGACAAAGTTGCAGTAAAGATTAATATTAGTAAAGATGAAGATTCAGTTGCATTACTGGGCCAATTCAAAACTTATGATCTACTGTCAAAAACCGTAAGAAAGGGTTAGTTTAATCCAATTACCATCTAGACTTTCAGAGCATAAGCTAAGCTAACTTGACATGATTGCCACCTCTGAAGTTAAATAGTAACCTTTAGATAGCTCAACCCTACCAGCTACCGCCATATATAGTGTCAACTTTATAAGTTCAAATACCTTCAAATTCCTTGATTAGCATTTTATCTTTCGACTACTTTCTCTACAGGCCTTATGATTTTAAAAAAATCCAAAACTTTCAGTTTAGAAGCCTTTAAGATAACTTTTTTAGGTGACATTCTAACCAGAAAATCTTATTGGCCTACAAGCATCCCTATATAGTATATTGATCAATTTTGTACCGCTTTTGGTTTGAAAGGTTTGACAAAGGTTGTGAATCTGTGATCAATCAAGCCCTTGCCCATCTGTCTTTCGTGTGATAGGTAGCATTAGTTGAATAAATTTTGCACAAAATTGGAGTTATGGAGCTTCATTATTTCATATAATGATGTCATGGGGGCCTCGTCCAATATATATAACCCTTAGGTATTTGTCTACGATGTAAACAACTCTTCCTAATTTTAAAATTGATGTATACGTTGGGTATAAGCTCATCAGTAGTGTGATATAAGGGCACATATTCCCTCTTTAGGTCGACAGTCGATACTTATAGAAATCCATTCCTAATTTCAAGACTAATCACAAGAGGACCAAATTCAAGTTGTTTGAAATTTGTGTAGAGGTGGTTATTGTTGACACCAATATGTTATTTAATGTTAATATATATTTCTTTTCTTTATAGAGAATCTTTTTCAATATTAATTCTATCTCCGATTGTTATTTATAGGGAAATACATATTTAAAATTGGGAACATTTGTTTAAAATATATGTTTTGATAAAATGATTGAACAGTGCATTATATTAAGCTACCCATTGAACCAATTGTTGTAAAAATAGATATATATCTCTTAACGTGCATAAGGTCAAAAACAAGTTTATGAGATGTCGTGATAATATGGACACCTTCATATTATGGCTGCACTTAGGCAACAACGATTAATCAAACACAAAATTACCTCTACAAAATTCTAGATCGGTAATAAGAGCAATAAGAACTTGCTTCTTATGACCACAAGGTTTATGTTCTATATATTTGTTTTACGATATGGTATTTGAATTATTTGTCCATTAGAGGCTCCAGGGTTTAAAGAGGTTGAAGTTCAACAAAGAATTTTGGCTTATGCAAATTTCGTAGTATACGTTATTCTACCTATTTCCTATTATACACCCACAATTAAATGTGTTATGAAGTGGAAATTTGTCCAAGTGTAAAGAGAGGAATCTGTTGTTGTCAATATCAATATTTTGTTTACCACGAGCTATTTAGAAATTCTAAATTCAGATTATTGACCAATAAGTTCAAATTGTATACAACAATGTTTGAATTGTTATGCAATATGAAATGATACATGTCATGAAAACCAGATGTATTCAATGTGATGAATTGGAAGGTATAGAGTGGTGTTTACTATATTTGAGAAAGTTGTTGCTTACAGTAGACACTAATATGTCAATTGTTTAATGTTACATTTCCATTTAGTTCATGGTATGCAAAATATGAATATTGAGTATACTATTGTATATTTCATGTCCACGTATTGTTATCAGAGTGTTTTCAATGAATATTACCTTTACATTGTCACCTACATGAAAAAATTGGCATAGTTTTCAAGGTCAGTGGTTTCCCAATTTACATTTGACAAATGAAAAACCAATTCTAATACTAATCCATATTGATTTTGCAGACTTACAATTGTCATTCCGAAAATGATCATGTTTAACTCAAACATCCCGATCTATAGCTCTTGTTGCATTCCAACATTTATGTACAACCACTTTGTACTTATATAAAATTTTACTAAGCCTAATGTCTATGATACCTCTACTCCCATGTCCTATAATGTCATTTATTTGATGTGCATTTGGATGATATTGGAGTTGGGAATTTACTGAAAGTATTTTTAAAAGGAAAAACCAACCATCCATACACTTGTCATAAAATAATTGATTTGTTAGTGAAATATCTCTTCGCTTTTGGATCAAAAACATCTTTTAACTTCTTGAAAGCAAATAATACACTTTATGTATTTCGTGAATAACAATTCAACATTTGCATACCACATTCACGACATGTATTATTGCCTGCAATGCAACCCTTGTTATTATTTTTCTCACTACAAAGCATTAATCTGCATAAAGCTTCGTCCTATGAAAATTATTTCATTTTATCCAATGTTTTTCACCTTTATAAAAAAAAATTAATGCCTTTTCATTGGTCATGTAGGTTTGATTGGACATATTCCTCATTTCCTTGACATATTTTTAGCATAAAGAAAAAGATAAAAACACTCGCTAGAAAGGTTGCATTTCCAAATGTTTGTTTTTAATTTTTGGTATTACATGCCCGTCCTTAAAAAAGACATGTGGTTGTAATTATGCAAGATTTTTAGTATTTTTTTGTATATTTAGATGTTTCGCAACCTATTTTCCAAAAAAATTGATTGAATGAAGGCTTACGTGTGGTGGCGGGGCCAAGTGGAAGGGGTAAGGTGGAACCAACACACGACCACCTGTAATCTACATGCATTGAGCATAAGACTTCCTATCACATCTACAAATTAGGAATATTCTAATCATTCTTTCAAGTGATTTACATTCGCTCAAGTAAATCATGGGTACTGATAGAAGTTGGGATCCCAATTTCGCATAGTATTTTTCCCTTTCTCCTAGAATACATATGTATCACCAACCTTGGAAGCTAAGAATTATTTTACTAATGGAATGCCATGAAAATTTGACCAGAGGAAGGCCAAGGAAATTACAGAGAAAAAAATCCATGATAAGGATCTTGAAGGCGCAAGTAAACAACATTGAAAGATCAACACATGTATCCTCGTCTTGAAGGTCTAAGTCATTTCATGGATGACATGTTTCAATTATTATTGGTATATTAGAAACTTCAATGGAATGAGTTTGGGTACAATAAAGAACACACTATTTTTATTTGTTTTCAATTTCATGTCTCTAACCAATAAAAAAACCTCTTCCGAATGTCAAAAAAACTAAATTTTAGAGAAGTTGAGGCATGAAAAATAAAATTACCCTTAAGCAAGCACTGGCTTCATGGATTCTCAAGAAAATGGGCCACATCGTAGTCACAAAATCACGCACTTTAGACATTATTTAGTCTCGGTATCATACTACTATTCATATGGTTTTTGAGTGAAGAAAGTACTAATTAACCCTCGTCTTTTGGCCATTTTAATTTGCTTTCTATCATCACTACCGACCTCCCATACACACTTGCCTAGTCTATTTTCATCATTTTCTATCATTTTATCCTTGATTTAGGGCATCCATGCTTATATCTTGGGGCACCCGTAGGCGCCCGATCCTTTTCCCACTTTCCCACCACTTTTTGGGAACTTTCTAGCCATTTGAGCATTTCATATTTCTTTTGGTCGGCCTCTTCAGGTTAATTACGAAATTAGATCAAGAGAACCATATAAATATAAAGTTATGAAACCATAATGAGGGACCAAACACTAGTCACTACTATCATCACCTAAGGTTGCATCCATCAAAGGCTCCATTTGCATCCATCTAGCTCCATCACAAGGCATAAGGTTGGTTCATCTACATCACACAAGCATAGGAGGGAAGTTTATTCTATTCCATCCACCATTTTATTACATTTTCTACACATAGTTATTGCTCGCTACTTTCACAAAGTGTGACTGACACAAGAGCACCTAGGGCATGATTGCACACACTTGCACATAGAACTACATCAGGTCTAAGATGTAGTGTAACACTTAGTTAGTAAGTCCACCATTGTGGCAATTGAGGTCAGTCCGACCCCTTCATATGCATCTTTATTTTTTAGGGTTTTGATGTTTGTCTTGGGGTTTTGTAGGTCTCTTCTTCATCATTGATTACCAACGACATACATCACAGTGTAACGAAGTTAGTGTGACAAGTGGCGAAGGCTTCAGATCATATAACGACCTATAAATCTTGTTTTTGGACCCCCGCATGAGACTGTGGTGCCCAAAACGCAAACGAGGGTGCCCACAAGCTCCCTGATACTTTCCTAGGCACCCTAGTCCACTCAGATTGCCTGGATTTTTAAGTTTCTGGACCTCGAAATAGTTGTTTCCTTCTCCTTCTTCTCTAGTCATCTTTGCGATATAGTTCAAAAAGTTTGTCAAATCAGCTAAGCTCCTTCCAACCCTTCTTTGTATGTTAGGGTTTCTATTTTTCGTTAGCCTACTTTTTTGGGTCACTTTATATATTTATTTACCGCTTTCATTTACTGTTATTTACTATTGTTCCTAGTTAGATTAACTATCATTATTCCACATTTTAGTTAATCATTTTGGTGAACCCATACTTGATCTTCACGTATATAGGATTCTTACTCTTTTTCATCCTAGATTCTAGTCATCATGAATATCTCCATTGCTGATTATTTGCCTATGCAACTTGATATATAGTATAGAGTCCAAGATCTTCTAGATACTACCCACATTTGTGTTGACATGCATCCTGACTCAGTATATCAAACTTTTATAAATGCATTTTATCAACATATATCATTCAAATCTAATCTTCCGTTGACGTAAAATTTTTTTGATAATGACCACCCTTGCATATTATGATTCACATTCTCAATATGGGTATCAAGAACACTTTAATTGATAATGGATCTGAGCTTAATCTATGTCATATTTCATTCCTTCAAAACTTAGGTCTTTCTCGCTCGTGATGTTAGTCCATCATCCCTCTCACTCTGTGCATATGATGGTTCTTTCCATCCATGTGTTGGTCACATTACATTACCTATTACTATAGGACCCAAAACTGTCAACACAATGTTCTTTGTCATTGATTTCCCAGTCTCTTACAATTTTTTGCTAGGTAGACCATGGCTTCATGCCATGCAGGTTGTTGCTTCTACTATACACCATTGTGTTAAGTTCCTCCATGAAGGAATTGAATATATTGTTCTTCGTGACCATGACCCATTCTAGTATTGTGACCACGCTCCTAATACTATTCTTCCTATTCCACATATTGATACTATAGATGATCCCCAACCTATGGATGAACAACCTCACTTACCACCACTTGATGATGTTATTTGTGTGATAGATGTAGTTTCTTCTATGCCACCTACTACTAATTGTTGTTGCTATGATTCCTTATTAGGGGCTTGTCCAGTCTATGGACGTCGCTCTATCGCCTACACCTTCACATGTACCACCTATGTTAGCACACCCACCATGCAATTTCACACTCTTGATGAATGGTTCGTACTAGGAACATATTCCATATGATCCTAGTTATGACAATACTATATGTACACATGAGGGTTTCGCTCGACTAGGCTTTGCTTTCAAGAGGACCTCTATCTTACACCACACGCTTCTCATTTCTATTATGGCTTCATCACTATTACCATTGCTTATGGTTTACATGTCTTTCATCTTACGGTCCATCTATTGTTCACTCTTTTCTCTTTTCCACTTACATTAGGGCATTCTTGGCTTACTTATATATGGGGCACATTGGATCTTGATCATATTGATATTTCATTTCCTATGCCTTTCGGTCACATATTCATTTGAAATGGTTCCTTTCTTGGCTATACGAAAAATATCACTCATTGGTATACACATGGTTGTTCACTTCCTCCATTTACTGATGATGAATATGCCATGGGTATGTACAATTTACGCCTTAGTGGCTCATTATGTGATCAACCAAACACTACTTATCAAGTCAACAATGTTTATCCCTTCGAATATGATCCTGAGAGCGATGACCTTATAGATGACATTACATGATTTTCATCCTTCATCTTACATACTTGAGGGGCATAGTATTTACACATTTCCCCACCTCATATTAACATCATTATGTCTCTCATCTCTGCATTCTCATACATCAATTTTCTAGCATAGGCATACTCATCACACATTCTAGAGTTGTCATTACCCGATGATGCACTCTTGTGCTTCGTTCACACTTGAATGTTGAGGGAATACTACACATGAACCCCACACACTTGCACAATAGGTATTACACATTGCATCTCTTCACACATCTTGCATCATATGTCTTACACTTTACATCATACACTCTACATTTAGTCTATATCATTTTGACATTGGTATCTACACATCATACATCATATTAGTCATCATTATACATGTATCACACTTTTAGGGTCTACATTACATACTTGCATTGCACATTTATACACCACACATTATCTATACACTATACTAGTATTCATCATACATGTGTCACACTTGCATCTAGCATTACATACTACTCATCATGCCTACTACATAACACACATATTCACACTTTTAGTTTACATACACACCTTACATTACATCTTATACATTGTACACTACACATCATATGGTCGTCTATTATCATCACACATACTACACATCGTCTTCTACACATTGCACTCACTACCCTATGACACACTTTAGTTCCTCGGTCCATACTCGACTGTTGAGGGTTTACCAATCAAATGGACCTTATCATGCACACACATTCATCAATCGACCTTCTATCATGCAACATTACTAGGTTAGTGACATACGTTATAGGCTAACTGGTCACATATTCCTTCATTTTGTAGTGGTATACGCTTTAGGCTACATCACCACTCCCTCTATTCATCTTATCGTGATATACACTTCAGCTATAAGGGTCACACATACACTTCATTTATAAGTCGTATCTCATCAACACACACATATGCATTCATCACAACGTGTTAGACACAACCCACATTTCGACCATTTGCAAATGACGCACTCTCGTTTACGGTTCATTCTCGACTACTCGGGGAAAACCAAATGAACCCCACGCATGCATTTCCATTCACTCGGGGGCATGTGGCTCCTATCATCCATCTTTCATTCCATTCCATCTATCCACATCATATTGCATATCTTGGTTGCTTTTACTCTTGCTTACATTTTCTTGTATATGGTCACTTTATTACACATGCTAGTTAGACCTCTTATATGTCATTTATTTATACCATACACACATGTGTATTCATGCCTTTGTTTAGCTATGATCCCGAGATACATGTATTTTTCACGCAACACGATGCTCGCCTTCTACCCATCCTACCTTTTGACTTATGAGTTATTTTTGTAACATGCTAACAGGTGCTTCATGTGCAACATTTGTTTTTGCAAGATTATTTTCTTCCATGGCCATCTGTTGTTTTTAATTTCTTGTATTTTTTTCTATTGTATGTGGGCCTTTCCATTTATTTGGTGTGCACACTTATTTTTGGTATGCGGTCATGATGTCCTTGCGTGTCTTGCGATATCATGAGTGATGTCCCATGTTTTCAGTCCGCTTTATGCAACTTACTCTATTTTATTACATGTTTACATTACTACATTGCTTGGTAGCTTATACATTGTTTATGTATCTTACACATGGTCTTATATATGCATGTTTTTTTCGTACTAACACTTGTTTTGGCTAGCCTTTTGTTTGTGTGTGCCTTGGTTTCTACTAAATGCATTCCTTTCCCCATGTAGGGAAGAGTTACAAAGTTCATGTGGTTGGTCCTCTTTTGGGGCCGCATTCTCCTATCAATGACATCACATGCACCCCCAAAGAGGGGGGCATCATTTGGGGTTTTACATACTACATAGTGCTTCTACACCGGTTTAGTTCAGTCAATTTCCACCCTTGGCATTGTGGGTTATACAACGAGTGGGTTCAGACCAATCTACAAACCTCGTACACAGTGGATTTTACAGGACATGGTTGTCCTTAGCATTATGGGGAGAAGTTATAGGTTAGAGGATACAACAAAATTCCTCTCTACACTACTTGCCTAGTGGCGTTGGATCACCCAAAAAACTAGGTAGTACAAATATCTCTTCACACATATTCAGGGAAGCAGTTATAGGTTGGAGGATACAACAGAATTCCTCCCTACACTTCTTCAACATATGGTGTTGAATCACCCAAAAAACCTAGGACATGATATCCTCTTTCTACACCCTTTCTCTCATCACGAATCAAGTGCACATGTTCCTTTTACACTTTTCATACTTTCATTTTAGTCTTTTCATTACATATACATGCATTTTTGACATATATACATGCGTATTTGACTTTCGCAGATCCGACCTTATGAGAAGCAAGTAGTAAAAAAAACAAAAAACTATAGTAATGGGTGAAACAACAACATTTTACAAAAGAGCACACACCATACTAACAATGCAGGTACATCACACATATTGGCAACTACACACATGTTTCGCCCTAGGTTCACTCTCATCACTTTTTGCACTTTTGCATCTTTAGTTTCCACACTCTATCATTTTTGTCACTCCACGCTTTGTCTAGTCCTTCAGCGCATTTCTACATCACTCTACATGAATTATCAGGTATGTATCTCTATCTACTTTATGTTATTGAGCTTTCGATCACCAACATAAAGTGGGGGAAAATTTAGTAAAAAATCACACACTTTAGAAATTATTTAGTCTCGGTCTCATATTACTATTCATATGGTTTTTGAGTGAAGAAAGTACTAATTAACCCCGTCTTTTGGCCATTTTACTTTGCTTTTTGTCATCACTTCCGACCTCCCATACACACTTGCCTAGTTTGTTTTCTTTGTTTTCCATCATTTTATCCTTGAATGGGGCACCTAGGCTTATATTGGGGCACCTGTAGGTGCCCTAGTCCTAGTTGGGGTGCCTTGATCCTTTTCCCACTTTCCCACCACTTTTTGGGCACTTTCTAGCCATTTGAGCATTTCATATTTCTTGTGGTCGGCCTCTTTGGGGTTAATTACAAAATTATATCAAGAGAACCATATAAATATAAAGTTATGAAACCATAATGAGGGACCAAGCACTAGTCACTACTATCATCACCTAAGGTTGCATCCATCTAGCTCCATCACAAGGCACAAGGTTGGTTCATCTACATCACACAAGCATATGAGGGATTTTTATTCTATTCCATCCACCATTCTATTACATTTTCTACACATAGTTATTGCTTACTAATTTCACAAAGTGCGACTGGCACAAGAGCACCTAGGGCATGATTGCACACACTTGCACATATAACTACATTAGGCCCGAGATGTAGGGTAATGTTTAGTTAGTAAGTCCACCAATGTGGTTGTAGTCACAAAATCCCGCACTTGTTATCACATTTATACCGCCAAATATGTTATTTTATATATGTATCTTACGTAAGAAAAGTATTCACTAACGATTCATCCCTTAGTCCTCTCATCAATTAGTTATTCATCATCTTCATTTGTCTTGCACATTTCTCAGCTTGTTTACTGGTTCCGGTCGTCTCTCGGGGAGTGTCAAGTGTTGTTATTTAGTCATTTATCATCTCTAGTCTTTGACTAGGGTGCCTAGGGTAGTACGGGGTGCCCATTGGTGTCTTGGTCCCCGTAACACTTGGGTATAATTTATTTATTTGAGTGCAGTCTTTGTCATTTTCCCTCTCATTCCCTAGGTACTAGTTGGCATGTTGGGTCATTATTTTTGAAATTTGAACAAGAGATCCCTATATAAACATAACATACTCACTATTATAAGGGAGGATTATCTACTATCAAGAGCTAACTATCTACTAAGGCAAAGGAGTGCATTTTGTCATCATTTACATTTGCATCACACAAGCATAAAGGGAAAGGGTTGTTTTTATTCTACTCCATCCACCATTTGCATCTTACATCTAGTTATTGCCCCTACTTCTACGTCATTGACACTAGTGCACCCTCAACACACAATTGCACACACAAGCACACAGAAATACATTGGAGTGGAATGTAGTGCAATGCTTAGTTGTAAGTCCACTATTATGGCATCTAAGGTCGGTCCGACCCCTTCATTTGCATCTTTCATTTTCAAGGATTTGATGCTTTGTATGGGCTTTTGACAGGTAAATCTTCATCACTAATTTAGAGTAACATTAGCGAAGCCACTACGATAACTACGTGACAAAGAAAAGATATCGCGAAGATATAGCAACCTTTGTAAAATTTTGATTTTGAGATTTTCTACTGACCATAAGACCTAGAATACTGAGACCATGATTCCCACAGGCACCCCGGTCCAAATCGGATCTTGATTGTTGCAATTTCTGGGTCTTGCCATCACACTCTTCTTCGTCCGCACATCAACCTATTCAAGTCCAACACACAACGAGGTAAGTCATTTTCAGGTTAGTACCCTATCCCTCCTATTTTAATTATTTCATTTCATTTAAATATTAAATAAAATTATTTAGCATTTATATTTCAGTTTATACTATTTATTCCATTATTGTTACTAGTTTAGATTAACTATAGAATAGAATAATATTCATATTTTATTTAATCATTTTGATTAAGGATAGTTCATCTTCTTCACCCATCATGTATCATTTTAGCGTTAACCCTATCTATGATGAGGCTGCCATCGCTGAGCTCAAGGCTCTATATAGTACTCCTATCACTACACCCGATCATATCAAACATCTTCTAGATAGCCAACCACATTTTCCTACTTATTTTGAGGATTATTTTATAGGCATTAATATTATTAAGGACCCAATAGCCTTTACTCATTGTACACCATGCTATACAACTACTTGTGATCCTCCTTCTGACCTTTCAAAGGAAACTTTAGATGATTCTCTTATTGATTACTTGTTTGGTATTGACAATCGTTCACATGTGCATATTGATTCCTCTTCTAATCCAGATTTTGATGTAGTTCCTTCTAATGATCCTATTCCTTCGACATTGCTTCTCATGATACATCTCATACTAGTTTGCATGCTCCTTCACATTATGTTGATGATCCAATGGATGGTATTCTTCTTGACGTTATCATATCTAAGTCTCTATCTCGATGATGATGAGGTGGCGATAGTCATGGTTCTCCTTCTTTCCATACTACTACCGAGTGTGACTTGCCTACTCCATTATTTCATTCTCCTAAGATCACACATAGCATTGTCCATGAGTCACCACCATCTATCACTTATTCTTCTCATATTGTTTCATCTCCTCTTGTTACATCATCTACGTCTCTTAGTCCATCTTCTCCTATATATGTGTCTCCATCGGTTTCCTCATCTATTAAGGATGTTTCTGATGCTATTCCTACCATTGCTATGGATGTTCCATTTATATCACCTATATATAGCTTCCTCAACACCTACTATTACCGTGTCCGTAGCATCAAAATCTCCTTACACCCTTTGATATTCCCATGATCACTCACAATGGCAAATTACAACCTCTTAATACATTATTGCCATCTTTTACTATTCCTTCACAAGATATTATCTCTCTCATGCATGTCATAGGTCAATTACAATCTCAAGTTCAGTCCCTCACTTTAGAAAGTAGGGCTTACTATGCTTCCATTGATAACAACTCATTACATGATATCCCGTCTTTAAGAAGATTCATAATTCTGCATTCCCTCATAAATTTTTCATGCACACTTTCACTTTTTTTGATGGTACTAGAGACCCACATGCTCATCTTCTACTTTATCAAATGGATACAACCTCTTATTCTAATGATCACTTATTACTTAAGGCCTTTCGCTACAGTCTTATTGATGAGGCATTACAATGGTACAATCATCTCCCCTTTGGGTCCATTAGTACTTTTTATGACATGGAGGACATTTTCCTCCATCGGTTTATAATAAAAAACGGCCCTAAATTTACTTATGACCACTTACCTACTCTACATCGGGCTCCTCTGAACCTATCAATGATTATATTTTATGATTCAATGTTTGTATGCATCAGTTAGTATTCCAACATATAGATCTTTAGAAGTAATTCATATTTTTCGTTGTCTCATTCCTCCACTCAAGCAAAGATTACAATATGATACATGTGATTCATTCATTCTTCTATGTTACAAAGTTATTGACTTAGAACAAGATCTTCTCTCAACACACATCATAGATCCTTCATACACCTCTACGGCTATTTTCTCATCCAGTTTTCTTCCATTGAATCTAGTTGAGTGTCATATATAGTCTCCACCTTTTCCTCATAAGAAAATAAAACATGCTCAACCCACTCCACCAAAAAATCAGACTCCTTCTCCGGCTTCGTGATGGCTACTTCTCCCACCACTCCACCTAGGTCACGAAAGCCTTTACATTTATCTCATCATGCTCGACCACCTGATGTGTTGCATGTTTTAATTATCGAGAGATTAAATAGCATACCGTCTAACCAACATCATCCGTAGCACCGATTACAACATCAATGTGACCAACCTTATTGTAATTATCATCGCATAAATGGCCATAGGGATAATGACTATCTTTCCCTTCATGATAGATTGCAACAACTAGAGGATAAGGGCATCATTTATTTTGGCTCTTGCTCATTTGAGTGATACATCTCTCCTCTAACTCACCATAGGACTTCTACCACAATTTAGTCATCTCCTACTTTGGTCTTGAGGCCATGGTATGTTCACCATGAGCCATTACTCATGCATGCTCTCCACCGCATCCGAAACCGATGCATCATCGAATCCATTACATCCATCTCATTCATCACATTCATGCCATCCACTGCATCACATTGCTCCTTCACATTAGTTTCCACAACACTCCACTCTCGTGCATTCAACCGAAGCTCCATATGATATTTAGTTAGGTTCATACACTCATACTACTTCCACCCCAAATTCTTCCACCTCTTCATGTTGCCTTGGTCTTTGGTAGGTGATTAATATCACCTACCCCCTGATGATGCACTCATGTTCTTATGGTTATTACATGACTATTGAGGTTTTCTTTAAGAACCTTTCATCAAGTGTTTCATCGTTCATTTGGCGCATCCAATCATTTCCGATGACGCACTCTTACTTTTGCAGTTCATTCTTGACTATTGAGGGATCTTAACTAAATGAACCTAATCATCCATACACACCGGGGCATCGGTACTTCCTCCCCACTCATCACATTCACATATTACGATTACATTACATTATTACGACACACATTCATCACAATGTGTTAGTTAGATAATCATACATCACTTGCTTCTACATTCATTTTATTATCATCATCATACTAACTACGCGTTACAAATTCCATTTAATAAACATTCTACTTAACTCATCACATTATATTTGTCATCATTACGTGGATATTCCATCAAACAACACTAATAATATACAAAAATATCACTTACATTCCAACAATAATCACTAACTCATACAACATCGATACAAGAAAAACTAAGATTATCGCATATAAATCACACGTATCCATACATATGTAGAAAATCTAGTCATCAATGGGGGAAAATTTCCCCACATATACAATTAGGATAATCAAACCTCATCATCGCTATTGCTCTTAGGTACTACGAGAGCCCTAGAACTAGATTCCTCACCACTCACTCTGCGCCGCTATTCGTAGCCTCATTATCTATCTACTTGCCCATGTAATAAGGTATTCTCTGTAGAATTCTATGCAAACTAATGTTACAAATCCATGAATCGTACAAACACATCCAATGTTAAAGGACCACCATTCAATGCCTCATGAGATTGTTGAGTCTCCTCACGTGCCTTGTCCCTCTTAGCTAGCAATACAATACACGTTGTTGCTGCTATGGCCACTAGCTCAAATAAATGGGCATGCTCTCCCATGATCTCATCCACTCGCTCAAGTATGCCTCCACCAAGAATATCAACCGACACATTTTGCCTCAAAGTGTGGATGGATGTGTCGACTATCAGGGACCAATACACATTGCTTACACAACAAATAACACAACACGTTAGATAGCCATTGCTAAGCCATAAGCCAACAAAACATACATAACATCACTATATATAGGTACTCACGTTTAGCTATAACATGATTCTATATTCTTGGGGCATGGGATTCCCCCTCTTCTCCTCCTCCATGTGGTAACCCCGCTAGACTGCAAATAACAGGAGCAAAAATACCCATTGATGTTCTACCCACCATGCATTATACTCCTTTGTGCTACTAACATCTCTCGAATCTATCACCTCTATCGATGCATCTATATCATCTGGTCCAGGAGGTACTAGCTGCTCTGTTGTGGGCCCTAGTCTGGCCCCAACCCTCCTCGGTGCCCTAATAGCTCTTAACCATATATATGGCTTTGGGGGTACATCTTGAGCCATACCAAATTGACATGATACCCTCTCCACTTGGGAATCTATCCTCCAACCACATCCTCCTCTATATACACCACAACTCTACAACATCCTCGGGCCATCCTCCATAATCATGATATGGCCTCCATGTAATAGCCTTAGGCCCCATCTTGTCTATCGGTGCCCGAAGCACGTATCTCTCGTATCCATCCTATGCCCACAAATATTAATCCACCTCCTCGCATATATCTCTGTCCTAGCCCACTCTCCTCGTGGACCTCCAACTGGCCTCAACACTACTATGTGCTCATATGCCCATACATGTAATAGTGTAGTAGCTCATATCCCACCTCCGTGCTCATCATGAGTAAATTGGTATAGGTCTCTATATAGGTGGGCCAACACACACCATGCCCACGTATATCTAGTACTCTCCTCCTCTATATGCTAGCATATATTGTGTATCTTATACAAGATGCCCACACCACCTCCCTCTACCACTATAGATGAAGTAATAACAACTGCTATGAACTTTCGCAATCGTGGAACACGGACCTCATAATAGCATCCAAACTAATATGGGCCTCGACAGGTACTCAAGTCCCCACAAAATATTGTCTAGCAACTTGCATTTGTCTCTCCATATTCTTCACTAGCATAACTTGTACCCTCTCACCAATAGCGATAACCGCAATATACGATACACATCCTCCAACGTAAAAGTCATATCCATTTGTAGACAACCGAAATGTGCAAGTATTTGCACACCATCTCTCACATAGTGCAGTCAACATAGGACATATTATGGGGCACATCCCCATCTATGCTATGTGCCGTAGGCCGACACGATCCATCACATCCCACTCATCATCTGACAGGCCCAATCTAAGGAACACACTCAAAAGACTCCCACTGCGGAACTCCCTCAAGTGAATATCCATCTGTGCATCACAAAATGATAACAAGCACAACGTTAGCACACCTTTGAAAAATCCAAACACACTCATTTATCACATTACTATACATCTAACATCACATTTTCACCATTCTAGGCCATATACACACTTTTTGGACCAATGCGCCCAAATGCAGGGGGGGTGCCTAGGAGCGGGACACTAGCACAGCATTTAAATCTGGGTGCTCTTGTCCCAAGGGTCACTAGCACCCTCACCGTTATCGTCTAGGTCTAAAATGCCGAGAAAATTAAAATTCTAAAATTTTTAAATATACAATACAAACGACTATCTTGTACCATCTATTTTTTTGAAAAACAATGCACTTACTAACTCATGATCATGCGTGCACGACGCTACGGTGGTCGCTCACCCTCTCAAATTGACTAGGATTTGCTGCTCTCACTTACGACATTCTCACTCACTTTGTGTTCAATATCAAAACTCGCACAAACAACAAATGAAGTGACTAAAAACTTTTTCACTTCACTACTTATAGTTACTTTTTCACCTCCTTTACTATAGTCATTATTTCACACTTATTCACCCAACTAATATACACAACATTATTGTCCTCATATCTTGAGCATTTATACTCGATTTACACCTGTTTGTGGAATTCTTTTAGAATTCTACCTACCACCATAACATACACATTACACACACATTATCTCTCCTTGGAATTTTTTCTGTCATCCAATTCACACACATTTTTGTGATTTCTATCACTTTTATATCTATTCCGCATATACTTTTGGTTTAGCATTCATTCTTCTCATCACTTCCCCTTTCACCGAAAGGGGGTATATCATTGGGGTCATCCTATAATTCCCCTTATATCATCATGCATTTAAAACACTACCGATACGACAATTCCAAAACATTTACTAACACATTATGTAACATTTCACCATCGATTCCCCATAATGACCTAATCTGGGGGCAACAAATGAATAATTTTTCTATACGAAATTTCATTACTCCCCCTAATGAGCTAACTTTGGGGGGCAAAAAACTATTACAAATATTTCTATTGATTCTTCACCAATTTCTATCGATCTCCCCTAATGACCTAACCTAGGGGCAACTAGCGTAAAATCTCTCTACGAGTAATAAATCGAATCAATCATTCAATTCAATCAATCAACGAGTTCACATTTCTAACAATTGAATCATCACTACAAATTTAACACAATTAGCCTCCCAGATGACCTAACTTGGGAGTTACGTGTGGCCTCCTAGATGACCTAACTTAGGAGATTACATTCATTGCTTTCTCAGATGACCTAACTTGGGAAGTTATTCATACATTTCACGTTTGCTTCTAGATGACCTAACTTGGAATCCATCTCATATTGCACATTCACTTCTAGATGACCTAACTTGGGAGCCATCACATTGCGGTGACACCCGTGGAGTGAGGGAAAGAGTGCCTTTCCTATAACACTCCTCTATGGGTCAACTATTTAATCAAAATTGTCTGGATCAGAAAACCACAAATATTTGATCTGATTCCGTCTACAATGGCTAGATTTTAAGGATGTAGTTAGAGATTAGAGAATAACACACTTTTCTCCCTACACTATTCCTCCGATGGTAGGACACCCAAATTATCTCGGTTAATTATTCATATACACGCATTCGGGTTGAGAACTGATCACTCCCTACCCCATCTCATCATCATTAAACACATTCAAAATAATCATACATTCTAATAATCACTCTCATTTAGTGCACTTGATCATATCAGCATGTTTTTCATTACATTGCATGGATCAACAAGTTGATCCATGGTTTGAAATGATTTATGGTTCTTTCAACACACTTTTTACTAACACATCTATGTGTTCTACTACAACATGGGCTTCTCCATATTTCTCTCAGGTATGCATCTCTATCTACTTTATGTTATCGAGCCTTTTCTCACCAACATAAAGTGGGGGAAAATGTAGTCACAAAATCACGCACTTACTATTAAATTTATACCGCCAAATATGTTATTTTATATATGGATCTCATGTAAGAAAAGTATTCACTAATGAGTCATCCCTAGTTCGTTGTCGATTAGTTGGTCGTCATCGTCATTTGTCTTGCAGATTGTTAGTTATTTACACGGTTGTGGTTATCTCTTAGGGAGTGTCATGTGTCGTTATTTAGTCATTTTCATCTCTAGTCTTTGATTAGGGCACCTAGGGTAGTATTAGGGCGCCATGGGCGCTTTGATCCTTAATTTTAGGTGCATTGGTCCTCGTAATACTTGGGTCTAATTTATTTATTCGGGGTTGATCTTTGTCCTTTTTCCTCTCATTCCCCTAGGTACTAGTCGACATGTCGGGTCATTAGTGTCAAAATTTGAACAAGAGATCCCTATATAAACATAACATACTCACTATTCTAAGGGTGGACTATCTACTATCAAGAGCTAGCTATCTACTAAGGAAAAGGACTGCATTTGGGCATCATTTACATCTGCATCACACAAGAATAGGGGAAAGGGTTGTATTCATTCTATTCCATCCACCATTTGCATCTTACATATAGTTATTTCCCCTACTTCTACATCATTGATGCTAGGGCACCCTAGGCACACAATTGCACACATAAACACACAAAACTACATTGGGTCGAAATGTAGTGCAACACTTAGTTGTAATTCCACCATTGTGGTAGCTAAGGTTAGTCTGACCCCTTCATTTGCATCTTTATTTTTAGGGATTTGATGCTTTGTATGGGGTTTTGCAGGTAAATCTTCATCACTAATTTACAACGACATAAGTGAAGCCATTGCGACAACTACGTGACAAAGACAAAGATTTTGTGAAAATCTAATGACCTTTGTCAAATTCATATTTCAATATTTTCTATAGACCAAACCACCTAGACTATAGACAAGGGCGCCCACATGTGCCCAAGTCCTCTCCCTGTGCGCCTAGTCTAGTCAAATCTTGATTGGTGTAATTTTCTAGGTCATGCCTGTGTGTAATGAAAAGTCTGCACAAACTATGAAGATGGGGTAAGAACCTCTAAATAAACCCCAAAATATTTGGAACAAACAACTCAAATGACCATCAAATTAGAGATAAGCAAGAGCTACCTATTTGCATGCATATATAAAGCTTGAAACAAACAATCAACCTCTAAACATGACTATATTAGTTCTCTACTCCATGAAATCTATCTATAAGTGAACCTATTAAAGCTCTAGCAATCAGTTTTGTGTTTATTGATGTTTCAAAAGCTTAAGAATGGAAGCTCACCATTAATGGATTCTCCCATTTACCTAAATCTTTGAAAGGATTAGCAAATAACAAGTAAATAGCTCAAATAAAATATGAAATGACTCTAAAAGACTTAAACATGACCTAAATCAGAAATGAGAGAGAGAGAGAGAGAGAGAGAGAGAGAGTTCTTAGGAAAGGTGGGAGGGGTATCCCTCTATTTATAGTTTTTGGATTTGAGAAAAGGATGTTTTGGATGCATGTGGGACTAAAAAGGAGTCAAAAATTTGATTTTTAGAAAAACCTATTTGGAGGTGTGAATAGGATTTTAGGAAGCTAAGTGGCTATTTGGAAAGGTAAGATATTTGTTTAGAAAGTCAAATTCTCTTTAGAAAGTCAATAAGAGGGTTGATTAACCTAAACAAGGTTAATTAAAGGAAACAACCTTATAGAAGTTGGTTAGAGAGGGATTAACATGGTTTAGAAGGTTTTGAAAGGGTTAGAAAGGGTATTTTACTAGCATAGTGTAGTAAATGAACACGAGACTAGGATAGTTAGTATGATCTTAGTAATAAGATCATGTAGACCAAATTATAGGTGTCTACAACACCATCACACTCTGCTTCGTCTACACATCAGCATGTTCAAGTCCAACACACAACGAGGTAAGTTATTTTCAAGTTAGTACCCTACCCATCCTATTTTAATTATTTAATTTCATTTTAAATATCAATTAAAATTATTTAGCATTTATATTTCAGTTTATACCATTTATTCCATTGTTGTTACTAGTTTGGATTAACTATAGAATAGAATACTATTCATATTTTAGTTAACCAATGGCGGTGAGGTTAGTCCAACCCCTTCATAGGCATCTTTCTTTTTTAGGGTTTTGATGCTTGTCTTGGGGTTTCACATGTCTCTTATTCATCATTGATTACTAGCGACATACAACGCAGTGTAAAGAAGTTAGTGTGACATGTGGCGAAGGCTTCAAATCATATAATAACCCTGCAAATCTAGTTTTGGACCTCTTGCATAGACTAGGGCACCCAAAATGTAGACTAGGGCATCCACGGGGAGCCTTGATACTCTCCCAGTGTGCCCCGGTCCACTCAGATTTCGGATCTCGCAAGTGTCTAGACTTTGGCATAGTCATTTCCTCCTCCTTCTCCGATCAGCTCCGCTACACGGTCGAGAAAGTTCTCGAATCAACTAAGCTCCTTCCAACCCTTCTTGCATATTAGGGTTTCTATTTTCATTATCCTTGGTGTCACCCTCGAAATCTGCGACTACCCTATCCGAAAAATTTTCATACTTTTAAAATAGTGGGTCATTTTATGTTTTTATTGCACGAAAGTTCTTGTATTGCGTCAAGATAATCCCAAAGAGCCATATTAGCCTTTTAGCCAAATACCTAGATGCCCAAAGTTATTATATTCATCGTCAGGATTTGTCTGCGATAAATTTGTATTTAATTATTTTGAGCCCCGTATGAGGCTATTTGCGCTCCGTTTTAACTTTGTTATGATCGAACATATCATTATTCCCTTGTACTAGAAGGATTTTAACAAGGAATGAGTTTTGGGCTTTATTTGTGACTTTTGGCAATTTTTCGTGTTTTTGTGTTGTCCCGTTTTGTTTTCTGTGAAATTTCTCTAGAACAATTCCTTTGTCGGGTAAGCCCGATTTTTGGCTTGGAGCAGTTGGAAAACATATACGCACATTATGCCCGAGAGGAAGTCACCATCGGAGGTCTGGATCACTGGGAAAAAGTGAAGTCGTGCACGGAAAAGCCCCTGTGGGGATGGGCACATTTTTGGAAAACAAAGGATTTAAGCTGCAATGGGAAAAATAGAAGCCATGAGATATGGTGGGAATTTTGTACTTGTTTAGAAGGTACTTTTTCCCGTGATATAAAATTCACTTAATTGCGGTAGGAAAGTTAGAGGTCAGAGGCGGGAATTTATTGACTGCCTTGCAGGGTAAAAATTCCCATGATAAAATAAAAGGCAAGTGACTTAAGTGAAATCATGGAATTTTAGTGCCTGCCTTACAGGGTAAATAATCCCATTGTCAAAATCAAATCACTTAAGTGGATCATGGGATTTTAGTGCCTGCCTTGCAGGGTAAAAATTCCCATTGTCATAAATTTTTAAAAATAGAATTCTATTATTCCAAAAAGTGCGACCCACCTTGGGTGAATAATAATGCATTAAATAAATATTTGTTAATATTTATTCACCCAATTTTGGCACCCAGGCTTGTGGAAAAGTCAACAAAGGGAAGTGGACATAAAGAATTTAAAAATAGAATTCCAAAATTAAATAAATTTAATTTATTTCATACAGCCCCTTTTGAGAAGGAATTAATACTTTTTAAAGTATTAAATGATTATATTAATTCTTATTTTCAGTGGCTATGGTCAAAGCACACTGTGAAGCTTGAGTGAAGTGATATGTGAATGATTAAATTGGATTAATTTAATTTATTGGATGACTATCCTTAAACATGCTATTTTTAAAAGAGAAGAGCATGCTTTTAAATTAATTAATTACCTTTAATTGTTAGGGCAATTATTAATTATAGAATTGTGAAGGTTATATAAGCATGGGCAGCCATATGGGTGAATTATTTGATTCACAGGTAAAGAATTGCAGCCAAGAGGAAAAGTGTGCCCCCATTTGAAGAAGGATTTTGCTTAGGCAAGGTGGCAACAAGGCTAAAAGCTTCCAAATTTGGTGCATGCTTTGAAGGAGGTTGATCTTTGTCTGCATAATTGTTTGCACAGGTGTTACAGGAGCTCAGGTGTTGTTGAAAGGATTCATGTTCTCTTTATGTGCAAATTAAACACCAATTTTTGGGGCAGCGGGCTTGAAAAGTGTAGATTTTTACAATTAAAATTCACTATTCATGCTCCGGTGGCCATTTTTGTCTGAATAAATTGCAGGAATTCATTACAGGTGCTTTACAAAGGAAAATGAGCTTTTATCAATGTCCAATACATTGCATATATCCTCCGAATCTGAAGAATTGTCTAGATCTGCACCAGTATTGAAGAAATCCGGCCAAGTAAGAAGAAAAAGAATTATTCAGACGAAGATAGACAAAGCTATGGTGAAGAGAGATGAAAAAGAAAGCACGATGGAGTCATGCATTGCTTCCAAACTTGCAGACATAGGAGACACAAATCTAGGCCCGAGAACCTCTTGCCGATTTGATTGATAGATCTAGAGCGGGAAAGACTTCACTCATGCGTGCGGTTAAAAGCAGTGGAATTATCCGAGCTGCAGCTTTTCCATGTGCAGCCCAATTACCAGAGTTTGTGATGGAGTGTGCTAGATCTTATCAGCCTTCATCCAGATCAGTGCGTGATGCTACGGGAAAGACAAAAATTCGTTTGGACACATAGTTCATCAATTATTGTTTGAAGATTCTAGTGCGAAAGGTGGTGACTTCCATTAGCATTCAGGATGCTGACAGTAGATGGGAGAAGCATAGAGCTGATTGCGTGAACATAATGAATAGCCGATACATGAAGAAGCCTAGATCTCCTTCAAAGTTCCCGAGAACTCTTCCACTGTCTAATTTGGTGCAGGAGGTAGATGATGTCGTCAAATTGCTATGCAGGATGAATGGCGAAGCGAATGCCTACACTTTCTATACATGGATGTATGCCTTCATCAGGACCATTGAAATCAACAAGGTTGATTCTATAATCAATTGGTCGAAAATTATTAGCAACAACATTGGTGAGAAACTCCGGAACGTGAAGCGTACTTTCAGCTTCAAGATGACTTCATACTTGGTGTATGTTGCAGCTTCACAAGGCGTCTTTTCCAAGTTGGATAGATGTGGTGTTCTTTCTAAGGACCCCATTTTTGAGTGCTACCCGTAGCTTACTGTACCTACGTGCGAGAAAGATTTCAAAGTGGTCAACGATGAATTCTTCTATGATTTCATCTGCAGGCTAGACAAAGACTTGAAGGCCAACAAGGTAAGCAAGGAAGCGTGGGAAGCTGTGTCCAAGATTGGTAGTCTATTCATTCAATTTGTAGATTTCACATACCTCAGGGTTACGGGCTTTTCTGGAGAACCAATAAAGATGCCCAGGTATCCGAATGATAGATTGATCGCCATGGAGCTGAGCAGGCAACTTGTGGAGTTACACGACCTTCAGTCAAAGTGGCACAAGTCTACAGGCTTCTTCCCAATCACTGTGGGATATTACAAGCTGCATTAGCATTCATAGAGCTTGGGGAATGGAGGTGCAAATGTTATTTGAGTATGAGCAAGAGTTCTTCCCTACACGGCTGAACTTCGATCTATTTGGAGTAGCCAGGAAGACAATCTCCCAGGAGTACGCACATGTGCCTTCATTAGAAGATTTTTGGATGAAGTGCAAAAGTGAGTACGAGGTTAGAAAGAGAGATTTCAGCAGGCTATCAGCAAAGTAAGTGTTCGACTTTGGACTAGCATGGATACCTGCGGATCTTAAAGATGATGGGAATGTGGTACTTGACACTTACCATCAAATGGGAGGAGATAAAGCCATATTGCAGACTAACATAGGAGGATGCAGCACAATTAAAGAAAGGTCGGGTGCTATGTTGGTGAATACTTCAAACTAGTTGTTGATGAAGGGTTATTGCCTTGATGAAGCATTGATGAATCAAGTCACGGGCAACTTCGGTGCAGAAGATTCCCTCAAGCGAAAGCACGGAGGAGAAAGCAGCAGGAAAGTCGAGAAGTTGAAAGTGCATAGAAGATCTCAATCCAAGGAGAGGATCACTTCTACGACCATGACTTTAACTCCGATTTCTCCAAAGACTCAAGATACCTCACCAACTATTACACTGACGGCAAATAGGACATTTCCATGCCTCCACTGAATCCAACGACATTCATCTTCTCCCCTCAGCCACTTCGTTCAGTGCCTGTTCAAGAGAATATGTTGAAGCTACAGATGGCGGAATTCGAAAGGGCTTTGTCCTTAGATGACTCAGAAGATGGCAGCCACAACACTGTGGCACTTTCTGATGGAGAGGATGCAGAGTGGAAGATGGTAGTGTAATCAGCGACTTCAGCGACTTCTCATTCTCTAAGAAGTAATTTCTCGGAATGGTTGGCTTCGCAGTTGGTTCCAGAAGTGAGAATGGAGATGAACTTAGAGGAGCACAACTTACAGCTACTCGAGAATATGGGCGGAAGAGACAGAAGGCCTAAAGTTGCCAAAGAAACTTCTAGGTTGATCATCGAGGATTCGGGAGAGAAGTTTGCTGAGATATCAATTCCGGCAGAAGGAAAGATAGAGGAGGAGCTCACGGCAGAGGATGTGACAGTGACCAAAGTACCCCTCGGTCAAGCCACCACTGAAGGATTGAAGCAGGACACACAGACATTGATGGATGCTTTATTCCTTAGGCTTGACAGTGAAAAGGCGGAGAAAGAAGAGCTGCAGAAGCAAGTATCTCAATTATGTGAGATCATAGCCAAGGTTGCTAAACCTTCCATTCAGCCCATTTCAGAGCAGGTGAGTGATCATCTTATGCAGGAAATGGAGGACGCAAGCAATCAAGTAAAGGCTATTGACGAATGGAAGGATTTGATTATTCGTCAAGCTTCTGTACAACTTGGAGAAGTGCCAGCCCGCCTAAAGGTTATGGATGATGCAGCAAATCAACTAAAGCAACTGATGGCAAACATAGAAGGCATGAATACAGTTGCAGAGAGTAACCTGAGTATTTTGGCCGAGATCAACAAGCTGCCGGGAGATGTATTGATTGCGGAACAGATTGTACCGGATGGATCAGTCGAGAAGGGGAAGCAGCTAGAGTTTGCAGTATCTTTCCATTTGGAAATCTGCAGAGTTTTGCTGAAGAGGATGCAGGCACTTGAGAGTAGGACATCAGATTTACCAGACAGTGTCATTTCTTTCACTGAGGAGAGAGTGGACGGGAATGTCACTTCATACGTGCGGATCATCTCAACTAAGGTGCCTAATTCCCTGGAAGGATCTCTTCTGATGATACAAAAGAGAATTGATAAAGCTACCAAGCCTTTCACGATGAATTCTATCAGTAGACTGGTGGCACTGTAGGCAGACATTGCGAGGTTTGGGCCGAGCTTGGAAGATGTGGAAGCATGCATCAAAGTGTTGAATGAAGGGTTGCTGCAGTTCAGGACAGAGAAAGAAGCAGTGGCTAAAACAGATGGAAGGATGTTGAATTACATGTTCGACAAGTATATCCGATATCAGAACAAGAAAAGACATAAACATTACAACTGACATGACTTCTTCTATTCTTTCTTCTTCTATTTTCTATGTTCTCGGATGAAATTGTAAAACTTTTAAGTTATTGGTTTTGCAACCATTACTTAAAGTCATGTGGAACCATTCTATTAGTTAAGTGATACATGTGTCACTTAAGGAGAAGATAGTTGAGGATGATTGCCAAATGTCATCTTTACTTGTTGTTTATGTTTCAGTTCAGTTTGAGTTTTCCATTTGTACTTTCCCTCCTACATTCTATAAGTAGGAGAAGAACCTCCGGGTTAATGATCGATCAGAATTTGTAAGCAACAATCTTGTGTTCTAGACTTTGTGCTGAACCCTTGAGAGCAACTTGGAGCAAAGGAATACAAAGGAGCAGGTTTCCAAAGAACTTTGTGTCACGGTGTACTTGTGTTTCTTGCTTTTAATCTTAGATCTCTTGATAAACTTTGTGTTATTTTAGATCTGGATCTAGGGCTGCCTTTGTTTTATAATTCTGTGTGTTCATATCTATTAAGTTTCTTCTATGTGCATGCAATTAGCTTTTTTATCTACTAATTGGGATGCACATCTTCCCAATTTCTTCTCTATATTTCCTTTACTTCCTTCTTCTATAAAATACTTCCTTTCTTGAGCAGTGCTTACTTGCTGAGAACTTCTTAGTTATGGTTCATGAACTAAGTGGTTAAAGTAAAACCCCGATAGATAATAACACATTTTTATTGACAAATCGACACGGGAGCCTCACCGGTTAAATGAGGGAGATTTATCTTATGATTGCCTAGGTTTGATGCTATGCAGAAAATCTAGCCAACAATCCTACTTGCTTGGGTCACTTTCTATATTTATTTACCACTTTTATTTACGGTTGTTTCTAGTTAGATTAACTACAATTATTCCACATTTTAGTTGATCAACATCTTTCCTCAATTGATAAAGAATAAGTCCCTTTTACATAATATTTTAGGCATAATTGTTAGGTGGTGATAGTATGACCCAATGCTTTACCTACGAATGGAAAGGTAAATGAGATTAATAATTAGCTTAAATTAAATGTATTGATTGTCATACTTTGGAATCTTAACTAAGAGGAGGTAACTTCTAACAAAACAAACAGTGTATGGGACCATTGAGTGGTCACTAAGATGTATTGTCTATAAAAAACCATTTAGCATGAAAGATGCCAAATTTAAGGTTGTGATACTTCCATTTCTTTCTTTAAGGTTGGATCTTCTACTATCAACCTTGATCATAAATTCCTCTATTAGGGCTAAAGCGGCTTCTCCAAATAGAGCATTCAAATTGTCAAACCTCGGTTGTTAGAATAATTGATTCTAATTTGTTTACGGGGCACTCCATAGTGTAGTGTCACTCATAAAGTATACTAATCCAGATAACCAAAAAGGTCCAAATAAACCATAGAGTCTAAGGACCATCAGGATACATGCTAAGGCTATAAATTTATTTAAAAACTTATAAAAACCATGAACGAAAATAAGCAACAAGTGACTATAGCTCCGACATCAGGTGAGGAATCTAGACCAATATGACCCCAAAATTTTAAGAACCCATGCCTTCAGGTGTGTCAGTTTGGAATCATTTTATCCCCAAGGATGAGTGGATAGCATGGCCAAAGCCACTCTTACAAATTGGGGCACAACTCCTAAAAATAACCCAAAGGACATGAGTGCATAAGTTTGTTTTCCCAAACGATTAACTAGGTATTCCATTTTCTATAAAATCAAGAGACGGGTACTCTATATTCAATTCAAAGATGCATTTTTCCCCATATTTGGTATTTTTATGGCAACTTTGAATGTAGGTCATCTTAAATTTTAATCAACATGTTTATTCTCCTCACTTTTGTTAGGTCTATTCTTTCTAGAATATGCAATCATCCCTCAAAGGGAAACCAAATTAGCTTATATTGTTTCACTTGCTATTTTGATTTCTATTTTTCAAGATTTTCTCTTAATTGTTTTTATCTTTTGAAAGATCCATAAAAACTCTGAACCCCCACTTTTGTAGATTTATCTAAGCTCTAAAGTTTATATTCCTATAAAATTTCATCAAGGGAGGTTTCCTGCATCAAAATCTATCCAATAAATCCCTTTCCTTAACCATATTCATGTAAGTGTGTATGCGTCTTTTAAGTCTAACATCCTTCCATATATAATTCTTTGGTTCTTCTCAACATGGTTTTTTTATATAGACATCCCTCCATTTTTCTGCAGAGTTAAGTCGAGGTCTCTTGCTGGGATCCAATACGGTGGATGCTTTATTCTAACTTCCTCTCTAATGATCTCAACATTTATTTTCCCAGTGTTCATCATGCAAACAAACATTGTTTAGGGTGAAGATTTTCCTAGTGTTAACAACCTTAAAAACTGATTTTATTCAATGCTCTCCTTCCATATCTGATATCATTTCTAACTACACGAAATGCATGTAGTTAAATTTTGTGTTACCATCCATGATTTCTTCTACTGTCGATCAGTTTTCTGGTGTGTAAATCCGAACATATACTCTCGCATATTTGTAGAGGTAAATGTATTGAGTATACGTAGTATTATAAGTATACGTATGCCGATTTGAATTGGGTATGATTGGTGTACTTCTGTCCAGTGCCCCCTCCTTGGGCTCTCCACCATTCACTTTGGGTAGCCAAGCTATGACATCATATCCACTGGTTGCCTCATCTACGCCATCTTGTCAATATGTCCAGGGTCCTACTATTGTCTTCAGAGATGAAATCTCTGCTCTATGTTATTCCCCTCATAAGGGTGATGCTCGATGCTTAATTAGCACAAACAATGCGAGTGCACAGTTTTGAGATACATCTCAGAGAAAACAATTGACCCGCCTGACTGGTTTGGAAAATATACAAGCAATAATGTGATATTCTCTGTGGTGGGAGAGTGTAAAGATTGAGAACTTCGGTCTACAACACATCGCCCATATTCAATGACCTTCTCTACATGGATGATGACTCATTGCACCGAGGGATCCCATCCAGTGAACCCCTGCCTATACATATAAGTAACACACTCTTTGGCTTGGTTTTTAGCCACATTATCGAGGCCAACTATCTTGTGAGGTGGAATATTCTCTTGATGGTGCTCTCCTCATAAGGGTGTTACTCATCGCTATACTCTTAGTAATATATATATATATATATATATCTTATGCTTGTTTAAATAACGTCATAGTGAATATGTGTATACATGTTTTTCTTTGTAATTTTTTTAGTATTGTTGAATATTCAATTTTGTAAATATTACTCTGGAATTTTTAAGAGAAATATATTTGATTGGTTGTGTGTCGAGAGTTAATGTCCCCTATAGTCTGTGTATCTAATCTACATGTTGTTAATAATATTTAGAATTATGTAATTTGCTAAAATCCTTATAATATGTGACAAAATTCATTCTTCATACATTGTTTTTTTCGTTATGAACTATTTTCAATTTTCATTCCATTAACATATTTTTCTACAAGTGCCAATGCTTATAATAATGTAATTGCAATAATCACAAAATTTTCCAAAAAACCATCATTTTATTGCTTTTAATTTCCAATGAAAAATATTTGGCCAAAAGAAGGTGAACAAAGCTACAAGTTCCACCAAGAAACGAGAAAATAATTTTTAAAATATGCCATGTCGTGTGTTCACACTAGCGATAACAATGTTATCAAAAGATAAGTCCACTTAGGAATTGGGAGTATTACACGACAAGGGATTATTTCAGTGTAATTTCTATATTATGTTACCAAAATGGTTTACACCTCACATGCCCTTTCTCCTTTAAGCAATGTGCACAAATGACACGTGGTCCATGTATATGACTTTTCGAAAGAAATAATAGGATTGCCTACTTTCCCTCCAACATTTTCCCTTCCCATTTAATTGTCCTCCCTCTATCTCCTTCATCATGCCACTTCCTCTTATAGTGTTTCTCCTTTTCTCCTCTCTATCAGTGTATCCATTGCACATCTCGTGCACATGTTATATTTTACATGTTATTGCATTATCTTGAGTTTTTTTTTTTACACACAAATATAACAACAAAAATACTAGTTTTTTTTCGACTTGCATTGCTTGATACACAAAACAACATGGAGTCACTTAGGATAACTCACACCAAAAGATACGTTTGCAAAAGCATAAAACCACATATATAACATGATATGGAATGGATAGACACCACATGAAAACACATGATGCACATCAACTACATCTTTCCAAATGAAAAATTTCAACACAACGGTCCAACTACAATATAAGCTTAGAGATGGGCACTTTTACATGATACATCATTTTCATGCTTACATAATTATTAAAATCATATTTTCACTACTTAACCTTAAAATTATTTGAAGAAAACTTGACATGTAAACGTTCATTCTTCTTTAAACTAAATTGCAATTTATTTGTTTCATTTAACATTTTACCTACAAGGGTTTCATTGATTTCGCTCGTTTATCTTATGGACGTTAATCTATATAGCATGATTGTTAATATGAGCATTTAAACACACATGGGTCTCCTAGTACTTATCCTAAGAATTCATTTCTAGGGATCATGTTTACTTGGTTTGTAATTTACCTTCGTTGCAACAAGGGAGATTCACATGAAATAAAAGGAAGTCTATTAGGTCAAGAGTGGATAGATTCCATGTTCTTTTCATAGTAGCATTTAAACACTAAGGTTACACTCTTTTCATTTTTAAGTTATTACAACTAACTATGTATTCTAACTACTTAACTTAAATACTTAGTTTGCATCGTTCATGATACACAGAAGAGGGTTTGCATCGAGTCAAAAGGGACAAGTCTCAAATTCCCCTTTTATAATTTTAATCATTTAACATTATTGTTTAAACCACGATGAGGGGTATGGTGAATATGTTCATCCCTTAAGTATTGCAAGTTTCCCATTTAATAGGTTGAATGATCACTAATGAGGCACTATTTTATTTTTTATTTGTTATAACAGTCATCTTAGTCATTTTAGTCATGTTGGCATCATTCAAGGTGTATGTGACATTTAACAACTGTTCCAAAATCTCCTCTCATTTACTCATGTTCTTATAACCCTTAACGCCATTATGTTGACTTCATTTTAGAACAACTAATATTCATATAATACTTGATCTTTACTTAGACATCAATATTCTTAAGGATTATTATCTCACACGTAAAGAGTTTATATTATTCCTAGGCAATTTAAGTATTAGATGCATGTTACAAGGAGACATTCAATTACAATTTTATACACCCTATTACCTTCTAGCCACTACCCTTCTCGTTGGGAAAACATACATTAAAGTGTATTTCACCCTAAATCTCATGAGAGGTCCATGATTGACTAATTTCATTAACACCCAAAAGGGGTCTACACCAAACTAATAGGAAAAACTTAGGGAAACCAAATATCCTTACCTCGCAACCTTTGCACAACCAAAGGTACTTCTTTCAAGGTAACACTTCTATTTGTGAGGAGAATAAGGGCTCTCGAATCTTTGGGATAGATGGTGTTATGATGATTATGCATGATGGTGGAGGAGATGGAAGAGTAATGTGATACTATGTTGTGATGTGACAAGTATTGTACTTGTGATTATATGAATGTACTGTTGTGCATACCACTTAATGTGGACTCATTATGATGTTGATGTGTTTCATGATGATATATTTACTCTCTCTTTCGTGAATTCAATATGAATTTTATGTGTGATGTACCGTATTGTTGTGTGAAATAAATGTTGTTGTGGACTATGAAAGTTTTGTAGTGCTTCATTATTTTGTGATATTGCATGTGTGTGCTAATGTGTTGTATGACAAAATTACTTTGTAGTGAATTATATCATATTGTGATGTTACCACCGTGTTGTGATGTATCGTGTTGTGTCACCATGTTGTATTGTAATTGTTTGTATGTTGTGATGTTAGTCACTATGTTCATCATACATATGTTTCATGCATTATGTGATGGATTCATGTCATGAATTAGGGGCATATGGTGATCTTATGACCCCTATTGTATTGTACTTGCACTTTTGGGTGTGTTATGTGGAAATGTGACATGTTATGAGATGTGGAAATGATGTTGTGTTATACTCGTAAATATACCATGCATAAGACGTTATGGTTATTGTGAGTAAATCATCATTGTGTTAGTAATGTAGTTATGTGTTATGTTGTGTACCCTACACTCATTGACCCTAAGGGAAGTAATCGATAAAAATGTATCCGTGGAGAGAGAAGACATGCACCCAAGTATCCATAACCTTAAGTCGAGTACAAGTTTGGAAGTGGAGTCTCATATAGACTAAAACCCACTTCTATCTGTTTGGTATACTTCGAGCTTGCTTAGTATATTGTGGAATGTGCACCACCTGAGGCTCAACTTCTCTCTCCTATATGGGTTGTCCATTGAACAATCCTATGTGATAGTGACTATGTTGAGCCTTATGGGAGTTTGGAGGGATGATTCAAACAAAGATTATGGAAATTATATTATTTGATCAGTTATTATGTTATTTTTGAGTCGCAATCAATTCTAGATAGGTCCAATGCCTTATGAGGATGCCAATATGTACACTCGATTTCGTATGAGGTACGATGTACTTGTGATATTACATATGTTATTATATATTTTATGAGTTGAGGCTCAATATCTGAGTTCCAAAACTTTATGAGTACACCTTTGGTTGTGGTATAAGGCCACATAGTGATCGTGATGTGATATTTCTCTATATGTATTTTATTCGTAAATTTGAATTTTCTTTTTTTTTTTCTTTTGAAATGGAACCAACAATTTCTTCCCATTAAACCACGGTTGAGTTATTGCTTGCAATTTTGGGTATTTAATTTGAATGTTGGGTAAGTGCACCAATATAGTGGGCGAAGGGGGTCTTAAGTGGACGCTTTTTTTCTGAAAAATAAAAAATCATCTACTTGTACGAGTTATTTGAAATAGTTACACTCAAAATTGGAAGATGTTGTAATAATATGAATCGTAGCATTTTGAGTCTAGTTTCTAAGCTACTAATTTTTTTAAACGGTTAAGTTTAAGAACGTCAAATAAATAAAATACCAACAGTGCTCATGTTTTTGTTAAAAACATAGGATAGGCGATCTTGCATGCCCCCACTATTTTTTATCACTATTTAGTATTTTTGAAAACCCTTTGGTGGAAAGATAGCTAGGAGCATATAGTTTGTGCTAGAATTTCTTTTAGATTTTTTAGCAAATTTTTTTTTTTTAGTATAGAAATTTTAAATTTTAAAAATAACGGAGCTCCAACCATGCCCCCCTAACTACCTCAAAAAATATTGACACTTAGTTTTTTTAATATGTATAGAATTAGTCCTAGTTTGTGCCTAAATTTTTTTATTTAGTTTCGATGAGTTGAAAAAAAAAAGATACACGACAAAATATAAGCATTTATAATCACTAAAAATAGAGGGTATAAAAGACATAGTTTGAAATAAATATAAATGGAAACCTTAGAATAGTTCAAAAAATATAAAAATTACATAATTAGAAAGAGAATAGTTTTATTAACGTTGTAGGAAATTTTTAAAGAAAGATAGAGAACATTTTTCTAGGATTTAGCATGGTGGAAGGTGATTTTTTGCATATTTTGTGAAAAACACATAGGTTGTTGTGTTTTACGAGGTCCAAGGCACAAGTTTGGGAAACCAAGGCAATTCAAGCACTGTAAATTTTTGGTTTGGGGCATAATAAATGAAAGCATACGTGTTACGTAGAGTATAGGAATATATGTGCTTTTGGCATGCTTCTATTTACAAAATATAAATAATAAAAATGAAAAACTTATACTTTAAATTTATTTTAGTAAATATAAGAAATTCGGGTCACTATGCACCTTATGGAACTAGTATCATAGCTCCATGAGTCACAATTTAGGAGATAATTTTTTATAGTATAATCTCGTCGGCATATAGGTAATTTTTAGTATTTTAGAATTCAACCTAAATCTTTTAGCAATTAAATTCTATAATCGAAACCCTAAACCCTAAATCCTAAACCCTAAACACCTAGGCCCTAAATCTAAATAATAACCCTAAACCTTGAGTCCTTAACGCTAAAACTTTAGTCCTTAACGCTAAACCATAAACCCTAAAACATAAACCCTAAACCCTAAGCCCTAAACCCTAAACCCTAAACCTTAAACATTCAACCCTTACCCATGATCCCTAAACCCTAAATCCACGAGCCCTAATACTTAAACCATAAACCCTATACCATGAACCATGAGCCCTAAATGTTAAACCCTAAACCATAAACACTAAAAACTAAATCCTAAACCCCAAATCCTGACCCCTAAACCCTACATTATAAACCCTAAACACTGAATCCTAAACCTAAAACCTTGAGCCCTAAACCCCAAACCCTAAATGCTAAACCTTAAACCATAAACCCTGAGCCCTAAACACTAAACCCTAAACCCTAAACTCTGCTTTACCTAAACCCTAAACCCTCAATCCTTAACCCTAAGCCCTAAAACCCTAAAAAAATAATAATAAACCCTTAACACCAAATTCAGAACCCTAAACCCTAAAACCTAAACCCTAAACCTTGAACCCTGAGCCATGAGCCCTAAACCCTAAACCCTAAATCCATAGCCCACGAGCTCTAAACCCTAAACCTTAAACCTATTACTCTGAACCCCTTACCCCGAAGCATGAAGCCTAAACCATAAGCCCTAAACCATAAACCCTAATCTTGAACCCTACACCTCGATCCCCGAGCCCTAAACCCTAAACCAAAACCCTAAACCTTAAGCCCTAAATACTAAACCCTAAATCCTAAACCATAAATACCAAATCCTCAACCCTAAACCCTAAACCTTAACCTTGATCCCTCAACCCTAACTATAAAACCTAAAGCCTAAACCCTAAACCTAAATACTAAATCCTAAACCATTAACCCTGAACCCTAAACCTGAACCCTAAACCCTAAACCTTAAACCCTAAACCATGAGCCCTAAACCCCGAATCTTGAACCTTGAGCCTAAAAACCTAAACCCTAAACCCTAAACACTAAATCCTAAACCCTTAACCCTTAGCCCTAAACTCTAAAACCTAAACCCTAAACCCCGAACCCTGAGCCCTAAACCCTAATCCTAAAACCCAAACCCTAAATATCGAGCCTTATAACCTAAAACCTAAACCCTAAACATTGAATCCATAAAACCTAAACTTTAAACCCTACATTATAAACACTAAACCCTAAACCCTAAACTATGAAACCTAAACATTGAACCTTGAGACCTAAACACTAAACCCTAAATCCTAAACCCTTAACCCCGAGCCATAAACTTTAAACTTTAAACCCCGAACGATAAACCCTAAACTGTGAACCCTAAATCTTGAGCCCTAAACCCTAAAACCTAAAACCTAAACCGTGAGCCCTAAACATTGAACCCTAAACATCGAGTCCTAAACCCTAAACCCTGAGCCCTAAACCCTAAATCATAAAAAATGACCCAAAGGAAAGTCCTAATAAGATCATTTAGTGTGTATGGAATAGTGTCTAAGGTGATTGATCAACTCATTTAGTTTTGATGAGAGACTACTTCCTCTGAAGGCCTAAAAAGGCCATTTTTGCCATTTGTAGCTAATTAAACACCCTTAGGAAGTTTTTAGAGAAAATATAAAGCATTTGAGGGTAATTTTAGAGATAATTGAAGATGTCTAAGTAAATTTAGGAAATTTTAGGAAATAAAAATCTCATTCAGGAGAAATCTGTTTAAGACCGGGTTTTCAGGTGTAGGGAATGAAAGATAAAACAATAAAAGATGACTTCTTTGGATGATTCCAGGAGTTCTGGAAAGACTTAAGATGAAACAAAATAGGAATTGGAAGGATATTATAATAATCTATAAGGTGCAATAATCAACATTGATTTAAGGCTTAAATATTTCTGTAGGTACTACAAAATGCTTTAACTTGCCCCTCTAAGTTCAAAATGAAATATGACCTAAATTTTGAGTTGCAAGCATAATTAGATTTTTAGAATAGTTTCATTGATTGTAAAATGTGATTTTTAGTGTTTCAATGAAGTATGGAGGTCAAGAACATGTAACTCATACTCAAATTTCATTCAAGGATTCATCCCCTATCCAGAGGAGGAAACCCATTTCCATGAGGAACAACTTGAGAAAAAGGTGTCCATGTACCATAAGCATGCTTACACCCAAGTTTTATCTTGGTCAATAAATTTAATTTTGAAGGATTCATCATATTTAAAGGTGAAGTGTGGAGTTAAAGTAGTGAATTGATGATTATCATATCGACTTTGTCATTGTACCCAAATCTCTCCAAAGAACAAGATAAAATGAGCTAGTCATACCACCGAGGTATCCAGGACCATCATGTGTGAAGTATTAAGGAATCATCTATCTCCATGAGATACATATGAGCAAAGAAACATATGATAATATTGAATTTTATTCCATGAAATGATTATTTTAGAGCCAAGAAAGGTGAAGGGATGATCTTTATATGGAGCACCTTGTTTCTAAGAATGAACAATAATCGAGTTCACTTGATGCAATTCAATTGGTATTATTTGTAAAACTCATTCAACACCTAGTAGTGTAATCAAACCTTAAGGAGGAGGCACATTACAACCACCTCAATTTTTCCATAGGACAGAATCCCATTCGGGAGTAATCCTCTATCTACAAAGTGAGGATCTCATTTTAGTAAGAAGTAGGCAAACATCATAGAGCTGATTCGTGGTAACTAAAGTGAATTATGGACCAAATTTTAAAATTGGTAGCAATTCAAGCAGTGGTAGGGAAAAAAATCCAATGTAGAAGGTCCGAAAACCTAAAAATGCCTGTATGTTTTCCCAAAACAAATACCAACTACAATATATATATATATATATATATATATATATATATATATATATATATATATATATATATATATATATATGGCCTGAAAGTTTTAGGTCAATGCTGAAATTCTCGAAAATGAGTAAACTTGACGGCATTAGATTTTGAAAAACTATCTTCTAGACTATAAATTTGAGCCTCTTTGGACCACTTCCATCGGTGCGAGAGTGACCCTAACTTTTTATATTTTTCTAAAATAAATTTAAAGAATAATATTTCTTATACTTAACATTTATTTTAGTATATATCGCTCCTTTAGCCCTCCCTAAAATTCATATAGCTCAAAACTTGTACGCATTTCATAGCACTAGAAATGTGTGTGTTATAACTCGTACGTGTTTTAGGTTCATGAATTACTGAGCCTAAGAAAACATAATGTGATCACGTTATTACAAAATGTGTACGCATTTTTCCCCTTTTCACTTTTGTGTCTACTTTTGGCCCCCAAATTGGTGCACTTACCTTGTTGCACTAACATAATGAATTTCACACTAATTGCGGCTAATTAGCCATTTAATTTTATAGACACCCTAATTTCACATCTGTCCTAAATCAATTAATTCCCCTACCTCATTTCCCACAAAAATAAACTTCAAATTAATAAAATATAATTTGATCAATTATCCATTTCAAATCCAAAAAATATCCCAATCTTCACCACATGTCATTATTCTCCATGTTTTTCTACTATTGAATTAAAAATTCAAAATCAAATCCTCACCCACTCTTCATGGTCCCCACTCACCTAAAATCCTCCACTTATGAATTAAAATCCCAAAATCAAATCCTCACCCATTCTTTGTGGTCCCCACTCACCTAATCTCGTCCACATTTTCAAACCATGATTACTTAAATTAATCACTTCCCTAGGCTATAAATACGACCTTACTCCTCCCCTCTAAGACACATAGAATAAGCTTGAATGTTCTGTCTAAGTTCTTGCATACTTTGAGCAAAGAACATAATTCTACCTCTTCCTAATGCCCAAATAACCTCATCTTGAAGCACCCCAAATCCATAATCCTTTTACCCATTTGGTACAAAGTAAGTAGATCATTGTTGTAGGGAGGCCTTGCTCTTGTCTTGAAGAAAAGCACTATGTATCACGCATGATCGGGGCTCAATCCATGTTTCTTATCCCATTCTTAGGTTTCTTCTAACGCAAAGGAGGAGGTATTATTGTTAGTATTTTACTTCCTTGTTAGTAGTGCATTTTTTCCTAGCTTACATTCAGTGCATGAGATAATGGAAAATCATTTAAAAACCAAGATGTCAAAGACCTAGCCAAACATTTTCACATCAAACTTAAGTGGTCCACTCCATATTACCCTCAGGGTAATGACCAAGGAGAAGTAACCAATAAGACTTTAAAATCCATCATGGAAAAAATTGTCAACACCCATGGACATAATTGGCATACTCAAATTTACCCCGCTCTTTGGGCTTCTTGTACATCTTACCGCACACCTACCGTAGCCACCATATTTTCCCTTATTTATGGTTGTGAAGTCATTTTACCTATTGAGACAAAACTCCCATCTTTGGGAATATCCCTTAAAGATGTAATTAATGAGGATGAATACCGACAATCATGGCTTCAAGAGCTTGAGATTCTCGATGAAAAATGACTTAATGCTCTCAATCATATTCAAGTCTATCAAAACCGACTACAACACAGTTATCATAAAAAGGTAATACCAGAGAATTTGAAATTGATGACCTTGTTTTAAAATAAAATCAAAAGAATACCACTAAAGAGCGAGAAAAACAAGGAAAATTTGATCCTAATTGGTTAGGACCCTATGTAATTACACCTAAATTTGGCTCTGGAGCCTATAAATTGGCCACTGAAGATGGTCAAGAACTTGATGAACCAATGAATGCAGTTCATTTAAAGAAATTTTATCCTTGAGGCGTTCACTATTCCGAGAAACAACGACATGTACATTGTTCCTTCTGTCTTGCTTATCTCCGAATAATTTAAAGTTATTCATTTCCATTGGCATATATTTTCATTATCAAAATTACATCTTCATATTTCTCATCATGAGACAGTGCTAATATAAATCCTATTGAGTTTGTGAGCATCATACTTCTTATAATATCTCCCATTTTTAGTCGCTTTCACCTATGGTCATACCTAGAAGCTTACTGATGGTAATATATTCCCTTCAAAGACATTCTCTCTTTCATAACAAAGCTCTAAACTTCTTTACCCGATTCGTTTGATCGTCCATATCAATTTTCGATGTTGAACCCTCGCGTCCTACTAGTCATGTGGGGCTGAGATTGGGGGTAAATGTTCCTTCCCAAATACAAATCACTATTGTAAAATTCCATCAATTCAATAAATTATGAATAATTCATTGTCACATATTTCATCCTTCATAGTATTTGGTGTTGAGCCCACACTTCTTCTTGGTAGTGTGAAACTAGGAATGGAGGAAGGTGCCCTTACTCATCTATGTCTTGTCTTCGTTGATAAACCATTTCATCTTACATGTGGTATAGGGAAAAGCGTAGAGGGTCATTCTCATAAAAGCATAAAAATATTACAAAAACATTCAAGAATTTTAAAATAAAAATATTAAAAAAACAATACAAAAAGGGAATTCACTCACCTATATTTTGCCTTCGGTGATGAGCCCTTGCTTCTCACTAGTAGCATGGGGCAAGGCATAGGGAGTCATTTCAAAAATACAAAATATTACAGTGCTTACAATTATAGAATCCCCAAATAAGTAATTTAGATTCCTACATAAAGAGAGAACTATCCTTTCACCTCATATCTTACTAATCAACATGCCACGTAATTGCCTAATTCTATCACGCGACTCATAAAGTGAAAGCCATTCTTGAAATTGGCTCAGTAGAAATTGAGAAGAGTTGAGTCACAATTTCCCAAAGGGATTGTTGTTAGCATTTGTCTCTATATTCATTATCTAACTTCTACGTCCTTCTTGATTCTCGGTGATGATTCCTCACATCTTACTAGTTGTGTGGAGTCAAGAATGGAGCTAGACTTCTCTTCATCATATCATCACCAACATATCTCACCAATGGAATGAGAATGTGTTATTCAAGCATGAGTTACCATGAGGAACATGGTACGTGCAGACAATATCTTGGTTTATCACTTCTCAAAATAAGTCTCGCACTCGTCCATAAATTGCCAATAATCGTGTAAAATCCAAAATCTAAAAACATTAGAAACAATCGTCAAAAATCCAAAAACATTGGAAAATATCCAAAACTCCAAACAATATATATATATATATATATATATATATAATAAAATAAAATAAAATTGTAAACTCTAAAAAATCGCAAAAACTCTAAAATAATCAACACGATTCAACCTTGAACTATTATCCCCAACGAATGATCCAATCACCTTATGACTACCAAATTCAAACCACTTCTCCTTGCGTGAATCCTCGCTTGGGGAAAATCCTGCTCTCATTGTTTCCTTGGTTAATGACAGTGACCCAATCTTTTTATGTCCTTATACCCTTGCTTGGGGGCACATCCGATTAATTCTCACTATGGAACACATTAGGGACATGTTTACTAGTTCTTGTTTTGCATTATTAGTTACAAATTATTAATTGTTGTCTTGTATCTTGATATATTACATGGGGCATCTTGATTCTATGTATCATGGTGTTCTCCCTAGTATACTTATGTTATCGATTGCATATTGCATTTGGGGCATCATATTTTCTCTGTTTATGCTCTCTTCCACTTACATATTGTCTTGGGGCATCAAACCTTTTGATGGCACTGCCTATGCTATCACGCATATTACAATCTAGTCATCCCGATATTTTATATCATGATGCGTCCTATTGTGTGCTATATTAAAATTATGATTCTTTCATCATGTGAGTATCTTCCTACATGATCAAAATCTTACTTTGCACCCCATCCATTCACCCATACTAATACATTCCCCATTTTGGGAATCCTACTTGATCACCGTTGTAGTTTTCAAATCCTACTTGAAGATCTTTCTCAAGTAGCATTCACTATCCAAAGAGCTCCTCCTCCCCACCATGATCACCTGTATTTGATCCATTCATCCTCGCTCTTCATTTCTACTCCTCTCGCCACTTATCCCCATATTACCCTTCTCACCATTCATGTCCCCTCTCACCCATTTGTATTATTTCCTTTCACTCTTCCGATTCCTACTTAACAATCTTACTTAATAACCCCTTCTATATGGGATCCTCGGTGGAGGTTTACCCTCCCCTAAGATCTTCCCGTTGTAGAAGCTTCTTCACCACCTCCCATCTCATCAAAAACAATCACCACCACACACATCTTCCCATTCCACCTCTTATGCTTCTCATTCTCTCATCATTACTCTCACCATGTAAGAATCCCAATTAAGGATTCCCCTCACACTCTCCACCCTCCACTACATATATTCTTTCATCCATTCATATTACACTCCTTTGTTTCCTTTCTTTCTTGTTATGACCTCATCTCGTATCCTCTTCCATTCATGCATACATCACTCACTCTGTTATAACATCACTCACTCTTTTATCATCCTTCCCCAAATCCATCTTATGCCTGGTCATCCTACTTACATGCTCTCATAGTATGGAAAATTCACTTGAGGGTTCCCCTTCAGTCCATTTTGTCATACCCTATTCCCACCAACTCTATCACCATTCTTCTTCTTTTTCATCTTGGTGATCTTACTTAACCATTCTCGCCGCAAGAAAATCTTACTTAATTCCTCTTAAGGTTGATTTTCCCTATGGCCTTCCCCATCCCATTATATTTCCCCCATCTAATTTATCTCGCCCTCTTGGCGCAATCATCTTCTTCAACCAACCATTCCACCCCTGTACCCAATATAATTTTTTCTTTCTCCTTGCATATCATCCCTGTCGGTTTGGCGATCTTACAAAACCACTCTGGCGGCATGACAATCTTACTTAAGAGTCTCTCTTAAGCATGACATGTCATCTTGCACTCGCCCATCACTCTACATTCTCACCATCCATATTTTCTCTTCATTTCCCATCATCACATCTTTTTACCATCGCTATCACCATCCTCTTCTTGGAAATCTTACTTAACCACTTGCACGACATGGCGATCTCACTTAAGAGTCCCTCTTAAGGATGATCTATCTTCTTGCCTTTCCCCATCACTACACATCCTTCACCCTTCAATTTTTCTCAGCATTCCCCATTATCACATCCTTTCACCTCCTCTTCCATTCTCACAAACACCACTTCTCGCTTTCCCACTTGTCATCTCTAGTGTCGCTCGCTTGGAAATCTTACTTAACCACTTCCGTCACATGACAATCTTATGTCAGGGTCCTCCCTATGCTAAACTCGTCATTGTGAACTTTTCCCTCACCTCATTCTTCGTTCACTTTGTTGATCACTTCTTCCACTTGGTCTCTCCTACATTTTCCTCCTACCATTATCCTTTCTCCACCTATCATCTAACCATTTCTTCACATTCTTTTCATGTCTTGTTTTTTCATCCTCACCTCATTCATCCTCATCTCCCACATCCTCTCCTCACTTTCACCTAGTCCCAACTCATCCCTCCCATTTTATTTACTCTTTCCACTTCATCTTCTCAAATTCTCCCACATTTCTACCCACACACTTGTTCACCATTATTGTTAACATTCCTCTATCATTATTTCATCATCATCTTCTATTCCGCGCTAATAATTGTTAGTGGACTTTCCCTAAAAATCATCAATCCTCATTCCGCACGACCTCATTCACTCCCTTGGACCTTCTAGAGTTTCCCTTCATTCCTTCCTTCCTCTAAGCCCACCACTCATTGTTAGTGGGCTTTCCCTAACGTCCCTTCATTGGCATTACCCTTTCCAATCCTTATTACCTTTCTCCTTTTCTTCATTTTTTCTCTCACCCTTCCTCACCACTCATTGTTAGTGGAATTTCCCTAACATCCCCTCATTGGCATTGCCTCTTCTATCCCCCATTCTCTTTTCTCTCCTATTCTTTTCCCCCAATCCCACCCTTTCTTGTCACTTCTTACCCATCTCTCCATCTTCCCTTCACCTTCTTCAATATCTTTACTTGTCTTCATCATACATCCTTTGTCTATTTTCTCGTAATCCTAGTATCCTCATTTCATGCATCTCCACATCTTTTCCAATCTGTGTCATTCCTCCCATCTTTCTTCTCTTTACATTTTACCTAGTCCCAACTATCCCTCCCATTTTATTTACTCTTTCCACTTCATCTTCTCAAATTCTCCCACCTTTCTACCCACACATTTGTTCACAATTATTGTTAACATTCCTCTATCATTATTTCATCATCATCTTATATTCCCCGCTAATAATTGTTAGTGTACTTTCCATAAAATCATCAATACTCATTCCGCACGACCTCATTCACTCCCTCGACCTTCTAGAGTTTCCCTTCATTCCTTCCTTCCTCTAATCCCACCACTCATTGTTAGGGGGCTTTCCTAACGTCCCTTTGTTGGCATTACCCTTTCCAATCCTTATTACCTTTCTCCTTTTCTTCATTTTTTCTCTCACCCTTCCTCACCACTCATTGTTAGTGGAATTTCCCTAACATCCCCTCATTGGCATTGCCTCTTCTATCCCCCATTCTCTTTTCTCTCCTATTCTTTTCCCCAATCCCACCCTTTCTTGTCACTTCTTACCCATCTCTCCATCTTCCCTTCACCTTCTTCAATATCTTTACTGTCTTCATCATACATCCTTTGTCTATTTTCTCGTAATCCTAGTATCCTCATTTCATGCATCTCCACATCTTTTCCAATATGTGTCATTCCTCCCCTCTTTCTTCTCTTTACATTCCTCATACTGTTCACTTTCCACTTATTATACCCTTTTTGTATTCCCTTCCTTCTACATCATTTTCTCTGTTATCCTCTTCTCTCTCCTACCCGTCATCTTCTTTCACTTCCTTTGTATCGTCTTCTTCCCATTTTTACATCATGTTTCCTCCTTACTTACCCATCGATAACCTGGATCTTTAGCGTTGTCCTGTCTTTTTTATCATCCCACCCTCCACATGCATCTCCATATGGTCTATTCCATATTCTTTTCCTTGGTATTCTTCGCAATGACACAACTCCTTCAATATTATCCTTGTATTCACTCTATCTTCCTTTCCTCTCCCCTAATTTTCACATTTCTTTTGACCACTTATCCTTTTGTCTACCACCCCTACCTTTTCATTCATTCGTGCACTGCGGTTTCTATTCTTTTCTCTACTATTTTTCACACTTTCCTCACCCCTAATAGTTTTTTTTTCTTCGTTCTACTTCTTCTTTCATCCTCTTTCAATTTTTGTCGATTTTACCCCCTACTCCCACCTCATCTTCTCCTTCTTATTTATCCTTCCCCATTTCTTGCTTTTCTCAACTCTATCATTTCTTTCACTTTCATGCATCCCTCTTTATTATCTCTATTGCTTCCTTCATTTGGCACATCTCTCTATTTCATAACTTCACCCTCTACTCTTTCATTTTCCTATTTTCTCCGTATTTGTCCTTCATCATTCCCTTCTTCCCCTATCATCCCTCTCTCTTATTCTTTTCTACCTCTTTCATTCCTTTTTTTTCCCTCCCCATCTCCATTACTCTTCACCTTTCTTACTCCTCTCATAATCAACCCCCAATCATATCCATTCCCTTTTCTCTTTCCCATTTCATCTTCCCACACACCCTCACACCTAGCATTCAAGGCCAATTGAATCCTTTCTCCATTTGCGTCGTGCGGTCATTCCAGTCTCTTCCACTCTATTATCATCCTCTTCTCTGTAGAATTCATCTCTCCTCTTTTCGAGAGCTCTGTCGTATATTCCATTCTCATCAGCCCTCTCGAGGGGCATCATCACATCTGTCCATAATCACATCTTCTCATGACATTTTTTTCTTGGAGGATACCATGACATTTGTCACTCGCCACATTCTATTCTCCCTAACAAACATTCACTCTACTTTTTCTTAAGAAAAGTAGATTGAATTCTTCCCCCATCTCATCTACTTTCTTTGAAAGGACACTACAAATGTAGACACCCTAATTTCACATTTGTCTTAAATTAATTAATTCCCCTACCTCATTTTCCACAAAAATACACTTCGAATTAATCAAATATAATTTGATTAATTATCCATTTCAAATCCAAAAATAACCCAATACTCACCACATGCCATTATTCTCCATGTTTTTCTACTATTGAATTAAAAATTCAAAATCAAATCCTCACCCACTTTTCATGGTCCCCACTCACCTAAAATCCTCCACGTATGAATTAAAAATCCAAAATCAAATCCTCACTCATTCTTCATAGTCCGCGTTCACCTAATCTTGTCCACATTTTGAAACCACGATTACTTAAATTAATCACTTCCCGGGCTATAAATACAACATTACCCCTCCCCTCTAAGACACAAAGAATAAGCTTGAATGCCCTATCTAAGTTCTTGCATCCTTTGAGAAAAGAACATCCTTCTATCTCGTCCTAATGCCCAAATAACCTCATCTTGAAGTACCCCAAATCCATAATCCTTTTACCGATTTAGTGCAAAGTAAGTGGATCGTTGTTGCAGGGAGGCCTTGCTCCGTCTTGAAGAAAAGCACCTACATATCATGCAATCGGGCTCATTCCATGTTTCTAGCCCATTCTGAGGTTTTCTATGGAATGCGAAGGAGGAGGTATTATTGTTAGTATTTTACTTCCTTGTTAGTAGTGCATTTTTCCTAGCTTAAAACTTTACTTAAATTGAAAGTTGAATTTGAGTTTAAATTCTTCCTTAAGTTTCAAATTTATCTTTTCACTTGGCCCAAGGTGATTGAATTTGATGCCACTTAGCATTTTTTTCTTATTTTGGCATGTTAGTTTTAATATTGTTATGTGTTGTAATAGGGACATGGGTTCACCATGGACTAGTGGTACCTATGGGCCTTCTTTGTTGTATGGGGGTATGCCCCAAGGAGTTACAGATAACTGGTGTAGTTTTCAAACTACATGTTATTATGTCACTTGGGTTAGAGGTGTCTGAACTCTATGTGCCTAGGCCCATAGGGTGATCGTTTTATTTGGTGGAAACAAGGAAAATTTGTCTTCATTTTTTTCTTTGGGAGGTATATGGAGTTGTTTTGGGAGGCTTATGGAGATTGAGAGGTATATGGAGTTGGTATTATGATTTATGTGTACTCATGTGAGTCTGGTTATATTTTATGTTGTTGAGGCTTGATGATCCTCATTGATGATATGATGTTTTCCGCCATCTTGATATTGTGTAGTTATAGTTGTGGTTTTATTTGTGTGAAACTAGAGTATGGGTATTGTTGGGGATTCTTTGGTGTTATGTTACGAGTGTTATTTGTGTTGGGGACATATGTGTTTTGAGTACTATGTTGTGCGGAGACTATATGTTTCTTCCCATGGTTGCGTTGATGGTTTTGTACTGTGTGACAGTCATGAAAATGTGTTAACAAGATGCCTTGTGGGTTGTTAGTCTTTGTGTTTAGGATTTGTATGACATCATGTTCTATTGGGAACCAATGAAAATAAGTCAATAGAAATCCTAAATAATGAAATATTATGAGCTTTAGGATTAAGAAATATTGTAAAGGAAATACTAACTAAGTAATAGTGTAAAAATCTAACTACTAACCTTCACAGAACATTAAAAATTTAAGAAATTGTGAAAAATTTCGTGACTTCCTTGTGGTCGTGTTCTAGTGGAAGAGATATTTTCCCTAGATGAAAATTGTCATTGTTATCTTTCCTTATTTTCTTATCCCTTTTGCTACCCTTGGCATTATTTTACATTGAGAACGATGCTCTTATAAGAGGGGGAGATGTAATGCCCCAACTTCCCCATCTAATAATGATGGGTCATTTTCAACTATTGTTATTATAAAATTAAGATAAATAAAGAAATAAAGAAATAAATGGAAGTTATTTTAATAATAACGATAAATGAATGTGAGAAGGGCATTTTGGTTGATGAGTAGGCTCGTTCATGAGGTATGTGGAGTTTTTGGTGAGAGAAATTATGGTGGTGGTTGGGGAAAGTAAATGGGCGTCGCGGTGGAGTATGGAAGGCAGTGGCAAGAGTGAGTGAGAGGGGATGGATGTGTAAGGACTGAAGAAAGAGCCTGCCGGTTTTGGCGGGACATGGCACAATATTGAGGTTGTTTTCTTTGATGTGGACAACATTGTTTGAATAGACAAGGGCATTGAGGAATTGGTAGAAAATTGTGGGCGTGACATGTTTTCATGGTCTTGAAGAGATGGAGGAGGAAGGATTTGAGATCTTGGGCACTATCTATTGGATTAAGTATCTCCCTAGCCTCTATGAGTGGAACCCCCTTTTAATCCACTTGTGTTGTGCTCATATCATTCCAAACGTGAGAGGATTTGTTGGAAACATAATCCAAGTCACAAATTCTCATTTATTTTTTTCCAACAAATATTTCATTGTTAGATGATGGATGCCTTCATAAGTTACAAATTATTTATTTTCTAGATTTATTGAAATTATATGGGGAAGAAGGTGAATCATGAAGCCTATTGTGCTCTCATGTAATCGAAGGAAGCAGACAAAAGAATCCCGCCATCAAAACTCTAAGAAGAGGGTATAAATCTTAAAAATGCCATATGGTTTGAGGTCCCACATCGAGATGAAAACTCCAAACAATTTAAGAAGAAATATCTATTTATCATTCCTCAATATCAATTTCAAGCCAAAAACATTATTTGCAAGGGCAAAAACGTTATTATTAAGAACATATGATTTCCCCTAAAAATGGTGTAGGCTCAAATAATATCAACGACATTATGTAAGGTGGAAGATGACACCCAAAGCCTAATTTTTCTCACTTAACCAAAGAAAATAACACATCCTCTCATAAAAATTTTAAGGAAAGGGTATTATTAGAGAACAACTTGTCATATAATTTGAGGTCCCACATCAAAATGACAACTCCAAAGAATTGATGCAACCTAGAATCTACTGTATAAAACCTAGGCGCACTGACACATCACCCAGCCTAAGTTGAGTGCTCACCCAAAGAGCACAAAGGTACCAAGCCCCTCTTTAGAGTTGTTTATGCAAGATGTTAGTGTGATGAATATAAGACATATTCAGATCCATAAATAAACATAAGCATTCCACAGTGCATAATTCGGATCTAGATCTTAGAGAATCGAGAATTAAACAATAACTGTAATAAGATTAACCATACATGAACAAGTTTCAATTATGTCTAACACCATTATCCAACCAATATCATTCATTACATTAAACATTGTAAAACACATAATCTTTTTACATTATAAAGTATCACCATAGGTCATACGTGTATCGAGATATAGCAACATAACTCTAAAATATTCACACACAAAACTACATAGTTCATTATATATTTATAGGGGTGGGGACTTGCCCTTCACCACCTACACACTTCTCAAAATAATTTTCATGCTGATAATAGTCATGCACCTTTACAATAACATGCACACATGCAAGTGCGATAATAATAGATGCCCTATACTTAATTGGAATAAGTAATCCTATTATTAACTACAACCATGCATGGCACTATCAGCCGCTCGTTGCCAAAATACCATTTATGTGTTGCTCAAGTCTCCATCCCGATGTGTGCTCCATACGCAATCTCCAAAAATAGTTTGTATCCATAAAAATGGCTAAGTCCTGAGCCAAATGTTCTTGGCACGCATTTCCTTTCCTATTATTCCGCGCCTTCAAATGTGCCTTGTTCTCGCGTGCATATTCTTTGTGTGTCTTCTCCTTAGAGAAACATTCTATCTACTCAACATTACCCCACACTAAAGTACATTACCATCCTGAAAATGGGAATTCTTTTTGATGTTCCCAAATAATAAAGAATAAGAATTCAAAGAATCACTGTATAAAAGAATGAATCTTTACTCTACAACATCCTCTTCTTCAACTAGGAGGATTAACTCTGGATATTCATTCTTAATCTCAGCCTCCAATGTCTGCCATTCATCTAGCGTTGTCCTTATCTTTTTTGGAATGTATGTGGCTATGGCATCTAGTTTTTCTGAGTGATCTGGTCCTTCTCATTCTGTAGTACCTGGACAACATTGGCCATACAGACATCATTCCTTCTAGAAGATCCATCTTCTACGCTATGAGCTTCCCAATCTCATTTATCCTCTCCTTATGTGGATCTTGGGCTACTACAAGGGCTTCACACTTTTGTTTTACTAGTGCCAATATTTCTATGCACCCTAAAGTCTCATCTTTCATTGCTACCAGAAATTCATTATCTTCAACTAGAGTTCGATCCTTATTATTGCCTCTGGTGCGCACACAAATTAAGAGCTTGGTCTTCTTTCTTCAGCTCATCCTTTAAAGTCTGGAGTAGTGCCTCATACGTTGAAATTTTTCTGATCATAGAGGCCCTTTCTCTCTCTGCTTCTTGTTCAACATCTTTTGGTGTGGGAATTCTAAGTGGTCCATCTTCTAACACCAAATCAACCAAAGTGTGCACATAATGCATAGCAGAAGGAAAATTTTTAGGTACCTTTGGTTCTAGATGAGGCCTTTCCTTTATAATGTAATCACCAATATCCTCTGCCATGCTAAAAATCCTCATTCTTTGTCCACTCTCGTTCCTTCTCTGCCTTTAAGTGCTCTATTTCTGCAGTTTTATCTTTGTTATCCTCCATCAACACTCTAATGGTGGTGGCCTTATCAATATTTCTTCACACCACCTCAGCAGATACCTTGACTAAGGCATTGCTAACCTACTCATCAGACATAAGAGTGGGCTTTATGGTCATGTGCCTGCTATGTAGTTCTTTCTTTACTTTTCTTGAGACACAGGAATCCTCGCACACATCAAAATCTAGTTCATCCATATGGGCCTGCATGGACCAGGATAGTTGTTTCCTTGTGCGTGTAGTGGCCATATCTGGATCCATCAGCTCCCATCAATATAATTCCTTAAGGTCCACATTGCTTTGAAACCGGGCGTAGACAAATTTTCTTGTGTCCTCAGCATAGCCCATGCTTATCACAACATATTCTTCACTTCTCCTTGTTCTTGGCCCCTTAGGAACCTAAGCGCCAAGGTATGGAGTTAGCCCTTCTCCTATCTCGAGTTGTAACAAGCACACCTTTGGTATGCTCTAGCATAGTTTCTTTTGCTTCGAAACCCCTTCTTCTTCTTCATCTTGGAGCTCCTCCACATCTTCTGGTTGAACCGAACTTGGGTGCGCTCTCTTCAGACTCCTTCACCTCCTCATTAAGCTTCAAATTTCTTCTTCTCTTCTTCTCTGGTGCTTCATTCTGAGGGGAGAGTCAAGGTAATCTTCGTACATGATATGATGTTCATGTACCTTGGGTAATAGTTCTTTTGAATACCATCTTAAATTGGCGTTCTTTACGGAGTGCATCCACATCCAAGTCCTCTTCTCCTTCTTGCACCTGTGGTGGATTATCTACGCGCTCACTCTCCATTTCGTTTTTTGTGGGCTACCTCTAGCCTTTATGGTCCAAGCTTCCACTATCCTCATGTTCTTCTTCCTCGTCTATCTCTATGGTTGTGATAGGCTTTGGAATTTCCACATTCTCAACCGTGTGTTTTCCCTTAGGTGGCCCTAGTAGCATGAACTCATTCTCCACATACTTGTTATTCTCCAGCCTAGGATTGAGATAAAGATAGATGAGCATGGATCCAATGTCCCCAATAGCCAAATTTATTAGCTTTATAGTTATAACATCTAAAATGAGCCTCTCAATGTAGGCGAACGACTTGGATAAACATATGTTTTTCTGAGATTATGGTAGTCACAATCTACCTTTTCTACGTTGAAGTTCAGTCGGACACATTAGTAAAACCGTGATCGAGGCTGGGAAGTAGGGTGTTGTAAAGGCATAGGGTAGTTTTCACCATTGACTCCATGTCTCATCCTTCATTGCAAAAACATGCGATGCGAATGTTGATACACCATGAACTATACCGCCTTGTTCACTATTGAGGGTAACTCCTTTGGAATGTGCCATTCCTTCTCAAATTCCATGCGAAGTCGGTCATAACCTAGTTCGCCATTTTCTTGAATGGGTGACTCATTTTTCCTTCACATAAGTATTTCTCAAACCTCTCTGTGAGGGACTTCTTCTCCACAGGGTATTCCAAAAAAATTCTTTGGCCCATCAGGCACTCCAATTTCTACAAACACAAGAGATAAGAGGATAGCACCAAAATTATCTTCTCACCTATGCGCACTTCCTCAGTAATAGTTTCTACAATGTAGCTAGCCAAGTTGTAGATTTCTCCCTCTGTCATTTTCTTCGCAATGTGTAGCCACATGGTATTTACTTGTGACCACCTTTCTTGATCATTCAACTTAGTGAGCAAGTGCACGGCTTCTGCACCACATGATACTTCCTTAATTTGTATATTTCCATTCTACACGGACCCTTGGAGTATCCCAACTCCTTTCTTGTGGCTATAACAGTTGCCTTATTAGTTAGATCACTCATAATATCTGTCCATGTGCCCTTGATTACGTCAATGTTACAATTAGGGCTGCTATGATCCTTACCCTCTGTCCCAAAAAAATAGAAAAATTCCTCATGGACTCTGCTCATAAGCCATTGGTATAAAGCTTCTATTTTTCCAAAATATGGGAGTTCATATAACTAATAAACCCCTACCTTCTTAAGCAAATTCTCCCCATCATCATCATATCATTGGCATATCATCCACCGTGCACTTGTTGGTCTTCTTGTTCAACAATGCATCCAATTCTCCCTTGTTGTTAGTGGTGCGGTGGTTGTAATCACTTACTTTGCATTTGTGGATGTGGGAATCCCAATCCCATCCGACTATAACTCCTTCTGGATATTGCATCTCTAAAAAAATTCTCTTAGGAGCAACTTCCACCTTTTTCTTCCCCTTCATACTTGTTGCAGGTGCTTTCTTTAATGTCATTATAAAAATCCTACCTTTTGTCTTCTGTGTCAAGTAAGCTCAAACCCTAGCTCAAAACCGCATGCCCTAGCTCCTTCTCAATGCTTCTGTTGCACTCAAACCCTTCACCAATGGGGACGCAAGCCACTTCCACACACAAATCTACTCTCCACATCTGGTTTTGTAGCTCTCCGCACCTCAACACATTTTGCTTGGCTCGATCGCACTTAGCTCACTCGAATACTTGTGATCACAAAGGTAAAAATGAACCCGCATCACGTCCTTATATATATTTTTAAAAATTTAGTGCATTTATTGCTCCTTTATCTACCACCAATCCTCTCATTAATTGACCATTTTCCTAATTTTCGTGTTGTACACCTTTGTACCCTAGCTATAACCTTCTAGCATGCCTTCCTACCTTCGACTTAAAACTTCCTTCTACGTGCATCCATGCGCCAAGTACCTCGCTACTATGCCTTCCCCGGTAGTTTCCATGGCCACATCTTACCTCACATGATGTTGTTTCGTTCATTTATTTCCAACAATGGTTTCCTCGAGGATCAATCTTTTTCTAGCAATTCATTTCCATCTTTAAATAACACTCAGTAATAAGTATATTCTTATGTGCACCCATTTTTGAATAAAAATAATAACCACCCCACACCAATGGTATGTACAGTCCTCTGCGCATAAAAATACTTCAGATTGTAATTAGCTTCTAGCGCGCAAATGTGCTTATTACACAAAACACCAAACTAAATTGACAAATCATAATGATGAAGAAGGAAATACATTAAAAGAAATACGAAAGGAAATCTATACTAAATGGAAATACTACCTTATTACAAACACCAAGAAGACTTATTTATAGTAGGGCTTCAACCTACTCCCATTAAAGTAACTGGGTAACTGTGTTCCATCAAGCGCCTCTAATTGAAAAGCATTTGTTTCAAGGATGTGATTGATAATATATGGTCCTTACCAATGCACCTTAAGTTTTCTTGGATGGCACAGAAACTTAGAATCATAAAGAAGCACCATTTGTCCAATCTCAAGCTTCTTGTCCCTGATGTGTCTATCATGTCATGCCTTTTGCCTAGCCTTTTCTTGCTTTTGACTCCAACGTGCTATGGCGTGCCTCTCATCCAATTGTATTAACTTGTAATTTATTTCTTCTAATGCATGTTCATTAGCTAGACCTCTAGCGTGTGCAATACATAAAGATGGAAACATGAATTCTATTGGAAGAACCGCTTACGTGTCAATCATCAATCGAAAGGGTGTGGCCTTATTAAACCTCTTGTAGGTTGTTCTATATGCCCAAAGTACAACATAAAATTTATCATCCCAATCTTTCCTTCTAACATCACAAATTTTTGTCAAGTGTCGGCTCAATATCTTATTGAAAGCCTCAGTAATCCCATTTTCTTGAGGGTGATAAGGAGTAGTCTTGTAGTGTGCAACCATAAATTCATCCAATAATATCCCGATTATCTCATTCAAGAAGTGTGTACCCCTATCAATTTTCAAGCACAACGGACATCCATACCTAGTGAGAATATTTTTCCATAAGAACCTAGCTACTATACAATCCTTTGTAGGTGTTGCTTCTTCCCACCTTGTAAGATAATTTGTGCAAGTGATGATGTAGCACGATCCAGTTTCTACGTGCGGATGGGGAAATAGGACCCACAAAGTCTATAGCCCAATTTTCAAATGCCTTTGCACTAGTAATAGGCCTAAAAGGCATTTCATCTTGTTGCCCAAGTTTTCCAAGGTGTTGATAGTGATAACACGCCTTACAAAACTCTTTACAATATTTGTACATGATCTCCCACCATAATCCAGTGAGTAGAATCTTGCATGCGGTGGCATCACCTACATAGTGCCCACCTATAATACCACCATGATCCTCTTCCATGATATCTTGTGTGCTCATGTTCCAATACACACCAATGCAATACTTCATCTTAGCCTAGTTTTTATAAGTCACCACTGATCAACATGAAAGGTGCAAACACGAATTGCAAGTTGTTTTTTTCTAATACTTTCATTCCTTCTAGTGTTATACCTTTGTGTAAAAAGACAAAAATATCCTCCAATTCTGAAGGTGTGCGATGTAACCTATACTGTTGTGCATCCAACATTATAACTTCAATTGTTTGCATCTTCCCGATTGAATTCTTTATAAGGGTCTAGGTCGAATTACTTTTACTTGGTTTTACCATTGTAAAGTCAAATTCCCTGGAATAGGTGTTGCTAGAATGTACTTTCTAAATTTATGCGGTCGTAGATCATTGTGGGGCCTCGTGCTCTATAGTTGTATAATTTTGTTCTGCAGAGTCAACTTTCTACTAGCAAAATAGATAGGATGATCTATAATACATTCTCCAGGTTGAGCTAACACCATGCTAATGGTTGTGCCATAGGCATCCACATGTACGTGAAATGGTTGGTTCCATGAGGGAAAATGTAGAATAGACATTGTAGTAAGTCTCTCCTTCAATGCCTCAAATGCGCGCTGTTGCGGTTCTCCCTAATAGAATGTCCCTTTTCCTTTTAGTAACTCTTCCAGGGTGCGACAATCTTTGCATATCCTTTGATAATTCTTTGTAATACCCTATGTGGCACAAGAATCCACACACCTCACTGATTTGGTAGGCTCCTCCGGGCCTACAATAACTCGCAACCTTAGTTGGATCTACTAACAACCCATCCTGCGAGATAATGTGCCCAACAGAGTTCTAAAAGGTGTAGCAAAAACACACTTCTTGATGTTTAATGAGATGCTTAATTGTCTATATCTTTCAAACATCAGGCGTAATTTTCACAATGATCCTTAACAAGCCCATACACCATCCAATCATCTAAGTAAACCTGTAAGAATTTGTGAATAAAATCTGGAATGCTTGAACAACTATGCACGAAAATACAAAGAAAGCGTGGTTTTCAAACCAAAGGGGATCACATTATATGCAAATATTCTCCATTCAAGTGGTGAAAGTCATTTTCTCTTCATCCTCTGTGCGATTCAAACTGGTGATACCCTCGAGAATCCATCGTGAAAGAGTAAACTTTGCGCCGCCCGCAACTCCTTCAAAAATTTCCTCGGTGAAAAGCATAGGAAAATGATCAAGCACACATATAGCATTAAACCCCATATAATCCATAGAAATCCTAATCCGGCCATCTTTCTTTATACTAATTACCATGGGGCTAACCCATTCTGATTCTTCTAGGGGCTTAATGATGCCGGATTTTAGCATGTTGTCAATTTCTTCCTTAAATTTTATGAGTAGGTTTAGGTTCATCCTGTAAGGTCTCTTCCTAACTGTGCACGTTCCTTCCTTTAGCTTAATATTCATCTCACCTCATGAATCATGCACTTCTTTTAACTCATGGTAGCCCCTAGGGAATAAATCTTGAAAATCTCATACTAACTCAATTATATTTACCACTTAAGAATGTGACCAGTAATCCCCAACTATTTCCTCTTGAGCTTCGACATACGTGTCAATGTTCACCTTCTTGGTCTTTATAGGTTCATGATAAGCGCACGCATTTTTATCCGTAGTGTCTAAAACCTCACACGTACCTCTTTGAATTACCTATGTCTAAATATTCTACTTCCTCATCATCCACTATGTAGACCATCTTTCCTTTCTCCTTCTCAAAGCAAGCACGCATAAATAGTTTGGCATCTGTATCATCTACTTCATCAAAATACACTCCTTGTTCTTCCTCACCAAATAAATCCTAAATGAGTTCTTCAACCTTTGCATTGTCTCCCATAGTTAAGCGCTCCATAACCTATAATGCCTCTCTTACTGGAGGTTTAGTAGAGAAGTACTCAAAATTCTGGGTCATTCCTACAATTAAGTCTTGCCAATTTCTAGTCTCCCTATCCAGGTTCTACATAAACAGACCAAGCTTGTGCGCAACCTTGCAAAGGGGAATAATTTTTTTCACCCAAAGTGAAGGTGGTAAAGCTTCCCGCCCTACTGTCAGATTCTCTCACACTTTGTTAAACATGGTGTTGAACAGGTTGATTACCATTATATATGCAGGTTTGAGTAACCACATTGCTCCCTGAAGAACCGAGTGGTTAGAGAAATTTCGACTTCATTCCATTCTATGATATTATCCCGTGAACCACCCACCAACGTACTTTTGTCCCGCGTGGGGTATACACTAACAAATTTATTCTTTCGACTTGATTTGTCCACTACTCCTCCATGGCACACATGAATACCATATGATCTCCTTCTCCAAAGATACCGGGGTAAAAATTTGTTACCTATCCTCCTAATACAATGAGGTTTGCCCCTCTATGCAAATGCGTTGCTTACTTCATGCCCGATGATCTCATAGGCTCCATGTGCCCAATTGTCACAAGCAATACTTGTAGTATCACTAATATACTATGCATCTTCCCACTAGAGGATTCCTTCTTTAGATGGCTCGAGTACTTCTAGATCCCAAATGGTGCGTACATAAATTTTGTTCAGGTCTTCCTCACTCAATGGTTCAACATAAGGTGTAGACTTCCCATCTGTTAAAGGGATAATAACTCTTTCTTCCTTGTTCTCAAAACTTATATACCCCTTATTGAACCGTAGATCAACATTATTTGCATAACACCAAGGGTTCCCAAGTAGAGCTAGGAAGTTGTCTGCTTCTGCAAGTGCTAAGACCTTTAATTCCCGGTGAACTTGACACCTTGTATAGTAATGGATGCATCCTTTAAAACTCCGATGGGAGTGGCCTTAGTTCAATTAGCCATAAATAGTACATTAGAGGATGGTTGCAATGGAGGTCTTCCCATCTATACCCATGCATCTAAAGTAAGCACATTCACTTCCGTGCTTGTGTTAATCAATATATTGCTCAAAATTCATCCATCCACAACAACATTCAGAGTAATATCCTTGTCATAATCCAAGCTATAAGGGGGAATATTAACGTGCAAGATATGTCATCCATTCTCAATACTTGTGTGTAGAGTGTTTCTCTTTACCCAATTCCCTAGTAATGGAATGATATTCTCCTGGCGCAACATCTTGCATACCTCTTTCAAATCATCAATATTTGATTGGACTGTCTCTGCTACCTTCTTTTGTTCCAACTTCGTGATTGTTCCTTTAAACACTGTATTTCACCTTGAAGATTTCTGAGTACCTCCATGGTTTCTTGATAAACCTCCTTCTGATGTGTAGGATCTAGGTACCTTGCATGTAAAACCTCCTCCTTAGTGATGGTAGGCTTCTGTTGTAATGTCTCTCTAACACGCGTAACTTCAACGCATGTAATAATCTTCACAGGTAATACCTCAGGTTATGGTGCCAACTTTGGCATCCACTGATTTTCTATAGCACATTGTATTCTAACCATCCATGCACCCTTTTTCTCCTGTTTATGCTACTTGCTAATATTCTCATATAAGTCCATACATTCCTCATAGTTGTGATTCTTCCCAAAAAAAGAACAAGTAATATTCCGAGGACATTCATGCCTATAGTGGTGGGAGATCCTCATGTAAAACAAGCTCTACGAGGAAAATCGCCACGTCCACCACCACGACCTCAACCCCCAAAGCCACCATGGTATCCCCGACCTCTACCACGACCCCCTTCATAACGCCCTTCATTCCGATCATAGCACCCTTGGTTGTGATCATGATCATGGTGCTCATTTTTAGTTTTAGAATTATCTTGTACTCCTGTATGTCGCACACAAATATCTATGGCATCATGAATCTGACCAATCAACCTATAGTCTTTTGTATTGTGAGTCATGGGCCGAAAAATATTACAATAGTAAGATACATTCTTTCTTATCACGCATTGTAATAATGGGTAGCGGCTTGCATCATGGTCTAAATGAAATATCTCACAATCTAGCAACAAAGAACCTCATCGACATGTGAGGACAACTACCTTTAGTGTGCCCTTCCACTTCATAGTCTGTACACTAAATCCCAAGCGCTCTCAAGCTGAATTTGTCGATAGTTTCTTCAATTTCTTTTCCATAGCTGCAGTCTGTGCTTCCAGGAATGGGCTCACTCCAGTTCCTGTGCCAGCATGCAAAGCAGCCTCAAGTGCTTTGTGTGGGTCCATATATGTCTTATGTGACAGCGCCCTTATAAAAGGTATGATCAAACCCCCAATGAACCATTTTGCATGTTGACTAGAATGTATATCATACGCAATTTTAGACAATAATGTCTTAAAACGGGCATCATATACCCGAACACTCTCACTAGTGCCCTACTTAATATCCTTGAGCGCACTTATACTCTTCTACTCGAACTCGGGTATATGAAACTCCTTAAGGAAATCTTCTCGTAATGCTGCATAATCTATGCAAGTCTAATCAGGGTCAAACTTCCTATACCAATTGTGAGCACTTCCTTGTAATGTAGTTACAAACTGACTTTCCTTTCCCTCAGAAGCTGTGATTCCTTTTGGGTGCCACAATATCTCACACATATGTATGTGCTCAACAACATAATATATTCCCCTATACTCTGGAAGATGAAGTGACATCTCCATGTAAATATTTTGGGGTTGATGAGGACCATGCCCACCTAATCCATAGCCTCTTGTGTTACCTCTACCTCTAGAACCACCAAATCAACCGTAACTAGAGCGACATATGCCCCCGATCCTCTTCTTGTAGCCAGTGAAGTGGACTAGTAGATGTACCGCCCTTTGTCCCAACAATAGTACTAAACTGAACTCCTACAGTCTGCGAGGTGGTATTAATCCTAGAAGTGAGTCTAACATTATGTGCGCTTGAGTTTTGTGCTAATGATGCACCTGAAAAGGTACCTCCAAATAAAAAATAAGATGTTTTCCGGCCATATATGCACTTTCTACTTTATTTAATCCTTTTCTACTACTCCCAAGTGGTGTGATAACTACTGGTTGTACTAGAATCTTTGGAAAACTAAGTGCAAGGGCTAGGTTGTTAGGTAGATTCAGATGTGCACCCACGACCCATCTCATCTCTCTGGCGCACTCCCATATGAGGCTAAGGAGGGTTCCCAGGTCATGCTTTACCAAATGGGGAGTTCGAGATACTCTAGCTCCATGCCTTCGCGTGAGCTCTAAATCCTTCATGAGCCAACTCTCTCCTCAATGCCATTCACTCTGTAATATCACGTTGCTTCTCTATATCCCTCTCGCGTGCCTCATTATACTCAAGCTACCTTTCATCTCTTTTCCTCTCTACCGTTAGGTCCGCCATCCTTCACCAAACCTTCTCTTCCCCTGTGTGTGGTAGGGTTTAGCTAGCCATCATATTTTCTTCCAAGTTCAGGGTTACCATCAAGATCTTGATCTCTAGCAAAATGCCTTGCAAATAAGTTCCACCTAGGGATAACGTAAAAACTAGAACTCAGCTACCTGGGAAAGAATAAGTGGAAATTTAGTACTCCAAAATATATCTATTCAAAACACCACAGAACCAAGTATCCATAGTGCACGTCCAAATCAGATCAGCATCATAGATGGCCTAAAATTCTTCATGCATCCAGACAAGTGTGTGATACCTCCAATTCCTTTTAGACGTATAAGCAACAGCCACTCGTACAAATCTACTAGAAAGATAACAAAGAATCTCTCATATAAATAGTCATACAAATTCTTCTCCACCCACACATGTGTGTCAAACTCAAATCCAGTGTTGAACCTCTAAGCATACTCTTCTTCCAGATCTTTTATCCACTCCTCAACACTTTCTAAGGTCAACCAGTACATCTTCATCGTGAAACATCCTGAAAACAACTAAAAAGATGTCTCGATAATGAAACCAATCATGCAACCTAGAATCTCTCGTATAAAACCCATGCATGCTGGCACATCACCCAGAGTGAGTTGAGTGCTCACCGAAGCGCGCAAAGGTATCATGCCTCTCTTTAGAGTTTTGTGCGGGATGTTAGTGTGATGAAGATAAGACATATTCAAAGTCCTGAGCCAACTTGTTCTAGCACATGTTTCCTTTCCTATTATTTTGTTCCTTGTTTCCTCATGCATATTCTTTGTGTGTCATCTCCTTAGAGAAAAATTATGTATTCTCAACAACAATTTATAAGAAATATATGCTTATTGTTCCTCAATATCAAATGCAAGAAATTTTTCTTCTTTGTAAGGGCCAAAAGGTTAGACCGTCAAACACAAGTGAATTACACCACCAAATAGTGTTTCCTTTAATTACCCATAAAACACAAGTCTTGAAATTAAATAATACAATTGTTGACATTTGAAATGTTGAATGACAATTACTTACTTGTTGAGTTACCTCCAAAGTGCATTACCTTTAGGATCATCGAATCATACTGCTTTTTCTTCTAGCGGTTTATAACATTGACACGTGGTCCGTATGTGAATTTTTAGAAGAAATAAGAGGATCACTTATGTTTCCTCCAATATTCAACTAGAAACTTCAAGGCCAACCACTAGTTACTTTCCATTATTCTCTCCACCATGTTCAATATATTCTTATTGTTGAAATGAGCTTTAATCCTTTTCACAACAATTGCATGTCCAATCAATCAATTTCATTTGATACTACTCTTCAACACTTCATATATAGAGACCTGAATACCACCATCACGCAATTGATCATTCAAGGTACTATAGCAATAGAGAAATCATATCTCATTAATATTATCAAATATGCACTCTTTTTCGCACAAAATGTAAATAAGTAACCTATTTTATTGATTTTGTCGGGTCAATGTTATGGCCTTAAAAATTTTATGCATCCACTATACATGCATGCCTTCACATAACCATTAAGGAAATACAACCGCTACAATTTCAATCCTTATCAACTTTTAAGGATTTCACCAAACATGCACACTACATTCGATTGATGAAATTAGAAAGGTATAAGAAGATATTTTTATTTCTCTTCATTAATTTCCCATGTTATATTATGGATTTTCAAATGCCCCTCTTCATTATCAACATCTCTCCTCCAATGCAACAAAATATTGAATCTATATGCATTCCCATTACATCACCCACTTACCATTGTTATTTTTATATCATTGGAAAACATATTTGCAAACTTTTTACTGTAGTTTCTTATAGGGCCCTAAATTTGGTCCACATAATTTGGTAGCAACACTTTTTTATAATGTTCATACTATATTTTCCCCATTCTCTAACCTAATAATAGCTTGACCCCTTATATTCTATATAGGATTCTTGTTACACCCTTCACAAACATCTCTCTACTTTTAGTTTTAAGTTTCATGATCTAAAGATAAATTTGTAGTCTTTGGACATGTTTTTATATTTATATCTTGAGGTTTTTAAATTGATGCACACTATAATGATAATTTACAAATGGTATAGTTAGAAATAAAATTTTAGCATAGAAATTTGTGAGTTTTTCTTTGTCTTTTGATGTCATGTTATGTTTTAGCTCTTGTATAGATATAAATGTTGTCGAATGATTTACTTTTGTTTTTATTACTTCAGGATCTATTTTTGTAATCTTTTTTTACCCATATATGCTTTAGAGATTCAAATTTTCAATCATTAGTTACGTCATACCTTATTAGATGTATGAAAAATTAAGACATTCTCTAAGGCATGTCAATCGATCAATGGACTAGTGGTTCCTACGAGGGAATGTCATGGGATGTATCGCCCTCTTTAGAGTGGATGTATAGAGAGGAGAAATGAGATCAATAAGATGTGTCATTGAATAGATTGAGTGTAATGATTCCCTTATGCTCAGCTTTTTTCTCCTTTTTTTGTAATATATAAAAATTGTTATCACGGTGTTCATTAATGTCATGACAAGCACTTCACATCCCTTCTAAACCAAAGTTCCAAATAAGGACCAAACCACCAAATCATTTGGTCTAAAATTGGAATTTTTCTCTAAGCCCCTCCAATGGTCATTTTCTTAATTTGATATATTTTATGGGTTGTTACTTTCCTAATGGGTTGACATTAATGTGAAATTATACCTACATATCATAGTCAAAAGAACACATTTACTTACCAATCACTTTCAACCACTCCTCAAGTTTAAATCAATCAAAAGGTATTAAAATCTCTTTTATCTTTTTCTAAAGTATCATCACACATTATGATCATCCCCCTACAAAGGTTTGATGCACTCCAAACTAGGTTCTAAAGTTAAATTTCCAAATCTAAAGACCGTCAAGGATAATTCAAACACTAAGCATGTAATTCATTACAAACATTACCAAGTGATCTAATTATTTAATATAATTACATCCATATTTAAATGTCACATCTTTAGCTAGATAATTACATGCAGTTTGAGTCCTCTTTAGAGTAGTGATAATGTAGGTGGTGTACTAATTGCACTTCAACCCAAACAAAAACTATTTTGTAGGTGCCTCACTCATGGTAAGGGTTTTGGATATTTTCTATTGATTACAAAGGATTTCACATATTTTTGAAACTTAATATCTTATAGAGAAGCACACCATATTCAGTCGGAAAGGAAACGAAAGTATCACATCATCACCATCTCCTAGATAGAACCACCGATTAGTGATGCAAGTGCGAAACAATTTTTTTGAGTTTTATGGTTTGGTCCTAGTACATTTTGCACTTCTAGAAACAAAGAGGAAGCATCTTCAGGAATTTCTAGTTTTTTCATCATTATGTCATGCCCAAATCAACTTCTTGATCATCCAAATGGGTAATTTCAATCAATCTCTCATGATTTACTATATTTGGTACATGTTATAATTGATCTATCTTGCAAATTGATATATACGTACATTCTAGTTTGCATTCTTAATTACTAATCATAATGCTCATTATGTTTTTAACCCTAGTATGAAATCAAACTATGTAAAATGTATTTAAACTCCCTTCCTCATACTTATTTTATTTTCAAGTGAATCGCGTAGAATTAATAAAATCATCTAGGTGTTAGTTTATCCGACACTTGAAGAAAAATGAGGAGTAAGGTTGGGGATAATTAAGATCAACCATCCTCAAGACGGGGTAGAAGGAATGATGTCCCAAGGTGTCACTAAAACCATATGTACTAAGGGTGTCACTAGAGCCATAGTAAACCATCCATCCACATAATCACACTTACGTAAATGGATATAGATCCTAAATGTGCAAATTCAAAAGGTAATTGCAGAAACCTAAATTTGGAAACTTATCCTTTGTAATGAAAAGTTTTCCTTTTCTCATATCCATGAATTATGCTCAAATTCTAAGATTAATTGAAATATCCTTATCTCTCACACACATATGACTTTTTAACTCTACACACTACTACTTTTTTCTCACTCCACTCATTTACATTTTTACAAATCATTATATCATTCACAAACATCTCACTCAAAATATTAGTTGAACATCATTAATTACCTATCAAAACCACGTAGAATGGGACTGGACCATATTGCAGTTTGGGATGACCTATATGTTTATATCTACCACTATCAAATGAATATTTTATCAATTTGAATATCATTTATGGTTCATTTTTACTCCTATAAGTGAATAGTAATGTGATACCTAACCTACAAGTATAATCAATTTTGATTCACTTAAAGAACTTGCCTAACACTTACTTGACATTCTCGTGAGAAAATTAAAAATTACATTCCTAAATTACTCAAGGATCTCCTAAATCCTCCTTAAGAAGAAACATATATATTAGAGAAAACATCACATAGGTTTGAATCACTCAAACTAAGTTCAAGAGTCTAGCTTATTATATCAACCTAATCAATTTTAATTAGGTTTATTAAATTATTACTACAACAACTAAATTTATAAAAACATTCAAAATTATACTATATACTAGGAAAGAGAAGTATACAACATGAAAAATCACAATGACATTTAGATACATGGAATTAGAAGTATAATCAAGATAGAAAGAAACACTTCACTAGTTAAGAAGGTTATTAGGATTTCTTTGACGAGTTATCCCGAACATGAAAAAATTGGGATCTCGAACAAATCAACTTGTTTTTAGAACTTCATGGGAAGGATCATACCAAATGGTCAAAACCATATATAATATATTGACCAAACTCTATGGTTTTAACCCTCTAAAAAAGAGTATCTACAACTTCGGTGTTGATGTGTCATAGTTTATTACTCTTTAGTATCTTATACTTTGTATGAAGCCCTAGGTGTCGCACCTAAACCTACAAAAAAAAACCTAGGTATCTTGAAACACATCAAGAAATAATTAGCTTTAAAAATAAAGATACAAATGCTTGAGTAGGACTGACCTCTACTGATCACCCCGTTTATTATTCAAACAAGTGTTGCACTACATTTTAGATTCAATGTAAATATCCTCGTGCTTTTTTTTATGTGCATGTAACTATCCTTGACCAAGGTTGGCACTTGTGCCTCAACATTGATAGCAATTTATGTTACTTCATCCCAATAGAAACCTTTGTGTGTAGATGAAAAATTCATATTTATGTCCTCCTATGTTGTGTATGCACTATGCAGATGTATCTCTTTCTTTCTTATCTTAGTCTATGTTAGATGGATAAGTTTTTTTTCTAGATGATAACTTGCTTTCATTAGACTTGTGTGTGTGTGTGTGTGTGTGTGTGTGTGTGTGTGTGTGTGTGTGTGTGTGAGAGAGAGAGAGAGAGAGAGAGAGAGAGAGAGAGAGAGAGAGAGAGAGAGAGTGAGTGAGAGAGAGAGAGAGTTCTTAGTTTGAAATTTAGACCTTAGTGATGAGAAAATGATGACTTAGAAAATAGCGTTTGAATGATTAAAAAAGTAGCAAATGAGCCCATAAAGAGAAAAAAATTGAAATTAAGAAGGGTCAAGACCATACAAAGTAGGATTAGAATATTAAAACAGGATAAGGACCGTATGTACAATTATGACCTTTGGACTGGACTTTGAAACGATAAAAAATTAAAAGGGACGTATTAGATATGTTTGTAAGGTAGCTTAGAATCAAATGAAAAGGTAAAATATTAAGAGATAGGGTTGAATCAAGCCATAAAGAGCAATACAACAAGATACTAATGCCACTAAAACCTTGTTCACTTGTTCAAAACTCATGTGTATAGAAATAAAATAAAAGCATGATGTAATAATGATTTTGTGTATATTTTGGTGTCTACTCCCCCCTTATGCTAGCGAATGAAATTTACTAGTGAAAAGAATAATAAAGTCATACCGAGAAAGTGCTGAAATAAGAATAATCATAAGTGTGTTGAGAGAAATTAACCGTGCACAAAGTGAACAAAGTGATTCATTAGCCAACCTACATGGAGATAAGGGAGAAGTGTGTTGTAGGCGTACAAATCTATTTGTACTTGGCATGTTTTTAGTGTGGGGGTGATCAAATCCCTAGGTATTTGATTTTAGATAAATATGGGAATTAGTTGTCCCGAAACCAAGGGAAGAGTGTCACAGGGCCTCTTAATTTCCTACTATAATGCTTCCTAATAATGGGACCCCACTTGTAGAAAAATATAGGTATCAAATATTTGGAAAAACCCCTATAAGGTGGAAGGGAGATGATGTCTCATTTCCCCACCATGTAATTATATGGGTGTATTATTAGAAACCGTAGTATTGATGCATTATAATAGTTTGAATATTGGGTTTTTCCCCTGCATTTAAAACAAATATAATGGCATTTCGTGTTCATGACTATGTATGTTTCATGCTTGGTGAAATTTTGCACTCATGAATGATTATTAGATGATATGATTGAATTTAACTCTATGAAAATGAGAGAGAAATGGGCTTTCATAGAAATATTTCTTGATTCGTGAACTATGTGTGTGTGCTTTTATAGGAGTATATCGGCCATGTATGTCCAATCCATTGGTTTTAGATTATTGATTTTAGAGAAGGGGAGTGGTGCGATGACCACATATGGATGGCCTATAGTGTTGCACCCCATTCAACAAAATGGAGAACATGAAATATTGTCTCTTGAGGTGAAAGTGAGTAGATTAATCTATGTTAAAGACCATGGTAATTGAGGAATAAAGATAAGAGATCTAGGCAATGTGATTTGAAAATTTGAATAGAGTGATTGATAATACAGGGGAGAGGTAGTGGAGCTAGGTTACTAGGCAAGTAAACGGATGAGAAGGGACACTAAATTATATTGTGCAATAGGAGTATAGCCATGTAAAAATTTAGAGTTGTTGGAGAAAAACTTGTACACATATGGACCATATTTGGTATGAGATATAGGGTAATAATGTATTAAAGACCATGGTAATTGAGGAAAGAGAGATCTAATGTTTGAAAATTTGAATAGAGAAGGATGATCTCGATTCCTAAAATGGAATGTAAATACGGTGAAGTAGAGACAGTGAGTAGAGCTCAAGATATGCATCATACAACTATGATGTTGTGATTAGAGCATTAGGGTGGGTAGTATGCTATATTTCTTAGTGCCATAAATAATTATTGCTATATAAATAGTAATAGGGAAATGTAACAAGTAATTTTCATTTTTATTGTGATTGAGTGTGATAAAATCCCTAAGATTGAGAAGATGTCATGATCCATAAAAGCCATGTGATCACCGATGAGGGTTGTCAATCCTCACCATTAATAATGTCAATCCGAGGTTGGTGTCTGAAGGTTGTATGCATTAAGAGAATAAGATCTTGGAAAGTAGCTTCTTTAAACACAATCCAAACTTGCATAAAATAAATCACACATGCAGAAATTTAAAGGCACACTTGCATAAATATAAACACACTTGCATAAAGGAAATCACACTTGTAGGAATATAAAAACATGCTTGCATAAAGGAAATCACACTTGCAGAAATGTAAACACACTTGCATAAAGGAAATTTCTGAATTGAAAATAAAGGAAAGAGGAAAAGACACTGTAGGTTCACAAAAGAAATTACATAACATAAAAAAATAGAAATAAAGAAACAAACATTAACAAATTAATCCATCTTCCTTGATTGGCCAGCTCATTCCTTAGAAGAGGACTTAATTAATACTTTCAATTCAAAACTTGCATAATAACTTTACTTCAAAAGATTGAAAAGAAAGAACACATCTTTATTTCTTGAGAGAAAAATTACATATCTTACTGTAGAAGGTTGCATTTATAATTCATGAATACAACCAACTCATTATTTTAGGAAATACAATTTGATCTTATCTTTATTCCAATCCTAACAACTAAGATCTCCATCTCTACAAAATATGGAGAGAGATATATTATTAGAGTCAAAGTCTAATCTCACTGTTTTATGAAGATTTGCTCCTAAATCTTGTCCTTGCTTTTTGGTAACAAGAATCACATTGATTTTACTATCCTACTTTATTAGAAGGAGGTTTTTCCTCAAAAGATGATTTTGACCAAATACCTTTCCCGTATTTTCCATTTGACTTTTTGTTTCGATTGTGGAACTTTTGACACTTGTCTAATACACTTTTTCCTCGGACTACAATTCACTAAAAATTACATTTCTCTTCATTGGTAAGACTTGTTGAAAATATGAATGAGGTTTTTGTTAAACACATTTCTATGAATAAAAACCTCTCTCATATTTTTGTTTGACTTTTCGTTTTTGTTTATTGAACTTTTAGTGCTCATCTGATACACTTTTCCTCGGACTGCAGCTCACTAAAAGTTATATTTCTCTTCATTGGTAAAACCTGTAGAAAATATGAATGAGGTTTTTGTTAAACACATTTATATGAACAAAAACCTCTCTCATATTTTCCATTGGATTATCTGATTATTAAAAATTCTATTTTATGCAAGTTTATGAAACTAAAACTGTCATTCCTTTTATGCAAGTTCCGGAACTAAAGTTGTCATTTCTTTTATGCAAGTTCCATAACTAACATTTTCATTCCTTTTATGCAAGTTCCAAAAATAAATCTATAAGTTTTGGAACTAAATCTACTTTTTCCATGAATTGCAAGTTTCGAACTAACTGTCATTCTATACCTTGCAGCTTTGTCCACTGTTTTAATTGCTTGAAAATATAAATATACGAATTACAAGTTCTGAAACTAAATGTTATTCGATTGATGTAAGTTCGGAACTAAATATGCAAGTTCCAAAACTAAATCTATGAGTTTTGGAACTAAATATGTGAGTTTTGGAACTAAATCTGTGAGTTCGGAACTAAACCTATGAGTTCCGGAACTAAATTTGTGAGTTCAGGAACTAAATTTGTGAGTTCCGGAGCTAACTTAAAACAACTATAAATTTTGCATGCGATCTTAGATTGAGATGATTCTTTTTTTGAACTTGTATAATTTTTTGAGAGGAATCTGAATATGAAATCATATTTGAGTTTAAATGTATTTTTCATGATCAATTTAACTTTTCCCAAAACTAGCATTATCTTTCCTTTATGGCTTGCATACACAAGACTTTACATATTTTCCCAAATAATCAATAGGATTAGTCAAAAAAATAGATAAAAAAATATTTCTAAAGAATGAACAAGATATATATACTATATTATATCTTAAATAAATTATAAGTTCTACTTGATTACATTTAAATCCACTTTCAAAGGTAACTTAGAAGGACAAAATAATGGTAATTTATGGCCTCATCAATCATAAGGAAAATTGTAAATAAATTTTTTTGAATCCGTTTTCCCCCCGCTCCGCGTCTGCTCCGCGTCTGCTCCGTGGCTGCTCCGCGTCTGCTCCGCGGCTGCTCCGAGATTTGCGTCTGCTCGCCGCGATCGCTCGCGGCTCGCCCGCGATCGCTCCGAGATTGCTCGGCCGGGTGTGCTCCGCGGCTATTCCATGGTTTCTACGCGGGCTTCATCTAAAAAAAGGGTTCGAGGAGGCACGAGCATTGCCAGAGGTTCGCCCCTCTCAGAAATTTGAAATGAGGTCCCTATTAATGGCGGCGAGAAACCAGTGGTATCTGTGGGAGGCGGATGCAAAAATGTAGAGGAAAATAAAGCACCAATCTCATGGATTGGTATGGCTTTCAATACTAACCAAGACCCCCATATCAAAACAGGGGTGTTCACTCATGGGACAGGTAAAGATGGTTCAGTCAAAGATTCATTATCTCCTTTAAAACTCAATACTGGTAACTGCAGGTTGCAAGAGACTAAGAGTGGGTCTGGTGATGGAGGAAGAGGTACAGGGGTAAGCCAGAACCAGGACAAACTAAACAGCAACAATAGGTCCGGATCTTATGCTTCAGCGGTCTCCAAACAGAAGGAGAATGTCAGAAATGAGCTCTTAAAACCCTCCCAGGAGGTCCCGACGCTGAAAATCGAAGAGGATTTACTTCTAAAGGTTCTTAAGGAGGAGGAAAATCTCTCCCAACTGGGGCTCATATGCAGATTTCACAAATTTTGGCCTAAGCTTTCTCAGCTTCATGACTGGATAGCCCAGAGATGGAGAGAAAAAATACAAGGTAAGATTGAGCTTTATCCTTGTGCTAAAGCTTACTTCATTGCTGTCTTTGAAACCCCTGAAGATAGGGATTTAATTTTTAGTCAACATTGGGTTTGGGGGGAACATGGGCTTATGTCCAAACCATGGTATCCATCTTTCGACCCATTAAAGGAGTCTTTTGATACCTACCCGATTTGGGTTCGTCTACCAGGACTCCCATTGCAGCTTTGGAACAGATCTTGTCTCATTGCTATAGGGGATACTTTAGGCTCATGTGTAGCAGTCGATGATAAGACCTCCATTCAAACCCATACTACTTATGCTCGAATCCTGGTTGATCTCGATACCTCCAAATGTTTACCAGCAGAAATCAATCTACAGATTGGAGCCAGGCTCTGGGTGCAGAGGATAGACTATGAGAGACTTGCCTTCAGATGTAGGCGTTGCTTCCAAACTGGTCATGTCTCAGATGACTGTGAACACTCCAAACGTAAGACCAAAACAGCCTGGTGGAGGGATTCTCTACCTGAACATCTTACAATCGACTCAGATCCGGCTAAGGAATCGAGTGCCCCCCTGCAAGCTAACTCACCCATCATGGTTGATTCACAGACCAATACAGAGAAGCCTCCAGATTATTCTTTACAGGCTGCTGATTCAGTGATTAATGATATTCCGACCTCCCATTTGGGTCACTCCCCCATCAAACCTATTGCAGTTTTTCCGACTGTAGTGGATGTGGGAAATCAGGAATGGACAGTGGTGGATCGGAAAAAGAAGGGTAATGCCAAATCTAAATCCCCCACCATATCGGACAAGATTTGATTCTTGTCTTTTTGGGCGCTATTATTGCTACATTTTGGCATATGGCTGCTACGATTCTTTGCAAGCATTGTGTTGTTGTTTTGTTCTTTGTTTTGTTGCGGTGGTTTGGCTTGCTTTTTGGTTCCTTCCTTGACATTTTTTGTTGGGCTCTTTTGTGATGATCGTCTGGATGTTTTCTCCGTTAGTGGTCGGCCGGAGTACATTGTTATCATTTTTGTGGCCGGACCACTGCGTGTTTTCTTTGTTTGATCACCGCCCAGTGCCAGTGTTTATTTGCTTTGTTGTGTTCTTGCTTTGGTTGTTTTTCGCAGCATCGCGTTCGCGCTTGGTCCTTATTGTTATATCGGGATGTTGATCCTTTTTTGAGCTTTATTTTCCTATTCTCGCTTCGAGCCTTGGCATGCATAAGGGTATAGTCCCTTTCAAAAACTATTTGCCAATAATAAAAAAAAAAAAATCACAATTTGAGAAGATGGGAGATGTTATTTAGGAAAAAATGACCCATGAGTTGGTAAGTGTAATTAATGCCGATTTTTTTGCGAAATAGGATAGATTTTCCTAATTTGGTGCATTTTAGGATATATTGAATGATCTATATTTGGACTTGGTATGGAACTCTATACTACTATATAGTTCTTACCATGAATAATATGGTCCCAAATTGAGAGGTATGGTTCCAAGCTAGGCATTATAATATGATGATATGTGTGTGTGTGTGTGTGTGTGTGTGTGTGTGTGTGTGTGTGTGTGTGTGTGTGTGTGTGTGTGTGTGTGTGTGTGTGTGTGTGTGTGTGTGTGTGTTTCTTTGATAATATGCGTAGATTTGATTGATGTATGATTCTACTTTTAACTATTATATGTATTAATATTATGTGTGGGTTGTGTTATCTCGTGTTTGCGAGAGAGACATCAATGCATGATATTTTTGTCGAGGCCAACATATGACGATATTGTTTGCATTGGGCCTCGATGATTCGGGATGGAATATACTTGGAAAGGACTCGAATTACTGAGCTTTTAGCTAGGTTGGGGGAACGCGCCCAATTATGTATTTGATCATTACATTGTGTGAGCATTGGGATGTAGATACTTGCACATCTTGGATCCGGACATGGGAGATGCCTATTGCACTATAATATGTTTATCTAATTTTATGAATACCAATTGTAGGCTAGAGCGTGTAGGTGTTCCCCCATATATTCCGGACCATATGAGATAGGTAAAAATATTTTAGGTGGGGCGCAATGGTATCGGAGAGCCCACAATCAAATTGAGATATATTATGAATTCAAGTGTTATGTGGTTTTGTAAATTTTTTTTTACTATTGGAGTCATTTGTGTTAGTAGATGGTGGTGGGGTTTCTATATAATATAGGATGTGGAAAAAAATTCAAGTGATAGAGGAACACAATACACAAAATACATGGGTTGTTGTTTTTGGCCCATCTCGTATAGGGATCTCTATAGGTTTATATTAGAGAACCATAGTGGTGGAGTAACAACTATTACATTGTTTCATGTGTGGGATTATGAGCACATTTCAGTTGTATAACCGATTGGTGGGATGCATCTAGATTGGGCATATCCAGAGAATATTTTTATGAGATTGATTATGCGAGGGCGATAGGTTCGATACGATGACTTATAGATCTATGTTGGATAGATTGAGACCACATGATATCATTCAGAAGCCATACAAATATTTTAGAGTGTGGCCATAATATGTTGTGGAGATGCAATGATTTGGTGTACCATGTGGTTAGAGGATCAATTTCCCCACCAAATATGAGTGTGTGATGCGGAAGTTTGGGATCATGTAGGATGTGCCTTTGAAATATTATTCATGGAGGAGATTAACACACATGGATTATATAGAGGGGATCAACTAGGGCCAACCCTAAATGATTTATTTCCCTATCGAGGTGATGAGGTAGATCAAGTGGTTGTTCTAAGTGATTGGTATGACACAAGATGCACTATCATGTACACAAAGTGGTGGGCGAGACTAGATGGATGATATTGTTTCTTGTTGTGGTCGGTGATCCGGGAGGTGATGATGCACTAGGAGGAGTAGGTGGTGTATATATACCTCCACATGTGGGTGGAATAACTAAAGGAGGGAGAGATTCCCCTAGTGGAGATGTGGTGGCAAGCGGCCGTTACACATCGTAAGCATTATATGATGTTTTATCTTTGATTAGTGATGACGAGTGTCATCGATTACCGTAGTTTAATAATATTATTCTATCAATCCAGGGGGTGTCCATGGCTGTTTGCAACAAAGGAAATAGTAGGAATGAATTTACAGTATGTACTTTAGTAACAAAAACTAAGAAATTGTTGAACTGATCATGATTACAAAAAAATATACTTGAAAGGAAAACTAAAATGAAATACAGAATTGGGAAGTTCTTAAAGTCATTGATCATGGAAACATAAATGCATAGAAGTAATGAAATCAATGTTGGAATAGTAAATGCATTGAAAAAGATAGAAATGAAATAAATATAAAAGTCCTTTTTGTTGGTTAGGAGTGTCCCTTGCTCCTTTCCTTCGATCAAGTTTAACACTTGAATTTAAACAATAGAAATTTCCCCTGAATCTGCTATCTTTATTGAATTAAAAGTGTACTTTTATAATTAATAAAATGACTAAAAACCAAACCACTAAATCTGAGTACATGATCTCTTTTATACAAGAGATGTTCTAGTTATGTTAGGAGAGAACTAGTTATTCAAAATGACTAAGTTTGAATAACTAAATGCTAATTGAAGTGATGATCTATTTTGGGAAATACATTAATGAAAGGGGCAGTCCTTAAAGTGTTTGAACTGGAATCATTCATGACAACTGAAGAGGAAATTTGTGATTGGATCCTTTGAAGGAGTCAATCACTGCTGAAGATTCTTCAACTCATTAACTGATTGAAGAGAATTTTAGTGATGACAGATCTCTAGTTGAACACTTCATCCTCAAAGTTGGGTGGAATGTTTGTTGAGTTAATGGCACTACGTCATGTCCAAGATATGGTGTTGTCAGCTGTGATTCCAATAATTTGAATTATCTACATGTATGTGTGAATTTCCTACTTTGGAGAATCAAGGTCAATGACCTAGATGATCTTGATGTGGTACTCTGAGTTCCCTATTAATGTGGAGGCGAGTCCTGCACCAACACGTCAATTAGAGTCATGTGTCGGTGCATGAATTAAGTCCTACACTCCCTATGATAACTCAACACATACTCTTCCAAAAGTGCAGTTAATGTTTCACAAAAGATTTATTTAAACCATTTATGAAGAAGAATTAACAAAGTAAAAATAATAAACATATTCACAATAATTTCATTAAAATCATAGTAAAGTATTAAATATAAGAAGTTAACATTGTTCATCGTGCACTATGACATCAAAATGGTATAAGGCTAAACATGGCTTAAACATAAAAAAATGGGGTTCATCACTCCCCTGGACTAAAGGTTTAGTAGGTCCTCCTACTACCTAACATTCAATTTCTCTACAATTCTAGAACAGATTATATTCATTGGAAAAAGTTTTCCAAGTTTCATCCAAAGATGTGTTAGAGAATCCAAAATGATCAACAACATTATCCCTCCAGGTCTTATAGTTGCCTTCTAGTTGGTCATCTATTGAATTCCATCGTGGCATAGGTGCAAGGACCAGTGGGGGCCTGTATCTCATACCAATCCATTGTTCTTTGAGGTCCAAAATTATCTTGCAGAGATCTTTTTCTCGTTTCAATGACCATCTAAGGTTTGTTGGTGAAATGACCTCTTTCCTTTTATATGGCTCTATAAGTAGCTGATATCAGACCTAGGAAGCAAGGAAATTAACATTGAATGTGGGGATCACCTGTTCTCTAAAATTCTTGACACAATTCCAAAAATAATGGTGTACTTGTCTACTAGACGTAGATAGTACACCGTGAACGAAACCTGTTGAAAAACCAAAGTGGTATTGGTAAATCATGCCTCATTAAGAGGCCAATGGTAGACTCGACTACACAAAGACTGCTCGTTGATCTCTCCATTCACCTTGATGTCTGAGTGTGGAAATGAAAGCCCTTAATTGTACTTCTCCCACATAAATATTGATTGGAATCTCAATTTTCTCTGGAAAAAAACTTGTGAACATAGAATTCACACAAAAATTTTCTCAACATCATTTCTTGTAGTATATGTAGCTACAAACTATTTATCATCCTCAAACTCTATGTCCATCATTTCACGAGCCCTAGATATTTTCCATTTGAGGAACTGTTATTTTATGTTAGAGTAGGTATTTACCTTAGCTCATGTTCACCTAGGTACTTTATTTACCTTTATTGTATTTATCCTCACCCACTTATGTGTGTGGATATTTCTTTTATCTTATTTAGATATTAGGAGATATTATCTAGTTGTTAGGTATAGTTCTTTCCTTGATCTATGGTATTGACTAGATCCTTGATGTCTAGTTCTCTCCTAAATCTATGGTCTTGACTAGTTCTTTGATGACTAGTTATTTCCTTGATTTATGGCTTGATCTACGACCTTGAATGGTTCTTAGATTGTTATTCCTTGCCTATTTAAGTAAGGCCCATTCTCAATGTATTGCATTGAGTTCCATAATAATATATGATATTGCTGCTCATTTGTTTACAAAGGTTTTATGTAAAGTTATTATGGTGAATTACTTTCATCTTATTGATCGTGGTGTTTGATTAGCATCTGTGTTCTTGGCTTGGTATGATTTGGTTATCATTCCTTTCATTTTAAGAACAATACATAAAAGTTCAAAGGGGGTCAAAAAGAAATAACCTAATCATAGATTCGACTTCATCACAAGACATTTTCTTTTAGCAATTTGTTTTCTCGCTTTCAAATTTTTGTTCTCCTCTGCCATTGCTCTTAGCTTGTAGCACTCTTCCATCCACTTATCCATACCTCTCAAAACAATAATCTGAGGGAAAAAAAAATCAATTTGAATGGCCTGAGCTTCCATGGCCATGGGCCTCGTTGTCTTGTATTTTCGCAACAGAGCAAGAGATGTACCAAGCTCATCAATTCTAGCCTTAAGGGAGTTAACCTGATGTTCTCATTCCTCTAAAGTCTTTTGGAACTGAAGGGTGGCTTCCTCATATTGTGTTATTGTTTTTCGTAAGTGTTGAACCTCTTGATCCTTAACAACCATTTGCTAGGATAATTGAGTTTCTTTGGCTTCCAAGAGTGACTGCAGTTGGGTTATTCTCTCTTGAGCTATCTTTATCCCAAATTGAACTTTGGATAAGGAAAGGACTTGGGACATGATAGTATTAGAATCAGGGGGAGAACTAGGGTCTCCCTCTTCCATAGGTACATTCCCTTTATCTCTATTAGATGACCCTCCGGTTGTAGGAAAAGAATGCTCAATTTCCATTTCTATGTTAGGAGCAGATGGGGACACTAGATTTCTAGGAGACTCAGGTGGGGTTTGAACTAGGGTTTGCATTATTTCAGCTGCTTCTTGTTCCTCTTGGGACAGGGGATTATCAATTGGTGTCTCATGAAGGGTAGGTGTAGACTTGGAAGTTTGGAGATGTTTCTTAGGTCTCACAGAGGTAGAGGGGGCTTGTTCTACAACCACCACAAGATTCAGGCACATTATTTTTGAAAATTTAACCATTTCTTCACCCCATGCTTCTTTTTGACAAACTGATGTTTGCATATTAAGTGGATCAAACCTTGGAATTTCAAATATGGATCCCCCTAGTGAAATTTTTCTATAGCAACACAAATGGATTCATATAGAAATTGGGGAAAATTAATCTTATACTTGAGGCACACTTTTCCCATGTCGAATATTGATTAGAATTCTTGATACAAAACCTAATACAATTTCATATTGTCCCTCACATGTAAAATATTTAATCAACCATTTGGCCACTTCAACCCAAGGTTTAGGTATAGTTATTATTTTAACCCCTTTTGCTTTTCCCTTGTTATCTATGACCAGCTTTTAGTTTCCTTTCTTCCCAACTGCAAATATTTTAATTACCTCATTATACATGGTCCTATCACTTATTGCTAACCCCTCATTAGGTAAACCAAAAAGATGACTGATTATAGTTGGAGAAAAGGGAATTTTATTACCATGGACAATGGAGTGCCCTTCTTCCATATTCCTTGCAAATTATTTAGTCATTGAAACATTGAATTCTTCATATGCCAATAGAAAATCCAGCCATCTCGCACTTTCAAAATTTTCAACTACCATCAGTATAAGCCAAAAGCTCAGTAGAATTTTTTTGGTTCATGTCGTAACCTAGGCCCCATGTCTAAGCTTGAGCAGATAGGAAATATGGATGAAGGCACAAGACTGGAAGTGGAAAATTTGCAGAGTGATAGCGCAAGAGAGTGGTAGTGCAGGAATGGAAGAGTCTAATTTGGAAAGTGAAAATGGGATAAACTTAGCATGCAAGAAATATAACTGAATTTGGAAAGTTATGCTAGTATTCGAGGTGGTAATGGAGGTGATTGGACATGTGTGAACATTATGGGGAAATGAATTATGGATTTAGTTTGGATTTGAGAAGCATGTGAAGTGAGTGGAAATGAAATGGTTAATCAAGGTGCACGATGTTCAATAATTAACAACTCATAATTTAAAATCTTCCTACATTTAAGAATTGAATTAATTGTGCATACCTTGATATTAAAACTTGTCAAATATCCACCGCCATTCCCATGCTGGTGTAATGCTCCCTTTGTACTTGGTACTTCCTTTATTGATGAGAAGATTCAGGGTGGATGACCGTCATTGTTGGTTTTCGGTCCTCTGTATTTATTTTTTTCTTTTCTTTTTTAGAAGCATTGGATTCCATTTCGGTTTTCAATCAATACTTCGGAGGAAGATGATCACCATCATTGGATTTCAATCACCCCCTCTTTATTGCTTAGTAGTTAGTTGATTAGGTCTAAGTTGTGTTGGGCAAAGAAAATTTTCCCACATAGTTCAAATCTAAATCCTCTTGAATTGCTTTTTGAAACTCTTCTCTAGATGTTGGTTTATGGTACAACCTCAGTCTATGCCCATTAACCAACATTACCTTCTTTTTCCATCTATTGGAACTAATTGAACAATCCCATTGTCAAATACTTCTACAATTTGATACGGGCCCATCCATCTCATCTGCAATTTCCTTTAAAGTCTTTATACTTTGAATCAAATAGCAAAGCCCAATCCCCTACTTGAAATTTCCTTGGCTTTATCTACTTATCATGCCAAAGTTGTCTTTGTTATTGGATGATCTCAGTATGATGTAATGCCTAAAGTCTAATTTCATCCAGTTCATTTAATTGAATAATTATGGCTTATTGTGCTTCTCAAATCAATGCCCACTTCAGCTGTTGTCCTTAAGGTTTGAATATCAAATTCTATAGGTAGAATTGGCTTCTTACCATAGACTAATTCATAGGGAGTAAATCTCGTTGTTGTTTTCCAAGTAGTGTTATAATCCCATACTGATTTTGGTAGTTTTTGGGATCTTCCTTGAGATGTCCATTGTCTCTGTGAGTATGTTCTCCAACTCTTTGTTAATAACTTCCACTTGGCCATTAGACTATGGATGATAGGGAGATGAATTCTTATGCTTCAAGCTGATATGTTTCTACGAAATAACTTATTACTCCTGACATGAAATGTGGTACTTGATCTGAAATAATAGATCTTGGTGCTCCAAACCTTTAAAAGATATGATCATAAAGAAAATATGCAACTTTTTCATCCTTTGCATGTGGCAGTGCTTGAACTTCAGCCCGCTTAGTAAAACAATCAGTAAAAACAAGGATGTATTGTTTCCTGGGAAGTTAGGTCCATGGGTCCAATGAAATCCAACCCCCATTTTTCAAATGGTTCCAATAAAACCTATGGCTGGAGTGGCATTTCTGATGTAAATGTTTGTTTCCCCATTCTTTGGAATTGATCACACCTCCACACATAATTTTTGACATCCTTAAATAATGAAGGAAAAAAGTAACCAACTCCAAGAAAATTTTGAATGGCCATTATTTATTTCAAAGGACCATTCACAAATGTAGTTATCATTTTGTCTTTGATTACATAAAAATATTGTTGACATGCTTCGTCCATTGAAATTCAAAATCCTTAGTTAGAAGAGCAAATAATGGAGAAGTAATTTTACTAAAATCTGAAATGAACCTTCGATAGTAACCGACATGACCAAGAAAGCTTCTTACTTCAGTTTGGTTTGTGGGTGATGGCAGTTTTACAATGATATTGAATTTTTTTGGGTCAACTTTAATTCCCTCTATTGAGACATGATGGCCCAACACTATACCTTGTTCCATCATGAATAAGCATTTCTCATGATTCAAAGATAATTGATGCTTTTCACATCGAGCAAGGAATTTATCCATATTGTTAACCGCCTCTTGGAATGTTGCTCCATAAACCATGAAATCATCCATGTAAATTTATACACAATCATGGGTGAGATCAGAAAAGATTACCAACATGGCTCTTTGAAAAGTAGCAGGGGCATTACATAACCCAAAAGGTAGCACTCTATAAGAAAATTTCCCCAAGGATAGGTGAAAGTTGTTTTATCTTGATCTTCTAGGGGCCACTATTATTTGGTTGTATCCACTAAATCCATCAAGGAATGAAAAGTACCTCTTACCAAAGAGATTGTCTAAAACCTGGTCAATAAAAGGTAATGGAAAATAATCCCTATGAGTGGATTTTTTCAATTCCCTATAGTCCACACAAACTCTCCATTTCCTATTCTTTTTAGGCATTATAACCAAAGGAGAAACCCATTGACTATCTGAGATTGGATAAATAAATCCTACATTTAAAATCTTCTTAATCTCGGGCCACAATATTTTTCGAGCATGGTTTATTCTTCTTTGAGGTTTTCTAACTGGTCTGGAATCAGTGGTATAAATGTGATGTGTACAAATACCATGGTGAATACCCTTCATGTCACTATAATCCCAAGCAAAATCTTGGGGATGAGAGCAGAGGAGTTTGAACAAGGTATTTTCTACCGATCAGTTAGCCAACTATTAATTGTCAATGTTTTTCCAAGAAGAACAAGTAATTGTTTGATATCATGGTGAATTGAATCTACGACATGGTTTCCTCTTAAGAGTGTGTTTAATGGACACATGTGTGGTAACAACTTGTGAACAAAAGTTATGTTTTGGAAAATAGATTATGTCAGATCTATGTTTTTTTGCAAAAGGATAGATAATGGGCTTGTTATCTCCATCCATGAAATTATTTCTTATTTTTGTAAGCTGAAGTGAAGGACTAGAAGAAGAATCAAAGCAGGAGTTCATTACAAGACTCAAATTGAATCTAGTGCATGACTCATGCGCAAGATACAAACTATGCTTGGCACCAGTTCATAGTAATCACATTGAATTTGATCTGAGTGCTCTTGAATTATGACCATAGAAAGAGAGGAGATAATATCATCCGAATCACGAATCATCTTTAGACCCTTGTCTATTATCTCGTGGGAAAATGGTTTAGCAACAGGGTATAATGACAATTTATTTAAATCTTGACCATTAGTGATCACCATATTCCTTGTCTTGCAATCAATAAGGGCAGCATCTATAGCTAACCAAGGGCATCCTAGGATGATGGGGTATCCAATTTTCCTATTCTTTGTTTTTATGATCATGAAGTCTACCACATAGTCCTAAGATTCGATGGTAATGGTAACATATTCTATTATTCCCTTGGGCTTTTTCATTGATGGTCTACCATATGCAAAACTATAGATATGGATTCGCGGCTTATGTAGTGCTAAAGTGGATAAAGTATTATTTTTCATAACATTGATGGCAACTCCTAGATCAATCAAAACATTAGGAATCTGGACCTCTCCTATGCAAAATATTACAAGAGGACTTCCAAGATCTTTGTATTTAGGAGGGGGAATGTTTCCTTCCAAAATACTACTTATCTTTATGTTGGTTCTTCATCCTTCCTAGAGCCTTGAAATAAAGCTCTTTAATTGTTTTGTTTAACTCAAGGATTTCCTTAAGAGCTTGCAACAGGGGAATGTCAATACTTAACTTCCTCAATCCTTGTATTAATTCGACTCTGATTTTTCATGAACTACAATACTTGGTTTCTCAGAAAGCCTAGATGGAAAAGGAATGTCTTTGTTTGGTTGAGGAGTTTCTTCAACAGAACTAGGCTGCATTTCTTCTAGTTTTTATGTTTCTTCAGAATTTCCTCTATCATAGGAGAGGAAGGTTTTGAGGCAACCTTCCCTGAATACAACAAAATATTCTTGCAATCTAGCGAGTTTATTGTGGAATTTCTATCAGATTCCACAATATACGTTGGGTTTCCCTGCCTCACATTTTTGGGATTGACCACATTTTGTGCAAGAATATATGGTTGGGTGGGTTGATCAAGTTGGGCAACATTAGTGGGTCTAATCACCAAGGATTGTTGGCCTTTAGGTCTTCTTTGATTATAGTATTGTTTCCCAAATCCTCTAGGTACATTCCACCGTTATTTGTACCGAGGATTAAATTTTTGATATGGTGGAATGTCTGGATGTGGATCCCAAGGTAGTTGATAATAATTCGGTGGGGCATTCCATTATGTTATCCATTCCTGTGGGGCTTATTAAACCCGAGGTGGATGATATGGCCATGGTGCATTCTATTGATTTGGAGTCCATTGTGATTTTGGGATGTAGGGATGCTTTTGATTGGTCTAAAATTGTCCTCCTTTCCTCTGATCCATATAGTTCAACTCAAATTCCTCTTGGTTACTTTGTTTTAAGTGATTCTTTAGAAACAAAAGCAATCCACATTGATCTGTGGCATGCTTGAGTTCACAGAGAAGATAGATTTTCTATTATCCAAAGGATAATCCTTAAGTCCATGTTTAGCTCTACATCTTGGGCAGTAAATGAACAAAGGATCTGTATTCCTATCCTTTTCTTTATCCATAGTTGTATTGAGTTTAACCAGAGGTCTGTTCTCAAATTTGTAATTTCTTTCCTCAATTTGGATAGGTCCCCATTGGCCATTTTACCTTTTTATTTTCTCAAATTGGGGTGAGTTCGAGAATAATTCCTATAGAGGTCAATAATGTATGTGAACTCTAACTTTTTCATGTCTCCCTTTCCCATTAAATTGAATGCTTTTTGTGTGTCTTCATCCAACCCTTTAAGAAATAAATTTTTAAGTAGGTTAATATCCAAACCAGTATCGCACCTTCTGTGAAGGAAAAGGAACCAATCCAAGTAATATTCTAAAATTCCATCTTCCTTTTTCTAAATTTGGAAGAGCTCTTCTTTCCCATCCCTCACTCTACATTAATCCTCATACTTGTCTAGGAAGGCATGTTCCATTTCTTCCCAATTATGGATGGAATTCAGGGCTCAAACCCATAAACCACCTCATAGCTACATCTTTTACAGTAGAGGGAAATTTTTTAAGCTTTTGGGTATCAGAAGTGTAGTCATATATTTGGCATAACACCTTGAACTCAAGAAGGAATTGGTCACGGTCCTCTCGAAATTAATCCCCAAAAAGTTGGTAGAATTGATAGGGATATATTTCTCATAGGAAAATCTTCATTAGGATCTAATTCAATAGGGTAGGTAAATGTCCTACCAATTAGAGGGTTTCCATTATTTGCACCATTGGGGTTATGTTCTTTGTCAACCATTCTTCCTTAGTCAACAAGTTTTTCCACATACTAGTTTTTAGGATTTAATCTAACGAATCTACCTCTATGGTGTCTAGGTATAAACATATAATCATAACATACTGAAAATGGTTCCCTAACTATTAGTAATGAACTTAATTGTGTGTGTTTGTATACGCCAACTCAAATTATTTTTCGTTGTCACTACAAGGTCTTCGATCTTAAAAAAGTTATGGAAATGATATTTCGAATGGAAACTTACCATACAAACAATCAACACCTTTAGTTAGCACCTTAATTTGATAACAACTTGAATTCCTCGAAAATGGCGCCAACGAGTGACTAGTGTTGTCGATGCTCTTAATTTAATCATATTATTCTGTCAATCCAGGGTGGTGTCCACAACTATTTGCAACAAAGGAAACAATAGGAATGAATTTGCAGTACATACTTTAGTAACAAAAACTAAGAAATTGTTGAACTGATCATGATTACAAAATAAAATGCTTGAAAGGAAAACTAAAACAAAATACAGAATTGGGAAATTCTTAAATTCATTGATCATGGAAACATAAATGCATAAAAGTAATGAAATCAATGCTAGAACAATAAATGCATTCAAAAAGACATAAAGGAAATAAATGTAAACTCCCTTTTCATTGGTTAGAGTACTCCTTTTATTCGATCATGTTTAACGCTTGAATTTAAACAAAGTAAATTTCCCTTGAATCTGCTATCTTTATTGAATTAAAATTGTGCTTTTACAATGAATCAAATGACTAAAACTGAACCACTAAATATGAGTACATGATCTCTTTTATACAAGAGATGTTCTAGTTCTTTTAGGAGAGAACTAGTTATTCGAAATGACTAAGTATACTTAACTAATAATTGAAGTGATGGCTATCTATTTTGGGAAATACATTTAATGAAAGGAGCATTCCTTAAAGTGTTTGAATTGGAATCATTCATGAAAACTGAAGAGGAAATATGTGATTGAATCCTTTGAAGGATTCAATCACTACTGAATATTCTTCAACTCATTAACTGATTGAAGATAATTTCGGTGATGACAGATCTCTAGTTTGGAGCACTTCATCCTCAAAGTTGGGTGGAATATTTGATAATTTAATGGTGTTGCATCATGTTCAAGATATGGTGTTTTCAGCTGTGATTCCAATATTTTGAATTATCTGGATGTATGTGTGAATTTCCTACTTTGGAGAATCGGGGTCGATGACTTGGATGATATTGATGTGGTATTCTGAGTTCCCTATTAACATGGAGGTGAGTCCTATGCCAACACGTCAATTAGATTCCTACACCAATGCATGAATTAATTCCTACGATCCCTGTGATAAATCAACATATACTCTTCCAAAAGTGCAGTTAATGTTTCACAATAGATCTATTTAAGCCATTTCTACAGAAGAATTAACAAAGTAAAAATAAAAAAACATCTCGCACAATAATTCTTTCAAAGTCATAGTAAAGTATTAAATATAAGAAGTTAACATTGTTCATCGTGCACTAAGACATCAAAAAGGTATAAGGCTAAACATGGCTTAAACATCAAAAAATGGGGTTCATCAAGTGATATATAGAAATAATGTTGTGGAGTTATGAGGTAATGATATATGTCTTCATGATCATAGGTTATGCCTATTTGACCACTATTATAGACACATTTGTGTGGATATTGCTATGTAATATTTTGGGGGATTTGGTGACATGAGATATGTTAGAGCATATGAATGATATAACAGTAAACATGCATCTTTTTTTGAAACAATTGCACTAGCAACAATCACATGCATAGTGTTGTAGAGTAAGTGGAATGAGAGCCAAGAATAACATGCATGACTACTGATTCCTAGTTGGGGATGAAAACTACACACACACACACACAAAGAGAGAGAGAGAGAGAGAGATAATTTGTACTTGTGAAAAAGTTGTGTTTTCCATAGTGGTTATAGAATTTTTAGCAATGTAGTTGATGAGATGGATAGATTTATGTGGTGATATTATGATTGTTATATGTATGTGATTTTATTCTAATGTGTTTGTGTGTCATTTGATTTTATGACATGTAAATTATTAGTATTTAGATTATGTTTATTGATTGGTAAATTTGGTATGCGCGTGTGATGTGTAAGAAAATATAATGTATGTGTGATTAGAATACAAGTGTATTAAGGAATTAATTACACAATTATTGATGAGTGCACAATGATGAGAAAGCATAATGGGTGGTATGTGCATAACCACTACATACGATCTCATGAGCATATAGGGATAGTAAACTTATTCATAAGAAATAAGGAAGGGTGATCTTCATATATGTTGTGAGGTACTTAGCAAAAGGGTTTCATTAAGAATAGAAGTAGATAGTGAGTGAAATATATGGGTAGTTAAAACATTATGATGGATAAATCAAGTGCAACTAGGGGTGTGAGTAGTCATTCTAGAGACCAAAAATGTATTTTGTGCAAATAAAACATGAAGTTGGTGCCAAAGAAGTCAGTATGAGTCATGTGTGTAACTTTTGGTAAAAACTTATATTCCACAGAAAGCCATTTTTTTGGGATGTGGCGGATCCTATGGAGGAATAAATTTATCGTAAGAAACATCACTTGATGTAGTGGAGTAATTCTTAGTGAGAATAACACTTGTTGCGGGGTTGATGTCATGGAGGAGGTGAAGTAGATCTATTGGAATTGCCTGTCTCAAAATTGATAATGCCTTTGTCACCAAGTAACTTAAGTTTATGAAATTTATTATCCATCGCATAAGAATCATTGTCACGTTTCTCATTAATACGATGTAAATTGCAAAAATTCCTTCCTTTTATCGCTCAATCTAGCGAGGGGGTGATGGTCATTAGATTATAACTTAATTTAATCCCCGATCTATTATTATAAGTAGGATGTCATGTGGGATACCAATAAATTTTTAAAATGTAGCACTTTACGTTTAGTCCTAAGGGGGTCTTTTGTGATGACTCTTGGTCTAGGCTCGGGATGATAAAAATTGTTGCCATGATGAAAACCTTAACTTGATTGTTGTTAGGTACCGATTTTGGTGGTGCCTCATAATCATGTATAATGGAAGCAATAACAATTTTCTCATTTAGGTGTTTAGGTTGATTTGGATGTGTAAGGCCTTGTTCGAGATCAATGACATGTAGACAAATATTGATAAATGAGTCACATGTATCATAAAGAAATTGTTCCTTGAGAGGTTGTATGATACCTTGAAAAATTATATATTGCTTCTCCAATTAAATGGGTTGATATAATAATAAGTTCATGTTTTATTTGAAATGTAATATATATTTAGATACAAGTTTGGTCTTTCCCCGATGTAAGGACGGTAAATGCACATATGTAGCTTTAAGGTCTCCATTGTGACTAAAGTGAGCTAGAAAACATCTTCAAGTTATAGGAAAGTACTTAAAGACCCACTAGGAAGATGAGTAAACTAATACATAACATCACCTATGAGAATCCTAGGAAATATTTGAGGAGCAATATATTATTGTTATGTGAAGCCATAAATGGCCTATATTTCTTAAGATGTAGATAATGATTTGAAGTGCCATCAAATAATTGGAATGGGGAATAAAAAAATTATGAGGTAACTAATATTGAAATATTTTACGTCGATAGAATTACCATGAATAGTATTATAATCAAGACTAGTATAATAAGTTTTTCTCTCTATCTAGTCAAGGTATGTACTTTACATTGAAAATAACCTATCACATGCATAAGAGAGAGGGTCTCCGAGGAGGTATGTCATAAATATTTAGAGGATCATTTAGAGATTATAACTTACCATTAATAGTATCCATATGAACACTATTTCATTTAAAAGCAATATGGGGTGATGTGTCATTTGAAACCACAATAGATAGAACTTGGGGTGCTATGGGTTTCGCCTCACATTTAGGTGTTAGAGATGCACTACTATTATCCAAAATAAAACCATCCATGTGAGGAGAGAAAATTATGTGTATCACATGTAATTTTAATAGGATTAATATGCTCATTTTTCTATGAAAAATAGAATTTATGTCATCATCATGCACATTATCATTTCAGAATCGATGAAGAAGAAGTAATGGTAGAATTTTTGCATTTGATTTTAAGAGGAGAGATAGAAACACAACTGGATAGTATGTTCTATATAAATAGAAATATTATATCATTATTTCATTCAAGAGTATTAGTAGAAACATTAATGGTGCAAGTAATATCATTTATTTCACATTCAATGGGAATAGTAGAAACACAAGTAGAATCATGTACAAGTGAAATAGAGATGTTACAATCAATGTCATTATCTTTGCATTCAAGAGGAAGAGTAGAAACACAATTGTGTTCATTTAGATCATGTGTAAGGAAATAAGAATCATCATGTGTTTCATCATTAGGGAATTCACTATAAATGGATTATAAATCATTATCAAAAACATAAGGAACACCATCAATTAATGTATGAATGGAAGGAATATCATCCTCATGCAAGATAGAAATAGTGTCATCATCACTAGAGTATATAGGATCTATGGCAGTAGGAGGGGCATATACGGGTGGAGGGGAAGGTGGTTGTTCACCATCACTTTCCCAAACATCTACATTACCATCACAAAGCTAGGAGAAAAAAATTCAGGTGGTGGTGAGTGTGGGGAATACAATTATTGGGATATCCTCTATAATTTGGTTGTTTAACCCTTAATTAAATTTTAGGTCAATTTAATTAGGTGTAGGATATATTAGAGTTGATTTAAAAATCTAATAAAGATGATACAATACAAATACTAATTCATATTTGCAACTTGGATCGGATAAGAACAATTTACATACACCAATTAACCTAACATACAATCAAAACTACAAACGGAGGTATAAAATAACTTAGCTTATTTTTACCAATTTCTCGGAAAGATTTGGGGTCTATGCAACATATAAATTGGGAGAATTGAACCTAAGAAATCAACAAAAAATATATTGAGACTATAACTGTATATGGGTTAGGATTGTACCATCAGGTCAAGACCATATTGTATGGTCCAACCCCTTCTACATGGTCCTAGACCTACTCTGAACATGACCCAACAACTTTTTGGGTTACTTACCTTCATGGATTTATCTGTCACTATTAAACCCTAGTTGTCACACATGCAATGAAGCTCTCCAAATAGAATTAATATCACCTCAAACCCTAACCATGGAGGAAGAGTCCTACAAAATACAAATTAGAAGGGTTGGTGGGAACCCTCGTGTACTGTTAGCATTGACACTACTCCAAAGAGGCATCAAATAGCACATCATTCTCCTCCTAGTGTGTGATATCTAGATAGATCAATATGATTTGGAATTTTATTTTACCATGCTTGCTTTGACTTGGATCTTAATAAAACCACTTGGACATAGGATGTTTGGATGCTTGTAGATGAGAGAGATGACCACCTTGACATACTTTGTAACTTTATTCGAGATGTGGGCGCTTCCCTAATGACCGTAGATGTTCCACTGATATTTAGGAGCTTTAAGTACCTTTTCAAAGCTTATGGAGTGAGTGATCTAGTGCATTTTCTTAGGATTTCTAGGTAAATCAATGAGGTAGTGTTTAATTTCTTATATAGGGTTTCGTAGATGAATTTTTAAAGAAATTTTGACCCATATGAAGCATAAGACTAAAAAAAAAAAGAATTTTAAAGTGCAATGGAAGACATGTTTTTCCAAGACCGTAAAAAGAGGTCAGACCATATGGTATGGCCTTGACTAACCCTGTATGGTCCTGACCAAGAGTAAGGAATGTGCCAAATGAAGGTTATAATTGGTAAATTGATATTTACTTATGGATTTTGTGCATTGAATTCTTGGATGTCTCGACATATCAATGTGCAAGGATAAACAAGATAAACAATGGACCTTGGAATATGCCAAGTGGGAATGGAGAAGTAACATTTTTCATAGTAAGAGTTCATAGTCAAATCAAGGGTTTTCAAAGTGTAAATTACCAAATTTGAGTGTCTACTTTTGACCCCTTTATGTATAAAATTTTAAATCATACGCTTGGAAATTCTACTCAAAGTGTGTAAACAAAATTTGAATTTTATCAAATGTTTGTTTTATGGTTACATTTTTGTAATTTGTATTGGCATGCTCCATGGTGAAACCTATAACACAAAGTGTATTCAATGTTCATGATAGATAATTGACCGTAACTCAAATAGAATGTGTAATTGAAAATATTTTCATTTGTATATATGTAAAGTGAAAAGATGTAAAAGGAAACAATGCACCTATTTTCTCATGTTTTTCTTTGTGCTTAGAGATTTGTATTGTTAAACTTTGTTGAAGGATTAGGGTTGATCATTCCCTAATCAGTGCCGAGGAGAAACCAAAATATTAGGTTCATGCAACCTAATATGATAATGTGCAATAGATAGAAGAATAAAAATGTATGAATGCACCCCCGCAAAACGAAGAAGACCGTGTATAAAATTTATTTTTTAAATATCTTCCAAATTGCAATAGAGAGGAAAGCCTACCCACAAAGGTCTTAATTGCTTTGATGTATTCCATAACCCTATTGATCAAATTGCTACAGAGAAATCTAGACATGATTTTACAAATAAGGACATACAATACAAAAGAGAATAGGTTCCCCAAAATCTCCCCATATGACGAATATTTGAGTAAGAACTAAAACAAATACTAAAATATGCTGAAAAATGTGATAACAACATTAAATTGGGAAGGAGACCCATGTCCCTAAGAATTCTAAAATTGAAACCGAGAAAATAAGGAATGAAAACTTTCATGCCCTCTTGTAATGATCCTAACCGAGTAATTTGAGTTTGAAAATTCATAGAAAAACTTATGTATTAGGTAGATTTTAGGTCTATGCTATCAAATACGGAAAGTACCTAAAACTCAAATTATGAAAAGGTTTAGTGATACCGCTACTGACATTCACATTGTCAGGATGATAAGATGTGAACAGTGGATGAACACTCCTCCTTTCACCAAGTGAAGAGACCTACAAGAAAAGACAACTAGACAAGATATATTAGATACATAAGATGACAAGTTGTTCGGCAAAGGCCGATTCTAGGAATCCAAAGTGACTTCCTTAGGGATGTTAGCTCATTTTGATATAATTAAGTGAGTTGATAATAATGATAATGACAAGGAAAAAAGCTAAAACTACATATGAAAAGGAATATCATGTTATGCTTTATAGGTGGCCTAGGCTAAAGTGTCGGCAATCTGGATGGATTCAAATTAGTCGTACTAGTAATCCAAAGTTGCATGTTAGATTTCATGGAGGAATTTGATTTATTCCTTAATTTCCTCGATATCAAGTGTGAACCTAATAGCGCATAAAGTAAGCTCATGGAGGATATCAAACTTCTCCCACACGAAGGGTTGTTGGATGATTGGGAGATCGTAGATGCTTGTGATTGGATGAGACTAGCCTAGAATAATCATCTACATTAGAGACATGCTTGCAAAAAATAAGTTAAGTCTAGGGATACAAATAATAATTAACAAAATGCAATATTTTGATAAAGGAAACTAATTGACAGAAATTTTAGGTGATTCAAAGGAATCATCATTGGCGATTTCGTGGAATTGTGGGTGATTCTTGTAAAAAGGTTGATTTTCTTGAAAATGATAAATTGATGAAAATAGAGACTTGAATTGATTGGTTATGCTTTCTTTGATGTGTGATTATACTATGCATAATAGTGAACATATAAGATATTACCTTTTTATATGAAAATGGTTGACCGTTGTTTATGAAGGTTGGATGAGTTGGGGTGTTGATCTATTGATTTTTGATGATGTCCAGATGTTTTAGTTTCTCCAACTCGATAATTTCTATCTCCTCGAGTAGTGATTTTTTTGTAGTAAAATTACTTGTATAAATCTGATTATGAGCATCCATATAACATCAAATAACACAAGATTACAAATAAATGATCTTAATATACAAGTAGAATAGCTTAGCCACTTCAAGGGGGCAACCTCCAAACCATTAAATAAGACTCAAATGCTCAATATGATGATCAACTACCACCTACTAACCCCTATATATTATTCATATGTTATGGCCATCACCAAGGCTGACCCACTAATGATAATATAGCATATATGAAAGAGATGCATCATGATAAGAAGTTATGATAGCCATAGGTCAGCTATATACATACAATGTAAGATATATGATTAAGGGCGTAACATGCCTCTCCCCTTCAAAGTAACATTGTCCCCAATGTTGGGAAGCCCTGGATGTTACTGCACAAATGCTTCATCCTCCCATGATGCATCCTAAATATTCATTTTATTCCACTTGATCGTGTACTCAAGAATGACTCGGTCCTCATTCTTTTGGTGCGTGTTTCAAGAATACCTTCTAGTTCTATTATGATCCTTCCTTCTTCATCGGTTTAGGAATCACTAACTAGGTGTAAATGTGCTTCCCAATAATTTTCTTTAAACAAGAAACATGGAATATTGGATGTATTTTACTTCCTGGAGGGAGCTCCAGCTTATATGTCACACTACCAATTTTATGCAACACTCGATAAGAACCTTAGTATTTAGGAGCAAGATTATTATCATTCTTCTTTTGTTTTAATGAAAACCGCTTATATGGCTGTAACCACACAAAAACAAAATCACCCTCTTTAAAGTGTCTCTCACTACAATGTTGATCAGCCTATTGCTTCATGTGGTTTTGTACCCTTGCCAAATTCTCTCTAAGACTATAGAGTACTTTGTGTTGGTGTTGAATGTGATCTTCGATTGCTCTCACCTTTGGTTTGACCTTCAAGATAGAGATGATCGATGAAGGATGGTACCCATAAAGTTCCAGTAAATTGATATATTTTGGAGGAGGTATGATATGAAGTATTATACAACCATTCGCAAGTGGCAACCATTGCACCCAACGTTCTTATTTATCTGAAGTAAAACTTTGAAGTTTTCCTCTAAGTATTTATTTACCACCTCAGTTTTCCCATCTGATTGAGGATGATAAGATGAAATTTGAGCTAGTTGGGTACCTAAACAAGAGAACAAATCAATCTAAAAATTGCTTGTAAATATTGGATCATGATCACTTACTATAATTTTAGGTGTGCCATGGAAATTTTGAATTATGTCCATAAATGAGATGGCAATTGTACTTTTGAATTATGAAAGGATGAGGCAGGCACAAAAATGATCATACTTGGTAATTCTATCCACCACGACCATGATGATGATTTTCCCTTCTAATTTAGGTAATCCTATGATGAAATCCATCGATACCTCTTCCCATCTCTCACTAGGAATAGACAAAGGTTGGAGGAGACCTAGTGTCTTAATGGTCTCACCCTTATTTTGTTGACACACCAAACATTCTGCCACAATTTTTGAACATCTCCTTTCAACCCCTCCCAAAAGAAATCCTTCTTAACTCTATGATAAGTTTTCAAGAACCCAAAATGGTCACCTAGTGGAGTTGAATGGAGCTCAAAGAACATGGCGTTTACATGTAGAGCTATTACAAAAATGAAACCTATATTTATACCACAATGTATCCACCTTCCATATAAATTGTTCGATATGGTTTGATTTTTCTATATATTCTAAATAAGAGTATGTGTTGTTGCATATTTATGTCATTCTTCCCTTACTTGATCTACCTAATCTTCCTTTAGTATAGAGATAGCACATAACAATGCTTCCGTGGACTCATCCCTCCTAGATAGAGCATCAACGACCACATTTTCCTTCCCTTTCTTATAAATAATCTCAAAGTCATACCCCAACATCTTAGTGACCCATTTTTGTTGTTTTTCTGAAGATATTCATTGCTCCAAGAATTATTTCAAACTATCATGATCATTTTTACCTTAAAGTGTCTACCCATCAAGTATGGTCTCCATTGTTTGACTGCATGTAATATTGCCATCATTTCCTTCTCATAGGTGGGTTTCAACAAATTATTTCCTTTTAGTTGTCAAATCTCAAATTCTATGGGATGTCCTTCTTGCATGATTACTACTCTAATCCCATTTCTTGAAGCATCGAGTTCAATTATGAAGGTCTTGGAGAAATTTGGAGTTGGCACATCTTTGGAGCAAAGTGTAGATTGCCACCTTCAATTTTTTAAATTGCCCTAGAAGCTTCCTCATTCCACTGAAAGGAGTATTTCTTCAAAAAAAAATTAAGTGGTGTTGTTGTATTGCCATAGTTTTTACAAAACTAGGATAATACCCCGTGAGACCTAAGAAAACCATAATTACTTGAGGGTTCTTAGTACTTCCCATTCCACCATGGTTTGTATCTTGTGATGGTCCACCTTAACACCTTCCCGAGAGAAAATATGGCCCAATTATTCCACTTCATATACCCCTTAAGAACACTTTGAAGGATTGACATATAGGAGAGACAATATGATTTGTTCTAGATGAGGATATCATCAAAAAATACCAAGAAAACTTCCGTAAGAATGGTCTAAATATTGAATTCATCAAACTCTAAAATGTGGAGGGTGCATTAGTAAGACAAAAAGGCATCACTAGGAATTCATAATGCCCTTGATGAGTTCTGAAGGTTGTCTTATGAATATCTTCTTTCTTTACTCTAATTTGGTGATACCTTAACGAAGATCTATTTTTGTAAAGTAAATTACACCATGCAACTCATCTAATAAATCATCAATGAAAGGAATAGAAAACTTATCTTTAATAGTGTACTTGTTGAGTTCTCGGTAGTCTAGACACATGTGCCATCTTCCATCCTCATGCACATGATCACCATTGAAGCATAATAAGAACTTTGACTGTGATGAATAATACCCATTTCCAACATTTCCTCCACCATCTTCTCTATCTCACACTTTTGCACATATGGGTATCTATAAGGCCTGATGTTGGGGGTTATTCTGAAATCAATTGAATGACATGATCATGCTCTCTTTTAGGAGGTAATCCTCTAGGATCCTTAAAGACAACAAAGATGTTGATCAATAACCTTATGAATATCAGGATGCACTACCGTTGTTGGTGGTTGAACTTCCATGGAGAACAATCGTGCTACAAAACCTTCATCCCCCTTTTTAAGAATATTTTACATTTGGTGATAACTAACCACCTGAGGAATTTTTTTCTGTAGTACTCAAAGTTCAAACTGTTTACCCTCATAATGAAATTTCATGAATAATTCCTAGAACTTTATCTCTATGGTGCCCATATTTGTGAGCCACTGAACACCTAAGAAAATATCATCTCCGCTTATGGGAATAGAAAACATCATAGATTCTAATGTGTAGTTACCCATCATAAGTCTGATTTTATGACATTTACCTAAACATTAGACTGTGCCACCATTTGTGTTCATTACTTGAAATTCGGGTGTTGGGTAGAAGAAATAATTTAGTCTTGTTGTGAGCTTATGATTGATGAAATTATGTGTGCTCCATGAATCAATATTTTTGTCACACCTTTCGCTTTTTAATATAACCCATGACCTGAAGGGTTTTGGATTAATAATACCTGATAGAGTATGGCATGAGATAGTGGGCTTGGGATCTTCAAATTATTCCTCTAATTTTTCCACTTCCTCACTTGATGTTTCCTCATATTATTTCTCATCACCGGTCCCTTCGATGTAGAATAATTTTTCTCAAAACATTTATCTTTTCATCCATATTTTCTATCAAAATTAAAACATAACCCTTTTTCTCTGTTTTCTTCAATTTTTTGAGGTATCAGCCGAAATGGCCGAGGGTACGATGGAGGCAAGGTGCTATGATATTTTATGTTAGAGAATGAATGCCTTCGATGGAAAAAAATTTCCCCGCCCTACGCACCATGATAATAGAATCAGAACCCTTGAGTGGATTAAACATGTGCACCTTATGATCAATATGGTCCTTAAGACCCCCAAGAAATAGGTCATTCAAATACTAATTTGTAATATCCTCCACACGCAAGGAAATATTTTGGAATTAATGGACGTAATCCTTAATCGAACCTATTTTTGTAGCTTTGCTAATTGGCTGAAGTAATTCTCTAAAATACTAGAACTATAGTGTAATTGAAGTTCTTCAGTGAAAATTGTCTATATGACATTTATATCATTCTTCTACCTTTGAGCACATAACCAACGATACCAAACAAATTGGTTAGGTTCTATATATAAGGATGCCATAGTTACCTTTTGTCTCAATGGGATCTTATGAAGATCAAAGAAATTATTCATTTGGGTAATCCAATTGAGCATATCCTTTCCATCGAATTTACGCATTTCCACTTTTGGAATAATGCCCTGCCATTGGTGAAGAGATCCACCTAAATTTGTAAAGGAGCCTCGTGGATGGGAGTGATTTGGACCTGTGTGAGTATTGTTAGAGGAACCCATATGACTGGAATTTGGAGTTTTTTTTGAAAGAGCAAGCAAAAAATCCTACTACATTGCTTACTAGTCCATATGAAGTTCACCCCTAAGGCTACCTTTCAGATGAAGAAGCTCATTATTAAGGTTATCCTTACCATATTATTTACCCTTTCCTAAAGTTGGATGACCACCTTAGATACTTCCAAACCAGAAGATTCAAAATTCCTTTTCTTCTTTATTTGGGGTCATTCCTAGAGTTGCTTGACCTTTCCCTTGGCCTCAAGTTGATCTATCGGTCATGATGTAGGGTTTGGGACTCAAGGTAGATGAAATAGGGAAAAATTTTAGGGTTTGGGGTTTCGTAAATTTTCGGCTGAATAAAGGAAATCATAAAAATAAACCCTAGCTAATTTTTGGAAAGATTTCCAAAAATATAAGAAACTTAGAAAAATTCCAAAATTGCACCCTAGGTAGCCGAATTATGAAAAAACATAAAATTGCTATAAATTTTGTAAAACAAGTCAAAAATGCTTGAAATTTGGAGAGGAGCTTACTTGACTAATTTCTCCACACCACAAAAACAATTGCGGAAAAATTCGCCTGCTAATTTTGAGATATGGCCGAACCTTCACGGTTAGGGTTTAACGCAACGTCACCGCGATCGCTCGATACCACTTGTAATGAAATTACTTGTATAAATCTAATTATGAGAAGCAATATAACACCAAATAACACAATATTGTAAATAAATGATCTCAATATGCAAGTAGAATAGTTTATCCACTTTGAGAGGGGCCTCCAAACCATACCATAAGACTCAAATACTCCATATGATGATCAACTACTACCTACTAACCCCTATATATATTATTCCTATGTTATGGCCATCACCAAGGCCAACCCACTAATGATAATATAACATATATGAAAGAGATACATCATGATAAAAAGTTATGACAAACATCGGTCACCTATATACATCCAATGTAAGATATATGATTAAGGGCGTACAGTGATTTTGTTGTATGGCTTGATGATGTTAAGAATATTGGGTTTAGTGCTCACATTATTGTATGGGTTAGATTAATATTTGTGTGAGTTATTATTTGTAAAATGTAATATTTAGATAGTACATTGTGTAAGTGAATGATGAGTTGTAATTAACAACTCATCCTGAGGGAATAATGGGCTTGTTTGAGAGATATTTGGGATAGTTGAACTATGAGAGATTTGAGGAACGGTCTTGATATATTTGATAAGCTTTGACTCCTTCATACACGGAAATTGTAAAAATATATTTGTGATATCTCTCTAATGTCTTATTGTCCCAAGTATATTGAATATAATGTAGTACGTTTTTAATTAAAAGTGTGTTTATTAGTATTTTTGAGTATGTAATTTATACAAGGATCATCTAAATCTTAACATTGGGATCGAGAGAAGAATGAGATCGGGAGGTTGTAGGGGAACAACCAATGTAATTTATGACTTCCCCTATAGATAAGATTTTGTAATAGCTAAGTGTTTAATATCAGTTTAGTATATATTTAGAATTGTTGTAACAATACATCACCCAGATATGCCAAAGACAACAAATGAGAGGAATTGCATATGTGAAGTAGATCAAGAGGAAAAATTAGCATGGGAACATGAGGTAAAAATCCCATCAATAAATTCAAAAGGCCATTACACTATAGTTCAGGTATTTAATTTGTAAAAAGTAGAGTTTAATTAGTGTTGCGTCAGTTTTTTTAGCATTATATGTAAAAAACGGTTTGAAAAAATATGGTAAAACCCATCTAAAGAACAAACCGTTTATCTGTTTTTATGATCTGGGTTGATTTGAAATTTAATGGTTTTATAGGAAGATATATTAGTTAAAAGATGTATAAATTATAGGAAAACCCAGATCACAAATTTGTAGAAATCAGGAATATAATACAACCTTTTGTGTAGTAAAGGAAAAGCCAAACTCATGTCTTTAAGGGTCGATAATCTTCCATGGATGCATCATCCAACCATTCTTCCTCTATCTTGTGTTGAATCAATCCACATTGTGAGCATCTACAATATGGTGGTCATGTTACATGCGAGATGATTCTATCAGATTTATTCAAGTTTTGTGAAGATCCAATCATCTATCCTGATTAGCCCATGATTTACAAATCAGCTATTTGATTTTATGTTGAGTAAGCCAGCAATAACACAGCCGTATATATGATATTCACATGCATTAGTGGCGTATCTTAGTAATATGTCATTATAAGTCATTTTTACAGTTAGATTAAATCAATAAGTTCTATTTGTCATAAGGATCATTACGTTTGTGTTAAAATTCAGCAGTTAGTTCTTATAATATTTGTCAAGTCAAAATTTCTTATTGTTAGAGTTGAGTCATTGTTATTATAGTTGGTAGAAAGTAATTAATTATTACTTTCTAGTTTATAGGTATCTAAATTTAGTGTTTTTTTATTGAGTCATTTTTGTGTCAAAATTGTCAAAAATCCAAAGTGTCAAAATCATTTTTATTATTTGGGTTTATTGTAAATTATTTGGGTCAAACTAACAAAAATAAATTGTTTGTCATTTTTTATGACTAGTTTCATTAATTTATCATTGTAAAAGTCCAGTAAAATAAAAAATTCCTTATGGACGCATTTTTGGGGTAATCGACGTCTAATTTGTAATCAATATGTTATTGTGCCCGAAAGTAATATTTTCTAAGTAGCATTTACGATGGAGGACGGAAGCAATAAAGGAAGGACGTCGATCAACGACTCTCGCCACCGGCAGTTTGACGGGGCCACACAATGGTGTTTATTTTCAGTTGTGTGTTTAATTTCTGCTATGTGAAAATAAGAATAGAAGTACATTCTTGTTCAAAATTGTAATGTGTGAGAAATTTCTTGTATTTTCCCTGGATGTAAGAAGGTGATGAGAGCTGAAAGAGTATTGTTATATCTAGGTTGTTGGTTGACCTTATAAAACCATCGTTTGTTTATAGGTGTTGGTAATCCAAGTGTAAAACCATCCTAGTTGTTTGTAGGTTGTTGGTAAACCGAGTGTAAAACCATCATGGGTATTTGTAGGTTGGTGGTTAGCCAAGTGTAAAACCATCATTTGAGTTGGTTAGCAGTACAGATAATGTTTTCCCCATGTTCACACTAAGGGGGGAATGTTAGGAATATTTGGTTTAGTGCTCACATTATTATATGGGTTAGATAATATTTGTGTGAGTTATTATTTGTAAAATGTAATATTTAGATATTACATTGTGTGAGTGAATGATGAGTTGTAATTGACAACTCATCATGAGGGAATAATGGGCTTGTTTGAGAGATATTTGGGATAGTTGAGATGCGGGAAATATGAGAGATTTTAGGAAGGGTCTTGATATATTTGATAAGGTTTGACTCCTTCATACAAGGAGATTGTAAACCTATATATGTAAGATCTCTCTAATGTATTATTTTCCCAAGTATATTAAATATAGTGTCATATGATTTTCAATTAAAAGTGTTAAGTATGTAATTTATATAAGAATCATCTAAATCTTAACAAATGATAGCTAAGGTGACATAGCTTCATTGTTGATTCAAGGAAGCCCGAGAATGAAGATGTGCATAGGTCCAAAAGTCTTAAAAGATCCCGAAATAGGAGTTTGGGATCCTATTTATAATCGTGGGTGATTTATTGGAATCGCGGGTGATTCGTGAAAATTCTCGGAAGAGGTCATTTGGAAGTGGTTTCAACCACTTCCAACATTTGATTTTCAGGTGTGGGACGAGGGAAAATCGTTAGGGAAGAGGTTAGGTGAGGTTGGGAGGTTAGGATGAAAAGGGTTAGGATGGGTTAGAGAACATTAAGAGGTTTGGATAAATAAATATGATTTATGGGGACTAAAAATGATTTTATGGGATGAGTAGGATGATTTAGATAATTTTTAAAGTGATAGGTTTTAATAATTAATGTGCATATGTGGGGAGTAGGTGGGTGACAAAACCCCATTGTCTACATTTGCCCATTTTTGTTAAGTGGTTTATAACTGAAAAATTACTCAAAAAAATGGCTTGAGATAGTTCACTATGTGCTTAAATGGGTGATCCCTCCTCAAATCGGGGTAATTTAAACACAAAGTGCAAATAATCACCAGTTTTATTGAGTTGATTAGATGGTTTGATGTGCGTGTTTCATTTTGAGTTCCCCAGGATGAGGTATAGAAACAAGATTGGTGCTACCATGGAATCAAATGATAGGGGAACCAAGGGGTTTGTGTCCTATAGACGTATGATTCATAGGAAGCGAATGTGGCTGCAAAGGTCAACTTTTGAGACCAAGGAGCCAAGTGATAGGGGAACCAATGGGCTCATGTCCTATAGACATATGACTTACTGGTGCTAAGATTTGCAAAACAAATCTGAGATGGATTTTTTATAGAGATAAGGTTTTGACTAGCTTTGTTACATAATCAAGGTAGTTGTTGACTTGATTGGTTGGTTTATTGATATTGCAAAGGGTTCGGGGCCCTCAAAAGGAGGCACATGTTGGAAAAATGTGCTATTTGGATGAGTATGGTAGTTTTTCAAATGACTTGGATGTTTTAAAGATGTTCTTTGATAATTTAAACAAAATCATGGGTGATTTAAGAAAATCTCTAGTGATTAAAGGAATCATCAAAGCAATTCGGGGTGGGAAAATTCACGCCCTATAAATAGTCAAATTTACCACGGTAAATTCATTTTTACTATGCACTTCAAGAGATTTAGAACTCTGGTTTAGTGTATTTTGAGAGAGAAGTGAGATATGGAGTTTGTCGAGGATCCCAAAGGCAAGAGGAAACCCACCTTAGGAAAAGTAAGAACCATTTTATGGTTTTTGTGTGTTCTTTTCTTATTTTTAATTTTTTTAGGTTTTTAGGCCCGCGTCACAAAATGTTTGTCGAGTAAATCAATCGGCCAGTTGATCCGAAAATGGGTGCTTGAAACTAACACTTTTAATCATTCAAAGGATCTTCAATTTTAATCAAAGGATTTTAGACTTCCAAAAATTGATTAAAATCTGATTTAGGACTGAATTCAAACTGAAATTAAGTTTACAATTTACTCAAAATTTCACTGTTTGATCGAAGCCCCAAAAATCATTGTTTTAGATTTAATTGATTTCCCAATTTTATCAATTACTGATTATAGTTGCATCCATATTCATATTCTAAATTTAAATTACTTGCAAATATCATAAACTGAAAATAAAAATCGAACACAACACCTAAATTGTTTACGGGGTTCGGAATTCCTACGTCCCCGGGTTCGTGGTGAACCGATCCATAAATAATATTAAAATTTAAATACAATAACCTTTACATTCAACCAATAAATAATAAAAAAACTTGAAAAAATGTGATATCAGACCTTCAAAGGACATTAATGGAGCTTAGTCGTTGTCCTTCACCTTCCTAATCCACTTGCAGTTGTGTCTCTCTTGGGTTCTATGCCTTCGTATGACTTTAACAAAAATAACTCTATTACAAAAGCTCCAAATCAGGAAAATGATCACACCATCGTGATCATCTCAAAATTCTAAATAATTTTCATATATAACTTGAGATCTGGTTTTGAGTGGAAGTGCCTCAAAAATCATGGTTTCTACAAAGTGGGTCTATTATTCCCTCTCACAGACCTGTCACTTATCTTATACAAAACCCAAGGAGATCCTTTGATAAAACTTCTCCAAAGGTGTCAAAGCTGGTAAGTATACCTATTTGTTTGGTGTAGGTCAAGGGTTCAAATCCCTTTGATTGCATTACCCACTATACATAATAAATGAAAATCTTTTATCCTTATATGGGAATCAATCCCATAGTCCACGGGAGATAATTTTATCCAAACCTTTTAATAAGGCTAAATCATCCTATTTTCATGTGGAATGGCTATGCATAGCATTTTTCTACCAAAATTTGAGGTCCACATGTCGGCATGTGATTGGTTCACCTTTTGCCACGTCACTTTTTCCCGCAAGTTTGACCCAAACTTTGACTGACCATATCTTTCGCAAACAGACTCGAATTTGGTCTGTTCAAAATGCGTCGAAATATAATGACAAACTCTATGCAATAGAAGTTATTTTGACCAACTTTGACCACCTATTGATAAAATTTGACCAACTTTGACTAGATGTATCCGGAGCTCGAGTGTCCATTTTTCACGTTCTTATAGTCATTAGAAAGATCTCTAAAGGATCTACTATCATTGTCATGGTTTAGGGAAAATTTGACACTAAAATTGGTCCCCTAATCACTAGTGATATTGGAAAATCACTTGCGATTGGAGTGAAACACCGATGATTATGGTGAATCTTTGGCGACTATTTGTGATTTCTCTTTGGTGTTGTGATTTTGATGAGATTTTGATTAAATGATATTCTAATGGAATTTTTATGTTTTTTTAGATGCAGTGAGAGATAAGTTGATTATATGAGAAAAGATTCCTTTGATTTTGGAGGATATGTCGGCCTCTTTATCGATGATGACTGGTCTCGGTTTCGGGATGTTGGTTTGGGTGTGATGCGCCATTACATGTGGATCCACAGGTAGTGAGGATTGTTACTTGCATTATTAGAGAGGTGGGATCCTATCACTTGTACATTTTAGTTTTCTACGGGTGAGATGACCATCACCTTAGAGGACATACACTAGATTTTGACGTTTCCCATGCAGGGGGAGGGGATTTACCCTATTGATGAGATGGATAGACCAATGGTGATGAGGAGGCTATATGGTGGTGATGTTGATGGGGTGGAGTTCTCATCAAGGGGATTTTCATATGGGGCTTTATATAGTCCCGAGATAGAGGGTCATGCTTTGATGACCTTGATGATTATTGGGATTAGTTACTACACTTTACCCGACTCCGGTGGGGGTTGGTTTCCATGGATGGTGATGGGGGTATTAGCTGATATAATGGAGTATATGACCATTTTCACATGTTTCCTACTTTAATTTTCTCATACTTATAGGGATTTATGGGCGTGAAGGATAGGGAAGAGGTTTGGGATTGATGTTGGCTTCCTATTACAATGTTGAACGTATGAGCACATTCAGTGAATGGTTCGGACTAGGGATTACCGTGGGGAGGCTTAGCAATTTTGGATGAGACGGATGGGTTTTTATGAAGGTGATCAGATAGATAAGATGCGGGACCAATGTGTGGTAAGGATCACTATCAACAACTTCTTATTGGATTATAGGCTAGTGATGTGAGATAGAGACTGTATATTGGGGTGGAGGATATGTGGGTATAAGACATGTGGGTATAATTCCGATGACTAGGAGAGTGGGATTTGATCATATTCGGTCACATCAGGTGATAATTTAGACCGGTTACGAAAGGAACGATAACCGATCGTATTTCAAGCTAAGAACATAGATGTTAATTAAACACCATGATCAATAAGATAAAAGTAATTCGCGTAATAAATTTACATAAACCTTTGCAAACAAATGAGAAACAATATCATATATTATTATGGAACTCAATGCAATACATTGAGAATGGGCCTTGCTTAAATAGGCAAGGAATAACAATCTAAGAACCAGTCAAGGTCGTAGATCAAGCCATAAATCAAGGAAATAACTATTCATCAAAGAACTAGTCAAGACCATAGATTTAGGAGAGAACTAGACATCAAGAATCTAGTCAATACCATAGATCAAGGAAAGAACTAGTCAATATCATAGATCAAGGAAAGAACTATACCTAACAACTAGATAATATCTCATAATATCTAAATAAGATAAAAGAAATATTCACACACATAAGTGGGTGAGGATAAATACAATAAAGGTAAATAATGTACCTAGGTGAACATGAGCTAAGGTAAATACCTACTCTAACACCCCCAAGTGAAGCTAGGGGCCAAAATAGAAGTGGCATGTCCACAGTATGAGTCCTGGAAACTAGGCCTGATGAGGTACTCATGTATAATAACTGGGAAAAAGGGACACCGCAAGGTACCCAAAACCAGTAACAACAAAGTAAAGAGAGTAAAGACCCACTCCAAGGCATCCCAAGAAGCTCGGCTCAAAAAAACTCATATAATGTTGAAGAAGTTTGGTGTGCACTGTGGTCTGAATCCACTACTCGATCACAAAACTCAAAAACAATTGACACTAGGTTTCACCAGAATAGCTCCATACAAGGAGACTGTCAACGGAGTGATGTCGAAAGTGCAAAAAAACACCAAACATAATTCGATCAACTGCTGCAAATAGGTGTGCCATGATCCAAGAATAATAACCAAAGCAACAAGGCAAGGACACAAACTCCAGAGTGTCATGATCCAAGAAAAGCCAAGGTAACAAGGCAAGGACACGAAACCGAAGAAGCAAGATCAGCACCACACCCTCCCATACTACTGAATGGGTGGAGTGGCACTACAAATCTATATGAGTTGTCAAAACAACTACTCAAACATTGACAAACTAACACTGGGCTCCACTGAATAGCTCCCCCACAAGAGAGACTGTCAACATGCCAAAAGTGTCGAAAATACAAATACAAAATCTCTCAACAAACAAGAGAGATACACTACACCTAGTAAAGAAAATGCTCAAAACAAGAAGCATCACAATAATGAAGGTATAGAAAGTGGAGCAAGAGGCCGAATGTTGGAGGAGCCATGCCTGTAGAGTCCTCTCAATGAATGCCTATGTTGTCTCCACGAGTGATCAGATATCCACCCCAAATCAACACGGATGGATGAAGAAGATGCTTCGCATATGACTTGGTGCAAAATGCACAATGGGTGCATGTAAAAGAACATCAAAATGTGTGTCAAGTTGATCATGTCTGACAACTAAAATCTCAGTTTCTCAAGCCTGAGTGAAGGTGCAAAACTCATGTGTTGCTCATGATCCTCAGAAAGAGTCGAGCAAACAAAAAAGGAGCTCTCAATGTGTGATCCCAATGAAGTATCTGCTCGAAAACCAATGTCATGACGAGAATTCCACTTAACATGTGGAATAGAGGAAACAATACCCTGTGAATGTCTGCCAATGACTCCACTAGTGAGACCCATAGAATGGAGCATGCGAGAACTAAATGCAGTGGTATGCTTCTTAAAAAAGCCATGCAAAGCTGAGTAGAAGTAGGATACACAACATGTGGTACTGTAATAGGCATAGATGTGGAAGAGCATGCAGTAACAAGCCTCATAGGTTTAGAAGCATCAAAAGTAGGTTCAGGCTCAAAGACTGATAAATCAATGTCAGTGGGTACAAGAGCAACAATTGCAAGTGGACTAGGAGCATGGATATGGTTGTCCACAATATGATGGTGATGTTGTAGGCTAGCAAGTTTGTTCTGCAGGAAGTGTATTATTGTATCCTTATCATGAATGAGTGATTGTAGAAGAGAATTTCACTTCTTGAGCGATCTATTTTCTTCCACAAATTTTACAATATCCTCTTGAAGTCCACATACTTCAGAGAAAAGCATATCATTCTTAGAATCCATGATAGGTACAAACTGTAACTCCCAAAAATTTAGGACGTTGGGCTCAGCCGAAATTGCGTCCACAATTGATTACAACACTCCTCCATATTTGGCACTTTATAATTATAGTGTAAGTCTCAAAATAAATAACTCCAATGGAAATAGCATGAAAAAAAAGCACTTTTGCAAAAAACGGCACTCAAAACCGAGTTACCGATCAAAAGTTACAAGCTTTTTAATATTTTGCTCTGTTATTTATTTTAGGTGCCACTAAAACAAAGTAAAATGTTGTTGCCTTCACCACACAAATAAAATTAAAGGGGGCTGAAGTTAAGCACCTACTAGTAGGAATCACAAGTTTTAAGCCCTCATATGACCATACCATATGACCGAAATTAGCAACCTACGGATTTGCGCATAAACCAAGGTAAATACGTTGTATGAACAAAAATTACTGTGTAGATCTCAAAAACCCTACAAACCCAACAAATAATCCCATGAATTCTTTTCTCATGGGCATGAATCCCAAGGCAATTCAATGTACTTCTCTCTCAGAATAACACAAAAACAACCTGTCTGCAGAAACAACCAAGTTTACAGTCGATCTTAGGGTTTTCACACCTTCCGGATCCAACGGAAGCCTCTATTTTCCATAAAAATGCATGCAACAAAAAAATACGACCAAATCCCAAATATATGAATACACAAATAATTTATTTGTAAAATAAAACTTACATATGGATGCTAACAGCAATCTCCAGCTCTGATACCATGAAAGGAACGATAACCAGATCGTACCAAGCCAAGAACATAGATGCTAATTAAACACCACGATCAATAAGATGAAAGTAATTCGCCAGAATAACTTTACATAAACCTTTGCAAACAAATGAGAAGCAATATCATATATTATTATGGAACTCAATGCAATACATTGAGAATGGGCCTTGCTTAAATAGGTAAGTAATAACAATCTAAGAACCATTCAAGGTCGTAGATCAAGCCATAAAACAAGGAAATAACTAGTCATCAAAGAACTAGTCAAGACCATATATTTAGGAGAGAACTAGACATCAAGGATCTAGTCAATACCATAGATCAAGGAAAGAACTATACCTAACAACTAGATAATATCTCCTAATATCTAAATAAGATAAAATAAATATCCACACACATAAGTGGGTGAGGATAAATACAATAAAGGTAAATAATGTACCTAGGTGAACATGAGCTAAGGTAAATACCTACTCTAACAAAGTTTATGATATTTAGAAGGTAGCTAATACCTATAGGCGTGATGATGGAGACGTAGACACACCCTTACCAGCAGTTACATTGATTTGCACCATCTCTAATAAGGAGGGGGCGATGGAGGTGGATGACCAATGGTACCCATGGTGGTGGATGACATCAAGGTTACAAATACGTATCATGTATGGTGGTAAGCTCAACCTTCTAGAGTTGATAGAGGAGTATGCGCCCATGTATAGGTGGATCCTCATGGAGATGGTGGTGAGGGTAAGGGAGGTGTGGGTGAGGATGTCGGTGGTGGTGATGAAAGGGTGGCACTAGAGGATACCATTGCTTGATTAGAGGCCGAGAAGGCCATGCTATTGGCTAATGGCTACACTTACTATGGAGAGGGATAGTTTGGTGGGTTAGCAGGATGGGTTGGTTCAATAGATAATGGGTGTACATGTGGAGATAACACATTCCCTAGATGACCGTGACATGTACTAGAAGCAAGCGAGAGGTCTTGAGAAAGGCCCTCGGTATCACATGTACTTCAGATTTCAGGGGTTGAGATAGAGGAAGTGAGCTTCAAGCTAGTGATCGAGATGGGACCACCTAGTAGTGTTATCTTGTTTAACTACCAATCATTATGCGGGAGTTGGGATATTATGAGGAGATAGTCTGACGGAGGCTACTTGATGAGCCTTGTTTTGTAATGTATCATACGTAGAGACGGGTGGGACATATTGAAGGTATAGTGAGTTTGGGTCATCCACCATGAGGTCGAGATGGAGGTGGTGCCCATAGAGGAACATATGGATGCGAGGTGATGATTAGGGGATCAAAGGGGAGCCCAAGGAGGCATCTAGTTGATGGATGTCTAGTTTACCATGTAGTATAATGTATATCAAAATGTGTTCTAATCATGGATGAGAATAAAATGTGAACTAGTTGCTTCTAGATTGGATTTGATACATATGTGATGGTAAAATGTATAGTGAAGGCTCTTGCACTTTTTGGCCTTATAACAAATGTTAACACATGACTAACAATGGGTAGTCACATGTAGGATCTTGGATATGGATGAAAGTGAAATGTATACCTTCCTAGAACATGGGAAGGGTTGACATATGTAGGTTTGTGGGAGAGTAGGTTCTCCTTTCAATGGTTTCATAAAGCTCATGCCCCAACTATACATTTTATTTTTTAACAAAACTAATCGATCAATGTGGGAAGTTTTCTTAATGGGAAATTTGATCGATGTGGGAAGATTTCCTAGGATGCTTTTGATATTTTGAATTTTTGAAGGTTGATCAATGGGAAGCCTTTTTATAATGACATGGGTAGCCATCCTTTGAGGGAGTGGTCTACAATTTTTGAATTTTTTATTTTTACTTTTGGATAGTCATCCTTGAGGGATCGATCTATAATTTTGATAGGAAAGTTATCCTTGAGGATCATTTATTTTTTTTTTGACAATATGATTTTGATATTTGATAGTTTTTCCTTGAGGATCAGTCTATTTATTTTGATAAGATGCATCCATATATATTTTGACTTTATTTTTTTATGTTGAGGTAGGCCTAGTAGACCATTTGAGGAGGGGAAAAGATGTGTGCACAAACTACACATGTGTGCCCGTAACATAACATTTTTGATTGGTAGACAAGGTGGATGGATGTAATGATTGTGGGGTTCCTACTAAGGAGGAACTTTTCCATGTGAAATATGTGATGAATAGATTCATGGTGCTCATCTTTAAGGTTTTGAGGATAGTGATGGTAAACCACATGCTTTCAAATCATTACAATGATGAAATGATGGGTTGGTGGTGGAATAAGATCTTTGATGTGACTATTTTCATGATGATGATCGATGTGTTAATAGTAGAAAGGCACAAGTGCAAGGCATTCAAAGGTTCCTTTTCAGGTGTACCATCAAGGGAGGCTAGATGATAAGCTCTCGACCCATATTTGTGAGTGATGACATATGGACCGATCTAGTTAGGGGAAAACTTTCCATGTTTACTCCTTTCTAGAGTAGTGACATTTTGATTTTATTTGAGAATGAGATCACCTATATTAAAGTCATGTTTCTTTGACATGTTTTTTATATGTGCTTTGATGCACTCTTGATAGACATGATGATGTTTGAGAGTTTTAGGTGTCATTCATCTAACAACTCTAATTATGTTAGACATTCTTGATGATAATCCTCATTAGGGAAAATATCTCGAGGGATACATAGAGTGATGGGATTTGAACTTCAAGGGTAAAACCACCTCAGAGCCATAGACTAAAGAAAAGGGTGTAGCACCTAGTAGGAGTATGGAATGCTAGTTTGATAATCCCAAAGAGAAAATGAGATTTGGAGATGCCAATTCCTGCCTGCTTGATCGATGGTTTTCATAAGAATTTTGTTAAGTGTTTTGTTAGAAGCCTTATATTTTCCATTTTCTTGTGGATAATAAGGTGATGAAAATCTTAGTTTGATGTTGAATGTGTCACATAATTTCTTAACTTCTTTATTCTTGAAAGGATTTTCCATTATAGTGATTAGCTTGTGAGGGATGCCGAAGTGACATATGATATGTTGATAGATGAAATCAATGATTTTTTTAGCTTTAGTAGAGACTAAGGGAATGGCCTCTACCCATTTAGTGAAGTATTCAAGTATGTGATGATGATAGAGTGATGTCATTGTGATGAAATGAGGGTTGATGAGGCCAATGAGGTCTAACCCCCATTGTGAGAAGGGCCATAGATCTTGAGGGTTGTAAATCCTGACTAGGAATGTGAGTGAGATTAGAATGTTGTTGGAATTTAACACATTTCTTGACATATGCATAAACAATATTGATTGAGAGTAGGCCAATAATAGCCCATTCATAGGATGTGTTTAGTGACAAACCATCCATTAAAGTGTCCACCACATATGCCATCATGGACTTCTTGAATGGATTTAGTAGATTCATGAGATTTGAGACATCTTAACAAGAGGCCATCAAATCCATGCATTTATATAGAAACACCACCTATGATGACATATCGGGTAGCAGCATTGAAGAAAATATCACTTAGCATTTTTAGATAAGTTGGAGGAATTTTGGATTTGAAAGATAGTCAAATGTTTGAGTATACCAAAGGTCTGTTGGATTATTTTTGATGAGATTGATAGAAGGGAGTTCATTTTTGTGGGATGGTTGATCAAGTTATGTACAACAATGATAATTTAGAATCATCGGTTGATAGAGGGATGAGAGATGCAAGAGAAGCCATGGTGTCTACAAATTTTTAGAAGATCATGGAACTATTTGGATGGTGTAATGATCAAAGGATTCTAAGAGGAATTCAAAATGGTTTTATATTTTTGTAGAATCTCATTTTTACATTGATAAATTCCTTTGATTTGATTGATGACAAGTTATGAGTCTCCATAGATGTCCAAGATTTGAACATTGAGCATGATGGTGGTTTGGAGACCCATGATTAGAGCTTTGTATTCTTGCCATGTTGTTAGTACATTCAAAATTTAGTTTGAAAGATAGAGGGATAGGGGTCCCCTAGGGAGGTATAATAATGATATCGACACCTCCCCTTCTTTAACACTTAGATCCATCAAAGAAAAGTGTCATTTTGATAGGAGTGTATTCATGATCGATAATGTTGATAGATTCATTAGGAATTATTCATGAGGTGGTTGATTTTTTAAGAAGGGGCTTGATGAGTTGAATTGGTGATGGCTTTTCCTTTGATAGATTTTTTGAGATGAATTCAAGGTCAAACTCGGTCATGAGCATGAGCCACGAGTGATGTAATCACTGATGATATGGTTTGGAGTGCATGGTTTTAAGAGGATTGAAGTGGTAGTAATGATGTAAGTCTTGTGATTAAGTAGGTAATGATGGAGTTTGGATGTTGTGAAGTAAAGGCACAAACAAAAAATTTTTTTGGCTTTAGTATAATGAGTCTCATAGTCATGGAGAGTGTTAGCTTATATAATAAATGGCCTATTCATGACCCTTCTCATCTCGATGAGTGAGCATGACACCCAAGGCATGATTAGTAGTAGATATGTAGAGGTAGAATGACCCCCCTCACGTGGAGGTGTAAGCACATGTGGTGATAAGAGGTATTGTTTGAGGTCATCAAAGGCCTTTTGATAATTATGATCCCATTTAAAATGTACATCCTTTTGGAGGAGATGATGAAAAGGATGAAAAATGAAAATTTGTGAGATGAAAATGATGGATTGATTGAAGTTTACCTTGAAGGCTGTGAAGTTGTTTTAGGTTTGATGGAGGAGGCATTTGATGATGGATTTGATCTTGGTGGGGTCTACTTCAATTCCCTTGAATAGAAATGATGAACCCTAAGAGTTTTTCAGGTGAGAACACCAAATACACACTTAGTAGGTTGAGAGATGAAGAAAGTATTGGATAAGATGAGTGAAAAGATTGTGTCTAGGAAATGAGATGATCCCTTACATTTCTTAGATTTACCTAAGAGGTCATCAATGTAGTCTTCTATATTTTTTATGGATAAGATCATGGAAAATGTATGTCATTGTGCGTTGATAAGTGGCCCCCATTTTTAAGTCCAAAGGGCATTACTTGATAACATAAATTCCCCAAGGAGTGATGAAGGATGTTTTTGTGTTGGTCATCGGTGGTGATGAGGATTTGATTATATCCAGAGAATCCATCCATAAGGGAGAGCATTTCATGGATCGGTGGTTAGATCGATGAGTGATCGATGTTTGGAAGGGAAAGTCATCTTTGGGAAAAGTGAGGTTGAGGTCTCGAAAGTTAGTACAAATGTGTAACTTTCTTGAGGCTTTGGTCATGGGCATGATATTAGAGACCCATTATGGATAGTCAATGGGTATGATGAAATTAGTAGAGAGAGAGATGTTGTAACTCTTCTTTGATGAGAAGAGCTATATGAGGGTGCATCCTACGTATATTTTTTTTGACAGGATTAGCATTAGGATAAGTGATGATATTGTGAACAATGATGTTAGGGTCAATACCGACATATCTCTATATGACCATGTGAAAAGGCTTGAATATGTTTAGAGAGGAAGGTGGTGAAGTCCTTTAATTCTTGTGAATCTAAAGATTGACCTGAATTTGACTATGTGAGGATCCATGGAGTTCCTATATTAATGTCGATAGTGGATTCATTGAGAAGTGTCGATGTGTTAGGTGGTAGATTTTTTTGAAGGTAATGGTCCTCTTCCCATATGAGAGAGGATGGATTGGTCATTGTGGCATTGAAGAATGTCAATGGTAGGTGAATCCTCTTCTATCATTTAGGTAAAATGAGAGGAAGGGTCTTAGTACCATGGTTAGTTTGATAAGTAAGTGGTCCTAAAGTGATAGTGTTGACTAAAAAAAAGTTAGATGGGATTGAAATGGTGTCATATGTGTCCATGGGGTCATCATGTGTAGATGGGGAAGATGGTTTTGGTTCTATTATGGATTAGAGATATGATGCTTTGTGGAGGTTTGGAGGCTGTTTTTCAAAACCTAACCCATATTTTTCATGAGGTTTATGGGAATGATCAAGGATTAAGTCATGGATGCCTTTTTTCATAACATCTGAGTCCAAATCCTTTCTAAGAACAACAATGATGGAGGTACATTTGTGCAAAGACTTGGTTATATAGGAATGTGAAGTCTGATATGAATGGTTTGGCATGACATTGATTAGTAGGATGTGGAGAAGGGTGATCGATCCCTCCATAGATGAGGTTGGTTTTGAGATGTGGTGGACCGAAGGAGATAACATCTCGACATTAGGTTCATACATGGGTTTTTTTGGGTCTTTTATATATCTTTGGTATAGGAAGAGAATTAAGTGTGAGGAGGATGATACTCCCTAGTGAAAGGCATGTTGCATAACATCGTTGAAAGAAGTATCATCTGGAAACTTTGATGAGGTGATGGATGAACTAGTGGAGGATTCATTAGAGGATCCTGAGTTTGTTTTGGGAACAAGCACATCATTTGGTTGATATGTCATGTGACATGCTTTGAAAGGGTTTGGATCTATGGGGACCATGAAATTTTTACCCTCATGTTCATATTTGAGACAACGATGGAGAGTAGATGGGATACAATGCATACATGTATCCAGGTCAACCTAATAACATGTTATATTAAAACTCTCCTTCCACTAGATAGAAGATTTCATGGAGGGTTTTAATGCTGACCTTGATTGGTAAGATGATCATGCCTAATGTGGAGGAGTGAATGTCATTGAAAGCTCGCAAGTATGACAGGTGACTGGGTGAAAATGGTGTTGGGTAGTTGAATTTGATCAAAGGCATGTGATGATATGATGTTAATGTTGGCATCATTATCGATCATGACCCTCTTAATGAGAGTATCATCGATTTGGGTGGTGATGAAAAGTGGGAGGTCGTGGTCCTCTGGTTGTAATGATGGGATTTTGAGTGAGTTAAAAAAAGAGATGGAAGTAGACATTTTGAGTGTACCGACTAAGTTTGCAAAAAATGGTTGTGGATCATCGAGGGTATGATATAGATTGGAGTGTTTTGATCATAGCTTTATTGATGTTGAGGTGAAGTTTGCACAAGCTCATAAAGGGACATTTTTACTAGATCTTGATGAAGTTGTTTGATAATGGTATTTTTGTACAGAAGTGGTGGATTATGTATGGAGGGAAAGGATGGATACCTTAGCCTTGGTAGGAGGTGTTGGATTAGATGACTTGGGAGTGAGTGGGATGGAATTTTGGATTTTTTTGATCCAAAGTCTTAGGGTCATGGGTACATGTTCTAGTGGTGATACATACTGTGTCAATTTGATGAAGAGGGGATTTCTTGGAAGAGTCCCCACTTTTTGGTAGATGTGGATGTGGGTGATGGTTTAAATATAGTAGTTCTTAGATGTATGATGGGTTTTTTTTATGGTTCTAGATATGTAGGGAGGAGAAGGCCTTTTTGTTAGCAAGGCTTTGATATAATCATGAAGGGATTTACATTCCTCTGTAGAATGTCTGGTGTGTGATGATAATCACAAAAATGCTTCAAAATTATACCAGGAGGGTTTCCACCCTCGAGAGCCAGATGGCTTAAGAGGAGGTAAGGTTATGATGGAATGTTGGATGAGCCTTTCAAGGGTCAATGCATAATGTCCTTTTGAGGTGGAGGTTGAGGGAAGTGATGATTCTTTTGATGGTATGGGTGTTGAAGGGACCATTTTTTGTGTGATACCTTTTATGTGCTCTGTGGAATGAATGATTTTTTGATTTATATAATAGTGACTAATAATTTTGATGAGGGTGTGGTCCTAAGATAGAAGGCATGGATTTTGGATTTTTGTGTTGAGGAAGTGGATGATCACGTGATATGATTGTCACTTTTTTAGATGAAGGGATGTGTGGTCGTGTAAAAATTTTTAAGATTATGCACATAATGTTGAGTGACATGGTCATCATAAGATATTTTCACATATTGTAAGATAGGTTTTTTTTAAAACTTGTGAAGAGATTGTAGATGGTTTGAAGAGGATGAAATAGATGTGGATGAATTTGTAATTTTCATGTGGAAAGACAAGAGATGTACATGATTTGATAGGGTGCTTTCTTGTGGAAACACAAGGTGTAGTGGATGATTCATTTGTTGTTTTTGTGACAGAATCATTTGTGGATGATTTGGATGGTGCTTCTATGATGGGAGCACTAGATGTTAAGGGTGTAGATGATTGATATTTGATTGTGTTGATGGTGTGATGAGAATGGATGACATTAGATTGTGGTTTACTTGGTGGATGGGGCATGGTTTGGAAAGGGATATTTAAAAACATCCAAATTTTGATTGGAGGTGCATTTGGGTTATCCAATTGTAACTCACCTTTGTCGATAAGGTCTGAAGGAATTTCTAAATGAATGAACACTTTTTGATGTCATGGCATTTGACCTATGGTATTTACAAGTAATCATTCTCTTGATACCAAGAGGGTTTTGAAATAGATGTGTTGATGGGATGGATGGGAGGAAGGGTGATCATACATGCAAGCTAAGATTTTATCAAAAAATGCACTATAAGATTCACCGATAGGTGCATGTAATTATGTTGAGGATGGGTGCATTTGGAGGTTCAAACATTCTTTAGAAGTAATTTTCACAATGAATTGTTTTTGTTGATGTCTTATATTTTTCATGACTAGAGGATGGTTTGAATGAAGACTCGGGTTTAGGTTTCTTTGATATGAGTTTGACCCTACCATCTTCAAGAGTGCAAAGTTCGAGTTTGCGAGCCATAGTGAAGGCTTCGTCAAACATTTGAAAGGACTAGATTTGTAACATGGATGATATATGTTTTAGCACATGAGCAAGAAAATAACTTCAATTAATTTAGTCTGTGGGAGGGAAAAGGACAACTTGATTGATAATGCCCCTCAATGGGTGATGAAATATGTGATAGATCTTCCTCAAATTTCTTGATGGCATATAGATCGGTGATAGTGATTTTACAATGATATTAATCGAGAAGTGTTCTAAGAAGAGTTTGTGAGTTGAGATGAAAATGAGAAGAGTGAGTACTAGGGAATATTTTTGTACCAATCTAAGGTAGGTCCGACTAAGGACATGGGAATGTTCTTAGCATAAGGTCTTGGTCATGTGCTATGAGATAAAAGCATGTCGGAAGGCCCAGATGTGCTGTTGAGGGTCTTCTTTGTTGTATAATTTGAGGAACTTAGGGAGTTCCCAATGTGGAGGATATGCTTTATATGGTATAGATGGGTGGATGGGTTCATTACATAGATTTTTTCAGTAAGATAGTGTGTTTTGGGACCCATAGAGGAAGCTTTAAGGCTGGAGATATTTTGTTCATTAATGCATGCAAAGGATCATTTTGTGATGGTTTTTTGGGATTGAATGATGAAGGACCAAATTGATTGTATGTAGGTGGATTTGGTTGTTGGTATGTATGGTAAGGAAAAGGGATATTATGTTGGAGAGGGGTATTCATAGGAATATTGTATGTGGGTTGTGAGACTATGGGTTGTGAAGATTGGATGTATTGATATTGAATAGGCATGGATGTGTTTAAAAGGGTTGTGAGTGTTGGGGTATATGTTGGAAGGGGATTGAAGTGTGGATGAAAGGTTGGGATTGTTGAGGTATGTGATGGAAAGGAATAAAAGTGTGGATAAGAGGATTAGGATTGTTGAGGTATGTGCTGAGAGAAAATAGGGGTGGTTGATGACTACTGTGAAGAGGGGGAACACTAGAGATGGAACTCATATTAATGAGTGTGTTAATGTTGGGATAGACATGAATACATTTTGATGGGATAGGTTGAGTTTGTAATTGATGCATTTCTTTGGCCAAACCTAGGCTTGTTGCCCTCTCTTTTAACCCATGGTTTTTTGACAAAACTAGCTGAGGGAGTGTTGTTAAATTTCTTTCTGTTTTCCTCTCTATTAGTAGAGATAGATTTCAGTTTTTTCTCTTTCCTAATAGCCTTCTCAAAGACTGCCTCCATAGTAGATGGACCGTGCACATCCACCTCACCCCCTATGATGGGGTTGAGTCCCATAATGAACTTCCTAATCCTAAAATTTTCGTCCTTTTGATATTAGGGAACATACTTCAATAGTATTGTAAATTGCTCCCAATATTTAATTACACTGAGCTTCCCTTGAGTTAAATTTTGGAACTCAAGTAATTTTTATCAAATTATAGTTGGGGAAGCCATTGTTGACAAAAGTATACTTTAAATTTCTCCCATGATATAAAAGCAATGTCTAGTCCCAGCTCAACTTTTTGTTATCCCACCATGATGATGCTTCTTGGGAAAGATGAAAATCTCCCCAAATATTTTAGTCTCCTTAGAGAAGTCTCTTATTTCAAAGTACTTCTCCATTTCACTCAACCATGATTCAGCCCCATCTCCCAAGGTTGTTCCGTCAAACTTTGGCGGAGTTATCCTCTTAATATCACAAGATAGTTCTGTTGTCAATCATGCCTTTTTGTTCTCATGTTGTACCTCTTTGACATGATGTTCCTCATGGGGTTCATCCTCCACAATTATCTCCTCTTCAGGAGACTCGTGATCACTGGTAACCTACTATTCCAAAACAACCATACGGTCCCACTTGTCTCGAAGGAGTTCAATAATTTCTTGTAACTATTCAGCAGGTGGAGGGCCTTCAACATTGCTTGAGGCTTCCCCGCAACTGCTGATTATTTTTCCTTTACAAACCATCTGTCCCTAATAAAGGTGAAATAAATTATATTAGCGAAGCGGACCAATAAGGTCCAAGAGCTGAAAACCTGTAGCTTTGATACCAAATGTAACCTGGTGATTCAATCCCCAATTTAGTGCATTTTTATTTACAATAACATATAGACATTCCTCTACATTTATAATCGAATTACTAGCTACAACTAGTCAATGCAGCAAGTCAAGTTAATCAACAATGAATAGACATTCCTCTACATAATTTAATCAAGTAACTAGCTAAGGCTAGTTTATGCAACATGTCGTAATTATTTAATCCATCCTATAACGTAGTGATAAACCCAATGTAGCTATAAGGGTTAAATATCCCTGATCTCCATGATCACCCTTTCACATTCTCGAATGTTCATATTTAGCCTTATTGGTTTTACCGCGTTGCGGTAGTGAGAACTGGTGATTGATCCTCTAGTGTCTACCTAGGGTCACGTAGTAACCCCATCCGTATACTACACTTTGGGATTGAGGAATCATGGTGATTAGACAATGTACCCAACAAGCACATTACTTTGGCCAAAGTTTCTAGTTGTACTATGTATGCTTAGTATAGACAGTGCACAACCCATCTAAACTTGTCTTCCCATCACCTCACTATTGTCTCATCACAATTATCTGGATTCATTAAGCTTGAGTAGATGAACCTGCCATGACTCACTTATCTCATAACAAGTTCATTTACTCAAAGCGTAAGAAACCCCTATGCCCGTTGTTGGTTACCTACGGAGGCCTATTCGTTGTTAATACGTTTTTCAGACAGGCAACCAATGAGCTAGTCATAGGCATCATTTACCGTTCATTAGTACACAAGTTCCTTCAAGCATCGTAATCATTCTAGTGTACTTCCTTTCCTATCGGATATTAATGTAAGTTTTTAGTTACCATGCTTTGGAGATTAGGGTCATGAAGAGTTTATTTTACCTTGCTGCCCCTAAATGCATTATTAAACATTTAGTTAAGGAAGGTGGTATTATACCCTTAAAGGGGTTCCCATTAGGTCTAACAGGCTTAATTAATCGCAACAAGCTTATTCTTTCTTTTTACCCTCCTAGTTAAGGTATTATTGACATCTCAAGGACTGCCCCTTATTCATTATTCCCAAAGGTCAATCGAGGCGATTTATATCTTAGCTTGTTTAACATTAGTTAATATTTTAGCCATTCCTAAGTGTAGAATATATTAATAACACTTCTTGCATGAGACTAATCCCCTAGCTAGGTTAGACCTCCATACCCTAAGCTTATATTATAGACCCAATGAATTTTTAGATATGGGCTGCATTATTTCAGTTCATACCTTGTTTACATTACTTTCAAATTTACTTCTTGTAGTGTGATTAATGGAAAATACCAAGACAATTACTCATATTAAGCCTTCTTACCTAAGAGATAAGAATAATACTTTGCAAGTTAGACCATTAAAGAAAACAACCTTTAAACTCAATTATGAACCAAACATTGTGTCCGCAATTATCTTGTTAAGGTAGTAGTTTTACACACTTTCTTATAGCACATCTTAGTATCCTAGCTCATCCAGATTTATTCATGAAATGTAGGTTTAATGACCATAGATTCATTGAAGGGATTCGTTTAATCATCTCAAGGTCCTCCCATCATATTGAGTTAGATTATAACCTAAAATGTTATAGATGTATAGAAAGCTTTCTTGATAAATAACTCCATTTTTAGTTCATAACCATTATCATTAGAAGCAAAAAATATTTAATTGAAAGTTTCCTTATCTTGACATATCAATCATTTCGTTTTTGCTAACCACTCATGGACATAAATAATACATTCACAATGCTGCCATGAATTTGGTACAAATCCATTCTTCACTTTATTAATACTTAACAACTTACGTCCACTAAGGAAAATTACAAGAATACTTTGCCAAGGAAAATACATATATCCAATAGTACATTTATAATTGGATCCAAGATCCGTATTACAACATTCAATCAATGCAAACTTCCTCAAGCCGGAGTGAAACGATCCAACCAACCTTATTTAACCTGTGACACTATAAGTTTGAGGGGTGTTAGTTCAATGAACTGGCAAGAGTAATCCTACTTGTTACTCTAAGTTTTGACTCTTAATTAAGATTGGTCTATGAAACTAACTCATTCACGCTATAGTAGTAGTGCTTTGCTTATAGTTAGGGGACTAGAATTCCTCCAGCAATCCCAAAGTTGGTGAGAGAAGAGACGTGGCAAATATATGTGTAGTTTCCTAAAGGTCCACTCCGCACATGTTTCTCTCACCTCTTCAATCGCAAGTTCTACGATTGATGGGGGAAATCAATGGTTTCCAAATTGTGTCAGATTCATTGCTATTACACACACAACAACATTCTAATCAAAGAATTGAACATATAAGAATTGAGGAAATAAAATTTTTTTTCATCCAACACTGTTTTAGTTTAATTTCTCATAACATAAAAGTCAAACATATATATTTTCACCGAAAAATGGCTAAGTATGGATTTCTGGAAAAAATCGCCGAGTTTCCCCTTGTATTTTTCACTTTAAAATTTTTCCAGCAATTCAAATTAAATCATACATACACATGAATGAAATAAATTCTTAAAATAAAAGGTGTGGATCAAGTGATCCAACCCTCGAGATGGAAAATCTTGGGATATGAAAGGAAAATGAAATCTATCTAAACAAAGGAAAATATATATATATATATATATATATATATATATATATATCTAACTGATTTTATCAGCATGATTTTACCTTTGCGATGTGCTTATTTCATAATTATTTGTTCCTGCAAGAGAGTTACCAGCTTGACTGGCTTATTAGCAAGAATTTCATTTTCTTTCACTTCACAACCAACAACGAGTTGAGTTACATGCAACATTTAGAAGCGAAGTAAATCATTCCAACCCAACTCCTTCAAAATTTTCAACCGTCAGTAATACAACAACCAAGAATATCACATTTTGCTGAATTAAAATGTTTCAACACCAAGCAAAGAGCAACACTCGGTAGAGATAACAATCCCAAGTCAATTTTTACTTCCAGCAATTAAATAAATTACCAAAATTGATATCATTCGCAGCCATCACTAATTTTTTTGTAAAAATCTCAAAAATAGAATTCCCACTTCGATATTTCATTTCCAACAATTTTAAATTTACCCAAATCAATTTCATTCACAGCCAGTACTTATTTCAAATCAATTTTTTGTTTCCAGCAGTTAAATAATTACCGAAATCAATATCATTCAAAGTGAGGACTTTTTTTTTTTGCAAAAATCTCAAGGATAGAATACCCAAATCGATTTTTCATTTTTAGCAGTTAAATAATTTACCAAAATCAATTTCATTCACAACCAACACTTATTTTTTTGCAAAAATCTCAAAGATAGAATACCCAAATTGATTTTTCATTTTCAGCAGTTAAATAATTACCAAAATCGATTTCATTCATAGCCAACACTTACTTTTTTGCAAAAATCTCAAGGATAGAATACCCAAATCGATTTTTCACTTTTAACCTGTTAAATAATTTACCAAAATCAATTTCATTCATAACTAAGCACTTATTTTTTGTAAAAATATCAAAGATACAATGCCCAAATTGATTTTTCATTTTCAGCAATTAAATTATTTACCAAAATCGATTTCATTCACAGCCAACACTTATTTTTTTGTAAAAATCTCAAGGATAGAATACCCAAATTGATTTTTCATTTTCGTAGTTAAATAATTTACCAAAATTGATTTCATTCACAGCCAACACTTTTTTTTTTGCAAAAATCTCAAAAATAGAATACCCACTACCAACAAAAGTATGCAACAAACAAAATTAGACAAGGAACTACATTCCTACAATTTTCTTCACATTGCAACCACAAACAAAAATGGAGAAAGAAGAGAGACCCATCAAATTAGAAATCAAAACAAAGGGGAGCAAGGAAGAAAACCCTTGCCTACAAGTCAATTTTCTTTTGTTTAATTTGCCTCCAAACCAGCTAAAAACCCTAGACGACGAGTTGTTAGCTTCGCAACCCAATCACACTTCCACAATGCACACTTCAATTAAAATAAAAGGGTTCTGAATAAAAATGCCTCCACCCTCACATACAGGAAAAATTTTGAAGAGTGTCTCCAAGATGGAAGCTCTCTCACAAGGTCGAATGCCAAATAAACTTCCAATCCCATCTTTTCTTCTTTTCCCACCAATCTCCAAAAAAAACTAATTCACATTTACTCTCCTTACCCACCATCTGCTAATTGGATGGAGAGAAGTCTCATGCCTTCGTGGGTGGGGGACTCTTTCTTTTCATTTTATTTTTTTAATCAAAATTTGCATATTCAAACAATAGTCTAAGTCTCCCAAAATCTGCGTGGGTTTCCACTAAAGTGGATAAGGAATAATTAAAACATTGACCACATTGTGGCACTCAATGCCACTTTATGATTGAATCCACAACAATAATACCTTTAGACAAAAATTATGCCTTTACGGTGTTCAATCACCATGATTTTAATTTTGAAGTCAAATAATATTAAATCGAACATTGCTTATCAACTCAATGGGGGTGGTAGTACGCGAATTAAATTCAATCTCCATAGTCATAAAGTATCTAGCACAACAACACAATCGGAATTGTAAACAAGGTTCGTAATAAAACAAACTGCATAATATAATACTAGTTGGCAGTATTTAGTTGGCTGAGTACTTAATTTTTAATTAAGTACTTAAACAACTAAGTACCGTCAACCGTAAAAATATTTAATTAATCAAATAAACATGCATTTTTTTCTTTTATATTTATCAAATTAATTAAATTGTTGATAAGAAATGATTAAAATTAGCGATGTGTTACAGAGACATTCTTAATAGGAGGCTATTGAACTCACAACGAGGTGTTTGGATAGTGGAGGAGACTAAATGACTCGATGTAGATGGGGATGTGTTGGTGTTGTTTTGGGATGAGGCAGAGCCAAACAAGGGATCTAATGAAGATGATGATTGTTGGTTAGTTGCATACTATGAGGAAATAACATTAAGGTCAAAATACATAAAGGGGACTAAAGACATGGGATTATATGTTTTAGATTCACTAGCTTGAGTGGGATAAGCATGGACTTCTTGGATGACCAGCTCATGGTTAGGATCAACAAGCCGGGAAAATTCATACGTAGTGTTGGTTACAGGGGGTCATTGTTGGGGTGTAGATTGCTGAAAAAGGACACCCGATTAGTTAGGTAAGCGTTGAGGGAAACGGGGTTTGAATCTAGGATCTCGGTGAAGACCGGATCCCCACTGTTGAAGATATGAGGAATATGTGGATGGGGAATTTCTAATGTGGTAGATTGACTTCTAGGAAAGTGTGGGAGTTCTTGATCTTCATTGATGGTGATTAATGTTGATTCACAATATGAGGGATGTCATCAAGGCGAGATTAGATGTTTTCCAAGGATTGTTGTAAATGTTCAACCATGTTTTTAGAGTTTTGTTGATGGGATTTTGTTGGGTTAAGACCATGAAAACAAACAATTGCTAAAAGAGAAAAAGAATCTAAAGATTTGATTACAATCAAGAAATCAAGTCACACAAGATAATTTTTGTTATCTTGATTAAGTTAGAAAAGGTGAAATGTGAAAAATGGTTTATGAGGTCCTAGGAAATGGCAATCTATGGTTGGTTTCAGGTAATGTTAAAGGTTAGAGTCCTCAATATACCTGAAGGTATGTGAGGCCTGAATCTTTGTTAGTGTTAGTATAAGGTGTGGTATTGGGGCCTACCCCTCACTTCACGGTCCCGCAATGATAAGGGTGTCATGTGCTTAGCCGATATACCACCCACCAACTTATTTATACTCGAACAAAACACTAAGTTGGATTATCCCCTTGGTGATGAAATCCAAGTAGGTCCACTTGGGTAGGAATTTTTGATGCAGACTGTCTTAAATGTGGTTTGGTTTTGTGTGGGGGAGGTTAAATGAATATAATTTGTTAACTCCATAATTAGACTATATGATCAAGAAGATATGAAGGGTTCATTTTAAATCCCAAAAAGAAATATTAATTTGATGAGGACAACATACAAATGATTTTCTCAAGAGGAAAATAACAAAGAAAATGTACAAATGGTTGCTTTTTTATTTTGAAATTTTTATTTTTTTTTTTTTTTAGTTTTAGATATATTAAAACACGAAATAGGTGCTCTAGTAAGGGGAAACCTATAATGATCGGATGGAAATAGGAAGCAGAAAATAAAGCACAATACTAAAGGCATAATGATTGAGTAATTAGGAATAAACCACAAAGATCATTGCCAATTTGAAGAAATCATGGGCGATTCAACAAAATCACTTGAAGATTTCACTGTAATTGTTGATGATTACAAAGTAGACAAGCCCAAAATGATTATAAGTTAATTTTAATGGAAAATAAAGGGAACAGGGTCCCACCGGTGTGCAAGAATGTATTAGGTAGATTTCATGTCTATGCTATCAAATGTAGAAAGTACCTAAAACTCAAAATATGGAAAGGTTTAGTGATACCGCGCAGACAATCGAAATGTCGGGATGATAAGATGTGAATAATGGATGAGCACTTCTCCTTTCGCTAAGTGAAAAGACAACTATACAAGAGATATTAGATAAATGGGATGACTTGTTGGAAGGGAATTCCTTGGGCGATGTCATCTTGTTTCGATACAATTAAGTGAGTTAATAATAATGATAAGATAAATAATGATAATGAAAAGGATAGAATCTAGAAATCAAGGTGAAAAGGAAGATCTTGTTCTACTTTGTAAGTGGCACAAAGCTAAAGTGGTGGAAATATTGAAGGCTTTAAAGTAGTCATACCAAAGTAATCCACAGCTTGATTTTTGAATTTCGTGGAGGAATTCGATTTATTCCTCAATGTCCTCGATGTGAGGAGTGAACATGATAGCGCACATAGTAAGCTCATGGAGGATATCAAATTTCTCCCACACGAAGGGTTTTGGATGATCAGGAGATCGTATATGCTTGTGATTGGATGAGACTAGATGGAACACCCATCTACACCAAAGACATGTTTACAATGAGACAATTTAATTCTAGGTATACATATAATGATTAATAAAATGCAATATTTTAATAACGGAAACTAGTTGATGAAATCATAGGAGATTCAAAGGAATTTCTAGTGATTGGGGGAATCATGGGAGATTCTTGTAAAAAGGTTTATTTTCTTGAAAACAATAAATTGATGAAAACATAGGCTTGAATTGATTTTTGCATAAAGATTGCTTTGATGTGTTATTATGTTATACATAATAATGAATAGATAAGATATTACCTTTTTATATGAAAATGGATGCAATGATTTTTATGAAGGTTGGTGGAGTTGGGGGTGATCTATTGATTATCCGATGATATCCAAAATGTTTTAGTTTCTCCAACCGATAAGTTGTATCTCGTTGGAGTAGCAGAGTTTTGTTGTAGGGCTTGATGATAGTTGAGGTGAGAACTTTGTTGTTGATTTAAGGAAGCCCAAGAATGAAGATTTTTAGAGGTCCCAAAGTCTCAAAAAGATCCCTCAAGCAAGATTTTGGGTTCTTATTTATAATCATAGGTGACTTTTTGGAATCATCGGTAATCCATAAAATTCAGAGGAGACCATTTGGAAGTGGTTCAAACGAGGCTATTTGGAAGAGGTCGGTTTCAACCACTTCCAAAATGATATTTTCAGTGTGGGATGAGGGGAAAATGGTTATGGAAGAGTTTAAGAAAGGTTGGGAGGTTAGGAGGTTGGGATGAAAAGGGTTAAGATGGGTTAGGGATGGTTAGGATATTTTGATAAACAAATATGATTTACGAGGGAGTAAAAATGATTTTATGGGATGAGTAGGATGATTTAGATATTATTTAAAGTGATAGGGTTTAATAAATTAATGTGCATATGTAGGTGATGAAAATCAGGTGTCTACAACTTTTACAAATAGGTGAAAAATTGAAAATGTTGAAAAATTTGCTAAAATTTCCTCGGTCGAAACGTAAAGGCGGTCGGGACTATATCGTATGGTCTTGACCAAAGTGTATGATTTTAACCTTTTGTTGTTTTACCAAAAATCTATTTTTAAATATTTTTCTATGATCCTATACTATGTTTGTACTTGCATATTCCTCCTAAATTCTATTTGTATAAATTGAAAATGTAAAATAAACCTAGATAGATACCCCCTCTTTTGAGACATGTGTGAAAACCATGTTTTACCATGTGTCTCAAAATAAATAGGTCTATACTACTGAGAGAGATGTCTAAAAATTTGTGTGGAGTGTTGAAGAGGTAGCCACCTTAGATAACGTGTACCTATAAAAGGAAATGTGTTTGCATGTGGTTGAAACCATGACATAAAAAACAATGCTAGAAACAAACAAGGATAAGAGTAAATAAATTAACTAGTAGAAACAATGCATGTAGAAAAACACAAACAACATCAATGTAGTCAATTTGCAAAAAATGACATACAAGAGCATACAAAAGGATTTTTAGGCTCTGTAAACATAGGACACCCATGGTGTCACAAGATAATCAAGGCTCGTAAGAATACAAAAAATATCAATCAATTGTAAACAAGATAGGCATGATTCCATAAACATGGGACACCCATGGTGTCACAAGACAATCAAGGCACATATGCCACAAGTAAGGAAAACAAGCAAGCAATAACACACACAAACAATTATAAATGATAACAAAGTGTTAAAACATGATAACATGATGTAGTAACCAACATAGGTGAGATATATGAAATAAGAGATGTCAACACTACACAAGACACATGTGTTAGTCATATTAGTTTGAAAAGAAACAAGTACACAATGTATATAATTGAGTATGAATGAGGAAGTAAAAATGAACTACGGTGGAACAATATCATATGTAGAATGTGGAGGTATTACCCCTAAATGATGAGAATGTAATGAGACATGAGTTCTCCTATAACAATGTACCAACCTGTGTGTCATACATCCAACTTAATATACCAAGTGAACGCATGTGTGTAAAGAGATAAAGCATGAATCTATCAAACTATATTGAAAAAATCAAGTGTAATGTAAAATTCTAAAAATCAAGTGTTGGAAGCACAATTAAGTGATAAGGTGGGGTGAATCAATCCTTCAAAGCCTTTCAAATTAGCTTTCATACACCATTAACATTCAACCATGCATGAATGAGATCGTAATAGTAAGCAACAACCATCCAAAAGAGCATAAACTTGAAGGAGTACAAAAGGACACAAGATATAAGCGATAAACCCTAAAATGGAAGAAAACCCACTGAAGGTTTTTTTTTTGATATTACTCACAACAAAGTCTCAAGTGAATATTACACATCACAAGAGATTTCTTTAGTGAGGCATCAACCCCACAAGGAGCACCAACCCCTAAACCCTTGTTGATATTACTCATAATAAGATACTTGCATGAATATGAATCATCACAAAATATTTTGATAATAATATCACTAAATATATGATTCCAACACTTAGTTGATGGTGATCACAAGATTCAACTCCAAACTCCTTCAAACCCTCTTCAAACACACCTCCTTCCAACTCGCTCAAACTTGATCAAACTTGGACTAATTTGAATGAAAACCCTTGCACTCGGGATCTCTAGCACTCCTAAGGATTTTTCACTCTCTCAACTCTGAATTTATGCACTTGAACCTCTCACACACTTATATTAAGCTCATACTTTTTCCTCTGAAGCATTAGTTCAAATTTGAACAAAAACTCTCACTTTATACCCTTCTCAACTCAAAAACAAGAGAATCGTTGGTCCTACACAAGGATCTAGACCAATAAAACATATAAATATAATAATACATTCATAAAAAAAAACTTAATATGGACCCATGTAGGTCGGTCATGCATTAATACATCAAAACAAGCAAAAAATGGCTCAAAACCCCATCGTCTCGATTTACCAAAGACCTGAAAAATCATCACCATGATTATTCAAGCCTCCAAAGGAATCAAAAATGTCAAATATTACATAACAACCTCATCCTTAGTTACACATTATCTTTCACCATTTAAATTCTTCATAACACTAACAAGAAGGCTCATATCCTTCTTTAAAAAGTTACTTTCAGAACTAGTCTTAATCAAACCTACGATAGATCACACCATAGCACCTCAAATATGCCATGTAACAAATCATTTTAAATCCATTGACTTGTATAACATATCAATTCTTTATATACCTCTTGAAATTACCATCCATGCAAACCACACTTACTTTCCTCTTTACCAAACCGAGCTACCCAAAAGAAGTTTTTGAAACTCAGTTAGTTTTCCCCCTTTCTTCCATATTTAAAGACCTCCAAATTCCTTTAATAGGTAAAACATTCTTCCATATTAACTCTCTGCAATGGATATAAAACATAAAATAATCCAAATCATGTTTCTTCTACCTCCATCTTCTCATCAAAGCAATCCTATCGTGAAAACAAATAACCTTAATCTTCATAAACTAAGACGATTGACCTATAAAAACACCTCATCATGAGACAAAAAATATACCATTGGAAATAACTCTGAATCTAATTTCCATAACATCTTCCATTTGTCCAACTTCAAGTGGAAAACCTTCAACCAAATAAATCTCTAAAACTTCTCAAAACTACCCTTTTAGGGCTCAAGGACTAGTCTTCATAAGTAGGGAACACTTTTTCCTATAGGACCTCAACCATGATCTTAAAATCTCATTTAAATATAGTAAAAATCTAAGAATAAAAATAATTTCAATTAATTTCACATGTACTTTGGACAAATTTGCATCAAATTGAACATCTTCATAAACTTGCATGTTTGAGTGGGGTCCAAAATTGTCACATGTTATACCATACCTTTCTAGAAATATGGAGGAGTATTATACAACCTCCAATCATCAAACTAGAAATAAAAATAAATTCTTATCAGCTACCATGAATATCTTCTCCATCACTCTTGACCTAGGGTTTCAAACTCACAAAAAGTAATTTACCTTCTTTACATCCCTTCATAAAACCCTAGAGATGAAATGACCTAATTATTTTTATAAAATTCACTTATTATCAACGAAAAATCATCCTTGAAATCCAAAAGTTCCCATGCAAATCATAAAATTCACAACGATCATCAAAAGTTACAATTCGAGTTAGAAATCACACTATCTTCGACCTTATTTCACCAAAAATATGATAACTTACAAAATTTTCTTCATGGAAACCTGAAATTTTCCTAAAACACCTAAAAACTCTAGTAACATCTCTAGTCATCAACATATCTCAAATAGGTATTCATCTTCATATCCCATCTCATTTGCATGACTACCCATTAAGGTTTTACATGGTTTAAGCTAGATCGTAGTATAATAACCTCATACATCATCATGAAAATTATCCAAAAGGCTCTAAAACACATGAGACATCATGTATCACTCACCTATATGCTTCCATGAGCTCGCATGGCTCTACAACTCATCCTCATGCATCATTTGGCCTCACAGGCACCTATATTAGGTCTAGATGAGCACCTTAAACTAGGTCTTCAACATATACATGCAGTCCTGAAACTCATGTGAGTGTTTCTACACTCTCCTAAAATTCTCTCCATGCCTCTACCATTTTTATCAATTCATTGAGAAACACAAACCATCATGCACCATCACCTAGGCTAACTAGGTCACCCGACTAATCTTGTTAGACCAAGACAATATCACCGAATCTCCATGTCATCATCCTAATAATCACCTTCTAACACTTCTCCATCATCCTATTTTTCATTAATGAGCTTTGACATAAATTACAATACCTAAACTCAACATGCCAACAATCTCCTCCTTTTTCATTAATGGAAAACCACCTAGATCTTCTTCCCATTTTTACATTAATGACATAGTGCATGCCTATATCTCATTTTTATCATCTTCCTCCACTTCTTGGAGTCACCTCTTGGTTGGAAACATCAACTAAGAATGTCAATTTGTGTTACCTTACTAAACTATGTTTTGACCTCTTTTCTCACTTGAAACCATTGTAGAGACTTTGATCGATCATAAAACTCATACACATGCTAAAAATCATGACTCAGGGCTAAAACATCATGCTTACCTATTTTATTTACCTGTATCATCTTGATAAATCTCTTACTTGAATTAACACATCCATATCTTGACTTTACACAACTTTTAGGACTGAAATCCCTAAACCAAGTCTTCAGTGAAATTTAAACCAACTTCTTCATTCTCTAGAAGCCCAAACACACTATGACACAACTTCTTAAAGCTACCCCTAGGTTTATTCCATTCATATTTAATTGAAAACCAAAAATCAAACACTTACCTTACATATATTTCATGAAAATTGGGCAAGCACATCACCAAATCCTTGAGACACTCTTTCAATGTTTTTAACCTTCTTTGCATTATATTATAACCTTCTTAATCATATGACTTGTATTATAGGTCAATATACTTGTAAACAATATGAACTCTACCATGCATGCTTCCTAGACACCTTCCACACCTAATCAAGGAACGAATTAAGCTCCCCTACCTTGATGAGACATACCAGTCAGTAGCACTCTATTTCAGTCCTTCTTCATAAACCATTTACTACTATTAGAATTCATATTTTAACCAACTATGCTTGCAAACATGATCATTTTTCCTTTCTAACCTTCTTGATTCCTAGAGCATATGTGTGAGGTCAAAAATATCTCCCCTACCTTGGAAAACCTTCACAAACCTATAAAGTTACATTTTCTCATGCAAAGACCTACTATGCTTTGTTAAATTTTAGTATCCATTCAAAATGCAAGATATCAACTTACTCATGTCTTGCATCATACTTAAATTTTCCATATAGATCCTAATAGACACCTTGGCCATTTATTAGAGAGTCTAAGTCATTATATTCTACCTTCATGAATTCCATACACATGTGGATCAACATTTTCTCATAAAGAGACATACAATATATTATCAAGATACAACTTTCAATCATACAATTCATGTACCACCTTGTTTTTGCACAATATTTGTTAATGAATTTGTATCTACCAGTCCTTCTTGTCTTACAATTATTTGTGTTATCTAAAGCACTCCTATTTTTAGTTCATGGTTGACTCCCCCGCCTCGGCCACATTGTAGGCCTCAAGGAAACATACACAGTTTGTAACCCTTCTTATCAATCATGAATAACTCACTTTTCCACATTTACATGCTTGTGATCCTTCATGCTACTTTCAGATGCAAAACTACTCTAGGACACCTCAATCATGAAACATGGATAGATAATCAAGTAATTGGGCCCGATAATCAAGTAATTGGGCCCACATAGCACACTCATGGCAGTCATCCAACATAGTTATGAACTCAAACATACATACATTAACTCATGATATAGTGTAGTGTTTCAACAGACCTTCAATAAGTTTTGATCCTTCATTCTAGGCTTTATATACCTCTACAAACCATCTTGGTCACCTACACATCTTCTTCGATACCATGCTACAATCTCTAAGGGTAGGAAACATCATTACATTCCTCATTGATCACACTTAGACCTAATTTAATTCTTAAAACTTGCAAATTTTGATTAGTTTTCACAAATCAAGCTCAATATGTACTACTTATTTATATGTTTTGATGTCCTTCCTCAACTTTACTCAAAATTGATAGTGCATACACAACATTTCCATGCTATAAGAACTTGATAAAGTCATACCTTGTTTTTAATGTTCTTGCACATGTTCCTCATTCCTTTGTTAAGCCATAAAATTTCATATTGGGCTTTTATACCTTTACCAACTACATTGACTCTTCAAATCCATATCTAATACCACCTTGTAGGCTTCAATAGGTATTTGTAGACCTTCTACAATCCATTTTAAAATTGCATGATCTTGACAAAGCTACTTTCAACATAAGGAAACTCGTCTATTTTACTTCTCAATTTTATTAGTACCTTGATGATCTTCACAAAGCTTTGACAATGCATTATCAATCTTATAATTATCTCAACATGTCTTCAAGTACTATAGCCTTTTTCAACTCACTTCCATACTTCAGAAGAACTCAAATTTGACTTTGACGTTTTGATAATGCTCCATCCTTCTTTGTACGTACTCTATAATGTCTAAATAATTTTGACACAATAAAATCAAGATTCATGGGATAAGACTCATAATTTTAGCTTAGTTAGCTCATGACATGCCCGAGAAACATCATCACACCTATTCACAGACCCTTTAGATTTTTCATATGACACTTACAAGCAAACACTTTCAAAATTATTTATACTTTTGCAAGACCATCCTTTGGAACTTAATTGTTATGACACGATAGACTTATAAAGACCTATTTGAAGTCTAGAACATACTCTATCAACATTATCTTATACCACAACACCTTGAAAAACTTGGGAAAAGCTCTTTTATTGTCTTCACACTCATTTTTAGACTTCATTTCAATGATATAAGATTTTGACATTGCCTTAAAATCTAGAGATTATGGTGACTTGCCACAACTGATATAACCACTAAAATAGACTTGATTCATTCCTTTTTGACTGACAATTTAAACCATGGAACATTTTTATCTTGATGATTCCTTAAGATTTTGTACTGAGAGATGTATGAGTATAGCCACTCCAAACACTATTTTGAAACCTCTCGAGACACAACTTGGAAATTTCACAAGTTGGGGTAAAGTACACCTCTTGATGGAATAATAACTCTTCATACTCAGATCAAACTATTTACCTACATAGACAACTCAGATGCAGATCATAACCATACCTTTAAGGATCAATGCTTCAAGAGATTTTAACCATCAATATACCATATCATGACAAACATAGACCCACAACATGAATATACATCCTTAGAAAGTCTTTTTGACTATAACCACACACCTTTCATTGCTTGAATGATCATAGAAAACAAAATGGGACTTACAAGACATACCTTAGCACTTCAATAACTTGTCTTGACACCCTAACAAGCCCTCTATATCAGCATACTCCAACCAATCAGCCCCCTTCTTCCAATGCTTTATATGGATGAACATGTCTCTAAGAATCTAGTAGAGACACAATATTTCATGATCAATCTAGGAGAGTTACCTAAAGAGTTCCCAAGCACTATTAGATGCCTGTACCTCACCTTTTCCATCTTTTTTCTGATAAGTAATTTGAGACACACCTTGTCTTGCATCCATATCAGCTCTTAGTGGACCATTATTGTTCCTTGTAGGTTCCCATATCCTACCTTGACTACTAGCATGCATTCTAGAACCCTAAAATCTCCTTTCTTACATCCTAGGAACTTAAAATATATTGACTTGCATTAAGTGACCATAATGACATTCTCTAGCAACATGACTAACTTCATTCTGCAACTAAAATAGACAACTTCATTTCTTCCCCTATAACCTTCATCACCCCAATTCTGACTTGAAGATTCATGTAGAAAATATCTAGTAGTATGACCTCTCTAGTGAAAATTGTATCACATTACATTCTTTGATGAATCAAACCTATTATCCCTCCAAGGGTAATCATCCTTGAAAAACCTCCTACATTCCTTAGTTCTATGCCCAAAGCCATTACATGTGAAGTGTTAGGAACCCGTGTTCCTACCCTTCTGTTTGCTTCATAGCAGATTAGTTACTTTGGACGCATGTGCTTTGTAAGTCGTCCCTTCGGCATATTTTAACAATCCCACGTGTGCGGGAAGCAGTAGTTTCTTCAATAGGAATTAGTATATAAGAAGGTGTTGAGGCTCAATGAAGCATCCACGAATATATTGTATTGAGCTTGCTCAAAGGAGGTTGCCCCCTCGAAGAGGCCTGCGATTTAATATCATTTCGAGTTCTTTTGCTTTAGTTATTTGTTGCAGGTTATTTTGTTGTGATTGGTAAAATAGTGTTGTAAGGTCTTCACATCTAGTGCGTGAGTACTTTCCACTGCCAATTTTTTTTCTTTTCTATCTACAAGTAACTCACAGCGATCTAATTCTTCCCACCGTATGCTCTCACCTCACCCAAATGGGATCTTGGTGATCAGAAAGTGGTCCATATCTTATTTGCATTTTATTCTACATAGCTGGGTAGAAGTTATGAGTTGTGTCATTTCGAGTTAATTTGCATTTTGTTTGCATTATGCTACCATGTCATTCATTTCTGGGTAGAAACCAGATAGCCAGTTTCTAGAAAGAAAAAAGATTGTAGACATCTAGCGCCAGAAGAAATAAAATCATAGGAACTCCTAAACTTTCACATGGAAACTTGACATGGGCATTAGCTAGAGCCAGGCAACCTTGAAAGTTGCAGGCGGTTGTCTCCATCTCCAAACCAGAAGCTTCAGAAATCATCCTTCATCGTTTGCTCGCGACCTTTCTTCCTTGTTCGTGTAGGATCTTCGGTGGGTGCTTGACAATGCTCCTATTCACAAACACGGTAAGGGTTTAAAATATCTTTCGTATTCTAACTTTGCTTGCCTACGAAAATTTCCTAGAACACCCGAAATCCCCGTCCCCACATTTCATGCGTTGAGGATCCGAGACCCAATTCCACTTCTATCACTCAGAAATCACCATTTTATATTTTTAGGGTTTTCCATAACTTCTTCATTTTTACTGTTTTCCCTAAAATTCACACACATTCTTCCTTTCACTATTCCGCTCCTTTTTGCCTCAAGGAAACAATTTCTAGTTCTTACCATTATAGCCCCAAATTGCATTTTTCCTCCGTCAAAATTGCCCAGAAAGTGCCAAAAACCCCGTCCAAGTCCATTATCCTCATTTTCTTGATCTCAAATCCCAAATTTCCATTACTAAATGTGTTTTAGAAAGAGTTTTTCTATCCATTGCAAAAAAATAAAAACCTTGGTTATGGTTGTCACTTGTACAGGCACAAAATTCATGGAGGAAGAACTTGAAACATTGAAATCCCAAGTCACCGAACTAGTTCGACAAACTGCATGGATTGAATCATTAGCATGATATTTTGATCAAATAGCGAAAACGATAGAGTCTTCCTCACACACCTCCTTCTCCAACCAATCCTGTGGGCCCAAGTGGACTTTCCCAAGTTCAATGGTACAGATCCTACAGGATGGATTTATCAGGCTAAGCAGTTCTTCCACATTCACGACACTTATTCTATCAATCAAGTCCCAATCACCTCCTACCATTTGGAAAAGGATGCACTACAATGGTACCATTGGTATCTCATAGCAAATGATGAACCCGATTGGAAGAAATTTACATCCCTCATTTTGGGAAGATTTGGTCCCTCTGAATTTGAGGACTTCACTGGAGCTCTCACCAAACTTTGCTAGACAGGTACTATTTGGGAGTATCAACAGGAGTTTGAGAAACTGGCTAATCATACTAAAGGGCTAAAAATACTTCTTCAAGAGTTGTTTTGTTAGTGGCCTCAAGGATCCAATCTACTTAGAGGTGAAAATGTTTCACCCCACCAACATGATGGAAGCCTTGGGCCTGGATAAGTTGGATGAAGATAAAATTTTAGTGCAACATTGACTCCCATTGTTGTCAACAACCAAGAACCCAACCAACTAGTGGCCAACATCCAACACCTAGATCAAGTGTCTCACCGAGGCCGAGATGTGGGCTCGTAAGGAGAAGGGATTATGTTACAACTATGATGATAAATGGGTTAAGGGTCATAGGTGCATCACACAAAATCTTTACCTACTTGATGTGGAATCACCACCATGATACTCCGAGATGAACCAAGCTCCGTAGAGGATTCCACACCCCAGAGGATCAACCAGAGATCTCTCTACACACACTAGTTGGTGTTACCACCCCACAAACTATGAAGGTCAAGGGGTGCTTCAAAAAAATTCCTCTCACAATCCTCATTGACTCGATAGTACACACAATTTCATTGATCCCTACATTGCTAAGCAGGCAGACTACTTTGTGTACCCTTGTTCTAGCTTTGAAGTGATGATTGTTAATGGGGAACATTGCCTTGTAAAGGGAAATGTCGAATGTACGCATTGTAATCGGTGACTACACTCTACGATCAAATATGTTTTCCCTCCCTCTAGGTGGATGTGATGTGGTTTTAGGTGCACAATGGCTCCACACTTTGGGACCCATTCTATGGGATTTTTCTGAGCTCTGGATGTAGTTCATAGCTAACGGCCAGAAGCACACCTTAAAGGGATTATTGTCAGGATCTGCTTCCATCATCAGCTCCCATCACATGGAAAATCTTCTAAAGAAAGGCTCCCATGGTATAATTTCCAGTTGCACTCCATCCAACTCCAACCCCCACTACCGCTAGCAACCCTACAGATTTGTAAGCCATCCTTGAAAAACATGCTACTATTTTTCTTAAACCATCGGGTTTTGCCCCTTCATGTCCTGAAGATCACTACATCCCACTCCTCCCAGAAGCATCCCCCCTAACATCTATCCCTACCGCTATCCATATCTATAAAATTCTAAAATTGAAAACCTAGTCGGGACCTCCTCAAATCGGCATCATTCGCCAACACCAGCCCATACTCTCTCCAGTACTTCTTGTCCACAAAAAGGATGGCTCATGGCGGCTCTACATTGAATTTCATGCCCTCAACCACCTCACCATCAAGGATAAATTCCCCATTCCAGTCATTGATGAGCTTCTAGATGAGCTCCATGGGGAAAAAATTTTCTCCAAATTGGACCTTCACTCTGGCTATCACCAGATTTGAGTGCATCCTAAAGACATTCCAAAAATAGCCTTCGCACACATGAGGGTCACTATGAATTTTTGGTCATGCCATTTGGCCTTACAAATTCCCCTTCCACCTTTCAAGCACTCATGAATAAGATATTTCAGCCTTTCCTCCATCAATTTATCCTAGTTTTCTTTGATGATATCTTGATCTATAGCCGCACATAGGCCGAGCACCTCCAACATATTTACAGGGCATTACAAATTTTGGAAAACAATAAATTATGTGTTAAATAGTCCAAGTGTTCCTTTGGCCTCAAAGAAGTGGAATATATCAGGAACATTGTTTCGCAGTAACTGGGTTCATTTCGATCTTAACAAGGTCGGGCCGCAATGCGGAGTGGCCTTAACCAACAACTCTCAAGAGCCTTCATGGTTTCCTAGGCCTTACAGGTACTACCGTAAGTTCATCAAGGACTATGGAAATATCGTAGCCCCCTTGACCACCTTATTGAAGAAGGATGCCTTCACCTGGAACGCAGTAGCTGACCAGAATTTGTGGCTCTTCAACAAGCTATGTGTAGCACACCGTTTTTTCCATGCCAAACTTCACTCAAAATTTCACCATTGAAAGTGATGCATGTGGGAATGGCTTGGGTGTTTTCCTTCTCCAAGCAAGTCACCCAATTACCTTCACTAGCAAAGCTATTTCGGTCGAAACTTAGCCTTGTCTACATATGAGAAGGAAATGATGGCAATTCTCCATGCATACAAAAATGATGGCCATACCTATTGGGGAATCATTTTTACATCAAAACAAATCACCAGAGTTTGAAATATTTCTTGGAACAATGGGTCTCATCCCCAACACAATGAAATGGGTCAGCAAACTCATGGGGTATGATTATGAGATAACCTATAAGAAGGGTAAAGATAATATTGTGGTTGATGCTCTCTCACACGCATTCGAGGACTAGGCATCCCTGTCAGCCATCTCCATTCCCATCCCAAACTGGATGGAATCTGTAAAAAAGGGGTATGCACTTGATCCCTCCTCACAACACCTCATCCAAAGAATTGGCCACTAACCCACTGCCATACTGCATTATTCATGGGATGGTGCATTTCTATGACACAAGGGTCATCTGGTGCTTCCCCATTGCATCAGACCTTCATCAAGTTGTCTTCTATGAAATCCATGCTTCTCCATCAGTAGGACACTCTGGATTTCTCAAAACATATGAGCAAGCATGAAGAAACTTCTTTTGGAAAGGAATGAAGGGTGTTATTAAATAGATGGTGGTAGAATGTGATACCTGTCAATGCAACAAAGGTGAGACAACAACACTTGATTTTTTTGGAGCCCTTGCCAATTCCGACTAGGATCTGGACAATTTTATCGAGGGTCTCCCTAAGTCGGGAGGTAAATCAGTGATCTTGGTTGTGGTCAACCGCCTCTCCAAATATAGTCATTTCTATTCCCTCACCCATCCATATTCAGCCTCCACAGTTGCCCAGATTTTCATGGATCATATTTTCCATCTGCATGGCATTCCTTCCTCCATTGTCTCTGATCATGATGTCACTTTCACCAGAAAATTTTAGATAGAGCTTGTCCAACACACAGGCATCCAACTGAAGATGAACTCCGGATATCACCCCTAGACGGATGGCCGCAGGACGTAAAATTGTTAATAAGTTTTTGAAACATTCTTTTTTGCTTTGTGTCGAACAACAACACCAGTGGACAAAGTGGCTTCCCCTTGTAGAGTGGTGGTACAATACCTCATACCACACTTCTACTAAAATGACCCCATATGAAGCTAGTCTATGGTCAAAATCCACCAACTCTTCTTCCATATCACCCTAACAGTTCAAGAGTTCATGCAATCGACACTACTCTCCGCAACTAGATTAGATTCTTAGCACTCTACAAGCCAATCTCCACATGGCATAGAATTGCATGAAGTAAGCAAGTTGATCAGCACTAATTTGAGCACCTTCCAACCAAGCGATATGGTCTTCCTTCATCTGTAACCTTACAAGCAGTCATCCTTGAAGCTCAAAGGGCGTCATAAGCTTTCTCCAAAGTTTTACAGGCCATATAAGGTCCTCCAGAAAATTGGTTCAGTTGCTTACAAGTTGGAGCTTCCACCTTCCTCTAGAATTCACCCAGTTTTCCATGTCTCATGTTTAAAGAAAGTTTTGGGAACTAATGTCCAAGCAAAACCACTTTACCACAACTCGATAATGAAGGTTCCATCCTTCTCAAACCAGAAGCCATTCTAGACAAGCGGACCCACCAACTTCGCTCCCGCTCCATCATAGAAGTCCTAATCCAATGGCACGGCATGCAACCAGAAGATGCAACATGGGAACCACTTCTCCAGATTCAACAATAATTTCCACATCTGAAGCTTTGAGGACAGCTTTTTCCAAGAGGGAGGGGATGTTAGGAACCCATGTTCCTACCCTTCTATTTGCTTTATAGTAGATTAGTTACTTTGGATGCATATGCTTTGTAAGTCATCCCTTTAGCATATTTTAATAATCCCACATGTGCGGGAAGTAGTAGTTTCTTCGATAGGAATTAGTATATAAGAAGGTGTTGAGGCTCAATGAAGCATCCACGAATATATTGTATTGAGCTTTCTCAAAGGAGGTTTCCCCCTCAAAGAGGCCTATGATTTAATATCATTTCGAGTTCTTTTGCTTTAGTTATTTGTTGCAAGTTATTTTGTTGTGATTGGTAAAATAGTGTTGTAGGGTCTTCACATGAAGCAATAACCATTAAAATATCTTTCATACCTTGAGGCATTAGGTTGCCTAATTGACTTTGTCTTCACATTGTATTTGGTGGAATTATCCTTCTTTCCTTCCTTGATTCTTGGTTCTCCATCCTCCTTTCTTGGAACAATGTCTTCTATCATTTCTAATTTTCCTTTGAGGTTATCACAAAAACCCAAACCTTTCACACTGTAAATTTCTAATTGCTCAAGATGTCATCAAGAGTCTTGGAGATTTTCTCAAACTTTTGAAATGATTTTTCCTTGTTGTCTGCATCAGATAACTCTCTCTTAAGAAGAGTCACTTATTCTTATTTAGATTACAAATTTAGAGTCATGGATTTCATTTGCATCTCTAGCTTTCTCATTGTCTCATCAAGCTTTTTTGTCACAACCCAATGTTTCTCTTCAAACTCATGAATTTTTCTTTCATACTCTTTAACCTAAGATATTATCTTCTTGTTATTTTTCTCAACATACTTCAATTCAGATTGGACACACACTAATGCAGTTTCTAAACCATCACCTTATTCTTCATTCTCAGATTGTATATTGTCACCAAACAATGTGGAATTGTCACTCATAGACCTCATGACATATTTAGTCATGAATAAAACATCATCAATAACATCTTCATGCTCTAATTCAAATTCAAAATCTGATACTCCATCATCAATGTTGTTATCCTCAAATGAATATCACTCTTCTTTTGTATACAAAATCTTCTTGGTCTTCTGTTATAGTCAAACTTCTTGAAACCCTTTTTACATTTTTCAAAAAAAAAGCCTTATTTTCAAGGAATTATTTAAGCTCATGCTCATCATGATCTTCCTCCTTGTGCTTATAAGGACATTTGATAGCAAAATGACCTACTTTACCATAATTAAAACATTTAAAAGGAAGCTTACCTTTATATTTTCCAGAACCAACCTTCAATATCCTACCAACCTTCAATATCCTATCAACCATGACAAATAAATCATCATCATCCATCTCATGGGAAAAATCATCATTTGTACTCTTCTTTCCTTTTGTCTTCTTTTCAGTCTTGAAATCTATCTCCTTCTTGATAGGTTTATCACTTTGAATTCTCATCTCATATGCAATCAAGGTTCCATGTAAATCATCCATTGTCAAGAGAGTAAAATCCTTGGATTCTTCAATAGTAGACACTTTGGAATCAAATATAAGAGCAAGAGACCTCAAAAAAATTGAACTACAAATTCTTCCTTTACATCTTCACCTAATCCTTTACTAGTGTTGACAACCTTGTCATCACTCATTTACAATCCTTCAAACCGATTTTGAAAGTATGAAGCTTAGTTATCCTTACCTTGGAATCTCCTTCATACATCACCTAAAGTTTCTCCCACATAAGATTTTTCTAATTTGTAATGCATCACCTTCACAAGTTCAGGTTCATCCAATCCACACATGATGGCATTCATAGCCTTGGAATTGTCACTACAAGTCTTCTTGTTCTCGCAACAGTTGTTGGAGGGGTAACAGGAACTATATAACCATCCAACACAAATTTCCAAATATCAAACCATAGAGACATAATATGAGTCCTCATCCTTAGACTCCAAGAAAAATAGTTCACTCCATCAAATCATGGTGCATTGTTGGAGGACGTGGCACTCTATTGACTTGCCATTTTTTTGATTCAAGGATTTCCTTTTAAGTGATTAGACTTCTCCAAATGGACCTTATATGATACTAATTGTCGAAATCACAAAGGACTAGGGGTGAATTAGTCCTTCAAAACCCTTAAACAATTTCAAATTAACTTTCATACACCATTAACATTCAACCATACATTAATGAGATCTTAACAATAAGCAACAACCATCCACAACAAAGCATAAACATGAAGGAGTACAAAAGAACACAAGATATAAGTGGGAAAATCTCAAGGGGAAGAAAACCCACTGAAAAATTTGTTGATATTACTCAAAAATAATAATCAAGTGAATATTACACATCACAAGAGATTTATTTAGTGAGGCACCAACCCCACAAGGAGCACCAACCCCTAAACCCTTGTTGATATTACTCACAATAAGAGACTTACATGAATATGACTCATCACAAAATATTTTGATAAGAAGATCACAAAGATATGATATAGCAACACTCAACTGATGGTGATCAAAAGATTTAACTCCAAACACCTTCAAACCCTCTTCAAATGCACCTCCTTCCAACTCACTCAGAATTGATCAAATTTTGACTAATTTGAATGTAAACCCTTGCACTCAAGCTCTCTAACACTCCTCAGATTCTTCACTCTCTATCAACTCTGAATTTATGCACTTAAACCTCTCACACACTCATAAACAACTCACATGTTTTCCTCTAGAAGTACTAGTTCAAATTTGAACCAAAAATTCACTTTATACCCTTCTCAACTCAAAAATATAAGACTGGTCAGTCCTACGCAAGGAGATCAACTAATAAAACATATAAATATAAAAATAAATTCAGAACAACACTTAAGTCGGACCCATATAGGTCGGGAATGCACTAAGACATCAAAACGAACCAAAAATGGCTCAAAATCCCATCACCCGATTCACCAAAGACCTCCAAACTCATCACCATGATTAGGCAAGCCTATAAAGGCCTCTAATTAACTAAATTTTGATTTATAATGGGGTAGTTAATCTAATCTAGGAGGACATAAATTCTATAAATAAATATGATAAAGTAATATAGAAATTACTAAATGATAAAACTAATAAAGTAAAACCCTAATATGCAAGAAGGAGGTGAGGAAAGAACTCAATTGATTATAGATGTGTGTGCAAAGTGTTGTAGAGATGAATGGAGAAAATAGAAGTAGGAGCGGTTGTGCATATGCCCCGTAAATATTGGATCTAGAGGATCCGAGTAGAACTAGACGCCCGGAATAGGATTGGGGCACCCACGGGTGCTTTGGTATGTAATTTGGGCACCTTGGTCTATGAAAAAGCTTCAGAGATGGTTATCTAAGGGTCAAAAGATGGTCTAAAACCCTTACAATGTATCACATCAGGTTCTCTTTCCCTCATTGTATGTCACCAATAATCCAAGATGATGTAGAGACCTATAAGAAGACAAGAAGGAGTATCAAAACCCTAAAAATAAAGATGCAGAATGAATGGGTCAGACTGACCTCAACTACCACAACAATGGGCTTACTAATCTAAGTGTTACACTACATTTTGGACCCAAATATAGTTCTAGTGAGTGTGTGCATTTTGTGCCCTAGGTGCTCTTGTGCCAGTCACACTATGTGAAATAGTGAGCAATAACTAAATGTAGAAAATGTAATAGCATGTGTGCATGGAATAGAATAGAATCCTCCCCTATGAAGTGTGACACATAATTCCTAGTTTGTACCTTGAGGATGGAGCTATATGGATGTAAATGCAATAGATGGATGTAACTCTAGATGAGTCATAGTAGTACATGATGATAGGTCCATCATTATGGTCTCATAACTTTATATTTATAGGGTTCTCTTGATCTAATTTTTTAATTGACCTTGCATGGCCAACTAGCAAAAAGATAAGGATGAAAAACAGCTAGAAAGAGTCTAAAAGTGGTGGGAAAGAAGAAATAGGATCGGGTGCCCATGTAGGACTAGGGCGCCCATGGGCACCCCAAGATCTACCCTAAGCACCCTATTTGAGGCTAAAATGACGGGAAAGTGCCGAAACAGATCGAGAGTATGGATAAAAATGTGCGAAATGATGAAATAAAAGTAAAATAAGATGGCCAAAATATGGGGTTAATTAGTACTTTCTTCACTCAAGAACCTTCTAAATAGTAGTATGAGATCGGCATAAATAAATGTCTAAAGTGCATGATTTTGTGACTGACCTCACACATGTCAAACATGACATAACAACATCATCCATGGTCACACATTATCTTGTACCAATAAAATTATTCATAACACTAACAAGAAGGCTCATATCCTTCTCAAAGCATTTGCTTTAGGAACTAGTCTTAATCAAACCTTCTCTAGATCACACCATAACACCTCAACTATGTTGTGTAGCCAATCATTGGAAATCCAATAACTCGTGGATAACATCCATGCTTTATAGACCTCTAGAAATAGCCTTCCATGCAAAACACACTTACTTTCCTCTTCAACAAACCGAGTTACCTAGAAAGTAGTTTTGGAAACTCAACTATGGATAAAATTCATCCCTTTTCACTCTCCAATGGATAACAAGCATCAAATAGTCTAAATCATGTGTCTTCCACCTCCATCTTCTCATCAAAGCAATCTTGTCCTGAAAATAAGTAACCTTAATCTTCATAAATTGAGATGGTTGACCTATCAAAACACCTCATCATGATACAAACCATATACCATTGGAAATCCCTCTAAATCTACTTTCCATAACATCTTACATTTCCTTCCAACTCCAAGTGGAAGGCCTTTAACCAGTCAATCTCTGAAACTATTCAAAACTACCCTTTTAGGGCTCAAGGACCAATCTTCATAAATAGGGCACACTTTTCCCTCTAGGACCTCAACCATGATCTGAAACTATCATGGAAATCTAGTAAAACTCCTAGGATAAAAACAATGTCAATTTATTTCATACCTTATTTGGACAACTTTGCCTCAAACTGAACATCTTTATAAACTTACTTGTTTGAATGGGGTCCACAAACTTTCACATATTATACCCTACCTTAATAGAAATATGTAGGAGTCTCATACAATCTCCAATCAGAATACTAGCAAGAACAATCAATTTTGGGCACCTACCATGAAGATATTCTCCATCGCTTTTGACCTAGGGTTTTAAACTCACAAAAAGTAGTTTACCTTCTTAACATTCATTCATAAAAATGTGACGATGAAATGACCTAATTATTATTTTTAAATGCACTTATCTCAATGGAAAAACATCCCTAAAAGATACAAGGTCCCATGCAAATCACACAATTCACAACGAGCATCAAAAGTTGCAATTTGAGCTGGAAATCATACTATTTTAGACCCTGTTTCACCAAAAACATTATAACTTACAAAATATTCTTCATGAAAACCTTAAATTTTTCCCACAACACCTCAACACACTCTAATAACATCTCAAATCATCATAATATCTCAAATAGGTTTTTATCTTCATATCTCATCTCATTTGCATGACTAGCCCTTAGGGTTTTACATGGTTTAAGCTAGATCATAGTAGAAGAACCTCATACATCATCGTGAAACTTATATAAAAATTCCCTAACACACTTGAGACATCATGTATCACTCACCTACATTCCTCCATGATCTCACATGTCTCTATAACTCATCCTCATGCTTCATTTGGCCTCCAAGCACCTAGACTAGGTCTAGATGAGCACCTGAAACTAGGTCTTCAACCTGTACCTACACCTTGAAACTCATGTGAGTGTCTATAAACTCTCCATCCATGTTATCCATGCCTCTAACATTCTTCTCAAGTCACCAAGAAATACAAACCATCATGCACCTTCACCTAGGCTAGCTAGGTCACCTGACTAGGCTTGTTAGACCAAACCAATCTCACTAAATCCACTCATGCAATCATGAAACCACCTGAATATCCATGTCATCATCCTACTAATCACCTTATAACACTTATCCATCATCTTATTTTTAATTAATTAACTTTTACATCGGTGACAACACCTAAACTCAACATGTCAACTTCAAGTAAAATGCACATGTCTTGATTTTCTATTTCGTAAATATATGAATGTTTTTGTATTATCATAATGCATAGATATGTACAATATATGATAGTAGAAAAATATATAACCAATGATAATCTCCGAGTAGGTGAATGAGATACCTCAAGATGGAGATTCAGCTTGAGTGAGGTGCAAATGTTAGTGGAATTGTTTTAGTGACATGTTCCAAAGAACACTTAATATATGCAACACTAGGATGCACAAAGTGGTGTCAATGTGGTGGACTAGAGGAATGAGTGTGGAAACCTCTAGGAGGGTAACAATAAGTTATAAGGTAGCATGTACAATATAATATTAACGTAAAACATTGAGGAAGTGAAAACGGTGAGAAAGAGAGCCTAGTATGGAAATCCTATGAGAAGGCCTAATGTCATGGGATGTAGAATGTGCAAACAAAGTTATGTTATGAGAATTAAGAGGATCAATACTAGTAGAGGAAGTCTGCATAATAAGGGGTCTAGGATAATCAGATATTTGGAACTAGAGTGCTAGAGTACCGCCTAGGAAGTAACATAGAAGCACAAGAGACACCGTGCTCAACCAAATATTTGTTTGTAGGGGACCAAGAGGAATGACTACATAAGGGATAGTAGGAACACTAGGAGGGATAAGCTCAAATGGAATACCTCTAATGGATATGACTTATTGGTTATGGATGAACTTAACACATTGGTGTGTGACTAAAGGAATAATCGTAAGGGTACGTAACCAAGGGAGACCTAACCACAATGCTCAATAAATAAGTGTAGATGCAAATAAGAATGAAGATAATGTGGTAATATGACCAATAGTGATGGGTATAGTAATGTGGAAGTATATAGGACTTAAATTAAGGAAATATTATGCATAGGAATACCCAAATATTGAAGTAGCATGAGAGAACAAAATTTTTCCTTATTATGTGTATCGATTAAAAATAACCCATATAGGTTTATGATTAATAGAAACATGAATAGAAAATTCATATGAAATAAGCACAAAATAAATATTAGAGTCATAAAAGGTGATGATTGGATCATAAGACAATGCATGGTTGATCATTCTAATCATCTCAACTAAGAGGTGATCATAAGAGGGTGGTGGAGGCACTACACGATAAGCATTATGTACATCCAAATAAGATTTTGAAATATCATGCTTAAGAAGTGGATCATTGAATATTTTTAACTTAGAATTATCATTGATTGGCTTGGAAGCTTCAATGGGCTCATCCCATTCAATATCTTGAGAATCTATAAGATCTTGAATAACATGGAAAATATTAAAACAATTTTCTATAGAGTTCTCGACACATCGATGATAATCACAATGAACATTAGCATTGAACTTATTTCCCTGAGGTCTACTCATATCAACCTCAAACAATGGAGGGAGAGATATGAAATAGTAATCAAGAGTTTATTTCATTAAAACGTGAGGAGGACTGGGAAAGTGAGTAAATTAACGACATGTGGGATGTGGTTACAACTTAATGAGTTGGGAGATAACATTGATAGTATATTTAGAAGCAAATTCGACCTCATTAGGTTTTCTTTGGATTGTGGGTTTGCTTGATACTTAGCCTCGGATGTGGGAGGAGAGCTAACAATGTACTCGAGTTTGTTCATATGTAATAAATTAGCCTCACACTCTTTCAACGTATGGAATAAACGATTGAAAGATTGAAACTTATCAAACATGAACAAATATTGCAAAGGGGATAATAAGATTTGAGTGAATAGGTCATGCAACTCATTATCAACTAAGATATTTCTCATCTTGGTGAGGAGGGTCTTATAACACAACACATAAGCATTAAGAGGTTCAGTAGACCCCTTTTGTATTTGAGAAAATTGTGCATGATAAATTTTGTCCTCAATATTTATAGATAATTGTGCTAAAAATATATTTTATATAGTAAATGCATACAAAAAATGGGTGGGAAGAGCGTAAAACCATTTTAATATAAATTCCTTAAGACTTCATGGAAACATATTGGTAAATATTATGTCATTTGAATCATAATCAAAGAAAGAAACATTAAATGAGTGAATATTCTCCATGGGATCCCCATGTCATCATAGATAGGAAATTTTTTAGCAACAAACCCAATAGGTAATGGATAAGAAAACACTTCGAGTGCAAGGGGATTCTGAAATAATTGTGTCTAATCCATAGTGTTAGAAGAAGAAGAAGATACACCTTTTTGAAATTGTAATATTTGTTATTGTAATGTATGAACAAGGGATTCAAGAGCTTGTGTGTTATAATAAGCTACATACAAACCATAAGGAATAGATGTTAGATGTGTGGTGATAATTGTAGTGACAGGAATAGGTAGATAAATGATTGATATTGATAGATGAGGTGTACCAAAAGGGGAAGGCATTACATATGTGGGAACAAAATATGCCGACAATGCTAAAAAGGGTTGGGGTTTTGAAATAAGTGATTCTTCACTAGACTTCCTATCACAAGATGATTGGATGCAAGAAATATTTTATGATAGGATCAATATGGTGAGGGTTTTGGTAGAGTTTTCATGAAAAATAGACAAATTTTGAACTTGGTAATAATCCACAATGTTGTTATCATCATGGAAAAATCCATCATAATGCTAACTATAATTTTTAAGATCATGCAATAGTACCTCATTAGATTGGTCTAGGAGGGAAGGATTATACATTGGAGATGATGCCATAGATTTACGATGCTTCTAGACACAAGGAGAAAGATCAAAATGTTCAATGGGATGATTGCAAAGACGAGAACTATGTCAAAATGGAATATGAGTAAAACATGTGCAATTTTAAATAATATAGGCCAATAAAGAAGGAACAATAAGCACTACCCCTAGGATATATAGGGTTGGAAAATCATCAAGCATAATATACAAGGAGTAGATCCTAGATTAGGTTAAGGATTCGATCAAAAGTGGGTTCACCAAAATGTTTAACCCTTAATTAAATTTTAGGTCAATTTAATTAGGTGTAGGATATATTAGATTTGATTTACAATTACACCAATCTATAAGTCATAAAATAGGAATAATTTACATACAACTATTAACATAACATGCAATCAAAATCATAAATAGAGGTATAGAAGCACTTAGCCGATTTATACTAATTTGTGGAAATATCTAGGAATGTGCAACATAGAAACTAGGAGAACTGAACTTGAGAAACCCTCACAATATAGACCGAGACCAGTAATTACACCTAGGTCAAGATTGTGCCATCGAGTCAGCACCATACCATACAATCCAACCATGGGGGTTCACTTAGTAAAAGTATGGTATAACACGTTCGTTCAAAGGGTATTAAAGAATACCCTTAATGCTAGTTTTTACCTCTAATTATTCAATTGATAATACCCCCTCTGTTATATTATTAGAATGAAAATACCCCCTATTTTTTCCATGTACCTTACTTACCCATTTTCCATTACAATTTTATTTACCCCTTTTTATTTCTACCCTAATATATGAAACATAAAATATATCATGTTTCTCACTCAATGATTATTTTCTTAATACACATTTTCTCTAGAAAAAGAGTTTGAAGCCATTTGAGACCTATTACCAATTACCTTAATGTTAAACTTTAATCATTTATCAATAGTTCTTCAAATAATTAAGATACTAAAATAATATCATTTGTGTTGAAAAGCATACTCAATCCCATTTTTCTACCATCTTATTATTTCTTGGTTAAGAATCTCCTAATTGAGATTTCCTTATTCAAAAATATATTATAATTTAACTTTATGACCACACTCCTTTTATAATTTTAAGGTATTTAGTTTTAAAAATAGGGTTCAAATGTTTTATTTTTATATTAAAATTAACCCTACCTCTCCTCTAGCCCACCTCTCTAACCTACCCCCAATACCTAATTCAAAATATTAATTAATTAAATTGTTTCACCCCTAATGTATACCGGTATATTGACTTTGATTTTATCAATTTTAATTACCTCAATATGAATGAACATGCTAGGATATTTCCTAGCTAATGAATCCCATGTGAGTCCAACCCTTCCGTATGGTCTTGGACCTACTTGAACCTAAATTTGTAACTTTTAGGTTGTTTTCCTTTATATTTTTCCTTCAATGCTAAACCCTAGTTGTCACACATGCAATGATGCTCTTGAATGGACTAAATATCACCTCAAACCCTAGTTATCACACATTTAATGAAGCTCTTTGAATGGAATAAATATCACCTCAAACCCTAGCCATTGATGAAGAGTATTGTAAAACAAACATTATAAGGGTGTGGGTACCCATGTGTATCACCGACATTGCGAGTACTCAAGAGGCCTCAAACAGACATCATTATCCACCTAACATGTGATATCTATATAGATCAATCAAATTTAGAATTATCTCTCGACAATGCTTGGTTTGACTTGGACCTTTATAGAAACACTTGGAGAGAGGATGTTTTGATTCTTATAGATGAGAGATGGATGCCTTGACCTCATTTGTAGCTTCAGAGTTGATGTGGGCATTGCCCTAATGACTGTAGATGTGAAATTATAATATTTAGGGAGCTTTGGATACCTTTTGTAAGTGTATGAAGTGAGTTCTCTAATGTATTGCCTTAGTAGTTCCATGTTAGAAAACGAGGTAGTGTTTGCTTGCTTATATAAGGTTATATAGATGATTTTTCTAAGAAAGGACGACCTAGATGAAGTATAAGAACTAATTAAATATTTTAATTTGGAAGCGTAGTTAGAATACATGTCATTCCAAGACTGTACAAAGAGTTCAAGACCATATGGTGCGACCTTGACCAAACTGTGTAAGGTCCTGGCCTAGAAGCAGAGAATGTGTTAAATGAAGTTTGGAGCTAGTAAATTGATGTTTGTCTATAGATTTTATGCATTTAATTCTCATGATTTCTCGTCGTGTTAGTGTACAAGGATAAACAAGCTAAAAATGGATCTTAGAAAGTGCTAAGCCGAATGGAGAAGTCACATTTTTCATAACAAGAGTGAATCATCAAATCAAGGGTTGTTAAAGTGTAAATTACCAAATTTGAGTGTTTAAATGTGTCCCATAGATAAAATAGAAGTAAGTACCTTAGGTGTAGTATTAAAGTGAGGTAGTTTGTCTCAAAACATAATAGGATTAGCCTCTTGATCATAATTGAATATTGTATCATCCTTAGTAGGAGAGAATGAAGGAACAACATTATGAGTAACCTATGAATTTTAGATGACCTCATAGCTAAAACTCTTATTTATAAACCAAGTGGTAGAACCATTTGTAAAATTATGGAAAATAGGAACTTTATGAGAAATATTAGGAGATTGTAAAAACTAGAAGTGTTATGAACCTTTATAGAGGGATGGTAACCCTTGAGGTTTTACAAATCCCTATATCAAACCATGGAGACACAAAGAACAAGTAAGAAACTTCAAATAAATCACCCACATGACCTAAGGCAACCCTAGCATTTGGGAAAATAATAGGCCTAATTAAAGAGGTTACAGAAGACCCTGAATTAAATGAAGGGTTCGATCAAAAATTAGGTTCACCAAAATATGTAAACCCCAATAAGTTTTAATTAGGTATATTGAATTGATATTACAAGTAACTAAACTTGTAAACACATTCATATTTATACAACCTATTAGGCAAGAAAATTATACAATATGGAAAATCACAATGACATTTAGAAAGAAGAACATAGCTATTTTAGAAGGTTGTCAAGATGTGTCGATGAGTGATATTAAATAGAACAAAGTACGGGAACTAAAAAAATCAACTTATATGTTTCTAGAGGTTTTGGGTAGGATCGTACCAAATGGCTAGGACTATATACTATACAGACCCAACTATATGTTATAAAAATAATAATAAGTGGGTTTAACCCCTTAAATTGTTCTTATAATATTATATTTAATTATATATTAAATATAAGTTATAAACCTTAGTTTATAGTTAATAAATAAAAATATATGGATATATTTTTATTTATTAAATATAAACTTTAGTTTATGTTTAATTGATTTGATATCAATTAAAGTGGATGGGTGTATCACACGGGAAGTGTAGACACAAAATCATGTACTTTAGACATTATTTAATCTTGGTCTCATACTACTATTAGAAGATTTTTGGGTGAAGAAAGTACTAAGTAACCTCATCTTTTAGCCATCTTCTCTTATTTTATCTCATCATTCCCAACCTTTTACACCTACATGCCCAGTCATCTTCCATCACTTTGCATTATTTTAGCCTCAACTGGGGCACCCATGCTATTACTAGGGTGCCCATGGGTGCCCTGGTCCCACCAGGGGCGCCTCAATCCTTTTCACACTTTCCCGCCACTTTTGGGATCTTTCTAACCATTTGAGATCTTTATCTTTTTGGTGGTCGGCCATTTCGGGGTTAATTACGAAATTAGATCAAGAGAACCTTATAAATATAAAGTTATGAGACTATAATGAGGGACCAAGAACTAGTCACTACTATCATCCATCTAGATTTGCATCCATCTATTGCATTGGAGATCACTTGCATCCACATAGCTCTATCACAAGGCACAACGCTAGGACATCTGCATCACACACAATATAGGGGAGGATTCTATTCTATTCCATGCATACATTATATTACATTTTCTACATCTAGTTATTGTTTGCTACTTCAAAAAGTGTGACTGAGCACAAGAGCACCTAGGGAACATTATGCACACACTCACCATAACTACATTTGGGTCTGAAATGTAGTGCAACGCGCTCGATTAGTAAGCCTTGTTATGGTATGAGGTCATTCGACCCATTTATTTGCATTATTCTTTTTAAGGATTTTGATACTCATTTTTGGTATTTTTCATGTTTCTATTCGATTTGGAATATCAGGTGACATCCGGATCAAGACAACAAACTTGATGCAACAGATAACAAGGATTTTGGACCATCGCGTCGAACTCAGTAAAGATCGATTCGCGAGATTTTTCATAGACCAAGGCACCCATTTTATAGACTAGAGTGCCTATAGGCGCCTCGATCCCTCTCCAGTGCTCCGGTCCATGGAATCAACCAGATCCATCCTTTTCGGGGCTCCTGTATAGTCATTCCCGCTCGGTTTCCACAGTCACCTCTGTGACATAGTCCCATGAGCATCTTCTATTCAATTGAGTTCTTTCCTCTTCTCTCTTGCACATTAGGTTTCTATTTTCATTAGATTAGTTGCTTGGGTCATTTACATACTTCTTTATTGCATTTATTTACTTTGCATTTACAACTGTTCATAGCTTAGATTAACTATAGTGCATATTATCCATATTTTAGTTAACCATGAAGCTAAACTCACTTAAATAGGTCACATAGGGCCCGGTAAATGATACGTTGCAAAATGTGAAATAATGTGATGTGAAAATGGAGAGAAGTGAGGTGGGGAAGGTTCTTGGACATGTACTATTGAAAGTTTCTCAATAAAATGAAATTTCTATTGGTTGTGAAGTTTTTACCTCACATGAGGTTTTCCCACGTAAATCTTATATTATATTTTTTACTTTACATTAATTTATTTTACATGTTTAATTTATGGTTAATTTAATCTGGTTAATATTTAATTCAATCTTCCAATATAGTACCGAGAGCGGAGATAGATTAATTTAATTTATTAAAGGTAAGTGTAATGTTTTAATTTATTAAATTACAATTTTAAAAGGTGTTGGGGTTGTTATAACCTACCCCATAGTATATAACTGGACCCCCACCCCAACCACCTCCTCATTTAATTACAACCTCACATCTCTTTCACAAGTTATTTAAAATTTTCACTTATATTATTTCTAAATAGCAAGGTTGGAGGGGGCTAACTTGTCAATGAGAAAAAATTAATTATGAGGGTTTAATGAGATTTTTTCCAATTTGAAGACATCTTCCAATTTTATAGGACTCTCGATTTTTTCATGGACCATGACTCACAACATTGGAAATGGGGACCACCGCTTGAAAAATATTAAACTATTTTTTACCATGTCTTGACTATGGTTGAGAAAATAATTTATGTTAAAAACAAATTTTGATTATTCTTCTCTTGACTTGGTCAATAAACCACTTGGCATATTAAATATTAATAAAACTAATTGCTTGCAATATATATTTTGCCCCCTTTAAATACTTAACCATCCAATTCAATGTGACATGGCAAACAATTATATAACCCTTATGCGGTGGTTCTAATGATTTGGTTGGCCGCTCTATTTTAAATGGTCTTTGAGATGTTTACCATTTGAAATATTAAAATATTTTAATAATCATCCTTTGCTTTAACATATGGTAATATCCTTTAAGATATATTTTAGCATCCTTATTACTACTCTTACAAAGTAATAAATTTGAAATATATTATTTATGGGTTTTGTAGCTCTCCAGTTTCTACCTTGAAACACATATAAGAAGTTATATTTTGTTGAGTATTTTAGGAGAAATTAATTTTCTAAAAAATGACAGAATAATTATGAGTGTTGGAACTATATTTTAATATTTTGGAGCCTCGATTTAAACAAATATGTTTCTCCTTATAGTATTAAAATTGAAATAAACTATTTCTATGTTTTGTTGCTCTCCACTCTATTTTGAAACACATATACGAAGTTATATTTTTGTTAAATATTTTAGGAGAAAATAATTTTCTAAAATGACAAGATTATGAGTGTTGGAACTATATTTTCATATTTTGGAGTCTCGATTTAAACAACTATGTTGCTCCTTACAATATTAAAATTGAAATAAACTATTTATGGGTTTTGTAGCTCTCTACTCTACCTTCGTAACACATATAAGAGGCTACAATTTCACCATGTAGTGTAGATAAAATTAATTTTTTAAAAATGACATTTATTAAGCAAAGCCTCTCTTTTTCAAGTGCATTCTCTATAAAATACCCCAATGTATTTATATTCTCAATAATTAAATTCTTGTCAAAGTTAGTAAATATAGGATCAAATAATTTGTCGAATGCATTATTATGTTGATATTATTTTTTGAATGACTTGTTGGGTTTTAAAAAACTAAGAGATTTTATTGGAAATAAGATCCGTTATAATCATCACTTATATACTAAGTTACTTCCATTCCTTTTAGTTGGATCTATGTCACAAAGTATGCCAATTTTTATTGAAAATGTTTGAGCTTTTCCGAATTTTATCTCCATTGAACTTTTATGCATTACTTTTAACATATGAAATTTTTTATTTGATTTTGCACTATTGTATAAATGTGTATATGCACATATAGCAAGTGAAAACATATAACATAAAGTTATCTCTACTTTGTTCCTCTTACATATCATGATTTTTGTTTGAAAATATAAGTGGTATGGAGCTATTAGTATAAATGGTCCTGGAGGTGCTAGTATAAATAGTCCTGGAGTTGCTAGCATATTTGATCCAAAGTTGGCGGTGATATTTTGTCCGGAGCTAACAATATATTTGGTCAGGGATGGAAGTATATTTGGACATGAGCTTGAAGTATATTTGGTATGGAGTTGACAATATATTTGGTCTAGAGCTAGCAATATATTTGGTTTGGAGCTGGTAGTATATTTGGTTTGGATTTGGCAAGTATATTTGGTGCTGAGTGACAATATATTTGGTGCGAGAGATGACAATATATTTGGTCAGAATTAGTAGTATATTTGGTCGGAGCCGCAGTAGAATATTTGTTCGGAGCCGGTAGAATATGTGGTCCAGAGCCGGTAGTATATTTGGTCTAGAGCTAGAAGTATAAATGGTTTGGAGTTGTATGTGTTTTTAATTAAATATCTTAAGAAGTGTACATAAGGACATTCATAATACCTATTGTATACATCAATTTTTTGAAGAAATAAGGATCTAAATTACGACAAGAAGTTTATTATGTAGTCCAAAATGCATGATCATCATCTTGGCATATATTTTATCCTTGTGGTATTTTTTTAAATGTAAAAATCCATGAATATGAACATATACCTAGTCAAGGTTAATATTAATGTCAATTTATATGATTGAACATAATACAATTTTTACTCTTTGAACCAATAGTAGGTTTTAGAGCCCAAAAACATGGAAATCAATTATTACAAAATTTAGAGTTTCTTCTTTATTTCTCTAAATTCTTTATGAAAATTGAAGATAATCAATTTATTTTCAATGTTGTATATATATTGAGATGAATGATCTATGATTGCTTCATCATTTTTAGGCATAATTATTTTTAAGATAAACATTCTATTGTTGTATCTCAGTCACAATATGTTGCTAATTTTACTTAAAATAGTCAATATGATGAATTGTAATCCTATTGAAATTGGTTTTAAACTTGATCCTAAACTTGCATGTGAGAAAGTTGACCCTACTTTTATTGGTAGCTTGTAGGTAGTTTAATCTATCTAACAATCACTAGATTTGATATGCATTAAATTCATGTAGGAGCCATATTAGGATCATTGGAATTTAGAAAAATAATATTACTTGATATATTAAAGGAACAATCAATTTTAGTTTACATTACACTTCTTCTGATAATGCTTGTTTATATGGATATTGTGATTCTGACCATGTTGGTGATGTAATAGATATAAAATATACGACTAAATATATGTTCAAGTTTGGTACAGTGTTATTATTTGGAGTATAAAGAAGCAACTAAAAGTATCTCATCTCTTCTACTAAGGCAGAATATAGAAGTGCAATGGAAGCAACAAAAGAAGCCATGTGGCTAAACAGCATTGTTGGAAGAAATTCACATGGAAGTTAAAGAAAGTACTCCTTTTATGTGATAGTCAGAGTTGTATTGCTCTAGCTAATAATCTAATTCAACACTAGAGAACAAAGTATATAGAGATTCATATGCATTTCATCCGAGAGAAGGTATTTTGTGGTGATATAGATCTCCAATTCGTCTATCGAAGATCAAGTTGTAGACATATTTACAAAGCCATTGTGTGCCATGAAGTTTACAAGTTTTATGTAATGCTTATCCTTTCAGAGTTGCCATTGAGGGGGAATGTGCACAATAATGTGACCTCCTAATGTCATGTTATGTGTTGTATTATTTGCCTTTGTACTCCTATTCCATAAAAACATTGTAAAATATCTTTTATGATCTAAATAAACTTATCACTCTAACCGTATAGTATTGCGTAGTCCAAGAATAACAAGGCATCATTTTGTAAAAGAGGTCCTTACTCTATAATAGATTTTTCATGAGAAACGGTTAGATGTAGTCTCAAAATCACACTTAACCTAAATCATCACTTCTGATTTATGGATTCCAAATCCTTTTGTACAAAAAGGTAAGTTTAGCATGATGAAGGTGTATAAATCCTTCAAAAGTGATATTCTAGCCTAAAACCGCACCGTGGTTTAAAGATTGTAAATCTTGTTGTATAAATAGGTAATGTTGGCATATAAACCCCAATTAATATTAAGGGGGTGTTAGAACAATAATCATATGTGGGTTTAACCCCTATTATCATGTTAAATGTCTAACATGCAAAATTTGAAATTTTGGTCATGAAAACCAAAACCACACTTGAAATTCCCTTTCCTAGTCAATTTAAACATTTCCTCCAACCAACATTTCAATTTGGGTCACCCTAATTATGGTCAAGAGAAATATAATAATATTATTTTCAAGTCTATTTCATATTCATATAAGTTTACTTAGCTTGGTTCTTACAACTACTAAGATCTATTAAAGAACAAAGCTCGTGAAGGCTTCAAAGGGGTAAGTTTTAGTCTTTTTGTCATTGGTGAACATCCTCGGAAGATTACGGGGAAGATTCAAACCATCCAAGAGATGTGTGGGATATAAATAAAGTTATATAAATTAGTTTAGGGATATTATGTGGAGATAATTTGTGTCAGGAACAAATTAAGCCAAATCGGGTCTTTTTGGTCAAGACACTAGGGAATGCATGTTCCAAAAAAGCTAGTCACCTTGTTCGAAGGGTTTCAGAAACCTTGTGAAGTGTTGGGAGCTCATATCCTAGGAATTGGAAATATTACAGATCCTACTTCATGGTGCAATAATCAAGGAAGAATTTTAGGAGCGTAAAAATGTGGAAACTTGTTCATCAATGTAGCATAAAAGTCTTTCTACAAGGTGGAACTTTCTCAAAGGGTTTAAGACACCTTAATAAGATTTAGGAACCTAACCAAAGGTAAAATTTAAGTAAATTATACCATCCTCATTGTACATTTATTTTATTTTATCATAATAATTTACGGACTCTAGTGGTAACTCAACTTATTGGCACACGCGAGTGGGTAAAAGTGGAAAGTAGATTGAAAATGAAAATTTAAAGCTAAATTAGGAATTGAAAATTATGGGAATGGATTTATTTGGTCCTTTGGAGTCAAAATCATATATTTTTCCATCCAAACTCCATGTGTTTCTCACGGGCCCAATAAACCACTCCTTAGTCTATTTCTACCTTGAGATTGATGACATCGGCATTCCAAGAAGCTTAGGCGAGGTTTTAGAGGCCTGATGTCCATTTGTTTCTTTGTTCCAATTTTAAATGGGATATGGGGGACAAAAAAAAATTCTCCCCCATTTAGTGTTATGTTGCGTCACTTAAAATGCAACTTAAGCAGTTAGAAACAAGTCGTAAACTCACCTTAAGTTGGATTTGGCCCATTTTCATGAGAGAGAACCTTGGAAACCAATTGAACGTGTGATGTCCATTTTTCCTAAACTCTAATGGGACATGAGGGACATTAAAATGCGTTCCTCCTATGGAGGATTTGGTTTCATCACTTAAGTGACAACATAGGGTATTTGGAAAATGTTTTAAACTCACCAAAACTCACTTTTGACCACTTTTCATTATAGAAGCACCCCTTAGCGGCCATTTGGAGGTATGATGTCCCCATTTCCCTTTTTCTCATAGCCAAGGGGACATAGGGTAAACAAAAATGTGCTCTCCCATCCTTGGCTCATTTTCGTCACTTAAAATCACACCCCATAGTGTTAGGAAGGTGTTTTCAACTCACAAATTTGGTCCCCATCTCATGAGAGAAAGCAAACATGGTTAATTTTTGAGTGGGTGATATCTCTTTGTCCCTTTTTCCCCTATTTCCTGTGGTGTAACCACACCTCCAACCTCCACCAAACTCAAGTTAGCTTACGGGTTTAACGTGAGTTAAGGAGTGCAAATGGAGGAAAACAAGTTTGAAAGGGTGGAAGCCATTCAAATGCAACACTTAGCAAATTTTGAAGTTCATTTGTGTTTTTCCTCTCCTCCATTGCTTCTATTATGTTTTTATGATGCCAAAAATTTCAGACACCCTCCATGCCCAAAAACCTCTTTTTGCTCATATCTTCCAAACCCCATGCCCATTTGCCATGAAACTTTGACAACCTCTTCCTCTCTAAAATTCCTTTAAGAAGAGTATAACATTGTTTAAATTATTAATCTAAGATATTTTATATAGCCATATAAAATTTTAAGAAAAAAAAACTTTCCTTTTTATATCTATAAAAACTCAACAATCAAAAACTCTTGAATTTCATAGTCGAACATCCCGGTGAAAAATAGAAACTTTTGAGATTGATTTCACTCCAATCCGACACCCAAAAGACTAGTTTCTATTTATAATATGTCACTACCAAGATGACCTTCCAATAATAGTAAGTCGAGAAACCGGTGCAAAGCAACACTTTCCTCTCTCTAATCTAAAACAGCAAAAAGTGACATTTATAAAACTTGTTAAAACCGGACATCCAATCTGACTTACGAAAAATAGTGAGTGTCAAGATATTGGTCATAAAATAAGGATGTTGGGCCCCTCTTTCTAAATAAATATTAACCGGATATCTTTGGGACATGTTTGGAACATCACAGTGGTTTGACGGGCTTAGAAGTTCACAGTTTACACCTTCAATTGAGTATGGGAGCCACTTCTATATTTAGTAATGATAAGGTTCACAGACACCTTGCTTACCACCACTCAAACCTAGATGAAAAATGATGTAGACCACGAGAGGAAAGTGATTCCAAAAAATTATGCAAAGGTGAACCTCAATTCTCCATCATCTTCCCCACATCGGCATTGAGATGTGTTTGATCAAGTATGATATTGAATGTGGGGCCTCTTCCTTCCCCATTCAGATAAGAAGACCTCCTCAATCAAGAATAAGTGAACAAGAAGGTGTTTGAGTCTCATGAGGTTGATTCCATTCCATGGAGGAGGCATATTTTTCACAGAAATGATATTTGAAGATCAAATGAGTCATGAAGAGGAAAGTGAGGTTCTCATTCCAACTTTGATCTTATGTTTAGCTCTCTTTCCAAGGATATGGGACATCATATGAATCTCACCATGTCAGGGAATAGATAAAATTAATTCAATGTGTGTGAAAGATGGTCACTTGGACAACGAGTGAAATTAACAACATCAAGAGGTTTGTGAAGGATTTGAAACATTAATAACCTTATTGAAATTCAAGTCATCAAGGCTACCACTTACGGGAAGCTCTTGAAAATGGGCTAAATTCTCTACATAGTGAAGTGTGCCGATGTGGGACATGTAGCCTCAATTAATGTAAGCGTATGATGGAAAATTGACATGCAAGGATGATAATCGACAAGTGACCTTCCCGTACCCGACCTCCCGAGGTTGTGCCGAGACAACCGGTGGTTTGTAATGCGGGTGACTTAGATGAAGCCACAGCCGAGATTATGGCCAGTTTTCAACGATAGAAAAGCTACAGGTGAGGATGAGAATCAGCAAGTAACTTTCCTATAGCTAACTATAGGAGGATCATGACTAAGATCTAGTAGTGTGATCTCTTGATAGCTAAATGACAAAGGGGAGATTTAGAGGCTATGAACGGGTAGCATAAATTCCCTAGTGGTTTATCCTCCTAACTAAGATCTAAGTGTTAATCTAGTTTTGAAGTCTCCGAATTAACTTAAACTGAAAATAACAATTTATACTACTGCTGAAAAGGAAACTACTCTAAACAAAATATACGATTGAAACGTTATAATTACGAACAACAATTAAACTACTTTTATACTAAAACTAAACAAGCAAGATAACCCGGTGTGGTTATTCACCTGTGCAGATGTGTGAATCTAGATAAAAGACAGCTAATTAACTTAATTGAAAACCTTCAATCCTACCTCAAAAGTGAGGAACAAATCATAGTTTCTCAAAAATATCATTCCCCATAGCTTCCCTGGCAATATTAAAAGTGAGCTTAACTGAAATAAAATGATTCACTACTCTATTTGATACGTTGTAACTAGAACTTTGATCACTCAAACCTAGCGTTTACAAAATAGTGGTAAATCCAGTTGTGTGTGACTTTGTCCCCTCAATGTGATCTCCTCATTCCTTCGTGTCCTCGTGAATCCAAAAAGTGGGTATATGATAGTATCAACAAAAGATGGTATTCAAACAATGGCAGCTTTGGATATAGACCGAATACAATGTGAGTAGGAGAGGGATAGCGCAAGTGAACAGAGCTTGACTATGTAATTCCTAGCGAGATTTATTGGGGAATACAACACAAGTGTACCGAGAGTTTTAGAATTTATCCTTGTGACAAAAAAAAAAACCTGCAACTTTTAATGGATTCTAAGCTAGAAATGAAGCTATTCTATGCTAAACTGATTGTATGGAGCAGCAATGGAACAAGACTGAAACAAGAAGATTGAATGGCTTCTAAACAACAAAGGAAAACAGATAATTGATGCAAAACATGAAGCTAGTAGACCTCTAAGCAAGAAATTCAAAAACTGAATAATAGAATTGAGAAGATGAGGGGCCATTTGCTTGAAAACAAGCTAGCTATTTATAACCAATGCATTTACCAAAGGGTAACTCCCATTTGAACTCCTTTACTATAAACAAAGGAAAAACACTATTCACAGGGAGCAAAAACATTAATGCAAGCCAAAGTGGTTGAAGAAAGTGTGTAAATTTGAAGATTTACGTTTGACGCGATCGTCGGAAGAATCTGGAAAATACGCATAGACCGCCACCTGCCCGGCGGGCGCGTCAGGACGGATCGCCACCCAGCGGGGTGGTGGTTTTCATCACCAAGCCTAAAATGTAAGAAAACTGGGGGGCAAAGGGTAAAACAAAGCATGCGGAGGTTGAGCGGGGCATGCGGGATACAAGTGTATACTTGGTGAGCCTTTATGGATTCGAACACCTTACAAGGAGACCTATATCATCATTGGGGTATGTGCAACATCGTTCCGGCGGTGTAGTACCCTACAATTTTGGGTACATACATATTTCCCCCTCGGAGAAGCATCTTAGCCATGAAGAGGCGTAAAATGGTGGATCTGAGTATGGTGGTCCCAAAATTGGGAGTTAGGAGTTATACACGACATGCCTGTGTTTGGAAAGTCACCATTCAAGATCCCGCTACCTGTAAAATAATAAAAAAGGACTCAAGTGCACATAGATAAAACAAATTGAGAAATAAGGAAAAATTGATATGAAATGAGGACTTACCATCTACACGGGGTTTAGAACTTACCTCTGTCGAGTGCTCCGACCCTGCAAAAGAATTTCAAAATCAATTTTTAGAAATCTATATATATAAAATGAAGTCATTTCACTATTCATTTGCACTGATTGATTTGATAGTTTTTAGCTCGGGACCCACGGTGACGGTTTTGAAAAAAGTATAGTCAAAACGTTCATGGTGACATAGTGATCATGCCTCCAAGAGTGGAGCATCGACCCGAAGTCTCAAAGTTAGTTCTTCTCTATTTATTGTTTTTAAACCTAAAATGTGGAAATGATGAAATCTTTGTCTCGGGGAGGTCATTTTTGAAAATATTTGTTTTAAATGTGTCTCTAAGGGGGTGCCCATAGGGTAGGCTTCGTTTTTAGCTAAAATGGTGTATTTGTTTGTTTTTGGGCATTTTTTAAGGTATAAGAACCATTTGTATTCGATGGGACATGAGGCGTGATTCTGAAACCGCCGCTCTACAGTGGTGGTATGACGGTCCGCAACAGAGAGAACCAAAAAAATACTAAACTTAACTTATTTTTGCATGTTTAGCATTTTTAGATGTTTTTAATAGTTCATCCAATTGGATTTTAGCACTAACTTACTCCTTTTTGTGTTTTTGGGTGTATGCAGAAGAAGGATAAGTACATTATATGGAGCCGAGAGAGGGAGTACGATTGGCTCCCAGCAGTGTTAGAGGCACTCTCCCAGGCAGAGCGAGATACTCTTCAGAGGGTTGGAATTTGGAGGATTACACAGGTCCCTCACGGTGCACCTGCCAGTCACATACTATGTGACTTATTTTCATAATGGGATGCAAATCGGAACACCTTCGATTGCGGGAGTTAGGGGTTAGTGGTCCATCACCCCTGAGGATTTTACCGATATCGGGGTTCCGATCCTTGGCAGCAGCCTATCTCTCGAAGACAACAAGATTGAGATCCCAGGTGGTTCAGTGGGCCACCTACATGGGGGATGCAGTTGTATCGATGGGATCGAAGAAGGGAGTGAGGATCCACTCCATTATTGAGTCAGACATTCATGTGCTTCGCAAGGCCATCATGGGCATCCTTGCTTCGAGACTAATTGGGGACAAGGGAGGAGACACTCTCTTATATTGTTGGGCCCCCATTATTACATAGATTGAGGGCCATGGACGTGTCTACGCTTGGGGAGTAGATATCCTCGGGACTACCTACCATGATTTATACAAGGTAGTCCGATTATAGGGACAGTCACTGAGCCACCGACTCTTGTCATGAGTTAGGTGTATGAGCATATCACCCCATATGGGAGAGGTGTAGAGGTAGAGGATCCCGGGGCCATCAGGGTAGCGAGGTGGACAGGATGATAGTTCTTAGAGCACCTCACCAGCCAGTGGCCTCCTTGACCACCACGAGACATGGAGGCCACTCCTTATCAAGCCATGGCAGGGGTATGGGGAGAGAAGACTATTATATTGATTACTTGTTAGACTACCAGCCAGTTGATAGATAGGGTGGGGAAGTTGGAGATCCACCCCTTTGATAGAGTACCACAGCAGTTCGGCCTCCCCTATAGTGACATGCTTCCTCTGGCGGGGCCAGTGTATAGATCTATTCATGAGGCTCGAGGAGGTCCTAGAGGCCGGGGTTGGACTATTGTTACTCTTGGTGTTCCTATTGCGGCCAGGAGGGTGGTACGTGCTCGAGGGAGAGCCGGTGCTCCTCAGGCACCCTTACTTTGGATTGCCGCCAGTCCCGCCCATAGTAGTGATGAGCCCATTGACATGGACTCCGAGTCTGAGGAGTTCACTGGGGGAGAGACAGAGGAGACAGAGGAGATGGAGATTAGTGAGATGGTGGGGGAGATGATAGTGATCTTGAGTGGCATGACACTTAGGAGATCCTATGGGCCGAGAGGGCGGAGCGGAGCGTAGAGAGGGTGACTCTGGTCTCAGAGGAGTTGCTCTCTTAGGACTTAGGTGGAGATGGCGAGTCCATTGCAGGCCGTCACATTGCCCTAGACGTGGGAGAGGGACACCAGTCAGTGGCGATGTGGTAGGCACGGATCCTAGAGACCCTTCTTGGAGGCCCGAGAGATTTGAGTGAGTTGTCACTCTTCTCTTGACATTTTTTTAGTTAGAATTGTCTTAGTTATTATTTCTTTTTGTTTTTTTTACTCTTGGTTTTATCTTTTGATCATTTTCTAACTTGTTTTCTCCTTTGTTTGTAGTGACTGTTGATGAGTGGCGAGACTTGATTCACCAAGTATGCACTGATACCTTCCTTCTCGATCAAAGAAGATTCATGCTAAGCTATCTGTAGACGTGGGGAGCCTTCAACAGCTGGTAGGCATACTAATGTTTTTGCCTCTGTCTGGCATGCGGAGAAGATCATGACTTCTCTCCATGCTAAGGTAGTTGGATATAGGATGGTCGAGCACTTAATGAGGAGGAGTCATTTTCATAGCGAGATGGTAGCTACTGGCCGTGACCGCGAGCCCTCAGTGCACTCGAAGAGCCGGTGAAGCCAGAGTCCTAGACATGGTTGTGCACCCTCTAAGGGCTCTCATAGGGATTGAGAGGCCGTTTTTGTAGTATTTTGTCAGATATTTGTATGAGTGCTTTTGTACTTGTCGGGCTTATTGAGCATTTTGACCATGCCTAGTGCATGATGGCATTATATACGAAACTTGATATATATATATATATATATATATATATATATATATATATATATATATATCTTTTTGGATCCAGACTCTTGGTGCCTAGAATTTTGTGACTTGTTTCCACATGTGTACTTAGATGTTTTTAGAATATTTGTTTTTCATGTTTTTCAGAATGTATGCGATGGATAACAAATGATAGTAAACAGAATGTTTTACTTTGTATGTTTTTTTGTAATGTTGATATGAGATGATACTAACATATGGTAGTACTGAACTTTTGAACTCTTTGGGAAATGTTTGTAATTTCTTCTTGTATTGGAAAAATGTGATGAATGTATAGTGATAAAGAGATGAACTTGCCCCACTCCCAACTCCATGCAACTAGTAAGATGCGAGGGCTCTACACCAAGAGTTGAGAAGGGCACAAATTGAATGAGTTTGACTGAATGGAATGATGAGAGACAGACAAACCAGTAACTGAAACCAAACTTAGACCTACACACCTACCCTACTCAGAACTACTACCATGCTTAGAAGGCCACTTACTTTCTAGTTTATCTAGACTTAGATTCATAAATGGAAACCTGGTTGACAAAATCTGGTTTTGAGGATTTGATCTCTTTGGAATTTGGATATTTGGATATTTGTTTTCTCTTAATAGAATTTGATTTGTGCTTTTAGCATACCAAGATTTGTTAATTTGTGTGACTGGACCCCCCACACCCTACCTCATGCCACTAGTAAGAAGCATGGGTTTGTCACCAAAGGCAAGATATAGGCGAGTAAGGGCACTTCTTTCCTTTCCCAACCTCGCACCACTAGTAAGAGACGCGGGCTTATCACCGAAGGTTAGTGGGGCAAAGAAGTGTGTAAAATAAAATATTTTGTTTGCTTGGTATTTTTATTTTGACATTTCTAATCTATGACTTTGGGACATCCTTTCTTTCAAAGAGATTTAATAGGGATAGATGTGACACCAAGAAGCTTCTAGAATAGACCGTAGGTAAGGACAACTTCACCTAGTAGAAAGAAAGAGCAAAACCAAGTATGCAGGCCTTGGTATGGTTTTTGTCAATACTTGTCTGTCAAACTTGATGAGAAGATTTGAAAATACTTGATGATGTTTGAAGAGATGTGTTTTGAATGATTTTTCCAATACTTTCATAAATTTGTAATGATTGCTTAAGAGTAAGCTCCTAGACTACAATTTTTACAAAATGAGTGGACAGAATGAAACAACTAAATGACTAATGCAATGTAGGTAGCTATAATGTACAAGTAATGATTTTGAATTTTTTTATGCATAAAAATGTTTAAGATGCAAGGAATTGACAGTTTCACTGAATTCCTCACCTTCTAGTGTGCACAAAAGATACGCACCGTTTCCGTAGTCCTTCATGACTCGGTATGGGCCCAACCATTTGGGCCGGAACTTCCTTCCTTCGTCGGTTTTCTTATTGATCCAGCTGTCTAGTCTTAGAACTAGATCTCCCTCATATATTTCTCGCTCATAGAATTTTTTGTTGTACTGCCGGCACATCCAGTCGGCATAGGCTCTATGCCTTTGTTTGGCATTTAGCCTGACCTCGTCAAGGCTTTCCAGTTGAGAGAGGCGTGCCTCCCTATAAGCTTCTTCATCCAGAATCCCTTGTAATGAGATGTGGAGACTGGGTATTTCAACCTCAAGAGGGAGAACTGCTTCTACCCTAAATACCAATGAGAAAGGGCTTGTTCTGTTGGTGTTCTTATTGAGGTTCGATGGGCCCACAAGGCTGGATATAGTTTTAAATGCCAATCTCACTTTTTCTCCTTGACCGTTTTGAGGAGAATGGCCTTTAATGTTTTGTTTGTCACTTCGGCTGCCCTGTTGGCTTAAGGGTAGTAAGAGAGAGGCCATGTGATGGTTTATCTTGAATTTTCTACATAACTCATGGACTTCGTCATTTTTAAAGGACGTTCCATTATCTGAGATAATGACTTGTGGGACACCATACCTGTAAATGATTTGATTCAGAATGAATTTGGTAATTACCAAACCTGGTATGGTGGTGAGAGGCATGGCCTCCACCCATTTGGTAAAATATTTTGTGGCTGTAATTATAAAATTATGGCCATTGGTTGATGAGGGAGAGAACTTCCCTATCAATTCTAGACCCCACGTGGAGAAGGGCCATGGGGTCGCTTATTGGTTGCTACGAGGAATTATCTTTGGCATGTGAATCTCGTGGGAGAATTCTTGGCATTTGTGGCACTTACATACAAATTCCACTGCATCATGCTTGAGAGTGGGCCAAAAATAGCCCATCCAATGTATTTTATGAGTGGTGGCGTGACCACCAAAGTGACCTCCACATATCCCACTATGGGATTCATGAAGAATCTTTTGGATTCTTCTGTGTCGACGCATCTTAGAAGCATGTTGTCGAAGGCTTTACGATAGAGTACTTGTTCTAAAACAACATATTTAGTGGTAATAATGCATAACCGCCTTCTTTGTTGTGATGTGGCACCTTCCGGGTATGTGTGGTCTATGATAAAATTGATGATATCAGTGTACTAGGGACATGTAGAGATGGGGGCCTAGTTTTGACGAAGTATACACACTCATCAGGAAAGTCCAGATTTACCAAATTACCTCCATCTAGTGGATTGTCAGCTAACCAATTCTGCAATGATTTTTCCCTTAACTGATTTTTGGTTCACGAATGTTAACTCAAATTCTCCCATTAAGGTTATGAAATGCCCAACCTTTTTAGACAAAGATCCTTGTGTGAGAAATGTTCGTAAATGGTATGTCTTTACAATGACCCTTGTTTCCTGGTTTAACATGTAATGTCTTAAATGTTTTGTTGCAAAACCTATGGCCAGGCATTCTCTCTTTGCCTATGTGTAGCATGTTTCATAATCGAGCAACATTTTTGCTAATGAAATAGACCGCACGTTCTCGTTTATCATTGTCTTCTTGAGCCAACATATAGGCTAGCGAGACATGAGTGGCTCGTGAGTATAAGATCAAAGGGCGAGTCTAGTTTGGGAGGCATTAGCATGGGTGGAGATAACAAGAAGCGTTTAACTACTTCAAAGGCTTTGTTGCATTCTTCAGTCCAATCAATGTTATAATATTTCTTTAATAGATTGTTGATTGGATGAATGGAAAAACTTAAATCTAGGATGAACCTTCGGATTGCACCGAGTTTCCCAAGAAATGACCTGATTCAGACTCGTCCGATGGTGGGATCATTTCAAGAATAGCCCTATTTTGGCTGGATCAACATCAATCCCTCGTGAAGATATAATGTAGCCCAAAATTTTGCCTCCTGTCACACCAAACACGCACTTCTCTGGGTTTAATGTGACACCATATTCAATTAATCGTGAGAGGATGATACAGAGCACTTCTGGATGATCACAACATTTCTTGGCCTTGGCCAACAAGTCATCCACATAGGATTCCACAATTTTATGGATAAGATCATGGAATATATATGTCATTTCCCACTAATACGTAGTGTCGGCATTCTTAAGACCAAATGGCATGACAAAGCGTAGCAATAAGTTCCCCAAGGAGTTATGAATGTAGTTTTGGCTTGATCCTGTTCAAATATTTTAATCTGATTATACCCTAAGAACCCATCCATGAGGGACAATAGTTCAAATCTAGCTGTTGCATCAACGATAACGTCAATGGATGGTAATGGGAAGTCATCCTTGGGACAAGCTTTGTTAATATCCGAAAATCTATGCAAATGCGTATCTTCCCATTCTTTTTTAGAATAGGGACGATATTAGATACCCATTGTGAATAGTCAATGGGCTTGATGAATCCCACTTGGAGAAGTTTTATTACTTCCTCTTTTACCATGAGAGCCACTTTTGGCTTCATTGGTCTTGACTTCTATTTAATTGGTTTCACATCTGGTTTAGTGACAAGATTATGTACCGCGACTTGTGGTGTAATGCCCGTCATTTCTTTATAGTTAAATGTGAAAGCATTTTGATGTTATTTGAGGATTTGGGTGTGTATTTCTATCTCCTCTGGAGTTAACGAGGATCCCAACTTCAAAATCTTTGGTTCTTCCTCCATCCCAATGTTTATGTCAATGGTTTCTTCTATTAAAGAAGTGTTACCTTCTTCAAATTCAGGTGGGGCTGGAGGTAGCTCCAAACTTTCTTCGTCTTCTATCTTGTAGATATTGAGATCCTTCTATGGAGGAGACTCTACCATGGGATTTCCAAAGTAGGAAGAGGAATGTGGTATTAGGGAAAGATCAACTATACGGTGAGCAAGGTGTAGCTCCACATAGGCGTTTAGATATTTGAGAGTGACTCTATCATCGTCAAAGTGATCCATGATAGAAAAATCATCCTCAGCTTCTCCATGAGTTAGGAGTGAGTTTGTTGATATTTTATGCACTAATGGTTCGGTACAAAGTGATACTATGAAATTTGTATCTTCCAACTTGTTGTTTGGAGTGAAATGGAAAAGCTGATGTTGTTATTGAATCTGTAAGAAGGTTCTGTTCTCGTGGGATTGCTTCAATTGATATGAAGTTAAATCCCTTGCTTAGATCTAATACCGTTGTTTTATAGAGTTGTAAATGTTCAGCCCTAGTTTCATATACCTCAGAGACTTGGTTTGCAACTAGTTGCGAGTCTCCTAGCACTCTAATGTTATCGACACCCATTCTTTTGGCTAGGATGAGGCCAAGGAGGAGAGCTTTGTACTCAGCCCCATTGTTTGTACATTCAAAGTTTAATTTAAAGGTGAAAGGTAGGATCTTTCCCTCAAGTGAAGTAAAGATCACTCCCGCTCGCTCCAAAGTGACATCTAGCTCCATCGAAGTGGAGAGTCCAATACTTGCTTGGAAAAATGGATGTTGGGATATCTGTTGTATCTATTTCCTTTTCTTCGGTTACTTCTACCATAAAAATTTCATCTGATGGAAGAGAAGTGATTCCTAGGGTGTGTCACATACCCATAGAATCAAATGGTAGGAGAATAGGTAAGTCTTTTCTAAAGCAACTCAAAAAAATTTGCAATAGTCCCTAGTGACACTATTTTTATAACATTGGTCTCATTTTTAGTGTTGGAATGTCCTCGGCTGGATTTGTAACTTCTAACTCTGTGGTGGGTATCAACTCTTCTTTTGGTTTTGAATTAATTGGTTTGATGAGTTGATTTGTTGGGAGTTCAAACTCAAGTGAACACCCAGTCTTTTCTTCAAATCAGCTAGGTGTATATCGAAGTGTTTTGGGTCACCTTGCGCCATGAATATTTTCCCTAAGTGTAGAAATCTTATTTCTTGGAATAACGTGGAAGGGATTTCCTTCATGTGGTGTATCCATGGCCGACCAAGGATCATATTATAGTTGGTTTCCCGATCTATAATATAAAACTCGGTGAGGACCGTCTTGGGTCCTAAAGTGACTGGAAAAACTATGGTTCCAATTGAAGTGGCTTTGAGGCTATCATAACCTCTTAGTGTATTTCGTGTTGTGGAACAGTTTGTCTCTCCATATCCTAACTTTTGAAGGAAAGTGAAGGGGACTATGTTAACTGCTGCCCCATCGTCAACCATTACACGTTTAACATAATTATTGTAAACCCATACTTGTAAATGTAAATTTGGGTCGCCTCTTCGTGCAATTTCAATGTCTGTTGGCATTTTTCTTATATCGAATATAAATTCAGTATCCCTATCTGGCTGCCCCGGAGGATAAACGTCAAAGTCCACATGGTTTACTTATGTTTCCGGAGGAGGAGTGATGTTGATTAAATGACCAAGGCCTAACGCTTCTAAGAGGGAAACCCGCAAGGTGGGAGAGTTCTTTAACAAATCCAAAAAGGAGATGTGAGAGAAGGTTTTAGTTAAATCATTAATTAAATCATAGGCGCCTATGGGTTTTACCAACGTTTGTTGACTGTTGTCTGGTTCCAATGGATAACTTGGAGTAGGTTGGGATGAATAATCCCGTGTTCTTGTTATGGTTTCTATGGGTAGCTCGGTGTCTAACTCTACCAAACCAACTATCTTAGTCTAGGGTCAAATTCCTAGTTGGGGTGCGACTGGTGGATTTAATGAACTTGAAGCTTGATGATCATTGTTTCCTGTTATAACACCCTTGTTTGTTCCGTTAGGATCTATCATGTTATTATTAGAACAGTTTGGGAGTGGATCATTGAAGATCTTGAGGGGTGCATTTTGAAGGGGAAACTGCCCCTGCATAAGTGTTTGGCGTGGGCACTATAGAATTTGCTAAAAACATATCTATAAAGAGTTGTTTTTGATCTTCTGGAAAACGCTGCATGAATTTATTGTATTCATGACAAGTCCTAGTATCATGGCCTTGAATCTTGTGGAAGCCACAATATAAATTGGGATTATAATTTTGAGGTTGTTGATTTATAATCTATTGTGGCCCAAAATTCTGATAAGGTTGTTGGTTGTTAGAGTTAAAATTTTGAGGTTGTTGCCTTTGGTTTTGACTCTGATATCTAGTTGGGTTTTGATTTGGAATTTGTGTTTGGATTTTTCATTGTTGTTATTGTTGTTGCCGTGGTGGATGATTAAAATCCACCACGTTGATTGTTGGAGTAAAATTGTTATTTCACTGATTATTAACAGGTGGCGAAATGTTTACAACGTTTTCCCTTTTAACTTGGTCAGTTACCCCATCTATTGTAACTCGCGGTTCTTGTTAAGGATCTTAGGTCCTTGATTAGTGTTCCTGGTATTAGGATAGGCCGTGGTGTTTTGATTAGGAGTGGTTAATTTCCCATTTGTTCCATATGTCTTACAACCACTATCTATCGCTACTTGGTCGATTCGGAGAGCACTCTCGAGTACTTCATCGTAAGTTCTTAGTGGGAACTTCTGGACTTCTTCCTTTATCTCTCTATTGAGAGAATTAAGGAATAAATCGCATAGTTCCATTTGATCCATGTTTGGAGCACTTGCTGATGAGTAGAGGACCGTACGCCATCTTTGAATAAAATGAGCAACGGATTCATTATGTTCTTGTTTAATATGCAAGAACTCCCTGATTCCCATTCTTAACAATTTGTTCATGTCAAAATATTTGATGAACTCACACGAGTTATTTAAATGAGTGTATCGAGGCTTCAGGTATTCTGTAATACCAATCAAGGGCAATACCTTCTAAGGTCTTAGGGAATATTTTAGCAACAACCCCATCCCAAGGGAGTAATTCTCGTATGGCTGTGGCATAGGCCTTAATGTGTGCATTTGGATCCCCTTCCCCTTTATATTTGGGCAAATCGGGAAGAGGTCTTGGAAGCATAACACTTTGTATGGTGAAGTCTAGGGGCTCTTTTAAATATTCTGAATAAGTCCCTACCACATAGGCCTCGACCATCGATGGCACTTGTTGAGGGGTGGAGGTGGAATGGGTTGTTGATATGGCATAGCATATGCGTTTGTAGGGACATAAGGGAATCCTTGTGGTTGAAAAAACATCCGGGAGAAGAGAACATGTCTCCTTGTGGTGACTTTGAATAAATGTTTAAATAAGGAGGAGCATTGTTCTGGTATGGGTTGTTTGGTGCCAAGCCGGGTGGTGTCATGTTTTCAACTGGAGTGGCGTTTGAAAACATGGTTCTAATTGGTGTTTGTTGTGGATAACTATAAGGGTTTTGAGGAGGCATGCCTAACATGCCTGTTCCTGTAAGGAGGTCAACCTGACTGGGGTGATGTGGAGGGTTGGGGATTCTGTTTTCCCAAAATATGAATTTTGGTTTGCTTGAGCAAGTTCCAACCCTCTAACCTTTTCAACTAAGGCTGAAATGACCTCTAGTGGTGAAGAGACAGTGCTTTGCCTTAAGGGTGTTTGTTGTATACCTTGAGGTTGTAAAGGGGTGTGATACCCTGCTATGAATTGATCGTTACCCTGCCAAGATTCACCAAGGGTATTTCCCATAGGTGGAGGAATGGGGGTGTTTTCTTGGAACAGGGTATTAGATTATATTTGTAAACTCCCTATAGGCGGATACATATTTTGGAAGCGTTGTTCACTTTTAGCGAAGCATGCTAAGTACTCCTCATCCAAAAAGGGGAGTGGGTCTGACTATCTACTGATCTGTGGTCTGAACAAGACCCGAGGAGATGAAGTGGATTCTCCAATAAACGTCATATTGTTAGAGCATGAGGGTTCTGTGTTGTGTTTGTGCAAACTGATCAAACTCCTCAATTCAGAACGAAGAACTTGAGCTAGTTCTTTAAGGGGGAGTTTGAGACGACAAGTAATTACTTGAATAGTTATCAGCCCATGCAGAAAGTGAGGGCGATGGTTGTCTATTTGTTTGACTATAGTTTATTTCAAGACCTGAGAGAGGTCACCATATGCATCGTATCCCGACATATTTAGGGGGGGGTATATAAATACCCCAGGTGGTTGAGAATAATGGGTAAGAGTGAAGGTGGATGAAAGAAAAGAAAAATAAAAGAGGAAGAACTATTTCTTCACGTTAGGTTCACCAATTTTGTATGATGGAAAAGTGACATGTGAGGATGATAATCGACAAGTGACCTTCCTCGTACCCAACCTCCCGAGGTCATGCCGAGATAGCTAGTGGTTTGTAATGCGGGTGACTTAGATGAAGCCACAACCGGGATTATGGCCAGTTTTCAATGATAGAAAAGCTATAGGCGAGGATGAGAATCGGCAAGTAACTTTCCTATAGCTAACTGTAGGAGGATCAGTGACTAAGATCTGGTAGTGTGATCTCCTGATAGCTAAATGACAAAGGGGAGATTTAGAGGCTATGAACGGGTAGCATAAATTCCCTAGTGGTTTATCCTCCTAACTAAGATCTAAGTGTTAATCTAGTTTTGAAGTCTCGAATTAACTTAAACTGAAAATAACAATTTATACTACTGCTGAAAAGGAAACTACTCTAAACAAAATATACGATTGAAACGTTATAATTACAAACAACAATTAAACTACTTTTATACTAAAACTAAACAAGTGAGATAACCGGTGTGGTTATTCACCTGTGCAAATGTGTGAATCTAGATAAAAGATAGCTAATTAACTTAATTGAAAACCTTCAATCCTACCTCAGAAGTGAGGAACAAATCATAGTTTCTCATAAACTATCATTCCCCATAACTTCCCTGACAATATTGAAAGTGAGCTTAACTGAAATAAAATGATTCACTACTCTATTTGATACATTGTAACTAGAACTTTGATAGCTCAAACCTGGCATTTACAGAACAGTGGTAAATCTAGTTGTGTGTGACTTTGTCCCCTCAGTGTGATCTCCTCATTCCTTTGTGTCCTTGTGAATCTAGAAAGTGGGCATATGATAATATCAACAGAAGATGGTATTCGAACAATGGCAGCTTTGGATATAGACCGAATACAGTGTGAGTAGGAGAGGGATAGCAGCAAGTGAACAAAGCTTGACTATGTAATTCCTAGCGGGATTTATTGTGAGAATACAACACAAGTGTACCGAGAGTTTTAGAATCTATCCTTGTGACAAAAACAAAACCTGCAACTTTTAATGGATTCTAAGTCTGGAAATGAAGCTATTCTATGCTAAACTGATTGTATGGAGTAGCAATGGAACAAGACTGAAACAAGAAGATTGAATGGCTTCTAAACAACAAAGGAAAACAAATAATTGATGCAAAACATGAAGCTCGTAGACCTCTAAGCAAGAAATTTAAAAAACTGAATAATAGAATTGAGAAGATGAGGGGCCATTTGCTTGAAAACAAGCTGGCTATTTATAACCAATGCATTTACCAGAGGGTAACTCCCATTTGAACTCCTTTACTATAAACAAAGGAAAAACACTATTCATAGGGAGCAGAAAACATTAATGCAAGCCAAAGTGGTTGAAGAAAGCATGTAAATTTGAAGATTTACGTTTGATGCGATCATCAGGAGAATCTAGAAAATGTGTCCAGGACTGCCCCCTATGCAGGGCGGCGGTTACAGGACCACCGCCTTGTCTTGGGCGGTGGTCATGGGACCGCCACCCAGGTAAGGTGGCAGTTTCATCACTGAAGCCTAAAATGCAAGAAAACCAGGGGGAAAAGGGTAAAACAAAGCATGCAGAGGCTAAGCGGGGCATGCGGGATACAAGCATATACTTGGCGAGCCTTTCTGGATTCCAAACACCTTGCAAGGAGACATGTATCATCATTGGGGTATGTGTAACATTGTTCTCGGTGGTGTAGTACCCTACAATTTTGGGTACATACAATAACCATGTCCAACAAATTTTCAAGCCTAGGTCTTTGTCTTCCACTTCATCAATATTCGACAAGTGTTTAAAATCGGTGTTTTGGGAGTTTTTACCTTTTGTGCACTCCTTTAGAAAACTTTCGGGATCATGCCTTCAATTCCTATAAGGAAAAATAAGATAGAAACATTAATCATATAAAATAAGGAACACAAATAAAACATAATCAAACCATGTTCATAGATTGTACACACATGCTTCCTTTGATATTGTCTAGCATGCAATAATTATACGCATATGGTGTTCCATAGTCTACATAAAGCAAGGATTTCATGTCAAACTATGTGGATTGTCTTCCTTGATTCTCTAATGATTCCTTTGTATAATATTAGTAGTATTACAAATGCATTTATAATACCCAGCAACATAAAACTTGGGAAAACCAAGTGTTAGGTGCTATATTTTCCCAAGTGGGCTATAAATTATTCAAATATACACCCACGAGATAGAATATGGAACTTGATGATTACGTGTAGCGTATAATAGGTTTTTGGCATGTAATTGGTTGTCACAAAGTATTGTGAGGGAACATGAATCGTGATTTAGCGGTGCAAGGAATTACACGTAGCTAGTTTGAACATCAGGAGCTCGCCCAATGTTGTGATGACTCGATGTAGCAAAGGCTAAGCATGTAGGTTGCGTGGGACATTACATAATGCTAATGAGTAGTTCTGAATTGAAGGGTCCATTACGTGGGACTTAACATGTTATGTGAAGGGGAAGACACAAGGTGAAAATAATCCATGTAGTGTGGGATGGGCACACCAAAACAAAAAATGGGTACACGTGTAAGAATTTTACACAAGGTAAAAGAAAGAAGAAAAAGGTTGTGTGTGATGAACCCCCATTTTGTTATGTTTAAACCATGTGAATCCCCATACTATTTTGATATCATATTACACGATGTATAATGTTAACTGCTTATACTTAATGTTTTACTATGTTTTTGAAGGAATTATTGTACATACGCTTGTTATTTTTATCTTGTTATTTCTTCCTCAAAAATGGCTTGAAATGATCTTTTTATAAGCATTAACAATACCTTTGGAAAGAATCGGGGGATTGAATGGAGTGTTGCATTAGTGAAAACTGTGAATTATGTGAAATTTGTGAAAATGGCGAAATCTGTGATAAATGCAAAAAAGGCAAAAAGCCTATTTTTTCAAAAATAGCAAAGGTCGTGGCGGGAGATGGGTTTCCCGCGCTGGGTGTCGAGGTCCTCACTGGTTCAAAAAAGATCCCAGTGGGAAATGGCTGGAGAAGTGGCACTTGTGGATATTCTCATGAACTTGAAGCGAAAAGGTAGTGCTTGAATTGGTAGGACAATTCGATGCTTGCTTGGTTGTTAAAACCCTAGTTTCATTGTTGGGGAGTCGGTGCTAGAAAACATGGCGACGGAAAAAATTCTGGTGCAGGTGGAGCCGATCGAAGAGGTGACACAGGAGGTCCCTTTCAATCTAACTCCAGTTGTGTTTGATAGGCTGAAGAGTTTGAAATACTTTAAGGTTGGCGGAATCGATTTCAAAATCACTGCAGAGAGTTTACAACTCTCGGTGCCTCCCCCTCCCAAAGCTGATTTTTCTGATTCAGAGGTGAAGAGGCTGATTTTCTACAATTTTGTTGGTACCCGTTTCTCTAGGAAGAGGATTTTTAAAGCTGGGTTGAGCACTTCTGGGGCTCAAATGCTAAACCAAAATTCAGTTTCCTTGCCAACGACGATTTTTCCAGGTAAGTTTCCCCTCCCCTAATTTGCTGAATTTGGTGCTTAAAGAAGGACCTTGGTTCATGAATTCCTCCAGCCTATACTTTCGTCCTTGGTCACCAAATTTTGACCCCTGGAAGGAAAAAATTTCCAAGGCCCCGCTTTGGTTAAGCATTCATGATCTTCCTTTGGATCTCCGCAAATGGTCTATTCTGAAGCCAATTGTGAACTCCTTAGGGACCCTCATGCCCATTTGTAATCCTTCCCTCAATTTCTGGCACAAAATCTCTATGCGTCTTTGTGTGGCAATGGATGGATCGACTACCCTCTACCGCCATCTTTGACTCTCCAAACAAATTCCAGCCCCAAGTGCTTTACCATTGAGTATGAGGGTCTAAATGCAAAGTGTTTGTATTGTGGGCGGTTGGGTCATCTCGAGTAAGGCTGCTCTTTGGGCGGCTAAGGCTTCCAAGGAGTTGGAATCCCAAAAGGTTGACTCTATGATGAAAGGGTTGGAGGAGAGTGAAATGGCTTCACCCTTGGTGGGTGATATTTCACCTCTTTCTCTTTTAAAAGAAACTGAAGAAGTGCATAAAAACTCAGGGAATTAATTTCCCTTATTAAGGAAGGGTTCGATCAAGGGCAAGCGGCTTCTCTGAATTCGCTACAATCTTGGCTCTTGGATAAAGTTGAGACAAATAAGCTTTAGTCCCTTTTAGGTGATGGAGTCTTAGAGGAAGGAGAATTTGAGCTGGATCTATTGGTACCGATTTTAGCCCCCTCAAAATTGGCTTCTATTCAAGTAGGGTTGAAGGAGGCCATATGCGGCTCAGCCGGCAAGAAAGGCGAGAAAAATCTAAACAAGAACTGGCACTGTTGGAAGTGGATGTTGGAAAACAAAGTGTCCTGAACTTTTCCAAAGATGTGTCTGGGAAGGCGAATGACCTTCCCTCTTCTAAATGATAATTCTTTCTTGGAATATCAAGGGTTGTTAGGAAATAAGAGATAAAATATGTGGAATAATCCCTTACATAATCGCAACAGTAGAAACTAATATGCATAAAATATTACAGATCTCAAATAAAAGTGTAGAATAAATAACACAACACAGAGAGATAAGATTTAACATGGTTCACCCAATTTGGGCTACGTCCACCAAGAATCACTTGCTCAGATTTTATTACAAGCCTCCACTCTCTCAATACAATACCCAGATCTGTTTGGAGCTATGCTCAACAAACTCTACAGAATTCACACCCAAATTCAAAACACATCTACAATACATTTGCTTGTATTTCTATCATATGCATAAGACCATATAAATAGACAACTGCTTAAGCAATTTTACAAAACCATGGGTATCAAACAATGGGCAAAAACAAAACCATCCCATAAACCTATGGGTAGCCGAAGAGGCGGTTTTACAAAACAATGGGTACCGAAAAACCATGGGCCCAAAAACAGCCCATAATGGTTACCCATTACCCATGGGTTAATAAACCACCCATGAAAATTTGCTTGGGGCTTTGCCCTCGAACCCCCTTCGATCGGGGCCTTCAACCCCGAACCCCCTAACCCGCTCACCGGCGAGCGGGACCACCGTAAAAATACCCGAGTGTAACACATGGAAGGTGTACCACACTCTAACATGAAAATAGGCTCCACTAACATAACAATCTCCCACTTGGAGACTGATTTCCACTGAGCAAGCTTCTCAACCCTTCACTGTCATCCGTGAAGGCCAACCAAAGTTGAACATAGCTTTAGTTTATCCCTTGTGACCACCTTGCTCATCATTTCTGTAGGATTTTGACTGGTATGAATCTTCTCCAACTTCAACTTATTTTCCTCCAAAGCTGTCATGATGAAGTGATATCTCAACTGTATATGCTTCATCCTAGAGTGGAAAGCAGAGTTCTTAGCTAGGTGTATAGCACTCTGACTATCACTATGCAGCTTACATTCCTCCTGCTTATGCCCCAACTCCTCAATCAATTGTTGTTGCCAAATCATCTCTTTGCTTGCCTCTATGGCAGCAACATACTCAGCCTCCATGGTTGACAAAGCCACTAGCTTCTGTAGTCGTGAAATCCAGCTCACTATTGTCCCACCTATAGTGTAAATATAACCTATTGTGCTCCTCCTGCTGTCTACATCTCCAGCCATGTCTGAATCTACATAACCATGTAAAGTGGTGTTTGATCCACTATAGCACAAAATTGTGCCCATGGTGCCTCTCAAATACCGAAGGATCCACTTTACTGCTTGCCAATGCTCTTTACCTGGATCACTCATAAATCTACTCATAGCTCCCACTGCATGGGCAATATCAGGCCTAGTACACACCATAGCATACATCAAACTGCCAACCGTTGATGAGTAAGGTATCTTGGACATCTGGTTTCTTTCCTACTCTGTCTTGGGACATTGCTTTTTTGATAACTTAAAATGGCCTGCCAAAGGAGTCCCAACCGGTTTATCATCCTGCATGTTAAACCTATCCAATACCTTCTTAATGTACTCTTCCTGAGATAAATTCAGCTTCTGTTCCTTCCTATCCCGAGTTATCCTCATACCAAGGATTTGTCTGGCTACCCCCAAATCCTTCATATCAAAGGATTCACTTAGCTATTTCTTGAGTACTTTTATTTCTGCATGTTTTTACCTGCAACCAACATGTCATCAACATAAAAACACATGATAATATAACTTCCATCCTCAAATTTCTTTGTATACACGCAATGGTCAGAATGACATCTAATATAACCTTGCTCCATCATGAAGCTATCAAACTTCTTATACCATTGACGTGGAGCTTGTTTCAAGCCACACATGCTCTTCTTCATTTTACACACCATCTCCTCTTTACCTTTGACCTCATAGCCCTTTGGTTGTTGCATATATAGTTCCTCCTCCAAATCACCATGGAAAAATGCAGTCTTTACATCTAAGCTGTTCTAAGTGCAAGTCTTCTCACGCCACTATTCCAAGAAGCAGTTCTAATAGAAGTCATTTTTACTATAGGAAAAAATACCTCATCAAAATCTATACCTTGTGTGCTGTGCAAACCCCTTGACCACCAATAGGGCCTTATATCTTTCCTTTCCTCCTTCGTCTTTAACTATGTACACCCACTTGTTCTCGCAATGCTCTTTTACCTTAGGTAGCTTCACCAAATCCCAAGTCTGGTTCTCCATGAGAGACTTATGCTCCTCATCCATGGCTTGCTCCCACTTCTTTCTTGGCATCTACATGCATTGCTTCATCAAAGCTCGTGGCTCTCCACTATCAATGAGTAATAAATAATAAAGAGAAGGAGAAAAACGTCCAGGTTCTTTTCTTACCCTAGAAAACCTCCTCACTGTAGGAGTTTAGGGTTCCTGTTGAGTAGGTTCCTGAACTGATTCATGGGTCACTTTCCCATCCGAAAGATCCTCTACCACTGCATATTCTTTCTTGGATTCTTCCCTATTTTCCTGCAATTGTTTCTTATACATGACTTTCTCATTAAAGACCACATCCCTAGACCGAATGATTTTCTTGTCCTTAATACTCCAACATTTAAACCCAAAGTCATCACCACCATAACCAATGAAAGTACATTTTTTTGATTTAGCCTCTAGCTTGGTCCTATCATCCTTGTCTATATGAACAAACACCTCACATCCAAAGACTCTAAGAAATGAATAATCAACTTTCTTACCATACCATGCCTCCTCAGGTATGCCTCCATCCAAGGCACTTGAGGGTCCTCTATTTATCAAGTACACATCTGTGCTCACCGCTTCTGCCAAAAAAGAAAGAGGTAGTCTTGCATGTAACCTCATACTCCTAGCACGTTCCATTATTGTTATGTTCATCCTTTCTGATACCCCATTCTGCTGTGGAGTTCTTGGAACCGTCTTTTGCTTCATGGATTCCATTCTTAGAATAGTAATCATTAAATTCATTGTTGCAATACTCCCCTCCATTATCTGACCTGAGACATTTTAGCTTAAGACTGTTTCATTCTCTACCAAGGCTTTCCATTTAACAAAAGTATCAAATACATTAGATTTGTTTCTAATAAAATAAACCCAAACTTTCCTTATTGCATCATCAATAAAAGTAACATAATAACTTGAACCCCCAAGAGATGATACCTAAGCTGGCCCCACACATCAAAATGTACCAGCTCTAACTTACTCTCTTTCTTTGTAGGTCCAACCTTGAGAAACCTTACTCGCTTTTGTTTCCCATATATGCAGTTCTCACAGAAATCTAAACCTGTTTTTGTATATCTAGGAAAATTCTTCTTTATGATGTCCATGCCCTTATGGCTCATATGACCAAGCCTATAGTGCCATAATGTTGTATCTGCATCTGAAGCCACAAGATTACAATCATTAGTACTATTAGTGGATAAATACAAGGTTCTAACCTTCTTACCTCTTGCCACCACAAGAGCACCCTTGGTAACCTTCCAAGAGTCAATTGTAAATATCACAGTACAACCATCACTTCCCAATTGCCCGCCGATATCAAATTTCTCCTTAATGTAGGCACATGTCTGACATCCTTCAATAGCCATGTATTGTCATTCTGCATCTTAACACGACAGAACCTTTTCCAACTATACTACAAGGCTCGTCATCACCAAGAAAAACATGCCCAAAATCCCTTGAACATAATCAACAAAATAATGCCTATGTGGAGTAGCATGAAAAGAAGCCCCTGAATATAAAACCCAAGATTCAAAGAAAGAATCAAAACATCGACATACATTACCCGATGCCACATTTGCCTCCTTGTTTTCTTTCTGTTGTTTCTTCTTGTCTCAAATCTCTCACAAATCCTTCTTTGCATGCCCAGACTTTCCACAATTCCAACATACAATCTTGCTCTTAGATTTTGACCTTGCCGATATTTCGATTTTCCATGGTTTCCTCTATTCTTCTGTCTCCCTCTAGTTTCCACTGTCAAAGCATTCCCTGAAGTAGAAGATTCCCAGAGCTTTTTCTTCACATTTCCTCGCTTAGAATCACCCCTACAACATCCTCAAACTTCAACTTCGAGTTAGTTGGAACCGAGTTGCTTACCGCCATTACAGGCTATTCCAAGTTTCAGGTAAAGAGCATAGAATTAATAAAGCCCTAACTTCGTCATCAAATTCTATTGAATGAAGCTAGCATATTCACAACCGTATTGAAATCATTTAAATGATCACGCTCTTGAACTATTCTCATACATCTTCATATTAAACAAATTTTTCATTAAAAATATCTTGTTAGAGGTAGAGGGTTTTTCATAAAACTTCCCTAATGCATCCATTAGATCTTTTGTCGTCTTTTCCTTTGAAACATTAAATAATACCAAAGATGCAAGACATAGCCGGATCATTCCAAGTTCCTTCTGATCCAACAAATCCCATTCTGCATCTTTCATACTCGAGGGTTTGTTCACCTTCTCAGACAACGGAGTATAAATATCCTTTTGATAAAGGTAATCTTCCATCTGCATCTTCCAAATCTTGAAATTCTATCCGTTGAATTTATCAACCCTAGATCTTCCATCATCTGCCATAGCTCCCACTCAAGATAAAAACTTTTCCTGTGATTAACACTTGACAAACCAAACCAGAGCTCGATACCAATTGTTAGGAAATAAGAGATAAAATATGCGGAATAATCCCTTACAAAATCGCAACAAGAGAAACTAATATGCGAAAAAATTACAAATCTCAAATAAAAGTGCAGATTAAATAACACAACACGAGAGAGATAAGATTTAACGTGGTTCACCCAATTTGTGCTACGTCCACCAAGAATCACTTGCTTAGATTTTATTACAAGCCTCCACTCTCTCAATCTGATACCCAAATCTGTTTGGAGCTATGCTCAACAAACTCTCTGAGAATTCACACCCGAATTCAAAACACATCTCGCAATACATTTTCTTGTATTTCTATCATATGCATAAGACCATATAAATAGACAATTGCTTGAGTAGTTTTACAAAACCATGGGTATCAAACAATGGGCAAAAACAAAATTGTCCCATAAACCTATGGGTAGCCGAAGAGGCGGTTTTACAAAATAATGGGTACCGAAAAACCATGGGCCCAAAAACAGCCCATAACAGTTACCCATTACCCATGGGTTAATAAACCACACATGAAAATTTGCTTGGGGCTTCCCCGAACCCCCTGACCCGCTCATGACGGCGGGACCACCATAAAAATACCGAGTGTAACACATGGAAGGTGTACCACACTCTAACATGAAAATAGGCTCCACAAACATAACAAGGGTCTCAACACCCCTAATAAACAACGCTTGTTTAAGCGTTATCTCTTCTCCTCGGAGGCGAGTGTGGTGTTGCTTCAAGAAATAAAGATGGTTCTTTGCAAGTAGGCTGCGCTCTGGAAGGATTTAGTTAAGGGCTAGAATTTCTTCTTCTCTCATGCTACCTAGGGGCCATATAGGGGCTTGGGATTCTAGTGGAAGGAATGTCGAGTACAGAGTTGATCTTATCTTCCATAATCATAGTTGGCAGTTGGGTCAGGTTTTCCCAAAATGTTCTCAATCAGTCTTCTACCTCCTTAATGTGTATGGTCTGAATAGCATAATTGGAAAAAGAGAGGTTTGGCAAGACATTTCCAGGTCTTTTATCCCCCTCGAAGATCAACTGTTCCTTCTTGGTGGTGAATTCAATGCTATCACCTCTAAGAAAGATAAAAAAGGTGGTATTACTAGGAATCAACAATCCCAGGCTGATTTTTGTTCCTTTATCTCTGACAACTCTCTTTTAGATATTGAGCCCAAGCAAGGTTGGTTCACCTAGAGCAATCGTAGGAAGGGCTTCAGTAATATTGTTGAAAGGCTCGACAGGTTCTTAGCCGGCCCTAAGTGGTCTCTGAATAATGTTGTCTTAGAATGCTCGATTCTACCTTGGTCTGGCTCTGATCACTTCCCATTTTCCTTGTCAATCAATATCGACTTTTCCCCTCACAAATCCCCTTTTAAGTTTGAGCTTATGTGGCTAAGGGATGCCTCTTTAGAAAACAACATTTCGCAATGGTGGCACTCCTATCAAGTTGAAGGTTCAAAGATGTTGGTGCTTGCACAAAAACTAAAACTTCTCAAAGGGGATCTAAGGTCTTGGAACAAATTTTTTTTTAAGAATATCTTCCAGGAAAATGCTAGAGTGGAAGTCGAGTTGAAAGCTCTGAATGAGTTAATTTTGGTCTCTGGCATGGGGAGGCGGATTTTCTTGGAGAAGTCTTTACTAGCAGAACTTGGTGAAGCGCTTACTGCGTGAGGAGGTCTACTAGAAACAAAAATCGAGGGAATCATGGCTCAAGGATGGGGACAGAAACACAAAGTTTTTTCATTCATCCGTAAAATCTTGGTGGATCTCTTCTTTCATCTCCGAGATAAAGATCACAATGGTATTGTCCTCTCTGATCAAAAACATATTTCTGATGAAGGGGTCCGGTTCTTTACTTCCCTCCTTAGAGGTGATATCACATCCTTTGATTCAGAGCAATCCTCTTTCCTTGACAATATCCCAATGCTGGTCACTGATGCTCAAAATGTGGCCCTTCTTAAGCCCTTCTCTATGAGTGAAGTGGAGAAAGTAGTTTTCTCTATGGCCAAGAACAAAGCTCCAGGTCTAGATGGTTTTCAAGCTGATTTCTTTCAAAAATTTTGGAACATCGTTGGCTATGATGTTTGGGCAGCTGTGGAAGAATCTCGCAGATTCTGTTTAGTGCTTAAATAGCTAAATTGTACCTTTATAAGTCTCTTCCCAAAGATATGGCTCCAGGACTCAAAGGGTTGTTGGAACCTCTGGTTTCTCTGGAGCAATCTGGTTTCTTTCAGGGAGGTCAATTTTTGATGGTATTTTTCTCTCTCATGAACTCATTCATTCTCTCTCTGCAATAAATCCCTAGGTATGTTGCTAAAATTGGATATCAGTAAGGCCTTTGACAAGATCAATTGGTGTTTTCTAATCAAAATCCTTAGAAAGTTTGGTTTTTCGGTTCATTTTTGTAATTGGGTGTTTAGTTGCATTGTTGGGCCTTCTTTCTCCATGTTAATTAATGGTAATGTTGAAGGTTTCTTTGAAGGTAATCGGGGTATAAGACAGGGTGACCCTCTTTCCTCCTTTCTTTACATTTTAGTGGTTGATTCTTTGAGTAGGGCCATTAACAATAAATTTTGGGAAGGAAAATTGCAGGGATTAAGAATTACAGAGGGGGTGAATCCTATCTCTCACCAATAATTCACGGATGACACTTTCTTGTTTGGCAAAGCTAGCATTCAGGAGGCCGAGAAGGCGAAGGGATTGCTCAATGCTTATGAGGGTTCTTCTTGGACAAGAGGTCAGCCTTGTTAAATCCTTCATCTTCTTTTTTAATGTCCCCCTCCTCTGGAAGCTAGAATTTTTGGAATTTTCAGTTTCAAAAAAGGCTCCCTTCCGGTCAAATATCTTGGTGTGCCTTTGTTTGGTGGCGCAAGTCAAACCTCGCGTGGGTGATCTCCTCTCTTGGTTAATTGAAACTCAATTCCTAGAAAGGAAAATGGCTATCACTGGCTGGGAGATTGGTCCTCATCAAATTTATTCTTAGTGCCTCCCCCTTATACATGCTTTCCATTCTAAAAATCCCCAAAAGTGTTCTAACGAAGCTTATCGGGATCATGAGAAAGTTCCTCTGGCAAGGTCCCTCTATGGAAAGGAAAATCCCATTGATTAGCTGGGAAACTTTTTCCAAACCCAAAGATTTAGGCAGGATGGTATCCTCAACTTGGGTCTTCAAAACTTGGCCCTGGGCGCCAAGCTTGTCTAGAATCTCCTCACAAAACCTTTGAGTCTTTGCAGTCAAGTGGTGGAAAAAAAATATCTGGGGGCCCATCTTTTGGAATCAATTCTTCGCATTACTAATCCCCCTCGTAGCTCTCATATATGGAACTTCTTAGTTGAATTTTGGGAGCTCTTCTTATTCAATGTGGCCTGGAAAATCGAAAAAGGCGACAAGATGTTATTCTGGGATGATCCTTGGAATGGTTTTCCCGTGCTTGGGGAAAACCCTGAGTTTGGGGAAATCAAGAGGCTCCTAGTTGAAGAATGGGGACCATATGTTTCCAACTATGGGCTAATTCTGGAAAATACTCTGCTCTATTGGAATGGAAAAGTATTGATCACCTAAATCTCTCTATGGAAACTAAGGATAGTTTTCACTCGGCTCTCAGAGAACGATAGATTATGCTTTCTGGGGGTAATGATGAAATTGTTTGGACTACGGCCTCTTCTGGGAAATACTCCCTACGTTGTGGCTATAAATTATTGCATGCTAAGTAGGATGTTGAGGCTCTGATCTAGAAGGCATGTTGGTCCCCCTCATGTCCCCCTAAAGCTGGCCTTTTCACTTGGATGGCTTTCAAAGGCAAAATTCTCACTCAAGAAAGAAGGAAAAGATTTGGTTTTCATGGTCCCTCAATGTGTGTTCTATGTGCAAAGCGTGAGGAAGATCATGATCATATTCTACTTCATTTCCCATTTACAACTAAATTTGGAGTTGGTTGTGTGTCGTGCTCAATCTCCCATGGGTTCATCCCTCTACACTCCATGCGACCATTTTGGCTTGGTCTGTAAACCTCCACTCTAGTGCTCTCTCCTCGATTTGGTTGTGTGGTATCATGTTAATTCTCTGGCACATCTAATGGGAGCGTAACAAAAGAATCTTTAGGGAGGAGAAGAACTCTGTGGAAAGGGTCATTCTCAGGTTGGAATGGGCTATCTCTAAGGTGGTTTCTGCTAATTGGTCCCGCTTTCATCACTTCTCCAACATTGTGAGGAAATTGAGCGGCGGCGGCCTAGAATCATCAAGCCGGGGCAGGTGCTTAGCGCCCTTCAATCTCTTATGCCTTGCTCCGTAGGTTAGCCCGTTGGCTCCCCCATCCCAGGGTTTCTCAAGCTAAATTTTGATGGAGCTGCCAGAGGTAACTCGGGCATCTCTGGCGCTGGATGCATTATAAGAAATGAATTGGGATTATTGGTGGGTGCCACCTCCTACAAGCTCAGGGATGGCACTTGTAATTCAATTAAACTACAAGCTCTGAGCAAAGGTCTAGATCTAGTGGCCTCCTTAAAGGTAGAAAATCTGGAAATCGAAGGGGATTCGCTAGTAATTATGAATGCCATAATTAAAAAGAAAGCTCTGTCTTGGAAACTGGACCTAGGAGTTAAAAAGGTCCTTTGGAAACTCGGGAATTTCAGTGCCTAGAACATTAAGCACGTGTTTTAGGAAAGTAATAATTGTGTAGACAAGCTGGTGAATGCGGGGATCGAGCAAGCACAATAGGAGATAGTGGCATTCAATTCCAAAGCATGGGAAGGATTGGGGATATTGGTCTCGCGTGAGGTAGAATTAAGTGCACACGTTGTCTAATGATGCACTTGTGTGAAGTGAATGGTCTATTTAAAGCTTTAGACAAGGGCTTCTCCTTATATTTTTCTCCCTCCTTTTGTTGGATATGGTTATCCTCGCCTCGTGAATCACCTTGAGTTGTGATCTGCATGAAATGATGTTTTGTTCTAGGATAATAGACAACCAGTGAAAAGAATTTTTCATCTCTCTTGCGATGAAGAGTTGGAAGCCATCAAAGTAATCTTGGTTAAAGTCTATCTATCTGTTATTGGTTGGCCACGCATCAATTATGGTGTTTCCTCTATTTTCGTAGAGAATCTATAATAATTCGTCCCTCTAAAGCGGATGATGTGAATCGGCTCTGACTTTGGCCAACTAGCGTCTTGTGGTAACCGGCCTCACGAAGTGATGAATTGTTGTCGGCATTCTAGGTTATGCATGAGTCTCTATTGGGTGCATAGGGGGTGGATGTGGGTGTCTTTAGAGAACTTGAAAAATGGTTTGGCATTCTCCTGGCCTTCACTGAGCAATTGGTGGTGTAAGCCGGGAACGTGTTGCCATTTGTGTGCACTGGTGCTTCCTAATGTGAAGAACCTCGTGCTCGTTGGACCCTATCCACTTTGGATGGACCGAGCTGCATTTATCTCATCTGCGGCGGGCCTATGAATTTCTTTGACTACACTAGGTGAATAGTGAAGTGAAATTTGAAATGGAAGAAGATACTAGCTTTGGTCGGGTGTCTCAGGTTGCTAGTGTTGTTGTCTCCTTGGGGACTGGAGAGTAACTCCTCTCCTACCTAGTACTATAGTTATAGTATATCTCGGATAATGCTGGCCTATGTTCGTGTATATCCAACTATTTTTTTCTCTCGGGATTTTGGTGTTTTGCTTTGAACTCTTGAGGCTTGGCCTCTGTTTATGTAAATAGGGAACGTGTCCCTTCAACCCATTTTAACTATAAAAAAACAATACCTTTGGAAAATTATATGTTGAGTTATCATAGGAGTAAATTACAATAGTGTAGGACTCAATTAGTGCATTGGTGCATGACTCAATTAATGCATTGGCACAGGACTCGCCTCCACATTAATATAGGACTCACAGTACAACATTGATCTCATCCAAGTCATCAACTCTAAATTCCTTGAAATAAGGGATTTGCACAAGAAGATAAATAGCTCGAACTATTGGTGATACTGACCGATGGCATAACAACATGAATATGTAGCGTGTGCCATTACCTCAACCTACATTCATGCAGATTTTGAGGTTCAGTCACTTCAGTTGCTGGGAGACGTGATGTGACCAATAGCTATGGAATTATTACTACTGTGATTCTCTACAATCAATCTAAGAATTGTAAGATCTTCTAGTACTGACTCTCTCCAAAGGAGTCAATCATGGACCTCCTATACAGTTAGTAAGATTAATTCCAATCAAACACCTCAAAGACTACTTCCACAATTGTATTCCTTAAAATAGATAGTCATTGTTTTAGTCAACAGTCAGTTCAGTAGATGTTAGTTATTGCAAATAAACTAGTTCTCTCCTAGAGGGACTAGGATTTCTCTAGTATAAAAGAGCTAATGTATTTAGATTTATAGGTTCGGTTTAGTTATTTGATTCATTGTACAAGCATACTCTTTCAATTGAATAAAATTATAGATTCAGGGGAAACTTCTATTGTGTGAATTTTAGTATTAAACTGATCGAAGGGAAGGAGCAAGGGCCACTCCTACCCAATGAGAAGGGAGATTTACATTTATTTCCTTTATATAATTTTTATGCATTTACCATTTCAGGGTTAAAATGTGTTAAAAATATTTAGATTTTGTCTTTAATATTCTTTGATTTTCATGCATTACATTTTATACTTGCAGTCATTTATTATTCAATTAATTCTGTTATTAAGTACGTGTTGAGAGAAATTCTTATTGTTCCCTTTGTTGTAAACAACCATGGACACCTCCTGGATTGTGAGATATATTATCATTTAAAGTACAAGTATCAACGATGCCCATTCTCTTTGTCTAACACAACTTAGAACTAACATATCTTCTATCAAGGAATAAAGAGGAGATGATTGAAAACTAGAAATGACGGTCATCATCCTCTGGGGCATTGGATGAAAACCAGAAATGATGGACATTGATTCTAAAAAAATAGATAAATGAAAAATAATAATAATAATAACAAACTCGGGTGGTGAAAACCGAAATGGCGGCCACCACCGAGAATCGACATGCAAAAATGAAGGACCATATTTGGATGGAGGATCAAATAAACATAGAAATGGTAGCCAATGATATGACAAGCTAAATTAATGAGGTATGTACAATTAATTCCCTTCTTGAATATAGGGAAGTCTTAATTTATGAGTCGTTAATTATTATAATCGTGCAAATTGATTATCTCCTCCATTTCCCATAACTTCGCACGCTTCACAAATCCCCACCAAATCTGTAACTCCCCTCCATAATAATCTCCACACGCACCCAATCAATGTCATCATCACTTTGGGATTCCATCCCAACCTTCCCAATTCGAGTTATTTTAATTTTGAACCATTTTTTCTCCATTGTTACTTTCCAAATTTAGTCCTCTCACTCTTGCACCACCATTCACTCTTGAGCTTGCCTACAATCCTACAAACCCCGAATTTCCAGTCTTGTGCCATTTTATTGTTCACTACTTGTTCAAATTCATATATGGGGCCTCAATTGAGACATGAACCAACAAGTTCTGTGGAAATCTTAGCCGATGCAAAGTTACTTGAAATCTTCGAAGAAGCGGGATGCATGAAATTTTTGCTTGTTTATGAGGAATTCAACATAATAATGACTAAAGAATTCTCCCAGAGATATGGAGGAAGGATACTCTATGGTTCAAGGTAAGAAAATTCCCTTTACTCCAACTATTATCAGTCATCTTTCAGAATACTTGAGACAAGACTAGCGATTAGTGACATAACAATATATATCTTGAAATACTTAAAGATTTTCAGTTGGAAAGAAGGAGAAGTTACAATTAGTCATAGACAATAAGGGTAAAGCTAAAGGTGTCAAAAGAATAACCCTTCTGAAACCCTGGGTAGAAGTGGCCAAATGGTTGATCAAGTACTTTACATGCGAAGGGAAATATGAAATTGTGTTGGGTCCTGTGTTAAGAATGTTAATACACCTCCGACATGGTCAAAATAAACCCCAGTATAAGATCAATTTACCTTAGTTTTTATATTATACTATTTTTTCTGCTACAGAAAAATTTCATTGGAGTGCCTCATATCTAAAGTTCCAGGATTATTCATCTTATTTGCAAGCGTCAATTTGTTAAAAAGAGACATGGAGTTAAGAAATGGCTGAATTTTCAAAAGCAATGTGCCTTGAATCCTAAGGTGGTTTTGGAACAAGCACCCTCAACCTCTAAGAGACCTAAAAATCACCTCAAGACTTCTAGGCCTACACCTTCCCTAAATGAAATTCCAATTGAGAATCCTCCTTCCCAGGAAGAACAAGAGGCAACCACAATAATGCAAACCTTGGTAAAAACCCCACCTGTGTCTCGTCCCAAAATCGGTATCACAAATGCATTCTGGTATAGAAAAAGAAGTTGAACATTCCATAGCCATAGCTGAAGAGTCACCTGTTAAAGACAAAGGGAAAGCACCTATGGTAGAGGGAGAACCTAGTTCTCCCCCGATTATGATACAATTATTCCCCAAGTTTTGTCTTTGTCCAAAATCCAGTTTGAGCTACAATTGGCTCAAGAAAGAATCACCCATTTTCAATTACTTCTTAAGGCCAAAGAAGCCAATTTCTCCTAGTTGGAAACTGCTAAGAATCAAGAAATTCAATAGTTACACAAATGGTAGCACAACATGAAGAGGTAACTCTTTAGCTATAGAAATCCTGAAAGAGAGGGAGCGAATCTGATCCCTTCATGCCAAAACAAAGGAACTTAGCACATCTCTTACAGTCTTGCAAGAAAATAGGAAAGAACCAAACCTGTGACCATGGAAGAACATGCCGCTCAAACTGAATTTTTCTTTCCCCAAATTTTTGTTTTAAAAGGAATGGTCAAGTGGATGGATGAATGTTACGAGGCTCAAGGAAGTTTTTGAGGAAAACAAGAATTTGAAAGAGGAAAACAAATTGCTAAAAGAAAATGTGATTATTGTTAGTCGTCTATATGACCAACTTCTTTCTTGTAGACCTCCTTCAAATTTTTATGCATTATTCTTGAAAAACAGTTTTTCAAATGGAAAATATCCAGGGCTCATGCCATGTAGGACATTGAATTTGATGATGATAAACAGTTTGTGGTTGCATATACAACAAGGAATGATATTGAGAAAAAAATGTTGTGTGAATTCTATGTGCACAAATTTCTTCTCCTGAGCAAATTGAAATTCCAATAAATTTTTATGTGGGAGAGGTATAGTTAAGAGCATTCATTTCTACTCTCAGGCACCAAGGGGAATGGAGGGACCAGAGGGCCACATTTGTGCAAGAAGAGTCTAATAGGCCTCTTGATGAGGCATGATTTACCTGCCCCAATTCGGTTCTTTAACAGGTTTCGGTCACAGGTATATTGTCTACGTCTAGTGGAAAAATACATAGATATCCTTAAAACTTGTGTCAAAATTTTTAGAAAGCATGTAAATCCAACATTCATCCGAACTTCCTCGCCTATCAGTGAGATATCAACTTCTTGCAGAACCTTACAAGAAAAAGGAGGTAATTTCACCAACCAACCTTCGTTGGTCACTTAAGAGGGCCAAGGACCTCTGCAAAATTATTCTCAAATTGTAGGAGAAATGGATTGGCATGTGGTATCGACCTCCATTGGTGATTTCTCCAAGTACCACGGTGGGATTCTATAGATAATCAACCAAAGGGTAGTTATAACACTTGGAGGAAAATGTCATTGATCACTTTGGGTTATGTAATACTTCATTGGATGAAACTTGGCAAACATTTGCCAATGAATATAATTGTTCAAGGATTGTGGAACAATTGAACAATAGGTAGCAGGAGGACCTATTAAACCTTGATCGGGGGAGTGATGAACCCCCATTTTGTTATGTTTAAACCATGTGAATCCCCATACTATTTTGATATCATATTGCATGATGTATAATGTTAAATGCTTATACTTAATGTTTACTGTGTTTTTGAAGGAATTATTGTGCATATGCTTGTTATTTTTATCTTGTTATTTCTTCCTCAAAATGGCTTAAATTGATCTTTTTATAAGCATTAATAGTACCTTTGGAAAAGTATATGTTGAGTTATCACAGGAGTAAATTGCAATAGCGTAAGACTCTATTACTGATAGCGTAAGACTCAATTAGTGCACCGGTGCAGGACTCAATTAATGCATTGGCGCAGACTCGCCTCCACATTAACATAGGACTCACGAGTACAACACCGAGCTTTTCCAGGCATCAACTCTGAATTCCTTGAAATAAGGTATTTGCACAAGAAGATAAATAGCTTGAACTACTGGTGATACAATTGGTGGCATAACAACATGAATAGGAAACGTGTGCCATTACCTCAACCTACATTCATGCAGATTTTGAGGTTCAGTCACTTTAGTTGTTGGGAGACATGATGCGGCCAATAGCTAAGGAATTATTACCACCGCGATTCTCTACAATCAATCTAAGAACTACAAGATCTTCAGTGACTGACTCTCTCCAAAGGAGTCAATCACATACCTCCTCTACTGATTAGCAAGATTAATTCCAATCCAAACACCTCAAAGACTACTTCTTCCACAATTGTATTCCTTAAAATAGATAGTCATTGTTTTAGTCAATAGTCTAGTTAAGTAGATGTTAGTTATTGTGAATAAACTAGTTCTCTCCTAGAGGGACTAGGATTTCTCTAGTATAAAAGAGCTAATGTATTTAGATTTATCGGTTCGGTTCATTATTTGATTCATTGTACAAGCATACTCTTTCAATTGAATAAAATTATAGATTCGGGGAAACACATTGTGTGAAATTTAGTATTAAACGATCGAAGGAAGGAGCAAGGAGTCACTCCTACCCAACGAGAAGGGAGATTTACATTTATTTCCTTTTTATCATCTTTGATGCATTTACCATTTCAACATTAAACTATGTTAAAAATCTTTAGATTATGTCTTTAATATTCTTTGTTTTTCATGCATTACATTTTATAATTGCAGTCATTTATTATTCAGTTAATTCTATTATTAAGTATGTGTTGAGAGCAATTCCTATTGTTCCCTTTGTTGCAAAACCGTCATGGACCCCACCCTGGATTGACAAATATATTATCATTAAAGTACAAGTATCAATGATGCTCGTCGGTGCGATTGAATGCATGTCGTGCGAGGATATTGCACTAATTTTTTATAAAGTTATGTGTGTATGGGGACTTCAATTGTGAAAAGGGAATCTAGGATAAATGAATTGGCGTGCACATGAAATGCAAAGAACTTAGGAGAATTTGGCCAAGCAAGGTTTTCCAAGTGGCACAGGGGGAGAAAGAAGTATTATGCGAGAAGATGAAAAATTGAGGTGTGCGAGAATCCAACCTTCATAGAAAGGGAAAAAAAAGAGGTTTCATGATTTCCTTAAGGAAATTAGGGACATGTGTTATAGACACAAAAATGGTGACTTGGTCGGGAAATTCTCTCAAGAATTTTAACTATGAGGCGGTTCAAACCTAGGATCTCTAGTTTATAATAGACACAAATAGAATACTTAGCTCAAAAAACTTTACATTTTGAAATTAAAATCATAATTGAAAGCTTCGAAATTGACGTGTAATATACCTAGTCTTCATACTTATAGAGATTCAAGTGTGTGTGCATAAAATTCATTTACCTTGCCTTTAGGATTTTTGATCTAGTGAAAATATTGATCAAGTAGTTTTCTTGTTGATGGGGGCTTAATCTACTTTTTTTATTCTCCTTCTAGGTAGAATGAAGAAGAATATAATCCAAAAAATAATGATGGGTGGGAGCCAATATCGACACAATGGAACTATTTGGTAGAAGTAGTTGGGGGGTAAGCCTATAGTCCTCCTCGCCACTAGTCACCATGTTTTTTTCTTCGCATGAATGGTCATTCCTTGTTTTTGTGTTTGGTGCCCTTGGGATTTGTTAACCTATTTTGCTTGAAAAGTTACTTCTCTAATCTCATATTATATGTTTTAATCTCTACTCTATCGGTTAGATTTTGGTGATTGGTTTTGATTGTTCTCAAATTTTATATAACTCAAATGTAACATTTAGGTTGTGATGACATATCATCCCTTTTTGTGTGATTGATGTTGTACAATATGTATGATAAATAAATATATTTTTCAATCAATAAAAAAAAGTCAAATTTAAGATTGATAATTGTGAACTACTCACTAAATTATACTATAACCTCACTACCATTATAGAACACCTATCAACATAATTAATAGACCTAAAACTATATTTATGAGAAAACCAAAAAAACAACTAAAAGAGAATAAAAAAACCTAACTAGGGATGAGCTACCCCTAAATAATAATTTTTCCCGAAAAATTATTACAGAAAAACAAAGAATCGATAGCGTTCAGCTCCTAAATTATGAACACATTCCTCTACCATTTTCATACTTAGTATATGTAGAGCCGTGGACGGCAGGATTCGAACCTGCGCGGGCCAAAGCCCACATGATTTCTAGTCATGCCCGATTACCACTCCGGCACGTCCACCTCGATATTTGCAAAGTCTCTAATTCATATAACGTATAATATTATAACTGTCGAAATTAACATTTGTTATCATCTAAATTTGTGAGATTTTGGATTTCCTGGGTTTAGTTTGCATTAATCGACTGTTTTCAAATATGGAAGCCGTACGTTCTATCACTGCACGGATCGCCATTATTCTTGGTATTATTTTCATTTTCAATTTTAAAAAGTTTTTGTGAAAAGATCTTTTCAAGGGTTGTTTATGTGTCATCATTTATGTCATTTATGATGTGACTTAATTTATTGGCTAGTTTTTATTTCATTTTTAACTTTAATTCAAACAACTATTGGCACTTTGTTTCACATAACTATGTCAGTATTTGTTAGGTATTTTGGGATATGTTATGGCATTTTGTCAAATAATTAATGTGTCTTTAATATATTTTTTTATTAGTACCTCTAAGGTTATTGAATTGGGCCTTTGGATTACATAGTTTAAGAACATCTCTACCTAAGTTTTGGAGCGAGCATATCGATTCAACAATGCAAAATAATTCCAAGTTGTTCGCCTTGACTAAGCAACTATGAGTAATGGGCATCCACGCCGTCAAAATCACCCAAAACACGATCTTGGCCTCAATCGTTTGACTCTCTGTGTCGAGTGTCTCCAAGCCTTGCACTCAACAAGACTTGATCCCTGGTGGGCTCATTGAAAGTCATACATAATCACCAATAGACCAAGGGCCCTTCGACCATATTTTAATATTTTGAATATATGTTTATAAATGTATTTTCAATAACATCTAACAAAAATCTATTTTTTATGGTATTTCATATTGTGTTCTAAAGGTCATATTTTGGCACAAGTTAGGAGGATTCTAAAAAAGTTGTAGAGTTTGAATTTTCCCATGCCATGCATTTGTGTATGATTTTGAAAGGCTTTTTCAATAATTAGACATTTTGTGTGTATCATAAAATCATAATGTTCCATAACACCACATTTAGTTGATAGCATGCACAAATAATTCAACCAAATTACTAGCTAAATGTGGCATCGTGGAATAAGTCTAGCTTAAAAAGAGACAAATCATTGTATGAAGTAAAGACTTGGAAAAAATATGCATTACTTACACTCTTTGAAGATTTTGAGTCAAAAGGGATACTCATCAAGTTTTCCATAACACCACATTTAGTTGATAGCATGCACAAATAATTCGACCGAATTACTCTAAATGTGGCGTCGTGGAATAAGTCTAGCTTAAAAAGAGACAAATTCTTCGTATGAAGTAAAGACTTGGAAAAATATGCATTACTTACACTCTTTGAAGATTTTGAGTCAAAAGGGAAACTCATCAAGTATTTTCATGGATAAGCCGATCATCAACTTTGGGAGTTGTTGAAGCCTCAATTAGCTACGCTTTTCCAACAATCTCACCAAATTGAATTTGCACTTAAACATCCAAAAATTGCTTGAGCAAATCTCTTCCAAAATTAATGTAATGAAAAGTGGGACAAAATGATCATTAATGCATAAGAACAACAAAATATTTAAAATTAGCCAAAATGAGGAGAGGAGATAGAAAGTCAAAGAGAAGGAAAATAAAAGAAATTGGAGCAAATGAGATACAATTAAGCCCACATGAAGAATAATTATAATTCTATAAATGAAAATGAGGGTGAAGGTGTCAACAACATAAGAAAGCATGTCAAAAGTCAATTATAAAGAACCATGGAAATAAGAGCATAACTTTGATCAATGATCTACAAGCATGCAAATAGATTAATACAATGTAGCAAGTAACTAGTGTTGTACCAAAATTTAATGTTTTCAATTACTATGTGTTTATATAATAATTAAAGTAGATTACATTTTTTCTATATTTGTTGACATATATTATGTGCAATACGAAGGAGAGCAATGACAAATGTATAAAATGTAAATATGGTTGAAAAAAGTACCATGTATGGATCCACACGAGAGGATGTTTTCTTTAAAATTGAAGAGATAAAATGTGATAAATATGCACAAGTTCACATGACATGAATCTCTATGTGATGTTAAGATTCCTAAGCTCATAACCACACCCACTATGTTTGAGCCCCTATTCCTTCCCATTGATTGAAAAATTGATTATCAAGGCACAAAAAAAACTTGTGTAAAAATTAGCTAAAACCAAGGAGGGAGATAGAAAGTCACGAGAGAAGGAAAATGAGAAGTAGGGGAAATGAGATAGAATGAGGCACACACAAATAATTATGAGAATTTGGTAAGTAAAAATGAGGATGAAGGTGTCAACAACAAAAGAAAACAAGGCAAAAGTCAATAAACAATAGAAAAACATGTCAATAAGAGCATAACTTCAACCAATGATCTATAAACATGCAAATACATTAATAATATAATAATTAACTATATTAGTTGAAGTATGTTAGCCATGTACAACACACATTTACATACATCAAATTTTGAAAAAAAAAAAATAGATGTCTAATACAATTATGGTGTGTTTTTATAATAACTAAAGTAGATTACATATGTTTTTCTATATTAGTGGCATCAAGTATGTTAGGTGTTATATTTTAAAAGGAGAGTGATAATAATATTCATACAAATATACATATACACTTGAGTTATAAAAAAGTACCATATATGGATCCACGCGAGAGGATGCTTTTCTTAAAATTGAAGTGATTAAATATGATTAATATATGCGAGTTGATGTGACATGAATCTCTACATGATGTTATGATTCCTAAGTCAACCGCCCATTTCTATTCCATTGATTTAATGAAAGATTTTGGGAAAGAAGTTGATTATTTATTTATCTATAATTATTTTAAGTTATCAAGTTCCTTTCATTTTCCTTGACCAATATTTTCTCTTCAAAATGAAACATTTGTAGGGAAGGGATTCAAGGGATTGACCAGATGATGAAAATACTAAGGTAACTTACAATTAGATAGTTCGATTTATTATTTCTTTGAGGACATGAAATTGATTAAGAGAAATGTAGGAGTAAGTCTCAAGGTTGTAACGTATGACAATAGTCGTGAAGTGTTTTTCCATACTCTAGGCACCATAGTCATGTAAGGTGTGCTTTCAAGAGAATGAATAAAAATTTAGATTCATAGAATCACTAACACTCAACATATCCAACTTGGGTACCACTAAGGAAAGTTTTAAGAGGCATTTCAAATTTTTTTATTTGGAAATCTAAATCGATAAAGGGGAGGGAAAGGCAAACCAATAAAATATACATATTTTGTATCTAATCAACCATTATATTAGTAGTAAAGGAAACTTTTATTGTGTCATATCCCCATTGACAAAAAAATTATGACCAATGAGTTTATATACAAACTGAAACAAAAAAATTGATGGTTTTGACAATGTTTGCATGTTTGGCATTGTTTCTTGTTCGTAGTGCAACACAATACAAAATGCATAATTTAGAGTAGAGAAGTAGAAATATATTTTGGTTTATACACACACATATATATATATATGTATGTATGTATGTATGTATGTATGTATGTATTTATGTATGTATGTATGTATGTATGTATTTATGTATGTATGTATATATGTATTTATGTCATGTATGTATACATCAACATATACATATACATATATGCTTTCTTGACACTTTTCTACATATGGAATTTCACAAAAAATAATCGAACCTATAATCTCATGAATATTTTTGTAAAACAATACCACTTTATAGAATAAAGATGAAGCAATCTATGTATTTTCTCAAATCATGCACTTTCTACTTACATCACACATCCAATCCCCTATGTCATTATATGCATGATTTTCTTACCATTTTGGTTAATTAACAATGCTTTTTGATTACCTAGCCTCTTTCACATTCAAGATGCCAATTTACGACACATCGTAAGTCAAAATCCTCTTCCGAACAAACAATTAGTGATTATTAGCTAATTAAGCCTATTTTACCCTTGTTTTGGTCAATAAACCCTATTATTGGCTTAAACCCCTCTTCCAACCATTCAAAATCACCCCATTTCCCTCCAAGACATCTTAGAAGGCTTCAAAATCTTATCCTAGCCTCTTAATTGACCCTAAGTGGTTGATTAAGGCTCCTCACATCCTAATCACTTGTTAATTCACTAATCATGATTAGAAAACCTTAATCTACTTTGTGCTTTTAGTCCCACATGCACCAAGATGCAAGTTTTCCCAAATAGAAAACTATAAAAAGGACTAACCACATACCTTTAAACTTTACACCATGCTTTGAATTGCATATCATATAAGAAATATGATTAAGAGCCTTACTTCCTCCTTGGAATAGCTTGCTCAATCTTTGCCTCCAATCTTCATGTTGGTTAGTAGAGGGATATCTAATATGGCCTTGTAGCCATTGTTAGAGAGATCCTCTCACCATTTGTGAAGTAGCAACAAACCATAATTTGATTGCCTCTTAGATCTAATTAGGTCTATGTTAGTTAGCAATTCATACTAAGTAGGCATGCTTTAGCTAAGATTGATTGATATCATGTTAGTTCTTTTAAGTATTCCATTAAGCTTTAATCATTGATGTTACTATTGTTTAATTCTAGCTTTGTTAATAGACTATGTGGTGTTAGTCTAGTTATTTAGCTTTCTAGAGAGTTTTTAGTAGTTATCATTTTTAGGGTGTTATCATTTGCACACTCATTTGGGACTTTCCCCATTGCATTCATTCATTTGAAGTTTTCTAGATTAGTTTTCAAGATTTTTAGAGTAAATTTCAAAGTTTTGTAGATTAATTTCAAATTTTGATAGTTGTTTAAACTAGATTAGTAGTAGATGCTTTATTTTCATGTTCTTTGCAGGATCTAAGGAGGTAAAGTGTTGTCAAAATTCCATTAGAAAGTCAAATATTTGAGCTTTATCAGATTTTTCTTGTCAAAACCATGTTTTGACCACCTACATAGGAAGGTGTGCACTGCTCATGTCTTTAAAGGCCGTGCTCACGTTCAAAGGGGGCTCTCACATCTTTCAGGCACTGTGCTCATGCTCTCAAGGCCATGCTCTCTCATTCACTAGATGACATGCTATGTGTTCCATTGAATTTTTTCCCTTGTGTGTGGTGCGTTGGTGCTTTGAAGTGCATGTCACTAACGTCTCTCTCATCGTCTCATCACGTTAATCAATTGTGTGATTTTGACAGAGGTGTGTGTTGTGCTTTTAACACACTTTGGTGTTGTATGAAGCACATTTATGCTTGTATAAGGCATGCACATGCTACTATTGTTAAGGGGCGTGTTGGCATTCTAAGGTAAATTTGGCTCAAATTTAAAATTTTAATTGTTGTTTCTTTATGCTTATGTCATTTTTCTAGGGTTTTTAGCTTTTGTTATTAGAGTTTTCTAATTTAGAGTAGGTTTTCTAACACATTTACTTAGGGTTTGATGAATTAATTTTTTTTCATGCTTTGTATGAGTTTGGGATAGGGTTGTGTATGCTCTTCTCTTGCACCTTGTGTGATCTTGAGAATCAAAAGCAAGCTCTAAACCTTCTTTTGCTAACATTAGAGTAAGTGGGAAACTTCATTATTCATTTTTATGCTTAAGGGAATGAACTTTTCATATGGCATTTATATGATCCTTTAGTTTAAGAGATTTTCATTGATAAACAACTAAGGCTAAAGCTTGTGTATGCTCTTCTCTTGCACCTTGTGTGATCTTGAGAATCAAAAACAACTTTAGTTTTTCACTAAAAAGCACTTGGATTAATTGGGAATGAACCTTGATTTACAAATCATTATGGTGGTTATTTGATTTACAAGATTTTCATTGTTATCTAGTTGGGTTGCTTGTTGTGTATGCTCTTCTCTTGCATCCTTGGATGATCTTGAGAACCAAAAACAACATTTAATCCTCTTTTTATGATATTGTAGATATTTTTGGATAACTACTAACTATTTGTGTGTAGGACCTAACACTTTCCAAAGAAAGGAGAACTCTCTTCAAACCAAATTCTAACATACACATGTGTGTTGTAGGTTGCCAATGGTGGTCTAAACCAAATTTCCTAATCCAAAAGATAAGAAAATACACCACTTTGCAAAACATTGTATATGCAAGGTTTGGTTAAGAGCTAAAGCTCATCCACTTAACTAGGAGAAATTCCTTTGGCATAAGCCTTAAGATAACAAGAGGAATGCTCCTAGGAACCCCAAAGTAGTTCACATAAGAGGGAACCTTGTGAATGAAATGGGAAAGTGCTCCACTACCCAATTGATTAGTATGCCTTGGTGAGATTAGAGTCAAAAGTTATCTCCATTGTGACCCCAAGTGAAAATACAACTGAACACATTTATTTCTCATTATATTGAAGGGGGTAAAGTAAATTGGGATACTCCAAGACTAGTTAGTGTGACTTTCTTGGAAAACCGAGCTCGCAGAGGTAATTTGTGACACCTAGAGAGAGAACTAATAGGAAGCTTGTGGCTTGGAGCCAATTTGACTTAGACATCATGTTTCTATAGAGCTCTCACAAAGTGACAAACTTTTTTGGAGTCAAAACCTTGTTATTCAAACAAGGGAAAGAGTCCATTTAAAGTTGAAACTATGTGTTATTCATCATGAGACCTATGTGTTACTTTGTCCTAGTTTTTCACTTGTCCTAAGACAAGGTGAAACTCTACCAAAGTTACACTTAGTTTGTTTCATCACCACTTGGTTTACACCTTTGTTTTCTTGTTTCCCATTTGGGACAAAATAAAAACAACATACATGGATACCACTAGAAATAATCATGTCCACCACTTTTTTAGTCTACTTGCATGACTAGGTTGCAATGTCGGAATGCAAGTGTTGAAAGTGTGAATGGTACGTCTTCATGTTCTAGTAGGCCCTTTGTCTCACACCCATATTGAGACTAATTATCATTGTAGTTAGGTGATATCATCATTGTCTTCCTTTGATTTGTTACGCTCCCACATTATAGCCATACAATTGTGATACTTACGTCTTGTTTCCATTGTGAAACTTGGTCTAAGTCTCTAAATTGTATTGTTTACTGCTACTCACACATAATAACTTCTTGATATACTTAGGCTTAGTTTTTTATCCTAACATTGCCTTGAGTTTTTGTGAGTGTTGAGGTTATGTTGTTCACATCATGATAACATCATTTTGATACTAAAAATATTTCTTTCATCGTAAATCTTGGTTTATGTGTCCAAATAGTGTTGTTACGTTGCTCACATTGCTAACTTCCATTTTCAAAGACTTGGACTTTTTTTTGTGTCAAAACTAGTTTTAGTATACCTTGTTGGAGGATCGTGTCAACACTTTCTTAGCATTTAGGTCTTGTTTATTTTAAACTTGGCCTAAGTGGTAATATTGTGTTGTCACTATTTTCTTTGAACCTATCTTTAAAAAAAATGTAGGGAGTAAACTATTGTTGTGACTAGATTTGAGTCTTGTACTTCATTGTCTTATCCTAGATACTTCTTTTCATATATTATATTAGTGTGTGTATTCTTTATTCTTTGATATCCTTGGGTTCATATTGACCTTTGGATTTGTGATCATTTGATATTCCACATTCTTTGTGATGACTTGATGTCGTTACGCTGCTGTGAAAATTTACCTAGGGTCCATTTTAGTCAACCTTAGTAAAACCTTTCACATTATGCCTCCTACCACAAGAATGGGGCATCAAAAACTAGGGAAGGTCCCTTTGGAGATGACATGTTAAACCCACTTTTAGAAGACAATGTCATGGTTGATCATAGTGGTGGAGAGGAGAATTCTCCTTGAGTGAATTTTGAGTTGAATCCCACCCACTTTGATGATTATATATACCAAAACAAACATGAGGTCTAATGTGTGTCATAGAGCTAGGAGAAAGGTTACCCTCTATGGTTGACCCTTCTCTCATTTTGGTATGGTTCATGGAGAAGAAGAAGTAGAACATCCTTCTCAAAATATTAATGACATATTAAACCCAAGTCATGCCTCTACTTCTAGATGACATAATGATGAGGAGATACCTTTTGAAAATGATGGAGACTATCATATACCTATTGTTAGAGTCCATTGTGAGGACCATGAAGAGCATGCTCATCATGAGAAACCTCCTCCTTATGAAAATTGTAAAGAAGTACCCACTGGGAGGTAACCTTAGAAGAACAAGTGCAAGCTCTCACTCACCAATTGGAAAGTTTGGCTTCACACGTAAACAAGGAACAACCAAAACCTTTGAAACAAGCCATACCAAAAGCTAAACCTAAGGCTTCATACCATGAGTTCAATACAAAACTACTCCTCATCAGAGAGGCACATAAAGAACCTTATGAGGATTTTTATGTGGAAAATAAAGGTGGGGATACAACTAGATTTAATCATTTGTACAGAGTCCACACCACCCACACAAGACCAACTCTTTAATCAAGAGTGGTCAACCATGAAAAATGCCCTTATAGCTTTACAAGAAGGAAAAAAAGAAAAAAAAGTACCAATTTGAAGAGTTATGCCCATATCCCTTTGATAGAGCCATGTTGCAGGTACCTTTCCCATGTCATTTTGATTGTCCAAAGTTTTGAAAAATACAAGGGAAAAGGTGACCCTAGAGACCATATTAAAGGATTTTTATATGGCATGTCAAGAGGTCATGTATATAGTGATAACTATCTCATTTGCCTCTTCCCATGAAGTTTGGGAGGTCAAGCATTGGAATGGTTTTTACACATCCCTAAGGGATCTATATCTACATGGCCAGAACTAGCTAAACATTTTGTACATCACTTCTCATTTAATATAGAGAAATGATGTCACCATGTTAGATTTATGTAATGCAAAAACAATGAAATAATGAGAACTTCACTGCTTTCCTACAATGATGGAGAGGGTTAGCTAGCCACTTCCCTTGCTCCATACCAAAAAAATATTAATTAGTATATTTGTACCCAACCTCCCCTGAAATTACATTCCACTTGCAAATGCATTGTGGTAACATGTTTGAAGAGGTGATCAAAAAGGGTAGTCAAATAGAAAAAGTGTTGTTAGCTAGAGGGACCTTAAAACCCCTTTCACGTGACCATGATCATAATGATTCCAAACCTAGTGAAAAGACAAAGTTTGTTCCTAATAAGAAAAAAACATCATAGGTGATGGAATAGTAGACTCTAAATGAGTGCAAGTAGTTCAAAATCACACTCCTTTGAAACTTGCAAAGGAACTCCCTACGGAGTATAAATGTCATGTAACTTCACCCCTCTCTCTGATTCTATGTCATCAATATTAAAATAGTTAGAGGTGGTTAATATGGTTAGATATCCTAAAACTACACCTTATGGGGATGATGCACCTAAGCCATCATGGTTTAGGGAAAATGAATATTGTGGATTTCATTGTGTCAAAGGTCATAAGACCGATAAGTGTTTAAAATTAAAACACTATATTAGGACTTAATCGATAGTGGTGATGTGGAAATGGATTTTCCACCCCTACTAAATATCCCAAATGTAAACATGGGGAGGATTTCAAAGAACCTTTCCCAAAGCATCACCAAAGGAAAGGAAAATTTGGATCAAGGGACAATCGTCTCAAACCAAGAATGCCAATTATGTTTCAAAGATGGACCATTTTGATGCCCTAATAGGTTGTGTCAATCCACCTATTGAGCATATCAACATGATCAAGATTAAATCAAGGGAGTGCACCATGGAAATGTGATGGGATCACCTTGTTATTTTAGAACCTCTCCCCCTACTCCTCAAGAGATTCATTATGATGTGTTAGACCAATTAGAGAAAACCATGACTAAGATTTCAATCTTAGACCTTCTTAAAATTTCTAATTCATAAAGACATCCTTTGTAAGACATTACAGGGATTAGGAGTATCCATTGATATCGACCCAACACACTTACAAGAAATGGTAGCATAGATTTCTCCTTTAGAACATATAACCTTCAATCAATAAAATCCAGAAGAGAATCCCTCTCATAATTTACCCTTACATATTGAAGTCATAATCAAACATAAGAAGGTAAAAAGAGTGCTTGTGGATGGTGGATCAGGTTTAAATATTTGTACTCTAAAGCTAGTTTGACAACTAGGGTGTACTGAAGCTGATTTAGAAACAAAGGTCATCACCATAAAGGCATATGACAATGAAGAATGAAAGTCAGCTGGTATGATCACTTTCTCACTGGAAGTAGGTCCTATAAATCAAGATATGAAGTTCCATGTCTTGGACTTGGAGCTCCCTTATAACATATTCTATTGGCCGTCCATGGATTCATGCCATGCAAGTCATACCTTCAACATATCATCAATGCTTAAAGTTACACCATGAAGGATAGACCCTCACTATTCAAGGAGATCCCCAACATTTTCTCATTTACAGAGCATTTTGGGCTATTTTCCCACCATCTATGAATGTCCTTCTATAGAGATAGTTGTTCATGTTAATCAAAGGCCCTCACTTCATGAGTGGATCTAGATACCTTATCTCCCAATGAAAATGGTGCTTCTACATCAGAGACTCCTTTTGTTGCATGGGAGATGAAGGTTAGAAAAAAGTGGTTATGGAGAATATGATCTTCAACAGGCCCTTCTAGTTCATAACATTCCCCTATCTGCCAAAGCGCATGGTAGGCCATGTTACAAGTTTCAAAGATCCAGGGAGAACTTCCCTTTTGATGCTTTCACTCCTAGTGGATTATTAGAAGATGAAAGGATACTCAAAGATATTGTATTTCATCCTGAAGATGATGAAATGGCTCTATGCTACCAATCACCTAGGTATGTTATCCCCAATCGAATGATGCTTACTATGGGATATAAAGGATGTGGTTATGGCCGCAATGAACAAGGTATACTGGAAGCTCTTCTAATACCTCATCATATAGTGGGTAAGCATGGTATTTGCATCCATCTATATGAATCTCACCCCTCAGAGGTTGAGGATACCTCTTTTGAATGTGAAGATAGTTCATCGAATGTGAAAGTGAAACAAATTCCCAGTGTAGTCTTTACGAAGACCTTGCCTCCACGAACCTATTTTTTGACATGGCTATCCTAACTATAACCCCCTGTTATATCCCCATAACTAGACACTAAACCTCATTTACCCATCACTCATGAATTGGGACCAACAACAACATGTGCCCATCGATGTCTTTTAAAATGATGAGGCTATTAGTGAGTTCCTTGGTATTCATGACAATATTCCAATAAATGACCACAAGAAAGGCTTCTCCATTCAGCTCAATGCATGCACGTACTTTGGGGAGGAGGAAAATTGTTGTGTGGTTTAAACAAAAAACAAAGCAAGGAAAAAATTTCCACGAAAATCCTTGCAAAAAAAAAATTCCAAGTCCTATAGTGAAAACCTCTTTGAGGTGCTTGTGGACAAACAAAAAGAAAATCAATGGAAAAATAGTTGACCCACTTAAAGATGAATATCTTTGAGCCACCTTTGGTAGAAGAGGATCTTAATCTCCCCCTAATCCTATGTGCATGGAAGATGAGTCCAAGTTACTGGTGGAGGAGACAATAGATGTCAATATTGGCATGGAAGGAGTTGCCTAGAATAGTTAAGTTGGGAGCTTCGCTCTCAGCTCAAGAACAAAAAATTTTACAAGTGATTTTGAGAGAATTTACAAATATCTTTGCTTGGTCTTACACGTAAACATGTCAGGACTTGATCCTGCATTAGTGGTGCACAATCTTGTTGTACACCTAGATGCCAAGCCCATAAAAAAAAAGCTCGAAAGATGCATCCTCGTCACCTTGTTGGTTAAAGTAGAGCTAGAAATATTATTGGAAGTAGGCTTCATCAGGCCTATTGACTATTCAGAGTGGATTTCAATGTAGTCCCAATTCAAGAAACTTGTTGGTATTAGAGTTTGCACCGATTTCGAGATATTAATAAAGCTTTTCCTAAGGATGACTTTCCTCTTCCCAACATCGACATGATTGTTGAATTCAACAACTGGTTATGAGATGTTATCACTCATGGATGGATTTTCAGGATATAACCAGATAAATATTATTGAGGAAGACCAACATAAGACAAATTTTACCACCCCATGGGGGACATTTTATTATCAAGTCATGCCCTTGGCCTCAAGAATGCAAGTGCTACCTATCAATGAGAAATGATGTAATATCTTTCATGATATGATTAGTGACATCATGGAAGATTATGTGGATGACATATTGGAAAAATCTAGGACTCGGGAAGAGCACCCAAAATTTTTTGATGCATCTTTCAACATCTAAGGGACTACAAGGTTTGACTAAACCCGAAGAAGTGTGTCTTTGGTGTGTTATCTGGAAAACTATTAGGATTCATTGTTTCATGGAGAGAGGAATAGAAGTAGATCTGAAAAGGTTATTATTATAACAAAAATGCCTCCTCTGATGAATATCAGATAACTGTGAAGCTTACAAGGAAATATCCAAGAAATTAGAAGGTTCATCTCTCAACTTACAGAAAAGTGTCACACCTTCACGCATCTTCTCAAGAAAGATGTGTTAGTTTTCACTAAGGACCAAAACAACAACAAACATTTGTGTTGCTCAAAGACTATTTGGCTAAACCCCCTATTCTAATGACGCCCATGGAAGGTGAACCATTGTTACTCTACATTTCTGCCATGCACTTTACAATTTGGGGCATTGTTGGCGCAGTATGATAAGGAGCATAAATAAAAAGTTGTGTACTAATGTCGACGTAATAGAACAACAATAGAAAACCAAAATTGATTCGTACTTCTCATATTAATCATCCAGAACGGTTACATATATATAGGCAATGATATATTTAAGGATTAAATTGTTTGAACCAACTCCTTGAATCTCTCTATAATCCTATTTACATGAGTTTGGTCAACAACCAAACAACTTACTTACAAATGGAGCACTAATAAATTATATTTCCTAACAGAATGTTGATAGCTTATGAGCTCAATTATCCATAGATAGAAAATTCTTGCTTGCTTGTGGTCTTTACTTTTCAAAAGTTGCGCCAATATCTGTTAAATAATAAGGTCAATCTTATCTCAAAGGTTGATCCATTAAAGTACTTGTTGTCAAAACCTGCACTCACATGAAAGATGGCTAATTGGATCATCTTACTCAGTGAGTTTGACATTGAGTATGTACACCAAAATTCGGTGAAAGGACAGGTTTTAGTAGATCAAAATTTGAAGCCCCGCTACCAGGTACTAAACCTTTGAGTTTGGAACTCCCATATGCATCCACAATGTACCTCAAAGAATTTGTTATATGGAAACTATACTTTGATGGCTCCTTTACCTTTCATGGTTCAAGTTTCAGAGTTGTGTTGATCACTCCTTCAGGAGACTTGATCCTCAGGCATTTTGACTCGAGTTCCCATGCACAAATAATATAATAGAATATGAGGCCCTTATTATAGGGATGAAGTTAGCTATTAAGTGGGATATCAGATAAGTAAATGTAATTGGTGATTCCATGTTGATTATAAAATAGGTAACAAATGAATATAAAGTTAAAGATGAGAAAATTCTTCCATACAAGAGAATGGTTGATTATTTGAAGGATTTCTTTGAGAAGATTATGTTTAAACAAATCCCAAGAGGATGAACACAGAAAGCATATTCTATGGCCACATTGGAGTCTATGTTGAGTATCCCACTTGGGAACAATGATATGTCATTCTCGTTGAGCACTTACGAACACAAGTGTATGACATACCGATTCTTATTTGATATGCAAAGTTCTTGGTCCCTTTTCCCGTGGTATAGTGACATCTTTAATTACCTTCATGATGGAACCTTTCCCAAAACATTTCTCATACCAATAAATGAAACCTCATCCATTGTATAGCCCATTATACCCTACTTGGGGGCACTCTCTTCCATCGAGGCTATGACAGGAATTTGTTGTGTACGAAGGAATCTTGTGGCTTAGCAATGGTAGTGCTTTTATGGCTTCAACTCTTTCGGATCAATTGTTAACCCTTCTTTGGAGACAATGTGGCCAAGGAGTTTTCCTTCATGGGCTAGAAAAATACACTTTTAGGATTCAAGGATACTCCAAATCTTACGCACCTTTGGAACACTTGTCTCAAATGAAAGAGGTGGTGCGTTGCATTTTTGAAAAATAATGATATCATCAAGATATACAAAGCACAATGTTGTAAGTCAAACCCTTGAACGCCATGTCGATTACTCTTTGGAAGGTAGCTCCAACATTTGGACAGCCCAAATGGCATTTTCCTATATGCATAAGTTCCCATTTGGTTGTAAAGGCTGTCTTGAACCGATCTTCTTTCTTCACCATAATCTGATTATACCCGAATAGCCATCAAGTAATGAAAACCTCTCGGAACCGAAGAACAACTTGCAAAATCTGCTCCATGGAAGGAAGTGGGTAATGATCCTTGAGAGATGCCCTATTCAAATCTCTGAAGTCAACACACAATCTGATTTCCCCACTCTTCTTTCTAATCGGAACCAAGTTGGCTACCCAACTAGAATGCTTGATAGGGAATATGATTCTTGATTCTATCAACTTATTCAATTCCTTTCTCATGAGAGGCTCCATGTGTGGATTGGTAGCCTTTGTTTTTGCAGACGGGTTTAGTATTTGGGTCCAATTCAATGGTGTGTTGAGCTAACTCGGGATTGAAACCTTTCAAATCTTCATAGCTCTAAGAAAACACATCAAGAAATTCTTGACAAAGTTGTATGAACTCATACCTTTCTTGCTCAGTTGTTATTTTACCAACTCAAAGTGATTTTCCTTCTTCTACCAAGATGGACACTAAATCTTCTCCCTTGACTTGAATGTTTGCTTTCTCCTTCCTAAACCGATCATTAGGATTGAAAATGAACTCCAAAGTAATAAGTCCCTTGGGTAGTTTTTGGTTCTCAGTGTACCACTTGGTCACCCATCTTTGTTGTTTCAACTTTTCTGATTTTTAGCCGAGAACTCAACTTCTTCTTCGCAAGAAATGGATGATTTGTTGATCATTTTCAAACACTGCCAACTTACATTGTTATGTGCGCCTTTGAAGGCCTTACAATCACATGGATGTTTGGTTGTACCTTGTCCTTTTGGATCTGTCAACAACATATCAAAGGCTGCCCCAATTGCAAGCAAGCCTCGCTGCCAGCTTGGTTCTCTTTTCTAGGAATGGATTTTATGCCAAAGCCCTCAAAATCTTCAATGAGGTCCCACACCTGTTTTTGTAGCACTTGAGTAGATCATTCTTGATAGCATGTTGCCCCTAAACTTGGTTGACTATCAACTCACTTTGTCACCAAAGACTTGCAAGTTCTTTATTCCTTTCTTGATTGACCAATGCAATCCCATGTATCAAAGCTTCATATTCAGCAGTGTTATTAGAGCATGCAAACTTTAATCTAAAAGTTGAATAATACTTAACTCCTTGAGGCTAAACAAGCATAGCTCCCCCTCCGGCCCCTTGTCTACTCCTTGATCCATCAAAAATAATTGCCATACCTCATTTTTATCCCTATGGTCCGGCTTGGTGATGCTAGGAATAGGCTGATTTTCTTCATGCATGCGATAGACTCCTAACTTAGATTCTTCTATTTCTTGATAAGGATCAAAATCATGCACCCTTATTGCCCATTCATCAAGAGTTAGATCGGGATGCTTCCCACCTTGGTTTCAATTTCATCGTTGCTTGGATAATCCTCTTGATCAAATTTGAACAATTCGTATTGCTTTGACTTGGAGTGTAAGGCTCAATGTGAAAGTTTACAATAGGTTCAGATTTGATTGTGGCCTTGGTTCCATATCTTGTTCTAAACAACATGTGTGACCAATCAGCAGATAAGTAACCTCCAATCTTGGTCATGTGAAATCCCTTGACATACATAGGGCAAAGGTCGGTGGAAGGTCTATTAATGAGACATCTTGCAAAACAACAACGTTGAGGTAGGCATGCAAGATAAGAATCAAGTTTTTTATCACTCCAACTTGTTATTACTCTTTGTCCCATCCAATTCGCACTACCCCTTTGGATATGACTTCATACTAAATTCCCAACTGATCAGCTATTTGCTTGGGCATTCCTGAACTACTTTCCCGGAATCAATCATGCAATTGTGTACTAATTGGTTTCCAATGATTAATGAAACATAGAATGGAGGGGGCTTCAACATTTTACCTTGTTGTCCTCCATGATTCCCTTCAGGCTGGGCAACATTTGTGAGTCCCCTTTCTTGCATTTGGACTTGTTGGTTTGAAGTTGACCATTCCTTCATGGCAGCTTGTAGTAAATCTCTTTGGCCTAGGATAGATAGTGATTCCCACATTGATATGTTCACATTTGTCTTCTTCATCTGATCAATGATGTTGAATGGGGATGAATCATCTCTTTGTTGTCCCTTGGCTTGCACATTTATTCCTTGCATATGGGCAGCAACAACTAGCATTTGAGTTGGCCTAAGAGCTGTTTTTTAGGCAGCCCTTGTGTGTTTGGAACTGAATTTTGTTTGCCAATAACTTGTGGAGTGATAGAAGGTTGTGGATTGCTTGGAGCCAATGGCTGCTCTTCACCAAAATTTCTCCTTTTTGACCTTGTGTTGGTTGCAACGCTTTGGGGAATTGTTTGATTCATGCCACAAAAATCTTCTACCTGCCAGTTTACAAGTGTGGTATCATTTGGAGCTGATTGATCTTTGGAATGTTTCTTGTTGTTGGTTATTTCCTTGACTACCTTCACCCTCCACACCAGTAGTTGTCACCATTAATGCCTAATTCAAGGCACCGTTGAAGCACATGGACTGGTTATGAGGTTCATTGCATGGGAAACACCAATCATACTCTTGAAATATATTGTTTTGTCTTGGCACTAATGCTTTAGAGGTAGATGTAGCATTGGGATTATAAGGCTGAAATGGTCTGTGGCGGGGAGGTCTTGCTTGGTTTAAATTTGCAATCTGGATTGGGTGGTCTTTGAGGTTAATATGGTTGCTGTTAGGTTGAGCTTGAGGTGGAAGGGAGGTCTAAAACCTTGGGCTTCTTGCCTCTTGAGTGTAACCAACTCATTTACTAGATTTTGCAATTGCTTCATAACTTCTTGAAGTTCATTTGAGGCACTAGAAGATGAAGTAGAAGCTCCAATTGAATTCGATTTCTAAGAGTGGGAATAGGAGCTAAAGCAGCGTTTGATTAGTGTTTGGACTCTCTAAACTTGAAAACAAAGTGGTATTGAAGGCCTAGGATCTAGCTTGCCGACTTGAATCAAACAATTTTCAGCTCTAATGGCAATGATATAAGCAACATGGGATAGTTGTGCCTCCCATGGATTGAATTAACATAAAAATATCGAGAATTTAAAGCTTTAAGGTAATATAGAAAAGCACCTTCTCGCGCTGGCCTTATCGCCACTAGAATTCTCTCCCAATTCCTTTGAAATCTGAAGTTGAAGTCGGTGTTTGCTCACTGGGAGCTCTCTTGATTGTTGTCATTTATGTATACAAAAGGGACAAGTTGTCTCCTTTTCTCCAAATCGCTCATGGAGGGCTATACATACTGGTTCCAATTTTGTATAGATCCGAGGCAAGACTCCTAAACCATTGCAAAGCTTTCCCTTTGAATGAAGATGTCAAATTAGTTTGACAAAGAACTTGCATCTCATTAATCTCATGGATTGCACAAATATTAGCAATATCCTCGACATGATCACCAGTGTGGTCCGATTCTCCCGAGTGAAGTATGGAATGTTCTTCAATGCTGCGTAATCGGGATTGGATTTTGTGCATTGAGAGCAAGTGGAACGCTGCCTTTGTGAAGTTGACATAGGGGTTGTTTTGTGCCATTCGATTGGCCTTAGAACCCTTGTTGATTGAATGAAGGGCCTACTCAGGTGGGGAGTTGATAGAGTTCTGTTTGGTGGAGATGGAGACCTTTGAATTCTCCTCCCTCTTTTCCTTCTTCTTGGAGATAACTGCAGATACTCAAACAACACTTTTTCTTCCCTAACTCTTGACCTTGTGTTGATTCTTCTCATGAGTTTTCAGTGTCCTTGATCGCTAAAACCAGCCGATTCTTCTTCCTGGAGTTGCGGATGTGTAATTTAGGGATCTTTTAAGCAAGAAACTTGCAACAAATGCACATCAATTTTTTATAATGAAGATGGAGACCTCTAAGGTCCCATCAAGGCGTGCAAAATCACAGAAGAAATCAACAAAGCACCCTAGATGTTGATCGGGCTTCTAGTTTGACATTTAGACATCCAAAGTGTGATTGCACAACATTGAATCCTCTCCCCAAGTGTGGGACTTGTAAAAATGGGAGAGGAATCTCCATATTAGAGGTCGTGGTTCCTCAACTTCTCTCGATTAGATATATCACTTACAAGTTGCAGAGATTTGAATTCCTAGTTCCTACCCTAAATTCCAAGGAGACAAAGATAAGGAATGAAAATGAAGCTAATGCCTATGTGGTGATACACCAAAGGAGTTGCAGACACACGATCGCAATACATACACAATCCACAAGAGAACACAAAGACAAAGCATGCACAAATTGTTCAAAATGTAATGAAAGATCAAGAAAACAATGGTAGATATATGAAAGGATTGAGGGTTTTAATCACATAGCATATATTAACATTTCGGATCAATACAATGCATTACAATGATCAAGAGGCAAAAATGGGTGTTGTGTTACATGGAAAGGTAAAAAATTTACAAATTCTACCAAAGAGGAAGAAAAAGGAAAGTCAGCAGAGCTGAAAAAGTGTCTCCTTTTTGCAAAAATGAACCCATTCTCGGCTTTTACAAAAGGCAAGCCACGACCCGAGAGAGAAACACGGGAAAACGTGGGGAGATTCAACCATTGGCCAAAACACAATCAAAATATCATGGGCATCCTTATAGGCCCATCCCCTGACATTTTTAGCCATGTTGGGAGAGAGTGTGAGCCATTCTTCATTAAAAACGGTGGTTGAAATGTCATTTCGTCCATGACCACGTGCGAGGTGTTTTTCAATTTTATCTCTCAAAACTTCATCAAAATGCAAAAATGACCATGCGGAATCTTGTAGAGAATTTCACCAGCTTTCCATTGATATAAAGAACGTGAAAAACCGAGCTCTGGATCAAAAGATATGGCCATTTGAAATTTTAGGGCAAAACAAGGCCAAATCGGATTGGCGGGAAAATTTTGAATTTTTCACCTTTTGCATTTGGAAAATTTTCCAAAAATTCCCCTGCTCCACCTTTCGGGTGCCATGTGGCATGCTCTGATTGGGTGCGGGCATCTAACGCTTCATTTTCCATTGTTTCCCCTTTGGAAAAAATTTCAAAAATTCCTTGCCAAAGCCGATGATCTGAGGACACGTGGCATCACACGATTGGGCGCGGACCTTTCCTTCCTAAATTTTCTAGCGGGCCTGACTGATATTTTGAAACCACTGGACACATGGTGAAACCCCATTGGATGCGGGCTTGCCCCTTCGAATTTTCTTTGCGGGCCTATCCTCTATTTTTCGCCGCCACATGGACACGTGGCAAGATTCCATTGGCTCACATTTTGGGGCGGGTTTTTTTCTTTGAAATTTCCTTCTTCTTTCTTTTGGGAAAATTTCCCAAATACTCCCCACCTTCCGGCCGGTGCGGGACACGTGGCACAATTTCATTACGCGCAGACTCTCTACAAACGTTTTTACTTTTTTGCGCCAACACTTTGGGAAAAATCTCAATCTTCCCCGCGCTCCACCTTTCTGGGCTTTGGTGACACGTGGCAAAATGCGATTGGTCGGCGGGCCGTGGGCCAAAACTTCCTCTATTCCCTTTTGCCAAAACACTTCATCAAAATTCCAACCTTTTCTCCGCCTCCGCTGGTCCGCTACCAAAGGACACGTGGCAAGATCTCATTCGATGCAGGCTTTCCTTCCAAAATTCTCCTTGCGCCAACACTTAGAAAATTTTCCAATTCACTCCCCTTTGGACACGTGGCGCGGTCCAATTGGACGGCGGTCTGCATGGGAAAATTTTTCCCTTTGAAATTTTTTCCAAACACTTGGTAAAAATTCGAAGTTTTCCTCGACCCCGCCACTTCCTTGGACACGTGGCACTGTTTCATTGGTGCGGGCCTTCCCGGGGAAAATTTCCCACAAAAACTCCGCCGAGCCATGGAGTTAGGAGGAAAACTTTACCTTTCTGGAAAGCCGAGAAAGAGCTCTATAAGATGGTGCCATTTCAGTGGGTTTTGAGTGCTTGAAAAGCAAAAAATTATGACCGAGGCACAAGAGAGGGAAGAATGAAAGGAGTTAGCCACAAAATGAGCAAGGGCACATTTTGGATAACTTGATTATTCCACATCACCATGGGGACCGAGGACCGAACCGAGATGACGACCCTAAAAAATCTAAGTGGTTAAACCGTAGTGATGAAGCTTTAGGTCTTCTTTGCATGTCTGTTTCTCTCGACTTGCTCTTCCACATTGAGTCGTCTGAAACACCTAAGTCTACGTGGACAACGTTAGATGAAATTTTTGGACAACACGATGACATGAGAGCGCATGAGTTGGAAAACGAACTACTAGGGTTAAATCCTAGTGATTTTGAAAACCTACAAGCATTCTTCTCGAAGTTTGTCCACACTAGATCGTTGTTAAAGGAATGTCAAGTAGAGAAGAAAGATTCTCAACTGATCTTGTCGATTCTCTCTAAGTTAGGTCCTCTGAATATTCTATCGTGTCAACTTTTACGTTACAAAAGTTACCTTGGGAAAGGATTGGAATATGCCCTCCTTTGAATGTTTTTGTCCCAACTCATTCGAGAATAGGACAAACTCATTCAAATGGGGTCTCTCAAGTCCAAGTCACATGCCCTTGTAGCAAGTACTAGTAAGGAAAAGAAGACTGAAAAGAAGAAAGAAAAAAGGATCAACCTAAGAAGGAAACCAAGACCAAAACTAAAATTAACACGAACACTTCGACTTCTAAGCCTAGAGCACAAGAAAGACGGTATTTATGTTCCTATTGCAAGAAGCCTAGTCATAAAGAGCATACGTGTATGAGAAAACAAATTGATCACCTTACTCAATTACTTGAGAAAAATAAAATAGGTGTTCCTGAGTCTATCAAAAAAAATGCTCTGAAGGCCGAGTCTTCCACTGCAAAAGGTTCTAAATATGATAAGAAGAAAGGAAAGGCCCTTGTAGCCAGAGTTTCTCCTTCATCAATGTGGATTATAGATTTCGGTGCCTCGCATCACATGGGTTCTTTGCATGTTGAGTTCTCCAACATTGAGCCTTGTGGAATGTCCCAAATCACGATGGGTAATGACACGACAATGTCGGTTTTGGTAGTGGATCGGTAGAGATAGATGGGGAACATTCAACCAAGTGTTGAGCATTCCTAATCTCTCTACCAATCTCCTATCGGTTTACCAAATTACTCACCTTGGTGAAGGAATGCGAGTGGAATTTGGTCCTAACTCGGTGATTATTCGTGAGCTTAATGATGACACTACAGTGGCTGAGGGAAAGGCGGATCACCATTCATGGTTATATACCTTTTCCCACTTTAATTTTTATTCTATGCCCACTACCTTGCTCACTCATGCAAATGAGGTTAGTAAGCTATGGCATGAGCGTTTCAGACATCTAAATTATCACTACCTTGAATAATTGAGCCAAAATGAAATGGTCAATGGGTTACCCCGCGTCAAGTTTTATAAGGGTCTTTGTGAGGGTTTTACCCTTGGAAAGCATCCTGAAAAGAACTTTGACAAAGGAAAATCTGAGAGCTACTCGTCCCTTGGATCTTGTTCACAACGATATTTCTGGTCCATTTCTGTCTCCTTCGTTTACTAGAGCTCTTTATGTGCTAACCTTCATTGATGACTATTCATGATATACTTGGGTATATTTTCTTAAGCTTAAGTCTGAAGTCTTTGAACATTTTCGGACTTTAAGGCTCTTGTTGAGAAATAGGCAGAACGGTCTATCAAGGTTCTTCAAACCGAAAATGGAGGTGAATATGTAAACAATAGGTTCATGGATTTCTGTACTTCTGAAGGGATCTCCTTGCAGCATACAATTGCATACAGCCCTTCACAGAATGGAGTAGCAAAAAGAAAGAATCATACTCTTAAAGAGATGGCCACTTGTATGATTCACTCGAAGTCTCTTCCTCCGCAGTATTGGGCTGAAGCAGTGAATTGTGCTAATTACATTTAGAACCATGTTCCACACAAGGCAGTAAGAGGGATGACACCCTTTGAAGCTTGGTTTGGATGCAAACCTGATGTTGAGCACTTTCGAGTCTTCGGATCCAAGGTTATGGCTTGGATTCCCAAGAAGAAACACAAGGCTTTGGAACCACAATCCAAACCTTGTATCTTTGTAGGGTATCCTGATGGTGTGAAGGGATATCAATTGATGAATCCTACTTCTCATGAGTTGTATATTAAGAGAAGTGTTAAGTTCGATGAGTCTTCTTCGACTTCTACTTCTCCACCTATTGAGGTTCTTCAGCTCGTTGATTCGGATTCTGACTCATCAGATGATGATGCTATTGAGTGTGCTCCTCTTCCTAATCCTCCCGACCATCAGACCTCTGAGTCTTTTAATTCTGACAGTAGTGATGATGAGGATTATGTCCCTTCTCACTCAAGTGAAGAATCTTCCGACTCTGAGCCTGATCCTCCTGGTCCTCTTTGGGCTAGGAAAACTTTGTAAAAAGTGTTGGAGATTTAGTTGGAGATACTTCGGATATGAGACATACTCACTCAGATTTCATTGGACCCCACTCTTTCTTCACCTCTTCTCCGATCCACGGTGATTTCCGAGAGGCTTATGGTATTCCTGAGTGGGATTCTGCCATGGATGAGGAGTATTCCTCTCTCATGAAGAATGATACTTGGGATCTCACCCCTCTTCCGAAAGGAAGAAAAATCATTCGGTGTAAGTGGGTGTTCGAACAAAGTATGGAGTAGATGGAGACATCAAAATTTTTAAAGTGTGATTAGTAGCTAAGGGTTTCTCCCAGATAGTTGGGGTTGATTATACTAAAACCTTTGCTCGGTTGCGAAGATGACTTCTATTCAACTGACCCTTGCCATTGCCGCAACAAACAGATGGAAAGTCCATCAAATGGACGTTAAGAGTGCCTTCCTTCATGGGGACCTAGAGGAAGAGATCTACATGGAACAACCTCCGGGTTATGTCCATGATCCCTCCCTCGTTTGTAAGTTAAAGAAGTCTCTTTATGGCCTTAAACAAGCCCCTCGAGCTTGGTATGCCAAGATGGACTCCTTCTTACTTACATCAAGGTTTACTAGGTGTCACTCTGATCCAAATGTTTATATTCTATGGCAAGATGACTCCATACTCATTCTTGTTCTCTATGTTGATGAATTGTTGATCACAGGAAGTTCTTCCTCTATTATTGATTCTGTGAAGATCGCCTTGGCCAACAAAGTTTTCATAGCGAGACTTAGGTCTGCTTCATTACTTTCTTGGGATCCAGATTTCACAATCTGACTCAGGAATTTTGATTTCGCAACCTAAGTATGCTCTTGATCTGCTAGCTTGTTTTTAGATGTCCGATTGCAAGTCTTCTCCTACTCCTTTTCTTTCCATGGTTAAGTTGGTTTCTGATTGCTCTACTCCTTGGTTGATGGTGCCCTTTATCGACAGTTGGTAGGGAGCTTGATTTACTTGATTCACACTCGACCGAATTTATCGTATGTTGTTGGGATCGTGTCTAGATTCATGCAGGAGCCACATGAGTTGCATTGGAAAGCAGCTAAATGGATCCTTCATTATGTTCGTGGCACCTATACTGATGGCATTCACTATCATGGAGGGGTGGATATTGACTTGATTGGGTTCATGATTCTGATTGGGCCGGTGACTTAGATAATCAGAAATCTACTTTTGGCTATAGTTTCTCTCTTGGTTTGGGTCCTATTAGTTGGTCCAAAGAAGAAGCGAGAATGCAATTGCGATATCATCTACAAAGGCGAATATAGAGGAGTAGTTAACACTGCCACAAAAGCTATTTGGCTATAGGGTATTCTGACAGAGTTTGGCATCCACCTTCGATGACCTACCATTATCTACTGTGATAACATGAGCACTATCTCTATTTGCAAAAATCTAGTTCAACATCAGCAGATGAAGCACATTGAGATCCATATGCACTTCATACAAGAGCTTATTCATGATGGTATCATCGACATTCAATACATTCAGACAACTAATCAGATTGCAGATTTATTTACCAAGCCCTTCACTAAGATGAAGTTTCTTCACTTACGGTCTCTTCTTGGGGTGAGGTCTTCTGCAGCTGCTCATCTTCTTCGGGCTATGTAGTCCTTCTTTTCTTCTTCTTCTTCTAGGAAGATGTTGTTTGTATATGGGCACCTTATCAGGCCTTTAGTTTCCAAGCCCCATTGACACATATTTCTTAGTTGTTTAGGAGTGTCTTCTCTTTCCGTCTGTCTCATCATAGCCTGCTACCCCAACTTTGATGAAGGGGGTGTTGGTGTGAGTTATCCTATGTGTCCTCCACTCACATTTGGAGGGTCATCTCACATGGGTTAGGTTTAGGGTTTCTTTATTGAGTCATGCACTAGGGTTACTCAACACCCTATATGTATCCCTTCATTTGACATTTATGAGTATGCCAAGACACTCCGTTGTCTTTCTCTACATGTGCAAGCTTTGTTCTATTATGTAAGTTATTTAGTTGTTGATCGATTCTTCCTTGTGATTATGTTGGAGCCATTACGATTCAACTAGAGTGTAACTTCATCATGGTGCATAGTTTCTGATACGATTCGTCAACTCTTTCATGGTATCAACGTTGAGATCGAGTAAACGTGAAAAAAATTAGAAGGATACATTTTTCCATTTTTGGAAAGGGGCCTAGAAAGATCAATTTGATGATGATGACTTCTATATATTCTCGCACAATCAAATGAAGTATCCAATTCTACAAATCAAATTTGGTATGTCAACTCGGGTGTAACTCGACACATGACAGGAAAGAAAGATTGGTTCTTCACAATGAGTAAAACACCCACAAAAATCATGTCTCTTTGGGTGATGATACATCATATAGTGTTGAAGGCATTGGTTCCATTTCACTACCACTTGGGAAACATATTTGTAAAGTTCAGATGTTATTTATGTACGTGTTTTAACAAAAAATCTATTATCCGTGAGTCAATTATTAGATCACAATCTCAAAATTGACTTTGATTGTAAAGGTGGTAAAAGATGTGCCTAATTCGAGATAGTCACGAAGCTCGAAATTGTTGCAAAATATTCAAATGTTGGAAGAATTTTTCAATTGGATTTTTTCAACGAAATGATCAAGCACTTGAGCAAGGATACATCATCAACTCAACTATGGCATCGATACGACATGGTTAGGGGTTTACCACCTCTAAAAAGGGCACAGATAAATGTTAGCATTGTTTTGACAGAAAACAAAACAAAGCACCATCCAAACATAGTACATTTCGGGCTAAGGAAAAACTTGACTTAGTGCATACCGATTTGTGCGGACCAATGAGACCTAGCCACTCATGGGTTTCAATATTTCATGCTCTTTATTGATGATTTTTCAAGAAAAATGTGGATATACTATCTTTCTACAAAAGGCCAAGATTTTGAAACTTTCAAGAAGTTCAAAGCCCTTATTGAAATAGAGTCTGGTAGGAAAATAAAAATACTTTGCTCAGATCGAGGGGGAGAATACACCAAGCAATGAGTTCAATGATTTTTGAAAACACATGGCATTCATCGTCAAATGGCTCCTCCTCACACACCACAACAAAATGGTGTTTTTGAAAGGAAAAATCATACTATCATGGATATGGTGTGATGTATGATTGATGATGCAGGTTTATCAAAAACATTTTGGGTCGAAGCAGCTAAAACAATGTTCTATTTACTAAACAAAGTTCTCACTGCAGCTCTTGATGGAATAACACCACAGGAAGCATGGTCAGGGCATAAGCCATCTATTTCACACCTTAGAGTTTTTGGATGTAAAGCGAGTATGCACATTCCTAAGAAACAAAGAACTAAGCTTGATATGAAATCAGAAAAAACTTATCTTCTTGGGATACAATGATGAAGCACTTGACTATAGACTTATGGATCCAAAAACAAGGAGGGTATACACTAGTTGGGATGTTGCGTTATTTGAGAAGAAAGAATTAGATGCTCCTTTCATATACTCACATGATGAAAAAATCATCCCTACAGTGAAAACAGAGGATGGTAATCACTTTGATGACGACAATGATGATGGGGAAGATAACGAAATTCAACCTCCCACAAGAACCACAAAAAGTATGCCTAAATGGTATACAAGTATGATTAGAGATGCAAAATTGGATAGTGTCCCCGACACATCTACCACTGGAATGAGGACTCACAATATGGCTCGAAATGAGGTCAATTTGGCCTTAATGGGTAAAGTTGTTGAAACTATTGAGCCTTCCTCAGTTTCATGAAGCCCTACAGTCTAAACCTTGGAAAGATGTTATGGATACAGAATATAAGTCACTTATGAAAAATAATACATGGCAACTTACAGATCTTCCACCAAGGAAAAATCTGATTAGATGTAGATGGATCTTCAAAACGAAGTAAAAAGCAAATGAAAAATTGATAAACATAAGGCTAGACTAGTTGCTAAGGGATATGCTCAAAAAGAAGGCATTGATTATGAGGATACTTTTTCTCCCACAACTAAGATAAAAACTTCAGGTTAATATTTGCTCTAGTTGCACAATTTGGTTGGAAAATACACCAAATGGATGTGAAAAGTGCCTTTCTTAATGGTGATTTATAGGAAGAAGTTTACATGACTCAACCAGAAGGTTTTGTCATACTAGGTAAAGAGGAAAAGGTATGTAAACTCATAAAATCACTATATGGTCTAAAGCAGTCTCCTAGGGCATGGTACATAAAAATCAATGAACATCTCATTCAACATGGATTCAACAGGATTCCATATGATCCTAATCTCTATCTCAAAAAAAGGGGGAGATATGGATTGTTGTAGTATATGTCGATGATCTAGTCATCACTAGAGGATCAGTGAGGATGATTGAGTCAACAAAGAAAGATCTAACATGATCATTCGACATGACCGATCTCGGGCTTCTGCATTATTGTCTTAGACTTGAAGTTTGGCAAGAGAAAATCATATCTTTGTGTCATAATTGAAATATGCCAAGACAACACTCGAGAAATTCAATATGATGGATTGTAAGCCATTTTCCACACCTATGGAGACAAGACTTCAATTGTCTCGAATAGATCCATCACCACAAGTAAATGCAACTCTCTATCGGCTAGTTGATCAGGAGTCTCATCTACTTGACTTACACTAGGTTGGATATCAGCTATGCAGTCAGCTATCTTTCACAGTTCATGCAAGAACCAAGGGTTTCTCATTGGAAAGCAACAAAGCGGATATTGAGGTACATCAAAGGAACTATGGACTATGGCCTAGAATACAAGAAGAATAATAACTTCTTCTTGACAAGATATTCATATTCAAATCATGTAGGAAACATAGATGATAGGAAATCCACTTCAAGATTTGTATTCTTTTTGGGATCTAGACTGATATCATGGGGAGTAAAAGTAGACTTATGTTTTAAGATCCTCCACGTAATCGTAATACCATGTAGTAAGTGGAGTTGTTTGTGAAGCGATATGGCTCCGACATATACTTGAAGGATTGGGAATACCACAGAAAGATCCAACTATCCTACATGTTGATAATGAAGGAGTAGTAAAACTTGTTCAGAATCCAGTTTTTCATGAGCGCACCAAACACATTGAGGTGCAGGTACATTTCATTCATGAACATTTTCGAACAACAACATCCAACTCCAATATTTCCCAATAGATATGCAGCGTGCAGATGTCTTCACAAAGTCACTTGCTCGAGGTAAATTTGAGGGTTTTAGAGAATTTCTCTCCTATTCACTTGAGACCATGTTGAATTAAGGGGGAATGTTAGGAATAAAACTTAGCTTAATTCATCATTAGTTGATATTTGAATAAATGTAATAAGTTAAAGTATTTAATTTAAATACTTTAAACTTATGTCAATAGGTATTAGTTATCCTTATTTGTTAGTTAACTAAGTGATAGTGTTCTCATCCCAATGTTTATGGGATCATGTTCTATCTTGCATATTTTGTTCTGAATGATCTCCATGAGGGGTATAGGGACGATTAGGGAAATATATTATTTCTCCATATTTTCTCGAATTAGGTGATTTGCTTCCACATATTGTGGATGATATAGAAGTTATCAATATCTATAAATATTACAACTCTCTCATTTGTTTGTAATGATTGATTTTGATATTAATAAAAAATACACAAGCACCGTCTTATTTACGTGTAAAGCTTGTGTGTCAAATATTGTTTTCAAGTATTCATTGTCAAGAGTGGGGGCGCCCACTAGCCATGTTCCTATTTCCTCACCTAGCACTCATATTTCTTCTCCTCTTATTTATCACATCCAACCTAACACTTCTTCAGGAACCCATGCCTTAGATTCTTTATATCATGATTTGTAAGCTCAAATTCACCAATTGCAAAATACCTCATCATCTTCTTCTCCATCTCTTGATTCTTTGCTTCTTCATAGTCCTCTTACCCCGAGGTTTATTATTATCCAGTTCCTCCCAATTATTCCTCACCCAATTTTCCTCTTTTCGATGGCCATGGAGATCCCCAAGAGCACCTTTGATTATTTCATGTTGCATGTTTGGATTATGCTTGTGATGACACACTTTTGACCAACTTGTTTCCTAGGATCTTGCATGTCATGTCTTGCGATGGTTTTACAAATTTTTTTATGAATAAGTTCTTATATTATATTAACAAGTAAAATGATAAAAGATAATTCACAAAAATGGGCGGTATGGAAGCACTTCCCAAAACCACTAACCAAAGCAGGTAAAAGAAAGACCTATAAATAAGGACAATTATAAAGCATCAAAAGCACAATGACATAAATATTAAGCGGTTTGTTGTGAATTGTTGTCTGAAGGGGGTAGGTCCATATCATGGTAACTAGAACAAGACATATCTTTTTCACTATCCGACACATCCCTACAGAGTTGAGTTAACTTCCTTATTTTGTGTCTTCGGTAGGGGCTCGAGAGGGAGAGATGGTGAGAGCCAACCTTGGAAATTTTTCGGATGGAGGCGGAGGCTCTAACCATAATGAGTGTGTGGATCAAGGACAACCAGTGAGCCCTATCCAAGGGGTGGGCGGCGAGGGGCATCCCATTCTCGGTGGTGAGATGAAGGCAAAGGAGAGAAGTTCCTTTCAAGAGGTGGCACGAGGAGACCGACAGCACATACGAAAGAATGACACCGAGAGTGGCTCGGTGACTACTACCTCTTTGGCACCTGCTAGTACTACGATGGGGCGAGGAGAGGCGAGAGGAGAATAGAGGTTCTCTACCATGAATGTAAGGGGCATCACCCTAGTGGCACAAGTGTTTGTAGGTGCTCCACCTCAATCGCCACTTTTTGGCTTGAACTTGAATTTCTGATAAGACCTTCACAATAACCATAAAATTGTTATAAATAGGGAATTATTAATTAGCTTCAACATTAACAAATAAACAAGAATTCCTTTATTTCCATAACCAGAATAAGATTTCCCCTCTGAAAGCATGCCAAATCTAGGAAAATTTGTGTGGCATTCGAGGATTGTCTTTTAATAGCACATGTTGCCAAGTGAAGCACTCGGGTGAAAATAGAGGAAGAAAGAATGATTTTGATTCTAAGCCCCTAGGATTTGCAGCAAGTACCAAAAGGAAATTATGGCATTCATGAGAGCTATGTGGATCATGTACAGTCGAAGAACATCAATCTTGTGGATCATGTGATTTGACATAAAGGAAATTATGGCATTCATGAGAGCTATATGCAGCGAGAGCAATTTGAACTACACTTTGAGCTCTTGCTAGGATAGCCAAAATTTATTGTGTTTGTAGAAAATATATTGGATAGTGAAAATTCTGCTCTTGAAGAGGTGGAGATGTTAGGAATATCTATGTTGTAGTGTGAACATAGAATATTATGTGAGTGATTATATTATCTAGGATAATATAATATGTGTTGTAATAATTAATTACATTATTGTAAATGTAATTATGAGTGGGTGAGTAAATATTGTTATGATTTGTTGAGTAAACAACTCATTAACAATATTAGTTTTGTGAGAAAACAAAATCTCACATAAAATAACATGGAGTTGTTTTAGGAGTTATGTGTAGAGATATTTATGGAGATTATATCTCCTTAAATATAGGAACCACCTCTCCTATATATATGGGTGTAATACTTCCTTTGTAATAGGAAGAATGAAGAGTAAGATTTTGAATTTAATTTATGCAATTCTGATATAGTATTTTCATTTGGTACCAGAGCAGGTCTGATGCGGGAAATTTCAGTGTTTTCTTGATCAAATCTGTCTCAAAGAATAGCTTCTATATTTCATTTCCAGATTTGGGTTTTTCTATAATTTTGTATGTAGAACCAAGTGTTTGTCAAGGAAAAGACAACAGAAATTTCAGTAGAACCCAGTTTGTATTTTTGAAGAAATACGTATTTCACTATGCAGCTATCAAATTCAGCATATCAATTCTTCTACTGAAGTTTTCTCCAATTTCCAATAATGTTGAATTGTTAATACAGAGTCTTGGCTTTCTTGGAGGTTCAAAGGTATTCTATATAATTTTTTAAAGTACCTGATTCAATTATGTATTCTATATATTAGAAGGAGTAATCTCCACATTACTTGATCAGAGTAATTATGAAGAATATGAAGAAGTAATGTATGTACAAAATAAAGCAAGTACTTCATCTAAGAAAGGAAAGTTCAAACCAAAACCTTTCCCTTTTAAAGGTAAAATGAAATGTTATTACTGTAATGAATCGGGATATGTAGCCTTGAACTATAAAAAGAGGGCAAAAGATCTACTTGATGACAAAATAGATCAAAAAGCTCTTTTGGTTGAAGAAGAAACTGATTGGGATGAATACTCTAAAGATGAGGAACTTTCTTGTCCTAGTGATGAGGAATTCTTATGGTAAATAGTTCACTTGTTGGAGGAAGGAGGCAATGGAGGAAGGAGGAAAATCAACATCCTCTCGTCATTCACCAATGATGGGGTCGCAGACAGATGTGGTGATGTTCTATTTCAGTTGTGTGGTGTGTTTATACACAAGGGGGTGAAACTATTTTCATGTTTTGATTTTAATGTGTTCACATAGACTAACAACAGTTCTTGAGTGTCTATTTGGTGTGGAAGAAGCAAACTACTTGACTCAGCTTACAGGGGCAAAGCATCTATGTACGATCCTCTGACTCTGATAAATGCGGTCCTGACCGCCATACTTCGGTGGAAGGTGATCGGTCGATGAAGATGTTCATACGACAAGGATGATTATTAACAAAGCAAGATCAGCAAGAAGATCAGATAGCAGCGGCTACTCGACAAGTTCAATTTTTCGGAGCTCTTACCCCATGTTCACACTAAGGGGGCACATGTTAGGAATATCTATGTTGTAGTGTGAACATAGAATATTATGTGAGTGATTATATTATCTAGGATAATATAATATGTGTTGTAATAATTAATTATATTATTGTAAATGTAATTATGAGTGGGTGAGTAAATATTGTTATGAGTTGTTGAGTACAACAACTCGTAACAATATTTACTCACCCACTCATAATTACATTTACAATAATATAATTAATTATTACAACACATATTATATTATCCTAGATAATATAATCACTCACATAATATTCTATGTTCACACTACAACATAGATATTCCTAACATGTGCCCCCAAGTGAACATGGGGTAAGAGCTTGAAAAAATTGAACTTGTATGATAGTAGTTGCTTCGGATCTTGCTATCCTGGATTCAAATGTGTTAATAATCATAACTCATTAACAATATTAGTTTTGTGAGAAAACAAAATCTCACATAAAATAACATGGAGTTGTTTTAGGAGTTATGTGTGGAGATATTTATGGAGATTATATCTCCTTAAATATAGGAACCACCTTTCCTATAAATATGGGTGTAATACTTCCTTTCAGTAATAGGAAGAATGAAGAGTAAGATTTCAAATTTAATTTATGCAATTCGATATAGTATTTTCAGGAGAATAGGAATCCAAGGCACCTCGGCAAGACAACGATCCGGAATTGAATGATGGGAGACTAACGCATAAAGTGGAGATTAAATGAAAGGTCTTCGTTGAATCTGTTTCCATTCAATCGAGCCATGGATTAATTCTCTCCCAAGATTTCCCACATTCTTTTGAGCACAAAGGTACCCACCAATTTAATTGGAATAAGGGCAATAAGAATATTGGCAAAGTCGATGCCTTTCAGGAAACATGACCATATGGGGTACCTTCCATGCCTCATTTTCATTTGTGCTTGGATAATCTATTGGCATGGATTTCTTTCCCTTTCGTAAAATGTCAATGAGGCCCAAAGCCACATGATTCTCTAGCAGCAACAAGTTTCCCATATAACTCTGAAATCCTTTACTAGAAGAAGAATTGGTCAAAGGAAGTCTTTAAGCAGTTTTTCAAGCTTATGCACAAACTTCTTATACGAGACCCAATAGGAGGAGTAATAAACATGCATGGCTTCGAGAAATTTGAAGAAAATATGGAATTTTCCCACTAAAGATAGTGGCTTGGTGATCCACTATTCCAACTTCTAGGTCATACGTTGCACGACATATTTCCGAGCTCCACATGAGAAGCTTGGGAAGTAAAAGGAATGCCTAGGTAGGTATGATCCATTAATGTAAATGAAATGAAACCAATCATATATAAATAACAAAAGGGCAATATTGTAATCTATGCTTTATTAGTAGATGATACCAATTTTTTAATGGTAGAAACGTTTAACAATATTTTTTTCTATAAAACTACTCCGATTTCCAAACAGAGATAGATAATTTTTTATAGAGTTTTCTAATTGTCCTTCATGCAGAGAAAGATTCCACTTCTCTAATAGAGATAGGGTTTTGGCTCTCCACTCAATAGCTCAAGTTAGTGATCTTAGTTTAAAATAATTTACTTGAGAATATAATAAATATTTATTATAAAATGATGAGTTAAAGTTAATGTTTTTAATATGATTGATACACCCTATTCATATTGTAAAGTGGTTGACAACACATGAGACTACGTCATATTTGTGTTAGGGAAACACTTCATTATGTTGCCTCCATTTTAATTACTATAATACTAGTGTATTTATTATTTATTGAGCGTTGATATAAGTTAGATTTTTATTGAAATTTTCTTAAAATTGTATTGTTAATTATTTGTAACTTTATATTCAAGTAACAAAAGGGTTCAAAATCATCCTATAATTGCAATTAAAAATTACATGTTAAAAATTATTCAATTTTTCAAATTAATTTATCATTTAGGAAGATAATTGACTTTTTTAATTGTTTTAAAAAGAAGTGTTACAACTCAAAAATAGATATTACACTATCATAAGTTTTTTATTAGTGAGAGATTAATATTCCTTAATCGTGAGCTTGACAATTACCCTAATAACATTATATATGTATCTACATATATTTGTTTGTTAATGCATGTAATCATAATCATTTATTTTGAAAACAATTAATGGGAAAGTAAAAAGTTACAAATACCAACTAATTACCCTAATAATATAATATGTATCTATGTATATTTGTTGATTAATACACTTAACCATAATAATTTATTAACAATCAATGTGAATGTGAAAGTTGTGAAATACCAACTACGTTTTGAGACCGCCACGCTTTATTGCAAATATAACTTCACTCATATTTCCTTCTTTCAAGTCATCCCAAATAGGAAATGTTTTTAAATCTTGTTTCCTTCATTCTCTTCCTCTATCTTTTAAGGTACCAAAAAAATTGTATTTCATCGACATATTGATTAATATATTTTAGTATAGAATGCAACATGAATCAATGTGTATAGCTTCTTTTCATTCAAGAATGGATAATGTTTGTTCTAGACAATGTTGTGCCATCATAGCTAACACAATATCTTATCCTTGATTAGAATCATAGATATGGGAAGAAAGGAATTTCATGAAGGGAGGAGAGGCATAAAGTAAAAAGACTAGACAAAAAAACCAAAACATATCTATGTACTGGTGTGGTGAAGTTGGGTTGAGTGTAGCTATTTCTTTCTCCATATTTTTAATTTCGAAAAGGCGTTTTTCTAAGTAGAAATGATTAGGCCTTCGACACAAAACATAAATTGGACAACAATTATTAATTTGGTTAACAAAGTACAAGATCAAAGACTCATATTTAACTTAGGGCCATTCAATGTGAGCGACAAGAAAGTAGGATGTTGATGTTTGGTTGTTTAATTGCATATTTTGTGACTATGTTTCAAATAATCGATACGAAGCATGGTGAACATTTGGATGGATGGCAGGAGGACAATGCACAAATCAAGCGTAATTTTAATCCCTAATTTTTAGTTGACACTATTTTTACATACATGTCGGCAAGGGTCAAATTTGACGACCACCTAAGCCTCTCCAACGATAATTGTGTGATTCGGTAGGTTGGAAGCCTCTTACGAGAAGACTTTGGTCATCGTCGAGAGACATTGTTATATTGCCCTTCAAAATTACAATTTTGTTTTATTCATCCGACTATTTTATATTTATCTAATTATTTTAAATATAGATTACTATAATTTACATCCAAATGTATATAGAAAAATAGAGTCACTTTTTAAATTTACAAGTTGTGTGTCGTGGTGGTTTAAAATATTTACAAGTATTTTACAATGTTTTTGGCTAAAATTACGAAAAACGTCTAAACGGTTTCGACTTTAACCCCTGCATGTCGAGATTGAGACGTGGCATTATTGGTGTGGGGTGTTAGAGTCGTTGTCATTTAACGTTGTAAGACACTCGGGAGACCCCATTATTTGTGTCGGTTGGGACACAAGTAACACTAGTGTTTCTTGCATCTTATTGTCGTCCATCATTCCCAACTCAAAAGTCTTCATATGTAGCAACTCCAACATCATATTAAATACCACAAAATATTAATGTTAAGTCCATCACATTGAAATCAACAATATGAATCTTGCTCGTACAATTACTACTGCTCCTATTTTATAAAAGAGATTAAAAGTTATTACTTTCTTTAGTAATAATGTATTTTTAAAATTTTGTGTTATCCCAATTTCTAATTTGTTCCAAAGCGGCGCCACTCACTCGGGATGGACCGCCACGTAAACTTCTACATGATTTATTTTCCCGTGTAATCTTTTAATATTTTTAATATTTATGTCACACAACATTTATTTATCTCTCAAGCCATATTTCAATACTCATATTGAGCTTATATAAGGGTGGGTGAATACTGATTAGAACAATTAAAATACAAAAAGAAAGAGAAATTAAAAACTAAGATTATATGAGGCACAAAAGTAAATGTCACAGGGTAAACTCGATGGCCACTTATGCGTGTGAAATTTTGTTTAGTATTTTTTACTAAAAATAAAATATAATATTATTTAGATATTATTGATTAAATATATAGAAGAGTATTATATATTTGTTTATCTCTATATATAAATATAATTACGCCGAAAAATAAGTCCAGTTGAAAACTTTTATGCCATGAAATAAAAAATAACAAAGTTTGATATGAAGATAAATTCTACACGTCGGTTGCACTCACGTGACTAGTGTGAACAAGATCAAAACTATGAAGTGGAGTGCAGATAATAGATACTCTTTGCGCTAGAAGAATATGATATTTTGAATAGGTACAAGGCATGCAAGTATACACTCTCCATCATTTAATTTCCAATATTCCATTCATATCTTCGCCTTAACTACCAAATTAAATGTCGTTCAATTGACAACCTTTAAGATGGAAAAAATGAGTGCCGAATAATTTCTCTCATGTGACCATTTATTGGGCAAGCTCACTTTCTAATGATCATTCATTCATCTCCTTCTTCCTTGCAATTACTCAAGCTTAAAACTAAAAAGGGGCCCTTCAAAGTTCTACATGAGGCAAGAGGTGTGGTTAGGCCTCGTACCTTTGTTCTTTTGAATTTTCCTCTTTTTTGGTCCCTTAAAGCACCAATCACACTCATGTGAATAATGCTAGCAAGATTGAGATGATAAAGCGAAGCATGAATATTATTTGGGAAGGAACAATCTAATCTATGTAGAAGGTGTGGGACATGTGGGTATTTAGTTCCCACCTTTATATTTCTAAAATTCCATTCACGTATTTGCCTTATTAAAAAATTAAACCCCTTAATGCCTTAAAAAATTAAAATATCTACCTTCCGCTACTTAATCCACTCGCTCTTACATGCGCCAAAGGTTAATTTGAGTCTAAAAATGACAAGTTTTCTTGTGAAATATATGTTGAGATGACATTCAAATTTGGGATAGTAAATGGGCCCGTCTTGATCGATTATCATCTACGCCTCACATCCGTTGTCTAGTTTCATCTTCGAGTCTATAAAGTCAAATTAGTTGAATAATTTTTTTGGCTAATTAATGAGGTTTAATTTGAGATTGAAATGATGAAATGGAGCACAAATAGTAGATATTATTTGGGTAGCAACAATTTGATCCATGGAATGGGTATGGAACATGTACGTATTTAATTTAGACTTGTTGATTTCCAACATTCCATTCATGTATGTGTCATATTTATCCTCTTTGTGAGATTGAAAAGCTTAAATGGAGCACAAACAACAAATATTATTTGGGTAGGAACAATTTAATCCATGGAATGGGTGTGGGACATATAGGTATTTAATTGATCATTCATTCATCTCCTTCTTCCTTGCAATTACTCAAGCTTAAAACTAAAAAGGGGGCCTTCAAAGTTCTAGGCAAGGAAAGAGATGTGGTTAGGCCTCATACCTTTGTTCTTTTGAATTTTCCTCTTTTATTGGTCCCTTAAAGCACCAATCACACTCATGTGAATAATGCTAGCAAGATTGAGATGATAAAGCGAAGCATGAATACCAAATAGAAGGTGTAGTCTATGGGAAGGTGTGGGACATGTGGGTATTTAGTTCTCACCTTTATATTTCTAGAATTCTATTCATGTCTTTGCCTTATCTAACAAATTAAACACTGCCCAACTGAACCCCTTAATGCCAAAAATAAAATATCTACCTTCCGCATGCTATATCCACTCACTCTTACCTGTGCCCAAAGGTTAATTTCAGTCAAAAATGACATTTTTACTTGTGAAATATATGTTGACATGGAAGTCAAATTTGGGATAGTAAATGGGCGGTCTTGATCGATTATCATCTATGTATCACATCCGCCACGATTTCATATTCAAGTCTGTAAAAGTCAAATTGGTTGAATAAACTTTTGGCTAATTACTAAGGTTTAATGTGAGATTGAAATGATGAAATGAAGCACAAATAGTAGATATTATTTGGGTAGGAACAATTTGATCCATGGAATGGGTGTGGGACATGTAGGTATTTAATTCAGACCTGTTGATTTCCAACATTCCATTCATGTATGTGTCTTATTTATCCTCTTTGTGATATTGAAAAGCTTAAATGGAGCACAAATAGCAAATATTATTTGGGTAGGAACAATTTAATCCATGGAATGGGTGTGGGACATCTAGGTATTTAATTCAAACCTTTTGACTTCCAACATTCAATTCATGTACATGTCTTATTTATCAAAATAAAAAAGTCTAGTTGAAAACCTTTATGCCATGAAATAACAAATAACAACGCTTGATATGAGGATAAATTCTACATGTTGGTTCATCTGTCAATCCTTTAAGAATGACTGCAAATTTATAATCAATGATATGAGTAAGAGGTGTGGTTAGGCCTCATACCTTTGTTCTTTTGAATTTTCCTCTCTTTTTTTTGGTCCCTTAAAGCACCAATCACACTCATGTGAATAATGCAAGCAAGATTTAGATGATAAAGTGGAGAATGAATAACATATATTATGAACCCATTAATGTCAGAAAATAAAAGTATCTACCTTTCCTGCTATATCGACTCGCTCGAGGACTCAATTAATAAATTTTTTTGCATAATTACACGAGCTTACAACTTGAAAGGAGGATACAAATTGCTACACGACACAAGCACTTTGGTTGGGCTTGAACCCTTAACCTTTTCAAATTTCCTTATTTCTTATTTTGTCCTCTTTGTGAGATTGAAATGATTAACTCGGAGTACAAATAATAGATATTATTTGGGTAGGAATAATTTCATCCATGGAATGGGTGCGGGACATGTAGGTATTTAATTTAGACCTTTTGATTTCCAACATTTCATTCATGTATGTGTCTTATTTATCCTCAAGTTGTGAGATTGCAATTCTTCAATGGAGCACAAATAGTAAATATTTTTTAGGTAGGAATAATTTGATCCATGAAATGGGTGTGGGACACATGTAGGTATTTAATTCAAACCTTTTGATTTCCAACATTTTATTCATGTATGTGTCTTATTTATCGAAATAAAAAATGTCCAATTTAAATCCTTTATGCCATGAAATAAAAATAACAAAGCTTGATATGAAGATAAATTCTACATGTTCGTTGCACTCACATGATTAGTGTGAACAAGATCAAAACTATGAAGTGGAGTTCACATAATAGAAACTCTTTGCGCTAGAAGAATATGAGATTTCGAATACCGGGGCATGCACATATGCAACCTCCATCACTTAATTTCCAACATTCCATTCATATCTTCACCCTAACTACCAAATTCGTTGTTCGATTAATGACCTTAAAGATGCAAAAAAAAAAGCGAGTGCAAATAATTTTCTCATGACCAACTAAGTGGGCAAGCTTAAAACTATGAACTTTCGCATTCATCTCCTTCTTCCCGTAATTGCTCAAGCTTAAAACTATAGAGGGAGTTACAAATGTCTACATGAAGCAAACAAGTGTGGTTATGTCTCATACCTTTGACCTTTTCAATTTTCCTCTTTGTCCCCTATAAGCTCCAATCACACTCATGTGAATAATGCTAGCATTTCAAGTTTCCATTCAAATTTATTTTACATTGTTGCTTTCTTTTATCATGTTGAATCCACTACTATTTCCTTCCCACTTGTTTACTATCAACTTTCCATTCATGTCCTTTTCAAGTATCTAAAAATAATAATGTTTCCCTATCAAAAACCTTACATTTCCAACCTTGATCGACATATAGTCTTACACAACAAGCCTTTTCTCATTCAATCAATTGACAAATAAGTCATGTCGTTTTTGGAGGGTTGACTTTCAAAATACTTCCCCATTCCACTTCCCCTACACTTGCACTTCTCCCACCTTAAAGCCCATCTTCTTCACCTCCGTTCCTCTCCCATTATTTCTCTCCCTTCACTTTGAATTCTTCTAAACATCCTTTAGCGTTCTCATACATTCACGGTAGAATTGCTAGTGAAATAATCTTCCGAAACCGCTTAATGTATTGTAAGTTTGGTCCCATAGACTCTTGGCCTCATAGACGCGTCATTAAAATCTTTCATTTCATTTCATCCACACTTCACGAATATGATTACTAGTGAAATAATCTTCTAAAACCTCTATGCGAGTAAGTGAAGTGTGGTCAAGAGCATGTGCATCAATTATGTAGTAAATTCATTAATGAGAATGATTTATTGATTTATGCCAAAGTTGTGGAAGTGCTCGCCGTACATGTCAATACAAGAGTGATAACACTTGCATCACGTATTAGAGGTTGTCCCATTGAGAAATCATTAATACATATGGGGTATGCGAATGATTTGGGATGGGGTGTTCAGTATGTTGACATGGCGTTTTTTGTATGGAGAACACCGAGTACCCCACTTAGTTTCAAAAAGTGGTGGTGAATGAAAGTAAGGGCATGGTCCCTGGAGGGGCTTGGGCTCTAAATTTTTAGGGGAAAGGTCCCATGCTTATTTTTAAACAAGCTACGGAAATAATAGAATCTAAAGGCGGAGCTCCATTTTTAGCCCCTAAACTTCTATTATTGGAGAGGGGGCTAAAGTTTCCCCTAATGGTTGATAGAATCTAATATGCATTCCCACCATTATTTTTTGGTGATTTTAAAGAGAAATATGATTTTATTTTCCTACAAATAACCATAAATATCCAATGAGATCCTATAATACCTCAGCGGATGTTATTGAGGAAACTAATAAAAAATCATGGGACCTTAAAACTGCTAAAATGCTCCTAAATTTTCTCAGCAGCACCCACTTGAGACATTTAAGTGCCCTCTGCTCCAGGGACCATGCCTTAAGATGGTATCATGCAAAGAAGAACGTTTGCAGCAGGCTGTGGATAATCTGTGCATAAACAAGGAACTTATTTACAGTTTATGTGGAAAGGATGAGTGTTTGTATGGTCTTTGTGATTCAGAGGTGTATGCTTCTCTCTTGCAAGGCTGTATAGGCATAGCTGCTGGCAAGAAAATCCATGGACATATGCTCAAAACAGGCTTTAAGGCCGGGATTTTATAGCAAACCGTCTAATCGATATGTATGCTAAGTGGGGATGTATGACGAATGCGCGCCAAGTGTTCGACCAAATGCCTGTGAGAAATGTATTCTCATGGAACGCTATGATGGCAGGATACGCTAAACTGGGAAATGTAAAGTCTACACGCCAACTGTTTGACAAAATGCCTCAACGAAACTTGGTTTCATGGAATATAATGATTTCAAGTGTCTCTGGGAAGGAGGCAGTGCAATTGTTTTGTATAATGCTTCGGACAGGCATAAAGCCAGATCGGCTAAACATTGTTGCGGTTGTGAACGCCTGTGCTAGTGTAGGTGTAGCAGCACAGGAGCAGGGTAAACAGGTACATGCTTATGCTATAAGAAGTGTATTGTCATTGTGTAGTATAATGGTTAACAATGCATTTGTTGATATGTATGGAAAATGTGAGAGAATAGAGGATGCACGTCGAGTTTTGATACAATGCATAGCCAAGATGTCGTCTCATGGACTGCACTGACCAGGGGTATGTCCAATTAGGAAAACTAGAGATTGCACGTGAAATGTTTGAGAACATGCTTGAACGGAACACAGTCTCATGGAATGCTTTGATTGCAGGATATGTACAGCATGGGTATGGCGAAAATGCCCTGAAACTGTTTGGACAAATGCTTGGGGTAGATGTGAAACCAAACCACTTTACCTTTGTCAGTGTTGTGAGTGCTTGCTCCAGCCTGGCTGCCCTGGAACGGGGAAGGCAAGTACATGATCGGATTATCAGAACAGGACATCCTTTAAGTATTTATTTGGGGAATGCTCTTGTCGACATGTATGCAAAATGTGGGAGCATAGTAAATGCTCAGAAGTTGTTCGACAAAATGCCAGAGCGAGATGTTGTGTCATGGAATGCAATGATGGTTGGATATGCTCATAATGGATGTGGCAAAGAGACTCTTGAACTGTTTGAAGAAATGCTAGATGCAAGCATGAAACCAAATGAAGTTACTTTCATGGGTGTTCTCTCCGCATGCAGCCATACAGGCCTAGTTGATGAAGGCCGTTACTATTTTAGTTCAATGAGTCATCAACATTCAATCACACCAAAAGCAGGTCACTATGCAATCATGATCGACATCCTTGGGCGGGCTGGGCTCATGGATGAAGCAGCGAACTTGATATACAATGCACCATTTGAGCCAGATGCCAGTATGTGGAGGGCATTGCTTGGCACCTGCAGGATTCATGGCAATACAGGATTAGCCAGGCGTGCAGCACAGAGTCTTTCTGTGTTGGAACCACAAAATGTGGTGTTGTCAAACTTGTATGCTGCAGATAGAATGTGGGATAGAATGGTGGAGGTGAGAAAATTGATGAAAGAGAAGGGGGTGAAAAAACTGCCAGGGTGCAGCTGGATTGAGGTGAAGAACAGGGTACATGTTTTCATTGCATAAGACAGGTTCCATAATCACAATGAATCTGTGCAACATTAGAAATACTTGCTTTGTAAATAAATGAAGGGTAATGTTTTATCCATCATAGGGAGGGATAGTGTTTAGAAATAAGCAAGACAGTAATCTCTTACCCATCACACAAGCTTTCTGTTACAAGGAACACGAAGGGTAATGCTTTATCCATCATAGGGAGGGAGGGTGTTTAAGGCCTAGAGGCACCTATCTGAATTATGAAAACCCTTTAATGGAGGCACTGATGTCACTTGTCTATCCTGAGTTGCTTGTAGTAATAGGGACACGGAGGAGCAGAAATGTAAAGATACTTGAAGACTGTCTTAGATGAACTGCTGCCTAATATTGAAAACATAGAGCTTAAATGCCTTCAGACTGGTGGCAAATTCTTTCTCGCCCCTTTTCATGAAGAGATCCCTAAAAATTCTATGCCTAATTTTACTCTGATATGGAAAATGTTACGTTTCGGCAGCTAAAAAGAAAGATGGCTTAACGTGGTCCTTTCACCACCCTGCTGTCATTTTAAGCTTCTCTCAGCGGAGTTTGATGAATCTTGTAGGCACTTTGGCTGTGTATGCTGGTAGGCACTTTGGCTGTGTATGCTGCCTTTTGCAAGTATGAGTGGCTCCCTTTCAGATAACCAGGGAGCATAATCACTTTGGAACATTTCCAGGATGCAGCTGATGCATATCTAGTTGCAGCACAGGAAATTTGGGCTTCCAGAGGGCCTTCTGCCAAGAATGAAATATTCAATGTGGTCAATGAAGACTTAAAGGCACTGAAAATCAAGGGCAGATAAATTTGAAATGGATGTATTGCCTTACGAGCCAGTAAGGACAAAAGCCCGGTATGAGATACTATTGTGAATGAACATGACTTGTACCTTACCAAGCTTCAAGATGTTGGAGACTATATTAACATGCCCTTTGAGAGTATATTTAACATGAAAAAGAGCAAATAGTGCAACACAAAAGTTCCTATTATACATTGGGTTAACAGATTAATGGAATTTGAGAGTGTTCCCTGGCTTCACGAGTATGTTTTTAATAGAATAATAACTATCTATACAATAGGTTAGTTCCAATGTTGATGTATGAGCTTATTTGAAGCTAAAAGGATGCGGTTAATCTGCTTTGACATTCTGATGGAAGAAAAATCATGTTATTTGGTTGCATTCAGAGGAAATCTTAAAAGTTAATATAATTTCTGATTGAGCTGGGGAGGATAAGGGCCCAAACAGACTTATCAAGACTAACCAGCTCAAAGCCGAGCAACAGTATTTAGAGACAGGCAATTACAGTGACCTAGGGGTTATATTTAATCATAGAAGGAATCACTGTTGCTCTATGAGTGGTAAGAACCCAATAATTTCACCTCTGAGTAGACCATTTTCCTTTCATGGTGAAGAGGTCCTGAAACTGTATGCACAAATGCTTGGGGTGGATGCGAAGCCAAGCCACATTACCTTTGTCAGAGTTGTGAGTACTTGCACTAGCTTGGCTACGCTCAAATGGGAAGGTAAGTGCATGAATATATAATTAGAACATGACACGATTCTTTGATCAATATGAGAGAGAATTTCCTGGAGTTACTATTATTAATTTAGTTGTTCGTCTACTGATGCAGTACCAACACCAAGTAAAATGGTGGAACTTTGGAAGAAGGAACTAACACAGACAAGGAAAACAATGTTAACACCAGAAGACAGGAAGTTTGAGGTTGTACAATGCCATTATTTCTCTTGCTATTTTTTTCAACATTTTTGGTATCACTGTGAATCAGGTTTTTAAGGTCTATTATTTTTCTTTGCATGCACAAAATTATGATGAAAATGGTATATAACATTTCAGGTGCTGTTTGGCACCACTTGATTGTTGTTTTGATTGTTTATCTTGACATGGATGATATACAATATGGCAAGTCTCGCCCCTTGTTTTACAAACAAAGTAAGAGCGACTCACCAGAAGATATGAATTTTAGGTGCATGAAGAACAAAAAGAAGTAATCACCAATATGTAGAGAATATACATTTTATATTCAGTACGTGGATTTTACTTCCTCATTAAGTGTTTGTACTGGTTTGCTGGGATGTTGCAAATTCTATAAGATCTGGAAATAAATCAATCCTTCTCTGTGTATATTCTATCAAATCATTACACAAGTGAACAGATTTGAAATTTTGAATGTATAGAAGAAAGAGCTTCCAGAAAGGACAGGCAGACGAAGAAGAATCTATGTTACCTGCAAGCAAATTACTATCCTTGTTTCTATAGGACAGATCTAAACAGGCATATCCGGAAATTCCTTTTCATTAAGTGAGACTTGCTAAGGGGGTGAATCGAAAAGAAGAACTAGATGCAGATTTAGATGCTTTCATTTTGTACTCAATGGAATGGTGGAACCATATGTGATAATCTCTTACCAAGAAGTCTTCAGATGTATGTACCCTGAGAAAGCATATAGATCTGAGCATGTAACAAAGATATCAATCAGATGGCATAAGGAGCTGATTAACTTTTTTGGTTTGTTATCAACTGCCCAAGGCTTACCACAGAGTATCCAGACAAATAGAATTCAGAAACCTGAAAGTTTTATGTTCATCACCATGGTATTCAATGTAGTACAATTTTGTTAATATCTATAAGAAAGGGGTTAGAATGAGTTGGAGATTTTATATTGATTGTAGGTTATAAACATATGTTAGGAGTAGTATCAATAAAATTGAGAAAATTAGAGAAACCTACCTGTTGGTACCAGGTTTTCTAACATCTTGTACTAAATATTTTATAATTCAAAAAGATACCTTCTAGAAAATATTCAAGTGAAATAAAGAATAGAAATCAATCATGAGTTTACTCCTTATTGGGTTCCCTTGCAACAATTATGCAGGTTTAGAATGAGTTGGAGATTTTATATTGATTGTATGTTATAAACATGTGTTAGGAATAGTATCAATAAAATCGAGAAAATAAGAGAAACCTACCTGTTGGTACCAGGTTTTCTAACATCTTGTACTAAATATTTTATAATTCAAAAAAGATACCTTCTGGAAAATATTCAAGTGAAATAAAGAAATAAAATCAATCATGAATTTACTCCATATGGGTTCCCTTGCAACAATTATGCAGGTTTAGAATGAGTTGGAGACTTTATATTGATTGTAAGTTATAAACATATGTTAGGAATAGTATCAATAAAATTGAGAAAATAAGAGAAACCTAACTGTTGGTACTAGGTTTTCTAACATCTTGTACTAAATATTTTATAATTCAAAAAGATACCTTCTGGAAAATATTCAAGTGAAATAAAGAAATAAAAATCAATCATGAAGTCTTATCCCTTTGGTTTACAGGCACGATAAGAGCAATACACCAGATGAAATATATTTAGTTGCAGAAAGAACCAAAAGAAAGAAGTTGTTACCATTACGTAGAGAACATACATTTAATATTCACGATGTGGTTCTAGTATCTAATTAAGTGTTTGTAATGGTTGCTTGCCTTCTAAAATTATACTAGATCTGGATATAAATCCTTAATTCTCTGTGCATTGAAGTATTATGTTAAATCATTACACAAGTGAATGGAACTGAATGCATAGAAGAAACAGCTCTGATCCAGACAGTTTCAGCAGCCCACAGAAACCCCCAACTTGAAATGGGTGTTAACGATCAAGAAGGTTAGCCAGGAAAATATAGCAAACATTCACCTTAAAGGTACAGAAAACATTCTTTTTGTATTAGTCAATAGCACAGAATGTTGAATATATCTTCAGTTCTACAGATTTGCTGGATCACTTGTTTATATTTTCTCCCGTCCTCTCTGCCCTGTTCTCTGCCAATCATAACATAGTCTGTTTGCTACAGTTCTAACTGCTAACAATTTTCATAAACCTTATGGACTGTTTTCTACTGTGAGTGCCTTGAGTATGCTGCTGTACATCTAAGGTGAATGTTTTCTGTGTTTTTCTTGGCTTATCTTGTGGGTTGTTAACATCCATTTCAGTTTCGGGGTTTGTATGGGCTGCTGAAACCATCTGCATTAGACTTTAGTTGCTAACAGAGCATCCAAACATGCTGGGAGTTGAGAACTTGTGGAACAGTGTTGTGGGAGCATCGAGATCCTTGCAATCCTACATCAACTAAAAATATTTTAGGTTAGAAAAGAAGCTAAGTCTAGCAGCACGCAAGAGTTCTGATGGGATTTAATCTTTTTTATGCCGAAAGGCATCATCCAAATGGGAAAAGGCCCTCCCAAACCTGACGCTTGGCAGTGAAATCGACGGTGAGTTTGAGCCGCGTACCGATGTTCACGTACGCATGGGTGCGAGTTGTACATGCAATCTGGAAACCCCAATTAGGCTGTGAAGCTTTACCCCACACATAATGGCAATGGGAGGCGGGCATGTGGTTGTGGATGTGCTGTTGGAGGACTTCCTGTGCCGTGTTGCAAGCTCTATGGCGAGTGTTTTTAGTGGTAGTCAGCATTGTTCAGGCTCAGAGAAGAGGACAACCTGTGGTAGCGTATTGCAGAATGGGGAAAGAAAACAGGGGTTTTGGCTTGTGAGTGCTGTGTAACTGGTTGCTCGTGCGCCAACCCTTATGGCAATGCAGGTGGTGGTGGTCGACGCACTGGTGAACGCCCTTAGCCGGAATGATCGTGGCATGCGGCAGAGTAGAATTTTAAAGCGGTCGCTGTGGCGTGTTATGGAGTTGTCTGCAGGACAGAAGGGGGAAGTGTTGCATGTTTGTGTGCATTTGGCCAAACACCCTTCAAATCCAGTTTTCCGCAATTGGAGAGTGCTTTTCCTGTGTGAGTCTTTTGCTTCTGGTTTGCAAGGGTTTCGTTTGCGGTCAGCAGCTGCCTATTTGTGCTCAAGTGGTTTGTGGGGTTGCTGTGCAAGCGTCTGGTTGGTTCTCTGTGGAAGGTGCGTATGGGGTTTCAAGTTTCTATGTGTATATGCTCACCCCGGCTCTGGTTTTTTTATATGTCAAGGATTTGCGTGTTTTTTCAATTTGTCAGGTAGTTTTCATCTAAACTCTGCCTTTTTAAACTTGAAATTGGGGTTTCTGTGCGTTTGTTCCTGCCCTGCTTCAAAGGTTTTTTTAGTTTAAGTCATTTCTGTTGTTGCAATGTTGATAGATGCAAAGTATAAACTGGACATTGCCTTCCAAAAACACTTCAAACTAGTTTTGAGTCTACCCTCTCTCGAATTATTCGTGTGAAAGCTGCATAAAACTATGGGGTGAAGGGTGGTCTGTTATAAGGCTAATAGATCGATAATTAGTATGAAATTTGTTTTGTTATAGATCGATAGTAATTTTGTACATTTATGACATTCAAGTATTTGCCTAAATTACAACTTAAATGATATTATATTTGTAAAATCTATAGTTAAAAAATCAGCAAGTAAAAATAAACAATTGCTATAAAAATTTGAAAGTATTAGGCCAAATCCATAGTTATTTAAAAACAGCAAGTAAAAATGAACATTTACAAAAAAATCTAAACATATTAGGATGCTCAAAATAGGTGAAAACTGCAGGTGTTTACATTGACTGTTTCAGGATGTGTTGTTATGCTGAAATGTAACGGTTTCCCAGGATTTCAAATGGATAGCTGCCTTTCATATCAAGGCCATTAATGTTTACTTGGCTTAATGTTTTAGGTTTTTTTGATTCTTTTGACCGGAGTTATGAACCAGATTACAACACCAAGGAGAAACCATAAGAAAACCAACTATCCAAACGCAACATGCTAAAAATGAAACCGAACTAATAGAAGAAAGGCAAGATTGACCCCTAACTGTTACCGCTCTTCATTCAAAGAGTAGTAGTCGAGAAAATTCGCATATTGCCCCTTTTGCCCTTTTTCTTTCTGACCTCATGCCATTTGTATTGATCAGAAGCTACCACCAACATGAGATTGTTGGAGGGGTCCAGATTTTGTTCTTGATCTGAATCTGATTTGTCTGATTTATCGGATTCATGACCCCTCTTCACGCCACCTACAACTGCCCTGTTTTCTTCTGCCCTGTTTGAGGGGGCCATGTTGACCGGACTCTTAGCACCATTCCCTGAATTTGCTGGATGAGCCTCTTTGGAGACCTCCTTATGATCTGATTTGTGTGCCGTGCTCGGAAGAGGATTGTTCCAGCCTCCTTTATTCGACAAACTCTTTCTTTGTAGATTCTTCCTATTTTGTAGGCATTCTGCCTGCAAATGACCTGGAGTTCGACAAATGCGGCACTTGAATGTTGTGTTTTCATAGTCCAGGATCTGAACATGCTGGAAATTCCCCAAGTTTAGAATAATCCTATCAGGCAGTCCCTTGCTTAAATCAATCTCTGTGCAGATTTTGGCATAAGTGCAAAGACCCACAACCTCCTGGCTTGATCCGCCTTTAAGAATTTACCCAAAGCATTACCGATGTCCTCAAGTGCATACCAAAAACGCAACGGGAGATTCGGGAGGCAAACGCACACAAACATTTTTGTGACGGAAAAGGTATTCAGGTGGAATTTTGGGAACCAAGGTGTGAGAAATAATCCTACCCTATCCCAGAACCATAGACCATCCGATAAGCATTTTTCATATTCTTCTGCCTCCTTAAATTGCGCCATAAAGAAACCCTTGGAGCAGAAGGAGACTTCGCAGTTTTTAGACTAGTTTTGAAAATCCAAAGTGAAAGGGTGGATGAAGACGACCACAAATCATTGAATCTTCCAATAACAGCAAGCTGGGACCGGGATTGAAGGTGAGCCAAAATCTTCGGGTTATCCAAACTCAAGAGAGGAGCCTCTTATGCCAGGTCCACGATGTATGCCGGCTTAGCAGAAGGACTGGGAGCTTTTTGTTGCACTGCTTCTTTAAAGGAAGCAACATTGGGCGCCACTGCCTTGGTGGATGCTACACTCCCGCCAGGCTTTCCATTAACAACAACGCCCCCAGCCGAGTGAACCGCATTTTGTGTGCCGTTCAAAACCAGGGATCTCTCTATTGGCGCTAATAAAGGGACCACCAGATTGAGGGGTTTGAGACACAAGGTTGGGATTAAGCAGTCCTTTGGCGTCCATGAGTTTTATACATTCTAACCTATCTTCTTGGCTCAGCTTAGCTGGCTTTTTGTTGCACCTTTAAAGGAAATAACATTCCCGAATCAATCCTTGCTGCTATTGGCGCTAAAAGGGATCGCCAGATTGAGGGGTTTGAGACACCTGGCTGGGATTTAAGAATAACCTGTCTTCTTGGCCCTTGGGAAATCGAATCAAGTCCTTTCTGCCTCTTGGAGGAAACGCATTACCTTTCTTCTCCGTCTGGGATCTCCAAACTGTGAGTGGCGCCCTCCCATACACAATGGCCACCATTAGGGTTTCGTGTTGTTTCTTTGACTCCCGTCATTTTTTTCTTCCAATCGTTTCATGCTGATAATCATGAGAGGAGAGGAAAAATAATCATGATGTTTTTATATTTTAACCTGTAGTAATTTTTCTTTTTTCCACACGTGATTCATTACTTCTTGAATTGTAATGGTGAGATGATGCTTCAAGAATGTGCTTTTGTGTGTTCATCAAGGGCTGCAGATAAAACTCTCCATGTGTTGATTGTGTCTCTAAATGGTAGACATTCATTGTTAAAAAGCATTCAAGTTGCACCAAAGCATCAATAAGTCTTTTCTTCTTCAACTCATGTTGCATATGCCACTCCCCATCTACAATATATTTATAGGAAGTTACTCTGCACTGGATCAGTCTTTTGCAGTTACAAAGAAAACATTCCATCTTTTTGTCTATTCTCATCATTTACAAAGTGATTTTATTGAACAAGAAAGTATTTACTTTTAAAATCATATATGTGGCCACAAAAAGAATTGCAAGGATATCTTCCATGTAATTTTTGTAGTTTTTATCATATCCCTCTCTTTTATATGACATATAAACTGATAAGGCCTATTTGTTTAAAAGATGTTCACCAAAAATTTGATTAAAATTGTCCAAAAAGTTGACTCAAAAATTGAGACCTGTCCCTTAAAATAGCTTTGAGATACTGATTTCAATGATTGATCCGAAAACTCCAATATAGAACTCAATCTCTACCTGAGTTTTTGTGCCGCGTAGTCCTTCTGTGGGCATCCACCTTCCTTTGCTTCTCAAAATTATAACTTTTGGTGAAAATATGGGGTAGCATATTGAGATTATGAGACTGAGCAGCAATGACAACTGCTGTAGATCGATTCTCAGACAGAACACTTTGATACCCATCTCCATATTGACTCATTCTTGGTGCCATAAGCTACCAAAACATGCCTCCCCACTTGCTCCTCCCCTGTGAGCAGAGGCATAGATGTGTCATAGAAGTTATCCCATTGATTATCAGTATTTGGAAAGTTTGTGACACCAAGAAATTATAACACGTCCCTATATTTTGGATAATCTGTCATTTGTTGACCTTTGTTTAAATTGTGGAAAACAACACCAAGTAGTATAGTCTTTGACAATTGGATGATACCCATCATCTTTTCAAATAAAGTTGAAATGGTTCCTTCACTTACTTTTAACTTTTCATGATTTGCCGAGTATTCATCATTTTCACTTGCGTACCTAGCATGCATCTTTTGTTTTCCATTGTATCACCGATTTTTCCTCCCCATTTACAATTTTATTACACTTTCCCCACATGCTTCTTTATGGTATCTAGTTTTAACTGCAAATGTTTTCCCCTCCCAAGTTTCCGACTACATATTGCAGTTGTATACTTTTAGTGGTTGATTAATATCTACGATCCGAACAAATTTAATGAAAGGATAATTTGATGCCAATTCGATCTAAAAACTCCTTGACATGTCCCATTCACGTGACTTTCTTTTTCCAAACTGACTAATAGTTTCATCTGTTTCTTTTGGGATTGATTTATTGATACTTTCACTGCCAAATTGTGTCAACTCACCTATGTTATGTTCATTATTATTATTACTTGCATCTCCTAATTGAAAATTATTTGAACATTGTTGAACGTGATCTTGATCACTGTTGATTTGATCTTTTCAATTGTTTCTTATTGAAGTTTCTTCTTGTTGATCTCTACCAAAAATATGACAAGTTATTTCCTTTTGATAGACTTCTTGTTTGTTTACCAACTCTTGAATTAGGAGTAAACATTTTGTAGAAAGATTTAAAATTAAAACTACAAAATCATAAGAGAAAGGATCTACATTGATTAGGTTGAAGAAAAAATTGAACTATGAAAGGGAAAATATGATATAAGTAGATTTTTTTATTAATTTTAGCAAATGCAAATAACAGTATAAGTGATCAAAAACATCTAATGTTAATGAGAGGGTAAGTGACTGCAAAGAAGCTCTTTTACCTAAAATTTGCACATTGTCAACATTTAACTACATCAAAGCTCCTTATAATCTATTCTTAACCATTATAGCATAAAATGCAAATTGTTTATATAACTTATTATTTGGGCCTAAGTCAAAAGATTCATGTTCGAGTTCATGTTTAATGATAATGAATTCTGGTTGAAGTTTTTCAATGGATAAATTTTAGTTCAAGTTTGTTGGTGGATAAAGTTTTAAAAAACATAATTAAGTTTGAACAATAGAATTTTTATCATTATAATTTTCCTTAAAAATAAATCCATTAACATGTTAGAGAGATATTGTGGAGAGGGCTTTCATTTGTGTGTTAATAAAATAATGCAAAATCCTCTCAAAAACTACAAATAAAGGACTGGAATCCCTCTTCACTCTGTCCCTATAACATGTTTCTACATTTTTCAGAAAATTATAATAATTAACAAAATCTATTAACAATTGTTCAAATTCAATGATTTTGTTAATTTTATCCTCTCAAGCTTGAACTGAAACTCGAATCTTGTGACTTAGATTTGGAAGTTATAAATACAATTATAAACACCAAGCAAAATAGTTCGATGAATTTTGGAGTGGTGCATCTATTATTATGATATAGAAGTCAAATTGATGGCTTGTGAATAATTGTAAAGGATTTTTCATCCTCATTGTGTCAATATAGTTGCATATTTGTTCCTAATTTATAAAAAGGGATCTTGTAGACCCTCATATTAGTATTGTATTGGTTATTAGAGTAACCATATATTATACTAATCAACATATCATGTGGTTAATGATTGTATTGTCAACCTTATGCAGCTTTATAATAACTCTTGTGAGTATGGTTGACTATTGATGGTTGTTGTCAATTAGGTTAAATGACAATCCGTTGGGTCTTCATATCGTATACATAGAATGATATGTCAAGGAAGGGGCTCTGGTATCAAGTCCCCTATAGTGTATACATTGTAATGAGAGTGATTTTTACGAATACAAATCTACTATTGTTTGGATATTGTGCCCTTCCATGATATGTTCTACAATTAATATTATGTATATATGCTATTATTATATAAGATCTCAATAGCTAATATCTATACTACAATGATCACCAAAACCGATATGTTACACTTGTCATTCAATACCTTGAAATAACATTATAGGAATAGGTGGAGGGATATCTTGATAAGGCCAAGCACATGCAAGTTGCCCTAGAAAGGGGCATACAAAACTCCTTAGCTAGTCTAACTTATATGCATTTAAGAAGGATCCAATGATGCGGAGCAAGTGAAGCAAGTGTACATGTTAAGATATTTACAATGATGTAGATATTTACAAAGAAAGGAGGTCAATACAAGAGTTATTCTTGTTGGGAAGGACGTTGTAGTTATTGTTCAAGCTATATTCATACAACAATGAAGCTTGAAAATGATGAATCTCAAAGTTGTGTCATATGACTTATTTTTTTGAGTACATAATGATGCAAAACTCGTAGTTTTGTTTACATTAGATAAATTTGTTCAAACTTGATAAGATATTTACAATGGTAGATAATTACAAGAAAGGGGATCACTGCAAGAGTGATTGTTGTAAGGAAGGATGTTGCAATTGTTGTTCAATCTATATTCATACAATGATGAAGCTTGGAAAATTGATGAACCTCAAAGTTGTGTCATATGACTAGTTTTTAGGTACATAGTAATGCAAAAAGGTAACTTTCTCTGCACTAGATAAATTTATTCAAATCCAATTAGAATATATCTCAACACACACGGTGAAAATGAACAAAAGCACATAGACAAAATCTAGTTTTTTTGGGCCAATGAAAGTTGATGTCATTCATACCTCTAATTCATCAAAGCAAAATCAACCACTTTACATTCATAAAAAAGACGTTTTGGAAAAGTAATATGGGGAGTAGGCCCTACCAAAGTGGATGACATCAGAGAGTTCACATGACAAATAATGGCAATATGGTATATACTTTTACTTCTTCACCAAAAAGTAAAATGACCCACCTCAAATCATTAACAAGGGAATATTCATGGAAAGAGAACCCATCTATATAGTAAAAAGAGGCATCCCAAAATCAGAATTCAATTGGAATGTGTGAATGTTATGGTAAAATTACATTTAAAAAAAAAACAAAACTACAAAAAGCCACATTTCGCACAACACTTTGAACAACCACAACATCAAAACCCCTCATACCTTGTAGCCATTTAGAACTTCCATCCATTTGAGTTGTAAAATGATCTACATTCACTTCAAACACTTCCAGTTCAAACTTGAAGTTGTTTAAAATTGCACATATTGTGTGCCCTCATGGAAGAATGATTTGGTTGAAAATTTGAATGAAGCTTCACTTTATTCCTAATAAACATTTTGGTCATTTATGTCACCCTCTTCATTATAGAAGTTATTGTATGCAACAATAGATCAATAATACATTTAATTCAAATATGTTACTTGTCATATCAAAGCAACTTATAAGTAATACATTTATTAGCACTTATCGTTTTATATAACACACCCACATATATGAAAATTCAAAATTGTGTGTGTGTGTGTAGTGATTCACTATAACGTTTACATGTCTCATATAATTTCCTAGCATATGATCCACACGTGCAAGAGTATGAAAAAAACTATGTCGCAAAATAGGTTGGAATATATTTTATGGGGCAAGTATAACTAGGAATATAGAAAATTATATAAAATATAGGTGAATCGGCCAATCAAAATTTTCACAGAATTAGCCATTTTCAAAAGAACCAAAAGCTACTTTTAGTCAAATGGAAAATATTGGCTACTAAAATGACCCTTGATTACAACATCCACATCAAGATGTTAATAATGTTACAATTTTTGTCTTTGTTTTTTTATTATCTTGTTTATATGATTCAACATCTTGTCTTAGAGTTACAACACGATTTTGTACCTTTTCTTTAGGATAAAGATTTTCAAGGATCACTACAACTTATTCAATTAGAAATTATTTTCATGCAAATGTGCAACAAGAAAATTTCATATTTTCAAGCATGACAATGTACCCTAAAGTGTCAAAAATTATGCTTGTAAGTCATCACGAGCCCTCCTCCAGCATCATCCCATCCCCATATTGGGCTTGTCATATCCTTCCAAGTGGTCTTGTGTGTTTTTTCATCATGTCCATAGGTGATTTAGGGAGAATCAAAATCATTCAGGTACTTATGAGGCACTATTTCTCAAGGTAGATTCTCAAACATGCATAGGATGGTTATGCTTAGCCTTTCTAGGATTGGTACACCCCATGGAATCTGTATTGAAGGATCAAATTCATCATGGAGATGTATCGGAGAGCTAAGAACATTATGCAACTGGTTTTGGAAGATTAGGGAATTTTTAGAGGTTTCAGAAGCAAGTTCAAGAAAGTGGGTTTTCAAGGGTGAAGGAGCTTGCCACCTAAAACATCACCTGAGCTTCGAGAAGTGATTCCAAGAGCTCTCGTAAAGAGTTGGAGGCCAAAAAAGAAATCATCAGAAAGGTATTTCAGAGATCTAAATGATGGTGGTTTCACATTTTCCCAAGGCATCAACATTTCCTTCCACAAACTATTTTTTTGCATGCACAATAGGAGATCCCGATAAAAATCCTATTTTTAGGGTGTCAGAGGTAGAATCATAGGATTATACTCACGCCATTCTTATCAAAATCATTTTTCTAGTCAAATTCATATAAGGAAGTGCATGAAAAGACCTCATGACGCCCGGGTTACGCTTCCGACAAGCTTCTCTCCAAGGTATGCATTTGGGAGTTAATCAATTTTCCGGTTGGGCAGTGTCACTCCCCAGTGATGGTGCACTTTTGTGCACCAACCGTCCCAAAATTTTGGAATGGTTGGGACAAAAAAGTGCACACAACCTCATTTTAGACCCCTAGACCCCCATATGACCTTCATTAAGCCTAACTAAGCCAACTTAACCCCCATGCTCTCATTTCTAGCCCTCGCCCTCAACTCCGCCACTTGGACCAATGAGAGAGGGGCACAATTTTGTGCAACAACCATCCCAATAATTTGGGACAGTTGATACACTTTTCTCTACCCATGCTCAATTTCCCCTACCCTAGTCACCCACATGACTCGGGCCACCCCAAGATGCTTATTGCTCATTCTCTCTCTCTCCTCCATAGGCCAATCCCCATCCGCCACTTGTCAATCCCAAATGAGGGCACACTTTTTGCACCAACCATCCTAAACCTTTGGGATGGTTGGGACACAAAAATGTGCCCCCCACCAAGAGCATGAAAAATGAGCTTTCAAGTTTTTCTATCTCCTATTGCTCCTTCATGCACATGCAAGCCTAAAATGCACTCTTTGGAAAGTTGCAAAACTTACTTCCACTCCATTTTTATTTCATGGCTCCAAGAATGTTGCTACAAAACCTCCATTAAACCTGATTTTTTTAGATATACGCCACCATGATGCTAAAATTGTTTCGAGACATCTTGGCTACAAAAATGAAGTTTTCTCACTACTAGTGAACATGGAAAGTGATCGTACTAAGGGTTTGAGCTAATTTTTCTCATTTGCAAGCATGTCTATGATGTATGAAGCTCAACGATTCCATTAATGTCTACCATGAAACAACAACAAAAGGGCAACACGGTACCTTTCCACTTCTCATAACTCCAATGGGCAAAATTGCACGAAACTTGGAGGAAACAATCCTTGAAAAATCTGGTGTCACGTGAACTAGTTTCCACACCACAAAGTCCGTGATTTATCAATATTTGGAGGGTTGTGTTTTTATAAGCATTCTTTCCTCTTTGAAGAAATTCTCAAATTATCGAAGATCGGGATGAGATGAAATCATTTGAAATTTGGGGGGAAGGGTCTCCCAAAAATCTAGTTTCATTTAAACTAGTTTTCGCACAATGAAGTTACCAATTTCTCAAGATATGGAGGACTAAATGTTTATCAATATTATGCCCCTGCCGATGAAAATCCCATTTTTCCGCTTGTTTGACGAAGGAATCACCAAAATTTGGAGTTTGAAACCCCTGAATAAAACCTGAATTTCAAGACGCGTCTTACGTTGTGCAATCCGACACCCGTGAATGAGCTTACTTAAAAATAACATGCGAGACATGGATAAAAATAGTAAGTGATTGAATAACATGAATTCATGACATTCATGGTCATAAAGGCATGAAAGAAGCGTGGGATGAAAACAGGGTTGTAGGATGTTCCTATAGATCAAGTAGAGAAATTAAACTTCCATCGGAATCTTGGGAGCATCTTCTTGATCTCAGTTAGGGTGAACCGGTGAGCTGGGTGAGCTGGATAGCTAGGTGGTTTGTAATGAGTAAGTTGGAGTAAGCTCAATGAGATAAAGAAGTTCGCCAATCAAGTGTCAAGAGGGTCATTTTGAGCAATTCTCGTGGTCATCACAAGCTCACATCAGGGAATCTTTCGACAATGTTTCTAAACACTTATTTCTCGGTCCCGAGGTATTTGTGCATCGTGTTAAAGAAATATTTTGTGAACATCATCTGCATGTTCTTCACCCGAATGAGTCTCTTCAACAAGTTCAAAAATCCCCTTCCCTTTTTCTCTTCTTTCCCTTTTCTTCTAATCTTCATTAGGTGCAATCATGACTTTTTGTCCTATTCACTTAAGGGACAATATTTGTAAATTGTAAAAGTATTTTCGCAACATTATAAGAGAAATACTTAATTTGTCTTTTCTAATGGAAAATGAAATGTTTACGAGTGGAATATAACATGAAGAGTCATGTGAGGGATGCGAAGAGTCAATTCTAGTTTTCTATAAATTGGGATGGCTTCTCCATTCCAAAAGATCCGGAAAATTTTGTACTTTGTACTTTGTAGCAATAGTGGATTATAATATGTTGTTGGACTTTGTGTTATCAATATACATGAAATAAAGTTGCTTTTCTTCCATTTTCCCTTTCTCATGTTTCCTCTTTTCCCCTCTTATATGCACTTTGTAAGTATGGTGATTAAAGAGATTGTTGTACCTTCGATGAATGGGCCTCAAAGAATTGTGTGTCTATGTGGGTTTTGTTTGTCTCACTGCTAGCTTCATTGTTGCTTTCTTCTATATTAAATGTTGAACTACTCGATTATTGGGTGTGAACTCTGCAATTGGCCTACTCACAACAATAACCATCCTTTCCTAATTTCTTTCCTTCACCTCTCATCATTGTAATTCCTCCTCAACCCCATACAAGCACTTTGCCACAAGTTCAGTGGAGTGTCCTTGTGTGATCCCCGACCTAATTGGTCAATCCACAACATTTAGTTTAGGATTAGGTTAGTTACATTCAATAGTGGGACTATTACCATTTAATGTAGAGGCGTGTAGCCCCGTGAACTTTGGTGGAGACACCTAATTTTCCCAATAGACAAATTTTCTCACCAATATTTTTTGGCAACTCCACTGGGGAGATATTTTCCCAAGTGCACCCAAAAAGGATATTTTCCGTAAAACACAAAAAAAAAATTCAAAAAAACAAAAAAATCAGATTTCAAAGAAGAAGAATTTTTAAGGCAACTTCATTAAGGAATGAATCCTGTCACATTCGTTTCTCGCACACAACGAAGAAATTTCCAGACAGAGTGAAGTACCATGAGTGACAGTGAAGAAGAAGAAGAAGAAGAGGATTCTTTGAGAAATGTAAATTTTGATCGATCACCATCATTCGGAGCATCTCTTATAAAGCCAAGAAACTTGAAGGAAAGAAGGTTCGTACCATCTTCGCAGCTGGCCAAAAAAAGGCTTTCTAAAATGGAGAAAATTATTGTTTGTGAAGATCCCATCATCAAGTCATGGTGGTTACAATTCAAGAAAAGCATTGTTAAAGGAAAGAAAATGGGAATTGTTGCTACCGACGATCAAGAATCCAAGAGATGGATGAAAAAGATCCAGAAAAGAGATATGAAAGGTTGTATGAAGGAAATGATGGTGTAGAAGCCACTAAAGGTAACTTTTTCAAGTTTACGCAGCTCACTAACAATCTGAGAACATTGCCCTTCATCTCCCTCCCTCTAGATGATTTTCTCGCATATGATGATGAAGAAATGGATATTTTGAGAATAGCATTTTGTGCAAAGACTTTGGAATGTAAGAGAAGGAAATTCTCATCCCGAGGCCTATCATGAAGTATGGAAATATGGATTGGCATTACAAGGAAGGTATGAACATCTTGAAGCACTTCGTCGAGTGGAGGAAGAAGAGGAGATTTGTTCTATGGAGGAGAATCTTGATCAATGTCCCCATTATGAGGTGTTCATCCTAGAAGATTCTTAGGACGTTGTCTAAGAATATCTTATCCTTGAGCCTTCTGATGAAAATCAAATTAGCACCTTGGAGGAAACAATGAAGAAGACATGATAGTAGATCCTCCATTCATCAATACATTTTGGCTTGAGGTACAACTCGTTGATAAAACGATGAACTCAAACGAGGAATATTCTTGTTTCACAACAGAAGATCCAATTACTTTCGATGACTCCATCAACAATGAAGACTTACGATAAAGACATACTTCACCTTGGACCCAAGATCATGAATGTCGGTATTCATAGGGTAAGTGCACCAAGTTGATGGACAAATATAGGGTCATCCGTGGACGCATATTGCAAAAATAGTGAAATCTCAACTTGTAGGGATTATTAGCTATACATGCACTCTAAATTAGAAAAATTATATAAATATGAATCGTAGCATTGAATCTAGTTTCTAAAATACTCATTTTTGTAAAAACGGACAAGTTTAGCTATATTAAACACTTAAAATTATATGACTTACTTTTTTTTTCGAAAAAACTTATAAGATTGTAGTCCGTTTGCCCGCATTTTGGATGACCAAATCTTGTTTTTTTTTCCTTTGGTGAAATGTTAGATGTAGTTGTCTATCTTGGGATGGATTTTATTTTGTATTTTTTAGCAATATTTTTTTTTATGATTTTTTCCGTGAAAGTGGTCCTCAAAATATTTAGAAAATGGAGTGCTTTCCGTTTCCCGCCATAACTATATCAAAAATATCGAAATCAATTTTTTTTTTTTTAAGGTGTAAAGAATTTGTCCACGCTTGGGATGGTATAATTTTTATCATATTTTGATAAGCGAAACAAAAGTTACAAATCTTAAACGTAGACATGAACATTCACGGAAAAAATGTCTTAAGGACCTATTGTTAGTAATAAATTATAAAATGATATTTATCTTATTCTATTCACTTTAAAAACAATATTTTACAAAGCTAAGAGTCTACCCTACGTGATGGCACCATTTTTGTGAAATGTTTTCAGCTTTTTTAGCATGGTTCAAGTCTTTGGAAGAGCAGATTTGAGGTTTTTGACCTTTTGCACTTCATAATGACCTTCCATAGCTTTGGTTGGGAAAACAAAGATTTTCCGAGGCTAAGGTTCGGCAAATAGCTCTCGCCATCGCGGTTTTTTGTAAAAATACCGCATAACGCGATTTATAAAGCACGCTCGCATGTTTATAAAGCGCGCGCTTTATAAATCATATTTACACACATCCAATGTCCGAATTACCATATGATTTTTACTCTCGACCTTACCGCATTTAATTATATGAAGGATCTTTTTTTCGTGCACGTTTTTATCACGAAAGCAAAAACATCATGGGAGACAAAAACGAAGTCAAAAAGGAAGTCATTAAGTAAAAAAACATGACGAATTAGAGGCCAACAAAATTGAAAATCTTTGAGCTAATGCGGAAACGTGAATATAGAAGAGGTTCATCTTCAATCCCAACTCATGTAAGCAATGAAGAACTAGGTAATGTTTCTACAATCATCAATGTTGAAGTTGAATTAAATACTCGTGATGAAGAAGTTTTTACTGTCAATGTTGAAGAAGAATTAAATACTCATGATGTAGCAAATGTTGAAATTGAAGGAGACAATGAAAATGTGAATAAGGAAATTCATGTTGAAACTATAGACAAGCAAAATTTGACAAAAACACCTCCTAGGATTTTACATAAGAAACCTAATTTTTTGATTGAAATTGATGAAAACATTTTGAAACCAATGTCTGACAAACTTTATGAACGACAAATCAGAAGAAAAGCCACTGAAATTTGGGATAATCATTTTGAAATTTTAAATGATTCCCAAAGATGTCAGTTGTTGGTTAGTTTGATGAAATTGATTAAAATGAGACCTACATTAAACACCTTAGGATTGACAACATCTAATATACGTGGTCAAACCTCTACAATTATTGAAAACCTTCATGATGCATATCACATTGTTGGTGTCAAGAGACGCACTAGGGATAGTAATATTGTGCGTCGTGTACTTGCTACTAGTGTTGTAAATGAATCAATAAAAAAACAACGTTTGATTACATAAAACAAGTCGAATGTTACAAGTTAATCAAAAACTCTAATGAAAGCAATTGAAAGACGTAATATCCTTCAATCACTCAATAATGTCGATTTTTGGGCATTTTTCGCACAGAGCACGCGTAAGGACAAAAATAATTCTGATGCTATAAGAGAAGTTGTTATTAAATTTTGGCATGATAACACTAGAGTTTCACCTAATACAAGAGATGTTATAAAATGGAGAGTTGGTTCTACTAATCGTGAACCACATCCAAAGCATTTCTTAGATATGACTCAAACTCAATTTTTCGTAAGTTTGAACAAGAGAATCTGGAAATTAAAATTAGTCAACGTTTTTTTGAAATGTTGAAACCATTCTATGTGAAAATCAACCATGCTCGCACCACTTGTTGTTGTAGGCAACATGTTGAATTTGCGATGCATTATGCTAAATTTTTACGTATTCGTTCTATTTTTCATTCTGAAACTATGTTATCTGAATGTGGTGTTCAAGTTCCACCAATATCTTCTAGGGATTTCATTCCTACTATATTTTGTGAAAAAGAAGTTGGACAATTTTTTTATAGTCAGGATTGTTTAGATGGAAGTTGTAGTACATGCGGCGGATTACCTAAATTGGAAAGTTGCATCCATGAACAAATTGAAGGTACAATAGGACATAATTTAGTTGAATTTGATAAATATAAATCAGTTGCATACCGGTTGAAAGATGGAAAAGAGTCGAAAGCGGTGTGAGCTAGTTACAAAACAAATGCCCATTTTTCAATTTATGACAAAATTTAAGGATGAAATTGTTTATGAGTATGCGAGGCATACACATAGAGCTCGATGGTTGGATGAACAATTCAAGCTATGCAAAGACACATTTCCTATTGGTACTATTGTTTCAGTGGTCGATTTTGCAGAGAATTACACATTGCAACCACAAATGGAGGTTCAATCGCAATATTACAACTCAGTACAAGTTGCCATTTTTGTGCATATAGCATTTCTACATTCTCCTGACAGTACAGAGAATGATCGAAATTTTTTAAGAGAGTACCACTTTTATATCAGTGATGATCGTACTCATTCTACTGAATTTGTGCAAGGGTGTTTCCAGTTATTTTATGGAAACTTGTGTGATAGGGACATCCACTTCAAACAACATTATATATGGTCAGATAATTACACGTCTCAGTTTAAGAATGCACGAATGTTTTATTGGATGAGCAAGAATGCATGTCAAGATGGGTGTGCAACATATTTGGAGTTTCAATTTGGACATGGAAAAGGAGAGCATGACGGTGCATGGGCATGTGTGAAAAGAGCTCTTCGCAAGAGAAGAGTTCAAACAAAGATGGTGCGAAATTAAAAGATGCAAAGAGCATACTTTGGAATGTGTGTATCACAACATGGCCCGAGGTTCTTAAGAAAATTCCATAGTTTGCAGATTTTTTTGGTTGATAGAGGAAAAACATATTGCTAACTACGAGGATCATATGACACTCATCGGGTCCAAGTGATATGCACTCATTTTCAGAGCTCGACGCTACTTCATGGGCCGATGGACAAGAAAGTTGACATGTTTTTGTGCATCTTGTATCGAATTTGTCACCACGAGTGTGATTCACAAGAATGGGTGGAAGGATGGATTTGTAGGCCTCTAACTCCGCTTCCTAGTTATCAACCTCCACAAGCATTACAACTTGCTTTGCAGATGAAGTTACAACATCTAAGGACTTTGTGAAATTTCAATTTTGGTGCGACAAGGTATTTATCCAGATTATTTATTTAATTTTTGTATTGAGTTATGTCCATTGAAATTTTAATATGTAATTTAAATTTGAGTTTTTCAACCTTGGTTATTTTTTTAGGACATGTGTTTTGCAGAATCGCGAGTAAGACAATGAAGAAGGAACATACTATTTCTTATGTCGTTGCATCGAGGAAAGAAAGAAGTTGACTTCTCCTATTATAGATTAAGAGATTGAGTATCCTACGGTGGTCGAGTGGTGAATATGGAACTTGGCTTGACGGTATCCATTAAAAACTCCTCTGTTTGGGTGTTTGAAGACTTTGAGACACACAGAAAATACTCTTATATTCACATCTAGTTATAATGACAAATATTGATTGTATAGATATCGAGGAAGACCTAATAACAAGATTCTTTGGAAGGTTCGAGAGTCGATCATGAAGCAATCTTGTCTGCATATTGAGTAGATCCGATCCTGATGGTTCATTGGAATGAATTTACAATGCTCATGTCTGGTATATATTTAATTTCAAGTTTCAATTTATATAGCGTATATATATATATATAATTTTTTTAGTTTAAAGATCTAGATTTAAGTTTGAATATATTTTATTTTAAATTTGTGTATTTTGTATGTCATGTATATAGATCTAGTATATGGTTTTGATTTGAAACTTAAATTTCTTTGACTAACAATTTTATGTTTAGGTTAGTGGTGCCAGAAAAGCTTCCACCTTCACGTGGTTGGTATCGTTAGTAGAGAATTTTAAATTCTCGAAGCTAAGAGAAGCTTGAACATTGTTTGAAAAATTTGTAAATTTTGAAAAGTCAAGTTTGTAAATTTTGAAAAAGTTGTAAATTTTGAAAAAGTTGTAAATTTTGAAAACGACTCCTCTAGGTGCCACGGAGTCCGAGTAGTCACTCGTCGAATTTGAACGATATTTTGGTCTCAGGGCTCTTAAGGGACTAAGCCCGAACGAAGTAGCCTAAGCAGCGACCCTTTCGTGCACCAGAAACACCGCCTCCTCTAGCGTTCACCGCCACCCGAACGTTTGCGGGTAGCTCGGTGCCACGGCCCACCGTTTGCAAAATACGTTGTGACAACCTTACACTGGCTCCAACCGCACTATTTCGCGTTTGCAAACATTAGGACAACGAGAGCATTTAGAAATGAGAAGGAAAAAAATGAGAGAGGCTATTGTAGAGGGTCCGTATGCCGAGGTGTCGGATCAGACGAGGCCTCTCTAGGTGCCACGGAGTCCGAGTAGTCACCCGTCGAATTTGAACGATATTTTGGTCTCAGGGCTCTTAAGGGACTAAGCCCGAACGAAGTAGCCCGGAAGCAACGACCCTTTCGCGCACCGAAACACCGCCTCCTCTAGCGTTCACCTAGCCACCGGACGTGCCGGCGTAGGCGAGTGCTAAAGGCCACGGCCCACCGCTTGCAAAATACGTTTGACAACCTTTTGGCTCCAATCGCACTATTTCGTGCGTTTGCAAACATTAGGACAACGAGAGCACCGAAATGAGAAGGAAAAAAATGAGAGAGACTATTGTAGAGGGTCCTGTATGCTGAGGTGTCGGATCAGACGAGGCCTCTCTAGGTGCCACGAGTCCAGAGTAGTCACCCGTCGAATTTGAACGATATTTTGGTCTCGGGGCTCTTAAGGGACTAAGCCCAACGCAAGTAGCCTCTAAGCAACGACCCTTTCGCGCACCGAAACACCGCCTCCTCTAGTGTTCACCTGGCCACCCGGACGTGCCGGCGCAGGCGGTTCGGTGCCACGGCCCACCGTTTGCAAAATACAGCGTTTGACAACCTTACACTGGCTCCAACTACACTATTTCGCGCGTTTGCAAACATTAGGACAGTGAGAGCACCGAAATGAGAAGGAAAAAAATGAGAGAGGCTATTGTAGAGGGTCCGTATGCCGAGGTTTCGAGATCAGACGAGGCCTCTCTAGGTGCCACGGAGTCTGAGTAGTCACCCGTCGAATTTGAACGATATTTTGGTCTCAGGGCTCTTAAGGGACTAAGCCCGAACGAAGTAGCCCGGAAGCAACGACCCTTTCGCGCACCAAAACACCACCTCCTCTAGCGTTCACCTACCCACCCGGACGTGCCGGCGCATAGGCGGTTCGGTGCCACGGCCCACCGTTTGCAAAATACAATGTTTGACAACCTTACACTGGCTCCAACTGCACTATTTTCGCGCGTTTGCAAACATTAGGACAACGAGAGCACCGAAATGAGAAGGAAAAAAATGAGAGAGGCTATTGTAGAGGGTCCGTATGCCGAGGTGCCGGATCAGACGAGGCCTCTCTAGGTGCCACGGAGTCCGAGTAGTCACCTGTCGAATTTGAACGATATTTTGGTCTCAGGGCTCTTAAGGGACTACGCCCGAACGAAGTAGCCCGGAAGCACGACATTTTCGCGCAGACCGAAACACCACCTCCTCTAGCGTTCACCAGCCACCGGACGCACTTGCCTTGCAGCGGTTCAAAGTGCCCACGACCCACCGTTTGCAAAATACAGCGTTTCCTTATTTATTTAAATTAAATTACAATGACTTGGTTGTTATGTTATCTGTTGTTGTCATCTTGTCCTTGGTAGGATGATATACATCCAGGGCTATGAGTGTGATCTAGGATGTGGTTAGTTGTATTCAGATGTGTGTCTAGAGTATGACAAAAATTAGGTATGAGTATTTTTATCTAGTGGATATACGGTGCGAGATAGATCAAGAAGGCGCCTATGGTTGTTAAAACAATGCATAAATGAAGTGTATATCAAAATAAGTACAAAATTCTATATTTCCAAGTTCCCAAACCAAATTTTGGGTACTAAACATTTATATCTTAATGAATTCAACACTACATGACACTTTTACTATTGCACATGTGCACCAATTAAATTACAACCCTTTTGATCAGAATATTTTAGTGAATTTTATATATTAAAGATATCCTAAAAATTGACACAAATACACATTATATCCAGCATGGTGTTCTATATGGCATGGCATGGTGTTATATCCTAAGTAAATTGTTTCTCTCATATTTGTTTATCAGATCAAATTTATAGCCTTACATCAACACCACTTTTTTGTTAACATAGTAATATAATTGGTTTGAATTGAGCATCCAATATTATAAATAAGGTGTGGAAGTTATGGAATCAATATAATAATTCATATTTTTAGAAGTGACATGTAAACAAAATAAAAAACTAGAGAAAAATAATGAGAAAAATAAAAAGTAATCAACCTACAAAAAATATCCAACATGTAAAACTACAAATGATTGAAGAGAGGGAGAGAAGCAATATTTCTCACATTTAAAAAATATCCAACATGTAAAACTACACATTTATTGACTATGCTTAAAGCATCTTTCTCACTCCCAAATTCTAAGTCCGCCATTTCATTACTTTTTCTTCATGTAAATTGGTACCTCAAGAATCAATGCACGTTATACATAGCACATCTCTAGTTACTAATACTTAAGTTGGCTTGATATAGAGCTAACAATATTGTTTTAGTTTGAAAAATAAAAATTCAAAATGCCCATGGCACGAAATATACCACAAATAATAATCAGAAAGATACTAGAAAATATATAACTAGAAGTAATACACTAAATCCATTCTAACAGAGATCAAAACCCACTTTCTCGAGTTAGCAATAATACCAAAATAACCAAATTTATAGCCTTATTTAACCAACACACATGGATATATATATATATATATATATATATATATATATATATATATATATATATATATATATATATATATATATATAAGAATCAAATAAAGTGTGCTCGAGATGCGCACGTCTCCGAAAAATATATATGTACATGTATAAGTTCATAATGTATGTATACATCTCGAACTAAGCACGTGTCATAATGTACAGATGGGACCACATGCGGTTGCAAAAGGCTAGATATATATACAATTTGTGAATAGATGTACTCATGACCACATATATGTGGCATCCAAGTGGACTATAAATCTACTCATGAAACATCTTCCTCTCTTCGCCTGCTTAGAAGTAGACGTCCACGACTCCGGGGATGTAGTGGAGGGAGATGCCACTACGGATTTCATCCATGTGGTCCTAGGTGTCTCCAAGCATGCCTGCAACCTAACCTGCACATTCATAAACAACAAGTTTTTAACACCCAAAATTTTAAAATACCTTCAAAATTTAGAAACTTGTACAATTTAGTTAAAATGCATGTGCAATCTTACCGCAATGTCATGATCCCTATCGATTTGTTGTTGACGCGTCGCAGGGACAACAATAGACTCACGAGGGGTAAGCTACATACAAATAATTAATTTTCAAATTAAATATTTCACACATATATATACCTACAAAATTTGATATTGTAGATTTAAGTTTAATAAGAAATAATGAACCTCCAAAATTTAACAAATTTAAAAAATTGTGTACCTCGGTTAGTGGATTTGCAGATGCTATGGCAGTATCTACAGCAGCCTCCACAGTCTGCATATGTGGAGGAGTCTCTGTAGCAGTCATAAGCTATACAAAAAACATGTACAAATCAATTTATTAAAATCTACTTAAGAGCTATACAAAAAACATGTACAAATCAATATTTAGTTACTCAAGAAAGAATAAAAATACATTATTAAATTTTATCTTCTATTTAGGCTAAATACATAGGATCTATAAATGTTAGCACGGAGGCCATCTATCTTCATAAGATTTTGACAAACTTTTGTATTTAATCTAGGTAACCCATAGTCATCTTCTATGACAATTAGAGCATCATTCAAATTTGAAGAACTTTTAAATCTAACATCACCAGACCAAACATATAGATCAGACGAAGAGTAGACTAGAGTTGTATATCCTTGGTGGGCAAGTGTGTTGCAAATATATAGATTATAATGCACTATTTATATGTATTTGTGTCCAAAGGTAGCTGAGTTTGAGTTTTGGTGCACGAGCCTAGAGGATCTTACTTGTGTGTTATCCCTTTGGAAATAAAGAACATAACCTCCTTCCACCTTGCTGGCTTAGAGATCTTTATTTCGGGTTTTTATGTCCACGGAATTGTCCACCAACTTCGTGCACTTACCCTGTCAAGCGGTTGGGAGTCTGACTACCCAGGGTGGTCTAGCATCAAACACACACATATTTTTCTCCTTTGGTTTTTTAATGCTTTGATGAAGGGTTTTGTAAGTTATTAGGGTTTCTACTTTACTGTTGATCATTACAGGTCATCTCGATGTTGTGTGAAAAAGAGCAACACAATGATCACACAATTTCTAAACAAGCAAAGCACTAGAAAGTTGAGAGCTCAACTACCTTATGATCTAAGACTGTAAATTCCTTGTATTAGACTGTACAACTACTACATAGACCATACATATCATGTATGGTCTTGAACCTACATGTTTTCCAGTTCTATAATCTTCTTTGTAGAATCTAAAGTCTTATCTTCTCCTGCTCCGCTATCTGTCACATCTAGCTCATCCCAGAATCTTCCTAAACAAGCTAAGTTTCTCTCCCCTCTTGTATATTGATAAAGTTATTGTTTATCACTTAGTCCATTTCAAGTTGGAATGAATTATTTTTGTCATGCTTAATTGATGTTGGAAGTTAATTAGATAATAATTGTCTACCTGTTTATAATCCTTGTACCTTTTTCAGTAGAAATTTTAAATAAGGGTATAAATATGACCAATACATTATAGCTCCTCAAACCCATTATGAGGTGTGGCATAATATATAATAGAATACAAGCCCTTGATTCATCCCTCACACATGGAAACATGCACAAATTTAGTTCATGTTTGATCTATGGGAAGAAACATGGATAACTTCAAACTGGTAGTTTGTTGTTGTTATGGGTACTCTTAAGGAATCAAATGGTCTAATGTTTCTTCTTAATTTTATTAGAGTGAGAATAGAGGATCCTTGAATTTTCCAAGGTCACCCTACTAGGTTTTAGTGAATGAATATTTATATATGACCAATCGTTAGATTTCTTACTCAACAAACCTAAAAGTACTACCTAGGTTGACTAAGCCAAGTAACCCTTTTGAAAAAGTTAATATTAGAAGTGTATGGGATAGGTTCGTAGGGGGTGGATAGGTTGGAGTTTAACTTATCCTAAACCTACAAACATGTCCATGATGTCTAATAAATTAGGTCTGAGACACATGGAGGATTATGCATATGTTCAATAACATGTGCAGTGATTTGTGAGGGGTTGGGATGGAGAATACTTGTTATCTAGTAGAAGCGAAGTGGATATAGAGTGAGACATTTCCTTAAGTTGTTCAAGTTATGTGTGAATGAGATATATATCATTATAGTTGTAACACACGTCATGTTTCCAAGTGTTGGGAATACATTTAGGTACTACAAATTACCCCCATTTCAATATAGTATTGATAAATGTTGGATTAATAGATAAGAAACAAGTAAATACAAACCTCACTTCTTGATCATACAATGATGTTGTAAATTCTTAAATCTCAGTACACCAATCCATATAAAACTTATAATCATATGGAAAGGACGCATAGATTTTTTTAGATAAAGGGTACAAGAGGATTTAATAACCTTTTTTACATTTCTTCATCACTCTTATCATTCATTTTGATTACGAGTTGATCGCTTCCACCTTGTCAAGTATCTTTTCCTTCGTGACTCATGGTGTTACATATCTAGAGGTAGTTATTGAGAATCAAGATATAGTCTAGGTAAATAAGTAGATATGGGAAGATATCATTTTACATTGGATTGAGAAGTTCATCATGTACAAATAATATACCTATGACAGTGCAGTACGTGTCATTATTTTGGATGTTGGGAACATGTAGACCATGTGTATCCAGTTTAGTACTACAAACGAGACATAAGGGAATTTATCAACTGGCCCGAGAGGATCAAGAAGATCAAGAGGATTGGGTCAGTAACCACCTAGAAAAAATACTTATGAGATTTCTATTTCTGGATCTAGAGGATAGGGTCCACATCCATAATAATCACTTAATAATCCTCTTCACCTAAAGTAAGCACCTCAAGTCTATTATGACATGTATCTCCAATTACAAAAATTTTAGAGGTATTGAAAATGCAGCAGAGCATGTGTACAAGTGTGAGATACTATGGTATTCTAAGCAAATTACAACTTTATATATGGTAGCTGTTGTATGTATTTTATATGTACGTTGAGTATAAGAAAGTGAAACTCATGTACACAGAGGTCCAAGAATTAGAAACAAAGTGTTTAAAGAGATTTGTAACTAACCTGCGTAAAACTCATGCCAGTAGCTTCAGCCCCTGAGTGGATGATGACCCATGAGCTCACGTGTATAAAGAGAAAAATATTAATACATGTACAACATACACGTGAAACAAATTATAATAATAATCTAGTGCAATTAAATGATTTATTAAAAATGTAAGTTTGTGCAACTTGAAACTTACGTTTGAAACATTTTTGATCCATCTTGATGGTAGCATGTCAACATTAGATGTTTCCTTCACCGGCTCTTGCTATTTAAAATAAAATAAAAAATTAGTTTTTACATGTATGTACATGACGTACAATCATATATATATATTAATATCTCAAACATGTGAATTAAACTATTGTACATATATATATTATTTAAATTTATTTAAAATTTACCGTGAAAGACCAATATCGGTGGCTCAGCCCAAAAACATTCCCAAAGATCTCATCTATAGAAAAAAATTCTCGTGAACCAAAGCAAATGATGTCTCGCTTTGCAAGGTGCATACGGCACCACATGATCCACGGTGGTGTGGTGCACTAGAAGCCCAGTGCCTCCACCAACATCACCGGATGCAACTGGGTGCTATGTCTTTGAGTGAGAGTGTCGTGAGCTCCCTCCTGTGCATGCAATGTATCATCTCCACAACCTCCTTCACTCGTAGGAGGGATAATCAAGGAAAGTGGGGGTTTTGGGGCATGGGGATCCTAGGCGACCTACGCATGCACTCAGTGCACTCACGTGCGAGCCACCTCCTTGACCAAAAAGTTTGAAAAGTCAAAATAATTCGGGACCTCATTGAGCACAAACTCACAATATAATTTCTTCAAAAAATAAAGAGGAACCTCATTGTTGTTGCATGGTGGATAATCAAAAACCATCCACCATCGGTCCCAAAAATTGTTTTTGATTCTATCATCATGGCACCAATGGATTGGGAACCGTTTGCAAGTAAAGGGGGCATTGGTTCAGGGTCGGGTAAATAATGCACAAATGAGGTCTTTTCCAAATTTTTTGTCTTTGACGGCCGCATGAGATAGTTTATCCGCATACCACCGCCTATAGTCACTTCTAAAGGTGTTCCATCTATGTATTTGGTTGGTTGTAGACTCGACTTCGCCAATCAATGTTTGCAATGTATTGGCTAAAGTCATGCGGGATGGATTTGTAGCATGATTTTGTCTTATAGTTTGAATTAGGTTCTCAATGACAATTTTATTTTCTTGGATTCTTCCAATGATATTAGCTTGCGTTCTGTTGGCCTCGGTGGGGATGTGAAGGAGCCACAGGGGCGGATCTATGTTTGGAGGAGGGTTTTGAGGAATGTTCGGTGGGTTTTGAGGAATGTTTTGATTGGTTTGCACGAGCCCGAGCTTCAGACCAACCGATAAAACAATAAAATTGTATACATAAACAAACAATTCACAAAACCCATGAAAATGCCAAAAAAAACCTAAAATGCAAAAAAACAACCTAAAATGCAAAAAAATGATTATAATCGGGACTTACCTCCTCATCTTGGCGGCATGGTTGAATCTATCGCTATCCGAAGTCCGATGACCAATTTTGAGATAGTATTGAAAGTGTGAGTGAAAACGCGTTTAGGAAAAGTCGCGGTTCGAAATGAAAATTAGGAAAATAACGAGGATATAAATTTTGTTCGAGTTCCGCGATCACGGTTTATAATCGCGATCGCGGAACTAGGTTCGGCAATTACCGAACCTAGAATTCAATAACCGCGATCGCGGTTTTAGGACCGCATCGCATTTTAAAACGCGATCGCATGTACCTTTATTTCGGTTTTTATGTCCATGAATTGTCCACCAACTTCGTGCACTTACCCCATAGACAAATTTTCTTTTTCTAATTTTGACTTTTCAAATGATGAGGAAATGTTGAAAACGAAATGGAGGTATGTGGAGAATCAAGTTCCTTTTCGGATTCAATCATGGATGAACGAATGGAAGAAGCCAATTTCTCTCTTGAAGCCAAGGAGAATGAAAAATTTGAACATAGCCTCTTGAGAATTGACTCCACCAATATCACCCAAGGAGTAGAATAATCATCACGGTGAGTGTGCGAGTTTTCATATTCCGTATGATCAAGAAGGTTTAATAATGAATGATCAAGATAGGGTTGAAAATTATTCCCATATGGCTACCCCAATATGGTCCTCTTCTTCCCACCAAGAGGATGATGAAATGAATTTCAAGCTCACAGGAGTGCCCTTCGCACGAACCATGGATATCGTCTCCTTGTCGAGAAAGTTGAGAATTAAGTATGCTCATGCTTGCAAGAAGGTAAGACTTGGATGACATAAAATGCACAAGAGGAGGTAAACAAGGATGTTTCAAATGAGTCATGAACATGTGTGGATCATATTTTCAATGCGAGTCTCCTGGAGGCACAATGTAGAGATTCTTCCAATGAGGATGACGATAAGCATACGTCAAGCTCAAAAGAGTTATCTGTGTAAGACATCTTAAAGGTTGTAGAAGAGACTAAAGACCCCCAACTTAGTCTTGAGTTCATAACTCAAGCTATGGAAATGCAAGACATGTATGAATCAATTTGTGCTTCTCATTTTTATATACCAATGTTTGATGTTGAAACAAAGTAGATGGATGAGTTTGATGTCCTCCCCAATTCCTTGGTTGGCAAGATAAGATGTGAAAACATGTCTTTTCCGAAGAAGTTGGTGAGTGCAAAAGAAGGAAGGTTCTTGAATCTCCTCTTATTGTCCTCAATATTGAAGACAATGTCTCTGCAATGGAAAGATAGTAGGAAAAATGTTGAGCTGATTTGCATTAAAGAGAGTTGTTCAGAACAAAGTGAAAAGTTGCAAGAGTATTGGGAGTGTGTTCAAGATCAAATTGTTCTCACCACCTTTGAATGCTCCACCAATGTAGAACAAGAGTTCATATGGAAAAAATCACTCAAATATGAAAAATGTTGATACGATCAAACCAAAGGTTGCAATTTTGATATTAAAACCAATTTTGAGTGGGTGGATATGGATAACAATCCTTTAGGACAAAAAGCGAGAGTGTGCATGACTCTTACAAAAAATTCAAAATCAGATTGAGCTCACCATTTCCCAAGCCCTGATTTGTCTTGAACATACTTCCATGCTGCAACAATTTCTCAAGGATGATGAAGACCTATGGCCCAGTGATGTGACCTCTATTCTTAAAAGTAGTTTCTCAAGAGAAACACGGTGAGAGGTTCAACTCGAGAAACCATTGAATGGGAAGAAAATCAAGTTGTTCTCACTCCTCCTGAGTACCTTGTTGATTCAAAAGATGTCTCCATATTGCATTTCCAAAATGAAGAATGCTTCCATGACAAGATCAATTTTCCCACTTTTGAAGACATGAAGGAATGTTGCCTCACGATCACAGGGCATCAAGTGGAAGCCGTAAGATGCAAGAGTTTCAAGAAGGTAACAAAGTGTTCATTGGATACAAGAATGTTCTTGGTACAATGTGAGGATGAAGATTGAGTCTTGGTGTGTCTTCTTCTTGTCAAGCCACGCAAAGCTATCATAGGAGCATTGCATGATCAAACAATGACTTTCGTGCTTCAAAGGCTAGACTTCAATTTGTTGTTCCATGATGGCATGCACTTTTCTCAACCCATTGTCGGGTATGTGTATATTATTTCCCTACCTCTGTAAATATCCCTTCCCATGTATATAATTTCCCTTTTTTCCGTTGTGTGTCGTTTTCCTCTTCAAATGTGTTTCCTCCTGTGTGTGTGTGTGTGTGTGTGTGTGTGTGTGTGTTTGAAGAAATGACTCCATAAAGCCCAATGGATAAGGCATTGACCCACAAATTGAATTAAGATTCTAGAGTTCTCATGTCATGTCCTCACTGTGCTTGATCCAAAACATGTCCCCAAGCTAGAGCTAATTGTTTTCATGCCAATGTATGACAAGAAAATTTCATATTTTCAAGCATGACAACGGACCCCAATGTTGAAAATTTTACTTGTAAGTCATCTCAAGCCCTCCTCCAAATCATCCCATCCCCATGTTGGGCCTGTAGTATCCTTCCAAGTGGTCTTGTGTGTTGTTTCATGATGTCCATAGGTGATTTAGGGAGAATCAAAATCATTCAAGTACTTCCGAGGTGTTATTTCTCAAGGCGATTCTCAACCAGGCCTAGGAATGACTATTCTTAGCCTTTCTAGGACCCGTGCACCCCCCGGAATTGTATTGAAGGCTCAAATTCATCAAGGATGTGTATCACAAAGCTAAGAACATTGTGCAATTGGTTTTGGAATATTTTGGGAAGTTCCAGAGGTTTTGGAGAAATTTCAGCGAAAGCGGGTTTTCAAGGGTGAAGGAACTTACTACCTAAAATAACACATGAGCTTCAGAAAGTGATTCTAGGAGCTCCGTAAAGAGTTGGAGGTCAAAAAAGACATCGTCAAAAAGGTATTTCAGAGCTATAAATGATGATTGTTTCACATTTTCCCTAAGGCATCATTATTTCCTTTCATATATTGTTTTCTACATGCACAACATGTAATCCCAAGAAAGAAGCCTAGTTTTTTTTAGGGTGTTTCAAGAAACATTAGAGGTGTGACTCACGCCATTCTTTTGAAAATATTTTTTAGTCAATATTATATAAATAAGTGCATGAAAATACCTTTGGACGCTCAAGTTACACCTCTAACAAGCTTCTCTCCAAGGTATGCATTTGGGAGTTAGTCAATTTTCTGGGTGGACACGTGTCACTCCTAAGTGATGGTGCACTTTTGTGCACCAACCATACCAAGCGTTTGGGATGTTTGGGACAAAAAAATACGACCAACCTCATTTTAGACCCCTAGACCCTCATATGACCTCCATTAAGCCTAACTAAGCCAGTTCAACCCCCACGCTCTCATTTCTAGCCTTTGTCCTCATCGAATCACGCTCCAACACTTGGACCAATGGGAGATGGGCACAATTTTGTGCACCAACCATCCCAAAATTATGGGACAATTGAGACATTTTCTCCACCCATGCTCAACTCCTTCCTTGGTCACCCACATGACCCAATTTCAGCTCCAGGGTGCTTATTGCTCATTCTCTCTCTCTCCTCCGTTGGCCAATCCCCATCCACCACTTGTCAAGCCCAGGATGAGGGCACACTTTTTTGCACCAACTATACCAAATTTTTGGGACATAAAAATGTGCCCCCAACAAGAGCATGAAAAATGAACTTGCAAGTTTTCTATCTCCCATTGCTCCTCCATGCACACGTAAGCCTACAAATGCTACTAGAAAGTTACAAAACTTACTTCCACTCCATTTTTATTTCATGGCTCCATGAATGTTGTTGCAAAACCTCCATTAAACCTAAAAATTCTGCATATTAGTGCCATCATGATGATAAAATTGTTTCGAGACATCTTTGGCTACAAAAAATGATTTTTTCTCACTACTAGTGAACCTAGAAAGTGATCATACTAAGGGTTTGAGATAATTTTTCTCATTTGCAAGCATGTCTATGATGTATGAAGCTCAATGACTCCATTAATGGCTGTCATGACACATCAGCAAAAGGGCAGCAAGGTACCTTTCCACTTCCCATAGCTCCAATGGGCGGAATTGCACAAAAATTGGAGGAAACAATCCTTGAAAAATCTAGTTTCACGTGAACTAGATTCCGCACCATGAAGTCCATGATTTCTCGAGATTTTGAGGGTTGTGTTTTTATCATCATTTTTCCTCTTCGAATACATTCTCAAATTTCCAAAGATCCGTGGCAAAATCATCTCGAAATTCGAGGGAAGGGTCTCCCAAAAATCTAGTTTCATTTAAACTAGTTTTTGCGAGATGAAGTTTCCAATTTCTCAAGATATGGAGGTGTTGGGGAGAAAAATTGTCGGTGGAAAAATTTGTGGACATCTTTCCAACATCTCTAGGACTCTAGGTCCCTCTACTTGGGTGGTGTAGCTCCACTTATTATGCGTGCGTGAAATTGAAATTTGTGGTGGCTGACGATCGAGGATCCAATAGGGCACTCCACTAACCCTACGACAAAATCTTGTAAGAGAGGACTTTCTTAGGAGAGCGGGAAACAAAGTAAGAAAAAGAGAAGAGGATTAATGTTATAGGTAGAAAAGCATATTCATATATCCATTAACCAAAAAATTCCAACACACATAGATATAGAAGAAAAATAACTTTGTAATTTGCAACAAGACGAGGTAAGATCAAGAACACAAAGTTTCAAATAATCTTCTCATCAAAAAGGCATTAAACTTCTTTTTATTGATGCTTTGACAAAATTGTACATAGTGGGAAATAGAAGAACATAAAGGAAATAACTAGAAGAAATAACTATCTCCTTTGTTTCTTCACAAGTAGTAATCTCTCATGAGCATACAAAATTGACAACCCTTTGAAAAGAGGATGTCATTAAAATTTATAGAATTAGAGAAGACTCTTCATCTACTCCCTACATGACCTTTCATATGCCTTGCAAACTCTAGATTTTTATTTCTATGATGAAGAAGACGAAAATACCTTTCCAAAAAGTCCAATTTTTTCAAATTTGGACAACCTGGGTGAAAGATATGGCCATGTGGGTCCAGGGGGGTCGAGGAGGAACACTGTTTCTCAAACTCTTCCACAGTCCGCATTTAACTAATTTCCCCCTTTATAACCTTTATGTTTTATTCCTTTGATAATCAGACAAATTGGGGGTTCGGGAAACTGGAGGTACTATGGAATTGGGGCCATTTACTCTTGGTTCTTCCGCACCCCTTACATCCTGCACTATACTTCCTTTGCTTTGTGTTGCGGCCCTTTGATGGCTTCATGGGGAGCTAGTCTTCATGTGGAACTAGTTCCACATCCTCGAGGTTCTCCCGATGCCTTACCTATACACACTATTCTTCACCCTTTTTTTCCTTTAGTCATCGGACTAGGCACCATTGTACGAAATTGAATTGTGCGGGAGCTTGGCTTCCCCGGACCCATGTTCCATCTGGAGTCTCGCCTCCGCACTACACACTCCCCTCCTTCATTTTTCAGACCATCCGCCTCAACGGGAACTAACGTGCCGCGAGAACTTGTTCCTTGTGAGCTTGGTTCCCCCGCATTCCTCGCGGCCCACATTCTACACTTTGCCCACTACGCTTACCTTGCGAATCTTTGGCTATTGCGGGGAGCATAACTAATTTTGTCGTTTCGTCTTCGACCCACATATTCGCGTAACACTTCAATCCTCTTAACTCGTAGTAATCGCGGAGATGTGGGGAAGGCGAGAACCCACGGAACTTGTTCCCTAGTTCCTCGTGCCGCATGAAAATCTGCACAACACTTGAATATTTTACCTTGTGGCTTTGGCTTTGATGCGGGGAACTAGTTCTGTCATTCCCTTCGAGACCCGCATCACCGTAGAACACTTGATCCTTTACATTTTGGGCCCAAATCGAATGCGGGAACCTTAGTTCCCATGGCACAAGTTCCACCCACAACCTTCTAATCCGCAATACACTAAAATGACCTTTTTCCATTTTTCTCCAAAATTTTCTAAGTCCTTAGGCCAAGTAGAGAGTTGAGGAGTTAGGCAAGAGAGAGTAGAGTGCCTCCAAAGCCAATTTTATCCATTTTAACCATTTTTATCCCAATTTTGGCTAAGTGTTGAACTTTTGAAGCCTAGAGAGAAGGAGAAAGTGCATCAAATGATTCCAAGTGCCCAAAAGCATGAAATATCTTATTTTTCCATATTCATCACCGAGATTCCATGAAGTTGCCCAAATCCAATTTTTGCAAGTTAGCCAATTTTGCCAAGGGGAAAAATTGGATAACAATAGGTCTTCGAGCACTGCTCTGGTGACTATACACTTGTCTTAGAAAGGTTGATGAGAGCCCTTTCTAAGCTTGCTTGAAAACCCACTTTGAGAGACACTACTCCAAAAGCACTTGAATGATCTTTTCTTCCTAAATCACCTAGGGGTGTCTTGGAAAGGTATAACATGAATTTTTTGACAATATGGTATGGTTGTCCTATTTTCTAGTGAATTTTACTGTGCAAAAACACAAGACAACAAGAGGATTGGTTTTTATCAATATTTTCCCCGCCGATAAAATGTCATTTTCTACTTGTTGAGACGAAGGAATCAACCAAAATTCCAATCTTGAAAACCCGGAATAAAACCCAAAATTTTAATACCTCTTTCATTGCAATCCGACACCCGTGGTGCACTTACTAAAAATAACATACGATGCATGGCTGAAAATAGTAAGTGATTGAATAACATGAATTCATGATATTCATAGTCCTCCAGACATGAAAGAAGCATAGGGGATGAAAACAAGGCTGTAGGATGATCCTATAGCACAATCAGAAAAATTAAACTTCCATCGGAATCTTGGGAGCATCTTCTTGATCTCAGTTGGGTTGAGCCAATGAGCTGGGTGAACTGGATATCGAGGTGGTTCAAAACGAGTATGTTGGAGTAAGCTCAATGAGATAAGGAAGTTGGTTAATCAAGTGTCAAATAGGGTCATCGTGAGCAATGCCTGTGGTCATCACGAGATCACATCAAGGTAATCTTTCAATAATGTTTCTAAACACTTATTTGGTAGTCCAAGGTATCTGTGCATCGTGCTAAAGAAGGATTTTGTGATCATCATCTGCATGTTCTTCACTAGGAGTCTCTTCAACAAGTTCAATTAATCCCTTCCCTTCTTCTCTTCTTTCCCTTTATTCTAATTCTTCATTATGTGCAATTGTGATTTTTGTCCTATTCACTTAAGTGGCAATGTTTGTAAATTGTAAAAGTATTTTATCAACATTATAAGAGAAATATTTAATTTTCTTTTCTAATGGCAAACGAAATGTCACAAGTGGAATATGAACATGAAGATTCATGTGAGGGAGGCGAAGAGTCGATTCACTTTACTATAAATTGGGATGACTTTTCCATTCCAAAAGATCTAAAAAACTATGTACTTTATAGCAATAGTGGATTGTAATGTGTTGTTGGACTTTGTGTCATCAATATACATGAAATTAAACTATTTTTCTTCTATTTCCCCTTTCTCATGTTTCCTCTTTTCCCCTCTTATATGCACTTTGTAAGCATGGTGATTAAAGAGAGATTTGTATCTTTGATGAATGGGCCTTAGAGAACTGTGTGTCTATGTGGGTTTTGTTTTTCTCATTGATAACTTCATTGTTGCCTTCTTCTATATTGAATGTTGAACCACTGTGGTTATCGGGTGTGAACTCTGCAATTGGCCTACTGACAACATTAACCCTCATTTCCTAATTTCTCTCCTTCACCTCTCATCAAGTTGTAATTCCTCTCTTGTACCCCATACAAACACTTTGCCACAGGGTCAGTGGAGTGTTCTTGTGTGATCCCCGGCCTAATTGGTCAACCCACAACATTTACTTCAAGATTAGGTTAGTTACATTCAATAATAGGAACTGCACCATTCAATGCAAAGGGGTGTAGCCCCGTGAACGTTGGTGGATACACCTAATTTGTCCATCCGACAAATTTTCTCACCAACAGGAATTCATAATATTTAGTACTTTATGATTATATTATATCTATTATTATGTAATTGTAATTAATTACAGTGTTGTAATTAATTGTTACTGGATAGTTTGTTTGGTTAATTTATTACACCCGATTCTTTTTATCGAATTATTTGTTATTTTGTTTTCCTATTTCGTAGGAAGTTGGTTCCCTGTTGCAATGACTATATGATAACCAAATGTATTAAGCATATAATATAGTAAGAGTGCAGTATTATTATTAAACAAAGCATTATTCTAGAGTAATTTTGTTGCATTCAATCATAAGCTAAATATGTGCATATCTATTTGGCGAGTGACATGTGCGTAATGATTCATTTGTTCTGAGCACTTGTAGTTTTGTCAATAGCTCTGTGAAAACGCGATGGACTTAAGTGTGTTATAACATTGCAACATTTTGAGACAAGTGTGGCAGTCGTTTCAAATGTTGCAGAGACTAGTTTAAGTGACATTGAAAAGTAAGTAGCGTCAGAAAAGAAAGAATGCAGCCCACTTTCATTGACGTCTTTTCTTCGTTCTGCATTGTATGCAACAGACACTTAAGAATTCATATCATGGACGTCTGACTGTCAACACCAGTGTCATAGTTTTGCGTGCATATCTCATCACCAAATACACAATTGCCACATATCCCTTGTTAGTCCGCATTCCGCCATTAGTTTTGTCATGTATTAATAATATTTATAGTAAAGTTTGGTTCAAATAAAGTTTGTCGAAGTATGTAAATATCATACTTTTATTAAGTCGCGTGTCATTAATGATTCAAAATAAAAACTGAGTCGTTCTTAAGAGTGTCGTATTTGTCAAGAGTCAAATTTGTAAATAATTAAAAAATTGCTTTATAGATGTTTTTCGGTGGAATCTAATGTCTGAGTCAAAATTGATGAGGGTCGTTTCAATTTGAAATCTATGATCAAATCTGGTTGAACTAGCACCGTCACATTAGAGGATGGAGGACAAACAACGTCCTCTCACCAGCTACAAGCGAGGGGGCCACAAAATGAGGTTGTGGCATGTTTTTCAGTTCAATATTTTATTTCCAATGTGCATTTTGTTTCAGTTGTGTACAATGTGCCTCATTTCAGTTTTTATGGTTTGATGAATAAATGGAAATTTCACATTGTGGGGGAGGGGGATGGGGGAGGCGGGAACATAAAACCAATGTTTCATTTCCATTCCGCTGAAGTCTATTCATATATACTTTCCTGATGTGAAAATATAGTGGAAAAATGAAAGCACAAGGTAAAAGCAACATCATAATACTTGAAGAGGATGGATAGGGGTCCATATTTGATGATCAAGGGTTCATACCGAGGTTATTGGTCGGCGTTTGCAAAACCATCAATGAACCGAGATCATGGGCATGCGGGGGCAACAAGATGCGAGAAGAAGTGCAATTGTTTTCTCCATTATATTTAGTGCTAGGAATTCATAATATTTAGTGCTCCATTATTTTATTATATGTACTATTATGTAATTGTAATTAGTTACCCTATGGTAATTAATTGTTACTAGATAGTTTGTTTGGTTTGTTATACCCGATTCTCTTTACCGGGTTATTTGTTGTTTTTGTCTTCCTATTTATTAGGAAGTTGGTTCACTATTGTAATGGCTATATAATAGCCAAATGTATTGAGCGTATTATATACACAGAGAGAGTGCAATATTATTATTGAACCAAGCATTATTCTTGAGTAATTTTGCTACAACTTTGTCATTCTCAACTCACTTCTACATGAATTACCTACATTTATATTTGTAGTAATACAATATAGATGGTATAGTTGTAAATGTGTTCCTACGACATGCATTACTTGTATGTTAAATTCTTCTTGATGTAATGATACATAATTGTATCTAACCAAATCACATGAAAAAGATACACTAACTTGTAAGTAAATCTAGCAACGAGATTTAAGAAAAAACAAAATCAAAACTAGTCGAATTATAACAAGTACTTTGTAACCACAAACATTCATCGCCATGTTCTTGGAACTGAATAAACCAAATTATGGATTACCCTAATAATAATGTCATTGTCATGATGACGGTAGGATAGAGCATTGAAAGACTCATGTTATAGTATTTAGTGAGGTTTTTTTATCACGGTATATGCTAACCATGGATACAAAGTGATCAAAAACATCAATCTTAAAACCATCACACAAGTCTTAACACAAACCTCATCATGTAAGAGTTAAAGTTTATTTACATACATTTGTAAAGCCTAGATTTATGACATGATATAAATTGTGCTATGATCATAAGGTCATTGGTGTTAACTAAAGTTCCTCTTATTTTAGTTGGAGAAAACTCTAAAATGTAAAGAGGGACACCGATAGAGGCCATTTTCACGACTATACCCAAAAATACCCTTTGAATTATCAAAAACCATAAATTGGGTGACATGGCCAAGACAATTTGCACTGTGTTGCATCGTCCAAATAACAAATCCTACCATTGCTTAAAATACGATAATATATAATCATGTTTAATTAATAGATGCCTAATTCACAATCGGATTGTGTTAACAATAGAAAAATAGTTGCATCAATTTGTTCGAGCATGCCTAAGTACCTAATAATAAGTTTCTTCGTCAATAATTAATAATGTCTACAATAATTAAACTTTACTTAGAAAGTGGTTTTCACATGATAAATTATAATAAAAAAATGGTCACATTGCTTAATCAAATAAACATTGGTAAAATACTAACAAAAGATAATTTCAATATAAGAAACCCCTATCGTGGTAAATATATATAAGCTTAGACCCAACAAGTTAGCAAATTGGCATGAGTGTGTCATTGCAATAATATAAGGGTGAACACCACTAAATTTTGATTGATATTTTTTAGACTTTTGTGACATACTTTTTGCTCCAACAACCTTAATTTGTGTCAATGGTGTCTAGACTCTCAACTTCCAAGGTGATTGTCTTTCCAATAGATTTTTCGACATACAACCCACAAGACAAAACAAGGTGAAGGGTGGAAGAGGAAATCATTTTTGAGAAATACTTAATTTAATTAAACTTTGATTTTTTCATTACATTTGTTTGCACATATTAAAATTTATTGATTACTTTCATTTATATTGTTTGCTTGTGTGCCCTATAAAAAAGGACCTATAATAATTACAAAAATGAATTTCATAATAAAAATAATTTCATAATGTGAATTGTATAAAGAAAACCTCATTTGTGCACCGACTTTAAACAATGCTAATCTTGCTTTAATATTGTTACATTGCTATTTTGTCTTGATGATTTCCTATGCGTGCTTAATAGATTCTCTTTGAATGAATAAATCCTATTATCTCAAATCAATGAACTTAAAAAATAGCTTAGCTTTTATGTTTTGTCGAGAAAAGCGGACAATATTGGGGCAATATTTGGCACAATTGCACACATTGACATACGCAAGGGCAATCAAATGAGAACCCTCTCCTTATTGTAGAAAGCCATTTATGGGGCTTCCATGTCTTCATTAAGAAAACATTTTAAAATATTGCATATTCTTATAATTCATTATACATGAGTTAATGTCATGTGAGTAGCATCTTATCATGATTTCTGATTCCTATTAAGTTTTATTTTCTTATATAAATGGTTTTTTCTTTGATAATTTATCTTAAAATGTGCGTCCAATTTATTTGGTTTTACTTTATGATATAAATGATATTTTTAATAACCTATGTGAAAATCATAGTCCAATATATTTATAATATCAAAACTATATTCATATGACATTTTATCTTGTGACATATTTCACAGGGGACAATCTAATCCATGGACACTATGGAAAGTTTTTCATATTATTACTACAAAACAAACTTACAATTTGAGAGATATGAAAGTTTGAGGTTTCTGCAAAACAGGTCCTAAAATGCTTCAATCAAAAGAAAAGCTAGGTGCCATGTAATTTGATGCTTATTTGAAGTCATGTATAAATTTCACAAAAATAATGCATAATGAAAAAAATGGCACTTGGATCTGACATATGAATCAAAAGATGTAAACTATTGATGTTTGGAGGGCTTTGCAAGAGGGCACCAAAGCATGTTAGTCAAAGTGTCTTTGTGGGGGACGACCTACCATGTCGGATCGATACACCGGTATTTAAATGCAGCCAAAAGAGTGTCTAACCCAAAAATGACCGGCCATGTCGAACCTATACACCAATATTCAAATGCAGCGAAAAGAGTGTTTGGCCCAAAAAAACCCAAACTCTCTCTGGGAGTTAAAGTGAAAACATGGCCCAATGCGCCTTCATAAAAAGAACAGGAAAAACATTAGTTGGGGTTGGGGCAAGATCTTCAAGGTTCAACTCCGAGTCGATGATCTTGGGAGCTCGTCAAGCAACCCAACGAAGTGCTTAAGCATAATGAAATAGAGCAAGGGTGGTGAGTAGTGGGATCGAGACACATGAATAGTGAAAGCAAAAGGGTACAACAAAGTGGACTAGACCGAACACAACACATTAGAAGTGGGGGCACCGACATGGGAGAAGCAATTGAAAGATGGAGAACATGGAGCAGCGGGCAGCAAAGGCACTACCAAGGAAAACTAGGGATGTGGCAAGGAACCCAAGTTGTAAGACAACGAAAGGTCTACAAGGCCATAGGGGAAAGAAGCCAATGACTATGAGTGGTAATGTGAAGTATAGTACCACTAGTTGTAAAAATCAAAGTCAACATTTATAACTTTTACACTTAAAATTTAGAAAAAGGTAGCCAATAACACAAGTCACATCAAGTCACATCTACAAATCAGCCAATAAAAAGGTGACACATCAGCTGTCCCAAAAAGGTGATTTTATTCACAAGGGCTAATATTAATTTTCTTTGTATTGAAAAGTACCTATTTTAAATCCCTTAAAAATATATTTTCAACATAATTTAAATGCACAAAAGAAAATCTGTGCATTAAAAAAATCTTAATCTTTTAAAGGGTACTTTTTTTTAAAAAAATATAATAATTAAGTGACTCTAACAACCTCCTAACTTTAGATTCACGATCATTGGCTCCTTTCCCTAGCCCTTGCCAAAATAATTAATATTTATTTCTGTATTCTTCTGGTCTAGACCAAATTTTGAAAAAATAATTAAAATTTTAAAACCCCATAGAACCTTCAAAAAAAAATGGAAGTGAAGATTTTGGCAAAAAAAGACCCAAAAATTGCGAGACCCCAAATTTGAAAAACTTCCAACAATTGTTAAAACTCCATCAGAAATCCTATAAGCCTGCAATTTTTTTGAAAATATGTAAAGGTACAAAATTCAATCCAAAAATATCCTCTCCAAATAAATCTGAATACTAGTTTTTTTTCTTTTAAATGCTGAAAATCATTTGATTTGCCTCTGAAAATGAAAACTTGCAAAAAAATACTAGTACCTACACCAAATTTTCAGACAAAACTGAAAAATAGACTCACCCACAAACAAATTAGCCACGAGACTCAAAATCCCCATATTTGCAGAAGAAAGGGGGAGAGAAGAGGTCTGTTTTTAGACAAGAAGGTTTTTTCCTCTAAAATTGTAGTAGATTGTAAGAAATCTGCTATAATGCCATTTGAAAATCCTTGAACAACAAAAACCTGTGTTGGATCAACATAAACCAAGCTATAAGATCTTTCTTGCATGTTCTATAAACAAAAGAGATGAACACGAAGCTCAAAATTAACAGAAGCAGCATGTATGAACTATGAAATGAAACCCTATTAAGAGTCACAATCTGCTCAGAGGAAGCATACAAGGTGCTTGAGTGCCTCCCAAGCACACACAGGGGCTGCTTACCCACAAGTCTTGCATCTCTCTGAATGGTCTCAGAAGGTTAAATACAGGTGAGGGAGATGGATTTATTAATAGAAAAACATTAAGTCGAGAAATAGCCTGATTGGTCAGGGGACCTCACACTTGCATCTGATTGGCCAGTTGACTCCCTTGAGTTCTACTGGCTTGCTTACCTCACACGACTTTTTATAACTCTTCATTAACTAATATGAATGTATCTTAGGACAAAGTCACTAGTCCAGGTCAATTTATGCCTCGATGCAGATAACAAAGTCATTAGCATAGGTTAATTTATGCCCATGGTGCAGATAACAACCTGCACCAACAGAGTTTCGTCTTGCTTCCTCTTGCTTCTCCCCAACTCCTTTCAGAGTTTCTCCATTGAATTCAATTTAGTGAGAATTTGTAGGATGCTTTTCATTATAATGTCACGAATTATCCTTTTGAGAATGTTCTTCAAATCATTTCATCGATGCCTTGTTGAAAATCTGATGATTAACAACATTGTGTTTTCTTCATCAATTTGCAGGGAATGCAAATCACTGAAAATTTGTTCAACGTAAAAAAGTGATCTAACACCAATAAGCCCCAATGCTCACTTTTAATTTGTTTGTCCCTTATGTCTATCAACTATCATATTTTGTGATTCATAAGGTAAATCTGCGGGTACTGCTAAGGTATTCAAATTTGACATTTTAATTTTTATTGCAATATAGCTACATAAATCTTAATATATTGAAGAAATTGCAAGTATAGCAAACCTTAACACCAAATAAAATACTTTGAAATATCCATATATACCCAAAAAAAAACATTGTCATCTTGAAGAGGGCAGAAATGAAATCTTTATCATAAAGCACTATATTAGCTTTTCAAGGTGCTAATTTGTAATTATCTTTTTAAATCAGCCATGCCAACTCAATTTTCAACATTGACATGAGAAGCATTTTGGATGCACCACAAAACTGCCAATGATACGATCAAATCATTTGGTTGCTTAATGCAAAACCTTTCAGCATACAAACATCTCCTTCTCGTGTGTCAAACAATGAAAATATGGCAATGCTCTACAAAAGAGGACCATGGCAGTGGTTCTGAATTCTAGCAAAATAGAACAGATAACAATGTTAGCATCTCCAGGCCTGTAACAGTGCAAAAGTAAAGGAAGAGAGAAATGCTATCTCTCAAGAAGCTGATGTGAAAATATCCTCGGGCACAAAAACTTTAAACCGGCAGCCTGAGACAGCACAGTATTATCAAATTAAAAGAACTGTATATGATCTGAAATAACAAATCTATTAGTTTCATTTCATGTAATGTCAATGACATTTGCCGACAACTGAAAATACTAAAAGAGCATTGAAAAAATTGAAACAAATAAGACACTAAGAAACCATATACACAGTTAAAACAAACAGCATAGGGGCTACTGAGGCAGAAATATTAAATATTGTATTAGCTTGTATTAGATACATTCTATTAACCTTTTATACAGCCTACGTCCAAGTGCAGGTTCAGCACTTTATGCCATGTGGGAAAAGTTCTCGTTCACAAACATAATGCATCATCTTATAGCCTGAATTTCTTAATTAAGGATAAGTGTGATAGCAATACCATACTATTACTAAGTTCTCAAAGAGCTTAATACGATCCCCACATTATTTCACCTAAATAAACTTGATAGGTACTCTTTGTCCAATACGAACTTCTGTTTGTGTTGGGGTTCATTCATTACAAACAATTTCATACTTCATATGAATTCTGACAACACTAGTCCAATTAGAGAACTTCTACAGAAATGTTTGTGTTGGAAACAGTAAGAAAAACATCGATCCAGGAAGTGCTATTCTTGTAGTATGCCAATACAAATGCCTTCATTCTACATCACTGCTCATACAGCATACTCCAACTGCATTAAGAATAGTAACTACTATTGAGATGCCTTTACATGTGTTTGGGTTTTCTCACACAAGGTTGCTTTTCATGTATCACATGGACAGTCTTTGTATGTTACTTAGAAGAACTCTATCCCTACTGTGTAAGATCTATAAACCTCATGCAAATATTTTCATTGGTCTTACTTGTACATCATGCCCTGCCTCCAGTCTCAGGCTGTCCTCCAGTACTTTGAATATGAAATTTATCGTCACTTTCTGTAGTTACTGAATATGAATATGAAATTGATTTACTTTTTTCTGTAGTTATTGAATATGAATATGAAATTGATTGCTACTTTCTGTAGCACACCATGGGGCTGTGAAGCCAGGAAACGGCTAGGGGGCACGTTTCAGCCCAGAAACGTTTCCGAAACGTGAAACATGGGGGAAACGCCACCGAAACGTTTCCACCACTTTTTGAATTTTTAAGCATCATAACTTTTTAAAAATAAAAAATAACTTCATTTAATGAACCTAAACCTAATCTACCTACCTAGACTTGCTAAAGACACTTCCTAAAAGCTATATAATGACATCTTGGGTCCATTCTAAATCACTCTCATTTTTCTCTTGCTAAATTCAGTTTTCACTAAACTAACATTTAGCATTGTATATGTGAATCATTGAAATTGTAACCATGTTGAATGATGACTCTTTAGAAGTTCAAATTTCAATGAATACAAAATATTTTGAGTGCTTTATCAATTATCTCTTATGGTCTACAATTATAAAATGAGTACTATGCATATATATATTATAATATATTGTACGGACGTTTCTTCGTATCCAAGGTTTTTTGAAAATTGTTGTTTCTGAGTTTAGTACCCGTTTCTGTTTCCGTGTCCTGACAAGATAGCCATGGGTTACTGTTCATTACGGATCTCTTTAAGATGTCCCTAAGCTAAGCTATTAACTCATAAAACACCAAGGAAAAAAGGTTTTGATGACAAGAAATATATATATATATTGTCACTTTCTGTAGTTACTGAATATGAATATGGGATTTATTTACTTTTTCTATAGTTATTAAATATGAATATGAAATTGATTGCGCCTTTTGTAGCACACCATGGGGTTACTGTTCATTACAGAAATCTTTAAGATGTCCCTAAGCTATAACTCATAAAACACCAAGAAAAAAAAGGTTTCGATGACAAGAAATATATATATATATATATACCTTCTGAGGGTGTTTTTCAAGGAATTATAGTCCAAACATCACAAATTCTTATACCCACACCTTGCAATCCCCTTCAAATAGAAAGAAGTGTTTTACACATCCTTCCACAAAAAGCACTAGGATTACAAAAAGAAATAGCACATGCAACCCCATTTTTTTTTTTTAAACAAAGATTTTATATTAGATGAAATCCAAATTTACATATATGGGTATGCCAAGCCTGAAAACTATTGGTCCAAGCCATAGCATTATACAACAAAAAGGCATTTGCACTCATCATAGAGAGATTTCCAGGTTGAAAATGTATCTAATATCATCTTGTAGCTGGTTAGACCACCATAAAGGAGGTGAGCCGTAGCACAAGAGATCGTGATTATCAAGAGCCCAATTAGCCAGAGCATCTGCAATCTTATTTCTATCCTGGGAATATGAACAAATAACACCTCCATAAAATTTTCCTGTAATTTTTTAATCTTCCAGACTTCTTTGGAAATTTGCCAATTTGGTGGAAGAGTAGCTCTGCTACGAGATAATATCTTGATGGCCAATTGGGAGTCAAATCTAACTTGAATTTTCAGCCAACCACACTTTGCCGCCTCTTGCATACCTTTATAGATAACTTTCATCTCAACTACATTATTGGTAGTAACACCCAGATTAACAGCAAAAAAGAACTGCACATCACCCTCATGGTTTCTACCAATGCCTCCCATAGCAGCTTTGCCTAGATTACCTCTGGAAGCGCCGTCCATGTTCAATTGTCCATATCCCAAGGGAGGGGCCTTGACTTGACTGTCCCTCTTTCTTTCCTTCCTAATATGAAACCAGGGTAAAGTGGCTTCTCTTGGATCCAAAGAAAGCTGATTACAAATATATTCCCATTCCGGAGATAAAGTGTTAGGTAAAGGGATCTTATGCTTGAGAGTTTCAGCTATATTTATTTTTGTTTTTTCCCAAATATAGGAGCCATCTTTGCTACTTTGCTGAAAAAGTTGGTTATTTCCATAGTTACCTAAGACTCCGGGACGATGGGACGTGGGGCGGAGTTTCTAGGACAACAAAAACTTTCCAAAATTTCGGGACGGCGGGGGGATGACTATTAAAATTAATGTATAAAATTACAAATATTAAAAATATACAGATAAATTTTATTAATAGCAATTCATTTTTTATATATCAATCCACCATGTGTATACAGTCCACTTTGAGACATCCATATTAAAAAGTAAAAACTCAACATACATAAAACTATACTAATGTTATGTGTTCATATAGTTTTTAATATTAATGTAGTTGGTTTTCATAGTATGTTGAGACAGTCCACAATGTGCATTTGTTCTCGAAAAAATTTGTATTCATATATCACATAATCAATCAACAAATGTTTTTAAAGAGAAAACAACAAAGAAATTAATTAAAAATAAAAAAGTGAAAATAGTTATTTTTTAAAAGAAAAAAGTGTTTTAAAATTGTTGTTGACGTTGGGGATGTTTGGAGGTTCTCGGGACGTTTCTCAACCGTCCCTGGGACGTACATGTTAGCATATGCAAAGAGAAGAAAGAATTTAGAGAAGGCAAACTGCACTGCTCAAATGACCCAGGCAGATTCAATTTATTATAGGAGTAGTTACATTTGGTTGAATAGTTACCAACCGAATCACAACTACATAACTGCATTATAGGCTATATAATGCTCTATATTTTAACACCCCCTCTTAATGACTAAAATGGAAACAATACCAAGTTTGTCCCGAAATTTCCTAAAGCCCATATGTTTAGTCATTAGATCTACATATTGTGCCATAGGTTGTACTTCAAAATCAGCAATCCATGATTGTGTTGCGATTGTCAAATAGAGAAGAACCGCAAAACAAAAATTTGGTCGTGTGAACAAAAGATATGGCAAGTGATCCACTGGTTCTTTGTTACGTGATTCATTTACTAGTGATGAATCACCAATGATTGAAAGTGTCAGCCCCATCTCCAGAGTCTGAAATCAGAACCTTAGAGAGGTGGATTGAAAAATTTGTTCTAGGCTTGTGTAGCCTACTGGAGTCTATACAGAGACTCAATTATCCTGCAATCGAAGTCACCTCGATCATGTCCTTGCAACACCATGTAGTACTCATCCAACTTTCTCAACAAGAGAAATGTGACCATCTCGTGCAAGAGTTAGAACCAACTCCACAATAGTAGGAGAAATAACCATCTTCGTCACAACAGTGCGAGAAATAACCATCTCCACAGTAGGAGTGAGAACCAACTCCTCCTTCTCATCTATCCCCTCTCGTTGGGAAAGATCGTTCACAACACAATGAACAAATTGTTCATGCTCTATTGGCATTCGAGCAAGCACCTCCGAGTGAGTGGTTGGGCATGACAACTCACCATGCATCGTCAATGCATCTAGAATAGTGAAGTCTCCATCCACAACAAACTGTTCTTCAGAATGAGGAAATCCATCCTTCCAAGGCATGCACACCTCTCATACATCCGGTATAGTGGATACTCCCTCCACAATAGGTGCATGTAGGTTGGATCGTATCCAAGTGAACAACTTTGTGAGGAATGGCTTCTCCCAAGGCATTGCACCCACCTACACATCTTGTATGGTGGAGTTGTCCTTCACACTTCATTCATGTTGATCGTAGCAAGATCAACAAGCCGATATTGGCCATCTTCCCCAATACCAAGGGCAATTATCCATCTCTGTTTCACATCAAAGACAACACACTTCTTCCCACAGAAATATTGGGATTTTCAGTTAATTGACGAATAGATAGAAGATTCTTTTGTAAAGAAGGTACATATCTAACATTCCGTACCAACAGTTTATGAGCATTATTCAATACAATGCATATATCTCCTATCCCTTCTACTGCAAGTGATTCTCCATTAGCTAGTACTACTGATTCAAAACAAATATTTGCAGTAAATGAAACATACCAGTCCTACGACATGAAAAGTGTGTGGACGCACTAGAGTCAATGATCCAACAACTAGTACCACTGTCATGTGAGCATGATGTCGTAAGACAATAAAGAGCATGCTCGTCATCTAAATCTCATTCTTTTGCAATTGTTGCCACATGTTCCTCATCACATGGCTTCTTGTTCTATTGCGAAAGATCATACTTCCGCTTCCGACAATCCTTCTTAAGGTGCCCAACCTTGTGATAGTAATAACATGTGACCTAATACCAAGTGGAGGACTCACCAGAATGACGTCTCCACTTTCCTTTTGACTGTGTGACAAGAGCACTCTCTGATTGGTCACAATTAGATTCTGCCTGAATTTGTCTCCGCTCCTTTTGCAATAGGTAGGAACTCACCTTGTCAAACGTGAGAGTTTGACTTTCACCATTAAATGGAGTGCCTCCACAAATGACTCATACGAAGAAGGTAAGTTGTTCAGAACCAAAGCCACCATATCATCGTCGTCCACCTTTTTGTTGATGGAAGATAATTGGTCTCGGAGGTCTTTCATCCGAAGTAGGTGCTCAAATAGCGATCCACCTTGTAACTTTATAGAAAAGAGCATATTCTTCAGGTATAACACTAGACTCTTTTCGACGCGTCGATATTTATCCCTCGACGTGGCCCACAATGTGCTTCCCCAAGTAGCATTCCGCACTTCTGGTATCATATCATCCAACACCGATAACTTGAACAGCAATAATGCTTCTTTATGACGTTTGCCATAATCCACAAAGTTTGTCGTTGGTCGACCTTCACTACCCGTGATTATTTTATCACAATCACAAAACTTCGCAAGCGTTAAAATCTTATGGCTCCATACATTGAAATTAGTGCTCGCTAATTTTTATATCTTCGACAAAGTCAAGTGTGAAATATTTGCCATTTTATCATTCCAAAGTAATGGAAATAATAAAATAATAACTTTCCCACACTATTAAGATATTACTTATTCCAACAAGTATTACTTATTCCAGCAAGTAATATTAAATTAATTACTCACATGTAAAGCACCTTTGAACTGCCCTCTCACTATATTTGCATTAATAAATATTATTAAGCATGGATGAATACCTTTGTGGCTGATGAAATAATATTATTTTGCCCAAATAAGATTTAATCTTCCTTTGAACCCTTAATATTTAACTCACCACGTTTTTCTTGTTCATCAACTGTTCTTTTGCCCTCGTCCACGATTTCCGGCACTCTCTGAGCAACAGCGAACAGATTATTTGCGACTGGGGTTTTCACTGACTATTCTCTTCACCTCTTATCATGACTTCCTTGAACCTTCATCCACGATGCTCAAGATAATGTATTATCTCTGTCGTTGTGATCAGGAAACCACGTATTTGCCCTCGTTTTTCTTTCTTTGCAACTCGTTGTCGATTTTCTTTCCTGGCAACTGTATTGTCTTGAACCGCCCACGTTTCTCTCCCCACAACTCTGTCCAACGTATTTGCCCTCACGTTTTTCCCTTGTTCTATCCCTTGTGACTGAACCACGATTGGGCACTTGAACCACAACTTTATGCCCTTGTACCACGTCTTTTGGGCCTAGAATGGTTGTCGAGTGTCTCTCGCTTTGCGTGAATGAAGGAATTTCTTCCTTCTCTCGCCCTTGCATCTGGTATTATTCTCCAAATACCTTCATGTTTTACCAAATTCATGCCTTGTTAGGGCTTCCTCGAATTTCAGTTCATGTCTCTTGGAGGCTTCCTCAGGCAACCTTGGGCATTTATGATATCAATGTTAGCATATGCAAAGAGAAGAAATAATTCGAGAAAAGGCAAACTACACTTGCTCAAATGACCGGTAGATTCAATTTATTATAGGAGTAGTTACATTTGGTTGAGCAGATTACCAAACGAATCACAACTACATAAGCGCATTATATGCTATATAATGCTCTATATTTTAACAAGATACTGAGACATCCCCGACAACCCGCTCCCATCCCAAACGTCCCCAAGACGTTTCTTGCATTTGTCAAACATCCTCAGGATGTTTACCTTGCAAATTAGAAGTTCAAAAACGTGGAGGAAACATTTCCTCCACATTTTGGCGTCCTCGAAACGCCCAAGACCCCCTGGGATTTGGGGGGACGCGTCCCCTGCAGAACAATGGTTATTTCTTCCTTTCCAAGTATTCCAAAGAAGAGAAATCCCATTCCACAAGATCTTGGAAAAATCCTTTGCCCTCTAGAAAGCATCCTCTACCACTCTTTCGTAACCTGTTCCAGAGAATCAAAGTTATGCCACCTAAGCTTGAAAAGAGTTGCAAATTGTCGCCAAATATGAATATCCCAAGGGCATAGGAAAAATAAGTGAGTAAAAATTCCTCATCTTGCACATCTAAAAGGTCTATAAAATCCTTTCTTAATAAGTTGATCCCTTGTTAAAAGCTGTTTAATACTCTACCACAGCAAATGGAGGGCAAAGTAATTAAATTGTATTAATTTCAACAAAAGCTTTCACAATATGAAAGTACTTGTTAATTTGTTACATTGCTTCCCAAGCTTAAATAAGCTTTTACGGGAGATAAATGATATGGGACCCAAAGTCCATCAACAAACTGAGCTAACTTCTAACCTCTAAGTAATTAAGAATGCTTATTAATAACTTCCTAATATTTATCTAACACGACATTAATTAAGGGGATGTCTCATACAAAATGCATGTCCCTATACAATACTAATAAACTTATTTGGATCATAAACCCAATAAACCCTCCTTGACCAAAGGGCACTAGAAGATGATTTGAAGTATATGACTGTGAAGTCATCCAATAGTCTTTGTCACAACCTACAAAGTGGCACACTATACATATTGGTATCGATGAACCAAAGTGTCACTTACACAAACATTGTCTCTTACGTAATGTCGGTCGGATTGTGAAATGAATGATGAGCACCATCCTAGGTATGCTCGTTGCCTCAAACCATTTTGTACCATACTACGGTATACGCATAGTCATTTTTGCTCAACTACATCAACCCTTGTCTCAATGATAATGCGGTACCTCTGTATGGTACATCTATTTGATGCCCAACAATGTTGACTCCACTTTGCTCAACACCACAAATGTTAGTAAATCTATTAGTTGTACAATCATCGACGATTGATCGAAGACCAATATAGTATCTTCCCCCATTAGACGAGAGGTGAAAAGTTGTAAAACTAACACTAAAGCGTTAGCAACTCTATCATTGTACAATCATCGACGATCGATCTATGACTAATACAACATCTTCTCCCGATCAAACGAGAGGTGAGAAGCTATGCAACTAACAAATTCAAACAACTCAGTCTGCTCCTCATCAATGATTTCAAATAATTCAAAACCAAAATTAATAGAAAACACATTCCTACCATATATTCAAAAATGCCACAACATTACTCAATATTAGAGCTAGCAATAAACTCAAAGGGGTGGGTAGTTGGCTCTTTCCACCCGTCAAATCCCTAGCGACCTATAAACCCCTAGTATAACATGGTTGTCTCCAATAGCACAAGCTTTGGCGGGAACATTGTTACATTCATGGTTTTAAACACAAACATTGCTTTTCATCTTTGGAGATATTGCAGAGGTGTCATATTCCACCGAAAGTACACCGTTGTATATTGAAAACACCTTATTACTCCACATTTTAATACATTTTCTCAAAAACTCATATGGGGAGATGCCGTGAACAATAAATTAACTATTCCAATGAATGTAGAATAGGCAAAAACCTACGGATATATTGGTTACACCCCTAGCTCCTTACAAAAAAGCAAAAATCTTGAAAAATGGCTTGTGCGTTCATTTGTAACACTAAAAATACGGAATTTTAAAACTTGGCCTTTTTAGCCTTTTGGCAATTGAACACTTAGCCTCCAACATGCAACATGTATTAGAAACGCCTCCTTTGCCAATTGCACTCAACAACCACTTGAAATACAAAATGAAAGACTTTTTATAAAACCCACTTACATGCTAGTTCTTTGCACTCAAAGAAAAATGAGCAAGAAATGATCTTGTGACCTTATATTTTTGGGAGATTTCACTCTAATCTACTACCCAACTCTCCCATGCCTATGCTTAGAACTTTAAGGCAAGATAACACATAGACTAATCTGCTTCTACCCAGATTTTATAAAAAAGAAACGAATACCTTAATCACACCCAGCCAATGTAATGATCATGCCCAACACATTAATGTCTGAAAAAATATCTTTATTTAGCTTTTTCATTTTTTTCAACTTGCCATGCCCAATGAAATAAATCATAGCACTTTATTGAAGATTTTCAATGCCATTTCTGCTCTTTTATTTTCAGACTTCAGAATTGTCAGTCAAAAACTTCTTTCAGCAGTTGCATTGCCTCATATTAGACTCCCATGCCTCTTGTTCTTGCCACATCAAATTTGGACGCCCCAATACAGATTTTAATGCCCCAGGCAAGCCTCCAAACAAATTGTACGGCAATAAATACCTTTCAGATAATTGTTTTCTTCAGGCTAACCACTCCACAATCTTTTCAATACTCCAGCAGCACTAAAAATGCTTTCCAAACAAACCAAAATCTTCATAAAAACAATATAAAAACTTCTAGAAGATTAAAAACTATAAGAAAATAAGGTTTATAGTTTATTATTAAATCATTATTAGTTATGTATTAACTAATGAACAGTTGTAACCACTTCAACCATTTTGAAACTATCTCTTACATAATAAAATGACGGACACACAATTTACAATGTGTGCATTCTAGTTTCTCTTCATTCCTTCTCTATTCACATCTTCTAACATTGGTATCAGACCCATCGGTGCTTGAAGGACTCACAGATCGAGGTATAACATTCGGTGTTTGTGCAACTCTCTTGATACAATTTACAAGATTGTAAAGACTAATAGTGAAAATATGGTCGAAGAGGAGATCTATAGTTGATGCAGTGTTGGCAAGATTTTATGTTGCTTTGGTTTATTCGGTCTCCTCACGGCTTCGCCTGCATTATTCGACATAAAACTTGCAACATTGGAGAGATCACCTATCGACAGGGTGATCTAACCTCTGTGTTTGAGAGGGGCAGCTCCCTCGTATGATGGGTTTGTGGGGTTTTGGATACTTTTAACCCAAAAAGCACCCGAAAGGAAAAGAAAGGAAAGTGAGAGAGAAATAGAAGAGAGAGAAAGATAGTGGAAAAGAATGGAGAGAGGGAGCATGCAAGAACAAGCAAAACGCAGATCTCATTCCTACATGCTAGAAAGTACACCATAAAAGTAAAGAGATTGAATGTTAGTACTTTGCATGAAAAGGAAAGAAATGAAGATTACATTTGACATAAGAACAAATATAACCAATAAGAATCTCAAGACACAAAGTTCTATAAGCATTCATGTATTTCTTCTTTAAAAGGAACACAAAGTCTCCTTGCTATCTCTTCAACAAAGTCTTCACAATGATCAATCTCCATGGAAAGTATCTAAACACAAAGTTTTATTAACTTCCCTACCTTGAGACCATAGGACACAAAGTTCCTCCAACCTCCAAGACCCTTTACAAATGAGCTCTAACTTCCTTTTATAACCCAAAATTTAGTTATAAGGTAGTTAGGGTTTACATGACATCACTTTAGGGCACAATTAGGTCACATTATAATTTATAACTTTATTTTAATAAAGTAAAATCACTTTATTAAAATAACACAATTTTATCACATAAGTGACCTAATTAAAATTATTTATTACAATAATAAAGTGGGTACATGTGGACCCCACTGGAATGACATGGACATACACCTAGACACCAAAATGACACCTAGATCAACAACATGACACCTTTGATCAGTGCCATATCCATTGGGCCAAGAGTCCGCCTATCTCAATTGTACAAGAAATGAACTCATTGACCATGTTGGATTTGTGATGTGTTTCATGATCTCTCACTCCATGAAGGACCTAGATCTGCAGCTTGGTTACTTGCTTCAGATGCACAATAGACACTTGTTTAGTTTGTGATCACCTGAGATCAATCCTTCTTCGTAGTTTTCATTGCATAGGCCATCTAATTTTATCTGCATCCATTATGCATGATTATGCATATCTCCATGCTCAATATTTCTTTGCCTTGGTGAATTCATGATTTGCCATATTTTGTTGCACCATGTTGGCTTGCCAATGAGAAATATCTCCATTGAGCTATTTGAGCTTGCCTTAGGGTCTGATGTCGTTTGGATGTGTACAAGTCATTGGCGGAGTGGAAGCAATTCATGATTTGAACATTAAATGACCAGACTTCTATTATTGCCAACTTGTATTCCATGAAATGCTCTATTAGGCCATCAAATGATAAGTTGAACAATTGTTCTTGAGAAGCTTGGTCAAGTATGGTGTCATTTGCAATATGTTTGACATGGGATCCAAACATCTTGCCATCTTCATTCTCAGCAAGTCGGACAGCTACATCTTCATTGGTAATATGGCAACTTTCCTTAATTATTCATTATTAAGAGGATCAAAAACAACTATCTCATCAAGTCTTACTCAATAGCTCCGGCCTGAGGTGCTTTCTCACTTCTTGCATTATTCTCTCACACATTTAGCATACATGTTGATCAAAGAATTTTGATGATTGTGCTTGATCATATAACCAGAGACAACATTCAAAGTGGTGGCCAAATCAGCTATTACACTTTGTAGTTGTATCTATTGAAATAGAGTTAGGCTCCCTTGGCTTGCCCATTATGTGCATATGTAGCAATTATTACATTCCATGATACACATATTAAACAATTGGTGAGCAACATTAATTTTTCACATTTAGCATACATAGCTACAAGAATAATTCTCGTAAAAACATCAGACTCATTAATTATCTTACAATGAATTCTTCGCCATCTTCTAGTGCCATTAACGATGCACAAGATTTACGCACAAAGGGAAAGGTGAGCTTGTCTGGTTGTATGCCTGTATTTATCATTTCATTATTAAAAACAAATTCCTCTTCACAGGGTCTGTTGCAGGCTTAATTGGCATTTGATCCTATCCTTTTGTGCAAGGGCCGTGAGTATCTGCTCACGAAGAACCGTTATTACTAATCGAAGAAGTTTCTCACAAAGAGATGGAGAGAGTAAGAAACTTCCACTTGATAATAATCAATCATAAGCACATTGAACGGTCTCCTTTGTATCTTTACAAGCACCAAGTAATGTCCTTTCCATATCCTCATCTCTAACAATTTCAACACCTCTCTTGCAACAATTTGTATTGTAATAATCTTGGAGATGAACTTGATTGGAGTGTGGCAATCAACACATACTCAAAGGTTCTTGATGGATTTTATAATTCTTTGAGGTGCATTTTTCAACAATCCAGATGCAATTGTCAACTTCTCATTTTTTCAACAACATAGATAGTATAGGCCCATATTTCTACTTCTTCTTCGGTACCTGAAGCTAATTCCTTGTTGCCATCCACAATGGTAGCCAATGTCGGACTATATGTGAGCACACCCAATTATCTCAGAACTGTTGGTACAATATAGTCTGCAAAAATTGTTACTGAACCAATGTCATGAAAAGATCCATATCCTTGACCTTTGAATGCCCCCATAGGTCAGCTACAAATATTTGAGCTCTCTTGTACAGAAAAATTTGGTGGCCTTTATACACTGAGTGATCCCGAAATCCAGGAAAATGATGACTATACCAGAGCTACTGCAGAATTTCCAGCAGCAGTGCAATGTCCCCAAATGGGACTCTTTAACCTCAAGTTGGATTTTCAACCAATCCCAATACCAAATACAGATTTAACAAGGTGAAAGCAATTAAATGTAATGCAGATCAGAATTATTTGTGAGAAATGCGACTAGGGTTATAGGGTAAACCCATGTAAATCAGTCATTAAACTTAAACTTTTCCACTCAAGACTGAAATACAGATTTTTCAAGGCCAAAATCTGAAAGAAATATGCAGATTTAAGTGTGAAACATATCTGAAATGATTTAATAATTCTGCAGAAATAAAATACCAGTTATGAGCTGCATAATGCTGATTTCTTTTAAATAAAATTCTGCAAAACTTAGTCTGCGATTTCAGCTGAAAGAGAGGGTTTGGAACCTCTGAAACACACTCCAAAATGTGTATAAAGATGACTCGAATCCAGCTCCAACAGCAGGTAACAAAAATTGAATATTATGTCTTTCAAATATGCCAAAGTCTGCCCACGACTGGGTCGCTCCAGTTGATCCAATAATCAGATTTTTGCCTTGAGTCTCCAATACAAAAGATGAGTCCAAAGGAGAGTTTTCGTTCCCCTTTCACTCTATTCTCTGAGGGTTTTTGTCCTCAGAATTGCAGCTGGAAAATGATCAGCTTACAAGCCAAAATCAGAAATGTAATGATCATAGAATGCCTCTCAAGCAAGTCGACTTCTCCTTTTAAGGGAAGAAGAGACCTAAAGGAGACCTCCCAATCATCCAATCAGCATACAATGGTTTTTTCTAAGCATATTCCACCCACTTCCCTATCTAGGCCAAGTCGCATTTTTCCATAGGGAAGATACAAGGATAATATGGCATTTTTCTTTCTAAGTTCCCTTTATCCCTCCTTAAGGCAAGTCACCATTTCCCTTAGGAAGAATAAAAATATAGCTTAGACCCTTTTAACACTAATATTTGTCCCTCAAGGCAAGTCGCACTTCTCTATAGAGAGTACAATTTTTTATAAGTGTTTTTACCTCTTTTCTAACAATTAAGCGAAATAAATTAATATAAGTGCTCTATTTTTTAAATTTTTTTGGCACTTTATAAAAATTTATTGCGACTTAAGTCACCCTTGTGATCACCCCTTCAGTTGTCGGGAGGACAAAATAGGCTAAAGGTCTTCGATAGTGTTATTCTGGAAAGAGTGACATTTCAAGCAGTCACAAGGTTGGCTGTCTTTCCCCCAAAGCTTTTCTCCGACTCTATTCAAACCTCATGCAACAATCGAATGCATTCATCCTCCAAAGGAAGGGGAGATGACCAGTTCATTAATTTCCTTAATTGAGGACCTATAAAACTTCTCTCAGACGATCCACATCAAACACGAGACTATCATTTTCTAGCACTCCTTTCATATCAGCAGCCAAATGTTCATAATTTAGCTCCTCATCAGGCCAAAAGCGAAAATTCAATTTGTCCAAGACAGAAGATATTGAACAGTGAGTGGCCCATTATCAAAAATAATGAATTCCCTCAAAGTCCCAAGTAATTGAAAGAACAGTACCGTGTAGTTCATCAACCACTTTCTCCAGACCCGATTTTGCGCATATCCTGCAATCATTACATCCTATAACACAACATCTTGTTTGGGCATTTCACAAAAACAATTTTGAGATTCTTGAAGGAAAACCACATCTTGTTGAGACATTTTGTCAAACACTTCACATGTAACCTGAATGCTGTCACGTTTTGCATACAAATCATCAAGGGTATTTATCAATTTCTGACCCCAATCTCTTATTTTGATCATGAATCCCATTTTCTTGAATTTGGTGCAGGTATGAACTTCTTGAAGTAAACTCGTGCTTCCCTCTTCTTCATGTTCTTGTTGTCCACACCTTTGGCTTCACAAAAACCAAATTATAAATATGATTACCTTCTTTGGGTTGCCTTTGGTGTGTAGATGGTGTGGCATCCTTCTCTTTGCAAACAAATATTGCTTGGGCTGCACTAGAGTTTTCCCAACATGCCCAAGGCCAGCATTTATTGATCTCTACAAACTCAATTGGAGTGATACCTTGGCCATCTTTGGCAAGACCCTTTCCACTAGATCTTGTTTTATGCAATAATTTAGAGCCAATACCTTTGGTATACTTCTCGGAATTATCAAATGACTCATTCAATGCTTCATTAGAAGAGTCTTTATGGTGGAGTGTTTACTATGCATAGCTCCATCTTGGATTGTGCATCTTTGGTAGACTTTGATCTCCTTTTTTGATAGACTCCTCTCTTGCTTTCTCACCTACACCATCATCCTGCAGTTTTATCAACTGCTACTCCTTTTTCGAACAATTCTTGTTGCAACACCTCTATGATACCAACAACATATTCCCATGGTTAGGACAGATAACTTGCAGGTCTTGATCTTCCTTTTTTAAGTGCTACACCACCATTCAAAAATTCTTTGTTCTCCTCTTGTACTTGCATATGGCAAGCTAAGAGCTCCTCAAGAACTCTGTCATGGTTGATCTATGCAACCATCAATCTCTACAACACTTTGTCAAATAACTGTACACAACTTTGATATTACATATAAACCATGATATGTTATCAGAAATATGTCACAATCCATGAGAACATGCTGCTTTGATACCATGTGATCTGTAATTTCTTCTACAAATTGACTTTGTCAGATATTAAATGCAGATATTTAATTATGCTTGCTGCTACTGCTTGAATGATAGTTCAAATGGAAATGAATTTAAGTGTGAATTAGAGTGGTGATTGGCACAAGATTTTAATTTGTATTTTATCTTCTAATCATGGTGTTGTCCTCTTTTGCAGGTTTAAAGGATTTGGCACAGGTTTTTGATTTTCTTTAATCTTCTAATCATGGCGCAAGATGGTTTTTGTCTTATTCTTCCCTACCTCCTCCATATATTGGCTCATTATATTGACTTGAAATTCATCTGGACTAGCGCAGATTTTTTCACATTTTATTTTATTTTGTCTTTATTCTCTTTTGCGCATGCACAAGTTTGTTATCCTCACTTTTTATACATTTGCCTATGTGCTCAAGCTCCATATGCTTGCACAGGTCTGTTCTTACTTCTTTATTTATTGGATGTATTTGGACGCAGGTCTACCCTCTTGATTTTAGCGCAGGAATTCTTTCTAATGCACTGGATATGACATCTAATTGCATGCACTTTGGGTATCCATTTCTTGGTTTATCTTTCTCCACGTAGGATGTGAAGTGGTTGTATACAAGACTTTGGAAATTCTCCACGCATTGCATGCAGATCTACCAGTGCATTTGTATTATTGACTCTATGTTCCAACGCGTCTTCTTGACTTTTCTTGTCTTCTTGCAGGTCTGGGCTTTTCCACGTGCTGACTGGAAATAGATTACAAGATTTAAATCTTTATTCATTTACTAGTTGATACATTTATTCCCCACGTTGGATACTATGTGATTATGTGTTGTTATCAACTTCTTCACTATCTGTTGCCGGTTGTTCACAGAAACTTGAAAGGATAGTGCAATAAAATACGTCCGCTTCTTTCTTTCTGTGAACACGAGTTTCTTCAACATGCGCAACAAATGAAAGAAGAAATGAGAAAAGAAATTGTTTAATTATTTCCTCTCAAAACGGTTACCTTCATTTGCAGGGACGTAAAAATTTAATTGCGGGAATGGGAAAGAGACAAGGGGAAAAGGGGGAAGCGGGTTGCATTTGGCCAAATGCCAAATTATACATTTGGCAAACTTCCTGCAAACTCCCCAAAGAAAAATCTCAATTGTATGTTTTACGGGAACGGTTTAACTTTTACCCGATTGTCGAGTGCTCCAAATGGAGAAGTGGGAGTAAAACCCCACTTTACCATCCATTCAAGTGTCAGTTTGATAATTAATTAACGTATTTATAAAATTGATATCATTAATTTAATAATTAAATTTAGAATTTAATTAATAAAATTAATAACACCAATTTATTATAAAAATAAATAAAAACATTAATTAAATAATGACATTAATTTAATTACTTAATGTTAATTAATTAATAACTTGAATTAAATCAATATTACTAATTAATTAAATTTAAATAATTAAATTATTATCACTAATGAAGCGTTACAAAGCATTTTGCGAAATCAAAAGGGTCTACAGCTAAGCCTTCCGGGACATAAACAAAGGCGGAATTGACAACTAGGTTACGACATACAAACAACATCTACGAATGGTGCGAAAAGATGAGCTAGCGAGACATTTTATTTGAAATTTTGAAATTTTAGAGCGCAAAAATTTCTGGGACAATACAAAGAAAAACACTAGTCGGAAGTTTATTTATCTAAAGAACAGGACATTTAGGGCACAAAATAGTGAACCCAAATCGCGAATACAATCTTCAATAATGAAAAAAATAGTCGCAATTTTTCATAGGAGAACTTTTACTTGTATTTTTGTTTGTCATCATAATTATTAGAGGTGATTCAAAGGGGAAAATCACATACATCTAGTCGTCATCGATATATAGGCAATAAATCACGATTTAGAAAGTCGTGAGGGCATTTTCAGTACAAAAGATAAAAGCACGGACATTTCAAGGGCACACCCACCAATTTCATTCCCATAAAAATGTGTTTGCTGGTATAATTTTATTTTCAGTCACGTTTCAGTCTCCACCAGGACACGAGCCAATGGTAATTAGAAATTGTGAGTATTGCAGGCACAATAGAAACGGTTTTACAAACACAAGGGCAAAATGCCATTTTTGCCTAAGAATTCATTTTTTAAGGAGAATTGAAGGCATTTGAAATTTAGTCCCAGCTAGTCAAGCACTTAATATCTTTTGCCTGGTATTTTTTTCTTTGCTATCAAAACTCAGACATTAAAAGTATTTGCATTTATGTCCAACTAAAAATCTACATACGAAACTTTTGGTTGGTTGTATTATTTTTTGAGCTGAAATTTTTGAACAGACCTCTTAGGTATCATTTTTTAGAATGGAAAAATAGTTTGGCTGCGATTTTCACACTTGGAAAGTAAAAATACAAATGCAACTATTGAATAAAATTTTGTGGGAAATAGTAAATGGGACCAAGAAAGCTACCTATAACAGCATATAACTGCAACATTTGAGCCAATGATGTTCTCAAGGGAAAGCTCAAAGACAAACCAAATGGGTGAAAAATTCCTAATGAAGACTACATATTTTTAAAAAGCCCGCACTTCAAAAACAGAGAGAATAAAGAGAAACCAGAATGCTCACATTTTTAATGTCCCCTTCTCGAAATTAATCCATAAAATTACCCTTAGCCTAATTTGTATTTCCCGTAGGCTTACGGGGTGTTCGTAAGGAAATATTTTATTTTAATAAAGTGAAGTAAGTTGCCAAAAGTAACTTTATATTATTTTATAAAAACACCTTATGTCTTATTATTAAAATAAAAGTAACTTGTAATGTCTCCTTTTTAAAATAAAAATTAAAATAAGGAAATTTGATTTGCACATATGGATTTAAAAATCAAAATATATTTTATTTGTGCAAATCAAAAATAAGAGAGAAATCGATTTACCTTGGGATAATTAATAATTTTTGGAGGTAAATAAATTAATAAAGGCAAGTCGCATTTTTTGGAGGATGGTTTATTATTTCTTTGGGCACATTTATCTATATTTTTGGCATGGGTCGATTCCTTTTGGGCATCAAGTTTAAATATTAAATTCTCCTTTGTGTTTTATTTCTAAATCTTGCCTTAGGAATTAACTTTCACATTGGAGTTTGACTTTCAGGTTATTTCAAATTAAAGGCTCTCATCTCTAGACTATGGCGCCAAAATGGAGAACTTTGAAGATTGAGCAAGGAAAAACTATAAAAAAAGATGATGGGCACCAATTTTCGCATGTTGACGGTTATTATAATTTATCTTCATGCTTGAAAAGGGATGAATGTCCACTAGTGATAAAAAAACAAAAGGTGTTCATCAACACCACCTATTGTGAAGTGTGTTCCTTCTTGAGCTATGAAATGATAAGTTTTGTTTGAGTTTATTTGCATATGTGAAGTCGCCATTGTTGAGAGAGTGTGAGAGCTTGTTTGGAGGGTTTTTGAGCTATCTTTTGATCAATAAAATATGGATATTGTTGTTGGTTTTTCATGGTATAAATCGACTTGTTTGGAGGAGGTTATTGTGTTTTGAATGGTTTTTGGCAAGGATAAAATCTGAACTGTTCTTGCTCATTATTCTATTGCAAATACACTTTATTTCATGATATTTTGGGTTGTTAATCTTGTTGGAATTTATTCTTAGTAAAGAGACTAGTTTGAAGGGTTTTGAAGGGTTTCCAATCTGCTGTCATAAATTAATTATTGCAGATTTGAAAGTGGTGATTTTGAGTGTTGGGAAGTCAAAAATAAGGCTGGAATTAATTTAATATTTCTCCCTTAACCCTAACGACTTGTTTTGCAGATTTGGGGCAGATTTGAATAGAGTTCATTTGAAAGCTCATAATTTTATCTTCCGTCTGCAATTTATTTCATACAAAAAGAGCAAATATTGAAGGAGATTAATTTTTGAAGTTTGCAAAGTCATTTCCAAAGCATATTTTAATTTATTTTACTACTGGTGCAATTTATTTGGTTAAATAAGTGTTAATTCCGGCTAGTTTGCGCATCTAAACCCTTACCATGGCTCACTCCAACCCCATTTGGGTTGTATTAAAGCCGACACAAGGTTAGTTGAGGTGAACTTAGAAGAGTTTCTCTTCTAAGTTTACTTTCATTGCAAGTAGTTTAGTAAAATTTAATTAATATCCCAAAAGGGGATATTACATAACTTGTAATGTCCCTTTTTGAGACATTAATTAATTAAAATTATAGGAGACCTTTGATCCACTCTTCCCATGGATTAAAGGATAAAAATTGGGAAAATGTCGTTACTCCTTTTATTTTTAAATTAAATAATTAATTTTCCTCTTATTTTTTATTTTTAAATATTTTTTTATTATTGGTAAAAGGTTTTGATGGGACTTTACCTGAGTTTACATAAACAAAAAGGCTGACCAAAATAAGCACATAGAAACTTAAAAGGTTTTATTTTTAAATATTAAAAGAGAGAACTAATATTCTTTTTGGAGTTTGACTTTTTTTAAGTCAAAAAGAGACCCATATTAAAAGTGAGCCTTCTACATGAGGAAATGCGCCATAGAAAGAAGAGAAACTTGGAGATTTGAAATGCCAAAGCTATATAAAGAGATATGGCGCCATTTTGGGGGCATGTTGATTTTATTTAAAAATATCTCCATGCTTGAAAAGAGACGTATACCCATGTGATCACATTATAAAGGTGTTCTTCAACACCACCATTATTGGAGAGAGTGTGAAGCCTTCTATGCTATTTTTGAGTGAATATTGCTTGATATGTTCATTCTAAGATTGGCGACTTGGCTTATATGTTGGTGCATTAATTTATTGGGTTAAATTTGCATGTTGTGACTCCATTTTAAGTGATATTGGAAGGGTTTGAGGTGTTTTATTCACTGATATTCATTGTTGCATTTATTCCAGCTATGGCGACTTGCATTGGGTCATATTTTGGCATGTTTTAAGGGTGAATGAGTTAAATATATAATCTGATTTGTATTGGCATATTTTTCCAAGTGTGGGGCAGCTATTTTGGGTGTGTTGGATGGTTAGGAAGAGCTGATAATAATTTATGCAATTTATTCTAACCCTAGCGACTGGGTTTCAGATTTTGGGGGTTGTTTTGAGGTGGTTTCAGTGATCAGAAAATTCAGATTCATAGTTCATTGGAAAGGCCTTGATTTCTAGTTTATTGTGCATTTTATTTGGTGGCAAAATATGGAATATTGAGTGAGATATTAATTTTTGAAGTTTCATTGTTCTAGGTGCATTTTTAATTAATTAACTGCTGTTATAAAATCAGATCTGAAAATGATTAGTTTTCTAATTGATTCTCCCTTCTACCCCACTACTTTGGCTTACTCCAACCCCATATGGGTTATATTAATGCTTGACATTGGGTTATTTGAGGTCAAACTAAAAGGATCTAATCCTTCTAGAATCGATTTGGGTTAATTAATTTGCAGATTTAAATAATATCCCAAAAGAGGATATTACATAACTCTTCACTAAAGCAAAGTCAAATGTCAAATTAAATATGGAACGTCCCACTTAGGGACCTCTTCTCGAAAAGTGTGCCATGAAAAATCATAAAAGGCGGTCGATGGGGTCCTTTTGGCCATTATCTATTTATATATTGAGGTTTTGAGATGTTGCTCCAATGTAATATCCTTGACAAATAATTTTTAACAAATCTAGAATATTTTATCAAACCTTAAGGCAGCAGATGAAATTTTAACTTTTATGTTACCAACAATAATCTGATTTTTTAAATAAAAGAACAAACACAATATGTAGGAAAACAGACTTTATTTATTCATTTCAAATCAGATTTAATAAAAACACTAGAATGTCTGGATACAATTATTTCTTACAACGGTTGATGATCGGATGAAAAGGTGAACATGAGATAAGAACATGCAAACTACTTTGATTGAAAATTGCTTCCAGATGTGGCAGCAATATAGAAAGTTGTTCCTAGAGGAGGACGCCCTACTGTACTTGTTTTGGATGCTAAAACATCTCTCGAATATGATGCCCTAACTTAACTAGATGAATACTTGTACCCTAAATGATCACTGCAACCCCTGAATAGAATTGTCAAGCCTAGATATAAGGGTTCCCATCCTCAAATTTGTGTGCAAATGAAGTTTTTGTCCTCTATTGTTGATGCAGAAAGCGAAGCTACTTACTTACAAACAATGAAGTAGTCGATAAATTTCTAAAATGTTGTAATAATAAACCCCAAATCTACTTTTATAACTTCTAAGGCCTTCTCCAAAGTTGGCACCCCTTTTGGAGTTACATGCATGCTCAACAAACAATAAAAATTACTTTATCCTCTCTCCCATGTTAGCACCCCATCCTAAAAATAGGATCTTGATACTCATGTAACCCATTCTATCTTTGGTGCACCCATAATAGAATTCTTTATTTAATTATTATTTTATCTTTGGTGCTCCATAATAGAAGTTCATCATTCTATTATTATTTTATTATATTTCTACTTTTTCATTACTTATTAAAAATATAATTTAAGTGTCTTTTTTCCAATTAAAATATAAAAGTACCCTTGGACCACTTAAATTAATTTATTTCCCTCTTTAATTTCCCCTTAGCCTACGGAAAATAAAAAGAAAAGGCTTCGGGTATCCAGAATTAATTAATTCAAAAAGGGGCATTACAAACCGCTCTTTCCAGAATTGCTTTCCCTCAAGCAATTGTAAGTTGGCATACTTAAGAATTTTAGCAACCTCCCAAGTAACATCCTCTCGTAGGTAAATCCTTCCAATGTACTAGATACTCTGTGATAATCTTGTTCGGCTAGGGCATCATATCCCTAAAGCTAAATCTAGATATTTGACCGTAATATCCATGTCAAATAACTTCATATAAATCTGGATATTTAATTGTAATATCCCTAGGGGAATAGTTTAATAAAAACACTTTGGAATGTCTTAATACAATTATTTCTTACAACGGTTGATCTAGATGAAAAGATGAACATGAGATAAGAACATGCAAACTGCTTTGACTAAAAATTGCTTTGAGATGTGGCGTCGGTAGTTAAATTGGTTCCCATAGGGGACATCCTAGTTGTACTTGTTTTGGATGCTAAAACAACCCTAAATATGATGTCTTGATGGATTGGATGAATACATGTACCTTGAATGATCACTACAACCCCTAAATGGAATTGTCAAGCCTAGATCTGAAAGTTTTTGTCCTCAGATATGGGTGCAAATGAGGGTTTTTGTCCTCTATTGTTGATACAAAAGCAAAAGCTACTTGCAACCAATGAAGAAGTTGATAAATTTTCAAAATGTTGTCATAATAAACCCCAAATCTGCTTTTATAACTTCTAAGGCCTTCTCCAAAATTGGCACCCCCCTTTTAGAGTTACATGCATGCTCAACAAATAATAAAAAATTTTTATCCTCTCTTCCATGTTGGCGCCCCATCTTAAAAATAGGATCTTGATGCTCATGTAACCCATTTTATCTTTGGCGCCTCTATAATAGAATTATTTATTTATTTATTATTCTATCTTTGGCACCCCATAATACAAGTTCATCCTTCTATTATTATTTTATTTTATTTCAGCTTTTTGGCTCCCACTTATTAAAAATATAATTTAAGTGTCCTTCCATTTAAATTATAAAAGTACCTTTGAACCACTTAAATTAATTTATTCCCCTCTTTAATTTCCCCTTAGCCTATGGAAAACAATAAGAATAGGCTTCGGGTATCCAAAATTAATTAATTCTAAAAAGGGAACATTATAGTCCGCCCTTCCTAGAATTGCTTTCCCTCAAGCAATTGCAAGTTGGGATGCTTAAGAATTTCAGCACCCTCCCAAGTAGCATCCTCTACAGGTAAATCCTTCCAACATACCAGATACTTTGTGATAATCTTGTTCCTTAATTTCTTTTCTCGAAATCCAAAATTACTTCAGGAACCAAAACAAGTTTGCCTTCATCATCCAAAGGAGGCAATTCAATGGAAGGAACAATATGTTGTCCCAAAGCCTTTTTCAGGCATGAGACATGGAAAACATTATGTATCTTACTCTGCTCTGGCAAATCCAGCTCATAGGCAACCTCTCATATCCTTTGCTTAATCTTGTATGGTCCATAGAAACAAGGTTTGAGCTTTTCAGCTCCACTCTTCTTTAGAGAAGATTGTCTATAGGGCTGCAACCTCAAGAAAACCATGTCACCAACCTCAAAATTCCTCTCAATGCGGTGTTGGTCTGCATAAATTTTTTGTTGGTTTTGTGCATGTTGGATATTTTCTTTGAGTATCCCCAATATATCTTGGCTCTATGCAACCAAGTCTCTTGCCCCCGACACTCTACTATCTGCAAATACCAAATCCACAAAGGAAAGAGCATCATAACCATACAAAGCTCTAAAAGGTGTCATACCAATGGACATGTGATGAGTGGTATTGTAGCAATGCTCTCCCATGTAAAGCCATTTGACCCAAGTTGATTGTTGCCCTGCCACATAATTCCTCAAATATCCCTCAATCCACTTATTCACAATCTTTGTTTGCCCATCTGTCTATGGATGATAGCTGGTACTTGAAATTAACTTTGTTCATGTCAAGTGGAAGAGCTCCTACCAAAACAAACTAAGGAACCTACTATCCTTGTCACTCACAATATTTTTAGGCAATCCATGTAGCCTAAAAACCTCTCTGAAAAATAAATCAGCAACTTGTGGAGCCTTAAACTCACTAGGAATAACAAAGAAGTGAGCATATTTAGTGAGTCTATCAACCACTGCAAAAATACAATTCTTACCCTAAACATTGTGATGAAATCCATTGATATACTTTCCCATTTTTTGGTTTGGAATAGGTAAGGGTTGCAACAAACCCGCTGGAAAAACATGTTTTGCCTTGTTTTGTTGGCACACAATACACTCTCTAATGTATTGGAGGACCTCTTCCTTGAGTCCTTTCCAAAAGAATTTGTCCCTGATCTGCTTGTAGGTCTTGAAATACCCTAGGTGACCAGCCAAAGGTGTATCATGGACAACCCTTAAGATTTTGCTTTTACCTTGGATTCAAGTACCAAATAGATTCTATTCTTGTAGAGGATAAGATCATCAACCACCTTGTACTTGTTATCCTGTATTTTGCCCTCAAGGATCTCATTAGTGTAACCATTCTTTACATACTCCGCTATTATTAAAACTTTCCAATCAGCAGAGATTTCAGATATAGAGCATAGAAAAGGTTTTCTAGATAAAGCATCTACTACAACGTTATTCTTTCCTTTAACATACTCTATGTCAAAATTATAAGCTTGGAGCTTACTCACCCACTTTTGTTGCCTGTCATTCAAGTCCTTCTGGCCAAGAAAGAACTTCAAACTATTGTGATCAATTTTGACCACAAACCTGCCACAAACCAAATATTGTCGGAATTTTGCCAATGCATGCATGATGGCCAACATCTCTTTGTCATAAATAGAGAATCCACACTCTACTTCACTAAGTTTTTGTTTGTCAAAGGCTATGGGATGCCCCTTTTGCATCAAAATAGTCCCTACTCCTTCCCATGATGCATCATATTCTAACACAAAAGGAATAGAAAAATCAGGAACAACCAATATTGGGCAAGAACACATTGCCCCTTTGAGTTTATCAAAGGTTGTTTGGGTTGTTTCGGACTAGTTGAAAGGTCTCTTCTTTGTCGAATCAGTCAATGAGATAGCAACTTGTGAAACCCTTCTCACAAAACTCCTATATAGTAATTCAAAGACTAAAGAATCCCTCAAGCTGTGTCAAAGTGGTGGGTGGAGGCCAATCCAATATTGCCTGAATTTTCTCTTGATCAACTTGTACTCCTTCGGCACTAATGACATGTATAAAATTTCAGTCATTCCAAACTCGCACTCGGATTCTTTTGCAAAAAAAGCTTGTTGTTCTAGAGTTTCCAACATTGTATCCAAGTGTTTTAGATGCTCTTCCCAAGTCTCACTATACACCAAAATGTCATAAAAAAACTAAAACAAATTTCCTCAAGCACTCACTAAAAACATGGTCCATGCATGACTAAAAAGTACTTGGAGCATTGGTTAAACCAAAAGGCATTACTAAGAATTCAAAATGCCCAAAATGACAATGAAAAGTTGTTTTGTGCAAATCTTCATCCCTTACCTTGATTTGGTGATATCCAGATCTCAAATCAATTTTGGAAAAATACCCCGCTTCATGCAATTCGCCTATCAATTCGTCAATCTTGGGTATTGGGTACCTATTTTTGATAATCTTCTTATTCAAAGCATGATAATCAATGCACATCCTCATTGTCCCATCCTTCTTCACCGAAACAACGGAAGAAGTAAAAGGGCTAGAATTAATTTGGATATGCCCCATCTTCAAAAGCTCTTTGATTGTCTTCTCAATCTCCTTTTTGTAAACTCTAGGATGGCGGTAAGCAATAATCGTGACAGGTTTAGAACCTATTTTCAGCTATATGAGGTGTTGGAATCTTCTATCCAATGGCAATCCTAATGGTAAATCACTTAATATTGTACCATGTCTGTCCAAAATATATTATATATCCAAATGATAAGATCTATCATCGGTACTAAAAGTGGAAATACTTACAGTGCAATGGGTTGCCCATGCTTACTTACCCTTACAAAAAGCTCTCTCCGTTTGGATTGTTGTGATAGTTTTCGGTGCTCCATTGGCCATACCATAAAGTACAACATATTTTCCATCAGTTTTGAATTTTAGTTCCATCATTTGGTAATTTTGTGTGAAGTCCCCAAGTGAATGTAACCTTTGAACTGCCAAAACCACATTAGTTTCTTCTATGCCCACCACGTAGAAATCATCACAAACCTTGTGGTTACAGAGAGTAATTTCCAATCCCTTCACCCTCTTGGTGCATGGAATAGTAAAGCCATCAGCTACTGATAACATAAAACCCTAGAAATACTATGTTTTCAAACCTCTTTAGGCTACCAAACCCGATCAATGAAGTTGTGAGTTGCCTGATAGCAATCAAAATAGTTACCTTATGCCCATGTGGTACTCCACGAACCACGAAAGCATGATACCTTGGAGCACCAAAAAGTGTACCAAGAGTACCATCTTGAGTCTTTACTTCTCCTTTACTTTCAGTCATCAATTCTTCATCTTCTTTGACCACTTCGGTTCCTCTTCTTCCCCTTCATCATCTAATATCACCTCTATATAGTGCACCTATCCTTTGGGAAGACATCTATGACCCGGTCCCCAAGGATCTCTCCAAGTGAAAAACAATTTCTTCCTTCTGAGTTCATTTCTTGTTTCTATCTCCTTGTTGGTTTTAGGTAGCTCCTTTTGATGAAAACCACCTTGCTAAAATAGATTTTTTTGTTGCCCATAAGATGTTGGTTTTGGTTGCGATGTAGGTTGTCCTATAGGCTGATATCTTCCTTTTGGAGCTGAAGTCTCCAAATCCAAAGCCTTTTTGATGGCTCCTTGTAGAGAGGTAGGGCTAAAAGCTTTCACTAAACCCCTAAGAGATTCAATTAAAATTTTCATGGACAAAACAACCAATCTCCTCTCTGTTACATCAAGTGCCATCACATAAAGCTTCTCAAATTCAGCTACATGGTCACTTGTTGAATACAATTGTTTGAGTTGAACTAATTCCCATAAACGAATTTTTGGATCAACTCTATCAAACTATCACTAAACTCACCATATTAGCCCATGGTACCACCGCTCATGTGATATACCTTCTTGATGAAGGGTTACAAATTTGATGGCTTCATCCTCCATCATTGGCCTAGTGATATGACAAGTATTCAGCTTTTGTATCCATGCACAAGTTGTACTCTTACTAGAGCCATCAAATGTAGGGTGTGGCAACTTCCTAATGTCTATTACAAGTCACTCGGGTACTTATTGCAAACACGATGCGGAATGGTTCAAAGAGCAAATTCAAGGTTTCTGTGATGAAATACTTATCACTGAGATGACTTTTCTTCATCTCTATAAAATTGGTAAGTGATATAGCCTCTCTAATTTCACCGGAAGTACATTGTACTCCTCATGGTGCAGCAATATCATCTGTTATAGATGGTTAAATTTCCACCTTTGGAAATGCTTCCTCCCTACGAAAGAAATCAGTTTGGAAGGGCTTAGCAATAGAACTAGTGATTGTCCTCTAAGTGTGTTGGTTATTGTTCACCCTTGAAGAACTTCCCTCACCATTTGGAGCTCTTTGCACATTCATGTTTTGCATGGTGTGGACTAACTTAGTGTAATATCCCTTTTTGGAATATTATTTAAATCTGCAAATTAATTAACCAAATCGATTCTAAAAGGATTAAATCCTCTTAGCTCGACCTCAAATAACCTTTAGTGCTTGCTTTGATGCTTTGGACACTTGGTCCGGATCGGGAGTCTCGCCCTGCGTCCTCCGGGGCATGTCTCCTCGGCCTCCTCCCAAGGCATGGAAAAGGTTGTGGAAGGGTCCACTTCTGCACCCCATTCGGAGTTGTCGCCTATCCTCTCAGCAGGGTCCTTCTCTCTTCACATACCCTCTCACATCACGGAGGCGACTGCTGCCTCTAGAGACCTGTCTCTGGTAGGTAAGCTGATGGGTCCCAGACCTCCTCTCGAAGATATCAAAAAATGGGCGCGCATGAAATGGAACCCTTGTGGTGCCATAGAAATTGCTGCCATGCCAAACGGCTTCATTCTCTTTTCCTTCAGCTTTAAAGAAGACTTTTCTTGAGGAAGGTGAAATCACCCTTGATGTTCACATGGAGGCTCCTCTTGCCCCCCAGCTTCCTTCTTCTTTGGTTGTTATCCCCACGGAGGTTCCTCTTGCCCCCTCGTCTTCGACTGTTTCCCCTTTTGTTTCCTCTCTCGGCTCCCTTCTCTCGCGGTACGCCTCGTGTTCCCGTTTTCTTCTGCCTCCCCTTCTCCACCACCTCCTACCCTCTCCGCCAAGGGATTGCTCACCCTCCCCCTCTTCCGATTCTCTCCTCGGAGCTTCCTCTGTTGGATCCCTCTCCCCCAGTCCTTCTTCCCTCCCTCTCTTTGACTCTCCGCTCTCCCCTTCCACTCAAACCTCTGATGACAGTAATAACCTTCGTCTGACCCGTAGCAACAAAGCAAGAAACCTGATATAGGCACTGAGAAAATGCGTGGGCGTACTCTGGGCAATATTAAGCTTCAACAAGAATCAGCTCGAACGTGGCTCAAGGAACCCAGAGTACCATCCCCATGGTTGTGGGGAGCAAATCCAAATCCAAAAAATGAAAATAATCTCTTGGAACATAAGAGGTCTCAACTCTCTACAAAAACAGTCCTCAAGGATATGAAATTTAACCACTCTCCGGATATTATTATGCTACAGGAAACTAAGCTTAAAAATGATGACAGTCTCTCAAAAATTTGGCTTGTTGCATCCTTTGTGACCCAACACTCGACTGGTAACTCAGCGGCTTATGCACTCTCTGGGATCCTAAAATTCTTAAGGGTGATTGTCTTTTACAACATCCTAATTTCTTATGCTTGCTCTTCCAAGAATTAGGCTCAAACTCTACTTGGATCGCCATCAATGTCTATGCTCCAAATCTGGAGACTCATCATGAAAAACTTTGGCAGGATATTTCTATTTTCATAAGAAGTTGTGGCAATATCCCTATGCTTATCATGGGGGATTTCAACAGTACTCTCTACCCCTCTGAAAAACAAGGAACCCCTACTAATCCCTCCAAAGCATGGAAGCTCTAGTTGACTTCTTACGCTGTGAGGAACTCTTAGATATGGACCTTCACGGAGCCTCCTTCACTTGGTCCAACCGCAGAAATTGGAAGAAATCATATACAAAGCAGGCTTGACAGGCAATGGGATCTTTGGACTGGATCTCACTTTATCCTGATTTTTTTCTCAGTACTTTATCTAGAGTTGCCTCGGACCATAGCCCCCTGATGCTTTGTGCTAACAACAAGATAAATACAAAAAATCCACCCTTCAGATTTGAATTGGCCTAGCTTGAAAATAACCAGTTAGATCCTCTGATTAAGAGTTGGTGGGATATCAAAATACAGTGGCTCGATATGTTTAAGTTCTCCAAGTAAGCTTAAGGAAATCAAAAAACAACTTAAGCTATGGAAGGTCAAAGTGTTCGGTAACATCAAGTTGCGTAAACAAAAGTTGACTCAGGAAATTGCTAACATCTCAGCACATGTTGAGGCAGAAGGCAGAACAGAGCATCTTCACAAACAAGAAATCACTCTTCTTAGTGAATACCATAACACCTTGAAAGAAGAGGAGGCATATTGGAGACAAAGATCAAGAGCTCTTTGGCTTGATCAGGGGGATCGCAATACAAAATTTTTCCACATAACAGACATCCAAGCACAAAAGTAGAGACAAAATCAGAGAGCTGCTAACCCCGGAAGGTAATCTTTTATCCTCTGATCTTGATATCTCTAATGAATTGGTGTCTTTTTATTCTAATCTCCTACAGGTTGAGGAACCCCCAATGAAGATGCTATGTCAAAGATGTTGCAACACATTCCAAAATTGGTCTCTGATGAAATGAATGGCAAATTAACGAAGCCCTTCTCTATGGATGAAATTCACAAAGTTGTCTTCACTATGAAAGGTGATAAAGCCCCAGCCCTGATGGATTCCCTGCTGCCTTTTTCCAATTTTTTTGGGAAGTCATCAAGCAAGACCTTTTTAATGCGGTGAATGAATTTCAGATTAGCAATTCTCTTCTAAAAGAATGGAATACGACTTTCATTGCTCTAGCCCCCAAATCTCTAGGCTCTAAGTCTGTTGCTAACTTCCAACTGATCAGTCTCTACAATACCTCTTATAAGATCATCACCAAGATGTTGGCTACTAGACTAAAACCTCTTATGAATGACCTCATCTCTACTGTGCAACAAAATGGTTTCATCAGCGGTTGGCTTATCTAGGGTGGTATTATTACAGTTCATGAAGCCATTCACTCAGCCCAACAAGCAAAGTCAGCAGGGATGATTCTTAAATTAGATATGCAAAAAGTGTTTGATAGAGTCAGCTGGACTTTTCTCATTCGGGTGTTGAGAAGTTATGGTTTTGACAACAAATGGTGCAGCTGGATTTTATCTTGCATTGCTACCCCTTGTTTTTCTATCCTCATAAATGGCATCCTTTGGCTTCTTCAAAAACAACAGAGGTATAAGGCAAGGAGACCCTTTGTCCCCCTTCCTCTTTCTGTTAATGGCGGACACCCTCAACAGAGCTTTAGAGGCAGCCAAGAGACAAGTTGCTTATATCTGGTATCAAAATCACCACTCGCTCCCCTGCTGCCACTCACAGCCAGTTTGCAGACAAGACACCCTTCTCTTGAGTGTTGCTTTTGTGATCGAGGCAAGAGCTCTTAAAGAAATATTAGAAAATTATCAATCTGCCTCTCAACAAATGATCAACTTCAATAAAAGCAACATATCCTTTTTAAACACCTCTCCTCAAACTCAAAGGAGGATTGTTGATATCTTTGGTTGCAAAATTGTGGACTTACCTTCCTCTTATCTGGGAATTCCTCTTTTCAAGGGAAAGCAAATTAAAAGTCTATGGAACCCGGTCATTGAAAGATACCAAAAAAAGTTGGCTTCTTGGAAGGGAGCTCTTCTAAGTCAGGCAGGCAAACTTCAATTAGTTAAAGCTACATTACAAAGTTTGCCAATTTATTTCATGTCATTACTCAAAATGCCCTCTTCAGTGATTAATGTTATTGAGAGGATTCAAAAAAGATTCCTCTGGTTGGGTGCGGAAGATAAGAAGAGGACCCACCTTGTCTCTTGGAATGAAGTTTGTAAGCCAACCAAACTGGGAGGTCTTGGGATTAGACTCTTAGCTGATATGAATGAAGCCCTGCTAGCTAAGATAGGCTGGGAAGTGGCTTATGGAAACTCATACTGGGTGTAACTTTTAAGAGCCAAATATTTGACTCACTCAGGAGATTTCCTTCTCTCCTCTCCTCCTCGTGGTTCTGCCATTTGGAACTCGGTCATTAGCTCTCTTACGTGTTGGCACCAAATGGAGGTTGGGAAATGGCAAGACAAATTGAATTCTGGTCAGATTGGTGGATTGGAGAAAAACCTCTTTGCCTTGACCCTGTTTGGGATGCTATCAAAAGACCCCTCATTAATCGTCATGGCAAGAAAGTTAACTGGTTACTGGAGATCGACGAATTCAATTCCCTCTTGGTATATCCCGGACTGGACAGGTATCAGTGAAGCTCAAAGTATTTGTTTGAAACAGTTGAGAATTGCCCTCTCATCATATTATATACCTTTCTCTTTACCTGTTGATGATCGTATTTGGCCCCTCTCCTCTTCTGGTTCATTTATTGTTAAAGCCGCCTATGATTCCAAGCCTCGGACCAGCTCTGGCCCTCCTCTCAGCAACATTTGGCCCAAAGAAATCATTCCTAAAATAGGATTTTTGCCTGGCTCTCATTCAAGAATGCTTTCTGTCGGGGAAAACCTAAAAAGAAGAGGCTTCTCTCTTCCTACTCGTGTTCTCTGTTGTAAAGCTTTGGAGTCCTCTCATCTCCTCCTTCACTATCCTTTCTCCCAAGATATCTGGAATTGGTTCTGACTCATTTGGGAGTTGCTTGGATTTTCCCGAATCCCTTCAAGATGCCCTCAATCAATGGTGTTCCCCCTTTTCACACCCGACCCTCTCTCTCGCTTGGAAGCTTATCCTTCCGCATGGCCTCTGGGGTATATGGAAGGAAAGAAATAGGAGAATCTTCAAAGAGCAAAGCATGGATCCTACATGCAAGTTGCAAATTGTATTGCTATACTCTTCCAAGATAATCTTAACAGTTGCCTCTGGAAGAAATATCAGCAAAAATCCAGTTTTGTGACAACAAGGAGTGGTGTCAGCAGATTGTGATTCAACTTAAGGCTAAACCCTCAACCTTGGCTCGCTCTGAAGCTTGTTGGCTCCCTCCCCTTGGATGGATTAAGCTAAACACGGATGGTGCCTCTAAAGCAAATCCCGGGAAGTCTGGTGGGGGTGCGATTCTCTCAGTAATAACATGGGGGCCCCTCGCTGGCTAATTTCGCATGGGGACCAATCACCGAGTTGAAGCTTTAGCGATTCTTAAGGGGCTTGAGCTTACTCTCCAAATTGGAAATGGCCCGTTAATTGTTGAAAGTGATTCTCTCAATATTATAAATCTCCTAAATTTGGAAGACCCAGGCCAATGGACTATCAAGAATATTATTGTTGACATTTGCATCCTTCAAAGTAATCTTCCAGAAAATCCGGTTCCAAAGCATGTTTACAGGGAGGGAAATAGGGCGGCGGACTGCATGGCTAATATTGGTGTCCTCCTTGACAATCAACAAACTTGGTTAGGAAATTTTCCTGATGACCTCCTTCAAATAATTCATAATGATTGTTCCTTTTCTAGTTAATTTCCTGTGGTGGTTTTATGCTGCTCCTGATGTCAACAGAATCAGCAATAAGGATTCCACTCCTTATGATGGCGGTGGACATAATTACCCCATTATGATGATGCGACACTCTAAGGACCTTGGCACGTACGCGAGAGTTATACCACTCGGGCGGATCTTGATTTCAAGATGCGCCTTTTTACATCGTAATCATGACAAGGACAGGTGGACACTTGACGTGGAAGCCTCGCACAAATTAAACGAGCTATTTAAATTCAATTGAGGCATCTCACCTATGTGTTTTGCCACTGAATTATTAACATGGGTGGTCAGCTCAAAAGAATCGAACCAGTCTCTTGTGCGTTGAATTGCAGGATGATGAAGAAGTTTGGAATATTTTGAAAGACAATGGCATCACTACTTTCTTGGAAAGAATTTCGGGTTATTTGGCTACTGTCTCTTATGGGGTCTTGGCTACCTAGTCGAGGGGTCGGGTTCAAATTGGTAACACCTTCTTCACCATTTCTACCAACACCATAGCCTTTGTGAGTGGCTTGCCGGCTTCGGGGCGGTTTACTTCAAGAGGTCTTTAAAAGCAGAGCTCCAGGACTTCATCAACAAGGCGAAAATCTGACCAAATATCTCTCGGGCTATGTGCGGGAGTCCCGCATCCCCATGGAACAAAGTGGCCGAAGTTATTATGAGATACTTTACTATCGATGGATGCTACAAGCTGGTTTTCGGGCCCCATCTTTTCATCCTTTCCCACCTGCGTTGGGGCAAAAGAATCAATCTTTCCGCCTTTTTATACCAGTCTTTGGAACACTATCAATCTGGCCAGGGAGGGAGAAGGCCCCATTCTCCATCAATGCCTTCTCTATCTCCTCTTTCAATATGCCGCTTCCCCTGCAGAGCTTGTTTGTTTTCTGTCAAATCCGGAAAGTTCCGCCACACCCCCACCTTGTCTCCACTTCCATTCCCGCTTCTCACCCCACCTCCTGTCAACGTCATCGTCTGCAAGTTTTATCGATTTTGATTATGAGGTTGCCATTGTGGGTTCTTCCTTCGAAGGTGTCGTTTCTACTGATGTCACCATCTCCCGCCTCTTTCTCTGGTCACCATGTCTCGACTTCCCTGTTATTGATCCTTTGGTTCTTGTTACCTCCCGGTTTCTAGCTCGGATCTCCTTCTCTCGAAGCTCTGCTAGGGTTAGCTACTGGTGTATCAGATTCCTTTGATTACGGGCTCTGCGGACATGGAAGAGGAGTTGCTCGTTGAGGGGAAAACTGTTCAGACGAGGATTGATGAAGTTAAAATGGCCGATAGTGAGATTATTCACCATGATATGCTAATTGAAGCTCATCCTAAAGTGGAAGATACCCAGGCTAGGAGCAACTCGAGGGCTAATGATGATAATACTCAGCCTGAGGATAGCCAAGTGGATCTGGTGTCTTCTATCCTGGCTAAACTCCAGACGATCTTTCACTGTCCTGAAGGCTTGGGAAGCTTATACTAACAATACCAGATCGCTATCATCAAAGACTACTCTGAACTGATCGCCCTTGCTGATCTATTGGCCAAAGAATCTGGTTCCATCCACGCTAAGAATATTGTTAAAGAGCTTAAAAAGCTCCTATGATCTTTAGTTTTTTCACTATGCTTTTGTTTAGTTTGTTCCATTTTGTTCGGTTGTTCAGTTTTTTTTGGAATTCTCATGGGTATCTTTATTGTAATTTTCATCGCTCTATTTAGCCAATTGGGCTTTTTGTAAAAGGTTGTGGGACCTTCTAAAACCCTCACTTTACCCTTATTCCAATAAATAATGCGAAGCAAAAGCTACTTGCAGACAATGAAGCAGTTGATAAGTATCCAAAATGTTGTAATAATAAACCTCAAATTTGCTTTTGTGACTTCTAAGGCCTTCTCCTAAGTTAGCGCCCTCTTTTTGGAGTTACATGCATACTCAACAAACAATAAAAATTAAATTATCCTCTCTCCCATGTTGGCGCCCCATCCTAAAAATAGGATCTTGATGCTCATACAACCCATTCTATCTTTGGTGTCCCCATAATAGAACTATTTATCTAATTATTATTCTATCTTTGGCACCCCATAATAAGAGTTCGTCATTTTTTATTATTTTATTTTATTTTGCTTTTTGGCCCCACTTATTAAAAATATAATTTAAGACTCATTTTTAATTAAATATAAAAGTACCCTTAGACCACTCAAATTAATTTATTTCCCTCTTTAATTTCCCCTTAGCCTACGGAAAATAATAAGAATATGCTTCATGTATCCAAAATTAATTAATTTTGAAAAGGGGACATTACATCAAACTTCTGCTTTTGAGCATAAAAGTTAGTGTTACGCGGGAACACGTCTCCCCCAAATCCCAAGGGTCCCAGACGTCCCCAGACATTTTGGGGACACCGAAACGTGGAGGAAACGTTCCTCCACGTTTCCAAACTTCCGAGTTGCAAGGGAAACATCTCGGGTGTCTCAGAGACGTCTAGACGTCCCCGACATCGACAACACTTTTAAAACACTTTTTTATTTAAAAAAATAACTATTTTTATTTTTAATTAATTCTTTGTTGTTTTCTCTTTAAAAACATTTACCGGTGGACTGTGATATATGAATACAGAAATTTTCAGTGCAAATGCACATGGTGGACTGTCACAACATACTATGAAAACCAACAACATACATATTAATATTAAAAATTATATGAACACATAACATTAGTACAGTTGTATGTATGTTGCTGAGTTTTTAGTTTTACTTTTTAATATGGATGTCTCGACGTGGACTGTATGCACATGGTGGACTGATATATAAAAAATGAACTGCTATTCATAAAATTTCTAAAATTTATCTATATATTTTTAATATTTGTAATTTTATATATTATTTTAATAGCCGTCCCCCCGCCGTCCCGAAATTTTGGAAATTTTTTGTCGTTCCAAAAACTTCGTCCCGCGTCTCACCGTCTTAAGTAACTATGACAAAAACCTTCCATTGCAATCAAATTTGAGGACGAAAACCCTCCAATCTTCAAGGGTAACTCCATCCAAGAGTTGCATTTGTGCATCCAGACAAAGATTTCCGATTTCAAGTCAAATTGATCAACTAGGGCACATTACTGAGTTAGATTTTCAAAATTTACAGCTAGGGCATTATTTTAGGTTCGAACAACGTATTTGGGAAGGGTTTCACGCTCATTTGGAACCATCCTAAGCGCTGACGTCACCCTCCTAAGTGATAACCTCACCATTCGTGACTATTACAATGTGTGGCATGGTCAGGAATACATTGTGGGGATTGAAAATAGCTGAATTTTTCCCAAAACATCTTCAATCAACTGGACCAACATTTTGGCATTATTTTCCTATATACAGTCAACTATACTTTTATTAATTTCCAGCCTGAAAATAAAATATATAAAAATTTGTTTTTGATGTATATTTGATCTTTGCACTCAAATCTATATATTCAAAGGGTTTATCAGTGTTTTCCAACAATTGGGTATTTTTATTTTGAATGTCAATTGTAGTAAATTGAGGGAAATCAAATCACTATTTTTTATTAGGGTTTATTGAAAAATCCAGATTTCTTTTATTTTTGCCCTAAGGGGATATTACAACATTGTAAATTGTGTGTCTGTCATTTTATTATACAAGAGATGGTTATAAAATGGTTAAAAGTATTCTGACCATCCATAAGTTAATACATAACTAGTAGTGATTTAATAATAAACTATAAGCCTTGTTTTCTTATAACCCCTCTTAAGGCTTACACTAAAGAAAGCAAAAACAAACATTGACATAAGATTAAAATAATATAACTAAATAGAGCCACACATTCTTAGGAAGAAGGAACTAGTGTAGATGAAGCTTGGCATGGATGGATGCCCAATTAGTTCAGGAGTTTGTGGATCTTGGCAATTATACCGTTAGGAGGATAATGAGACAACTTGATGGAGCACTGTGAATGTCACTCAATATGGATGGTTGTCCAATAATTCGGGAGGTTCATAATTCGGGAGTTTGTGGAGGTGGAATCTAGGAACTTGGAAACAACACACGAGAGTTATGAGGCAATTTGATGGAATTCCACCTGGTCAAATAACTATTTTCAATAAGAAAGCTTATGAAAAATGCACGAGTCTATTTTGTTATGTTATGTTAATCTTTTTGTCAATATGTGTGTTTTTGCTTTCTATAGTCTAAGCCTTAAGAGGGGTATAAGAAAATAAGGCTTATAGTTTATTATAAAGTCACTATTAATTATGTATTAACTAATGAATGGTTGTAACCACTTCAACTATTTTGTAACTATCTCTTGCATGATAAAATGACAAACACAATTCGTTGGATTAATTGTCATTGATGTCAAAAGAATTTGCTATCAAAGGAAATCATTATCTAATCGTTGAAGGCCAAAGGCCACTAATTGTTGTCCAAACAAAATCAGTTTCAAATCTCCATTATTCAAGGGTAGATCACACCATTCCAAGGCATTAAAGACAAGTTTATGATCATTGAAGAATGTTGGCCGACCCCCTCTATTTTGGTGTTAATATTTAAATTATGGGCCGACCCATGTCTAGCACCCAAGAAAATAAAGAGTGTCCCTTGGGAGAAATCACACCCCTTCAAAGTGACATGAGAAGGTATAAAAGGAGATGTAGTTGAAAAGAAAGTATGTGAGGAATAATAAAGATATATCATTCAAACTCAAGCAGATTTCTGAAGGAGAGAAATAAGAGATCATTCAAGGCAAATTTTTGTGAAGGAGATCTATTTAATTGTCATCCATTGAAGAAATTTTTTTTGGAGGTTGGTGCTTCCTAAGAAAAGAGATTGGTGTCTCTTACTAAGTGCTTAGAAGTGGGGATTGGTGTCTCCAATAGGTTGGTGCCTACAAATTGTTAAACGATGGGGATTGGTGTCTCCAGTGGGTTGGTGCCTCCAAATTTTTGTAATTTTATGAGTAGATTTGGACAGTAGATCAAACAGTTTTTTTCTCCGTGGTTTTCTCCCGAAAGAATTTGCACGTAAATCTTGTGTTTCATAATTGTTAGATCTTGTGTGATTGATGTTATTGTGGTTATTTAGTTTTTTAAAAAAGTAAAAGATTATCTTATAATGATTCACCCCCCCTCTCAATATAAGTGTGTGTTCATCACAATTCACAATGTGTGCATTCCGATTTTGCTTCACTCCTTTGTTCACATCTTCTAACAAAAACTTCACCAAAAATATAGCTTCAAGCAAACTCACCGCTCTTCCATCTTTGCTTCCTCATGCCATTAGCAAGGCTCGATACCACCATTCACTATTATACCACAAGCAAATAAAGGGCAAAGCAATTACATTGTATTAATTTCAACAAGAAGTTTTTACAATATGAAAGGATTCCATTAATTTATTTCATTGTTTCCCAAGCTTAAATAAGCTTTTATGGGAAGATGATTGTGTACGGGACCCAACTATCCATCAATCAACCCGAACTAACTTCGACCTCTAAGTAATTAATAATGCTTATTAACTATGTCCTATTATTTATCTAACATGACATTTATTTAAGATTAAGAAGATGTCTCACAAGAGATGCCAATGTTTTAAAAATCGAAACCGGACTCGGAACCGGTCGAGGGTTGGACCGGACCGGTTCAAACTTTATGAACCGGTTTACTAAAAAATTACATTTTTAATGAAAACAATATATTTGAAAGATTAGAAACCATGATTCCAACAATTACACACAAAATATGCAAAGTTTGCTCATGTATATACTATATAACATGTAAGAAAGGTGTTTATAGCAAAATGGCAATAAATTAGGGTTTAGATCAGCTAAAAAGTTGTACTTTTAATTAAAAAATAAAATTGAAAAATTAGCACCATATTATAGCGCTTTTTCTAGCTTGGCCGGTTCAGAGCGGAATCAAATCGGTGGACCAATTTGGTTCGGACCGATTGGACCTGTTTGGTACCAAACCGGTCCACCAATCCGGTTTTATTACCGGTTTGCCCCCAAAAACATTGAACTGGTCGAACCGGTCGGTTCAGTTCGGTTCAACGGTTTTAAAAACACTAAGAGATACATGACCATATACAATACTAATAAACTTATTTGGATCGTAAACCAAACATTAAATAGTTAATATGCTTATCACTTTGTTTCCTTTGACACGACACCCTTAGCTTTATTTTGGGCAAGAATTGAATCTTATAAATATCAGCTCAATTTGTGTTTCAAAATCTTCATTCTACCATAACATTTGGAGTGTGGGCCATCTTGATGGGATTTCACTTGTGTAATTAATTCCTAACCTTCATTTATTGATGTCCATTTTTCGCTGGTCAATAGTTTCGCACAGCAGAAGTATTCTGATCAATTGGACTAAGGGAAGTGCAGGTTTATTCTTCAAAGATAACTATTCATCATGAGAACATACTTAACCTATTTACATGTATTGCGTTTTGAAATGATTCGTTTACTTCTATGAGTATATTTTCCGAAAGACCAGTATCTCAACCATTTATTAGACAAGATTAGTCTAGGCCCATATCTCAAAAACACCAAACCTGTTGACTGATAACAAAGTTCCCTTTTACAGTTTCAACTCTCTTTTTTTCTTCTTTGTAGAGGTAGCTTATGGACCTCTCAAATTTTAATTAATATATTTCCTAAGGCAAGTAATCAAGGACCACGCAAACTGGATAGAAATTTACCAAAAATAACATAGAATGGTAAAACTCCTGCATTAAATCTTCATATGGCAACAAGGGCACAAACTTAGCTATAATTTTTGGGCAGTTTGAACTATACACCTTATTTCAAATGCACAACAGACTTCAAAGGCAACATGAACTATGATTCTATCCAATATTTGCATCAATAAGACAGATTTTATAGCAATTATAGAACAAAAAAGCTTTTCATATTACCTTTGCAAAACCAATATCCGCATCACTGTGATCATTGACTCTCCCAGCCGCATCTCCGACGTAAAAAGACCTGAAGGGACATAAATTTAAGCTTTACTACTATATGATAGTGTCAAGAGAAAAGTTGATAGTTCAGAACTATAAAACACATAAAGAGAATATAGAGCAGACAATTTCCCAAAATTAGGCATAGTAATCATGGTTAGTGGAGATGATAGAATCTTGTAGCTCCTGAAAATGCCAAATCTATACCTTGTTCAATAACCAATAGCAGAAAGTTTTTGTCAAATAACAAAGATAATGGTTAAACAATCAAACGACATAGACAACAACAGTCAATTCATCAATGTCACAGGTTGCTGCACTAATGTCAATAATATTGTCTTCCTCCAAATTCCTTTTTCCCCAAGTCCTTTTTCATCAAAGGAAAGAAAAATGAGCATGAATATTGTGTTCTACCACTATGCATTCCCAAAACTCAGTGCCCCAGGGAATGCATTCCCATTGAGACAGGTGTGGGCAGGGGATGGAGTAAAGTGGGGACCTGTATAGTTAAAAGTAGTATTATTATAGTCAAAAAGTTGAAAATTCAAAATGATGTCATGACGAAGTTATAAATGATAATGCTCAAGTCATCAACCCTTTCTTGATTAAACTCATATCTCGTCTCCTACCATGTCTCCAGTCATCCTCCAACATTTTGAATAGGTCATGGATTTTATAGAGAAGTTCTACTTGGAACTCTAAGACATGATATGCCACTTCAATTAGGATTTCCTAGAGCAGCCAAACACAATGTGTGCCAACACATGCATAAATTGAGCCTGGATTTAATATCTTTCATAAGGCAATAATTGAGCCTTAAAGAAATGGTTCAAAATTGAATACTTTATTACCATGTAAAATAACACAGAAAAGACCAGTTTCAAATCCCCCCGAGGCACGATCCTCCCCAGAGGTGGTTTCACCGAAGGTTGCGACATCTCTAAATTCGCTCCAATGGCAACAATCTGTTCCTCGCTGCAGTTGCAGCACTCTTGATTATGGCTTCACTCCACTGCAAATGTAACTCGATGGACTACTTGTTGATACACTACAGATTCAGCACTCCAGAAATTGGCTTCACTCGGTTAGCTGGACTCCTTGTTGAAATACGTTGCAAATGCAGCACACCAGAATTTGCTTCACTCAAGTTCCTTGTGATGGTTCCCATATTGTAAGATGTGGGTCCTTCCCAAAAAACCCTCAATTCACCCTTAATCCAAAAACAAAATAACACAAAAAAGAAGAACAATAAAAGATTAAATACACAAGAGAGAATGATTCATCACCTATATGAATCATAGTTTTGAGACTTGGACTCAACTCGCAGCCTCGCACTCAAGAGACCTCTTTTGGGCTTAGACTCGAGTCAAAAAAACTAGGTTGGCAATTTGAAAACAAAAACAAAAACTATGCATAAAAAAATGTGCTCACTTTGGAAGTGCATTCCAAAACCTCACTGAACTTGTAGACCTCCCATTGATATATATATGGAGATTAAATGCAATTAATTAACTCTTGATCTTTCAGATTGGCATATTTCCAATTGAAGATAGAAGGAAAAGCGATTAAAAGTGGGGAGAAGTGGGGGAGATAATCATGTGAAAAAACATTGCATAACTATGAACCATAAATATGTTACCTTTAAAAGATTATAAAATCCCCATCTAGACCATAAGGAGAAATTACGGGGCCTCCTGTAAAACACATGTAGATGGATAATTGGGTCTCCCTCTAGACCTAGCATGAATAGGGCGGAGCAACACCAAATATCATACCCGTATGTAATAAAGTGTCAATTGAATTTCACGGTTTACTAATTTTGGGCCCTGACCAACTTGTTTATTTAAGGCAATTGGGTGATTTCCTTATTCATGCATGTTGCTCAATTTGTTTGATTTCGAGGAGACTTTCCATATGAGATTGGGGAGGAACTGTTTATGTAGATGTGACTAATTTAACATGCATTTACAAATAGTTGTTTATATTTCCAGTTCTATTTCTAAGAATAAATTGGAATGCATGCTTTCATTTTTCTTTCCTTTGCCTTGGCATTCATTGCCATTAGGCTCGCTCAATTGGTATTACAACCAAATTTTCACCTAAAGCCACTCTTGAGAACTATTGATCTGTTTAGATTTTAGGTTTATAAACTACTGATCTAGGTGACTATGCATAAAACTCAATTACCATTTAGAAGCGGCTCCAGCCATCAGGTCTAGGTGCTAGCCCCTCTTTATGTGTCGGGATAGTGCCTCTAATCAGTTTGAAATATATTGAGCCAAGGATGGTATTTCAAGTCACAATAATTAGACCAACGGGCCTAAATTCTTCTCAATGTACAATAAGAAGCATACAGATATGGTTGAAAAAAGTTTGTGACACGTGGTGCATACCATTGCATTTTATATTTTGTTATGTATACAATAAACAGTAAATTATTTACTCAAAATTAAAACCATTAGCATTGGATATAAGGGGGATGAATATGAAAGAACAAGGTGACGTAACATTCTTTTAAATAACGGATGCTCCAAGATAATAAGAAACAGTTTTCCGTTTGTTTTCTATGAGGTGTAGTATCGAGAAGAGTTGAGTGCTGCAAAGATCTTCTTGGGATCCGATAGGTTATAACTATTGGCCTTACAATTGCAATTGCAAGTGCAATAACTAGTTTGTATTGTGTCAGAAATGGCACTTTCAACTGCATGAGGCATATGGTGCCACGGATGGCACTTCCAATTACCATGAAATACACATTGAGCTCCCATCTATTGTACTGAGTAGAGATGGTACAATTGCACACATTTAATTGATTCTATTATTGTCAGCAATGGTTCTAATGACATTAATTGCATGTATCAGGAAAGTTACTTCCAGTCACCTTAAAACATACACCGAGTTCACTATTCTTATTGTGCCCAGAATAGTTCTTCTCATCACATTTAATAGATTGCATGTATCAAGAAAATTGATTACAGTCACATTGCTTGTATAGCACTTTAAAAGTATGACTAGTCATTCTTAGAAGATCTTGAATCCATTTACTTTTCAAAGAATTCATTTACTTTGTAAATGTAAATCCTCACCAAAACACCAAAGCAGGGTGCTTGGCAAAGCACTCACAATTTACCATTCATATAGCCCACCATTAAAGTTTTTATGGATAACATTTACCAATAAAATGTGATTTTTGCAATACAAAATGCATAGGAAGTGGTATTTGATTTAAAAGTTTGACCAATCTATGAATCAAAAGTAACATTTAATCTTTTTGTGCACTACCAAAAATCTTGCTAAGCTAAATAACTAGACTAACACCACATAGCCTATTAGCAAAGCTAGGAATTAACAATAGTAACATCAAGATCTTAGCTTATTGGAATGCTTAGGAAAACTAACATGATATCAATCAATCTAAGTTAAAGCATGCCTACTTAGTGCGAATTGCTAATTTAAATGGACATATGAAGACCACTAGCAAATCAAATTGGGTTGTTGTTACTTCACAATGGTGAAAGGATATCTCTAACAATGGCCACAAGGCCATATTAGATGGAAACATTAGTTAATTAGCTGAAATCACTAATTATAACGGAAATGGTAAGAATGAGGGTAATTAGGGCACTTTTAGCAATAAAACTGTGTAAGCAGATTTTAGGTGTCTACATTTGCCCCTGTTTGAGGTGAAGTAAGTGACATCATTTCAAACATAATAGACAAGCATAAACAAGTAATTTTTGAAGAAAAATTAGTAGAATGAAGGATGCCCCCTTAAGTGTCGATGGAGTGATAGAAGAAGTCAATCAATGATTGAAAATTTGATGGAAACAGATAGAAGAAATAGGGTGGGGATAAAAATGATTTTTATTGCCCCAGGTGTTTTGGAAGAAAAATGAATAGTGATAAGACATGATAGTGAAGAATATAGGAATAGATTTTGCATCCAATCGTTCAATAAACAACTTTGTTTCATCATGTTGCTCGTGATCTACATCATCGACCCTTATTAAAATAAACGCATACAACAAAAGTGTAAAATAACATGAAAAGCTATAATACTAACATTTGTTCATTGCTAAAAATGCTTAACTCCATGCAACATACATAATGCAATGCAATACGAGAAAGTAAACTAGCTAACCTAACAGAGAAACAAGTACAATCACACATACTCAAACAAATAACGTTCAAGACAATTGCACCAATGTTTTTGTTATCAAGCTTCAATTCTCGAATGTTCGTGTTTAACGACAAGGGTTAAAAATGGTGCCCCAAGCAAGGATACATGCGAGGGGAATAACAGAGGACAAGTAGTCCCATGAAAAGCATTTGTGTACTATGACACGATCTCGACAACTTATTGTTGCAGACGGAGTCTTGACATAGTAAGCAAGCCAACTTTGTTAATAGAGGTAGATCAAAATGATCTCGAGTCATTTGTGACAAGAACAAGCAAGAACCTAAGAAAGATGTTTTGTAGGACAAATTTCGATGTTCGAGGACAATGTATTTGATACAGGCTTCAACTGTGTACATGTCGTTTACCAATTTTGAAGTTTTACAATTTTTGGATTTTTAATGATTTTACCAAAAAAATTTGATTTTTTTAATGTTTGTAATTTTTTATTTTTTGAATTTTATAGAAGAAAATGACGTAGAAAAAATTAACAAAGTCATACGACATCGTCAAAAATCACCATAAGGCAAAAATATGCCCCAGGTAGCAGAAAGGGTTGTCGGGAAGCAAAAATATGCCCCAACGTAGCAAAAACGTGCCAAAAATGATTATTTATTAAAAATAACCATTGCGGCGAGTGCTAAAAGACTCTAGAAGAACCGCAGCAATCACGTCACCATCTACGGCCATCGCGGTGAGTGAAAACATTGCGGAGGGGGAAGAAAAGCTATAAATACCTAGCTTGGGGGAAACCATTGCATCAATTCATTTGCACCCCTCCTTTGTTGAAATTTTTAGAGAGAGAGCTCTAACATTGAGAGTTATGGCGCGGATTCGAGACCTATACATCGAGCGGACATAATCCGAGAGTTCGGGAGGCTCGCCCACAACCCCACACCGGTATGTACATTTAAATTTTTGTCATTTAAGCTCATTTAATGCACTTTATAGCTAGTAGAAAATGACAAAATTGCACATGTGCAAGCCCTTGGCGCGCGTGTGCGAGGGCTTGCATGCATGCGCAAAACGAGACACAAGGGCGCAAAGAAGAAAAATGGGTCAGAAGGGGGTGCAAGTGCAAAATTAGATAAGTATATGCGAAATCGGGCGCACATGTGTGAAACTAGGGCTTAGTCGTTAGGGTACACGCATGTGTGAAAAAAAAAAGCATGCAACCCGAGGCGCGCAAACGCAACAAAGGGAAATGGGGCGAAGCGGGGTGTGCGCATGTGCTAAATAGGACGCTAGGCGGGACAGGGGCGTGTGGGCACAAATCAAGGCGTGCGGGAGCTAAACTTTGACCTTAGGCCGATTTTGAATAAAAATCCTGAAATTTTCAACCTTAGTGAAAAATTTAGGAAGGAAATAGAAGAATATAGAAGAAAACATAACACCTTAGGAAGATGTTTTTAGAAGAAATGATTCTAATGAAGTGTTTGTGCAATCTTGCAGGTGAAATTACACAAGTTGGATACACGGGAGCGGTTTGGGCGACTCAGAGCCTTCGAGGCAACATTTAGTCGGCGAGAGTAGCGCGAGTTGATTGTCGTTTGCAGTAACGGGCTTTGAGCATGTCGCATGGACTATGTCGCACACATGCCCCAGTCCTGTCTAGATCACACCCTACTTATCGCCTTAGCAGAGAAATGGCAAAGCAAGTCTCAGTGTTTCAGACTACCCACGGGCGAGATGTGTTACCGTTACACTAGAGGAGGTTTGGCAGATTTTTCGAGTACCTATCCGAGGTGATTTGATAGAGTACGATGGACACCACATAGCCTATCAAAGACATAGACTAACACCACATAACCTATTAAGCAAAGCTAGGAATTAACAATAGTAACATCAAGATCTTAGCTTATTGGAATTAAGAAAACTAACATGATATCAATCAATCTAAGTTAAAGCATGCCTATTTAGTGTGAATTGCTAATTAAAATGGACCTATGAAGACCACTAGCAAATCAAATTGGGTTGTTGCTACTTCACAATGGTGAAAGGATCTCTCTAACAATGGCTACAAGGCCATATTAGATATTCCTTTACTAACCAAGCATGAAGATTGGATGCAAAGATTGAGCAAGCTAATCCATCAATGGAAGTAAGGCTCTTGATCATATGTCTTATATGATTAATGTTATTCAAAACATGGTGTAAAGTATGAAGGTAGGAGCTTGGTCATTTTTATAGCTTTCTACTTGGAGAAAGTTTGCATCTTGGTGCATGTGGGACTAAAAAGGATAAAGTAGATTAAGGCTTGTTAATCTTGATTAGTGAATTAACAAGTGATTAGCATGTGAGGAGCCTTAATTAACCAATTAGGGTCAATTAAGAGGCTAGGATAAGCTTTTGAAGCCTTTTGAGATGTCTTGGAGGGAAAATGGGTGATTTTGAATGGTTGGAAGAGGGGTATTAACCAATAATAGGGTTTATTGATCAAAACAAGGGTAAATAGGCCTAATTAGCTAATAATCGCTAATTGTTTTCTCGAAAGAGGATAATAACTAACGATGTGTCGTCAATTGGCATCTGGAATGTGATAAAGGTTAGTTAATCAATGAGCTTCGTTAATCAACCAAAGTAGAGGGAAACATTAGTTAATTAGCTGAAATCACTAATTATAACAAAAATGGTAAGAATGAGGATAATTAGTGCGCTTTTAGCAATAAAACTGCATAAGCAGATTTTAGGTGTCTACATTTTCCATGCAACAATCCATACTTTTGCTAAAATAAGTACCGATATGGGAGGTCGCAATGCACCAAATTCCAAACAAAAGACATCTTTATGTGGCAATCATAAGCTGGTAGAGAGTAAGTAGAAACTAATGATGAAGTAACGAGAGACTTTATAAGCTAAATATTGATAGATAAATGATGAGCTAAGAGAAAATATGCATCAAATATTTCATCGAAATGTTGTTGATGCAAAATTCAAATGTCCTTCCTGTCAATTCCAGCACCAGGGTTTTCTGTCATTTATGGGCACAAGCACACAAATATTAAGGCAAAATATGTTGTAGGTTAGAAAAAAGTTTGTGCTACATGATCCATGGGGATTAGGAAAACCAATCAACTTCATCAACCAACCAGAGAAATGGTTTCAATAAGAAAAAGGTCGTCAAAAGAGTGTTTCTAGAAGGTGATGAAACCCACTGCTTCATGCAAAGCGGTAACTATGTAATTGCTAATATCTATTAAGCGGCGGTTGCATAAGTACCATGGTGGTTTCAAAACTCTTGGTCTGCAATAACCAACTGTTTCACAAGCTATAACCATAGTAATATCAAAGGACGACATCTCTTTAGTTCCATAAACAGATGGGGATCCTCTAGTGCACACGAGACCCCTAAGCATGGTAAATAAGTGGCACACATTCAATGATAGCAATCATTGGAGTGTGAGTCATCAAAGTTGGAGTTCAAGTTGTTGTCGTATGAATTGGAGATAGGAACAAAGAGAAGTTGAGAGAGAAAGATAGCAAGATGTTTGTTGTACTTGTTCTATTGTACTCTTTGTAATCCATCTTTGGCCATAAGAAGATTAGGAAGTTGAGCAATTGCCATTTCCAAATGGTTTTTCCCCCATCCTGGGGTTTTCTAGACCAAAATCTACGTGTCCTTATTATCTTCATGGTCTGTGTTTGTTCAAGTTGATTTCCATTCATGTTTCAGTATTGTTATGTTCCCATCAACATATTACACTAATTCAAAATTTTAATATGCATTCAATCTGTCATTTTGAAGAAAATTTAAAGTAGAACACGTTGTGATCCTATGAATTCTATTAGCCATGTAATCTTAGGAGTTTACTGATTATTTTGGTATCAGAGTTGATTAAACTTTGGGTAATGTGGAAAAGTATCAACTGATTTGCATGATAGTGACAAGATCAAAAGAGATAAACCTACTACCTTGAAATCATGAGATATCTACAAGAATGTGGAATCAGAAGGTGAACGAAATGGAAAATGGAGGTGAAGAAGATATTGTCAAGACAAACACGCATGCAAAATGAGACGAAATCCCAAAGATACTATAACCAACTAGCAAGAGATCCCAGCTAGCAACCAAGAATCCATGGACAAGGTGCTTCGTGCTCTAACCAAGAAGTTTGGCATAGGAGAGGAAGAGCCTGATCTGTAAACCAGGTGGACATTCCACTCTAGGTTTCACCAACACGAATTCTTGAAATCACAATTCAACTAGTGATGAGAACAAACTTGGATTTACATAGAGACAAAGTTATAACGTGCTAGAAATTAATGTGCAACTCACATAACACATAATAAAGAAATGAGAAACAGCTGCAAGCACATTTGAACACAATATTTACCCTAGAGAAACCCAAGAAGGGAAAAACTCCAGTGGGTTAGGCAATAACACTCCCCTTCAATTATGCAATTCACAATTTGTACAATATATTGCTATTAATGGCCACTATGGATAGGAATACAAATTGTCTCCTTCTCCCAATGTTTGTAGCTTTGTATAGTTTTCTTTAGCACTCTACAGTCCTTTTCCAAATCACTATAACACTGGAACCTCTCACAGTTGTTACGAACTATGTTCTGGAAAAACAAACTCTCCTTGTTTAATTCCAATGGAGAACCTCCAAATCGTAACTTCTCTACTCATTCCAAATTATTGCTAGCATTTCCTAGACCTGTACTCATGCCTACTGCCCAAAGGAATCTACCAAACCTTGAACTGACACCATAAGGAAGTGAAACATTTGCAACCAGTTCGATCCGCACATCCTTTTTCATAGCGTAACGAAACCACCAATGCCAACAATCGTTGGTTGCATAACAAATCACGGCAGTTATGTAATTGCTAGGTTGGTTACACAACTACCCCTCTATGCAAAGTGGCGGTTTCATCCCAGAGGCAAAGCTTCTTTGTTTTAGGCCATGAAACTTTTGGCCAACTTCATTGGAGGAGGTTCAGATCACTCCCCATAAAAATTCAATCAATGTTACATAGGTTTGATGTGTTTTTTACAAGAAGATCTAATACAAGTGCTTATAAGTATGAAGTACAATAAATGGGTACAATAAAGATCCAATTTCGAATCAGAGCCTTATGAGGAAGATCCCATGGATGAGCATGAACAGACTCCAAAAGACAAAGGTAAAATCATTTGAACATACTCCTTTCAAAGTTGAGTTCAGAACTTTTGAAAGACGAGTAAATGTTGAATTGCTAGACAAATGGTTAAAACAAAGGGACTTAGTTTGCATAAGGTTGCTAAGATGTAAAAACTCTCTTTTGTATGTCTCAATATGGACGGTCATGATCCTATTTGGTGGGAAAGATGTCTGGCATTTTCTGCAAAGAAGAAGCCAGTTGTAGCTAGGTGGGATGAATTCAAAGAGTTGTTATGTAAAAACATTTATCTTATCGAACCTGATCAAAAAATTAAGTGGCAATATTTCAAGGAAGTGGTCAAAGTGTGCAGAATTATACCCCATAGACAAGCCATGTTGATGAGCTTGGACTTGGAGGATGAAGACAACTTGACCAAATACTTGGGAGGTCTCCATACACACCTAAGAAGACGGGCCATCTCAAGTAAGCCAAAGGTCATTGATTAGGCATGTGTACAAGCATCCTACATTGAAGAAGAGAAAAGACAAGGAGAGGGAGAGACCTCAAGGCAAAATCAGCCTATAAATCAGTTCAAGAAAGAGCAAAATCAGCCTTACAAGAAGGGTAAGTGGAAAGGTAAGAGGAATGCCACCACTTTACATAATTGTAAGGATCCAAAGAACCATTGCAAACGGCGTGCCGTAGATAGACATATTGATGCTAAGTGTTAGAAGTTGCATGATCCAAAATTGCATCCCAGCAATTGTGCCAGGGAGGACTCCATAATTCCATGGCATCTTTGAGAGAAAAATTAGAGGTGGAGATAGAGGAAAATTCTAATGTTGATTAGAAGTTGGGTTGCATCACCACCAACGTGAACAAGGACCAAGGGAGAATTAATAAGCATGTTGTTCCAAATCAAGATCCAGATCAAGAAAACCAAGGTAAATGCACTTGTTGATATTGGTTCTCAATCTAATTTGATTTCAAATGAAGTTGTTAAAAAGCTTGGTTTGCAAACATATAATCATCCTCATCCATATCCTTTGGGTTGGGTGTAGAGATTCAAGTAACTAAGAAATGCAAATTTAGATTATTCATCTTGATGCATTTGATGTGGTGTTTGGAAGTCCTTACTTGTATCTTAGGGATGTTATTTTCATGAGGAGGGCTAACAAATACAAATGGTCAAGGATGGGATCAACTACATCATCAAGGCACATCAAAGCAAGCCCAAGCTTGCCCTAGTAAGTGCCAACCAAGAAAAGAGACTCATTCAAGCAAATAAGCAATTTTGTTTACTTCTTTTGAAGGATAAGCAAAAGGATGGGTTAGATATTTCTAAAATTAATTGTATCAATAAATGATTAAAAAAATTGGATGGTTTTTTGCATTCCTTTCAAGAAGTGTTCCAAACTCCTAAAATATTAGCTTCAAAAAGGGGAGTAAAGCATGAGATTCAATTGTTGCCCGAATCTCCTTTACCTAACATTGGTTTGTACAGAGCAATCGCTTTTAGAGAGTAATGAAGTAAAGAAACAACTTCAAGAGTTGTTGGAACAAGGGGTTATATGCCCAAAGCATTTCACCATGTGGATCACCCAAATGCGATTGGATCAAAGGCCAGCTCTTGCTCTTTAGAGGATTTTCTTAGACTATTGAACCTTGAACAAGATCAACATAAAGAACCACAATCATGAATTGTCGGACCAACTTCGGCATGACAATTCCTTCAGAAATTTGATCTCAAATCTAGGTACCATCAAGTTCATATGAAGGAAGAGGATGTATGGAAGACAACTTTCAAGATAAAACACAGTTTATATGAATGATCGGTACTTCTTTTTGGTTTATGTAATGCACCTACTACATTTATGTTATTGATGGATGATATATTGAGGCCTTTCATAGATACATGTGTCATAGTGTATCTAGATGATATTTTGGTTTTCAGTGCTACATGGGAAGAATGTCTAACCCAGTTAAGACAAATCTTGCTAATGTTGAAATAAAAACAGTTGTTGTACTATATCGAGAAATGTGAGTTTGAAAAACAATCATGGTGTAGTTGGGCATGTGGTTGGAGATGGGAAACCGAGTGGGGATAAAGCAAAGGTTGACAATATCATTGATTGGCCCACACCTAGGTGTGCCACAGTAACCAGGAGTTTGGTGGAAGAAATGCAATACATGAAGAAGTTTATTTCATCTTTCACCAGCATCATACCACCTCTACATACAGTTGCAGCAAGTGGTAAGAGTTTTCATTGAGGTAAGGAACATGATAATGCTTTTAATTCATTGAAATATAAAATCAGCCATGCACCAATGCTTGCTCTTCCTAATTTGCAGCAGCCATTAGAAGTTGAAACAAATGCAAGTGAGTATGCTATGGGGCAGTTTTGTTGCAAGGAGGTAAGCTAGTTTGTTATCATTTAGAGGTATTTACTTCAGCAATAAGAGGGTATCCTACATATCATAAAGAAATGTACACATTAATTCAAGCAATAAAGAAATAGAAACATTATTTGTTGGATAAAGAAACTTTTGGAAATATTGGCCATGAACTTCTTTGTAATGTCCCCTTTCTCAGGACATTCCTAAGAGCTATCTTTTGGTCCACTTTGCATTGTGACCCCTTGGCATGCCTTGCGCTACAAGGGGGAGTTGTTTCTTGGTCTTAAAAGTGCACATAGGTTAATTAATTTCCTAATATTAAATTAGGAAAAATAAATAAAGTGCACATAGTCTTATGAGTTTATGTTTTCCCTCCAAAAGGGATAGGTCGGTCATTGAATGTTGCACCCCTTAATTCTATAAAAGGAGGTTGCGTGACCTTTAGTGGGTTATGTTGATGGATTATTCGAATTTACTCCATGCTTGGAGAAAAGGGATGTATGCCCTATGATTGTTGATTGCTCTCTCCTCCATTGTTGAAGTTCACATTTGCAATTCTAATTGAAGTTGGTTTGGAATCTATTTGTGCAAATTCAAGTGTGATCTATGCTCCTTGCCCTAGCGAATTCCTTGTGCCAATTGTGGGTGATCATTGCTAATTCATAAGCTGGCTGTAGCGAATTGTTTTGGTGAGGTATTTTATTATATGATCCACTCTAACCCTAGCGAATGCATGCTATTTTCTTTGGCAACTGGTTTGAAGGTAAATTTGTGTGTAAAGGTCATATACTTGCAGTGAATTCACCTTAGATAAATATCCTCCTTTGTTGGCTGATATACTCCATGCTTGGCGAGCTGTAGATTGCATGATATTATGGTGTTTGGAAGCCTCTTGTTGCAGCGATCTGTGTGAGGGAGTTTAGATGTAATTTTAAGTGCTCTTTAACAACGAATTTCATGCTTGATTGAATGGTAACCAGTGTTTATTGCAGCGATCTGTATTTGGGAATCTAAATCTGAGTTTTGAGTGCATTCATTGATAATCCTTGGCAGCCAAAAGGCCCTCCCTAGCAGCGACTTGCCTTTAGTTTTGATTGGCAATTTTGTGGTTACTAACTTGACCCAGCGATCTGGTTTGTGTGTAGATTGGTGGCATATTTGTGCAGCGACCTGGGTAACCCTCTTGCTTGGTTATTGAGAGGTGTAAGGGAATATTGTGTGCCTTACTTGCAATATTATTCCTCCCTAACCCTAGCGACTTCATAGATCTGCAGTTGAAAGGGGTTTCAAGGATATTTCCTTGATGATATGTGTGCCTAAAGTACAGCGACTTGGTTTGAGATTTAGGGGCTGTTTTGGTAAAGTTCTAGTGCTCAGAAATTTCCATTTGATAGTGCATTTGAAAGCTCTAACCTTCTAGTTTATCATGCACTTTATTTCATTACAAAAGATGGTGTATTGAGCAACTTATGAATTTTTCAAGTTTCAGTTGTCTGGGTGTCAATTTTATTTAATATCTGCTGCAATAATCTATCTGTCCCAAAAGGGGATATTACATTCTTCAATATCTGCAAGCACTAAGTAAATTGTAGAAAGCAAGACACTACAAATGTATGGGTTTTCTTTAACAATTTCATTTGGTGATCAAGTGCAAGAATGGAAGCATGAATGTTGTGGTAGATATGCTATCTAGCCACTAATAACAAAGAAAGTTTCATCTTTGGAAATAGTTTCACAACTTGAGCCTTTCACAAAAGAGGCTTATGAAGAAATATATGCACTAGATGCAGATCTTGGGAAACACTCTGAAAATTGCAGGTCAAGAAAAACTGATAACGAAGGCAAGGATGAGTGCTATCACAAAGATGGGCTACTCTGCAAGAAGGATAAACTATTTGCCATTGGAAGAAAGACTTCTGTTGATGAGGAAAGTAAATACTTCAAAAGTATCAGGTCATTTTGGTGTTGGTAAGACCATGGTTCACTTGCAAAAGTATGCATACTGGCCAACATGCAAGGAGTATCTCAATTCATTAAAGGATGTAAATTGTGTTGTACAGGAAAGCCTAAAGTTAGGAAATAGAGATTGTCATGTCTCTACCAGTACCTACTCAACCATGGGAGAGCATCACTATGGATTTTGTAGGAGAATTACTAATGTCTAACCACGACTGTGATTATCTATAGGTGGTTGTAAATCAGTTCAACAAAATGTGTGTTTTGATTGCATGTAAAAAGACAATAAAAGGGTATGAAGCAACTGAATTGTTCATTTTTAATGTGTGGATGTATTTTGGTTTTCATTAGTCCATTATTTTAGACAAAGATTCCATATTTTTGGGAAGTTTTGGACCGCCTTGTGGAACAAAATGGATGCCAGACTTCAAAGAAGCACAACTACCATCTCAAATCGATGGGCAAATAGACGTTGTAAATAGGGCTTTGTTCAAGCTGATAAGAGGTTACAACACAAGTATTCAAAACTTGGGATGAATCTTTGGCATATATATCCAACACTCGTACAACTAGGCAGTACAACACACCAACAAACAAGTCACCTTTCTAAGCATGTTTTGAGTTATTAACTTATTACCTTCTATTACACATATTTTAAACACATCTGAATAATGCCAAGCAATGTCTATCTCAAGGCACCTATCTGGGATTTATCACATACCACAATGATTGACAACTCCATTACCTTCTCCACAAATTTCCCACCAACACATGACTCAATCTAGCTATACAATTGTGTCGAGCTCAAAAAAACTTTCCAGGAATAAAAATGGGCTCCAAACTCCACCATGTAGTTGGCCATAAAAAGATAGCAGGCTAGGCAATTGCTACTTCCAAATAATTTGCCCCATCCTAGGGTTTTCTACACCAAAACCCGTGTCTCCTTGTTGTCTTCATTGTTTATTCTTGCTGTTTATGTTGATTTCTGTCCATGTTTCAGTACTGTTATGTTCCCAACAGCATATACACTATCTCTAAGTTTTACTAAGCATTCAAACTATCATTTTTAGGCAAATTCAAATTTGAACATCATAATATAGTCCTGTGAATTCTAATAAGCAAGCAATCCTTGATTACAGATCACTCGTGCTTAAATGCCTTGGGATTATTGCATATTTATGCATATCTTAGATGCTATTAAACACAGATCAGCAGTTTCCAAGTGTCCAAAATCCAAAGAAAATTGAAAATTTTCATTACGATTTCACTATATGTCACCTGAAAGATCTCAATGCTACTAGTACTTTGCAAATCTTCATTTGTTGGTTTGCCTTAGTACTCAGTATTTACTAAGTTGTCTTTAACAGACCCTTATTAAATTTGAAATCTGTATTGTGGTATTGGTTTAGGGCCATAACAGGAAGTCTTTTCTGCCCTAGTTTTTATTCCATTGTGTCCATGGCATATCATACTCACTCCCACCACAACATTTCTTCTTAGAAACTTTGCATATGAATGCATCTTACAAATTGCTGCTTTAATAATAAGATGAACTGAAGCCCTCAATACATCAGAAATGCTTCCTCAGGTTTTCTAATGCTCAAAAATTAAAATAATTCAGAACACAATGAAGTAGGCAATGATTACATCCTCTTTGAATTTTGAATGGAGGTAATTACTATTGATGATTCAATAAAGTTTTCAACAAAGCCTTGGAAAGTAACAAATAAAACGCAACTGTTCCATGTCAGCAGAGATTCCAGAATTGAAATGCTGTTCCATTAACCTCCACATTCCTGGTTTTGGTTTCCTGAAAAGATCACCTGTTCCTTCTATTCCACAAGCTATAAAAACCTGTCATCAGAAGCAAGAACCAGGACATCTAAATTTTATCTTTGAAAAATAGATCTCAAGCAAAATGTAATGATGCTTCAATAAAATATGCTTATATATAGTAAAAATAACGAAACACTGTCAGTTTGAACAAAATAATTGCAAATCATACAAATCACCTGTATAGGGACCTCAACTCGCTTGATGAATCCTTCTAACCGTCCAACTTTAGAGTCTACTGCCTTTTGTCTACTATTTTTCCACCTATCAATGTTCGACTCATTTGTAAAGATAACCTGGATTTCATGCCATCAAATAACTTTAATAATGAGAATCTCATTAATATATACAAGCATGAATAAATATAAATAAGAAATCTAAAAAAACATAGAATTGTCAAAACAAGGTTTTTTATAAGTGCATTTGGTACTGTGAAATCTACAATTGTCCCAGTGAATATTGATTAATGGTATTTTTGATCACTTGATGTTCAGAATCTCTAGGTTAAGTCTTTCTGTACCTAAGCAAATCCTTTGTACTTTCCACTCAACCCCTCCTCTTAAGGCCAAAAATTGGAAGAAATACAAATTATCACTGCCCATTAAAGGACATATTACCAGCCTTACAAATAGAGGATATTAGCAATTATAGATGACATCAGATGGTAGAGGCAAAGTGATCATGATCTATGGGGGAGGGGAGACATCCAATAATAAAACTGTGTTCTCAGACTTGATATTGGGCCTAAAACTTTGCATAATAGTCAATATGATAGAAAACTCTATGATAGTCAATATGCTAAAGAATGCAAGGAGGTATATATCTAAAGAATGCAACATAAAGGAATATTTTCATTGAAGTGAATTCTTATTCATAAGATTGTGTTATGTGAGCAGATTGAGAGCTAGTTTACTTCTAACAGTTGCATGTCGTTGCTGAATATGCATGAGTGCTGATGTATCCAAATTTTTAGTAGTTTTATGCTGCATTCAAATGAACAATGGTTTCATATTGATGCATGCTTATAAATATTGCTTGCGCACTACTGCATCTAATACTAGAAGTTGTGATCCGTAATGTGTCAGTAGTTACTGTCATTTCGCATTATTCAAATTTAATTAAATAAAAACGCTCCATGTGCTAAGATTTTAGAGACACATTTGTGAATATGGAAGGCCAAAAACACATATAAATCCATACATATCATAGGAGGTTTCTAGAGCGCGAACTGTGGGCCTGTTGAATCTATTCCATAACCAAATAGCTGAGTATATTATGTAATCACAAAGGAGCATGTTATGTATATTGGGATATGATATTATAATGTATATGGATTGATGGAGATGTCGACAGGTGGCCCACATCCAACTTAGTTATATGTTTATAATATATGGGGTCACGTAGGAATTTAGTTATATCGGGTAATGAGTCGAACTACATTGGGATTAGGTGTTACCCATCCATTAAGAGTAATATATGCCTATATAAAGGAGAGGAATGTCATTATGAGGGATGTCATGTATGAGTTGAGTCTTCTACTTGGTAGAAGGATATTGGAGGTGTCCCCCTTGAAGTGGAATTCCCATATTGGGAGATCGTGGAGTTATTCCTTCCTTAAGGAGTATTGTATGGTGTTGCCCTACCTTAAGGGTATTCTTTTATTATTCTAAATATATTGAATATTAGGGCATCTTGGCCCACCAACATCTCTTGTGTTGTGTTATATTTTGCATATTGTTTGAATTATTCATTTATTATATGTGAAGATCTTATCAAGTGGTAGAAAGAATCAATTTGGGCAATTTTAGGGGTGAAACCCTAATTTTGGTGATTTGCTCGTATCTTGAAATCAACTATGATTTTTCCAAAAAAATGTTAAGTGGCATAATCATTCAAGGAAGCTACCCTAAAAATGCAGCCTTTTTTCACCTATTTTGCAAGAGCTATTGCCATTTTAGGGTTGAAATCCTAATTTCGAAGATTCGTCAATATCTTTGAAATTGTTGGGAATTTTTTTGCAATTGTTTTAATGGAGTTATGAAACATTCGCACGAAGCTACTACCAAATTTCATAAACTTTTGAGTCGTTTTGAGGGAGTTATAACACTTTTACGAGTTTTCCACAAATTTGCTCCACATGGTGAAATTTTTGGAACTTTTTTACATTTTGGAAATCTCTCAAAAATTCAATTACAAACATGTCTTCTGTGTTTTTTTTTTGTGGCCGACATCGACTAAAATTGGTAGGGCAAAGATTGATCAAAAGGGTTTGTTCTTGAAACCCTAGTTTTTGTGGATCATGGGGATGAAAACTTTCTATGGAGATGGTGAGATTGATGCTAGAGAATGGTGGATCTAATTTAAGGAAAATTATTTTTCAAAAAGAAGGTTATGGTTTTCTTTTGAAATTTGGCTTGGTGGTCCAGTCTATCAAGTAAAACAAGAGAGTCTAGATTGGTCTTGGGAGGAAATGGAACAGGTTTTCTTAAATTGATGGCACAAAAAGAGGATGAGAAGAGGATGAAAATAATGAGGATGTTGTAGATAAGGATGAAAAAGAAGATGAAGAAGAAGAAGACAATGTTGATGATGAAGAGGCTACGAATGATTCAGAAGGAGAGGCAACGAATCAAGATAAGAGTTCAAATAGTGCATCTCCAAAGAAGGAAGCTTCAATATTTCAATTTGAAGGGTGCATTCAAAGGAAAAAGGTAATTGTTTCCATAAACCCTAGCAGCAAGTATAACTTCATCAACATGGATGTAACTCAACATCTACATGTTCAGACAAAGAATATAAAAGAAGCTCAAGTGGATGATAAGAAGATTCAAGTTTTTGAAGATTTGAAGCTCTTTGTGGACAAATATGTTTGGAATTCAGATTTTTATGTATTGGATATGGATGGGTTGGATGTTGTTCTTGGAAATACTTGGTTAGAGACCTTGAGAACGATCAATATTAATGTTCAAAATAAGTTCATGAAGATATGGTACAAGAAAAAGATGCTTACTTTGCAGGGTATCACACTAAGCAAGGAACCAAGAAAGGTCAAGATAGAGCATGAGGATGACCTTAAAGATGGTGACGAGGGAATACGGATGATTCAAAAGAAGAACATGATGAAAAAGAAGAAAATAATGATTCATCTACTCAAGAGAAAAAGAAATAGCGAATAAAATGGCGGAAGAGGAAAATAAAGTTAAGGAAAAGGTTGATAAGGTTGAGGATACTAAGGTTGCAGCATATAGACACCCACATCATCATGAGAGGAAACAATCATGGAGGCATGTTAGGGCACATGAGAGAAACAACCGATATGGATATACAGGGAATTGGAGGAACAATCACTATGGCTATACATGGAATTAATGGAGCAACAATTATACATGGAATCATAAGAATAATTACTATGGCTATGCATGGATGCCGAGGAGGAACAAATATGGACATGGATGGAATTAAAGTAGCACAATGGATTATACCCACTAAGATCACATATGGGTGGTTGGATGATCGAGCATGGTGACAAGTGTGTAATGATCTAAAGCACATTCATTACATTGTTTCTTCTCATGTTTTGGGGATGAAACATGTCAAGGAGGGAGGGCATGTTATGTACCTTGGGATATGATATTATAATGTATATGGGTTGATGGAGATGTTGACATGTGGCACACATCCCCGAGTGGAATTAGTTATATTAAATAATAAGTCGGCCTAAATTGGGATTAGGTGTTACCCGTCCATTAAGAGCAATGTATGCCTATATAAAAGAAAGAAATGTCATCATGAGGGATGTCGTGTATGAGTCAAGTCTTCTATTTGGTAGAAGGATATTGGAGGTGTCCCCCTCGAAGTGGAATTCTCATATTGGGAGATCGTGGAGTTATTCCTTAAGGAATATTGTATGGTGTTGCCCTACCTTAAGGGTATTCTTCTATTATTCGAATATATTGAATATAAGGGCATCGTGGCCCACCAAAGATCTCTTATGTTGTGTTATAGTTTACATATTGCTTGAATTATTCATTTATTATATGTGAATATATGGGCGGGCACAATATGACTAGTTATTACTTCTAGCATTTGGGAAAAACCGCTCGCAACTTTGGCGAAAAATTGGAGTCGGCTTTTCTAGGGTTTTACAATTTGCACCGCCATACCATGGCCTTTTCGAGCTCTACAGAAATTTATTGCTATAGTTTCTCCTAGGGTTTCTCGCCCGCTGGGCGTCCCCTATATAATGTCCTCACCATCTTCCATCTCGGTTGTTTCAACCGTGGCTGGAGATAGTGGAGATTTGAGCAATGGCACCGCCAATGAAGCGACAGGAAGTTCATTCTGAAAGTATTCCACGAGGTAATATTTCTCCTCCTGATGTGGTTTTTCCCATTCTTGAATTTAATGTTGCATGTCAATGGTTAGAGCAGTTTTGTCTCATTGGGTATTTCGTGGGCCGCATCCCCTTTGAAAGCATGCTCAAATCTTGGGTGAACACCGTTTGGACCCCTCATGGAGTCAGACTGGAAAGTGTTCAAAACATGACCAAGGGTTTCTTTCTCTTTCACTTTTCCGACCCTGCTAATGCACCCAATATTCTAGCTAAGCAAGCCACTTGGTATGTTCGCAACTCGTTGCTTGTACTAACCCCATGGCACAAGGACTTTGTGGTATCTGAATATACCGCCCTTAAAGTGCCTGTCTGGGTTGAATTTCCTAGCCTTCCTTTGCCATGTGTGCCTTTTTTGTCACAAATTGTCGCTTCTCTTGGCCGAGTTGTTTGCCTCAAAGCCGAAAGGTTTTACCATGCTCACCCACAAAAGCGAGTATGTGTTGAGATTGATCTCTCTCAAGATCTTAAGGAATTTGTGGATATCCAGATGGGGGACAAACGCTACTCTCAACGGGTCATGTATATCAATTTGCCTAACACATGCTTTCGTTGTCAGGCTTCCAATCACAAGATCAAAGATTGTCCTCTCTATGTGCCTCAAAACCACCCTGTGGCCAAAGCAGCTCCTAAACCAGTCAAACCCCCACAAGAGGAAGGTTAGCAAGTTGTTGGAGGCAAAGACAATAAGAGCGAGCCTAACAATCCAAGGACTCGGCTCTAATGGCCACGGGAATCGATTAAGGAACAACCGCATAATGTGCATGCTAAAGAGCCAACGCACGGCCGCTAAAGAACTAACTCATTGCCGCTAACTCAAATTGCCTGCCCCGTTGCCAAAGTACTCCAAAGCACACCCCTCGTGGCGTCGATTCTCATGGACTAGTCAAACTCCGTTTATAATGTTCCCATCCCACAATCGGTGTCGTTACTCCTGCCAAACAACTCACAAGGGCCTTCCAAAAGGCCTCGAAGCCCTTCTCGCATCTCTCGGGACCATAGCCCGACTCGCAAAGCATTGATTCCACCGAAGCGGAGTACAACATTGAGTACGCCAATCGGAAAAAAAGTTGATTTGTAGGATTTTTTATAGCACAACACTGCTCGTTTTCTCTGCAAAATCAATATGATGCCCTTGATGGCTTAGGAGGATGGGATATGGCTCTTGACCATCGTTTCCCATGAATTGTCTATCTTGGAATGTTCGGGGTCTTACAGACTCTGTCGTAAATATGTTGTGCATGAAACTCGACAACAATGTGCAAATTTGGATGTTTTGTTTTTGTAGGAAGTAAAAATTACAAGTTTTCAGTTATAGATGGTTTGCAAATCCATCTGGCCTAACAGCTTGGCTTTCTGTAGCAATCATGAAGCAAGACGTGGGGGTTTAATTTTGCTTTTGCTCCCAAATGGCGGCCTTTACTTATTGACCATGGCATCGACCCCACCAACCGTGCCATATGGGTCCTCTTTAATGTGGACGGTTGCCCTTTTGGCCTCATTAATATTTACGCCTCGAACGATGTGGCCGAAAGGGCCGATCTGTGGCGGTGGATCGCCAACTCCATTCCCGATGCTTACTGGGTAATAAGTGGAGATTTTAATATGGTTGAGTCACCTAATGATAAATGTGGCCACTTGCCTATGAGGTGGACGCTTGGCGAAAGGGAAGCATGGTATTTCATGTGTAATAAATTTGGATTTTTTTATCCTAACGCATCTCGCTTTCCCACCTCTGAAGCTTGGTATACGTGGACCAATCTACGTGGAGGGACAGATCGCGTTCTTAAACGGCTTGACAAGGCCATGTTGTCAACTCAAGATTATTTTGAGTTTGATAGCATTTATTCAATTTATTCTATGCCTGACTTTTTCCTTTCGGATCATTCTCCAATACGATTTCGTATCAATTGGCATGATGTGCACCCCCTTTTGTCATAAAGGCCAATTCTTTCTTAATACTGCCTTGATGCATCATGGCCCCACCGTCAATCATATCAAGCGTGTTTGGAATTTAATTCCATGACCCAGTCATTGCTAAAGTGATTTCATCCACCTATGCAAGCCAGCTGGATTCAATGGTGTGAGGACACGCTAACTCAGACAACAAGATTTCTTAGAATCTACGACCGACAACTAGTGATAATTCAGCACCGCTCATACTCCGCTAATGCATCGGCTCTCGGCAGGCGGTTGTGGTGCTTGAGCGATCCCTTCTCTGAAACTCTGCACCTTCAAGTTGTAACACAAAGTTTATAAATAGATCTAAGATAATAAGCTAGAAACAAAATGCACCGTGACACAAAGTTCTTTCGAAATCTGCTCCTTTCTATTTCTTTGCTTCAAATAGATATCGGGGCTTCAAAGACAAAAACTGGAACACAAGAATGTTGCTTACCAATTCCGATCTTTTAACCTGTAGGTTCTTCCTCTACTTAGAGAATGTAGAGGGGCAATTACAAGTCGGAAGTTTTTAGTGAACTAGCACATGTGGAAGTCGGAAAGGAAACAATTGGCAATCTCCCTCCTGGAATTCCTCTTTGCATGACATGCATGATTTGCAACTAAAGATAGAACCTTCTATTTCGCATGTCTGCCACCTATCTCTAAGTAATTGACTTCTTCAAGAAATGGCTTTTAAACCAATCACTTAAGTTTTATAATTTAATTGATCGCTCAATTACTTTGTCAGAGGAAATAAGAGAAAGAAGAGGAAAGAGGAAAGCAAAGCGAGTCTTGTCCTTTTTCATATTCTGCATGCAGCTGATTCGTTTGCCTTTGATTCTCACCAAACTGGATCTGGAAGCGACGGTTGGATCTGGAAGCGGCTAGATCTAGAAGCAAGTGACTGTGATTTGCTTGCGGGTATTGCCTTTGACTTGTCTTCCTTCTCATCCTTGAAGCTTTTGCAGTTCTTCTCCAGTACATGCATCAATGCAATGCTTGCCGTAAATAACTCATCTTTTTTATTTTTAATTGCATATGAGCAATTAAAAATTCTGGAAAGCATTTCGGGTGAATGCAACTTCAATGAAGGCTTCAACTTGAAGATTGGAAGCACTGCGCACAAGATCTTGGAAGGAATTTTTCATGCACCGAATTCTACATGAGCTGCATGAAACAAGAGAATGGATTTACGCTTAGGAAGCCTTTGCAGTTATGAGATCCGGATCGGATCGAGTCGGATCTAGGCCTATTGACTTCAAAGCAAATCTGAAAGCTATACATGACTCTATTGAGCTTTCTTTTTCATCCCGCTTTGTCATGGCTGTATGTATCTTTGTCTGAGCAATTCTCTTTTTCTTTATTCGGCCTGAATTCTTCACAACCGGTGCAGATTTGGATATTTCTTCAGATTCGGAGGATATATTCAATGTATTAGACATTGATTTAAGCTCCCTTTCTCTTATAAAAACACCTGTAATGAATTCCTGCAATTAATTCAAACAAAGATGGCAACCGGAACATGAACACTGGATTTTAATTATAAAAATCTGCATATATCAAGCTTGCTGCCCCAAAATTTGATGTTTTATTTGCATGCAAAACAAGCATGAATTTTACCAACTTCACTGAGCACTGTATCGCATTATGCGAGATAATTATTCAGACACAAATCAAGCTTCCTTCAACCTAGGCGCCAAAATTTGAAGCTTCCAGCAGTAATTAAACCTTCTTTTGAGCAAAATTCCTCTTCAAATGGGGCGCACTTTTTGTTTGGGCTGCACTTCTTTGCTTTTGAATTAATTAATTCATCCTTATGGCAGCCCTTGCTTATATAACCCTCATAATTCTATAATTAATTAATGCCTCTCCTATTCCTGACAATTAATTAATTAATTAATTAATTAATAAGCTCTTCTCTTCAAATGGGGCGCCTATTTTGTGCATGCTCATGGCTGCCATTAAATAAATTAAATTTATTTAATTTTAGCTCTCTACTTCCAGTTCACTTAAGCTTCACAGTGTGCTTTGACCTCATCCACTGAAAATAGGAATTAACTATATCAATTACTACTTTAAAAAGCATTATTCTTCTCCCAAATGGGGCGCACTTTTTGACATGAAGGGGCTGCATTAAATAAATAATATTTATTTAATTTTAGAATTTCTAATTCTAAATTCCTTTATCCTCTTCTTCATTGTTGACTTTTCCTCATGCTTGGGCACCAAAATTGGGTGAATAAACATTAATAAATATTATTAAATGCATTATTATTCACCCAAGGTGGGTCGCACTTTTTGGCAAGGGTGAATTCTATTTTTAAGAAGTCAACTTCTGATGGGAATTTTCACCCTGCACCGCAGCTCTAAAAATCCCTTCTTCCACTTAAGTGATTTGACTTTCATCATGGGAATTTTTACCCTGTAAGGCAGGTAATAAATTCCCACCTGTCTGTTGCTTCTAATTTTCCCATCATAACTTAAGTGACTTTGCCTTCATGGGAAAAAGTACCTGCAAGGCGCAAAAGTGTACAAAAATCCTACACCGCTGCGACCAAAAATCCCATGATCCAGCTTAAGTGATTGACTTTCATAATGGGATTTTTTACCCTGCAAGGCAAGTAAGAAATTCCCATCAATGCCTTAAGTGATTTTCTTTTATTTCACAATGGGAATTTTCACCCTGCAAGGCAGGTAAGAAATTCCCGCCTGCCGCCTCTAATTTTCCCATTGTGACTTAAGTGGTGTTGATTCCATGGGAAAAAGTACCTGTCGAAGCAGATACAAAATTCCGATGATTCACTTCAAACCCTCTTTTCCAAAAATGTGGCCCGCCTGTAAGAAGTTTTTTTGTGCGGGACTTCGTCTTTTCCGAGAGAACCGGACTTCCGGTGGCGAATTCCTTCTGGCACAACATGCATAGGTGATCTCCAGATACTCCAGGCAAAGAATCAGGCCAAATCGGTAACGGAATTGATCCAGAGAAATTTCACAGAAAACGAAATGGAAAAACACAAAAATACAAAACGTTGCCAAAAGTCACAAATAAAGCCCAGGATTCATTCTTGGTTAAAACCCTACTGGTATATGGGAAAATTGACATGTACAATCACAACAGGGTTAAACCGGAGCACAATTTGCCTCAAACGGGGCTCAAAATAATTAAATACAAATTTCCCGTAGGCAAACCCCAGCGACAGAATATAACAATTTTGGGCATCTAGGTATTTGACGAAAATGGCTAATATGGCTCCTTGGGAATATCTTGCCACATTACGAAACTTTCGGCAATAAAAATATGAAACGACCCGATATTTTAAAAGTACAAATTTTTTTAAATAGTGTAATCTCAGATTTCAGGGTGAAATATGGGGACACCACCATAACAGGGCCACAGCCTCCACGAGTTTTCGGTTGTGATCCTCAGGTCCCGCAACCCAACGGGCCTGCTAACCAATTAGATATCGACACTGGTTTGTGTGCATCAGTATTTAGATCATCACCACTTCCACCCGATATCATTGCACAACTTTCATTATTGAATATAGCAGCTGATCAGGCTAAGACTTTCTGGACTAGACCAGAAAATCGTCCATAGTCCCGTGGCTTCATTACGCCTCTCATTCTTACTTCCATGACCTTGTCTGGAAATCTATACGAGGCACCCACAAGTCACTTTCCGCGTGTTCAACAACCAATGAATAGAATCTCGGCAGAGCTCGATATTGACTGGAGTCTCCGAGCAGCTATCATATCAGATCGATCAATCACACCACTTCAAGTTAGGAGAGCATTCTTTGCCTTAGATTCGCAAATCCTATTATTGCATGTCGAAGATATAAGGTTACCTCATTAGCTTATCCACCATCACCACACATACACATCCATTTCTATTCTACACCGGTTGTCTCAGCACGACCTCGGGAAGTCGGGTGCGAAGAAGGTCACGTGTTGATTTTCTTTCGCATGATTCCCCTTATGGCCGCCCTACGTGGAAAGGATTGGGGTTTGTCAATTTGCTCATTACCCTAGCACTTGTCAAAATTGTTGGCACCTTTGTGCTTAAGAGCATTTGGAAAGCTTGAGAATGTATTAAGCCATGGCTTTTGTGAAGGGGATGGCTTTCGAAATGGGCTTTCTGTCAACCAACAATCTCTCTGGTGGTCGCTGATTTTTCAATCTCAAGATAAGTGTTTAGCAGAGGTCTCGGGAATCTCCACACTCATATTCTTCAAACGCGAATTTGCACAAATCGAGGAATTCTTCTGCAAAATTGCTCAATCTTGGTTCTCTTGGTCGGATTTCAAAACTATATTTCGGCTTTCCAACCAGGACCAGGATACTTTTACTATTGTGATCAATTTGGTTCTTGACCACATGTTGCATAAGATTGTTGTGCATTCCTCTCGCCCATGGTGGACGGACTAGAAGTGGTATGCAGATACCCCATTCTATAATTACAAAGCCAGAAAGGCTATCGTTGGCTCTCGCCTCATTTACCCATGGTGGATAAACTTAATACACATTGGGGAATTCATTCCACACTATCTACCTGGAATAGGCGATTTGAAATTGTTTGGACTCTATGTGTGGAGCCCAAGATTGCTCATTTCCTTTGGTGTATTCTTCACCAAGGCCTTCCTATCGAGGGCTCGTCTTGTTCAAATTGGGATCCCAGCTCCCAAATATTCTTTCGTGGTCATCTGGAAACAATCTTGCATGTTTTTTGGTTTTGTCCCAAAGCTCAAAATGCCTAGAACTGGATACATTCATTTTTCTTTCCTTTACGGCCTCATTGCTTCACTTGGCAGCATATCCTTTTGGGAGATAATCCCAAGCTTCTGCCTATGTTCACCCAAATTTGGCATGTTTTCAGAGGGGAGATTCTATTTTGGATATGGAAAGAAAGAAATTCTTTTTCTTTGTTAATTTTGCAATTGATCAATATTTCTCAGTTTATAATAAATCTATGGTGATCTCCAATGTGCTTCTGCAGATACAAATTCAGGCCAACAAGGTTGCGTTGGAGGTGGACCACCTCCAGACCCTGCTGCACCACTGGGGGGAAGCCCCATGTAATGTTGCTTGAGTGCCTCTGTCTCCTACTAGGGACCCCTCGCCTTCCGCCGTGGTGGCCAGCAGCCGGCCGGTCTCGTGTGTGCTTTCGGTCATGCTCACCGCTCCCGAGCCCCAGATTGCATCAGCTATTACTCACCGGCTCGTTCATTTTTGTGGTCGTGGCTCACCACCGCCTTCATCGGCTCGCCATCTCGTCAGCATGGGCGGGGCTCTCCTCTTGCCGCTATTACACATCATGATGCTTGGCACCTGCCGCCTCAACCGCCGCCACTAAACAAATTCCCCCGCCTCAACCTTGCCATTCCTACTTGCGGGGAAGCAGACCGAAGGAAGAAGTTCTTCTTAGTTGGAAACTTCCAGGATCTTGCAAGCACTTACTTGGTTCGGGGTGGCCGGATGATCATGATCCGCCCGCCTCGGGCATGTTTGTTGTTCTTTGCTTGATTGTGTTTTTTGTTTGCTTTTAGGTTATGCCTATATTTTGCACTCTCCTAGGCTCAACCTAGTTTGACTCGCGTTGCTCAAGGCTCCACCGAGCTTTCACATACTCAATTTTGTGTAGCTCATGCAGATAGACTTTTATACACTTATACCCCTCCTCCTATTCACTATGATCTATCTCTTGTTCTAGTTATTCCTTAACCCAAAAGCACACTATACACTACTAGAACCCCCTTCTCTAGATGGAGTCTTTATCGACTGTAGAACCTTCTAATTTGTGGTGGGAATCCCTTACATAATCTCACACTCACAAAATATTGGCAAATATGCCTTACAAATGTTTATGATGTCAAGGAGTTTTGATTGCCACTTGAACACTAGTTATAAATGTTACAAAAGAAGTTCGGAAGCAATTGATCAACTGCTGCAAATCTCCTTGCATTATATTTGATCTTTGTTCTTTCTCCGAGATTTTGACATACCCCGTTGTTGCAATCCTCATGTCCATCAGTTTCAGTAAGAATGATAACGCATTTTCCCTCTACTATGAGCCCCAAGCCAGGACCAAAGCTTAATCATTGTATCCTGGAAAGTTGTTAGTGCATTTGTGAGACCAAAAGTCACGACAGAAAAATTCATAGTGTCCACAATGTGTCCTAAATGCCTTTCCATAGGCATCTTCAAGTCTCGTCCTTTTTTGATGATAGCCATATGTCAAGTCAATTTTAAAGAAGATAGTTGCTCCATGCAATTCATGACATCAACTCGTCCACTCTAGGAATAGGAATAGGTTCTTTACGATATTCATATTTAGAGCATGACAATCGATACACATGAAAAAGAACCATCCTTCCTAACTAGTATCACTGGTGCAGCAAATAGATTCTTGCTTGGAACAATATGCCCCATGTCTAGTTGTTCATGTACCCCCTTTTCAATTTCATCCTTGAACAACTCTACAACATGCCCTTGACCCCTATCCAACTATATGACATGCTCTTGACCCCTATCAAGTGCAAGACCCTTATGAAGTTCACCAAATACCAATTGTTACTGCTGTAATATCTATTGTACTGGCTGGATATATATTATTTTTCTGAACTAGCTCAAGTACAAATTTCCTAATTATTACAACTGATTATATAACCTGAGTTCCTTTGACTAATCTGTTTTTGCAATGCCCCTTTCCAGGCTCTAACTGAAACAAAAGGGAAATTGCACAAACCCCAATAGATAGTAAACTGAAAATCTATGACAGCACGATACAGTAGTCTGATTTTTATAACACTAGCAAGGAAAATGCAATATCTCTTCACCATCCAAAGCATGTAGGGCAACTTAGAAATATTTTAGAACAAGTATAAACCAAGAAATAAGCCTTCAAACCCCAGCTGGAATTTATTTAATTAAATATAATAACAGCAGTGTAAACCCTTACAAAGATGGCTGGAAATGAAGGATTCCAAGCCCCAAATTAAAGTCCAAGTGTAGATTCCGGCTGCTAAAAATATGAGAAACACAATGATGGCTGAGTTTGATGTTGCCATGCCCTAGAAACCTCCAAATGCCACCTTAGGGCAAGTCGCCACCCTAGGAGAGGGCTGGAAATGCCTTCAAAACTGAAAATAACTCATTATGTGATCACCTTGTTGCAAGCTTGAGGGGTTTTGTCCTCAAACCAGCTCACTATTGAGAGGTTTCATTCTCAATAGGTTCTCCAAGAGGGTTTTCGTCCTCAATGGATGAAAGAGAAAGCAAACAAGCTCCCAACTCCAAGAGAAATAATTCCAAAGATATGCATAACCCTTTCCAATCCAAGCGACTCCTTATAGCTTGATGTGGAGCCAAAACCGATTAATGTCTTCTTAAGAAGATCGACCTCCTTGGAGGAATTAATAGTTCATTTTTCCTTTGATTCTTCCAATGGTTTTTGATCTTTCCCAACCGACCTGACTATACATAGAAAACTACTAAACAAGAATGCAATGCTCATGAAACAACTCGACAACGTGACATTTTCTCCCCTTGTTCATTTCTTTCTTGCTGCGAGAAGTGGAATGGGCTCATCCAAAAGGAGTAGCACCGAGAAGGGGAGATTACAGTTTTGCATTTTATGAGCTGATATGATGGAGCATTTAAGTGACTGAAACCCTCTAATTTCATGTTTATCTTCTTGCATGAATTTCAACAACTCTTTAAATTCCTTGAAGGTTTCACCGAGACCATGAAGCCATTGTATGCCCAATATCACATCAGCATCGCCCAAAGGTATCCTATAAAAATCAGATCTCATTGAATAAGATCCCAGTTCATGTCCTCAACATACTCCTTACGAGTTGTATTAGTCCCATTTGCTATGTTAATCTTAAGAGGAGGAAATGCACACCTATGTGTACAAAGAGCTAGAAAAATTTTAGAAACAACAAATTTTGTGTGCTACCTAAGTGAATTAACACCATGACTCATCTCCCTTTAATACATCTTCCTACTCTCAAGGTAGGGTGTGAATATACCCCTCCAATAGCAGCCAAAGATGCGAGTAGGCTGTTCAATTGGCTCTCTTGATGATATATCCTCTAGATGTGGTGTACCAGTAAGAATAACCGAGCATGTTCATCCCCGCTACTACCAAACTCATTCAACATTTCAGCCAAATGAATTTATCCCTTAGCTATGCACCCATGCACAAGAGCCCACTTCCCCTTGCCACGAGAAAAAGTGGCCTTGCTTTCTTAAATCTTCTCTAGCTGCTTTACTAACATTCATTCCAGCATTAGGTATCCACTTCGTATCGATAATTAGTTTGTTTCTATTTGAGGGTGTCATGGTGGTTGATGGTGATATGGTCTCATGCAAGTGGTGGATGTTGTCATCCATTGTCCTAACTATCCCGGCATCATTGATCTCAAGGCTAAGGGTTTCCCCTTGGTTAGTTGAAGGTGTTTTACAATTGTGAGTTTAAATTGATTATCATATTCCTCATGGAGACCATATTTGTCGTCATTTTTCCCTCCAAGAGGTGAGGAACAATTCATTTTCAGATGCCTCGTTTATTATGAGATTCAGGGGAGATATCACTATCTTTATTGAGGCTCGGGCAACTATCCACTTTTTTAATATCCTGAAAAATGATGCCTAGTCCTTTTTCTTCGGAAGGTTGTCACCCTTTGGACGCAAGTCCTTGCAGGAAGCCCCAATAGCCCCCAAGCTGATTGTCTCTTTCTTTCAGCCCATCACAAGGTTGGTGGCATTAAGCGCCCATTGGATATTGCTACTTCAAACATTGAGAAGGGTAGGTCAGTAAGGTGGCACTCATCTTTGCTTAACACTACCATTAACATTCCCAAGCACACTATCCCTCGGAAACGGGATCTGCTCCTTCTCAGCGTCATTGATTTGATCCTCAACATTGTGGATCTATACTTTCTCGATCACTTACCAAGTCTATGAGATGGGCACACATTACAAGTTTCTTTGTGCCATAAAGGTTTCTTCAACCCCGGATGCTAGGAGGGATTCTAAGGGTGTTTTACTTCCACCTAAAGGTTACTTACCATGGCATGCTTGACCCTAGACACTCCTTGAGGAGCATTATTAAATCCTACATTGGCCCTTTCCCAATAATAGACGTTGACATAGATGACTCCTCTATCCCTAGCATGGTCAAAGATGTTTGATGGGACTACCATCTAGTCTTTCTGACTTTCATCAGCCCATGCTCTTCGGGGGCTCTAGCTCCTCTCACATGGTTGGGCATTGCTATCTTAACCACATGGAATGGGGATTTACTGCTTTTGGTTTATCCCTCATTTATTTTCAGTGATTTTGTTCTTTTTATTTAGTTAGCCATTAATCCTATGGTCCTATTATCCTATGGTCCTATTACCTGGCACTTTCTCTTGAAATTGAATATATTCTCGAGTCCCATTGACCTACTTTTGGTCATTCATGGAAATTAATATAATATTATTTCATTCCTATCTGAGATAGGCTAGTTCTTAGTAGTGTATAATTTTGCTTTCTCTAAGCTTTTTTTTTAGTATTTTTCATATAATTTGGCTTGTGCAGTAGCTCCATCCAACCAAGCTAGTTTAAGAGCGGCAACATATCCCTTAAATTTCATCATTCAGACTATCGACAAACATGTAGGCTTGTCTAGATGTTGGAATACCACGAATCCACATGCAAAATTTTTTAAATTTCCACAGTTATCGTCAACGGACTCTTGTATGTCCTCATGTAAATTCCTCAACTCTATGTAGTGGTCATCACTAGTCTTTTTATCAAACATGTCAAGGAGAAGAGAAGAGAAATTGTACCAATTTAGGATCTCGTCCTTTAGACCATCTTGAACATCCAAGTCATAATGATGCCACCAATCATATGCAGTCCCCTCCAAGTGTAGTGATGCAAACTGAATTTTCTCCAAATCAGTCATCAGATGCATGTTAAAGTAAACATCAAGTTTATGGATTCATATATGTGGCTTGATTCGCACTGATCCATCAAATTTGGAATGCCAATTTCTGGAATCCGAGATCATGTTTTGCCTCTAGGACAGTTATTTCTTCCTTCGCGCCAATGTCAATCAGCTCTTCTCATATCACAGTATACCTAAAAGTCACAATTTGATCTGAAGTCATCACCATTGGCCTTGTATACTCTCCGTAAGTTTCTGATAGGATCTTCATTAAAATCTCTTGCCTCTCTTCTTAGATTCCTTTGTCTAGGAGGATACCAGCGTTTGTCAAACAAAGGATCTCTTCTAGACCTAGTCTGATTGCTATGTGATGTATTGGCCCTTCATGAGGAGTTATGTGATGAAGACTGTCTACTACCCATGTTGTTCAATAAATGTTGCACCTTCTAGAACATCCCTATTCATATTGTTTATGTTTTCAAATGAAGGTTTAAAACTGTCTTCTATTGCCTGTTTGATCTCACTTCTATCTCGTTCTTCCTCATACCCCATTCTAGATGTGTTGTTATAACTTCACATGCTGGTAGAATCACAGCTCCGACACCAGTGCTATGAGCCAAACTGAATTCCAAAACTATGAAACAATTTTGAAAATAAAAATTTGCCTTAAAAGTTGAAACATTACTTTACAGAGCTCAGAATAAAATATATCATACAGCAGAATACAGAAAATTATCTGATTACAACAAATAATCAAAATAGCCCAAGCTCACAGGTAAGCCAGTCCCTATTTTGAACACAACCTTGATTAACTGCAAAGTCGCATAATTACATTCTAAATAATTGTGTCCTTATTACTATGTCTTGCCATATTTAGAGGTAAGAATTCTCTAAAAATAACAAACCGTCACTTCATCACCAAGCAATCGAAAAATAACTAACCTTTTCTTCTTCACAGAGTAATCCAAAACAAACCAATCTTTGTTTAATCACAAAAACAATCTAAAAATTTTTAAGGGAAAACTATCTATAACCTTTGTTTTCTTTTAATTGCTCTGATTCTCTAAAATAGAATAAATTTTATCTCTTGATAATGCAACTAACTAAACTATAACAAATTCTATCCTTATCCTTTATTTGTGTGTATATTATCTCTAATATGTCTTTTTTTCTTTTTAATTTTCTAATAAGATGTGTCTAGCTCATTACACAAAGCTTGCACAAAACTTGACTGTATCAAAGTTGTGCATTGCTTTGGGGGTTGATTTGATGATTCTAAAGGAAAGGTAGTTGAATTCAAACCAAGGATGTGCAATGACAGCATAATGAACAACCACAAGGTGAGATTAGTTACTGATGGCTTCGCACAAAAGTAAAGGGGTTGACTATAGAGAAGAAGCTAATAAAATAATTGGTAACTTGGTAATGACAGATAAGACAATTGGCTGATGAGATGTAGGTTGATTGGTTAAATGGGTGGGCTGTTTCCAGCCCCATCCAAGTTCCATTCTTGCAGGCATCATGTTATATGGATGCGTATATGTAGCTGATTTGTGGCTGATTGTAATAACGGTTCATGGCTCCAGTCAAAGGCATTTTCCCTTAGCAAAAAAAAATGACAGAGAAGACAAATTAAGCAGGCGACCTGTCAAGGGGGCCAGAAAAATCGATTCTAGAGGAAGCATAACATCGGATGCATGGTAGAAAATGTATCTCATAGAAAGACATGAGATGAGAAGCAGCAGGCAGTTTGAAAAAAATAGGAACTATATCAAGAATACTAGGGTGTTAGAATAATAATCATATTTTCATACTAGTGTTAAGACTTTAAGTACTAATGGTCATGAATAATGTTGAAATTTGTACAAATATTAACATCTCATGTTAGAAGGCTAGGCGTCATGTAGAGGGTATTAGATGACATGGGTTACATCCCAAGGTAGTAAGTGTTGGTGGGATATGAGAGATATTGGCAAGGTTGTTGACTGTGTATATATATAAATGTACGTGGAGGACACATTGTGGATAAGAACGAGGAAGTCACAGGTTATAAATGGAAATCATCATGTTTTGATTAAATTTTATTACATGTTAATGCTTCAACCATGAAAGAGAAAGCATGTTGATCCTGCGCATTTGGTTTGAATCACTAAAAAGTCGGTGAAAACTGAGCCGTGATAGTCAATGATAAATTTCCTGAACTTAAAGGTTTTCTTAGTTCATTCAAAAAATCATTACTATCAAACCATAATCAATGTTTCTTTTTATGTGTAATCAAACCGAAGAAACTAGAAACTCTTCAGCTAACTGCTAGCCAGTCAGTCTGTATATTAAACCATGTTTGCTGATAAAAGTTAAGAAAGTTTTTTCCTTCTTGGACCTGACCAAAGAAACAAAATTTGGCCGAACAGACATTTGCGAAACTTTGAGGCACAATAAGTTGTTGCCAACAAATCAGTTATGAAACACCCACCAATTTGTACCCTTTGTTGTGGTAACTCTGCAATTTTTCAGGGACAGATGGATATTGGAGTGACCAGGCATCCGCTCCAACCCTACAGCAACAACAAAATTTTCCACAACTTTCAGATGTTGGTAACTTCAAAATAATGTGCATTTAAAGCAAAAGCTTGAAGCCTACAAATATCGAAGTTTTCTTCCTTCCTAAAATAAGCAAAATAATCATACGATCAACTTGTCTGACCACAATGTGGAATGTCCCCCTTTTTAATTAAAAATTAAAAAGAAGAGAAAATCGATTTGCACATGTAAATTTAAAAATAAAATATATTTTATTGTGCAAATCAAAAATAAAAGAGAAATTCAATTTCACCTTGGGATTATAATTACTTATTTTTAAGGTGAATTAAGTGACTAAGCAAGTCGCATTTTTCTGGGAATTATTTAATGTTTGGTATTTGAAATAAATCAATTTCTTCTAGGCATGGGTCGATCCATATGGGCCCCATTTGATTTAATTTCCCTATGCATTTAATATTTTCTTTGAGTGTGATCTCCAGGCACTTTTTAAAATGATATTCCCTCCTAGCTTTTGGCGCCAAAGATGGAGAGAGAACTTTGGAGGATGTGCAAGGCAAAAGATATAAAAGAAGATGTGGGTACTCTTTTTTTGCATGTTGACGGTTTATGAAACTTATCTTCATGCTTGAAGAAGGGATGTATGCCCACTAATGATCTAAAACAAAAGGTGTTCTTCAACACCACCTTTGAGTGAAGTGTGTATGCCCTTTGAGCTTGAATTGATAAGTTATTTGCATATTTTCTTCTATATATGTAAGTCGTCATTTTTGGGAGAGTGCATGAGCTTGTTGATGAAGGTTTTTGAGGGATTTGTGTGAGGGTTTCAATCTGATTTTTACAGCTGATTATTGTGCACCAAAATCGACTTGTGTGGGTGATGTTTGTGGTGCAAACCGGTGGTATTTGAAGCAAGTTCAAATCTGATCATTTTCAACTTGTGTATTTAATCAATATGGCCATGATTTGACCATTTTTATGCTTATTAATGTGGCTGGTAATTACCTTTGCTAAATCGACTTGTGTAGAGGATTTTGGCAATCATTGAAAGGGGTTTTCTAATATTTATGAGTTGTTATAAATTAATTAATTGCAGATCTGAAAACTGCATTTATTGGGTTGAAGAGTGAAGGGAAAGTGTTGGAATAAGTTTACATATTTTGCCCTAACCCTAGCGACTTGAACTGCAGATTCGGGGCTGTTTTGAGTGGGTTTCAGTTGATTAAAAATTCTGATTTTGGATGCATTTGAAAGATCTTAATTTTATCTTCCTACTGCATTTTATTTCAGGCAAAAAGAGTTAATATTGTGGGAGATATTAATTTTTAAAGTTTGCAGTCATTTTCAGCTATTTCCAGGCATATTAATTTATTTTTCTACTTCTGCAAGTTTATTGGTTAAAGGAGTGCAAATTCCAACTAGATAGCCCATCTGAACCCTTACCTTGGCTCACTCCAACCCCATTTGGGTTGTATTGAAGCCGACACTGGGTTAGTTGAGGTGAACCTAGAAGGGTTTCTCTTCTAAGTTTGCTTCTTTTGCAAGTAGATTAATAATAATTAATTAATATCCCACAAGGGGATATTACACAATGCAAATAAATTCGCTAATTCTCTACATGGCTACTGATCTCTATCACTAAATATCCCATTCTCATTTATGGTCTTCCTCCAAAAGTAAAATAAGTTGCAACAAACCAGGATTGATATACTAGAATTCAGTCAAATAATGGAATGTACAGATACTAACACTTATGATTTATCAATTTCGTCTTTTAAAAATTAAGATCCGTTTTAGAGTTTTCTCCTTAATTTGCCCAATCTGATGACCTCGTTCATCATTTCTTTGGCTAATATTAGCTCATCTCTTAAATATTGTATTAAAAAGTAGGATATCGTACAAAAACATCAGTTCAGTATGAAAAGATAAGTGGAACTAGCAGACGCACAAAACTGTAACATTTTACATTGACAATCAATCCTGCTATGTAACTTATCAGCAGAAATAAGTTACAAATATAAGATAATCACATAACTTTCCAGAATCAACAATACTGATATCAGTGTTAGCCATAATAAAAAGGAAGACCAAAAATCCAATTTTTGTGCCCAATGTGGAGTTGAACTTGTTGTGGATTCTCAAATTCGAAGATATCAAATGGGATAAATTAAACTGGCATGTGTTGGTTGGAGCGAGCCGCCTTCTTCCCCTCTTCCCCTCTTCCCCTCTTCTATTACCAACCAGAATTAACACTCCTGATATCAGTGTTAGCCATAATAAAATTGTCATTTAAAAAGTACCAAGTCAGATGGTCTTCAAGATTGAATACCACTATTGTTACTGAAAGTATTAATCAGAATAAAGAAGAGTTTTAAAGTAGTAATTGACATAATAGCCCCAAGACTGTCCAAGTACTTTTCTCCACCAAGCCAAAGACAGCCAAGTATCAACCAGACTTGGGGGAGCCCTTTTCATGAGGATAACCTCACATGGAAGAGCCTTCCATGGTTTCACTCGCCCAATTTGGGCCTGGTTCACATTTTTTGGATGATGAAAAGAAGGGTAACAATCAGTTTTGTTCATGTCCCACAGACACATTTGCTTGATGAACATCCTGACCCAAAGGAGGTTGGAACCCAGGCCTATGCTCCATCATCTGGTCATGGCTCCTTTTTGCCACATCCATACACAGGAGAAGCTCGGTAATGAATCTCATCTATTGCTCCTGCGCGTCCATTCTTCTAGTTTGAGTCTTCTAGTACCACATCGTCTGCAAATAGCACCTTTGCAACACTGGGTTAGTAAAGCCCTTCTCTTCAATCTGAACGGTTTGGTTGGAGAAGATGATCATGGTGTCATGAAGTGAGGCATCCAGTTGAGGGCATGAAGGAGAGCCACCACTGTAAGAGGAAGAATTACTGTAGTTTGGCTAGTTCACAGGCAGCCCTATTGTCCAATGACTATAAGTGTTAGGACTAAAATGTTGGTCCAGATAAGGAAATTGAGATAAAGCAGAACTGCTGGTTGCAAAACTGAAGGGGGCAGATGGTTGTGGCTAGGAATAGATGGAGAGGGGATTCTAAGCCCAGAAATAGCTTGGCTAAATTCAGCCTAGCAGTGCAACAGCAAGTTTGTAGAAGCAGCTTGACTCCTTGGTTTAGTTTGTGCTCTAAGGAAGTTGGTACTCAAATTAAGAGAACTAAAGATCAAGCATTAAAAATTAGTAAGGTAACTCTCAGAAAGGTTTGTTTCTCCTTCTGGTATTAACTTATTAAGCATTGGATTTTACAACATCGTACACCTGTCTATGTATTCAATTTCAAAGTCCTTGGAGTATACAACCAACCTTCCAAACCCATCATGCAAACATTATGACTTCCTCACAGTACTTAAAATGTGTGTTTTAAGCTTCATTTTCAAAACAATATTTCCATCATGAAACTTTTTTATACAATTACCAAAACCCCATTAATGATTTATAGAAGAAAGTTTGAGAGTCCTAATCTTGGACATACTAAGTTGTCTTGAATTCAAAGGCTTTCTATATTGTTGAGCTTCATTGTGTTTGCTGATATAAGAGCAGTGTTCCTTGGTGCATTGTTTAGGCAAAGTTTTAGGACCAATCTCTTCAGACTGGAGAAAAAAATTAGACTATTACTTATCCTCACGGGATATAGAAGATGCCAGATCCAACAACAAGAGGTTCACATATTTGTTCTCGTCTCTTTTCTCTTCTGAGAGGCTCAATCTTATTGATCAATTGATAAAGATGTTGCTGGTTTTTTTAGGCCTCAATAAGTCTATGCATGGTTAGAATTCCCATATATCACCTTTCTATAATTCTCTATTGATGCCATCCCTAATTTCCTTGACTTTGTGGGAGAAATTGCTGAAGATATCAAGGAGTATAGTTACTGAAAAATTACTTGGGCAATCTAAATTGTCTCCACATTTTCTCTCAGCCAAAGGCTTTTACTTTTAGCACTTTCTTGAATTTTGATGGTTTTATTGTTCTCCCAAATTATTGTTGACACCATTGATCGCATAGCCCTAGATTTCCCCTTGGCCAACCCTCTACTCATAAGGCAACACCACTATTGATGCCATCCCTGATTTCCTTGACTTTGTGGGACAAATTGCTGAAGATATCAAGGAGTATCATTATTGAAAGTTTATTTGGACTATCTACATTGTCTCAATGTTGCCTCTCAGCCCCAACTTAGCCTTTTACTTTTAGCGCTTTCTTTGAGTTTGATGGTATTATTGTTCTCCTCAATTATCGTTTACACCATTGATCACATAGCCTCAGATTTCCTCTTGGCTAACCCTCTACTCATAAGGCAACGCTCTTTTTCATCTAGTTCACATTGCAAATCCTAAGAGCTAGTTTACAATTATAATTAGGCATGCCTTTGCTAGCCACACACTACTAGTTTCCTCTCTACCTGTAGAGGTACATCAGCCATGGGTGAAGAGAGATTTTATGGAGGGCACCTTGTTTCCTCCAAGGATTGTCCAGACAGATCCTATTATCTTAAGTCATTCCCCAATGGCTATTACTAGACTCTTTATTGGTCGTATCATGGAAGAAAATGATGATATCGTTGGTTCTTTTGGCTCATAATTTGCTACGTACATGTGACAGTGCTGACATCTAGCCTTGATCTCGTACTTTGATCTTCATCAGCTCATGTATCATTAAGGGACTTTCCCTCATATGGATCTTTGTGCATGTACATGTATCATATGGTTTGGGGATTAAGCCCTTTGTGTTTAACACATCTAGTTATGTTTACATTAGTTTAGAGTTTTATTCTTTAGTTACTAGTCAAAACCTAGTGTTCTTTTTGCCCTAGTACTCTTTACAAAGAGGGCAAGCCAAAAGATCCAAGTTGAATATTTGCCAAAGACACAAATAACTATGAACAGTATAAACAACATCCAGAATGTTACTCAGCATTATTTGTCATGAGCAAGAGAAAATCAGAAAGTTATTCTCTGAATAGGACGTGTAGCCCAAGCTTGGCTGGAGGAGGATGCGAAAGAGTATCTTGGCATTTCGAGTGGGGAGGAAGATCCAATTCCATTGTGATCTCCAATCGTCGTTAGGAATCTCCATGAACATGAGATCGTCAATGGTTCCAATCATTTTCTCCTGTTTGGTCACAATGTGAGTGAAATGTTCCACACATGTTTTGGTCACAATGTGAGTGAAATGTTCCACACATGATGTGGTCAAAATGTGAGTGAGATGTTCCACACATGTTTGTAGAGTCCCCAACCTAGTATTGTTCTATTGTAAATGAATGTGCTTTCAAGTCCCAATCATATACTTTGGTCATTTCTAGACATTAATAATTTCTTTATTGCTTTCTTTTGTGTGAGATGCGCCTTAACTTTTTCAAGAGCAAAGAGCTCGTGGAAATCAAAGGACCCAACAAAAGAAGAATGCAGGCACGTGAGAAGGGTTCTTCACAAGAGCCAACCAAAGAAGGTAATTCTCCCATTCGTCGAGTCCTCCCCATTGGCCTATATATACGAGGGCAAAGGAGTGCCTAAAGGCCTATGTCGGCCCTACATCAAGGGTATTTGTTGAGCACCCCATATATCATATAGATCCATCGCTCACACTAGCCGAGTGATCTCCCAATGGACTTTATATAGGGTCCTTTTAAAAGTCCTTACCCATTGGTAAAGTGCCACATCCTATATAGAGATAGGGGGCTTAAACAACTTGAATTCTACTTACACTGTGCATGGTTTTGAAAATGAACAAAAGATTTTATTCCTTATTTGAAGATGTCTAATCATGCCTTGGGATTGGGCAAGAAGCCTATTTTTGCTATAAAAGCTACAATACCAAAAGAATAGTAATGCAGAATTATAAGTGCATACCATAAATATAGTACAAAAGAACACAAAATAATAATTGTGTTATTGCATAAGATAGTGTACAGTATAATTTCTTGATACAAAAGGACAAGTCAAGTCAAAGTCCTCATCCCGACATTCTTCTTTATATTTACAAGACAAAAGACCCAAGAGCTGTTGGTTAAATGAAAACCATCAACTACAACTAAACATAGCTTACAATGCATTGATACACTACCGAAGTTGAAAAAGAATAATTAACAACATAACAAACTCCGCTACAAAAGCAATGTTTTAATTGAAATCAATGATCTTCAAAGCCACGAAACCACGTTGTAGTGTTCTAAGGAGCTATTTAGATCACAATTTTATCCCCTATGCTATGGAGGAGCAATTTATGAGGTGGCAATGAGTTCGGCAAGAGCAAGGTCAAAGTGTTCAAGAGTACATATCCAAGATTCAAAGCCAAACTTTCTTATCAATAATATTCTAGTAGTGTGCCACCTTGGAGGGCAACATAGACATATTTGAAGGCCATAACATCTTTCCAATATGGATAGTACTAATGAGGCTGCCAGAAACTCGTACTTGTGTCAATTATTTTATTAAAACATGAAGGGATATTTATACAATTCATAGTTTGTTATGATCCTATTTTCCAAGAAACATTTTCTCAACCAACCTGTATCATTTTGTACTTATCCCTCAGCCAATTCTATCTACTTGAATGACTCAACAACCATTCTAAAACAACCTAGCCAATTAAGTAAGTTTCTCTTATGCTTGACTCAACAACCCCTAAACAAAATTTATTTAACCAAGAATACTATAAATAATAAACTGTGGTGTAATATTAATCCTAGACCTTCCCCCTAATTACACCATAGTACTAAGAATGGGAGAGAATAGTCTACACATTCTAAATAGGACATTCACACGGTCCATCGTACTTACAATAAATCAATGACTAAGAACACACTAATCAGTTAATTGAAAGCTAACAAAACATAGGACACGCTCTATAGTCCATACACACACTTTATGAACAAAGACACTTAACTGTCCATAACAGACTAATATACAGACCTATGTAAAAAGGGACACACTCAAATATCCGTTAAAAAAACATTAGTGGGACTGGGGCTTGCTAAGCTTCTTCATCAAGACTTAGGCCTCACTAAACTAACAACGCTAATCTCATCATCAATGGGAGTTGGGCCTCACTGAACAACACCTTATGAATTCCATTTGCAAGGACAAGTATATTATTCGATTCAGTGAACATAATCCTCCTTACAATCTTCATATTTCTTCAACTTGCATCCAGATGACTTCTTACTTTAGAGTCTTCTTAACATCGGTGCCTTGCCAAGAATGGAAACCTTAGTTGTTGATTTTCCAACAATTGTTTTCTTCTCCATGGAAAAAGTTCCCCTCCGCCAAACAAAAGATGTTTGTAAGGATGTCATGTCCCACCAATTATGCATCCCTTAATTTATGGGTTCAGGAAAGACAACTCCAATAAGGTACATTAATGAAATAGAAAAACAATTAAATCTTATGCATTGAGAGTGTTGAAGCAAAATTCAAATACCAGATGTTTTACAAGGCCATTTTTCTCATGCTAGAAACACATTTATCAAAAAAACTGTTCCCGATAATGAGATATCGAATTAGTGGTTTCGGCATTCGAGGGTAAAATATTTGTTTAATTGTTTAAGGTTTAAACTATATAAACTTCTAAAAAGGAACATCACCACAAGAGTTATGGACCAACAGGGACGCCACAAGCGTTGTGAGCCACTACAACGCTTGTGCAAATGGTGCTTGCCACGAGCTCCAAAGCCACAGCAGGAAGTTCCCTTGGCTTGCTTTAACCATTTTCCCACCTAGGCTGTCCAAATGAGGGCTAACAAAGACAAAACCAATGACGGTGGGATCTAATATCTAATATGGTGGATCCACCCCTTGGTGGTGGTTGGGTCTAGGGTGATAAACTCCTCCACCCGCTGCATTGATTGCTCTTCTAGCTTAGTTTTCATGCTTTGGTGTCTTTTTGTCTAATGGGCTTTATATCATGTTACTAGATATTTCTAAACTTTTTAATATGAAAAGTTGTTATATTAGCCTTATTTAAGTTAAATATGTCACTTTGTCTCACCCCATCAGGTTGATTAGATACATGCTTTTGGAATGTGATGATATGAATAGCCATGTATTACCTGTATTATTACACTTATTTCAATCAAAAATAGGAACACTATGCTTTTACAAATATAAAGAGCTTCCTAGTAAAGTTTTATAAACCTTACTCTTGCTGCACCAAATCCGTGCAAATGCATTGCACACCCAACAATGGCTGCCCTCTCAATGCTTCATGTGATTATTGTTGAGATTCTCTACCTCCAATCACTCACCCGATTGAAATATATCATATCAGCTTAATTTTGCAAATCAATCCCTTTTTGCTTAACCACTTCCTTGATGAATGCATTGGAATTATTTCATTTTGGGTTTAGCATGGCCTGGAATTATCTATTCAATCATTGCAAGGCCACTCCGAAATGATTCCAATGTGGTAATACAGCCACAACAAGCGATAATTTAAATCTAAGCCAAATCAGCTTATGAACATCTCCCAAAGCATCGTCTTCACCTAGTAAAAATGTCTTTGCAATGCAGATCTGCACTTTCCTGGTGCACCCTTCGACGTTTTTCACAACTTACTCCAAGAATCACTCCCAAGCATCTAAAAACACAACCTTCAAGTCACCTATTACAGCCCATAATACCTTTACAACCATCTCTCATATTGGTATCCTGGCTTACAGGATACATCATCATCCCTCTAAAATCAAATGCCCTTCTGCTGCACAACCAAACTCAATCTGTAGCTTTATGCTGTGGATTCCACTTGCCAGGCACTAGGAGAGTTCAAGGAGCAATCTCAGGCAGCCTGCAATGTCGTTAAGGCAATCTCCAACTCTCTACTAGGATGCCTGTACTCAAGCTTTGATAGCTGCTTCGCTACACTTCACATTCATGCCTTTACCATCTCAAACACCTGGTCTGAAGATCTTTCTTGGATGCGGGAAATTCTTGTGAAACTAAAGCAAAATCTCAGCAGCAATAAAGACATTTGCAGTGAAACATTTTGAAATCACCAAACCCAAATTGCAATGTCCCCTTTTCCACGTTCATCACTATGAAGGCTTTGGGCCCATTCCACCTTCCGTGGGCTTCAAGTTAGGAAAGTAAGGGAGGTGAACATTGCCATAATTGTAAGTGATTGTATTTTCCTTATTTATTTGATTACTAATCATGGCTTGGAGTGATTCGATTAGGTGATAGGTGAATGACAAAGCAAAAAGGAACTTCTATCTTCTCCTTCATTAAGGTCGGTCTTCTTGAGAGCTACAATGGAGATAAAGAAATACTTTTTCCCTTTTTATGAGGTCAGTCTTCTTAAGTGAAGATTAAAAGTGCACTTCCCCTTCATTAAGAGGTCAGTCGTGAAGATTGATCTTCTAATTCATCCTTGGTGCTAAAGAAGGGTACTTAAAGAGGTTCGAATGGAGGAGAGGGATCACTATCATTATCATTCATCATTTTGACATTTACTTGGATTTGGAGCTAGTGTAGCTTCTCTTCTTGCCATTGAAGGACAAAACCCCTTCCTTGGTTACCTATTGAGGATAAAAACCTTCAATAGGATCACACTTGGGGACAGAAACCCTCTTGTGTGCATTGGTGGCTTCATTCGGGAGTCACAAGTGGACTTCATTGGCAGATTTCTGGAACAGCAAGGTGTTTATCCGTGCATAGGGCACTTCTACTCCAGCTAGGGCACTTTCAAGGGTGTTGGCACCCTTCCTCCACTTGATCTACCCACCTAGGAAGTTCAGGATCACTTTTGGAGGGTTTCTGTGGTTGGAAAATTGTGATTTCACTTTTATTTGATAACTGGTCTCTCCAAGATCATTTTGAGCATTTGTTTGTGTTGAAACTCCAAGTATTGATGGAGTTATGAATTTTCAAAGTTTCAGTTGTGTTTGCACTTGAATTAAAATTATAAAATATATATTTGCTCCTCTAGGGTTTGAAGTGATTGACAAGTGGCTGTAATAAAAATCAGAAGTTGTGATTGGGGTTTGAGTCCAAACCCTTGTTTTTTGTTTGATGCCCTAGAAGGGACATTACACAAATCTCCAGCCTGCTTTGATACCAAATGTTAGAAAAGAAAATTTTTATTTTGAATATATACTTCATATATTTACAGAAAATATTTACAACAAGGGCCTGTACAAAAGAATTAAAAAACTGTATAGGGGAAAATACAAAACAGATTACATTTTTCTTAAAACAAACAGAAGGGCAGCCAAATCAGAATAATCCTTGGGGTCAAACTGCTTAGCCTCTTTAAGCAACAGATGTCCTTTCACAAGCAATTGCATTCTAACTTCACTTTGCCAAGACTGCCAAAAATCTCCAACGTGCCCACTTCCTCTTTGAAGATATAATTGCATCTGAGTTTCCAAAAGTGTCGATATCCACATGCAATGCCGTATGGTTTTGAAAGGAGCATGAATCAGAATGCTTGAACTTCCCAATAAAGCTGCTCTCCAGTGAAGAAATGCCTGCAAAAGTACTGGCATTCTAGTTTGTATTACCTCCCAACAGGCTTTGACAAATGGGCAATCCCATAATAGGTGTTTTATGGTTTCAATTTTAACACGATAGGAGCATAGCCAATTACTAAGGACACTTTTTGATAACCAAACTTTAGTAGGCTGACCCTAATAAATGATAAGCCATGGAAACATCCTTAGTTTGTAGGCTACTTTTATTGTCTAAAGACTGCAATATATGTATCCATAAAGATTCAGTATCAAAAGCAAGCCACCTACGATTAAGTATGGGTGCCAAAAGCATTTCTGGTGCATCAGCTGACAGAGCCAGTGTGCATCATACTGGTAAATGGGATGACCATAAATCCATCTCCAGTCTCTCCAGACGGGGCCTTTCAGTTCTAAGTTTAGCTTAAATACATCTTCTGAATGTAGAAGGCTCTGAATATCCTTGATGACTAGCCAATTTGCAGTGGATAATGCAAAATCTCTAGCCAGTGCCTTCCACCCTTTCTAATCACATGCACTGGCATCCCATAGATCCTTCCGAACAAAATTACCTTTTCACTCAACCTGCAAGCCTAAAAACGAGGGATAGAAGCAATGGATGTATCCTGAAGTTTCCAAGACCAAATGGACCTGTTGGCCAAGTCCCATCCAGCTCAAGCCCCGCTACACCCCAAGTAAGCAATCTTGCAACTTTTTCTAGGCTTTCCAAATACTACGAAGTACATAAGAATCCTAGGGCTGGAAATTGTTAGGATCCACAATGATATCACATAGTTCAAATTTACCTCTCACCTTGCCTAAATGATGTGCTAAAAGGATTCTATGTCTCAGTAGTATTTGTCAAGCTGAAGCTACTTCCAAACAACAAGTTATCCATTTTGCTGACAAAATATACCCTTGAGTAATAATATCTCTCAACCCCAGTCCTCCTTTCTCCTTAGGCATTATGCAAATAGACCATGATACCATAGGAGACCTCTATCACCACCATACTTTGCCCAAAGAAAGGATTGCAGCAGTTTTTCAAGGCAGAAAACTGAGTTAACCAACATGAGGCATAATAAATATGGGATGCTTGTAGAACATGGCTCAAAATAGTCAACTTACCCGTGAAAGAGAGATCCTTATGTTGCTAGAAGCAGAGTTTAGCTTGAAACTTCTACAAGACCCAATCCCACATACTTAATAGAGAAAGATCTAGTCCGAACAGCGTGCCTATAAGTATCTTACAATGACTCTAGGTGGAATACAAGTCCATTTTGATGGTATTCCTTGAGGACGTGTTTCGAATCCAGTTTTTGTCTTATGATGATTGGCAATGGCACCAAATGCTTTGCAAAATGAATCCAAACACTCCTTGCACCTACTATGGAACTTGATGTTGCTTGAATAGAGAGGATCAGCAAAATGGTTATTGAGCATTTGGGAACCGTCTGGCAAGTATATACCATTAACCTTGTTCTCTAAGCAAATATCTACTAGTGGATATCCCAAGGCATCAGCAGTGAGAACATAGAGATAAGGAACAAGTGGGCAGCCTTGTCTTACTGACTGATGGAGTGTAATCCATGGTGAGAGCACATTGTTGATAGCTAGAAAAGATGAAGCACATGAAAATAAAGTATTTACCATTTTCACAAATTTCATCCCAAAGCCAAGACTTTGAAGCATGTCGCTGATGAAGGACCAATCAATCATGTCTTATACTTTATCAAAGTCAATTTTGAGAAAAAGAATTTATTGGCCTATTTCTTTTGCCCAATGGCCCCAATCGATTACTTCACAAGCAGATAAGACAGTATCAAGGATAAATCGACCATGCACAAAACATATTTGTTCTTTACGCACAATCTTGCTCACAATGTTTCTTATTCATAAAGGCTTTATCCAAAAAAAAAATATGCTGTACTTAATAGAGTAACAGGTCGCTAACCTCTTATAGTATCTCTGGCAAAGGACTTGGGGATGAGTTTGATGAGCCCTTTGATTGAGAAATTCATAGAGGAAGCCCATAGAGAAAACCTCATTTGCCAAATGGCTTAAGTCATCACCAACTGTGTTCCATAGTTCTTTGTAAAATTCGCAAGCTAACTCATCAATACTTGGAGCTTTACCATTCGGCATAGAGGAAAGAGCAGCAGACAACTCTTCATTTGTAAATTTTGCCTCAATTTTGTTGTGGTCAGCAGCAATCACCTTTGCCAAAATCACTCACGATACAAGAATTCAATGTAGAGACTTCAAAGAGTGGCAGAGACTTCTCCCTAAAGGACAAAATCTTCTCCCGGTGCTATGGAGTGGTATCTCTCTTCTCCTATGGAATATTTGGAAAGAAAGAAATAGTAGAATTAGAAATAGCTGAAAGTCTAAAACACAAAATATCTTTGCCCCATACTCTTTCTACGGAATGGGAGCATATATGCAATCAGTTATCTCTTGATCCTAGGGATGCTTCTATGCCCGTTTTCATATTAATAAGAAAATCGTAAGAGAAAGTCAATCGAAAGACCCTACTTTGGGTTTTGGAAAATTGAATACAGATGGGGCTTCCAGAGGAAATCCAGGAAGAGTGGCTATGGGAGGCATTGGTAGAAACAAGGAAGGTGATGTGCAGTTCTTTTTTGCAGAGAATCTGGGTATTACTACCAATAATCTTGCGGAGGTGAAAGCAGTTTATAAAGGCATGCAAGAGGCTTTAAAAATTGGGTGGCAGAAAATTCAAATTGAAGCAGACTCTCAAATCATTATGAAGTTGTTGTCTGAAAATAATGTTGGTTCTTCTCCCAATTGGCGAATTGCTAAAGAGGTTTGGAAGATAAAAACATTGTAGGAGAAATTTCAAGAAGTTCAATTCAATCACATTCCTCGTGAAAGGAATAAAGTTGCAGATGGCTTGGCTAACTGGGCCTTGGATAATAAGAATCTTCTTTGCTATGGCTTGCCTCCTACATGGTGGTCCAACAAACTCCAAGAAGACATCAAATATATTCTTAATCTTGATCTGTTATGTTAAAATATAGAGCATTATATAGCATATAATGTGGCTATGTAGTTGTTATTCGGTTGGTAACTATTCAACAAATTTGTAACCACCTCTTCCTATATAATAAACATTGTCACACTCGTTTGAGTATGCATTTAGCCTTCTCACGAATTCTTTCTTCTCTTTACATATGCTAACATTGGTATAAGAGCAAACGTTGGCAATTCGAGGAAGAAAGAAGCCATTCGATCGAGGAAGCTTATGGCGCGAAGAATACGAGACAAAGGAGAAGCCGGTGGAGGTCGACAGGACACTGGAGCATCTAGTTCGTGAGTTTTTAGGTGCTGATAGTCGAAAATGCGCAAATCGCGAGTGCCAAAGTCGAGGTTCAAGGTGTGAATTCATGTTTCGAGGCCCATAAGTCGTGGTTTGAGGAAAAGATCCAATCACGGTAGAGAATACTGCATTGTCTATCATGGGAAAAGTCGATCCAATCGCGAGGGTTTGTGCTTTAAAGTGTTCAAAGGCAAAGTACATGGGCAAAGGCAATGCAAATATGTTTCACAAAGGCAAAGCAAATCCATAGTCAACGGCGGTAAAGTCGTGGAAAGAAAAACGCGAACAATTGTCTACTGAGGGCAAAACAGTGCCACGAGGTAAAATGTGAGGGCAAGAGGAGGCGACAAGGGCGTAAAGAAAAAAAAATGTGAATAGTCATGTGCCTTGGAATTTGCGAGGAAGTCGTGTAGCCTTGGAATTTGCAAAAGTCGTGTGCCTTGGTAAGTAATAATATTTTTAATATACGTAAATATAGTTCGAGGGTGATTTGTATGTGAGTAATTAAATACTATTTGTTGGAGTAAGTCATATATCATGTCCATTCGTGGAATAATAAAATGGCAAATATTTCAAACTTGAATCTATCGGAGACGAAAAAAATTAACAAGCGCTAATTTCAATGTATGGAGCCATAAAATTAATGCTTGTTGAATTTCGTGATTGTGATAAAATAATCACGAATAGTGAAGGTCAACCAATGACAAACTTTGCAGATTATGACAAAGGTCATAAGGAAGCTTTATTTCTTCTCAATTTATCGGTGTCGGATGATATGATATCGAAGTGTGGAATACTATTGTGGCAAGCACGTTGTGGGCCAATTTGAGGGATAAATATGGGCGTCAGAAAAGAGTCTAGTGTTATACCCGAAGAATATGCTCTTTCCATAAAGTTACGAGAAGGCGGATCGTTGTCGAGCACCTACTTCGGATGAAAGACCTCGAGACCAGTTATCTTCCATCAAGAAAAAGTTGGACAAGCAATGATATGGTGGCTCAGTTGAACAACTTACCTTCTTCATATGAGTCATTTGTGGAGGCATGCCATTTAATGGCTAAAAGTCAAACATTCACGTTTGACAAGGTGAATTCCTACCTATTGCAAAAGGAGCAGAGACAAATTCAAGCGAGAATCTAATTTTGACCAATCGAGAGTGCTCTTGTCACTCAGTCAAAAGGAAAGTGGAGACGTCATTCTAGTGAGTCATCCACTCGATGTCAGTCGCTATTACTTCTTGTCACAAGGTTGGGCACCTTAAGAAGGATTCTTGAAAGTGGAAGTATGATCTTTCGCAGAAAAAAAAACCATGTGATGAGACACATGTGGTAGTAGAATTGCAAAAGAACGGGATTCGGATGACGGGCATGCTCTTTATTGTCTTACGACATCATGCTCGCATGATAGTAATACTAGTTGCTAGATCATTGACTTCAGCGCATCAAACACTTTTCATGTCGCAAGGACTGGTATGTTTCATTTCTGCAAATATATGATTTGAATCAATAGTATTTACTCGATGGAGAAACATTGTAGTAGGAGGGATACGAAATATATGCATTGTATTGAATAATGCTCATAAACTCTTCGTATAGAATGATAGATATATACCTTCTTTACAAATGAATTTTCTGTCTATTTGTCAATTAATTGAAAATCTCAATATTCATGTGGATTTCTATGGGAAGAAGTGTGGTGTTTTTGATGTGAAACAAAGACAAATGATTGCCCTTGGCATTGGGCAAGGTGGCTAATATCGACTTGTTGATCCTATTACGATCAACATGAATGCACGTGTGGAGAACAACTCCACCATACGGAGTAATGTGCGGGGAGGTTGCAATGCCTTGGGAGGAAGCCTTTCCTCACGGATCTGTTGACTTGGATACAATTAACCTACATGCACTTATTATGGAGGGGTTATCCACTAGACCGGATGTACGGGAGGCGGACATGCCTTGGAAGGATGGATTTCCTCATTCTAAAGATCGGTTTGTTGTAGATGGAGACTCAATATTCCAGATGCACTCTTTGGCAGTGCATGGTGAGATGGCATGCCAAGCCACTCACTCAAAGGCACTTGCTCGAAGGACAGTAGAGAGCATGAACAGTTTGCTCACTATGTTGTGAAAGATATTTCCCAACGAGAGGGGATAAATGAGCAAATACATGAGACAGAGATGGTTATTTCTCCCACTTTCTTTGAGACATAGATGTTTGTTTCCCTACTATTGCGGAGTTGGTTCTAATTCCTACTTTGCATGAGATGGTCACATTTCTCTTCTTGAAAAGGTTGGATTAACAGTACATGGTGTTGCGAGGACATGATCGAGGTGACTTCGATTGCGGGGTAAGCGAGTCTATGTATAGACTCAAAGACAAGCTACACAAGCACGGAGCAAATTTTTCAATCCACCTCTATGAGTTTTTAGTTCCAACACTCTGGAGATGGGGCTAACACTCTCAGCCATTGATGATTCATCACTGGTCAATGAATCACGAAACAAAGAACCAAAGTGGACCACTTGCCATATCCTTTGTTCACACAACCAGATTTTTGTTTTGTGGTTCTTCTCGACAACCCGAACACAACTATGGACTGCTGATTTCAAAGTACAACCTATGGCATTGATTTGTAGATCTAATGACTAAACATATGGGCTTTAAGACATTTGTAAAATTTTGAGACAAACTTCATATTGTTTCCGATTCAGTCATTACGAGGGGTGTTAAAATATAGAGCATTATATAACATATAATGTGGTTATGTAGTTGTTATTCGGTTGGTAAATGTTCAACAAGTTTGTAACCACCTCTTCCTATATAATAAACGTTGTCACACTTGTTTGAGTGTGCACTCAGCCTTCTCTCGAATTCTTTCTTCTCTTTACATATGCTTAATAAATCCTTCACTATGATTATTTCTTCGGCTTTACTTTTGTATAATGCTCAAGCTTGGGCTAACAGTTTTCAAGCTTGCACACCAAATATGCATTTCTTGATTTTCATCTAATATAAAGTTTTGCTATTTTAAAAAAAAAAAAAAAAAAACAATGTAGAATAGGGCAAAAAAAAATTATGAAAATGTCGTTGAAAAAGCATTTTAATCCCTCGAGACTCCTCAAGAGAGCCATCCAGTTTTCATATACCAAGGATTTTTTCCACATTTTTTTTGATGGTGGAAGAAAAATTTAGAACCTTCATCACCTTCTTGTATCCATTGTAGCTTATCATCACCTTCTTGTATCCATTATAGCTTAGCTCAAATACAAGCTCCTCGGGCTGCATGCTCTGCATTTTGGCGAATTATATTCTCCAACGATACTGCCTCTGCTTGTAATGCTTCATTGTGTAGGTCTTCTAATGAAATACGTGTTATCAATTTATATTTGAATTCCTAAAGAGAATGTCTGTGTTTGTGTGCTATCATACGTCCCCACCTACGAATAAATTTAACAGTTCTTCAATCATGAAGGGATATTTATACAATTCTTAGTTTGTTATGATCTTTTTGTAGGATACATTTTCTCAACAGACCCTTAACACTTTGCACTTATCCCTCAACCAATTGTATCTATGCGAACGCGAGGATGTGTCCCCTAGATTTTGGTGACGTCCCGACGTTTGAAGGACTTGGGGACTTAGAGGGGACGTCCCTAATTTTTTTAAATCTTTGAAAGTTTTCTGATGTTTTAACTTTTAAAAGATGTTATTTTTACCAAGAGCATCAAATTATGATCTTGAAAGTACCTAAAATAAATTAAATACAGTTTAAATCCCTAAATGTCATTGAAAAAAGTTAAAATATTAAAAATTAATTTTTATGTATTATTTTAAAAGGCGTCACCCTGCCACCCCCAAAATTTGAGAAATTTTTTGCTGTCCCGGAAACCCCATCCCTCCGTACCCCTGTCAGCTTATCCCGAGACTTAGGTAACTATGGTGAACGAATCAACAACCACTCTAAAACAACCTAACCAATTACGTTTGAATAAATGCATATCTAAACTTATCTCCTGTGATTGATTTAAAAACCCCTAAACAAACTTTATATAACCAAGTATATAATAAAATATATATATTATGGTGTAATACTAATCATAATAAAGGAAAGAAATATACACTGATATGGACTAAAAGAAGGGGCTACAAAAGGCTGGTTCCAAAGTTGATTAAGAAGTTGCTAATGATAAAGAGAAGAGAAATGCTGCAGTTGTTCATAAAGAAGAAATATTACCAAGGGGAAGTGTTAGAACTACAATCCAGATTACACACCAATCATAGTTAGCAGGTCCAGAAATCCAGATCCATTTGTGAGGAAAAAATCCCCAAAAACTGGAACTCTTGAAAACGTTCGGAAAAATTCGATGCGGAATATATATACATACTATATATGAGAATAATTTATAAATATGAAAAAATTGACAAATACAGAAAAAAGTATTAATAATGTGATATAGAATGTTAAAATATTCATCTTTAAATAATATTAAAGGGTGTTGGGTGTCTTTTTATTACGAAAAAAAACGGGCAAAAAAACAAGGCCTACCCAGATCAGATTTATCCGGGCTGCCTCAAAAATCCAAATCGAGGCAGATTTTGAGCAGATCCAGCTGGATCTGGGAACTATGACGCTAAGAATCAGGAGGACCAGCCCAGACAGAGAAACCTCCAAGATTGAGGTGAAAGAAGTGCAATATAGCTCCAGTGTGGATCATAAGATTGTATGCACCAAAAATGCAAAAGGAAACACTGGTAGAAGATGAAGCAAAGATTTATGAGGAGCATGTGAAGCTTTTACATGTCAAGATCCAATGAAGACCTTCAAGATAAATACGCTTGTTAATTCTCATTCTGAAAGAAATTTGATTTCTGAAGGGTTAGTGTAAAGGCTTGGACTGAAGCTATATAAGAATTTACAAACATCAAAAGGATTCCAACAAGTAACAAAGCATGAGAATGTAATATAAAACACTCGAACTTCCACCTACTACCATCCCATGCCACCCATTCTCCATCTGCAGAAAAGCTCCCGAACCCAACCTCTAGATCTGATCTTCAATCAGCCTAAGAGTGATTGGAACTAATATCTGCCCTCCAGAAGGTCCGCCTATGGCCTATTCCCAAAAAGCACAGTTGAACAACCCATCTCAAGGGCTTCAGAATGATATGAAAACAGATCAAGTGCAAGCCACCCCACCTCAAGATCCAGTGAAGGTCTTCAAGATAAATGCACTTTTTAATTCTCATTCTGAAATAAATTTGATTTCTGAAGGGTTAGTGTAAAGGCTTGGACTGAAGCTATATAAGAATTTACAAACATCAAAAGGAAGTAACAAAATATGGGAATGTAATATAAAAGACTTGAACTTCCACCTCCCACCATCCCATGCCACCCATTCTCCATCTGCAGAAAAGCTCCCCAAACCCAACCTCTAGATCTGATCTTCAATCAATCTAAGAGTGATTGGAATTAAGATCTGCCCTCCAGAAGGTCCGCCTATGGCCTATTCCCAAAGCACAGTTGAACAACCCATCTCAAGGGCTTCAGAATGTTTTGACAACAGATCAAGTGCAAGCCACCCCACCTCAACCAGCTTTCCAACATTTCAAATCTGCAATATCTAAGAATGCACTACAGATCGACAAAGAAGATTTAGGAATTTTTACAGAACCATGCAAAGAGAACTATCATCAAGTCCGCCTTCCCGATAAAAAAGGAGAATGGATGCTATTTGAAAATGGACACACCCCCAAAGGTTTCATTCTCCATGAATGAAATGGAACAAAGGATATGGCTGATTAGAAAGAGTGCTTTGCTATGCAGATTTATGGAGGCATTCCCGGTCCGAAAACTCTAATGATTTTGGGTTCAAGAGAATTGTAAACCCACTGGTACATTGGAGTTGTTTATGATGACAAAAGGCTATTTCTCAGTTGTTTATGTACACTGGTTTCTCAGGAAGGTTGGCCTCTACATTAAAAACTACTCCCCAACTAAGGACCTCCCTAGCACCATCCTAATTTGGATGAGATTTCCACTACCATCCAGTGATCACCAGCAAGAATCCTCCATGAAGAAAATAGGCTCTACAATAGGAGAATACATAGCTTCATTGGAGTTCACCATAGACCCTAGTGTCATGAATTATGCACGTATTTTTGTTAAGGTGGACCTGGAAAACCCCTGCTGGATTGCCCCATACTTGATGTAGGGGGAATGAGATGGCAGCAGTCCCTGGAATATGAAAATACCTTGTTTAGGTGTTGGTTCTATCATGAACACAATCACCTAGCCAACATATGCCCCACCCAAGTAACTCAAAATTTTGGGTCTCAACATCAACATCAAACACACATCAGGCATAAAGAACTACCATGGTAAATGGAGATCTGCACAAAGACAATCAGCACAGAGGAGTGGAAGAAAACAAATTTCAGAAAGCTTATACAAAGAAAGAAAAGGAGCTGACAAATAAAACAAAGCAAATATTTCAAACAATCCATTTCCAGCCCGGTTTGATGCAAATGTGGATGAGATGAATGATAGTAGCAACATCTCAGAGAGGAGCCCTTCTCGAGAGAAACACCCATGAATCCCTGCAAAATATCAGATCCAAATAAATGGCAAGAAGATTGAGTCAGTTACATTCCAAGCAAAAAGAAATGTCAATAGCTCTGGTACCAGAACTTACAAAAAGGGCTGTCAACAAATAATATGCCAATGGACCTGATAACTAGGGACATGGATATTGGGAAATACAAAAAACAGATCGAGACAAAAGAAAGCAAATTGCTCCCTGAGATCATTGAGCCAGCTGAGGAAGACAAATTTGGTGGCACAGTTACCACGTTACTGCAGATCTGGACTCCTAAAATTCAACAATCAGAGTCCTTCCCAGTGACGAGTACCTTCAACAATCCACAACCTTTACAACGTGGATTCTCTCTTGGAACATAAGGGGTATAGGCATTCCCAACGAACGCTGTTCTCAAAGACGAGATCAGGGCTGAAAAGGTGGAAATGATTCTTTTACAAGAAGTGATGTGCTCAGGCTCAACTAAGACACTGAGGTTCAAGGTATTTGGGGCAGCAAACAGACCCTTCTCTGTTCAAAAACAAGAACCATCATTCATTGGGACCTGTACACATATGACTACCCTCCCATCGATATTTTCTTTGAGAATTGATGGCTGTTTTTTTCTCATGAATTCAATATTCAATTCTGTGTGACCAATATATATACACATGCTAAGTAGCTGGTTCAGGTGCAATTCAGGTATGGGTATGAAGTGCCCGGCACTGCTGGTACAGCGATTTTTTTGCCTTGGGTACGTCCGTACAAAAATATATAAAAAATAAAAATATAGAAATTATAGCCTAATAAATCAGAAATTAGAGACATTAACCATATAGTATGCATATAAAAAACAAAATAACCACAAAAACGAAAATATTATCCAAATGTCAAATGTTATAATAATCAAATATCTCAATTGTCATGTGTCGATCATAATTATTTACATCAAAATTAATATTCATAGTCATCTTGCTCTTCATCAAGAGCATCAATATCAACATCATGTGGTGCACTAGAACCACAAGGACTACCACTCCCAGCAACTATACTATGCCTCCCAAGAGAGTCAATGTCAAACAATGAGTGGTGTGAAAGGGAAGAATTCAGGTCAACATCCTCGGGATTTATATCCCAATGCTTTGACAACCCCTCATTGTAATCAGGCTTCTTGTGGGAGATAAGGTGCAAGTTCGAGTGTATGTAGACCAAGTCCTTGGCCTTTTTTGCTCTAAGCTTGTTGCGCTTTTGTGAGTGGATGAAGTTGTATGTGCTCCAATTCCGCTCACAAGAAGATGAACTTGCAACCTATATTAAAATTTATAAAAAGGTAAAAGTTAATTGCATTTGTGTTTTACTTTTGTCTTTTATCTTTGTTTTGTTTCTATTTTGAGTTACTTTTTAGGGTTATAATTAGTATTTTATTATATTTTTGTGTTTTTATGTGGACTTTGAATTGAAAAAGGAAAAAAAAATTAAAAATTTGTTTTACTTGAGGGTACCCCTTAGGTACACCCTGGACGTACGAGTACGCCCGAGTACGTTTACAGACATACTCGGGCATACTTGTACATCTAGGACGTATAGTGGATGTACCCAAGTTGATTCAAGGCTAGGGGGACGAACCGGCTTCTTAGTGTATACATACATACATACATATATGTATATGTATAGGTGTGTGTATATATATATGTATATATGTATATATGTATACTACCTCACGGAAAGCATAGGGTTGACTACCTTAACCAACTCCAACAATGAAATCATAATCGAGATAAAATAAAGGAAAGTGCTCACTGAGATCATTGAGCCAGCCAAGGAGGCCAATGTTGGTGGCATAATGACCAAGTTACGGTAGATTTCGACTTCCCAAAATCAAACAATAAGAATGCTTCCGAAGATGAGCACCTTAAACAACCCACAACCTTTATAGTGCGGATTTTCTTGGAATATAAGGGGTGTCCCAACAAACAGTTGTTTCTCAAAGGCAAGATCAGGACTGAAAAGGTGGATTTGATTATTCTACAAGTGATGTGTTGAGGATAAAGCTAAGTCATTGCATTTGAAATCGTGTTCGAATTTGTAGAGGATAAAATTCATAAGAAATTTGTTGCAAAAAAATAGAGATAAAATTTGTGATTAAATTCAACTAAAAATTATACTTGTTTTTAGACTAAAAGAACTACATATTTTTAGATTAAATGAATATAAATAAATAAAATGTTTATATATAAAATGTCTAAAAACTAAAACTAAAATCTATATACTATATAATAAATATTTAAAACTACAAAAATAAATAAAGTTATTAGAAATAAACTATAAAAAATAAACTAAACTAAAAAAACACATTGTTTTGAAAAAGAGTATAGCATATAATTGAAACAATTAAAAAATATGTGGTAAAAGACTATAAATTTAAACCTAAAACTAAAAAAGTAAAACATAACCTATAAGTTTATATAGAATAAAATAAACGAAACTCACAAAAATTGAATAAATCAAAAATCAAAACCCTTACGTTTGAGCACACATTTACACATTCGTGCGAGCAACCAACAACTAGAATTTCACAACAAAGCTCCTCTTCTACACATTCTTTAATATTTCTTGGGATTCTTCCATTATTCACAAAATTCAAGAGACTCCACAAAAATATGTTATCTTTGTTTGGACAACAGTATTAAGTGTGTTCCTTAGCAATCTAATATTCTTTCTCGTGCTTAGTTGCTTTTCGAAATTGTAAGCTCTTTTCCCAACATATAAGATCTTATTTCAATTTGTCTAGTAAGAACTATAACACTTTTTGATTTTCAATATACAAGCTTTTTACCCTATTTAAAAATTTAAAAAATCAATGTGGAACTCTTTAATGTGTGGAACAGTGTGACAAATCCAAGATAAGTTCCTCGAAATTGATACATAATGGTGTTTTTCAAATAGATATATTTATGATACTTGTATCCATATTTGAATTTTAAAATTAAAGAAAAATATTAAGAACAATTATTGAAAAATAAATCGGGGACATTTCAGGATGCCTTGGAAATGTCCTAGAAGTTCAAGGATGCCCCTTTTCGTGCAATTTTTCTTCTTTGTGGAGACGTTTCACTGTAATGTCCCTTTTTCGAATTAGTTCCAATTGAAGACTTCTTGCCATTTTTCTTCTCGTGGCCAAGAAAAAAATGAACAAGGGAAGTCCTCGGATTTAATTTTTGTTTTCTTTCATTGTTATTAATGTTTTTCTTTTGTATTTTCCTCCCTAAGGCAAGTCAACGGGGTTGGAGAGCTCCCAAAATGAAAATAAAAGATAAAGCAAGTTTCTAAGAGGTCGGTCTTGGGGTAATTCACCCCTTAGACCTTTGGCGCCACCAAAGGGGTATAAGAGGAGTCACATAGGCTCATTTTCATCATCAATTTTGACATATATACTTTTCTACTTGGTTCTAGGGCTGATTGCTCTAATCCAACTCCACTAAAGGGCGAAAATCCATTAGTGTGGCATCCAAGGAGGACGAAACCCTTCCTTATGGCATATTGGAGAACGAAAACTCTCCAAATTGGTGGTGTGAAGGAAAATATTGAAGACCATCTTGTTGGTTTGCAACTAGGGCATCAAGGAGAAGTCATTTCAAGAGTTTTGCATTGTTTGGAGCCCCTCTCCTAGGGAGCGACTAGGGTTAGAGTGTTTTGGGTGCCTTCTAGGGCATGGAACTTCATTATTATTTGATATTCAGATTTCTCATAATTTATAAGGCTGGTATCTTCCATATTTTGTAATTGTTGGGGTTTGGAGACCTCATTTTTAGCTATTTTTGTGGACTGCACTTCTGTTGTCCTAAAATAAATTGCAGCTGGGTATTATTTCAGATTTGGCACATGTTTTGGCTTGGTAATGGTTCCATTAATTATATATAATTTGGAGAAGCATTGGTATATTTAATTTCAGCTTGTTTGATGGGTGTTTGATGCCCTAACATGCAAATTTCAGTTTGCTGCTAGGGTTTCAAGTAATATTGGATCTGTTGTTATAAAAATCAGATTGCATTCAATTTGGGGTTTGTGTGATTTCCTTGTTTGTGTGTTTCAGCCCTAAAAAAGGGATATTACATTCGTCCTAGTTCCCAAGATGTCCCAAACATCGGGATGGCTCTGAAGGGGGACATGCCCCCTCATTACAATGGAAATATTTGGGTTTCCCTCTACACACATAACATAATTGAACTATGGGATGCTTATATTGTGCCAAATCAAATCTAAATTATCTCACTAGACAAATAGATAGTTATCTTCTACAAGATAAATTCAGCTGGTTTGATAATTTCTCCAAGTTGTTCCAATTTAATTGCTCACACTTTTTGGATACCACAAAAGTATCCCTTTGTATTTAAGATTTTTTTAAAATTTTGAACAGAGTCGCTTACGAACAATGCATGCACAAATTTATTCATCCTCCAAATTCAATCCTCAACCATCTAGGGGTTACCCCAAATATGCACTACTATTGCGGTCACATTTGCAACTACTCACGATCCCATTGTCTGCAGGGAATGCTCTAACACATGGATAGACACAAGGGCATCCACCCCTACATCCAAAACATACGATCGGTAATACCCACAATTATCGTCACCTTTGCATACTCGACATGAGGGTTTTGCCTCATCCAAATTGGCATTGGCTCATTGGCGGTTAGGGAACCTCAAGTCCCCTATCTGTTTGGGTTAAGCATGACATCTCGCCACCCGAATCTTGCAATTCCGTTTTGATGCAAACGAGCGCCTACCTAATGCGATAGATGTCATTTACTACACTCCCCACCAAGGAGTAATGCGCAAGCCTCTCTCACCGAGAGTCCACAAAGGCAACGCACTAAAGCCTATGTTCTGCGTCACACATCCGATGTGGCTTGGCATTAAGGATGATGTGAAGGAGAGAGTACCCTCCAACATCCCCACAACGGGCACTCAACAACACTTTCATGGAAAGAAACTTAGGATACCTTAGAATTCCCATTAGTGGCATGGATCACAATATGCAAATCTAAGAGAGGGGGACTAAAGATAAGAGACGCATCTCACTCTCTTTTCAATTTGGCTATGGCTACAAAATTGGCCTCGAAATTTGATTATATTGAGTCAATATGGACCAACATTCTAAGAAAATAGTCTCAATCACCTCTCCATACATGTTGCGATTTGTGGAAACCAAGTCTCTCTACTATTGCTAGATTCCTCAAATTAAAGCATCACTCCCACAGGGACAAGTAACCTAGAGACTTGCGATGAACAAAACATAAGATTTAGGGAAGACTCGTGGAATGGGTACCTTGTAATGTCCCCTTTTCCCAATCGAAGACCTTTGGCCTATTTTGTCAACCCAACGGCCAAAGGAAAAATATAAGGGTGACTTAAGTCATAATAAATTATTATAAAGTGCTATAAAAAATAAAATAAAATTATTAAAGCACTTATAATTATTTATTTGGCTTAATTAAAAGATGCACTTATAAATTAAGTTGTAATATCTAGAAAAGTGCAAGGGGGAGTCTAATATTAATTTTGTATCCTTCCTAGGGAGTTTGGCGACTTGCCTAGAGAAGGAATATTAGCCACTTGGGTAGTATAAGGCCCATGATAAATTTGTATCCTCCCTAGGAGGAAAATGCGACTTGGAGGGATGAGAGTTTTGGGACTTATGTTTAGAAATAATCACCAATTGTGATTGGTGATTATGGAGGTCCTTTTGGGTCAATTTTCCCTTTAAAAGGAAGGGTCGACTTAGAGGAGAGACATCTCATAATCATTTTATCAATTCTGAATTTTATCTTAAGCCTGGTGCTTTTGTATAAAAATATTCTAAGGACGAAAACCCTTAGTTTATACCTCTTGTGGACGAAAACCCCAAGAGATTGAGAGGGGATTTCACTCAGAAATTTCCAGCGGTTTAATTCTGATTTTCCAGTCAATTTCAGCAGTGTTTTGGTGATCTTTTTGGTAGCATATTGCAGCAGTTGGATCGACCCAGTTTGGGGCTGTTTGGGCATGATTCTAGAGGTATTTACTTCTGAAAAATATTGCCAGATATCTCTGAATTTTTATAAATAAAGGAGCTGCAATTTCATAATTTTCTGAGCAAGTTTGGAGGGTTTTTCAGGCAGTTTGTAATCAGATTTAGATCTGAATTTTCTGAATTATTTGGCTGCAAATAAATCTGATTTCTAGCATATTTTGGCTTTTAAAAATACTAGCAATCGACTGGGATAGAAAGTATAAATTTTTGAAGTTGTTTGCATTAAGTTTTATTCAAACCCTAGTCGCTTTGGCTGTATTTAATTCACTTTGCCCTAGTTCGATCCCCAAGGGTTTCAAACAGCCCTAGTTTGTCAATTACAATCCATTAAAAATCTGTTTTGGAAGAAAGAATTATTGGGGATCTTTCATACCCAACTCTCACCAAGCAAATGTTGCCTTATCTCAAGTACCGAGTTCTCACCAAGCACATGTTGTTTGGCCTCCCAACTGTAATTCATTCTCATGGACTACTTCAAGTGTACGACTAGTCGAATTCCAAGGTCTACACTATCCTTGTCAAGCATAAAGACACAATTCAAGAAACAGGACTTACTTTTTGGAAGCAAAAGACTGGTCTCCTCCTATTGATAGATAATAGACAAATCATATTTAACCATCAGGATGACATGTTAATATGGCCACATGCAAGCACAGGAGAATGCACACTTTCATTAGCTCATCACATCCTAAGCGAGGCACCATCAAATTACAAAATACCAATATTTTGTGGATGGTAATGAGGACTAGCAAAATTTTCCAAAAATAAAATCTTTCTTGTGGTTGTTAATGCATGGTAAGTTCTTAACCACATTTGATCTCCAAAATGGATGGGTGGGCCCAATTATATGCCCCAATTGTCATAACAATGTTGAATCTATCTATCTATCACCTCTTCTATTATTGGACCTATCAACTATAAATATTCAATCTAGTAAGGAAGAACAATCTCAAATTATGACAAACCTCTTAAACCAGACACCATGGTAGTTGTCGGTTTACAAATGGGCAAGGCTCCAAAATGTATTAAAATTATTAATTTTAATAAGCCAACATTAACTAATTAAATATCAGTTAAGGTACTTTAGTTATACAATGTAGAACTACCTTACCTATATGTAACTACTTTATGTTTAATAAAAGATGGACACAAAAGATGTTAGTGTGTCGTGAGCAATATGCCTTACAAGATGTAGTTCATTACTTTGTTATTGAATTATTGACATTATTCTTTAATTCTGTGAAAATATGAGTGAATATTTGCAATAGCCGTAGGCTATGGAATTACAAATCACTTTCGAGTCCCTGCGACCTGTTTTGGTTTAGTCACTGACCTATCCAATATGCCTCATAGGCATGTGAGACCCCTTTTTGGGAACAAAAGAATTTTACACTTTACCCCATGTATAATGTTCAAATTTTTACCTCCTTAGGTTTTGACCCTTTGTCCAAACTCGTGGTAAATCCATCCTTGTCAATCCATTTAAGGCTTAAACTAGCAGACATTAACATCACTTGATTCGCATAAATTAAATTGAGGCAAATCACCATATCCTCGAGACAAGAAAAGTTTTAGGTTATATCCTAGGTAGAGAACATTTTATTTTCTAGTGTTTGATTTACTACAAAATATAAGGGAAATAAATTTGGTTTTTAAGATTCTCCAAGGGATTTCTTAAATTATTTTTTCCAAGATATTGAAGATAGAAGTGTTTAGAAATGTGTCCTTGGAGACGTGGTTATCCAAGCATCGCTCACTTGAATGCCTAATTAGAATCGTAATTCTGATAGATATTCAATATGATGATTTCTAATTGTTAAAAGAAATTGGTTTTGGCTCACATTATATGCATAAGAGATATCTAGCCTCAGTTGTGTTCAAGCATACATCTTTTCTAAGTACTTAAACTTTGTCTAACAATATAAGTGAATAACAACAACAAAAACCAAGCTATCCAACACAAACAATGGACTACAATAACAATTAATATATACTCTATATTGTGACAAACTTTAAATGCTAATATGAGCAACAGCAATTCACTGTTTAAAACCATACCATTTGATATTCAAATGGTTGTGCACCTTCAACAAATGGATCCAGTTTTTGTTTAGTGACGCTATAGAAAGAGGCATACCTTTTGACAGAGGTTTTCACAAGACAACCGTCAAAATCGAAGGCTGCAATCTTTTCTGATGCCTTCAAGCCATCATCCTGATGTATCACACATCCCCGTCACACAACAAATGAGACTTCAGATAATGATGTGTAAAACAAAGCAAGGATGGCATCACTTCAGATCAACTCCAAGATGTCCCGACAATTTTAACATGTTCTAAGATAATCTTACATTTATTATCTAAACATATACATTATAAGAAAATTTTCATAGAACTGATCCATAAGGATCAGGAAAACAATCATATTCATCAACCACACACAAATACTGAAGGTTTGAGGATCAGCAAATCTCTGAAAGGAGAAAATCCGAGGTAGGTTGCAAAATTTCAGGAGCGGCAGTTGCACAATCACTGTGGCAGTTACACAATCACCGTGGCGTTCGCAAAACCGCCAGGGCGGTTTTGCGACCACTGGTGTATGCAAAAGCAGCAGTTTCAAAACCGCCAGTTTGCTGAAACCTGCAGTTGTATTGCATTTATTTCTGTGTCAAAAGTTAGACATTCACAATGTAGACTGTAAATTGTAACTTTCATTTTTGCTGCATTAATTTGCGGCTCAGAAAGTCATATTGGTGTGAAAAATGATAAACATTCAAAACCTCGTTCTGTCAGAGGCATAGAAGTTGACAGGTCAAAACTATAATGTTTGGAGTCATAAGATTTTGACTATTGCGAATATCAAGACTGTAATAAAATAATACTTGGCATGGAAGGAAGGTCAGTTATAACCATTGTTGAAGATCCACCAAAAAGTGGAGAAGAATTTGCCGATGACGAATACATTTTTTTAATATGTGCTTCATATATTATAACAATAAACAATATTTACAAGGGCTGTACAAAAGAATGAAGAATTGTACACCAGTATTTACAAAGAACTGAGTACGTAAAGCGATCAGAATAGCAATAAAAGCATAATATTGTCCACTAGCTATAAAGACAAGAAGGAATCTACTGTGGATGAAGCTCGGTATGGATGGCATCCCAGTTAGTTTGGGAGTTTGTGGATCTTGGGAATTATACCCTTACAAGGGTCATGAGACAACTTGATGGAGCACTGTGGATGTAGCTCAACATGGATGGTTGTCCAATAATTCAGGAGGTTCATAATTTGGGAGTTTGGGGAGGTGGAATTTGGGAACTCGAAAATTCAGTTCGGAAGCTACACTTTTACAAAGGTTACAAAACAGCTTCATGGAGTTCTACTTGGTCCAAGAACTGCTTTAAAAGATAAAGCTTCTAAAGAATATACAGATCTATTTGGTTCTGATGTTTTTAGTTTTCAATAAGTATGTTAGTGTGTTCTGCTATTAAGTATAGTAAGCCATAAGAGGGGGTATTAGAATATAAGGCTTAGCTTTTATAATTAAGTCACTATAAGTTATGTATTAATTAATGTTCAGTTGTAACCTCCTCAGCTATTTTATAACTATCTCTTGCATAGTAAAATGACGGACACACAATCTACGATGTGTGCAATCCGGTTATGCTTCATTCTTTCTATCTTTACATCTTCTAACACATATTGACCACAACCTCTTCGACATTTGCAAGCACAAAATATATTGCAGCAGGCAAAGGCACTAAAAATGGATGGGGTTTCTTCAACATGTCATTTGGTGATCAAGTACGAAAAAGGAAGCATGAATGTTAGGGCAGATATGTTATCCAGGCCACCAATAACAAAGTGAATTTCAACTTTGGTTACCATCTCACAACTTGAGCCCTTCATAAACGAAGCTTATGCACAATATGCAAACTTTGGGGAGACATTCCAGCAATTTTAGGATAAGATGGCAGAAAATGAAGGAAAAGATGGATGTTACCTCAAGGATACAAGTGGGACAAACTTTATGTGCCACGGGAAGAAAGACGTCTATTGATGAGAGAAGTGCATACCTCAATATTGGGTCATTTTGGTGTTAGCAAGACCATTTCTCACTTAAAGGTATGCATATTGGCCCAATATGCAAGATGAAGTATCTAGATTCATTAGAGGATGTAAACTTTGTTGTACAAGCAAGCCTAAGGTTAGGAAAAAGGATTGTACATGCCTCTACCAATATCTAACAGACCATGGGAGAGCATTTTTATGGATTTTGTAGGAGGATCACTTATGTCTAAGCATGTCCATGACTATCTATATGTAGTTGTAGATAGATTCAAAAATATGTATATTTTCATAGCATGTAAGAAGGCAATAAAAGGGCACGAGCCACATTAACTATTCTTTTCAAATATTTGGGTGCATTTTAGGTTGCCTAAACCGATTGTTTCAAACAGAGATTCAAGATATTTGGAAAAAATTTAAACCAATTTGTGGCATAAGATGGATACAAAACTCTAGAGAAGCACAATGTTCCTTTTCCAAACCGATAGGCAAATGGAGGATGTAGATAGGACTTTTGTAAAGCTGGTAGAAGGTTACAATGGTGAGTATCCAAGCACCTGGGATTAGTCTTTGCAATATATCCAGCACTCCTACAACAATACAATACATACATCCACCAATCAGTCACCTTTTGAAATATGAATTGAATTTTGAATTTATCACCTTGATGTTGAAGTGGGACAAGTTGAGGAGGATGAGATTCAAAAGTGACTAAAGCAACAAAAAATTGTTAAAAGGATTAAACAACTCCATGTCAAGGTGAAAGAAGAATCGGAGATAACTCAAACCGTGTGCAAGGCTAGGTATGACAAGCACCACAAGGATTATATGCTCAAAGTGGGAAACGAGGTATGACTATATTTGAGCAAAAAAAGGCTTCAAGGGCAAGCAAGAAAGCTCAAACCTTTGAGGTATGGACCATTCACCATCTTGGAATAGATTGGAGAAAACAATTTCAAGCTTGGTCTTCCACATTTCATGAGGATGTACTCAATAATAAACTACGAGAATTTGTACCTATGTGAGCCACCCATACTAGATGAAGAAGAAGAATCTTAGTTGCTTTACCCTCTATAGAAGATATTGTCTTGGAAGTTGGAATCCCAAAGGGAGTTAATGGAGGACGTAGTGATGTAGTGGAAAGTAAGAGAGACACGCAAGCTATCACAAGAAGCATGGCAGGTTGTAAAGAAAGGCACGACACAAAAGCAATCAATGTGGTACCTCAAGAAAAAGATGGGCGAATTGTTCCCATGTTTCCTCCCACACTAAATATTTGTGGGACTAAAAGCCTCCGAAAAAGGGAGGTATGATCCATAAGGATCAAGAAAACAAGCATCTTCATCGACAAACACAAACACGGTAGATTTCAAAATCGGTGGGAGGAGAAAATCCAAGGCAAGTTATGAAATTGACCTATGTTGCCAAGATACGGGTACGAGTACCGGTTCGGGTACGGGTTCAATACGCAGATACGTCAATTTTAAAAAACACTTGGGTACGATACGTCTTGGATACGTCCGTACATATATATTAAAAAATTAAAATATATATTTATATATACTCATTTTACTCATTTTTTAGTCCATAAAAACTGAAATAGTAATACAAAACTTGAATCAATGTTCAAAACATTCAATATACTTGAGACTTCACATTTTCATTGATCATGTGGCTGCCATATATATGACATACGAATATCATGTCAACATGAATACAAACAAAACTTGAAAAATATACTAGGATCAATGTTCAAATTTTCAAAACATACAATATACTTAAGATTTTACATTTCATTGATCATGTTTAGGGTTTAATATTTTATTCATTTAAATGTTAGGGTTCGTTTTTGCATGGACTAAGTCAAAAAAAAAAAAAAAAGTGTTTTAATGCCTTAAAAGGTGTATTTAAGCTTGGGTTCTCCGTGGGTACCTCCGGGTTCTTCCGGACATACCCGTCACGTACCCGGGAAGAACCCGGACGTATCCATCACGTATCCGCACTACCCGTCACCGTGACGTATCCTTACCGTGCACGTATCGCGGTGGTTCGGGGTGGGGATGTATCCCGCAACATAGAAATTGACACTTTACCCAAAGCGGTGGTTGCACAATTGCATGTGCATGCTAAGCGGCAATTGCACAATTGTCGATTAAACAAGCAATTTCACCTATGGCTATAGGGCAAGCCGATGTGATAATAAAAGCAGTGTCCCTTAAAATGGCGGCTCCGATTCTTGGGATTCTTGAGTGTATGAGAGGACATCCAAGCATGTTATATATGAGGCACAAATACAAAGGAAGGCATCAATGATGAGAATAGTTATCGTGTGTAAATGGTTGTCGGACAAAAGATGAAATGAAGAGTAAAGAGGATAAGTTGAGTGAGTGGGATAGCTATCGGTTATACTTGTGTTAGATCAATTTTCAACCCATGTTTGGCCATAAGAAAGAGGGAAGTTGGGCAATTTCCATTCCCAAGTGGTTTTTCCCGCCTTGGGGTTTTCCACGATAAATCTTGTGTCTATATCTCTGTTTCAAAAATCGCGATTTATCGGCGATAAATCGTTTGCAACCATGAAAACGATATATCTTCTGAAAAATCGCGATTTTTGATATGGCGATAAATCGCGATTTTTGGTGATAAAATACACTCGAAAATCGTGGTAAATCGTGGATAAAATCATGGAAAATCGTGGAAAATCGCGGGTGAAATCGTGGCCCCAAATCTGAGTCGTTTTTTCACTTGCGCGGCTCGGGTACACTCGAAAATCATGGAAAATCGCGGGTGAAATCGTGGTGGAAAATCGTGGCCCCAAATCTGAGTCGTTTTTTCACTTGCGCGGTTCGGGTTTCCTCCATTCTCCTCTTTTCCGTTTTTGGAATTTCTTTCCTTTTTTGGCATATTTTTCCTTTTTGGCGAAAAAATCACAAGGAAAGAAAAAAATTTGCCATTTTTGGAAAGGGTCCGGGAAGATGTAGCAGCAAAAACTTGCATGTGCTATAACTTTCATTATGTGGCTCCGTTTCAGGTGTTGTTTTCTCTAAAAGTGCATATTTTCTCGAGCTCTATGCATTGATGGCAATATTTTTCTTATTTTCATAAAACAATATTTTTTATTTTTTTGTTTGCAAACTTTGTACTCTCTTTTTTGGTCAAAACTTAATTGAAAATATGCATATGGGCCTATGGCATTCTATAGAGTCACTTCTCGCATCATTTAACATTGTTTTTACATTTAATTTAAGTATATTTTATGAATTTAAATGTTTTTAAAAGTAGCGATAAAGTTGCCGATTAATGCCGATTTTTTGCCGATTTCCGATTTCCGATTCAAAATTTGGCCTGCCGATTAATCCCGATTTACGATTTTTTGAACTATGGTCTATATTATTTCATCCTCATATTTGTTGCACATGTTCTTTTGCATTCCTATCCAATATTGTATGTTTCCAGCAGTTAAAATACACCAGTTCTAAGCTCACTAAGACAAAAATATGTCATTTCAAGAAAGAACTGAAATAAAACAGCACATTTGTGATTCTATATAATCAAAAGTAGCCAAATTTACTTATTAGTTCAAGACTGTTCCATAGGTAATTACCCACAGCTGTCCGCTGACATTTTCAGTCGGCACCTGTGACCTTCATATGGTTGTGTCTGAGGACGATTCAGGAATCCCTGTGTTTCTCCCTGCTCTGGTGATATTGATGCACAGGAGTATTTGAGTATATAATAATATGTCAAGTTTCTATTTTCATTCTGTGAATATTTTTTTGGTCTCGCTATATGTATTCATTCATATTTCCTATACTACAGACACAGAAGCCTATCTTTTATATGACTGCAGAAAAGATTATGAGTGCATTAAGAGATCACAGAAAATAATTCATGGTTTATACAAAATTATCCTCCCCAAAATATAGGATCTTGGCTATAAATAAGCTCTTAGTGTTGGAGTTGGGTGTGATTTTTTGGATGGACGTGGTTTTGTGCACAGGTGTATGGAAACATGTCTTGGCCAACTGCAGCATCCATAATCAACTTGTACAGTTTCTCAGCCAGAGTTAGCACACATACCTTCTCATCAAAGTTCTCTTCTGCACATTGCCTGAACCGATATGTCAGCACAATTCCGATTCTTTAGCAATCAAATCTTTCATTAAAAATCTGCTTTACTCAGTCTTCACCGCAGAAAAGAGACAAATCTCATTTGTGAACAATCAGAACTCATATTTCTGTTTCTATGGTTTAGATTCATCAGACTTAGGGTTCACACCAGCTTTAGCAGTTTTACATTTGGGCTTGTTGTCATGTGAAAAAACATATTTTTCACAAAACTTCCCAATTCTGGTGTATTAGAGTCAACCTTGTCCAAAATCAAATTTTGGATATAAACACTTGGTGTAAAAACTTTGCTTCTCAAGTTTATTTTTTTAAGTTTATCTTTTCTAGACCTAAAATATGCTTTAGGGACAGCTTTTTGACTCGGAGAATTTTGATGTGGGCTTCATGGGCATGATCTCAAAGATCTTCAATATAATTGTCAAGGCTAATAGAAATGTGCCTAATCTCTTCAACAGCATTGAAGGAATGCTAGAAGTCATGAATTCATGGATAGACATCTTGGAAAATACTCGCATCCCAAAGAGAAAGAAGTGTCTGAAGTTACTCTCAAATTCAGAGCACGTGTCATGAAGATTAAGCTGTCGGAGAAGATACAGCAAGGAGCTTATGCATCTGGTTCTTTTTCCTAGTCTTCTTTTTCCTCTAACTCCCTCACTGGTTCTAATTTTTCATTCCACTTTTTGTAGAATGACTTTTTAATTGTAAAAACACTTTAAGTGATATAAGGCTGAAAAGTAAAATGTTAAAAGCAAAATGTTATTTACAATCAGTTTTGAGGTTGTTACTAAGTAGTTATTACCCCTCAAGTATAAATATTTGGGTTGGTCATTGTACAAGGAGCTAATTGACTTTATACTGACATTTTTTTGGAGAGAACAGAAACTCTGTGTTTATTTCCTCACTCGAGTATAGAAGCATTTAGGAACTTTGAGTCTTTAATTTTCTTGTGGTTTTGATGGCGAAATATTTTGTGGGAGAGAAAATATGGGTTTCGTCAAAGCTCGCAGGACTAGGTCCCTCCACTTCTGAATGGGGCAGCTCCCATTTATTGAAAACTGAAAATTATATACACTAATTTTAATCTCAAGGGTGTTCAAAGACTAAGGAATGTGCAAGAACACCCTTGTTGTAACTGCAACGATAAATTAAAGAGGGAAGAGTTTGCAAGTAGGAAAGGAGAGAAGAATAGGAAGAGGGGAAAAGTAAGAGGGAAGTTGTGCCAATGAGAGAAATACATAATTCATTAACCAATAAATCATAACAGTTTTCCAGCTCAATTAGAAGAAACAGGAAACATATGTAATCACATAAGTGTTGAGTTGTGGAGCTAAATTGCTTCACAAATAGCATGATTTACAAACTTGCAAGTTTACACAATAATTGGGGTAACTGGCGTTGGTCACCGGGAGCAACCGGCATCGATTACTGTGCGTTTATGTTTTTATTTTAGATGTGGGATTAGATCTAACCTTTGATTAAAAGGTGATCTAAAGGTTGTAAATGCATAGCTAAGATGCCCTAAGTTTGTATATGCTTATATAAGCTAGAAAACTAGGGTTAGAGGTAAGGAATTGAGGAAGAATATTGATTCTCCTTGGTTGAGATGATGAAGAAGAAGAAAAAGAAAAAAGGGTTGCATGAAGACAGTGCTTCCATGGAGAGAAGTTGGATAGAAGGAAATGGCAGTACATTTGAATGGTGAGAAGAGGGTAATGTCTTCTATTGTATTTCCTTTGTATTGTTCTGTCTCAATGTAATGGCTTGCATAGTATGCAAAGCACATAGGGTTTCTTCTTGTAGATCCACATGTTGTTGTGAGATCTTGTATTGTAGATCCATGAGATCATGTTGTATTGTTGGTCCATAGAGATCTAGTATTGTAGCTCATTGGATAGCTTGTGGATACGTGATAGTATCCAGATATTGTAGAGGAGGTTGTCTTCTTGTTTGCACAAGTTGATGCAGTGATGGAGGAGAGACTTACTTCTTGGTGCATAGTTATGGTTGCACATTGGTAGACCCATTTGAGAGGTCTTGTTTGCAGATTCACATGAGAGCTTGGTTGCATCAGTTTGGAGATGCAGTAGTTCTTGGTTATGTGAGATCTGGTGGTGGTTTGGAGGCACAGTTGTAGTGCACTCATGTAGATCCGTTTAGAGATCTAGAGGAGGAGATACTCAAGAGAGAGATGCATTGTACTCTTGTATGGAAGAGTTGATTTGTACTCTTGTTCATTATATATATTGAGATCTCTATCTTTGGTGGACGTAGCCCACATTGGGTGAACCACGGTACATGTTGTGTTATGTGTGTGTACTTTGTTTTGATTTGGATTTTCTAGTACATGCTTCCACTTCTGTAGATTTTGGGGAATTGTCTACTTCTATACTTGCATGATTTGGTTTGCTATTGAATCATAGACTATTCCATGATTTAGTTACCAACAATAAGGATCATGAAACAATAACACAGATTAACACAAAGTTCAACCAGCGATTCCCATTTCATTTCAGTAGGTACAAAGCCCTTGCTTCCTTACAAAACTTGCAATATGCTGGTTGAGTATCAAGAGAGAGAATGGAGGAAAATATTATGCAAAAATAAAAGAATACGGTTTCTTAGGATGAGCAATAACCAACCCTTTGGAATGAAGAAGTCATTCAAATGTATAGCCTTCTTACAAGCCTTTTCAAATTCCCTTGTGACCTTCCATATTCGACTAAAATAATTCACTTTTCCTTGTTTTGAGAAAAATACTTCTACAATAAAAGAATAAGACAATTAAAAAAAGTGCACCCCAACGAAAAAATAGAAATCACCAAGTACACAAAAATACAAAAATGTGATTTCTTCATGAAGAAATAGAAGGTGGGGAGAATCTATTAAAATATAAGGCTTATTTATTAGTCTTTATGGTAATATTAGTTAAGTGTTAACTAATAAACAATTGTAACGTTTCAACTACTTTGTAACCATCTTTTACATAATAAAATGACGAAAACACAATGATAATGTGTGCATGCAGTTTCCTTCATTTGTTCTTTGACATTCCATTCTTTCTCTCTACATATTCTAACATTGCTATCAAAGCGGGGCGAGCAAGGAGAAAGAGAAGAGACAAGACGAAGACTCCAAATCGCAAATTACATCATTTGCAAACCATTTTCGCAAGTGTGGGGCAAAAAAAGACGTCACAATAAAACCCGTGAATCTAATTCTATCTTCAAAGTTAAAATGTCAGGAGCAAACGCAAATGTGAGTATAAAGTCTTGAATCGGGGCACAAAACTGATTAATAAGGCATAAAAGAAAATACGATTGCGAGGGTCATTTAGGGCCTACAAAGTCATCACAAGGGCTAGAAGACTCAAAAAACGAAGTGAAACAGCGTCGCCAAAGTCGCCATTTGTTTCCAATACTAGTCATGAGCGTTTATTTTCCGACACTTCAAAATCGCCATTGATTTACCGATTCTGATCCACAAAAAATATATAGTTGCGAATCGTAAATTTCATAGTTCAAAAAATTGTTATCAGCGATTAATCGGTAGCCAAATTTTGACTCGAAAATCGGGAATCGGCAATTTATCGGCATTAATCAACAACTTTATCGCTACTTTTAAAAACATTTAAATTCATAAAATATACTTAAATTAAATGTAAAAACAATGTTAAATGATGCGAGAAGTGACTCTATAGAATGCCATAGGCCCATATGCATATTTTCGATTAAGTTGTGACTAAAAAGAGAGTATAAACTAAAAAGTATGCAAACAAAAATGCTCATAGAGTCATGTCACATGTGACTTTTGAAGTATCACTATCAAATATCAATAATATTCTATTTCATCAAGCACGCCTAAAATAAGTCTATTGCACTTGCGGCTGCCTCGTGGAAGTGGAAGGTAAATATTCCTCCTCTGTAACACCAACATTGTCTTCTATAAACATATCATCTGGATCATCACCAACTTCTAATGTCCCTGATAGTATTGCTTCTTCAGTCTCCCTCTCCAAAGCAGTTATCTCGTATGTAGTGAACATAGGCTCCGCATCATCAAGCTCAACAATCCAATCATCATATGGATCAATGTCAGCCAAGTCAATTGCATCATAACTTTGTGCCCCCTCCACTTGTCTCACATGAAGACAAAGATTGTATCGCACGAAAACAAGGTCATTGAGGCGTTGTATTGTCAACCTGTTGCGCTTCTTTGTGTGAACAACTTCAAACATGCTCCAATTACGTTCGCATCCAGAAGCACTGCATGGCTGACACAAAATGTGGATGGCTAGCTTTTAAAGATTTGGTGTTTTTGCACCATAATCTTCCCACCACAAATATGCAAATAAAACATTTATAAAATTGTAAGTTAACTAGGCTTGAATAAATAAAAGAATTCTAAACTTCTAGTATCTAGTTCTATGTGTAAAGAGACTAAATACAGATGACTCAATTTGTTTTTACCTAGCTGAGAAGTGTTCTTCTTTTCACACATAGAGTCGAAGAAAAGAGTCTCCCCTCTGCGGTCTTGTAAATCTACACTAAATCAACAATTACATCTCTAATATCTTTATCAAGTACCATCCTCTCTATGCATGTATTAATGCTATCCATAACCTCCGATCAGCTTAAATGATGGGGAAAAGAAAAACTTTGGGTTTAGGTAGTACACATTTGCATGTATATGTCAATGGAGTGTCTTGTTCCATCTCCGATTGATTATGCGCCAAATGGCTTCATATTTTCGTTGATTGTGCCCATAATATTTAGCTATGGCCTCTTGGCCACATCCATAGCCTCATATAAATAACCCATTGAGTTTTTCTCCCCATCCACCATCCATAGAACTCGAACCAAAGGATCGACACCTAAAACAAAATAACTATGTTGTCGGGATGCGAGTATGAGTACCGATGACGGAGTGCAGTGCGATACGCGGATACGTCAATTTTTAAAAAACCTTGGGTATGATACGTTCGTACATATATATTAAAACATTAAAATATATATATATATCCACACACACACTCATTTTTAGTACATAAAAACTCGAAATGAAATAATAATACAAAACTTGAATGAATGTTCAAAACATCCAATACACTTAAGACATTACATTTTCATTGATCATGTGGCTGCCATACATATGATATACGAATATCATGTCAACATGAATACAAACAAAACTTGAAAAATATGCTAGGATCAATGTTCAAATTTTCAAAACATGCAATATTTGTATACTTAAGATTTTAAATTTCATTGATCACGTGGATAGAGGGTTGTGGGTTCCAATTTTTTTCCTACAATTTTATTTTGAATCCGGACACATTGCTGCACTAAAATTAATATCATGTGTTACACCATAATATTCAACATATGAACGCACCGGATATTTACTTTCAGCTGGCCCTTTGTATGGGTTGGAATGTGGATTTGTTCAAGAAAAATTGTTTTGCAATTATTGTGTATGTAGCTTAATAATATAATGTGTTGTCACTTGTGATTTGGTAAATATCTATTTATCGAAAATGGCAAATAAAAACATTCAACCTTTAGGGTTCTCTCATTTCATTATATTTGAGAAAGCAAGACAAAAAATAAGTTGAGGAAAAAAGAGGCCCCTATATTTCAAAATTCAAACAAACCAACTGCTTTCATGAATATATTTACAATTAATGTCAAAAGTTAAAACAAACAAAAATAAGTTTTAATGCCTTAAAAACCATATTTCTCCTTGGGTTCTTCCGATCATGCGTCCGAGATCTTCCGAATACGTCACGGGCACGCCTGGACGTACCCATGGCATACCCGAAAGAACCCAACGTATCCATACCGGATATGTATCAAGCGGTACGGGGTATTTGCCGGGTGACGAACCACAGCAACATAGCAAAATAACATATAAATTTAAAATCAAAATTAATAAAAATTATATAACAAACAAATGATAAATAAACAAATATTCAAGTTTAGTTTACCTTCATGATTTCTTCCATTTGCTTTGCAAACATATCATCAAAAATGGTCTTCACGACCCTTTCCCCTTCGATCTTCTTGGCATAGGGAGACTCCATCCTTCGCGTGCTCACAATGCTTTACACGGATGTAATGAAGTTTGTGGCAAATCGTGTGACCCCCGATCGCACAAGCTCCTTTCCATTGGTGTGCTCTCTCATCAAATTTAGCACCCAAGTGTGATTGTAGATGAACTTTGTAATATTTCTTGCATCTTCAACCACATTTTTCACCCATGAGAGTTTTCCTATGTCCTCCAATAAGAGATCCAAACAATGGGCTGCACAAGGGTCCAAAAAAAGTGTGTAGAATGCCTCTATTCAAGAAGTCTCCTTGCTGCTACATATGCCACCGCATTGTCTGTCACAACTTGGACGACATTCTCCACGCCCACCTCCTTCACCACCTCATCTAACATATCACACAAAGTGCTTGCAGTTTTCACTTGGTGGGAGGCATCAATTGATTTCAAGAAGACTAACTGCCCACTTGATGCCACTAGGAAGTTAATCAATGTGCGGTTTTTCCCATCTATCCACCCATCAAACAAAATGGTGCATCCTTTTTTTTTGCCATACCTTTTTTGCTCTTCTATAAGAGCTTTGGTATGTGCGACGGAATCCTCCAACAATGGGCCATTCAAATCATGGGGAGTAGGAGTTTTGAACCCCCTCCTAGCAACAGTCAATGCAGTGACCAAATTCTCCTAATATGGACTTTTTGCCACATTGAAAGGAATGTTGTTGTAGTACCAAAAGATTGTCGCAGCTATTCTTGCTTTGTTGTGCATTTTTTATTCCAAGCGGTACCTTGAGTGAAGGTTGTCAACGAGAACTACTTCGAGGAACAAAAACATCACTCGAACTACTATCAATGGATGAATCTCGTCCCAATGTCTGACCTCATGGAGTTTGGACAATAGAAGATGCTCCAATGTCAAAATCTTCCCTCGCTGCCCTCCTATTTGCAAGGGTTGTAAGTGCATCAGCTTTCCTCTTCTTTTCTTTTCTTTTCTCTGCATAAGCTGCAAGGAAAGCAGACAATTCTCGTTGAGCCTCAAGTGGTGCTTGATTGCACATTGTCACTTCATTCTCTGGTATCCGTGCAATGTGGAACTTAAGGTGATAAATGAGAATTGCATATAACAGAATAATTGCATATAATGTAATTGTCTTCTACTCGTTCACAATGCTTCCAAGAGGGGTCATTTGAGTTAGGCTTACTACGAGCAGCTGAACCGGATCCCAATGCCATTCTACAAAACAAAAAAACAATTGTCTTAGATTTACAAGCCTTAGAGAAATAAAATTGTATGACGAAATTAAGAATAATATTGTTATTGCGTGAACAAAAAATTACAACAAAGCTATATTGAAAACGTATGATTATACAAAACGAATTAAATTATAACAGTAATATACAATAATATAATAGTATACATTCGTAAAACGAATTAAAAATACAGAGTTTAACATAATTAATATATAACTAAATATATTAATATTACCAAGTAAACGTTTAATATATAACTAAATATATTAATATTACCAAGTAGGCATTTAATATATAACTAAATATATTAATATTACTGTTATAATTCATTTTACTATTATAATTAAATATATTAATTCGTTTTACTGTTATATTACTATTATAATTATAAAGGTAACCGTAATATATACTATATAGTAATTAATTATAAAGTAATTAATTCGTTTACGGTTTTACTATTATAAGTTATAACTAAATATATTAAATTATTAATATTAGGAATTTACTTTATTTTATATTTGTTTTGTATACATTTAATATATTACTAGTATAATAGTAATATATTAAATGTATACAAAACAAAATTGAATTAATTTGTAAATACATTTAATTAAATTCATTTAAAACTTTAATATATTAAATTCATTTAAAACTAGAATGAGCTAGAAATGTTTTAAATGTAAACTATATATATTAAATTCATTTAAATGTAAACTATATTATTCAAAACGAATTAATATGTAAATTCGTTTTATTAAATCTATACTATTAATATTTAAAATCTTTAAAAAAATGAAAAGAAATAGACTCTTACCTGGAGTAGGGTTAGGGCCACGAACCACCACGAAATGCACCAAAACCACCACGAACTGCACCAAAACCGCCACGAAATTCACCAAAACAGCCACGAAATGCGTTGATACGGCCACAAAATGCGTTGATACTGACCACGAAACCACCTCTGTATGGCACAAAATGAGTCGCAGAAGGAGAAACGGGCTACACGGGGAAAAGGAGGAGGAAAAACGAGCCACGCAAGTGAAAAAACGAGTCAGATTTGGGACTTTTTGCATTTATACCTAAGTTCGTGATTTTCCACAATTTATTTAACGATTTTCCACGATTTTTGCGATTATTCAGCGCCGGAAATCACGATTTATCGGCATAAAATAAATCATGATTTATGGAAAGATAAATCATTTTGCATGTGAAAAATGATTTATGGCGATTATCGTCCGAGTAATCACGATTTTTAGAACTATGGTAAATTTCATGCGAGTAACACAGTCGATTCAAATAATCAAGGGCAAAACAAAGAACAATCGTGATTTTTGGATTGCTTTGAAAGGAACATCCTGCTTGCAAACTAGGGCACGAGATAACTACTTCAAAAGGGAATTTTGAAGGGTACAGGTCGAAAGGTACACCAGTCATTTTAATCTTGCAAAATTAAATTGTAAATAACTACGACATTGAAAATTCTTGCATTAATTTCCAAAATCAGAATACAAAATTGTATTTCTTTCGTTGACTTTATTTCCATACCTGAAGTATAGACTATCACCTTTCATTTTGCTGCATTAATTTGCAGTTCAAAAGTTAAAATTTGAGTGAAAAATGAATGACGAAGTCACTATTTCTACCCTCATAGACAATATGCAATCCCTCATCAGACAGCCCACAGAAATCAATGCTACAGTAAATGTCGAAGATGCCAAAGCTATTTTATTAAAAAATTTGCCTTCTACATAAAAGGAAAAACAAACCAAATGGGTGAAAAAATTGTTGATGAAGACTACGTATTTTAAAGAAGCCCAACACTTTGAAGACAAGAAAGAATCTAGTGTAAGAAAAATTCAACATGGATGACTGCCCAGATAGTTCAAGAGTCTGTGGATCTCGGGAATTTACCCTTACAAGGGTCATGAGACAACTTGATGGAGCACTATGGGAGTAACTCAATATGGATGGTTGTCTAACAACATGGGAGATCTTGTGATTCGGGAGTTCGGGGAGGTGGAATCCGGGAACTCGGGAATTCAACTCGGAAACTACACCTTTATGAGGGTCAAGGAGGCAGCTTGATGGAGTTCTACTTGGTCAAAACACTATGTTAAAAGAAGAAGCTTCTGAAGAATGCATGACTCTGTATAGCTCTATTATTTTAATCTTTTGTCATTATATTTGGTTTTGTTTTCTACGGTTTAATAAGGCTTATTTATTAGCGTTATATTAATATTAGTTAAGTGTTAAATAATAAATGGTTGTAACCGTTTCAATCACTTTATAACCATATTTTACATAATAGAATGACGGACACACAATGATAATGTGTGCATTCTAATTTCTCTTCATTTGCTCTTTATACATTACATTCTTTCTCTCTCTACATATTCTAACAAAAGCAAGAAGGGAACTCGAATAAGTTATCCTACAAATGGAGATCGGAAGATGAAACCCTTGAATGCACTACACCTTTGTAGGTTCCTACGGGAAGATTTCTCTTGGAAGATAGCCAGGGCCAATTTTGCAAGGTTGTGACAACATATACTAGATAAGAAGTCATGGTGAACTTCTATGTCCTCTCAAAGTTGATCGGTTGAAAGTGCAAGTTGTCACTTATAACTTGACTCCAATCCATCTTCTAATTACCCTCTGTAGCAATCAATATGAATTGAGCCATCCAATGATAGAAGTCCTTGGTAGATGCTTCTCCCATTAAGCGGTTTAGTATGATGATGCAATCTGAGATGTCCTCTATGAAATCATTGCAAGAGAAGGTTTTGGGGGGACAAGTGAATTTCTAAGAAGTCTTCATCCATTGCGAATTGTCAATACTTGCGAGCATGAGTCTTTTCTTTCCCTGATTTCCCGATTTTCCTGAACTGGAAGAATCTCGTTTTTCGGGTCATTTCAAGGGCAAGTGTAGTCTTCGGGAGTTACCCCTCAACTCCAAGTTCAAGCCTGGTGGAACAACCACTAGTTGATACCTCCTAGTGATAACTCTAGCGATACTAATCCCGCCACTTAAGGTTAGAATCTCCAAGAAAATACTCTTGGTGGAAGTCGTTAGGCTCCACTCAACCATACAAAGGCCTTACTGATAAACTCCCTTATTAGTGAGAACAAGGGCCAAGTGGAGGAGAAACTCTTCTAGCACCGCACTTGAAAAGAAGGCTTTGACCTACATGACTGTGTGTGTTTGCTCATTGGTGGTTAGGTATCCCCAAGGCCCCTACAAGGCCGACTACGACACATCCCTCTCCATCGTCCGATTCCGAAGGGCTTTACGATCAAAGGAAGCGCCACTGGCTAAGAAGTTTGCCACAAGCGCAAAGCTTGTAGCTCCTTTCCAATATGAGTGATCACCTAACCAATACGATAGACGTCATTCGCTACACTCCCCACCGAGGAGTAACGAGAGCAAACCCTTCTCACCAACATCCACTAGGGCAACACACCACAACTATAAGAGGTTTTGAAAGCAAGCGTGTGTTCTTGCTTCACGTTGCACGATGTGTTGGCACTTAAGGATGAGGTGAAGGGAGAGTCCCCTCCAACATCCTCACACAATGTGCACTTGACAACCAATGGAGGGATCAACTAACCCAATCCTAACAACGCGACTTCTAAAAACAAGCCCTCCCACCCTAGCATTGAGAAGCCAACAAACAACTTCCGTAGGTACATTCTCATACTGTCGAGCCTACTTGAGTTTCCTCCAACTTGGCCTACTTAAAGAATCTTAGGGAATCCTACAATTTGAACTTATTCTCCCAAGCCACCCAAGCCTCCTCACACACCAAGAAGCTATTGCTTGCCCTAGGCACATTCTTCTTGAGCCACTTGGTCATTCTATGGATCCATGTCCAGATTTCACCCACTCAAAGACACGGTGGGATGTTGTTAACAAGATAAGTAACGATAATTTTCAGCCACCCATACTTCTTTAGGGCCCGAGCCCTTTGTCCAGCATTAAGTACAAGGACCGAGTAAATATTGGGTTCTCGGTGCATAACAACCCACCCCTATCGATTCAACGTAGAAGTCTTCCCAAAGATCCATTTCATTCCCTCCACTACCACCCTCTACAGGATTTTTGCTTGGCCACATCAAACATCCCGATCACCTCCGCACCAAAATTGAGCACCAAGTAAACCGGTGCCTCAAGGTTAGGATATTAGACCAAGTGGGGATTCTACGAGAGGCCAAGAAGTGGTGAACCCCGTGGAGGGTTCGACTTCGACGTTTCTCTCTCCTTGATGATTCTTTCAATAGATAATGCGGGTCGAGTCTCTCATCCCCAAGTACCTATAGCTATCACACACCAAGCTTTCCGGCTCCCAATAATAAATTTGTGTGGCACAAGCTCTCCCTGATCACCAAAAAATTTCATTACCTTGCACTTGTCGATGCCACATTCTATCCCCATTTATCGCTCCAAATCTAAATTTTTGTAGCATCTCTTTGAGGTCTTCAACTCGACTCGCCATGGCCACCAAGTCATTCGCAAACATCAACCCAACAATTAGTTTGGGCAAGGCCGGGACCGCCATGCCCATCCTCTCAAGATCATTCAATTAGGCCATCCACTTTGTTCGGAATGACCGCATTACGAGGTCAATGAGTACTAAGGCATCGGGAGATCCTTTCTAGAGACAATATAACCATAATGGAATTGTCATCTACAGGAATTGTCCGATTATCTAGTTCATAATTGTGCGCAGCAAGCGACGAACGAAGTCGATGTCTTGAAGAGACAATAGGAATCCTACAGCTCGGTAAAGACCACTATGATAAATCTTGTCGGCCACTACACTCTAAATCCCCTCCTCCATCCTTCTTCTCAATTCTTCAAAATCCATGTTATTCATGTTACTTATCTCTCACTGTGAATATTCCAAGATCAAAATTCAAAACGAGGCTCTAACCGAAATAATTGAACTTCATCCTTGGAGATTTTGTATCGGAATGTTGTGAGATGGATAGTCACTTGAGAGAAGAGGAAAAAATGAGTTTTTGAGTGTTTCCAATGGTTTTCAATGGGTTTTGGCTGCAACACAAGATTGATCACAACAAATAAAATACTCCACCTTAGCATTCAAGAGAGGAATCAAATGAAGGGCATTTGGAAGAGGGAGCTTCAGTCAAAATTTCAAGCAATTTGGTTCATAAAGTCTCTTGGAATGAGCAAAATGATTTTTGGCTAACTAGGACAAAAATGACTTTTCTAGCTGAAAGCTTCTTTTGTGGATTAAAAATAAATCAGTTCATGGCTGCACACAAGGTTAGGATCATTTTGAAGGCGTTTTAGAAAGAAACATCCGGGGCAATTTTTAGTAGGTTTTGACAAAGGGAACTCTGGGAATGAGCAAAATGGTGTTTCACGGAACTAGGGCACAAGTTGGTCTTTCATGGAGTTTGGAGCAAAAATGGCTGCACTTTTGTTCTATTCCTTCATTACTTTCTTCTATTTTGTCATTAGGAAGCTTTAGAGGAAAAAACAATTTCAAAAATCATTTAAACAAGGTGTAGAGATTGGGCTTTGCTCATACAAAACCAAAAATACGCCCAAGTTTACAATAGAGAGGTTAGAAATGCACACCAATAGGAGGCAAGCGCACTTTGGGAGTGCATGGAGCAGTTTATATGTGTGCAAATGTGTGAGCTTCCTCAAAAATGCGCACTTTGCCTAGATGGAAATGCATGAGGGTCAAAACAAGGAGGATGGAAGCCAAACTTGAATCTTGGTCAACCTAAATGGACCAATAGGGGAGGTGCGCACTATGGGGTGTGGAAAAACATAACATTCAATACAAAAAAAAACATGGAGGAGCTTAAAAGTGTGCAACATTCACTAAAGTGACTTTAAGTTGCTGACATCATCATCCCAACTACGAATTAGAAGAAAAAGTAACTTTTCTCCAACATATTAAAGATGGGAGATAGTAACATGGATAACATGGATTTTGAAGACTACAGAAAAAGGATGGAGGAGGGAACTCAAAGTGTAATGGCTCACAAGATTTATCATAGTGGTCTTTACCGAGCTATAGAATTCTCATTGTCTCTTCAAGGCACTGACTTTGTTCGTACTTTGTGCGCACAATTATGAACCGAGATATTGACAATTATCGGATGACAATTCTCTTTGTGGCTATATTGTCTCCAGAAGGGATCTCTCAATGCCTTGGTATTCCTAGGCCTAAGAATGCAATCATTTTAAACAAAGCAGATTCCCTACTTGAATGGGAAAGAAAATACTCATGCTTACAAGGATTGACTACGCGATCGGATGAAGACTTCTCGAAAATTCACTCGTCTCCTCGAAACCTTCTCCCTCTCGATTTCATAAAAGACATTTGTTGTCATGTGTTTTTGCATGGGCAAAATCTACCCGAAAACAAGACAATCATTCCCTAGTGTAAAAAAATTCTATGTTATACCTTCCGAGTCAACCTACCCCTCGGTGTCAAGTCCTATCTTGTCTTTCGGTGGTCTTATGTGTTTGGCATGTTTTCCCTAGGTTATTTAGGAAAAGCAAGATCATTCAAGTGCCTTGAGTATCTCTCAAATCAAGTTTTCAAGTAATCTCCTAAAGATCGGCCCTCTAAGACAAGTGTGCACCCCTCAAAGCGGATCAAAGCCCCAAATTCAACAAGGAGGTTTTGAAGGTGTTGCAAGCGAGAAATTAAGCCATGGGACCCCTCCCATTGTTTTCAATAGGTCATTTCAGTCATTTTTATATAAAGAAGTGCATGAAAAGGTTTCCGGACACTCGAGTTATGCCCCCATCAATTTGGGTGAATTAAAAAAGCCTTTGTGAAGAAACAAGAGGAAAACATATATTTTCATGATTAAAGCACTTACAGGCATCTTGGGGTACTTGCAAACATTTTGGAACATTTTTCTCCATTTCCCCAAGCTCAAAAATCCAAACAATTAGAAAATTTGAGAAAAGATCAAAATTTGGGTCATTCCTAGTGTATTGTGGGTTTTGCGAGGTCCCGATGGAACACAGGTACAAGTTCCGTAGAGGCATGAGTTCCTCGCATCCCGATTTACCCAAAATGCGAAGGGGCTAGTGCAATGCGGGTTCGAAACAAGTCAGGTACTAGGCGATCGGATAGAACGAGTTCTCTGGGCCCGATTGTTCCCGCATTGGCCTTGATCCATGCAAGTCGAAGGAGTGTGAAGTGTGGAGAAGCGGGTCTCGGGGGAATGGCGGAACTAGTTCTGTTGGGGAGCTAGTTCCCCACATTGATGGAGGAGCCGCAAAGCAAAAGAGCGTCGAGTATGGAGTGCGGGCGGGAGCAATGCAAAAGAACATGGTCGGGATGGAACAAGTTTCCGAGAACAACGAGTTCCTCGCATGGAAGGTTGGTGCGCAAATCAAAGAAGGAAGCGGCGAGAGAGAGTTGATTTGGTGCGAGGATGCGGAGGTTTCAGGAACCAAGGCCCGGGTAGAACCGTTCCCAAGTTCCACCCGGTGGCCGCATGTCGATCCACAAAGAACCCGAGGCACTGCGGATAAGGCAAAATTTGGAGGCCCAGTGACCCTTGTTCCCAATTCCCTCTATACCCCGCATACCCACAATAAACGCATGGCAAAGAAATAAAAATATATTAAATGGGGATGTAGAAGTATATTTGGAACCTATGTTCCCCATGGCACCCTGGACCCGATTTGACATATCTTTCACCCAGAATATCCAAATTTCACGAGGTGGACTATTGGGAAAGGTCTTCTCGTCTTCTTCGCCATGGCAACAGAAAATCCAAAGTTTGAAAGGCATATGAAAGGTTACAAATGGAATAGGAATGTGAAGAGTCGTGTGAGGGGAGATGAGAAGGCAATTCATATTTCTATATATTGTAATGACTCCCCCATTCCAGGGGGTTGTCAATTTTGTATACTCAGAGTGTGATCAAATTTTGTAAAAAAGAGATTATTTCTTGGAGATATATGAAAGAGATAGCTATTTTTTCTGGTTCTTTTCTCTATGTTCTTCCATTTTCTCCCAATATGTACAATTTTTTCAATGCATCAATGAAGAAATAAGGAGTTTATTTCCTTGTTTGATAAGGAGATTGTAAAACTTTGAACTCTTAATCTTAACTTATCTTATGCCAATTGCAAAATTGGTGTCTTCTAATTATATGTGTGTTGAAACATTTTGATTAATGGGTGTAGAACTCTAATTTTCTACCGTAACATTAATCCCCCTCTTTTCACACTCCCTTTCCCACTCTTCCAACAAAGTCTTCTCTAGCAAGTGATTGCTAGCTTTTTCCGCAAAGGTCGGTCGAGTGCCCTTGTTGGAACCCCGCCACAAGGCCACAGAATTAAGAATTTCATACACGCATGTAAACACGGAGTTGTACGTTCAAGTAGAGGGACTTGATTCCCGAAGCGTTGGCAAGAAGTCCATCAATTTGTCCACACGACAAATTTTCTCACCAACAACATCTTAGATTACATCGCCATTTTAAACCAATTAATGGGAGAAGCATCTACCAAGGACTTCTATTCGTAGCGACTCAATTCATATTGATTGCTACAGAGGGTACTCAAAAGATGGATTGGAGTCAAATTATAAGTGACAACTTGCACTCTCAAGTCGATCAACTTTAGAGTACTAAAAAGTTCACTATGACTTCTTATCTAGTATATGTTGTCACAACCTTGAAAAATTGGCCCGAGCTATCTACCCGGAAAAAGCTTCCCATAGGTTCCTCTAGTGTAGTGCTTTGAGGCTCTTCATCTTCCAAATCTCCATCCACGGGATAACTTCTTCCGTTCCCTTCTTGCTTCTCCCCACCTTCTATTTCTTCATGAAGAAATCACATTTTTGTAACTTTATGTACTTGGTGATTTCTATTTCTTCATTGGGGGTGCACTTTTTCTAATTGTCTTATTCACTTAAGTGACTTAATATTCCTTTATTGTAAAAGTATTTTTCTTAAAATAAGGAAAAGTGACTTATTTTAGTCAAGAATATGAAAGGTGAGGAATTTGAAAAGGCTTGTAAGAGGGCTATATATTGGAATGACTTCCTCAAACCAAAGGATCGGCTATTGCTCTTCCCAACAAATTGTATTCTTCTATTTCTAGCATAATATTTTTCTCCATTCTTTCTCTCTCGGCCAAGCATATTGCAAGTTTCAAAGGAAGCGAGGGCTTTGTCTTGCTGAAATGAAATGAGGATCATTGGTTGAACATTGTGTCATTCCGTGTTATTGTTTCATGATCCTTATATAATTGCATATTTTACCTATTTGTTCTAATTGAGTTGGAAAATTGTTACGAGTATTGGTTAATGAATTACGTATTTTCTCATCAACGTAACTCCCTCACTTTTCCCCTTCGTTTCCTATAATTATCTCCTCTTTTATTTGGAAACTCTTCCCTCTCTAATCTATCGTTGCGATTCAACAAGGGTGTTCCTGCACATTCCTTAGTTTTTGAACACCCCGAGGTTAGAATTGGTGTATATATTTCCAATTTTCAATAAAAGGAGCCGCCCCATTCAATATGAAGGACCTAATCCTACGAGCGTTGAGCGAAACCCATATTTTGACCCCAACAAAATAATTCGCGACAGGTTTATTTAATTTTATAAAAAATATCTTCCTTGAGACTTCTTTTGTGTACAATAGATTTTTACAATTAATGAGTTTTTCTCTATGTTTAATATATTCTATTATTGATGAATAAATTCTATTTTTTATTTATTCATGAACCCCTCTCTTTTCCCCTTCTCTCTCCATTAAAATTCCTAGCCAAACTATGTTTTGCAAACAAACCCCCAATATGCAATTTTGAATGTGAATGTCGTAAATATTCTTTTCTGCATTGTTTGTTTTCAATAATGGGAGCCTCCCCACATAATAGAGGAGAAACCTTGTCTCACTAAGCATTGCTGAAATTTCCCATTTTGACTTGTGCAAAATATTTCACCAACAAGGCTCATAACAGTAAATGTATCGTGTTTCAAATACAGAAAGCATGGAGTAATTATAAGGCATTACCACTTTATGCATTGATGGCGATAGATATTATGACCATGAAGCAGTACCTAACAGAAAAGGCACTTGGTGGAAGTTTTATCTAGATATATGGCATGTCTTTAAAGGCATTGTTTTTGACACAACTATTTGAGTGAATATATTTCACCAATTCCCCTAGCACGTGGCAAAAGATGCATCACTAATAACATTACAACCATATTTTGGTTGTACTTTGCTTCTCGGTAAGCAAGAATTTGTCTTTAACAGATGCTCTAAAATTCGAAGTCATCATAAACTAGCATGCAACAAGAAGTTTGCAAGATGGATAATAATGTTTTTTTAAAAACAGCACATTTATATTAATGTAAAGTAAAGTACAGATTACAATGCCAAGCTGTTATACTCATACTCGAAGAAATATCCTTGGAATTCCAACAACATATAAGAAAGAGAGATAGCATATCTGCAATTTATCCATCCTAGATTGCAAACGAAGGATCTTCTCAATCTGTTTCTGCTTCTCTGGAGACCATGTCAAAGGTAAAGGGCCAAAGTTGATCAGATTAGTATGATCTAACGCCCAATTGGCCAAAGCATCTGCCATCTTGTTCTGATCCCTAGGCACATGTTGATATATGATTGTCTGAAATTGTCTAGCTATAACAGTAATATTATCTTGAATTCGGCAATAAGCCAATTATTGGATGGATGTTGCTCTTGAGCTGATAGAAGGTTAACAATAACCTTAGAATCAGATTCCACTATAATACTAGGACACCCCAGTTTAGCTGCCTCCAAAAGAGCTCACTGAATAGCCATGATTTCAGCCACATTATTGGTGCAGTATCCCAATTGATGAGCGAAAAAGAAAAGGGGAGTTCCCATAGAGTCATGTGTTATCCCTCCCATACTGGTTGGACCTGGATTACCTCTAGCTGCTCCATCGGTATTTAATTTAACAAATCCAAACGGGGTGGTTTCCATTTTCGAAGACCAAATGGCCTCAACTGTTTAGAACAGAACTGAATTTGTGATTGCCTATTCCCCAGATTAAGTTTTTGTAACAAAACTTTCCACTTTCCTAGGTGGTGGGGAGGTAATTTTCAAATTATGCACTATAGTTTCCACAATATTACTTTGAGTCAGTTCCTGAACATACCAACTATCTCTACTTTCTGATTTGAAAATACGTTTGTTTCTTTCTTTCCATACATTCCACAACATAAGAGAGACAGCAATCCAGATTCCTTTGTTGAAGTCACGGGTATCGATCGATACCGAACATTTCAATCTCTAAAAGTATCCATTATATGCATAGAGGAATTCCAAGTAACAAATAGCCAATCAGCCAAGGTATTCCATAGAGACATAGTAAAAGGGCATTGAAGAAAAAGGTGACTCAGAGTTTCATCTGCATCTTTGCATAAAGGACACCAAAAGGGTCCAACCATCCCTCGTTTCATCAAATTGTCTCCAGTAAGAATCCTTTTATAAATTAAAAGCCAGAAAAAGAATCTAACCTTAGGCCACAAAGTAGGTTGCCAAAGATCAACAAAAATGTCCTTCCAGGGATGTGGTTGAGAAACTACCAAAGCTCTATATCCGTCGGTTGCAGTGTACCTTCCATCCAATGATTTTCCCCATGCAAGGGAATCAGGTTTAGAGGTGATAGGAAGAATCTGTTCTAGAGGAGTTTGTGAAAAAGTGGTTTTGATCATTAGTCAAGTTAACCGGCCACGGAGATTGCGGAATCCATTCAATCCCCTGAGGAGTTGGATGTAAATAGTGGCACACCTTTTCCTTTCCTTGGCTATGAAGAGTAATCATATTATTTCTAGGATCTGGATACTGTTCAATCAAGGGTGGATATCCATCCCATGAATCAGTCCAGGTTAGCATGATCACCTTTCCCAATTTTCCAAAAATGAGTTTATTAATAAGTTCTTCACCTAGTCCGAGGAAATTTTGAGAGAATCGGGAGCCCCGAGAAGGTAAAGAATGTCGAATTAGTTCATGTGGCATCATACCCGCTGCATATTTTACTCTAATATTGATGCCCCATAGGCGATTCGGATTTTGCAACAATCTCCAATATAACTTTGCAGCCAAAGCTTTATTATTCGTAAAGCTGGATCTCGAAGCCCAATCCTCCGTCTTCTTTTGGAAGACATAAGGTTTTCCATTTAACAAGGTGCCACTTCCGAACCTGTTGAGTGCCTATCCATAAGAATTTTTAACTAATAAAGTCTAACTGGTGCAAAACTTTTGCAGGAATGTTTAGAAGAGAAGCAAAATAGATAGGAATAGCTTATAACACAGCTTTAATCAGAGTTATTCTTCCCCTTGAGGTTAACCATCTATGAGTCCAGTTACTAAATTTCTGAAGAATCTTTGCAGGTAACCAGCTCCAGTCAGTTAACCTTTTAGAATCTAATGGGACACCCAAGTATTTGAGAGGTAGCGTGCCCTTCTGAAATCCTAATTTCGCCAAAATATCCTGTTCCAGTCTAGGAGAGCAATGGAAGAAAATAATTTTTGACTTTTGCCTATTGATATCCTGACCAGTGGCCTTTGAAAAGAGCTCCAAGTTTTTGTGGATTTGATTAGCTTCTTTCAAAGATGCTTCCCCCATGATAGATGAATCATCAACAAACTGCAGATGGGACAAAGGGTCCACCTGTGTGGCCAGTTTGATACCCCTCAACTTCTTCTAGATTCTTGTTGTGGAGAACAGTCTACCAAAAGACTCAACAACTATAATGAAAAGAAATGGAGATAAAGGATCTCCCTGCCTTATACCTCTAGATGCAGAAAATCTAGTTGTAGGAACTCCATTAACCAAAATTGAATAAGAAGCCGAAGAGATACATGCTTGTATCCACTGAACCCAAAGGGGAGAAAAACCAAACCGCAAGAGGATGTCCATAAGGAGAGACCAACTTACCTTATCATAAGCTTTAGACAAATCCAATCTGTTGGTCCGAAAATGTCGCTGGGCAGATCTATGGATAGGCGAGCAACAAGTGTGCGGGGCTTAGCCCCTCTTTGAGTCAAAGAAAGCGAAACCGGTTTATTGCTATTCTACCAACAGAATCTATGCAAGTCTCACATTACGCGCTTCGGGGGTTTGGGATCTCATCCCAGTAGAGTGTTTCAGCTGCGAAAAGAAAGGAATGAAAGAGGGAAAAGAGAAAGAACAGATCCGAAGGAAGAAAAGAAATGAATTCCAAAGCAGAAAGGTCAGAAGATTTATGTTTTTGGGTTGGTAGTAAACAGAGCCAAACCTACTTGCATAAATAAACAAAGCAATACTGATGAGCAAATGACAGAAAAGTAGATATGAATCCAACAGATTAAACACATACAGATCTAACGTAAGGAAGATCTAATGCATAACACTATTGAGCACAAAGTCTTAATATTTGTATTACTGTTTTCTTCTATTACAAGAAAGCTCAAAGTCTTTCTCTCCTCACTTCTATTTTCATCTAAAAAATGTTCACCCTGAATACAACAAGTATTCCAGTATTTATAGAAGAGAGGAGAAGGAAAGCAAAAAAGGAGCCAACAAATATTTACAAAGATATTTACAAAATATCTAAAAGTCATGTTGACTTTTGACAACTTGATGGATGACATCATCCCATGATGCAACATGGATGATGTCATCATTTGTGCCAACACACTTTAGACATTTCAACAAGAAAGTCGGAGAATAGAGAGAAGAAGAAGAAGGGACGGAAGGGACCTCTGTGGTTATAGCAATGCCGACATCCCGAGTGGATGAGCGTATGGGACTATCCTCATTCGCTTCTTTCTCTGGCGAATCCGAGTTATTACATTGCTTCGGCGCGTGGAAGGAGGACTTCCGGGGGCTTCTTCCGAATGGTGCTAGGTTCACCTTACTTCGCACCTTTGCCTTTTAGCCGCTTGGACCTTGGAGGCGCATTGCCCAATGGGGAGGTGGTGAAATCTACCCGAGGTAGATCAGCCCATTCATGCGGCACCGGTGCTGCTGTTCGCGCATAGTCTCCTTGACCCTCTCCTCAATTGTTTGAGGAGCTTTGCTTCTGTCAATGGCCGGGAAGGGCCAATCATCCCCTTCCGTGTCATTATACACCTTGTCTACTTCATCTTCCGTAGTTTGGAAGCCTTTGGGGACAATGGCCACTCCGTATTGGATAATTTCCGCCAATGCTAAGCGAGAATGATCCTTTCTTCTGAGTTCCACCTCGTGGATGACGTCAATGTAAATATCCTCAATTTGAGGGACATGGATCGGATCAAGCTTAGCCCTTGGCAGGCAGCTCCTTGGGTCAAAGGTAGGCCTGGCTGGGAAGTCATGTTTCAAATTGAGCAACTCCAGCTCTGCGAACATTTCCTTCGCCTTGTGATGGGAGGAGCATGTGTACCGGCCCACTGTGAGGGGGAAAGGAGTTCCGCCCTTCTTTCTTTTGAGGCATTTCTCATGGTATGTGACCAGCTGCCTTGATAACTCTAGTAGAATCAGCTTAGGTCCAGCATACCTCGGTAGCCTGGTTGGCTCGCCCAAGAAGTTGACCGCCCTCAGATAGGTAAATGTGGGAAACTGGGTGAATAGGGCCCCCCACTTCTCCACAGTTGACACAATGTTCTTGGTTGTGCGACCATGAGTTAGATTTGGCCTCAACAGGCAAATGATGTGATAGAAGAAAGCATCATTAATTTTGGCGAATTGAGGGATGTTGTTCTCCAGCCTCAGTTCTGGATAATATTCATATATTTTGACCTGAGGCCAAATTCCACTTCGGTTTAGCCCTGGATAATCCCTTTAAATGACTGCGGCGTAGACTACGTAGGAGTTCATATGGAACACTCCCGTTGTGGCGAATTGTTGTGTATTGCTCGGAGATGGTGCTGCTTATTATTTCTCCCAAGAAAGCTGCTTTCGAGGCACATTCTTATTCATTGTTTCCAAGTACCTCAGCATCCATTTATGGAAGTAGTGGGCGTCAGAAAGCCCGAAGACCACCTGTTCAGGAAAGAAATAGTATCGCTGAGCTCTTCTGAGAAGTCACTGCGGTGGATGATTTGGGGCCACCGGGTTACCACCTTCTTGTTTTTCAGGTAGACTTCGTTCATTAGTTGCATGCATTGGTCTTCATTGTCTTCCCAGGCCTTGATGCACTCTTCTTGGCTGACGGCCACAAAGTGCCGGTGGTGAGGGATGCCGAGCATTATCTCAAAATGACGGGCAGTGAGGTTTATGATTACCTCGCCCTTGCTATTTTCGACACATCTTGTGTCCTTGTTGAAAGACTGTGCAATCACCATCATGAATTCATTGTTGACGGCACTGACGGGGATTCCTCCGGTGAAATGCAGGGCACTGCCTATTAATTTGTCCATCCACGGACTTCTTGTAACCTTCTGAGTCCTAACCCAGAATTCTTCCATGTCAATGTGACCCAACTCTGAGTCCCTGACATCCATACTGCATTCAGCCTGTGATTCGGGCATCCTGACCCTTTGATATTTGTACTTCATCTCCTCCTCTGTAAGCTTAGCCTTTCCTCTTGGTTTGGTGGGTCTCTTGCTGGATGTAGACATATGTTCTTTTGAACTCAGTTGCTGATCTGCATGAAGAAGAAGCGAGACCCAATCCAAAAAGGTTGAATTAGCCATTTGATCTTCCATCGGAATGTTAGCAGAAGAAAGAGTTAGAGATTTTAAGGCTCAGGGCGCGGGGCGCATGAAAACTGCAGCTAACAGGGCTAAATAGATAGGGCGCACAGAAAAGGAGTGCTGCAGAGGTTAAATTGGCGCCAAAGGCGCATGGCGCATGGATACTGCATATTGCATTTGATATAGGGCGCATGAGAATTGTGTGTTACATTGGGACAGGATGCGCCCAAGGGAATATGGCGCGGTGCACGAAAAACTCACACAACATGGTGTTATTGCAATCGGGGATGCGCCTGCGCCTTTATAGCTTCATACTTAGCGCGGAAAAAACTTTTGTTGCATGGAAGCTGGGTGCGCCATGGGCGCATGGAAAAAGGATGCAACAGGGCGGGTAGATGCGCCATGGGGGCGCAACTGTTCTTAGTGTTGCAGGGGTTACAGACGCGCCAAGGAGGAAAAACAGAAAACTAAACTCTTAAAGGGGGTTTTTTACATGATTCTTAGATTTCTTCTCCTCTCTTTTTTAACATGCTCAGTGGGCAAACGAAACGGTTAAAACCAAGAGGATTACTGACCACGGTTTCAAGAAAATGACCTTCTCAGCGAGATCGGAAAGAGGAAGGATAGCATGGGGGGCAGACAGCAAACGGAGGAGGCTAGGCCAACATATTTATATATAAACAACCACCCAACAAGCAAGAACCAAACCAGGAACACACCAGGAACTGAAAGCACAAAACGCACAAGAGAGAAATAACACCTCTTACCTGGATATATAGCAAAAGTTGCAACGGGTCCACAGGATGATGAAAACGACGGAGCAGAGGCTGACAAGTTCAGAACGATCACGTGCTCAACAAAAGTGAAAATGACATTTGGGCGCGCAAACCATATATATATAGAAAAACTGGTCATAAATGCGCCAACCACTTTTTCAAAGGCGCATGAGATTTGTTGTCGACACGGGAAGGGATGCGCCCTTTGGCGCATCAAAGCATCTGCCAACATGAGATAAAGCGCGCCCTTGGCGCACCAAATCTATTGTCGACACGGGATTATGTGCGCCCTTTGGCGCACCAAAGAGCGGCGCAACACAAGTTGTATCAACACAAGCGCATGCGCCTTGGCGCACGCAGGGAAGGTTAAACATTCTTTGGCGCATAAAAAGTTGTGTTGACATTGAAAACCATGCGCCAAAGGCTTTTAAGGGGGCGCATCAAAAGTTAGTGTTACAAGGATATTTCATGCGCCCAGCCAAAAAAGGCTCAGAAAGACTAAGTTCGAAAACTAGATTTCCCGGGAAGGGATTTTACAACGTTTCGAACGCGAGGGATCCCTAACGAGGGATCGAAACAAAATTTTCCGTATGGTTATCGGTAAAATTGCCCTTGTCAATTTTACGGGATAACACAATCTCAAAAACATTGCTGGTTTTTTGAATGTCCATGGAGTGGAGGACTTCCCGAGCCAAAACAATGTCATCAAAGATTTGTCTACAAGGCACAAAACCCCCTTGTTCGGAGATACTACTTAATGAATGATTGTTTTTAACCTTTCGGCTATGACTTTTGTAATTATTTTATGGAGCACGTTGCGAAAGGGCAATGGATCGGTATTCGCTTGAGGAAGAAGCTTGTTCTTTCTTAGGGACCAAAGCAATATAGGTTTGATTGATGACCTTGAGAATAGTCTTCGCTTGTTTGCATTCTTCCACCAGTTCCAGAAGGTCTTTTTGATAATGCCCCAGAATTCTTTGATAAAATTTTATTGGAAACCCATCTGGTCTGGTGCATTCACTTCGCATAGCCAATACAATTGTTGAGAGTTCTTTTTGAAACCGGCTCCAAAAGGAAAGTATTGTCCGCCTCACTAACCAAGGTAGGAATGATACTAAGCAATTGTTGTTGCGCTATCCATCCAAATTAGTAGCAACAAAGATCCCAGAAAAGTATTATATTGCTAATTGTTGGATTTCTTCTTGTGTATTAGCCCGGGTTCCATCCTCCTTTTCCAGGTAAGCAATGTGATTATGAGAACGATGAGCTAAGAGAGATTTATGGAAAAAGAGGTGTTTTTATCTCCCTCTTTCAGCCACTTAATTCTGGATTTTGTTTCCAAAAAATTTCTTCTCTTAGTTCCCATTCCGTCAATTCTTGCTTAAGAAGGATTTCCTTTGTTTGCAATTCCTTTGAGTACCCTTGTAGTCTTGCTTGATGAGACACCTCCTGTAAAGCTTCCAAGACTTCCCATTTTTTCCTTGGACATTTCCAAAATCAGATTTATTCCATTTCTTGAGTTGGTTAGTAATATGTTGCATTCTTCTAGTAAAGCAAAACATTTTGGTGCCATGCTTGGGCTGGCCCTCCTTCCACCATTTCTCAATTAAAGAAGGAAGATGTTCATCTCTCAACCACATCAATTGAAATCTAAAGGGAGCTCTAAATGGTTTTTGTTTTGCCTAACTCCAACAAAACCAACCAATGCTCAGATCTTGTGTTGTCTAGAACATTAGCAATCGGAATAATGTTGCTTTCTAACCATTCTTCAAAAATTAAAAATCTATCCAACCTTTCCAGTATACAATTCTCCCCCACTCTTTTATTGGACCATGTCATTAGTCCATTTTGGGTTTGAATATCAACCAAATTCATCTTTTGTATAAAGTCCAACATGTTAACAACAGAGGCATCAAAGTAGAATTCCCTCCTTGTTTCTCATGAGAGAATAGGATTGTATTGAAATCTCCCCTATAATGACAGGTATTCAGAATGAGCTGCAACAATATCATAAATAGTCTTCCACTGGGCTTTTTTGCTTCCACCTGAACCGGAGCATAGATGTTCAATAATAAAGTAATTTGGTTTTCAGGAACATATCTAACCACCATATAGAGAACACCTGGTGTCCTCCACTATCTATATAGTGAACCTGTTGAGGATCCCATATGCATGCCATGCCTCCAGAAGCTCCCTGTGAACTTAAAGAGACAACTTGGAGTTTTTTTTGAATGTTAGGGGTCACTGCTGCCATAAAATCTATAGATGCTTTAGTCTCCTGAAGAAATATCATGTGAGGGTGATGTTGGTTCAACATATGCTTTACTTCATTAACTTTAGAAGGGCTACCTTTTAGCCCTCGAACATTCCAAGTGATCAACTTCATTGTGGGGTTTGTTCAAAAATAGAAGCCAAATCCCCGACTTTACCATTACCTATTAATTGTTGCCATGTTTTATGAATACAGAGTTGATTACTTTTGCGTTCAGCTCGCAGAGTAGAATCCATACACAACTTTTTCTACTTTTCTTGTTGAATTCCCGAGGGGGCATTCTCCAGAAGGTGGTTCTCAACTAGCGATATATCAATAGCAGCGAGCAATAACAGTACCATATGACCCTGACCATTTCCCACTTCTTCCTTCCTTTGTTCCTCCATAAGCTTATGTTTCCTTTGATAGCTTTTCATTTCTCCTGAATGTGCTTGGTGCACCACCAACGCTTTAGATATTGATTGTGGTTGTAGATTCTCCTGAACCTGCAAGGGTGGCTGAGCATCTTGAGTTTCTGGGACCTGAGTTTCCAGCACTTCTTCCATATCTTCCTCCGTTTCTTTCGATTGTAATGCTGTAAATTTGCTTGTATTATTTTATCGTACCTTTCCTGTATTTTTTCTTTAAATATCATTCTTTTCGGTGGGGTCACAAAGTCCTCAGAACTATGTGGATCCTTATTTTGTTCTTTTATCCGCTGCAGACAATCTTTAACAAGGTGACCATATTCATGACAAAGACAACATCTGAAAGGAATATTCTCATAATCAATCTGTTGTTCCCATTTTTCCTCCCCAACTTCCAATAAAATTTTTGCAGGCAGCGGTTGATTCATATCCATATATACACACATCCGAGCATAGACCATTTGCTCCATTCTGATTGAAGAATCTGCTGCTCTAACAAATTTGCCTATAGAATTCCCAATATCCTGGAAAACCACTGGATTCCAAAATTCAACGGGTAATCCAAACATCCGAATCCAAACAGGAACAATAGATGGGAGTTCCTCTTCAACTTTGAAGAGAGGTTGCCATGGTTTCATAAAAAGACCTGATCTCCCTCAAAACCATGGAACTCCTTGGAAGATATATTCCTTTTCAGCATAATTCGCAAACACAACCAAGAAATAATTGTTAGGATAGACAAAAAAGTGTACTCACCTAGGATATTCCACATTTTCCAGGCCAATTCCTTGAACGCATGCGCGAGTGACGGTTTAAGCCCCAAAAACGAATGATGAGGACTCTGTCTTCCAGCGGCTTGCGAATATTTGCTTGAACATCTGACATCGCAATTTTTATCACCGGAGTACCATCAACAACTTTCATACAACCTGCTGGAGTTTTCCTAGGATCTTCCTTTACTAGTCGAAATGGACGATTTGGCCCCAGAGTGGAGGAAAAAGATTGGTCTCTGGGTCCCCGCATAGAAACGCGAAAAGACATGCAAGAGGTTTCTTCTTTTTCAAAAAAAGGGGGCTTTAGAGGGCTCCATCCCTAGAAATCACAAGCCTTACGCCACGTAGGGAAAATAAAGGAAATTGAACCACAAATAACAACTTAGAACAGGCTCACAACGGGGAAGAGGACTAACAGAGTCAACAGAATGAACAAAAAGAAAAGAAAGGATCAAAGACGAGTTGGACGGTTATACAATAAACACGGTGGAAATGGTGGGCAAAGTCCACACCCCACGAGAGATCGCGATAAACAACTCACAAGCACCAATGAAACCCTCAACGAAATACAAAGGTCCCGTAAAGCACAAGAGACCCCTACTATGAAATACTTCTAACCCTAGTCTCGACCCGTAGGGATCAAGATAAGGAGGGTAACCTAAGTAAGAAACAACAAATGTCAATACCAAACAGCAAAGATTCCAAGTGGGGAGTCGCGATTTGGTTCTATGTGAGATTCCCTAAAGCGAAACATGCGAGAATCATTCAAATTAGAATGGATGACATGTATATGCAAGAAATTAAGAATATGAATTTCGACATTTGAGGTTGAGTTAAGAATATGGATAATAATGTTTGTATTTCGAGTGTAAGCAAAATTCCGTCAAAGCGTTGTTTGGAATGTAGATATTAAAAAATATGGTTTTCTTAGTTTTTGTATTTAATATTCCAAAATACCTCCATAACTTTCTATGTATAGCAAGAATGCAAGATCTATTTGATTTCTTTCAAACAAAATGGCTTATACACTGGCATACATGGCTAGAACTACTACAAATCCATTATTAATTTAAATTTTGACTTAAAATTAAAGAGTAAACACTTTTAAACCATGGCCAAAAAAGAATGAGCAAAAACAAAAGAGAGCAAAGGAAACTTTACATTCAAAAATTCATTTGAAATGAATCAATACCTTACCTCTCCAAGAACAATCACCGTTTGAAATGTCTTCCACTTTGAGGGTAGAATAGCATCCTGTTGGAAAAGCAAGATGATAAATTACTTAAATTCATAAAATGAGAAGAAAATGTAATGGGCAATAGTTTGTAAGGTTTTTCCCTTTATGTCTACAACATCAAAAATGCTTAGGAAAAAATTTAAATCACCCTTTTATTAGCACTCTTACCAAATAAAGAAAGCCGAGAAATTATCGCTTCATTTCTTTTCTAAATCAAAATTAAAATATCAATCATAATCAGGAGTAGAGACTAAATAAATCACCTTATATCTACTATTTAGCTCAGATAGAGAAAAATTATTCAAAATATCTCCATCATCGTGTGTAGACAACTGCATGGGAAAATGTAATAATTAGTTTCAAGATCCAGGAATAACATTTATATACTAGTCGGAAATTATTAATACGTACTTTCATAAATCTTTTCCTATCCCAAAAAGATAAACAATGTACGAAAGAAGAATAAAAGACATATATCTGAAATAATCATAAACCAAGTGTCTTATTTTGAAACATTACTCACACTATCAATCAAATACCTATTTATCACTAATAAAAATCTACTACCAAAAGCATATGTCCATCCGTGTATATATGTAGGTCTATATATTATAAGCTAGGATGCCAATATGGCAGTAAACAGGGCCGGATATGGATATGGTACATATCTGATATGAATACAGCCCTGAATATGCCCAGGTTACGGCCTGGAGAGTCTGGATTCAATTGCAGATGTATCCAGACCGTCCAGGTCGTAACTTAGGCATATCCAGGTCTAAAACGAGTTTTTTTAAAAAAATCTAATTTTTTCCAACATTAAAACATGAAATGACCCAAATTTTTTAAACCACTTTGAAACCCTAAAAAACAATCGGGTCTGAAATCTTAGGAACAAATCTGACCAAGAGAGAACAAGCACAATCAATCCAAATACTCTTTATCTGATCACTTACAGGCAGATTCAATTCTGGACAAGGAATGATTGTGACAGTAAATCTAAATCCCACCACAAATCTGATTTTCAGTTTTGTGCTGCTATAAAACCAGAAAATAAGATCAGTAGCTCTTGATATACATGCATCTTCTGTTTTAATGATCACATGAAGATTCAGACCCTGCTGCATTTTTATGTAATAATAAAATTTAATATTTATTATGACATTTGTGACATTTCATTTGGCATTTGGTTGGCATTATATAGATTATCAGTAGTGTTTTGTGGTTATTTTGTTTTTTATATGCATATTATGTGGTTAATTCTTATTTATCGGGCTAAAATTGATACATTTTCTGTACTATCGTATCCAAAGCCATATTTAGGGGGTGAATTTGCCCTATCCACATATTGGAATCTTACTAGCCGTACCCATATCCAAACTGTGTCAGCTACTTAGGCTATAAGTGAACAAGTTTCATAATGGCAAATTTGAGATTAACTGTCTCCATGGACCAATTCAAGAAGGCTAATCTTGTATCAATATATAAATCAGCAAAAAGATATAAAAATATAATTGCTATTAGAAGACGAGCATTAAGATCTTTGAAAAGCAAAACTCAGTTAAGGTTTCCACTAGGTTTGGCTATCTCCAAACCAATATTAACGAGGCTTCCAAGGGAGATTTTAGTTCTTAAATGCAAGATTTTTCTATGTAATGTTAATGCGCTATTTTGTTATGATGCTCGTATTTGATCACATGATGTAGCTTATGTAATTGGTTGTATGTAATGGTGTTAGGTAGATGGTTAATAACGGAAGGTGACTTGCTTGAGAAGCTACTAGGCATTGTGGTTGTCTAGGAAACTTATGTGGAAAGCTTCAATTATTATAAATAAGGGTTTACCCTTCTCTATGTAATCAATTCATTTTTATATCATTGATCTGAGATATTTTAATGTCTTTAGAGAATTATTCCTTCATTGTTATCAAGGTTTTCAAGTACAATCTTTTACTTTTGGATGTGCAACTGCCCTCATTGTTATTTATTTTGTGTAGTTGTGCTTGCTAAAGTTGCAAGTACACTATAGGTGGTATTAGAGCCAATTTCAAATTTACAAGGAAAAAAAAGTCATCTATTGAAGAGGTCAAAACATTTTCTCAAGATGTCATATCAAGGCGAAACATTTTTGTTGGAAAGTTGACTCGAAAGCATTTCCAACAAATATAGATTCATCAATTTTTAAGCATTGTTGAAAGAGACGTATCAATGGCAAGTTGTTCTACAATTGTCTGAAAAAAAAATATGGCATAGTGACTTCAAATGAGCATCAGATCAAGTGTCTGGTTAAGGTCTCCATTTTTGCAGTATAAAATAGACTTGTCAAGCTTTACAATGAGTGGTATGTTGTTTATTTTCATTAACTATTGAAAGAGAAAAAGGCTATGCAATATAACACTTGTTTTAAACCTCAAAACCTAGCCTAAGAGACTATGTTGAAAAAAGGAACAAGTCACGTTTAAAAAAGTTAAGAAGTGTTGAAAAGAATTAAATGCATTTAATAGTGTCTTTGATAAATTTGCTATTTATTTAAAAGTGACATCGTAATATGAAAAAAGAAATAGTTGAATGGTCGAATTTAAAAATGTTTGTGATAAATGGAATCAAGAAATCTTTCAATTATGTGAAAATAGCTAGCTATTTTTCAACTTATTTTTTATTGAATTTACTCTTTTTTATGATAAATCTCCATGTGAACTAGATTTAAATGAGGTAAAAATGATCTTCAAACTTTTATTCCATGAAGCCCTTCCACTTTATGATGAATCTTCAAGAAAGCAAATTATATTAGTTGACTAGGAAGAAGAGACCATTGAAGACAATTATGAATAAGAGGCAAAAAAAAAAGTCCCATATAAATATTCACAATCAGTAATATTCTCTCCAGCCCTCCAGCTAACATTTTACATATTTATAGGTGATATTTATTATTAGGAAGCTCGTAGTATTGATTGAAGCAAAACTTGAACCCTTATAGCCCTGGTAAGCATTTCCAACAAAGTACAGTTACTAGGTTTGTTAAGTTCATCCAAAAGCATATTCTCAAATTTTCTGCGAGTGCATGCAATTGATAACCTCAATGAAAAGGAAGAAGATGACAATGTGTGGGCAAATTTCAATTGAGATCTCAAGATTTCAAAACAAAACTTCCCAAGGGAAGGGCATATTGTGTCCTTAAACACGACATATTTTGCTAATGTAATGTTCATGAGCTATGTTATGACATTCGTCTTTGGTTATATGATGTTACTTGTGTAAGTAGTTGTAAGTAATGGTGTTAGATACAAAATCAATAAGGGTAGGTAGCTTGTATGAGGCGTTACTAGAAGGTTCATTGGATCTAGTCAATGCATCTTTGTAGATATAGCTTGTGCAGGAATTTACTTTGTTATAATTAAGGATTTTGTCCTCTATGAAATTAATCGATTTCACATATTAATATAGCAATATATGTGATATTTCACATATTTGGATGTTTTCATATTATTTTGGATTTGCAGGTGCAATCCTTTACTTTTGGGCTTTCAGGTGCACTCATTATTATCTTTTGTGTACTGGTGTGTTGTGTAGCCATGTCTTTTGTGTTTGCAATAGAGCTACAAACACAACTACACAAGAATAAAATAAATGGGAGCACCTACACACTCCAAATGTGTATTGCACCTGCAATTCAAAAGTTAATGGAAGAAGACTTCTCCAATAATGCAAAAATATCAAATATGCATTGATATGAAGTATGGGTGATTATATAGAGAAGGGTAAACCCTTATTTATAATAAGTGGTTTCCAACACAAGCATGATGACTAGACAGAATGAAAATAATAGAAGCTTCTTGAAACAAGCCACCTTCCAGTATTGATTGCTAACCTAACACCGCCACTTACTATTTTAGGGCTTATTTAACATAAGTGGCCTTGTAAAAAAATCAAATGACTAAATTACTATAAAACCATAAGATTGCATACAAAATAGATCATAAATATATATTAACTCGCATACATAGAAATTTTGTACTTAGATACAAAACATGCCCTCCCCTTGGAAAGCTTGAGAACCATAGAGTAGCTCAACCATGTGCCTTCTTCTTTCTACACTTCTTTAAACTTTACTTGAAAATTATCAACTACACGCATTTGAAGAAAGATAGAGAATAAGATTCGTGAATGAACTTAATGGACTCAATAATTATAATTTGTTGTAAATGTCTATCGGTGCCATGAGAGTCCAAGACTAGTTCAACCAAGAGAACATGACCTTCCAAGCAATGAATATCATCTATAATTACGTATAATGTTGGTTATACAGTTGGAGAGAAAATTCAAATGGAGAACTTTTTTTGCCCGACTCGTGTCTATCTTCAATGGTTTCTTCTTCTGGTCAACAAATACATTTCGCTCATTGAAAACTTCATCTTTAATTGAAAAGACGTCGTGAAAAGAAGTATGGAGATCATTTGTACTCCTTTTAAATCTACTTCAAATGAAAATTCATCATAGAGTAGATTCAACAACAATATGTTTAAAATAATTATATTAAAATAACTGAAAAATGAATTCATACCATTAATCAAAAGCCTTTTTAAATCCAACCACACAACTATGTATTTTTCATATTTTTATGTCACATTCAAATGAATAGTAAATTTATCAAGTGCATTTTAAATTCCTTTCAACACTTTCTTTGCTAACCTTTTCTAAATGTAATTTGTTCCTTTTTCAATAGTTTTTGTAGGTTATGGTTTTTACGGCTAAAAATAAATGTTAGATTAAAGAGCCTTTTTTCCTCAACACACGATGCAAATGAACAAAATACCACTCATTTTTAAAAATGACAAGTCTACTTTCAAACACAAAAAAATAGTACATCAATTGGAAACATAACCTAAAAGATATGCTTATATGAAGTTACAAAACATTGATTTCCAAATGAATCCAACACAAAAACTTGTGACCAATATATCTCCTCAATAGTGCTCCAAATTTGATGAATTTATACTTGTTGAAAACACCTTTAAGTCTAATTTCCAATTAAAAATATTCGTCTCAATCTAATGCAATACAAGATATTTTTCTACCTGTAAATTTAAAACCGGCTTTAGTACCACTTGTAGCATACTTGCAACCGTAGAAAGCATAACTACACACAAATAAAATAAATATGGGCACCTACACACCCAAAATGTGAATTGTGTGTGAAAATCTTAAAAATAGTTGAGGAAAACTCTTCCAAAAATGTGAAAATATCATAAATGCATTGATGTGTTCAAAAGCATGATTTGTCGGTATGGCAAATTAGGTGTCTCCACCAACGTTCACGGGGCTACGTCCTCTGCATTGAATGGTGCAGCTCACATTATTGAATGAAAACTAATCTAATCCTATCTATTGTTGTGGGTTGGCCCAAAAGGCCGGGGATCATACAAGGACACTCCATTGAACCTATAGCAAGATGCTTGTACAAAGGGAGGAAATTACAGCGACGTAGGGAGGAGGAAAATTAGGAAAGGGAGGTTATTGTTGTGAATAGGCCAATTGCAGAGTTCACACCCAATAACCAGAGTAGTTCAATCATTCAATATAGAAGAACAACAACCTTGTTACAGACATCAAGACAAGATGAGACTATGAAGACAAGGTTTCAGAAATCTCCTTATCAAGAAAAGCAACAAACTCTTTTCTTATTTATTGACATTCACAAAGTTGCATAATGAGAGGGATAGAAGAACATATGAGAAAGGGAAAATAGAAGAAATGTAGCTCTTATTTCTTGTGCATTGATACAAAGTTCAACAACTACAATCCACAATTGCTACAGAGTGAAAGTTTCGGGATCCTTTGGAATGGAGAGGCCATCCCAATTTATAACAATGTGAATTGACCTCTCATCTCCCCTCACATGACTCTTCGCATTCCTATTCCACTTGTGACCTTTCGTTTGCCATTAGAAAAGACAAATTAAGTATTTCTCTTATAATTTTGAGAAAATAATTTTACAATTTTAAAATAGGTCACTTAAGTGAATAGGACGAAATACAATGATTATGCCCAACGAAGAATTAGAAAGGAGAGAGGGGAGAGAGAACGAAAGAAGGAAATGATATTTCGATGAAGCATGCTTCCTCATTGAAGAACTTTGCAAATTATACCTCCAAATGAGAATCCTCTGGAATGGGCACCTGTTCCTTAAATTCTTTCTTTGAACCGAGCTATCGGTTGTGAAACTTATCTTCCCTGGATCGCAACCCGCCAGCCCAACACCTTGATCCATGTCTCGGGGACACCACTAATCCTTTTACATTGATGAAGCCATTATTCATGATCCATTACAATTGCAGTAATGCAACTTCGACACCTCGAGCATGTAGGGACTCTAAATTGTCTTTGTTGAAGGAAAGAGAGTCACTTGCCTCCTTATTGACCATCTCTTGAAATGCAATGATGAGTTCTTCTAATGATGAGTCCTCAATGAGCGGAGGGAACTCAAATCTTCAAACACAATGGTAGACTTCATTTAGGATTTCAAAGAGCTATCGATCTGCAAGAGTTCAATTCGGATATTGCATTCTTGAGCATTGCATACCGTGCATCCATGATACGGATCCAAACTTGAGACAAGTCCTCGGCAGTTGATGCAAACACTTCCTTGCTCACAAGAGTGTGAGAGTCGAAGGAACTCATTTCGGACACCAGTGGGAGTACCTCGTCCAAATGATTGACCTCCTTTGCAAACTCCTCCTGCATCTTGTTTACTTTGACAATGTTTCATGAGCATACTTGATAAGGGAAATGAGGTCAAGACACAGTGCTTTGCCTTGCTCAATGATTTCTTCAATCCACTTTTCATTGGCTTTACCCCACATCATGTATTCTTGTGCTTTCTTGATTGCCTTGGGGTCAATACTGCTGATTGGAGGGACATCTTCGATTGGAAGAGGAGATGTTGGTTCAAGCCCCGAAGAAGGGTTGAATGTATGCACTGAGAGCTCTTACATGTTCCTCCAATTGCACGATGGTTCACTTGTATTCTTTGGTCCGAGCAAGAAGATGGGAAGAGGATTCTTGAATAGGTGAGTGTCGCCCTCGTGAGAAGCTTGACCCAATGAGATGCGGGTCAACTCATAGTCAGATGGAGTCATTTCCTCCATGGGCTTATTAGTCTTAGGCCTAGCAATTTCAACATATTGGTTACCTGAGGTGCCCATTGAAGAAGCGAGGAAGTTGTTTGGGCTTTCTTCTTTCGTTTGGGCTTCCATATCTGTGAGATTTCTTCAAGGCTTGGTATGACAACTGTTGTGTTGTTCTTGGCTCACTATTGATCATTTCCAAAATCCATGGGAATGGCTCATCGGTGCTGACATGGTGCTTTCCACTGGAGCGTTCTCAAGAGCTTGTTGTGAAGTCAATTCTCCATTGTCGTGGGAAAGCTCTGACTTTCAAGAAGACATGTTCAAACACTTGAATGTTTTGCTTTGCTCTTGTACACCCTTTGTGATCGTGAATAGGAGCGTGCAAATTTGGACTTTTCTGGTGACACAAGCACTTCTCTGCACTTAGCTAAAAGTGAATTTACTATTTTTAGTAAATGACAATTTTCCACCCTTTTCGGTTTCGATCACTCAATTTGCCCTCCTGGATGATCCTTGTGCACACTATCTTTGCTGAAACTGCTCTTTGTGAAGACTTACTAAAAATAGCAAGTGCTTGTGTAGGAGGCTTACTATTTTTAGAAAGTGGTGTTCGGACCTCGGTTTTTGAAACCACTTTTTTTTATATGGTTTTTTTATTTTAGTGCACCTCTGAAATTTCAAGTCTACCCGTGTCTGGAAATGGAGATTTTAAATTTTAAAATTTTGTCGAGGAAATGGGGTTTCTTCACTGCAAAAAATCTGGGGTGTGCATGTGAAATTTGTCTTGGATCCTCGGCGCTGGAAAACTAGAAGATTGTGAAAAACCCCACAAAGATTCGTGCACCGGTGTGTTAGATATGAGAAAATCTCCTTCATAGGTTTGAAGTCTTTACGCAAAAATCTCGTTTTGTTCTTCAAGAATCTAGATTTTTTCATGTTTTAACTCTTTCAAATCATGGGAGCATGAACAAAATCAATGGAGGATGAAAATGTTGGATGCAAAATTCTAGGAAAAATCCAAGAGAGTTCAGGTGAAAGCATGTGGGAAAAAGTGGGGGATTGAGCAAAATTTGGCTAAGTGTTGGTTTAAATAGCTTTGGCACAATGAGAGGGGGTGTGGCGCATTTTTTTGTCCCCATTGTTCCTTTGGTTTGGGACAATAGGTGCACAAAAATGTGCCTTAGCCTTTTTGCAACATGTGGCGATCATTCATTCGATGAGAGAAATGAAGGGGGAGCCAAAATAAGCACATAGGAGCCGGATGAGGGTCATATGAGGAATTTGAAGGCAACCATGGGGTGGAGCGCATTTTTTTGTTCCCTTTGTCCCCTTGGTTTGGGACAATAGGTGCGAAAAAAATGCGCCTTAGCCTTTCCAGGACAAGTGGCCAGCATGCGTGGGTTGGTGGAAGAGGAAGTCAACTTGGTCAAAGGAGCTCAAAGTGAACCGTCGGGGTCATATGAGTGACCAGAGTGCTTAAAGGGGGAGGGCACACTTTTTTGTCCCTCTTGTCCCCATGGTGAGGGACAATGAGGACACAAAAGTGCGCCTTAGCCTAGTGTTGCCACGTGTCCCTCAACAAATTTGACTAAGTATCGAATAGCATACCTTGAGGGCAACTTGGAATGACCATAACTTGAGCTCCGGATGAATTTTTGCACGCTTCTTTATATGATTTCGCATGGAAAAGGCCTTTTGAGAAGGATGGGATGGGTCCCATGCCTTGATTTTGCTTGTAACGCCTTCAAATACCTCTTTTTCTTGGGATCGCCTATTGTGCATGGAAAGAATGAGCTGCCTAGAAAAATGTATGGGGTTTTGGATTGATCTGTTTTTTCTACCATGTAGAGGGTTGAAAATGCTTTCCAATGATATCTTGTTTCGCTCACAACTTGTTCCAGAGCTCCCGACATCACCTCTTGAAGTTCAAGTGCTCTTTCGTGCAAGCTCCTTCGGCCTCAAAAACCCACTTTTGATGAACTAGCTCCAAAACCTCCGAAACTTCCCAGAATCTTCCAAAAATTGTTCCTTGATGTTCTTGGCTCATGAATACCCTTCCGTGATGAATTTTAGCCTTCGTTCCGCTCGGAGATTGTGCAGTTGGCTTAGGAAGGCTGATGGTAGCCCTTCCTAAGCTTGCTTGAAAATCCACTTTTAGATACACTGCTTCTAGAAGCGATTGAATGATCCTTTTCTTCCTAAATCACCTACAAGGAAGGATTACACACACATATGAACCATTGGGGGACAAGATAGGATTGATACGGGGAATAGGCTAACCTAGAAATTTTTCGACACTAAGGTATGTTTGTCCTATTTTCAGGTGAATTTTGCCCATGCAAAAACACAGGACAACAATATGAAAATGGATTGATTACATAGAAAAGGGTTAACCTTACTTATAATAAGTAGCTTCCACATAAGCTACCCACTACAAAAATAACTAAATACAATGGACTTACTAGTAGCTTCTCAAGCACACCACCTTCTATTATTAACTACCTACCAAACACCACTACTTACAATTCGAGGCTCCATTCAACATAAGTGGTCTTGTACAAAATACCAAATGAGTTAATTATTACAAAACTTATACTCTTGCATATAAAATAATCCATAAATATTCACAAAACTTTGGCAAAGCTAGAGATGATGGCTTAGAAAATCTTGTAAAATCCAGTGTAATAACCGATTGTTATTTCTCCGGATCCCAGTGTGTTTGGGGACAACACTCTAGATGAGGACCTAGATGTGTTGTATGCATATGTGGAAATTTTAATATTGTGTGAAACAAAGGAGAGATAAAATTAGAACTATAAATGTATTTATTTATTCGTGCATTTTTCAGACAGAGGATACTCTTGAGAAAGATGTATGGTTGTTTATCTTCTACCTATTTGCTTGCTATCCAATGCTATCATAGTTACCTATGACTCTAGGACGTGGGGACAAGGGGACGTAAGGACACTTTGTCTCCAAGACAGCAAATAAATTCCCATATTTTGGGGATGCAGGGTGACAACTAGGGGACATCTATTAAAATAATATGTGAAATTATGAGTATCAATATATATATATATTATTTTATTTTATTTTTTAAATTATTAACTAGGCTTTTTTACGGTGCTCTAAAAACACCTCTTGACACCTTTTTGCACTACAACCCATTCTAGAAATTGTTGGAAATTTCAAGGAAACAAAAGCAACACAGAGTATCATTTTTCTCAATGTCAATTTGTAACAGCAAATTCCTTTTGGTAGGAAAAGGGCAGACTAGAACAAGCATGTCTAATTAACAATTGGACATTTGTATCTTCAAAACAAGGAATAACATGTTGGGGTTTCTGAAATGTGGAAACCATAGCAGTTTGTGACAGTCCATTGTCCACATTTGTGGTGGAAATTTTCTGCATTCATATATCACTCCTGATTCTTATTATGTCTATTATACAACACAATCGGGTCATGGGTAAAAATTTTGGTCTATGTCTTACCATTTTTATCATCTACACATCCTTTCTCTTCATATAAACTTATACATACAAGCTTTATTAAGTTATTGGAGCTTCCACAATTAATTTTATTTGATTTGCATGTACATACATTTTTTCAAATAGAAATGAGTGGCTTCCAAAAACAATCTTAAACTATAAAGAATACATTAGGGCCTTCCCAAATTTAATTTTCAAGTTTTTCAAAGCCCAACACAATGATGTAGCTAGACCGAGGCCATCAATTACCGGACATCGAGAAAATGTGCAAAGGTGGTGATTGAGTCATTAATCAATGTGAAACCCTTTAATGGGAAAAAGCTCGTGACAAATCCAAGATAAGTGTCTTGAGATTGATACATTTTAGAGTTTTTTAAATAGTTATATCTGAAATAGCATTAAAATATTTAAAATTTTACAAAATGGGAAAAAATTGAAAACAATTTTGAAAAAATATGTAACTTCTTTTTGGGGCATACCATCCCCTAAAAAGGAGGACATTTCGAGACATCCCAAAACGTTTCCTTTTTAGGGATGTCCCTTTTTGGGCATAAGATGGTGCGTGGGGAGACATTTCTTCCCTATCCCCAAGACCGAAACAACTTGCATGTCCAAGACAACAAGGAAATGGGGAGTTGCGATCCCCGCATAACAATGAATGTTATAGAGTATAGACATATACATATATATTACAAAGTCATGAAGGCAACAAGAACCATTACGGAAGTTGAACCATTGAGGCTTCCACATGTAACTCCTCATCTTATGATGCTTACATGGCCTACCTGCTAGGTGTGTGCTAACAAATGCCCTGGTATTACGCAACTCAAGAAATGCCACTTGTCGTGGCACGACATGATCAAAGTGTCCACGTGGCTGATGTCTAACCAAGAGGTTTTGTGTAAAGGTTGAGCAGCACAATACGTGAGGAGGTGTTGCACAAATGGCGAGAGATCAGACCGAGGTTGAGTGCATGACATGGTGGCATGACACGGTGTAGTGTTGGGGATTGTTGCAAAGGTGTTGCATGTGACTCATAATGTTGCAAGCGCAACACAATGTTGTGAGCTCAATGCATTGTTGCAAGTAATGCTCACCATTGTGAACACAACACGGTGTTGCGAGTGACATGCACTATTGCAAGCATAACGCACTCTACCGTGAGTTGGTCTGTCAAAACCAATCCGGCACTATGATAATTCTTCACGGGAACTCCTCGTCTTTATGATTATTAACTAATGCACAACTCTTAGTTTGGTGGATGTAATCCGAAACACAACAACAAACATAACACAAGAATACCATAGACTATGATAAGAAGGAATAATAATAAATCAAATATCGGTGTAAATTATAATATCAACATGAAATTGTTACAATCTCACCCATGAGGTTCTTCAAGTGTTATTAACTTCACTTGCCTTCAAACAATAACTATGGAAGAAACTTCACAATTACACCTCTTAATGGCTTCTTTAACACACCTTCAAAAATGATGGCTTCTTTTACACACTTACTCATACAATATTTCTCACTACTTCTCTCTATGCTAAATGAGGGGGGTGGCCTCTTTATTTATAGGAATTCAGGCTTATCCACCTTATCTCTAAGATAGGATAGGAAATCTCTTCCGGCCAATCATATTCCATGCCTAAACTCTTGCCTTTACATGTAGGCTTATCTTCTAAGATAAGATAAACCTTATCATCTCACATGGGTTCCACCTTTTTAGACTTTTCCACAAATAAAATATACAAAATATTTATGACATCACTCTTTGTCCTTATTACAAATATAATATTTCTAATTCCTAATCATGTAGACCCTACTTCTCTACTTATCCCAACTTTGACATTTTAACATTACCGAACCACTTACTGACAAATATTTATTTTTTACAACATTCTTATTGTACTTTGACTGTTACCGTACTCTACATTATTGGCGGCACCGTACTAACGGCGCCGTTATCTTCTATTGGACACCACTACTAATTATACTTAACAACATCCTATTCCTAATACATACATTAATAAAATAGAAATTACGGAGGAAAATTTTAATGTCAACAAAGTCGCACAATTGTGGAGCGAATGCAATGTTGTAAGTGACATGCACAATTGTAAGCGTAAGCGCAATACTACGATTTGGTGATGTCTTCTAAGTTGAGTGGCATGTTCCTTGGAGCTAAGTAGGAAACACATGATGCAAAGGGCTCAGGTGACGCTTGAAGCATGGATGTTGACAAAGCATGTTCCCAAGCGGTGCACAAAAAGCTCGTGATACAAGGGGTTACACAAATTTACAGAGTTGATCAAGGCACTCAAACGAGCGCGAGGTGGTGTGGCTATGCGTGGATCATTTGCCCTTTATTGGAAAGCAATCATTCCAATTCCATCAAGTTTTGAAAGAGGTGGTGCAATTTTCTCATGGGTTCGCACAACATGGTTTGAGCATGGAATCGCTTGAGGATCCGATACCTCTTCACGCAATGGAGATGGTGATACTTTGGGGATTAGTTGTGTACACATCAAGGTGGCTATGCATGTACGCATTCCCAAGGATTATAGCGTGTGAATATTGGCATTACACCTCAAACTAGCTACTCTATAAAGAGGGGTAGCAAATTTGAAGCACCATTGTTGCGCAATATGTATACATTAGGTGTCGCAAGAACTTATCCATCCAAAACAATAAGGCCACAGACAAAGCATGGTTGTTAGATTCAATCCCTTAACAATTGCTTTTGAGATGAGATTTTTCATGCTTTTGCCATCAAACAAAAAATTCAACGGCTAGCCTCGCACCCACATCTGCAAATGGAATATGCATTATGCTTCAACTTCGTGCGCAATGTTGGACTGGTTGTTGTCTTTGAGGCACATAGCTTCAAGATTTGTGTCCTCTACTTTGCAAATAGCTCAATCTTCGGGATCTCTACTCCCACGAAGGCAAGCAAGTTCTTTTGCACATGGCACTCTATGTTGGAGTGGTTGCGAGTTTTGTGTTTGTCCCAGCATTTACCTACCTTCAATGGTTGGTTGTTGTCTAGAGCTACGTTGCATCACAACACCTCACTATTGTTTCTACACAGAATCATACCTAGTACAATTCTCGGGTATGAAACGTGTTGGACACACTCGGGCACATGTTGGAAACAACACCTTGTTTCCAACATGTTTCTGACATGTGCCCGGGCATTCTCCGTGTCGTTTTCAGCAACGAGAATTGTTTAAAACAGCCCAAAAAAAAACAGTGATAGCATAACTTGACACTAAATCCAATTTAAGCTCAACATTTTAATGATTGTAGTCCTTGACCTTAAATCTTGTAAAGGATTGTGTACAAAAAAATACATCCCATTTAGGATTTTTATCTACAAAAAAATTATATATCACAACATTTTAATGATTGCGGTCCTTTACCTTGCATTTCATGAAGGCATTTTGTCTACAAAAAAATTATATATCACAACATTTTGTTTATTTTATGTATAACAAGAAAGACTTTTAGTTATATTCTTTGTGCTTTTATATAAACAACAATATTCTTTGGCCATTCTTTGTGCTTTTATATAAATTTTGCATGTCACATGATTCATGAACATGTGAAATTTGAAAGCATCTCCAATTCCCTTCATCAGCAATCTAAGATCGGTTGAAGCAACAAGGAAAAAAAAATTGAAACTTGAAAGATCACGTCTCAAGGCTATAGTCCTTATAGTCTGACCTCGTTCAGCAGGTCATGTACAAACCAGATTGATTGCTGTTAATCCAGATGTCAATGGTCATCCAGTGGACAACACACAAACTAAATTGCATAAAACTAACGCATTATGAAAGCAATGAACCGAAACAAAGGAAAATTAACCCAGTTAACACAAATGATACTGCAATGTAAATGAAAACTTCATTGAAAATTGAGTTATTTACAAAGAGGTAGAAATCTTTGAGAAGAGATGTGAAGGTACAACAATATTTTTTTTAAATTTGAATTAGAGTTTCCAATTTGCACATGGGTGAGACGGGTAGTGGTCATGGTCAAGGGGAGGAGGTGAGGACAAAGGGAAGAGGCAATGCAAATTGGAAGTTCAATTGTAAGTTCCCAAAAGTTAGATGTTGGTCCAATATGCCAGGGGGCTATTCAACACAAAGAAACCTTTGAAACAATTTGCTCAAATAAATGATTCCACCAAAGCAAACACTAGACGGGGTCTAAAATGTGCAGGTGTAATATTTGTTCAGTAACTTGGTTAGGCAGCATCACTAGGGTGAATGCACAGTTCTGACACATACCAAGAAATTTGATCATGTTGTTTAATGAAGATATCCCGAACAACATTCCAGCAGTTAGTGGCACTAGCAATCCTTCAAATTCTCATAAGACTTCTAGGACTTCTTTCTATAATTCTCCATCAACTCTAGGTTTTGAGATGACATGAGTGGAGGCTAGGGGAAAAAGGAAGGTTGTGCCCCCCAATCCAGTTGTTGACATGTATGATGCAAAGGCTAGGAAAAGGCTGTAAATGCCATTGGCAAATTCTTCTATTCTGATGGCATCCCATTTTATGTTGCTTGCTCTCTTTATTTCAAGGACACTATGGTTAAGATAGCCAAGGAAAATGTGGGTTATGTCCCCTCTGTAGACACAAAAATTGTAATGTAACTATTTCCCCATAGTGGGTTGATGTTAAATAAGAATATTAAATTTAATAAAGTCACATAAAGGTGTTAAAAGTAAAGTAAAACAAAGGACACATAAAATTATGTGTAATGGGTAAAATATATAAAAAGTCCAAATAGCAATGATATTGTAAAAACCAAATGATGTGTGTGTTATGTTTATTACTATGTACCAAAAAATAAGTTAAAAGATGCAAGTTGGGGTGTGTCGGCTCCATAACCACCCTAGAAAGCTATAAAAAGGTCTTGGAAACTTTGGAAAAGGGGCAGGTGGGCAAGAGAAGGGGTACACACAGGTGTGTCCAACCAAGTGTATAGGGTACACCTTGGATGGTCTTGGCCAAGGAAATGGTATATATATGTTATTTGATTATTTTCCTCCTCGCGCCCATAGCTTAAAGGACCTTTGCCTAGGACAACAATAGGCGGTGCAAGGCTCTTTCCAAGAAAGAATTTCATATATGTATTCCAACGTTATATTAATAAAATAATATTTCTTGTTAAGCTGTTTGATTGTGCAAATGTTAATGTTTTGATGTAATTAAATTTAATATTTTAAATTAAACATTTTATGTTGCTCACTCTCTTTATTAATCTCTACTTTTTTACATGGCATACCCTCGAGCTAAGTCACAAGGTTCAAGTTCGAGTTCAAGTTCGACAAGGATAAAATTTGGTTCAAGTTCAACCAATGGAAAAGTTCAAAAAAAAAAAAGGCCATTAAGTTCGACAAATAGAAAAACATAACATATGAAATTATAAATAAACTTTTTATACATGAAAAATAAAAAATTAGCAAATATAAATATAAATATAAATAAACAAGTAAAACATAACAAAATAAACATCAAAAACATAAACACTTAACATTTAATAAAATTAATTAAAAATTTAAAACCTTACAATTAATTTCAAATATCTATATAACAAATATTATAGTTCATCTTTAATAGTTTATATTTAAAATTTAAAAACATAAAAATTATATTTAACAAAAAAATCTTAACAATAGAAAACATTAAGATTTATTAGAAATATAATAATAGTTTATATTTAAAAGAAGAACATTTAAAATATTAATAAATTTAACATAAGGAAAAATTATTAAAAACTACACAAGTGATTATAAAAATAAAGTTTTAAACGCAATAAAAAAGTAATAATAAAAAAGTATTAAAAACCTAACCCAACATGAAAGAAAACAAAAACATATATTAAAGAAAAACACAACAAAAATTAAAACATAGAAACCATTACGAAAGCCCCTAACGTTGGTTTGCTCACGGTTGAGCTCGTTTGATAGATGTATTGCAGGCTGCAAGATTTGGCAATGGCTTCTCTCTCCATGGGACCACAACTATGGCAACAACTTCCACGACTTTGGCCTCACGCAGTTGTCCAAACGCAGGATTGTTTACACGATTAAATCTGCCGCAATTTTTATGCCCTCGCGAACTCCATAAATCTCCTCGCCTTCTTTTGAACTCTGTCTCTCTTAAACACAAACAACAGAAGTGTGTGTGTTTTGCAGACTCCAACGAGGGTTTTAATAGGTCGTGAGGGTTGTTTTCTCAAGTGTTTTGCCCCTTTCCCGCTCGTTTTACCCGTCACAATTTAGCCCGCCATTTCCTCCGCAATTTTCGAGAGGAATATGAGCGAATTTCAGCGAACCTATATTTTAGGTCGGAAGTTCGGCGAATTTCGAACTTGAACCCAAAAATTCACCGAACCTGTGACTTAGCCCTCGAGAGACATGCATCGCTACTTATCTTCCACCATCTCATTGCGATCTAATGTTACATATGTGTACATAGATTACAAAGTCGTGGAGGCTTAATGAACCATTAGGGAAGTTGAATCGATTGGTCTTCCATGTGTCTCTTCACCTCCTAACAATTACATGGTTTGACTACAAATGATATAGCATAACGCAAGCCCTAAAAGTACCATGTGGCATGGTGCAACATGGTACAAAGTGTCCACATGGCCCATGTGTAATAAGGATGTTCGTATAAAAACTCATTTGCGCGATATGTTTTCAAGGATCGCATGGATGGTCGATGTTGTGCAATAGTTGTGCAAATGGCACAAAATGGCACAGATTTTGTGTAGGTTGCACTTGTGCAATGTTGTGTTGTTTGAGGAGTTGTGTTAAACGGTGTTGAGGTTGATCATCAAAAAAATTGCGACTTTGCAAATTTTGAGCGGAGGGAGCAATGTTGTTTGTTGTGGCAACATGTATCCTAACGCTCCACAAAATGTGCATGATACTTGAAGTTGTGGTAGTGCTCAAAGTGTGGAGTAGCGGACATTTCATAACGCACTCAATGAGACAGCACAAACCAACACGGTTGCACTCGAATCATTTACCCTTTCTTGTGAGGTAATCATCTTGGTCACATTGAGTCTAAGAAGCAAGTGTGGGATCTTTCCTTCTAGTTACATCTTAGTAAGCCATTTGCTTCGGAAATTGTTTCGACCTGCCATGACAACTCTGTATAACGACATAGACAAGTCACAAGTGTACATGGTTTCCAACATTTGGTTTGTTACCATTGGTTAAGGTTGTGTTGTTGTAGTAAAGTGAATATGATGCAATTCTTTTAGGAGTGTGTGCTACATGATTAGAGTGTGGAATCACTTCAAGAATCCAATATCTCTTAGTGCCCATTGATATGGTGATACTTTGAGGATTGGCTATGTATACATTGTAGTGGCTATGCATGTATGCATGCCCAAGGATTATATCACAAACATCAATTGGTACTACATCACAAACTAGCCCCTTTGTAAAACGATAAATAGCATATGCAAAGGCATTGTTGAGTGATATGTATACTTTTGTTGTTGCAGGAATTGAACCATACTGAATTATAAGGACATGGATGAGGCCTTGTAGGTAAATCTAGTTGCTTGAAAATTGGTTCAGGGATGAGTTCTTCATGCTACTACCATCAATTAAAAAATTGAATGGTTGCCCTTACACCCACATCTGCAAATGAAATAGATGTTTTGTTTCAGCATCCTCAACAAATTGTTTGGTTGATGTGCTAAGACAAGCAACTTTTGGGTTTGTGTCAATTTCTTCTAAATCTACTTGGAAGGTTAAATCCTATGCTCTTGTGCATGGCACTCTAAAATCTGTTAGCTGTTGGTTTTATGTTTGTTGCATCATTTACTTGTCTTCGATGGTTTGTACTTGACTAAAGGTGTCTTCCCTGGCACAGAAGATGTGTCCAGCTTGCCTTTCATCTTTGGTTCTTTTTCAATGGTTGTTGCATAGCAATAGGCTTCTCCCATTGTCTTAACCTTAGCCAACTTCAGTTCAAATTGAATGAATGGTCATAGGTTGTTGCGATACTTGACGACTCTATGCTGCTCCGACTTGAATGAGCCCAATATTTTATACAAGTCATGGAAGGCATCAGTGTAGGCTTGAACTGATCGGGCATGCCCTTGCCGTAGTTATTGTCACTAAATATAATCGTCATCATAGACATCTTCAAGATAATTCTCATCCTTGACGGTTTCCAAGCATTTTCCCCCAATTGGTTCAAATTTTTCTTTTATCTAGTCTTTCTCCCATATAAAATGGGCTTGCCACCACTTCTTGACGGGTGAAGAAACTTTCAGAAGTGCAATCTTGATCTTCTCTTCATCAAAAAGTCATTCATAGAAAATATGACTCTAACTAATCTAACCAATTATCTACTGCATCTGCATTTATTTTTCTCTCAAACACAAGAACATCTAAATTCACTTAAAACTTGGAGGACTTGACCACCAAAAGCTTTACTTGATGATTGAGCTGATGGAACCACCCATTTGAGGATTTCAACAAATTAGCTAAACAAAAGATTCTTTTATTCTTGAAGAGCCTTTGAAATTTCATTTTTATCATATAAACTTCATATTGTGCTCCATTGTTTATGTGAACTTTCTTAAAAATATGTGGCAGAAAATCTAAGGGATCTCGTGCTTTTGACGCCGAGCTTCAAATATTCCAACCTTGTTCGATGAGACATGCAAGATGAACCACTCTAATATCAATGATCCAGAAACCAAGAGGTCCAGGGGACAACACGCTAAATAAGCAGTTAGATGTGTTATATGCATATGCAGAAGCTATATGAACAAAATTCATAATAGCTAAAATAATAGAACTAGAATAGAAAATTATATTAATCTATGCATTTTGTACATGGCATACTCTTGAGAGAGATGTAAGGTTGCTTATCTTCCACCATATATTTGTTATCTAATGCTACAATTTACAAATATGTTTACATAGATTACAAAGTTGTGAAGGCTTAAAGAACCATTATGGAAGTTGAACAGCATGGGCTTCCATGTGTGACCTGGCATCGCGTGAACCTCAGAGGGGTCACATGGCATAGCACAGCAGGGAGCCAAGTTGAACCACTTGGTCTAACATGTGTGATTGTTCACCTTCCAACAATTATGTGGCTTGACTACTAGGTGCACAGTAAATTGATAGATGCTCTAGCATAAGGCAAGCCCTAGACATGTCATTTGGCATTACACAGCATGGCATGGAGTGTCCAAGTGGCAAGTGTGTAATCTAGATGTTTTGCACAAGGATTGAGTTGTGCGGTATGTCTGCAAATGCTCTATAGATGGTCAATGTTGTGCAAAGGTTGTGCACATAGCAAAGAATGCCACAATATTGTCTAGACTGCAAGAAATGTGTTGATGTGATGTTGTGTTGTGCACAAAGTTGTGATAAACATTGTCAAGATTGATTATTAAAAAAATCGTCATAGGACATTGCCTTGCACCCGACAAGGGTGCTACCCTCGAGCCCCCAAGGGGAACCCCTTGACTCATATGGGGCTTTGTCCCATGTCAAATGATGGGCACAATCTTGTCTTCTGAGTTGTGTGGCAAGTATCTTAGCATTGCATGAAATGTGTGTGATGCTCTAAGTTGCAAGGCGGTGTTTTAAGCGTCATTCGCACACATTGCCAAGGCACTCAAGGGGAGAGAGCAAACCAACGCACCTATGCCCGGATCAGTATGTGTGCAAAGTAAAGCAAGTTAGTTGAGGCTACCCACAAGTATATCGATTGGACCCCATGTTGTGTAGATGCTTTATGAGCAATGCTCTAAAGAACATCAACAAAATTGTTTGGGTCAAAAAGGTAGTATTTATTGCTAGGGAGGTGCAAATGTTCATCTACAACCACCACATATCACTTGTAACCTTTCGCACCCTTTTTAGGAAGGAATTCTTTAATCCAATGGATACCCACTTTGACATCGTACTTTATTTTATTAGACATGATGTTTCAATTGCAGGAGCCCTCGCAAATTACGATCATGACATATGAGTCGACTCGATGAGAATTCAAGGCAAAGTAGGGAAAGAAGGTGAAGGAGGTGGTGGTGAGAGACACATTATGGACAAATGTGAAATGCATCACATTGATTATATCTCCAATTTTAGAGTCATCAAATATAGGGATTCTAATAACCCCCACTTGGTGACATATATGAGTGCATTGATAGCATGTTTGGCCGAATGAATGTCGCTTATCGTGTGAGGGACCCCACCCTAAAGTTCTACCCATCATTTAAGAGAAGTGGAAGAAGCTTAACACCCCTTATAAATGGCCACATATGCACATAACTGGAATGGTATGTGGAGAGGCCTAGTAGAGTTGTCTCCTTCGAGGATGAGGAGATGAAGAAGAGCTTCTTGAAAACCCTAAGAAAAATGTATAATCTAAAAGAAGCTTCATGAGTTCGATTCGAGTAGCCCAAGTTTAATGAACTTGATGGCTACAAGGCTTCAACTAGGATAGACCAGCTCACATTGGCACAAGACAAGCCAATGAATTGATGGCGATTGTATGGACCTTTGAGATTACTAAAAACACTTTCCATTCGCCTCCTTTTCCAGTTACTATCTCCTTCGTTGTTGAAAGGAATTGGTCAACATATGGTTCATATGCCAAATGGGTTCATATTTTCTTTGATTTTTCCCATAAAAATTTGCTAAAGCCTCATACAAATAACCCATTGGATTTTTCTCCCCATCCACCAACTATAGAACTCTAACCAAAGGCTCTAACACCTAAAACAAAAGAATGCACAATTTTAAATTCAAAATTAAGAGAATTTTAAAATTTTAAACCAAAAAAATTATAACAAGTACATGGTAAATAAAAACAGATCAAGTTTGATTACCTTTAAGGATTTTTTTTGTGCACTTCGCAAACACATCATCGAAAACAGTCTTCACGACCCTTTCCCCTTCGACCTTCCTAACATATGAAGACTCCAACCACTGTGTGCTTACAAGCATTTGCTTAAGCGATGTAAGTGAAGTTGTAATGCTTTGCAATGTGATGAAGGTTGTGGCAAATCATATGACTTCCACTCACACAATCTCCTTTTTGTTGGTGTGCTCTTTCATCAAGTTTTAGAACTCAAGAGGTGATTGCACATGAACTTTGAGATATTTCTTGATTCTTCAACCACATTGTTCACTCATATCATTTTTATTATGTCCTCAACTAGGACATCAAAGCAATGGACTCTAAAAGGAAGCCTAAAAGTGCAGGTGCCTCTCCTCAAGAAGTCTCCCTATTGTCACATATATTGATGTGTTATCTGTCACAACTTGGACAACATTCTCCACACCGGCTTCCACAACCACTTCATTCAACATATCACACAAAGTGTTTGCATTTTTACTCAAAGTGTGATGCATCAATTAACTTCAAGAAGACCAACTCCCACTTTAAGCCACTTAAACAATGTGTCATTTTTCCCATTTGTCCACCCATCAAACAAAATGTTGTGTCCCTTCTTTTGTTGCGCTTTTTGCACTCTTTTTTACAATAATTTGTGTATGTTTGAAAGAATCATACAACAACGGGGCACTCAAATCATGAGTCGTCTTGAACCCCTTCTTGGTAATAGCAATATAATAGCTAAATTCTCTTGGTATGGGTTTTTCGCCACATTAAATGGAATGTTGTAGTACAAAAGTTTGTCGCAACTATTATTGCTTCATTGTGCACTTCCCAAGACTACTTGAGGACAAAAACAATATCATAATTATTTTCAATAGATGAGTCGCGCCCCCGCCTCGACCCCCAGAGTTGAGGCATGATAGAAATGGCCCCAATCTAGTAATCATTCTCGCCACCCTCTTATTCACTAGGGTTGCAAGTGCATCAACTTTCCTCTTTTTTTTTTTTCCACGTAGCTCACAAGGAATGCAGTCATCTCTCTTTAAGCCTCAGTGGTGCTTGTCTACACACTACAACATCTTTTCCCGATATTTGTCCAATGTGGTATTCAAGGAGATTGACACCCCCACTCATCTTCATTGCACAATAACCGCATATCACACAATTACCCATTGCTACTATTTCATAATGCGTACATGATGGGTCATTAGACTTAGGCTTCTTATATACAATTGAACCCGATGGCGATGCAAACACCATTCTCAAGCAAACTAAAGCCTCGCAAAACCAAAAACATGTTTTAGCTTAAAACCCTAGCTGATAATCAAAGGAAGAAATTGAAGATTCAAGCAATTGAATATGAAATATTGAAAACCCTGGACCTAGTTATGGCATGCTAATGATTGATCAAGGAAGAAGTAGATATTAGAAAGTCGAAGCTAGAAACTAAAAACTTAGAAAAATAGAGAGTAGTGTTTTTCTACGTGTATGCTCTAAATCTCTATTTTAGAACTTGTTTTTGCTAAGTATATGTTAATGTATTCCTTGATATTCTGAAAATCTGGCTCCAATGGTGTGCAAATCAATCACGTTCATTGTATTTTGAAAGGAAAATGCAGGCATAGTAGGGTTTTAGGGATAAAAATGGCATTTTTGATCTAGGGGATATCAACCACATTAGGTTGATCAACAAGAAAAACTCGACAATTTTTGCCAAGTAATGACAAAATTACCGGATGAAACTTGTCAAGTTTCTCTACAATACTCACCTCGCAATTTTCAAGACAATTTCTCAATCGACACCTAACTCGCGAAGTTTTGCAAGTTCTCGCGAGTAATCGGCGAAGTTTCACCGAGTATTAGATCGAGATTAGATCAATGGTTTTATTTAGTAATTTAATTGTTTAAAGGTTGACTCATTTTAGCCTATGTTGTCGAATACGGATAAGGGTTCAAAGTGCGAGTAAGATACCCGGATACATCAATTTTAAATAACCCTTGGGTACGATACGTCTTGGATACGTTAAATACATATATATTAAAAAATTAAAAATATATACATATACTCATTTTTAGTCCATAAGAAATACAAACCTTGAAAATTATAGTAGGATCAATGTTCAAAACATTCAATATACTTAAGAGTATGCCATGATCATAGTTGGGCGGTCTTAGTGTATCCTGGTTGTATTCAAATAGTGCCCAAATATTTTTATTTTCTAACATTTGTGTGTATTTTATTTTCTTACACCCCTCTGCCTATTTTTTATCGAGCCAAAACCTATAATTTACTCTTTTATAAGATTTGGCAAGACCTAATTCATCAATTTTGACTTTCTTCTCGCATTCATAGTATGAATTATCTCCTATGCTATTATAATTTATTCAAACATTTCTAAAGGATAGGCATCAACCGTAAACTTAGTTATAATCTTGTATGTTTAATTACATAGAGAAATAGGCCAAAACCATAAAAACTTATCACTTCTACTGTGTTTGGATGTACGACAAGGAGGTTTTGTTTAAATCATGTTAGTATGTCTTGAACTTTGAGATTTGTTTATGGTCACAAGAAGATTGTCTTTCATGCTGATCCAAAATTTGGAAAACTTCTATCAGGAACTCATTGGAAAATTTGAATGAATTGTTTGTGTGATTTCAAATGAATGGGTGAGTGCCTTTTATAGCTTTTTGAGGTGTTTAGGGTTTAATATTTTATTCATTTAAGTGTCGTGGTTCCTTTTTTTGCATTAACTAAGTCAAAAAAAGTTTTGAATGCCTCAAAGACGTTTTTAGGCTTGGATACGTGTGGATACGTATTGGTACGTCCCAAGTCTATCAAAATGTACCGGGACATACCAAGTACATATCCGTAACGTAGCCATACCCGTACCTTCACGTATCCGCACTGCAGATACGTACGTAGGGTACATGGGGAAGGGGCGAACCACAGTAACATAGATTTTAGTTTGTTTAAGACTTTATTAATTTATTTGTGTAATTTTCAAATATCATCTTAATAGATGTCCTCCTACCGTCCCTAAAATGGAACTTTTTTGCCATCTCGAGACCCCTATCACCCCATCCCTCATCTTCGAGACTTGAGTAATTATGGCAAAAGTTGAGTTGTGTGAATGTGTAGGTTGCGCGAGATGTTACGATACATAGATGTTGAACTGCACGCACGGGACGACATGGGATGTGCAAGTTGTGGGATGTCCAAGACACTCAAGGCGAGAGCACTGCACAAACGAGGTTGTGTGGATCATAGTTGGTTCTTGTATTGTCTTCGCACGAGGACCGGTATCACTCCCATGGATGAATTGAGCATATTAATCCTTCACATAAGGTGGTACATTGAATTCATGAACCTAATCATGCGTTGCCTTAAAGCCCTTCCTTTTCATAGCCAGCAGTTTCGCAACCCAAATTTTCACACTAGTCTACACTTTACTAAGCTTGTATTGTCTTGATTGATATCACTTTCAAGAATGCATCGAGGGTGTGTTGATCCTTCTTATATGGTGGTATATTGGATTCATGAAGCTCACCATACATCACATTAAAGCCTTTCTATTTCATCGCCAATTGCTTGGGGACCTAGGATTTAAAACAAGTATACATTTTCATAAGCTTGTTCTCCCAAGAGTAATAAACTTTGTTACCAACCTCTAAGAAGTAGATTTCATAAAAATGTAGCCTTGCAATAATGAAGAGTTATTTGACTCTTTGTTACACATAGTTTGCCTATCAATAATTGCTTTAAAAGAGATTAGCACCAAAGTTTCACAAGTAAATGTTGTTATAATGAGTGCACTTGTAATTTCACATGAACTAAATTCTTTTGACAAGAACAAAACATTAAAAATATATTTATTTGGCAAGTTAATTTTGTCTTATTGAGTGCAATTATATATTCACATATATTGACTTCCTTAGAAGACTCGCATGAAAACGTAGTGTGGTATAGCTCAATGCAAGCTGAATATGGCTTGCTAATTCATTCAAGAGAGTTTACCTTGGAATAGTTGACCTGATATTGGAATGGATTTGTGTAATCCATGATCTCCGTTATTTTTAGCATTATTTACTTGAAGGAATCAACAGGCATATTAGAGGCCACATCTTACATAGGATTGAGTGCACAATTTTCGTGCGGGAAAAAAACAGCAATTAAGAATTCAGATCAGATCCAAGGCTTAAAATTTCCCGGATCAAGCACTCTTTGACGCCAATAAAGAAAGAGAATGCTCATGCAAGCCATTATTTGTAGCAGACTGTTGACTCGCCTCCAAGGGTTAACTATTGCCTTACACGGAATCTGCACCTACTTATCATTGTCCTAAGTCCTAACAAGTCTCTAGAATATTGTCAAAGCTTTCTCCTATATGAAATCCTTTGCAAATACTTGCACATAGTTACTGTTGATGATAGTATATGGTTATATCTTTGCTAAGGAGTTATGACTTGGGTCCAGAATAATTATTTTGGAAAGTATTGTTCGCCAAAATAACATAGTGTAAGAGGTCACAAATGGAAGTTGAAGTGATTGAAGCTGAAACTATTCAATGTTGCATTCCTTTTTATAAATTAATGGATGTTAAGCAAGGTTAGTGTTATTTGTTCTACCCCTAAAATTCATGAGTGTAAATATCTGTGATTCCCTAAAAGAACCATTTTTCTAGTGGAAATCCAAGTTAGCCTTTTATCCAAATAGTTAATATTTTGTAGAGACGTCAAAATAATCAAATGGAAAACATTAGCCTCTAAAAATCCCTTCCGCAGAAATATAGACAGAGGTAAGACAGAGAACCATAACTAAAATGCACTCCACCTTGGGTTTCTTGGGGTTTCCTTGGTCATTCACACACATTTCTCCCTTTAGATGAGTGTCCTGAACATCCAAAATCACCAATGAGCATGACACTTGATAAGAAATTGCTACAAAAGACAACATATTGACAAAATTGCATGCCTGCGCTTATCATTTAACTCCAACCTCCTTTTCATGCATATATATACATACAAGCTGAATGAGATAGAAAACAATTGTTACAAAAGACAAATATTGACAACAATACATACTTTTGCTTGTGCATATATATGCACACACGTATACACATATACACTAGCATAAGCACATGAATGCATATTTATACACATGTATACATATATTCCGGGTGTTGGGTTTACTCCCAAGCTTGGTCATGAATTAGAAATCCATGGGTATAAAATTTGAACAATATATCTCTATGTAGGCTTCCATAAGGGGTGTCGCATATGCCTCATGGATGTCTAGCTTGTTTGTAAGTTTAACATGAGCAGCAATGCTGCGAAATACTGCCGTAGTTGAAATGATCATGTATGGTGTTAAATGTGAAAATTGAAATGATCTCATAGGAGACGTGGTGGTTGCATTTGGAGAAACACGAGTAGTTGGCAATCGTGTCCAAATGTTAGCTGATGTAAAAATTAGAAATACATGTGGAGTGGTCGAAGTTCTGAATAATGAATATTTGTTTTAAGCTTAATTAATGAATGTATTTTACATGTGTATGTATTTTGGTGTTTGATACAAAATCTAAATATGGAACCTATAGTATATCTACCTTCGGCAGTACTAATAACTACCCTTAGAAATATGTATATGTACGTGATACACACATGGATATAAATGCACCCACACATATACAGATAGTGAAAGAAAGGCCGTAGTTAGATTTGAGTGTGTGTGTGTATACGCAAACTCACATATGTCTGTGCGTATGTCTAGCGAATTTGAAAATATTTGGCCTAAGGTAGAAGACGAGAAGCACACAAAATCAAGGCATTTTATGATGAAATCAATAGCCTAAACACTAGCTCAGCAGATTCAACTTTTACAATAAATGTCCGTACAGGCAAGGTTTTATTCAAGTTTTAACGTTCAGCGCCAGATGTTAGGGTTAATTCACTATATTTATCGAATAAAATGCTCAGAAACATCAGAAACGTGCATTGTTTAATCTGTTCATAGCGAATGGAAAAAAAACAGCCATGCACACATACCTCATCGTCGTGCGATTCCGTATCTGCTATTAAAGAATTCTCTAACATCTTCCCGAACTCGGCTACTAGGGTTTTCAAAGCTTCCTGGTCAGATACCTGTAAATAATACAGCAAGACTAGGTTAGTTGCATTTATTCATTATCGCTGTGATTTCTACACTTCAATTTAAAAGATAAATGTGCAGAATACCTTCCGCTTTGACTCTATCGTATATTTCCTTTGCCTAGGGAAAATTGGTTGATATTAACTTGAAAACATTGACAATGTTTTATTTTTTAACTAAGGAGAAATGCTAAAACTTACTTTGAGAAGAGAAAATCCTTTGATACTTTCAGCTGCAGTAATATCTGCTTTAAAGCACTGCTGATGATACCAGCGGGTCATATCAAAGCCGCCAGCCGCTTTGCCCGCAACTCCCAGCCGCAGGGAACCCTTGGCTATACTGTTTCCGCATTTTTACAGGCTGCTCTGGCGGACTTTGCATATTCCGCTTGAACTATTGGAGTCAATTTTTCTGCTTGAGCTTTTGGAGGCATTTTTGAAAAGCGAAGCGATGAATGCCTCCTGTAACCTGCGAAGACTAAAAATGGTTTGATTTGAAGCTGAGAAATCTTATGGAGTAAACTGTGTACTTGAAATTCCGCTGAGATTTTAGGCGAGATCACGAGGATAATTGAGGGTTTGGCGCCAACGGCGGGAAGAAACGAGCGCGCATAGAAGAGCATACTATTTAGTTTCTCAAAACTTGAATTGTTCAAAAGCTTTTTGTGTAGGCATTGTGTAGGTGCCGTATTTTAAATTTTAATCTATCTTTTGAGGAAGGCATATAGGGGTGCATGAATAATCTATTATTTTAGGTTTAGAGTGAAGTATTTATTTCAGTATGAACTTGCAATCCCACGTGGGCAGTGTGATGAGAACGCCGAGAGGGGAAGGGAGATAGTGAAAGAAAAGTAGGGATATAATGTAAGAAATATACAGAAAGGAAGATAATAGAGGAAATTAATTGAAGTAATTACATAGTGGTAGTCATTACGTCATTTATAGAAATAGTCATTTGTTATAATTCAACCAAATTGTCACACCCAAGATAAGAAGAAAAAAATACACAAGAATTCAATGATCCCATTATGTAGCATATATAACCATTGGTTTTTGTAAACAAAAAATCGGAGTATGTATTATAAGAGTGACAAATGTGTCAAACGTTGTGAAATACGAGGATCCAATCTAATAATCGTAAATGTTTTAAGTCTCGAAAGTGCACTACTAAATAATCAACAATTAAATAGACCATAGAAAACAAATAGCAATAATTTCTAGAGAATCAAAAATAAATCCAACATCTAAAAGTAAATACGGAATGGATGCTCAACTCTTGTTTGTAAATTAGTATAAAAACAATATCTTAAGAAATGAAGTGTTCGATACAACATGGATGCTTCAATTTTGTTTTCAAATTAATATAAAATCAACATCGATTGAAATAAAGTGTTTGGAATGTCATTGTACTTTTCAATTAATATATATTGAAGATTCTTTAAGAAATATGGATAATATATTACAAGAGAGGCAAAGAGAAATGAACACAAGGAAGGGGAGAAACAGAACAATGGAGTAGGTAGCACAAAAGGCAGAGGAGAAATGATGGACAAAAGTTGGGGAAAGGAAATTGAGATGGGGATTAAGATGGAGGGAAGGGAGGAAGGGACTGTAGGCATTGTTCTTCATTTTTGCGCAACTGTAGTAGAGGTGTTCTGCACATCTTGGAGTAATGATCAAAAGAGAAAGGTGGGGAAATACGAATGTCCATCAAGGAAGGGACTCTAGAAATTGTTGTGAAAGTAAGGCCTGGTCTTGCAGTGTTGCTAATGTCAATAGTGGCTTTTTGCAGAGTAAGGCCTTGAGACTTGTGGATAGATAAAGCCCAAGCCATTTTTAGTGGCAATTTCTACGACATCCCCTGGTAATGGGCAGGATTGGAACATGGGAAGGATTGTGGGGATCCCAAGGAGGGCCAATATATCATCAAATTTGACAACAACAAATGAAGGTAAAGAAGGTGGTGTTGAGGAACTGCAGTAGACAATTTCTATGATAGTGTCAATGCACCATTAACAAGACCAATATCAATCCACAAATTAGCGGAAAGCATGACTTTCTTTTTTGCAAAGAAGGACTTTGTGTTGAAGTTGATCGTCATCTGCATCAATGGACTCATATCTTCTTGTATTTTGAGCAATGGATATGGCAATAGGAGAATTAAGTTCCTTCAACATCTGTAGATTGTGGTTCTCAACCTGATCTTTTTTTGCAAACAGTGTGTGGCATTGCGGAATTCCAGAATTTCTTGTTCAGAGAGGCGAGTATCGGTTCGACATATTAAGAAACTTAGTCTTCAAATGTATGAATGTCATTGCATATATTGAGAAGCATGCGGTGAAATGAAATTCATGAAGGAGTGGATCCTTGTTGTTTGAATACAAATCTCAAGGAGATAGAGTTCTGAAAGTCTTTTCAAAGTGAGGTGTCATAGGAATGTTTAAGCATATAAAGGAATGTCCATGACATGTGGAAATTTTCCGAGACCTTTGACAAGAATGATGGATATGTGACTGAACGAAGAAGTTTTGAAATGTGGAAAAGCCTCCCGAAGACGGTAGTCGATTTTGGCGAGCAACTTAGGGCCAATGAAACTCATTTCATCAATAAGAATATATTTGATATGTTTTAAGGAGTCTTGAAAAGAGGATAATGTTTGTCCTTCAAGGGTTTCAAATCTCTAATGGGAATGTGAAGGAGGCATTAATAATAAAAGCAAGAATGTTGAAAGTGGAAACCCGTGAGGGCTAGTAAAAGGAGGGGTAAAATAAGCAGTGCTGCTAGTGGAGGAGAAGGCATAATTGAGAGAGTGAATAAGGAAGGACTTTCTTGTTCCTGCAATCCCTTGAATAATGAGCTTAAGGGGTAGGAGGATATCATTACAAGAAAAGTGATGAAGAATAGTGTCAAAAGCCAATTGTTGGTCTTCATTGAATGGCAAAGGTCGGGATGTGGTGGATACAATAGTATGAGAAGGACAATATTCGGCCTTACTCATTTTGATAAAGGAAGGGTTGTTGTCATGTAATTAGAGTTGAGTATTGTGGGAGGACCAATTATAGCGAGAGTCAAATTCTCGAGACCCAACATATGCAAACAATTAAGACTTTATGTATGTCCTGGATGGAGTTGAGATAAAAGTTGCCATTCATTGATTTGTTCATATGTTTGCACGATACAATGTCGAGTCGATCTAGATGAACCCTTTGAATTATTTACAAGGTCTATGTATGTCCTTGTAACATGTCATGGCCTGTAGAAATCCTTGAAGAGGCGCCAATTAGAAATAATATTATGCTAGAACCAATATTTGAAGGAATATTGTGGAAAGGCTTGTATAGAAGGAGTTCAGACCAACAAAAAGTTCAAAGGAACTTGAATTTTCTTCCGAGAATGGTAGAGAATCTAGGATATGCACGGAAAATTGCAGGGAAATTTCTTTGTCTCCATTTGTTTGCAGTTATGTATTTATTGTAACTCCAATCTCGAGCAACCTGGATAAGAGAAAGGGATTTCATATATAGAGAACATGAAAGGTATGCATCAAACAATAGGGTTGTTTCTTGTGCTTGAGAAACAGATTCAGGAAGCCGCCTAAGAATTTTTCTCCCTACATTTAAAGAAATAAAATTTTGGCTACACATAACAAGCGGAAATTTTAGAAGCATGTGACATGTTTCTTGTGCACTTATGTCATGTTCAACAACACTTTCTATAAGCATCTTTTGTATGGTGAATGATGCAGGGAAATCTAGGTTGGCATTTGTTGATAGTCTAGAGAGCATTTGGTGGTATGTTTCCGACCGTTGCTTTGCTTTAGAGGCATACTTTGCAATGTATTTAAGAACAACATGTGGGAAAGTACGGTGACAATCAATGTTGGCTCTCCATATAGATAACATGGCTTTGTTGTGAATGTTTAATCTATCATCATTCCTAGAAGGAAGGTATTTAATAGCACTTGTGTCATCAATGGACAAGGAAGAAATAAGACGTGTTTCCCTAGGTGCATTGTATCGACATTTAAGGATGGAAATTTTTTTCGTAAACATGTTCCCCGGAACACTTTATGTGTCGTTGAACTCAATTGAGAAGCTCCAAGTCAGGTATTACATTGGCGGGGAAGCTAACGCATGTATTGATGATAACAAGCACGGGTCGTCATTGAGTGACTTTTTGAAATTTTCGTCTTGGCGATTTGCTAGACGGGGGTTCCAAGCAGATACATACTTATCAAAGTATTGTTTAGTAGCATCAATAGAAGCATTATCAGCCCAGTTAATTGCATCGACGTTAAAAAACCCTCTAACCACAAGAAACCATGATCATGGGTGGTCCCTCTGTGTTGCCACTCATACCTAAAAGAAAGGGACATGTAAAAACATTGATTTTAAGGAAATAATAAAAAACTGAATTGAATAGTGATACTTGTACCAATAATCCTTTGCCCCAAGGTGTTTTCTACAACACTTCCTCACAAAATATTGTGAAGAAGTGTGGGTGACTAATAATGTTTACTTTTTCGAAGCATTGTGTGCAACGGAGATCAGAAGGACAAGTACCAGGTATGTATTTGTGGAGATTTGGCCATTTTGTGTCTACAACACTTAGAGTAAAGAATAATGTTGGTGTGCCTAATTGCTCAACCATTTATGAGATTTCACATCTACTTTTAGACCAAAAGGATCGCGTCCCTCGGAGGTTATTTCCGAACCGCATTAGAGTGTTTGGAAAAGAATCTTTTGGGAAATCTTAAAGTTTCTTGCGGAGCTCTCCTATAGTTGGTGGGATATCATGTTCAATGTTTTGTTTCATGAATACAAATGTTATAAATTAGCTCTATGGTGCATAATGAGGTTTAGAAAATAGTAGCAAAACCAAATGTGGGAACCAAAGCGGTCATCATGGTAACGTATTAAGTGGAGGGCATATTCGTGCAATTGAACATCCTTCATGCGTGGTTGTTTAAACATTACTTTACCTTCAGGAAACAAAGTTGGAAAAGCCATGGAAAAAAGACCCTCAGTAGTGTATTCATTGATGGGGGAAAGACCTATGCTAGGCCAAGGCATGGTATGGGGTATGTTCTGTTCATGGGACATAAGGAAATGTGAGATCTCTTCATCTTTAGTACCTATGTTGTGTGCAGATGGCACGAATGAAGATGTATGAGTAGTTGGTTCTCCTGAGAGTAAAGGATCATCATTGAAATCTTGTATGGTGGTGTCTCCAGAAGGCGGAATGTCCATTGTGATTGTGTTAAGAGAGAGGCAATATCCGTTGTTTACAAGAAGGGAAGAGAGGGCATCATTGTCAATTAGAACATATTTGTAGTATGCATCATGGGAAATTTTATATTGAAGTGCCTTCCACACACGGGATCTACTAACATAGAAATCATATTTTATTTTTTTGTGCACCAAACTTTTGCACCATAAGCAAATCCAAATCTCTGAGGCGACGGGGGAGGTACTTTGTAATTGATGAAATATTTTATGGGAAACTTATAGTGTGCCCCGCATATTTTTATCACCCACTGTTTGCATGGCTAACTTGTAGAATAGGATTTACTTGCGTTATTAACATTTCTTCAACTTGGCTCAAACATTTAAGGACATAAGGTTGGATTCCAAGGTCCATATTGTTCCAGGATGAAAACCGACTTGCTTTTCTAACCTGCATCTATTGCAAATGTGGGATCTTGCATGGAAATTTGTTTTATGCCAGGGTAGTTCTCCAAACATATAGAGCAAGTGTTGATATCAGAAAGAGAATCAATCCTTTTGTGGAACCGCCTTTGTGTTTCTATGAAAGGGGTCAATGTCAAATTAGAGGCCCCGGGAGGCAAAAGTGAAAAATAAGTGTGTTCTTCAAGTGAGGGGTTTGCATTGGAAGAAGGGAGACCTTGTTTAGTAGAATTTGGGGGGGTTCAGGGTGGATAGGATTGCCAAAAGCTGGAGGGTTGAATAAAATGTCCGGAAGAAGAGACAGGACTAGGAAGAGTTTGGTTTTATCTGCAATAAGGGCCATGCGATGGGCACATTGTGGCCATCCATGCAATGGTTAGAGGAAATATTTGCTTTGAAATGGCTATGGAAACGGAATTGAAGATTCGACATATGAAGAAGTTGTAAGAGCTCGACGGTCGAAGATGAAGCTGAGGAAGGCATTCGACATATTGAACATGGTTTGGGTTTACATGCACAAGATAAGCATTGGAGGGTGCATTTTTTCTTGCATGGTAACGATGGCAACGCTCAACGTTAATACAAACTTTTTTTTTGTGCATAGAGCTCCCTTCTTTGGTCTTGCTTCTGTGGAGTGGACATGAAGAACACCATAATGTTTTGCAAAAGAAAAGCAAATTTAAAGCATATGTAGGAAAAAGATAACTTATTTAGTCATGTATGTAGTTAAAAAAACAAATGTATTTTGTGATATATGTGACAATATTTCTAGGGATGTTGTTTATTACAGGACAAAACTTAGCAACACTTACTATTTAAGTATACAAACTTTTTTACAACATAGCAACGAAAAAAACCTTAACAACTTAAATGAAAAGGGGAATGATCTTACAAAGCGTCGATGTTCTACACAATACAAATAGTGTTCCTCTTCACATAATCCTTAATGTATATGGTCAACAATGTTTTAGGAATCCACAAGTTTTATTTTGTTACAAATAAAGCAATGCAATTCACTAGTCATTTAAAAAATAAATGTTTCACCAAAAGTATTTCCTCGTACAAAAAAATAGAAAGTCATTCTATCTAAATACAAAAATTTGCTTCTATGTTTTTATCTAAATACATCTCCAACGATAAGCATGTACAAACTTTAGGCCAAAAAGTTTCATAGTTTCATAGTTTTTTACAATGTACAACTTTGTTTTTCTTTGACATGCTACCCTCCACTCAATATGCACCTCGGTACCAACATGGGTCAATGCATCATGACCGTCCATTAATACATCTCCAACGATAAGCATGTACAAAATTTAGGCCAAAAAGTTTCATAGTTTCATAGTTTTTAACAATGTACAACTTTGTTTTTCTTTGACCAACACTACCCTCCACTCAATATGCACCTCAGTCAACATGGGTCAATGCATCATGACGTCCATTTTGTCAACATGGGTCAATGCATCATGACCGTCCATTTTGAAATGGACGGTCATGATGCATTGACCCATGTTGACTGAGGTGCATATTGAGTGGAGGGTAGCCCCTCTCCTTTCTTTGCAGGGCCTAAAGGGAAAAGGCTATCATATTTTGTTATTCCCAAATTGTTTGTAGTCTTCATTCCTTCAAGCTAAAAAGGAAAATTAAAAAAACACTCAAGCAACCAACTAGCGAAGTAAATTTTGCGATAGCTTTGGTGAGGTTCTATTGAGAAGGAGAAGGAACAAGACAGGTCGAAATCAATTTTAAATATATATTCGCAGTTAAACTAGAAATAAATAAAGGCTTCCCAAATGGCAGGCAACTTCAAAAAACTTACAGTTGAGCAATCTAACATCCAACTTGAGACGCTTCAAAGCGGCCTCATAGGGAGCCAACTCCCTCGGCACACAACGAATCATGCCAACAATGAAGGTGCATGCCCCTACATGTCAATATTAAAAATGGTGGTTATTGTTTCATCTTCACTAACAAACACTATTTTATTGTTTTCCTATACCATAAAATAGAAGTGAACAAGCCATAAAAAAATCATCAACACATTATGTCGAAAGTCTCTACATCAATAACAAAACACACTTTTAAATCCATGAAATTACAAAGTCTTAACATACGTTAACTTGTAAATCCTATGTTTTTTTACATTCCAACATAAAAATTTAATATCTATATAATAATAAAAAGACTTTTTTTTTAAAATTCCGTAAAAAAAAAAAAAACATTTATACATTCTATTCTATTGCAATTGTCATTGTCTACACCTGCAATTTTATCAAACCTGCATATAATGTGTGCGCCATTGTCAAAGCTTTCCAATAAGTAAACATCAACATGTTTTTTCACGAGCTTGGGAAAAATGGATTAATCTCGGGGCTGTCAACACTATCTATCCTAAACTCCACCCATCTTCTTATCCGCAGGAATCTAAAATGTCATGTGAAACTAACATGAAACAGACAGACCTAATTGCCCTCTTAAAATGGGTACTTTTACACAAAGATACAAGAAGTAGTTTATAATTATGTTATGTAAATGTTAAACAACATATTACTTTCAAAGCATTAAGTTGTTTGGAGAAGTAATGGGAAAATCTACAACAACCAGCAACAAGCAACAAAAACTCAGAAAAAAGAACTACAGGTGCTTCTAAGATATATATAATTTCTTGTTTCTTCCATAGAATATGGGTGCTTCATGTTGGTGTGCTTGTAATTTTTCATATCTTCTTGAAGTGGAACTATTCAATGGAAAACATTGGCATACTAGGAACAATGAGTCTTGAATGAGCTTCAATTTCCCACGGCCTCCAGCTATAAATCTGAAACGAATGAAAATAACACAAGCTATAACCCCTATCAAACAAAGGGTCCTCTCACTGCAGCAGTGCAGAGAGGAAATCGCCATAAAGGACGGATGATTCTGGACTGGTTTTCCACTCAAGGGTATGTAAATTTACCTTGATCTATGCCAAAAGCATAGTTAAGCAGCAAGACAAAAGTTCCTGCGCCAGATGCAAAGGGATTTCTTCCTTTCGATTTGTAAATCTTTACCTATCTCATTCCAATTTAATTTTTCCCATCTGTACGAGCTCCAAGAATTTGAAAATAATATTGTTTTATTAGTACCTGTGGAGCACCCAAACACCCGTTGTTCCTTTCACGACACTAAAGAAATAACAAAAGAAGGGGAGGTGGTGGGATCTATGTATCTACCCCTAAGTAATGATTATGTAGTTCATCATAAAGATAGGCATCATAAAGAAAACGATTATCTCCATGTCAAACATAATCTTTAATCTAATATATACATGTGTATGGCTAGCTTCATTTTCAACTCTTATCTAACTATGGAACATGTCTCGCACTAACTACTCTGCTAGTCACATGTATCAATAGTCAATTTTCATTCAGACGCATCCCTTCTAAAGTTAGAGATGTATGACCTTGTTGTCAAGATGGAGTAGGGAGGGAGTGGGATCAAGATGGGCCGCGCCTCACACGAATGTACAAATGAGCCATCGTCAAGGCCACAATACATCACCTCAATACTATATCAAATTGAAGATAATTTAAAGCGATTATTCAAATGTTGTGTCGTGTGCAAATGGATGTCAATTGATTTTTTAAATCTTTATATCATTGGATGTGGTGGATGCGAGCTCCAAGATGGGTGGTGTGTGCCATGCTCGGGGAAAAGGCGATACCGACGATGACAACTTATGACTATTTTTTATAATTTTTCGGCCTTCCTCCATCCTGCAGCTCTCCCTACGCCATATTTGTCAACCTCCACATAACCATTAATCCTAGCCATTAACATGTGTACCTTGTGTCGACCCCCCTCCCCCCCCAACGCAATAAACAATCAACTTTACCAATTTAGTGATGAGTAGATGAATAATCAACTTTCTTTAGTTTAATGTAAAATGTTGAGGGAATCGTAGTTAATTTTATTTAGTTTTGTGATTGTCTTGGCGTCCTTTACATTCGTTTGGCTTAAGACTCTCTTCGAATTAGTGCCAAGATTAAAGGGTATCCATTCCATTAAATTCACTTAAGACTCAAACTTAATGTTATCCCTTTTATTTCAAATATATCCAAGCATTTGTATCATCATCCTTACCCATGAAATTACAATCTTTTGACATGTTCTTGTCATATGTTCCTCTTTTTCTTTTTTAATATACACACAACCTGGAACCATTTATCAAATTTGTAGGGTTAGTTCAAATTACATTTGAAATGAAATGGTATTAATTATGTTTGTGTGACTTAATTATCCATGTGATCACAAATTGTTACGAGATGTCTCAACCACCTAAAGATGTCAATATTGAAGGCTTGTGTCTTTCTTTAAGAAGTTTATTTTTAAGTCATTTTTGTTTGACAAGTCTCCTAATATCTTTATCTTTGACTCTTCAAAAATTTCCAAAATGGAGTCTACTCTCATCGTATCTAAGTATGTGATGTGTCAAACAACACTTGAACACGGTGTTGTGTACAATCTACCTAGGCTCTTACTTTGGTGTCGTTGTATTGTGATAATGAGGCAGCGAGTTAGGGGATTCAAGTAAGGACAACCTTAAACCACACAATGATTTGAAATAACACAATGCTTGAACAACTTGTAACCTTACGCACATAAGCAATTAAGATGAACAATAATTTATTTGATTTCAATGGAGGAAACAAAATTTACACATGCTTCATTCCCTATATAAACAACCATATTTGAATTCAAATACTTATGTTGGAGCTAAGAACACACATGCACATTTACAATCCTATGCTCAAAAATTGCTAATGAGACTTTAAGATAAAATCATGTGTGTTTTCTCAAATAACTCAGTAATGACCTCATAGTTTCAATAAGCAGCTACGAACATCAAGATGAATCTCTAGTGATAAAGTGAACATATGGATGTGAAGTCGCTTACTAATATATAGTGTTAAAAACATTGGAAATGGGGTCAATTCCATGTCGATTTGTGAATGGGAATTTTTTTCTAGAGGGATTTTTAACGTAAGATGACACAATAATAATGTTACAAATGTGGCACAAATGCGACACTAATTGCATCACATTTGCACCATGTTTCGTCATGTTACTTTTAACCTAACAACCCCACATTTCCTATTTAATCCCAAGTGAATGTCATTTTCACTACACCTCTCATTTTCACTCTTGTGAAGTTGGAGAAGGAGCTCAAATAACAAGGTGTTTTTAAGTATAAAAAGAAAAGTAAGTTTAAAAAATATTTGAATTTTCATTTTTTTAAATAATTGATATCAAGTTCAAGTAGGTTATTAATTTTGTTTCAATGTCAATAAAACACATTATAATAAATTTATTCCATGGGACCACATATCCTTGAGTAATTTTGTCAAGTAAAATCAATTAAATAAATGCATTCTATGACACGTTCATATATCCTAGAGTCAATTTTTCAAACAATTTGTGCTTTGTGTATGCAAACAACTATAACATTATACAACAAAAAATTACATTATACTTTTGAGATGTCCATACCCTAAACTGAAACTCTCATTTTGTATGGGCTTCAAGTATGCGAAAAAGGTTGTGGAGTCTAGCTTTACATCGAACTTCGCCAAACTTATGAAAAAGTTTGAATTTCGCCAAAATTTATTCTCATATAACATGAACTCCAACTTTATCCATTATTTTTACATGGGAAGTTTTTGACATGATTTTGCATTATCTTCCCTTAAAGAAAAAATTATCTAGATAATTATTCATCAATTTAAATTTGTTAAAATGATGATTAAAACATTAGGTTGCAAGAAAAATAAATGTGGGTTCCTTTTTCATGTTGGTTTGAAATAGCTTTCACAAGGTGAAATATGGTTGTTTGCACTACTTTCGTATGTGATATAGTGTCTAAGAAAACAATGATCACCCCACGTCATGATTAAAAGTAATTATAGGGTATTCTAAAACTCCTAGATACTTAGAATGAGCACAAGGTCAACCAAGGTAAAAATCCCTAATACTTAAATGTAAAACTCGAACAATACTTCTAATCGTAACAATGAAATTAAAAAGACATGTTATATGAATGGTCCTTAATACAAAATTTCTCCCTTATACTTTGATCCAAAGGTCAATATGGAGGAAAATGTTCCCTAAACTTCCCAATATTAGCACAATGTAGAAGTTGACTTTGAGAGCTTTCCGTCGGCTATTTGAACGTCGAAAACGGAGTCCGTATGTGCAAATGGTGGCTAGTCAAAGTTGAAGTCAACCCTAAGGCGAGACCGGTCAATTGACAACTCGAATGTGGTAAAAACAAGATCGTGTGTTTGGGTTTATACCTCTGGTATTTTTAATTCGACATCGTCTTCATCTTCGTACATGATCGACAAAATATTTGCCACGTGGTGGATCCTCAAGCCACCACGTGGCCTGCCACCATTTACTGAATAGTCAACTCAAGCGAGTTTTTACTTTACTCGGAAAGTTGTCTATATTAGCAAGTTTGAGTTGAAACTAAGTTGTGCGTGGAGCTATGTATCAAGTTAATCATCGAGTTGCATAGCGATTCATGCTTCACAATCAAGTGAGTTACTTCTACAACTTAGCGGGCCATTTATTTTGGTGGTAAAATGTTTTTCTATGGCTTGAAGCCACGTTCCAAATATTTTGGAAAAGGCTATTTAAATCCTATCCTATCTCCTTTCCCACCGCAAGTGGGATAAATGATTATCCCCAAACCATCGGCAAAGAGTTTACATCGACATGGATGCATAGTGGACTCGGCGTAGCGGGAGGCTTAAGGCTCAGAGTTGCATAGCGAGTCATGCTTCACAATCAAGCAAGTTACTTCTACAACTCGATGGGCCATTTATTTTGGTGGTAAAACATTTTGTTATGGCTTGAAGCCACGTTCCAAATATTTTGGAAAAGATTGTTTAAAGCCTATCCTATCTCCTTTTCCCACCGCAAGTGGGATAAATGATTATCCCCAAACCATCGGCAAAGAGTTTACATCGACATGGATGCATAGTGGACTCGGTGTAAGCGGGAGGCTTAAGGCTTAGGCGACGTGAATGACACAGGTTGTGGGCTCAACAGACATGGCGAGGATGGTGACGAGGGCATGTGGATGCGGTTGGAGGGCTCAACACAACGTAAGGGTCGATGTATACATGTTGCAGAGGGGACACGTGGGCACAAAGCTATGGTGGATGGGGTCATTGAAACGACCAAACAAAAACAATGGCGGGGGAGTGGAACCGATAACCTCCCCGACCTATTTGTGTGACCTAACTAACTCGCCAACAAGTTGGTTGAGGTAATAGTCAGAACATTTGCTATTTAGCATATATGTTGTGTTCTCCTTAGCCTATAAAAGGCTCAACAACTCTCTCCATTAAAATAAAAGCTCATTTGTGGAGCTTAGTCTCTCCCAAGCTAAGCCCATGGAGGCTAAGGGAGAATATTATGAATGTAATGGGTCCTATATTTATTTTATATAGGCCATTATTATTTTGAAAGACCTATATTTTAATATAGGTATATTTTGGAGCTAAGGCCTATTATAATAGGCATGTAAAAATGTAAGTCCTATTATAGGCATTATTGTTATTATTTTTAAGTCCTATTATTTTAATAGGTGAAATATTATTTTGTAGCTCTGAATTCTCTTTGAGAAGACATACTCCCAAAGGAAGCCGAGAAGGACAACTGGTGAAGTTCGATGGTGATCATGGAGACATTATGGAGATGTACGACCTATTTTAATATAGGCAATATGGAGAGATAAGACCTATTATTTTTAATAGGAAATATTGTTATTGGGAGTTATTAATACTATCCAATAGGCCATTTGAGCCACACTACATATTGTGGATCCTGGACTTTGGTGCCATAGGATATTCTGTAAGGGAAGATTGGATCTACTACATAAGCCGAGGATTATCACTTGGTGGTCGTGGAGGAGGTTCTTGTTCTTCAGGCTTATTAAGCCACAACTTCAGAGTACGTCATGTCTGGAAGACTAACCGGGAGCCATAGGGCGTCATAATAACATCTGGAAGACCGATTGGGAGCCATTGGGCATTGTACCATGAAGGAGAATACTAGATCAAATATGCATCATAAGCCGGGGTAACTATTCAATGTTCATGATAAAGGTTCTTGTTCTAATTTGTATTCAACATTATCTTACTTAGATTGTATTATTTGTTACAGTCGTTGAAGTAGATAATATATATATCGTGTTCTATTGATGAACCCAAAGACGTAGGCATTCTTCCGAACTCCGTTATCAACCTATGTGCAGTTTGTTTCAATTCTTGCATTGCTTTAAGTTGATTTTAATGGGGTAAGTTTGGAAAATAATTTAATGCCTATAGGGGTCCATGATCGAGGAAAAAAATTCAGTCAATTTTTGGATCATACTTAGAATGAGCACAAGGTCAACCAAGATGAAAACTCCCCTAATGCTAAAATGCAAAACTCAACAATACTTATAATCATAACAAGGAAGTTAAGAAAGACATGTTATAAGGATGGTCCTGAATATACACTTGCACAAAGAACAACAAACATTGTGGAACTCTATAGGAACCCAAAAATGTTTACATCACACGACACTTATCTTCAATGTAGTAAATTAGGGATACAATCGGTTGCTGTAATGGGGCAAGTTAATAAACACCAACTAGTTATTTTCCTCCCATACCCCCACTCATCCAATGTAGACACTCAAATTTGGAAATTTACTCTTTGACACTGTTGGTTTTGACAATGCACTCTTACTAAGATAAACACAACCTTTTCATTGCCACTTAGTACATTCAAGTATCTTATCTAACTTGTTTATGATTGGACCTTTATATGCCAATACATTTTGAGAGTACAATGCATAAAATCCATGTACTAAGTCAACTTGACAGATGTAAACTTCATTTAACATGTTTTTCATCCATGGTCAAGGCCTCACACGGTTTGGTTAGGAATTTATATTTGGTCCTGACCTATCTATATGTTTTGCTCCGCATATCCTCCATCTTTACTTTTAATTCCAAAATATACAATGGGTTCTTTAGTCCCTCTAGGTTATCCTTTCTTTGAAAAATGACCTTTAGAACCCTATATAAGCAAGCTAACACTACCTCATTTTCTAACCTAGAAATCCTATGGCACTACATTGATACACTCACTTCCAACACTTGTAAAAGGCACCCAAGGCTCCCTAAATCTTACAAATGCACATCCACAGTAATTAGGGAAGAAATCTATACATGATGAAGCTTCTTACTAAGTCAAGGCATCAGTATCTCTCATCCAAAAACACTCAAACATCCCTTCTCTAAGTATTTTAGCAAGAGCCAAACTCAACTCAAACATTGTTAAAGAAGTTATCAAATCTAGTTGCATTGTGTATGCCTAGATTTGGATCACCTATAAGATGTATTATTTGATATAATAATCACCAAACAATGCTATTAAAAATAATGGGCTTATGCTTCCATAAAAAAGTGAGAAGCAATCATGGGTTCTTTAATGAATAAGGTGATGTAAAACTTCCTAATCAATCTATAATCGCACACAAACACACTTAAAGAAATGTTAGTAGTTTTTGTTGGTTAGGGGACTTGCATACGTATGATCCCTAACTCTGTTTAAGGAGGTAAAAGACATCTTATTGAAGTAAAAATGATAAAATAATACATGTAAATGAAAAGTATAATCGACTCGAGATCGCAAGACGATTTGCAGGTTGTGATTCACCAAAACGCATGAAGATTGCAAGCCAATCACAATTGCGGCTCACAAATGTGCTAAAATTTCGCTAAAATAGTGATGCAACAAGTTGTGCCTATCCTTTGTGATCCTCCTTCGCCTCCAAGACTTACAATACTAAAATATGAGAGCAAAGAAGCAAAAACTCAAGTATGGGCTCAAGTGCATAAAGAGTATAGGGTTGGAATGATAGGGGTGAGTCGTGTTTTACAATTTTCGGAGTGCATAAAAGAATGAGACACATATGGATGCAATGTGGACATGGATGGGTAAGATGATAAGGATCCATAGTACATTGGGTATACAAATGGGTAGGTGAGATGAACAAAATTAAATGTGAGTGGGTGAGGGTTAGTAAATGTGTGATGAGGTGTCTTTAATCACCATTTTACGGGATTATTTGATTTTTAAAGATTATTGTCTTTTACAAGTGTTTTTGGTAAATTTGAATAGGAGACCTTATGTGTAAGGTGTGTTTTCTAGTGTCTACACATTCATTCATATATCACATGCTAGATAGATATTGATGTGCACTTTGAGGTCTCTTCGGAGTAGTGTCAAATTCTGACGGTGCACAAGGGTTCCCACAACCCAACTAATGTTTATTTTATAGGTATTTTCATCCATATTTAGGGATTTATCTTATTCAAAATGTTCAAAGAGCTTTGCAACATGACCGAAAACTAGGGTTTGAGAAGGAAAAACATCTTGAGGCAAGTGATAGTCTCAAAAGTTTTGAGCCCAAAATCCAAGCGGGTCGACTACTATACAATAGGGTCAAGATTGTATGGTCGGTTCGACAGTAGTGTACGTACCTTCCCAAGTCAGTTTCTAGTCATAGTTCCCACAATGAAGAATAATCAAACTCAAATCTCCTTGTTTCAATAGTGTGTACTCCTAGAACTTATCATTTTCATCTAAAAATAATTGAGTGCACTCATCCTCTTGTGTTTTCAAGTTCATATATTGTTTCATACATTAGTTGTAAGTATTAATGTGTTGTTCTAATATTAAATAGTTAATTTTGGAAGTTGATTCTTCATAATAATCTCTTGTAGGTCCCCTTTACATCCTTTAGTGTACTTAGTTCACTAATTCTTAGATTTCACATGATCTAATAAGAATGTACACTTTTTGGTGAACCTAACTCATGAGTTGATCTTTTCAATGATTTTACTCTTTGCTTTTGGTGTTGTATCTATGTTCCTATCTTATCTCATCATGTTGTTGTTTCAAATGTTCTATGATATTTACATCAATCTCGAAGGCTTGCATACTCGTACTTAGGATTACAAGGGTAATCCCTTTGCTCATCATTCTTTTACACCTAAAAACGGGGTTCCTAATGTTTTTCCTTATTCTACTATTGATATCTTTTCTAATGTTGTCTTCACTATTATCATTAATCCTCTACAAGGTGAGACTCGATAACAACCCTAATACTCACTCTTGTGATCTTCTTGAAAACAAGACACAACACCTTACACATTTATTACAAGAGAATCTCGCTAATATCGATATTCTTCTATATGGTGCAAGAGATTAACTTAAGCACGTTTCATTATCTTTTATAGAGACATCTACTATCTCTACATTTATGGTTCTAACATCGTTGGGGTACGTAATCTATCAATGCAAAAAAATTTTTCGCCTCTTCCCACAACAATTGTTGTTACTACACATCATATATCCACTCCTAATGGTTAACACACTTATAACACACAAGGTCTTGAAACCCTAATTCATACATTACAAGATCAAATATTACAATTACAACAAGGTGCATCCACTTCTTCTTATGTTATGGATTCTACACAGTTGCTTCATAATCCACTTTCACCCATAATGGTTTCTTTCCCATTGGCTATTAGTTTTGTTGCTCCTAAACTCATTATCTATGATGGCTTTCTTTGACTACACCTCTCAGGACATCTTACTCACCAAGCTCTTCCCTATAAGTCTTAAGGAATTTGCACTACAATGGTTCTATGATCTCCCCACACATTTTATGTGCTCATTTACTACTTTGGAAAATCAATTTTTGGCACAATTCTCTATCAACATTGGGGACAAATTTTCTTATGCATAATTTTCTAAAATGCGACAAGGATCTAATGAACCTATTAATGATTATGTTTCATGATACAAGAACATGCCTACTAAGATGAAAAATATATTAGTTGACAATGAATTACAAGACCCGTTTACAACAAGTTTGTTTTCTCCTTTACAAGAATCAGTCATATTTGACAAGTATCAATCTTTTAACCATTTATGTCATACACTCAAGGAGCGTGAAGCTAAGTTGTTACATATGAACAAACTCAAGTATGTTGCTAGCACTCCTCCTAATACCTTTAATGTCAAGTTTACAAGAAAATCCACATTAAATAACAAGACCAATGATATGAATATTTTTCAAGGTTGATTATAAATACACCGTCAATGATATTGTTGAACCACTTAAGCTCCAACTTCAACCCACATGATGATAGTTTTCTCGCTTACCACAGGCCCCACTCATTGTATTGAAACAATTGCTTGAGTGTAATCTCATGTTTTTCCCTCCACAATTCAAGGTTGATTTGAACAAGTGTGAAAGTAAAATTTTCAATTCTAATGCTTATTGTGATTATCATAAAAGTATCGGTTGCCTAATGACCAATGTATCAATCTTCGTCACATCATTCAAGATATTATTGATTCAAATGTAGTTGAATGGGATGAGCCTACTGAATATTCTAAGCCAACCAAAAATAATGTTAAATTGAAAATCTTTAATGGTCCACTTCCTAAACATGACACCAAAAATCTACTTCAGAAGTGCACAACACTTATCATGTGATGCCACTACCTCCCTCATATGAATATAGTTTGGATGCAATGATTGGAACGATCACTCACTCACTATCTCCTACAACTCTCGTCACTTTTGATGACTTTGATATAGATTAGAAGCTCATTTCAAATACTCTATCCATCCATGTCTCTATTAATCAAGTACATATATGTGGTGTTTTGGTTAATCCACATAACAAGGATAATGTCTACTCTCTCGCGCTATTTCAATGCCTGGAATTTATACACAAAATCTAGAATTTGATAATAATCCTTGCTACGAGTGCACCACTCTACCTATAAATACCGTTTATATCTCTACACCAGTTTCATTCTTGGTTGTTGTTACTCTTAGCTCTGGTGCATTATGTTTAGGTCTCCCTTGGCTACATGATCTTAGGGATATTCCATCATTCATTCACCAATGTGTTAATTTTATTCATAATCGGTAGTCTATCACAATTATAGGTGTTCCTTTGAGGCCCTTTCTCCTAGTTTTACTAATCATTGTTCTATAGTTCTTATTCCTACCCCGAGTGTATCTACATATAGGTCTTTGATTTCACACAATGTCCCTAATAACTCTAACACTCCCTGGGTTCTTTCCAAAGCTCGTGATTCTACATACCATCTCAATCATTTTAATCCTCCTAGGTCTACCGATAGATATGTTTTGTACACATTGCCTCTCATGACTCTATATGCTCTAGGTCTCATAATAGGCCTTCGGTTTCACACACTATTTGTCGTAGTTTTCACTCACATAACATCTCATGTTGGTCCTCCTGGGTGCACATGCTCCCTCCACAAATTTACATCGGTCTTCTAATGTAAGTAACATGTTTTGGCCTACTCGTTCCTCTAATCCTTCACACATGTCTTCTATTCCACATATTACTCACACATACACTTTGTCTCCCATGCCTTATTTGTCAAACATTACTACTATTGTACCTCTTGAATATGAGTCACAATTGAGGCCCAATCATCCATCTCTTGTGAAAATTACTCCACCTCTTTAGTAAGTTCTCACGAGATAACTTTAAGACCACTCCTCTTTCTTGCACATAGCTAAAAAACTCAAAAATACAAAAACATTAACATAGTTTTGAAATACAAAAACATTTATATATTTGGAAAAATAGAAAATCAAGACATGTACACTTAGCTTGAGTTGTTTCCACTTTACATTACACATGTTTTTGTCATCATGACTTTGAAATATAACATATCTCTTTATTATTTACACACATGCATTCAAGTCATAGATCAAGCTTGATGCGGGACATAAAAACATAATACACGATGACAAGTGTTGGTCGGCCCTTTACCTAGACTTCCTATACATTTGGGGCATCTATTATACACTACACATAGGTGTTATTGTTCTATTATAGTTCCTTTCTACTTCCTCATTACGCTTGATTACATATATTCTAGATACATGTCATCTTTTGAGCTAATAAGACTAACACACGTGTCTTGTGTGGTGTTGACACCTTTTGCTTCACATGTCTCTTTCTATATTAGTTATATCATTTCATTATGTTATGAAACTCTTATTTTTCATTCATGCTTGTTATGTGTATTGTTACTTACTTATTTCACTCGATTATGGCCTAAGTTCCTTAATCGTATCATAACACCATGGGTGTCCCGTGTTTGTGTCTCTATGCATATATCTTGCGTGCTCTCTTTTTTGGCCTACAAAACTTGATTATCTTGTGACATCGTGGGTGTCCCATGTTTGTAGCTCTATAATTTTTCTATTACATTGTTTGTTAACCATCGACTATGACTCCATTGATTGTTGCACTCATTTTCTTATACATGCCTTATTACTACTAAGTTTATTATATCTACTTTTTATATTCATTGTTATTATTGCTCTCGTTGTGCAGGCGCCATGGTTGCCACCATGTACAAAACATTCCTTTTACAGGTATAGGTTATTCAAGATGGCTACATATTTAGCATCCGACACTCTCCTCCAACTTATCATACATCTAGTGCATGAGTGCACATTTGTTATTTTGAGCCACATGCACAACATATTTTTCCACGCATGTCTCAAAAGAGGGGACATTAACTGGGTATATTTTACATCGACAACAAACACATGTAGAATTATGGGGTAAAGCATACACATATAAACAAGGCATAAGTACTAAAAACACATTCAAACACATAAATCCAAAAAAGCAGCCACAAGTTCAAAATTATATAATTTGGTCAAGACTATATAGGACGTTCTCGACCCTTTTACAAAATTATGCCCAAGGGCAATTACATCAAATTTCTTAGTATTTTTCATATTTTCATCCCTAGATGCAATTTTTTGGCATAGTTTCATATTTACTTCACCCAATTCAAGATAAGGTACAAGGGACATGAAATAATTTATCACAACACTCGGTTTCTACTACGATTATGGAATATTTGAATCATGGGTCTCCTTTCTTCATCTCCTCTTTAGTACATTACAATTTATGTTCGGTTTCCATTTAGTTGTGCGATGTGATACCCCAAATTAAAACACCGAATTAAAACGCATGCGAACATGAAAAATTATAGAATTTATTTTTATAAGGGTTTTAGAAAGGATTAATGAGAACCAAGTTTCAAGTTTACGTTATTAAATGTGTAGTGTGTGTCATAGTGTGACACCACTAATTTTTCTTCACTTATGAGTTATTCGCATTGTGTGTTCGAGCAATGTGAACGTCGACTAAATTGGTGAACCAATAACCTCACGGAGATTCAATTTTTGAGTATTTATTAAAATAAAGGTTACGGGTTTCAAGGGAAGGATGATGAATCACTTCCTGCGAACAAAATGGTTTCTCAAAAACAAGGTGACCAAGGTGGTGACAACTACCTCGAGTCTCCATTATTATTTAAACATTAGGTTTGTGTTATTTTGTTAGAGATAGTTGTTAAAACACTATTTACTGAATTGCACTTATCTTGATACAAGATTTTTAGCCCTTACAATTTTCAAATGGGAGACTAAGAATAATTAACTTATAATACTTATCCAATTTATTCACATTTCCTAAATCACTCAATTAAAAACTATAATTAAACTTTGTATATCATCACTATGAAATATTAATTAGTTTAGGAATTTAAACTTACTTATAAACTTACTATGGTTTAAATTAGTCTAATAATCCTAACAAGTCAACTCAAGGACAAGACAAGTGGGGGCAATATTTAAATTGAGCCATTGGATTAACTAATCCTCCACCCTAGATCTCTGGGGTTTCCTATGATGCCCTAATTTATTCTTATGATTGATAAAATTAATTTCTCTTTCTTCCTCCTCTCATTTTCTCCTTCTCTTGTTTTTGCAGGTATGGAGCTTTCATCCATGGAGGCCAAGCTTGTTATCTCTTGTTTTATTTTGTTTGTTTGGACTTACGAGGTTGAGGTCAAGAGGAGCTCCAATGGAGGCTCCTTAAGTTAAAGGCATGGGTGTATATACATATGTATATACACCATATTTATTTATTTTCTTCAAATTTATAATGTTATATTTATTTATTTTAGGGCATTATTTATTAAACCTTTGGGTCATATATAGTATACACACACACACACACACATGTATTTATGTTTAATGTTTATATTCTTTTATTCTTATTTTTTCAAAATCCTATATTAAAATCACAATTTCTCCAAATATATGATCTTGGTGTTTATGAAATGTTGGTAGTATGATAATAACATATTCATCTAAAAACCTATTAAATTGTTTTGTGTTCCAATTTGTATAAAAAAGTTATGACCGATTTAGTGGCCGTATCTATTTGTGTTTTTTTCTTTCTTAAATAAAACACATATTATACTAAAACTTCTCTATTTTTTAAAGAAAAACATATAATGTATTGTTGACAAAATAATTTGTCACATGGGAAAATTAGAGATCTCTCACCAACAAAGTGCGAGACTAAGTCCCTCTGCTTGAATGGGGAAGCTCCATTTATTGAAAACAAGGAAATTATGTACATTATTCTAATAATCGGGGTGGTCTTTCAACTGGGGATCACACATGGGTACTTTCCTACACATGTGGAAAAATGCTTGTAGATACTACAAGGGAGGAAATAACTTGAGAGAGAGGTGCGAAGACACCAAAGCTTCCTTGATTGTTCAAAAGCTTCCTTCAGCTTGTTCAAAATCTTCATGTGCCTTATTTTCTAGTTCATAAGTAACATCCTTCTTCACGAATCGGGTTAGTGGCTATGCAATCTTTGAGAAATTCTTGATGAACCTTTATAGTAACCACATGGCCTAAAAATGATCTCAACTTACTTCTATTCATCATAAATGGTAACTCTTTGATTTTTGAAACTTTATCAGGATCAGTACCAATACCATCTCTAGATACAACATGCCCTAACAAAACGCCTTTAGAACATCCAAAGACACATTTTGTAGGGTTTAGTAAGGCTTGTGCTTCATCTAACCTTTGAAATGATGTCTCCATCTGGTGCAAGTGGTCCATCTTGCTCCCATATATTCAAAAATAATCCAGAAATACTTTGATGAAGTTCCCAATGTAGGGTTCAAACACCCTATTCATCAAGCGCTGGAACGTTGCCGGAGCATTACACAACCCAAAAGGCATAACTCTATAAGCAAACGTTCCCCAAGGAGTGGTGAATGTGGTCTTTAGCTGATCTTTCTCTGCTATACGAACTTGGTTGTATCTCGCTATATCCATCAAAGAAACTATAAGACTCTGGCCAGCCTACTTGCCTCAAGATTTTATTTGAGAATGGAAGAGGGTAATGATCCTTCTTTGTTGCCTTGTTGAGCTTCCTATAATAAACACAAATGTGTAGTTTCCCATTTTTTTATTGAGATCACAATGGTAGAAACCCATTCTCGAATTCTCCACAAAGAAATATGAATTCCGCATCAAGCAACTTATCTATTTCTTCTTTTATAGTCTTGGAAAAATTAGGATTCATTCTATATGGCATTTACTTTATGTGCTTAACACCATCTACCAAACCTTAATAGAATGTTCTACCCAACTTACTTAACTGAGTTCCTTGTAATCAAAAGTGAATAGGTGTATGTACCTTTGAAAGAGCTGGAGGTGGGATTCCTTCTCACTCTCCATCACAGCATCACCAATCTTTATTTGTTGGAGACGATCAACAATTTCTTCTTCAAATAATCTTATGGGTTCATGAGTCGGTGTGATTGGAAGGATATCCATGACCGAAACATCAACCTCACTTTCTTCATCTTCTGTGTCCACTTCACTGGTACTAGAGTAATCAGAGGATGTCCAATCATTAGTTTCATCACTTGAATCCACAGGTTCTACCTTATGATGCCGAGGGATCACGTTTATCTTCACCCTCTCTCTTCCACGTCCAAGTGTCATGAAGCCTTCATTCCAGTAGTTTCTTACATGAACTCTCCTTAGCCATGGCCTTCCCAACAACATTGGGTACGCAATAAAGCACCATTTTTCATCCCCCGAAATTCTACCACACATACAACTCCCATAATGAGATATTGCCACATTTGAAACATCTTATGGTTTAGTTTTTCCTTATTTAATGTAATTAACATAAGTGTTGAGGGCGATCAATATTTAAACCCAATATATTCAATTATGCACTCGATCATTACATTAATCGCAGCACTCCATCAACTAAGACATCATGAATTGAAATACCATTACATAATACCTCACCTTGTGGAGTGCAGGATCCGCCCCGCCTCCAAAACAGTACCTTAACCTCCTTACTTCATCAAGCATTGAGTCCACTTTGTAGCTCCCGCCTCTTCTCGAAGACATAGCCAAGTAAGTTGACCATATGTAATATTTTGCAGCCTTTTAGACAGATCTTCTAAGATGGAGTATGGTCCTTGTCCCTGTGAAATTAGAAAATCCTGCACACCCAACTTTCTTCTCCAATGTTTCTTACTAGTTTCTCCTTTCATCTTCTTAGGATCATTTCCATCTTGGTTATCTTTGTCTTTCTTTACTTTTTGTTACAAACACATCTGCTTCATTATTTATGCTCCTATCTATTACATCAAAAGAATTCACAGGTGCTTTTCCTTTATCATTATCTCTTGTACCTGATGTAGAAGCTCTATCTGGACAATTATACTTATAATGACCCTTTTTATGACAACCATAACATACAACTTCAGTTATATTTCTTTTTGGACCTCTATCTCCTCCCTGAGAACTAAATTCCTTTCCTTGAAGAAGATTAATAGTTAACTGACCCATCTTCTTGAGCAGATCTTCATACTCAGTAGATGTACTAGGGAAAATATTTGTGCTCACCGAGAGTGGTTGTGGATTCTGGACCAAAGGTGTTGGTGTAGGCTCTACCTTAGCAACAATTTCTTTGGGCTCCTCTTCCATGCTTTCTTCTTACCTTCTTGCAATCTCCTTTGCTTGTTCAATGGTAGCTGGGCGGTCATACTTCACTCGTTTGATCTTTGGTTTCATCCCAAGAATGAAGTGCTTATAGAGGAGATTATCCATGCCATTCATCAACCCATCCGCTAATCCTTCCTTCTAGATCTGGGCATCGAGCTTCCTCCTTAGCTCTAGAACACGAGCATGATAATCCCTTATCTTCTCCTTCTCTCCTTGGGATAGCTTTGTGATATCGATCATGAGATCTGCATATATTTCGTTGTTCACCAAATTCTTCAAGAAAACTTTTAGTTAATAAATCCCATGAATTTTTCACATTATCACCTAGTGTTTCAAACCACCTAAGGGTTGAACCATCCAAAAAGGTAGGAAAAAATTCAGTCCATTGTTCCCTTCTTATGAGGCCATTACAAATGCAAGATCGTTTAAACTCTTGAATGAAAGAGGAAGCATCTTCATTAGATTGGGTTAAAAAAATAGGAATCTTCCCCATTTTTAAAAGTAACCACAGTGAAATACCAATTCACAAGTACAATCAGTAAGACTTATGTGCACAAATAATTGGACTCACTACAATAGAAAGTGACTTTACACCTTTCTACAGTAAAATAGGAATGACCACGGTAAAACTTGACTTACTGCGGTAAAAACTGACTTTACTGTGGTAAACACTATTCACGGTAAAAAGTAAAGTTACTGTGGTAAATACTATTCATGGTAAAAAGTAAAGTTACTGTGGTAAATACTATTCATGGTAAAAAGTGACTTTACCATGGTAACTACTATGCACAGTAAAAACAAGGTTACCCTCCAAATGATTTTTGACTAAGTGGGAATATCTCTCCAGAAAATCCACCAACGAGGAATGGTCTCAGCAATGGAACCAAAATGTCATCACCAATCCAACACTATGATAATTCTCCATCGGGAACTCCTTGTGCTATGATTATTTACTAATGCATAGCCTTTAGTTTGGTGGATGTAATCTGGAAACACAACAACAAACATAACACAAGAATACCATAGACTATGATACGAAGGAATGATGACAAATCTGAAAATATAGGTGTAAATTATAATATCAACATGAAATTGTTACAATCTCACCCATGAGGTACTTCAAGTGTTACTGACTTCACTTTCCTTCCAACAATAACTATGGGAGAAACTTCACAATTACACCTCTTGATGGCTTCTTTAACACACTTACTTATACAATATTTCTCACTACTTCCTTCTATGCTAAATGAGGGGGTGGCCTCTTTATTTATAGGAATTCAGGCTTATCCACCCTATCTCTAAGATAGGATAGGAAATCTCTTCCACCAATCATATTCCATGCCTAAACTCTTTCCTTTACATGTAGGTTTATCTTCTAAGATAAGATAAACCTTATCATCTCACATGGGTTCCACCTTTTTAGACTTTCCACAAATAAAATACACAAAATATTTATGACATCACTCTTTTTCCTTATTACAAATATAATATTTCTAATTCCTAATCATGTAGACCCTACTTCTCTACTTACCCCAACTTTGACATTTTAACATTACCGAACCACTTACGAAAAATATTTACTTTTTATCACAACATTCCTATTGTACTTTGATTATTCGTACTCTACTTTATTGGCGGCACCATACTGACGCACCGTTATCTTCTATCAGACGCTACTACTAATCATACTTAATAACATCCTATTCCTAATACATACATAATAAAATAGAAATTACGAAGGAAAATTTTAATGTCGACAAACCAGATTTGACATAGGATTTGCGGGGGCATTGATGTTTGGTGGTTGAGCGCCAAATTAGATTTTCTTCCTTCTCTTCTTCTCCTCTCTCGGCTTCATCTATAAATGTAAAAGCTTGGGTCATTACAAAAGTTTGGACTCTGATACTTTTGAAGTGTAATTATAGTTGAAAGTAAATCAATACAGAAGGATTTTCCCCTTTTCTCTATCTTCCTCCATTGTCCCTTCTTGCTCATCTAAAATTTGTGGATCATTTATCTTCTGTGATAAGAAACTTTGTGTTCTTATTGATATGATTTATGGAACTTTGTGTCTATGGAATGATATCTTATGTTGTGAATGTGAATGATTCTATTATGTATCACTCTTGCTCAGTACGTGTAGGGTTATACTCTATTATCTATATTTCCTGAAAGTGTTGTTATATTCTACTCTTTCCTTTCTTCAGTTCTTCTATTCATTTGTATTGATAATCTTTTGGTATAAAATCATTTCAAGATGTCAGAGGTCCAACCTTAAGATGAAAGTGTACATTTTTATATAAGCTTTGCTACTTGCTTTCAATAAGGGAACCTATCCCATAAAGAGGAGGGACGTGTTGTCCCTCGATCGTGGTTTTGACTAAATCACCATTTTAAAACCCAACACACATATAAGTAAATATATACATATTAAAATATTTATGGCTTCAAGCGTTTGGAATGGGTTAGTTTACTTTTCATTTGAAATTAAAAAGGCATGGTGGTTTATTGAAAAATGTTATTTACCAAAGAATATGGAGTAGGGGAGGTCGTGGCTTAGCCACCTAATCCCACTTCCTCCTCTTTATTCCATAGGTGCATAGGCCACAAAGCCACACCGTTTAAAACCGATGGCTCTTCAATATAAAACAAAGAATAAGCTGTGTATGTACATTTATATTCCTGAGTAAATAGTTTTTCCAGGACCTAGATGAAAATATATTTGGGGTAGAAGAAAATAGCTGATACCAAATGTAATCTAAATGAGTATATAAATTTACAAACTTGTCCTTTTAAAACCCTAATCGGGATAGGCAAATAGTTGAATGTACAAAATAAATTGATTGGTTAATATATTTCATATATTTCTCCATGAAAATTGCATTGACCCTCTTCCTTAACCCGCAAATCCATATGAAGCTCTACGCACCTGTAAAAGAAAAAAAATGGAAGGAAAATTAAATAAATGAGAAAAAGGTTAAATATGCCTTAAGGAAAAATTTAGGGTTTTTTCGGATATCCCTAAAATCAATGGGGTGTATTACACAAAATCCAAGGATTCACATTTGATCTAAGTTTTCCCACTTGCCTATGGGTTCTCCATTTGAATTTTCCTCTTTTGAATTTCAGAGGATAGGATTATTACTAGCAATCTCACGGAAAATGTGTGATGTGAACGTCGAAGGGGCATTCCAAGATGAGGTTCATTTTGAGGGAGTAAAACATCAAAGGAGGAAGATATGTAGAAGAGGGGTTAGAGGGAGGAGAAGCAATTATGAGAGGATAATATTGGGTGAAACCATTTTGTGGAAGTCATATTTCTTATAACGAGGCACATATAGAACATGTATATTTTTGTAAATTGTCGAAAGAAAAAGGGGATAGAATGTGTAGGGCATCATGGTAATTTAGTCTGGAGATATCTTACAAAGCAAGGTGTCACAATGAATATTTCAAGAGCAAACTTGCATTTTTGGTTCAATCTCGAAGTCAACATATGTTAAAAACTACAATTTTACATTGAGGGTTCATTATGTTGTCGATTTCATGCTCATTTATGATTATGGTTTCTCTTTAGATTTTAATAATGTGATAAAGTTTCCCATCATAAACATTCCTATTGATCCATGGAATAGGTGTGGGACATGATGAAAGAATTATTGAGTATCACGAGTCAACAAAATAGAAAACAATATTGAACTTATGAATAGTGGTGTATTAAGTTAATTTGAATCCATATGGAGGGGTCACTCAGTCAGTGTCATTAACTTGTGTATAGTTGTATGGCACCATAAACCAGACATACACAATTGAACGTAATGGAATACTTCAAAATAAAAATTGGAAAAGGGGGCTTTGCTATTATTTTATTTTATCTTTTAAAGTGTTAACTTTTTTGTTTAGACAACATATGTTAGATAAGCTAAAAAACATGAATGAAAATTTGGAAATAAAAACAAAGAGAAAATAAATATGGGAATTAAATACTTGCATGTCCTACATTTATTCCACGACTCATATTGTTTTGCGAAACAATGTTTACTATTTGTGCTATAGTTTATCATCTCAATTTTTCTTGCATTATTTACACGAATGTAATCCACCCTTAAAAAAACCAAAATAAAATATAGGGAAAATCTACCGCAATGTTAACTTCTTGTCACATTGTATGCCCGAAATTTTCACTTTTAAGCTCAATCAATATCAAGTAATCAAGTGATAATTGAGTCTGTCTAGTAGTTGATCATAAGAGTGTTTTTGAGAATGATGTGGTTGATGAATGACCCCCGGGTTGATACTCAAATGCTCAATTTTTTCAAACATTAGTGTGAAAATACGATTATTTCAAAAACCTTTCATGCTTCCACAACGGGATTTTGATGACAATATAGTCGATGTCGGTTAAATTAGACGGTTGTTTAGACATTCTTTATTGGTTTTATCGTAGAATATTTACAAATATTTGATTTTTCGTCACATGTGATGTACATATTTTTAAGTACGATCGTCATTTTGTAATAGATTTATATGTAAAATATACTAATATATATTAACAATAGGTAAATATAAAACAATAAATTGATATATATTTTATTAATAGTATAAAAGTAACACTATTTAATATTTTTGCAAGGTAATATTTGAAAATATCTACAAGTTCTAATGTCCATAAGTTTTATGGAACTTAACTTAGAGATCCTAGATTAAAGCCCGTATTTGAGTTATTAAGTTATTGAATTTAGAGGTTTATGAGAGCACCGATGGAGTTAGGGAGTTTGTTGTTAGGCGTAGATACTAACACGAGGAAAAATAAATGCTTCAAACAACCTATGATTTCTAGAAATTAGTGGAGGGTAGTCCGTGACAAATCCAAAACCCTCAAAGATAATTATTGTTGGAAGCACAATGGACTAAGAGGGAGGGGGTGAATCAGTACTTCAATAACTTTAATCAATTGTATTTAACTTGCACAAATCATTAACCATTCAACCATGCATTAATGTGAGCTTAACAACCATGAAACAATCATTCAAATGAGCATAACCATGAGAGAGTACACAATAACAAAAGATGTAAAGTGGGAAACCCTCAAGGGAAGAAAACCCACTGAAACTTTTGATTATATTACTTAAACCAAAAGACTTGCATGAATATGACACATCACACAAGATTTGTTTAGTGAGACACCAATCCCACAAGGAGCACCAACCCCTATTTAGCAAGGCACCAACCCTGCAAGGAGGCTACAACCCCCTAAGGTGATCAAGCACCAACTCAACCACTTGAATATGAAGACCACTGATGAAATGTTATTTGCTACAACTGATAATGACCACAATTTTAGCTCCCTTTCTCAAAACCCTCTTCAAACACTCTCTCTCCTACTTTGCTCAATCTTGCTTCTTCATGATATGATTATATCTCTTTTCTTTGTTGCTCTGCTCAATCATTCACACCTTCATTCATCTATGTCTTGATGTCTTAACCTCCTTTACACTCTCTCTAGGCTCGCACTTTTCCCTCTCTCACAACTAGTTCAAAATGACCACATACACTCACTTAAATACATTACTCATCTCCTAAACACTACTAGGTCAGCCTTGACTCTCAAGATCAGTCATATCAACACAAAAACAAACCTACAACATCATATAAAATCATAATAAGGACCCATATAGGTCGGAAATGCACCAAGACACACAATAATACACAACTAGGCCAAGAAGACCAAATACACCATCACGAGAACTCCATGGAATCCAAGGGTACACTCCATCATTTTCAAGTATCCAAAGGCTTCACACAACTCAAACACATCTTCTAAAAACTTCCATCAGATTACAAACCTCTGCATCATCCATTTCCCTCATCCAACTAAAACCGAATTTAGTTTATTAACTCTACATCTTGAAAGTCCCTTTTGTTATACTTGTAAATATTTTGTTATAGGTATTGTTTAGAAAAAAATGTTATTTTTCCTTTGCTATAAAATGGAACAAACTTGTAAATTCTACATTTACCTTAAGGGATAAACCTTAACTTGTAAGAAGGTGAAAAAATACCTAAGGCATGTTGATACTTTAATTGTCCTTGGATTATTTGATTATTGAAAATAATTATTCAACTTGGTGATTACAAGGAAGCATATAAATATGTTGAGTTCTAAGAACTAGAAATATTGATAAATCTGATTATATACCTGTAATTTGTCCATTGTAGCTTCCCATCTATAATTACATGTATGTACAAATTGATGCTTGTAAGTGTATATCTATATATACAATGTATACATTTAGATAAACCAAACATATGACTAAATTTATTTACTCAATATTAGACTCGTGATTGGATTAAATTACTAAGGAGATAAAGAAAACTTTTGACACTCTCGATGACAATTGTATATGGAAACATAAAAGTATATATACGTATATGATACCCGAATTTAAAATTTCCTCTGTATTGTGAGCATATTCACATATAAGTAAATATATACATATTAAAATATTTATTACTTCAAGCGTTTGGAATGGGTTAGTTTACTTTTGGTTTGAAATTAAAAAAGGCATGGTGGTTTATTGACAAATGATATTTACCATAGAATATGGAGTAGGGGAGGCCATCTAATCCCGCTTCCTCCTTTTTTATTCCATAGGTGCATACCTCACCCACAGGAACTGTTTAAACCGACCGCTCTTCAATATAAAATAAAGAAAAAATGTGTGTGTGTATGTACATTTATATTCATGAGTAAATAGTTTATCGGACACGGATGATAATACAATTGGGGTAGAAGAAAATAGTTGATAAAAATGTAATCTAAATGAGTATATAAATTTACAAACTTGTCCTTTTAAAACCCTAATCAAGATAGACAAAGAGCTGAATGTACAAAATAAATTGATTGGTCAATAAATTTCATAGATTTATCCATGAAAACTCCATTGATCCCTCTTCCTTAACTTGCAAATCCATATGAAGCTCCATGCACTGAAAATGAAAAAATGGAAGGCAAATTCAACAAATGAGAAAAATGGAAGGTCACACTCCATCATTGTCAAGGATCCAAATGCTTCACACAACTCAAACACATCCTCTCAAAATCTTCCATTATATTATAAACCACTACATCATCCATTTCCCTCATAACACCATCAAGTAGGATTGTTTGCTACTCAAACTAGGCACCTTCAGTCAGACCAATCTTCAAATATGAAGACCAAACACTCACCAAACACCTCAACTATGGCATGAAATAAATCATTGTAAAGACATTGACCCAAGGAAAACATATAACCATGTTATACATCATGACTCAACCCATAAAGCCATCCACACCTCTTTGACCTTCAAACAACTTGAAATGGCCATAAACCAGTTTTGCAATATTGAAATTCTAACACACTTTATGACACTTTCAAGATATCTAAATTCATGGAATAGGATTGATTGTCATCCCTCTTCATTATTAAATGGATAGGCATCATGAGCCAATCCAAAATATTAGTCTTTCAGACCAATCTTCAGACCAAAACACTGTTGTCCTGAACCAGTCAAACTAGGTTAACTTGTGACCTTCTCCATTCCACCCCGTATCACTTCTAGAGCTCAACCAAGGCTTGAGTCATGTCAAAATGGATGCCAACAACACCTCCAAGTCCATCAACCATAATCACCAAGTCTACAAGAGCCTAAGAACATGCATCCTCCATGACTGCTAAAACTACCTACTAGCCCGAAAAATCAGTCTTCATGTTTTGACCTGTGCATACCATCAAATGAATTCACAAAGCTCTGAAATCACTTAAAACATGTAGTTAAGATCCCCCAAAACATATAACATCAATTTAGAGATTGGTTCTAATGGAAAACTTGAGAGAAAACCAAACTTTCCTTGAAACTAGCATATTTGAGTGGGCTCCACCTACAGCCAAGGCACCAAACCACCACCATCCGAAACACGGGAGAGTATTACCCATCCTATAATCATCAAATTTGATTATTTAATGCATTTTTGGCTCACACCATCAATGTTTCTCCTATCACTCATAAACTAGGGGTTATGGAGGGTTTTGACCAACATACCTTCTTAACATTTGTTCATAAAGGATAGACCCTCATTTAACCTCATTCCAACTTTAAGATCTTCTAAACTCCATGACTCAACACCCTTGAAATACTCAGGGTTCCATGCAAACTTTATACATGCAAACCAATGCAAAACATTTCACTTCGAGTTGGAAAATGCACTCTCTTGAGCTCGATATGACCAAAAACCTCATAACTTGCAAAAAAATTCTTCATAAAGAACCTGAATTTTTACCACAATACTAGAACAACCTCTACTAACATCTCTAATGATCACTTGATAATAAATAGCCCTGTATATTCTCAACCACTAAGACTTACATGGCTTGGTCCTAGGTATTAGCTCTAGTTTAGACCTCAGGCACTTCGAGGAAAACAACATACCTTTGCTTCCAAGCTCTTCAAAATGATCTAACACCCTTGAGACAACATATCTCACACCTCCGCATACCTTCATGAGCCCACACACATCTGCAACTCACTTTCATGCTCCATTAGGCCACCAAGCACCTAGACTAGGCCTAGATGAACACCTGTAAACATTGTTCTCTCCTTGTAATCAACCCACGAACCTGTATGAATGCTTTAACGCACTCTCCTCATGATCTCCAAGCCTTGACCATGCTCATCCATCTGCATTATACCTTCATTTCATAACCTAAGCTAACTAGAACTCATGATTAGGCCTACTAGACCAAGTAACTTGTGTTGTTGCCACTCACACAAACTTGTGCACACTATGTTGGTTGTACCACATCATCACATACTTGCTTATGCACCTAGGACATCATCATGACACCCTATCACATCCTCCTTTTTCATTAATGGACCTTTTACATCAATGACAACACACAAGAACTCACATGCCAACAATTCTTTCAATCACTTGTTGGGAATTTTGTGAAATAGGGATTAGTCCACATTAATTGGGAGCGGATATAAGAAGATCCAGAAGGTGTGTGGAAAATTAGTCCAATCATTAACGATAAATGAAATTTTGACGTGTGTTGAACAACCATCAACCGAAACTCTTGTAAATTTTTGTCGGCAAGGAAGAAGCATTTCTCTTCTTTTCATTAATTTGTTGTGCTACATCAAGCAATACATCATGCACCTCGAAACATATCACACTCCCATCTAAATCCTTTAAAAGTGGCTCTATAAGACAACCTTCGGCCAATAGATTGAATCTTTGAGTTGTTTGGAGAGGATCATGCCCGCTCACAAACCCTTCTCCAAATCATAGCTTATTCACATTTGGAACTTAAAAACAACTTCATCTTCGGGAAGGCGAGAAGTAGACAAAACATAATTTTAGAGAAATTTCAAAGTCGTGAGCATCATAGCTCAACTTGAGCCTCTACAAACTATTCAATGCAAATTCCCATTCATTTGAGTGGGTGACGCCTATCATCACCTGCCTTATCACTTTGAGAGCTAAGGGAAGGCCTCCATACTCCCTGCACACATGCCTCACTGCTTCATGGTGGATGCTCATGGGTGAAATTCCATGATAATTGTGTGGAAAATCATGGAAACAAAACAACTACCAACTATCATCCTCCCGCAATTGTTCCAATTGATTGGACGGTGGATGCATATAGAAATCCTAACTGTTTGAGCATGTTGTTACTTCTAGAAGTGGCAATGATGAGGTTTGAGTTGCGGTGTGGAGAGATCAGAGGTACGCACATCTCAA